>JBBEEQ010000023.1:12858312-15716625 GCA_037950945.1 Hypolimnas misippus
GTGTGTTTGCACAGTTTCCCAACAATGGACTCAGTGAATGGCGAGAATAAATTGAACAGGTACCAAGTGAATGAATGTTAAATAAAAAAATGTTTTTTTTTACCTTTCGCACGCTGCCTCGTCGCCTCTTTCAATATATTGTTATTATTTTGAGTATAACCCATATTTTATTCGTTTTGATGAAAATGAACTACTTAAAACGTAATTACTTTGAAAAACAACCGACTTCCATAGTGGATTTTGATTTTTGGAGCACAATTAATGACATATTCAATAAAAACAGTTAAATCAGTGCATAACCTGCGAAAACATACGCTTAACATGTACAACATGTAGACAGTAAATTGAAAACCTTTATAAAAATTACATAGCGTCAGATATATCTGATTAAAATAAAAAAATACACATATTAATATTAACAAGACTAAAAAAAAATAAAAATACGAAAAATTACAAAACAATATCACGCATAATTTTTTTATTAAAGTTGTGTAAATTATGTAACAAATTTCAAAATTGTATTTGATAATTAAATTCACATAGCAAGGTATTGAAAGAGGATCTTAACAAAACTAACTTCTAACACTACGGCTATCGCTTACTATTTCTATTTGCACGTTGTTTTTCGATTGTTAATAACGCAATGTCATACAACATAATAATGTATAAAGAATAAAAATTTTCAATTCTAAAATCACGAAAGAAAATTACGAAGAACGTATTTTTTTTAATATTTTAAACTATATACATATATAGTTTCAAATTTATACTTACTCATAATATTGTATTAATTTCATAAAATATTAGAATAAACTTGGATTTTTTTGTATGACATTATGTTATATATCTGAAATCTTGGATATTGTAATTAATTAGCATGTATGTAACCTTTAACTATCCTTTAGTTAGTTTGTAGATGTAACCCTTCCCATAATGCCTGTCTTACATGATCTAAGTTGGTAAGTTGCTAAGTAGCGAAATCGGCGTGCTGGTAAGTCGGTAAGTTACCGGAAAACTTAATAAGTTAACTAGTATACTCTACTTGTTTGACGGGATTAAATTTTCGCTACCCCAAGAGTGCTTTGGACTCGCGTCCATTTGGTAATAATGCACAATGTGTAAGTTAATGTAAACGTATGTACTTTTACACGATGCTACGATAGCAGATTAGTATTTTTTCCCAACTCTTCAACGACTATTAAAGAGTTGATGAAATTTAAACACCTCCACAGATCTTCATAAATTAGTTTGTGAGCTACGATGTCTCAGAATCCAATCCAGAGTTTATCCGTTCATCTGTGTATCTGACACAGATGAACGGATAAACTAATATTTTTTTTATTTTTTGTGTCGGTGGTGTAAAACATTTGAATAATAGTGCCCATAACAGTAACACGTTCTAATCCTTTGCGGCTATTTTAAAGTAATAGTATAAACAACTTACGAACTTAGCGGCTGTTAATAATCAACCAAATGACTTACGTACTTACTGCTCACCAACTTATCAACTTACAAGTAGTTTATGTAAACAGGGTATTACTCGCAATACAGTTCTAACTTACAATGCATAATTTAAAAGTCTACATTCGTTCGGAAGCAGATTTTAATGTCCAAATTGGTTTATTTTTATTATTATTTTTTTAATTAAAAAAAAAGTATATAATCATAGTTAGCACTGTATTGCTGGTTTGTGCATATAAAAGCTCGTTATTATGTATGTATGTACGTCACGACAGATCTGAGCGCGTGCGCATGCAGCAAGCTCTACAAGGAAAGCAGAAGTACGACCTCTCAAAGTGGAAGTATTCGGAATTGCGGGACACTATTAACACGTCCTGCGATATCGAACTGTTGGAGGTACGAAAATGATATATTTTAACTTACATTGTTTTAATACATACATAATCGTTATAGATACATCATTTTTATCCCATTAAAGTTGCTATTAAGCAAATAAACTTGATATATATTTTTAATGTAAATAAATTTTACCAAAAATGAATGCATTATAATTTTTGGGGTGGTATATTAAAAATGTATTAAATAATTTATAATGCGTTATATGAATTGTTGTTTATAATGCGATCTGCTGCGATGTTGAACATATAATAAAATGCCTTGGTATGAAAAGGGACAAGAGCTATTATAATTTTGACTGATGCGCAAAGTACGAGGGTCGTATAAGTACGAGGCTCGTATAAGTACGAGGCTCGTATAAGTACGAGGCTCGTATAAGCACGAGGCTGGTATAAGTACGAGGCTCGTATAAGTACGAGGCTCGTATAAGTACGAGGCTCGTATAAGTACGAGGCTCGTATAAGTACGAGTTTCATATAAGTACGAGGCTCGTATAAGTACGAGGCTCGTACAGTACCCTTATATTCGTGCAGGCGTGCCGGCACGAGTTCCACCGCCGCCTGAAGGTGTACCACGCGTGGAAGGCGCGCAACGCCCGCAAGAGCACGCTCGCCGAGCAGGAGCGAGCGCCGCAGTCCATACTCGATGCTGGTAAGCGATACGTGTATTTTCTTTGTGTTATACTTCATTTACATCTTTTGAAATTAATTGCGGTGGTTAATAAATGAGATTTTTTTTTTGTTTTCTTTTTTGTTTCTGTATTGACGATTCAAACGTGCTTGTAAAAGCCTACTTGAATAAGGCATATTTTGATTTAAAATGCTAATTTTAGTACGTTTTGAATTTATACCAAAACGCTGGTACAAAGTATATTATCGAATGTCCCCATCAAATATTTCAAATTAAATTTAACTTTGGAACGCTTCGTACAACGAAATATTTCGTAAAAATAGCATGTAGAAGGACTAGATTATTTAACAACCAAATTCGTTCTAGCAGTTTAAAATTATTGTACAAATCCTCAATTGAATTTCTAATGTCTGGACACGCATTACTATTACTTCCGCATCATCGCTCTTGCAACAAAGAAATACTATATAAATCACGTTTCGAATTTCGAACATGCCCATCAAACATTTTCGAATCAATTTGAATTTGGAACGTCATCCTTGCAGCGAAAACGCCGCGCCTGCCGCAGAAGGGCGAGATCCTCGGCGCGCGGCACCGCTACTTCCGCATCCCCTTCGTGCGGCCCGGCGCCGACTGCGAGGAGCGCCGCGGCTGGTGGTACGCGCACTTCGACGGGCAGTACGTGGCGCGCCAGATGGAGCTGCACCCCGACAAGACGCCCGTGCTGCTGCAGGCCGGTGAGACACTGCTTCACACTAACCGATACACACTGCGACGGGCAGTACGTGGCGCGCCAGATGGAGCTGCACCCCGACAAGACGCCCGTGCTGCTGCAGGCCGGTGAGACACTGCTTCACACTAACCGATACACACTGCGACGGGCAGTACGTGGCGCGCCAGATGGAGCTGCACCCCGACAAGACGCCCGTGCTGCTGCAGGCCGGTGAGACACTGCTTCACACTAACCGATACACACTGCGACGGGCAGTACGTGGCGCGCCAGATGGAGCTGCACCCCGACAAGACGCCCGTGCTGCTGCAGGCCGGTGAGACACTGCTTCACACTAACCGATACACACTGCGACGGGCAGTACGTGGCGCGCCAGATGGAGCTGCACCCCGACAAGACGCCCGTGCTGCTGCAGGCCGGTGAGACACTGCTTCACACTAACCGATACACACTGCGACGGGCAGTACGTGGCGCGCCAGATGGAGCTGCACCCCGACAAGACGCCCGTGCTGCTGCAGGCCGGTGAGACACTGCTTCACACTAACCGATACACACTGCGACGGGCAGTACGTGGCGCGCCAGATGGAGCTGCACCCCGACAAGACGCCCGTGCTGCTGCAGGCCGGTGAGACACTGCTTCACACTAACCGATACACACTGCGACGGGCAGTACGTGGCGCGCCAGATGGAGCTGCACCCCGACAAGACGCCCGTGCTGCTGCAGGCCGGTGAGACACTGCTTCACACTAACCGATACACACTGTGACGGGCAGTACGCGGCGCGCCAGATGGAGCTGCACCCCGACAAGACGCCCGTGCTGCTGCAGGCCGGTGAGACACTGCTTCACACTAACCGATACACACTGCGACGGGCAGTACGTGGCGCGCCAGATGGAGCTGCACCCCGACAAGACGCCCGTGCTGCTGCAGGCCGGTGAGACACTGCTTCACACTAACCGATACACACTGCGACGGGCAGTACGTGGCGCGCCAGATGGAGCTGCACCCCGACAAGACGCCCGTGCTGCTGCAGGCCGGTGAGACACTGCTTCACACTAACCGATACACACTGCGACGGGCAGTACGTGGCGCGCCAGATGGAGCTGCACCCCGACAAGACGCCCGTGCTGCTGCAGGCCGGTGAGACACTGCTTCACACTAACCGATACACACTGCGACGGGCAGTACGTGGCGCGCCAGATGGAGCTGCACCCCGACAAGACGCCCGTGCTGCTGCAGGCCGGTGAGACACTGCTTCACACTAACCGATACACACTGCGACGGGCAGTACGTGGCGCGCCAGATGGAGCTGCACCCCGACAAGACGCCCCTGCTGCTGCAGGCCGGTGAGACACTGCTTCACACTAACCGATACACACTGCGACGGGCAGTACGTGGCGCGCCAGATGGAGCTGCACCCCGACAAGACGCCCGTGCTGCTGCAGGCCGGTGAGACACTGCTTCACACTAACCGATACACACTGCGACGGGCAGTACGTGGCGCGCCAGATGGAGCTGCACCCCGACAAGACGCCCGTGCTGCTGCAGGCCGGTGAGACACTGCTTCACACTAACCGATACACACTGCGACGGGCAGTACGTGGCGCGCCAGATGGAGCTGCACCCCGACAAGACGCCCGTGCTGCTGCAGGCCGGTGAGACACTGCTTCACACTAACCGATACACACTGCGACGGGCAGTACGTGGCGCGCCAGATGGAGCTGCACCCCGACAAGATGCCCGTGCTGCTGCAGGCCGGTGAGACACTGCTTCACACTAACCGATACACACTGCGACGGGCAGTACGTGGCGCGCCAGATGGAGCTGCACCCCGACAAGACGCCCGTGCTGCTGCAGGCCGGTGAGACACTGCTTCACACTAACCGATACACACTGCGACGGGCAGTACGTGGCGCGCCAGATGGAGCTGCACCCCGACAAGACGCCCGTGCTGCTGCAGGCCGGTGAGATACTGCTTCACACTAACCGATACACACTGCGACGGGCAGTACGTGGCGCGCCAGATGGAGCTGCACCCCGACAAGACGCCCGTGCTGCTGCAGGCCGGTGAGACACTGCTTCACACTAACCGATACACACTGCGACGGGCAGTACGTGGCGCGCCAGATGGAGCTGCACCCCGACAAGACGCCCGTGCTGCTGCAGGCCGGTGAGACACTGCTTCACACTAACCGATACACACTGCGACGGGCAGTACGTGGCGCGCCAGATGGAGCTGCACCCCGACAAGACGCCCGTGCTGCTGCAGGCCGGTGAGACACTGCTTCACACTAACCGATACACACTGCGACGGGCAGTACGTGGCGCGCCAGATGGAGCTGCACCCCGACAAGACGCCCGTGCTGCTGCAGGCCGGTGAGACACTGCTTCACACTAACCGATACACACTGCGACGGGCAGTACGTGGCGCGCCAGATGGAGCTGCACCCCGACAAGACGCCCGTGCTGCTGCAGGCCGGTGAGACACTGCTTCACACTAACCGATACACACTGCGACGGGCAGTACGTGGCGCGCCAGATGGAGCTGCACCCCGACAAGACGCCCGTGCTGCTGCAGGCCGGTGAGACACTGCTTCACACTAACCGATACACACTGCGACGGGCAGTACGTGGCGCGCCAGATGGAGCTGCACCCCGACAAGACGCCCGTGCTGCTGCAGGCCGGTGAGACACTGCTTCACACTAACCGATACACACTGCGACGGGCAGTACGTGGCGCGCCAGATGGAGCTGCACCCCGACAAGACGCCCGTGCTGCTGCAGGCCGGTGAGACACTGCTTCACACTAACCGATACACACTGCGACGGGCAGTACGTGGCGCGCCAGATGGAGCTGCACCCCGACAAGACGCCCGTGCTGCTGCAGGCCGGTGAGACACTGCTTCACACTAACCGATACACACTGCGCCGGGCAGTACGTGGCGCGCCAGATGGAGCTGCACCCCGACAAGACGCCCGTGCTGCTGCAGGCCGGTGAGACACTGCTTCACACTAACCGATACACACTGCGACGGGCAGTACGTGGCGCGCCAGATGGAGCTGCACCCCGACAAGACGCCCGTGCTGCTGCAGGCCGGTGAGACACTGCTTCACACTAACCGATACACACTGCGACGGGCAGTACGTGGCGCGCCAGATGGAGCTGCACCCCGACAAGACGCCCGTGCTGCTGCAGGCCGGTGAGACACTGCTTCACACTAACCGATACAAACTGCGACGGGCAGTACGTGGCGCGCCAGATGGAGCTGCACCCCGACAAGACGCCCGTGCTGCTGCAGGCCGGTGAGACACTGCTTCACACTAACCGATACACACTGCGACGGGCAGTACGTGGCGCGCCAGATGGAGCTGCACCCCGACAAGACGCCCGTGCTGCTGCAGGCCGGTGAGACACTGCTTCACACTAACCGATACACACTGCGACGGGCAGTACGTGGCGCGCCAGATGGAGCTGCACCCCGACAAGACGCCCGTGCTGCTGCAGGCCGGTGAGACACTGCTTCACACTAACCGATACACACTGCGACGGGCAGTACGCGGCGCGCCAGATGGAGCTGCACCCCGATAAGACAAGTTTATATACACGTATAACATTTTGTAAACATAGAATTCGGTGTGGAAATCGACCTTACATTAAACGACAATATTGAATTCTAATGCAAAATTTTTCATAATAAAATTGAATCTATTGCTGGTCGTAGGTATCGATGACATGCAGATGTGTGAGCTGAGCCTCGAGGAGACGGGACTGACACGCAAGCGCGGCGCCGAGATCCTCGAGCACGAGTTCGAGAGAGAGTGGGCCCGCCACAGCGGCCCGCCCTACGCGCGCGCGCACTAGAAGCACCACACTCAGGGCGCTAGAGTAAGTACACTAGAGTGAGGGCATTACAGTGAGTACACTATAGTGAGCATACTAAACCCAATACTATTAACACTAAAGTGAGAACGCAAACGCTGAGTATACTTGAATGAGTAAACAAGACTGAGTACACTAGAGTGAATGCATTATAGTGAGTATAGTAGTGTTAGAACACAAGACTGAGGTCACTAGAGTGAGTGCAATTAAATTGAGTACACTTTTTGCGATATAGCGTAGCCGTAGCTCACTAGGATTGCGATAACAGCAAGAAAATACTCAATTAAGTAAATGACCATTCTCTATGCTGAAATAATCAACATACAAATTGTCGAAATAACGCAACATTTTAAACTACAACAATAAAGACGAAATCCTTTTTTTATTCCATACTGTACTAATTATAATATTTTTTATTTACAGGTATCGAAAACCATGTCAGCGCGAACCGATTATATCAAAATGTGAAAATTTAGTTCAAAAATATAAGTAGTAAGATATAACATACAACACGTAACTTAGTGCTTTCATATGTGCCTTCACAGGTTTGAATGGATTGTTTTATAAGAATATATAAAAAATATATAAAAAGAAAACTATTAAAATATCACGAAATTTTCTCTTACGCAAACGAGGAAGTTTTCGATACAGCATTCTATGCCTGAGTGAAAGTATGAACACTTTTTAACTAGTGGAAAATAAAGAATATGTAAATTGTCAATGCATTTGCCTTTATATTTGACTTTTGCTTTAAATAGGTGAGAATTACATTTGTGTGTTTACCTCGAGGATTTACATAAATTTATTTATTATTTTACACATGGAAGAATTTACTTTCAGCGACTTATTTAATAAATTTGACACTTTATTTATAGTTACTTAGGCAACTGTTGCTAGATTGTAGTTTAATTTTATATCAGTTACGAAAGTAAAACTCGCAAGTGTGATTCTCGCCTTACTAATATAATTGATATTCACTCAGGCCAGATTATATTTATATAAAAAAAAAATTATGAAAATGAAAATCAAAATTATTCTAGACTTGGCTATATTAATTCTTTTGAAGTATTTGAAATGTGAAATATAGTTGTATGATTGTGCAATATGTATTCAAAGGATATTCCACCGTAGAGTTGATATTTTGTGATTTAATGTACACAACTTAGTCGTAAACAGCTTTGGTAAGGAAAGTGGGTAATATCTGATACTTTTAGGTAATTCATATTTTACACAATACGTATACAAATTATAAATTTTATATTGTTATAATGGCATTCTTAAGATTTTACTGAAAGGATTTTATGGTAAATTATTCTATTTCAAAGTAAGAGAATTAGTTGGGACGGAACATTATTCATTATTAATAAATTATCTACAATGTTAACTATAAAAATCGATGAAGATTATTTTACATGCCGGTGCTACCGCATTAACTATAAAAATTGTACAAAATCTGAATGACTGATCAAAAATTATATATGAAATTACAAGATGAAGTACAAAAAAAAATACAATAAAACATTTTACAAATGTTTAATTGCGATATACTATACAATATACAAAGGTTTTCCTGTAAATGTCGCCATATCAATAGTCGACATAACCACTTTCCCTGCCTATTGCTTGCTTAACTTAGTTACAATTTTAGGGAATATTTAGTAATGACACTCATTATGAAGTACAAGTGCCTAAGTATACAAAAAATTATAAAAATAATATTGTATTGGAAAATTTATATTTATTATTAACAGTGCATGAATTAATCATGAAATTTGTAACTGTGATTATTTTTTTAATAGATGAATTGTAGAAAAAGAAATGTATTTATTAAAGCATTCCAAATGCTACCGAAAGACTGGCAGTTTTTCTGTTATTTAAAAAAACTAACTAAAAGTATAATTCCAACAGTATTTAGAACATTCCTATAATCAATCTTTTAAATAGAATTTTTAATAATGTAATATAAAGTAGTACAATTTATTTGAGTACAGTGTTATCGTGAGTGCCTTTTTCATGCCTATATTACATGACTTTTGTGTTATGCTTTACCAAATAAATTTAAGCTAATTAAATTGTCTGTGTTTTATTTCTTGTATACCCAGAAAGAACATAATTATACTTATATAACATTTTTTAATAAACTATTTTTTTTATTTATTTTTTTTTTTTAATTTGTAATGAATTTTATTTATTTATTTTTGCCTTACAAAACATAAATACAATTTGAATACGGCGTATTATCTTATTTTTTGAATGATTTTTAATTTAAATACTAGCTTTATATAGTCAGTGATGTTTGTAACAAAAATTAAAGGTTGCTATATTAAAAGGGTCGTTATAAATTCATACCATGCTTTCTTGCAATGGTATTGAATTTTAGTTTATTTTAATAGATCCACGAGTTTAATAAATAATTATAATGAGAAAAGTTTTAAAACTGATACCTAAATATTATCTGTGAAAAATTGTCAAACACCATTTGTCAATTCTCTTTGTTGTCATTCAAGTGTCAGATACTTGCAACGATAATTTTAGACTTTCTAGGAGAGTTAATTTACAAAATATATGCGATATTAGCTGATTTATTATATATTATTGAATCATGGTGTTTACTAAGATTACAAATTAATCGTGTATGAGTTTATGTTTGAATTTTATGTAGCTAAAATATGGAATTATACGGACGCCTACTAGTGTTGATATTGTTTATTATTACTCGAGTAAACTCGCTACCATATGATGGTAAGATTATTCACTATTTATATTATATTTCTATGTTTTTATTAACAATATAGTATTGACAATTGTTGATATTAATTTATTTTCATACAAATATCTGAGAAAAAATTATATAAAACTTCGATGTTGATTTGTTTATTTAGCTAAGATTCCGGTTAATATTTATTACGTCATTGACGAATAGAGAATTATTAAAATAAATTTTCCAGTTCATTGGCTCAGCGGGCCAGCTACCATTGAGCGTGATGTGCAACCTTTGAAACAGACTATTGATATCTACTGTTACACTGGAACACCAAAAAACCTGCTAACGTTGTGGCAAACTGTGAAGGTATTATTTATGTTGCTCATTTATTACTTTATTGCACAATATCTGTGTGAGCTTAATGCTAAAAGAATTTTTCCTAGTTGACCTTAAACATGCAAGAAACTTTTAGTAATAATCTATATTGTATGAAAATTAGAAATATATAATACACAAATATAATTTAACAAAAGTTAACCTCATTTTCACATGGTCTATACATAGTATTAAATATGAATAAAATTAAATTTTGTTATAAATTAATACTTTTTAGTATTTTTTGTTTTGTTTTTTTTTTTTTTTTTTTTTTTTTTATATTGTTAATTCACCTTTGATAATAGTATAATAAATTCTATTGTAGAAATATGTAAGGATATTACTACTATTTGACAAATGCAATATAACTTTTAAAAGCATTGTAATTTGTATGTATTAATGATGAGCTATACACTATTATATAATAACATATAATTTTTTTATTTATAAACCTTACATCATATAACAAATCTTTCTATTTTAGTTTCACATAAAGATAAAAAATGATGAATTCAGTCAGTATCTCGGGGACAATCCGGAACATGTCTACAAGGACTATACAGAGGACAGTTATAGCTGGGCTATCCCATTTCAGAAGAAATCGGACAAAACAGTATCGCTGGATATATTCCAACCAACCTGCATGGCTGTCAATACTAAGCACAAACACAGCATTGAGTTACACATTCAGAGTGAGTATATAAATTTAAACAAAAAGGACCACACCATGCCGTTCCATCTAACTGTCAATCTTAAAACTATATTTCTCTCTTAGATGTTTCAATTAGGGAGACAAACGAGATAGAGAGAAGGTGACATCTATAAAATTATAATAAGAGCTACTATTGACCAAATTTAATTTTCTATTAGAAAAATATACCCTACACCCCAGTAACCTAGTAAGAGTTACGATAGTAAGAAGAATACAGTATCATGGTATGAGTTATGATATTTTACTTAATGTAACTTTAAATTAGTATTCTTATTCTAATGTTGGAAGATAAGTCAATGTATGGAAGAATACAAATCGAAAATTTCATCATTGAAAACTAACAAAACTCATACTAGGGATACAGAGCTTAATCTTGTTAAGTTCCTTCACTGCAGATTTCTAAAACTTCTTCAATCTGTGTGAATGATTACTTTATATTTTCTAAATGAAAAACCAAACTTTTGGACTTCTACATGTTTATAATGGTTTATATTACTACATACAAATGTACTAATAATAGATTTACAATATAATAGAATAAGTAATCAGAGGGGTTATTACGAGCTATTGCTATCGTACAGTGGTACATTTTGACAATTGATTTGATTTGTTTTAGTACAAAAATCAGAAATCAACCATCAAAATGTATTGTTTGCAATAGTGATAGTGAATACATTAATTCTTGATGTCAAAAAATTCCATACTAGGTATACATATATCTACAAAATGATAGAGATAGTGCTCTAACCTTAATATAACCGGTTTTCCTATTATATATGTATCATTTATGTATAATAAGGAGAGACCATGACATAAAACTAATTTAATGTATTAATTTTGTTGATTAACTAAAAAATGTTTGCCATTTAAGTTAATAAAAAGACACAGTTAAGGTTTTTAAAAACGAACTACAAATTTCTTCATATATAGTGTTCTCATTTTTTTCTTTTATTTTTATATTGTGTTGTTTGTAAGAACTGTTGTATATGCTTGTAATGGTATACCACACGGAAAAAGAAAGCTGAACTGTGTATATAAATGTGATTGTGTGTATGCAGATACAAAGTATCTTAAACTAGATTCACAAGCATAAAATGTCCTATTAGGTGAGAATTACACTTGTATTCTGCTCACAGATTTTCATAAGATTTAAATAAATTCTTTTAATTGATACTCATCTTACATATGGCTATTTGGGTAGCTGTTACCAGATTACACACAATGTTTTTTATATCAATTACGAGAGTAAAACTTTTCTTATTATAGATAAGATTTATTGAAAACATTGATAAAAGATATCACTTTAATAATATAAGTGATAATGCATGAGTATGACGTTTCCAGGGGTGGATCTCTGGCGTGTTTTGATGATGGTGGTGGGCTGCGCCCTTATATACGCATCTCGAAGTTTGAGTGGCAACCCTGTTTTCTTTTATCTGTGTGGGATTGTGATTGGTGTGTCGGCTTCATTTATGGTTCTCGTGTACTACATTAGCAGGTTCATACCTGGGGTAAGTTTGATTTAGTATTTTTAGTTTTTTTCTTATATCTGTCATAGATTTATATGCATTTCATCATATTTTTTTTAAGAGTGATTTTTATTTATTAGATAATGTTTATTTTCACTATAATTATTATTTATTGTAATACTGTACACTAAGGGATAAATAATGTATAAAGGATCAGAAGTATTGTGTTGAAGTTAATTTTTTTTTAAATATTATAAGTGAATATGAGAACTAATGTTATAATGTTTTGTGATAAACCTAAGTAATAACAAAAAAATCCCATTTTACACAACAATTAAAATAATAAGAAAATAGTTGTACCTCTTCTTTATGCTACCATAAATGCTTTAATGACTTATGATTCAATTATATTTTGCTATTTATAATATACATTTAATTTCAGCGAACGCTAACCTATGGGCTATTAATCGGTGGTTGGACAGTAGGGGTATACTTGGTGCAACAGATGTGGGAGAACCTTCGCAGCATCGTGGTTGCATACCAGTCCTATATTTTCTGGTACACTTTAGTAACGGGATTCGTCAGCTTTGTGGTCTGCTATAGGATTGGACCACCAAAGAACCAGAGGAGTAAAAATATAGTCATGTGGACATTGCAGGTATGTTATGTAGCTCGATGTTACTTTTATTGTTGATAAGTTTATCAACAATAAAAGTAACATCGAGCTACATTTTTTTGTCAATCAGTTGATTATTTCTTTTTTCAATTATACTACTATTAGGGTTCCGTATCCAAAGGGTGACAACAGAACCCTATTCGTTGTTATAGAGGGAACGAAAAATTTTTTTTACTTGCTAATCTCAGTATTTACTATTCTTATTTGAAAAATTATCTTTATGTTAAAGTCGGTTTATTGAGTAGGACTTTAGGGTGTAAAATAACTAATTACTTATAACGGAAACTAATTTTATAAAATAAAAAAATGTAAGTGGTGTAATTTCCAGGAACATGTAGTTTAGTACATAAATGCAGAATTTTCAACCCACTTCAAAAAGAAGGAGATTATCAAATCCTTGTTTTTTTTTTTAATATTTCTAAATATGAACTCCGTCATTTCTGAACTGATTGAAAATTGTTCTTTTTATTTAAAACAGTATACTTTCAGATTGGTCACATTGAATGATTTTATCAAAATTGGTTCAGTACTTTAGATTTGAAATAAAAATAATACCTTTGAAGCCGGTTGTTTTTTTTTATTGTTTTAATTTTGAAGGTAATTGTCCTATTTTCAGGGTGTGGGTGTAGTTGTAACTATATTCAGTAGTCAATATCAAGAAGCGTCTACGGCTGTCACCGTCGTCGTTCTGGGAACCAAGTACTTCCCGAAATCTGTTCTATACTACATACAGGGTTATTGGTAAGTATTCATCTATACACATAAAATTGAAGTGTCAGTTTATTTTATTTTTTTTTTTATATAAGTTGCCTAATTTACTCCATATATTAGCTATGTGTTAGTGAAAGTCCCGTAAAAATCGGCCTAGCCGTTGCAGAGATTAGCTGGAACAACAGAAACAGACAGAGACAAAAATTGAAAAAATTGTGATTTTGATGTAAATACCGTATATATTTTCATATTTATTTATTTAAAAGCTGCTAATTTAAAGTTACAAACAGACATTTCGATTTTATGTATTTGTATAGAACATTAATGCCTTTGTTAATATTTATAACCGACTTCCAAAAAAAGGGGAGGTTCTGAATTCGTCAGGGACTTTTTTCTCATTTAATAAAAAAGGGGTCTAAAACATCCCATAGTTAAATCATATGACATTTATTATCAGGCGCAGCAAATTCCCGCCAAAACGAAGACTCTTAACAAATGAAGAGTATTACGAGCAAGGCGCGAGAGAGACAAAACACGCATTGGATAGTTTACGCAAGTACTGTTCCAGTCCCGACTGCAAGCAATGGAGCATCATGCTGCGACTGCACGATGCCAAGCGGTAAATATATCTATCCTTCTCTGGCGTACCCGCTTCGCTTAGCGACATACCGCTGTCTCGCTCGCACGGCTGCGTCGAGACAGTATGTCGCTTTTTTAATCAAATTTATACCTCGTTCCACGTAAGTGCGTTGGTCTGAACTATGCACAGAACACAAAATTAAGCACCAGGACAGTCGTTAAGACATTTATTTCATTTTAATTATTAAAAACTTATATAATTATATATTAATGTGTTTAAATAATTAATTAATAGCAGTTTTTATTGCAATTTATATTAGATGTGCTTCTCAAAAAGTTGAAAACATTGATAATGAACCAGTGTAATTCATATTTAATGTAACGGGTCTTATCGCGATATCTAACGGTAGTAATACCTTTTATTGCCCGACGTTTCGACGAAGTTGCATTCGTCGTTGTCACGAGCTGACTGGTGTACTGCGCGCTCTCCGGCGGCGAGAGCACTCACAATATTAATATTGTCTTTATCTTTTACAATAATTGTAACGCTGGGAGCACACTACACTAACACTCGGTTCGCGCGAACATTGTTCGAGGCACTTCACTGTTGATAAATTTTTATATCACCGGGTTCTAAGCGGCCGGCAATTTAAATCCGTCATCGCCATTGAAGGTTTTGTGTTTTTTTAATTTCAATTGCTTCCTGTACTAAGCGGCAATAATAATTTTTGTCCATTGAGAGAACCTTTGGAAGCTCAATCAATGGTTTGTTCCCGAGTTTAAAAGATGTTCAGCCACAGCGGATTTATCTGCCTGTGTTTTTTACCGCTGCTATGTGTTCTTTGACTCTATCAGCTATGGTACGTTTAGTTTGGCCAATATAAGAACTGCCACAGCTACAATTTTTATTGTATAACCCCGGCGTTTGAAAAGGGATAACATCCTTTGGCGTGCGTAGGCATTTACAGACTTGTCAAGGGGTAAATACTGTTTTGATGGAGTAATTTTTCAACTTTGTCCATTACTCTTGACGTATGACCCAGTGTAATTGTTCGAAAATACATGCTTTACGTTCCAGGTTGTATTTATTTACCAAATTAATCAAGTAAAGATAATAAAAGTTTTTTAAAAGCTGACAATATTCTATAAGTTTATATGTACCATGCGCGAGTTCAGATTCGCCTCGTATTCAGACCACTTACGTGAATCGAAGTATACTAGTATTGCTTCAGCTCTGAATGCTTTGTTACATGCAACGACGGTAAGCGTCCTGCTCTCGCGCAATGAAAAACTGTATACCGTGCGAGCGGGACAGCGATGTTTCACTTTCGTAACCGCCGATAAAACTTACTATTCAGAATCAGATTCAGTTTCGTTTTTAAACAATATCATGTAACCAAAAGAAAATGCGTATATTCCTTTTGAAGTCTGTTTATTCTTATTATTATTTCATTTTTACAGATTCGCAAGTTTCGTGGAAGGCAATTCACATTTAAACGACGATGAAGTAATGGATTACGAATCGTACGCCTTCTCAATGGAAGGCTCGAAGCCCGTCGCGAACTCCACCAGGAACATGGAGATTTCTGATGATGATTCCTCGGAGTATGATGATGATGATTGAGTGATCACAGTCGGTAATTATGATGTTCACTAAACTGAAGATAATCCTCGTCAATATGACGAAGTTGATCTTTCCCAGATACTGCCTGTTTTGAGAGGCTTTGGGGTGAATTTATCAAATAGGATTTTGCGATTGAAATAATGGCCAAAATAACATCAATGTGTTGAATATTTTTTATAACATTGGTTTTTTTTAACTTATTTTTTTTTTTTATAGTTATGTTTCATAATTATAGATATGTTACGTTCAAATAACAGCCTGTAAATGTCTCACTGCTGAGCAAAAGCCTCCTCTCCTATAAAAGAGAAGGTTTAGAGCTAAATCCACCTCGCTGCTCCACTGTGGCGCGGATATACGTGTGTCAGAATTTCTCCCGGCATTTGTAGATTTCCTCACGATGTTTTCATTCACCACGATCATTGTGAATCACCACCGAGAAATTGAAAATTCAGCGGTGCTAGCCGAAGTTTGAACCCGCGATTGTTTGAGATCGACGTATTCAAACCACTAAGCCGTCTCAAAAAGCTCAACTTAAAAATCTGTATCCGTTTTCAACTTTGAAAAACTAAATTGTCTTGCTGGCCTCTCATTACTCTCGTTTGTCATACTCTGTCGTTAGCTGGTTGTTAGGCAACGTCGTCCGAAATACATATCTATAGTTATATAATATCATTTTTACGATTCTAAATTTAATTGAAATGGTAACTGTAACATTCTCTTAACAAGTGCATGAGTTGTCAATGTTATGTATTACTTAATTTCTTAATTTTTTGTGTACATTTATGTATCAATTTTGTATCTATTCATTGATCTCAGTTTTTAATTTTCATACACTTGTGTATTTTGTTGATTAAATCATTATGCGTCTTGGTGTCAAAGTAACTTAATTTTTATTATCTTAAAACTATTATAATTTTGTCAAATTTTTGGTCTCACAAGGTTTGAGATATATTATATGTAAATAGATATTTTTTTACGAAAAATATGATCATAATTTGCACTTTTGTATTAATAAATTTTGTTACAATTTTCTATTATTATAATATAACTTACTTTCGTTAATAAATATCTTCTATGAGCAAATTAATTTCCATGATAAGTGATGAAGCGAGAAATAAGCCATTTAAGTTGTAAATAAGGAATAATTGGTCAAAGTGCAAGATTACTAAACTTTGCATTACGGTTGTTTGATCGAGTACTTTTTACAACAATACTATTTAAAAGTTTTAAAAAAAATTCTAATATATTTGCACATAAAAGGTTTGATTTTGGAAGAGAAAGTCATTTTGTTAGTAATTATTTATTTCTTACAACTATTAAGTTACGAATTGACAACACGACATAGCGGATTAGCACCTTGCGTTTCAATACATATAATTTTGATTCTTTTATTACATTGTGTTCCTTACTTTTAAGATAAAAATAAAGTTTTTATTATTTGTATAAATATTATCTTTTATTTAATACAAAGTTTAAAGATTAATTCTTATCATAATTTAAATAACGTTATATTTTAAATATTAATATTAATTTATGGCACTTATAGGGGCACTGTTTAGTTGAATTACATGAAAAGCTTAAAAAATTACTACGTTTTTAAAGAGATACAACTTATACTAATGTAATAAGAAAACATTAATGGATCTTTTTTTTACTTTGTTTAAATATTTTCATTAATTTTTATATATTTAGAGGAAAATAATTTGATTGTATTTTTTATAATTTTTACATTTTACTATTGAAATTTGTGGCCCCTAGAATCATTTATACAAAAAATCAGTAAAAATTTTTTGTAAGAAATGAATAAGACAATCCATTTGAATAGAATAACAATATAATATATCATAATTATTTTATTCAATGATAAATTTAAGAGTTACCTTTTATATTTCATATAAAATTTCAAATTTGTTACTTACAAAAATGACCTTGCTGTAATGTAGTGCTGTATTTACATTTATTTTCTCATTTGTCATTAGCAGAAAACATGCTAATTAAGCGATAAAGACTCATTTGAGTTGTTTAAATGCAGATAAAGGGAACAAGGTTGCCTTATTTTGCGTTAATATTCCACATTAAAAAAATAACAGTTTCGTGTTTTCAGTTTTAAGACATTTTGTCCTTAAATAAGTTTGCACAAAAATTGAATTTTTTATGTTAACCATTACTACTTGAGTTGCAAACGTTATAACGTTTTTAAATAATTTAAAAAAAATTGAAATTTTTTAATTCCCTCTTCAAACTGGCATATTGAAATTTAAGTTAGTTGATTTGTTGTTTGACATTACTTTAAGGCACATTTTTATATAAAACCAAACTTCAAAAATTCAAGTTAGACATAAAATATACCTGAAAAACAGATCAATAATCGCTCTAGTGACAAAATGAAAGCAAATAAATTAGTGAACGTGTTTAAGAGCGAGCCCTGCTGGCCTTCTTGCTCTTATCAAGAGTCTGCGGAGGCGGGGGAGGCTTGGCTGACATGTGGCGGCTGTAGAGCCTGCAACAGATATTGGTATATATCATTTCAGGATTTACTGCAAAATTACATGGTAAGTAAAAACTTTAATAACAAAAACATACATACAATTAAGCAGAAAAAAATATATCAGATATCGACTGCCATCTGCTTTGACATTAAAATGGCATAAATTGCTTAGTACTCATTTTTGTTTCTCGTAGGAAGAATACTACACAGCGCTGTACGTCTGCTACGAATAATATACACCATATAACTAAAAGGCCGTGGGCAACTGTGTGCATGGTGGTATTTAATTTATTAAAAAAAACTTTAATAGAAATAAACTGCGAGAGGTTGACTTATTTGTGAATTGCATATTTTTAGCATGTATCATATAATTTAAATACTAATATGTAATATTTAAATCTAAAGATTATTTAAATGTATTAATTTCAAGTATTACCAATATATGTTGTGTCTTGATAGCCTACTTATTGTGGAAAATAGCAGATTACATTATTATATTACACCCATAGGTGCAGAACAGCAATCATAAGACATGAAATGAATGCACAAAAACGTAATGGAGGTAAACGGCAATAAAATAACTCTAATTATTCGATTACTATTTTCATTTAAAAGAGCTACAATAGACTTCCTTACCAGTTCTTCTCAGTACAAGCTATTTTCTGAACCAGCAGTAGTTATATCTAAAAGACTGATTTATAAATTGATAAGCAAACGCTCACGACTTCATCCGTGGTGTCTGATACCTAAGTCATTTATGTCTTACCCCAATCAGTTTAAAATTTACAAAGTCTCATACAAACTTTCATCCCCTATTTTATCCCCTTGGGGGTAGAATTAATCAAAATCCTTTCGTAGCGGATGCCTACATCATAACATTTACCGGCATACCAAATTTCAGCCCAATCCATCCAGTGGACTATGTCAGTCAGTCACATTTGAGTTACATGTATTTAGATATATACAAGAGTAATTTTTTTTAATTAAATATAAGATTACTTACACTCTATAGGTCTCAGAACGCAAGTAATCCAGCACATGCGATGGTCCGAGCTTCAACTGATCTTCAATCGGTGGGACCCAGAAGTTACCTTCTAATCTTAATACTGATTTATTACTAGCGAGGTCTAATGTACCTGAAAAATTTTATATGATTTATTAACTCAATAAATACTAAATGCCATATTAAAATTGTTAGAACCCAGATGAAAATGAAATTTATTTTTTATTTAACATTGTGGCAACAGATTAAGTATATAAAAATAATACATTTGAATTTTTAATAATTGTTACATAATTTAGACCTTTACCTATTTCTGGTGGCAAGACGACAAGACGGTTGCCTTGTAAATGCAGTTCTCTCAATCTGGTCAACTGACCAAGTTCCTTTGGTACTTCTATTAAATCATTCTCCCGCATTGACAGCTTAAAAAATTAAAGTTTTTAATATCTCTTTTCATGAAGTGTTTAATATGTATTTTTAATTAAGGTAACATTGTTTTCAAGTAATAAATACATAGAAAAATAAAGAAATATACTCAACGGTTCCCATTAGGATCTTATGATTGTGAGTCGGGTCTGAAAACTTACAATGCAAACACCCAGACCATGACCAACATCTGTATGGCCAATACAGTTGTTTGCCATGACCATTAGCGCTTTAGTCAATTGCAGTGAGCATTGTGCCAAACATGCAATTCAGTTCCTACAATTGTGGGCTTTACAACAGTAGTTCAGAAGAAGTGTAATGTTCATTTTAATAAACTATATACAGTAATCGCTTGATTAATTTAATAAGTAATTGCAATAACAAAATATTTTATTTGGTTTTACATATACCACTGGAATCTAGTCTCCAAATAACCTTGCAATATAGGTCAATTTGCAAGCAGCAAAATGAACAATAATATATAATAATAACATTTTCCTTGAATTTTATGCCACATTTATATGAGGAAAATTGATAAAAATATAATATAATTCAAATACTTACAATCTGTAAATTTTTCAAATTTCCAATCTCTGGTGGTAGAAATTCAAAATCATTATCACCCAAATATAATGCTCTAAGACTTTCTGAAATATATAAATATATAAATAAATAACAAATAACTTATTTATATTTTATCAAATTCACTGAACTTCTGAATTAATTGAATTAAACTTTGAATCAAAATGCTATTATATACAACGCAATCCTTTAAAAAAGTAAAACAGTCAAAAGTATTAAACTTTTGACTGTTTTTTCTACATTTAAAACTCTTATGTATAACTCACAATAGTTACTCACCCATCATGAAAAAGTTTCCAGGCAATGTTTGTTCTTTTAAGTTATTATAAGTCAAGTCCAAAATTTCCAACACAGGGAAGGCTCCGAAGCCTCTTGGTAAAGTATAAAGCCTGTTAAGCGATACATTTAATATGCGAAGTTTTGGCAGCGATGAGAGACTGACTGGTAACTCCTCGATATGGTTGTTTGCAAGGTTCAAAATCTCTAAGTTCATAAGATTTGCTAGACCAGCCGGAACAACTTGCAACTTGTTATGACTTAATGTTAAGCGTGTTATGTTTTCCAGACTAACTGAAATAGAAACAATTGTGTATTGTTAGATAAAAGAAGACCATTTGTTTTTATACACGTAACTTCATTGCATTAGATCATCGTCCGAATTGGAATAATATTCAAAATTGTTTATGTTATAATAATATAGCTAAATGTAGGTATTAATTGTTCAAAGCTATCTTAATTTTTTTTTGTTAGAAAATTCAAAAGTTTATCATATAAATAAAATAAAAAACATTTTGTTGTACTTGCGAAACAAAACTTGTTCAAGACTATAAAAGGAAAAACAAGTTTTAGAATGTCAACTCACATAGTCCAGGTATTTCGTCTAAGCTAGAAATCCCTTTATCCACTAAGTCAATTTCTGGATTATTTATTTCTTTCGCTTCTTCGATAACTTTTTTCGCTTTCGACATTTTGGCAGTGTTTGGAATACAGGAAACTGGCGGAGGATGACTCATTGTAGGCAGGCGCGTTACGCTTTTCGGAACTACAATATGTCGAAGATTTCGACCAATGAGGTGTGTTTGTTTTTTATTCGTTTTGATTTGGTTGGACAAAATAAGAGCAAAACAAATTGACCAATGTAGATTATAAAACTAAGATGCCAGACTATAAAATTAATTTGTTAACATTTCTTTTTTTTAGTTCATTGTAGCAGGAGAGTTCTTCAAATATTCAAAATTTTCTCATTAAAGTAATTATAATATGTAACAATAACCAACAATAAAAAAGGTGTTTTGCCAACCCCAAAACTTTCAGATTGTATAAAATTTATAAATTGGCAACTCTATATCAGTCTTTGTTATTGAATTTTATAAAATTTGACAGTCGATTCAAGGTTCAAGGTTCAACTGATGCCTACGCCGCTTCGTACAGCCAGGGCCATGAAACTTCCGAAGAAACGCCGGATACAAAATTTGCTCAGAAACTAGCGCCATCTAGCGCCCAGGGTCAAAATTATTTTTATAAGTAATACAATATTTTAAATATAGATGGCAGTAGTTACGATTTTTTACATAATATAATCAAAAGTAATATAATAAAATATTATTTTTATCGAGAAGTTCTTAAAATATTATTTAATATAGGTAGGTACATAATTCACAAAATTAAACTATTTTACAATTTACTGTATCATAGACTATACACGTGCCTGACTTGTTTATGGATAACTGGATACTGGAAAAACTTTTCAAAAGTTTCAAAACATTCATCTTGACTGCGACTGTTCGTTTGATTTGGTGGATATTTATACATTTTTGGATTTTATACAACCTACTTGGCTTTTTTCATTTGGATTTCGTGATTCTTGTTTACCTGATAACACTTGGCTTTGAATTTGGATACCGATATTTGCTTTCACGACTCACTTTGGCAAGATACCTGGACTACTGGCTGCTTATGAATTTGGATTAATCATGCCCGATAAAAATCGTTTGGTGTGTTATTACGGGTGCATCAATGATGGTAAGTCTACGATTTGAATAATTAATTAAAAGCAAAACTACATCCCAATTTAGACGGAAGAAAATGTTAACTGTCGGGCTGTAAAAATGAATCTCATTAAAACAAAAATAATAAACTTCCAAATAAGACAAAATATATTATTTATATTAGAAACGGTCTAAATTATGAATGAGATCAAATACTGGAATATTACAAGATGTTTTTGCAGACGAGATTACATTAGCTAACAACAATATAAATAATCATTAGCATTTTAAATGATTGAATGACAAGGTTGTGGTAGATGAATTTCTTAATATATTTACATGTAATCTGTATAATAAAAACTAATCATAAAATGTGTTGCTAAGTGCAAAACCCAAAAACGAATCTCTTAAATATGTATTAGTCTTAAGAAATTTAGTCTGATTATACACCTTATTGTCATTTATTATTTAATTAAAATTTTGCCAAAGAAATTGTAAGCCTGCTATAGACAGATATAACGGCATATTTGTCTATAGAAAGCTTACAATTTCTGTCAAACTGTATGACACTTTTAACATTATTAATTATTGTCAGGCCCACTGCATCATTTCCCGGACCCGAAAAGCCAAAATTTGGAAAATATTGAAAAATTTTCTCAATGGAAGGCTGTGCTAGATGTGGACACACAAGAAAGAGGAGATAAATACATTTATAATCATATAAGATTGTGCAACAAACATTTTTTGCAATGTTATCAGCTACCAAGCCGACGTCTCACAAAAAATGCTGTCCCTACAATAAACTTGAATAAGATAGTCCACCAAACTGAGCAACCTTCAAAATCTGGGATTGCCTTACTGGATACTTGTTAGTATTTTTTTTTTATAACACTTTAGTTGTCCAACCTATCCAACTTGAGTTGTTCTGAGCTGGAAAGTTGTACATATACAGATTATTTGACACATTTCTGTCTGAGGCACTGTATCATTTAAATAAGTGAACCGATTTGGATGCATTTCATTCAAGCACATGTAAAGCATAAATGGTGCTCTATTTTTTTATTGTTTGGTTACATTAACTACCTATTTTTTCATGGATTTCTCAGTCAATTTTTGAACTGTGACCACAGCTCCTGGTTGCATACCCTTTTAATAGATGTTATTACGTTAGGAAGTACTTAGTATAATGAGATTAATATTTATTTTCTAGATAAAAATCCCACATTAGAACTTGCTGTCACATCTGAGCCTTCAACATCTGCTACTTCTGTGCAGCCTATTCGTAAGTATTTTTTTTTATTTCAATGTTTTAATCTATATCCAGTTAAACTATGAAGTACTTAGTATAATGTGCTTTATATTTATTTTGCAGATCAAAATCTCATATTAGAATCCGCTGTCACATCTAAGCCTTCCACGTCTGTTGTTTCTGTGCAGCCTATTCGTAAGTATTTTTTTTTATTATATAGCATGTTTTTATCTATTACACACTAATAATATACAGGCGATAGTTTATGTGTGTGATTAATTATGTAAGTTTATTACTTCTTCACGCTCAAACGGCTGGACCGATTTGAAAATAAACCTTGGGTGAAACTGCTAATGTAACTCTATATTGTCTGTCTGTCTGTTACGGTTTAACGGCTAAACTACTGAACCATTTTTTATGAAATTTCTTATAGAATAAACTTAAACACCACGGAAGGACTTAGTCTAGTTTTATCTCGCTTCGACTTTGAATATGTTTGCATCTATAATAATCGATATTCACACGGACAAAGTCACGGTTGAGCGCTACTATTATATAATGTATATGATATATTATATCATGATGCTGTAACAAAAGCTTTTTATTTTTTACAGGTAAACGGAAACATTCTAATTCTGAATGCAGAAATTCTAAATTAATAAATAAACTAAAATTAAAATTAGGTAAACTAGCTATCAAATATAAAGATCAGAGGAAGAGAATTCAAGCAGTCAAAAACCTGTCAATGAATAAAACATTTTTAAGAGCCATTGAAAAACTACCAGAAGAAATTCAAATTTTTACGAAATTGCAACTAAAAAGTGTAGTGAAACCGAGAGGAAGACGTTTCTCAGATCAAGAGAAAATAATGGCACTGACTATTCTAAAGCAAAGCCCAAAGGCATACAAATTGTTGCAAAAAATGTTTGTCCTGCCATCAATACGTTGCTTGCAAAAGTTACTGAGCACATTTAGTGTACAACCTGGATTAAACCAGCACATATTAAATGATTTGAAAAACATAGCAAGAAATTTGCCACATGAAAAAAAGTATGTAAATATTTTATTTGATGAGGTTTCATTGGCCCCAGGCATAATATATAATGAATTTATGGACAAAATAATTGGTTTTGAAGATTTTGGATACTACAGAAATAGTACTCTGGCTGACCATGCACTTGTGTTCATGATAAAAGGTATTAAAAGTAAATGCAAACAGCCCATTTGTTTCACCTTTTGTAAGGCCTCAACAAAGAGTTCAGATTTGAAGTAATTATTAATAGAAATTATAAAACAAATTAATAGAACAGGCCTGAAGGTAGTGTCAACAATCTGTGACCAAGCTGCAACCAATGTAAAAGTGGTGCGAGAATTACACAATGACACAAAAGCGGAATATTTGAGAAGAGGAATTCAATATAATTCAAAAGCATTTGAAATAGAAAACCTAAAAATATTTCCACTATTTGATACACCCCACCTTCTTAAAGGAGTAAGAAATAATTTATTGAAAAAGAAAGCTAAATATATACAAAATGGTGATACTAAATGGGCTAACTGGGAACATTTAAAAATGTTATTAGAAGTAGACGATGGAGACGATGAAATAAGACTGGTTAATAAATTAACAGAAAAGCACGTCATTGAATTTAAAATACCGAAAATGAAAGTTAAATATGCAGCACAAGTGTTTAGCCAGAGGGTGTCTAGCGCTTTGCGGTTTTTATCAAGTTGGTATATTTATAATTTAACATACTTATAAGATTATATTTTTAACATAATTAGCAAGAGTAATTGAAAAATATTAATATTATGTTTCAGAACACAAAATTCTACCAGAAGAATGCGAAGGAACAGCAGATTTCCTACTACTATTTGATAAACTTTTTGACTCCTTTAATGGTCATTCTTACGACGGTTCGACTAAAACATATAAGCAGTGTTTAAAAAATAACTCACCCCATTTCCAACTATGGTATGATTTATTACCGATTTTAGAATCTATTCAATTTGAATCAGTAGTTAGAAAAAATGATTCTGTGTTGATTAAATATGAATCTATTCCATCAGTAAAAAATTGGATACACAATATCAAAACCTTTATTGAAATGTGGCAATATTTAAATGTTAATTATGGTGTAAATAATTTATTAACTAGAAATTTCAATCAGGATCCGTTAGAAAATTTCTTTAGTAGTATTAGAAGTAATGGTGTTCGTAATATTAATCCTAATTGTAATCAGTTTATAAATGCATATAAGACTTTATTAATCAATAATTTTAATTCTGTTCATTCTGTAAGAGCTAATTGTGAGAATGATTGTAATAAATCATATCAATCAATGGGAAATATGCTGAATAATAAATGTGATGATTCAGAGAATATTGATTTTGCATGTGAAATTGATGCTTTATTAACCACAATGAACAATAATAAAGGTAATGATTTTTTGATTTATAATGAATCTAAAAAATATGTAACTGGATATGTAATAAAAAAAATTAAATCGAAAATTTTCAAAAAATGCGATATTTGTGTACGAGATTTATGTAGATCAGAAGCTGATTTGCAATCTTTTAATTATGAAGTTGATTACACAAAACAATCATTATTCCACCCTAGCGATAATTTGAATAATTTGATGAATGATATATATCACACTATTATAACATGCGTACGTGATTGTCCAGAAACATTATTATTAAATAAAAAAATTAAATATATGCTTAATTGTGCATGCGATTATAATTTAATTACTTGTGATCAACATAAGGAGAAGCTGATTGAATGTATTAATAATTTATCAATCAAGTTGATTATACATAGTTGGTGTACCGGGGTGAACAGAATTTTAAATGGAAAGATATCCCGATTCGATAAGAATGACCATATAAAACGCCAGGCGCATGAATATTATAAAAAAAGTCGCAAATAAAAAACATTACATTAAAACCGTGTTTTAATTTTTGGTACCATACTCTAAAACATAATGATTATATGGATGCTGATAAGCAATAATGTTTCAACCCACAAAAAGTAA
The DNA here is from genome assembly GCA_037950945.1 of Hypolimnas misippus. Lineage (NCBI taxonomy): Eukaryota > Metazoa > Arthropoda > Insecta > Lepidoptera > Nymphalidae > Hypolimnas > Hypolimnas misippus. Next base: position 12,885,037 of record JBBEEQ010000023.1, read on the forward strand.
AATTCGGAGATATTAATGTATTTTGATACTGCATCACCTATTTAACATTATTAAAAAAAATGTAGTCATATAAACTAAATAAGTACGGAAAAAAGTTTCTTAATTAATTGTTTCGAATTTCAAGTGCGTTCAATATTTTGAAATTTATACAATAATCTCAAATATTTAAAAAAACTTTTTATTAGATAATATGTTAAATATATCAATATGCTTTTAATCTATTATACCTTTCATCAAAAAAGAAAAGGTGGATATATACTTCTTCAAACATATTTATTAAGAATAGGTTTGACATCTTTAGAGACCATTTTCTCAAAATGAAGTCCTTGTGGCTTGACACAGTATTGCTTATCAGCGTCCATATGAGGTCGTGAGAGCAACAACGGCCTAACCAACATTGTTTACAAAATGATATATTTATTATACATCTCAAATAATATGTCGTCTGCACGAAAAATGACTCAACTATGATTTCTTGATTTATTATAAGATGGAAATCAAGATACGTTTATTGCATTGCTTTTTCAAAAAAAATTTAGGAGCTACAACAGTTTGACTTTTGTATACCTTAAAATTTCAACTCTGCAGATAGGCCGTTGTTGCTCTCGCAGCCTCATATTTAAATATTATAAAAGTACTAGATTGATTAAAATTAATATTCTAATTGACAAAAGATCAATGTTTGATTAGAATATTAATTTCAATCAATCTAGTACTTGTTTAAAAAGTAATTAATGTCTCAGCTGGACGCCATCTATCGGATATTTTCGGTATTAAACTACATTAACGCTCTCTGGCGGCCAGGGTCAAAAACTCCTGATTCACATTTCCATTCATAGAGTGGCGCATCTATCTCAGTATGTATATATCATCTATGCGTACAGCTGTTTTGTCGTAGTTCTAGATAACATGTAGAGTTGTACTTGGTGTACTAGTTATCAATATTAGCACTCAGTTCTTTTGTTATAATTACAAAACTAGTGCCGTGAATACCGTGTATCCTTAACTGTTGCTATCTTTGGAATTATACTGATAAATAATATGTTGACAAGTTAATTGATTAACTTATAAGGAAAATCAGATTTACGATACATATCGTAACTTGTTATTTTTCAAATTAAAATTAACAAAAGCATAGGTAAGTTAAAACTAAGTTTTTTGTTATACAGATTTGCATTACTCATTATAACTATTTTTCTTGCATTTATTGAACGCGTATTTCACATAAATTTACTTTGTATTACATATATGAAGTACATTGTGCAATTTTTAAAAATGTGTTATTTAATGTAAAATGTTTAATTTAAGTAATAAAAAAATACATTTTAGCATACTTCGAGTGTAATTCAATTTATGTTCTTCCACATTTATATACTAATGAATATAATGCTATTCAAATATTTCTTATACAAACATATATATAAACGGTCTAAAACTATGAGTAGCTCGTAAAGGTTTTTCATAGTTGCTAATGTTATGTAATGTAAATTCTTTTGTTCTGCAGAGATGAGTGAGCGCCCACAGCCATTGAAAGCCGTGAACCGGTTTTTCGAAGGGAAGGAACCATGGCAAATTGTCACCATGACTGCTTCTTCAGTACTTGCTATTGTTTGGGCTCATAGTCTCTACAATGCCAAAGACAGTAAGTAGAAATAACACATTTTTATTATATTAATGAAAGATTTAAATTAAATACACTCATGATAAATATAGTCAGACAAATAGAAAGTAGATAAAACATATCCAGCAAAGTAAACTATGGCATGTGTGAAAATGTCTGTAAAGTAAAAAAATAACAAACCATTTTTTATAGAGCATGTGGTGTTATGTACATAATTACATAAAGCCATAGTAATAGTCATTCGTAATAAAAACCATTTGGACGCTGATAAGCAATAATATGTCTACCCACAAATAGTTGAGTTTCGGGATATTTATGTATTTTGATACTCCGTCACCTATTCTGTCATCTAAACTAATTAAGTACGGAAAAATGTTACTTAATTTAATGATTCGAATTTCAAGTGCGTTTCATATTTTGCAATTTATACAATAATCTCACATGCTTGAAAACTTATTATTAGATAACACATTAAATATATCAATCTGCTTTTAATTCATTATAACTTTTATCAAAATAGAAAACAAAATATGGATATATAAGTCTTCAAACAAATTTATTAAAAAAAGGTTTGACATTGTAAGATTGTTTATGGAATATATTATAATTATGATGAATATAGCTTAAGCTGCATATGACAAAACCCTAATGGTGTATGCCTAAGAATAAGTGTATTTACAGTGTAAATAATGTCGAGTTAAACAACTTCTATAGAATGTTTTCATTGTTACATTATTGTGTATGTAGTTGTAGTTATTTATTGGTTAATATATAAAAATATCTCATCAAATGTTATGTAAACCAAAAAAAAGAAGATTTGAAAGCCTATAATTTTTTTGTTCTTATTTATAATACAATTGTCAACATGGTGCAATTTGTTAGAAACAAATTTATGCTGATGGGCATGACTTGCAACATGGAGCATTGTTATTGAAGCTAGCAATTTATTTTCATTAGTCGTATTGCTGTGCTGAAAGTGAAGTGCGATCATTCATTATTTACATTTTTCAAAGAGATTATACTTTTTTATTATTTGGCGATATTTTAGTATGATTTTGAAAAGGTCCTTTACATATGCACAGTAAAAAATATACCTAGAAACATACATTGTAGAAAAAAATGGAATAAATTTTTTACAGAAGTCTTATTCATACAATTTATCAGACGAAAGGAACATTTCTGATTGAATATTTGTCTCTTTATTATATTTTTTCCATTACTTTAATACATAGTAGAATTATTGCAGACAGACAAAGTACCTAAAGCCATTAAGATGGTTAAAATATTCTATTTTATTTATAATATGACTATACTTTTTTATCAACTTTATAATTGTATAAAATTCGAACAATTTTAACTTATTTCTGAAACAAAGGAAAAATATTTACGAAAATTAATAAATATATTTTAGTATGCATTAATGAACCTATAGTATTTTGCACACCACAATGCATAGTGAACGCATTGTGGTGTGTATAACATAATTTATGTTTACTAAAGGGTAGATAATTTTTTTTTTTACATATATATATTTTTTTCATACACATTTTTGTTTTAGGTTTCTTCTGAAACTTTTCTGAATAAGTATTTACAAGTGTTTTAGGTACTATTTTATTGTAGCAGTGACAAAAAATATAAACATTAAAAACTATTCAAAGTATTAAGATTAGATACTTATCAACAATTAACAGTTAAATTGTAATTATTATTTTATAGAAAGTATACTTTAATTTACATCTATAATTCTTTATTTTTAATTCTTAATAAAAGTATTGTAACAACAGACATTTTCAATTTTTAGATTTTAATATCCATTTTGATCTCCTTTCATTCCGTTTAAGCTGACATCTGTATTTTTTCTTTTCATATAACTCAAGAATGATTTGTTGTCCAATGATAAAAGCTTATATTTATATTGGAAAGATGTAACATCTTCTGCTTCTCTGTTTTTATTGTAAAAATGGATAATTAAATAGCTAAAAGGCAATTTTATATAAAATAAGGAAAATATATATGATTTTTCCTTCAAATAAAAATCAACTTCAACGCCGGATGTTCAGCCTTCACTTTCCGTTTTCGATCCGAGAACTCAATGACGATGAATAAAATGATAAAAGATGAATCATAGTTAAAATTCATATTTAATATAACGCTGAGCTGACTGTCAGCTCGTGACCACGACGAATGTAACTTCGTCGAAACGTCGGGCAATAAAAAGGTATTACTACCATTAGTTATCGGGATAAGAACCGTTATATTAAATATGAGTAGTATAAATCGCGAAAATTTTAAATATATAATAGTTAAAATTGTCATGAAATAAATTGTGTGAAATGGTTACTCATTGTGTTAAAAACCGGTGATAATTTATTCCAACAATCTTTTAATGTATAACTTTTGAGATAAACTAATTATTGTTTTACTGGAATGGGTTTTATTCGAATGAAGTTGTGAATAATACGATAGGATTAGTTCTGTTATCTATACTTCAATATCTTATCTATGGTAATTAGCGAGTCTCCACGGCTTTGTTTGTATCGTAGTTTTGTGGGTTAACGACTATAATATGCGTTTAAGATAATTCTGAAAATTTTGTGAATGGTTTCTGAACGCATTAATGCCAAAATACAAATATTGAATTTTTTTTACATACTAAGTACTGACGAAAAAAGTTACACAATATAGAACTCGATATATTACTCTAAAACCTTGTTAAAATCTGTTGAATAGTTACGTGTAAGCGGAAGAAATCATCATTCCATACATCCATTGAAGCTTACAAACATTCTCATTTATAATAGTAATAAGAATATATACATATTATTATGTTATCCTAAAAAACAGGATCATAATTTGATTTTAATTTTTGAAAAATCAAGTTTTTTTTTATTCATCGTCCTTTGATAAAACAATTAGTTATTCTGTTAGTGTCTATGGATTTAATTTTATAAGCAACTTGCTATTAACATTCTTAAAAAACGATACAATTTCCTAATCTAGGTGTTACGGTGAGGTTGCGACGAGAGTTCTTCAGATGGCTTCGTCAGGTGCCAATAGTTCGGCGCAAGATAGAAGAAAAGATGACAGATATCAAGCAAGGCTTCAAGAAGGATGTAGCGAAACGTCTAGCCGGTGTGAGGATATATCGCGAAGTGCCGGAACGTGGGTTGACAGCTGAGGAGGTCGCTGAAGAAGTCAAAAAACTAGTGTCACTAGGTAACGTATATAAACCTAATTTTGGTTTGGACTCCTTAGTGTCTTCTCCAACATACGTTACATTGGCTGAATATTTTGCGCATAAGTAGAAAGACTATAAGAAAAAAAACCTAATTTTGTAGTTTTAGTGATATGTAATGCTGTAGTAATTTTTAATTCCTTATAAATACTATAGTTTTTTGAAAACAAGAAAAAAAGTATTCACAGTTTTACAAAACTATTTACGATTTAACTTTTCGATTTTAACGAAAATATACATTTTGATCATTGCCTAAACCAATTTGAGCATGACGACCGTAGTACATACCTACGTATCATGTAAAACCCAAAAATATATAGGTCGTTCGACTTGTGAATGTAAATATTTTCTTATCATTTATTTATAAGTCATTTTTTTTTGTTTTAATATAAACTAAATTTTATTAAGTTCAAAATATTTGAAAAATCATAACAACACTAAAATTCGAACTTTTACTTTTTTGTATATTGCAATCTCTCTGTACTTGTTATTATTATTGCAATATAATAACATTTTAGCGGCAATAAAACTACACCTGTGAAAATTTCAACTCTGTACATATTACGGCTGGATCGATTTTGACTCAAAAATAAATGTAATAAATCTAATGTTAAACTTAGGCTACTTTTAAAATTTGTATTTATTCTATTTAATAAATAAAATAACAAAAAAATTACGCAAAAATAAAACTGAAACCACCGATAACGCGATATTAATATCCGATTCAAGTAGGGAATGTAAACATTATATAAATATAATTTTTCCCCAAATTAACACATTCAGCTAACAAGATTTTGAATAAAAATATTATCATTTTGATTTAATTCAAGGTTCATACGATTGGAAGAACGGTAGCGTATCCGGGGCAGTCTACCACTTGAACGACGACATAAACAAAGTGGCCTGCGACGCGTACGCACTCACCGCGTACACGAACCCGCTGCACTCGGACCTGTTCCCGGGAGTCAATAAGATGGAAGCGGAGATAGTCAGGATGACGGCGAACTTGTTCCACGGCGATGACGAGTGCTGTGGGACGGTATGTGATTTGTTTTATATAATAAGAAGAATTAGATAACTAAAACCCACTAAACAATATCTTATTTGTCAAGTTCTGATAAGTAGATTAGAAGCTATGGAACAGATGAACATACATACCTGTCAAAGTCATAACCTTCCTTTGACTTTGTCGTGTGAATACCGCCGCCCGTAAACATTTCCAAAGGATCCATAAATGTGTTGCAAACTTAAACATAAATGAGTCATAAAAGAAATAGAAAGTAAAAGGAATGGGGAAAAGGGTTTTGGCTTTTCGTACTACACGCGGTCATGTTAGCTACTTCACGCCGATCTTCTGTAAGAGTGAGGTACTGCCCCGGTCGAACCAGCCCGTATATCAATTCAGTAGGCTAGAGTCTACCTCACTAAAAACCTTATAGAGTTGAACAATAGACGTCATATTCCTATCAGCCATATAGGCAAACCATCTGCGAAACAGCCTGTATAATCAATTTTAATTCGATTTCTTTGTCAAGGAAGTTGCCGGTAAAATTTGAAAATTTATTTTAATCTAAGATGTACATCTCATTTCTATGAATTCAAAAACTACTGAATCATTGAGGAAGTAATTCATAAAAATGTTTTTAAAACGAATTTTCCTTATAGCTAATTTATTCTGTGACTTCTTTTATCATTACATTTTTATAAATATTACCTTTGTGTAAGTCTCAAAACCAGTTTGATATATTTTTTTATAATGTTTAAAAAATTATACGAATTTCATATACAATTTTATAACCATATGAAAATTATTTTATTTTTCTTGGCTATAGTATTTTTTTCTAAATGAAAGGTACCCTGACAATGTGTATGCAAAATTTCATGATTATCAGTTGAGTAGCCACAAGAATGAGAGCTAACAAACAAACTCACATTCGTATTTGGATGCTGATAAGCAATAATGTGTCAACCCATAATAATATATAAGACAATGCGTCACGAATTTAAGATAAGTTAGAAAAAAGTTTCTTTATTTAATGTTTCAAATATTGTAGTGTGTTAAATATTTTACAATATGCGATAATTTTATATTTGAAGAACTTATTATTAGATAAAACTTTTTATTACACTATTTGTGTAATCTGCATTTATTTTATTATACCTTTTATCAAATTAGAAACGAAATGATAGATATAGTTCTTCAAACGAATTGATTAAGAATGTGTTAGAGATCTTAAAACGCTATTTTCTCAAAATTGAGTCTGTGTGACGTAATATAGTATTGCTTACAGCTTCCATTTGTAATGTTACTATCGGTAATTATCGGAACCATATGAATCATTTTGTGAAAGAGTTTTTAAAGTAATAATATTCTTAATAAAATACTTGTTTCCTTTATAATGCCAAAAATAATAACTTTTAACAAATATTCTTGACCTCGATATGTATGTAAATAACAGATTGGCTGCTCCTCGCGGTTTCAATCCCGTTTATATAATACTGCTTTCACCCGCGACTTCGTCCGTGTGAAATAGTAAATGTAAATCCAGGATATAAGCCATCTTCATTTCAAATTTCGTCAAATCGGTTCAGTACTTTCTTAGTGAGTTATTCCTAAGGGAACTTCCAATTTTTTTTTTGGGATAAAACGTAGCCTATGTGTTAATCTAAGATATAAGCCGTCTTCATTTCAAATTTCAGCCAAATTGGTTTAGTAGTTATTGTGTAAAAGAGTAAAAAGTACTGTTTAATTTATTCCTGTGGGAACTTCAAATTTTTTCGGGATAAAATGTAGCCTATGTGTAAATCTAAGATATAAGACATCTTCATTTTAAATTTCAGCCAAATCGGTTCAGTAGTTTTTGCGTGAAAGAGTAACAAACATACATCCATCCATCCACACATACAAACTTTCACATTTATAATATAAGTAAGATATCCTATAAACTTTCTCAATAAAAGGACTATCCAACACAAAAAGAATTTCACAAATCGAATCAGTAGTTCTCAGAGTTTACCCTCTTCATAGAAACTTACAAACAAATTTAACTTCTTTATAATATTAGTATAGAAAATATTTATTTAATTTGGGTATAATTTATTTTTAGGTAACAACAGGTGGTACAGAGTCAATCATGATGGCTTGCAAGGCGTACAGAGATTTGGCATATAGCAAAGGAATTAGCAATCCGCAAATGGTGTTGCCAGTAACAGCTCACACAGCTTTCGATAAAGCCGCACAATATTTAGGTATTGGTGTGGTAAATGTGCCAGTGTCTAAGGAAACGTACACCGTTGACTTGAATGCTGTCAGAAGTGCTATTGGCAGGAGGACTTGTATGGTGAGTTGTGGATATATAAAAGGATATATGGATGCTGATAAGCAATAATGTGTCAACCCACAAAAAGTCAAATTCGGAGATATTAATGTATTTTGATACTGCATCACCTTTTTAACATTATTGAAAAAAAATCAAGTATAAACTAATATAATATAGTCGTATAAACTAAATAAGTACGGAAAAAAGTTTCTTAATTAAATCATTCGATTTCCAAGTGCATTCCATATTTAGCAATTTATACAATAATCTTAAATATTTGAAAAACTCTTTATTAAACAATATATTAAATATATCAATCTGCCTTTACTTTATTATACTTTTTATCAAAAAAGAAATGAAAAGATGGATATATACTTCTTCAAACATATTTGTTAAGAATAGGCTTGACATCTTTAGACGCCATTTTCTCAAAATGAAGTATGTGTGGCTTGACATATTATTGCTTATCAGCGTCCATATTTTATGTCATCATTGATCTGTCATTATAGATACGACATATTATAAGCTCATGGATATTAGCACCTAGAATGCCGATCACTGGACGACGTTGTCTAGCAACCATCTAGCGACTGAGTACAGTACAGGCAAGAGTATCTTTGGCCCAAAAACGACAATTGACGAATTTTTCAAAATGTTTTATGCTTAAATATTATTTATGGTATTACAAATGTAACATAACAATAATTGTGTTAAATATCTTTAAAAAATACTTAAAAAGAGCCCATTTTATTTTATTACAACAAATATATGTATATATTTCAAACAAATTGTATATTAAACAAACATAAATAATACCCAATATAAATTATAAAACATATATCTTAATTACAGATTGTCGGTTCCGCACCGAACTTCCCCTACGGTACGATGGACGATATAAAGGCCCTTTCAGACATAGCGGTGGAGTACGAAGTGCCGCTGCACGTGGATGCGTGTTTGGGCGGTTTCGTAGCGGCGTTCATGCCGCGCGCGGGGCACCCTATACCTTTGTTTGACTTCAGGCTGCCCGGTGTTACCAGTATATCCGCTGACACGCACAAGGTATTTTATTTATCATACACAATTTTTTAAATATAATTCTGCGTATTATATTAAAATGTAAAACTCGATGTTACTATAAATATTATTCATTATAAAAATAAATTTTATAATACTATTTAAATACAAAAAAACACAATCCTCTTTCCATTTCTGGAAGTCGGGTAAAATAATCTTTGAATTACGAATCATATTTTATGTATTATTACAGTACGGCTACGCTCCGAAGGGAACATCAGTGGTCGTATATCGCAACGCCGAGCTTCGTCACCACCAGTACACCGTCACCACCGACTGGCCGGGCGGCGTGTACGGCTCGCCCAGCGTGAACGGTGAGTGTACCGCCCACCAGTACACCAGTACACCGTCACCACCGACTGGCCGGGCGGCGTGTACGGCTCGCCCAGCGTCAACGGTGAGTGTACCGCCCACCAGTACACCAGTACACCGTCACCACCGACTGGCCGGGCGGCGTGTACGGCTCGCCCAGCGTCAACGGTGAGTGTACCGCCCACCAGTACACCAGTACACCGTCACCACCGACTGGCCGGGCGGCGTGTACGGCTCGCCCAGCGTGAACGGTGAGTGTACCGCCCACCAGTACACCAGTACACCGTCACCACCGACTGGCCGGGCGGCGTGTACGGCTCGCCCAGCGTGAACGGTGAGTGTACCGCCCACCAGTACACCAGTACACCGTCACCACCGACTGGCCGGGCGGCGTGTACGGCTCGCCCAGCGTCAACGGTGAGTGTACCGCCCACCAGTACACCAGTACACCGTCACCACCGACTGGCCGGGCATCAGCTGAACTGTTAAGCACTAACACCCACACTTTTGCACCCAAACTTTTTACACCGAATACCATATCTTTCCCATGCCTAATTACCCCTAAATTTTTTACTTATAGGCAGTCGCGCGGGTGGTCTCATAGCGGCGTGCTGGGCCACCATGATGTTCGTGGGGCAGGAGCGATACGTGCAAATGACGAAGGAAATCGTCTCCACGGCGCGGTTCATAGAGGCCGAGTGAGTTTTATTTATTTGTTTTAAAAGTGCTTCTTTTTGGTTGAATGAATTCCTATATTTCTAATATTAAAACATTTGGTGAACTTGCTTAGAAAGTTTTTCGGAAGCTTTATAAATTAGTCATACATTTTGACGTGCTCCGAATTTCGACTTTGTCACTTTGTATCTGTTCTGACCGATTGAATACTAATCATTTTTCTATAAAAATAGTTGTTTAATAATTTAAAGTATAGAAAGTTCTCTGAAAAAAAAAAGTTTTTTTCAAACATCAAATGCGTTCCTGATTTTAACAGTCGCTACTCCAAAAACAATAGTAATAAAAAACATAATTTTTGTAATTTCCTATATAATTTTATTTCTTACAGGTTAAGAAAGATCGAAGGTCTATTTATATTCGGCAAGCCGGCCACTACGGTGATTGGGATCGGCTCCAATACATTCGACATATTCAAGTTAGCGGATAAGCTGCACAAGAAGGGATGGAGTTTGAACGCTCTACAGTTTCCTTCTGGGTGAGTTTGAACATATGTTACAGTATGAAATACACATTTGTGTAGAGGATTTTTAAAATTAAGGTAGAGGGCAGCATGTAACATTAAAGACAGGGACTTCTAATCTAAATCTTTTTTACATTCAAGGTATTTAAAATGTATTCTCGCATGACTTAAACCTAAACATGAATAATATAAAAATAATATTAAAAATAAAATATCCTGCGAGAAAATTCACTTCCGAAATTATCCACTTCACATTTTTTTAAGCAAGCTATAAGCACTTGCTATTTTTTTCTATCATTCATTAGCCTTTAATAGATGTGATGAAGAAATTTTACTTTAGGCCAAAATGTTTCTGACTGAGTCAACTCGACGATTCTATTAGTATATCGATACCTCCCACGTAAGTTATTGTAAGCCACAAAATTGCCGTTAGCGTTTTTACTGAATACTACACGAATTTGCATTGCTTAATGCATTCAAAGTGAAAAAATACCAAAAATCTTTTTTTTTTCAAGGAAAGATACAATAAAATACGCTTGAAAAAAGGCGTATTTTGTTGTAACTTTCAAACTAAAACGGATTAAAACTGCTCTACTGTAAAATTGTAATTTTGGGGTTACAACAACTTACGTGGGAGGTATCGATATGTTCTGTAGCGTCCAGCACGGCGTAGCGGAATATTTTGTAGCGGATACGATTTTTAAAAACCATGTTACATATTTGGATGCTGATAAGCAATTATGTGCCAACCCACAAAAAGTCAAATTCGGAGATAATGATGTATTCTGATAATACATCACCTATTTAACATTATTCAAATAAATTTCGAGACATATAAACTAAATAAGTGCGGGAAAACGTTTCTTAATTAATTGTTTCGCATTTCAAGTACGTTCCATATTTTGTAATTTATACAAAAATTTCGAATATTTGAAATACTTTTTTTTAGATAATATATTAAATTTATCAATCTGCTTTTAATTCATTATACCTTTTATTATATTTAAGATAGATAAGAAAAGATGGATATATACTTCAAACAAATTTATTATTAATAGCGTTGACATCTTTAGACGCCATTTTCTCGAAACGAACTCCGTGTTGACACAGTATTGCTTATCAGCGGTCATTTATATTTGATACAAAATAAAGTGTACTTTATCCCTTGGTCCACAGTATCCACATCGCCGTGACGCACGCGCACGTTCAGCCCGGCGTAGCGGAACGTTTCGTAGCCGATATGCAGGCCGCTACGAGCGTGTGTCTCAAGGAAGGCAGCGAGCCCGTGCAAGGAAAGGTGAGTGATACTTCACACTTAGACCACGTGGTTTCTTCTGGGTAGCGCAGTTATCTTAAATGGAGTATTATTTACTCCAGGTACTCCATATAAACTATTATCGTCTATATACTATATTATAAGTTGCTCAAAGTTTTATTTTCCTTATAAAAGTAACGTATGTTCTTCTGAAAGGTAAAATGAATTTCAAACCAAAATACAGCAAATTTGATTCAGAAAAAATAACAAACAAACAGACAGACAGATATTCTTTCACTTTTATAAATATATGGATATGGCTGTGGTGCGAATTCTTATTTAAAAGTTACTTCTGTTACTATATCTTTGTCTATTTCTATATTCAAAAGAGATTGAATTTAAATGACTAAGTAACAAATCTTAAAATCGAATATTATTTACAGATGGCCATATACGGTGTTGCTCAAGCGATTCCAGACAGAAGCCTCGTCTCAGACATCACAAAGTACTTCATAGATCACATGTATTACTTACCGAAGCCAGAGGATAATGTAGAAGAATAAATAATGTATGAAAAATATATATCGATGGCAACTTTCCAAAGGATGTATTGTGGGGGATACTGCAAAATCGCGTATCTATCTATATTGTTTAAATTTAAACCAAACGTTCACTTACATTATCGATACAAATAAGGTCTAATAGGCATTTTCCAGTACGCAGTGTAACAATGTGTGTTTTAATATTTGATTGAAAGATAGACCTTATTGCAAAGGCTAGTTACGCGGTTTTGCACTATCCACGACGGTATGAGGTTTTAATTAAAAATGAATTATTCAAAGATATTAGCGAAGCGAAACCTCTATTTTGCTGCAATTGATATCTTTTTCATATAATTTTTAACAAATACTACTAAATATTTCGAATATATGGTAGTTGTTTATACAATGTAAATGTGTCAAATATATAATTAATTATTGCTAAAAATGAGTTTAAGTAAACCATTACTACGTGTAAGAATTCAGTTCAGTGTTGCCATCTTAATTTTGTTTAATGTGTATAGTTCTGCCAACTTTAGAATTTTTTTACTAGCTTAATCGAGCACGCGATGTTTTAAAAATCATTGCTAGCTATCAACGGATGAGAAACATAAAATATGGATTCTTAAATTATGAATATTCCATGTTTTATCACTAAGTTTAATGGCAATAATTCTAGTATACGGGCTCGAATCCTGATTTAAACAAAACTTTGAAAATTAGCGTTCGATATTAAGTATGTGGTTGTGTCATTGTAGTCGACTTTGTGATCGTTATAATAGTCATATAAATGAAGATTGGCTTTAGATGTGTGCTGGTAGCTCAACTAATCGGTCTGCCAAGTAACAAAAATTTTGGATTCTTTTGGTTTAACAATAGGTTGAGCTACCGCGTGTATTGGTGTCAGGTAATTGGGCAATTATTGCTTTATTTATAAATTTATTCGTGATTTATCGCTATCTGAATGTGAAACATTTACTCCTTTACTACAAAAGATGAAATAAAACCATGTTCAACATGTGTCTAGCTAAACAGTGTTTAAAAATGAAACATTGTTTAAAATGTTGTCAAAATTGCTACACTGCGTGTAAAATTATAAAGAATTAAAATATCACACGTCATATTTGACAGCTAAAATAGGTTTAAAGCATATTTTAAAAACGAAATTGTCATTAGACACGGATTTGTAGTACAGGATTTTTAGATTTTTCAGGACGTTGTTTTATTTGGGAATAACAGAAATTGAATTATTAAATTTATTTTTTTGTAGGAATTTCTATTTATTCACGTTCCAAAATAGTATTTAAGTTTGGGGTGACATTTTAAAAACATTCCAATGATTTGTGGGATATGAGTTAATATTTATCGAAAAAAAAAAAATCGATATTTCTATTACAAAATAAATTACTATAAAAATATTTATGGTATTCTGTAAAGTCTATCATAGAATAGAAAGAGATAACGATATTCCATAATAATATATTACTGTCTCGCTTCAACATTGATATTTCTGTATAACTTATGAAATAGAAGAAATATTTAAGATTATCGATTTTAAATAACTATTTATTTATATTCAAAAAGTTAAAACATTTTCTCAATGTTAGATAAAATATATATTTTTTTTGTTTATATTTTTGTATTATAACTACCACTTTTTGTATGTTTATATGTTTGTATTAAAATCACAATTTTATTAATAAACGTAGCGCTTTTAATGGATATTTAATTTTTTGTAATATATGAGATAATTTTTAACTTATACTTGTTTTTGTTAATTAAATGTACTTTTAATAAATGACGTTTTCTTATTTTCATGCAATTTAAATATAGTTTTTCCAATATTTAAATTTATGCTACTTTGAAATGCCTACCGTACTATTGTTACTACGTTTTCTATACACTACGAATAGACACACCTGGCGTGTCGGCGGCAGTGAATAGGGGAATCCGATAGAATTCAGTGCAATAGTGATAAAAAAGTTCTTTAAAATAATTGATCAATTATTTCTACCAGTTAAGCAACGTAAATGAATTAATAAAACTGCTTTATTGTAGAGTAATAACATTTAGAAATAAGCATAACGACGTTCTTTTCCTTCTGAGGAAAAACATGAAAATTACTTTCAAATAAAAATCCTTCGCACAATACTCTTTCTTCCGAGTCAAGTTATTAAAAAATTGGTGACATCTTAGCAAAATCCATACCATAAAGGTTAATAATTATAGTATAATTTTGACCAGATTTTCAATTATAATAGACAACTTCACTGCTTTGTCTGTGCCTACAGAGTATAATATAACTTTATACTTTTTCTTCTGTTCTTCATTATCTGTCAAATAAATCTCAAAAATGTGTCAAAATTCAAGGTTTAAAAAATGCAAATTATATTGATATTTATATTTTTAGACGTACTTGGCTCAGATGGATCAATTAATTATTGTGGGGCTAAAATGTGTGCTTACACTAACGCCCATACATTTTGCCGTTACCCTGTACGTTTTCTATAATGTTTAACATACATTTTGTACATAAAAAATATTAAAGGATATAGAGAAACGAAACTTATCAGATTTTTTTTTGACGAGAATCTTATGTGCATGAAATAGTATATAAATGTTAATAGTAAGTGTTAAATTCGTTTATTCAGCCCGGTCCAAGCGCCTCGTGTATTGGTTACATTAATTCAGAGCTTTCACCCGAAGAACAGGCTCGGATTTTAGCCCGTTTGAATAGAAGGCGCAGTGAAGCGGCGAGAGGGATACGGGGTCTCCCCGCTGCTGGGGATATGCTAAAATTGGTAAAAATTGAGTGTATTAATTTGTTCTAAAACAAAGATTGTCTTATTCTTTAGTTCTCTTATTTTCCGAAAAATTACATATATATGTCGCAGATTTAATAAGCTGTTTAATTAACAGGCTAGCTTTACAGCACCGGTCAACTAGTCTGAGTAATATTCATCCATTTATTGAAATATAACTATTTTAGACGGATTTAAATCTATTTCTATCTATTTTAAATTTAATATACGCGATTTAAATCAGTTTAAAATAGTTTTATTTAAATGAATAATAATCGCGAAAATATAAGACAACGATTCATCCATTTAATTTAAGAAATTAGGCAGACATGCCAATGACGATCGATAACATTTAAATACTTGCCTATTCTATTCATCGTTTAAACGTATCTGCGCTTCGTTACAGCAGGCGGAACCTGCCCCCCCTTTGCGCCTCAGGACTTACTAAAACACTAGAGGTAGAATAGACCAGTACTAAGTTGAGTCGAGTTTAGCCGATTCCGTTTTTAATTTCAAAATAACAATATGTTATATTTTAAAATAATTAAATAAACAATTTCTAATGTCACATATTTTCTCTTCTTTTCTTTTTGTAACATACTGAGTCACCATATTGTATGATTGGCCTAAGCATCTACTAACCAGTTTATTAGATAATAAAACAGACGGTAGGACAGCATATGGTTCAGGCCGCTAGTTGAGGCTAGGCTGTTAATTGAACGGCTTATTAATTTAGTTGCCTATAATATATTACTATACGAAATTTTAAAGGGCATGGATGGCCATAACTGAAACGATAACGAATAGAATTCCATATTAAATTTATTATATAATAATAATTTACATATGACTAGTAAGCGGTTTTTTAAATCGGTCCTGTTTATACAATTCTTCAATTGTTATACTTTAAAACTAATTTGGATGATTGTGGGAACACCCAACGTTGATCGATCGGGTCACTACACAATACAATATTTATTTAGCGTAAAAATATCTGGATATTAAATAGAAAGTGATATAGCGTTGGGTGGACGAACTAGCGCGAGAAGCACAACGATGGGCAGACCAGTGTCGACCTCCTAGTACACGAGATTCTCCGGAAGAACATGACGTTTGTCGTGATCTGTGTAAGTAAATATTATTTTTTCATTTGTTATAATCGATATAGAAATTGGAAAGTTAATTTTCGAAAATCATTTTGATACGCTTTTATTAGCTTCACCGCTAACTAACAAAATATATGCAAATGTATCTTAAACCGATGATAATCAATAGAGTTGTACCGTCAAATTGATCTGATGATGGGACTAGGATGTAGATTGTAAAACTCTTCAATGGCTTTAAATTCTTATACCAAATGCCAAATTCTAAAGGTGGATAGTGGATAAGGTGTTTTTAGTTTTTTAAAACCACATATTATAGCTCACTTTATGTAAAGAACTCGTACAGAATTACTCTTAGACCCATCGGTGTTCATTGTGGGTTGCCTGATATTCAGTTCTTAGTTTTATGGAGTAAATTTAACTTATATATGAATACACCAAATATCCATTCAGATTCGATAACTGTGGGGCAGTGTGTCGCGTCAGTTGTGGGCGAAGCGCCAGGGCTCCGTCCTGAGACGATAGTGGACATGTGGTACATGCAAAGCATGAACTACGAAGGAAATGTTACTTCATACATACTGTTAATATTATTTATGAATTACTAGCTTTTGCCAGCGGCTTTGGTCGCGTTAATGTAAATTTTGTCTTTTAAGAATAGTCTCTTTTTAGGGTTCCGTACCTTAAAAGGAAAAACGGAACCCTTATAGGATCACTTTGTTATCCGTCTGTCTGTCTGTCTGTCTGTCTGTCTGTCGGGATGTCAACCCTTTTTTCTCAGAAATGCATAGACGTATCATGTTGAATTTAATATCATATACTCAAGTCTACGATGACATGCGGCCGTGAAAATATTAAAGTTCTAAGTCAACGCAATCAAAAGATAATGGAAAATATGTCGTATATTTTGACCATTTTACCGTTTTCGCAAGGGAATCAAAACCTATAGGGTACTTCCCATTGACCTAGCACGATGAAATTTGGTAGGAAGTAAGATCTTATGGTACAAATAAAGGAAAAAATCTGAAAACTGTAAATTTTTGTATGTATGTTTGTCTGTTTGTAAGTTTGTCTTTCAACCTTTTTCTCAGAAACGCGTGAAGGTAACAAATTTTTATCAACGTCAAGTACTCAGAGTTGTAATTACTAAGAGCTGTGAAAAAATCAAACTTCTAAGGTAACGCAATCAAAAGATACGGTCATTTATATCACATATTTTAAGTATGATAGCGTTTTTAACGTTTTCGCAAGGGATTAAAAACCTATAGGGTACTTCCCATTGACCAAGCATTATGAAATTTGGCCAGGAGCAAGGTCCTTTAGTATACATAAAGGAAAAAATCCGAAAACTGTAAATTTCTGTTCGTGTCTGTCAGTCTGTACGTCTGTCTTTCAACCTTAACGCGACGCGAACGCGTAAATGTATCAAGTTGTAAATTGATCAAGCGGAAAATATATTAATCTTAGAATGAAAATTATATGTACTTGTAACAAATTAACATAGAAGTTGACCATGGTCAAAAAAACAATTTTACAAACACTGAGAAGACATTTGTATCAATACGAAAACATTAAAAAGCAGCAAACCTTTATAAACAACGCAATGCAATCTATATATCGCAGCTAACAAAATGATAGCGCGATGCAGCGTACAGTGATATAATTCTGCTCGATTAATAAAAATTTTTATTTTAATTATTATTTAAACGCGCTAAAAATTATAAAATAAACTTTTCATTTAAAAGTTTTATCGTCGATTTATAACGTCATTACGTAATTAACATTCAATATAAGAGCTTCACGCGATTTGATTTAAGTACTTTACTTTGATTTAAGTGCTGTATTTTTTATTTCCCCTTATTTCACTAGCTGAGCTTTTGTGTAAGTTATGTACGCTAGTTATTGATATATATATTAAGGACTTTATTGTATTGAACTTTTTCAAATTTGATATCAGTGTAAAAATATATATATTGTTAGTGTGCTTAAATAAATAAATAAAAATACTCGTATTGACTTAGTACGAAAATTTTAAAATTAAATTCAAACAGATCGAGTTATTTAATTTACTTATTTATCTACACATATAAGTCTTCTGGTTATTAGTAATATAATTAGTTATTTATAAATAAACAATTAGTTTTGTTCGAATTAAGGACTAATTATTTTCGTCTTGGCAACACTAATATATATTTCGATATTTTGATTGATAATGTAAAACTAAATATTTTACGAACGTAGTGCAGGGGTAGTGGAGTGTAGTAGAATATAAATAAAAATAAAACGAGAATAAAATACAATATTATTATGTTGTTAATGTCAAAGTCAACAAGTTAGTTCATTGAAATGATCAAGAGATGGCGCTAGGTATATCCTGAATCGCGCTATAACTTTTTTTTTTAAGTATAAGGTGTATTAGTACTTAAAATAAAATTTTGTGTTGACGTGATCCATATTTACATAATATTTGATTATATTTAAGCGACTTCTAAAAAGGAGTGTTTTCAATTCGACCTTGTATTTAATTTTTTTGATGTTTGTTCGCCGATTACGCCGCCATTTGGGTACCGATTTTCAAATTTTTTTTTTGTTTGAAAAGGTATACTTCCAAGGTGGTCCCATTGTCTTCAGGTCAGGATCAGATGATGGGATCCTGGAGAAATTCCTCAAACTCCTCAAATATTATAGGCAAGCGTATACCGATTTAGGTATTTTTGATAGTAACTTATGTTGGAACTGATGATGAAGACCACAAATGGCGTAGATGGGTTAGTCTTATATAGATTTCTATAAGTTTGTACGGAACCCTCGGTGCGCGAGTCCTACTCGCACTTGACCAGTTTTTATTTCTAGATAAAATTTTATATTATGTCCGTTATCTTAGACAACGTGTATGCGAAATTTCATGACGTTTGGTTGAGTAGTTGAGGTGTGAAGCTGTAAACAAACAAATTAATAATGGAATTTTAAGTGTTAGTAAGAAATTTTATGTGACCGCAGTCTTTTTTAATATTTTCATTAATTTATTAATTTCTCAGCCCGTATAAAAGCAACTACAATGACTTCGCTCAAATGGTTTGGTCACGAACGTATATGGTGGGATGCGGAAGAAGCAGATTTATGGTACGAATTATGTATTAACCAAATAACCGGTTAATATCCTGCAAATCATTGCGTATAAATAATTTAATATACTTTTATAAGAATAAGACTTAACATTACCTACCTAATTCCTTATTAACAAGTTAAAAAGTGTTTATTTTCTACACATATGGAAATAGTATTGTTGCTATGTCTACGTTCAGCTATCGCCTGAATATCAAATTTCCTATTTCATTGTTAATTTTATTTATGCTTAAAATTAAGATATTCATTCAAAATAGCGAAAAATTCCTATGTATGTTCCAGTACTCGATTAGACCACCTCACTTCGTTAGCTTTTTAAGCATACCTATCAAGGGGCTGTCCATTAATCACGCGAGGCCCATAAGGGGGATGGAAGGGAAAAAATCACCAAATATATGCATAAATTAAATTTTTCAGAATTGCGATTGTACCTGTTTTTAAAGATAAGCATTTTTTAAAGACCGTAGTACAAAAACAAAATACACGTGATATTAAGTGGGGGAGGAGGGGTAGTAAAAAGCCTCACCGTGTATCACCAGGCCGGAGGGGGAGTCTAAAAAGTTGCTCAATAACATCACGTAATTCAAGTCCTCAAGGCGCAAAAGTAAAAAACTGAAACATTCGATCATACTTTAAGATACCATGGCGTGATCGTCAACGTACTGTCGAACGATTGGTGTGTAACTTTGCTCCTCGAGGGCCTATCCCCGGGCGCCCGCTGTGGTCCCCCGCCGACCCAGCAGCTTCCTGTCCACCGAGATCCCGCCCCGATGATGATTTACCCGCACTATGTACTTTTCGTAAGTATATAAATTTGGTGAAGGAATTAATGTGAAAACATACATATATATATCTGTAATTGTATATTTTGTGTGTATTTTTTTAAGTGTATACAAAGGTAAACTGCTTTTTGCATTTAGTCAACGCTCTTCCTTGCACACCCTAAGGGTGGCTGGGAGATAAGGTTATACAGCCTTAAGTTCACCTCTTGCTCAATAATATAATAAATAAAATATTCGTCATCTAAAACCTTTAACAATTATTGAACTTGATTCTGAGTATCGGAAAGGGCACTAACGATTTTTATGAAAATTAGTATGGGGTGGGTTTTGGGAGCGATAAATCGATTTAGGTTAATTGTCGAAAACGCCGTTTTATCCAAATAAAAATGTCTACAATTTTATTGATTTATTACTATATCTATATATAATTTCCGAAAACACGATTTACCAATAAAAAGATACCGAACAAAGCTCGGTCATCCAAGTACTGCATCTAAGGCGAGAATTACATTTGTAAGGTTTACTTTCCTATCTAATTTGAAACGACTCTGTATCTTCATATTACCTAGTTAACTTTGCGTAAGTTGTAACTTTCAATAAGTAAATTACAGATAGTAAGTTAATTGCGGTTGAAATGAATTAATTAACAATTATTGTTCATCTCATGTTTGTCTATGGGCAAAACTTACGAGTTTAATTCTCGTTGAACACAATATACGTCACAAAAGTCAGTTTTCATGATCAACTCGTTCAAAACTGCAAACTCCAATTCATATTCAAAGTTAACACATCCTTTATTTAAATGGATTTAAAGTATATTTCGTGAAATGTCAATTTACAAATCAGTCTTTTAAATGTATGTGACGCTACCAAAGACAACTGTGATAGTTATCTATCACTATCTTCTACATTTGCAATATGTTGAAATTAAAGTCTCACTTAAAAATATTATTTCCACGTGACATTTGCGAAATAGCATGTGTCTAATTGGCACAACTAAAAGCCATTAACCAAAGAATTGAATTGAATTGAAAAATATTATCAATAAATTCCTAATGTAGTGGCAGAATATATACTTTATGAAATGAACAGAAGTAATAAAAGTAATAAAAATATAATAAATAATAACTCGGGAATAATAACATTTCAGAAAATGATATAGATGAATCATACGATGAAGATAATGTAATGACAGTACAAGAACATTTGCTTTTAAATACAATTATGCTAATCGAAAAAAATAAACCCATAGATAATATTGGAACTCTGGATGAAATTTATTTAACGAAATTAGCCGTGGCCACCATTGATACTTCCGTTTTAACCCAAGCAACTTATAGTTCTATACAAAAACGTGATCTCATTAAAACTGAAATAGTAAATAAGAATATTCAAGATGGATTAAAAATAGATACAGAATCAAACAGCTCAGAAGGTATTAATAATAAAACAAACTTAATAATAAATAAAAAGACATTTAAACGAAAAGGCAGTTTTGTTGGTCGTCCAAAGACTTATGGTATAGAAGAATTGAATGATCAGAAGAAACTTGAACTGAGTAAGTTATTAAAAACTAAGGAATTAAATTTAATATATAATTTCAAGGGGACTTATATACTCTCGTATGTTGCAGATGACGAAACCGAGGTAACAAAAACAGAGATAGAGAAAAGAGATAATTATGTTGATTACAAATTATCAGAAATCCAAGATGATACCACGCTTGAAATTATTACAGAAGCTGTCTTGCCTACATATGGTCAATATTTACGAAATCCTCAATATTTAAGTCTTGGTTTTGTCATAGTAGAAATTGATAAAAGGAATTTTTCCAGAGACGTTTTTAAAAGCGACAGAAGAAAATAATAACACTAGCTATTCAATACCTATTGAAATATATACAAATTCGACTTTTAGAGGATTAGACATCTACACTGATGATATCATTTCTAACTTAAATCTTTCGAATATTTTAAACGATACCACAATAGACGAGAATGCTATAGAAGAATATCTTTCTGATCGTAAGTAACTGGAAAAAAGGAAACTCTTTATGATGACGATTCAAAATTGATTTAAATGTATAATTGTTTAAAATATAACAATCATCTTTGAGAATTTATCTAATCTATGGAAACCAAATATAAATATAACCCTTTTGTTAAAAAGTAATTGATAATAGTCATTAAGATGACAGACAAGGACTTTTTCTAAGGCGAGAATTACGTTTGTAAGTTTTACCCTAAATGATATTAAATAGCTATGTAACCTGGTAACAGTTACCTAGGTACCCTTGCAAAAGCTTTAGCCGTCAAAAAAAATTGAAACTAAGTTCTTTCAGGTGTAAAAAAATGACAAAAAACTTATGTAAACATTTATGAAAGTTTGAGAGCAAAACTTATAAGTGTAATTCTTGCATAAGACTTCTTTAAGTTTTGGACAGCTAATGTAACATTTGTACTTTAAGTTAAAATAGAAGTAATAGTTAGTTCTTGGTATTGTTTGCATGTGCAGCTGAAACGGTCCGTCAGATTCAAGAGAGCCTTAAACGCATGGAACATAAATTAGCAGCTTCCCCAGCTTCGGGAAAGGTTTTTTTTAATTTTATTCTATTACAAATATTTCATTTTGAAGCATTCCTTCTGAATTAGTAAGGTCTTGTTTGATTTTCAAGTTTTGTATTAAAAATTTCATTTATTGTTAAAAATTTAAATCTCCACAAAATCTTCGTATGTAATTTCAAGGTTCGACGGGAATTAAGAGATCAAAATCCGCGAGACCAAACCAAGATTCAAGGAACATTATCCGATGAAGCAGAAAGAAATAAGTCCATTGAAAGAGGACCAATGTTGAATATGGTGTTAAAATACATGCCATATTTAAAACAATATGAGAAAAACATAATGGGTGATGCAAGTAATCGTGGAACGAGCATTGGATACGTCTTTATGCATAGTTTTTGGTATATTGATATTTTATTGACGTTGATTTTGTAAAATATTTACTTCTGTAAGATCTATTATTATACTTGTATTGTAATTTACATTTCGTTTATCGTCTAAAATTATAATGATCTTTACTATTATATTTAATTTAAATTTGATTTTTTTATTATTTGATAAACGTTATAAGCAAATAATGAAATGGTTATTAAAATTGACATTTCATCATTGTACAAAACCAGAAAAGGGCTGAGTTAGCAAAGTGGTTTGAATAATTCGATCTAAATCGATGTTCACGGGTTCACACAACAGCTAGCACCGCTGTGTTTTCTATAAATTCATCTCGTGCTCTGCGGTGAAGGAAAACATTGTGGAAAAGTTAGCACGTACCAGGAGAAATTTTAACACATCTACATATATCCGCCAACCGTCACTGAAGCAGTGCGGTAGATTGAGCGTCGAAACCTTCTCTTCAATAGGAGACGAGTCCTTTGCCCAACAGTGGGACATTTATAGCCTGTTCCTTAATTTACTTCACTTTGTACAAATCATACATGTATGAACACTCAGGGCAAAAACTTTCGTAGAAACAGAAATTTATTATACACCAGGGTGATAATTAAAGGGGTGTGATAACAACATAAACTTTATTCCAAAAAGCAGCATACTAAAAAATACTTAAAACTATTATACCTATACATTTACGAGTGTACAGAGGCCAGTGCAATTAGGCCAGTAAGAAGTGACGGGCTGGCGTGTCGCGGTCATCGGCCGCAGTCGCGCCCGCGTGCCCGTGCGGACAGCGCGTAGCAGCCCGTAGACCGCTACGGATGTACGCGTTTGTTAGTGTACATTACGTTGATACATTGATGCATTAGGGTTGGGAATTGTTTTGGTAATATAGTTTATGTAGCTTAATGTAAAGGGTGATAGATTGTTTTGTTTGTGAACGTTTGTATTTGTTGTGTGATGTATTATTAATAGATTTTTTTTATTTATGTTGTTTCGGCGTGTTCTGCCAAATGCATTGTTTTATTGACTTATGCATTATGTATTTGTATGCAGAACATGGTGTAATCACTCGACTAATTGCTTTATTTTAATATTTTTGATTCAAATAATATCTATAATTTGTGTACCTATCACAATTTTAATTTTAAAATGTAATATAACTTTATTACTACAATAAATCCTTTCCCCGTTTAAAAGTACATTTATAATACCGATTGATATATTACTTATTATAGACAAAATTAATACAATCTAAAGATAGATGCACTTGTCTATATTTAGAATAACGTCTCAATCAAAACGATAACATCTATCAATTACTACGTGTAAAGAGGTAAAATGACGAATGATATGAAGTCAGCATCCATGGACCTGAACGGGTCTCGCTCGTGGTGCCGTCGGGACGACGATGTGAAGATTGAGTTCGGATTCGGAGTGCCGCTGGGAGCGATGTCAGCCCACCCCGTGTTCCATTCCGCTTGGGATATCGGATGGTGAGTCGTAATAATCAAGGATTCAGTTTCATTGACGACCGTATCACGCTTGGCTGGTTTTTGTATTTGTTAGGATGTCCGATAATATATATTTTGTGTAAATTTTAACTGACTATCGTTTACGGTTTGAAGAAACAGCCTTTTTAAGATCGGATAGATGGACGGACAGACTATGTACATGGGCATAGTAATACAAAACATATGTATAATTGATACCTTTCGGGTTCGGAAATGTAAAATCGCAAAAAATAAATTCAAAATAAAATTAATATATAAATGCAAAAGGTACTATGTTTTGATAAAACTGGAGCATTGATATCAATGAAATTCTGAAGAATACACGGGATATTTTGCAAATTTAGATTTTCCTTCTAAACAAGTCATAAATGTTCTAGTTACGAACATATGTATGTATGTGAGTGAATTCGAAACGAATACTTACTAATTTTTTAAATGTATATAATTTTTTAATGTACTTATATTATCTACCTTCACTTAAAAACTTAGTAAGCACCCGGATTTAAGTCTGTTATAGTAGTCATATACTAGCTTTCATCCGCGACTTCGTCCTCGTGGAATAGTAAATGTAAATCCAAGGTATAAGCCAAATCGGTTCAGTAGTTTTTGCGTGAAAAAATAACAAACATATGTATCCATCCATCCATCCACATATACAAACTTTCACAATTATAATAATAGGATATATAGTTGTATATCTGGTATATATATACCAGAAAATGCGAAAAGGGATTCCGGTTCCATTGATTTAAATAATTCCAAATCATCTGTAGTGATTTATGCGTCTATAAATCAGCGAAAAGAAAAAAAGTCCATTTTAAATTTAACAGACAGTTTTCGGATGAAGATGATTTTTTTTATAATTCTTCTTTCATAATCCATAAATTGAACTTTTCTCTTCAATTACTTTATTGATGAACTCAACCCGAAGCACACTTTTTAAGTAATTTATGGCATTTTTGTTATTTGTCCATCATAAAGTTATGAAAACTTTTTTGAGATACGGAAGAAGAGATATATGAAAATTCTACTAGAATATATTAATCATAGATTTCGAGTCGATTCTTATTAACTTAAATATTTCTTCATTATAAATTTTTCTGAAACCCAGATTCTAATGAAGGTCGTTGAGCGTGAGATTATTGTTTTTAAGATTTTTCTAACTAATGAGGCAACTAGGAACCATTATAGCTTCATGTCTGTCTGTCTGTCCGTGACTTGAAGATCCTTAGTAATAAAATATATTATTTCGCATGGATATTCATATTATTATTATTAAAAAAGTACTATGTAAAATGTGCGGGTGTATAAGAATTATTATTTCGATTTCGAGATCCATTTGCGAAATATTAAGCTTTAAAGTGCTCATTTTTTTCTATATGTATGTATGAAAATTTATGGGGGTCCGAATATTAGGCAAGAGTTAGTCTTATAGGTTTTAATATTTTTTCTTATCGTAAGTTGTTTGTAAAAGCTTTACACTTCAATTTACTGACAGTGCCTTATTTTTGACAGGCTCACAACTTTCGTAACTCAGTAACTGTTACAGGTTACTTACGTAAAGAAATTTAATTCTCGCCATATGAAACACAGTCATGGAATCCTACATTACATTTATTATTACTAAGACGTAAAAACCCTTTACCTCTATCTTATCTTTTAAACAATTTTTAGAGCCAAAAATAGGCATTTAAGGCTCTATTTAATCTGGTCATCAGTAAAACCTTAACGTATTTTAAAATCGTGTCAAGTATTTTCTTATCACAAAAAATGGTATCATTAGTATAGAGTTGCTGTTTCTTGAAATCTCTCCATTTTATGTGACCCGTTTTCGCTTCCTCACGCGATACTTCCAGGTATGAACGTTAATTATAGACTTTGATTTTACGTGTATAAGAAAGGAATTGCTAATTACTCTAGTGCTAAAACAGTGTTACAAAAACAACCAATTATAAGATTAGATTTAATTGTAATAATTTTTTTCTTACTTTGTGTGATTTTTATGTATTTGTTTTTTATATATTATTTGAGTAATATCTTGTAATTTGTGAGAACAGTATCGTAATTTTTTTAAACCTCAAGAGCAGTTCAATTTGACTGGGAATTGGATTTAAAGAAAACAATTACCGCTGGAAGATTAAACTTCTGATCCATAGCAAAGGAGTCTTTTATGATTAATTGAATAGTAGCAAAAGCTTTAGTAAAAGTATAAAAATTCGGAATCGGTTTATCGTCCAAAGGCTTACGATTTTTTAGTATTTCACTTAGTTTCTTAGTCTATGTAGGTTTAATATAATAATATAATCGTTTGAAGCATTAAGAAGTTTTGGTAACAAAGAAAGTATTAAATAATTCATTTTTGGATAGTCATCTAAATAACAAAGAATTGACTTACTCATACGAGTCCTCTGTTCAAGAGGTAAACTAACTAATTCATTACAGTTCCCCAGGCAATAGTAAAAACTCAGTGGAATTAATATGACGCGTTGCATGCATTTAATACAATAAATAATCAGTCTAGACGATCGTTGGTCATGACAAAGGATTACTGCGACCAGCGTGGAAAAAATATCGATTCACTGGGACCGCGCTATTGACCGATCAGTTTATTGTCAAGGAAAATTGTAATATTCATTGCCTTCTGGATAACAATGCTTTTTTTATTTTACGTTGTTGAATATGGAAAATTGTTTACTTTTTTAACTCTGTAGCTGTATCAGGCGTTTTTAAATAAAAAAAAAACACTCTGTGTTTTATATATGGATGCTGATAAGCAATAGTGTGTCAACCCACAAAAAGTCAAATTTGGAGATATTGGAGTATTTTCATACTGCATCACCTATTTAACATTATACAAAAAATTGAAGTTATGTAAAGTAAATAAGTACGGAAAAAAGTTTCTTAATTAATTGTTTCGAATTTCAAGTGCGTTCCCTATATTGCAATTTTATACAATAACCTCAAACAGTTGTAAAACCTTTCATTAGATAATATATTAAACATATCAATTTGCTTTTAATTCATTATACCTTTTATCAAAAAATAAAAGTAAAGGTGGATATATATGTACAGCTTGAAACATATTTATTAAGAATAGGTTTGACATCTTTAAACGCCATTTTCTTAAAATGAAGTCCATGTAGCTTGACACAGTATTGCTTAACAGCGTCCATATATGTATATATATATGTATATATATATATATTTAATGCAGTTTATTATCTACTAAATTTACTATATCAACTATCGAATTTCTTGCCGGTTTTTCTCGGTAGAATCTTAATTACATTCTTAACCGCTGGTAGCTTGCTTGTTAATGTAAATACTTTTTTTTGTTTATTGACGATTCAAAAATACTAGTGAGTATCTAAATGAATAAAGTATATTTTGCTTTTAAATACAACCTTAAATTAATTTAAAATAAATGATATGATTAAGTTTGTAAGTAGTATAAATTGAAAGCTATCTCAAAATGTTCTAGAACCCGCTATAATCATTTTTAAATTAATGTAGCCAGATGGTTTTTCTTGAAATCCTGCATTGGTCTTCAGTGAATTGGCACGTGTTCTCAGAATCTACGCAGCAACGTTGCTAAATTGTTTTTATCGTTCAAATTGAGTCGGCAATCGTTTCAAATTTAACCGTATCAAGCAATTTGCAACAGTATGAATTATCACAGCCTCTAAAACGACGATTGAGGGCACGGACACTAAAAATAAATTAGTAATGACCTTAGGATATGTTCAGCATCAAGGATATCTTCAAGTGACATTATTATTTCAATGAAAATTATTGCGTGGGCGTATCTGTACGTGGTGAAGTGTCGCGACATCACTTTGATTAAGTATGCGCTTATTTACTTAGTGGACCGTCAATCTAAATTAGACTGGAATTGGTCGTAATCTCATCGTTAGAAAGTGTACAAATTACCAAATTATTGGTAAAAAGAAATTCTGAAACAGCTTCAGGAAGTTTTATTTTATCAATGCATAATGTATCTATAGTAATAGTTTAAAGGGGAAAAATTTGTTTGTAAGTTTGTACGCAGGGGGTCTTTTTTCGTTAGTTAGCTCATTTGTGGAACGTTATAGGCTATATTAAATCATGCTATGACGCACAGGAACCAAGCAGTAACCATAAATACATGGAACCGCGAAAAACAGGTATTCATTAAAGACCGAGTGCACCAAAAACAAATTAATATTTACATCCACTGACCATCTGTTGATGTCGACATGTTCTAGTAAAATACCTACGCAGTACGCATTTCAGCTTTTATGACTTATCACTATAGTAAGATTTTAAAACTTCTTTTTAAATTTCTTAGTAGAGAGCAATGCTCTTTATCCGGAAGTAACACGGGATAATTAATTGCTAATCGGACGTGCAAAATATTATATAGCGTAAAATTTGCGTAATGGATGCGGTAATCGAATCGTGACTAACTAAACGAATAATGGATATTCCTCTTGGATAATAAAATTAAAGAAATGAATGACAATGAATACTGAATAGACGCATCATGTTAAGAATTTCGACATTGCAGTTACTGGGATGTATGAAGATCAATTAATACAGCCATACTGTGATAGTTATGAATGTTTTATAATCGTTGATTAGATAGTTTCTTTATCATATATTTGCGCTCAGTCGGCGTAAGGTTTATGGGCTGTCAAGTGACTGTACAGTCTGTGACATTCGATCCATTGTGACTCTGTGACATTAGAATCAGATACGGTTACTAGAGGCCTCTATGCTGATACAGGAACACATTTAATGTTGGCTCCGGCAAATCATCGTTTGTTTACCAACAACAAAACAATGAGGTGCAGGTGTATGAAGTTCAATTAATAAAGCACCATAAGATGATATTTAAATCCTGCTGACCAATGCAAAGTCGTTGGTTGATGGGGTATTGTGACTACCAAATCAGCTATGCTTCTTCTACATAGCAATATTTATATATTAAGAAAGGATTTTTGAAAGTTTCACCCCTAAAGGGGTAAAATAAGGGACGAAAGGTTGTATGCAAGTCCATTATTTTTCAAAGTAAGTTACGCGTAATTTCATCTAGATACTTCTGGTTAAAAATAAATGCACATGTACATTGACGTTTTTTAACATTTTACGCCTTTATGGTAAAGTATGGATTTTTTATTTATTTTTTTAATTTATTTATTTGGTTCTCCAAACAACAATATGTACAATAAACAAACAATTTTTCTTACAATAAAACTTAAAACTAAGTGCCACAAGTATTTATAGGAGAACACCACATGCACAAATTAATTAACAAAACAACACTTAAAATAAGTTAGTTAAAAAATATTTAATTTAAGTTAGTTAAAAAAAATCGAAATGTTAAAAGAAAACAAATAGGAAGAAGGTTGAAGGAAGAAAGTTATTAATTTATATGTAATTCAAGCGACGCCGGTGCGGGCCGCTAGTTTTGTGTATAATTTATAGCGTATTTGATCTTTATCCAGCTGTAGAACCTTTACGGGTGCTTAAAAAGCTTCTTCTTCCATTAACGATGTAGATACGCAGCTCAATTCATTATGGTGCTTCACTGCGACATTACTTAATAATTTAAGGATTAAAACTTGATATGTCCT
Organism: Hypolimnas misippus; assembly: GCA_037950945.1. Taxonomy (NCBI): domain Eukaryota; kingdom Metazoa; phylum Arthropoda; class Insecta; order Lepidoptera; family Nymphalidae; genus Hypolimnas; species Hypolimnas misippus. The sequence goes on from JBBEEQ010000023.1 coordinate 12,915,483, forward strand.
ACAAAACTAAGTAATTTTAATAGTTTAACATTTATGTTTAGGAACTAGAACATGTCAATAACCTATCGGATCAGACCCTGATATCCTCGTAACCTTGTTTAAGGGCGTTACATGTAATTATAAAAGAGACACGTACATCACCTTCGATGCCTTTGTCGGCCCTCCAGTTCGTTCACCCCGTGGTAGTCGATGGCCTTTGACACACATCCTCGTTTGTAAGTTTACCCCACTTCCGTCAATGGACAAACATAAAGTTGAATGAACTCTGGACAATCGTGTGTTGTGGATTTTTCATTGAGTCTTCTTCGTCCTTGTGAAGGTTCTAACTTGTTATTGGACCATTTTTCTGGTTTCTTCTTAATGTTAGTAATAATAAAAATGTCCTTATTTGTATTTGAAATAAAGCTTTGCAGTAATTTATTATATATAAATATTGAGTACATAATGTTTGTTGTGTTTTTATTAGATGTTTTATAAGAAATGATTTGTTGGTACCTAAAATACGTGTTTTTATATTTTGATTGTAATTCGAATAATAAAAACATATTATTTGATTTTTAAAGCGAAGGTTAAGTAAGGTATTGAGTGCCCCTTGAAGTCTTGATATTTCAAAAACTAGGTCAGTAATATGACTAACGATAAAAATCCGTCTAAACTGACCTTCTGTATAAAAATATATGTTAATGGTTAAAATATTAATAGCATACCAAAGGCTATTATCATAAAGTCCTTTTTCCTTTAAACCCTTTTAAGAAGAGTAACCTTATTACACGCACAAGTAGTGACGGGAGTTTCCGGCCGGTCGCCATGGCAACGGAAACATAACAGACTTGCCAAAAGATTTTCACAGTTCGGCCGACCAAATGACATAATTATAGACAAATTATGTTTTCGTGACATTTTTTTACAAGCATACTTATGTACTTTTACGGGTTGAGATTTTTTAAACGAACCATGAATTTTGGTTTTGGCGATTCGTTGTTTCCTAATGTTGGTAGTTTGCGACAGTTTTTTGAGCATGATCCATTTTTTGGGTACGTATTTTTTGATACTGAAAAATAAATACTTACGAATTTTTTTCTGCATAATTATGTATCGTTCTTTCTTTCTATCGTTGATTATAGATCTATGTACATTGGTAACTATTATTACGATTTAATTAGAATTTTAATCTTTAATCAAGTTGTTTAGCCAGTCAGTTACTATAATATTATATAGGTAATGACTACCCAAATGAAGACACATGGGAAATATGTCATATAAATGTATTGATCCAAAGATCTAAAGATCAATACATTTATAGATTTAATGTTGTATACCTATTTAGAAATAACATATACACACAACAGTGCATCATTATCGTAGCACTTTTGATGAGCCTGTGTAGGTGACGTATTCATCAAACTTTTAACGTTAAAGCAACAGTGTGTTGCTAGATTTCGGTGTGAAGAATATGATACGACACATTAGGTTCTGTAGTTTCGTTTTTTTATTTGCGATATCTATCTAATACCTTTACACGAGCAATTCTTGTAAATATATAATCTGAATCTCGGAAGCGGTTTTAACGATTTTCGTGAAATTTGTTATGCTGGGGATTTCGGTGATAATAAATCGATCTAGCTAGGTTTCATTTTTTAGAAAACCTCTTTTTACCCGTGTAACAAAAATACCGCGCAAAGCCCATATCGGTCATACTTTCGCGATTTATACTATTCACATGTAATATACATCCGGTATCGCGATAACTAATGGTAGTAATACATTTTTATTGCCTGACATTTCGACGAAGTTGCATTCGTCGTGTCACGAGCTGCCTGCACTCTTCTTATTAATTGGCAAAAGTGACCTCTTACTATAAACCTTAATAGAGCATACTCAAGCCACTTGATATGACTGATAGACCCGATTAGAAAATTGCACGCTCCTTTGAGAAGGAGTTATAGTGACTTGTTATATACTATTACACTGATACGAGTATCGAGGTATATGAGAATACGTAGAGATATTTCTTACAACGTAATGGATGTTATGGATATTAAAATTAAAGACGATTTTATTTTACGTGAAAAAGCATTTTTTGTCTAAATTCTTGCTAGATCTTCTTTGAGAAAATTTAAATCTATATAATGATCCAATTATCAAGTTAAGAACAGTACAATTTCGATATTAACCCGCTCTTTCTCTTTGGCAGTCCATCTTCTGGCTTCCATCAAATGGCCAGGATGATGGATCGCATGATGTCAGAGAGTCTGCAACCGTTTAGCTTCGCGAAATTGACAACAACAACTCGGCGTAATGGAGACAAGAAAGACGAAGGTCCTAGAGACGGACTCAGAACTGAGAAGAGTGATAATAGAAGAGAAAGAGCGAAGAATCCCAATACCCACGTTGGTAATGGAACTAGACATCCTCCTACTCAAGGTAAGTCAAAATATTAAGCACTAACTATACTTATGACCATATGTCATTCATTTTTTTTATCACGCCTAAATTTATCCGATTTCTTATATTTTCAAAAAGGTAATGTATAATATAATTCTAATGAAACCTATTTGTGCCGTAGTTGTTCGACCAACACCGATAAATAACTTCCAAGACCAGCCGCTTGATCAGACAAAACAAACAGATCCGACAACTGAGAAATGGGCAGGCACTTTGAGAAAACGAGATCCAGACATCCAACCAACTTTGCCATCCATTATTTCTCGAAAAACTTCCTCTACAAATTCTTCGGTGAGCAGTGGGAGAAAGACACGGTCAGTCGACCGCGTTCCTAGAACTCGACGACAGCTGGTTCCGATAAAACCAATAGTGCGAAAAAGCGATATACCCACAGAAGGAGACGTAACCATGCTGGAGAAGGACGAAAAGATTTTCAACACTTCTGGTTACGAAATACATTTAGTGGAAACTTTGGAGAGAGATATTCTACAGAAAAATCCTGACGTTCGCTGGAGAGACGTGATTGGATTGGACGATGCGAAATCTGTGTTACAAGAAGCCATGGTACTGCCGCTCGTAATGCCTGATTATTTCAAGGTGAATATGTTTATTCCATTACCATATTTTGTATTGAAGTTATTTACATTTTATTTGTTAATGTTTGTGATTAGATATTATTACATGAAAATAAAAACGTCACATGTTTATCTGAGAAAATGTTTAATGGTTTAGCTGTATACGTAATAAAAAAGTGAAAAGAACAATTAACTGACCAAATTCGTAAGTCTAGCCTAGTTTAAAGTGGCGATTCGCGTGAGCGATTACGTGGATTCGAGTATTCACGCTGCACGCTTAATAATTTCTACAAGGCGAGCGTCTAAGAAAGGAAATGGACGACAGACTATTAATACTTTTTGTGTTATACCTAGATTTTAAATGATTTCTTTGAATATTATATATCCAATATTATATGGACATCTGCTGATACAAAAAGTTGAGTTTAAAAAAAAATCTGTAATATATACTTTACTAGTTGGTCTCAGCGACTTGTCTGCGTAGAAACTTTATTTCTTCCATGTCACTCCCTTCATTTTTTGAAAAACAGAGTAGCTTGTCTTTTTATATGATCCAAACTAATATAATTCATCATAAATAATTCAATAACTTAAGTGATAAACTAACAGACAAAGTTACTGTCATATATGGATAATAAGCAATATTGTGTCAACTGACAAAAAGTCAAATTCGAAGATATTGATGTACTCTGCATATAATAATGCATCATCCATTTCACATTATTTAAAAAAATTTAAGTCAAATAAACTAAATAAGTACGGAAAAAAGTTACTTAATTGTTTCGAATTTCAAGTGCATTCCATATTTTGCAATCTATACAATAATCTCAAATATTTAAAAAACCTTTTAACAGATAATACATATATTAAATATATTAATCTTCTTTTAATTCATTGTACCTTTTATCAAAATAGAAAAGAATAGAGGGATGTATACTTCGTCAAATAAATTTATTAAGAATAGGTTTGACATCTTTAAACCTCATTTTCTCAAAATGAAGTCCGCCTGGCTTGACTCAGTATTGCTTATCAACGTCCATGTATACCCGTACTATTATTATGGAATTATGGATTGAACAATACAAAAGCACATTTATCAGCATCTAATGATGATTAAAGAAAATTTAAAACTAAACGCACAATAAAAAGTCTAAGATATCCCTAATTAACAATTTTGCAATTATAAGGGGTAAATAAGTGCGATATATCACAGGGCATCCGTCGGCCATGGAAAGGGGTGTTACTAACCGGGCCTCCTGGCACGGGTAAGACGCTGCTCGCCAGGGCGGTGGCGACCGAATGTCGGACCACATTCTTCAATGTTTCGTCAGCGACGCTAACTTCCAAGTACCGTGGTGATTCGGAGAAGCTCGTTAGGCTTCTTTTTGATATGGTAAGTTAATCCAAAAATGCTTCAATAAGAAATTTTTAAATATAAAATTTCAATATTAGAAATCAATTTAATATGATTTTTTATTATTATTAATATATTTAATCCCAGTATAGACCGAACTTTTGCTTCTTTAGCTTAAAGATGCGGATAAGAAAAACTCTTCTTCAATGAAAATTAAATTAAAAAATCCAGGTTTTCTATATTTAGCAAAGCGCACTTAAGAGTATATTAACTTACAATAAGGCTCATTAATTTTGAAATTTAAAACACATAATTACCTACTTCAATTTTAATGTATAGGTAGGAAGGCAAGCTATACATTATATAGATACTCATAGTTGTATACAGTCATATATACCTAAATATCTTTATCACACAAAAGCGCATAATATACAGTGTGTTCAATTCAAGTAAACTCAATGAATAACATAAACATCGACCTCGTGTCACATTACAGGCGGCCTTCCACGCGCCAAGCACAATATTCCTGGACGAGGTCGACTCGCTGTGCGCGGTGCGCGGCGCGGACTCCGAGCACGAAGCGTCGCGTCGGTTCAAGGCGGAACTGCTCATACAGATGGACGGTCTGGCAGCAGCATTGTGAGTTATACAAGTAACAAGAATTAATTGAAAAATCAAAAACCCGACCTATATAAGACCATCTGCAATGAGAATCGTAAATATGATTTTCAAATATCTATTCAACTTGGGGTATCCACTTAACATAGTTCATCTATATTCATGATTTTTTCTTTTTACATTATAGCATCTAAAATCGGCCATTTTGATTTTTCCAAATTATTATACTTTCTATGACATCCGCGCCATTATGAATCAAATGACGTGATATTTATCAAAATCTACCCCCGCGTTAGGTCCAAATAGTGCCATAAAGGTGCAAACCCAAACATACATAGTCTGATAAAAAACTACCCTCCCTTGCTCCCCGCAGTCGGGTAAAATAATAAATGCATCACACTCAACGGTGGATCTCACGATCATGTGACGGGGGTTTGAAAATACGATGAACAGACCTATGGTACGTTTGCCGTGAGGGATCGAATCCGCGACCGTTAACGCTTCAGTCAGTTGCAGTGACCACTGCGCCAACCTGTCTGTCACGGTTAATGCGTAACGTTATGTCTTCTCGTGTGTAACGTTACGATATCATTGAAAAGGTCTTTACTTGTACATTTAAAAAAATATATACATTATTAGTATTTGCTTGTTTGCTTTGTCCGCATTTATTCGATAATTGTGATATTTCTATACTTTTTCAGAATCGTTTTTTGTCGTAGTTGACTTTTCTAGTTTTTTCTTGTTTAGATTTTAATGTCACAAAAAGATGATGATGATTTGATAGTTTTTTTTTCATAATCATTGATTATCAAATAATTCTGGTAAATAGATAATAGTGATCAAAATGAAAGTTTTTCGGACATAAGCCACAGGAACTTCTAAACTTAAATCTTCTATTTGATGTATAATATAGAGTACAAATATAGTAATAAAAAGTGAAAATACCTTGCTCTAGTAATCAAGATAAGGTAATAATGGTGCTGGCGGCTACGAACCACCCTTGGGATATCGACGAGGCGTTCAGACGACGCTTCGAGAAACGGATTTACGTTGGATTGCCAGATGGTAATATATTAATTAACTTTTAATCTAAGTTAAATTAGACAAGATGAAATAAAATGTATTAGAAAATGAAAAAAAAAACGAAATGTAATATGAAAATTTAACATGTATTTTTTACAAGATAACTTATAAAGTTCTCGCAACTGTGTCTGCGTAAAAACATTTACCCCTTATTTTACCGTTCACATTTCATTTGTGCGATAAAAAAAAACTCTAAAAATCTGGTTCTATATCTATATATGACAAACCGACAAACATACAGATTTTCTTTAACATTTATAATATCGATTTATAATATCAGAGATTAGTATGGATTAACTTATTTTCTTAATCATTATGGTTTATGCAGTTGTGAAATTCCTAATATTTTATTGCAGAGGGAACAAGAATGAAGTTGTTAAGGCTGTGTCTACGGGAAGTGGTGTTAGCAGACGATGTCGATCTGTCAGAGTTGGCGACGAAGTTAGAAGGTTACAGCGGCTCAGATATTAATAATCTGTGCAGGTAAAATATTTTTTTTATATATTTCACATTCTGATATAACAAACAATTCTAGTAATTGTTTGTATAATAACTAAGACTTTTTTTAAAAAGAACCGAGTAAAGTCACACGACACATCAGTTATTTTAATTTTAAAACCAAATTACTAAAACGATCTCATGGAAATTTCTATGGGACCAATCTAAAAGCTTACATTTTCAAACATTTTTTTAAATCGGTGAATATATGACGGAACTCCGAATGAGGTAACAAATATATTTTAAAAAATACGCTACTAATGGAGGGCCTCATCCTATTTTGAAGTCGATTGAAAAGAATATCTACGTCAGTTGACTAATTGTATATATTTTTTATATTATTTAATATTAATTTAATTTAGTTATTACATTAAGAATTACTAAACAGCTCGTAATAAAGCTTTTTGTAAAAAAAATGTATGTCTAAATTATACAATTAAATAGGGACGCAGCAATGATGACAATGCGTCGAAAAATTGCCGGCAAAAGTCCCGACCAGATCCGTCGCTTGAAGCGCTCAGAATTAGACGCTCCTGTTTCCAAGGAGGATCTCAACGCTGCCATAGAGAAGACGCGCCGCACCGTGACTCAAGCAGATGTAGCGCGTTACACCACCTGGATACAAAAGCACGGCTGTTCCTAGCGTCGGTCGAAAGCGCTGAAAGCGCTACTTCGGTGCCTTAAGAATTAGTAGGCGCGAAGTGTTCAAATTTCGAACGGTGTATTGACATTTTAATATTATGAAATAAATAAAAAGTGCTCGTTAGGTTTTTTTCTTTGAAATTTGTTTTTATTTTGAAAGAAATTCGATATTTATAAAAACTTTTGATAGCGCGTTACTCCAACTGGATACAGAAGCACTGCTGTTTCTTGTGGCGGTCCAAATTCGGTCCCTAAATAATAATTCACAAGTGCAATGTGTTCAAATTTCAAACGGTTTATTGACGTTTTAATATTATGAAATAAATAAAAAGTGCTTGTAAGGTTTAATTACTATTGTGACGGTAAATTTTTCTTTGTTAAATATTTAAAGGGAATAGATATTTAAAGCAAAATTTTTGGGTAGCCGATGTTCCGCTTTACACCACCTGGGTACAGAAATACGGCTGTACCTCGCGTCGGTCCAAAGCACTGAAAACGCTACTTCGGTGTCTTAAGAATACGCGCGAGGTATTTTATAATACCTCGTTTCACGTAAGTGTGTCGGTGTGAATACGAGGCAACATGGTTATAGGTGCGAAGTGTTCAAATTTGAAACAGTGTATTGATATTTTAATTTTATTAAATAAATATTACAAATAGTCGAAACAGTGCTCGTAATACATTAGTGTTAAAGTCATATAATTTGGTATTTTCACTGTAAAATTTGTTGTTAATAATTATTAAAATACTTAAGTATATATGTTTTAATAAAGTTTTTTTCTTTATAAATTTTAAGAATGTAATCAAAGGTTGTACTGGAATAAATATTAACATTTTCCTTAGATTTTAATAAAAGATTATTCGCAATATTTGTGATAGCAAATATTGGCAGAGAAAATTCTTTATAAAATTAAGGTTTTAGAGTATACTGATGTTTGTTAACGTGTATTTCATTTATCAAATAGTGACTATATCCTTCCATTCTATTGCTTATCAAAAAAAAGAGTTCTCAATGATAGTTTTCTTGTATATAAACGTAATGTGTGATTTTCTTCTCAACTACAGCTAAGTTCGGAAAACTTGAGCACTTAGTGTAGCAAATATTTTCATTGGAAGGGGTTTTTTTTTATTTCTATTTAGGGACTTTGGAAGGAGTTCTAAAGGGATTTATTACGAAAAAAATGTCACAAATTTATTAAATTAGGAACTTTTTGGATCGTTTGAATTGGATCGTCTCGAAGCTTGTAACATATCATAATGATAATATTTGTCCTCACTTTTTCTTTTAGAAAACACATTTTATGTAGAAATTATTACGAGCAAGCAGAGAAAGCTTCATGAATAATAACGTAGTAATATAACAATCATAGAAACAATTTTGGCTATGTGCGAAGTAGGTGATACTGACTGATGAAAGATTTCAGCAACGCAGCAAATCGTAACACACTGCGATTTAAAATCTGTTTATACTACATCGCTCTTTGCTAATCCATAATCATAATAATGGATCGAGATTACATAATATGTTATCAAAGTTTATAACACATTCATTTTGTTTAATATTGTAACACATAGGAATGTACACATTATATTCATAATGCAACATAACAATGTTTTGTTTTTAACTGAACGCTTATAAGATACACGATTATGGAATGTTATTCCATATATGGACGCTAATAAGCAATACTGTGTGTGCTTACCAATAAAAAGTCAATTTCGCAGATATTGATGATTTTCTGATAATGCATTTTGTATTGAACACTATTCAAATCAATTTGAAGTCATCTTAAGTATATAAATACGGAAAAAAGTTCTTTAATAAAATGTTTCGAATTTTAAATTGTGTGCTATATTTTGCAATATTAAATAGCCTCATGTATTAGAAAAACTTATTATTAGATAAAACTTTTCATTATACCAATCTGTTTTTAACACTTTATATCTTTCATCAAAATCAAAAAGATAAGATGAATATAAACATCTTCAAACAAATTGATTAAGAATAGGTTTGACATCCTTAGACGCCATTTCTCAAGATGAAGTCCGTATGGCTTGACACAGTATTGCTTATCAGCGTCCTTTAATGTACAAATATATCGATATGGTTATTTATAATAATATCAATTAATATTTAAATTGAAATAAGAAACATTTTCGATTAAAATAGTTTTATTGAGGAATGGTGAGGTTTTTTACAATGTCTGTCTGTTATGTAAATGTAATGTGCTGTAAAATTGTGATTAATAAAATGTTTGCTGATTTCATTGTTTTATTAAAGCGATATGTAGAATACAAGGCCACGGTTATTGGTCCAGAAAATTTTATTACAATGATAAAAGGCGTTTATACATTCGGCATGTTTTCGTCTTAGTGTAAAAGATCTAACCCTATTTTTATATCAAAAATCAATAAATAGTTATATCTTTCGGTGAAGTTGGTTTTCACTAGGTCTTTCTTTTTATTACAAAAAAGGAGGGAAAACGAGCAAATTTTACCACCTGATGTTAAGTGGTTTCTATCGCCCATGGACATCTGCAACACCAGGGGCGTTGCGGGTGCGTTGCTTATACACTCGACGGTTGAAAACCTCCAAATTATAGCGCGTTGGGAAAACCTCAGGAGGTAGATTCCTTCAACATTCATCCTACAGCTTGCACGTACGCGGGAAAAAAGATCGTGAAGCCCGCACATTGGATACCCGCATATTGGTGTGGATGATATCGAGTCCTGAGGCGAAGAGTGCGATGGTAAAAGCGAGACGATGGCACCATGTCAAAAAATTCTTCAGAACACTCCCCATTGTACAGACGGTAAAAAACACACAGAGAACCAACGTCTTTCCGTACATTTAAAGGTTCTAAACAGTCTGTGAGTATGGTATCGTCGACAATGCGAACATCCCGGCGTTGGATGGAGTCAAGTGGTTGAAGCTGGTATTGGGGGCACCAGCCCAAAGTTGAGAACAGCACTTACTGAATTAATAACAAACTACCGACACTAAAATGAAACTGAATTGTATATATGTCTACGTATTTGAAATTAGATGTAATACACGGTTTCTACGTGAGAACCACTATTACACTTACTAAAGCGATTTAGATAAAAATTCAAATTTGAGGATGGGAAATGGACAAATGGGTTTATCTTTTCACACTAAGAATGAATTAACTAAATCGGTCAAGCCGTTTTTGAAGTAATCGACGATCATACATACATAAAAGTTCCCGGCCAATTCAGAATATTATTTTTTGGATGTCGGTTAAAAATGAATATTTTGTAATACTTGTAGTAACCGAAAGCCAATTTAAATACAAAAAATATTCTGAATTACAATAATATTTATTTTGTTGTAAATTTTCTTTAAATTGAAATGTTATATTTATAAATATAGATAGTCCAAGATTAATTGTCATTACGACCTAGTGTAAACCAACTCTTGAAAGTGTCATAAAAGAAAAAATATTATTATATTTCTTGGTTCAAAATTTTACGAATAAAATTATGGATACAATATTTGCTTAACATTTCTATTATATAAAATCAAAAACAATATAATAAAATGGTACACATAAAAATATTTATATGAATATTCAAAGAAAAAAAAAACTAAAAAAAAAAGAATAAAAGTTTTATTAAAGTGTCTTTACAATAGTAATTAGTACTTAAATCTATAGAAATAGTTTAGACATTTGACTAAATCCTAAAAGGCACGAGAAAAGTCTATATTTACAATAAACAACCGACATGCAATCAAATATAACTTACGATAAAACTTTGGCTCTAAATAATTGATAAGGCCGTGCACAGACGAGGGGCACTCGGCAATATTTTGTCCCTCAAAGTAGATTACTCATAACTGCATCATCACATAACAAGCGATTTTTGTCAAATTGCTCTTTACATCTTTCAAAAAAGCTCCAAATATCTCCATTTCAGTCACTATCGGAGACCAAAGAGCCACTATTGATAATATACCACTTTGAACACTGTCCCGAACATTTATAGTAATGATAAATGTCGGGACTTAATCATGTTTTGAAATAGCGTAGGTTTCGTCTCCTACAAAACTATTGTTTCTTCTTTCTATTCAATTTTCAATAGATGTGTATTTTTGTGAGAAAAATAAAATATATGGTGTTTTAGTTTTTTTGTGTGTATAAATTTTGTCTTTCATGCTATCCCTTGTCTGCGCAGACCCTAAATGTAAATAATAATAATAATACAACAACAACTTACAACAGTAAGACTTACTTCCTACGGGAAATATTGCTATATTTTCATATCAAATTATCAAGCCGAATAGTCCCTGCAGATTAGATTTATATTGGGCAGTTTAGTCGACTATCGACTGAGTCAGATGACTAAGTGTACGATATCGTCACGAATAATGCAAAACCGCGTAATTAGCTTTCGTAATAAGGTTCCAAATGTTAAATTTCATTATTGGTAGAAACAACAAGCTAAATTATATAATCGAAATTTGGAAAATTAATAATTAAATTAAATAAATTTTGTCATGTTGGTAACACTACAAATACATAAAACACATTATGTGATAGAAAATGCCCATAAGGTTTTATTTCCATCAATGATGTAATTTAATATTTGGTTCAAGTTTAGACTTAATAGGAAAAACTAGACGGTTTTGCAGTATCCCCGACGATATGTTTACACGCATAGAAAAATAAAGAGGGGGAGGTCTATAGTTAAGCGACATGTTGAAATATCCTGGATTGAATATAAAAATATTTATTAAACCTAAATCCTCTATAGATTACAGATAATAAGTATGGTGATTGCTATTTCGCGTGTAAATTTATCAATTGTGTAGTCGGCCGATTCAGTCGATAATTGACTTAATTACTAGTCAATAAGAAGTCTGTTATTCCCTTTACATACAAATAGAATATCAAAAAACAGTGTAACAACTTTTGTAGTGAATAAGCAATTCTTGGCTAATTTTAATACGTGGTGATTAATAAACCTCACGAAGGTCCTTTTAAAAACTATTATATCCCTTAATCATATCAAGAAAATATAATAAAACATATAGGTCACTTTTTTATATGCTATATGCAATAATTTATAAGCTAAATAGTGCTGTTTGATTTTAAATTAATATATAACTAATTAATATAGAAGGCACATGCATTTTACACTAAGTCCACTATTTAGAAAAATACATGTCTAATTCCGTAAGGCAGTTTCTCTCAATATAATTTCACGAGATCGCTTCTGTATGCCAAATTCGTCTCACTTCTAAACAATTTTCGTAGTCGTAAAGTTGTAATTTTTCAGTTTTTAGGAAATGTCACTCGGGCGGTCCGCCATTAGGCTTCTCTTTGATGTCATCTCCATCTCCTTCCAAGATGGCGGAGAATGAGAATGGGAGAAAGGCGTACCCTTGCCCTTCGTAGAATTTACTCATGAATTCAACCCTGTAATTGAAAGATTTATAATAGCTCTCAAAGTTCAAGACTTTTTTTCACCTTTAGTATTAATTTTTGAGCTGCTGATAAAAGACAGTCTGATCAAAGTAAGACGGACAAGTAAATGTAGGAATATTAGAATTTAAGTATATACTTTAATTCAACTAATCGTATTCCAAAAAGTTCTGCTGATTACAATTAATTTTCAAAGTTAGTCAAATTGGAAGAATTAATGGAATTCGGACAGAAATGCCAGATACAATTCTAAAAGCTTAGTAAATTATTTTTTTAAATCTTTAGAAGAATAAACTTACCAGTGTAATCGCAGAGTGTGCAGGAAAGCTGATAATCCTTCCATTAGCACCAAGATCGCAAGTGTAAAGAACGCCCAAGCAGCGAATATTACATACAAAACTATCGCATTTACTGCGGAACCTCCTCCTAGGCCAATACTGAGCAGTCTTTGCCATAATACTGCTGATAATTCTGTTGGACACGAGAGTTTCCATTAAGAAATTATAGTAAACTTTTGGTGCCATTTTAAGAAAACAAATTTAAAATAACTATGAAATAAGTACTCGCCAAATGACAAAGGTGTAAAGTAATGCAGTTTTCTTACGGGACACTCCTTTTAATTAATAAATGTAATTATTAGCATTTTTAGGACTTGGCCGTTGAAAATATATATAAAGCAGTAACGTTTTCATAAAATAAAATATTAGATAAGCGACTTTTTCAGTTCTTAATTTCAAAAAGTAATCTACCAACATGCAAAACTTCAGACTGTATAGATACCAGGTAACGCGTCAAAACGGAGTAGCTAGACTTGAAATAGACAGTCCACTAATTAAAATAATAATACATTAATAAATAAACCAGCCTACTTAAAAAAACTATTATTGCAATCATAGGTAGTAATGATATGGCCACATAAGAAACGAAATATAATAATTTTCTACTGTATTAAAAAATCTTAGATAATACTCACGAGCATGAGCCAAAGACAAGGCCCAGAGACGCAAATATGAAGCTGTATGTGAAACAGCGCCAAGTACATACTCTATGGTGTGTATGGCTTGAGTTATGAGGATTTCTCCCATACCATCTTCATGGCTATCTTGCTTCGATACTTCACCACTTTCCACACCCCGTCTGTATTGCTATAGCAATATAAATAAAAAATATTATTGTGTGTTGCTATAACAATATACGAATTAAAAAATAACCAACGAATTATGATCTTATTTCTTTTATCATAAGATTTAAATTCAAAATTTGTACTTTCTATATTAAGGAGTTTTTCGATTTTTAATATTCATTACTGATCATAATCTTTAAACGATCAATTTTTTATAGTCTATTTTTCTTTATTTGATAACAATATCCCGACGAACAATTTTTTTTAATTATAATTTTACATTATAAAAACTGATTCAGTTCAATAGTTCAATCGATAATTTCTTATTTAACTCTTATGTGTGGCTAGAAATACCATATTTGTCTGCTAGTAAGGCAAGTGAAAAAAATTGACTATATACGTATAGGTATATGTAATCTAAATTTCGGTAACAGCTCTAACGATTTTCATGAAATTTAGTAGGCAAAGGGTTTCGGGGGCGATAGATCGATTAGCTAGGTTTCATTTTTAGAAAACGTCCTTCCATTCGTGTTCTCAAAATCGAAAAATATTATTCATATTTCATCAGTATATATTCCTATCGTATGTAGTTATCAAAAACAAGATGTACCACAAAAAAAAATACCGAGAAAATCTCGATCATGCAAGTAGAATAAATTTAAATTAGATAACCTTTTTTTAAAAAGAAACCATCATTAATAACTTCTTTTTCATTTTTAAGCGATCGATGTATAGCTTTTCGGACTCCAATATTATTAGACGAAATTGATCACTTAACATATTCACTCACCCTTGGTCGCCATTACTCATATAAGAAAATTAAGCTATTAAATATATTTTTGGGACTCATATTTCATACCTTTTGTCGTTTCGCCATCATCATCTGATAAACTGGTTTTCCGAACAACATGACAGGTATACATAGGAAAGCGATTGCCAAAAAGGTTTTCTGTATTTGATCCTGCCCAGCGTACATGAACGGCTGACAAGGGCCCTTAGCTGTTGATTCCTTTAACAGCATCATGTTGATGAATATTATCAGCACTGATGGTGCGCAATACGTTCCCAATGATTCATCTGTGACAAATGTTAAAAAAATACAAAAATAAGTAATGGGTGACTTTCTTAAGAATGGCAATTTTTACTTATTATATATATTATGAAGAGGAAAAAGTTTGTTTGTGATTTTGTATCTCTGAAAATAGTAATCCGATTTGAAAAAATAATTTTGTGTTGGATAAATCGATTACTGACGAAAGTTATAGGCTATATTACATCACGCTGCGACTAATAAGAGCGAAGAAGTATGTTTAAACGCGAGTGAAAACACGAGAGGCAGTTAGTATAGTATAAAAAGATAACAATTCTTTCTTAAAATGGCCATCAACATTTCTGCATTTAGTATTGACCAAATTGTAAGTTTTAATTTCTCTTTCTTTTTATTTTTAATAGAATTATTTAGTATTTGCTCCAAAACTGTTTGTTGTGACGAAAATTGTTTATATTCAATAAATAAGCAGAATTCAAAACATTAGATTTGATACTTAGTCGGTAGGAAAGTTGTCGAAATTTTATCATTAAAAAGTTTTCGTGCAGTTTCAAAGGCAATAAGAACAATTGAATGTCACCTGTCGCATCTGCAGAATACATGATCCACTTCATAAACATCAGTATACACAAGTACCAAAATAACAACAATAGGAACAATATCTGAGGTATGTACTGTAGAAGAATCATCTCTGCCTTTTTGAAGAAGCTGAAACACAATAACATTATGTGAAACATCTTTAAATGATAAAATAATACTACGTTATCTAATTTCTTGAATACAGTAATTACTTGAAGTTTACCACACTCAATGTCACCCCGAACGCCATGTGTATTACACCGAATATTATTGATAGTTTCATCTTGAACGAGTTCAGAAATATAATGTTGTTAGCAGCGAACTGAAAATATTAAATGGAATATCGTAATCGTTAAGCTTCTTACAAATTTAAGAAAATTTTTATCGTAATACCTAATTTTTATTGATTAAAATGCTAATTTTCAAATTTTCTCAAAAATGTTTTTTTTTTTAATTTAAAAAATTGGAATGACTAAAAATTTTAAACGAAATATATATAGTCTTCAACAAAATGCCTGATTTAGAGGACCATGTATAACGGAAAAAGCATCCATTTTATTTGTACTGATATGTAATTTCAAAATATTTACAAGACATTTTAAAATAAGATTTATCTAAAATCTGTTTATATCATTAGTATTATTTGTGCTATAAAAATAAAAATGATACATATTTTGCTTACTTACTTGCCACGCAGGATCAATACCAAGAGGATATGGAGTCTTTGTATACGAGTCCTTTGGGTCCAAATCGAACATACTATGATTTCTCAAAGTACCTTCATCATACACATTCTTCCAGCTACTACCAAATATGTTAAGCGATTTCGAAAATATGTCATTATATATCAAGCCAGTGTAAACAGAAAATATTCCCATCAGAAGTATAATGTACCGACCACCGAAGAATATGTTCCAAATTTCGTTGTCCGTTTTGTTTTTAGCGAATTTCTTTTCGTTGATAACGAGTACAGCGGCAAAGATGGTCATAATAAGGCCATGGCCCATGTCGCCGAACATCACGGCGAATAGAAACGGGAATGTTATTATCGTATATAAAGCTGAAATAGAAAGTTAAACTCACTTTTAGCTCATTGATATGAGAATCAATGATAGAATTTTTGGTCCTTCGTGACGGATATTTTGACGCTTATCAAATTTTCAGACAAGCTTATATTTACAGAATCATATTTGATACAATTTTAAATATGAAAATAATCTTTTAAAACATATACCACAGATTAATAAGATAATTTTTGCACTCTTATATAAATATCGGCCGAATTCACACGTCCAAAACGGCTTAGAGTTTTGTGCCCAAAGTTTGAATTTTTGATTTCTGTCACTTTAATACTAAAACGAGCGATATAATACATCAATAAGCCTTTTTAGGTTCAGATAACGTATTTCACTTTGGTAATATTTACCTGGGTTAACCTCTCTATAGCTAGCGATTCCATAGGAATCAATAAGGGTCTGGAAGCCGCGGGTGAATTTGTTGGTTCGGTTGAACGTTGGTGGTGTTTCCAACGTAGGCACGTGATGTAGAATTGACGGGATCGGACTTCCACTTGCTTTCTGGAGAAAAACTTTATCATTATTCGAAAAATCACGGCCGTTAGACGAGTGGTCGTCTAGCGGTCGGAACCAGACCGTAGTACATTTATTTTCAATTTCAAGATTGACCACAGATAATTTGTTCTGAATTTGACCACAGACTTTAACAATAAACAAAAGTATATATGTGTCAAATACATGGTTAGTGTGTCTAATGTTTTTTTATTGATTTGATGTATTTTTTATGCATAATTAAAAAAAAAATGCTTTCCTTACTTATTCTCTGTATAAACTATGTACATGTGTGCGAAATTACATATTTCTCTGTGCCCGTATTTTTTGTAAAAAAGGGGTAAAAAGTTTTTGCTTCACGTATTAATATAAAGATGTAAAATTTTATTACTTTACTATTATAATATTACCTCAACCCAAGGACCCTTGTTTTCAAACTTTGCCTTTTATCGACCCATTTGGTAAGATTTTTCCATTGCGTTCGAATGCAATAAGAAAATACTTAACAATCATACGAGAAAATCAAATATTTTTAGAAGTTATTGTAAGTTAGTTAAGTAGTATTTATTCGTGTCAGCTATTACACTACCCATATATGCTTGACTTAACTTCTTTCACAAAAGGTTGTCTGAAAGAGAGCAATAAGACCGCCTTTGTACACCTGTAATTCTTTGTTTGTTTTTTTTTTTAACTGTATTGTTCTCTTCTATTAAATGTGTGTGTGCAATAAAGTTTTTATCTATCTATCTAAACCGATATTACCCAAAATTGGATTAGAATAGCTAGGAATACTTACCACACCATTATCCAAAGCCTTCTGTAAGATATGCAGATCACACCTTGGGACCCAACACTCGGCTATCAGGCATTTCTTCACAATGTCCATACTAAACATGTTCAGTGTGTGGTATATCGCCTTCTCTTTTCTCACTGCGACCATCCACGTGCTTATGTCTCTCGCTATGTTGGTTAGAACTAGTCTACGATGCTGTTCCGTTTGTTCTAATACCTGGAATGTTTCAGATCTTTACGTTTATATTTTTAGGGTTTTATATTCAATAGATGCCAACGAATTAGTCATCTGGCTGTCCGGCCGTCGGTTTTGTATTGAATGAGTATCTTTTGTTACAGAGTATTATGGAGAATGTTGCGGGACAAAGTCCCATAATACTCTGGTTTTTGGTTGGTTTTTGGTTGTTTGAAATAAGTCTTAGGGGTTTTTAACAAGAAAGAACTACTCTTTAGTATTATTGTCACAATTGAAAGACACGTTGCCTCAATGGTCACTACAAGACTGCTGAAGAAGTGGACACTGCTGACAGAAGCGCTAACAGTCACGGGTTCGATCCCTGCTCACAGCAGACTGTTTTATTGACCATACGGATGTTTGTGATGATCTGGGTGTTTGTGTTAGAGTTGTGGGTGTTTCCGGTCCCTCGATACAAGACTACGAGATCTTAATGGGTGCCGTTGAGTATGATGTGGTTATTTATTATTTATAATTTACTAGATAGTATAGAACAACAGACACTGAAGTCATTCAAACTCATTAATCGAGATGATACAAAGTTTATATGATACATATGACTAAGGAATAAGGCCATCATTATCAACTAGTTAAATGAAACTATTTGTATAATTATTATCTATATATATTAAATTACTTGTCCTGGCTGATTCATCAACGCAGAGCCTAAACCTCTGGGGTTACAAACTTGAAATTTTGGCTGTAGGTGCCTTTAAGGGTGTAAGCATCCACTAAGAAAGGGTTTTTCGATTTTCCACCCCTAAGAGGGTTAAAAGGGGTAAAAACATTTGTATGGAAAATCTTATTCCGTGGTCATATTTACTTCAAATTTAATACACATACTTCTGGATGATAGTAATGAAATGTGAACCATAAAACGCACGAATATCATCCCTTATTGAACTGCAAGGGGGTGATGAAGTTTGTACGGATAAAATTTATTTTTTTGGACGATTATCGTTAAACTTAGTATAAATATTCCTTAGGGTGAATAAATAAATATCTATGTCCCCGAATTCAAAAATCATCCCTTATAGTTGTGCTAGGGGGTATAAAAGTATACGCGGGCAACGCCGCAAGGAACTGCTAGTATAATATATATGTGTATATATGTATGTGAATGTATCTGTGAATGTATGTTTATATACTACTTTAATATGTGTATATAAAGGTAAATTGCTTTATACATCTACTCATGCAATGCTCTTTCTTTGGCAACAAGGTGCATTTAAGGGTTAAGGTTATATAGCCTTAACCCTTAAATGCATCTTGTTGCCAAATGTATACATACCACGTTTCACGTTATTTAATTGAAGTCGTGTGGTATGTGTTTCCGAACGCACTTTGACGACCATAGATAATAAATACATTTATTGAGTGTCAAAAAAGAAATTATGCAAGTTTCGGTGGTAATTCTTTTTTTTACATTTCTATTTGGCGGTCGACTAAGTTTATAGAGTTATAAGAAGCGTCTCCGTAATTTTGTATTCATATACGAGTGCTACGTAAATACCTAAATACCTACCAGGAAACATTTTTTACCGGGCCGCAATAAAAAACTATGCATTTAAGGGTTAAGCTCGGCTTTGCTCAATATATATTAAATAGTTGTGCAATAAAGTAAATAAATAAATATTTTGTACATTATTGATTATATTTAAACCAATTTATGTACCTTAAGACAGTTAAGCGTTATGTTTAGCGTAGTAGCGATAAACCTATCTTCGAACTTTAACTAAGATTGACATTCGTTTTGATTTCACAAATACTTGTTTTGTCTGGTATCTCGGTTTGATGTAAGCACCGTCAGTCACGACTGCTATAAACATCTAATAGGAATCTTCATATCTCGTTAACTTACAATAGAAAAAAAAATAGTTTAATATGATGAGCTCTTATGGTCAAAGCGTTACATAGAAGAATTGTATTATATAAATTTGTTTATACGTTTCAGCACGATAATTCCAAGATAAAAAACTGGTTATTTTATGCAAATGATTACATTTGTTTGGCGAGAACATTTGTAAGTTTTACTCACGTAACTGTTACGGAAATCTTATGTAATCTGGGAGTTTCAATAAGTATATTACGGACAGTAAGTATTTTCAGGTGTAAATTAATGATAAGCAATTTATGTAAATCTTATGTAAGTACGAGAGCAAAACACGTGTAATTCAGGACTTAGGCCTTACGGAAATGCATTACTGCCAAAGAGGATAATAAATAATCATAAGTAACGACTAATAAGACATTAGGTGAATGAGAAACTGCCGGGCACAGCTAGTTATTATACTTTAATTAAACAGAATTGTCACATTCCTACATACTTCATAAGAAGAGATCTTGCCTTGACACCGATTATTGTTTATTATTAAGTTATGATAACAATATTACGCAAATCGAACACTTCTATATTATGCTCAATGATGTAATGAATGTTGTTTACATTTGTTTCGAAATGCGCTTTATTATTTTTAGGAAGAATAAATTGCAATTGAGACTCTTAAAAATATTAATACAAGATTAAATTTTTTTTGTACAATTAAGCATTAAATTGGAATAAACAATTTTTGGACATTTGGACAATTCAAATAATTCTAAATAACAATTTTAGACTAGGTTTCATTTGCGTTTAATGCTATCGCTTCGATCCTATGAGTCGTAGCGTGATGTAACCTATAACCTAAATTCCTCATTAATTCAGGCTTTCAATTCAAAAAGAATTTTTTAAATCAAATCTGTAGTTTCAAAGATTACCCTCCAAATGCAAACTTACAAAAATTTTTCATCTCTTTTATCGAAGTTTCATTACAATCCGACCAATGGTTTCTGAACGCATAGTGGACAAACAAACTTTGATTTTTATTTATATAGATTACCTTCTTTAGAAAACTGACTATTTAAATCAAGAAAAACCATTCAAACCCCACCCGAAGTGTCTGAGACTAGCTTGTTAAAAAAAAAAAACAAATATTTTCTAGTTTTACATATTAACACAGACACCAGTTACCAAGTCTTAAATGTTATAACTATATTTCTGTTTCTCTTACCATTTCCAAATCCTTTATCCTCGTCTCTATCCCAGCAAGCATATCCTGCTGCTCCTTATACGTCGCTGGGCAGGGATAAAGGGTTGCTTGAAAACCGTTGCATACTTTCTTGACTCGAAGCTTTATTTGTTCACCGTGAAAGAATACGACGAACACTGTCTTTTGGAGTTGGTGACCCTGAAAAATTGCAATATTATGTTATGTATTGTTTCATTTGGAAACTAGAGTCTCGCCTTCTAGTATATAGATGTGGACTAGTGGTTTCTAGTCAACACTGGATTAAAACTCGTCGCCCATTTACAAGACGCGACGGCAAAACTTGTACATTCAAAAACGAACTTAGAATCGTACAATTTATGGCACATTTTACAACTTACAGTTCTTAGTAGAGTCATGTAAATAAGTGGTGACCTTAACTCATTAAATGAGTTTCTAAAAAAGCTAAGCTTCAAGAAGTGTGTTCAAAAGTTTATCGTATGCGGTGAAGCGAAATATCCTGAGGCGATTAAGGCGTGTTTTAAGGAGATTATGGTAAATTTAAGGCCTATTTCTAAAAGAACACTAACAGGCTAAAATAGTATCTGTGCGATGGCTTAATACACATTACGTTTAAATTTTCCATTTAGAAGGAATTTACGGACATATATATTAATCTCGGAATTTTATTTTAATGCTAAAAGAATATATTACAATATATAAAGTTGTTTTAATTATGTCGACTTTAAATATTGCATTTATTTCATTGCGAATGATTATCGCAACACATGATATCCGAAATAATGTTATTTCGTTTCTTCATTTTAAATGCAGAAGAATTTCAGTAAAACAAAGCATTTAAAACTCTTTTTTAGTTTGTTCCTAATTACGGTTTAGTAGGTCAATACGGTAATTTTGAACTAGTTAAAGAAATATGTAATAAGCGTTCTGTGTTCTTGTCGATTTTATTTTTGTTCGTATAAAAAGTACGCTAACTACCATTAGCTACTGATGGACTATGAATATTTAACGAATCGAGTCCACGTTTTTATTCGATCTTTAAATAATCGTCCGGTCCAATAAATAAAATATAAAACCTTACAGCCAACTTGAAAAAATCAATAAAAACCTAGGTTAATGACCGGATGGCATTTAGCCTGGCCCATAGCATGTTAACTTCGAAGTAAACTCTAAGAACCCTCGCAGACTAAGAACTATTATCCTATAGTTGAATTCTTTAATCAGTATAAAATTATAATCATTATAATGTACGCACTTATATTACTAATATATTCTCTCTCTTGAACCTAGCTTGTTTACCGATAAAAAAACTGTAGTATGCGGGCGCTCTAAATCAATATTGTAACGATTGCTTTCGAACGATACTATTATTTTAGATGTTTATCAGCAATTCACACTTGTTATCAACAGGGAGCTTAGGTTTTCAAGTATTTCAACGATTACACGTATTGTTTACAGTAAAAATAATAATTATGATTACCAATTTACGTGGTAGTTACGCTTTTAATTACGGTTCGTGAAAATTCCTCAAGTCATTTATATATTTTATTCATTGTAATGTTATTTTAACTTTGGGACACATGGAAGGTCATGGCCGTGTGGGTTGATTTGATGGTTTGGAAGTCCAGGAGCAAATAAATGTGAGTAGTTTTTTGACACAAAAAAAACTTTTGTCATTTCTCCTTATCGCCTTGTCTAAACTATATATTATAAAGATATAATCACTTTGTAAATTTGTATGGAAAGGGTAATCTCTGAATTAACTGATCCAATTTGATAATTTCTTTTTGCGTTGGATAGCCCGTTTATTGACGTTGTAGGCTATATTACATCATCCAAGGAATTATGAGCAAAGCTGTAACCATATACGCAAGTGAAAGCGCGAGGGGCAGCTAGTCTTAAATATAGCCTAGATACCATTCAGATTTAGGATTCTAACGCCGAACGATGACGCTGTGTATTGTGTTTTGATTTTAAGAATTAGTCAGTGGAAACATTGGCAGTGTTTGGCGTGACTCATTATTTACTAATACCTAAGTTTTTCATTTTCGATAAAAAGCAATTCTAAAAGCACTAAATGAATAATAGTTTTTTCACTTACTGTGACTGGATCTTTCAAGGGTTCATCGATTTGGGCTTGCTTGAAGAAAATATTTCCGTGCGATATCCTCCATAGCATTCTCTCAAAGGACGGTACCCTAGCCGTTGCTACCACCCCAGCTATAAACCCCAAATGTCCTAAAGCTCCATCATTGTTGTAAATTTGTACTGATGCTGAGATCTTTCTGTGTGCGCTGTGATCTTGGAAAAACGTCTGTGTCTTTTCTATTAGAAGTTTTAGTTCGATTAACGCGAGGTAATCCGTTTTCAAGTTTTGGGCGTTCTTCGTTATTTCTTGAATTTCTGATTCGATGTAGTCAATCCTTTCCTGAAGTAAAAATATTGATACTTTATTTATCAATATAATTGCAGCTTTAATTTGCTGGATGGGGTAACCATTATCTGTTTTTAGGGTTCCGTAGTAAAAAACGGAACCCTTATAGTTTCGCCATGTCCGTCTGTCTGTCTGTCCGTCTGTCTGTCTGTCTGTCTGTCCGCGGCTTTGCTCCGAAACCCTTAATACCAGAAAGCTGTCATTCGGTATGAGTATACATATGAATTACGACGAGAAAGTCGTACAATAAAATCTTAAAAATATTTTTTTTTCAGGGTGTCTTCCCTATGTGTTAAGAGAGACCAAAATTTTTTTTTTTATTTATTTTATTTTTTGATTTTTATGGGTATCGTTAGATAGGTCTTTTAAAAATGTTATAGGTGTGGGAAAACCATTTTTCCGAACGACGAACTGTTTCCGAAATATTAAGCTTTGAAGTGTTAATTTTTCTTACAGTCAAGTGTCCCCCCCCTCTACCCACTAAACTGCTGTGTCTAAAAATATGAAAAAATTCACGATAGTAGTACATATAATGAATTTAAAAGGAAAATTATCACGGCTATGTGGGTTCTTATGGTTATCGAGTTATAGATGATGCAAGTAAAAATAAATATTTCACTTTTTAAAGCATCACATTATATAAATATTAATAATTTTAAATTAATATATGAATTTAAATAAATAAATAAATACATATTTAATAAGTTTAAATTAAAATGAAATATAAAATAAGGTATAAAACAATGTCTCAATAAAACATGTCGCGAGTGATTCTGAATCGCGCTTATGAAGTTTTCAACCAAATCTCCATAGATTTCATAGGCACTAATCAGGAAGGAAAATTGTCGGCGCTAAGTATATTTTACAAGTGTTAGAATAATAAATAATCGACAAACATATAAAGTTCAAAATCGTTAGTATAATTCACATTCAAACATTCATTTTACATTAAAAATATTTTAGTCTCGAAATATAAAGAGAAATTTAAAATAATTTTATAATAATAAAAGGTTTAAAATTGTAAGTACGTATATTGTATAAACTGACTTAAAAAAGGAAATTCCCAGTTCGTCGTAAACTTTTTTACGAAAATAGGTACTCGAAGATTGCTTGACCGATCTTGACAATTCTGACAACTACGGAACCCTACATTGTGCGTGGCCCGACACGCACTTTGCTGATTTATTGATGTTTAAAGATGTACAGAGAACTATATATTAGAAGTCAGAAGTCTGAAATTTTGAGTGTTTTTGAATTTTGTTAGTAGCTACGGTATTTATTTTAAGATAAAGATTATGTCTTTTAAGTTTTTCTTTTAAAAATGTGTTATTAGAGGACAAAAGCACGAGCAAACCGATTCTAAAAGGATTTGTCACCTCCAATATGTTGATTTCCCTAGGAGTCAGTATCCGTGGCGAGGGTTTTGGTGGGGGCGGCGGCTCAGGCAGCTCACCGCTCACCCAACGTAGCTTGCGTTCCATCTCATTACACCGACGGACTTCTGTCACGTACCGTCGTTGGAAGTCGTTCACGTGAGGATTCAGCTGTGAAAATAATTATTATTGCAATATTTGTAAAATTAATTTTAATTGTTACATAACGCTAAAAAAAGTCTTAAAGACATTAACTCTATTCTACAAGGTAAATGTAAGTCTGTAAGTAATTCTGGTATTAGAAAAACGTTGGGAAAACTTATATTTTTTTTTTCTTCTTAAAATTTCTATCAATATAGTAGGTATACCTAAATTCATATTATATTATAATGACCCAACACACGCTGAATGTAGTGCAGTGCTGTGGCCGCGGCTGCTGATTTTTAATGGTCACATACAGTGTATAATGAACACGGTGCGAATTATTAAGTGCATCTTAACCGAGGTAGAGCTTAGCTGTAGCCAATTGACTACAGTTCGTAAAAGGACTGTAGGCTCGTATTTGTGGATCCTCCAATGCTGCAAACATGCAGGAGCGCCAACGATAACTTAACATCAAGTTTTTCGCCTGCTTAGTTCCCAGGCATATTTAATTAATAATGGTGCGTTCTTATTGGTTATTGCAAGAATAAATTACAACAATAGACAAACAAACCATGATCGGATTACAGTTTTCGAACAAACTCATGATAAAAAAAACGTAGGTATTTATCAATCAAGACACTCAAGTAAGACGAAAATTGTTCAATGTTCGCGCGAACGATTGTCAGTTAGAAATTAGGAAGTCGATATACGATCGATAAAATGAGGAAGTCGATATAAGCGCGCTGCGACGCATCGAGTTCGGGGTGTGGAGAATTTCGTCGATTTATGTGAATTTTCGATTATGTTTTAAGAATTAGTGTAAAAAAATTGCCTTATGTAGCGCTGAATTTTTTCGATGACTTTTTTATGATAAGATTGGTCAGAATATACCTTAGGTCGGAATGTATAATATTTTACAATTCATGCTTTGGAAAACATTTTTTTCCGGTCAAAAATTATTATCGGAACTAATGGCTACGAGAACAAGCGAGCACAAGAACACTGCAGCGCTTGAATGGAATGGATGAATCAATTGAATATGTGAATTACAAAATTACACGCACGTAAATAAAAACATTTATTTCAAAAAGATTTTGCAACGGACATTATCATAAAAATTGAAATTACGACACCGTAAAATGAATATACCAATAAAAAGTGTTAACGAGGCCGCACCTTAACGCCGAAAATAGACCAATTGGCCATTCCCAGCATCCGATCTCCTTATTGCTTTTATCGCTCCATTTATAACTTGTTGCTAGTTTCATTAAGTGTAATGTCACCACTTTGGCAGTTTGATAGTTTTGAGTGTTAATTATAGACGTTTTATTATGATTCTAGCTATACTCAGTCACGCTTCGCTGTGGCTCAGTTTAAAAAGTTTCTTTTTAATCTCTGACCCAAAAAGAGGGCTTTTATTAGTTTGATGGGTGTATCTGTGTGTCTGTCTCTGGCATCTTAGCTTCTTAACAATTGGACCAATTTGATGCATGTTTTGTTTCTTATCGAGATGGTTTTTATCTATACTTTATGAATATCTGTTCAGACGTTTGACGGATATCAGGTATTTTCTAGTTGTTGCAGAATTTTAGCAATTTCTACTGGTCTAATCGGCTCGAAATATAGTATACTTTGAATGATATTAAAATAAGATAGTTGTTTTACTTTGACATGATACTGCAGCATTACCTAGAGTTAGTAGCAGACACAACTCCTCAACAACAACGAAAGTATTGTTTTGGGACTGATAGAAATGGGTATGAGTAAATTGGCTCTATGAGTAGATTGTGGGGGATTTCGGATTTTTTTAATTTTATAGAATTTTTTTAATTAAATTTTATGTAGCACCAGGGATGCCTAAACCACTAGAGAAGGATGTAAAGGAAAGGAGTTGGGAGAGAGGGTAGGCTTCCAGTAGCTTCATAACCTTGACAAAACAGCTGTTGAAACTTATTTTAATACGGAAGTTGAAATTATATATGTAAAGACAATATATATTTTTTTGACTTGTCGATTTATAGATCTTTGCATATTGTATACATAAAATGTAGAATGTATTAGTGATTTGCGTAGAGAAGAAATGTTGAACAAGAATCTTTAAAATATTCAAGTATTTTAGTAATTAGAAATTAGGTTATAACGAAGAGAATTTCAAGACATGTACACTTGCACTGCAGTGGAACAAACAGTCTTAGAAGCTATTGCATTAGGTTCGATAGATTTTTTTTAATAAATTATATCAACCTCTTTAGGTTATGCTTATAAACCGACTGGATATCCTCTGGACGGTCGCAAATGGAAACCAGTCTTAATAATGTTACTACAAGACTGTGACAGTTCAGATCTGCATAGACAACTTAATCTTAACCAAGGTCGTCAATTTGTTGAAATGGCTGAACCGCTGGATACAGGCCATTATGAACCGGTTCCTTTCGAGATCTTTAGGGAAGGCTTATGCGGCTGAAATCATGATGTAGACGAGGAACAATATTCCGGCATTTTACCCGACTGCGTATTGCAAAGGAGGATAATGTGTTTGTCAGTATATATGTGGGTTTGCACCTTTGTGGCACTATTTAGACCAAGCGCGTAAGTCGATTCGGTTGGAAGTTGGTTCATAACGATTCTTGCCGCAAATGTTCTTGTAACGCAGGTTTTTGACTTTTTAAATTAATTACTTGTTTGTTCGTTATAATAGAAAAACTATACCTCAGAACGCACTAAACTAACAGTACCTTGTAAAGTCTTGCGAATGTTGGTTTTGTTGTGTGGACTAAAGTCCCGCTAAGGTCCAGGCTATATTTGTATTAATATATAGGTTGATAAATGTAAAATTTTCCAACAAATTCCTCATTCGACTCAATCACCACTCGTCTAGAACACATAAAATCGTCCTATGTATAACACCGCCCGTACAATTGTTTTTAATTGAAACGACAATGGCCAAGTCCGAAGCACATTTTTATCAGGCTTACGTAACGCGATAATATAATTGTTTACACGCGGATAGTGGTTTATTGCTCTTCATTGTTGCAGCACTTTACATGGAGACTAGCTTTTTCCCCGCGGCTTTCCTCGCGTTAAATTTTATTTCTATCATCTATACAAATAAAATATATAATGTTTATGTGTGTATTTACATCAAAAACACGTTTTTTTATTTTTGTCTGTTTCTTCCGGGTAATCTCTGGAACGGGTGGACCGATTTTGACGGGATTTCAATGTGAAATTGTGCGTTTATTTTATTGTGATTTTAAGAAGAGTGAAAAATGTAGTTTGCATTTTATAAATGGGTGCTGATAAGCAAAACTGTGTCAAATCACACGGACTTCATTATCAGCAATGGCGTCTAAAGATGTCAAACCTATTCTTAATAAATTTGTTTAAAAACGTAGTATATAATATACATCTTCTCGTTTCTATTTTGATATATAATAAATGAAATAAAAGTAGTACAATAAAATGTTTTATCTAATAATGACTTTTTCAAAGATCTAATTATTGCATATTGCAAAATATTGAGTACACTTCAAAATTAAGAAGATTAAATTAATTAACTTTTTTTCGTACTTATTTAGTTTAAACGACTTCAAAAATTTTTGAACATGGTTAATACTAGTAATGCGTCATGAATTATGAGAATACATCAAAATTTCCGAATTCGACTTTGTGTGGGTTGACACATTATTGCTTATCAGCATCCATGTAGTATTTAGAATATAAAATATTGGCTCACATTAATCGATAGTCACTCCGGCCACTCCTTTGCGTGCTGTGTAACGCCTGTGCGTTATGATAGCACGCGATTTGGGAGGGTCACAAAAATAATGGCCGAGCCATTTCGTTAGATATGATATTAAAGAATTAGCCTAATTTACTTATGTAGACTATATGATAAAATGCGTCTCTAGTTTCATTCAATAAGGACATAAGGTATTAGTATTTTGAATTTCATTCCAAATTCATTATGCCGTATTAAGAAGCAAATATAAAAATACATTTACTAGATTATACACGTGTACGTATATTCTAATATCAATGATTTTGTATTTGCGAAATATAATTCTGAACTACCAACCTATTTTAATAATTATTATGTCATTTGATAGGTGCTTTATTCTAGATAGTTACAGACTATATTTTATGTATATATGCGTATTATTTTAAAACAAAATTTACAACAGAAGC
Organism: Hypolimnas misippus; assembly: GCA_037950945.1. Taxonomy (NCBI): domain Eukaryota; kingdom Metazoa; phylum Arthropoda; class Insecta; order Lepidoptera; family Nymphalidae; genus Hypolimnas; species Hypolimnas misippus. The sequence goes on from JBBEEQ010000023.1 coordinate 12,944,676, forward strand.
CGCGAGCAATAACTAAGATGCGTTTAAAGGCCAATGTAGGTAGGTACATTACATTATACATTAGTTAACGAGCAGGCGGGACAATGTAAAGTGACCACCGACGCCCATGGACATTTGAAGCACCAGAGGAGAAAGAAATTCTTTAACCAGCTTATAAAGGTATAAGAGATGAAAGAGAAGTAAGGAAAGAAATGTAGGAGGGGACACTTCACGCTGATCTTTTGTGGGAGTGAGGTACTGCCCCGCACACGAGATAGCTATAGTCGGTTAGAGATAGACTCTATCTCAGTATCGAGACTTTTTCCTTTGTAATATAAGTACGAATAACATTAAATTATACGCTATGATATTTTTACCTTCATGATAGAATGGCTACAACTACACACGTAGCGCGTTGTAGGCGTAATTACTCTAAATTAACTATATCAAGTAACCATCGTTTAATGTTGGGAGCTACATGGACTATATATAATTATGACAATTTAATCATGTATATACATACCTATCTTTACATCATATAAAATGAAGTCGCCTTCAGCCGTCTGTACTCTTACATCTAGTACACAACGGATTTTAATACGGTTGTCTTTAATAAACCGAATCTTTCTAAAGAATGATTTATATATTTATAATACATGCATATTGTAATACAGTAAAGCCGTTAAACACGTGCGAACCGGGGCGGGCCGCTATATGAGTATAAAGTGCACACTACGAAAGAAAACAATATATTCATTAATTAATTTATTTTATGAGTCTCCAACAAAAGACACTACACATTTAAAAAGTTTGTCAGTTTAGATGCATTAAAATGCGTCTTTTTAAATTTCTTTAGAGGCATTACGTGAACATTTTAGTGATAATAGGCCAATCACCTAAACTTATATAAAAGAAAGAAAAACGTCTTTATTTTATTGTGAACTTTATGGTGCTGTACGTATAAAGTCTAAAAGCTGGTCAACTTCTTTAATTACCTGCTTGGTATAAGCACTGACGTCTTATGAAAAGTAAATTAATAATAAGTGATTTTGTTTTTGACTACAGTACTTTGACGAGAAAGAAAAGCCCTTCGGCAAACATGTTTTACGATAAACTTTTTACCCGCCATATTCGATTTAATGACGTCATTATTTTTAGTGTGTTGTCAACACTAATGCGTTTATGAGTTATGCAAGTGCATTTTATAGTCGTGTTTAATTTCATTAAAAACGTTTAATATCAATAAAATAGTAAGGGTATTCTTTACAAACCTGTCATAGGTTTGTAAAGATCAAACGAAGAAGAAAGTTTTTGTTTCTACGATACTTATTGGACGTCAGCGATAGAATATACGAGTATAATATCATGGCGAATACATATTAACTAATACTTATTAGACGCCAATAAGTAATTTTGCGAATGCCAATAAAATTATTATATTCTAACCTAAATAATTTTGTTTGTTTGTTTAATAATAAATTGTTGAAAGAGTAATAATATTTACGATTTGACGTCTATTCAATTTTACTACAAAATTCAAAATTTCCTCATTAATACTTTAAGGCTAAAATTACATTTGTAAGTTTACTCTCGAGAGCGATATAAAACAACTCTGTAACTTAGTAGATGAGTAAGTAAAATAGTAACGAAAGTGTAGTGCTGTCCAATTTGTAAAAATTCAAAAAAAAATTAATTTGTTATTAATATTATAAGTAATTTTATGTGAAAATTTATGTATAATACCCCTCATTCATAAAACAAAATTACTGACTTTAATTTATTTTTAATTAATATATTTATTATTTAATTGGTGTGACTATAAATCTATTTCCACACAAACGAAATGCGCTTTAGGCGAGAATTACACTTATAAGTTTCGCTCTCAGACTTTCATAAAGATTTACATAACTTATTTCTCATTGCTTTATACCTGAATGAATTTCCTGTCAGTGCTTTCATTTTTAAATTCATAACTTTCGTAAGGTTACCTTCATACGTAACTCTTACCAGGTTACAGAGTTGTTTTATATCAATTACGAAAGTAAAAAGTAGTAGTAAGTAAAGTAACAGCCTGTTCATGTCCCACAACTGGGCAAAGGCCTCCTCTCCTATTAAGGTGAAGGTTTAGAGCTTAATCCACCACGCTGCTCCACTGCGGGTTGGCGGATGTACATGTGTCAGAATTTATCCTGGCACATGCAAGTTTCACGATGTTTTCCTTCACGAAAGTAAAAATTAGCAGTAATTCTTGTCTATGGATATTGACTGCAATAGTCGAACTAAGTTCCATACGACTGCAAAAAGCGTCTCTAACTCCCTATTTGAAATTTAGCTCGCCATTTCTTTATAGGTTAAAATAACAGGATACCCTTCCTAATGAAACCGTATATAATATTATATACGATACCTGAATTTATATCTTTAACGGTACGGCCTTAGGATGTATATATACGCTATTTTGACGTCAATTAATAATTCCTATATGAGAGTGACCCGAGATGGTCTAGTGGTTAGAACACGTCGATCTCAACCGATAATCGTGGGTTCAAACTCTTAGCACCGCTGATTTTTCAAGTGCTAAATTAGTGTTTAAATTCATCTCGAGCTCAGCGGTGAAGGTCAACATTGTGAGGAAATCTGCATGTGCCGTCAGAAATTCTGACGGCACATGCAGATTTCATTTCAGATTGATGTACATATATCCTCCAACCCGCAGTGAAGCTGCGTGGTGGAGTGGAGATCATGCTCTAAACCTTCTCCTTAATAGGAGAGGAGGTCTCTGCCCAACAGTGGGATATTTACAGACTGTTACTTTAATTTACTTTACTTTTATATGAGAGTATGAAATCGAGTATAAGTTTATTGCGCTCACAAGCATGTATTAAACACACACGAGGATATATTTTATATGGATGCTGATAAGCAATAGTGTGTCAACCCTCAAGAAGTCAAATTCGGAGATATTGATGTATTCTTATTATTTATCACCCATTTAACATTATTCAAATGAAATTCAAGCAATCTAAACAAAATAAAGTACCAAAAAAACTTTTTCTTTTAATGTTTGGAATCTCAAGTGTGTTGAATATTTTCAATCATCAATCTGCTTTTAATTAATTATTCCTTTACCAAAATAGAAAAGAAAAGATGGATATATACTTCTTTATACATATTTGTTAAGAATAGGTTTGACATCTTTAGACGCCATTTTCTCAAAATGAAGAGACAGTATTGCTTATCAGCGTCCATATATTTTGTTTATTTTAAAAGTCTGTGGTCAAATTGAGAATAGATTATCTGTGATCATGTTGAAAATTTAATGGACTACGGTCGATTTCCGATCGCTGGGCGACCACAAGTTTTTTAATTGTCCAAATAACCAATATGCTATAAGATTTAACACAAAAAAATAATAGCAAACATATACTCGCATTCCATTAACACAACAAATCTCATGTGGGCGAAATAGATAGACTAGATTAAAGTCTAGAATGTAGTGAAATAACAACTGACTCGTGTTAGAAAAAAATATGATCATCATTAGTCATTTAGAAACTAAAACATATTAGAATTCCACAGCTTAAATTGAATTTTATAATTTCATTATACCTTCTTCGTAGCATTATTTTAGTCTTTTACCAAAATCTCACATGATGTTAAGTGATCCGCGAGCAACTGCTAGTATAGTAAAAAGTCACTTCCCGCCGCATGTGCAATAAGATCTTTGAAACAACTAATGGATTTTGCGGTGCTTATCAATAAACAAAGTGATTCAAGAGGAAGTTTCATATATGGGTGCTGATAAGTAATAATGTGTCAACCCACAAAAAGTCAAATTCGAAGATATTGATGTACTTTGATACTGCATCACCTATTTAACATTATACAAAAAAAATGTAGTCATATAAATTAAATAAGTACGGAAAAAAGTTTCTTAATTAATTGGTTCGAATTTCAAGTGCGTTCCATTTTTTGCAATTTTTACAATGATCTCAAATATTTAAATAACTTTTTATACGATAATATAGTAAATGTCAGAATTCAATGTATTATAGCTTTTATCAAATAATAAAATAAAAGATGGTTACATACTTCTTCAAACATATTTGTTAAGAATAGGTTGGACATGTTTAGACACCATTTTCTCAAAATGAAGTCCGTGTGGCTTGACACAGTATTGCTTATCAGCGTCCATATATAATACATGCATATTATACTAAAGAACAGTCGAGAAGTTCAAAGATTTAAAATGTGATATAAAAACTACACTGCACCCATGCGAGGCTCACGCGGGTCGCTAGTAAAACAATTACTGATTTTAGCAAAGAGCGATTGTCATTTGATATTTGTATTTTTTGGAAGCAAGTAATGCTTCTACTAGTCAGTACATTTCAGGAAAAAAAAAACAATATAATCTGACGAAGAAAATACGAATGAAAAAGTATAAGAAAATATATTATAGTATTACATTTCAAGGTAACTGAAATCACTGAATTGTAAAGTCGTAGGTGGTGTTCAGTCGTGAGGCGCAACAGATCATTCTTATTGATAGTAACAATGATATTCTGACACAGATCGTATAGTTATAACATTCGAACACAATAATAGTTTTGGCCTGATTATCTTTTAAGTTATTGATTTTTTCGTAACTAGAAATTAATTAAAAAAACCTGACGTTACAAGACCATCTACAGTAAGAACCCCTACGAAGCAAGTTTAAATCGTTGTAGTTCTAAAATGGTAATTCTGATTAAAAAATATATAAGAAACCTATATCAACTATCGTTTGATTATTTGGCTACTTTACGGGCATTGGTAACTGTTACCTTAGCTTACTACCTGTATACTACCTGTATTGGGAGACTGCTGGTATGAATCGACTGTTATTATTTTATTTTATGTTAATGTTTTAAGAAAATTTTGAGAACCATTTTTTTTACTCGACTAAAAATTAGTGATTTTTACCCATCAGATAATGAAATTTATGAAAGCATGTACATAAGTACATTTGTCTAATTATTACATGTTCTACAGGATAAATGATTCGGTAGATTTAACTTCAGGTGTCCTTACATTCATCTTAACTGTGACAATAATAGGTGGTATAAAAAGAAAAAAATATATCGATGTTCATTTGTCTTAAAAATACATTTCGTTAATTAGATAACTTATGGCTGTTTATTTAACCAGCCTTGTACCAAGAGGTTTGTAGATCAAGAGTGCGCTTCCAACCAGTAACGTGTAGATGCTAATTCTCATAATTATGTTATGTGATGCTCTAACCAACTGACGTTAGGAAAAACTGCACGCAACGAGAATCTATTAGAGTGGACACATTTTTAAAATGGTATATTAATTTTTCTATATCTTTATATAGTATAAACCAAAGTCACCAGCTGTTCGCTTATATCTTTGAAAGTATGCAACGGATTTTAATGCGGTTTTCATTAATAAATAAATTGATTGAAGAGGGAGATGGAGATATACAGAGTCAATTTTTGAACTGGGCGTAATAGGCCAAATCCAAAAGTGTAACGTATTATTGCAAAAATGAAGTCTTTATTACATCAATTATTAAAAAACGTAGGGATCTGAGTTTATGAATTAACTAATAGATTAATAAATATGACTAATTGATGAAATTTTTGGTATGAGTACTTATACAGCTTAAAAGAAGAATAAAAAAGAAAGTCTTACGGGTGTTTGGCATATTGCCATTTTCGATGTGTTTATGAAAGACTTACATCTCTAAATTGCGCTATCCCAGCCTCGCCCAGTTCGTACATGGAGACATAAGCCGCCTCCGGCTGTACGAACAGCTGGCATAGCACCATCTCCTCACTCCTGAACATGGTGCCCGGGGGAGCTCGACCTGGAAAAAACGAAATTTCGTTATTATCGTTCTACTAGCTGTACACCGCGGTTTTATCCGTTTTCATTTGAGGAAAAATTATATTTATATAATGTTCACGTTCCTTACTTTAATCGCATATTGCTCTCTATTTCATTGGTTTCAATTTTGCTGTCGCGTAACCCTCAATTTTATTTATTTATTAAAAATTTTAAAATAAAAGTAGCCTAATTGAGAATTTCTTTATCATATATTAACACTCTATCGGCGTAAGGTTTTCGGTGTGTTTGTGGCAGCTTAATTGGTTTATGTTTTAGTAATTAATTTATAATTTAAGTTTTTTTTGTAAACTGTTTTATGCATTAATAAAGCAAAATAAAAGTAAAATGTTTGCAAACTGGTTGGTTAGGTTAGGTTTTCTTAACGCAAAATTGAAATGCATGAATTTTGAACACTAAACAGTATTTAGTAAAATATTTACGAGCGCTACTCAAGTTTTCGTAGAAACATTCCGTTAATAAATAGGATTATTTTATTTAACGCAACTTACGTTTAAATTCAAATTTGAGTTAGTGATAATATATTGAAATGTTTACAAATTAGGAAAGGTTAAAGTGATGTAACATTTTCGTTTTATAATTATGACTATTACAAATTAGGTTATGTATAAATTAACATGTAACTTGTGAGTAAAATAATAAATATTTCTTTGTTTGTTATTTAGATGCTGATAAGCAATAATGTGTTAACCCACAAGTCAAATTCGGAGATATTGATATGTTCTGATTATGCGTCATCTATTAAAGATTATTCAAAGGATGTAATGTTTTGAATTTGAAGCGCGTTTCATATTTTGCAATATATACAGCAAACTCATATATTTAAAAATTTATTATAAGATAAAAGTTTTAATTATACCAATTTGTGTTTAATTCACTTTACCTTTTATCAAAATAGAAAAGAAAAGATGGATATATACTTCTTCAAACGTTTTTATTAAGAATAGGTTTGACATGTTTAGACGCCATTTTATCGAAATTAAGTCCGTGTGGCTAGATATAGTATTGCTTATCAGCGTCCATTTGTTTAAAAAAGTATTGCTACATGCTACATCACAGTTGATTATTGTATAGAACGCCTCCTTTAACTGTCATAATTTGGCGCATTCTTAGCGAGTTTAACACAATTAAGCCTTTCACGCGCCATTGCTAATATAGACTATATTAGCAATGTCGCGTGAAAGGCTTAATTGGAATAGAGGTTCAGTTGTTTAAATACATAGATCTAAATAAGGAATATTTAAAAATAGAGAAAAAGAACCCTGTCTGTCTGCTTGTTTATTATGGCTTCACGCATAAACAGCTGAACCAGTTTTAATGATTTTGAGTTGAGTTGATTAACGAAATACGAGTTGGATCTCGAAGAAGAATATAGAAAACTTTTAGACTATTTCTTTTTCATTTAATGAAACTTTAAGGAGAAAAAGAAATTGTATAAATAATTCATTCTTTCTCAAAAAAAAAGGCGATGTAATTCAAACGTAATAATATAAAATAATTATTTTATGCTGACGAAGTCGTGTTTTTAAAGAGGTTTTATACTGGTAAATCTTGAAACTAGTGCGTTAATTAATAGAATAAAAAAACCGTACCTGGATAATCAAAATTTGCTAGGTATTTTTTTTTTTGTAAAACTGGTTTTTCGAAATTATATAATTGATTGACCTTCGTATTCTAAAAATAATAGTAAAAGTAGTGTGGTTAATATTATTTCTACTGATTTAAAGTATTTTTTATGCATAATTAAAAAAAAAATATTCCTTTCTCATTCTCTATATAAACTATAAGTGTTTGAAATTTCATAAACAGTTTTTGCTTCAGGTATTAATATATACATAGATAAGATTACGAGTGAAATATACGACATTTTAGCAAATCAATGAGTATAGCGTCTCTAAGACTAAGATGCAATCGAGGTCTCCGCTCAGACAAATGTGTTCTCAGAGCTGACTGCCAACTTTCGTAATAAATGAAACGTTTCGAGCCGAGTTTATAAATGGTACCAACATTATTGTGATGTTGAACAATCAAATACAACGTTCTCGAGCTAGTGGTTAGTTTTAGTGCTCTCGAAATAGTTTTTTCATTTGAGTAAATTTTTAACTCCCGACCCAAACATGGATGTTATAGGTTTGACATGTGTGTGCCTGTCTGCCGCATTGTATGCTGATGAAATTGAGATGGTTTATAGCTATAAATGATTAAAGTCTGAAATTTATCAGTTCTTTTCTAGTTGAGAGAGTCAATTTGAGAATTAAAACTGATATTACGAAAAAAAATCACATACCACTACCACAGAAGTAAATAAAAAATCTTAAAAACAACATCTTCATAAATGAAATGAGTAAACTAAAGAACAAAAAATAAATATTTTCTACAACATTTGAAGTCGGTTCCTATAATATTTGAAGAGTCCCCTCGATTTGTCAGGATGATGACATTGGGACCGGCTTAGAAGTACACAATAAAAAAAAAATCAACATCGGTCCACAATTGGCGGAGACATCAGTGAATGAACATAACAAGGAATTGAATTAAATATCAAAAACCTGACTGCGTATGAACTATGACTGTATTGGCCATACGGATGTTTGTCGTGGTCTGGGTGTTTGTATTAGTGTTGTGTGTGTTTCCGGATCCCCTACACAAGGATCTTAATGGGGAGTCGTTGAGTGTGATGCGTTTATTATTATTATTATTTATTATTATGAAGACCATCTGCGGTCGGCAGTACCGTATCAATTTGAGTTTTGTCTAAAAGTCTATAAGTCAGAATGTCTAAGCAACTTTAAATCATTATAGATCCTAAAAGGTAATTTTGGCATCCAAAATCAGTCATTTTGATTTTTTCAAAATTTTATGCTTTCTATGACGTGTCATTTATAAAAATCGGTCCAAATTGTGCCACAAATTTACAATCCCACATACATACATGGCTGACTATTAAATGATAAACAAATTATCCTCCTTTGCTTTGCGCAGTCGAGTAAAAAATACATATGTCCGAACACAGAACCTCATCCTTTTTGGAGTCAGTTAAATATAGATCCGACGTTGATTGCTTTATTTTTTATTATTGTTATTAATTCTAATATTTGTATTTTACTCGTAAATATTATTCTTAACGGAAAGATAAATTAGTTCTTAAGAAATGTTTTGGCGCAATGACGTGTCTACAAGCGTGTCGTTCCTCACATCGCATTCCTTCAGCATCTGTTTTGGTTCTAGTATTTTAAGATAATTTCTAATTAGAACTGTTTTTTTTTTTTGTAAGCTATATGAACAAGACTCAAGTAATAAAAAAACTAAAACTCAACAACGACAAAAACGACGCCAAAAAAACAAAAGCGAAAATATATACAAATGTGCATATATATTTTTGAAACGCACGACTTTCCAATGTTACCAAAAACGGTAAATTTATCTCTTTTATTTTTAGCAGAGTACTTTACGCCTGCTAGAGGGCGCCATATTAGATTTAGTGACACGCCACATTGCCGAAACCCAGCGGACGATTAAGACGCTTCTAGAGAAGAGATATCTCTGTTATCCAGTTCCGATAAGTAGTTTAGAAGTTATCAGGAAACAGACAAACGTATATAGCCTGTTAAAACCATAGCTCTCCTTCGGCTTTGCCGTAATTATGTAGAAAAAACTGATATTTATTGATGCATAATAAGAAAACTAGCAATCACTCTCAGTCTCAGCCGTGTTTATTAACCTTTCTATGGGTTGATGCTAACCTCAGCGTCGGTCCAGGGTTCTGGAGTAGAACGAGAGAAGCGGTCAGTTTAGATAATATACCACGAAAAGTAAAGCGAAAAACAATTTACAACGAAAAATAAACATTTTAATACCGATTTTTTGATAGGCTACCATGCCTGTTGTTTTAAAAATCGGATCTAGCAGGACTAATTCTTGATTTTTTGGAAATTATTTTTGGGACTAATTCTTGATATTTTGGAAAGCGTCGAAACTTAGCGGGCATACAATTATAATTAAATGTTTGTTACAAAACGAGGAAGTTGCTTTTTATGATATTTAAATTGTTTTATCCAAATGTTTTTGTAACTCATCAGAACACAGCATTCATGATAACCTCGCAGTTTATCGTAAAACATTTTTATTATTTGTCGTGTCAGTTTTTGGTTACTTTATAAAATGCTCAAAGCTTCTCAAAGAACGTAAGTAATCAATAAGAATGGATTTTCCAAAATTCGTCTACTATGAAATTAATATAAGAAACAAAATATTAGGATCTCCATTAATTTTGAAGAGAGAAATTAGGAAATTAGGCATTTAACTTCTGTTTACACTTAGTTTGTAGACTTCAGGCTAGCCCTAATAGTATTCTGAGTATGATGAGCAGACGACAAAAAAATTTACAAAATAATAAAAAGTATAGATGATTGTATTGCATTACAAAATGATTTGAATTGTCTTATTGATTGTTGTATGCGCAATTCACTTTATTTGAATATTAAGAAATGTAACTTTATAACATTCACTCGTAAAAGACATGTCATACTTTACGATTATCAATTAAAGGGAGACGTTATTGAACGTGTAAAAATGGTCAGGGATCTTAGAATTGTACTTGATAGTAAACTTCTTTTTGATAAACATATTAACACCATAACTTCTAAAGCTTTTAGAATGCTGGGATTTGTAAGTCCAGAGATTTTAAGCGTGTATCGACATTTGTTCTTTTATATAATATATTTGTAAGATCCATCATTGAATATGCTTGTACTGTCTGGAATCCGCAGTAAAATAATTATATTGCGAAATTGATAAAATTCAAGCAAAATTTTTGAATTTCCTAAAATTTGCATCTGTTACCAATTTCAATGATATAGAAATAATATCTGCGGCTGCCCAAAGACGAATCGAACGTGATCGTCTTATCTCCTTTCTAAAATAAATTTTAAGTATTCTCGCCCAGGTAGCCGTAACAAATCTACTTTCGATTTACCTTCGACCAGGACTAGGTTAGCTGCAAATTCTTTTATACATCGATCTTGCTCACAATATAATAAATTATTTAATGAATACGACATATTTCATCTCTCCCTTAAAATTTTAAATCAAATGCAAGAAAAATGTTATTATACCCAGAAAAGCCGTAACTGATTTATATTTATCTGTTATATCTAAGTAACCTTTAATTTACCTTTGATTTACGAAATATTTTTGTTTTGTTTTCTAAAATTGATTTCATTTTTATATTAAAATGATTAATTATAGTTATTATTAATTTTTCATACCTACAATATGTCTTGCTTTGTAATGTAATTATATGAATTATTTATAATTGGAAACTGTTTTGGCGTAAGAGTGTTATATTAATTATATTACTGTTTGTTTGCTGAATATTAAATAAATAGATAAATGATAGCCTGTAGACTGAACTGTGCATTTTTGAACAATTGCTGTGAGATCTCACCTGGACCTGTACTTTAGGGCTAGTAAGTGTTTTTGTGCCTGTTTGATATTTATTTACACCATTAGTTTAAGCAGTTGTAATACTAACTTAGTTTTTAAGAAAATTGTAAGTAACAAGTCGTTGATACTTGAAATAAATGATTATTAGTACAAATTAAAGTTAGCCGTGTCAGTGAATTTGGATATTCATCACTTAAAGGGGTGAAATATAGGAGGAAAGTATGTATATAAACGTAGAAGTTGGTAGTTGAGCTTCTGAAGCATCATCGTTGGGAAATACCATACATTGTATATATACATATATCAGATATACAACTGAAATGGATAAATCTAATGGACGCTGCCTTGTAATACCAGTAATACGGATTGAAAGTAGATTAAATTATAGTATTAACATGAGCGATAAAGTACATAAACCGTTTCAGGAATACTTGACAATGCTTGACGATTAACGACAATGCTATGTGAATGTGAATTTGCACAGACCGACTTACTGGAGCTAATTTCACTGACGCGCTTTTTTGTATAAAAAAGGGGCGCAAACGAGTAAATAGTACCACCTGATGTTAAATGGTTACTATCGTTCATGGTCATCTATAACATGGGCGTTACAGTTGTGTTGCAGGCCTATGACGGAAAGGTACTATACACTCGACGCTTGAAAACCCCCAAATTATAGCGTAAAACCTCAGGAAGAAGATCTATCCATAGCCAGTATGTACGCGGGAAAAAAGCTTGCGTTGGCATAGTAGTAAAGTAATACATAGCCTATAAAATCATCCAGCTGAAATGATAATTCTTCTCCTTTTAACAAGAATATGGAACTTTATTCATCACACCTGACGATTAACAGACTCGTACGGGATATGTAAATATCTAAAAATGTCGATACATGTAGATTTCTTCACGATTTCCTTCACCATTGAGAAATCGCTCTTTAGTGAAAAAACTCAGTGGAGTTAGCCAGGATGATCATCTACGATCGCTAAACTCATTAAACGACAACACTTTCAGTGAGACTGGGGCCAGCTACTGGATACGTGTAAATCTACCTTAAAACGACACTAACTTTTTTATGTCCCTTTCTAACAGATATTTTTATACGCTCTACAAGGACATAAGGGCACTATACCTTGAAAGTAAGTTGCGTTGTTAGCCTATTTTGACAACTTGTTTTGCTGTTGAATATGGTATTATTTAGTTCATAATTGGTATATTCACACATGTCCTACGTACTGTTGTAGAGAACTTAGTAATTTTTCGGCCAGAGTATCGGAATTCAAAAGGGAAACGCTGCAAGCATTCTTGCTACTATTCCGCGCGGCCATGGCATTGCAAATATTATATTGTAATTTTATGTTCAGTATAAAAATTGAGTAGGTAGGTCATCGGGGTAAACGAAATACGTAAGTAAGTGTCTCTTAATCTATACTAATATGAAAACGAATTATGTTTGTGTGAAATAAACTCACCGAACTTACTTTAAACACTATTTACCTTTGCGGCGATATTTAGACCAAACGCTTGGATCGATTTTGATAAATGATAGGTCTTTTGATTCGTTATAATAGCGCGAATGTCATTGAAAGACTCTTACAGAGTTTGGAAAAATAAAATGGCCGAATTTGGACGCCAAAATGTTTAAAAGAAAAAAAATGAAAATCGACGAACTATGCCAAGTGGGATATCATTGAAAAGGTATTTGAAAATCATTTTTAGCTTTCTTATATCGTTTTCCATTTGGAATTACCGTTTAAAATCTATAACAATTTAAAGTTGGTTAGTAACGATTATGATTTACGGTTTGTTAGAGAGCTTTTGATTTTTTTTCTATTAATTACCTGCACATATTATATGTATACTTGAAATAAAGTAATCAAAGAAAGAATACGTCTTCAACCTGCACTCAGCCTAATAGCAGCAGTGATTAATAAGCTTTATCGGTAGTTGACAGGCATTCGGTCACGGCCACGGCCGGAGGACCTTGAATTTCGAAGTTTAGGCTGCTTGGTATTGTTGAGCTATTTTCACGATTTCGTTGGAAATTCCCTTCGTTACACAATGTATTTTTGTTATTTTAATTAGTTTTATATTTACTTAGAAGTCTGTTTTGATTAATTTAAAAAAAGGTTCTTCATGCATAGTGTACAAAAATATACAAACAGTCGTGTAATAAAAAGTATCGTAAAGCTGAGATTTTAAATCGACTTTCATAAAACATAGCTTGGAAAATTTCATATTAAACTTGCATTTGAATTTAAAAAATGACTAAATTCAACCCGGGCTTTCGAAAACCATAATGCCACAAAAGGTTTCAGAGGTCATGGGCTGACTGATAATAATATTTTACTTATAGTTTTATGAATACGAATTAGTTTTAGTAATTATATACGTACTTAGGTATTAAAAGACAAAATCAATTTCTTTTTTTTTACTCCCGTATAAATGCAATAGAGTTTTTTGACATATTGACAGAAGGTTCAGATTTATGGTACAGTTCTACATCGAGTGTTAAATGACTACCTCAGTATGTATTAATTTCATGCACTGACGTCATTCAATTCATATACGTTATTTTTTTAATATGCTGTCATCCTGCCCGCGGGGGCCATGTTGGTTAATTATGTTTGAACTTTGAACTTTTTATCTGTAGGTATATGTCATGTACAACATGTAATTCATATATTTAAATTGAATGTGTGTCAATCCAACAACGAAAAATAACATGAATCTCTTATGGAATTGATTTCAGTTTAGTAATATAAAATTAAAAATTAATAAGAAAATCCAGACAATCAATCACCATTTCAATGAGCCCCAACACGAAACTTTTGCTGTAAATTGGTGAGGATTTATTTGGATGCTGATAAGCAATAATGTGTCAAATTCAGAGATATTGATATATTTTGATACTGCATCATCTATTTAACATTATTAAAAAAAATTGAAGTGAAACTAAATAAATGCGAAAAAAAGTTTCTTAATTAATCGTTTCGAGTTTCAAGTGCATTCCATATTTTGGAATTTATACCATAATATTAAATATTTGATTTTTTTTTTTGAGATAATATATTAATTATATCAATCTGCTTTTTATTCATTATACCTTTTATCAAAAAATAAAAGAAAAGGTGAACATAATACAGATTCAAACATATTTATTAAGAATAGGTTTGACATCACAGTACAGTTAATTTCGAGAAGATCTATAGAAATTGCTCAGATCCTTTTGACTACAAAATGGTTGATAGCCTCCAAACGACTGTACAAATCTCTATATATCATAGTTAAGAACTATCATCATCATCTTTCAAACAATGAAAAAATCATTTTTTTTCATTCGTTAACGAGCTACGATGCCTCAGACAGGCACACAGATAGAGATACCACTTTTTGGGTTGGTGTTAAAAATAAGCTTGATTAATGAAAAGATATAATTAGGTTGTCCAATTTTTTATTTATTTTATTTTGAATTTGCTACAATAAAATATTTTTATCACAGCAAATAAAAAAAAAACTTTTTAGAACTTAACAAAAGAGAATATATCCACATACTATTTAAGCGAGGAATACACTTATAAGTTTTGCTCTCGGACTTTCATAAAGATTTCCGTAAGTTGTTTGTCATTGTTTTACACGTGAAAGAATTTACTTTCAGCACGTTACTTTTGATGCTTTCGGAATTACTTACTACATATCAGTTATAAGACTTGTTTTAAATTAATTCGAGAGTAAAACTCACAAGTGTAGTTCTTTCCTAAGTTGTAAATGTTGTTAGCTTCTAAACCGTTTCATCGACATGCATAATACAATACAGGTTATACACGTGTTTCAGTCACACGTTGAGTATGAAAAATTTTATTACGTCAAATAATGATCGCGTAGTTCACGAGATTAAAATAGTTTTCCTACGTATATTTCTACGGTACGTATTTTACGTAGAACGGTGATGTAGGCAATCGTAGTCAGATCTAGCATTGTTATGATTATTATCGAGTATCAAGACTTCAAACAAAGGAATCAATTGCAAAACAAAAAATACATTCTTACTTATTATATACATACTTCGTTTATTTGAATAAAGTAAATATTCCAGAAATTTCGATTTCAGAAAAAACAACTGTACCGATTTTGATAACATTTCTATCGGACCAATCTGAAAAATACTATTTAAAATAAAAATAAAAACATTTAAGATATGACGGAATTCTGATGAGGAAACAAACATTAAAAATATACACTACAAATTGAGAACCTCCTATTTTTTTAAGTCGATTGAAAAGTAAAGTAAGAGCCTGTACATTTTTATACCCGCATTAAGGCTTTTCTTTTCTTAAGAAAAAACATACTAAATTTAATTTCCTTACATCTCTGGAAATAAGCAGAGCCCTGTCTCAGAATTTCTCCAAAGATATTTTTATTATCAATGTCGCAAAAGGACATAAACAAACTCAACAAAAAGCAAGTAAGTTGTGCTAGCTTGGATTTAAACTTGTGACCGTCGATTAAGGTCAATGTATTCTATCGACTGAGCCACCTCGACTCCGATCAAAATAAAAATTGAACGATAACATCTATTTATATTATTTCTCAAAGGACTTTTTATCAGACCAAAATATCTGCATTAAAATTAGTGATACGCCATTTAAAAAGTCACTTTTGCTGTAATGAATCAAAAATATAAGAAACAAAAATAATAATATCATCGAAAAAAAAATATGTTGCCGGGTCCGTTCAGTTTTCATTATTACAATTGGACGCTGATATGCAATACTGTGTCAATCCACACGAACTTCATTTTGAGAAAATGGCGTCTAAAGATGTCAAACCTATTCTTAACAAATATGTTTGAAGAAGTATATATGCACCTTTTCTTTTATTTTTTGATAAAAGGTATAATTAATTTAAATTAGATTGATATATTTCAGTTAATAACTAATAAGAAGTTATTCAAATATTTGAGATTATTGTATAAATTGCAAAATATGGAACGCACTTGAAATTCGAAACAATTAATTAGGAAATTTTTTTCCGTACTTTCTTAGTAAATATGACCTTAATTTTTTTGGATAATGTTAAATGGGTGATGCAGTATCAAAATACATCAATATCTCAAAATTTGACTTTTTGTGGGTTGACACATTATTGCTTATCAGCATCCAATTAGTAATTAAAATATAAATACTAAAATAATATATCGCATTAATAGCAATATAAGTTCAATAATCACTTATAAATAATAGTAATTAGCGTTCAAAACATGCAATACATCTGGGCAATCCAATTCAGTGATCTGGCAACACGTTCGAATCCCAGGCAGACTCGCATTGAGACGGTACTCGGCCATTTATATACCTGGACAAGATCCAAATAGTACTCGCGGATATCACGGTCGATCTTATCGTGACATTATTTTATCAATCAGCTTATTACTGATGCGTTATATGCACACAGGTCTTGGTTCTTGTTAATTTTTGCAATCTCATATGTCTTTTTAAGAGAGACTAGCAATTTCTCGCGGCGTTGCCCGCATATAATTTACCCCCTAGCACAACTATAAGGGATGTTTTTTTTTTTTTAAATCGGGGATATATATATTTATTTATTCACTCTATGTAATATTAATGCTAAGTTTAAGGATCATCGGCAAAAAAAATAATTTTGTCCATACAAACTTTACCACACCGTTGCAGTTCAATGGGGGATGATATTCGTGCGTTTTATGGTTCACTTTTCATTACTATTATCCAGAAGCATGTGTATTACATTTTAAGTTAATATGACCACGGAATATTTTTTTCCATACTAACGTTTTTACCAATTTTAACACTCTTAGGGGTGGAAAATCCAAAAACCCTTTCATAGTGGATGCTTACACCTTAAAAGGCACCTACAGCCTAAATTTCAAGCTTGTAACCCCAGCGTTTTAGGCTCTGCGTTGATAAATCAATAAGTCAAGTGAATTTATATGTATAGATTCAAAAATGGAGGTGGTGTTAGATCCGTGTGTATGTTTTTCGCTATTTAAATGCGAATAAGATTTTGGTTTAAGAAATGCTTTAGTCCATATATAGTATTGGTTTAGGGGATAATTTCTAAAACTACTGATCCGATTTGTAAAATTCTTTTAGCGTTGGATAGCCCGTTTATTAAAAGGCTATACTCCATTCCGCTATGATACTTAGAATGGAAGCAGTAACCATACACGCCAGTGAAATCGCCTTTAAGGCAGCAAGTGTATAATGTTAATATCTGATGAAGATCTTTGAAGATAAACAAAGAAACTCTTTAATTACTAACAGTAAATGAAGCACGGTGGATGTTATGGTATCTCCTACAACAACAGTTCTATATGAAGTTTATATTCTTACGAATACAATTATAATATAATGGTTAATATATAATTTGTCAACGATTTTGTCACTGATTGAGTTGTGGCTCATGTAGTTTTGACAATGTATTTTGTGAGGATTCGGAGTTAGTCTGATGATAACAAATTCAGCGCCAACGCAACGTGTGTCATTAAAGTATGCCATGCCGGCGACGTCTGTTTTTAATACATATTTTCTGTGATTATATTTAATATAATAACAATACACCAACCTCTTGTTAGTGAAAATTATTAATCAAAAAATCAAAATATGTTTTATTCCAGTAGTAGGCTTTTACAAGCACTTTTGAATCGTCAATACAGAAACAAAAAAGAAATAAAAAAAAAACTAATTGATTAATTAATTTACCGCCGGTTCGGAATGTAAATTCTGCCGAGAAGAACCAGCAAGGAATTCGATAGTTACTCTTTTAAAAAGTTTTACAATAGGTACATACATTTATGAGTTACAAATATATTAAATACACTGTGTGAATCCAGCTTATACTAAATCCAAGAATCTTTATCATATATATATTCTTGAACAGAATAATATGCCTTAATAGCTGAACTAAGGACTTTTTAATATGCACTTTAAATTTCTTATTTGTAAACTGTCACAAACAGTTTTACATTTGCCACTTAATAATTTAAAGCCTACGTTAAAAAATCTTTAATAAATAAAGCATATTATACCATACAAGAATATTTTGACGACAAAGAGGCGTGGATTTGATAAGCGTTGATTTTTTATCCGGATAACATAATTAAAATGTAATAAAAATACATTATGTATAAATGATTTTAAAAGAGTTACTATCGAGTTTCTTGCCGGTTCTTCTCGGTAGAGACTACATTCCGAACCGGTGGTAGCTTTATAAAAACAAAAATGAAAATATGACATGTAACATGACGATTCGAAAGTGCTGTTAAAGCCCATTTGAATAAAGTATATTTTGAGTTTGAGTTTGAGTTTGAGTTCACCGTCTGTGTTAAAAAATCGCAATGTAATATATTGAAATCGTAGTGGTAATTAGTGTTAAAGCAAGAAGGAGGCCATAATAACTTCTCAATGTGTTTGGGTTCATTTGTCATGAAAGGGTCTGTCATACTTTTAGATTGTGCCTAGACGTATGATGGATATAATGATTTTAAATAATTGCCTGTTAAAAAAAAAAAAACTTTTTATGATATTCACAACTTCATAATAATAATAGCTGCCCGGCTTTACTAGGTAGTACTTACTAATTTTTTATATGAAAATTTTTTAACCATAATTGTTGAATTTTTAAAATATCTTCTTTGATACCAACTTTGTCCTGGCACCAGGTGTTTTGAAGTGCACTTACATATTGATTTTAATTTATATAAATAGACTTACAGTTCTTCGCACCTTCGCTCGCGCATATTTTGGAATTCGATAACAACGATTCAGAAAATTTCAAAATTGCTTTCGATGTACCTGTTACCGGGTTAGAGAGTTTCAGTTTTTATCACTTACGAGAGTAAATCTTCCTTATCGTTGTCTTAGATTTTCGCGATTATTATTCATTGAAGTAAAACTATTTTAAACGGATTTAAATCGCGTATATTAATTCCACTTCTACCATTCGTGGTCTCGGGTCTACCCGTGACCACGAACGCTGCAAAGTGCTCGCAACGTCGGGATGATAAAAATAATTAATATACGCGATTTAAATCCGTTTAAAATAGTTTTATTTCAAATCTTCCTTTGTAATTCTCGCTTAAGATTAGCATAAATTGTTTATTATTGTTGTTATATCTGAACGACTTTACTGTCAGTGATTTACTTATTGAGACTCAGACCTTACGTATGGTTATTAGGTACAGGTTAGGTTACAGAGTTTTTTTATATTTGTTACGAAAAGAAAATTTACAATGTAACTTTCAACTAAGAAATATGAAAATTTAAAACTCATATTAACACTTTAATGATCAATTTTTATTTAACGTTTTTAAAATCTATTTTATAATGTTATCCTCTCTATCAAAATTTCAGAGTTAATAGTCTTGGTATTCCGTTCCTATTTAATTACGGTTTGACCCCTAAATATATGAGCTCAAATAATAATTACGGGTCACATTTAATTGGTGTCACTTGTGGTACGTGAGGTTGTTAATGTTCTTATGTTTTATTCTTGACGATCTTACGTTTGATATAAAATGTTTAAAGACATTTACACCTGTTTGAAATAAATATAACTTTAATTACGAGAGATGAGTATTTGAAAAACATAAAATCCTTAATGGACGAATATAATTTTGTTTATATATTTAACAATTTTTACGTATATGATTTGACAATTCTTTTTTGCTTACGGCTTTACCCAAATTAATGTAAATTTTATTTTAAGATAAAACGCAAATATATGTACATAAAATATATACTTTGTCTATCTAGAATAATGTACCTTTAAAATTTTACCATAATTATTTAATTTTGTTTAGTAATTCCGGATTTAAATTCGCACATACAAAATTTGGTCACTCTTTATTACAAAAAAAAAACATACACCACGACTTGAGAACCTCTTTTCTACTCCTATTTATATTGATTATATTGAGTATTGTTACTAATCAACCGACTTCAAAAAGAAGGAGAATGATATACACACGCATACAATACTTTTTGTTTATTGTTAAAGTCTGTGGTCAAATTGTGAATAGATTATCTCTGGTCACTCTTGAAATCGGCTAAAAATTTTATAAATTGCGGTCGCATTCCGACCGCTACGCGACCACTAGTTCATATAATATATAATTGTAGATTTTTACGATACGTTTTAACGTGACACTACGTGATGTCGCATCGTGTTATCGTTTTGACCCTAATTTGGTTTTTTAAGATTGTCAAATCTAAAAAGATAAGGCTGTCAAATAAATGGTGTAATATTACGGATGTCTAAGAAACTCTTTGACTTTATGGCAGTCAAGGGTTTACACATTTGCTTCCTCACGCCTGTTGACTATTGCTGCCAGTGTTAAAATTTTGTGTCTCTACCGACCACTACAATTTGATACCCAAAGATATTTCGATACAATAAATCCCTTCAAAAGAGAACCATATTTGCCGCCCCTATCTGCCTATGTTTTAGCCTACTTCGTTTGTTGGTAAATCCGCCACTTCTTTACGGTGTCACAAAACGCTTTCTGAAAAAACCGCGTCTAACTGTTTCCATACTAAAGGATAGTTTCGTCTGAAGACGTAAACCGCTAAATAACAGAATTTTCTTCCAAGGAAACCAGAGGTTTAGACTACGCGTTTTATGGTCATGTTTTCTTTAAATAGAGCTTGTTAATAAGAAAGTTATGAATGGAATAAAAATGTCACTTCATTTAAATTTACGCTAGTATCTATTTTTGTATGAGTAAATATTTAGCTGTTATGTGTATTGTTTCCCGCTGTCCAGTTATTGTAATCTTGTATAAAATAGGGTTGTCAAATATACGTTTTCAGAAAATAAAAACTAATCTAATTTTATTAATACATTATTTTATTCAGACGTTTTAGTATTTATCGTGTCTTGTGTTCTGAATAAATTTAGACATCCTGAGTTTTATGTCTGCCTTCAATTAAGTACTTTTACTGACTACTTTTTTAATAATACAAAATATAATACGTACTTTCTAGGTAATTTTATTATTTTATTGTCCGGTTATGTATAAATTATTTAATTGTGAGTAGCAACCCCAGCTGCGCAGTTATTATCATGGGCAAAGTAAAAATGAGTTGACTCTCCTTTGACAGATAAATATTTGTGTAACCAATTGTTTATGATATCAGTGAGAATAATATTATTTATTTACAAACTAATGATCATTTTGTTCACGCCCACACGGACTCATGTACATACATGTACTAATTTTTATCTTCAACTAGCTGACTCGACAGACGTGACCAAAAAGAATTACACATATCAATAAATAAATCACTAACAGTAAATTCTTTCAGCTGTAAATACGATGCTAAACATTTTGTGTTAATCTTTTGAAAATGAAAGCAAATTTCTATGGTTTCTCGTCACGTTACATTTTAACAAGGCATGAACTTCAACGTTACTTCAAGTGAACTATTTCAAAGGAAACAAAATTCGAGTAGATTTAGAAAACTAGATAAGGGACTGTCCATTAATCACGTGATGTTTTTAGCAACTTTTTAGGCTCCTCCTTCTTTCAGGTGATACAAGGTGAGGTTTTATACTACCGCTCCCCCACCTAAAATCACGTATTTTTTTGTACATACTAAGTAGGGATACTAAAAAAAACCCTCTCTCCCCATGTGATATTTAGTGATATTTCCTTCACGTGATTAATGGACAGAACCTAAAGTAAGAAAACAAATTTTTATTAATTTACAAATTAGTGTTATTAACTTTAAGAACTATAACGTTTATCACATTAATTAAAATGAACGAGTATAGGCTATAACAGTAGGTTTGATTGAGTCTTGAGTCTTAGAAAATCTAAAGAAACAATATTTTACAAATATTTTTAAATTTCTTTTGTAACGAATTAATCACGCTTCATTTATAACGTCACTAGATTGCTACATGATCCTAAAAGATGTATTTTTTTTTTAATTTATCAGTTCCGTACAAATATTATAAAACATACCTATAGTTCATAACAATTATCTTTCACTTTGATACGAACGAATTTTATTTATTGTATGAATATGAATTTAGTGCATAAGAAAATTCTTATCGCCCTTGTACGTTTATATAACTATTAAATTTAATAAAATAACGCTTATCATTGAATGTTATGATGTATAGAAAAGGAAATAGCTTTTTATGATTTCTTTGCAATAAATAAAAACATCGATAACTTTATTCATCAAAAAATATTTTTATAAGAATGATAACAATTTAAATTTTTCGTTAACAAAAACCTACATTTTAAATATTAAACGATAAAATTACTTACTGTTTTATTTCAAAACAATAAATTACAGATATTTTTATCACTGTGACCACTTTAAAAATGTTTTGTTCATTCGTTGCACGATATTTGAGAGCACATAATGTATATTTCACTAGTAACCTACACGCTCACTCCGCGGCGACTGGCCGTTGGCGGTTACTAGTAATGTTGCCAGAAGGCTGGACAAATGTTCCCTACATTATTTTACACTTTTTTTTATTTTTCAAAATTATAATGATATATAATATGAAAAATGAAAACGTAATAGTTAAATAATCAATGGTTACGAGAAAATAAAATTTTCTAACTGAGAGAAATCATAATAAAAATGCGGGAAAAAAAAAATTAGTATATAATCATTTTAAGGCAATTATCAACCTGTGTTGATTCTTAATGATATTAGATTATTCACTCACAAATAACT
Source organism: Hypolimnas misippus (assembly GCA_037950945.1). Classification (NCBI taxonomy): domain Eukaryota; kingdom Metazoa; phylum Arthropoda; class Insecta; order Lepidoptera; family Nymphalidae; genus Hypolimnas; species Hypolimnas misippus. Next base: position 12,967,748 of record JBBEEQ010000023.1, read on the forward strand.
AATGTAAGGAATAACTTAGGCTACTTTTATTTTAAAAATTTTAATTATTAAATAAAAAAAGAGAATTAAGAGAAAAACAAAATTGAGACCAATTAAATAGTAAAGAATAACCGTTTGAAGTAGGGAAGGTAAACATTATATAAATATAATTTTTCCTCGAATTAACTCACGTGAAACCGTGGGGTACAGCTAGTTTTAGATATGATACAATATTGAAATATATTAAAAATGCCGAGTTTTTACTTAATTTTTTTGTTAAAAACTTTACAGCTTTTAAATTCTAAAAAGACATTAAAATGCTACTTATATAAAACTTACGTCATTTCAATAGTTTAAAAAATGTATCGCCGAATAATATAATAATAATATTTATATTTTAAAAAGTTTATTGTTTCTTAATAATACGAATAATAAGATGATGATTAATCTAATTTTCGCTAAATCCTAAAACTCATAAACAAGAACGCAAGAATTTATAATTTAATAATTTTATGTTTTTTCTATTCCAGTAGGCTCAGATTTTCTTCAGTACCACGCCAGATGTTTGTTGCCACTAATCTATGAGCCGCTAAAAGATTTTTCAGCTATTTCGTTTTATTCAAACACTAATAAATTATTTGATTACTTGCAAATGTTTCTTTAAACATACATATTAATAAGATTGACTGACGTTAACGTTTCGTTATCCAATTACGATGAAGTCAAAAAAGTTTTAGTACCAGAATCCAGAAATCATCTGTCAAAATTTCAATTCAATTCAATTCTTTGGATTATGGCTTTTAGTTGTACCAATTAGATACATGTTCCGTCAAAATTTATCGCGTAGCGATAACGATAAAATCACTCTATTTTCAGTAATATTTAAGTGTCCTACCCTCACTCTCAAATTTAACAAATAAGAATTTTAAAAGCAGTTTAAATTTGATTGGTATTTGAAAATAAGTCATTTTAGGAATATTTTTGTAAAAAAATGGGGAAATCCGTGCAGTATGGCCATTATAGGTACTCAATTATTAATATTACTAGCAAAAGTTCAACTTTATGATGACGCGAAGTTCAACTATGATCTTTACGTGATTGATAAATAACTTTTATGATATCATTTCCAAATGAAATTGATTTCTAACATTTCTAACTCTAATTGTATCGTTGTAAATTTCAAGCCTGATTATTTAATAGTTTCAGTAATAAAGTGTCGAACAAAAAATGCATTTACCTGAAATAACGTGTGGAAACTACGATTTAGAAGGTAGTAAATTCTTTGATTGATTCTAGCTACACACATAATTATGTCTTCTCTATATAGTACAAAACAAAGTTTTTCGTGTCTATTTGCTCCGCTAACAATTCTAAATATCATCATCATTTTGGTAAAAATAATTAAACTTATTGTTGAAAAAAAAAAAGAACTTTGACTCAACAAATACTGTTCCTATTGTCGTCTCGGTTGACGGCCTATTAGCGAAGAGACCAACATCTTCAGAAACTCTCGCTTGGTTGTTGAAGGGTATCACTATGCGTAGGATCGAAGGGTCGGTTACAAAATTATTGGTAATGCTGCAAGCAATACTGCCAATAATTCTGTATTCGACCCTTTCGACCCTACGCATAATGAGGAGATTTCTTAACCTGGAGCCATAGCTGCCGGTGACTCACACTCTACCACCGATGAACTACTATTTTTTATATGTTTTATTATATATTTAAAAATATATAAAATAACAAAAAAAGAGAAAATAAAAGATGTTTAAACTTTTTGTAAGTAGAAAAAAAAACAATAATTTGCAACTAGTTGTACTAAATTACATCCGCGCAAAGGTTAAAAATGAAACTACATATATCATGCATTTTATCCTTTTATTTTTCCGACAGTTCTACATATCACCGCTAATTCGACACATCATTTTTTAATAAAAAATACATAGAAATATAAAATAGGTTGCGCTTTAAGGAGTCCGTAACACGTATGAAAGAGTTCACCCATAAAATAGCTTCGCAAACAGAGGATTTTTTTATTACTTAGCGTGACAAAAATATAACGTAGTGTGACAAGAATTCGTGTCAAAATGCGTAACTTTCCGTATCATGTTTACATATTAAAGTAGACAAGCAGTATGTATGTATGTATGTGTGTACAGTAACTAGTGGTCGTCCAGTGATATTCGACCATAATTAGTATAAATTATAAGTTTGATTATTATTAAAGTTCTTTTGTTAATCTATTCTCAATTTCACCACAGATTGTAATATGTGTGTTTATGTTAATAACATGGTCTTGTGTTTAATATTTTTTATTGATTTCGTGTGTTTTATGTATAATTAAAAAATATGTTAGCATTCCTTACTCCAACTCAATGTAAACTATAAATATGCGAAATCCTCTGTCCGCAAAATTTTCTTAAAAAGGAATACAAAGTTTTTATTTCAAAGAGTTAATATATAGAAATGATAAAGATGTATAATTTGCTTGCAACGTTACAAGTTTGTAAGTATATAAACTCTGAAACTACTGATCTGATTTGAAAAATTCTTATTGCGTTGGATAGCCTGTTTATTGAGTACGGCTCTGCAGAGACCATAAACGCGAGTGAATCCGCGAGAGGTAGTAAAAATATTTCTATTAAAATTTACAAATACATCGTTGATATTTAATTATTATGTTCATTTTATGAGCAATGAAAAATAATTTTCAGACGACAAAGCACTTAGGAGTGTAGTAAAACGAGCGTGTTGTATGACGGGGTCGTCGGTCGCGACCTTTCGTCAGTGCCGCACCGAGTGCACTCCCGTTACTGTATCCGAGAATCTGCCATTAGTCACGGGTGTAGCTTTCATATGGGAGAGGTCCGAAGAGGTGGCCGAGGGGGGGGATTGTAAGTCCAGAATATATTTATTTATTTTTTAAAAAGGAAGCCAACGCTGTATACAATTTTGTTCCTCATTCTAAAACCACACTTTAAATAATATATGATAAAAATTGCATACCTCACTTTAATTAAAACTTTAAATTAACAATTTTAACAATTTACCTAAATAAAAATAATTATAATACTAGGGTTAATGAAAAAGATACATCTAAAAATTCTAGCAAAATAATTTTATTAATAATAAATAAACTAAAGTATGAGTGAAAATGTTTGTATGACCTAAAATATTGTTTATCAAAAAAAAATCACTCACAAATAGGTAAAAAATTAAAAATAATGTAAAAAAATTAAACAAAATAAAATATAAAGAGTCAATGCTAAATGGATATATCTTTATTTTATTTAATATAGAAAGATAAACTCATTTTTATCCGGATATTAGTAAGGATGATTTTAAATGTTAATCTCAGTTATTTAGAAATTAGTTGTATATAATATAAGTTAGTTATATACTAAGAGGAGGAGAATTAACACGTTGAAGTCCATACCCCCACAGGGTTCGGACTTCAACGTGTAAATTAAAATTACATACAAAATATACAATTTAAAATAGCAAAGATACCTTCGCAAAATAATTTATACTCGTAGATATATTTTGTGTTAGATGGTTATAAAATTTAGAGGTCACATCCTGTTGCAGAATACAAGCACTCTTTTGTATATGAATTTATTTTACACAATGAACATAAAAAATGTACAAGATACGAGCTTATTGCTATAATATCTTTATATAAATTCTGTATTTTGTATCTAATAGCAAATAAAACTTTCTGCAGAAAACAATTATAGTCTGTTGCCAAAAAAATTACAGTACGATTTAAAACGCGGAGGTACATAAATCTCAAATACTGGTGTAGTGATTTTATCTAGCAAAAATGCTAATCTTAATTCAAATACTTGCGATGAATATAACAGACTAGCGAAAAGGTAATAAAATTATCGTAATTGTAGGCGAATAATCAATTTTTTAAAGCAAATTGTATTTTCTTTTGATGTCAAGGTCAAACACTATATTAATTTTGTGAAAAAAAAAATTATATACACTTTACACAAAAGCTAAATAGTATCAATAACTCTGTCAGTAATAAGAATAACACTGCGCGGACTATCTTCGTATCTAATCCAGTTAACATCGGCCTCTATGGCTGAACTGATTTCCTTTTTTTCAGAACAATTTAAATGAAACGAGGGAGCGGTTAAGGATCTTGTTATAATGGTGCTTTGTATATGGGTCGGGTCAACTGTGCCGATTGCGTCCGCTATTAGCATTTAGCTTTAAGACGGATTATTTTTTTGTATTTATAAAATTAGATTTAAAACATTTAGAAAATAAGTTTAGTAGTAATTTTAAAAATGATGGTACGATTTAAAAAGTACATTAGATTGTCATAGGCTATGTTTTATGTATATATGTGAATATCATGCGGTAGACAGAAGATTGAAAAAAAACTTTTATTTATATTTAACTTATTACAAATTGACCCTAAATGGTAGATCATATAAATTAATGGAAATGCAACGTCGGCGATCTTCTTATGATAGCACTATGTAATTTGCGTATTATTTCAAAACAAATTTTAATAATCGCAAACGAAGCCACGAGCAAAAGTTAATAAATTATAAATCTATATCTATATTAATAAATAAAATTAAAGTCTGCTTGTAATCTTAAATTAACAGCTTTTCACTAAATGTACATGAAAGTACATATAAACGGTACTAACATTAAATAAATCAGCCAAGTGCGTGTCGGGCCACGCACAATGTAGGGTTCCGTAGTTGTCAGAATTGTCAAGATCAGTCAAGCAATCTTCGAGTACCTATTTTCGTAAAAAAGTTTACGACGAACTGGGAATTTCCTTTTTTAAGTCAGTTTATACAATATACGTACTTACAATTTTAAACCTTTTATTATTATAAAATTATTTTTAATTTCTCTTTAAGAAAAGAATAAGAGATAGGTACGTAATCCGTATCTTTTATATTTTACCATAAATGCCAAAATGAATTCGTTTGTTTGATTGTTAACTCGCTCTTTCGCTTTTGTGCACAACATTTATTATTCTAACACTTGTAAAATATACTTAGCGCCGATAATTTTCCTTCCTAATTAGCGCCTATGAAATCTATGGACATTTGATTGAAAACTTCATAAGCGCGATTCAGAATCACTCGCGATATGTTTTATTGAGACATTGTTTTATACCTTATTTTATAATTTATTTTAATTTAAACTTATTAAATATTTATTTATTTATTCATTTAAAATCATTTATTAATTTAAAATTATTAATATTTACATAATGTGATGCTTTAAAAAGTGAAATATTTATTTTTACTTAGATCATCTATAACTCGATAACCATATTTTTTTCATATTTTTAGACGCAGCAGTTTAGTGGGTAGAGGGGGGGGACACATGACTCTAACAAAAATTGACACTTCAAAGCTTAATATTTCGGAAACAGTTCGTCGTTCGGAAAAATGGTTTTCCCACACCTATAACATTTTTAAAAGACCTATCTAACGATACCGCACAACATGGGATAAATGAGAAAAAAAATTTTTGGTCTCTCTTAACACATAGGGAAGACACCCTGAAAAAAAAATATTTTTAAGATTTTATTGTACGACTTTTTCGGCGTAATTCATATGTATACTCATACCGAATTACAGCTTTCTGGTATTAAGGGTTTCGGAGCAAAGCCGCGGACAGACAGACAGACAGACAGACGGACATGGCGAAACTATAAGGGTTCCGTTTTTTACTACGGAACCCTAAAAATCAAATAAAAATTGTATTAATAGTGTCAATTTTATTGTACCTTTAAATTGTGTTCTGTTTTTGTGTCTAAATAAATAAATAATGTTTTAAAATTGTTGTCCATCTATTTGTTCCGTCTAATCTTTGAAACGGTAGGACCGATTTTGACGGGACTTGCACAAGGACATGGCTAATATTATAAGGGGTAACCTAGACTTTTTTTTTAAATTTCTCTTTTTAATTTTTCGCAGACGAAATCGCGGACACCAACTAGTCTTAAAAATATACATATCCATTGTGTGGCAATACTCACACCAAGTAACAAAACCTCTGATGATTTTTCAATTGCTTTACCGGTTTTGATGAAACATATATTTGACCATACATAAGTTAGACATTAGAATGAAATATGTTGATTATATTATACTCGTGTTAAATTGAAAATTAAAATAAAGTCCGATAATCTACGAAAACATACGTACCTATAATTCCTATGCATCTTACATGGCTTTCTGGATCAACTTGCGATTCGTCACCGCTCCTTGCCTTGTTCATGATAACAACACTCAATAAAAATCTCTTATATATTTTGCAATATAATCTTGCAATTGTTCGTGTATTGAGAAAACATTTATTACTTTTGAGATCTAGAAAGGTAATGATACTTTATTGAAATACTCGATTAGCATCTTTCGAAAACAATAACGATAAGATAATTAAGCATCACTTGAAAACACAGTAAGCTACTAATGTATTGTTATCAAAACAGTGGGTGGAAGTTTTGATTAAAACATCAGGTTTAATGTGACTTTCACTATAAACGATTATTTAAATAAAGTATTTTTTGAGGTTCTGTAACCGAAGTGTGAACCCTATTACTAAGCTTCCGTCTGTCTGTCCGTTTGTCAAAGAGTTATATTGTATGAACCGTAATAAAGAGAGAATTTTCATAGAATATCTATTAGTGTTGCCGCTAGAACAACACATAATATAATAATAAATTGAAAATTTAAAAAAAAACTGACAATCTTATTGAGACTATACTTCCGCTAAGGTCAGCGAGGAGTTGTGAAAGCTGCTGATTCCAGATTATGCTGCAGCATCAGGTCATCATTACGTAACTACTACTACTTACTTACGTTAATGTTATTTTACTATCATTAAAGTCAAAGTATAGTAAATATCAATTCGATCACACCAGTAGAAGTGGCTCAGATCACAGAGAATAGATCTTTTGAATTATAGCTAAGAACCATCCCGCATCAAAATCGCAAATCGCATCAAAATCGGTTCTTTCGTTAGGGACGATGCCACACACAGACACATAGATGCACACGTCAAACTTATAACATCCCCAATTTTTGGTACACGAAGAGTTTTTTATTACATATTGTTATAGCGCTTCTCTTGTGAAAGGTAGAGAGGTTTATTAATGAGGTGTGAAATGTACTATATCTTCTCACAGAAATACTTTTTGAAAATGTACAAAAGATACCGTGTAAAATCTAATGTGGCTCCTTCCAAAGTTAAGATAAATATACCGTGTTTGGTATCACAGGAGAAGGCGTCACTTGTACATATAAAAAATATTTACAATATTATGCTTTATGTAAAAATTATCAGGGGTGAACTGAGGTTTATTGTGAGGAGTGTAACGTGCTTCCTGGATTATCTAGTGATGTTCACGATAGAGAAGCCACTGTGGAATCAGAGGAACCGCGCTCGACCTCGACGACTCGAATGTTGTATCCTAGAAGAGAAAAAGGTAGCTTCCAATACATTTTATTTGTTACAATGTAACGTTGTTGAAAAAAAAACTTGACAAACCACTAAGTCCTGCTGAGTTTCTTTGACGGTTTATTTTCAGATCTGAGGTTTAAATTTTCCGAAACCGCAGTAGATTTATTTGTTAGACGTTCAAAGAGAAATGAAAGTTTATATTTTTAATCCAAATATTTTAATTCGATTGAATAGCGCAAATTACAACACATAATAGAATATGCACGAGTACTGATACTCATTCTATGTTTATATGACTATACCCTATTTTATTTAGAGAAAATAATACTAAAAACACATAAAAACCCTTTCTATTTTATCATATACTTATAGTATTGTTACAGTACATTAGACTGATCTAATATTAACGTGGTGTGAACGCACGGACAGTAATTTCGTAACAAAATGGTAGTAGATACAGCGAGTTCCGTCATGCAATTGTGAATGAGGATGCATGTATCTTCATGTTCTAGATTCTGGTTTAGGGTTGACAATTTTACTTTACCGACTGTCTTTAAAATTCGATTAATTATCAATTCGAAGACGAACGATACGATAATATGTATATAACTAATATAATACGACTCTGCAACCTAGTAACAGACACGTAGTAAGTAGTTAAGATTTTAATATTCTTTAAAACGAAAAAAAAGTAAATAAATTCAAAATCGGTCTACAATCCGATAAAAGTAAACAAACATAATAAAAATAATACATACAGCCGAACATAGATACTTCTCCTTTTTCGAAGTCGGTTAAAAATAAGGCATTAACAATAAATTCTAAACATATAATGGTGTAAAGTAATAACAATCAACTTATGTAAATCGTTATGATAGTCTCAGAGTAACACTTATATGTAAGTGTAATTAACGCCTTATAATTATTTGTAAAAACTTGCAAAGAAGGACTCACACTTTACTATTACGATCAGTTTTATAACTTTGTTATATGACAATATATACACATTATGAAAATTTCAATACTTTATCCATTACATATGGAGAGACAGCGAAGATTTTCTTCGAGATAAAAATACAATAATCCACAAAAAAATTGCATTACATAAACTGTCCAAATTGCGACCTCTATCACTTTCCTGGAAAATATATAAAGGTAGGTACTTAACATAATTTAGTCCGACCGTTTCTCAGAACGAAAACTATTAGTTTATTAGCTTTTATAATATAAAAATAGGTTCATGTTGAATTTGTTAGCCGTCTTGTTTGCGGACACAGCCCTAAATATGAAACATCTGATCACAAGACACGTAGGCGCAATAATGCGAATACAATGGCTTCTCGAGACGGAGCTGTAAGTCTGGTGTAAATAAAATGGACAATCATATAAACATATGTGATAAAAAATCTTGTCTGGCTTTAACCGACTACGACAAAGCGAAATGAGAGTTATGATTTTGATAGACTATGTATGCATGTATGATAATTTGTTCCCTCATAGTTCCTTATCTACTTATTAGAACTGAACATATGATCGTTATAGGCTATATGACGTGTCACTAAATCTAATGTGGCGACCTCCAAAATTAAAATAAATTCATGTCACAGGGGACATCAATCCCCCCCCATAAAGTCGGACACACAAAGTTTAAAATTTACGAAATTGATACGTATGTATATGTAAAAAAAATCTGTGACCGCGCCCTTATATGATATAGGATGTACGATTCGTTTTAAAAAAACCGAATTCAAAAATTTACTTGAGAGTTTGGCCGTTTTTAGGGTTCCGTAGTAAAAAACGGAACCCTTATAGTTTCGCCATGTCCGTCTGTCTGTCTGTCTGTCTGTCCGCGGCTTTGCTCCGAAACCCTTAATACCAGAAAGCTGTAATTCGGTATTGACTTCCCTATGTTTTAAGAGAGACCAAAAATTTTTTTCTCATTTATCCCATGTTGTGGGGTATCGTTAGATAGGTCTTTTAAAAATGTTAAAATAGGTGTAGGAAAACCATTTTTCCGAACGACGAACTGTTTCCGAAATATTAAGCTTTGAAGTGTCAATTTTTCTTAGAGTCAAGTGTCCCCCCCCTCTACCCACTAAACTGCTGCGTCTAAAAATATGAAAAAATTCACGATAGTGGTACATATAATGAATTTAAAAGGAAAATTATCACGGCTATGTGGGTTCTTATGGTTATCGAGTTATAGATGATGCAAGTAAAAATAAATATTTCACTTTTTAAAGCATCACATTATCTAAATATTAATAAGTTTAAATTAAAATAAAATATAAAACAATGTCTCAATAAAACATGTCGCGAGTGATTCTGAATCGCGCTTATGAAGTTTTCAACCAAATCTCCATAGATTTCATAGGCGCTAATCAGGAAGGAAAATTATCGGCGCTAAGTATATTTTACAAGTGTTAGAATAATAAATAATCGACGAACATATAAAGTTCAAAATCGTTGGTATAATTCACATTCAAAAAACATTCATTTTACATTAAAAATATTTTAGTCTCGAAATATAAAGAGAAATTAAAAATAATTTTATAATAATAAGAGGTTTAAAATTGTAAGTACGTATATTGTATAAACTGACTTAAAAAAGGAAATTCCCAGTTCGTCGTAAACTTTTTTACGAAAATAGGTACTCGAAGATTGCTTGACTGATCTTGACAATTCTGACAACTACGGAACCCTACATTGTGCGTGGCCCGACAGGCACTTGGCTGATTTATTTTTATCTTTTAATGTCACAAGATGTTGATAGAATAATTTTTTTTTCCAAATCATAGATTTTACGGAACTAATGAACGGAAATGAATAACTACGGAATTATGTGCAACTGGACTAGAGGTGTCACAGTTAAGCTCATTTCTTTCAGAGACATTTTTAATTCGGTCACTTTAATACTAAGCTTACAATATGTTGCACTAGTAAATATTTAATACTACACCTAAATAGCTTGTTCATGGTTGGTTTTTGTGATTTTTTTTTTTTAATTTTGTTAAATTCTAATAAAGGTGCGTTAAGAAAGCGTAAAGCGTAATGTTAAAAATGTTTGATACTTCCCATAAATTCGATATTTAATCGAGTTCGAAATAAGAAACGAAAAACGGTGGTTGTCCATAAGTCCGGTCTTTATTTATTTCATACTCTCAAATTGGTCCCATACACTTTTTATTAAAATCGGTTTAGTAGTTTAGTTTTTGGTTTGATAAAATTAAAATACCTGGAATAAGCATGTCATAGAAGTAAGCGATAATTTCGCTTGCTTCGTATGTTGGTTTTGAAGTCGGTTCCTTTTTTTAAAATCTTGTATATATAAAAAAGTCATTAATTAGAGTCCTTCAAAGTCTTATATTTGCCGATTTGAGTCGACATATAAACTATATATTTTTTTTTAGGTCAGGAACCCTCGTGGGCTTCCCCAGAACATCCTAGCAAAATATCATCACAATCAATTAATGATTTCAGAACGCATAAAAGAGAAACATACAAACGTTGAATTTTATTAACATAGAATATTATAAATACTGAACAAAATGTTTTTGCTAACAGCGCCATCTAGTTTTATATTGACGAACTAGCTGATTACCAGCTATGTCGCATTTGGCGTCTTTACAAGCTTTAAAAATACTGTCATGGACATTTTAATACATAGATATGAAACAAGTTCATAGATGGCGTTACAAGTATCGAAATGATAAAAAGTATAATTTTAAATTGAAAATTGTAGTTTTAATTAATAAGAGATGGATCAAATAATAACATTAATTATGAGACGCAATTAAATTCCTTGATAATAGCACTTTGTCAATTAAAATGTTTTAAATCAAACTTAGCCTTCTCTTAATTACTTATTATAGCCACTTAATCGTAATAAACTTTGGAATTAATAATAGAAAATTGGAAGTAATTTTTATAATTTCAATAAAATCGCCTTTAATGTTATAATTAAAAATAAAATAAAACACGCTATCGCTCACACGACAATATTATTTATCGTTTATTTTTTAATCAAAAATGGACGGTGATAAGCAATAATGTGTCAACCAACAAAAAGTCAAATTCGGAGATATTGGTGTATTTTGATACTGCATCACCTATTTAACATTATTTAAAAAAAAAAGCATGTCATAAACTAAGTAAGTATGGAAAAAAGTTTTTTAATTAATTGTTTCGAATTTCAAGTGCGTTCCTTATTTTGCAATTTATACAATGATATCAAATATTTGAAGAACTTTTTATTAGATTATACTTTAAATATATTTATCTTTTTTTAATTCATAACGGGTTTTATCAACGAAGAAAAGAAAAGATAGATATATACCTACATCTTCAAACATAATATTTATTAAGAATAGGTTTGACATCTTTAGACGACATTTTCTCAACATGAAGTCCGTGTGTCTTGACACAGTATTGCTTATCAGCGTAAACTTAATGAATTTATTTTAAAAATTTGATTCTACGCGAGTTCCAACACAAAATGATAAAAAATATTAAAAAAGACGTAATGAATGGGTCAGGTAATACAAAGTGAGGCAAAATAACTTCTTTATTTCGAACTATCCTCTCTCCTCGCTGTTTCACTCACGTTTATGGTTACTGCTTCATTCCTATAAGTCGTAGCGAGATGTGATATAGCCTATATATAAATAACCTTCCTCAACAAAAAAGGGATCAGTAGTTTCAGAGTTTACACCCTACATACAAACATACAAATAAATTTACCTCATTGTAATATTAGCATAGGCTATTAATTATAGGTGGGCGCTTGAAATTTGATGCGGGCGTAAGTGCTTTTATTCAAGAGAGGGGTGCTAAAGCTTTTTTAATAACTTTTTTTTTAAATAATGATGAATGGAAAGTCGTAAGAAAATGAACGGGGGATTAGGCTTAGGATTAGGAGCCGACTCTCGCACTCAACTTAACAAAGGAAAGTGGCAAAATTAGTTACTAGCCGGTGCTCACGTCTTCGTCTGCGATGCTTGTGATGGCGATGTTACGAACCCGAGGAGTACGACAGCCGGGTTGGCCTTGAACTGCCGTACCACTAGCACCCACCGCACCAGCGAGAGGTGCGGTGAGGGCAAGACCACACTTTGCCCTCCTAAGACGAGCTCCGCCAGCCACGAGCGGAGCGTCGCACGGGAGGGGCAGCGGATGCGCATGCGCAAGCGATCCCGAGGCCTCTCCATTTACGTGCTGAGAGAAGCCATCGCAGAGGTTTTAGTGGGTATAAATCTTCACATAACCTGATCTCATTCCCAGGAATCGGGTATCTTTTCTAAGATTTCCCCTGCGCGAAAAAAAAAGGCTAGGCTCTATAACAGTACAAATTTATGTTTCTGTCATTTTTATGTGTTGGAGTAACAAGCAACATGATAATAAAATTTGCTTTAGATTGTGGCATTGGGTCCTCCTTTTAACTTTTTCTTTAACTTAATAACTTTTTATGTTATGTGTAGATTTGTGATGGCCGTCCTCATCACGAAAAAAGAGAGCTTATTTCAAAGTAGCTAAGCTAGCTGTATTTCGTACGATGAGTATTTTTATGTAATATTCTCTTTAACTCCTCATTCCTTTTCAAGCTGGCAACCCGTTTATGGCTCCTCCAGTGCTGCGGTCCATGGACGGCGGCGATCACTTAACATCAAGTTTCCCGCCTGCTCGTTTGCTAGCTACTTTTATAAAAAATAAATAATTTTAATCTATACAAATAAATAAAATGGAAGTGTGTTTGTTATTTCAAATTACCAGTTTATAACCAAATATATATGCACTCGTATACTTAACGCATGGTACTGATATAAAAAACACAATTTTTTTTTAATTTTTAAGCGACTTCAAAAAAAGGAGTCTTTTCAATTCGACCGTATATTTTTTTTTATATGTCTACTGTTTGTTCGGCTAATCTCTGAAACGGCTCGACTGATTTAAGCGGAACTTTCACTCACGTATTGTTGTAAGGAGTAACTTTATTTATAAAAAATTATATTAAAATATATAGGAAAATAAAATTGCGACCAATGAAATAGGGAACAACATACGATTCAAGTGGGGAAGACAAACATTATAAAATATAACTTATCCTCAATACACAAGCTATAGTTAATATTTAATCTGATACAAAATTATCTTCCGATGATATTGTAAAGAAGAAACTATTTACATCTTAATTAATACACAAAATAAAAAAAAAGGATTATTTTTTACAAAACATTGTAGACCTCATCTAAGCCACAAAGTTATAGTTTATAATACACAAATTCACCTAAATATTATGTAAATTTATAATCAGGCCTTATTTGAATATTTGTTTATGTCTTATATGTAGTAATTATAGTCTTTTTTACTTTACTTATCCTTATTTAGTACTATGAACGAAAATCACGAATTTTCGATATATTTTTTTTCATTATAAAAATGGTTCAGTTCAATAATTAAATCCACGATTTCTTATCTCACTCTCATGTGTGACTAGAAATACGCTATATTAGTCCGCTAAATAAGACAAGCAAAGAAAAATACACTGTAATTATATAACGCGCGCAGTTAGGTTTAAAAGTTTATCAAAATTCTAATCGTAACTTATAAAAATGTTAAGTTAAATACAAATTTTTAGGTATCAAAACATTTATTGTTTATTATACATATTTTTACCAACAAACCAATACTTATTTCGAAATAAAACATAACATATGTTGAAAGGCAATCAGAATCGCATCAACTCTCTCCGTCTATCTGTGATTGGTGATCGCGTATCGCGGTCATTTTCAATCATCTCAGTACGTCCTTTTTACTCGACAAACGAAGCCACAAAGAAGCGTTATGTGTTTGACCTATATACTCAATGTATATACTTTTAATGTGTCCAGAAATTAGTAATAATAATGAGTACACGTCTTTATTTTCTAACTAACTTTCACCCGCGACTTCGTCCGCGTGGAATAGTAAATGTAAATGCAAGATATAAGCCATCTTCATTTCAAATTTCAGCCAAATCGGTTCAGTAGTTTTTGCGTGAAAGACTAACAAACATCCATCCATCCATCCATCCACACATATAAACTTTCACATTTATAATATTAGTAGGATTAATCAGAGTCGAGAATTACATTATAAGTTTTGCTCTCAGACTTTTATCAAGATTTTTTATAAGTTTCTCACTGCACGCCGATTTCCTACATAATTGTATCAACAAAATTTTTAAAAGAGTGTCTATCGAATTTCTTGCCGGTTCTCGGTAGAATCTACATTCCGAACCGGTGGTAGCTTTTCATTAATTTAAAAAAAGCCCATTTGAATAAAGTATATTTTGATTTTGATTTTTTGATTTTAATTGTACTGGTCCGGTCGAGCTGGCTTATACAAGCTGGAGTCAGTAGAATAATCTACCACAGTAAAATACGTAAAGAGAATACTTTATCTGACTTGGACTGTAATCATCTTAGGCGACCATTATATGGATGCTGATAAGCAATAATGTGTCAACCCACAAAAAGTCAAATTCGGAGATATTGATGTAGTTTGATTGTGTGTTATCTATTTAAGAATATTAAAAATAATTTTAAGTTATATAAACTAAATATGTACGGGAAAAGCGTCTTAATTGAATGTCTTGAGTGTTAAGTGCGTTCCATATTTTGCAATTTATACAATAATCTCAAATATTTAAAAAGCTTATTATTAGACATCACGTTAAATATATCAATCTGCTTTTAATTCATTACACTTTTTATCAAAATAGAAAAGAAAAGATGGATGTATACGTCATCAAACAAATTGATTAAGAATAGGTTTGACATCTTTAGACGCCATTTTCTCAAAATAAAGTTCGTGTGGCTTGACACAGTATTGCAGCTTGACACAGCATATCAGCGTCCATATGTAAGTTTTACTCTAGTAATTGATAAAAGAAAATTCTGTAACCTAGAAACAGATACTGTCAAATATAAGGCACAGTCAGTAAATTCTCTCAAGTGTAAAGCGATGTGAAATAACTTATTTAAATCTTTATGAAAGTCTGATAGCAAAACTTATAAGAGTAATTCTCGCCTTTGAGTAGTTAAGTTTTAAAGCGCTAATGAGTTAGCACAGTATACAGCTATACAGCTTAACAGTAGGTATCTATCCTTTCCCACAAACTTTTAAGACGATACTCTTTATAGTGCATTTTTTAAATATACCACTATTTGAATGAGAAATCTGGCTTTTTAGACATATTAGTCACCATGACAGTTACAGTTCCTTTTGATTAGGTAATCTTCTGAATAAAAAATTAGGCATATAACTGTGCTTTTTTTATCGGCTACACTTTTATATAACAATAGCTGCTCATACTCAGGTTTATGGTTACTGCTTCGTTCTTATGACTCGTTACGTACTGTAATATAGCCTTAAATACTTAAATATAACCTTCCTCAAAAAATTGGCTATCTAACGCAAAAGGAATTTTTCAAATCGCTTCAGTTGATTTAGAGATTACCCCTTACATACAAAACTTACAAACAAATTTTATCACTTTATAATATTAGGAAGGAATTACATTTGTAACTTTTACTCTTGTAACTGATATACAATATCTCTGTAACCTGGTAACAGTTACGTCAATAGTAGGTACGAATGTAACTACTATTGGCACTGACGTATCTTTTTTTTAATAATAATAAATAAATAAACGCATCACACTCACGGCCCCCATTAAGATCTTGTGACCTTGTGTCGGGGTCCGGAAACACTCACAACACTAACACATACACCCAGACTACGACAAACATCCATATGGCCAATACAGATATTTGTCGTGAGCGGGGATCGCACCCGCGACCATTAGCGCTACAGTCAGTTGCAGCGACCACTGTGCCAACGTGTCTGTCAATCTCTTATCTTATTTTTGACATATACGTACGAAACAATAAGACAATGACTGTATATTCTTTCAGGTGTAAAGCAAAACCAAACAACTTATGTAAATTTTTATAAAAGTCTAAGAGGAAAACTTAGAAAGGTAATTCTCGCCTCACAATAGATAAAAGTAATCTTTAGAGACACACAGGTACATCGAAGTACGTATAGACTATCCTTCTTGATTTGTTTTATTCAGTAAACAAATATGACGTATTTCTATCCACACGTCAGAATTAGATAAAAAATTATTGATTGAATGATTGAACTGAATCATTTTTATTATGTAAAAATGTAATGAAAAAAAAAATGTTCGAAATTTCGTGATGTTCGTTCGGGGTATACCAAATAAACACAAGTAAAGAAAAACAGACTATATATATTTCTTATAGGAAACAAAAGCAGAAAATTACATACGATTTTAATATGAGCTATAGTTGTATTTCATTTTATTGAATAAATAAACGTTTGCCAGACAGTACAGTGTGATTTTTTTTTGTGTCATTTTCGCTGCACCCTAATGTACACACAACCAAACTTTACTTATTTAATATAACGGGTCTTATCGCGATAACTAATGGTTTAACCTTTTTATTGCCCGACGTTTCGACGAAGTTGCATTCGTCGTGGTCACGAGCTGACTCGAACGCAGTCAAGACAAGATAAGACCCGTTATGTTAAATATGAATAGTATAAATCACGAAAGTTTAAAATATATAACCAAACTTTAAGTTTCTTAATAACTTCTGAGGGAGAAGCGAGAAATGCATTTTCAAAGATCCTTACGTTATTGCAGTGTTCATGTTTCATAGTCGTGTTCATTTTATTTATTTTTTGACACACAAGTTTCGACTGTGCTCAATGACATATAATCAAGGAGCATAATGCCGACAGACGGCATCAGGTCCCCTGAGTATATAAAAAAGAAATTTCGAGAAACGTTCACTTATATCCGGTAACACTCAAAAGCACTTTAATCGACATAAAGACGTCGATATATTTATAAAGTAATTTACTTGAACTAAAACACCACGAACGTCGTAGTTTCATCGCCAATAAAAATGTCATCTCCGAATTGAATATTGGAGGTCGTCCGTCGATTGCGTACCTATCAAAACTCTTATACCCCATGTCAAGTATCCCTCGTCTCCCCATTCCACTGGTTTGTACTTGGGAGGCAAGCCAGTCGCGTATCAACCACGGCGCGATACGGACGCACGGTTGTATTTAATATTTCCCGCCTTTCGTAAGAGAACGATTAGCGCATCAATCATAGGAAACAATGGATAACGTGATGATTACAGGTATTTTTTTTTATTTAATTCGCTAGTTAATTGTTCGTGGGAGAATTGAGCGTTGTCTTCCGTTGACGCCGGCTTAGCCGAGCGTTTTATCAGTTTGACGAGCTTTCTTTTAGAGAATTTTTCTTGTGAATTTTCTTCGGTTGTTTTTAGTTTTCGCAAGAAGATGTAAACAAAAATATTTTTTCTCATTTCTTCTTTAGATTTCGTGCTGGTAATTAAATACTATTTGGAGTGAATATTTTTTTCAAAATCCGTTTATAATTTTCTCATCTCGATGAATATTACAAAGAAAAATATTTTTACATATTTTTGGTGATAAAATACGCCGTTATATGCTTTATTAAAATAAAAAAAGTCTCTGCATTGTACAAAGGGTATTTACATATACATATATACATACATATACGTGTACGTACATAATCTTGAGGCCCCTTCAAATTTTTTACGCACTAACTTTAGACGCATAAAAAGTTTATTAATATTAACAGAATTTTCGTACTGGAATTCAAATGTTTTGAAATAGAACTAAAAAGTACACTCTACAATAATAAATTTAAAAACGTATATTTTTAAATTTATAATTTTTTGTTTTCTTTTTTCATTCTCGTTTCTTATAATTTAATTTAATTATTTTATTTATTTATTAAGTTTAATGTTCACGTTTTATTTTTGTTGTGTTTTACATAACAATACTTTTGACTGATTTTTCCGGTTAAAAGTGCAATTGACCGGTTAAGATTTTTGCAACAAATATAAACCTAAAGAAAAGTAACATTTTCAAATAATTACATGGTATAACGACGGATAATCAGATGATGATAAATGATATTTACTTAAAAATGAATATTATTTGTGTATTTATTGTTACTGATTTGCTCCTATGAGTCGCAGCAGGATGTAATATAGCCTATATTCTTTCTCAATGAACGGGCTCTCCAACTCTAAAACAATTTCTCAAATTTTTCTCGGATCAGTAGTTTCATAGATTACTTCCTACATACGAACTTCCATACTTACAAACAAATCTTACCTCTTTATAATATTAGTTGTAGATCTTTCATCAATAAACGAATATATTAACAGGAAAGAATTAGTGAAATCAGTTAGTATTCGTGAAACGATTATATGTTTTGATGTTTGTTTTATATGACAACTAGTCCTGCCTTGCCGTTGTACCCGCGTTAAATTTCAATAGTAGCGTGATTTTTTTTAAATAATAATATAAATTAGACTTAAAAAAGCAACCGAATTTAGAAAACTCGTAGTTTGTTTACTTGGATTTGGAAATAACTATTTCGATTTAATAACTAAATCACTGAACCGATTTTAATGAAATTTCTATAGAACTACTTTCAAAAGATGTTGTTTCAAAAATATATGTTAAAATCGGTTAATAAATTACGGAGTAATCAAGAAACAAATATAAAAAATAGGTTACTTATCGAGTCCCTTCTCCGTTTTTGAAGTCGGTTGGAAATAGCTGGCAAACGAGCAGGGAACCTGACGTTAAGTGATCACCGCCGCCCATGGACCTTTGTAGAACCAGAGGAGCAACAAATGCATTGTCAGCTTACAAAGGAATATGAGATTAATGAGAGTAAGAAGTAAGGACCTCTCCTTACTTCCTATTCTCTTAATGGTCTTATTCATAACACAAAACGTAAGCTATATCTTCTAAAAGAGTGAGGCACTGCCCCGATCGAGAAAGCTGTATACGAGCTGGTGGGCTACAGCTAGGGCTCAGTAAAAAGTGATGTTTATAGCCTGTCTAATTAATTGGCTATTTAGAGATTAGCGCGTTTAAACTAACAAACTTCTCAGCTTTATATATTTGTACATACGCACAGAAAACGGTCTTTGACCGTGAATTTATTATTGCGGTTGTAATTTCCAATTTGTTTACATGAGCGGACGTTGTTTTTTATTTGTTTACCTTATGGCGATGAATTTTTATGTACTTCGTTACGTATTTTGCAATTTCACTCGCGTTTATGGTTACTGCCTCGCTCCTATGAGTCGTAGCGTGATGTAATATAGCCTACATCCTTCCTCAATAAGTAAACTATCTAACACAAAAATATTCTATATAATATATATAGTTCCTGAGATTAACGCGTTCAAACAAACAAACTAACAAACATACATATATATAATAATATTTACTGTTATGTTAACACGTTTACGACAAAAAAATAACTTTGATACAAAGATAAGGATCTTCTATGTTTTATGAAGTTTTTATGCCGTTAATTGTGATAATAGCTTTAAAGAATAGAACATTCACAAAGCAATAATTTATATCGTTTTTTTTCAATAACTTATAATAACAACGATCAAATATTCAATTAAAATATTTTTGGTCCCCATGACACTGTAA
Organism: Hypolimnas misippus; assembly: GCA_037950945.1. NCBI lineage: Eukaryota > Metazoa > Arthropoda > Insecta > Lepidoptera > Nymphalidae > Hypolimnas > Hypolimnas misippus. The sequence continues at coordinate 12,987,776 of JBBEEQ010000023.1, forward strand.
CGATAATTTATTTAAGTATTAACATTCAAACTTGCTTCAACAAGCTGCATAGCTACTAAAAACGCTTAAAAATAAATCATTGCATTGAATAAACTGTATTACCAACTCGTCCAAGCTGTCACCCCTGTACCCGACGTTTTAATTTCAAGCAAAGCGTTCGACAATGTGCACACTAGCCGCGTTTCTATTACCTCAATATAATAATACTAAATTTTGGTTACACTGAGCCCTTTGTACGCCTCACGTTTCGTAGGGGAGAAGAGCCCTTTAGTAACAATAGGATAGCTCCGTGAAATGCGCTACAAAGGGGTCATGTGGGGAGCTACACTGGGCCCCTTACAATAAATGAGCGATAACGTTGCTTTATTAGCCCTCCTGACTATCTTGTAGATTAAAATCTGGATTTATACTTATTTCTTACTTAGTGTATTGGTTGGGTTTTTTTATTTGTTTTGGGGACTTGTTGTTTGATTTTATTTTACATATATAAAAAGTCCGGGCGTTTTAGATTTTATGTTTAAATACTTTAACTTTTAATGTATTTTTCGATTCAATATTCATTGTTATTATGTATTTTAATATAGGTAAATAAATTAATTAACACTAGCTCAATAGACTCTACAAGCTATTATTGAATATAAATATAATAGCGGATGAAAGAGCTTTGTTCGGTATTTTTTTGTTAAATCGTATTTTTTGGAAATTATATTTAGATTTAGTCGTAAAGAAAAAAAATGGTAGCAGTTTTTCGTTGCCTGAAATCACGGATAAAACGACGTTTTTTTAAAAATGAAACCTAGCTAGATCGATTTATCGTTCCCAAAACCCCCTGAATATTAAATTTCATGAAAATTGTTGGAACCGTTTTCGAGATTCATATTATATATACAAGAATTGCTCATTTGAAAGTATTAGATGTATATAATGTATTATTATTATATGCAAAAAGAAACAAAGTACTTTTAGAAGCTATATTAATATATTGTTAATTATATTTTATTTTAAATAAATGTTTTGAATTGAATTAAAATATCGAAATATTACTCAAAGGGCTTTTTCGGTATGAAGTACTTAATATTGCATCAAAATTAATAGTATGTAACACGTCGAGATGATTTTAAAGATCATTTTTAAATAATTAAGTGAATATTTAAAAATTAAACTTTCTTTTACTACCATTTCAAATTAATTACGTAATTCATAACGGTACAAATTATTTACATGAGTCACTTAGTTACCCTAAAAATATTTCAATAGTTACACGTGGAAAAACCTTTGTAGTTAACTTTTCAAACATCTAAATATGTGTGAAAAAAGACTACACGTTATTTTTATTAGTAACCTGCTTTATATCAGCTAATGTTTGTTTATTGTATGGATCTAATTCCGTACAATTCTCACACGCAGTTCGCATTAAGCGTTAATAAATATATAGAAACTAACCAAATACCGAAAATTATCTTTTTTTTAATTTGAGCTTTTAATGGACTTCTGAAAATAAGGAGGTTCTCAGTTTATCGAGGACTTTTTTGTGTATGTTTCTCGATTACTCCAAAACGACTAAATAGATTTGGTTAATTCTTTTTTGGTTCTGACATATTCACTGACTTATCGATCAACGGAGAGCCTAAACCGCTGGGTCTAGAAACATGAAATTTTGCACAAACGTTCCTTAAAAGTCATAGGTGTGTACTAATAATTGATTTTTGAAAATCCATTCCCTAAGCGGTTACAAGAATGTTTGTTAGGTTGTTGAAAGTTTGTTAGGTTTTAAATTCCTAAGAATACGCGGGCGAAGCGGCGTGGAACTGCTAGTATTGTATAGTTTCAAGTTAGTCGCATAGAATTTTCATCAAAATTGGTCCAGGATTTAAAAAAAAATACCTAGAATAACTATATTATTAAAAAAAATTAATTACGTATTGTGCTTTTCAGTTGCTTTTATCCGTTTAATTTTATACCGACACAAAACTTTTGGGAAGTAACATACCTATATATTAATATTCAAACTCGAATTTTATCTTTAGCAACTTCTTGAGTTTTTAAAATTATTACTATTTAAAGTGATATTATTTTTTGTTTTTTTTTTTTTTTTTTTTTGTTATAGTGCAAACTTAACAATTAATAAGATCCGGCTCGTGCTTTTTCAGTTTTAGTTGTTATCCCCGGGTGCGTCTGCGTAGAATATTGTATAGCCTATTTCTTTGAGATATAATGGATACCCTATAGAAACTTTCAACCCTTATTTCATCCTCTTCAAGTTATATTGTCTCGACAAAATTATCTATGCTCTTTTGTAAGGACCCATCTATGCCTATAACTCATTAAAACTGGTTCACTGATTCAACCGCAACTAACAGACAGACAAGCTCAGTTTCTTCCGCATATATAATATTGTCATCATCATCATCTACCTACCATTTTTCTCGGTTATACCAGGGTCTGCTTACTATTCTAGTCCTGATATTGACGAGTTACTGATTTTTACACAGCGATTGCCATCTGACCTCCGCAACCCCTGAAGGCAAGCCAGTAACCATTTAGGCTAGAATAATTTCCCTACTACGAGTTACGATCATTATCAGGTGATTGTGATAACAATCGGGACCTACAGCTTTACGTGCTCTCCAAGGCATGGTGGGGAGACCCACAAATACAAAAACCCAGACCTAGGAACAAATATTTATACAACTATATATCTGCCCCGAGCGGGGATCGAACCCGCAACCGTCGGCGTCAGAGGTACAATTAGCACCACTACACCAGAGCGGTCGTCTCCATATATAATATTGTATATATTTAAATTTCACGAACGTTTCTAAAAACAAATCTAAAAAAACCGTGTATCTGTTCTATGTGCATCAATAAACTACTATTAGAATAGCCCTGTGAGGTAGCAGTCTTTCTGACAGCATCGCAATTGAGATAATATTAGGCTGCGTTTATACTGAATTAGCTGTCCCTGGCGGTTTCACTCGCGTTAACGGTTACTGCTTCGCTCTTATGAGTCGTAACGTGATGTTATATAGCCTATAGCCTTCCTCAATAAATAAACTATCTAACACAAAAATAATTTATCAATTTGAACCAGTAGTTGAGAGTAGCGAGTTCAAACAAACTCTTCAGCTTTATAATATTAGTATTGATTAATAATTCATTTATAATGATATCAAGATATCAATTTAAACAATAATATAACAAAATTTCTTCTTGTTTGTACGTATCTTCATTTATCATCTATAATTAAATTTGGTTAACTTATTATTTGCATTTACCGTAAGGTTATAATTAGGCCTGCGCCGTCCATACGTGCAAAATCGTGTGGCGCACGACGGCGCCGAGTACGAAACTCGCCGGGCCTAACCTATCCTTAAAGAAAAATTCTATATGAAAAAAATACTTTATGAAAAACCAACGTGACTCTTCCTTATGGTTGTAAAACGGTACGAGTACCTATTCAAAGATATTTTACTTGATACATAACCTTTGCGTCGCGTAGTCGGGTAAAAAAGCGCATATTAGACAGTCGCACGACGGCGCCGATTAGGCTTGGTGCGGGCCTGCTTATAATCATAAGGTTAGAATTCAATTTGTAATTTTTACTCCCACAGATAATATAAAACAATTATTTAACTCAGTAATAGTAAGATAGGTGACCTTACGAAAGGTGTTGCTGTCAACATTTTTCCTTTTTACGAGAAACAAAAAAAAAGTTTGTGATTATTATTATAACACATACATATATGTAAAAGAAATCGAAGCTACGAGTAAATATAATTAAAATAGAGTATACATTTTTTTCATAATAATTAATTCTGATTCTGGTGTGACGAAATATTTTTAAATACTGTTTACTTTTATTTAATTTTGATTTAGATGTTAAATATCGAGTAATGGCTAGTACTGTAATAAAAAAAACACTATAAGAGAAAAAATTTAAAAAAAAAGATTGGAGAAGAAGAAAGAAGAAGCGAATGGTAAAGATTTGTGTGAACAGATCTTAAATAAAATTAGGCCATAGGTTAATAAGCCAGCGGGGCGCGACGTGGTCATAGTGAGCGAAATTTGCGATTCAATGAGCAATCGACTCGTCTGTGACGGCGTTCGTATAGTGATATCTATTGTGCTGGCCATATTAAAGTTTTATATAACACTAGCTGGTGCTCGCGACTTCGTCTGCGCAGGATTGGAATTTAAAATTGACAAAGTTTCATACAAACTTTCGTCTCCTATTTTATACCCTTGGGGATAGAATTAATCAAAAAATCTTAGCGGATGTCTACGTTATAACATCTACCTGCATGCTAAATTTCAGCCCATCCGTCCGTGGCTGTGCGTTGATAGATCATTATGTCAGTCAGTCAGTCACCTTTGAGTTATATATATTTAGACTGACAATATTTTATTTTTACCAATGTTTGTAATTTGCTTTGTTGTCCTCACTTGGTATGAGATTAATTAAAATACGTGTGTAAAAAAAATTGTATCACCAATTTTCTATACACAATAAATTTATTTAAATATGAAAGAAAAATGATAATAGTCAAGCAAAACGTATAAAAAAAATTTTGAGAAACATAAAAAAGATTTTTTTTTCAAACATACTATTTTAAAATAAATGTTTTTATAAAAAAATTGTTCTGTCAATTTTGTTTTACACACGTATATTTACTAAGCTCATGCACTATGACATAATTGACTAAAATTGAAAATTTTGAAAGCCCTGTCGATTTGTTCATTGAGACCATTTGAGCATCAATACGATACCTCTGTGGCGAGAAGTTACGAATCCTGCTGATCCTGGCTGTAGCATTAGAATTCCGTAGTTTTGCATAGTTATGTTGTACGTAAAGGAGTTTAAAATTTTAGATCATATGTTTGAAAGTAAATCAAATGCTTATTTTGCACCAAAGATTCCTATTGCAGCTAAAGAAAAGATATCATGATCTTGAAATGGCTGGATCGATTTTGGTAGAACATGTCTAAGAACCATCGCTATAAAACCCTCTTTAATAAAAAAAATTGCATTCAAATCAATACACCCGTTTAAGAGCTATGGTGCCACAGATAGACACACACAGAGGTCAAACTTATAACACCTCTCTTTTTGCGTCAGGGTCTAAAAAATCCAGTTGGCAACTATGGCAAAAAATATTTCTTTTTGTTGTCCAGTGTAATTAATAAATTGACGCTGATAATGCAATACTATATTAAGCCACAAGGACTTCATTTTGAAAAAATAGCGTCTAAAAATATCAAACCTTTTCTTAAATAATTTGAGTGAAGACGTATATATATGTATATCCATCTTCTCTTTTCTATTTTGATAAAAGGTATAATGAATTAAAAGCAGATTGTATAATAAAAAGTTTGATCTAATGATAACTTTTTCAAATATATGTATTAGATTATTTCACATTGCATATTTATATTTTATATGGATGCTGATAAGCAATAATGTGTCAACCCACAAAAAGTCAAATTTGAAGATATTGATGTATTTTGATTCTACGTCACCTATTCAACATTATCCAAAAAAATTAAAGTCATCTAAACTTAATAAGTATGGGAAAAAGTTCCTTAACGCAATGTTTCGAAATTCAGGTGCGTTCCATATTTTGCAACTTATAAAATAATCTCAAATATTTAAAAACTTATTATTAGATAACATATTAAATAAATCTATCAGCTTTTGATTAATTATACATTTTATCAAAATAGAAAAGAAAATATGAATATATACGTCTTCAAACAAATTTATCAAGATTAGGTTTGACATCTTTAGACGCCATTTTCTCAAAACGAAGTCCGTGTGGCTTGACACAGTATTGCTTATCAGCGCCCATATATAAAATTCAAAACTTTTTTCCGTACTTATTTAGCTTAGTTGTCACGAAAATGTTAAAAACATGACGCATTATTAGAATACATCAATATCTCCTTTTTGTGGGTTGATATATTATTGCTTATCATCATCCAAATAGCATTTTAAAACATTTCTCTCAATCTATCGAATTTATTATCAAAGCCTAGAAGTCGTTTTAATTAACCTGGTTTCTTGGTTAAGGTTGTCCAGTCCACTTATGATGGCTATATTTATACTAATCGATACATTTACGTTTATTAACTCGTTAATTTTTTTATACAATTAGTTTGTTGATTCTCGCGACTTCGACAAATTCGAATAATTATTTTGAATGCCCTAATTCCTTAAGAAATAAGGACGTCCATACAAACTTTTTCGCGTAATTAAGTAGCCTATGTATATAACCTTCTCTAATGTTCGGTCTATATATACATAATTTTTTATCATCATTGGCTTAGCGGTTTAGACGTGAAAACGTAACAAACAGATAGAGTTACTTTCATATCTACATACATATAAGTAATATTTGCGCTGGTTTAAACTAGTTTTCTGCGAAAGATTTTAATAGTGGTAGGAGATAATAAAAGAAATAAGACATGTTATTTCTAGTCGTTTGCAATTTATTTTTTTTAATCGTTATTTATACATATAAATAAATTGTTTGAAAAATAACATATTCTATATTATTGCACCATCTAATAGTGTAACTAACGATCAACTTCTGGGAGGTAATAATATACGCCAAATTAAAGGAAAAGGCGCTTCTTACAGAATGCTATTAATTGATGCGAGTATTATGCTCCTTTTTAAAAGAGGTACCACATATGTCTATGAGACATGCCATCCTGTAGTCCACGCGAAGGAAGTTACGGGCACATCTAGTTACATAATATAACTATCTATATTTGGATGCTGATAAGCAATAATGTGTCAACCCACAAAAAGTCAAATTTGGAGATATTGTTGTATTTTGATACTACGTCACCTATTTAACATTATTTAGAAAAAAATCAAGTCATCTAAAATAAATAAGTATGGAAAAAAGTTTCTTAACTCATTGTTTCGAATTTCAGGTGCATTCCATATTTTGCAATTTATAAAATAATCTCAAATATTTAAAAACTTATTATTAGATAACATATTAAATAAATCTATCTGCTTTTGATTCAATATACATTTTATCAAAATAGAAAAGAAAAGATGTATATATACGCCTTCAAACCAATTTATTAAGAATAGGTTTGACATCTTTAGACGCCATTTTCTCAAAACGAAGTCCGTGTGGCTTAACACAGTATTGCTTATCAGCGTCCATTTGTTATAAGCTCATGGATTTTAGTAACCAGAACAATAGACTGAGTATGATAGGAGGGTTTCTTTGGGCCAGCAAGTCAATGACTTGTCAAAGTTGGAAATGAGTACAGATTTTTAATGTCAAATAGTGTACGTAACATATCTCTGAAACTATAATATTTAAAGTAGGTAAATAGATGATTAAATTATGATCTACTGTTACGGAATTCAACTAGCTTTCTTCGGCTGTCACGAATTCTATACATACGAGGCAGTATCGTTTTGTAGCTATTAATAATAGGACTGATGACTTGGAGAGTTGCCTAGCAACGGGTTGTTGATGACGAATGAGAAAACATAGCGGGGATTGTTAAAAGAGTTGGAAATATAGCGACGTGAACCAAAAATTTTATGTCTTGCTAACTTTTACTCGCATTCATGGTTACTGTTTCGCACTTATGAGTTATAGCGTGATATAATATCGCCTATAAATCCTCACTAACTTACAGCACTTGCATTCATGGTTACTGATTCGCACTTATGGGTCAAAGCGTGATATAATATCGCCTATATTTTTCCTCAATAAACAGGCTATTGATCATAAAATAATTTTTCACCCAAAGTAACAAATAAATTTTACCTCTACATTATTAGTAAAGATTATTCCTCAGTTTAATAGTGTCCAGAACAGATACTATTAAATTATGTACCTTTGCATGTCTACTTAGAGCTGATCTGATTATGTTACCAGAAGCTGGATTGAGGAATTCTTCAATTACTTCTAGTAAACCCCTCTACAATGGTCTCAATTGGTTTATTTTATCGATTCCAATATATAACATTTCGTGAATAAGGTCCGATGATAAACACTGGAAGTGAATAGTGGACACCGTTTTTATTTTCAATATCATTTTTAGTTGTCAACGGTTTATTTCCGTCGTCACGTCGTCTCGTGTCCGTCTCGTCGCGATATGAGTAACCCAAGAACGTGTCTAATGTCAGTGTGTTATAAAAGGACATGTCACGGCCGAAGTAGTAATTGAAATTGTTATTGAATCCTGTGATAATAAGTTTATTATTTTTGTCGCAGCGGGCCTGAATAATGTAATATAGAATAATAGTATTTATTTTATAAATTTCAATACAAAGGTACATTTATCATTTACCTAGCATTTTTCCCGGTTATACCAGGGTCTGCTTTCTATACTAGGCCACATATTGACAAGTTACTGATTTTAACACAGAGCGATTGTCATCTGACCTCCGTAACCAATGAAGGCAAGCCAGTAACCATTTAGACTAGAATAATTTCACTAGTAAAACTAACGATTATTATCATGTGATTATGATATAGACGGGATAACGGCTTTATGTGCTTTCCGAGGCATGGTGGGGAGACCCACAAGGACAAACATCAAGATTTAGAAACAAATATTTATACAAGTATAAATATCTGTCCCGAGCGGGGATCGAACCTGCAGCTGCCAGTGTTATAGGTCTGCTCAGCGCCACTACACCAGAGCGGTCGTCAAAAAGTCGTATTTTTATAAAATTGAAAATTAATAAAAAAAGTTAATCTCATTGAGGCCATTTCAATGAACCTAACACAGATTTCCACAAGTATTAGGTGGTTCAAAAAACATGCATCGATTCGTATCTATATATTAATCCGTGAAGCAATACTTACAAACTATAGTTATATAGAGAAGGAGAGAGGAATGTTTATATATTTTAAATTATGCATAAAAATACATTAAATCATTTCGAGTATTTGAAACACACTCGCATGTATTCTTTTGTTTATTGTTAAAGTCTGTGGTCAAATTGAGAATAGATTATCTGTGGTCAATCTTGAAATCGGTTGAAAATTTAATGAACCACGGCCGAATTACGACCACTAGGCGACCACTAGTATAGGTAAATAGATACAAGTTCATATACGAAAATTCAGTGAAAGTGTATTAAATTAGATACTCCAATATTCATATGATACAGCGCAAAGCTAGTTAAACCTCGCTTCTCCCGAAGGACGATCTCGTTACGTCGCCGTCCTTGAATCTGTATGAAATATGTAAACGTCATGTCATATTTTGAAACGAAAACGTCTCTTAATATACTTATTAGATGGTGCCCGCGACTTCGTCTGCGCAGATTTATTAGGTTCTATATTTTATTACTATTATTTTTCCCTAATTACACCCCTTTTCAAGCCCTTTCTATATCCTGTTACATACTCTAGACTATCTCTGTACCAAATTTCATTTAAATTGGTATTGTAGTTTAGGGGTTATTGCGTAACACACGGAGTTAGCTTCGCATTTATAATTTAAGTAAGGATTAACCCCTGACCAAAAAGGGGGTGTTATAATCTTGACGTGTGTATTTGTGTGTGTGTTTGTGTCATTGTATCAGTGTGGCATCCAAACTCCTTCACGAATGGACAAATTCTGATGCGGTTCATTAGTTTTGTTTGTTTGAAAGCTGAAGTAATCGAGATTGTTATTGGCTGTTACGTATGAAGATCAGATGTTTGAATGTTATTAGCACTTTTCTAGTTGACTAACTTCTAGTGGACTTATAATTTACTGCATTATAAATGGTATTAAAATAACAGATTTGCATAAACTTGACCTGAAGCTGTAGTATCATTTGGAATCGGCGTACACAAATCCTCACTAATTACATCATAATTAGACAATTCCGTAACAGTAGATCACTACTGTTACGGAATTGAACTCGTTTTCTTCGGCTGTCGCGAATTCTATACATACGAGGCAGTATCGTTTTATAGCTATGTAGATGTTTTGTTAATGGGACTAATGTACATGTGATTCGGAGAGTTGCCTAGCAACGGGTTGTTGATGTCGACTGAGAAAACATAGCATATATAATATATAAAAATATATAACTGAAAATGATTTTTCTTTTGAAATAGCTCGTTCTTTCTTTTCTTATACAAACTGTGGTTGAAACATTTTACGGTCAAAGAATGGGAAGTCGGAAAAATCGGAATTGCGATTCAACATTGAAACGCTGTTAGCGTTCCTTCCATTATTCAACGTGGTCGTGATTTTATTTGTAAAATTAAGATTGTATACAATTCTAAAAATACTTTATTCTATTAAAAAATAATACGTTTTTAAAGTTTTATTGTAGTTTAGAGGCAAAAGTTTGTAAGTTCATATATAGGGAATAATCTTTGTATTAATCCGATTTCAAAAATTCTTTTTGCGTTGGATAGCCTATTTATTAAGGAAGGTTATAGGCTATATTACATCACGCTGCGACTCATAGGAGTAAAGCAGTAACTATAAACGCAAGTGAAACCGCGAGGGGCAGCAAGTCTGAAATATTGCTATCAATAATAATACAAACTAGGTGACCCGTGAGTATAATTTACAACGTTAGTAATTCTTTATGTACGTAATAATTTTAAACTAATTTTTTTAATTGAAAACATTAACTTTGATAAACTATTTAGAGAGATATTTATTGAGTAAAAATATCTTTGAGATATATTACATAGTACAAGCTTCCGTCATATATTTAAGATTGTAGATTCTAAATTGTTTGTGGTTCATGTGTATTTAATCATTATCTTTCTCTGCTCAGATCAGCTGAGCAACTCATACTGATATTTAATCGACTCGAAATTTACTTTCCTAGAAATGATATTATAAACAATCCGCCAGCTGATAACAAAAGTATCGTGTATTTTCGTATCGGGATTCTTTGAAAATGTCTTAACGAAATTCATTACGAAAAAATTAAATTATTAGTTTTTTTAATTAAAATTATATACATTAACTAGCTGTTGCTCGCGACTTCGTCTGCGATGTCTGTGATATCTACTTCAGAGTAGCTTTATGCATGCAAAGCTTTAAAATTGACAAAGTTTCACACAAATTAACTAAAATCTTTTCTTAGCGGATGCTTACGTGATAATATCTACCTGCATGCCAAATTCCGATCCGTCCACTGGTTTGTGCTGTGCGTTGATAGATCACTATGACAGTTAGTCAGTCACCTTTGAGTTATATATATTTAGATAAAGTGACAAAATAAAAAATTATATTACAAGTGCTGAAATAGTTTCTTTAATCCTTCGTTGTTTTAGAATTTTTCCTTACTGATTGAAGATTTTTACGGCACACAACAGGTTAGCCGGAAATAAACAATAATGAGACTCGGTGGGAATTGAATTTGTACTTCTTAAGTATCACATGACGTCCTGTTAGTCTGTTTACCCGCTCAAACGATTGCAGTGGTCCGTCTTTACAAAATTTTCATTCAAATATCAAGGAGGCTCTCGTGAGCACTATTGAATAATTAATACACAAAAAATATAATAATAATATTATAGTTATATTAATGGAAAGCCACCAAAGTTCGGAAAGTAGATTCTACCGAAAGGAGCCGGCAAAAAAAAAATCGATAGTTACTTTTTTAAAATGATGTCAGACTTTTTTTTATGAAGTATTTTACAATTTATTCAAAGATCCTATATGAAGATCAGCGTATACTAAATCCACACATCTTTAATTAATTCCCACTATCGGGATGACCGAGATGTTCTCGGTGTTTTTTTTTTTAATGACGTTTTCTAAAAATGAAACCTCGATCGATATATTTTCCACGAAATCCCTTGCATATTAAATTTTATGAAATTCATTAGAGCCGTTTCATTTTCCTAGTAGGTTACATTTTTCGTCAATAGAAGGCGATGAACATCATTGGTATCGTTTTCGAGATCAAGATTATACATATTAGATTCTCAATTCTCAATACTAAAATATAAATACGAGTAAGTACTAAAATTTAATGCAACAGGTGACTCGTGCCTATATTGCACGCCGATAGTCAAGTTACATCAAAATGTCTTAACAAAAATACAAATTTTGAGATATTTATTTAATTTTCGACATTATAACAAAAATGGTCTCCAAGACGGGACCTATGGAATGGTTTGGTAATGGTTATATATGTATTATAATGTATGCCCCGAATAAGGCGGAATATGTCATAACTGACCAAATTACAAAAAAGTTAGTAAAAGGCTCTTGGTTTCGGAGATAGGAACCGATTTGAACATTATCAAAAATCACTACCTATTTAGTTATCAAAAAATTTAAGGTGAAAGGTAAAATATTACAAATCCTTAAAAAAAATCGTCCGGATTTTAATTTTTTGTCTGTCTTTTATCACCTTACATTGACTCTCACTGTGAAAAAATTTACTACGTCGAATAGTCTAAGATGGTAAAAACGTACATGTAATTGTTTAAAGAAATGTAATGCTATTTATTAATTGGATGCTGATAAGCAATAATGTGTCAACCCACAAAAAGTGAAATTTGGAGATATTGGTGTATTTTGATAGTGCATCACCTATTTAACATTATTCAATAAAAAATAAAGTCATATAAATTAAATAAGTATAGGAAAAAGTTTCTTAATTCATTGTTTCGAATTTCCAGGTCGTTCCTTATTTTGTAATTTATACAATAATCTTATATTTTTAAAATCTTTTTATTAGATAATATATTAAATATATCAACCTGCTTTCAATTCATTAGAGCTTTTATCAAAAAAGAAAAGAAAATATGGATAAAAACATATTCAAACAAACTTATTAAGAACAGGTTTGACATCTTTAGACGCCATTTTCTCAAAATGAAGTTCGTGTGGCTTGACACATTATTGCTTATCAGCGTCCAATTTATAGTTGATTTTATTAGAATCTACATAAGATGTACCAATTTTTGAGGTTACTTGCAGATTCTGCGTAGTGAATCGCCAAAGAAGATGTAAAAAACAAAAACGAATATAAAATGTAGTATTATGATACATTTATTAATTTGATTAATCGGTTTCAAAAACTCTCGATTGTTATCGGGTACTATTTCCTTACCTATGTTTCTTACAGAATAAAACCAGTTTGAATAAAATACAAGAACTGTCACGGTTTGTTCGAGCGCGCTTCCTTGACTCGTAGCGGAACAAATGAAATTTATAATTCAGAAATGTCCTGAATATTTCAATATTCAAGAATTCAGTACGACATAAAACAAGTGGTATCGTATTACACTTTCAAGGTCCTGCGGTAATATCTTAAAACGTTTTATGTAATAACATAACTTTTATATTTTAGCTCTTGTTGTAAAAAAGCGTTATTCTAAAGGTCCAATTACATCAAACAAATTTTCATTCTATCCTTATTCTATGGAATTCCATGGTTTTAGACATCTCTCATAGAATTTTCATTAAAATCAGTTCAGATGTTTATTATTATATTTAAAATAAAAGCTTATTTTTTTTAATAATAATAAATAAACGCAGCACACTCAATGGCCCCCATTAAGATCGCGTGACCTTGTGTCGGGGGTCCGGAAACCCTCACGACACTAATACAAACACTCAGACCACGACAAACAACCAATACAATCCAATACAGATATTTGCCGTGAGCAGGGATCGAACCCGCGACCGTTAGCGCTTAAGTCAGTTGCAGTGACCACTGCGCCAACGTGCCTGTTTTATTTTTTTTTTAGTTTTGATTTTCTTTGTCTACAAGACAAAGTGTATACGTACGTATGTGTAGTGCAGTGATATTTAATATCTACGTGTTTTATCCTCGTATCAAAGAGGTGGTCTCTTGAAAAACAATGGCTCATCATTAGCAATTATTCGGAAGTAATAAGACTATGAAGGATGTGCACGAGTGTATAGGTTGAAGCATTCTCATTTCCTGATATAAAATTTCTATAGACTTTAAAGAAAAGGATTTTTATGTGTGCGTTAGATGATCGCGAGTCTCTGTGTGTGATGTACCACGACTGAGATTAGACTTGAATATGGAACATTATAGTTACCGATTTCAAAATCTGTGTGACACAAGTTAGCTGAATTAGTAATTTAAATTTAGATTTATATGTTCTATCAATGTGTATGAACGGCAGAATTTTCAAGTGTTAAACGCTTTTTTGCGTTTTGTAGCCAAATATAATATGAACTTTGAATTCATTCAATTTATGTGCGATGTGATAGTGTGCTGTACATTAAACAACCTTTAAGAATTTGATTCTAATTAGAGACACTGTCAGATTTTTTAAACCATTGGATTTCAGGTTAGAAAAATTCTTAAAAAAAATATAATAATAAGGAGGTTTAGTTTTTTATCAAAGTCCGCCCTTTAAGTGTTTTTTGGCGTTCCATATCATAGTTTCGGATTTAGCATTCCATGTTCACTTAAATATACACTCTGTATATGGCGATGTGATGTAGATATGGTACCGTATTGTTTTGAAATCATCAGAGGTTTCCTCACGATGATTTTTTTTACCGCAGATGATAAAGTGAGCGTTATATATAATTACATATTTTATTTATATACCTATGTAAGTATGTATATAGATAAGAAACATTAATTTATAGCATAATCAAAGGAAAGAAAAATGAAAAATGTTAAAAATCAGTATTATAGAATAGTCAATTCTTGCTATTATTTTATAACAAATTGTATACATATGTTAAATAAATCACAAACAATATTATGTATTTTCACACTTAGAAACAAAACATAGCAATGTTTGAGTTTAAAATAAAATAAAACAAATAATCTGTACAATTTAACATATTGTTATTAAATACGTCAGAGCTAATGTTGATGAAAAATAACATTTTGATATATATGTTACGATTGAATTTTAAATAATACGCTAAAATGAAATATGTTTATCGCTTATTTAATATTTTTTATTAATAAATAACTATAAAATGAAAAACACCGATATATGTTATAATTATTTCTAGAAATTTCTTATTAATAAAAGATAATTTAATTACGTAATCAAATAACGATTCTAAATAGTTTTTATATTTTATGGACGTAGCTGATTTTTTGAAGTTCATTTTAATCTTAAAACTATAATTTTATGTATTAAATTTTGACTATTTCTTTTCATCTATTAAAATATTACTATAATTTAACTATAGTCTACTTGTAAACGAAAACTATCTACAATATTTAATAGTTCGCTCATCCAAGTTTACAACAGATCTTAAGCGAAGCGTGGACTGAAAAAAGACAAAGACCTGACAACTACCTCTGAGTTTAAGAGCTTTTGTATTCACAATTCTTGTGTGCAACGTATAAAGATGTACTGTGAGAAAGTCTTTCGCATCTTGAAGAAGATATTAGATGTATAATGTTTTACCAACTGACGATGGATTGTGAATTAAATACGCAGTTAAAGGTTGGACTGTTTCCCATGTGTGTTAATATAATCAATATATAAGTAACGCCATCTGTGTGGCTGTCTATTGTGTATTATAATTTTAGTTATTATTAGTTTTTTTAGGCAAAACTTTTTAAAAAAGGTCTAAAAGAGCTTTAAAAGGGCTTCAAGAACAAAATATGTGATTTTGTTTACATATACTCATTCCAGTTCTTTTAATTTTAAACTCAAAACTACTTAATCCAAATGAATGAATTTTCTATGGGACCAATAAGAGAGTATACCCTTTCTAACTAAAATCAGCAAAACGGTCAGATCATTTTCTCATCAATAATTGATATATATAAAAAAGTCCCTCAGAAATTGAGAATCTCCTCCAATTTTGGAAGTCCTTTAAAAAGGCGAACTCGATTTTGACCAAAATGTCCAATCAATGTCCAAAACTGAGATAGTCTTTTCGAGAATATGCACAGTACAAATTAAATAAGCGCAATTAAAACTTTTAATCAAATAATTAAATTGAAAATACGCGTATTATTCGATACGAAATAAAGCGTGTCAAAAATGGGAGATAAACTGAGCGTAGGACATTAAAGTCAATGTGGAGTGAATATTTTCTGACCTAATTGCCTACTGAATGTTTTTTCTCTTAACAACTTATGGGACAAGCGGCTAGCGAATGCGAAAATAGCATTTATTTTTCTCGTAATTAGTGTATAAGACTCATATGTTTCACCAATTGATAGCGTTAGTAGGCGATTAAATCGCGCTGTCGTTTTGTCTTTTTGAATGCTTAAGAGAAATTCGGTAAAAATACAAGAACTAAAATTGAATTATATTGGGGATAATATCTAGATCACAATAATATTCAATTATCAATAAGGCTAAGCGATGTTATCCTTGTCCACGTAGTCTATATGGAAAAAATATCATTCTATCTAAGTGGCCCATACGCGCTTCAGTTTTTAAAATGGGCCAAGAAATGACAGCTGATTAGTTTCACAGATTTCAATCGAGACCAGAATATATCGCGTTTAATTTTATATGCAGAACACTCGTGTATATCGTATTTACCAAGTCTTGCTCGCGTTAATGTAGACTAGCATTTGTCGGTATATTCGTTACAATTAGCCTATGCGATATTTTCATGTCTAAGCTATATAACTATACAGTTTTACCAAAATCTGTGCTTTACGTTTTGTGTAATAGAACATCAAACATCCATCCGTCCTCACATACTTTTCCATTTATAATAGGATTTTGTTTTATAGGGCGATCCTCTAAAACTTATTTTTTTGTTTAACACGCGCGCCATCTACTGAAAGTTAAGGTAGATTTAGAAGAACGATGTTTAAGTGGTATTTGGTATATATAATATATTCTGAAGGTATATTCTCGTTGGAAGAGTTTAAAAATATAGAAAGGGGTTCATAAAATTGAGACAAATGACTAAGCAGACTGAATATTTTGGAGAGAAAAGTAAATAGACTAGGCTGAATTAGTATACAGTGGAGGGTTGTGAAAGATCGCAATTCGTAATCGCTTCTTAAGCATCTGTCGAGGGACTTAGTGAGACAACTAAAACAAAAAGTCTTCAGAGCCGCTTTGTTGTAAAGATGTGGTGTAGGTTTCACATTCTCGTTCCTTATTCGCTATAAATATATACGAATATAATAAGGAAGTAGCAAATTTTGAATGTGCGGAGAAAATTGCGGAACTATTTTCAAAATTAATGGTACTATTTGCAAGGTACATAATTCTCGCATTCTAGATTATTATAGATTTTATATATATATATATATATATATATATATATATATATATATATATATATATATAACATAAGCCATATTTTATCTACATATGCGTATTATTTTAAAATAATTTCTACACAACTGTATTTAACGTTACGTTCAATTTTTAAGATAACATTTCGAAGTAGATATTAGTAATTATATATTTTAAACTTTCGCAATTTATACTATTCATATTTAATATAACGGGTCTTATCGCGATAACTAATAGTAGTAATACCTATTTTATTGCCCGACGTTTCGACGAAGTTACATTCGCCGTGGTCACGAGCTGACTGGTGTACCGCGCGCCCTCCGGCGACGAGTGCGCGAGTTTTCTTCGCCTACCCTCGCCTTTACCCTTTTTCACCGCGGCGGTGAAAAACAGACAGACAGAAAAATCCGCAGTGGCTGACCATCTGTTAAACTCGGGAACAAACCATTGGATTGAGCTTCATGACCCAAAGGTTCTCTCGACGGACAAAAGTTATTATTGCCGCTTAGTACGGGAAGCAATTGAAATTAAAAAACATAAAACCTTCAATCGCGATGACGGATTTAAATTGTCGGCCGCTTGGAACCCGGTGATAAATAAATTTAACAAAAGTGAAGTACCTCGAACAATGTTCGCGCGAACCGATTGTGTTAGTGTGGTGTTCTCCCAGCATTATAATAACGGTAAAGACAATATTAATATTGTGAGGGTAGGCGAAGAAAACTCGCGCACTCGTCGCCGGAGGGCGCGCGGTACACCAGTCAGCTCGTGACCACGGCGAATGTAACTTCGTCGAAACGTCGGGCAATAAAATAGGTATTACTACTATTAGTTATCGCGATAAGACCCGTTATATTAAATATGAATAGATATTAGTAATATCTTATATCCATATTCAAAAAATATTTAGTGGGCTGTGAGCTAAATTCAGAGGCATTTAGACTTTATATTATTTCATGTATTTTTAATGATAGTTTTAGATCAAAATACAAGAGTTTTTTTACAAAAGGGGAACTGACTTTAAAAGCAAAATACGTAACTTCGTTGATTTGAATGATAATATACTTATTCTAGTTAATTTAATTTTAAAACCAAATTGCTGGACCGATTTTAATGAGTATATATATTGTATAAGACCAATCTGGATGTATATCATTTCAATCAAAAAAGAGTTAACCAAATCGGTGAACATACATTAAACAATAAAAAAGGCCATGACGAAATGAGAATCTCCTTTTTAAAAGTCGGTTAAGATTAATAATAAAATGAAATAACCTAAAAATTATTTTTTTATATAAATCTATTCCCCCTACCATTTTCCCGGTTAGCAAAAATCTTTCGTCCGTGTAAGTCATTGTAGTGAAATAAAGAAATTAACCCATATACATATCTGCATGCATTTGCGTAAAAATACGATATTGCTATTAAAATTCAAGTTAATATCTAGCAATATTGTTTTGCGACCTATGAAAAAATGTAGACAATTAAGTATTCATATTAAAAGGAAATAACTTCCTTTGTAGGATGTTGAATTCATATTCATAAAAGTAAGTTTTATTAGTCATTTTCCTCGTGTACTATATAGTATTGTTCTATCAAGATACTTACTTGATTTATACTTACTTGAGAAGTTAAAACTTGAAAGTAGGACAAAGAAACAAACTCATTTTAAAATTTATCGTGTCAGTGACTTGCCCTAATTTTGCATTAATGTACCAGTAAGTCCCATTTGCAATTTCACCATGTATAGTCTTTGTAAAACAAAGGCTATACATGGTGAAATTGAAAAAAGAGACTTTGTATTACTGTTAACATAATTTTTTTTTGTTAAACCTTTCATGTGTTGCTTACACCAGCATTCGCACCGACATCAAAATGTTGTAGAAAATATATTCTTTTTGCTTTTTAGTTTACTTGTTTATATTCGAAGTCGGTTTTTTTATTTCTTTGGTTTTATAACAAACTAAGTAACGAGGAACGAATTTTTAAAATTCATTTCCTTAAGGAGATATTTGGGGCAAGAAAATTTTAATAAGAGTTTAAATAAATTTGAATTTTAAAATTAAATTATACTGATGTATTAATTAAGTTTTTATTTTAATATATAGATATTGATGTATTCTAATAATGCGTCATGTATTTGACATAATTAAAAAAAATCAAGTAATCTAAACAAAATAAGTACGAAAAAACGTTTCTAAATTTAATGTCTCGCATAATGAAATGCGCTCAATATTTTGCAATATGATATTATCTAATATAATTGAAAAACTTATTATAAGATTAACTATTTATTGTATAAGTCTGCTTTTAATTAATTCAACCTTTTATTACAAATAGAAAAGAAAGATAGAATATATACGTCTTCAAATTTGATAAGAAAAGGTTTAACATCTTTAGACGCCATTTTCTCAAAATTAGTCCGTGTGGCTTGACATAGAGTTGCTTATCAGCGTCCAGTTAATTCCCCATTCTTTTTTGGCTGGCACATTTATAAGTTCTCTGGTGTGTCTGTGGGTGGCGGTGGTTATTTAACATCTGTGGACCCGCCTGTTGGCCAGCTATTTCTATTTAAAAAAATCACACCGCAATATAATTTCAAACCGTTTATGAAAGTAAAACTCGTAAAAAGTTGGCTGCATAAGTGAAATTTATTCGAAAAACTTTTTCTTGGCTGTGCTCCAATGGTTTGAGCGTAAAATATAAGATATAGTTTTTTACTTTCACAACTTAAATAAACTCGTTCTAAAAGTTTTTCGAGGAAGAGTTGCTTTTTACGTTTCAGAACTAATCTAAACTAACTAAATTAAAACTAAAAACATCAATTGACTTAATTAATTAATTCATTAATTTAATGGTAAAAACAATAAATTTTCTCATTTTGTTTAATTCTATAAAATAACTTTAGTTTTATTTTTAAAATTGTCATGAATTTCGAAAAACACATTCCGACTTGCGTAAATAAATATCCCTTTACGAGGACAATTATTTAATTTACATTCTTAATTTTTAGTAATTATCACGAATCAAAACCAAATTCATGATCAAAATTTACACTCTTTTGGTACTTAAACTTCTAAATAGTATAAGTCATTTAGTAGTAGTACATTTGTCTTTACATTTCATTGTATTTTTTTTAGTTTTAAAATTCATGTTAATACAGTTACAATACAGCTTACTTTAAAAATTAAAACCATTTCATAAAGAACCTTTATATAATCCACGCGAATGATACTGTTACCAAAAGCAAATCTAATGTACATAAAGACTAGCCCATAAATTTTGTAAAAAAACGACAATTTTATATTCCGAAGTCGTAACATGCATATGAATAAATAAGGAAAACGCATCACATTTCCTAGTTGCATCGATGTAGGATGAAGATGAAAATAAAATGGATTTCTTCAAACGTAATTTATAGTAGCTAAAAGTGTATTTATGCTCTATTTAAGCTCTATAAAGACGATTGAACTCTGTACGTGAGCAACACACGAAGCGAGATATTAACATTGACACTTCGAAGGCATTACAATAAGGAGAATTAATTTATTATGAGACAAAACTAACAGTATTAATCGTGTCTAAGATCCGGATCTACGTAAATCTAAACGTATTTATAACTTAGTTTAATTTATTGAAATTGACTTTTGAATGAATATAATATAGTTTTTGAAAAAGAAAGACACTTTAGTAAATAATATTGTTCCAAATTCTTACTTTTTTTAGTTTTGAGATTAAATTACCAGATAATAAATATTTAGTTTTATTGAACTTTGATTATAAAATAACCAATTACAAAACGAAAGAATCTTAACTCTACTAGTTCGTCACCGTTTTCTATGCCTAATTTTCACTTCTTTCATTAAAACAACTAATTAAAATAGAATTTTTACAAATTGAGCAATAAACTAAAGTCAATTAATACAAAAAAGAAATAGGATAATTTACTACAAAAGATTGTAGACCTCATCCAAGCCATTGCATCTAGGTAAAGTTCCCAAAATATTGGCAGCATTACCCCGTTGAATGGCCAAGCTGGTCCTTTAAAACAACTATTTATTACTTTTAAATCACCAGAAGCTATTACTTGTTTAAGTTTCATTTAGAGAAGTATATAAGAAAAGGCAATTAAAGTTTTCCGTTCCTTTCCAGTACACGAGATGTTCCTGTGATGACACAAGGACGAGAGCCGTTAACCATTATGGACGGCAACCTTCAGACCGACTTCTCCACGAAGACCAAGCGGGGTGTCTACCTCTCCAAGGGCCTCGCGTTCGTTATCCTCGTCATATTCGCTCTAGCACTTATCGCTACAGCCTTCATAGTGTACAATTTCGCAGCCTGCCCAAGGACTGATCAGTTAGCAAATGTTACAAAATTCGAATTAACACATTGTGAACAATCAAAGTTATTAGTGATACCTTTAAGTACTGAAAATAGTAAAAATGTTTTGTCCGTTGAAACTACAACTAAGCATGTCGAAGCGACCACCAAGGGCGATGAGAATGCTGTAACTGATGTGAGATTGCCCACCAACATCAAACCAGATCGCTATTACCTTAAACTAACTCCTTACATCGTTGAAGGCAACTTCACATTCGATGGTGAAATCAGCATCGTTATAACTGTTAAAAATAAAACTAATAAAGTCACGTTCCATGGTGTTGAATTGAGTTTTAATAGAATAGAATTGTATAAGAAAGAAGATGGGAAAGAAGTCAAGATTATTCGAAAAACGGAGGACGTTCCGAGGCAGTTCCATATAATAAGTACAGCTGAAAGTTTGATTGCGGGACAGCAGTATGTACTGAATATAAGTTACACTGGTATATTAAACGATAATCTTCATGGATTTTACAGAAGTTCTTATGAAGAGAAAAAAGTTAAAAGGTATGATGATGAATTTGAAAGGCAACTTGTAACAATACTTGAAAAACTTGTTCTATTGTGTTAAAATATAATCAACAAGATGACGAGCACGATATTCTAGTTACATGTTTATTTTCTGTTCTTTTATTTTTTCTTTCGAAGATTCCCTTACGTGTTTTATTCTTAAAAAAGTGATAATACGTTTTTGCCTGCTACCTATAAAATCAATATACAATGTGTAGGATTTGTATACAAAGTCTAAGAAGAATTACACTTATAAGTTTTGCTTTCATACTCCCTAAAGCTTTACATAAGTTGTTTGTCATTACTTTACACTTGAAAGAATTTACCGTCAGTGCCTTATTTTTGACATTCACAGCTTCGTATGTATCTGTTACTAGGTTATGGAGTTGTTTAATATTATCCTGGAGAGTGAAACTTACATATGTAATTCTCGCGTAATAGATTTATTTTGTCTTTAGATGAAATACTTTAAACTTTTTGAAGTGTCGCTATATTTATAAAAGTGTCTCGAGTATCATACACTGACATATGTTTAACATCAACGGTGAATCCTATAGCCATTTTTACTTATAATTCTATCTTCGAATTCCCATGTTTTGTTTCTTTACCTTGTAATTAAACTTACAAATTTCAACGAAACGTTGCAGGCTTAAAAATAAACAGACAAGTTGCAAAAGTAGAATTATGCGATACGGAAATTTTGCTCGGACATTAATGGATCCTTTTAGTATGCTCAGGAGGAGGTCACTATGCTCGTTTACTATGAATACGTGTGGCTTTATGTTCCTATCAATGAATCACCGCGCCGCATCTTAATGTGGAATTAATTTTAAATTTTAGACTCATCCTTAATTGTGTATTTGTTTTTATTATATTTTTTTATGATCTTTTATAAATATTTTTATTGTTTGAAATTTATTTGCATGATAAAAGTCTTATTAATTAATTAGCTTTTGCTCGCGTTTCGCCTGCATTTATGTAAATTTCGATTTAAAATATTACGCGTAAAGTATATGCTACTAGCGGTCCCCCGCGGTTTCAATCGTGCTTAACATACGACTTTCTTACAAACTTCCAACCCCATTTAAACGAACTCCTTTTAAGACCGAACTTTGCAAAATCCCGTCTTAGTGACCAACTACGCCCTATAAAGAGCCCCATGCAAAATTTTAAACACTTAGCACTTGTAATTTCTGAGATTACGTGATGAGTGAGCGAGTGACCTTTCGCTTTTATATAAATGGCTGCTGATAAGCAATAATGAGTCAACCCACAAAAAGTCAAGTTTGGAGATTTGATTAAATTTGAACATTTGAACTAAATAAATACGGAAAAAAGTTACTTAATCAAATGTTTAGAATATTGAAGTGAGTTCCACATTTTGGATTATACAATAATTTCATATATTTGAAAAACTTATTATTAGATAAAAATCTTGACTCGCCTATCTGCTATTAAGTAATTATACTCTTCATCAAAATAGAAATGAAAAGATGGATATTATCATACAATCATCTTCAAGCAGATGTGTTAAGAATAGGTTTGAAATATTTAGCCGCCATTTTCTCAAAATCAACTCCGTGTGGCTTGACTCAGTATTGCATATCAGCATCCAAATATAGATGAACATCTAGAATATTGTATCAAATGGTATTATGAATTTTAACTATTTAATGTATTCGGATTTTACTTCGCACATACAAAATTTGCTGTCTGTGTTTTTAGGGTTCCGTAGTTTATATTAGTATAGATAAATAATTATAAAATTATTTTTCTTTAATCCGCAAAAACAACACACATGGACCTAGTACCTTACAATGTACCTGGTATCTTGGAGCACGTGCACCCTCCCCCCATTCATGCACAAGTATTTTCGGCTTGCACGTGTTTGCTATCGCGGATTAAAGCAAAATAATTCTGTAATTATTTATCATAAAATTACTTTAAGAACGCTTCAATGAAATATCGCATAATCTGCATATTATACTTTTCAAGGTTTTTAGGTTATTTATATATTATTTAACTAATCTCAAACTCTAAGGACACAAATATGTGATAAGAAGTTTTGCACTAAGATGCTCTTGAAATGACATTTATAAAGTTAAAATTTGGTATTGAAAAGGCGACTACTAACTATACATACACTGTCAGTCTTGTTAGGTATCTAATTTAGTTCTACAATTGCAAGTGACAAGACGCTTCTGTTTCAGATGGATTGCCGTAACGCAGTTCCAAGCGACGGACGCCCGCCGCGCCTTTCCCTGCTGGGACGAGCCTGCGTTAAAGGCCAAATTCACAATTAGCATCGCCCGACCCAGTAACATGACATCCGTATCAAATATGAACATTGTTAGTAAAGAGGCACAGTAAGTTGTTCTTTAGTTTTTATTTTCTTTTATGTATTAGCTGCCCCTCGCGGTTACTGTCGCGTTTATGGTTACTTCTTCGGACCTGTGAGTCGTGATGTAATATAGCCTATAAACTTCCTCGATCAATAAACTATTTAAGGCAAAAAAGAATTTTTCAAATTGGTTCAGTAGTTTTAGAGATTTCACCCTAAGATTTTTATTCCTTGGTCAATTTTCTGTCACAAGAATTTAAAAAGTTGTAGACAAATCTAAATCTTTCCGTACAAACGATGTCCTCAGTTGAGATGCGATCTCACTAGGAGACATCCTTAGGACGGACGTCTATACTAAGCCCCAGAGTCTCACCGGTCTCCTCTCTTCAACCGATGACGCTGTCAAGACCACTAGGCCCAACAGCCACACATATTTAGAAAAAAAATCAAATCTAAACACTTTTACCCAATAGTATCAAATAATTAAATTGAATTTTAAACAGTTAATATTGATTTTCCGTAATATTAATTGAGGTTAAAATAAATGACCGTTTATATAATGGTCTCAATAATACGTAATTGTTTTCGTAAAAAAATATAACCGACTTAAAATAAAACTTTTTTGTACATTTACGTAGACAAACGATCGCAGTAATCACGTTATTCGCTATTATTAATTGGATGTTGATAAGCAACAATGTGTCAACTAACAAAAAGTATAATTTGCAGATTTGTTGTATTTTGATACTGCGTCACCTATTTAACATTATTAAAAATAATGTAAGTCATCTAAACTAAATAAGTACGGAAAGAAGTTTCATCATTTCATGTTTCGAGTTTCAAGTGCGTTCCATATTTTGCAATTTAAACAATAATCTCAAATATTTGATAAACTTATTAGATAACAGATTAAATATATAAATCTGCTTTAAATTCATTTTACTTTTTATCAAAATAGAATACAAAATTTAGGTAAAGTAGGTATATACGTCTTCAAACAAATGAATTATGAGTTGGTTTGACATCTTTAGACGCCATTTTCTCAAAATGAAGTCCATGTGGCTCGACACAGTATTGCTTATCAGCGTCCAATTGTAGAATCCCTTTGCTTTTCTCCGAAGATATTTACGATGTCCTCCTACATAATGTGGTCGGTCTAGACGACTTTACAGGAGAGACAAAAATCTTCTTTTAAATTCGATCTAGTTAGAAATATTATTTATTATAAAATTAAATTATTTAAGTACCGTTTTCACTGAATAAATCAATTTTTATCCAATATTTTTAGATACGAGGTATTACATATAGAGCGACGATATACTTAAAACCTTCCTTAATAAAATATGTATTTAAAAAGCGGAAACCCCATCCAAATCGTAGCAGTAGTTTTTGAGAAAATCGCAGACATACACACATACGGGTAGAATACAGAACCTATTATTTTTCAAATCGGTTAAAAACCATCTAGCATACGTATTGAGGTATAGAGCATCTATAATTACATCGCTGATTTTGGAGAATATTGATGCAACTAAAAATGATGAATTTTAGGGAATGGGGTTTTTAAAATTCTTTATTAATGTGTTGGTGCATAGCTGCAAAATTTAAACGATCCCTTGATGTTATAACTTTATTGATTTAAAGAAAATTCATCATCGCAACTCTTTTCATGATAAAACATCACAGATTTATGGTCTTTTGTCATACTTAGTTCTATTTGTTACAATTTTGAGTTACTACGATATTCTTGCAAACAAGCGACATGTGATTGAACACTCTGTGATTAGACTTTGTATCGCCTTTCATCTAAACAACAATTTATTATTACGCGCATCATTATAGCCAACGACCCGCATCATATAATTTGTCAACAGGATTGAATCTCCGTTTTGTAATAACAATTTAAAATTGATATTTGGATGCTGATAAGCAATAATGTGTCAACCCACAAAAAGTCAAATTTTTAGATATTGATGTATTTTGATACTGCAATGTGGACTAGAATAGTAAGCAGATCTTGGTATGACAGTGAAGAATGCTACGTAGTACATAGTTGTAGAGAAAATTAAAAATAAATAAATAATCATAATATTTTTATTTAAAATAGGAAATTACATTCTCTTTTTGAACGTCAACATAATTAATCTAGCACGGTTTCGAAAAAGTTAAACTTGTCCAGTTCAGAACTGACAAGAAACCGCGAAAGAAACTCAGCGGGAGTTTTTTTTTTATTTTTTTAAGAACGTCAAGAATGGTTACAAAAGAGCGATTCAGATGATCATAACTATATATTGTTATAGTAAAACATTGAAGGACTACACTTGGGATCATTATGCTGAATCGTTACCGATGTCAACCTATCTCGTCGCGTTCGCTATTACCGACTTTGCGAACATGAGTGACAACAACTTCTCAGTGTGGGCCAGGAAGGAGGCCTTGCCCTCAGCTGCCTACGCGCTGGACATCGGCCCAAAGATACTGAAGTTTCTGGAAGAATATTACAAGATAAAGTTCCCATTGCCGAAGATAGATATGATCGCGTTACCTGATTTCAAAGCTGGCGCTATGGAGAATTGGGGATTACTCACTTTTAGGTAATATTTTGTTTATATACTGTAATTACGCGATTAAAGAATTTGTGAGCTGAATTTACATTTTTATTTGGAGGGTTTTTACTTTCTTGAAATATGAATACTGGAAGGCGTGTGATTAGGAAAAAATCGATTTTTAAACTGCAATATCGATTTTGATCTTTCGTTAATTTATTTTGACTGTTTTGGTATGACGTGCTTAGTGTCCAAAGGTGTCATAAGCACCCTAAAATAGAAAACGGTCAAGCGGCATACTTTATATTACAGTAAATTCTATCAGGTGTAAACCAAATACAAACAATTATCTAAATCATTATAAAAGTAAAAACAATCTTATAAGTGTAATTCTCGCCTAATACATATTCGAAGATCGTAATAAAATGTTTTGTACGAGGTTTAATTAATATATTGTTTACAATTTGTCTCCCTTATCAGAGCTCGTCGGGACGCTCCATTACCGATCATTCATCACTTAGCGGGAGTGTTGGCTCTTAAATTATTCAAGACGCTTGAGGGTGCCGATGGGGAATCGTTTGGAAAATTAGTTTTGTTGTGTAAACCCGAGCTGAGATTCATTGAAATTTAAACGCTTAGTTAGAAGTTATATTGAAAAAGAAGTTTAATTATTTCTCTTAAAATTTTGTTATGAAGTTTTTGTGTTTTGCTTTATTAATTACCATCCGCCACTCGTAGATTTAATCGCGTTTATGGTTCTTCACTTCTTAAAGTCGTAGTGTGATGTAATATACCCTAGCTTCCTCAATAAACGGGCTATGTAACGCAAAAATAATTTTTATTAATTGGATCACTAGTTTTAGAGTTTACATAGAAAGTTTTAAACAAATTTTACCTCTTTATAAATATTATAGAACCTTACGAAAGTTATGGCTGTTAAAAATAAAGGCACTGACGGTAAATTCTTTCAGGTGTAAAGCAATGACAAACAACTTATGTAGATGTTTATGAAAGTTAGAAAGCAAAACGTATAAGTGTAAACTTGTCGCTTAATGATGATGTATGATTATAGAAGTAAAGACCTTTTTAAATACATGTTCGCACAAGATCTTTCGATTAAGAATATTGTTAAATTAATCTATCAATATTTACATTGATTCTGTTTAGCAAAAACAAAGGTTCTATTTAAATCAGCTCCAATTAAAAGTAGCTACAATTTTTTTAACAAAATTAATTTGCCAAGTTTGATATATTCATCTCTCATCCTCAGAGAAATCGCGATGCTGTACGATAACGGCGTGTCCCCGACCACGGCGAAGGCGCGCGTCGCGGCGGTGGTGGCCCACGAAATAGCCCATCAATGGTTTGGCAACTTGGTCACGCCCGCGTGGTGGTCAGACATTTGGCTGAATGAGGGATTCGCAAGTTACGTAGAATATGTCGCGGTTGATGCTGTAAGAATAAGTTATTTTTTACTATTTATAACTCCCGATCAAAAAAGATCGGTGTTATTATTGACGTGTACCTTTGTGTCTATGCATCGTTGCTAACAAATAGACCAATTTGGTGCGGTTTTTTTATCTGAAAGTTGATTTAATAAAGATTTTAGCTATAATTTATGAAGATCTGTTCAGAGATTTGAAGGTTATCAGTTGTTTTTTAGTTGTTGAAAGGATCTGAACTTGGGGTCTAGTCGAATGTAAATTTACTATATCGTTAATGATATCAAATTGACATAGTTAAGTAACCTTGACTTAATGCTGGAGCATCACCTGGAATCAAGAACTCCTTACCAATTTACAGCAGGAGTATCGTGTTGGGGCTCGTTGAAA
This sequence comes from Hypolimnas misippus, assembly GCA_037950945.1. NCBI lineage: Eukaryota > Metazoa > Arthropoda > Insecta > Lepidoptera > Nymphalidae > Hypolimnas > Hypolimnas misippus. Next base: position 13,016,571 of record JBBEEQ010000023.1, read on the forward strand.
TGGTCTCCATGAATAATCGAGGATATTAAAATTTTATCATTAACAAATAATCCGTGTGACTAATTTCCGCTGTACCGATTTTTACTCAAAGAATTCGTTATGTTTGTTATCTTTTAATCAGTCATTTACAGGAAAATTCAATGTAATAGGTGAAATGATGAATAATAATTTTCAGTTTTCAATGTAATTTTATAACAACATATTCATGAAATATTAATCAAATATAAATATTTCTTTTTTTTTATGCATATAATGTTCATATTATGTCTGGGCGAGAATTGGTCAAAAAACTTGGTTAATTTTAAACACATGATCGTAGACGTATCCAGTCCAGTGCATGTAGGTAAAGTTCCCAAAATACTGGCAGCATTACCCCGTTGAATGGCCAAACTAATCCTTTAACCGAGGTAGCTGCCAGCTCTTGGGTAAAAAATAAAATAATTCATAAATAACAAATAATTTTATGATGAAATATTTGAAAATAAAATTATTTACATATGTATTTGTACAACAATGAGTATGTTTTGGCGTTGACTCACGTTTAAGAGTTTTTCTTATCACTGACAAATTTATAGTTAAAAATATGATTTATTACTTGATTAAGATACCGATCACATTAATCACCAATAAATAATTTTTGTTTTTATATTTACTATATGAATCATGAATTTTAGGTAGAGAAAAGTTGGAAACTGATGGAAATCTTCATACTTAACGAAGTCCAAAGCGTTTTCAAACTTGACGCATTAACGTCATCTCATCAAATATCGGTTGAAGTTGGCAACCCTGAAGAAATTGGGGCCATATTTGATAAAATTTCGTATGGAAAAGGTTAGTAGGCATAATTAATAAGCTATATTATAATTAAATATGATTAAGGATAAAGATATTATCTGTGGTCAGACTAGATTGTGATGGATAAGTAATTGTATTGACCGTATTATTACTATTAATTTTATAAAAAAATTAGCAGCCATTCGCGATTTTTTTCGGTCCTGTGAGTCGTAGCATGGTGTAATACAGCCTATAACCTTTCTTAATAAACGGGCTAGTTAACGCAAAAGCATTTTTCAAATCGGAACGGATAATTCAGAGATTACATACACACTAACTTACAATTATACAAACAAATTTAACTTATTTGTAATGTTACTATAGATAGCCTATTTAACATGGCAAAATTAAATTATAACTTTTTAGTGTTCCGTATTCAAATCATGCCACCAGAACTCTATAAGGGACGCCCCTTATTAATAGACGCCTGTATGTCTTTTTGAACTCAAAGAAATGTGTTTTTTGTGCTGTATTAGATATCTGGTTGGATTTTTCAAAATGTCTGTCATTATGGTGCATACTCAATAATAATTATCGTTTTTGATTTGAATATTCTGTTTTCTAAATACTTTAAATATATTTTAGAAAATAGAAATAAAACTTGCAACACCTTGGATGGACGATTATAATATACTCGCTGCCTCTTGCGGTTTAACTCGCTTTTATGGTTACTGCTATAAGGTATAGCGTGATGAAATATAACCTATGAGCTACAATAAACGGGTTATTCAACGCAAGAATTTTTCAAATCGAATTAGTAGTTTCAGACCTACACAAAAACTTAGAAATAAATTCTACATATTTATTACATTAGTGTAGAAATATAGTTAAGCTTATTAAAGCAGTTTTTTTAATAATAATATTTTTCTATTTATAGGTTCAGCAATACTTAGAATGATGAATCATTTCTTAACCGATGATGTGTTCAATGCTGGTATAACTGATTATTTGAACGCAAAAAAATTCGGAGATGCAGAGCAGCGTGACTTGTGGAGTGCTCTCACAAATGCTGCAAGGGAGAAGGAGGCTTTTGATGCAGATGTGGGGGTTGTGATGGACTCTTGGACCTTGCAGACTGGTTTCCCCGTTCTGACTATAACTAGAGATTATAAAAGTGGATCCATTACGTTTAGACAGGTAAAGGATATGAATTGAATAAAGTGAAAAGTAAAGTAACAGCCTGTAAATATCCCACTCCTGGGCAAAGGCCTCCTCTCCGATTAAGAAGCTTAATTCATCACGCTGCTCAACTGCGGGATGGCGGATGTATGTAAATGTGTCAGAATTTCTCCCGGCACATGCATTAATCACAGATTTTATCACGATGTTTTCCTTCACCGCCGAGCTCGAGATGAATTTAAATACAAATTCAGAACTTGAACGCTCAGCGGCGCTAGCCGGGATTGCAAAACCGCGATCATCTTTTGAGGTCGTCGTTTTCTAATCACTAAGCCATCTCGGTATGAAAATAAAATGAGAATGTTATTGTTAAAATAAAAACTGAAAAATAGATTTTAAGTTACTCTATAAAAGTAATTTTGGAAATAATTATTGAATCTACTACAACTACAATTAGTAGCAGTTATTATATATTGCTGTTTTAATAACAAAAACAATATTATGTTTAAAAAGATAAGGAAAGTTTGAGGGATTTGGAATCTTTGTATAGTTTTTCTAATATATCAGACTATTGCATATTGCAATATATTGAGCACACCTCAATGTTCGAAACATTAAATAAACAAACTTTTTCCGTACTGATTTAGTTTTGTTAATTTGAAATTTTTTTCAATAATGTTTAATACATGACGCATTATCAGAATTCGTTAATATCTCCGAATTCAAATTTTTATGGGATGACACATTATTGCTTATCATCATCCATATGTTATACGTTTTTTCAGGAAAGATTTGTATTAATAAACGATACTTTAGATGAACATAATTCATCGGTATGGTGGATTCCCGTATCTTACACAACAGCTTCTGAAAAGGACTTCGAGTCAACTCGTCCCAAGTTGTGGCTCAGAGGCGAGAGATCCATTGTCGTTAATGATATACCCGTAGATAAAAATGATTGGTTCATAGCCAACATACAGCAAACAGGTGAGATTAATTAATTATTATCGACAAGATATTATATAGACAATTATGTTGATGTATAACTAGCTGTCCGGCGCGGATTCACCCACATTTATGGTTACTATTTCGCTCCTATGAGCCCTATATTGATGCAATATAGCCTAAAACCTTCTTCAATAAACAGGCTATCTAACGCAAAAATAATTTTTCAAATCGACTCGTTTCAGAGATTACCCCTACATACAAACTTGCAAACAAATTTTATCTGTTTATAATTTTAGTATACGAGTAGATAACTTTTTTAAAATAAATATGACGCAGACTGCTACGATAATACGTATTTACCTTATCTAACTGTGGTACAAAATGGCTTTAAAAAAGTACCCGTATGTAGGTATGAATACGTTTGTATGTTCGCGATTTCCTTAAAGATCTAATCTGATTTGGATGGGATTTTCGCTAATTAAATGCATATTTTCGAGGAAGGTTCTAGAGAATAATATATTAGGATCTGATGAATATCATTAGATGTAAATAAAGGAACTTTTCAATTACTAACTTGTCTACGTACAGGTACCTCAACAGATCTATTTGAAGTCTGCTATATTTTTCTACGAAAACAATTATTAGAAATTATCAACATCATCATATCATTAATATTATTTTATCTGTGAAAATATTTAGTTCATTTCCTGAAATCGCTAAGAGATGGCGTTAGTGGTTCTAAAATAAATGCAAAACTTTTCTAAAAATATTCGATTATATTTTTCTACGAAAACAATTATTAGAAGTTAAACTTTATAAAATAATGATCATTTGATTGGAAGACGGTGACTACTTTTATATCATTATACACGCGTCAAATGTTTGGTCATTAAAATTAAGCTAATGATTATTATTCTCTTGCACAAAAGGTTTCTACCGTATAAACTATGATCAGCACAACTGGCAATTGCTGATAAAAGTCCTCAACAATCCATCACGTTTCGAAGAAATACACCCGATTAATAGAGCCCAAATCATCGACGATGCTATGAACTTAGCTCTCTCTGGTCGTCTCGATTACAAAACGGCGTTGGACATTTCGAGTTATTTGTTCCATGAGAGGAGTTATGTTCCTTGGAAAGCGGGTCTTGTCGCATTGGGCTACATAGATACTATGCTGTCGAAAGGAGCGTACTATCTAGAATATAAGGTAAGGTCGATTTTCTCTACAGCGAGAATCGATAATAATAAATAAACGCATTACACTCAACAGTCCCCATTAGGATCTCAAGTTGGGTGTCCGGAAACACAGAAAAAACACCATCACGAAAAATATCCGTATGGCCAATACAGATGTTTTCCCTGAGGGGGTCGACCCCGCAATGGATAAATAATTGCGGGGTCGAACGAATTACATAAGTTTTGCTCTCAGACTATCATAAAGATTTTCATAAGTTGTTTGTCATTGCTTTACACCTGAAAGAATTTAGTGTCAGTGGCTTTATTTTTGACTGCCTCAGCCTCCATTAGGTGAACTTGGTAACTGTTATCATTTTACAGAGTTGTTTTATATCAATTACTAGAGTAAAACTACAACCGTAATTTTCGCCTTCAAAAATATCTAATATAGTAAGTTTTTAAATACCATTTGCGGTTATTTGTTACTTCTATTCTTGAAAGGCAATTATATATAATTATATATCTGTTGGCTTATGACAAAGTTGTAATAAATATCATCATATCATTATAATTATTTTATCTGATAAAATATTTATTTAATTTCGTGAAATCGATAAGAGATGGCGTTAGTGGTTCTAAAATAAATTAAAAACATTACTAAATTCCAATGACATATTCGACGTTTATAGGCATGTTTTGACATTCCGGACTTCGTGATTAAATCGCGATTGATTTCTTTAAACATTTATTAATCCTTAAATTCTGTTATCCATTATGTTCGAAGTTTTTTATATAAAGTTGATTCATGCTTGGGCTTGGCGCCTATGATAAAATCTTACAAACAATTTTACATTTGCCACTTAATTAGATTAGCCTATATAAAAATCTCTAATAGATAAAGCGTATTATACTATACAAGATTATTTTGACAACAAAAAGCCGTGGCTCTAATGTGCGTTGATTTTCCAGCGCGATACGAAAATTAAATTATAATAAAAAATAAATTATGTTTTGAATTGTTTTGAAATATTTGAAAGTTTTAAAACAAATAAACAAGTTTTTTGCTGGTTTTGCTCCCGACTCCATTCCGATTCCATCGGTGGTGGCGTTACAAAAATTTAAAACAATTGCTTGCTACTTGACAATTCGAAAGTGCTTTAAAAATCTATTTTATTGCAGTATATTTTGAATATGAATTTGGTAACTTCCAAAACATAATGGCAATTATAATGAAATTAATTAGCTACTAATTACATTCCTATGAAAAGATATGTTAGAATGTGATAAAGACCGATTATGATCTATTTGATTTGATTAATTGAATTGAATTGATAATACATATTACATTGATAAAAAGTGTCATAATGTTTTATAATATTTCAAATAATCTTATCTGAATTTTTTTGAAACGCTACAATTAAGTAGCTCTTAGTTCATTTTACAGTTCACTTTCTTTTATTTATGTTATAGAGAAGAAGCAAATGCGCAAATGCGCTTGAACGAATGCAATTTTATATCAATATACAAGTAGTACATACGTTAAATTATTATTGACTCAGTAGTTAATATTGTACGGAATGTTTAAATGCAATCTTATAGCAAAGTCGCATTGGTTGTGGATAAAGTTCGAATTGTCCCTAATAATTTTGGTAATCTTCTTCATCCCATCTATCAAATGTATATTGATAAGTAAAGATATTCTCTATATTATTATAATAACGTATGTGCGTAGAAAAATCAAGAACCACTGAAAGTATTTCAAAAATTATGGTACCATTTGATGCCTTTAAATTTTTCCTTTTAATTCTAGATAGAGGTCATAACCTATAATTTATTTTAAAAACAAAATCTACGTTAACGCAAGCGTAGCCACGAGCAGAAACTAGTATTTAATAATCTTAATTCTTTCAGAGATATGTTTTGCGTCTTCTAAGCGGTGCAGTACAAGATCTTGGTTGGGAGGTGTCTGCGAACGAGAGCGTAGTGCGCGCGCAGCACAGAGCTGATCTGCTGTCTACAGCTTGCCATCTCCAACATGTCGAGTGCTTGGAGCATGCCGTTAGGATGTATACAAACTGGATGCTGACACCGAATCCTGATGCGTATAACGAGTAAGTCTTTATAAACAAGCATGGTAATAAACATTTTTCTTTATTGTATATTGAGGTTCCTATACTAATATTTATTCTTCATAATTAACAATGTTTATTTTAACCTACATAATATAAAAAGAGAACGGGACTGACTACCTGACTAATGTGTCAATGCTCAAACCTTGAATTGATCGAATTAAAATTTAAATTGGGCGCAGAGATAAGACACAGATAAGTATTTGCTGATGAAAATAAAAATTCAACATCTAAAGGTATATAACGGGGCTTTAAAGTTTGTATGGAGATATTAAAATTTGTGCCAGCATAGTCGCGAGCAAGAACTACTTTTTTATCCAATATGTCCAACTAATTTTTTGTGATTTATTATATTTTGATTCAAAAATAGAGATAATAGTTTAAAGGGATTTTATATAGAATTCGAAATGGAAGTCATTCAAGTAAAGTTCTAAAAAAAGCATTTTTAAATCCTCAAAATAAATTAAAAATGTAATTAAATTAATGAAAAGGTACCGCCGTACCTGTTCATAATATAGATTCTACCGATAAGAACCAGCAAGTAACTCGGTATAGAAATATATAATAAATATTGATGATGAATGATTTTTATAAAATTTCAAGTACTTGGATGATGATTATAATAAAGAATTGTAACAGTTTTTCATTGCCTGAATTGATAAAACGACGTTATCTAAAAATGAAACCTTCGCCTCTAAAAAGTCACTGAATACTAAATTTTATTAAGATCGTTTCATGGTCCTTTCCGAGACGCAGATTATATACTTGGTACACATTACACACACTTAGAATTGCTCGTTTAAAGGTATTAGGTACAGAGTTAACAATAAGTAATATTTCCAGGATACACGCGGACATCAGAAGCACAGTATATTGTGTTGGGGTTCAAGCAGGAGGCGCGAGGGAATGGCGCTTCGCTTGGGACCGCTTTTTGGTAGCGAGCGCTCCTTCAGAGAGGGAACTGTTACTGTCAGTGCTGGGATGTACCAGGGCACCATACCTGCTGTATAGGTCTGAACTATTTAGAAACAAAGTTGATTTAATTTTGTCACTTTTTGACCTTTCAACAGTAGTAGAACATTAAGTAGCTGTTAAGTACTTTACTTTAGATTTTAATTTACAAATTTCTGCTTTCGTTTTGACTATTTTTCTATCCTTGATGTTTCGTTTCATATTGGTGTGCCGAATTACGTTTTGTTTAATTGAAAACTAATATTTTATTTCAAGTAGCCTTTAGGTTTTATGCCTTTAGCCTTTAAAATGAAACTAAGTAGCAATAGATATAGTGTATTAAAATTAAATAGTACTTAGGAGTTAAATTGTCCTTAAATTCTCTTTAATTGATAACTAGTCTCATAGTCCAGTTCTTAAATTCTTCTTTAGTTAATCCTTTAAATGTATAATCTCATGTTATCACTCCGAAACGGAATGTTATAAACCAAGATAGCAGAAGAATTCAGAGATAATATTTTGGCCGTACTTTCTTCACCATTCAAATAACTATATTGTATTTTGTATTTTTACAGATATTTAGATCTGTCCCTTCGAAACGACAGTGGGATACGAAAACAAGACACTGTGAGAGTATTTTCTGCTGTCGCAAGTTCCTCCATCGGAGAGCCGATCGCCTTCAACTTTGTGAGAGCCAATTGGCAAAGGCTAAAAGAATAGTAAGTCACTTATCATATCGTTGTCTCAGATTTTCGCGATTATTATTCATTAAAATAAAACTATTTTAAACGGATTTAAATCGCGTATAATTTTTTTTTTTTTTATCATCCCGACGTTTCGAGCACTCTGCAAAGTGCTCGAAACGTCGGGATGATAAAAATAATTATACGCGATTTAAATCCGTTTAAAATAGTTTTATTTTAGTCACTTATCATGTTTAATAAATAAACGCATCACTATCAACCCATTAGGATCTCATGATGGTGTGTTGGGGGTCAGGAAACATACAACGCAAACACGAACACTCAAACCACGACAAACATCCGTATGGCCAATACAGACGTTTGCTTTGAGCGGGGATAACCCGGTACCGTTACCATCAGTCTGTAGTAGTGACATCTGTTAATATTTAATGTAATTGTGATAAAAATGTTGACGATTCACGGTGACATTCATAAATATATCAGTACATTGCAAATGTAATATTGCGATTTATATAAAGAAAATTCGGCAATTTAATCATCGAGATTATATCGAACGAACCCCAATACGATAATTGGATGATGATAAGCAATTACGTGTAAACCCACAAGTCATATTCTGATAACGCATGTATTTTACAAAAATACGCTCGGAAAAAAGTTCCTTAATATAATGTTTCGATTATTGAAGTGTGTTCCATATTTTGCAGGTTACAATAATCTCATACATTTAAAAACATATTATTAGATAAATGTTTTAATTATACCAATCTGGTTTTAATTATATATACCTATTATAATATAAAAGAGGAGATAGGTGTATATTTCTTCAAACAGATTTAGTAGAAATAGGTTTGACATCTTTAGACACCATTTTCTCAAAATGAAGTCCCTGTGGCTTGACATTGTGTTGCTTATCAGCGTTCAATACTGCTGTAAGCCAGGGAGGAGTTGTGTATCCTGCCGATTCTAGATGAAGTTATAGCATTAGGTCAAGGCTTCACAATTGGATGCTGATAAGCAATAATGTGTCAACCCACAAAAAGTCAAATTCGGAGATATTGATGTATTTTGAAACTGGATCACCTATTTAATATTATTAAAAAATAAATCAGCCAAGTGCGTGTCGGGCCACGCACAATGTAGGGTTCCGTAGTTGTCAGAATTGTCAAGATCGGTCAAGCAATCTTCGAGTACCTATTTTCGTAAAAATGTTTGAATGTGAATTATACTAACGATTTTGAACATTAAATGTTCGTCGATTATTTATTATTCTAACACTTATAAAATATACTTAGCGCCGATAAATTTCCTTCCTGATTAGCGCCTATGAAATCTATGGAGATTTGGTTGAAAACTTCATAAGCGCGATTAAGAATCACTCGCGACATGTTTTATTAAGACATTGTTTTATACCTTATTTTATATTTTATTTTAATTTAAACTTATTAAATATTTATTTACTTATTCATTTAAATTCATATATTAATTTAAAATTATTAATATTTACATAATGTGATGCTTTAAAAAGTGAAATATTTATTTTTACTTAGATCATCTATAACTCGATAACCATAAGAACCAACATAGCCGTGATAATTTTCCTTTTAAATTCATTATATGTACCGCTATCGTGAATTTTTTCATATTTTTAGACGCAGCAGTTTAGTGGGTAGAGGGGGGGGGACACTTGACTCTAAGAAAAATTGACACTTCAAAGCTTAATATTTCGGAAACAGTTCGTCGTTCGGAAAAATGGTTTTCCCACACCTATAACATTTTTAAAAGACCTATCTAACGATACCCCACAACATGAATGAGAAAAAAAATTTTTGGTCTCTCTTAACACATAGGAAAGACACCCTGAAAAAAAAATATTTTTAAGATTTTATTGTACGACGTTCTCGGCGTAATTCATATGTATACTCATACCGAATTACAGCTTTCTGGTATTAAGGGTTTCGGAGCAAAGCCGCGGACAGACAGACAGACAGACAGACGGACAGACAGACAGACAGACAGACAGACGGACATGGCGAAACTATAAGGGTTCCGTTTTTTACTACGGAACCCTAAAAATTCAAGCCACATAAACGAAATAAGCACGGAAAAAAGTCTCTTAAATAATTGTTTCAATTTCCAAGTTCGCTCCATATTTTGCAATTTATAAAATAATCTCAAATATTTGAAAAACTTTTTATTAGATGTCATATTAAATATATAAATCTGATTTTAATTATTTATACTTTTTATAAAAAAGAAAAGAAAAGGTGGATATATACTTCTTCAAACATATTTGTTAAGAATCGATTTTACACCTTTAGACGCCATTTTCTCAAAGTGAAGTTTGTGTGGCTTGACATAGCATTGCTTATCAGCGTCCAATTATGTTGTTCTAATATAATTTACAGTGTAGTAAATTTTGAGTCCATAAGTCCAGCAAAAGTTGCTCACGTCCTTTCAATAACTAGAATAGAGCTGATAACCTTCAGACGTTTGTACAGATCATAAGTTATAGCTAAGCACATATCGCTTACATCGTCTTTCAAACAAAAGAAACTACATCAAAATCGATTCAATCATTAAGGAGCCACGTCGAGCTTATAACACCCCATGTTTCGCTATTGTAATAAAATATTTCATGACTCGTGGTAAGATGTATAAAAATACCAGCAGATAATTTGCATAGGCAATCTTTATCTTTATTATCATAATTATGTGTTATTATCTAAAATATTTTGTTTTGCAAAGTTATAATATTGCTTATTTTAATGTCATAAGAAATATCTTTTATTTCAGTGTTGGATCGGTGTCTACTCTTAACTCTATACTTAAAGTTGTCACCAGAAGACTGAATCAAGTTCATGAGTATGATGAGGTACTGTTTTTAACATTTCTTAAACACATACATTTATAAGATATAACAAACTAGATTCCGCTTACGGCTTCGACCATGTGCTTTGTTAATAATTTTGTTGTATAGGCTATATTATTGTAAATTTTTGTCAAAATCTATTCAGTAGTTTTGTTTTAAAATCGAAATAAGTGTAATAAGGATTTTATCCAAGTAAACGTATCTATACTAATATTATAAAGCTGAAGAGTTTGTTTGTTTGATTGTTTGCTTGAACGCGCTAATCTCAGGAGCTACTGGTCCGATTTGAAAAATTCTTTTATTGTTAGATAGGCCATTTATCGAGGCTATAGGCTATATATTATCACGCTATAGGTATATAAAGTTTTCAAAAGTTCTAAAAAAAAGTCCGCGACAGCATATGCCTATCATTTAAGGTAAGCTCACTATAACCTTTTTTATACTAGTCAAAGTTGTTCTAAAATAATGCACTATTAGCCCAAAGTAACTATTCCACGCGGACGAAGTCGCGCGCGGAAGCTAGTCGTATATAAAAGTGTTTAGAAGTCATATCACTTTTTAAAAATGTCTTGTAAACTAAAGTCTGTAATCCAGTCTATGTTCTCCCTTACCGGTCCTTCTTGATCCCTTAATAATAGTTTCTAAATAAAGTATTTCAGCCTTATCTTCATATGTCATTTTTATCTTAATCTTTATATCGGGTTTAAGAACTTTATTTCTAAAGAATTGACATTCACTTAGAGCTAATATACAATTTGACAATTTAACCAGTAGTTCGTACATTTATACCTAACAATAATAAAAAAAGTAGAGGGTACTTCAAGACAGTTCATATGTAACAAGGCACTAGTGCGACTGGAAGTGTTAACGCGCATTAAAATGAGTTTGTTGTATTGAGATATATATTAATCTTCATATGTATATATTTTGATAAAAGTGAATTTTCTTAGTAAATACGGTATTCAAATACTTTTCTTTCATAAAAATAACATTTCTTACAATATCTTAAGTCTTAATCATTAAAAAATGCAAAGATATTTATAACAGATAGCTTTAAAAGATATTTTTTGTCTCTCCTGTATGGTTTCTGCAGTTTGCATATACGAGCTATCACATCTAGACCGATGATATTACGATATTTTTAATGTCTTCTATTATATGTTGTATATGTTTCTAGTTAAAGCGGTTCGTAGCGACATCTTGTAGCGACCTCGGGCGACCGGTCCAGCAAGTTTTAGAGAGAACAGCCGCCAACGTGCAATGGATGGAACGGAACTATGAAACCATTGTCACCTGGCTCTTAGAAGTCGACAAATCTTTAAACGTCACTGACGCGTGATCGACTAGTAATATTGACTTGTCTATAATTTAGAGTAATATTAGTGAATATTAGACAAACATTACGGGTTTAGACAAACTTGTGTTATTGTGAATTATTTTGTCTTCTGTAACGTACTATTTTGTCTACTTTTCTTTTGTCTTCTGTTGTGTTGAAGACTAATCAAAACGTATGGTGATCGTGACTAGTTTAATGATTCGTGTTCATTGATTTTGACTTGTCAATTTTTGATTTGTTAGTCATTACACAATTTTTTCTAAACCCGTTGGTATCATATCGTTCATCCAATAAAATATGTAGTTAATTCGTTGGTAGTAAATTGTGTAAGAGATAATGAATAAATTTTATTATAACTAAATTCCTAATCGATGTATAAAAACGTGTGCAACCGACACTATCGCGATTAGGCAAGAATTACACTTGTAAGTTTTGGTCAGCGGTTATCATAAGATTTAAATATTCACCATTGCTTTCACCTGATTTCATTGTCAGTAACATATTTATTGATACTTACAGCTTTCGTTACCAGGTTACAGAGTGATTTTTTTATCACTTATGAGAATAAAACTTACTAGTGTAATTCCCGCCTTAGGAAGAGACAGAGGGCGTCAACTTCTTATGTCTTCTGTGTACTTCTTATGTCGTTGACAATTTGGTCTTTTTAATACATAGCGAATTCATCTCAATTTTTCGGAACTTTAAAAAGGACATTTGTTAAATTACTTTACTTAAATTATAGTAAAATGGTCTTGTTTACAAATATTGTTAATTATGCTTTTTAGTATAATATAATACATATGTTATATTTACTGTTTCTCACATAATATTTAAGGCTAATGGATTGTGAATAATATTTTTATCAGGCGTGATAAAAGATCCGGCAAAATGTCGATAAATAAAATTATTTTGCTATTTTTGTATCATTCGTTTAAAGAATGTTAATTTAATTTACCAATTTGTTTTTAATTTTGTCTTTTTTTATAAAACAATAATGTAAATTATCACGTTTTGGATGAACGATTGATATGAAAAATATGCATACATTTGTAAATGTAACATTATAGGATGATTCAGCAAAGACGGGTCCTGGAATAGCGCTAACCGCAATTTAGCGGCCGCTTTTTAACATTTATTGATATCACGCAAATTTTGTCTATAGAAATAATAGTTTTCTGAAATTTTTGATACCGTAAATCGATTTTTTTCACCTCCGTCATATTACGTCCGCTAAATGACGGCAACGCGTTTCCAGGAAGCCAAAGCTTAATGCTTGTATTCGAGAGATAAATCTGAGCTTGTCTTATACAAGATAAATTAATATCGCACTAGTCTAAAGAATCTCTTTGATTATGTATAAATAAGATTATATTAAAATACTAACGGATTAATGTAATTCGTTTCTAAAATAAATATAAATATAAAGATTTTGTTTTTTTTTTATTCTTAAGGGTACGTGTTAATCAAAGATTTTCGGTCTTTGATTCGGTTTGGGGTTTGCTCAGACGAGGTACTTTGTTTGGCCCACAGTTGACTTAAATACATAAATCGTCAAAATTAAAATATACTTTGATCAAGTAGGCTTTCATAAGCACTTTTGAAATTTATTTAATTATTTAAATTATTGAATCCGTTCGGAATGTAGATTCTACCAAGAAGATCATACGTTTAGGAGTTAAAAATATACTAAATTCAAGCATCTTTATCATATACTCTTATCTTATACAGAATATACTTTCGTTATTAAGGACTTTTAAATGTATATGTTAAATTAAGGTCACTATATAAAACTCTTGATCGGACTTCTGCCTATGTGGTACTTTTGGTCTTTGATGTGTTATGCGATACAATTCTACATGATCCATTACGAATATCCGCCAACTCACAGTGGAGCAGCGCGGTGGATAAGTTCTTAACCTTCTCCTTAATAGGAGAGGAGGCGTTTGCTCAGTAGTGGGACATATACAGGCTGTTATTTTACTTTACTAAACCTAATTTGTTTTGCGAGAGCCACAGTCTGTGAAACGTTACGCGATCATTTTAACGTGAATACTTTTACTTCGGTGTCATATTGATTTTTTTTTCCTTATATGTATTACATGCATGTCGTAGCCAACTCGCTTAATCAGCCGTTAAATTAACAGCCTAGCTTCAACTAGCGGCTTGACCAATATGCAATCTATCCGTCTATTACAATATTTCATAAAGTGGCTGATTTTTGTTTAAGCCATTCATACAATAGGGTGACCATGTTACAAAACCAGAAATTGTTTATTTAATTAGAACCGAATTGCCTAAAGCCGACTCCACCTGGTCCTGGTCTATTCTACTCCTAGAGTGTTTTTGTAAGTCCGAGGCGCGGAGGGGGAGCCTCCGCCTGCTGTAACGTAGCGCAGGGACCGTGCGAGCCGAGGCTACAGAGACGAGTATGGATGCTTACGTTTTGTTATGTCAAGACGGAGAGGCTGCTCATCCCGCAGCACCGGAGACGTTTATAGCCCGAATTTGTTTTAAAAAGATCATCATAAATTTTAGCCACTGTATCCTCAAGGAACTTAAAGATTATTCAAATGAATAGGCTTGGTAAGTAGTAAAGTGTTGAATAGGCAAATAATTAAATGTTATCTATCCAAGGTATTTGCCTAGCTAAGTGATTAAATGGATGAATATCATTCGGGCCGCTAGTTGACAGGTGGCGTAAAATAACAAGGCTATTAATTGAACGGTTTACGAGTTACCTGCGATATATATACAAGTTCTTGAAAGCTTTAGTATATAGACACTAAGAGCCAGTGCTGTGCCCCGTGCCAATTTTGGTATCATCCATTTAAGCCTTTCCTGAGCGTTGAAGACTCCTTCGAGCCTATCCTTCGAGGGAATTCGGAAAAATCACGAAAATTGGAGTGGGGTGGAGTTACTCCTCCAAGTTTACTTCCAATTAATTTATTACGCTGTTTAATATTCCATATTTGAATTAGATTATATCTTTAAAAAATTGGTGAAGTTAGTCTTAAATCTATTTACGTATTATCAGGGTGGACGGGGTTAAAAAGTTGCCATAAAAAATTTAATTGATTAATATGGATTGATTTAAAACATTAATGTAATTATGATCGTGAGGAGGTCCAAAGGAGTCGTGGTGCGGTTTAAGACTTACCTCGTAGATTTAGAAGGAATTGTAGACCTGTACAAAAATAAGCGCTCGACATCGCGTTTGCATTGGTCCTTAAAAACTATTTGAAATGTAACGTATTTTATTATTTAGTAATATAAAATAGAAAATAAAAGTTAATGTAGTATAAAGATGATCAAAAATAAATGTTTTTATTTAGAAAAATAATTTTGTTTTATTAATTTCTTTTTATTACAAATATTTGCGACTTTATTTGACGCCGACTAGCTAATGAAACTCAACCTTAATTTTTTATAAATGAGTATTCGTATTTTCATTCATACGATGCGATGTTGCGTCGTGGGTTTTTTACGTTGCACGTCATAGATTTCACGTACCGTCATCACGTCCAAAAATTCAATGTAATAGCGCGTATGTTATTTTTCGAGATCAATACAATTTACGATTAAGTACAACGTGTCATATTAGACAAATATTATGAATTTATTGATACGTCATTCATCGAAATTAGTTTAGTAGTTTAGGCGCTATGGTGGAACACAAGCGAATAAAAACATATAAAAACGTACATACATATACATAGACTGCTGTCAGGGTATTGCAATTGGCGATGAAGCTGTAATTATTAATTACTCAAAATAATGATTAGAGTAACGATTATTTGTGATAAGGAGATAATGTAGAGCTATAATGATAGCAGAATAAAATTTCAAAAATAAAATAATCCAGTTGCCGGTCAAACGGCAAACGAATTTGTTGCCTTCAAAATCAAAGGTAAGAATTTTTTTAATAAGTAATATTAATCTCCAACCAGACCCGCGCCAAGCCTAATCGACGCCGTCGTGCAACTATTTTATATGCGCCTTTTTTGTATGGCGATATAAGTAGAAAACGGTTTAATCTAATCAACAAGCCTTTTCCGCGAAGTTTTAGTACGAAACCCAATGTATATATTAAAAATTTGAAAATTTTAAATATAGGCCCAGCGCCCTTTTGACTCGGCGCCGTCGTGCGTCGCACGACTTTGCACGTATGGACGGCGCGGGTCTGTCTCCAACTCTTGCAAAGAATTGGTAAATTCATCAGGTGGCTAATTTGGGAAATTGTAGCTATCACTGTGATGTTAAGAGATATAATTCAATTACTTCAAACAATATTGTAAATTGTATATTAAAATTTAAGTATACTTTATTGAAATTCGCTTTTAAGCATTTTCGTTTTGTTAATTTACATATCAATCATTTAGTTCACTGAGAAGATGATCAAATGTAAAATAAGAGCTTTTTATTTATAATGCATATAGTATTTTTGTCCATGTGTATGTCTGTATGTAGTAGCTAGATGGATAACAAATGGAGACGTTACTATATTATCTGGGGCCGGTGGCAAATTCTTTGGATGCGCCTCGAAGCAAAAATCGTCTCGTTATAACTTAATTTTAATGAACCACTTAAGTAGTTACTCAAAACTATTGGTAATATTGTGTGCATTTTAGATATATATCTGATAAGGTTTTTTTCATACGCATAGGTTTATATATATTTAAAACGAAATACCATTTTATTTTTAATGAGATTTATATTAATACAATTTTTTTAGGCCAGGGCCTACTTCGGTCCGGGATCCGTGGCTTTTTGCTTTTAGATGGCGCTGCCTTGGGCGGGACAACCTGTAAAGTCCGCTAGTTTTATATAATAATTAATTTAACGACGCCTGTTCTAATGTGATGGTATCATTACATCCAGACATTTGCTGGTTCGGTTTTATTATGATTTGATGATCCTAGGGAAAATTGGGTGCTCATACGCAATAATATGTCAACCTACAAAAGGTAAAATTCGGAGATATTGATATAATCTGATAATGCGTTAGACATTGAACATTACTCATAAAAAATTCAAACATTTAAACTAAATAAGAAGGAAAAAATTTTCTAAATTAATGTTTGGAAAAAGAAGTGTGTTACATTTTTTGCGTTACGCAATAACCTCATATCTGAATAACTTATTATTTGAAAGAACTTTGTATTATACATTTATTTATATAAAATATTGATATATTCGATTTTAAACCAATTTATTAAGAATAGATTTGACATATTTAGACGCCATATTCTTAAGCTCGACATAGTATTGCTTATCAACGTCCAATTAGTTTTTGAATTTGTGTGTACACTCTTCTTCAGAGAGTATATAAAGTTACCAGTTGTCATTGGTATCACAATCATCTAATTATGATTGATATTGATAGGATTTTACTTTTTTAATAGAAAATTTTGATTTTTTAATGAAAGCAAGTAATAGTTTTACTTCAAAAACTTCCTCTACCAACCCAAAGTCGTGTCAATCGCTTAAGCAACAATCAAAATACTAGAATAGTAAGCAGATTTTGCCTCAAATGGGGCTAGGGACAAGATGGCCATGAGATTTGGCCTTTAAATGTTAGATTTATAATTATTCACTCCTACAATAGGAGAATTTTATTGATTGCAAAGGAACTTTAATTTTAAAAACTCTAGTAACAAAAATTTATACAAATAGTTTTTCAAGATTGGTAATTAAATTCGAGCTATTTTTTCTACTTATACATATGTAAAAATGTAAAAGTATCTCTGTCTATCCACCTGTCTGTTTGTTATAGTTGCAAGTCTAAACGTTAGAGGCCATCCCGACTGCCGTCCTCCTCGGGAAATACAGTATATTATGTGGCATTGAGAACCGTCTTTCTTAATTTAATGTTTATACAAATTTCATTTCTTAGTGTTAACCGCTGAGGAGTTTCCTCGCCGAGAATCTTCCCTCGGTTCTACAGTCAAGTATAATTTACAACGGCCTTTCATTATTGACTGTTTATATAAAATTTCGTGTCTACGCTGTTTACTGTTGATGCTTTCCTTCTTCTGGAGCGAATCCAGGAAGTAGAATCAGGTCATTTTTATAATGTAAATGCCAATTGTCATTGGAACTGAACCAATAAAATTTCAACTACGCATGTTAAGAGGAAATAGTTCTAATTAAGCTTTCATTATTTGACTCACACTAACATAGTGAGTCAGATAAAAGCTTGTAATAATAATATTATAATATTAAGTATAATATTAAGTATTATAATATTAAGTATTATTATTATTATTATATTAAGTACGTAATATTATTAACCTACAAATTATCATTGATAAAATTTTCCCGAAAGATTACTATAAAATAATATTTATTTGATAATAGGTACATTTATGACTATATATTATTAAAATGTGATAAAAGCGAAGTAAAGAATTATTTATTTTATCACTTTCTGTATTAAATAATTAGCTATAAATCATTATCAATCATTTTGTTTGTTTATTTCTAATCATAATAGAATAGAATAGGCAACATGCGATTCGGAATCGTGGACAGAGGTTTTTTTTTATTTTTTTGTGTATTTGTTTCTTCTGTTGTTTTTATTAATTTTAAACAACTTTAAAACTGACCATTGATAATTTAAGTACCAATGGTTCCATTTTTACCCAAATGCGTGGCACAAATGAGTGTTGTGTTTATTAGCCTATGTATATATGTATGTATGAATGTGCGTTTAATTCAACACGAATATCATAAAAGGCATAACAATTTGGAAAAATCAAAATGTTTGACTTAGGGCGCCACAATGTGAAAAAAAATAACGAATTACGTCAAATAGGTTATCGTTGATTTAAAAATCATTTTTAGGCGTTTCTTATAATTCTTCAAATCAATACCGTTTAGGATTTAATCGCTTGAAATTATTTCAAAGTTGGTTGGTAACGATTCTCACTTATACACTTTTAGACAGAAATGATATTGATACGGTACTTCTGACTTTAAACAAATGGTCTCGTTACGCAGTCGGGTTTTTATTTTTTAAACTAATCATTGTTAATTGTATTAAAATTTTAAACGTGCGGTAGTTTACGTCTAAACTAGAACACGTTGATCTCCACTGACAATGTTTCAAATTTTGGCACACGAATTTGGCACGTACACGGTAGTGAACGAAAATATCACGAAGAAGCTGCCATGTCTCAGGAGTAGATCTGATATACATTTGTCAATCCGTATTGAAGTAGCGTTGTGGATAAAGCTCCTAGCCTTCTTCAGTTGTGGGTCATTAAGAGTATAGTACTTACAGTACACACGCTTTAGAATTTTCGCATTATAATACCAAGGTTAACTAACTAACTGTTTATCAAATATATACGATAAAAATGCACTTATCATTATAAGGCTTTCATTATCCTTATCAATTTACGTTCTTGTCGATGTTTATAGCAGGTTATAAAATCAACGACGTTTTGAATACCTTTTATTAATTATATATTCGTGTTTTTGATGGTACTACCAAAATTTATATGACATTTTATATATATATATATATATATATATATATATATATATATATATATATATATATATATATATATATATATATATATATATATATATATATATATATACATATATAACTTCCAATAAGGAACTTTTGTGCGAAATATCACGCTTTTAAATCTTTTACGTTGTCCCTCAAGCACTTGTTAGAATTTGAGACATAGGTAAATAAAATGTTAATATTTATTTGTTATAGATGGCGACATCAAAACTATTTGTTCTGGCGTTAGCATGCCTCTATGTACATGCAGTCCCAAGTCCGCCAGTAACTAGGAATACGATTTTCTTAGACGAAAAACTAGAAGGTGAAATCTTTGAACATATTGATGACTATGAAACGATCGCATACAACACACCAGCACTGAACTATCGGCTACCGACGACTACACGCCCACGCCACTATAATCTTCTATGGGGCATTGATATTAATGCATTTATGCTTGCTGGTACAGTTACAATTAATCTAGAGGCTACACAACCCAATGTCAGCGAAATCGTCATTCATTCGCATGATCTGACGCATCAGTCAATTGTATTGACAAGAGGTACTACGGTCATAACTCAGACGAATTCTGTTGATTCTGAATTGCAATTTTTGAAAATAAGACCGACGACAGGATTTTTAGAATACAATGCAACCACTCCTGTGGTTTACACTCTCACTATACAGTTTACCAGCCCGTTGCGAAATGACATGTATGGAATCTATAGAAGTTGGTTTAGGAATACTTCTTCATCGGCCATTAGGTAATATTATGTCCTTAATAAGTAACTCAATTTTATTTAAGACAAATCAAATCATGTTCTTAATTATCGTTTTAAATTTCAACTCGTAGTTGGATGGCATCAACACAGTTCCAAGCCACATCAGCACGTTTCGCCTTCCCATGTTATGACGAGCCCAGTTTTAAGGCTACTTTCGACATTACCATTAGACGTCCAACTAACTACTACAGTTGGTCTTGTACGAGAATTGCCCAAACACGGAATAGTGATGTATCGTAAGTGATTAAATATTTTCTTTTTTTTGCAGTTAAATAAATTATAATAGTAACGTTTCATGATTATGGTACTTCATTTATAATTGTATTAATTTTTTAGTGGCTATCAAGAAGATATATATAATACGACACCTGTAATGTCGACTTATTTGCTCGCTCTAGTCGTTGCTCAATACGACTCCCAGGCTAGACCGCAGACCGGCTTGCTCAGATATGAAGTGATTGCAAGGCCATCAGCTATTTTAGAAGGACAAGGAAATTACGCCATGAATACCGGCGAACGACTTGTCTTGAGCATGAATAATCACACCAATATAGAATTCTTCAGCATGAATCCTAATCTCAAGATGACTCATGCAGCCATTCCTGATTTCTCAGCAGGTGCTATGGAGAATTGGGGTCTGATCACATATAGGTAGATACTTGTTATGTAGATTGTTTCAAGATGTGACTCGTTATTTATATAGTAAAGTAGTAATAAATTGTAAATATCTCACTGGCAAAGGCCTCCTCTCCTATTAAGGAGAAGATTTAATTGTTAGGAGTACATTTTATTTAAACACAAAATTAGCACTTGAAAACTATTGTACTTATCATTTTGCTTGATTGACAATTTGAAAAGTATATTTTGTGATTTTACAAGTGAGTGATTTTCCAGCTGAGTCCAAAATGATGTAAAAATAATTCTACTCAAGTAGAGATAATTCTTTTTGACATAATTTTAGTAAATCATTTCAGTAGTAGTATTTATTTAAACCGTAATTATTGTATAGTTACAATATTACGTATTCCTTTATTAATTATATTAATTTTCACAGAGAAGCCTATTTGATGTACGATGAAAATAATACCAATGATTATTATAAACAGCTCATTGCCTATATCTTGTCACATGAAATTGCGCACATGTGGTTTGGTAACTTGGTTACATGCGAATTCTGGGATAGCTTATGGCTTAATGAAGGTTTCGCCAGATATTATCAATATTTCCTTACTCATTGGGTACGTATTTTTAAGCCCCGACCAAAAAAGGTGTCAATTAATTTGATGTGTATATTTGTATTTGTGTGTGTGGAATTTTTTGTGTTTTTTGTTATCTGTTCAGGCGTTTGAAGATTATTCATCTCTTTTTTAATCGTTGAAAGGATCTGAAACTTCTACAGATCCGATTGATTTGGAATCAACTACATTTTAATAATATTAAAATAATGTAGTTGTGTAAACTAGACCTGATGATGCAGCATGATCTGGAATCAGTAGGATACACCACTCCTCACCAACTTTGAGCTTAATTACCATTTTGGAGTTCCTTGGTCTCAATAAATAGATTGTCGGGGTGCTTATTACATTTCTAACTTTATATTATTATGCAATATTGCACGACTGTTCAAAAAAGGGGTGTTATGTTGGGAATCAGTAATATATTATTATACGCACGTGCTACACGTGTAATAGGGCCGAAATTTTTTGCTTGTCTATACCATGGTGTGGGGTGTTGTTGGATAGGTCGTTTAGAAATATCGCACGTGTGGGAAAACTACTTTTCGATTTAGTGATCCGTCTCCGAAATATTAAACTTGTTCAATTTATTCTTCTTTTTCTATATGTAAAAAAATCTCTGTAATTTTTTATACAATAAACTAAAAAGGAAAACTATTACAGTTTGCAAGTGTACATGTTGGAAACAATTTTATAAGCAACTGAATTCAAGAGCAACATATGGAATTTCGTTTGCTTGGATGACTTACTTATTCTAATTTTTTGATTTTAAAAACGAATTATTAAACGGATTTTAATAAAAATAATTTTCAAAATTGGTTAAGAAATTACGGAGTTCTGAAGTAACAGACATTAGAAATATAGGACATCTCCTCTCTTTGAAGTCGGTTGACAAGAAAAATTTTCAATAAATTTCATTGAAAATTTCTTTTATGAAAGTTTAGTATTACGTGTGTAAAATTAGTAGTGAATATAAATTTATGAACTGTACAAATTTATGAAAATCGGTAAATTATGTCAGCCACCTATGCGCTTGGGCATTTTACTTGTAGCAGTGGCTTATTGATTAATATATGTACATATTAAGAAAGTACATATTAAAAAGTTATAAGTAGCTAAAGCATATTTTTCTGTTCAAGATTATATAGATGATAAAGATGCTTGGATTTAGTATAAGCTGGATTCACACAGGGTATTAATATGTATATTTGTGACTCATAAATGTATTTACCCATTGTAAAACTTTTTAAAAGAGTAATTATCGAGTTTCTTGCCGGTTCTTCTCGGTAGAATTTTCATTCCGAACCGGCAGTAAATTAATGAATTAATTAGTTTTTTTGTTTCTGTATTGACGATTCAAGAGTGCTTGTAAAAGCGTACTTGAATAAAGCATATTTTGGTTTCGATTTTTTTATTTTTATTTTAATTTTATCATCGTAAGAAAAAAAATCATAAAAATGTGAATAAATTAGCTTCGAAAAATATTTTTACAAATCATATTAATTTTCAGGTGGAAGATTATATGAGATTAGATAAACGTTTCATAAACGAACAAGTGCACACAGCATTGTTATTTGACTCTTCAGAATCTGCGCACCCATTAACTAATCCCAATGTTGGTAGTCCAGCATCAGTCAGTGCTATGTTCTCTACAATATCCTATAATAAAGGTGCAGCTATTATTCGGATGACAGAACATTTTCTCGGTACCGCAGTTCATACTCAGGGACTTCGAAACTATTTAAATGCAAAGTACGTATCATGAACAGAGTCACTTAAGTGGTCCACTGGGCACAGGGTGGCCCAAAAGTAATGGCATAGTTTGAATTGGACGAATTTCTAGCAGAAGGCGACAAATGTCAGTGTGCAGTGACATTTATGATGTAGACCACCATGGCTAATTGACAATTTATTTACTATATAAATAAATTGTCAATTAGCCATGGTTCTTGCAAGACTTGGAAAGCTAACATTGAAGAAGAAATCGCCAGTTTGGATGTTTTGCGAGAAACAATTCTAAATGCCGTTTAACGAGAGATATGCATTAATTCGGGAGGTGGCCATTTGAGCGATATAATTTTTTCCAACAAATATAACAAATAATGCACTTTCAAATAATTTTTTTGATGATAACTCTTTGTTACATTAATAACAAAATAGCAGCCATTTCAAACTATGGCATTACTTTTGCGCTACTTGTATTCGAATTATTATAATCAATATAATTTTTTAGCCGTTTTGGTGTCGCACGACCGATCGATCTTTTCCGAGCACTCGAAGCCGCTGGCAATGTGGCTGGCGCTTTTTCACAGTACGGTAATTTCTCATTCATCGATTACTATAGAAATTGGACCGAGCAAAGCGGTCATCCAATCTTAAACGTTCAAGTGAACCATCAAACTGGAGATATGATCATTAATCAGGTATTGGATAATTTCTTAAAAATATATTGAGAGAACAAGGGTTTAGTTGGATTATACATGTATATTAAATTTTCTAGCGACGGTTCAGTATTAACACTGGTTATGCTGCTGCGAATTTGAACTACATTGTTCCTATCACCTTTACGAGTGCTGCCAATCCCGATTTCGACAACCTTAAGCCTAGTCATATCATAAGGGATGCTGTTACTGTCATTAACCGTGGATCAGTAGGAGATCAATGGGTGGTCTTCAATAAACAACAGACTGGTATTTATTTGTTTTATATTTTTATTAATCGTTTATCCCAAGAAACTTTAATATTGGTTGTTACGAAGTTTTATGTCTGTTTTGATATATTTTAATCTTTCAGGTTTCTACAGGGTTAATTATGATGAATATACTTGGAATCTCACCATTGTAGCCTTACGTGGTCCAAATAGAACATTGATCCATGAATATAACAGGGCGCAGGTAAGGACGCAATTATTTTAACTTGAAATGAAAAAACGAGGCCGAGGACTCTTTTATGCATATTTTCCGATTATTTGAAAACGGCTTGACTTTGAATTTGACTATTTTTTTTTGTTTGAAAGGATATAATTTCTGATTGCATTAAACGTTCGTCAAAATCGGTATATTAGTTTTGTTTTAAAACCAAAATATACGTATTGTATATCGTACTAATAAACGAAATTACGTATTTTGTACAAGAAGGCGGTCCGTTTTCTGAAAAAACTCTTATAGTATATATACTTAGCAATTGCATTTGGTCTAACAATTTTATATTTACTTTTTAGATCGTTGATGATGTTTTCCAATTCGCCCGAGCTGGGCTTATGTCTTACAATAGAGCGTTTAATATTCTATCCTTCCTTGAAAACGAGACTGATTACGCTCCGTGGGTCGCTGCTATAACTGGTTTCAACTGGCTCAGAAATAGGCTTGCCGGTACTCCTTACCTCACCCAATTAGAGGTACAGTATACATTAGATAAAAAAGTAGTTATTTTATCATTTTTTGGAGTATATTCATTTGTTTTTTTTTTCACTATTGTAATCATGTATCATTCATAACTATATCAATATATAAGTATAGTATTTCTTTAAATTATCATTAAATAGAATGTAGTATTCATGGGTTTCCACAACGTTTGTTCTAATGGAATGTCGCCAAAAGAAATTATCTTGGAACGTCATTGAGCTTCCCCTGACAAAAAACTATTTAATTCATATTTTATCGCGATAAGACCCGTTATATTAAATATGAATAGTATAAATCGAATAACTACTAAATGTAAAACTATTTAATATTAGAAATGAACAGAAAAGTTTTTTTTACAGACTCAAATAGTTTCCTGGGCATCGAACGTGATGCGTCAATTGACTTACAGACCTATTGAAGGCGAGAGCTTCATGAGGTCATATCTAAGATATCAGCTGGCCCCTCTGATGTGCAACCTGAATGTATTGGATTGTCGTCTGGCTGCTATAGAACAATTCCGTGATCTTATTGTAAACGGAACTGAGTAAGTGGCACGTAATAAGTACTGTTAGTTATTTTCAAGTGTCGAGTGTAGACAACCTTTTCCCAAAAGACGGTACTCGCAACTTCCCTAATGTTACAGATGTAAATGGGCGATAGTAACAACTTAACATCAGGTGGAACTATTTGCTCCTTTGCCACTTTTTTTTATAATAAAATCAGACTAAGAGATACTAGTAATGTTAGAAAATTTTCAGCTTTAAAAATTGTATAGATAGTAAAATAGCATCATCATCAAATACATACAATATCAATAAATTTTATATCAGACAAAATTTATTCTAGTGCAAAAGGTTTTATATATAATTAGTTATCTAGTATCGATGATATTTATAATCTTCGACGAAATCCACGTGCTTATGCAATGTGTCAAAAAATTATATATAAATAATAATAGATAAAGTTCTGCTTAAATTGTCATATCAGTTCCTTTAGAATATAATCATTTTCACCTTGAAGACAGTCTGGTCCAGTGGTTACTACCACTGACTGATGCGATAACGGCAGCGGGTTCGAACCCCGCATCGCAAACATCAGTATAGGCCATACGGATACTTGTCTTGGTGTGGGTGATTGTGCCGTTGAGAAAGATCGGTTTTTATTTACGTTTACATTTAATTCATAGAGTGCCACCAAATAGTCGCAATTGGGTGTACTGCAATGGTCTTCGAGAAGGAACCCCAGCCGATTTCAATACGTTATGGCTGCGATTTTTGTCGCATAATACATACAATGAGAAACTCGTAATACTTCAGGCCCTTGGATGCGCACGCCAGGCTTCATCAATTGAAAGGTAATTAGATTTAATACTAATTGTGTTGGTAATTAAGATATTGAATATTTATCAATATCCAGCCTATCATGTTTATTATTAGCACCTCGTACTGCTATCGGTAATATTTTAAGTCTACTTAACGTGTCAGTGCAATAAGCACTAGTATTGGCCAATGTTTTGTCTGATTTTTACGATTTGTTGGATATCAAATCCGAGTTATCAAAATAATAAAAGGTCGGAAAAAGACACGAAAAAAAAGTTATGAAAATTAATTTTGTATGGAATGTAGCCGTTAAAACGACGTTGAATCTGGGGCAGTTCACCTGGATATATTTACGATATAAATATTATGATCGAATAAACCCAAGGTGTTTTATTTAATATGTATCATCTTTAATCTTTTCAGTTTCCTACAAAATATCGTTGAAGATAACTTCTTCATTCGTCGTCAAGATTACAGTCTTGCCTTTAACAGCGCTCTTACTGGTAACGAAGAAAATACCCAAATTGTTTTAAGTTACATTCAACGGAATGTTACAGCTTTCACCACGGCGTAAGTACACTACATTTATATTAATACGTGAAGAATAAACCTTGTTCTCCTTTTTACGAAAATTTCGCGGATGGAGAAGGAGGGAGGAATGCTTATATATTTTGTTAATTATGCATTCAAATCCATTAATTATTATAAAAACATTACACACACTACAATGTTTTTGACACACACACATATATATTTTTTTGGTTATTGTTAAAGTCTGTGGGCAATTTGGGAATACATTATCTGTGGTCAACCTTGAAATTCGTTGAAAAAATAAACTACGGTTGAATTCCGACCGCTAGATGACCACTAGTTTTATTAAATAAAACAACAATAAGTAATTACATAACATTTGTTTCTTATTCTTATTTACAGCTTCGGATCGGCAGCTCCTCTTATATCAACAGTTTCAAGATTGCGTTCGATTACAGAAATCAATCAGGTGAGTTTCTAATGCTTCACTTTGATCACCTTTTATATAATTTTGGCTAGTTCTAGTATTATGCCTTTTTAATTTTGTATATATTATTCACAAGAGGACTTATTATAATACGTTTTTTTTTTACTTTTAGTTCATCACATGGGCAAATCAAAATAGAGAAAATTTCGAAGAATACTTTGATGATGTCGTAAGGAATACTGAGGTAGCTCGTCAGGGTCTTCTCTGGGTTAACACTGTCCAAGACGATCTAAACGATTATTTTGCCAATGGCAATGATGTGGTCACGCCTAGCTCGGTCACCGTTCCACCGGTGACGACACCCGTCACTGTTACACCACCGCCATTGGTGCAGCCTGAATCACCAGACCTTCCTGATTCAGCAATAACATCAGCTCTATCGATTGCAGCACTGATAACAGCAATTGTAGTAAACGTCATTGTTTAGAATCGAATAAGCCTAAGTGCCAATTATATGTAAATAATATTATATTTGTAATTAAATAAATGTATTTTTTTTTATAATCTTTGTAATTTTATTTCTGTGATATAAACATTGTGAAAAAATGTGGTCGTAATCGGTGCATGTAAGTTTTGTAAGTGTATAATTTATAATAGGATAATTATCTTATCAGTTATCATAATTGTACTAATTTAATTTATAAAACATGAGATAACATAAAAAAATTAATAATAAAGATAACAGCTAAATTATTGATACCGAGAATATCTACAATATGTTTTTGTCGGAATCATGTTTTTTTATTAAGATTTATTTAAGGGTTTAAACGGAAAAACGTATCTAATATGCGATTGTACCTTAGATTATTATATTTTATGATAGATAGATTTTACGAGTAATTTGTTTTTATGTAAATATCCTTACAAATATTATAAACGCGAAAGTTTGTATGTATGGATGGATGTATAGAAGTTTGTTTCTCTTTTCTGCAAAAAACTAGTGAATGGATTTTAATAAAACTTCGCAATAATATAGCTTATACATTAGAAAAACACATAGGCTATAATTTATAAAGATATTGAGTTATCCTAAATATAACGATAAATGTTAAGTAAATATAAAAAAATCTGCTAACTGCAAGCCATTCTTGTGTGCGTTGCAAAACTGTTAGTTCTAGGTATATATAATATACATATAATGTGTAATGGTAATAAACATTAGATCAAGGGCCACTCAAATTAAGTTTGTCTGTCTGTTACGCCTTCACAACTAAAACACGGAACCAATTTCGATAAAATTTGGTGTTGACATAGATGGGACATTAAATAAGAATATAAGCTACTTAAAATACTAATTCTGCGCAGACGAAGTCGTAAATACCAGCTAGTATAATAATGATAGTAGTTCAAATTATTACATAGGACGGATTCGTTCTAGTATAAACCTTTTCCCTGTGAATAAAATTACTCTAGAATGAACACTTTTTTTTTACCTAACCCCAGTCTTTAAATTAAATAATTTTATCTACAGTCCAAATCCATTTCATATCATAATATATCATAATCCTCTACAATTTCTCTTTCTTCCAAAAAGGAGATTCTTAATTTATTATTATACATATTCTTCAAAATGGTTCGAATGATTTGTTATTTTTTAAAGATTATACTATCTACTGGTCTCATAGAATTGTCATCAAAATCGGTTTAGTAGTTTGGTTTTAAAATCAAAATAATTTCAATAAATATGGCACGCAAGTGAACTAAATTACGTATTTTGCTTTTAAAGTTGGTTCCCTTTTTTGAAAAGCTTATTAGGGTTCCGTAGTCAGTTAGAAAATCATTTTGTTTCACCGAGTCCATATGTCTGTCCGCGGCAGGTCTGATATTCTTAGTATTAAGATCCGTTTTATAAGTAAGATCACTAATTTTGAAGGTGTTAAAACCATTCCCATTTAAGTTAGTACGTATTTGTGGCTTTTCCGACAGCTGCAAATATCCACGGATGGCGATGATCATTGAACATCAAGCATCCCGCTTGTATCATTGTCAGGCGGGACACTTGATGCACTTTCATAATCTTTAGGAAACTTGATAATTTTGATACTTGTATACACTAATTTATAGTGTTTCATGCTTGTAGAAAAAATACCTTTGACCGGTTGTGGGACATTTATAGGGTGTTACAGGGAAATAAAACATGCAATATTCTGATACTAATTTTTGATTTTTATACTAAAATCCTTTCACAGTCAAATTATACTCATAGCATGGTTGAATAGCGACAGTTTTAAATAGCCCCTTTGAACAAAAAACCCTAACAACGATTTTAAATTGATTTACATATTACGAAGATGTATTAAATTGTTGAATATGTTCTTAAAGATTATAAATGACCTTAAAGTACTTTAACAGTATCAATATGGATAAGATAAGTAGATTTGGGATCGTTAAGATAAAGGCAATTAAGATATCGATTAGAGAAAAAGCGAAATTAATATCAGTTTTAATAGAAAACCAGCTTAAATGGTGAGTTATCTTGTTAATTTGCAAATTTTAAATTTATTTTAAATTGTCAATACATTGTAATTTTTTTAACAATTACTGACTATCCTCTTCATTAATATTGATTATCATTTTATAAATTGTAAATAGGTAAAAATATCAAAGCTTATTACCCATAAGCATATCTTTAAGATTTTTTTTTATACGACTAGCAAATGAGGAGCCGGGACATCTGATGTTAAGTAATTAAAACCGTTGGCTTCCGACTCTCCTAGTCTAGGCGGCCCATATTCGAGTAGTGTAGTCTGTAGTCAGTGAGTTACAGATAGGCTTTATATTAGTTATATAAATATATATCCTTTCTAATTTTAAACTATCCAATAGTTTCTATGTCATCCGTTTGAGGAAATATTTTTACGTGTGGGCTTATTAGATTAAATCAATCGTTCACATGTATATCAGGGGCTGTACCTATAAGCATAATGCACTGTACCCATTGTACTTAAAACTCATAACTACCGACATAACTGAGAAAAAGAATAAACCCTGATTGATTTATTTTCATAGGAAGAGGAATATTGTGATTACTGCTCGTTATATAAATGCTACTTTTTGTTTAAGGTAACCCGTTGGTTTAACTTTATACTGGGGGCAGCTCTCTTACAGAGCTTGTCAGCCCTAAGCCCCGTACCAATCCCTGAAGATGAGTGGGCAGAGTTTTGGCGAGTGATGCGAAGCCCCGCATATCGTCTTCCCACCACCACGCGCCCATCTCGTTATGAAATCAACTTAACTCCATATTTTAATTCTACTTCCGCTACTAATGCACCATTCACGTTTGATGGCGTTGCTTCTATATATCTAAGACCCACAGAGGCCAATGTCACTGAAATCGTTATGCATTGTAATGATTTAACAATACACAGTCTGACTCTCTCTTTGAATGATACTGGTATTGCTCTCACTAATAATACATTTGAGTGTGAAATGCCGTGGAGTTTCTTGAGAATTAAAACAAATGTGCCTTTACTTTTGGGTGAAGAGTACGTCGTAAGAGTTACCTATACTGGAAACTTCCAAACGAATATGCGAGGTTTTTACAGGAGTTGGTACAAAGATTCCGTTGGACGTAGGTAAATATGAACAAATTTAAATAAATAAAAATCAATTGTCGATAATCTCGAAAATGGCTTGACGATATACAATATTTTTTGTTTTGTTATCTTATACTGGATAATCAGTCCAAATAAAAGACTAGTTAATCAGACAATTTTTTTAATTTAAAGTCAATTTCAATAAATTGTCGCAAGGAGTTTAGCTTCTTTGAATTTTCGAGCGCGAAATGAATTTTTCTCGTGCTCTATCGTGAAGGACTATTTTGTTTAAAACCCGCACCTGCCAGAAGAAGTGCTGCGACATGTTTATTCGCGAATCAGCAATAAAACTGCTTTGTTGAATTATTCCTAATAGGAGAAAGAGTAGAGTCAATCATCCCATTGCTTATCAATTTCTTGAAATTTACTGAGTATGACAATACGCAGTAACGCTATCAGAGAAAATTACATAGTAGATAGAATACAATTAAGGATGATCATAATGCTCTACGTTTCTAACGGAATTGCGATCAATTATCAACTTTTAGAAGTGCTATGATAAAAAATGCTTATTTTTTCTACAGGTGGATGGCCACAACCCAGTTCCAGCCAGGTCATGCTCGACAGGCTTTCCCTTGCTACGATGAACCTTCGTTTAAAGCCTATTTCGATATCACTATCAACAGAGAATCTGATTTCAGTCCCAGTATATCAAACATGCCAATAAGATTAGCCCAGAAGTAAATAATTTTTTATATTGTCTATCGTTCTCTTTAAATAATGGATATGTATTAAATTTTTCTATTCTTGGAAATATATTTTTATAATTATTTAATTTTTTAGCTTAACAAATGGAAGAATAGCCGAAACTTTTTATACTACTCCACTAACTTCGTCTTATTTAGTTGCGTTTATAGTATCTCATTATGACAAAGTATCTTCCAACAATAACACTGCACGCCAATTTGACATATACGCAAGACGAAATGCGGGCAGGACTGGTGACTGGTCTCTCGAAATTGGTGAACGATTGCTCGATGCTATGGAAAAATACACAGCAATTCCATATTACAACATGACTCAAAATATCATTATGCAGCAAGCGGCTATTCCTGATTTCTCCGCCGGTGCTATGGAAAATTGGGGCTTACTAACATACAGGTAGGCTTTAGTAAGTTGTATCTTCTTGTTGAGCAAATGTTAGTAGGTTTCAGATTTTGATTTCTATATAATATTGATATTGTTGTAAATAATTTACCATAAATAACTTTCTTAATTCGAACATTACGGCTAGACCAATCAGTTTCCTTAATGAAAAGGTATAGATATCAAAATTGAATATCAAAATCAGAGAGTAATGTTAAAATATCTATGAGCTTACACTTCTCTTTGTCTTTATATAACGTTATTAGGTGATTTGATGTTTATTTTATAATAAGTCTTATGTTATTTTTTCACAGAGAAGCTTTGATTCTCTACGACCCACAGAATTCAAATCATTTCTACAAACAACGCGTGGCTAATATAGTATCACACGAGGTCGCTCATATGTGGTTTGGAAATCTTGTTACCTGCGCTTGGTGGGATAATTTATGGTTAAACGAAGGATTCGCTAGATTCTACCAATACTATCTCACACAATCAGTAAGTAGATAGTATTGAAAAATATTTTAATTAATTAAAAATTACATTAAAAAATCCTGTTATACCATTGCGTGTATTCTTTTAAGGTCGCTCCTGAGATGGGATATGACATAAGGTTCATTGTGGAACAAGTACAAACTTCCATGTTGTCTGACTCTGTTGATTCTGCCCATGCACTCACCAACCCCGTTGTCAATAGTCCCTCATCGGTCAGTGCACACTTCTCACATATCACTTACGCAAGAGGGGCTTCAATTTTGAGAATGACTCAACATTTCCTCGGTGAAGCAACTTTTGTTAAAGGACTCCGGAAATATCTTAATGCTAGGTTCGATTGTTTTTTTTATTGAGTTAAAGTAATAATTATTAAAATAATAGGAAAATTTACTTAAAAATTTTAATGTTATCAGAAAATTCGATGTAGCGGAACCGCACCATTTGTTTGAAGCCTTGGATGAAGCAGCGGCAGAAGACAATGCGCTTGCGCAGTATGGCAATATAACCGTAGGTTCATACTTTAGAGGATGGTCTGAAAAGGCTGGTCACCCCTTGTTGACAGTCAGTATTAATCAAAAAACAGGTCATATGATCGTAACTCAGGTGCGTGTTTGGTTTTTGATATTTTTAAAGTAATTGATAAAGTTACTAAAATGTAAAAGTTATGTTTTCATTGCTGTAAGTACAGCAAAATCTTACAAACTCTTCATACAATTAAAACAAAAAAAAATTTTAATTGAATAAATTACATTAAATTAAATTATTAATTTATATTTAAATATAATTGGAAGTTACAATATGATAGGTAATTAATTTTTTTTAATTATTAAAGTCATTCCTTATTGATAGAATTTAAAGACAAATATTCAAAAACAAAAACATTGGCTTACAAATAATGCGTGTTCTTTTTTTAGTCTCGTTGGGAACGTGATACTGGAATATCACAATTCCCTAGTCTCTGGGACATTCCTATCACATGGACAAGAGCTGGAGCACCAGATTTTAATAATTTGAAACCGTCGCAAGTTTTATCAGGTCAAGGGACTACAATCGAAAGAGGCACACGTGGAGCCGAATGGGTTATTTTCAACAAACAGGAATCTGGTAAAATTGGTTTAAACTTTGAAGTTTTTTGTGTGATAAAAGCAAATTATTCTAAATATGTTGAATCCTTTTAGGTTTCTACAAAGTGAACTATGATGCCACAAACTGGGCTCTGCTCACCAGAGTTTTGCGAAGTGAAAATCGAACAGTAATTCATGAGCTGAATCGAGCTCAGGTAAATGAAATACAACAGTTTTTATTCCGATTGTCATTTATTTTTCAATTAATAATCATTAATGTCTATTTATTTTGTATGTTTTCAGATTGTTGACGATCTATTTGTTTTTGCTAGAGCTGGAATTATGCCATATAACAGAGCATTTAATATATTGTCATTCTTAAAATCAGAAGATGCTTATGCTCCATGGATTGCTGCTATTACAGGTTTTAACTTTGCCATTAGCCGACTATCATATAACAGTACATATTTGGAAAGGTTACAGGTGAGCATTGCATTGCGTAATTTATCGTCACGATATATATATATATATATATAAAGGTAATACGATGAAGACGTGTTTTCTGTTTTCAGGCTGAAGCAATAAATGTTAGTACTGCTATTACACAGCGCCTTGGTTATTCCGACATTGCTGGAGAACCATATATGGATGGTTTACTTCGAATGTACGTTATGACATTCCTTTGCAATATCGGCCATCCAGGATGCACAGCAGCTGCAAAACAAAACTTCGCAAATTGGAGAAACGGTACATTGTAAGTTGTACAAATCAGTCTATGATCATCGGTCTCATATCAATGTTTGAAAATAAAAGAATTTATGCTAACGGAATCATTTTGCAGTATTCCAGCAAATATGCGTCCATGGGTTTACTGCAGTGGTCTTAGACAAGGTACTGCTGAAGATTTCAATTACTTCTGGAATCGTTTCCTCAACGAAGATCTAGCTAGCGAGATCGTTGTTATGATACAAGCCGCTGGATGTACTACCGATACACCCAGCCTCGAAAGATTCTTGAACGCTATTGTAGCTGGGGACGATACTATCAGACCACAAGACATTAGTACAGCTTGGAACTCAGCGATTACTGGCAACGAAGCTAATACAATGAAATTGTTCAACTGGCTGAGAGGAAACGTTAATCAGGTTATAAATAAGTATGTATCGACTGAAAGTGTATTAAAGAACTTGCTAAGAAAGCTGCGTTCAATGCATAAATATATAATATCATAAGAAATGACTATCTAAATATATATAACTTAAAGATGACTGACTGACTGACATAGTGATCTATCAACGCACAGCTCAAACCACTGGACGGATCGGGCTGAAATTTGGCATGCACGTAGATGTTATGTCGTTGGCATCCGCTAAGATTTTGATTATTCTTCCCCAAAGGAGATAAAGTAGGGGATGAAAGTTTTTAATGAAACTTTGTCAATTTTAGACCGATCGAGCTGAGACTTTGCATGCATATAGCTACTATGACGTAGGCATCACAGATATCACAAACGAAGTCGCGAGCACCAGCTAGTTGTCTATAAAGCTTGTTTAAATGATATTGCTTAGCCATATATAAAAATTAGAATCAAACAAATCAGATATCCATAATATTTCTTCATCCATTTTATCACACTTTTTCATTATAGTCTCGGCAGCGCTACGACTCCTGTAAGCAATATTGCTAGTCGTCTAAGAAACGAAGGACAAATAAATGAGGTATGGATATATGACTGAATGTTCAATTACAGAATATTAATATTTGCCTTGAAATTGTCATGTAATAATCCTAATATTGTAAATTTCTTTTTAAGTTCTTAACATGGTTGGGACAAAATCAAGCGCTACTTGGATCTGCTTATAACACTGGCATAAATGGAGTAAATGCGACTAGAGAAAATCTAGCTTGGTCTTCTCGTCGTGTGTCAGAATTTCTAACTTACTTTGAGACTGGTTTCGTTGATGATGTAATTGAAGGAGAAGACGACGGGTCGGGTGAAGGAGATGGTGATGGCGCTCCAGATTCATCAAATATGGTCACTCTAAGCATTGCAACTCTTATTACAACAGTTGTTATTAGTTTAATGGCATAGTATTAACGAAAATTGTATTTTATATATTTGATATTTAATAAATGTTTTTTTATTTGTGATACAAAATAAAATTGTTTTTAAATTATTTTATACGCTAGCAAATAAAATGATTTCTTAATTATTAATAAGACTCGATATTATTTAGAAATAAAAATCTTATAATTGATATTCCTTCTTTTTTTTTGTGGAAGAAATCATAAAATAGTAAATTAAAAAAAATCTTTACTAAAGAACAACACCTGGAAATAAAAAAAAATCCTTTTGAATTTCCAGCACATTTCAGCTTCTATGTTTCTTGGAATAAGTTATTAATTGTACACATACAGATTTTTAGAATATGCTCTTTTTCCTTAATCGATTTTAATTAAAACAGGATGTTACAAGTAGATATAACTATATTTCTTAATTCAATTAGTTACATTAAATTCTACGGTTAAGATATTATTTTATTAATACTTATGTATATTCAAGTGGGTCAATCTGATGAAAATATATAACCTAACGCTGTTTTAATTTTAAGTTTCAAAAACCAAATAATTATATTTCTACTACTACACACAGACACTACTGTGTAGTAGTTAGATTGACTTAAATTGATTCAAATTCATCGGCAGCTTATCACCATTGCGGGGTGGACCAAGACCATGTCCAGCACACGCTGGAGGCGAGTTCCACGTGGACCGCCAAGAGGCAGGTCTTGGTCCAATAGATCGGGCGAGATCTTTCCCTTCGAGCGGTCGTATCGTTGATGCTTCGCAGTGAATCGGCGTGGGAGGCCGTAGTCTCCTTCTGTGCGACTATCCTGGTCCAGAAGGAGAAAGTAGGGCGGTCCCAAGAGAGAGCCGATTCCGCCCGACGAGGTCATATTACCGGCCTCCTTGCCCCACCACTGCCCGAGGCAGAATAAATAGGATGTGCCCGAAGGTTATGGGTGCAGGAGATGGCATCCGTCCTTCCCACAGGAAAACAGGAGCCGGGATAGCCATTAGCTGTGGCGAGCAAAATGAAATACCTAAAATGAATCATAACATTATTTAAAACTTTTATGTCTCATATAAATTGTTGAAGGGCCTTACTCATATAAATTTTTAATGATCTTTTAAAATGTTGTCAATATAATGACTGCATCATTAAAAATTGTATCAGCAATGTTGATAAAATAAAAGTTTTGAAAAATGTATATCTTAAATAAATAATCTTTATAACACCTAAGATAAGTAATACCGATTAATGATAATGTATATTATGAAAAAAGATTTTATGACTTCAGTCGGCCAGGAGGTTCCATCGTGGCCGCCATGGGTAAGTTTATATATAATGTAAATTGTTTTAGGTCTAATATTTAAAACCCCAACGAATACACATATCAAACATAAAGTGTAATAAATTTTGCTATTTTAAAAAGCCATCAAGGTGCTGGGGTCACAATTTAGATAAGACTGAGACAAAGAGCTTACTTTCTATTCCCTTTCATCAGTCAATTTTATTAAGCTGCCAATGCATTTGTGACACTTCTGCTGTTGACAATATGAATAGTTGACGGTAATTACTTATCATCAGATGACATACCCGCTCGTTTGCCACTTTAAAATAAATCAGCCAAGTGCGTGTCGGGCCACGCACAATGTAGGGTTCCGTAGTTGTCAGAATTGTCAAGATTGGTCAAGCAATCTTCGAGTACCTATTTTCGTAAAAAAGTTTACGACGAACTGGGAATTTCCTTTTTTAAGTCAGTTTATACAATATACGTACTTACAATTTTAAACCTTTTATTATTATAAAATTATTTTTAATTTCTCTTTATATTTCGAGACTAAAATATTTTTAATGTAAAGTGCATGTTTGAATGTGAATTATACTAACGATTTTGAACTTTATATGTTCGTCGATTATTTATTATTCTAACACTTGTAAAATATACTTAGCGCCGATAATTTTCCTTCCTGATTAGCGCCTATGAAATCTATGGAGATTGGTTATTGGTTGAAAACTTCATAAGCGCGATTCAGAATCACTCGCGACATGTTTTATTCAGACATTGTTTTATACCTTATTTTATATTTCATTTTAATTTAAACTTATTAAATATGTATTTATTTATTCATTTAAATTCATATATTAATTTAAAATTATTAATATTTATATAATGTGATGCTTTAAAAAGTGAAATATTTATTTTTACTTAGATCATCTATAACTCCATAACCATAAGAACCCACATAGCCGTGATAATTTTCCTTTTAAATTAATTATATGTACCACTATTGTGAATTTTTCCGTATTTTTAGACGCAGCAGTTTAGTGGGTAGAGGGGGGGACACTTGACTCTAAGAAAAATTAACACTTCAAAGCTTAATATTTCGGAAACAGTTCGTCGTTCGGAAAAATGGTTTTCCCACACCTATAACATTTTTAAAAGACCTATCTAACGATACCCCACAACATGGGATAAATCAGAAAAAAAATTTTTGGTCTCTCTTAACACATAGGGAAGACACCCTGAAAAAAAAATATTTTTAAGATTTTATTGTACGACTTTCTCGGCGTAATTCATATGTATACTCATACCGAATTACAGCTTTCTGGTATTAAGGGTTTCGGAGCAAAGCCGCGGACAGACAGACAGACAGACGGACATGGCGAAACTATAAGGGTTCCGTTTTTTACTACGGAACCCTAAAACCAGAGGACTTTCAAATACATCTGAATGCTTAATTGCCTAATGATGAATTTTAATCTTTATTAATATTATAAAAAGTTAAAATTTGTTTGTAAGCCTGTATTATGGGGGTAATCTCTGAAATTACTAAACCGATTTGAATTATTATTTTTGAGTTTGATAGCCTGTATATATCACAACACTCTATGACTCATAGGAGCAAAGCAGTAATCATACGAGTAAATGGGAGTGAAATTAGCTAATGAGTAGGTCAAAATTATAGCACTAAAAAGATTTTTACTAACGTCAAAAATATTTCAGATCTCAAAATGAAGGTCACGTTTTTAATACTTCTCGTGGGTTTGATCCACGCGGAACCCGACGAGGACATGCTTGATTTTGAAATGATGGGATACAGTACAAATGTCGATGACCCAAAATACAGACTTTTGGACAATGTACAGCCTACTTATATGTACGTTGACCTAGATGTTTATCTGGCTGAATCTAGATTCAATGGCTTAGTACAAGTTGAGGTTCAGGTAAGGGATCTTCTTATCTAATCAGAGGAATCAAAAATTTTTGAGAAAATTTCTTTAAAATTCACGCAAAAGTACTACTAGAATCCGCTTTGAGGTTAACAAATGTATCATTCTTTATGTTATTACCTTTGTCCTGTTCATCATCGTTATGCAACTTTGTTCTTATGCTTAATTTAGTCGTGAAATTCAGAAGTATACAATTTAATGGTGAAAATAGGAAATTTATAAAAAAATACTTTACTGACTAACATTTTAAGTGGCCTTGTTTCTGCTTGACAATGTGACTCATATTCACAATTATTTGTTTGTATTTTTACCACATTCTTGACTATTCTATATTAAATTCTAATATTCTAAACATTTTCATTTAATTAGACCCTTAGGTAAAGTTTGATCGTCTGATTTCAATATTTCATGTTAAACTTTAACTTCTATTTCTAAACTATTTTTATTGCATTAATAAGCATTTTCTTATCATAAAATATGACACAGATTTAGATAGTGTTTTAGCAATAAATTAATCAGTAATCATGTTGACATACTCAATTATACCTAAACGATTATTTGTTTTATCTTTGAGATAAAATTGTAAAACCGAAAAGTAATCGTTAGGAAATTTGAATATTTAAGATTTAGAGCAATAAAAAATATCTTAATTGAAACTTTGCAACAACTTACTTACTTAACACGATACTTATGTATTATTTAAAATTATTATAAGTGTAGTTCACTTTTATCTTCTACAAAACACAAATCGTACTGTTTCTTTAAACTAGGACTTATATTTTAGGTTCGCGACAATCTCACGCAAATTGTTATGCACCAAAATGTTGTTGCTATCACTGGTGTGAATGTCGTAGATGCAAATAATCAACCGCTCAACCTTCGTTTTCCGAACACATTTGAAACAGACAGCTACTACGAGATATTAAAGATTAATTTCGCGTCCATAATCTCACCTGGAAAGTACACAATCACAATCAGTTACCTTGGTCGAATCAATGAAAATCCTCACGACCGTGGTTTCTATAAAGGATATTACTTCATGGGTAATGAGAGACGGTAAGAAAAAATGCCACAAGTTTTAACCTTTCTGAAATATTGTGATGTTTACGTCAATAATAATAATTTCGACAGACTCGTTGGCGTAGTGGTCACGGAAACTGTATGAAGCGCTAATAGTGATCCGCGATCACGGCAAACGTCTGTATTGGTCATATGGATGTTTGTCGTGGTCTGGATGTTTGTGTCAGTGTTGTGTGTGTTTCCGGACCCCTGATAAAGGTCATGAGATTTTAGTGGGGGGCGTTAAGTGTGATGCATTTATTGATTTATAATATTTTGTCTTTCTTCTTTTAGAGAATATGCAACGACACAGTTCCAACCTTATCATGCAAGAAAAGCTTTCCCTTGTTTCGACGAACCGCAATTCAAGTGTCCATATGTTGTTTCAATTACTCGTGATGCTAGTCTATCACCATCATTCTCTAATATGGATATTGCTTCCATCCAGCAGTGAGTATTATTATTTAAAAATATATTTAAACTATTCATTCGTCTTGACATCGGTCTTTATAGTAATAAATTTAAAATTCATAGTATATGTTATTACCCCATACATACATAGGTCAATTGTGAACTTATTTAAACCATTTCAAAAAATTCACTATGTATACTACTGTTATAACGTGTTCTTAATCTTTTTATATCCATATTCGCAGGGTATCGACAGGCCGCATTCGTGAAACATTCTTACCAACACCTGTCGTTTCTTCTTACTTGATTGCGTTCCATGTCAGTGATTTCGTTGCAACTAACGGATCTAGCGATCCTACCAAGCCTTTCCGAATCATCTCCCGCCAAGGTCCTACTGACCAACATGGCTATGCTACTGAAATGGGTATTAAGATAACTGACGAATTAGATAAATATCTTAATATTGGCTATTATGATATGGGTCAAGGCAATCCTATGAAAAACGATCACATTGCGTTGCCTGATTTCCCATCGGGTGCTATGGAAAACTGGGGAATGGTTAATTACAGGTTTGATGATTCTCAATATTTCGGAATATATTTACAGAGGTAAAGTACGTATATATTTGTAAACTACCATTTCATTACAGAGAGGCTTACTTGCTCTATGATGAAAAGCACACGAATGTTCTCGACAAGATCTTCATTTCCACTATTATTGCTCATGAAATGGCACACAAATGGTTTGGTAATTTGGTGACATGTTTCTGGTGGAGCAACCTTTGGCTGAATGAGTCCTTCGCTAGCTACTTTGAATACTTTGCCGCACACTATGTAAATATTTTTTGAATTTAACTAAACTATTAGCATTTTTACGTTTATTTTGAATTGATTGATGTGAAAAAACGTTTTAATTATTTAGATCATGATTAGACATTATCATTTAATCATTTCAGGCCGATCCGTTATTGGAACTGGATGACCGTTTTATTATTAATCGTGTACAAAGCGCATTGTCTGCTGACGCTAGTGCTGGTGCCACTCCCATGAACTGGACAGAGGTGGTAGACAACCCATCAGTCACAGCTCATTTCAGTACAACAAGTTATGCTAAGGGAGCTTCAGTAATAAGAATGATGGAACATTTCGTAGGATACATAACATTCAGGAATGCTTTAAGATATTATTTAAATGAAACGTAAGTTTATAAATGAATGATTTGGCACTCATAATAGACACAGGTATATTTAAGTTACGTTTATTTATAATCTATATTGTTTTAGCGCTTATGGTATTGCGTATCCTGAAGATCTTTATAGAGCGTTTAGAAGAGCATGTTCTGAGGATCCTATCTTCCAAACCACTTACCCCGATGTTGATGTCGGTGCTGTGTTCGACAGTTGGGTACAGAACCCAGGCGCTCCGGTTTTGAATGTCGACGTTAATATGTCTAGAGGTCTCATTATTATAACTCAAGTACGTTTTGAAAATTTTGAATGTTTTCACCTATTCTATCTAAACTTATTATAGTTATTTTTTGAATGAGTTAGTAAAAATGACTTTTGCTTTAAATATTAGAAAGTTTCAATGTTGCACAGAAAAGACAACCAACTGAGATAGAAATTTATATCGAAAATTGTTAATTTTGGCCTCTGTGCTTCTCAATACTAATGTACGTAAATGATGAAAAAACAATTAAAAATGTGTAGTATTAAAATAACTTTACATTACTTTTTTTATATAGGACCGCTTCCAACTTTCCGGAACTATACCTAATACAATTTGGCATATACCAATTACATGGACGCATGGAGGAAATCCTGACTTTAATAATCTCAGGCCGAGCTTCGTAATGCCCAACGAGACCATGACCGTTCAGAAAGAGGCTGGACATCATTGGGTTATTTTTAATCTTCAACATTCTGGTGAATAATACTTTTAACATAATCATATATATGTATATATACATGACAACAACAACAAAAACAACAAGTATTCTTCATTGTACACCAATAGCGAAAAATATAAATAAATAAGCACATGTAAAGTAAGATGTACAAAGGCGGTCTTATCGCTGAGACAGCGATTTTTTTAGACTACCTTTGGGCATAGGACATATTATATGATGACATTATTCAATCGTTCAGTTTATTTATGATATATCGTGGACTCTACTCGACTTGGACTATCGTATGAAGTTTTCTGTAATTCAGTGCCATAACTCAAACGTCTTTAAACCTATATAAAATTAGGTTAGTACAGGCACAATTTATCAAATTCTATCAAAAAGTCTGGTAACATACGCCTAAAAATATAGCAGAATTAAATAAATTCTCTTTTGAAGTCAACTCAAGATACCTATAATGTAAGATACCCATGAGAAGGTACATGGTATTGAATAACATTTAACATAAAGTTTTTTTTTGAAAGGTTACTACCGTGTTAACTATGATGATCACAATTGGGAAATGATTGCATCTCAACTACGTAGAAACAGAAATGTCATCCACAAATTGAACAGAGCTCAGGTAAACTTAGTTCTCTACTTTACAAATTTGTATAATATTACATAGGCCCACGTTTATATAAATTCTTTCAATAATTTTACTTAAAATCCTTATAATGCCTCGTGTGCTGATTTTATTGGAAATAATAATTATAAAAATGTCATATCATCTATCATGTTATGACATAATTCAGCAGCTAAAAATAGATTTAGATGATTTGCATTTAAAAGTTTTTACAAACATTTGCTTAAAATATATAACTATAAAGTGAGTTGTTTATTTACAGATAACAAATGATGTTTTATTCTTCCTCCGAGCGAATAAGATAAAAATAAGTCGTGCGTTTGACGTGCTCGCTTTCCTTAAGGATGAAAGCGACTACTATGTTTGGAACGGCGTTTTGACACAGTTGGATTGGATTCGCCGAAGATTGGAACATTTGCCTAAGGCTCATGAAGAATTCGATGTGAGTATTTTTATACAGGGGCAATTATGCTACATTTTGAACGTCAAGGGAGGTTTTTTAATACAAAAATCGGAAGTCAAGTTTTAGAATGTAGTGTTTTGCGACAGTGATAACATAATTACTCTGCAATTGTTTTCAATAGTTCCCTGACACTTTTAAGTCAAAATATTTATAAAGTACTAGTTGTCCCTTGCGGTTTTCCTCGCGTTTATGGTTACTACTTCGCTCCTTTAAGTCGTAGCGTGATGTAATATGGTTTATAGCCTTCCTCAATAAATAAACTATCTTACATATAAAATATTTTTCAAATCGAACCAGGAATTCCTGAGATTAGCGTTCAAACACACAAACAAACTTTTTAGCTTTATAATATTGGTATAAATTGGCACTATTATTCACTTTTTAATCGTCATTGTTTTTGTGTTGAAAATAAATATTTTTTTTTTGTATTTTTATCTTAGTAACATAGTTTACCCGCCTCATGTTATAAAAGTAAATAATTCTAACTATTGATACCTTTCTTTTCAATTTTAGTCGTTTTTTCAAGTATTTATTTTAATTTTGCTACATAAAATATGATATACTACATATATACATATGTATGTTTATACATTAGGCCTACCTTCTGGAGCTGTTAGAAGGTGCTGTTCAACAATTAGGCTTCGAAGA
Source organism: Hypolimnas misippus (assembly GCA_037950945.1). Lineage (NCBI taxonomy): Eukaryota > Metazoa > Arthropoda > Insecta > Lepidoptera > Nymphalidae > Hypolimnas > Hypolimnas misippus. The sequence continues at coordinate 13,060,574 of JBBEEQ010000023.1, forward strand.
AAGAGCAAATGATACAATTTCCACTATTCAAAGTCGAATGCAGATAATGAATTACGCTTGCCAACTTGGTCACGAAGGCTGCATCAGCGACAGCCTTGAGAAATGGAGACAGTTTAGAAACAATGACACCAACTTGTAAGAAACATACTTTTTTCTCGTATACATTCATAGATAGATCTATCGGATCTTTTATTTGGAATCACACCACAAATTTACACAACATAGGTATGAAATAAAAGAAAAAACTGACACAAGGAAATCGAAAAAAGAGAAAAAAGAAACTTAAAATTAAATACAAAGTTAAGTTACACAAATTTGCAACGTCAGTATTTTCTTACAAAAAAAAAAATCAAAAATCAAAAAATACTTTATTCAAGTAGGCTTTTAAACGCACTTTTGAATCGTCAAAATAAACAAAAAGTACTTAAATTAAGGAAAAGCTACCACCGGTTCGGAATGTAGATTCTACCGAGAAGAACCGGCAAGAAACTCGATAGGTACTCTTTTAAAATTGTGTTATTAAGTATATACATTTTAAAAATTACAAATGTTTATATTAAACATCCTGTATGAAATTCATCTATACTTAATCCATGCATTATTATCATCTATATAATCTTGTACAGAATAATATGCTTTAGCTATTAAAGAATTTTTAATATACAATTTAAACTTATTGATTGACAACTGCAAAAATTTCTTTGGTATTTTGTTATAAAAACGGACACCTTGCCCCACTTGTTTGTAACTCTATAAAATATACACACATATCAACGTCGTCAAATTATAAATGCCAAATTAATTTATTTATAAGTTAATTTAGTAGAGGCGTCGAAGGTGAGAAACAAAAAATATATAGTAAAGTAACAGCCTGTTAATATCCCACTGCTGGGCAAAGGCCTCCTCTCCTATTAAGGAAAAGGTTTTTAGAGCTTAATCCAAAAATTAAAATATATAATCAAACCTTAATTGTTGGCTATCGTTAAATGTGGGTTAACTATTTAGAAATATAACAGAAACCGGTGAAACAGGCCCTGATGTTTATAGACCTATATAAAATAATCTAAAAGTGGTGTGACATCCAAAACCAATCAGATAAAGTTGCGATAGCCCTAACACTGATTAATCCTATCTTTACTTTAATTATTGTGAAAATTTCTTAATCAGGTTGTTATTTACAGAGTGCCGAAGAACGCTCGTCGCTATGTTTACTGCACTGGTCTCCGAAATGGCAATGCTTTAGATTATGAGTTCTTATACCAAAAGTATATGACCTCAGAAAATACCGCTGATATGGTCGTTATGTTGCGCGCTCTTGCTTGCACAACTGATAATAGTTCCTTGATACAGTAAGTTAAAATAAATAATTATTAAAGATATTATATAACCGTATATACATATATAAGAGAAGGGTCACTCACTCATTTATGACGAAATCTCAGAAACGACAAGTGCTGGGAGTTTCAAATTTTGCATGGGGGTTTTTTTTAAGACATAGATGCTACTAAGATGGGATTTTGCAAAATTTGACTTTAAAGGGGGTACAACGGGGGTTGCAAGTCTAGTAATCAGCTAACGAGTTATGACAGGCGAGAGTATATTTAAGCCAGAAGTCAAATGAGAACCTTGTCCAAGTGTGAAAATGGGTACAGATAAAAAAGTAACAGCCTGTAAATGTTCTACTGCTTGGCAAAGACCTCTTCAATTAAGGAGAAAATTTAGAGCTTAATCCATCACGCTGCTCTACTGCGGCTTGTCGGATATACATGTGTCAGGATTTCTCCCGGCACATGCAGGTTTCTTCACGATATTTTCCTTCACCGCTGAGCTCGAGATGAATTTAAACACAAATTTAGCACTTGAAGAGTCAGCGGTGTTGGCCGGGGTTTGAACCCGCGATCATCGGTTGAGATCAACGTGTTCTAGCCACTACGCCATCTCGCCTCAAGCTCGGCGGGTACAGATTTCTAACGCCAAATTATATGGACGTAAAATAACTATAGTTAAAATTAAATATAATTGTTTACATCGTTATTGTCTTCGTGTTAAAAATAAATATGTTCATATATTTTTCAGCTATCTAAATCAGTCGGTGTACAACGACAGGATAAGGGTTCACGACAAAACGAATGCTTTCACCTACGCTCTCCAGGGCAATAGACAGAATATTCCAATTGTCCTCAATTTCCTGTATAATAACTACGAAGCAATGAGGAATTCGTACGTTTATAATTTTATTTATGCCAAAATGATTTTTTAAAATTTATATAGGATGGTGATAAGTAATAATGTGTTAACCCACAAAAAGTGATATTCGGTGATTTTGATGTTTTTTTTTATATTACGTTACCTATTGAACATTATTAAAAAATCAAGTTATCTAAACTAAATAAGTATGAAAAAAAAGTAACTTAATTTAATATTTCGAATTTCAAGTGCGTTCCATATTTTGAAATCTATATAATAATCTCATATATTTGAAAAACTTGTTATTAGGTGATAGTTTTTGTTATATCAATCCGTTTTAATTAATTCTACCTTTTATCTAAATAAAAAAGTTAGATTTATTTCTTCAAAAAAATTTATTAAAAATAATGTTGATATTTCTTAAAATGTATATTGCTTACCAGCGTCCATATATAAAATATGTTTATTTAATATTTATTTTCACTTTTTCAGATATGGTGGTCAAGCGAGACTTAGCGTTTGTATCAACGCTCTTGCAGCTCATTTGACTGATTTCAGTCAGATTCTTAATGTAAGTTAAAAAAAAAAATCACTAAAGTAAAAAAATTTGTGTAAGTCTATACAAATTTTGACTAAAAATGCGCTCCTTTTTAGTGATTTAATATTAAAATATTTAGCGCATCCTCCCCATCACCGGTTGTACTCAGTCGTAAGTTACTTGGCAACGTCCAAAATGATTGACATTTTGATGCCAAAATCTAAAAGCTAATAACATATCGATAATATCATTACCTCGTCATCTGCGCTCCGCACAGCGCCATCCTCCACCCCGACGACTTTCTAAGCCGAGGTGCGATCTCACTAGGAGACACCCTTAGACACGGGCGTCCATTCTGAGCCCCAACGGGGGCTCCCAATTTCAAGGCTGAGTCTCAGTACTCGCCCCCCCCCCTGTGACGCTGTCAAGGCCAGTAGGGCCAACAGCTATACACATTCAGAAAAAAAAAGATAATAACATTGCCCCTGACATAGCTAAATACTTCTAGAGAACTTATTAGTAAAAGCAAAATTATGAGCATTATCTGACAGTTCTACTTATATTTGTGTAATAATGGTCCCTTTTATTCACAGTTCCAAACATGGCTGTACGGACAGCAATTATCCTTGGGTAATTCTTTCAACGCTGGTGTCAACGTTATCAATTCTGCTATGAACAACATCAGATGGGGCAACAACGTGGCTCCAGATATAGTCGCAACTATCAGAAATAGGAATGCGTCAGTTACAATTACCGCATCTTTAGCTTTACTGTTAGTAGCGTTAGCTGCTCACATGTTCCAATAAATGTATTATTAAGATATTATATTTTATAAATACTGCTCTTTTTGAGCATAGTGATATAAATTGTAATTTTATTTGTAATAAATATTTTAATTATAGCTTTTTGGTTTATCATTTTCTACGTTCTTGACTAAAAGATGGGATTCATATTTAATATAACGGGTCTTATCGCGATAACTAATGGTAGTAATACCTTTTTATTGCCCGACGTCAGACTGACTGCTCAGAGTCAGGTCGTGACCACAATGAATGCAACTTCGTCGAAACGTCGGGCAATAATAAGGTATTACTACCATTAGTTATCGCGATAAGACCCTTTATATTAAATATGAATAGTATAAATCGCGAAAGTTTAAAGTATATAAAAGATAGGATGCTTAATGTTCAACTCAGTGGCCGATCTATGATTTCTAGATTATTGATCGGCCACGGCATTGACAATGTAATATATATTTAAAACTTAACGTAACAAGGTATAAAGTGTATTTTTTATTACATCGCTGTCATCTTTTTGATCTAAAATATTATAGAGCCTCTCTTATTTATTTAACAAAAGTATTTTATCTTATATAGCATAAAGTCTTTGTATCGCTAACGAGTGTTTATTTTCTTGCAATTTTTCAAAACTTTAAATTTATTTTCTTAATTCTTGATCGATTATAAGTATTGTGAAATAATTTAAGGTAACATTTTTACAATTACAAAATAATTTTTTTATCTTATCTATATAAATAAACATAAATATTTATAAACATATATTTTGCATATTGTCCCTATGCGTTCCGAAATTATTGATAGAATTATGATGAAGCTTTGGTAGGGTGTTCTGAGGACGCTCACGAGAGTTTCTGACACGAAAAATCCATATGTTTTAGTTGGTAATTAACGCATGCTGGGAACAAATAGTTTGAAAATTTAATTGAAACCTAATATTATATACAATGTGCCGATTAACACAAAATAATAAATAAACAAATAAAATTAGATTGTTTCAGCTGAAGCAATTAAGCAATCAAAAATAAGAGGAAGGAATTAAATAGAGAGTTTTACTAAATCGGAGCCATTAATTTTGAAAGTAATTGCAGTTTTTTTTTAATAGAAATAAATAAAATAATAATTACTTTATTAATACCAAGCAAGAAATCTAATTATGTGGATAAATAGAATAATAAAGACACTTAGGAATTCACGCATAAAAATTAAATTTCATAGTCAAAGTCAATGTGTCACGTGATTATTAACTCATTGACACAAAAGAAAAGTAATATTTTGTATATACATATGAATATGGGTAAATAACTATATTTATTTCATAGAAGTCTAAATGGCTAGACAGCTTAAAATCATTAATCAGACAGTCATTAAATTCAATTCAATTCTTTGGTTAATGGCTTTTAGTTGTGCCAATTAGACACATGTTATTTCGCCAATGTCACGTGAGATGGAGAAGACACGATGGAGATTGATCGGTGGGGTAAAGAATCCAACCTTAACTAAATTTTGAAAACAGTCATTAAATTCGTATCATTCCCCGGAGTGTCATAAGTCATGTGACGTCACCAAAAAATTAACATGGCGGACGTAATCTGTCAAAACTGACGAACCCTTATCCCCTCATGTAGTCTAAACAGTTTGATAGGAAATCCTTGCTATATTTAATGGCTAATTATTTTATTATACCCAATACATATGGTGTATGTATTTTCTTTGACATCAGAAAATTAAAATTTTTCATGTGTAAAATACTTATTTTCTTGTTTTGTATGTACATGGAGGAAAAACAACCTCAATTTGCATTGAAAGCGTGACGATTATAATGACCTTATTATGATGCAAAGGTTTAGTATCAATATATTTAAGTTTTACGTTTATGACCGTTTAATAAATAATTAAGTTCTTATCATAATAGCAATGATTTCGATCGACAGATATCGTAATATCTAATGATTATATATTATCTTGTATCGATCCTTATCCCTAAAATATTGTAAAAAAATGGTATTATAGGAATAAAATAATATTACTTTATCTTGTTCCATGCGTAGTTGAGGATATTCCTTTAACCAGGTCGGTGCGTGTCGATAATTTGTTCTATAATTATTATTTATTATATAGATTAACAGTTCAATATTTTACACTGAAATCTATCTGAGAAGATTAGATTCTGTGAATATTTCTTTATTTTAATTTTAAGGTAATGTAGCCTAACCCTCTGTAGTGCACGATTCTTTGTTGGATGGTTTAAATTTGAGCAAGTAAATATATTTATTCTATGATCGTGCTTGATGGTTAAATTTAACATCTCGAGGAAACCTACAAGTGTAGAGAGAAATTTTCAGATATATGTATATGTTCGTTAATCCACTGTGGAATAGGTGGGAAGATGAAACACCGCATCTATGTGTTTAGATGAAGTCTAATAAAGGCATATTGCGTTTTCTCAACAAAACGTCATTTTCAGGTTTTACTGTAATTCTTTACATCATTCGAGAGAGCCGGAAGCTTAACTCCCTTCTATGAGGAATGATCTTTCTTATTCCTTTTTTGATAAAGTTCGCAATGCATTTGTTACTTCTCTTATACTTTAAATACTCATAAACGGCATTGGTTACTTAATATCAGGTGACCTGCCTAAAAAATCGTCAAAGTTCATATGAGCTACACAAACAATTATCGGTATGTATATATGTTTTATTAATTTTTTTTTCAGAAATGTCCTGGTTCTTCCTTTCTTTGGGCCTCGTGATCTTAACCACAGCCAAAGCTGATCACCCATTTTGGATACAAGAAATCGACGAATTACCTGATATTTCGAATCAGCTAGTATCTAGAAATTCCGACAAGGCATATCGTCTACCAGAGAGTGTTGTGCCATTGATGTATGATATTTATATCGATCTTTACTTTGCTGAGAGAACAGACCGACCGTTCAGCTACGATGGAAGGGAATTTATTACTATACAGGTGATTTTTTCAGTAAATTATGTAACCATCTAACAATGTTAAGAGTATCATGCTACTACTATAAATGTCAAAATTTGTGGGGGTGTATGGAAGGAAGGTTGGATGTTTGTACCTCATTCACGCATGAACAACTGAATAGAATTTGATGAAATTTTACTGTAATATAGCAAATATCAGAATATTCTCCGCTTCATGATAGGTTATTTTTTATCAACACACCACTCAGGCTAAGTCGCAAACGGAAGCTAGTTTAAAATAAGATTAAAATATTTCATCACCGTATTTTAAATAATTGTTTGTGTTGTGGCTTCAATTGGTTATTACCAGATGGTAAATACTAATATGCTACAAAAAATGTTTTATCCTATTAGTAAATTATAAAAAATAATCTAAATGAATAGTTAACTTGTAATACTTATTACATATTTGGAAAAACGAAAAATATTTATGAAGGTTTTTGGTAGTTTATAATGCAAAATTTTAAAACAGATAAAACAGACAAATATTTGAAACAGAACATGGGAATGATCTATAACATTTTGGTTATAACCAAAATGTTATTCACAACGATTTTGATTTCAGGCCCGAGAAGAAAATGTCACGAGTGTGGTTCTGCATTCCAATGTTGATGAAATCAATTCTGTTTTACTACTTTCTGATAATGGAGACATAGTTCCGTTAAATGAGTCAGAACCATACACTTTAGAACCACAATATCACTTCCTAAGAATTCATGTGCGTGAAGCACTTGACGTTGGAAGAAATTACACACTAAGTATTAATTACACTAGTACCATGAATGATGGACCAATGAAAAGAGGTTTATGGAAAGGGTGGTATATTGATGATGCAAAAGTTGAAAGGTTAGTTTAAACCTAAACCCAAAACATATTTTAGGATGTAATTTATGTCATACTTTATCCAGTAATTTTGTCTGTATGGAATTATTATTTTTTGGATAAATAATGGGTTATATACAAATTTTCATTCTCGATTTCAACTTTTTCGAATTTTAAATTTATTTTTCTCTTAATTCATCAAAATAGTAAAGCCTTTTAGCCACAAGAACGTAGGATATCGAAAGAAAATACCTGTCTGAGTTACTGTAACATTTTTAATATCAGTATAGGTCAGAGGTCTAACGGTAGAAAACTGTCGATATCAAAACTTGCTTAATTTTGACAGCGATCGGCGTTTTAATACAAAAATAGAAATTAATTTAGGCGAATCTGAATTGTCCACCAGGCGCGATTATAAATTGACAACATCGTTCAAGCTTATAAACACATCACTGAGAGTAATGTTTATAGCTACACTAAAATGAATAATAATATTACGTTTTAGAACATATGCAGGCACGCATTTCCAACCATACAATGCAAGACAAGCCTTCCCGTGCTGGGATGAACCGTTATTTAAAGCTATATTCAAACTTCATTTATCTAAGCCATCAAGCTATTCTGGTACATACTCCAATACAGGCATCGAAAGCCGAGACATGTAAGTAATTTAATGCTGTATTTATAAACAAATTATATTAGTTTGATTATTAGTTATGAATTATTAAATGATTTGGGTAATTAATTAAATTAATTGTCAATATATAATTGAATTAATTGTCAATATATAATTGAATTAATTTAACATTAGTGATAGAAAGTTCTGTATGATTCTGAAATAATTCCTTGGCTAAAGTTTGTAATTGTGAAAAATACTTATCGTTTTTTATTTGATTTTGACATTCGTTATGACATTTTTTTACCTGTTTCAGATTACAAAACAATAGAACACGTGACAACTTCCTTGAGACCCCGGTAATGTCTTCTTATCTTGTGACATTTTTGGTCAGCGAATCGTTCCAAGTGATTGCAAGTAATACATCGTTCACCCCAGAAATAAGGATCATAGGCAGATCAAATACAGTAGGCCTAGGAGATCATGCTTTAGATCTTACAGTGAAAATGACTGAATATTTTGATGATTATTTCAAAATACCGTATTCTACTTTACATCCATACCTATTGAATGATCACATTTCATCTCCTGATTGGGCGTCTGCGGCTACTGAAAATTGGGGCATGGTCAGTTACAGGTTAGTTTTATTTGAAAAGTAATATGCTTGCTATCGTTATAAAAACGTTTCAAAGAAATTTCGAATAATAGTTTACATATTTAGTTATGTGCGTCGTCTGATTTTGAGATCAAAACAATAAAATAAATTTAATTTAATTCATTTATTGAATGACTAACTGCATGAAACGTAAATCAGAAAAAAGTACTTTGGTACTTTAAAAAACCTTTAGATGGAGATATTTACGCAAAATATGCATATGCTACACGAATTTATGTTATTATTATATGAATTAAGATTAAGGCTTATTACTTTCTAAAAAATATATTTTAGGGAATTGTACATGATAATCGATCCTCGGGAGACAATTATGTCCGTTGAGCACTATGCGACCACGCTAGTTTCACACGAATTAGCCCATAAATGGTTCGGAAACTTGATAACTTGCTTCTGGTGGAGTAACACGTGGATTAATGAAGGTTTTGCCAGTTATTTTGGATACATCGCTGCACATCAGGTAACCTAGTTTTTTTTTATATTCCAACAAAACGTTATTATCTTATTGAAAAGTAGCTGGCAAACGAGCAGACAACATAAATTCCGAACCGGTGGTAGCTTAAAAAAATCTATAACCAATCGACCTGTGACTTGACGATTCGAAAGTGCTATAAAAAGCCTATTTGAATAAAGTATATTTTGAATTTGAATAACGTTAAATCATTCAGCAAACATAGCTTAAAAAATACATTAGAGTTGCAAGCTATTCCCTGAATGAAAGAAATAGGGGAGCGGGTTAGGTTTATGGCTCCTTCACTCACAGTACCAAACACAGACATATTAGCTACTTTATACCGATTTGTGAGAGTAAGGTACTGCTTCAGTCAAGTCAGCCGGTACATAAGCTGTAGTCAGTAGACTACAGCTAGGCTCTTCCTCAATAATTACGGGTATACTATCATCATCCTTTATTTTTTATCTCTTTATTATTGTTCTTTTAAATGTTATTGTTTTAATTTTTTAGATGTTTCCAAAATACGATCTACACGAGCATTTTAATACTCGTTACGTACATAACAGCTTATCATTTGATTCTGGAGTATCAACTGTTCCTCTAAATCATGATGTCAATACTCCAGCTCAAGTGACTGGACATTTTGGAACTATCAGTTATTCTAAAGGTGCTGCATTTCTAAAAATGCTCGAAGACATGATTACCCCTGAGACGTTTAGGAAGGCGTGCCAATATTTCTTATTGGACAAGTAAGATAATTTTTTTTTTTATATTTAACTTATGTTCCTGGCTTAATATAAATATAGATTTTGTTATGGCTGGCTACTATGTCATGTGCACCACCTACTGGAAGCTATTCTTATGTAACCTTCTTGCAAGTAAAAACAATAAGTTAACAATGTTTTATCGTAATCGAATGAACTGTACGGTAATGCGTAAGATATGAACAAAGAAATAAAAAAAAAACATTATTTTTATATAATGTAATTAATAGTATTATTTACATTGTATTTGACATTGTTTGTTTATGTTACTCTTATAAAATAATAATAATAATAATAATATAGCCTCTTTATTTCCATAATGATTTACTTATAAAACATATATTATAGTAGGTATTATTATATATTATATGCATGCAATGAATGGTAAAATATTACAATTTTGACTATTAAATTTCAAATGCATTATAAAATAATTACATGTTATTATAAAATTTCTTAATATTATACATATAAAATTGAATAAGATCAAAAATTTCACACTCTTATAAAATATCGATTTTAAATTTTAGAATTTTTTATCCGCTAATTCGTAGCAGAGTAGCGTGATCGATTAAGCTCATAACCTTCTAATATTTGGGAAAAAAACATTTTGGCGTTTCGTGCGGCATTTAGAAAATATCTTACTATATCTTATGTCTTCATTTCAGTCCCTATGAAGCAACAGATCAGTACGATTTGTATAATGCTTTCGCAAAAGCAATAGATGAAGATGGTAGCCTTGATGAGTATATACATTTCAATTTTACGGACTTTTATCGTATTTGGGTCAACGAGGCAGGTTATCCTCTTTTAACGGTAGAGGTGAACTACAATAATGGTGAAATGGTGTTGAAACAGGTAAGTTAAACATTGGTTTTGTCAGCTTTTGTAGAAAAAAATATATATTCTATTATGAAAACGTGGCTTTAATATTCAATAACTTATTTTTCATGTTTTAAATAAATTGCTTTCTTAAGGGGTTCAATATTTAAAAAAAAATTTAAGCTTCTTGATTTATAATAATGAATATATATTTTAAACTTTTGCCATTTATACTATTCATATTTAATACAACAGGTCTTATCGCGATAACTAATGGTAGTAATACCTTTTTATTGCCTGACGTTTCGACGAAGTTGCATTTGTCGTGGTCATGAGCTGACTCTGAAACGTCAAACGTAATATTAAATATGAATTATAATAATGATCTCTATAGAAATAAATGCAATTAATGATTTATCTAAATAAAAATATTCTTTGAACAGGAAAGATTTTTCCTCAGTGCATCAGCAAACCCAACAGGTCAAATCTATCCGATACCTATAACATATGCAACCAAAGCCAAGCCAGATTTCACGAAATTAAAAGCAACATATATGCTTACTTCGGAAAGTGAAGTACTTAAAAAGGAAGCCACTGAGGAATGGGTTATATTCAACATTCAACAACATGGTATATAAATCTTAATTATCTAAATACTTGCAAAGAATATAGCTGGCTAAGTGGAATCTTGAGCCTTTTTGGTCTGATATTTTTCCTAGACGTTTGTCATAGCTAGGAAGATTTAAATATCAAAAAATTAAATTCCCTAAGCCTTATATTTACGGAAACATAGAGGTAACCCCTAATGTTATATGTTTTCACTCTTAAACTCTTCAAACTGAAAATAATTTTGATAATGCAATAAAATAAATTTGAGATTCTGCCGTCTTCCGAAATATTCATTCCCTATTGGCCAGGCTGCTAGCTATATATGTTCAAGTTCAATTAAAATAGACCACCAGAACTACCCAATACAGCTTATCTTGCAAAAACTAAGAATATTAAATACCGATACTTTACTTACATATTCCTACAGCGAATAATCCTTACAATTCGAAACATAGCTGTCGGGTAGGAGATGATGGTTGTAAATATTTCTTGAGAGCAAAATTTTAAGGATATGCATTATGAAAATTGTTCGCCGATTTTTCTCCTCCGAACGTATCACCAGCGTGCAGGGCACCTATTACACATTAGGTAGCGGCATGCCTGCTATTTCGCCCTCTTCTTATTTTATTTCGCGATACAACGTAGAAGTAGTATCTTTCTCTATATCCAATTCATCAAAATCGATTTAGCGCATGAGACGTAAAAACGTAACAACAATGTATATGGATATTTGGATGCTGATAAGCAATAATGTGTCAACCCACAAAAAGTCAAATTTCGAGATATTGATGTATTTTGATACTACGTCACCTATTTAACATTATTCAAAAAAATTCAAGTCATCTAAACTAAATAAGTATAGAAAAAAGTTTCTTAACTTAATGTTTCGAATTTCAGGTGCGTTCCATATTTTGCAATTTATAACATAATTTCAAATATTTAAAAACTTATTATTAAATAGAATATTAAACAAATCTATCTGCTTTTGATTCAATATACATTTTATTAAAATAGAATAGAAAAGATGAATATATACGTGTTCAAACAAATTTATTATGAATAGGTTTGACATCTTTAGACGCCATTTTCTCAAAACGAAGTCCGTGTGGCTTGACACAGTATTTCTTATCAGCGTCCAAATATAGAAAAGAAATAAAAAAAAAAATTGTAAAGATTTTCATTTTTCCAAACTTAATATGATATTATATTTTAGCTTCTAAAAAATATTAATTTATTTATCAACACAAATTTTATTAGATAAATATGTATATGTATTATAGTCAAAACACTTCGACAATACTGCTGGTATTTTTACAGTACTGTTGCAAAAACATTAACCTAACTTTAATAGTAAAAAATACGAACCTAAACTGTTTGTCCGTTTTTCCCTTTTATGTTCGTTATTTATATTAAAAGTACTTTTGTCCAAAGCTTAAGGTCAAAAGTACTTTCGACAGATTTTGTCAGATAAATGTACTACATCAATAACAACAAAAAAATACTGTTTATTGTACACCAATTAAACAGAAATAACACGAAAAAGTACATCCGAAGCGAAAATGTACAAAGGCGATCTTATCGCTGAAAAGCGATCAAACCGCCTCACTATTCAGCAGTTAACAGTTTTGATTGTACACATTATATAGCAATGTCTTCAAAAGTAATATTTGCTATTGCTATGTTGTAAGGCGTTTAATTTTTTTTTTGTTAAATACTATTCAAATAATTGCTTACTTAAAATACTGAACGATAAAATATAAATATATATTGGAGAAAGTCAAATACTTTACAATAATGGTAATAAAATTTGCCTTAAAATGGTTTATCTTTGTACATCCAAAGATATTGTTAATTAGAAGTATTAAATAATAATAAATAGATAGTCTTTACTAATTACACTAATCTATTGATAAATTATAATAATTATCTAAATAAAATATAATTAATATAACTTTAATTTAATTTCTTATAAACAGGACACTATCGAGTTAACTATGATGTCAAAACTTGGAATTTAATATCGCAGGCTTTATTGGACGATCCGGAATCTATTCATTACTTAAACCGAGCGCAAGTAAGTATATACTTAAACAAGGCTTGACAGAGACACATAATAAGTATCTACATATATAATAATCACATATATTTATATAGCAACGTTGTGAAAATTGGTAGCGATTATTATTTTATATATTTTTCTGAAATAATGTTAAATACATATTAAAATTTTCATATATTTTACCGAATTAAAATGTATATAACAGGTGAAAATTATAAAAGTTATAACATCCAAAGAATAACATTAATTTAAGTGTAATGATTATGGGAAAACATTAAATCATTTAATTACAAAAAAATATAAGTTTAAAATCCGTTACATATTAAGATAGCACATTTTAAACTTGGAGTGGAGAAAATTAAAACAATTTTGATTAAACAATCAATATATTCGAATCTTACGAAGACTCTACACGATTTATTGCTTTTCAATATCGGTGTTGCAGATGTACTTAGATCATTTATGTATATTTTGTACTCAATTGTCTGAAGTTCTTAAAAATGTAGTATAAATTGATTGTTGTAGATTTTTTGCAATCTATAATCAAAATTTTCTAAGATGTTTTTTGGCGGTATTAAATGCTATCGTTAAGTAAATGTTTCAAAGTTGTTTCTGTTAAATGTAACAGTTTAAAATTACTAATAATGCGAATTATTTGCACCGGTTACCTAGTAATAACTGTCTTATGCAACAAGATTAAAATGATACTTATAAGACGGAAATTACGCTTGTAAGTTTTACTCTCGTTAGTGATGTAAAATAACTTTGTAACTCTAGGTGAATAGCTCTATGTAAATCTAGGCAACTATACGTAAGCTGTAAGTGTCAATAAATATGACACTGCCAGTAAATTGTTTCAGGTATAAAGTACAAATAACGTACAAAAATCTTTATGAAACTCTGAAAGTCGGCGAGAATTACACCTATAAAAAGTTGTTTGTCATTGTTTTACAATTATGATTTACGAAATAATTTACTGTGAGTACCTTATTTTTGACATTCACAGATTTCGTTATTACTTCGATATATTTGTTACAAGCTTACAAAGTTGTTTTATATTTATTAGTAGAGTAAAACTTCTCTCTAAATGTATTTCTCGTCTTATTTTAATAACATTTAAAACCCAATCTTAGCAAATTAAAGTTTGCTTTTCTATAAACAGATCGTGAATGATGTATTCGCTTTGATGAGGGCACAGAAGCTGACGTACAACTTTGGTTTTCACATCCTTAAATTCCTTGCCAAAGAAACTAATTATCACGTATGGAATCCAGCCATTGTTGGATATAATTGGTTAAGGAATAGACTTCGCCATATTCCTCACAGCCAAGCTATTTTTGATGTAAGTATGGATATTATTCAATTGACTTTCAACAGATTTCCAATGTTGAGGTTGATATTACCGAGTTCTAATTGTCCTCCAATTTAATACGGCCGCTTCTAAATTTCATAAATCAAGTGTTAATGTTTAGAATTCATTTCGTGCTCAGCGACAACAAAAGTAGAAAATAAAAGTAGAAACCAAGACCACAAGATTTAAACATGCATACCTACATTCATACATTGCAAGTTAAATGAAAGCTTACGAAAAATCTGCATGTATTATGTATCAGGAGAAACTGTAAGAAATATATAATGTATATACGCGAATAAAAAAGTATTAAAAACCCCATAAATAATGATGTAGGTACATTAATTAGTGTAGAAATACATTTTGTGTAACGCTGTTCTATCGTCGAAACGCAAAGCTTTGTCTCGTAGTAAATGCTTTTGGTAGAGAGCGCTATATTAATTGGATGCTGATAAGCAATAATAAGTCAACCCACAAAAAGTCAAATTCGGAGATATTAGTGTATTTTGATACTGCATCACCTATTTAACATTATTAAAAAGAAATAGAAGTCATATAAACTAAATAAGTTCGGAAAAAAGTTTCTTGATTAATTGGCTAGAATTTCAATTGCGTCACATATTTTGCAATTTATACAAAAATCTCAAACATTTGAAGAACTTTTTATTAAATAATATATTTAATATGTCACTCTGATTTTGATTCATTATACCTTTTATCAAAAAATGTAAGACAAAATTGATATATACTTCTTTAAACATATGTGTTAAGAATAAGTTTGACATCTTTAGACGCCATTTTCTCAAAATGAACTCCGTGTGGCTTGACACAGTATTGCTTATCAGCGTCCAATTATTCTTTTAGTTTGGATTCTTAATTATCGCGTAGTAACTAAGACTCCCTTAAGGTTTATATAGGATACTGGACTTAAGTCTACGATTGTAAAAGTGTTTTTAGATGTATATTAAGCGTCTTCCAAAAAAGGAGGAGGTTTTCAATTTTTTTATGCTTTACCGATGGCTCAAGAACAGTTTGACTGATGTTATTTATTTTTTCTCAGAAACGATTTCCTTGGTCTTCTAGAATTTTCGTCAAATCAGATCAATGGTTTAGCGGTTGATCATAAAATCAATATATTTATGTATGTATGTCATTCAAGTAAACTAAATTGAGTAAATTGCTTTTGAAGTCGAACAGATTTCATATACGTAATACTATAGATTAACTTTGCCAAGCTAGCGGAGATTGGGCACGCGTTAACATTGTAAAAAAACAATCAACCTATTCAAGTACACGAAAAAAGTATAAAATATAACGAAAATAATTTAAATGTCAATTTATATTTTGAAAAGTTAATCTCTTTAGACACTTAAAGTTTTCCATAAACAATAAAATTACGAGTATAAATACAAATAAAGAAATATTTTCAGTCACATATCCTCAGCAACATGGATCGCGTTATGAATACTCTCGGTTACGATCCAGCTCCCAACGAGTCGGTCACAACAACTTTGACACGTCAAGAAATCATGCACTTGGCATGCAATCTTGGTCACGAAGAGTGTATGCAGAATTCGAGAAATAAATTCATCGCTTTTAGAGATAGTGGCTCTTGGTAATAATTTATATTTAATTATATTTAATTCTCTAGTAAATCAAAATCAAATCATAATCTTAGAGGAATGTATATATTTTTTAAAATATAAATAGCTAGCAAACGAGGAGATGGGACATCTGATGTTAAGTGATCACCGCTGCCCATTAACATTTATAGCAACAAAGCTGTAATGGGGTACAGTTAGGTTACGTTAGTTAAAATCGTCGCAGTGGGTCAGCATGGCAAAATAACTGTTCATCCTTGTTCCGAGAGAGATCCGTGAGAAGATACGTTGCTTAGCTGTGATATATTTACTGACTGTCATTTTATCCTGTTTTAGGGTTGATCCTCGAATCCGTCGTCACGTTTACATAGCAGGAGTTAGACAAGGAGGACAACAAGACTTTGAATTTCTCTTGACCAGATTTAGAGATTCCAACTTTGCTAACGATCAATTGGAAATGTTGAGAGGTCTGGGAGCTACTAAAGATCCTCAATTATTGACGAGGTAGGTGTATCATATGATGAAAATCACTCAGTCAAACATAGCTTAAAAATGGAGATAGAGTGTGTATGGCACGTGTTTTATAAACAAAAATAACTTTTAATAATTAATATAATAAATAAATTATATATATATATATATAATTTATTTATATATATATATATATATATATATATATATGTTCAAGATTTATGATAAGGTATCCTAGAAACCCCTACTATCTCTCTTTGTTTCAGATATTTGCAATTAACATTAGAAAAGGCAGTTCGATCACATGACAAGGCTACATCATTCAATTATGCTTTACTCGGTAACCCAGAAAATGCGAATACTGTACTACAGTTTGTGAAGAATAATATTGATGCAATCAGAGTAGCGTAAGTTATGACCAAACTAGTTCTGAAAAATGATGCATATATAAATAGTAAAAGTTTTATATCTAATAAATTATTGATTCTTTTCTTTATAAATTGTGTAAATAAAGACGCAGTTAAAAATACCATGTTCAATTATGAATCTGATAACAATGAGTAAAACGTAAAGAAATTTTAATTGCCAATCAAAATTTACAAATTGTGAAAAAGTGCTTCAATTATATTGAAATGATTAAACATTAATGATTGCAGATACGTTGAAGATGCTCCACCAAACCCAGTTAGAACTATTCTGTCCAACCTCGCATCGTATTTAGATGAAGCCGGTCTTGTTGAGGTAATATTTTCTTATATGTCCAAATTATACTTTATTCTAAGCCTTTGAATTGTTAATTAACAAATGAAAAGCTACCATCTAGTCGAAATGAGGTTTTTACCGAGAAGAAACAGCAATTCTATAGTTATTCTCATAAAATCAATACAGAAGGAAGTGTTTTCTTTTAAATTACATTTTAGATTTGATATATTGCCAGAAAATAAAAACATTTTAGGTCCATGCATTTTTATCATTCAAGTAACACGTGATTTTGTATCATATGGTAAGAATTTAAATGATCATCATCTACCCAGATTTTTTTTTCTGGTTATACCAGGATCTGCTTATTATTATAATCCAGATATTGACAAGTTCCCGATTTTTACTCAGAGCAATTTCCATCTGACCTTCGCAACCCCTAAAGGCAAATAAGATTTTAAATTATATTGGTTTTAATTTCCAAATAATAATATGTTACATTTTTAAATAAATAAAGAATTTCTAACATCAGATATCTCCTCTCTTTCTTTTTAACATGGTTAAACAATAGGGTCTTAATTAATTTATATACATAAATTTAAAAAAAAAAAACAAAAGAAAAGATTATATATTAAACTATTTACATCTTAATTAATACAAAAAAAAGATTATATTTTACAAAACATTGTAGACCTCATCTAAGCAAATAGCAAATAATGTAGCAAATCTTTGCACCTAACATTCATCATTAATCGCTTCTACTATATTTATTTTTCTTTATCCTTTTTATATACTATATTCATATTAACAGTTTAACTTTTTTATGTTCACAGTATGAAGCATGGCTGCGTAGCACTCAGGCTAACTCAGCTCAGTTCAATTCAGCTATTTCTGCTATTGCATCTGCACGAAGTAATATGAAATGGGGTACAGACAACGTCGACACGATTTTAACAGCCGTAAGAGGTGGTGCAGCTACTGTTGTTTTATCGTCATTTTTGTTATTAGCTACAGCAATCTTAACATTGATTGTTTAATAAATAAAATTTATATCAATTTTAACGTCACTCGAGGTTTTATTTAGCATTGTTGGAATGACGTCCTTGATACAGTTTTATAAGACCTGATTATGACTCTTATAGATAAGATATAAGTGTGAATAAATTAAAAATTTAAGCATAAATTAATTTTTAAATGTAATGGCTATTAAGCGATTTCGTGAAATAGATATTGTGTTTAATGAAAATAAATAAATTATTTTTAAAGCAAATGTTTTTTAATGAAAACCTACGCATGTGAAAGATATTTTAAAAAGATTAAAGGACCCTCCTCGAATATAAAGTAGTAAGTTTTCAAAATATAGTTTAAATATGTTTGTATTTATAATAAGTACTTAAAAAAAGTAATTGACTTCAAAATTTAGGAATTACGCAGGCGCCTTTTACATTATTTTGATTTTAAAACCAAATCACTGAATCGATTTTGATGATATTTATAGAGGATTAATTTGAAAGCATATCCTTTCAAATAAAATAATTTTAAAATCGATTTATAAATGTAAAAAAAAAAGTGAAAACGAACCAAGATCTTCTTTGAAGTCTTTGTAGTAAAATCATAAGGAGATAAATAACAGGTACACATAAACATAACTGAACTTATGTTTAGTTAGTTAAAGAAGCATATTTTATAAATAGCTAACTAAATACTGTCATATTACAAAAGACGCATTAAAACCATGTTGAACACGTGTCTAGCTAAACAGTGTTTAAGATTTAAACATTGCTTAAAATATTATCTAAATTGCTTAACAGCGAATAAACTCATAAAAAAACTTATTGATAAAATGTTATACGTTACATTTGACAGCAAAAATAGGTTTTAAACATCTATTAAACTCAATTAAACGTATATTAATCTATGTCTAAAGCATGTTTAACTCAAAACTGTCTTAGACGCGCGTTTAACGTCTGTTTAAATCTTTTGCAGTAAGGCAGTTAATGTTTGATATTTTATGCTGTACGAGATAATTTGGAAATAAACACGATTATTAACGATGTGATTACCTATAGAAGCTATCGCGATACAGTGATGATTAATACATAACGTATTTAAAGCAAAGCTTTATCATTCATTTAATTACATTAATAAAGAATAAATGGATTATTTTCTATTATCTTAAGACGAATTAATCTAATTACACCATTACATAAACAGAAAATAATCGTAATTTATACTGCCTCATTAATCAAAATGTGCTTAGTTATTTATCGCTCGTATATAATGTGTATGATAAATAATGATAAGCAATAAATTCTTAGTTTTCCGATATCTGACAACCCCTATTCCTCTACTTCCTTTTTAAGCTGGCAACTTAAATACGTTGCTTAAAAAGAAATAAGACCTCCTCTGGTGCTGGAAAAGTTCATGGGCAGCTGTGACATGTTATATCGCGGTATATGAGTCAGATGAACGTAGATCTACGTTTTAAATTTTTTTTTTCCTAATTTAGCAGTACTCATAATATAGTTTTTTTTTTTTGATTCTATAGAAAAGTGGTTCTAATAATAAATATAACGTTTTTTTGGAATTAGTGAAATCTTAAATTACGTTGTTTTGCCATTTCATAGAAAACATTTTCAACAGTTTTAGTTAAAAAAAAGATTTTCGATATTTTGTAGATACGTTCATCTGGTTGTTATACCGCGATATGTAACATCAGTTAAACCACCTGCTCGTTAAGTTTTTTTTGTATGTAAGACATTATGTTGTTTTTATGCGAGTTTTAAAGTATATTAGAGAGATTTTTTATTTGTAAAAATGCTTTTGGTATTGGTTCAGTTTGAAAATCACTGAAAGAATTTAGGTAAAAAAAAAATTCAAATTAAATACCTTAATTTTAATTATTAGTCACACGACACTTTAAGATCTTCAGATCCTCATATCGCACAAGCTGTTTTTCGATAAATTTTATACCTTGATTATATTATATGGCAAGATATTTGAATGTCATATTATACGTATATTAATCCTGATAAAATCTAAATTACTGATAGAACTGATAAATAATCATGTAAATTTTTTATGTTAAAACCCCTATTCGGGGCTGGTGAGGCATTTGAATAGGTACATATATTTTTTCCTTAAGTTTATTACTAAAACGTGACAATAAATGTGTAATTTATATACTTTCATTATTTGTTATGCAGCTTAATATTGAAAAAGTGTTCGTGATTTATTATAACGAGGCATAATATGCTAATTTTACATAAAACCACATTATGCTAACATCTAAACGCTTAAACAAAATTTTGAGTTGACATTAAATTTTGCCACGTGCGTGTCATCCCGTTCATTTTAGATTAACTACTTAAAATAAGTAGTGTTGGAAAATCTGGTTGTTAATATTTCTTTTATAATCGTTCAGTTCATCGTTTAAGATATTTATTGTAAATAGTACTGTGTACAGTAGTACAGTAGTTTATTGTTTCAGCACCATGGGGCTACTTCAAAAGCTGATGTTATTTCCTGTGTTCTTAACATTAGTTAAATCCGATTTTCCACTGGATATAGAAGAACCAGTACTCAGAAGTAGTGATGGAGATGAAATCTATAGACTTCCTGAAGATCTTGATCCTATTCATATTGAATTTGAGATGACGCCGTATTTCGAAGCTGAGGGTAATAAGGAGGCATTTACCTTCGATGGTCTGGTTACATTGACTGTCAGAGTAAGTAATGGTCTGTTTTTATTATTTTCTTCACGTGTAGAGAAATATAATATTAAAATTTTGGAATATCACATAAAAATTGCAACAGAGATATTTGGAATCCCACTGTCCGGATATTTAGGTGGTTATTCCTGCTAGAGGAAGTCAAAAGCTTGTTTTAGAAATTTTTGATGATTTGATTTGACACGGTAAATGAGTCAAGAATTACGAAGCACTTAATAATTTCTTCTAAATATTATTAATGAATCTCTCAAAAAGAAATTTAAAAAAAAACGATACTTTTTAAGACCATTAATTCCTTTTTAGGCAGTTAAAGATAATATTTCATCGCTGGTGATTCACGAGAATGTAAGACATATACTTGCAGTAACGCTTACTAATGAAGATGGTGTACCGTTACATTTAGATCCTTTTAGACCATTTGAAAGACTTCGTGAATATCATTTCTTGAGACTTAACCTAAGACAAGGATTTACGTTAGTCAGGTCAGAAATATATAAAATGAGGATCGAGTATATAGGTAATATAAATGAGACACCATTAAGCAGAGGTGTGTTTAGAGGAAGTTATAAAGGCAGTGATGGAAGAATTCAGTAAGTAGATAATTAAAACAAATATATTAAAAATGTAACCAAATTAAGTAGAACCATGCCTCTTTAATATAACTGAGTTAATCGCAACTAGTGGGAAGTACTGTGAGACAGAAAGAGATTCAGTCAAAGTTTAAATAGTTTCCGCCCAGATAAAACGAGTTTATGACAAAATCGATCATTAAAATCGGTATTGCATAACATAAGGAAACTAATTTAGCATTTACGTAGAATAATTGGACGCTGATAAGCAATACTATGTTAAGCCACATTTCCTCCATTTTGATAAAACGGCGTCTACAGATGTCAAACGGAATCTTAATAAATTTGTTTTAAGAAGTATATATCTATCTTTCCTCTTCTATTTTGATAAAAGGTATAATGAATTAAAAGTAGATTGGTATAGTAAAGGGTTTTATTTAATAATACGTTTTTCAAATATACATATGTGATTATTGTTTATTGCAAATTTAAACAAACTTCCATATTCGAATCATGAAATTAAGAAACTTTTTTCCGTACTTATTTATTTAGATGACTTAATTTTTTTTAATACTGGTTAATACGTGACGCATTATCAGAATACAACGATATCTCCGATTTTGCCTTTTTGTCGGTTGACACATTATTGCTTATTAGTATTCAATTATGACACGTCACATTAATCAAGCGTATTTATTTTTTAGTTGGTATGCGGCTTCACACTTGCAACCAACCAATTCAAGGCAGGCATTTCCCTGTTTTGACGAACCCGGCTTCAAATCTACTTTCGATATTATAGTTAACCGCCCAGAAAATTTTACCCAAACGTTTTCAAACATGGCGATCAAACACGAGATAATGTGAGTATTGCATCAAATAGTTCTTTGCATTTAAAACCATTATCGTCATAGAAAGCCTCGAGGTGTTCTTTTTGCTTAAGATTTCTATTAGGGCCATTTATTACTACTTCTGTGGTGATATAATCTATATTTCAATTTCTATTTCTTCCCATGGAATGAAGTAGAGGAACAACGTAGTTAACACTAATAAGATCGTAGAACAACTGTACTCAAATTGTGTCACAATACCAAAATTATCATTATCCTCTCATCTATATATCGATACCTCCCACGTAAGTTATTGTAAGCCACAAAATTGCCGTTAGCGTTTTTACTGAATACTACACGAATTTGCATTGCTTAATGCATTCAAAGTGAAAAAATACCAAAAATCTTTTTTTTTTCAAGGATAGTTACAACAAAATACGCCTGAAAAAAGGCGTATTTTGTTGTAACTTTCAAACTAAAACGGATTAAAAGTGCTCTACTGTAAAATTGAAATTTTGGGGTTACAACAACTTACGTGGGAGGTATCAATATGTATATACGCCCATATACATTATAAAATCAATATAAATATAAATGTGTGAGTCGGACTCGTGCATGAAGAGTTCCGTATCATAGTGCAAGATATATTCTTTTAAATAATTACACATGTAAAAGAAATAAGATAGGCGCTATAACAAAATGTTATATATGACCCTTTGTGTGCGAGGTCCATTCGCACTTGACTGTCTTTTATTATTTGTCATTATAGCGGTAACAGAAATACATTAGTGTAAACGTTTTAACTCTTTACCTACTACGGTTAAAAAAAGAGATACTATTACAATATATGTATAATAAAAATCCCTCATATGCGAATACGACCCGCTCTTGACCGGTTTTTATTAATGTTGTTGTAGCGGCAATTCAAAAAGATTCTGTGAAAATGCAAACTCTCTACATATTACGCATTATGAGATACAGCTCGCTGACAGATGAACAAACAAACGGACAGACAGGCGAATGAACGGACGGAGGTTTAGTAGGAGGAGCACCCTTTGAATACGGAACCCTAACAATACAAAACACAATCAATAAATACTTCGAACAATCTTTAACGAGGTTGACAATCAAAACATTATTTAGATTATATTATAAAAACAAATAATTACGTGCATCTATATCTGATTAAGATAAATAATAATCATTAACAAATAAATTAATAATCAAAACCGAAATGTGCATAATTATATTAATATAATTAGCATTGGTAAAAGTAATTAGATTAAATGATAATAAAATAAATATATTATACAATAAATATCATAATTATCATTAATGTGATAACAGTTCGGCATTGTATAATTTAATCTTACGATAACGACTGCAATTATCTTTTTTTTTTTTATTTACTGCGTAATAAATATTAGATAAATGAATTATACCTAATTCGTATGTATGTTTGAAAGCCGAAAATGAAAACGGAAGTGATGTTTCTTATGACTCACATTTCATCCATACCTTTAATGACACATTAAAATTCAAATAAAAATAAAGTAATTAATTAAAAAAAAATCAAAAACCCGACTGCGTAACAAGACCATCTGCAGTAAGCAGTACCGTATCAATGTCACTTGTACGAAAAGCCTACAAGTGAGTATCGTTGCCAACCCGTTTTAAATCCTTATAGATCCTAAACGGTAATTATAATTGAAAATGATATAAGAAACCTAAGTATGATTATTAAATATCTATTCAACGATACCTCATTTAACATAGTTCGACGATTTTAATATTTTTTTTCATCATATTCGGCCCACGCTTTTGGTCTTAATAGTGTACAAAGGTATAAACCCACATTCATATATACTTACATACATACACACGCTGATGAACACATTATCCTTCTTTACGTAGCGCAGTCAGGTAATTAGATATGTAAAATGACCTTTGTCATCATATGGTTTCACCTTCTTGTAAATAACTATATCGATATATAATTTCAGAATTGGAAATCGTCGTAAAGAGATCTTCCACACCACGCCCAGAATGTCAGCGTACTTAGTAACAATTCATATCAGCGAAGAGTTTACTGTTATAGCAGATAATAAAAATGCTACAGCATCTTACCGCATTCTTGCTAGACCAAATGCTCAAGGGCAAGGCGAATACGCCCTAGAAGTAGGACCACCGTTAACAACTTGGATGGAGAAATATTTTAATATTTCATATTACACGATGGCTGAAAACATGAAGAATGACCAGATAGCCTCTCCGGACTGGGCATCTGGTGCTACTGAAAATTGGGGATTAGTTTCTTACAGGTAACATTTTCCGAGATTTTTTCAAATTATTTACTAACAGAAAACTATGGACAGTTTTTAACAGTAAAGTAATTTTTACTTCCTTCTGCCCTAAAAAGTAAAGAAAAGTAATAGGTAAATTATTGAGAAAATTTTTACAGAAAAATCCATCACACTGCTCATCTCCGGGTTGACGGATATACTGGGTCAGAATTTCTCCCAGCTTTTCTTCACGATGTTTTCCTTCACTGCTGAGCAGGAGATAATTTAAACACAAATTTAGAACTTGAAAAGCCAGTAGTGCTAGCCGGGGTTTGATCCCGTCATCATCGATTGAGATCGACGTGTTCTACCTACTAGGTCATCATGTATTTATTGCATGACTCTTTTTAAATTGTTATAAAATGATTTTTATGATTCTATATTTTTCAGAGAACTTCGTCTGCTGTATGAAGAAGGAGAGACGAATGCTTTAGATAAGATGACTATTGCTACTATAACAGCTCACGAGCTTGCCCATAAGTGGTTCGGTAACCTTATCACTTGCAGATGGTGGGACAATATATGGATTAATGAGGGTTTTGCTAGCTACTTCGAGTACTTTGCTATGGATGGTGTAAGTAAATTACATCCTATATTTTGTTCTGAGTTGAGATTTGTTTATATTTTGCTTGTAAAATTAATATAGTAACTATATTTGTATACGATTTTTTTGCTTTTCGTTATTTACTATTGGTATGCATAATTTGTCAAGTATAATGCTTTTTGTGAGTAACGATAGCAAGATGAAATAATCGTTTCTAAAAAAATGGATATGTAAAATATGTAAAATTTAAAAAGTAAGAAGTTCATCTAAATTAATAGAAATAAAATGTTATGTGATACGATGGTGATGGTGTTAGTGGTAATTCGTGCTTAAAAATGTAATTGAATGTATTTTTATATTCTAAAACTAGGTCGACCCATCTATGGAATTAGCCGATCAATTCAACATCAGATACTTACAAAGTGCGCTATCAACTGACTCATCTGCATCGACCAGAGCTCTAAAGCACAGGGTGAATACACCAGCTCAAGTCACAGGACACTTTACTGGTATCAGCTATACAAAAGGAGCTTCATTGCTACTTATGTTAAAGCATTTCCTTGGCGAGCCCACTTTTAAGAAGGCCTTGTACTATTTCCTTATTGACAGGTATTTTTTTATGTAGATTGCGTTTTTATTACGTTGTTATTGTTTTAAAATAACTATTTCCGAAATATTTAGATTTACTCTATAGCTACAATGCTTACTCTGCTGATTCTAATGGCTCAATTGACATTTGGTCATACTTTATGTTCCAATTCTTCTAATATATATCGCCATATTTTCTCTCTTGATATCAACAGTCTTTTGATAAGCAACTCTCCAATTTACATGTTCATCAGTACAATTAAGGCAAGAATTACACTTGTAAGTTTTACTTTCGTAAGTGATATATAAAACAACTCTGTAAGTTGGTAATAGTTTTGTTGGTAAACTAACGAAAATTGAGTCAAAGATAAGGCACTGTTAAGTAAAAAGTAAAGTAAAGTAACGTAAATGCTGGGCAAAGGCCTCCTCTCCTATTAAGGAGAAGGTTTAAAGCTTAATCCACCGCGCTGCTCCACTGCGCGTTGGCGGATATACATATGTCAGAATTTCTCCCGGCACATGCAGATTTTCTCACGATGTTTTCCGTCACCGCCGAGCTCGAGATGAATTTAAACACAAATTTAGCACTTGTAAAATCAGTGGTGCTAGCCGGGGTTTGAACCCGCGATCATCGGTTGAGATCGACGTGGTCCAACCACTAGGCCATCTCGGCTCTCTATGAGGCACTGACAGTAAATTATTTCAGATATAAAACAATGACAAACATCTTATGTTCATGAAAGTTCGAAAGCAATTTTTATAATTGTAATTCTTAATAATACCTTTTTACGTAATAATATATTCAATTACTATGTTACAATATTAAAGACTAGCTGTCCCTTTCACTTCACGTTTATGCTTACTGATCCGCTCCTATAAGTCGTAGCGTGATGTAATATAGCCTATTTTTGAATTCAAACCAGTAGTACCTGAGATTAGCGCGTTCAAACATACAAACAAACAAACTCTTCAGTTTCATAATATTACTATAGATGATGTTATAATAAAAAACATGCTATATATTCGTATAAGAAAAAGAAATAAAAACTATGAAATTTTTAATAAAAGATAAAATGTATTTTTTTTCCTTCAAGGTCGTATCAGCATGCATTTCCTTCAGATCTATTCAGTAGTTTTGCAAAAGCCGCTGCCGAAGACAATGTAATTAGTAGCAATTTGAACCTAACTCAGATAATTCAATACTGGGTTGAGGAGCCTGGATATCCCGTGCTAAATGTTGATGTTAACATGAATACTGGACTTATGAGGCTTTTACAGGTAAATCTTTATAAAGAAATAAAATTGAAATGTATATAAAAGTTTATACGGTACTTACATAATTTTTTTTTGTATTTTCCGTCTGTCTATTTGTTCCTAATCTTTAAAACGGCTGCACAGATTTTAACGAGACTTTCACTGACAGATTTAGGCTACGTTTATTTTAAAATTTTAATTTATTTTTATTATTTAATAAAAAAAATAACAAATAAATCCGTGAAAACAAAATTGTAACCAATGAAATATTGATCAATATCCGATTCAAGTAGGGAAGGAAGCATATATAAATATAATTTTTCCTCAAACTAATGCTGGTGAGACCGTGGAACACAGCTAGTTAATATATAAATTATTACTTAAAATTTGAGTCGCGGTCCAAAAGACCATCTTCGATTTTAACCGATAAAGCACCTATCACCTTTTCAATGCTTTTGTGTTTAGTTTACCTCGCGTTTCTGAATTAAAATATTCGAAGGAAAGTTATACATTTCGAAAGAATTTTAAGATATATTCGCTAATCTATATAAGAGTAGCGTTATGGGTGGAAGAGAAGACGTCTATAACTAGAAAAAACACATTTACAAGCAATACAATTGTACTAAAAACTTAGGAATGCGATAAAAAAGAACCCGCAGATCCATTTATATATTTTAATCTTTTTAGGAGCGTTTTTTCATCAGCGCATCAGCAACACAAACAGAACAAGTGTGGCCCTTGCCTCTTACATTCACAACCGGAAATAATACAGATTGGGACAATCTCACACCATCGCATGTCATGCTTGGCAAAACAATGGAAATACAGAAGAATCCTGCACATGAATGGGTGATTTTCAATGTGCAGCAAAAAGGTCAACATTTTTTTTAATATTGGCATTATTTTAATTTTTTTCTACGAAGGTTTTGTTAGGACTGATTTTTTTTACTTCAATACAACAGTAGTTATACATTCATCAACCAGTCCATTAATTTGAAATCAATGTTTATGAAAATAAATATATTTATAGAATTTCTATTTATAATTTAAATAATTGATTATCCTTTTCCATATTCAGGTATTTATCGAGTCAATTACGATACTCATAATTGGGAAATGATTGCTGATGTTCTTAAAAACAATTATTCAACTATTCACCATTTGAATAGAGCGCAGGTAATTATTACGACGTATAAAAAATTAGAAGT
The DNA here is from genome assembly GCA_037950945.1 of Hypolimnas misippus. Lineage (NCBI taxonomy): Eukaryota > Metazoa > Arthropoda > Insecta > Lepidoptera > Nymphalidae > Hypolimnas > Hypolimnas misippus. The sequence continues at coordinate 13,089,087 of JBBEEQ010000023.1, forward strand.
AGAAATAAATTCAAAGCGTATGGCTTTAATAATTAATTAAAAAAAATAACAGCTAAGTATAATTTTTAATTAATTGGTCAAAGTAAATGTAATAAATTAGACACCTCGTAGCTCAAATATCTTTCCAGTGTTTGCATCTTCAGCCCCATGAAATGTTTACTAAATTAAAATATTAACAATTAATTACTTTTTCAATATCATTGTACCGCTATTTAAATTTTAATTTTTTTATAAGAACTTCTTTATAATTCCGTTATTAATTTACACCCAGACTATTCATAAATACATTTAATTCAAGTCAGCGGTTCAATCCCAAAGATTGTATATATTACATACATTTGTGTATATATAAATACAATAGACAAAATTACTTAGGTCGTTATTTATGATTTTGGCATGTTAACTTAGATTCACCAGCTCAGCTTCTGATCAGATGTGATCTATTTCGTGATCGTATTCCTTCTACTGTATGCAGAAGATAGAACACGTTCATTTCATACTTAGTGGTTAAAGATAATATTGTGAGGAAACCTGCAAGAGGCGAAAGAAACGCTGACACATACACATATAACGAATAAGCTTCCATTCTTCTCCTTAATAGAAGACAACGCTATTTTCCGGTTGTGGGATATTGGATGTTATTTAATACTAAAATAATTGCAAATTTTAGATTGTCGATGACGTCTTCGCTCTCATGAGGTCTGAACGTATGACCTATAACTTGGGCTTTAAAGTTCTGGACTTCCTGAAGAATGATACGAACTACTATTCTTGGTTCCCCGCAATTCCTGGCTTCACTTGGCTAAGGAATAGGATGTTGCATTTGCCTGATACCTTGAGAGAATTTGATGTAAGTGCAAAAATACTAAAACATAGAGTATCAAGAGCCGAGATGGCCTAGTGGTTAGAACACGTCGATCTCAACTGATGATCGCGGGTTCGAACCCCGGCTAGCACCACTGATTTTTAAGTGCTAAATTAGTATTTAAATTCATCTCGAGCTCAGCGGTGAAGGAAAACATCGTGAGGAAACTTGCATGTGCCGGGAGAAATTCTGACACATGTATATCCGCCAACCCGCAGTGGAGCAGCGCGGTGGATTAAGTTCTAAAGCTCCTCCTTAATAGGAGAGGAGGCCTTTGCCCATCAGTGAGATATTAACAGGCTATTACTTTACTTTATAGCGTATCAGCCAGTAATAAAATATTTCCATAAACCATAGGAAAAACTGTCTGATAGTTACTTACATATTTCTAGGAAATCCTTTATGAATTCCTGGACGCTGTTGTCGAGGACTTAGGTTACGACGTCCAAGCTGGTGAGCCCTTAACTAGGACATTGAACCGATTCACTGTACTAGCGTTTGCTTGTGATATCGGTCACAGAGGCTGCGTCACGAATGCTATCACACAGTTCAACGCATTGATGACGAATGGTAACAGGTAAACCGTTATTAATTGATTGTTTAGATAACAAAAAATACCCGTAATGTTATTGTTTTAAATACTTTATAAAATACCTTGAATTTTATCAATACGAGGTTTTGAATTCGTATTCGGTTTTTTAAATGTCTGTTAGATCCGAATTTTGTTATTTTGATTTTGAAAATTCTAGTTTTTTAAAGGATTTTATCAAAATCAATTTAGATGATTGATTTTTAAATAAAAATTTGGAATAAGAATGTCATTCAAGTAAACGAAGTTACTCATTTTGGTTTTAAAGTCAGTTGCTTTTTTTAAGTTTTAGTTATTTGTCCTATAAACTAATATTGCTGCACGGTCTAACCCGGTTTTCATTATATTGTTAGCCAAGCTTCAAAAGGGCTTACCTTTAATAATTTAAGATGTCTTTTTCCTATAACATTCACCTTATAAAACATTCTCAACTGCGCTCAAAGTCATTACCGATGATATTATATAGATAATTGAAATCCCAGATTCCTAAATGAAAATAAACTGTATTGTAGACTGTTCGAGTAGTTTAAAAAATTACTCTTTTAGAGGCTTTAAAATTATTGTTTAAATGTCTCCATAAGTTTTGTTATATTCTTTCCGAAATTCATAACACCCTTATGGAAACTAAAAAAGTAAGTTATATTCGATGATAAAATTTTTGTTAACAATTCTTTTATTATTAGAATAAATATAGTAGACACATAGTAATTTTATAGGCTCGGTCAATTTCCTTTCATGTCGATAATACACCATTACTCCATTTGATTAGATTTCAACGTATCTTTTGTAAATAGTTGTTCGTCACGCGACGTAACGTCGTATAGTATTTTAAGATACAATTAATATTATTGTATAAAAAGTAACGATATTATAGTAAAAGTGATGTAGAAAATTGTTATTGTTTAACAAATGAATAAAGACGATTAATATTTTAACTTGACTAGGGCGAGTTAAGTTCAGAAGTGAATAACAATAGGACGTTAGACTTAGGCGAGGCTTATATTTGTAAGTTTTAGTAATGTAATTAACGTAACTACTGTGAAACCTGCTAACAGTTACCTAGGTAATATTACGACAGATGTTGCTGTCAAGAATAAAGGTACTGACAGTAAATTTTTTCAGATGTAAACCAATGACAAACAACTTACGCAAGCCCTTATGAAAGTCTGAGAGCAAAACTTATAAGTTTACTTATCGTCCTAGATTCGCAATTCATATCCTTATTTTTGAACTTTTGTAATATATCGCCATGCATTCTCTCTTGATATCAACAGACTGTTGCTAAGTAACGCTGCAAAAAGTTCATCAGTGTTATTAACAGCACAAATGTCCAATTTAACATCTAATTGACTGCTTAAGCAATTTATCTAACTATTCGAGAAATTTACGTACTGTTTTTCATCATATATGTCAATTTCCAGTACAATATATTCTTATAATACTCGTATATGTACTTAAAATAAAAATTCAAATGTTTCTACATACATACGACTCCTATAGTACAGTCATTTGGTATTCCAACAGTAGGGGTTACTTGAAAATTTTTTTTGAGAGTTTAAAAAAAATTGGTAATTACGTTAATTTTTAAAAAAGGCGGCGTGGCGTATAAATATACCAAGTGGCTAAGTAGATAGAGCATATAAAAGTCAATAAAATCACCAATTTTCAAATCTCCCGTAAACTTACGTGATAAAACTACCAAATGATTGTACTAATGAAATAGGTATTACTAATTGCTTACACATCTTTTCTTATTTCAGCGTTAACCCTAATCTGAGGAGACATGTGTTTTGTCAAGGTGTTCTCAATGGTGGTTACGACGCTTGGCGTTTCGTATATCAACGCAGATTGAACTCGAACAATCAAGCTGACCAATTTGCCATGCTTCGGTCACTCGGCTGTACCACCAACGAGCGAGCGATTCAAGAGTTTGTTTTTATTTGTATTTTAATTTTTAATATACTTAAAAGTACTGGTTCTCAATTCGTAGCGTTTTTAAAAATGTTTTGTTAACTCAGAACTTTGTCATTTCTTTACCGATTTTAAAAATTCTTATAATTAATATGAAACGGTATACATTCAGATTGCTACCATGGAATGTTTACTAAAATCGGTTTAGTAGTTAGTTTCAAAATCGTATTAACTTGTATTTTACAAGTGTTTCGTACATGTTGTATAAGGCTACGATATGTATTGATAATTTACAAGACTTCTTAATTTGTCGGTAATTTTTATGTATGTGCCCTGATTAGTTGAAAACAGCTTGAACGTATTGTTTTTTTTGTTAGTTGTAATTACTCCCATTTTCATCAAAATTAGTTGATTAGTTCGATTTTAAACTTAAAATACTCGTAACTAGAATAAGTATATCATTCAAGCAAACGAAAGCACGATATTATAATTAGTTATTTCTTTTGCTTTTGAAGCCGGTTCTCTTTTTAAAAAAACGGTGTTGTGGTATCACGATTTATTTTAACGTTTTAACGATATGTTAAGTTATGAGTGAGATTGAGTTCTTAAGTGACTACACAAATCTGACGCTATCATCGAGTATTGATATTTTATCAGTTACCTTAACATATATTTTAGGTGCACTTCAAAATTTATTCCATAAGTCTAGTATATCTAGTTCGTTTATATCTATTAAATAATAATATGTTTAATACACTAGAGGTAATTAGTCTTGGATATGTATGTTAAAATGATTTTATTCCTTATCGGCCTACTGACTACAACTTGGGCTAGCTCGACCGAGAAAGTCTCTGGTAAATCTGGTAAATGACAGATAATATATTGTTGTCTTAGATTTCCGCGATTATTATTCATTGAAATAAAACTATTTTAAGCTATTTTTAAAGCGTTCGTGTCCACCCGTGACCACGAACGCTGCAAAGTGCTCGAAACGTCGGGATGATAAAAATAACTAATATACGCGATTTAAATCCGTTTCAAATAGTTTTATTTCAAGATAATATATTCGTCATATAAAAATAAACGATCTTATGATCATTTGTCGGAAGTCCGGAAACACACACAACATGCCCAGACCATGACAAACCTCCGTATGGCCAATATAGTTTGCCATGAGCGGGAATCGACCTGGAGACCGTTAGTGCTCCAGTTAGTTGCAATGACCTGCACCAACTTCTATCATGGTATTACTATTATCAGTATTAATAAAATTGATATTTAAAAGTAAAAAGAACCTACAAGACCTACAAACAGCGTTTAAATTAAAAAAAAAAAAAAAAACTAGTTTTTTTTTTTAAATGTACAGGATATATGTACACTGATAAGCAATGCTGTGTCAAGCCACACGGGCTTCATTTTGAGAAAATGGCATCTAAACATGTCAAACCCATTCTTTACAGATATGTTTGAAGAAGTATATATTCATCTTTTATTTTTTGATAAAAGATATAATGAATTAAAAGCAGATTGATATATTTAATATATTATCTAATGAAAAGTTTTTCAAATATTTGAGATTATTGTATAAATCGCAAAATATGAAACGCTCTTGAAATTCGAAACAATTAATTTGGAAAAATTTTCCGTACTTATTTACTTTATATGACTTCAAATTATTTTGAATAACGTTAAATAGGTGATGCAGTACTAAATAACACCAATGATGCGTGATGAAATAACACCAATATCTCCGTATTTGACTTTTTGTGGGTTGACACATTATTGCTTATCAGCATATAATAAGGCTATAAGTGGATTTTGAACTGTGGGTATTAATTTTGAGGTTTTTTTAGGTTTCTCCAACTGATTCTCAGTGATGACCTCAAGGCTCAAGACAGCGTGAACGCCTTCACATTCCTCTTCCTGGGTAACAGAGGGAACGCTAGAGTCGCACTGCAATTCGTTAAAAATAATGTAGAGGAAATAAGAAAGAAGTAAGTAAAAGTCATTCTTAATCACTTCTCAAAGAAATAAGTTACTAGCATGCACGAAGTTGATTCGACCGTAGTCAATTATTTTTTAAATTTGAATCGAACAACTAATAACCAGAATTTTATCCGTCCATACGTGAGTAAGAACGAAAACAGTGAATGTTTTATTTTATTTTATCTACTAGCTGTACCCAGCACGCTTTACCATTTTTCCATCTAAGATTTTTGGGCTCAGAACCCACGTGAGCGTTCCCTCGCGCGATAAAATAATTGACGTCGTTGTTTAATAGTAATTCGTTAAGACGGCGTGAATGTCATAGAAACCATAAAAATTTGGAAAAATCAAAATAGCCGATTTTGAACGTCAAAATATAAAAAAAAATTAAAATCGACAAACTATGTCAAGTGAGGTATCATTGAATAGGTATTTTAATTTTTTTTTTTTAGGTTTTTCATATCGTTTTTCAATATAATTTCACAGTTGGTTGGTAACGTTTTTCACTTAAATAGCTTTTAAATAGAACTGATATTGATACGGTACTGCTAACTGCAGATAGTCTTGTCGGGTTTTTGTTTTTTTTTTTTTTAATTAATTATTTTGTTATTAAGAAATCCAGCTGCCCACATACGTGTATGCATTACCTCGCGGTTTTAGTGCGACTTCCCGGTTACTGCTTCCTTTCTATGAGGTTTTCCAATTCGGATTCGTAATTTCCGAGATTACTCCTTAAAAAGAAACTTTACCTTTTATATATAAATATAGAATATTACAGCTCTAATGTCAAAAAACAAAATAGTCTCGATTATTTATTATCGGTTACGTGACGCAAATTATAACACTTGAGACTAAATACGTGAACGAATTAAATGTAGTACTATTAGGTAGGGTGTAGAACATGATGTTCTTACACATACAGTATGATAAAAATAATATTTATATTTTATTTTTTTTTTGTATATAACTTTAATATAGTATTTTTATATTACTAGTGATACTCATTCATTAATTTATTTTCATTTTCAACAAACGATCGTTAAAAATAATATGACTACATTTCCGTTAAGGGAAACAGGTTATATATAGCTTACAATTTATTGAAATTAATAATTAATTAATTTTAATTACTATTAAAATATATCACATTGAATTTGTTCTAACAATTTATACGTTTAAATTAATTAATTTGAAATCGTATTAAATTAATCAATTTAGATGACACAAACGAAGACACTTAAGTGTCGTTCATGTTGGATGCGATATTTTTCTTTATTATTATTTAACACAAGATGAGTTTTATACATGGTGTAAATTAAACGTTTCAGGGTCGTCCTACCAGCATGGTTCGGCAATGTTTTGAGTAACCTAGCCGGCTACATGGATGAAGGAGGTCTTCAAGATGTAAGTATTTTTACTCAAGTGCGCGACGCAAGAGAATGTGTTTATCAGCCTATGTATTTGTACCTTTGTGGCACTATTTAGACCAAACGCATGAATTATTTTTTTATAAATGACACGTTGTTTGATTAAATTTGACAGCGCAAGTGTTATATAAAGCGTGAAAATTAAAAAAAATCATAATGGCCGATTTTAGCTGCTATAATGTGAAAAAGAAAAAACTTAAAATCCACGAACTATATTAAGTCGTTGTCGTGTGATAGATATTTAAAAAATTTGGTTTTTCGTATAATTTTTCAATCAGAATCACCGTTCAGTTTATATAGATTTAAGGTTGGTTAGTAACAATTCTTAATCATAGGCTTTGAGGCAGACTCGATATTGATACAGTATCTACTGCTGATTGTAGTTACGCAGTCAGGTTTTTGATTTTTTGGATATTTTACCGTTTAAATTATTTGGATATTTTACCGTTTAAATTATTTGTATATTTTACCTTTAAGTGCCACTCTTGACGCGTATTTATAGGAAACCTATGAGTCGTCCGATAAACGTTTAATTTGAAGGTCCTTAATATCCCTAAGAATAATTTTGTTCGCATTAACCTCTAATAAATTCCAATTCGAAATAAATTAATAATTATGCAAATAATTAAATTATATTTTCTCGTCATTACTTAACAACAATTGTATATAATCCCAGATATATAATTTGATGATACGTATTAATAAAACGTTCAACAGCTATTTGAAAACATTGTTGTTTCATACGGATTATATTGTTATCATTACATACATTATCTTTGTACCTATTATAATTATATACCATGATAGCATTGCAAATATTTTCCATGTTGTTTTCCTTGATAATACACATTACTCTTGGAACTCATCTAGACCAATTATTCATGAGTATTCGTAATAAATTACGTGGTTTCAATATTATTAATGTTTATTCAATAGTCTTTGAGAAACGACAATGTATATCCAGATATTGCGTATATCTACGATCACAAGATATGCTATACCCGGCAGCTTGTCATGGACGAACGGAAGCGAATATTATTGGAAAAATAATTTCTTAAATATTAAGTACTCAAGAATGTTTAATTTAGAAATTTAAAAATTATATTTATATTTCCGACATTATGAACTTAAAAAAAACAACAGCACCCCAAATCGTTCGTTCAAAATATCAAACCAAGAGATTGCGTTCGCTACGTTTCGCGTCGCGTCGCGACGTACCACGTCCCGCGTTTTTTTGGTGGCGTAGGCCACTTCGATAGATGTTAAATGTTATTTGTGTTCGTGTGTGTGTCGCATCGCGGTCTTTCACGAAGGGTTACTTTCGAAATGTAAAAGTAACTTTGTCTGTCTGTTTGTCTGTGTATGCAAAATTGCTTAGCGTGTATATTTTCAATAATTGGGTCCTCATCCCCTTTAAGTTAAGTAAGCATACAATCTTTCACCCCTATTACACCAGCTTGATGTTTTTTTTTCGACACAAAGTAGCATATGTCTCTCTCCAAAGTCCAAGCTAACTCAAAACTCAAACTCAAACTTAAAATGTACTTTATTTAAATAGGCCTTTACAAGCCTCTTTTGAATCGTCAATTTACATATTTGTGATGTCAGTTCCACGTGAAGCTACCACCGGCTCGGAATGTGGACTCTACTGAAAAGAGTGGGCGAGAAACTCAGTAGTTACTCCACTACTGTACTGACATTCATCAAATTCGTTTAACTGGGATAAGCGTGAAAACGTTACAAGCAGACACATATAGTTGTTATCGTATAATATTAGGATAGTTTAAGATAATCCGCAGACAAATCGATAAAGTTAAATCGAAAATACTTGAAAATACTTGAATTGCCTTGAACTTATCTCGAGCGTAAATACTGTATTATTAAAATGAAAATATCTTGACGTCTGTTTAATAATCAAATATTTTTATTGTAATATTATTACTGCTGTGATTTTTATTTAATTTAAAACTCCTACTGTCAATGTTTACAAAACAAATATATTATTAAATTACACACTATAAGAATTAAGACGTCGGTTGCGTTTGTATGTAATGATATTAATATATATATTTTGTATTGGATTAAGCCGCAAATCCTAAAATAAGTATGTTCAAACAAACAAATCCTCAATTTGTTGGTATAGATTAAGTCATACTAGCTGCGCGCCTCAACTTCACACGAATTACCTACAACCTAAGTCTTACTAACTTTTTATAGCGAAATTTTTTAACACAAATTTTTCACTTTACTGTACAATTATTCATAAGGCAAATGGGTTCAGCCGATCTGCAATTTATTACTAATAATAGAACTTTACCTTTTAGTACTTTATATTCCTACCTTTGATTATTCATTTATGTATCTATCTATATATATGTTTGTGTCTTGTTGAATAATGCCGCATCGTGCAGCCTTATTTTTACCTTTCGACTGACAGTCTTCTATTGGCTATTGGTCTTCATGACTTTGTACTAGGTAATAAAGAAGGTACTCTAACTTCAAAAATTTTTCCAGATGGAAAACTGGCTGCGTGAAAACCCAACGTCTATACCAAGCTCCCAAGTCGGACTGAATGCAATTATTTCAGCACGCGCCAACATGAAATGGGGTTCTGACCGAGCTCAGGCAATTCTTCGAGCAGCGAGAGGTTCTGGAACTATAGCATTACCATCTCTATTATTGATAATCATTTCTCTTTCTTTGTGGTTAAGATGAAATTATGTATAAATGAATCTAGAAACAGTCGACCTTCGGTAATCTGGAGAACATTTTGCAAGGTAGTATCGGATATTGAACTTATTTTACCAAATTCATGTAGTTCTGGGTATTTTTGAAGATCCTTAAGATCCTTTGAATCAGAAAATAAATAGATGGAGATTTCTCAAATTTTGTATGTATAGTCAGAGGACCTAATTACGTCTGTCGAGTTTAACGGGTACCCTCGCAATCGCCTGCGCCGAACCCGACAAATGGAACTACGTCCCCTGACTTTATTACATGTTATACGCTTACAAGGAGTCCAGACAGACAGTAGACAGCGGTTAGATTAACGGGGGTCAACTGAAGTGTTTTTTAGTATATTTATTAAATATATTGATATATTTTAAAGGTCCATTTGCAGTGGTTTCATATTGTTAGTTATTTACCTTTCATGGTCACGAGATGATGACAATGAATGCTGTTGAAATATCGAGCAAAAACTCAAATGGTTGGGATTGGACCCATTTAATTGAATAATGTGAATCTAAGTTGTTATTTAACAAAATAAATAAATATCGTATGTAAGTTCGTTTATTTCGACTTCGCATATAACGAATGACCGTTTGAATTTGAATATATTGTGAATCTTAATCGTTCATATTTCTAGCGAACAATGACTTATTTATTTTAATCAGTTTATATCTTTTTCTTTCTTGTACGTGAGCGATCGCGATGCGACGCGGTGCGAACATTGACAACTATTGAAGTAGTCTATGTGACATAAGAACGGAGAAATGTAGTACACATTTCGCGCCGCACCGCACCGAGCATAGGGTTTTCGCGCGAATTAGTTGCGGTGCTGTCATTTAATTTTGACATGACAGTAACGGTGCGGGACGTACGCACACGTAACATAAGCCGCCGCATCTTACCGCATTGCTTTCAGTTTGTCATTGGTTAGAAATTATTCGCTTTGAATTACATACATAAGACGTTGATTTAGTAAGGCAAGTAGTGATCATCGTTATAAACGAACTGCATTTATAGGAATATAATTATAGCGCACTAGTGCAGTAGAGTATATTTTGTTACGGTTAACTTTAAGTTATATATTTTATATTATGTAATTATGCTTATTATTAAATAAATCGGTTCCATCGATATAACTTATATAGTTTTAAGTGAAAGTGCCAGAATATTGTAAATAATATTTTTATAATGACGACAAATATATTACTTTTGGAATACTTTTTGTTTTATTTAAAATATTTTTACTTTTAGTCAAACAAAGTTGTAGAAGCAATGGGTGATCAATGAATGAACTTGTACATTTCCTAGAATTTCAACCGAATTATGCAAATTTTCTCACGATATTCTTCTTCGTCGAATACAAGGTAAAATGATACTTGCAGGTAACTAATAGTATCTAATTAACCAATGGAACATAACAGGACATTTTTGCCCGGGTTAACACTTATCTAAAGCCCGGGTAAAGATAGCTTGTTTGGTTTCTGAGGTTTGTATACATATTTTTACTACACCTATGTTAAAAGTTCGTAAAATTAATGATTTTTTATGATGCACGTATATTGGGTGTATAAAGTACTTTACCACACTAGGCAATAATGTCCCGCTTTATTAGTTACTAAGAGATAGTTAATAATAAATTATTTTTACATAAAAAATAGTCAGTAAACGACCAGACTGGACACCTGATTTACATTGCCGTCCATGGTAAATTGGAGCGCTAGAAGAGCCATAATTGCGCTGTCAGTTTTTAAAAGAAATAAAGATTGAAATGAAATAGGAAGTAAGTCAAGGAATAGAGAAGGTGGTAATTCTTCCGGCTGTCTCACTCATCTCATGAAACATGTATATAAATTATGTCTATTCAAAATTGTTAAATAATATCTACTTAAAATAATATCACTTTTCTCGCTTACTGTATTTGTCCAAGATGTACTAGAAATATAATATTATCACATAATGATAAGGTAAAACTCGAGATGATGCTTATCGTCTCCTAAGACTACTAGTTACACTTTACAGTTTACAGTTCGTAAAATAAATTGCCGTTGTGAAGACAACAGGTTAGTTTTATTTAATTGTTACACATTTTACTGTATTTTAAATTTACATTTATTTTTTAAAATAATACAATAGTTTTAACGAGTAAAACGTATTTGCATTGATGCGTAAATTTTAAGTCAAAAAGGAAAATTTGCAAGTTAATTGTATAGCTGATTATTTTAATTATTTTGTTTTGTAGAATTGCAGTGTAGTTTTATTTTTTTAATTGTAATTTTAATCGTGTAATATAAATTTATTTTTAGTGTTAAAACAGAGTATATATGAAATTATGCGTATCATAAATGGGGACGGACTTAAGTCGGATAAATATAAATTTTGGAAGCATTAATTGCCTGTGCATTAATTAACTTAAATCAATTAATTGATAAGTTGTCCACAACGTTCATTCTAGCAGATTACATTTTTACTAAGACATGATTCAATGAAATCTATTACTAAAGAAAACGTATTTTATTACTGTAATATTTTCAACTATTAGAACTATATTACCTTATCTATATTAATGTTAAATATGCGAAAGTATGTCTGTCTGTTTATTATGCTGAGTCAAATTTTGGTATAGAGATAGTTCCTGTTGGGGCAAAACGAAGTCGTAACGTTTAAAAATATTTCAAACATACCCGAACTGATTGAGCCGAGATAGCTTAGTGGATAGAAAACGTTTATCTCAACCGATGATCGCTTTTTCAATCCCCGGTTATCACGGCTAAGTTTTCAAGTACTAAATTTGTGTTTAAATTCATCTCTTGCTCGGCGGTGAAGGAAAATATCGTGAGGAAGCCTGCATGTGCCGGGAGAAAGTCTGACATATATATCTGCCTACCCGCAATGGAGCAGGGTGGTGATGGTTGCATTAAGCTCTAAACCTTCTCCTCTATAGGAGAGGAGGCCTTTTCTCAGTAGGTCATTAATGGGTCGTTACACTAATTTCCTGTTTTTTTTTTTCAGAATGTTACGGCAATTTTTACAAGTGGCGTTCATATGCGCCGGTCTAGTATCGGTGTTCGCAGACACGAACTACAGACTGAACACCACCATAAGACCATCTACTTACGACATATCTATCACACCATACTTCGACACCGGTGACGATAGAGCGTTTACCTTCGATGGGCAAGTCGCCATAACATTTGTCCCTGGATCGAACCTAAATACTATCAAGATACATTCAGAGGACCTTATATATTCTGCTTCTAATATTTCCTTGACTAATGGTATCAACTCTGTAAGTCTTCACGCTGAAAATCCTTTACAGTTTGATAAGAACTACTCATTTGCTCATATTAACTTACAAAACGAACTTGTGGCCGGAGACGAGTATGTATTGAGGATTAATTATCAAGGACCAATCAGGGCAGATTTGAATGGTTTCTACAAAAACTACTACATCCAGAATGGCGTTAAGAAGTAAGTCATTATTTAGTATTTTTATAAACGATAGTATATCTTAACTGATATTATAAATTGATGCTGATAAGCAATAATGTGTCACCCCACAAAGAGTCAAATTTCGAGATATTGATATATTTTGATACGGCATCACCTATTTAACATTATTAAAAAAAATCAAGTCATCTAAACTATATAAGTAAAGAAAAAAGTTTCTTAATTTAATGTATTGAATTTCAAGTGCGTTCAATATTTTGCTTATTATACAATAATCTTAAATATTTGAAAACTTATTATTATACAACACATTAAATATATAAATCTGCTTTTAATTCATGATACCTTTCATTTAAATAAAAAAGAAAAGATGTATTATATACATATCCGTCTTCAAACATTTTTTTAAGAATAGGTTTGACATCTTCAGACGCCATTTTCTCAAAATGAAGACCGTGTGGTTTGACACAGTATTGCTAATCAGCGTCCAAATGTAAATTTGTTGCTACACTCTTCTTAATAGAATCAAAATTGTGCATATACGATATACGATATGAAAAAATTCTGACAATCTATTCAATGAGACCATTTTAACGAGCCTCGACACGTTACTTCTGTAGTAAATTGGTGTGGAGTTGTGTATTCTGATGACTCCAGACAATGCTTTAGCATCAGGTAAAGGTTACGCAACGGAGTTATTCTAGTATAATTTCGACTATAGTAAATTTTGAGACGATTAGATCAGCAGATTCGCTCAAATCTTTTAAAAAAATAGAATTAAAAAAAAAAAAACTTTATTCAAGTAGGCTTTTAAAAGCACTTTTGAATCGTCAAAACAAATAAAATGTACTTAAATTAGGGAAAAGCTACCACGGGTTCGGAATGTAGATTCTACCGAGAATAATCGGCAAGAAACTCTAAATATAATATAGTATAATATCAACAATAACCTTCAAATGTTTGACTAGGTTTTATAAATTATAGCTAATATCAATTACAATTACATCGGCTTTCAAACAAAAATAATTACAACAAAATTGGTCCATTCAATCAGGAGCTACCATGTCACAGGCAAACACACAAATACACACGTCAAAATTATAACACCTGTCTTTTTTAGTTAGGGGTTGAAAGAAGGTTGTTTCAAAGATATATAAAAAATTATATCTTTAATTTTAAAAACCGTAATATAAACGCATAATTCTGCTTTTTAACGGGTGAAATCGCGCGACGAATTGCGTCATTAACGACTGAAACAAATCAATCGATTTTGATAAATGTCATTTTTCCTATAGTACAAGTACTTGAGACACTTGTCAGATGGTGATATCAGAAATATAATATGATATAGTCACGATAACGTCACGTCTAATACCATGGTGGATATGTGATTCTATAATTTGATAGTAGAACGTCTAATATATATAAATAGGTTTTATATGTATGTGTATTTCATTCCTACATTTGTTATTTCATTAGATTTATTGAATAAAATGAATTATATTAACTTCATTGTCAAGAAAAAAGATTTAAGTAATTCAAAAAATTAATACCGATTGTCTCCAAAATGTGTCTGCATAAAGTTATGTAGATAATGGAAATTTTGGTGCAAGTAACATTAAAATCAAAATTGTTATTTGATATCGTTGTATCCCTCGAAATTTTATTTTCCATGGAAATTTCGAGATATAATATAAGTAAGACGAACTTACCTTAGATGTTGAAATTTGTCTGATGGTTTCGATTGTAGAGCGCCCTAAAGACTTAGGCATATATTTATAGGTATATGCATACATATACAGATTCGTAAGGGTCGAAAAATATGACCATTCTTCGGTAATTGGGTGTGGGTGGGACTAACTTGAAGCAATTATTGTGATTTTAAAACAAAACTTATGATCCGATTTTGGTAAAAATTATTTACTACTATAGGACAAATGTGAATGAATAAATAATCTTTTAAATAGAACAGAAATTTTTAAAAACAGAAATGACCGAGTTCTGAGGTAAAAAGCGTTAAAAAACGTACATTACGAATTTTAAACATCATTCATTTCAAATTCGGTTGAAAAGGAAAGGATTTTTACTTCTTTATTATATAAGGATGACGTATTTTTGCAAAAAAATAAGAACGATAAATTTAATTTAGACAGACAAGTTTTAGACAATACTGTCACATTACATAAAAATGGTTCAATTGCAAACATCTAACGCCGAAGGTATGAAAATTTCGTAATCAGATAAAATTATCTTCAAGTAGATCTTTACCAAAGGGTTATGAAATCCGCCATCAGATTCTATCTCAGTATCTCGCTATCGGTATTGACACATTGAGTGCCGTTTGAGATAAAATTGGAAGGATTCGATTATTCGTGGAAAACAGACGCTTTATGTAATAATCATGAATCATTTTTTTTATCAATATTTATTGACTTTGAAAAACAATTCAATTAATTGCAAGGTCTTCATGATGATTTTTCTTTATTTATTAAACCTGCAGGCTAATTAAAGTGACCTAGCGTTATCAAAACGCGATACATTTATACAGTTGATTTCTGTATTTTAAACTTTCGCGATTTATACTATTCATATTTCATATAACGGGTCTTATCGCGATAAATAATGGTAATAGTACCGTTTTATTGCCCGACGTTTCGACGAAGTTGCATTCGTCGTGATCACGAGCTGACTCTGTTAACAGGTGTGTCAAAGGTATCACTACAATTAGTGACCGCGATAAGACCCGTTATATTAAATAACAATCGATTTCTGATTTTTATACTAAACGGAAATAAATTTAATGTATTGCGTTATAGTAGCGATAGCTCCGCATAATAAATCTCTTGGGCCTCGATTCTCTATGACAATACAAGATAATTGATGGAACTTATACAAATAAATTAAACTGAAGTGTCCGTTTGTAACATCAAATTAACAGCTTTTAACAAACATGAAAGTATGCACGATACTTACGAGTACATCAAAAACATGTCCGTCTGTTCGTTACGGCTAATCTCTGAAACGGCTGGACCGATTTTGATAGGACTTTCACTTACAGATTGCTAAAGCTATAAAGGGTAACTAAGGCTTCTTTAATTTTAAAAACTTTATAAAATTTATTTAATAAATTAAAAAAAATACGTGAAAGCAAAATTGAAACGAATGAAGTAGTGAACAATATCCGATTCAAGGAGGGAAGGAATGTTTACCACATTTTATAAGTATAATTTTTCTTCAAATTGACACGGATGCAAGCACAGCTACACGGTTATATTTAAAGTACCTTTCTGTTAGAACTATATGATGAATGCAGTCCTTGTTTCACCTATGTAATATATAAAAACCCGTTTCAACGAAAACAAGCTAATACCTACATAAAAACCACGTGATCTCCTATTGATGGGTTTGACACACATCTGTAGCCTTATAACGTAGCATTTCTAGTCGAAAAACAATCATAGGTAGAATAGCAAGCATTGCCTGAAACGGATGAGAAAATTACAAACTTAAACAAAAATCGAAATTACATGATCTACAATTAGTTCAAGAAAAATGGTATAATATTAGACTTAATGGTTCGATCAATTATACATACATAAGTAAAATTCTTTTGTAATATCTAAAAGAAGTAGTTTTAGTATCTTGGAAAACATATTTTAAAGCAATACACAGCGAGCAATATTAAAATAAACGAAGTCAGTTAAAATTTTACGATGTCTGTAGTAATAATATATAATTTAAAAATTAATCATTCACAGATGGCTTGGAGCTACTCAAATGGAACCCACGCACGCCAGAAAGGTTTTCCCATGCTTCGACGAGCCAGAGCTGAAGGCTATATTCACCCTCACCATCGACAGGCCACAAAACTACAAACCTACTTTAACTAACACGAAACTTCGAAACACAATCGCTTTGTACGTGATGATAATACTCATATTTAAGTAT
This sequence comes from Hypolimnas misippus, assembly GCA_037950945.1. Taxonomy (NCBI): domain Eukaryota; kingdom Metazoa; phylum Arthropoda; class Insecta; order Lepidoptera; family Nymphalidae; genus Hypolimnas; species Hypolimnas misippus. The sequence goes on from JBBEEQ010000023.1 coordinate 13,105,990, forward strand.
AATTTTGTTAAAACTTTATCCATGATCGTGAGCCGACTTAGCCTAGTCCTTAGAGCTCGACGATCTTTATAAATGATCAAGATTCAAACGGTTCTCAAGATAAATTCAATTCGAACTCTGTGATGAAGGAAAATATCGTTAGGAAATCTGCATGTGTCGGGAGAAATTCAGACACATGTTTGTCCGCAGTAGACCATCGTGGTGAATTTGGCTTTTAATCTTCTCCTATATTGAAGGCCCACAGCCCGTAAATGTCCCAATGCTGGGTGCATTGGGACATTTACGGGCTGTAACTTTATTTTTTATCCGTGAATTTTAGGTTAATAAAATGGTACTTACATATATTTAAAGGTTTCACAATAAATAGTTTTGGGTCTTTAATATAAATTCTGCTCATTTTCCCTGTATCCAGCTGTTATGTTAGCAATATGTTTGTATCATTCAAATCAAAAATCATCATCATTAAAAACATTTACCATTTCTATCGAAATACAGTAATTTACCGAATTTTAATGATAGAATTTTTAATTCCCGTATTTAATTATTAATATTAGCTAAATTGTGCATTTTAGGTCTAATGGTTATGTCAGGGAAACGTTTTTCCCTACACCAAAAATGTCGACATATCTGGTTGCTTTCCTGGTATCTGAGTTTGAAGCCGGCACTTCACTCATTGCTGGGCCTAACGAATTTGGAGTATACACTAGACCAGATGCTACAAATCAAAGTCAATATGCATTCGATATTGGACAAAGAGTCGTGAAGGCACTTGGGGACTACTATGGAATCGACTATTACTCTACGAGTAGCAATCTAAACCTGGATCACGTTGCATTGCCTGATTTCAGAGCTGGTGCTATGGAAAATTGGGGACTTATTAAATACAGGTATTACTCATAAGTATTTTTTTTTTAATTTTGATCAGACAAATCTGGAACTTTTTTTTTGAACTTGTTATTTTTTTTTCATTTCTATTTTTATTTACTAATATTAATTTATAAAGACAATGAATAATAAATGTGACTTATTTATGCTTGTAAAAGAAAAACCGTTTAAAAGTGTGAAAATAATCTTGAATGATGATGTTTTTTTACAGAGAATCTTTGCTATTATTTGTACCAGAAGAATCAAACCCGTACTACAGATACAGAGTGGCACAGATAATAGCACACGAAACTGCACACATGTGGTTCGGAAACCTCGTAACTTGTCACTGGTGGAGTAATACCTGGTTGAACGAAGGTTTTGCCAATTACTTCCAAGATTACATAACGTCATTGGTGAATAATCTTATCTCTTAGTAATAATAATATAGTTTGTATAGACAATACGGTAGATCAGTTCGTTAACATTCATGTAGTATCTACCGTTTTAAAGTTAATATGCAAACGAGCAGGTGTTAAATGATTACCACTGCATATAAATATTTGCAACACCACAGGGGCCAGCGTGGTACTAGTCGGGCTAACTCATTTACGAGCTGTCTTTGGGCGTGGGTGTCAGATAGGGTCGCGTTGTCGTATAATCTGCTCTGTTTTGGATAGATGGATATATCTCATATCTCAGATTATTTCCCGAACCATGCAGATTTTTCTCGATGTTTCCTTTCACTGCCGAGTATGAAATAAAAGCAGAAACTAGCTCCCAGTTGAATCCGCGACCATCGATCGATTGAGATCAATCATGCTCTATCCATTTCGCCACCTCTGCTCGTTAGTTTTTATTTATTTGATTCTTGAGAATGTTTAATGATGATAAAAGAAAATATCTCAAGTATATACTTATTAAATTTACTTTTTTTAAATTACAGGTGGAACCAGATGTAGGATCAAGTGATATGCTGGTTATTGGTTCAGTGTATTCGGCGCTTGATGCTGATAGCGTACCTGATTCAGCTCCAATCTCTAACAACAATGTCAATTCGCCCGCTGAAATTAGTGGTCATTTTGGTACTATCACTTATCAAAAGGCAGGATCGGTGATAAGAATGATGCATCATTTAATAGGAGACGAGGCCTTCAAGTTTGGTTTGAATGCCTACTTAACAGCAAAGTTAGTTACATTTAATTTATCGTACTATTGATGTTTATTGGAAATTGGTCTAATTCATTCTCCTCGTTTCTCATAATTTAAAAAACACTGACATCACCTATATGTTCATGTACAGTGTACATACATACAAACACAAATTCTAACACTGGTATCAAGTACTTGAAATCTAAAACATATATAAAATATATTTACGCATACATATTTTTTTACAGTCAATTCAGTGCCGGCTATCCAGAATACCTTTACTCGTCTCTCAGTCAGGGTGTAAACAATTATAACTCATTTTCCAACTACGCTGAATCTGATTTTACAAGCGTAATGAGTTCTTGGATCACACAACCTGGTTACCCGATTTTACATGTTACTGTCAACCATGATGACTCTTCGATAACTTTATCCCAGGTAAAGATTAAGGGCCAAAACGTGAAGACGATGCGGTATCGCATCGTAGTACATTACGACGCGATGTCGAATCGTTTTATGATGATATTTTAAATTTAAAACGAAACAAATAATGACGATAGGATGTGTTTAATACTTTCGAAGAATTCTCGTTTGTATAATATTCTTTTATTTTGATTGTCGTAGATTTCCACGGTGTGATGTAGTATTTGAGTGTTTCGATCTTAATGTTTTGATTTTGTGTTATGAGCAAGATTTATATAAATATTTTAAGAGTTAAGTTTCCATTTTTAGATATTGCGTTTCTTCTTCTTTCTTAGTAATAAATATCTTTATTTTTCCTTTAAAGATAATATAATTGGACTACATACAAATTTCATTAAATATTCACTAATCACTTAAAATATTTTTTTTCGAAAAAAGTTTCTTTAAGAACTCCTGATTTTCAGAAACGCTTCTACATCAATCCATCTCATTCCTCTGAGGAAGTTTACAAAATACCGATAACCTACACTCTCAGCAGCAACTTCAACTTTGAAAATACAAAGCCAGTATTTATCATGCACAACAAAACACACGTATTACCTGTTCAAGAAATAAATGAAAATCACGCCTGGCCCATCTTCAATATCCAAGAAACTGGTAAGTATTTTGTAAAATCATAGTTAAAAGTTGTAATACAGTAGTATATATTTTGTTAATACCTGCTGTCTTGAGCACCTTAATTTTCTTTCAATTTATCTATACTTTAATATAATAAAGTACTACTGGTTCGAATTGATTTCTTTTGTGTTAGATAGTTGATTTATGAGGAAGGCTATAGGCTATATTAGATCACGCTATGACTTATAGAAGTGAAGCAGTAAACATATACGCGAAACCGTACGGGGCAGCTTGTTTTTAATAAAATATACGTGCTCGTATCTTATTATTAGATTACGTAGGTATAGTAAGTGATGAATCGAAGATTACAATATAAGTATTTTAATACAATCAACTTAAAACAAAACAAAGAACAATTTAGTTTATTTTATTATACATAATTATTGACTTTTATTGTTTTTTTTTTCAAGGTTTTTACAGGGTTAACTACGACAGTCACACCTGGTCTCACATTGCCGAGCATTTAAAAGGAAATAGAAGCGGAGAAATACATTATCTTAACCGCGCTAAGGTAATTAATAATCTAACCTCCACCTTATTTATGGCTTGAATTATATTGTTATAGTATTTAGTTATCGAGACTAAGTAACCCGTTGAATGTAATGATGCCTACAATATAAATTGATCATCAGTCATATGCAGTGATATTTTTGTAACTGTAGGTATACCTCGTTTCACGTAACTGTGTCGGTCTGAACACGAGGTGAGTCCGAACTCGCGCATAGTACAGTAGAGTAAACAAGACTTAAAACATTGAATGTATGTGATATGAATGTATATTGTTATAATATATTTTAAACTTTCGCGATTTATACTATTCATATTTAATATAACGGGTCTTATCGCGATAACTAATAGTAGTAATACCTTTTTATTGCCCGACGTTTCGACGAAGTTACATTCGCCGTGGTCACGAGCTGACTGGTGTACCGCGCGCCCTCCAGCGACGAGTGCGCGAGTTTTCTTCGCCTACCCTCACAATATTAATGAGGGTATACTGTCTGGTAATGTAACTTCGTCGAAACGTCGGGCAATAAAAAGGTATTACTACTATTAGTTATCGCGATAAGACCCGTTATATTAAATATGAATAGAATATTGTTATAATCTTATTCATTTCATTTCATTATATTTATAATCTATTGGTCTTTATTTGTCTTGATTGGTAAATAAACACTATTTTGAGTTTACACATTCGACAATTAATTAGTGAATTAAATACATAAAAATTTTGATAACTAAAAAAAATCTATAAAACTGTCCCGGTGCCTAATTTAGTGTTCTGCACAGCGACATGCGTATAGTTTAGACCGACACGCCTACGTATACGAGGTATATAAATAAACGCATCACACTCAAATATGTTATGCTTATTCGATTTGACGTTTAAATCTGTACTTACTTCCAACTTTGACATTCTCGTTAATTAACTAGTTACCCCAAGTGATCTGTAATACTCATTCACTAATTGGTTCCTAGGCAACGTCGCCCAAAGTTCTCAACCCCAAATGTGTGCAAAAAATCATGAGGCTATCTATATTATTAATTATAATATTATAAAGCTGAAGAGTTTTTTTTTGAACACGCTAATCTCAGACACTACTGGTTCGAATTTAAAAATTATTTTTGTATTAGATAATTTATATATTAAGGAAGACTATAGGGTATATTACATCACGCTACGCCTCATACGAGCGGAGCAGTAACCATAAACGCGAGTGAACCTGCAAGGTGTCCTTTGCTAGTCTCCCTAGGTGGTTGCTACTTATATTATATTGTTCAGATGTTGTTATAAAGATGTATGAACAAAGATTTTCTCTTTCAGATTGTTAACGATCTTTTCGCGTTCCTATTCGCCGATGAAGTTAAGTTCGAACTTCTCAACAATGTGCTGCACTTCTTGGAAGGTGAAACGGAATATGCAGTTTGGTATGCAGCTATTCGTGGATTGAATAGATTGAGGAATCATTACCTCGGCTCGGATACTTTACCACTTATTAATGTTAGTTATCATTTTATTTAAATATAATAATCAACTGCTTTACTAAACAAAAGATGATGTAAAACCATGTTCAACACGTGTCGAGCTAAACAGTGGTTAAAATTGTTGTCAAAATTGCTACACTGCGTATAAAATAATAAAGAAATAAAATATCACACGTTATATTTGACAGCTAAAATAGGTTTTAAGCATATGTATGTCAAAAACGAAATTGTCTTTAGACGCAGATTTGTAGTACAGGATTTTATAGACTCGCGTTTAGCTTAGGTTTAAATTTTTTGTAGTAAGGCAGCAAGACTTTAAAGAAAAAGTCAACGACTTTGAAAGCAAAAACACGCAATTCGTTCACGTCGACGACACACTTATAAGAGTTCTTTTGATTTAAAAAACAAAGTACTGAGTCGATTTTGATAAATTCCGTGCAAACAATCTGAAAGTACATATATCCTTTCAATAAAAACGAATTTTCAAAATTGTTTAATAAATGACAGAGTTCTGAGGTCATTAAAAACATATGCAACGAATTGAGAATTTCTTTCTTTTTAATTGAATTTATATACGTATATCTATTTATACTATATTTTTATTTTAAAACGTGTTTTTTGTCAGTTGTGCTAATTGTTCTTGTTTTTTTTTTACACATATTTTTTGTTCTTGTAATATTTGAAATAAAAAAAAATTAAATCCCCGAAATTATAGCACTACAGTCTAATTTGACCAACTATAAATAAAGATGTTTTTAAAGACTATCGTTAATAATAAGTTAATATATATGTAATGATATTTTTCTAGGAATTTGCTTTGCACTTAATGGAAAGCGCTATCAACCGTTTGGGATACGAAGTTAAGGCTGGTGATAATTTCGTCACCCTTAGGAACAGAATGCAATTGTTGGAATTCGCTTGCAAGTTGGGACACCAAGGATGTATTGACAGAACAAACGCGATGTATCAAGCTTTTAAGAATAATGGAACATTGTAAGTATAAAATATTTATTAAAAAATTGAAATTGTTTATCCGCTTAGAATGTTTTGTATGAATTTTGCCATTATTACTTATGTACTATGTTTTCTGTCATATATGAGCCAAAATGGCCGAGTGGTTAGAACACGTCGATCTCAAGCGATGATCGCGAGTTAATACCCCAGCTAGCGCCCGCTGAGTTTTCTTGTGCTAAATTTATATTTAAATTAATCTCGTGCTCGGCGGTGAAGGAAAACATCACGAAAAAAGTGTATATTTGCCCAGCAGTGGGCCATTTACTAGCTGATACTTTACTTTCCTTATATTTTCTATCAACGTAAATAATAATTGTCTAAATGTCATCTAAGCATGATGAAATGAGATTCTAAATTTGAAAAACTTTATCTAATGTATCAATTTTTGGCAAGACCTCTTTAATGAAAAAGCAATGATTTTCAGAGTTGATCCAAGCCTCAGGTCAGTTGCGTATTGTACCGGTCTCAGACTTGGCAACGGCGAGGACTATGACTTCCTGTGGAACAGAATGGCTACAACCAATGTAGCCAATGAGATGCGACTCATCAGTGAAGTTTTAGGCTGTACCAATGACAAAACTAAATTGAATACGTAAGTTTTGATTTCGAATCATTAAATCTGAATGTTTTAGTAAAAAATAGTAGCATAAGTATACTATATATGGATGCTGATAAGCAATAATGTGTCAACCCACAAAAAGTCAAATTTTGAGATATTGATGTATTCTGATACTACGTCACCTATTTAACATTATTCAAAAAAATTTCAAGGCATCTAAACTAAATAAGTATGGAAAAAAGTATCTTAACTCAATGTTTCGAATTTCAGGTGCGTTCCATATTTTGCAATTTATAAAATAATCTCAATTATTTAACAAACTTATTATTAGATGAGATATTAAATAAATCTATCTGCTTTTGATTCAATATACATTTTATCAAAATAGAAAAGAAAAGATGAATATATACGACTTCAAATAAGTTTATTGAGTATAGGTTTGACATCTTTAGACGCCATTTTCTCAAAACGAAGTCCGTGTGGCTTGACACAGTATTGCTTATCAGCGTCCATATATGTATTAAGACAATAATGATGACTCTAGGTTACCAAGCCCACAATTTTTATCTTTTTGCTATTAATATCTATCTAACTTTTATGCATACTTAATGTTTTTACAGAAGGTTTTAATGACAATGGTGATGTAGCCGTTACTTTTTGACTGCAACGTAATGCAGGCGTAAATAAGGACAATTAACCATTTTCTAATTTTTTCAAGCAATTAATATTATTTATGATCAGATTTAATTTTACAACTTCACTAAAAGATCGTCTTGTAAATGTTTGTTTAAACAAACCTTGGAAAAATTTTTGTTAACGTGTATTTATTTTTTCAGTTACTTAGTGTCTATGCTGGTTGAGAACAGTCCTATAAGAACTCAGGATCTGACAGCCCCTCTATCAAGTGTCCTCTCCGATTATAGTCACGTGAGCGTCGTCCTCGAAGCCCTACAACAAAACGTGACTCTATGGAAATCGATGTAAGATTTTTTTATGTAATTACAAGCTACCTGGCTTCGCACAGGTGTACAAATTAGGACATATACTACACATGGAGATTATTGCACCCAAGCTTTCTTTATTCCGTTAGATTTTACAAACATTTTTTTTTTCATACAAACCATGTACGGACAATAAAGAGTACATACATACATTTAGCAATTTGTTTTAATTTATATAGTTTGAAAATAAAGCCACATTTTTTAAACCGTTTTAAAAATTACTGATTTGAATAGTAAAACTGCGATGTCTAAAGTATAATTTTGTTTATCTTTCCTTTTTGCGTATCAAATTGTGCTGATTTTCCTGTAAAATCGCATCCTTTAACTGTCTATAATCAGAACTGAAAACTGTCTGGTCATTTCTTTATAAACATCCATCTGCAGGCTGATTACGGTGAGCCGCCGATATCCCAACGTAATTTTGATAGTTACTTATTGGATTTTGTACTAACACAAAAATAACTGTCAACATATATCGCATAGCGATAGCGATGGTTCCTAGTAATAACACTTCTGATGGCTTTGTTATTCATACCTCGAATTCAATTCTTTGTTGTACTTACAGCATTATGGCCGTTATATAAATAATTGGATCTATTAAGATCCAATTATTTATATTTTATATAACGGGTCGTATCGCATAACTTTTTATTGCCTGACGTTTAGACGAAGTTGCATCCGTCGTGGTCACGACCTGACTGTATGATTACTTTAAATCGCCAAAGTTTAAAATACATAGATCCAATTAATTACACAAAATCATGAACTCTTTTGAACTTTATTGACCACTTTTTATGTGAATGTTTTCAAATTCTTCAAATGTTTTGAAACCATATTTAAAGATTTATTTAATGACAAATGAAATTTTGTTTTTCTTTCAGTTACACCTCGTTGGACTCAGTTCTTTCTACCATTGCGTCAGCCATGCACACTCAAGAAGAATTCGATAAAGTAAGATTTTATTAATTTAACCTTCAAAAAACAAATATTTTTCTTATGTTAAAAAAGAAAACCATTGATACTGTTGTAGTATTGAAAAAAAGAATCGTAATAATTATTAATCAAATTAATAAAAAAGACGCCTTATCACAAAAATGCGGCAATAATACTTCGTTTTACTAGATTGCTCATATATTCATATATATTTCTAAAACGAGTATCGATTAATCAAAATAAATAATAGAAAAATCATAAACGGCATTTTGTGTATAAATACACATGTAAATACTAGCTGGTGCGCGACTATAAAACATTATGCAGTTTTTCGCTCTCCTTTAAAGCTGGTTATTTGGTCTTACGCGGTGTTAAAACTTTACTGACGATGACATCCATACAAACATATACATAATATATACACACGAAATCATTACACTCCTTATGGGTTAACAAAAACAATTTTATTGGTACAAAAATTGGCTCCTTTTACTACATTAAGAGACAATATTTTTGGCAACAAACATTTTCTACCATAACCAATCACGTTGAAACGTTTTCCCAAACAAAGAACGTTAATGAATGTATGCTTAGAGGCGGCTTGTTTGATGGAGGGTCATTTAGGTCGAAATGGCGAACAATTAGAAAAGGTTAATGTAGGGTACCATCATATCAATGTGTTTGGGGGGAGTTAGACTAATGATAATTGAGCCGAACCCAATAGTTATAACACGACGACCTGAACTGGTAATTGCGAGTTTAAACTTTGGCTAGCCGAGTTTTGAAGTGCTAAAGTGTTTATTTACATCTCGTGAAATTCTTTGTTTTTTTTTCCCTTCTGTTTTTGAATGTAAGTTTGTCAAATAATATATTCACTTTTAATTCCTCCAAAACTATATATAATTTCAGCTGAATATTACCGTTTCAATATATCGATACCTCCCACGTAAGTTGTTGTAACCCCAAAATTACAATTTTACAGTAGAGCACTTTTAATCCGTTTTAGTTTAAAAGTTACAACAAAATACGCCTTTTTTCAGGCGTATTTTGTTGTAACTTTCCTTGAAAAAAAAAAGATTTTTGGTATTTTTTCACTTTGAATGTATTAAGCAATGCAAATTTGTGTAGTATTCAGTAAAAACGCTAACGGCAATTTTGTGGGTTACAATAACTTACGTGGGAGGTATCGATATAATTTCTTTTTACTTTAACTTTTACAAGAGAATCTATAAATTATTATTATATCTTACTATTAATGTAAATGCGAAAGTTGTATGTACATATATGTGTATGTATGTATGTATGTATGTATGGATGGATGGATGAATGGATGGATGGTTGTTCTTCTGTCACGCAAAAATGAATGAACAGATTTGGATGAAAATTTACTGTAAATTTTCTTTTAATTTCACCAGAATAACATATACACAACTTTTTAATCAATATATTGCGCGGATGAAATTGCAAGAGGTAGCTAGTCTACTTAATTTAATTAATGAACTGTAATCGAAGTTTTCATAGGGTGTTATTATTTTCTGCAGCATGTCGTGATCTATGACGTCACCCAATGGCGGTCGGGTTAGAATGATTGATATAATTAAGACAATAAATAAATCAACTTCAAAAGCAAAGTACGTTATTTAATAAAAAATATATGGGACCAATCTGAAAGTATAGGTTTTGGAATAAAAAAAAGGTTTTTCATCGGTTAAGAAATTATTTTAAATATAAAAAAAAGGATTTTTTTTCGTTTGAAAGTGTATACTTTCAGATTGGTTCCATTGAATTTTCATCAAAGTCGGATGAGTGGTTTGGTTTTAAAATCAAAATAACTGAAATAAGTCTGTCATTCAAGCTAACGAAGTTTCGTATTTTGTTTATGAAATTGGTTCACCTTTTTTATAAAAGAATATAGAAAATAAATATTTTATGGACATTGTAATTTACAATGCAATAGCGGTTGATAATTGAACGCGATAAGCATTACTGTGTCAAGCCACATGGACTTCATTTTGAGAAAATGGCGTCTAAAGATGCCAAGCTTATTCGGAACAAATTTGTTTGAAGACATTTGTATTCTCTCTTTTTCTATTTTGATAAACTTTATAATGAATTAAAAGCAGATTGGTATAATTAAACGTCTATCTAATAATATTTTTTTCAAATATATTAGATTATTGCATATTGAAAAATATTATGCACACTTCAATATTCGAAACATTAAATTAAGAAACATTTTTTCGTACTTATTTAGTTTGGATGAGTTTAAATATTTTTTAAATGTTAAAAACCAGACGCATTATCAGAATACATCAATATCTCCGAATTCGACTTTTCGTGGGTCGACACATTATTGCTTATCAGCTTCCAATTAGATTTGTCAATTAAAGTCAATTTGGATTTTGAAATATTTATTTATAAAATAACTATAATACGATTAATAAACACGACCTTCATATAAATACTTTTTTTATACAAGACAAAAAAAAAACATTTCTTTTTGTAATCTTTGTCATGGAAGTAATTCAAAAATACACGCTGTAAGCGATCATGACCTATATAATTAGCAAAATCGTTGAATCATAGAAAAAGTGTGCGAATTGGTTGGAATTCTGCCAACAAAGTCTTGTTCTCAAAACAAAGTGTTAATTTTGTAGCCGGTTATGATTTGCATATAGAAGAAAAAGTTTTTTTCTTTGAAAATACGTGATTTTCGTTTGGGTATTGCTACAAAGTTAAAACAAGTAAAAGAAAAATATACATTTAGATTTGGACCGGAGTTTGGTTAATGGTGAACTTGCTATTATTTTTGCTATTTAATTGTTAATTTATATTGTATGTAATTCGAGGAAAAGTTTATTTATATAATGTAGTGAACATTCCCTACTTGAATCGGATAATGTTCACTATTTCATTGGTTTCAATTTTGTTTTCGCGTAACCACCTTTTTTATTTATTAATTAAAACAAATATTTTTTTAACAAAAATACTCTAAGTTACTCCTTATAACATTAGCTATCACTGAGTGAAAGTCCCGTCAAAATCGGTTTAGCCGTTTCAGAAATAAGCCGGAGAAATCAGACAAGCAAAAATTGAAAACAATTTGTTTCTTACGTAAGTACCGTATATTTTCATCGAATGTAGTGAAACGTCGTTAATTTGATTACAAACAGACATTTTATTTGTATGAATTACTTGTTGAGTTTAAGTAAAATGAATATTATAGCAAATATGCTGTACAATACAACTTTTGAACAATTGCCAAGCCGAGGTGACATTGGTTCAGCAAGGTCAATGTAATTTTGCATCGAGTCGTAAAAATATTAATTGTTGGTAACGTCAAAACTGCGAAATATGGTATGAATATAGACCGTTGTGAAGGTTAGCCCAATTAATATCACCTTTGGAGATCCCGCGTGTGTTTATTGTGACGATTTAATTAGAGTTTTCTGTAAAACTAGCTTCTGTTTGCATTAATGGATTTTGTTTTAAATAAACTAAATAATAATTGAATAATACGCATATATACATAAAATAGATGCCACGGCCACCCAGAAAAAGGGACTGTCTTTATTAAATTAGCATGGAACTAAGAATTTGGGAGATCACAATTTGGTATCATGAAAGCGATAGTGGTGTACTCATCATAGTATTAAATGTATTAAGTATATTGTGCTCGAGTTTATCACTGTTAAGGGCATGCCGATTTCAAATTCATGTTGTTGTTCACACGATTTCATACTTAATTCACTTGAATTCATTTTACCTACAAGATTCGTAGTTTCACCTAAAAGAACTCTAAAAATTATTTATCCAATCCATACACTCCTCATCATTGATTCTACCTTTTCAATCAAAAAAACAAATTCAAATTAATCAGGTAATGTAGGTACTTTGTATCTGAGCTTTTTCTCAGAGAGATTTACTTAAAACTACTAAATTGAGATTATTTTATTACCATCTCTTATCCTACACCCCCATTTCTTTTAACAACGTATTTTTGGCTCTTTTAGTGATAAGAATGTTTATGAGTAGCGGTAATCTTTAAATCAGGTAAAGCTTAGCTCGCTTGCTAGCTTTAAAACAAAAACGGGTACGATTAATGACAATCTGACTTTAGAAGGTTATAAGGTTAAATGTTAAGTTAAAGTGAGACGTTAAAATTAATGAATTATAAACTTTATTCACGCTAATATTGTTCTTTTGTTCGCATAGGTTTCGAACAAGACCGATTTTAAAATTTCATTTTACGTTAAAAAGCTCGTTCATTGAGGAAGGTTATAGACTACACTACATCACGCTACGACTCCTAGGAGCGAAGCAATAACCATAAATTAAATGTGGATGAAACCGTAAGGGGCCGCCATCGAGTTTCTTGATTGACAGACACGTTGGCTCAATGGTCACTGCAACTGACTCAAGCGCTAACGGTCGCGGGTTCGATCCCCGGTCTGGGTGTTTGTGTTAGTGTTGTGAGTGTTTCCGGACCCTCGATACAAGGTCACGCGATCTTAATGGGGGCCGCTGAGTGTGATGCGTTTATTTATTTATTTATTTATTTGATGGTTCTTCTTGGTAGAATCAACTTTTCGAAACGAACCGTTTTCATTAATGAAAATACTTTTTGATTGATTTGACGATTCAAAAGTGCTTTTGAAAGCCTACTTCAATAAAGTATATTTAGATTTTGATTGAATAACTAAATAATCTTCAACAGTACGAATCCTGGCTGACGTCGTGTACTGAATGTGGGGAACAAGCAGTGGCGAGTGCTAAGGCAGCTTTGAACAAGGCCAAGGCAGTGACAACTTGGGCGGACAACCATAGAAGCGACATATGGAGCAGTCTGAGAAATGATGCCAAAAAATTATCAGCCCCGTTCATGTTACTAGGCCTGAGCGTATTTACCCTGGCTAGGGAATTTTAAGACAGGGTATTGATATTATAATTTAATTCTTCATTACTTTGTATTGATCATTTAGTATTTTCAAAGCTTCAACTCGACTATTTTACATTATTGTCCTACAGCTATTAGTACATATTTTAAATATCTTTATTTTCATTATTTTATTTTTATTATGTAATATTATATTTTAATTATGACGAAGAGATCCCAATCCACTGAAATCGATGTAATTTTGTAAATAGTGTTATGTAAATAAACTAGTAGTCTATATACTATTTTTTTATTAATAATAGTATTCCATATTAATCAAGAAATTTAGGTACTTGATGATTTGTAAGGTTTTTTATTACCATCTCTTATACTACTCTCCCATTCCTTTTCATTCCTCATTCCTTATAAGCTGCCAACGTATTTTAGGCTTCTTTAATGATAAGAATGTTTATGAGTATTTACATCGGGTTAAGCTTAGCTCGCTTGCTCGCTATAAAAAAATGTGTAGGGTGACGAACGGTAACAACAATCTAACCTCAGAAGGTTAAAAGGATAAATTATTTGTTATTAATTATAAGTTCCACTGAGATATTATATTTATGATTGTAAACATTGTAGTTATGCAGAAAAAGTCGGAGTGTGTGATGGTGAGAAAGTGTTTAGTCTGTATATCTTCAATTCTATCTTCTATCAACGAATACATAACAATGTCTGGCTTTGCACTGTTTAGTTGTCTTAATTTTGATTAAGTTTTACAATTGAGTTTATTTAAAAATTCCTCAGCGTTTTGAATATGGCATCGAATATATTAAAATCGTTTTCGTAAAAACAATTATGTAAACGATTAAAATACTTATATGTATATTTATAGTATATTTCATGATCTTGCTGTATTGTAATTCTATTTCTAAAAGAATAATTTTGAAATTCAAAGCAATTCCTAAAATATATCTCTTCTACAAAAAAAGCGTGATTCATAATACTTATAACATACGCGTAAGTGTAAACATAAATCGTATCCAAAATAATAGATTGACAGTATCCAGCATACCACGACCCGTGACATTACGTTGAAACACATTACATTTACTGCAGCAATGGACACGGGTGGGATAGGTTACGGTTCAAACGTAAATGGTGTTGCCGGCGGCGCCAAGACAACGTCGCGATCGCACGCAAATCTCATTCAAGTTCGCGTCAGAGTTGGACGTATCCAACGTCCTACAAATTGGCGGGAATATAAATTCAAATTTCGAAAACGTTTAAAAAATATGTGAATACAAATTTGCTATATTTAATGTAACTGGCCAGTCTTATACGAGTAAAATGTTTGTATACTTTTTAATTTTAATTGCATCGACTTCCGCGTACGTTTTAGAGGAAGAATGCCTCAATTACACAGTGTATCCAGTGCAATATGAGCTGACGCTAGTTCCTCACATATATAAAGATGGTAATTCTTATTACGACTGTGATATTGTGATAACGATTATAGCGAATGCTCCAAATGTGAACGTTATAGAATTAGACGCGAGAGATTTGGAAATAAAAAGTGATTCAGTACAAGTGTTGGATAAAAATATTAATTTGGTTAATGAATACCGGCCTTATGAGTTCGATAATATGCGAGGGAAATTGTTCATATACTTAAGGGAGCCTCTGAAACAGTACAGTGTGGCGCGGACACAGTATTTTGTGAAAATATCGTTTACGAAGCAAGTGGGGTCTGATAGTAATGGGATTTTTGTTGTTAAATACGAAGGAGATGATGGAAAGCCAAAGTAAGTAAACTAAATGGTTATTAGTAGAAATCTGAAGCCTAATTGTTGAAAACTGTCGCTATCAAAATATGAAATATTCTTTTATATTTAATTTTCACATTTAAATACCTCCTTTTAAAATGGTGTGTATGTTAATAGCGGTAGTTTTAGACAATTAGTCCTGGAAATTAACCCAATATTTTAATTGTTAGTTTAAGAAAAACAGTACTGTTTATAATTTTTATGGTCAAAATTCAAATGTAGAGCAACGTTATATTTTCTATAAAAAGTGTATATGCATTAACGATAAAGTATGTAAATAATCCTTCATGGGCGTTGCACAGTTTTAAAACAAATTTTTGATATTTATTATAATATTTTTTTATATTAAAATCTTTAAGTTAGACATGTTTGGAGAAGTCTGTTTCTATTACGCCTACAATCGTTATTAAACCCTGAATTTTCTCAATATGGAAAAACTATGTTAGACTGCGTTGTTAGTGAAGTTTTTATGCTATAATATACCCTGGCCCTGGCTTTGTGCGAATTTAATAATTTATAACACCCCATTTTATCGGTGGTCAGAGATTAAAAAAAAAATCGTAAAAAAGGTACAGGAGTACTGTACTGAGGCACATAAATTTAGCAGCTGGTTATTATTCACATATACTAGTAAATTATAATAGTACTCTTTGTTGAAGTAAACTCTAATGCGTAAAGTTGAATGTTTCGAGCTAATATTTCAACGGACCGTTCATTTTTCATCATTGTTTTTTACTTCGAAAATATTTATGCATTTTTCAAACAGATGTGTATCTAGTTTAAGAGATGTATTTAATTCTATTATGGTTTTAGCAATAAATTATTAAAATATAAATACTTCAAGTGGTGTTTTCTTGATAAATATATATTTTAAACTTTCGTGATTTATACTATTCATATTTAATATAACGGGTCTTATCGCGTTAACTAATGGTAGTTATACGTTTACACAGTACAGCCAGCTCGTAACCACGACGAATGCAACTTCGTCGAAACGTCGTTCAATAAAAAGTGTATTACTACCATTAGTTATCATATACATTCCATATAATGTGATGCATTATCAGAACACATCAATATCTCTAAATTTGACTTTTCGTGTGTTGGATGTTGATAATCAGGAATGTATTGGTTACCAGCATCCCTTTATTAATAATAATTCTTGTCAGATGATTTCACGGAAACCAACTAGCTATACAGTATAGTTTATAATCTTAATTTAAACTCTTCCGTGTGGGATAATATTCCAAATAGAGATATTGAAGGTTTATAATCGTTGAGTTAAACGTCAATGATTTTTGCGTAGGCGCTGTATAATGATCAAAGACAGCTGTTACTATTTGTTAACCGACTTCGGAAAAGGAGGAGGTTTTATGTTTTTTTTTCATCAAATAACACGTAAAAGGTTTTACTTGGCGCCGACTTCGAATGTTTTACCTGGCACCGACTTCAAAATGTGGTAGAAAATATTTATTTTTTACTTTTTACTTAACTTGTTTCGGTTTCGAAGTCGGTTTGTTTTTTTTTTTCAAATACTTTTTATTTTTAAATTGTTGGATTTTTGGAATGTGAATTTTTACACAAGATCAATAAAATATCGCGTTCAATTCCGGGCTGGCAGCACTTAGTGTTCAAGTGGTTTTGAGTCTTGTGGTGCGAAAATACTAATAAAGAACCCAAACGTGTTAATTTGGTACCACTCGATTCAAGTAAATATAAGGCGAGAATTACTTTTGTAAGTTTTGGTCTCAGACTTTCATAAAGATTTACATAAGATGTTTGATTGACAATTTACTGTAAGTGCCTTATTTTTGACGGACTTTTTACGGCGTATCTGCTACAAAGTTACTGAATTGATAGTACCAATAACAAAAGCAATTCTCGCTTAATGGTCTGACAATGAGCATTACGCTGCACATAACACAAAATTTGGCATCACGACAATCATTTAGACATATATTTTTTAAATATTTAAAATTATTGTGAAATGCAGATATTATACAATTGAATATTGAATACATTTAAATAGTGTATACCTTACGTTTTATTCATTAAAAAAAATAATCATGAAAAAATCAAGTTCAAATTATTTATTATATACTTATAAAAAAAAAATCTAATATAAGTTAACGTCACACAGCATACAACATCATCATCATCATCTACCTAGCACTACTACATTTTTCCCGGTCATACCAGGGTCTGCTTTCTATTCTAGTCCAGATATTGACGAGTTACTGATTTGTACACAGAGCGACTGCCATCTGACCTCCGCAACCCCTGAGGGCAAGCCAGTAGCCATTTAGACTAGAATAAGTTCCCTACTACGAGTAACGATCATTATCAGGTGATTGTGATAACAACTGGGACCGACAGCTTTACGTGCTCTCCGAGGCACGGTGAGGAGACCCACAAGGACAAACACCCAGACCTAGGAACAAATATTTATACAACTATAAATATCTGCCCCGAGCGGGGATCGAACCCGCAACCGTTGACGTTAGAGGTACATTCAGCACCACTACACCAGAGCGGTCGTCCACAGCATACAACATATAAAAGAAATCTGAGACAATTTAGTTATCTAAAATCTATGCGAAACGTCATAACTGACCAGACTAGTTCCGTAGTATAGGTACGAAAATGACGCTTAGTCTAACAATAGTGTTCACCAGTCGAACTATGCTAATGGATCTGCTAATCATAACATAAATACGATAATAAGCTTAAACCAAAGCAGTACACTCTCGTGACTGTTATGAACCGTCTTCAGAAAAAAGAAGGTTCTTAATTTGTAATGTAATTTTTTTATATCAGAACTCCGTTATTAATTTTTTCTTTTTTTTTTTTTTATTCGAAACGATAAGGTTTAAGGTGCTATCAGATAAGTCCTATAGAATTATTATTAAAATAGGTTTAGCAGTTTGGTTTTTAAATCAGCTAGTATAGTAACAAGTGTCTTTGATCATTATACAGCGCTTACGCAAAAATCATTGACTATAATCTGACACTTGATTTTCGTTGTCTCCTTGAAATGCTATAAATCAGAATAAGCGCCTTAATTTACAAAAACTCTTAAGACTTATTGTTTTATTATTTTATCCTTTTTAACTACTTGTATGTTAATTATAGGTACCACTTGAAGATTGGTTAAGCTTTATGCAAGTATATGCAATTCAAATTACATTAATTTTAGTTAAACTTTGACCATAATTACGTTTAATACATAGCAGACTCATACTCTTCCATATACGGTAAGCGACAAATTGCTGTAGTATTTGATGCAAGATTTCTAGAACCGTGGGTAGTAATTACGTTGAATAATACTATAATATATATCTCAACCAGAGCGTAACTATACCATCTGGGGTCCGTGGCAAATTGTTTGGATGGGGCCTCAAAGTACAATTGTCATGTTATAACTTAATTTTAATGAATCTCTTAAGTAGTTATCCAAAACTATTAATGATATTGTGTGCATATTATTTAATATCTGATACATTTTATTTTCAAGATAGGTTTATACATATTTCAAATGAAATAAGAATTTATTTTTAATAAGATTTTTATGAATAAAATTTCCATGATAAATAATACAGCAATATACGGCTTTTTAAATTTGTTATTATGTATACTGCTTACTATTTAACGTGATTTTTAGATATGGGTCGAAGTAAATAAGTTACATTAGGTTAGGTTAAGTTTTTTTTTATTATATACAATTATCAATATATTATAAATAATATATTGCAGTTTTAATAATTAATTTGTTATCCTTTTCAGGTATCTCTACACAACTCGTCTTTCACCGAACAAGGCGAAATATTTCTTTCCCTGTTTCGATAACCCAAGATTCGAAGCGATCTTTAAATTTAAAGTGTATGTTGCAACTCCTCATCTCGGATTGCAGTATTGCAACACCAGCCTAGTTATTGCTAAAGAGTTAAAGCAACAGGGGTAAGTATAAGATATTAACTACTAATTAATTAAAAAAATCAAAAACCCGACTGCATAATACGGTCATCTCCAGTCAGCCTATAAGTGAGAATCGTTACTAATCAACATTAAATCGTTATAGATCCTAAGCGTTTATTCTGATTGAAAAACGATATGAGAAACATAAAATTAATTTTGAATTACCTATTCAACGATACCCCACTTGACATAGTTGGTTGATATTTTTTTCTTTTTCACATTATTGCGTCCAAAATCGGCCATTTTGATTTTTCTAAATTACTTAATATTATACTTTATTTGCGCCGCTATGAGAAATCAAATGACGTATCATTTATCAATATAGGCCCACGCGTTTGATCTAAAAAGTGCCACATATACTGATAAACACATTACCCTCGCCAAGTTACGCAGTTTTGCATCCTCGACAGTATGAAAGAAGGTTAGATATTTTGTTTATTTATAAATTCTGTTTCTCTTTTTAAAAAAGTCTTAGTTCTTCCAAATGCGCATTCTCAATAGGTACAATATTAACATCATCTCGTAAGGACGTAATTGGTTTTTCTATAGCCTCTATATTTAGCTCGGCTACTCAGTATAGATCTGTAACGAGTTGAAACCACAATGAGTGACACCGTTTCCACAACTGAGATCATTTGCCCTATACGGTAAGGAATAAGGGCTTGTCTTGTTTGACAGCGATTATTGATAGTTTTTAATAAGAAAAAAATAATAAAAAAATCATTTACCTTTAAATTCAAATATGAAAATATTTTTCAAATGTAATTATTGTAATGACAGTTGTGGGACCTAGATAAGAATGAAATACATTGATAAAAAGTAATCTTCGGTGCGTTTTGCCTAAAAAAATTACAAAACTAGGCTTTCATTTCATAATGACAATTAAAAATTTAGTTTTCACATTAACTACAGCTAGTGGTGGTCGAAATTCGACCACTCAACAATATACATAATTTCGCATCGCAATTACACTGTGAAATAATTTGCATTAAAAAAATTGTAATTTCAACATAATTTTGCGTACGACGTAAAAATGCTTCTAATGTCATGAATTTAATACAGTGTTAAATTTGATGTTTACACATGAAATAAATTTGAAGTCAATGTCATAAATTAATTATCATACCGCTAATTTTGTAATGTAGCTTCGGCTTTTATTTCAACATTAATACGTGGGAAAGTTACATTCATTAGACGTCTTATAAACTAGACAAACAGAATTGGTCAACGCTTCGATTTCTTTCGTCCATTTTCAATAAATCGCTTGCACTCAGGCCGTAACTGCTAGCGTACACACGGTCAATTATATCGGAAAGCTAATATTTTCTATTTCCGAGAACCTTTACCATTTCTGTTTAAAGAGAAAGTTAATGATGCTGTATGAAGTGGTCAATAAAATTTTATGTGAGCTAACATCCGTATATTTCAAGCTACTATTTAACTAAGAATTTGATGATTACGTACTAATGTTAATTGTTTATTTATTATCATCTCACGGGAGCCGAGATGGCCTAGTGGTTCTCACGTCGATTTTAACAGATGATCGCGGGTTCAAACCCCGGCTAGCACCGCTGAATATCAAGTGCTAAATTTGTGTTTAAATTCATCCCGAGCTCCGCGGTGAAGGAAAACATCGTGAGGAACCTGCATGAGCCTGGAGAAATTCTGACACATGTTTATCCACTAACCCGCAGTAAAGAGCGTGGTGGATTAAGCTCTAAACCTTCTCCTCAATAGGAGACTTTACCCAGCAGTGGGAGATTTACAGGCTGTTACTATCATCTGATAAAGGCTGTATCTTTGTTACTAATATAATAAAGAGAGAGAGCGAAACTTGTATGTGTACAGTAAACTCCAAAACAATTTATTCTATATAAAAAAATATGGTACCATTTTACATTACAGGTTTATTCTAGGTGGTCATAAGCTATATTTTACGTATTTGTACGCGAGCTAAAGCTAGTAATTAAATAAACCCAGCGGTGACAATACACTGTCTATCCGTTGTTTTTTTGGGTTGTTAATGTGCATGAAGATGGATGCAGGTAGACTCATTACGAGCATTGTGTTTAGAAATTGGTTAATTAAAAACTTGATTAAACTCCTGCTTATAATCTGTCAGACTTCTTAATGTAATATAATTATATAATATTTGTTATATATATTCAAGGTTGTGCTAGGATCGTCGATAAACTAAAGTTTTACCATAATATGGGATTTATTTTAATTTTAGTATTTGAATGAAAATTACACGGAAATAAAATTGTCTGATTTGATATCAAAATATTTGTATTTGATCTTCTAAATATACTTAGCACTTTTCTTTTTTCTTTTTTTATTATGATTTATAAAGTCGTTAAATAAGTTTAAGTGGAATAATCATAGATAGACAAATGACATTTGAAATTAGAAGCAAAATAATTTTAAGTATCGTATAAAAGACCGCTTTATTAAAGTGTATTAGAAAATTATGATATCATATCATACAATACAATACAATACAATACAAATACTCTTTATTGCACACCAGTCAATTTGCAAAGTACATAGAAGGAAAAAAATAAAAAAAGATGTACAAAGGCGGTCTTATCGCTGAAATAGCGATTTCTTCCAGACAACCTTTGGGCATAGGACAAAATATAGTAAAAGCGGTTTGGAGGTGCACAACTAAAAAGAGAAAAAAAAAAACAAAAAACAAATATATATACACACACACATACACATATATACATATATATAAATATAAATAAATATATACGACATAAACATCCATAAAAGTACATAAACATACAAGTAAGTTAATAGGATAATAGTACGTGTAATTATGTATTAATAAAGCTATGTACTATGACGTGTTTAGCGACAAGTAATGTGTTTTAAGATATTTTTAAAACAATTTTGAGACTGAGCTTTTCGTATAGAAAGGGGGAGAGAATTCCATAAGCGAACGGCCTTAACTGTAAATGAATTAGAATAGAAGGAAGACGAGTGAGAAGGAGTTTTTAAAGTTAAGTTAAGATTAGATCGAAGAGAGCGTTCGAAAGTTGTGTGTCACAAAGAAACTCAAAGCGCTCTTTAAGATATAGAGGTGTGTCAGGATTAAAAAGTACACAGTGAAGTAATGAAAGAATGTGGGTATTCCTGCGAAAGCGAATTGGGAGCCACTTGAGTTTATTGCGAAAATCGGAGACATGGTCAAATTTGCGTAAACCAAATATAAACCGTATACAAAGATTCTGAAGGCGCTCAAGTTTATTAAGTTGCTCCTCTTTGAGATCAAGATAGCAACTGTCAGCATAGTCAAGAATTGGTAATAGGAGGGTTTGTGCTAAAGCAATTTTAGTGGACAATGGAAGAAAATACTGAAGCCGGCGGAGCGATCCGATGGCTGCAAACAGCTTCTTGCTGAGTTCGCTTAACTGAGGTGCCCATGAAAGATAGCGGTCAAAGATAATGCCAAGATTTTTTACTTTATCAGTATACGCGATAATAGTGTTATTAAATACTACTGGTGGTACGAGTGACCAATCTATACGACATACCAATTTAGGACTTCCTATAACAATGACTTGACATTTGGATGGGTTAATATTTAAGCCAAACGTGTGACTCCAATCATAGATGTTTAGCAAGTCATTATCATATTTTTTTAATACAGTTTAATTTACGGCACGTTGGGGCATTGGTCATTGCAACTAACTGAAGCGCTAAGGATGCGATGCGTTCCCGCCTGCGACAACATCTGTATACGCCATACAGATATTTGGATGCTGATAAGCAATTATGTGTCAACCCACAAAAAGTGAAATTCGGAGATATTGGTGTGCATTATTCAATACATAATAAAGTCATATAAACTAAATAAGCATGGAAAAATGTTTCTTAATTAATTGTTTCGAATTTCCAGGTCGTTCTTTATTTTGTAATTTATACAATAATCTTATATATTTTAAAACTATTGATTAGATAATAAATATATCAACCTGCTTTTAATTCATGATACCTTTCATTAAAAAAAGACAAGAAAGTATGAATAAATACTTTTTCAAACAAACTTATTAACAATAGGTTTGACATCTTTAGACGCCATTTTCTCAAAATGGAGTTCGTGTGGCTTGACACAGTATTGCTTGTCAGCGTCCATTTGTTGTAGTGTGGTTGTGTTCTGTATTTCCCGATATAGGATCAAATTGAATATGACGCGTTTACTTAATAAAAATTATCTTTTTCAGTTCAAAGGACTACACGATCATCGAATACATGCCATCACCGCAAGTAGCTCTTCATCAAGTTGGATTCCACCATTCCAACTTCGGCAGCCGACAGGTCACAGCTAAAAAATCCAACGATACTTTAGTACTTTGGGCTCCAGCGTCTACTCTCGACCACTATACCTTCATATTACGTTACGGAGAAGTGCTTATCAATCTGATACATGAATATGCTTTGATCGATCGGCCTCTCGTGTATGGACCAATAAATATAGTTGCTGTTCCGGCAATACTTAATGGGTATGAAATTGATAGCTGGAATCTACTTACGATCGGGTGAGTGCAAGCCTAAAATAACATTACGATTACTCTCTACAGTATTCTTAATACGAAATTTAAATCATCGATATTAATTTATTGCATAAGGTAATCGATTATAAAATGTTAGATTACGAAAAAAAAACTAATTGTTATAAGCGAAATTATGAATTTCATTCCATTTTTATTACGTGTGAATGTAGAAAAATTGCATAACTAGCAAACTTACGCGAAAATTACACTTCTAAGTTTTTCTTCCAGATTTTTATATAGATTTACATAAGTTGCTTTAAACCTGAAAGATTTTACGGTCAATGTCTTTAATTTTGATAGCGCCAGCTTTCGTTATGTTACCTAGGTAACTGTTACCAGGTTTCAGAGTTGTTTTATATTAATTACGGGCTTAAAACTTACAACTAAAATTCCCACCAAACATAAATACTACAATATCATGCGTAATATAATTTCTAAATAACATAGTTACTAGATTTAAAATATGATTTATAAAGAGAAAATAAATTTTCCCTTTATTTGTTAACGCGTGATACATAATGTCTTACCACTTCATGTTTTTAAATTTAAAAACAATTTTTTCACAATATTTTTTAACTCTTAAATGCATGGTGTATCAAAATTAAAATGCTTATTCAAAGTCTACTGTCAACTAAAAATTTTACTAAACGTCGTAACTAGGCTGTATGTTACATACTCATTTTTTTACTATTTTATATTATTCCATGAATCTACTGCTTAATCTTTTTACATAAATTGTTCGTTATTCTGATGAAATAAAAAAAAATCATGCATTTAAGACTAAATGCGGTTAAGACTATAACCGTTTCGGGTTTATTTATAAATTCAAATTCTACTTTTACCTTTACTAATATTATAAACAGATAAATTTTGTTTATTAGTTTGTGAGTGGGTAATTTCTGAAACTACTAATCCGATTTATACAATTTTTGAATAGTCCATTTATTGAAGAAGGTAGGCTATATAAAATCACGCTACGACTCCAGGCACGAAGCATAAACATAAACGCGAATGAAACATTACAAGGACAGCTAGTAATTTATAGAATACCGATTAATATATGTACATAGTCTTCTCTCTAACCATACATTTTGTTACAAATTGTTTATTTTTTTTAATCTTCCTCAGAATAAAATTTTTAAATAATAGAAAACAGGTGCCTTATGTTAAAGCATTTCGCACGTAAATGTTATTTGCGTAATAGATTCTTAAAATTTTAAGTAATAATATATTAATTACATAGGATATAAACATAGATCGCTGTAATAAGAATGTTATTCTTATTTCAGAATATTTTAAGGAGAGTTAATCTGAATAACTTGTAATCTTAATAGTTTTTGTCTATTTTTTACTATATGCAATTTTTCTAAAATTAGTATGTAATAGTAACCAGCATAAAATGCTACATTCTGACAGCCGGTGTCTGTTTTTTATACTAAAACGCGTATCTGGATGCTGTTAAACAATAATGAGTCAATCGACAAAAAGTCAAATTTGGAGATATTGATGTATACTGATAATTCGTCACGTATTCAACATTATTCAAAACATTTTCAAGTAATCTAAACTAAATAAGTACAGAATAAATTTCCTCAATGTTTCACATGTCGATATGCGTTCTATATCTTGTAACATGTCATACATTTGAAAAACTTATTATTTGATAAAACTTTTTGAATATGTCAATCAGCTTTTTACCTAATGTACCTTTTATCAAAATACAAAATAAAAAATGTATATATACTTTCAGAAATAAATTTATTAAGAAAAAGTTTGACGTCTTTAGACGCCATTTTCTCAAAATGAGCCGAGATGGCCTAGTGGTTAGAACACGTCGATCTTTACCGATGATCGCGGGTTCAAACCCCGGCTAGCACCGCTGATTTTTCAAGTGCTAAATTTGTGTTTAAATTCATCTCGAGCTCGGCGGTGAAGGAAAACATCGTGAGGAAACCTGCATGTGTCGGGGGAAATTCTGACACATGTATGTCCGCCAACCCGCAGTGGAGTAGCGTGGTGGATTAAGCTCTAAACCTTCTCCTTAATAGGAGAGGAGGCCTTAACCCAAGCAACCCAGCAGTGGGACATATACAGGCTTTACTTAAATTTTCTAAAAATGAAGTCCGTGTGGCTTGTCAAGCAATACTGTGACAGGATGTATGATCAGGATTTAAAAGTATATGATAGATTATTTGCACTATCTGCGTTGAACGAGCAATTCTTGTATAAATAGACAGAAAGTTTTTATTAAAAGAATAAAAGAAAAAAACTATTAAGATTATTTTGAGAAAATGACGTCTTAAGATCATTTCTTTAAAAAATTGTTTGAAGAAATGTTTATTCATTTTTGCTTTTCTATTTTTATGAAATGATTATAAAATCAGATTTTTATAATAAACACTTTTATGTGATAATAAGTTTTTTTTTTAATTTACAAGATTATTGTATAAATTGCATAATGTGGCGGGCACTTGAAATTGTAAGCATTCATTTAGAAACTTTTTTTTCTATACTTATTTAGTTTTGATGACTTAATTTTTTCTGGATAATATGAAATACGTAACGCATTATTAAAATACATCAATATACTCGAATTTGACTTTTTGTGGGTTGACACATTATTGCTTATCAGCATCAATTTATAATATTAGTTAATTTTTACATTACTGCTACTCGACTACGTCGAGTAAGTAATTCTTTTGTTGGGAGATGTATAAGATTTTACTACAGGATCCCAGAAAACGTACAAAATGCTTTTAAAAATTTGTAAAGAAACGTTTGTGGGTTAGAGGTTATTATAATATTAAAGATATTATAGACGATGACACATCTTGGGAATAATGCGATCGCTTCCAGGCTGCCTCAATATATTTAACGTATTGTAACCAATCTTAACGTTGTTAAAAAAAAATCCGCTGAGTTTCTTTCGCGGTTTCTTCTCAGGCCTGAGGTTATACTTTTACGAAACCGTGGTAGATTCATTTTCTTGATGTTCAAAAAGAGAATGTAAATACCTATTTTGAATAAAAATACTTTGACTTTGATTTTGATTGCTTACTAGCATCATTATTCAATACTTCCACATATATTTGCAGTGACAATACTTTTACTCATAAGTCCACGTGTATTTGCAGTGACAATAAATTGGCGAATATTCACAACGACACGAGCATAAAGCAAATAGAGCGTATGGTGTTCGAACTGGCCCAGCAACTGAGCCGGATTTGGCTCGGCAGTCCCGGCGAATTGCAACGCACTAGATGGAGAGAAGAATGGTTCAAAGAGGGCGTTGCTACATATATGGCTTATTATTTATTAGCCCAGGTATTCAGATGTTTTGTTTAGAAATAGGTCAAGGCGTTAACTGATTTTGTTACATCTGTTTAGTATTACGCATTTTTAACCGATTTTAAAGGAAGTAATAGTATGAGGTAAAAGAAAAGGCATATTTGTTTTAATGCTATTAAATTTATACATTAATTAAACCTTAAGGACCTACTTACTACTTAATTAATTCCTTAAAGAACTAATTAAAAATTCAAAAACTTTTTACAGTAGTCGAGTCCAGGCATGTTTTGCAAATAATTATTTTTAGTTTTTGTACATACTCCATACTTCAAATACTAGCTGGTTACTAGGCAACGTCATTCTAAGTGGTCGGCATTCTAGGTTCTAAAATCCATGAGCCTATCTATACATATAAATCACTGACAAAATTTAAAAGTTAAAATAAATAACACAAGTAACAGTTATATAGGTCTTTTTTTGAGCAAAAAAATTAAAACATTTATTTATCCACCATTATTATGATAGACTATGTTCAGTATATACAAATAAAAATAAATTAAGAAAAACAATTAAAATAAATTACAATATAATATATACAATATAATATAGGTTGAATTAGAAATTATTACTAGTGATTAATTTAGTATTGACAATCGATAGTATTTAAATAAAAATCGTTACATTTCTTATGAACACGCATCGTTTATTGGGTACACAAAATCACATGACATTTCTATATAAACTTTTGTAAGAGCAACAGCGCCACAAGTGTCATAAAACGGAAACATCATAAAGTTATTTATAATCTATCTTATGAATGTATATTTATTAAACCTTTAGTTTCACCCTTTTACAAGTACAATGACGCGGAACTACCAGTGAGACAAAGACAGCCAATCGAGAAATATGGTTTGCAAATGAAACACAAGGCTATGGCAGTGGATTGGCATCACACAACGCCAGCGTTGGCGTCATTCAATAGGACATTGGCGATAGAGATACCAACAAGGTACAAGGAGCTGGTGACGATGAAGACGGCTTCGTTGTTGTGGATGGTTGAAAATTGGTTAGGGTCGGATAAATTTCATCAAGCCTTAGTAAAATACATAAATAGCAGGTGAGAGATAAATTATATGTTTTTTTTAATCCCTGAGGAAAAAGAGGGGTGTTATAAGTTTGATTGCTTTGTCTGTCTGTAGCACCATAGCTCCTAAACGCGTGAACCGATTTGGATGTTATTTTTCTATTTGAAACAGCGCTTTCTAGAGATGGTTATTACACATGTTCTACCAAAATCGGTCCAGCCACTTCAAAATCATAAGCTCTTTTCTTCTTAGCTGTGGTACGAATTATGTAGAGGATGATATTTGAAATAACTGCTCCGATAAAAAAAAAAAAACAGTTTCAGGCTACATTACATCACGCTGCGACTGATAGGAGCGAAGTAATAAATTACGTATTGTTTTAGGGTATTTTTCGTTGAATTTGCAAAAGCATTAAAAATAAATAGTGTTATACAAAACGAAACGTTGCTTGCGAGTCCGAGTTGAGTTTGAAAAAAAAGTGCCAAACACCATATATGTATATATATTTTTTATTTATACATAAAAATTCATCGCATACTTTGATTGTAATTATAACGTGATTCAAAATACGACTAACGCCATCTAGCAAAAACAACACAAACTATCGTAAACATCTATAGACTGATAATTCTTTAACTTTCCAGGAGAGGACAGTACATATCCTTAACAGATTTTATGATAAATCTCGACCGTGACACGGTGGAGTGTCTCCAACAGTTCTTCAACGGATCCACTGCTTCCAGAGTTCTTAATTCTTGGTTCCATCAAGCTGGGTACCCAGTTGTAAATGTTCAAGTACTGAGAGATCGAACGCCAAATGCTATACAATTAAAACAGGTAATTTGAACAAACATTTATATGGACGCAATACTATGTCAAGCCAGACGGACTTAATTTTGAGAAAATCGTTTCTAAAGATATCAAATTTGTTTGAAGATATATATATTATATTCATCATATCATTTTTTTCTTTTAATAAAAGGTATAACGAATTAACAGCAGATATGGATAATAAAAAGTTTTATCTAATAATAAATTTTATATATATATGAGATTGGAGTTGACGGGACCTTAACTCACAGATAGTTAATGTTATACGGAGTAATTAAGGCTACTTTGAGTTAAGAAAAAATCATTTTAATTAATAAATAATAAAAAATACGCTTAGACAAAATTAAAATCCAATGAAATAGTGAGCAATATCCAATTAAAATAGGGAAATGCTTTTATATTTTATGGTATGTATTCAACATTCCAAAAATATGTCATTATAATTTATAAAGGGCTCAACTCATAAAAGTTATGACATCTTTTTTGCCCAAACTAGCAACAAGAGCGAATATCATGGACTTAAAAATAACAAATTATGGTTTAATTTTGTATATTCTCGTAGTATACTATATCGTAGGTACTGTAATGATGAGGTGAACCAACAATTACTTCGTTTAATGGCCTCTTATCATTCGTCATCGACAATTATAGCAACCACTGCAATTGTCCTTTTACATGTGACTGAACAACGGGTTATTTGTTTTCAGAGAAAATTCAGCTTCACCGAACAAGACAGATTTGACTCAAATTATTTAATCCCCATCTCATACATCGTTCAGAACAATCAAAACTGTTACAACTGCTTCCAACCGAGGTTCACCATCGGCATGCAGACTTATACGTTTGGAGAAAATCTTAATGGTGGCTGGATTATATTGAATAGAAATGCTTCAGGTTTGTTAATATATTTTTGGTTTTTAAATTAGGCCAAGGTGATTTTTTATTTACTTGGTACACGGTATATTTCTTTCAAATCTGACGACGGTTTTTTCAACTACTTCTAACATATTGTTTTT
This sequence comes from Hypolimnas misippus, assembly GCA_037950945.1. Taxonomy (NCBI): domain Eukaryota; kingdom Metazoa; phylum Arthropoda; class Insecta; order Lepidoptera; family Nymphalidae; genus Hypolimnas; species Hypolimnas misippus. Next base: position 13,136,056 of record JBBEEQ010000023.1, read on the forward strand.
TATGGATTTTCGCACACTCATTGAGTTCTCATAAGAATGCAATATTATGAAAATTTTGATTTAGTCTGATACTAAAGTCAGCAGGTGAGCAGTGAAACTTTTTATAGTTAATAGTAAACCCTGGAGTTTTGGCTTATTTGGTAGACTTTGACAATTTTTATACGTTATATTTGATGACGAGGACTGATGATGCATTCAAGAGGTGAATAGTAGACTTCTTCAACGGTTGTTTGTAATCCCATCGATTTGATAAATTGGGTTGGTTTTCGAGTTTAAATTCCACTAAATCAAGATAAAGACTAAAAAGTAATAGATATTTTTTCAACTTAACATATTTTATATTAAATCATTAGTTTTATCGAAAAGTAGAAAATAATTACTACACGAACCCAGGCCTAATATAATTAGAAAATATGTTTTAAAGCCAAAATTATTATAAAAAATTCTATCCAATTACATGCAAAAAACCATGCACGTACAGTATTGTAGTAATAATTAAAAATGTAAAATTATCAAATAGTAAATTGAGCTAGCATCTCTAACTATTTACTATCATATCATTATTTTAGTTAAAAGTTATGACTCGTATCGTGAACTTGAAATTTAACATTGGCACACTGCACTGAATCCTTGGCCGCGCGTTGTAGCAATAAACCGTCTATTTCCATCGCGCCCACGCGCCGGCCGCTCTTCCAACCCACATCTCGACTGTTTTGTAAACATTAGCTTATGGTTTATATTGTTCTAATTAGTTTTAATAACACGTGCGGTGTGAAATTTTCATTCTTAGATTTTAGTTAATCATACTGGAAATCCCGGACACGATAAATTGCTTTATCCCCATCATCTATTTTAATTTTCAACTCCTTAGCAAAGATTCATGTTTCAAAAGGCTATGCTTCGTTAGTCACTTAGCGATTACAATAATTAAAAGTTATAGCTTTCATAGAACTATTTTTTGACAATGGAATAGATTTGTGATATATATTATAGACTGAGGGAGCCGTATTATCATTTATTCCTGATAACATACTCTATTATATTTTGCAACAAGAAGTGACAACATAAGTTTTTAATAGCCAAGTTTACTTACAATCCCCGAGCCAAGTTGAGTTTTTTTCTGCAAATCTTTTAAATGCAGTTTTCCTTTTTTTATTCCTAAAGCAATGTCATGGTTCCTTCCAAAAAATGTCTCTAGGTCTCATAGTTATGTATATCTCATACTTCTCCCTTATGTGGTAAAAAAAAAATATTTTTTAATTTTCTTTAAGGATATTATCGAGTTAATTACGACGATGAGACATGGAGATTAATTGCGAAGAGTCTAAAAGAAGATCACACAGCCATCGACGAATTGAATAGGGCACAGGTACATATACAAAAATCCTTACACCTTTAGCGTTTTTCACATAATAACAAATTTTTACTATCTTATTTATTTAAAATTAAAAAATAATTATTGGAACACTTGCTTGCTTCTTTAGTTAATTTATTACTTTTCAAACGACTTGAGAATTGAGAAGGTTTCCAATTCTTAATTATTGAACTCCTTCATTTCTTAACCAATTGATATTTAATCGTGTATACTTTCAGATTGGTCCCGTAGGATTTTTATTAAAATCGCTTAAATAGTTTAGATTTAAAATCAAAATAATGTGAATAAGTTTGTCATCCAAGTAAACGAAATTACCTATTTTGTTTTTGAAGTCGGTTATGAGTTCAATTTGAACTTAAAGTACATTTATCAAGCTTGTTGAATATGATTTATTTTATTTTATAGATAGTAAATGATATTTTCGCTCTCTATGCCGCTGGGGATATAAGAGAAGACATCGCAATGGAAGTTTTAGATTACCTCAATAAAGAGCTAAGTCTAGCAGTCTGGGAGTCGGCTATTTCCGGCTACGAATTATTCAAGATGGAAGGCGTTAAAATGACTAAGATGCTGTATGAAGAATGGCAGGTATGAAATTGAATCTCTAGTATCTTAAAAGTATTGTATTCTGTGGCCAAATATCGTGTTTTTAGTTTACCAGGTTCGATTCATGAGCCGTATAGTGTTTTTCAGCAAATATTTGAATGCAGTTTTTATTAACTTCAAAATGGCCCCTTCAACGAATTTCTCTCGCTCTTATAGTTTCAAATTTCTCCTTACTGACCCATCTTCTTGAATTATTCAATATTATGTTGAAAATGCCTACATCGAATTTGGTCGGACCTTTTAGGTCAACATGGAAATCAATTATCAAATTTAAATATTATTTTCCTACATATAGATTGAGAAGAAAGTAAAATATAAATTAATTATATAATTATAAATTTTCTTTTGTGTATGAGTACAATATAAGAATTAAATATATATAAAATTCCAGCAATTCATGCAAAAGAAAATATCCACAATATACAGAAGATTAATGGCGAGCACCGAGTTACGTCCACACACGAGACTTTTTAGGAGCAATATAATTGAATTTGCTTGCGAAATTAAATATAGACCTTGTTTGAACGAAATGAGAAGATATTACGCTGACCATGTAGATGCGAAGAGGAGGTAATATGATTGAATATTAATTTTATCGATCTTATTATATTTATCTTGTAATATATTAGATATTAGAGATTATAACTTTACCCAGATGCAATGGCTAAGATGAGGTCTACAATCTTTTGTAAAAAATTATTCTTTTTTATTTTTTTTTTTTTGTATTAATTTACTTTAGTTTATTAAAATGTTATATTATCTAGTAATATTTTTATAAGTTAAAATTTTTCTGATTGTTTTGGATTTTATTTCATGCTTAATTTTTTTTTACTTTTATAAAAAATCGAAATTAAGGGATCTTACTAGATTTTATATATTCGACAGATATCAGGCGTAATCAAGTATTTCAAAAGAATTAGAAAAAATGTGCAATGTTATGTGTTGTTGTTTGGTTCTGGAAAAAGTCTTTAATAATTTGATGATCTCTCGAGATTTAAAAGACGTTATTTCGTAGAAAATTTTATTATACCAAAACAAAAAAGAAATCATCATTAATACCTTTAAATAAAACATGTTGTACTTAAAATATTCCTTGATAAGTATGTAAGTGGTAATTCGATATTGAGTTGATTATCGCCATTGTTTTTCTTTAAATTTCCAATTTATTTTGGTATATTTGTTTTTAATAATATTATTATTAATTTTAGAATTAATCCAGATTTTCGCCAAGCTTGTTATTACACTGTCATCCACGATGCTAGAGAAGATATAGGAATGAAATTAAACAGATTCGAAATGGAAGACAAAACATTTGCAGAACATAAGGTGTAAGTACTTGAATTAATGCAAAATATTTTTATTTTATTGTAAATCTTCAGTTATTGTTGGCATAACGATCAATACTTCAAGGGGTCCTCATGATGATAATGATAAGTTGTAACCAGATCTTGCATAAAATAATTTTTTTTGGTCGTTACGAAAATCAATTACGTATTAAGCCGTCTTAAAATTTTTAGTCACTTACTATGAATCTTGTAACTTTTTGTGATGTATCAATTGTTCATATTTTATAGAACGGATCTTATCGCGATAACTAATGGCAGTAATACCTTTTTATTGCCCAAGGTTGCAACGAAGTTGCTTCCGTCGTGGTCACGAGCTTACCACGACGGATGCAACTTCGTCGAAAATGGTATTACTAACATTATTTATCGCGATAAAACTCGTTATATAAAATATGAATAGTACAAATCACGAAAGTTAAAATATATAAGTATCAATTTTTATTTTTAAGGCACGAAGAAAATAGATTTCTCTATAGAATTCCAATAGGCAGCCCCAGACCTTTACCGATTATGAGGTCGACAACTACTACGACAACCACAGAGGTAAAAGATGTTTTTTGTAATAAAATTAAAAAAAGGCCATATTTTAATTATTAAAAAGAGATTCTCTAATTATTATTATTATAAAACATTAAAATAGTGGAGCATATGTATATATAACTGAGACAAAAGCAAAATTATTTTAAGATGTGCATCTTAAAAAAAAATTACCAATAGTGTTCTATCGTGCGTAGAATGAATTTATTGTTGTTTATAATCTGTAATTGTTTGTATTTTATTATTTTCACAGATTGCGTTTACTTCGACATCGAAACCAAATGATGCAGCCCCGAGATCTCTCGTATCTTTGTCATTAGCAATAGGATCAATTTTATTTTTTATTTTAAGATAAGTATCGTTTTAATTATTTAATGCTAATTTAGAATTTGGAAATATATTTCTACTAATTGTCATCTAATTTTATAATAAATGATGGAGAAGCATTTGTTTTCATTGACACGCCAGCGCTCGAGACGAAAAGGCCTTACCGTACATTGTAAGAAATTTTTTGTCGAAATTTCCTGTAGCGGTCAGACGAACAATCGAAGGCTTCTTACGCTCGTTGTATTAATTATTAATTGTACGCTGGTAAGCAATAATGTGTCAACTCATAAAAAGATATATTGATGTATTCAGATAATGCAATGCATCACGTATTTAACATTATTCAAAAAAAAATCAAGGCATCGAAGAAGAAGTAAATAAGTACGGAAAAAAAATCTTAATCCAATGTTTAGAATATTGAAGTGTGGTCTATATTTTGGATTATGCAATAATCTCATATATTTGAAAAATTGAACTTATTATGAGATAAAACGCTTTACTATATCAATCTGTTTTTAAATTAATTATAATTTCAATCAAAATATAAAAGAGAACATAGATATATACTTCTTCAAACAGATTTGTTTGTTTTTGGTTTGAAATCTTTAGACACCATTTTCTCAAAATGAAGTTCGTCATAGTATTGCTTATCAGTGACCACTTAATACGCTTGGTATGTACATGACCGAAAGATTAAAATCATTAAATGTCTTCTACGGTCGCTGGGTCGGGTTTCTAATGGCGTCCTTTGTATATTTTTTATATAGAATTTTTGATAGTGTGCGTCCGACGGATATCTGTATTATGATTAAAATAGTTTGATCACAATCTGATCAATGGTTTTAGAACGCATGGAGGATGAAAATACAAACATTGATTTTTATTTATTTATGTTAGTTTAAGATATATCCTAAAACCACTGCCTTACACAAAAATATCTTATTATCTTAGTCGAATACAATTGGACTTACTGCGTTAAATTTTTTTTGAAATAAATCTTAGGGTTTTGATATTTAGCTACTTTTCAACATTCCTTTATAGAAATATTAAAATATGTTCTATTCATATTTAATATAACGAGTGAAAGAAAACTCGCAAGTTCGCCGCTAGGGATCGCGCGGTACACCAGTCACCTCGTGACCACGACGGATGCAACTTCGTCAAAACTTCGGGCAATAAAATGGTATACCATTAGTTATCGCAATAAGACCCGTTATATTAAATATAAATAACAAAAAACCGCGATAGTTTAAAATATATAAACCTGTTCAAGCTTTTTTTAATTATCTTTTCGATAATATTTAATTTGTTTATATCATTATCTACATATACAAATAACTCATATTCGTCGAAGTAAGAGACATAATTGTATTCTTTTTAATAAGTCTTTTAATAATTTCAGAAATTACGTTGTTGTATTAATTTAGTTAATACATTATTTATTCTAAGTTCTTTGGATTCTTGTCTTTTAAAATGCTAATAATATTTTCTAGTCAAATAAAAGGCATTCACTTTTTGCCAAAATAAAACAAATATTATATGCTTAGTCTATAGTAATTTATTGTCTTATATTATGTACATAATATTTTTTAATTATATTTAATTCGTGTAACTTATCTTATACTTTATATCAATAATAAATTTGTTTATAGCTATATAGTATTTTTTATTTAATGATTCAAATCTACGACAAGAGGACGCGTTTGCCATAGATTTGAAAATCAATACTTAATTAAATTATCAATAAAATATTATAATATTTTCAATTTATAAATCCTAAAAGATATAAGTGAAAATGCAGTAAAAAATATTTAAAAATTAACACATAAGAAATAATATTAATCTTAATCTTAGCTTAGTTAATCTAAAATATAAATTAAATTCACTTTGTGCAATCTGACGTGTTCCATTAAATACGGTTAAATATATCAAATAAAGGTTATATAATATAACGATTTTAAAACTTAATACCTAGACATAAAACTCATAATCGAACATTCTAGTTACAAAACCAATTGTAACAAGATGTGACCATTCAAACTGTTAAGAACTAAACAAGATTAATGTATAAAATAGCATTTTTTCCATTTTATAAATTACTTTAAAGATTTTTGAACTACATATACTATCTAAGTAGATAGCAAAGAGTGTTTAATAATTAAAACTAAAATTTCAACACTTAATAAAAAAATATTAACTAATAATATTAATCATCAATTATCCCAAATTTAACATACGTCTACTAAATATAATAAAAACCCCAATAAACTTTCTTCTATACTAAATAATGATTAAAACATTGATAATTAATTATGTTAATAATTAAATAAAGTAATTAATAAAGATAAAGTCAATACGAAGGTAGATAGAAGTATAGTGGGAGCGTGGTTCGCGTTGATCCAGTCGTAAGCATTTTGCATGTGTTCGTTATTCCAGACGAGGTTCTCCCTGATTAAGCTTCGAGCTCTGATGGCTGCAGTGTTAGAATTACCCAGGTTGCTTATGGAGTCCAGGGAATTTACCCAAATGTTGAACTGAAAAAGTTTGTAAATTTTTAATAATGTGCATATTGCGGATTTCTGCGGAAAAATTCGCATTTATGGTACAATGGTTTTTTATATTGTAGTTACTGTTTTCGTTTTAAACACTACAAATTGACTGTATAGACGTTGTATTGTCAAAATTTAAGAATAACACGTCGTTATTTTTCTATTTCTCGGGAACAATACATTTTTTATGATACACTATGTTTTTTTCTGTCCCTCGGAAGACGTGTACGCAAAATTTTATGATCGGTTTATTAAGGCATAAAAACAACTTAACAAATAAAACATTTGCATTTATAACACTTATTAGGATAACTTTTCTTGTTCATAGAGGAGTTATGAGTCTCGAAAAGATATGAAATGAAAAATCGCTTTTGTTTTAAATTTTATGTTTAAATTGTGTCCTATTATTATTATTATATAAAACTATTATTGTACTTATAGTTAACAAAAATCGTAACTTACTTCATTTTCAAGTTCCGCAGTTACTATATTGTCAGCTAAAATAAATATCGCCTCCTCAAGTTTATCAGGACCGCCATACCTAAAAAAATCGTTATATAAATTGAATAATCACATAGAAATTAATTAAAAAAATTATTATATAAGAATTACATTTCTAAGTTTTTTTCTCAGATTATCATTAAAATTTAAGTACGTTGTTAGTCATTGCTTTACACCTGACACAATTTACTGTCAATGCCTTATTTTTGGCATTCACAACTTTCGTAGGTACTTACAACTTACATATCTGTTACTAAGTCACAAAGTTGTTTTATATCAATTACAAGAGCAAAACTTACAAGTGTTATTCTCGCCGAAGCTGTTTGCGAATGATGAAATGTAGACATTGAAGACAGTATTTTGATGATGCAGTTACCACAAATGTATTTTTTCATATAATCATTATAGACAGAAGATAGAAGAAGTATGTTTATATATTCAGTGATTAACGTTTAGATTTACAAACAGTACTATAGCCAAAAATACGTTGCCGTCTTAAAAATATGTAAATATCGATAGAGGAATGAATAACGGGAGTGTGAAAACAGTTTTAAGTTTTTTTATTCAGATCATTAAATGATTTCGATTTCTCTTTTCCATTGATATTAACAAAGCTGTCAGTTTGGATAACTTGCAGCATATCAAGATATACATCTTAACAAGACCTTTTTATAAAGAAGAAACAACTTCGAAAGCAATTTTGTTTTTCACTCGGTTAACTCGTGACCACGACGAATGGAACGTCGGGCAATAAAAAGGTATTACTACCATTAATTAAAGCGATAAGACACGTTATATTAAATACGAATAATTTTGTTTATTTGAATGACGTAATTATTAACGATTGTAATGAAAATTATATAGGACTAACGGAAGAGTATATCGTTTTAAATAAAATATAACCGAATCGGTCAAGCAGTTTTTCTATAATCGGGGAACATAAAAAAGTCAGTTGAATTGAGAATATCCTTCTTCTTTAGAAGTTAAAATGGTTAAGCAATTATGTGTACAACAAATTTTGGAAATATTCGTATTATATTGTTTCCAATATTTCTTATTGTATAACCAGTTGGCGCAGTGGTAACTGCAACTGATTCGAGCTCTAACAGTCTCGGGTTCGATCCCTAATGTCTATTGACCATACGTATGTTTGTCGTAGTCTGGGTGTTTGTGTCTGTGTTGTGTGTGTTTTCGGACCCCTGACACAGGACCAAGGGGTCCTTAAAGGGGACGTTGAGTGTGCGTTTATTATTTAATTATTGATATATTGATGCATATATGATATGATATATATCGTATAAAACTGCTGTATTTAAAATAATAAAACTGACTAGTCGTATTAGAAAGATAATTCCTTATTACAATTCAATAGAACTTACATATTCCTTATTTCATTAGTACGTTTAGTCAAGAAGTCCAAAGCACGACGAGTGTTATCGACATCCGAAGAGGCGACAGCTTCAAAGATCTTTAATTTTTCTGCCAAATTGTATGGGCTATTGGCAGCGATTGTTTCTGCAAGATATCTAAAAAAAAAATGTTGTATCGCCTTGTGTTTATTTTTAAACACGTACTAATATTTTATACGGAATTACGTTTGGGAATCGAGCATAAAAAAAATGAGACAAGCTCAGTGATTTGAAGAGAGATCTCAATTGGACTAGCTCCTTTGAGTTTTTAGGTACTTGTGAGGATACCTGTAAGTAATAGGAAATATTCGTAAAAGTAAAAAAAAGTAAAGTAACAGCCTGTGAATGTCCCACTGCTGGGCAAAGACCTCCTCGCCCATTAAGGAGAAGGTTATAGAGCTTAATCCACCACGCTGCTCCACTGCGGGTTGGGGAATATACAAGTGTCAGAATTTCTCCCGGCACATGCAGATTTCCTCACGATGTTTTCCTTCACCACCTAGCTCGAGATGAATTCCAAACACAAATTTAGCACTTGAAAAACACAGCGGTGCTAGCCGGGGCTTGACCCGCGATCATCGGTTGAGATCGAGTTCTAAGCACTAGACCATCTCGGATATTCGTAGATATGTATATTTTTATTAAGCTCTGTACTATTTTTCATCATTTTAACAGTATACATGGTCTTTACACAAGTGTAGATAGAACATATAAAAATACTATAATTTTCTATTCATATACAAAATTATTTTCTATTTATAGATAAAGCATAACTTACAGATATTGAAGGACATTAATAATTTGACACTAAAACAGTTCTCACCTATCAATAAATTCTAAATCTTGCGAACAGGCTAAAGATTGTAATATGACGAGGCGTTCGTAGCTGGATGCTTCTAGCTCCATTCGGGCAAGGAGAGCTTCTCTTATATCTTCTTCGCCAGTCCTCACCATAGTACAATATACTGCCGGTCGTATCTCACGTGGTATATTGGGATTACTGTAAAAATATTTAGTCTTTAAATGAGATAACTCAAAGTTATCAATTTTTTTTAAGTCCGTGTTAAGGCTTAATTGATGGTTATGCATGAAATTTTCTCTTTGAAATTATCCTGTCACAATTTTTGGTATATTTTTTAGGTATAAATATTATTTCCCAAGCAGTAAGTAAATGAGCACAAAATAATGAAGTATATAATTTAGACGATGGATTTGGTGCAGTTTTACTGAATTCCTTTGGATTTCCGCTCAGGAAAAATGTTTGTATACAAATACTTTTTGATCCCAGGTCCGAGTCATTCTAACGGGTCTCATTCATTAAAAGTTAATAGTTAAATAAGTCTTAGAGTAGTTTACAAATTTGTAAAGATTTCTGTAGAGATAGCATCATATTATGTATTTTAAACTTTCGCGATTTATACTATTTATATTTAATGTAACGTTTTATCGTGATAACTAACTATTAGTTAACTAACACCTTTTTTATTGCCCGACGTTTCGAAAAAAGGTATTGCTACTATTAGTTATCCCGATAAGACCCATTATATTAAATATAAATAGATAGTATCGTAGTTAATGATTATAGTAAAATCCCAGACATACGCATAGTATTAAAAATTTCGTCACTGCACGGATATATTACTTATGTAATAATTCAATTAACAGGTCACCAATTTCAACTCGATCTTCCCTAATTCTTAAATAAGTATTTAAATACCGATAATACGTACACAACATCGGGATTACTAGCGCTAAAGAACAAGTCGACTGCAGCGGCGATGCAAGGATCATATCCGGAACGACACGCGTGGTCCATCACTAAGCCTCGTGTCATAGTCTGCATAGCTGGTTCCGTTACTACATTATCTGGCGCGAAACCCAGTTCTTCTTCCACCAATCTCACCGTTCGTCGTATCATTCTCTAGAAAAGCAATTTATATATTAATTTTATATACATACGTGAAGTTAAAACTTTGTGCCCTTTTTACGAAAATTGCGCGGATGGAGGACTATGTAACTACGAATTTATGTTTTCGCCGAGGAAATCTTCGAAAAGATACCCAATTTCTGGGGAAGAGATTGGGTTATATGGAAATTTATACCCACTAAAACCCTTGAGATGGCCTTCCTCAGGACGGAAATGGAGAAGCTACGGGATCCCGAAATTTCGAACACTTATAGTTTATATGTGGATGTGGATATACTTACAACATATATTTGGTCATCCAAATCATTGTTATTCCGTACAAATGGAATAAGTCGTTTTCTCAAGAAGTCCATATTTCTAACGAATGCACGCCAGACACCATAATTCAATTCATGTTCCATTGTAAGTGCAATACGGAACGGTACGTCATAGTCAATTTTACCAGCTCGAGCAAGATTGAGGGAATCGTCGAGGAGCTAAAAATAAAAAATCATAGCATATATAATGAAGTATGATATTAGGAGAAATGCCAAAAATTAGTTTTCTGAAGTTCTAGACATCATTGCTATTGTTATAGTGAATTTTTAAACTATCGAGTTTCTTGCCAGTAGAATCAACATTCAGAACCGGTAGTTTAATTGATTTTAATAAAATTGGTATGTTTTGACGATTCAAATATGTGTTGATTTTGATTCTAGCTGAATAAATAAATGAAATAATGTCTTATTCTTAAATATTAACAAACACGCGTTTTGCAGCTGACATGGCAAGTTTCGTTTTTATTAAATATTAATTACTTACAGAAGCACGATTTAGTGGATGTATACTTTCTCTCCTTTCCGGATCCGATAAGGCCATAATAATTCTATCCCATAAAATATCGTCGTAATTGACGCGGTAATAAGCTGAAAAGAAACAAATATGACACCATTATGAATCAATAATAAATCAAATATTCTTATAGTCCGGTCAAATTAGACCAAAAAATGAGAGTAAAGGTTACATAAATTCACAACAAGCTGAAAATTGGTGAGGTCGTTTAAAATAGGATTATAAATAAAATTTCAAACTTCTTTATGTATGGAAAACATTCTATTCAAGGTCAAAGGTCAAAAAAATGATTGTTTTGCAATTTTTTTGTGATTTTCAGCAAAACAGTAAGTTTTTTCATAAAAATATCTCTGACCAAAATTGTAGATTATAAAATTATATATAAAAAATGTTTTAATACTTTTTTTCCTACAAGCCACTGTTTCGAAGATATAACAATTCAAAAATTTAGAAAAGTAATAATAAAAATATTACACTTCTAACTTTAGATACAGATAATCGACTAGTTTGTCATAATTGTCCCCAGAAGAACTAACAACCAACAACAACCGATATGTACATATGTATGAACTCTCATCCAGCCGACTCAAAAATAAGAGAAGATTTGGGTTTATATTTAAAGTACACTATATTTTTTATTCTAAATAACGTACCTTGCCCTTGTAAGTTCATCAGAACCCAGCCATCGTCTCCTAAATTGAAATCTAGTGAAGCTGTTTCAGTCATCATCGACGTTGGTCGAAGATTTTCAAAGTTTGGATTAACGCTAGTTGTAAATGTAATTGGAATCGTATACTGTAAAGGTGGTAAAGTCGAAGACCCAAATCGTTCCTAAAAGAAGAAGAAGCTCATCATTATATTGAAAGTAGAAATATTTTTGAAAATTGATCCGACTTCTAAAAGATGAGATACTCAATTGGGAATAATGTTTTTGTGTATTTAAATGTTTGATATCGATTTTAATGATGCTTTTATTATCATTTACAAGTAGGATATTAGTACTTCTAGCGTGGTTTAAAATGTATACAAGATCACAATCAGAACAATGGAACTCCTCAGGCAGATGACGAGAAGTCGCTCGTAATATTGAAATACTTGAAAGATGATAGATCGATTGGAATTCCATATATTCTGAAAGAAAAGCTTATTATATAAATAATGTACCTGAGTCATAATTACGCCGCCTGCACGTGATACAACGTTAATAACAGGGTATCCAGTATTAGCCACCCAGGTTTGCATGAATGTATTAACGTTACTGATTAAATTGTTATTCGTGCGTACACCATTAATGGCATCGTAAAAGATTTGCGCATCTATAGATTGTAAGGCTCTGCGGTGGACAAAAATAACTTTAAATTAGTAGGATATTTAGTACAGAATTTTTGAAACTACATGACACTCAAAATAAAAGAAAAACTGACAGTGTTTGGTTTCATCGGTAGATTAACGAAATACAAGCACTAGGATTTTATGATAGCGTTTCGAGAAGAAACTCTTAAAATTTCATGACGCCTTTGACAGTCTCCTTGCTCCAAGTGAAATACTGTTTATGGCTATTTTCCAAGAGTGTATGAAAGAATTTGGAACCAATTAGAAAAGTTGTCTACCAGTTCAGAAACAGCCACAAATTCAGAATATACTCGATTTATGGAATATGTACGTTACGCTACGTACGCTTATTACGTTTTTGGAGCCCTAGTGTAAACTTATCATTACTTTATTAAAAATCATAATAGTCTAACGAGATATGTAGTTTCAAATTGTGGTAGACATTTTAATTCTTTATCATCTCTATCATTATCATCTTGTATTTGTACGTTACATTTCAAAGAATCTTTACAGCGTCGATAGATATCATCAGATATAAATCATATCTTTATTTTATCTTACCTTTTTGAAAAAAGTGCTCTCGCGGCGCCTTGTATGATATCTGTATTAGCATCACTAATAATTAATGTCAACATTCTTAACAATGCCGCTGCTTTGTATTTTATTAAGCCGTGTTTATGTAGTCTTATTGCGTTTTCAGCAAAAATGTCTGCAGCTGGTTCTATGATGGGAGAATTAGCAAAAGAATCAAGGAGGAGACTTTCTTGTATAATATCTGTCGTAAATAACGTATTCATATCGAGTAGTGAATCATTTTCACCTTGAGGGTGTGTCTGGAACTGTGAAAGAGTACAAAAAACAATTTTATATTATTGCAAATGTAATATTTAGTCTTTGCATTTCATTATCACCAGATTCCATCAAATGAAGGCGTAGGAAGTTATGGCAAAGTTGAGTAAGGCTCCGGAACTTTAATATTTTAAGCTATACAAAAAATTAAGTATTTACATTTATGCATATACATATGTATATATAAATCTAACTTTTATAAACGTTGCATAAATCTATATATATAAAATTATATGCGTTCCAAAACATTTGATCGGAAAGTAATGAAACTTAGCAGAATTGTTGTTGTTCTAGGGGCGATAACTACCATAAGTGTTTTGGCCCAAAACATCTGATCATCCAAATGACCAAAATCATCTTCTTTAGATAAAATCGAACACATTTCGTATGCACCTTATAGGTGTATTAAATTTGATTATATGTACTAGGTATATATATTAAATTATAAGTCTAGATGACCTAAGGGTCGTATAACAGCATGTCGATATCACCCTACGATCGCGGATTCTAACTCCGGCTACATTGAGTTTTCAAATGCTCTTCATCTCGCGCTGCTAGTCTAATTTCCTTACCAGTTCTTTTATAGAAGCTTTCACCAATATATTACACTATTATATTTGACTCACCTCTCTCGCAATATCGTAAGCTGCATAAGTGCCTAGACCAGTAATGACCCACTCAAAGCGCCAGTTATCTGGGCGTAACGTATAGCCAAACCATTGTCGCGACATTGCTTGAGCGATGTTCAATATCACTAATTTCCTTTGCGTAACAGAACCTGTAGTTTCCATCAACATATAGGGTTCCCTGAAAATATAATACACATTCTCATTATGTACATTTTCATTGGCCTATTTGTTAAAGTGTATTATACACGTTTATTATAGTTAAAAATTTTGACGAAATTCTTAATTTAGTTTTTATTTAATTAATCGATTTTCAAGAATGATATATCTTCACTAATTTCGAACAGATTTTTATAATTATCTTTACGTGATGGCAGCTCCACGTTATTCCAATTCTTTGACCAAGATCCGATAAAAACATTTCTTATTAGAGGATCACGAGACGAGAGTAAATCGCGTTATTAATAAAGTCGTGGAAAAAGGAATACAGCTCATCCGGGATCGGTTACATTATCGTTATTTAGTCTATTATATTTTTAAGTAACAAGTAATTAAAAAAAATCAAAAACCTGACTGCGTTTCAAGTTTATCTTTAGATGTTTAGATTCTAAACTGTAGTTCTGATTGAAAAATGATATGAGAAACCTAAAAAAGAATTTGAAATACTTATTTAACGATACCTCATTTAAAACAGTTCTACTATTTTGAGTTTTTTTTTATTTTTTACTATATGGCGACTAAAATTCGACATTTTTATTTTTTGTAATTTTTATTCTTTCTATGACATTCGCACCGTTATGGCGAATCAAACGAGAATCAAAATCCGAAACAAAATCCGACCACGCTTTTGGACTGAATATATAATACCAAACTCACATACATACATAGACTATTAATCAGCCTCCCTTGCATCGCGCAGTCGGGTAAAAAAATCTTACACATATCTGTGAAATGTCGCAAAACTTACCAAACACATACAGAGGACAAGGAGTACCAATCCCTGGACACATCTGGCAAAGCAATCACGTGCATATTTCCATTTTGATTTGCCATTATTTCATTGTATGGTCTTTGCGTCCATGTGTTTAAGGCGTTGTAGTAATTATTTATTGCCACAGCCGCTTGGCCATCTTGATTCGTAATGCCTGGACGAACGAATAATAGAACATCTTGGACCGGTCGATTGATATTTGCAAAATTATGCGCTACCATTCCCCAAAGATAATTCGCTCCTTCCACGTCTGCGAATTGCGTTCTAAAAAGACACAGTACAAAATTATTTTAGTTATTTTTACAGTAGCTAGGTGAGACAGCAATTTTTAATAAATGTTTTATGTGAAACGCAGTATCTTCATAAAAGTAGCCTATGTGTTATTTTGATGTTTTTGTCTGAAATTTGAATAAACTTTCGTATTTATGTAAAGTTGAATTATAACCACTTTCATATTTTACTTAATTAGAAGTACGTATAATATTTTCTTAGATTTTCACGATTTAAATAGTTTCACAACAAGCATGTAATTAAATTGTTTTAGAAATGGTTACTTACTGACTATTTGGTACTAACGCGGTGTTAAATACTATATTTTCATACTCAAAACCTTCAAAAGTAAATGAAGTAATTGCAGATAGATTAGGTTCATCCATACTAGGGAAGAGTCGTCTAGCATTCGTCGGGTAAAGATTCATCGCTATATAATCCCTGCAAAACGAAAAAAAAAATCAAAATGAATATAACCATAAAATTATTTTATAATTTTTATTTACAAACACTTGAAAACTTAATAATCATCTAGTATTAGAATTACAACATAATATCCGTAATACTCGAATTTAGAAATGAAAACCCTAGAGCTCTATTTTTGTTTTTTTTTAAACAGTAGTTGAAATAACAACAAACAAGGGTACAACATAAAGTCGATAAGTTTTTCCGTGCACTCTGAAACTTATTAAATTCGTTTTTGGAGTCTGAATAAAAATTCATTAAAAAATTATTACGAATATTGTGAAGTCTGTGGTCAAATTGAGAATAGATGATCTGTGGCCATCGTGAAATCGCTTGAAATTTTCATGAACTATTGTCACGTTCTACCAATTATTTCGCGAAAACATCGACCAAATTTTTGACGTATTCTAAATTTCGCGCCGCTCCGCAGGGCACTCTGCGCTTTTTTGGTAACTAGATGTCAAGTGTTTGTTGTCGTTGCGCCCCATAGCTTCCTCTATTGTACGTAGTAAAATTCGCGTACACGTAGGGCAAGCCAGTGCGTTCCGGTTCATAGCGTTGAATTCGTAATTGCGTTCGTTTTCATTCGCGTTCGTCACTTTACTCCGGGTGCATCTAACTAGACAGTCCACTTCTACGAGACATCGCAATCGGAACGCTCCGCTGCGTGTTCGACGGGATTAAATGGTGGTCGCAACACACTCATCTGTGGTCTTGGGTTTTTAATATGTAAAGATTGTTTTTTCTGACACAGGGGAAATCTTCCAAAAGATACCCGATTCCTAGGGGTAGATTTAGCGATCGAGTTATGTGGAGATTTATACCCACTAAAACCCCAGCGATGACCTTCCTCAGCACGGAAATGGATCGGGATCGGCCCTTTCCCGGGCCCGCCCTGCTATCTCTTCCTGGACCATGATGGTCTCACAGAAGGGGACTACGACCTCAAACGCCGATTCCCTGAGGAGCATTGCCGACACGACTGCTCGCAGGGAGAGATCTTGCCCGATCTCCTGGACCAAGACCTGCCTCTCGGCGGCTCACACGGGACACGCCTTCAACGTATGCTGGGCAGTGTCTTGGTCCTCCCCGCAATGGTGGTAAACTGCCGTCGCCTCGCGTTCGATCCTACACAGGTATTCTTCAATGAGCCATAACTTGCAAGAAGCTGCGTAAGTTGGAAGGTGAGTCGTCGCTTCCTTCTCATCCAGGCCTCGATGGCCGGCAGGACCGCTGCCAGTAGCCGTTTGTGTGCGTATCATTCCTCGCGGAGACAGGTGCACGACATCGCGAGAGCCCTTCGGTGCCCCTGCTGCTTCAGCGCTCCGAGCGCATTGAAGAAGAAGGATGCACTTCCGCCACTTTGATAAAGGACGCGAATCCGGTTATAGACCTTTACGTCACTTTCCGCAGGCCACGTCAAGACAGTTGCCGCCTTAAAGAATATCTTGCGATATCCCCGCACTATGCTACTCTCCGCTGCAGACTCAGGATTTTAGTCATGCAGCGGCGGTGAGACAATATGGGCGCACTGTAGAGATCGAACCTCTTTCCGCGGCCCACCGAGATTAGGCATCACACCCGCTACCTTCTCGATTCGGGGAGCCATGAGCTTGAAGTGCTCTTCAAAGCTCCAGCGACCGTCCAGGACTAGGCCTCAGGTATTTCATATACCTGACCACCTGAATCTTTGAGTCACCAACAGCGCTATGGTCCCACAAGTGTGTGGGACCATAGCGCTTCGGTCTCATGCGGCGCTCTCCGCAGGTCCAATTTGCAGACTCCAAGCTCGGCGAGCCGTTTGGTCGTAGTAAGTAAAGTTTTAACATAATCTAAAATTTCAAAAATAACGGCAATGTATTTATTGCGACCATTTCAAGGAGCCCTAACACCATACTTCTGCTTAAATTTGGTGAGGAGTTGTGTATTCTGCTGCTTCCATATGAGACTGCAGCTTCAGGTCAAGGTAGGACGTAACTAATATAACATATATTAGTATCATTGAATACACTTTAGTAAATTTCAATTCGATCAGAACAGTAGAAATTGCTCAGATTCTTTTTAAAACCATAAAAGAGCTGATTACCTTCAAACAGATGTATATAAGAACCATTCCGATTATATCAGCTTTCAAACGAAAAAAAACTCATCAAAATCGATCTATTCGTTAGGAAGCTACGATGCCACAGACAGATACATGGGTATGTCAAACTTATAACATCCCATTTTTTTGGTCGGGTTTAAAAAACATGAAAGTAAATCATTAAAAATAAGTTTAAAACAAAAATACAAAATGATAACTCTGCAACGTTTTAGAGAGCAAAAATTAGAACGTACATGTATATTGGTTGTACTTTAATGAAATAAAACTTACGTTTCGTCGTATGTTCCCATAAATAAACCTACGCCATTAGTTCTTAATGGTGCATTGTATTCCACGATGACAACATAAGATGTAGCCGTTTGAGGTGCTGGTAATGAAATCTCCAATCCTTGATTAATTAATCTGAAATTTGCGTTAACTGCATTTACGCTAGTTAATATTCCAAGTTGGACCCTTGTCACCGTTAGTTCTAGCATATTGAAAAATATTGGAGAAGCTCTTGTTGCAGTCGTCAATTGAACCTCAATAAGAGCCCTTCCTTCAAAAGTTGCGCCATTCCTTCTGATATGAATTTCATACTTTGACGCTGTTTGTCCTGGTCTTACGTTTTGTCTAAACACAGATCTATTTTCTGAATAAAGTGTTCTATTAACGGGTCCATCTTCATTTGTTATCGTTTCTACTTCTTTTGTAAAATTTTGTACGGTTTCAATTTTTATTTCTTCGGAAACATTTGGGTATGCACTGTCTGTTGTTTGTGTCGATGTTCGAATTGGAAGAGATCTCACGGTAACCGACAGTAGGAAACAGATGTAAATAATAAAATGACACTTAAACCTAGTCCGGGCCATTATTTCTGAGGCCCGTTAGTTCACAACGTAACGTTACACATGAACACTGGTTCACTACTCACTGATCAACCAGTAAAGAGGTCGATTTGGATCTCGACGAATAAATGCTGATAATGTCACTTCAAACTTAGATGAGATAAAAAAATAATTCTACAAGAGCTGATTTGTCCGAGTAACATTTTTCATACATTACTAATTCTTATTCTACGTTGATACCTAAATTGCGTTAACTAAATTGCATTAAAGGAGATGAAATATATATCTTAAATAGGTAAAACAATACTCTGATTATTTGTAATATTTTTATCTTTATGTATATTTACGTGTGTTAAATTAATTAAAAAATATATTTTATTATAATTCCATATTGAATAATTTTTGTGATATTTTAGTTTCCATTGTCAAAAATATACACGATACAAAATAATGTATTCTCAAATGTCGTTATATCCTAATTATTAATTAATCCCTGTTCTGGTGAAGTTTTGCAATTAATTTAACTTTAAAAGTTTCCTTCTAATATTATGGCTGAATCATACAAATAACACAATACACTCATTCCTTTGATTGACATTATCTTTTTTATACTTATCTAAAAAGATATTTGAAATGCGATAATTTTTTGAACGATCTTTGGCCGATACAATTTTTACGCTATATTTAGTGATTATTACATTTAAAGTTAATAGAGGTTGAGCTAAAATATTTTTTTAATAAAAATGAACCGACTTCAAAAACGAATTTAATAGGTACAAATAAACTAAAAGGCAAGAAATAAATATTTTCTACAACATTTTTAAGTTGGTGCCAAGTAGAAAATTTGAAGTCAGTACCAAGTTAAAACCTTTTGCGAATACCTTACCAAACAAAAAATAAACAAAATCGGCCCACAATCGGCGGAGTAATCGGTGAAAATCCATAAAAAAGTCACCGTTGAATTGAGAACCTCCTTTTTTGGAAGTCGACTAAAAATTCTTAAAGCAAAATCGTGGTATTGCGTCTCACTTGTAATGTAATTCATTTAACCTTTCACGGATACACAATTTGTATTAAGTATTGTTGTCGTAATATTTAATTATACCTATTTTATCGAAATACTTTATGTCACTTTGTTTAAAGTAGTCACGTGTCTTTACTTTTATTTTGGATAGATTAGGTTGGTATATTATATGGATTTATTTCAATAGAAAGGTTTTGTCTGAATGCGAAAAAATAATTAATTTTTATTGCAAAAAAAAAAACTTTTCTTTTATTATCCTCGTTTATTTTATTCTGACAAAATGGTTTTTCATCACAATAAAAAAAATATAGAAACTTAATACCATAAACTTTATTTCGTCTTAAAAAAGATTAAAAAATATATGTACAAAACAGATATCATTATACAAATACATTAAATAATAACTTAACTAATGATTGTAGATAGTGACAATGATAGAAATAATGATAAGGAAGCTAGATGTGATGATATTGGCATTGCTTCCGTAGTTTTCATTTAGCCATGTGTTGACTAAATTATAGTTGTTATTTGACCACGTGATGGAGGCCGCGATGTTCTCTCTGATACCGCCCAATGCCGCTCTCTCTCCCGCAGAAAAGATGCCATCGTAACGAGTGGCGAAGGTATTGATCTGAAATAAATTATAAGTCAATAAGTAAGGGAAAATTTAAATAAGTACCTGTCTGCAAATATCCCAGTACTGGGCAAAGGCCTTTTCTTCTATTGAGGATAAAGTTAAGAGCTTAATTTTCCACGCTGCTCAACTTCAGGTTGTCATATGCATGCGTCAGAATTTTTCCCGACAATTTAAGACTTGAAAAGTTAGTTGTCTTAGCCGGGGCTTGTAACCGCGATCATATGCTGAGAGTTCTAATGAGTAGGCCATATCAGCTCGAAAACTTAATGTCTATAAATTTCATACCATATACCGCAACAAAATTAAGACAAATCAATCAATCACATGAGAATCTAACATATACATATGTATATTTAATATACTTAAAATATATAACAGTCCTTTTGAGTCCATTAGGTAAAAGTTAAGTCGTAACTACTTGCCTATTATGTTGTGACAACACTAAAAATATAGTTTGCATGTCACGCCAATATTATTCAAAGTGCATAGAATCTTATCGATAATCGACATCGACATTTTAAAATCTATATATCGATGTATTATTACTCTCTTATCTTTATTTCGTACAAAGAACTAAAACTATAAATATTGAAAATTTCTGTTAATGAAATTCTTTCAGAATCCCTGAGATAAAATAAACTGTTATTTAAAATTTAAAATTACTGTAATTGAGACTCGTTGGTGCCAAAATTTAATTTAATTTGAATTATTATATGAATTTCATCTTCAATAGCATCGATTTGGATTATGCCATATTCGGGACTCCTTATAACCGTTATCGTACTACACAATTTGACTTACTTTAGTTGAGTGTGCCGTGGTCGTCAATCTTCTTGCAAAAGCGTTGAGGATATTCGTTGTACCAGTGAGCCCTTGCACTCTGTTGGAAATTATAAAACAATTAGTCCATAATTTAATATCTAAACAAAATATGATAAAGGAATGAACTAATACCTAAGAAGTTAAGCAAATAGATTAGAAAGTCAAGCTAAAGAGGTTTGTGAATGTTTTTATGGTTCCGTAGGCAACGACCACTTATACCACCTCGGCTGGTGCTTAGTATCGGCCAAAAAAGAAAGACGAATTACATGTTTGTAATTAAATTAAACTCTCGACAAATTATTAAATAGATAAATTAGTAACGTCTAAATCAAATATATGAAATGCATAAGTTACATCACGTTGGATTTTAGTACGTTACAAAATCGTAAAACGTAACTTACGTGTAACATAAAAAATCAGGACTTAAAGTTGATTTATGATTTTTTATTCCATTTTGAATGAAGAATCATAATATCATACCATGATATGACGTCGCGTTATGATTTTTCAATCGACTTTAAAAGGGTACCCAATACGTAGAGTATGTATTTTAATGTTTGTTACAGCAATACGATAATACAATTCAGCATCGTTTGTATTTGTTTTGGTCTAAAGGCGCTACTTCACCCATTCGCTAGCTGGCAGATTCATCGATGGTGAAGTTGAGAAAAGAAGATAAAGAAAGTGAAGATACAAGTATAATCATCAAAACGGATTATGCCAATAGGTAATATGTTAAATTTTGTGTTACTTACCTCGGTTGGATCTGATCAAAGTTTTCTATAACGAAATCCAATGCCGCTTCCAAACCAGCGGGACTGGAGTTGATAACAGAAACGACGACTGTATGTTTGTCCTGCTCCCTCACAGGTGAATTGTCATCTATCACTTGATTTAGATAGCTGGAAAGAGAAATCACATTCACGATTTACGATAATACATTCACAGTATTATTGCATTTTGTGGTAAATTTTAAATAAATGTCTAAACAAGATAAATTTATTACAAAAATTAAAAACCCGACTGCGTAACAGGACTATCTGCAGTCAGCAGTACCGTACCAATATCAGTTCTGTCTGAGAGCTTATATGTGAGAATTCGACATAGTTCGTCGACTTTATTTTTTTTATTTTTTTACATTATGGCGTCAAAATTCAGCTATATTGATAATTTTCAAATTTTGTGCATTCTATGACATTCGTGCCGTCATGACTAATCAAAAGATCTTTTACTAAAATTGGTTCACGCGTTTCGTCTAAATAGTGCCTAAAAAGTACAACCCCACTTTCATGCATAAGCTGCTAAACACATTATCCTCCTTTGCGTCGAGCAGTTGGGCAATAGCATACATAATTACAAAATTAATTTTGATTGGACATTTAAATTTGCGATGATTTATAGTAAGTCGTAAATATCATCCAATAATCTTGGACTTTACTTACAAGTTACGCAAGGTTGAATTTGAAGTACATCCAAGGGCATTCAGGAGGATACTTTGCTCGCTGGAGTCCTGGCTGGCTTGGTACTTTTCCCATAGGAAATTAAAGTTTTCAACGCTACCTCCTCGCAGACCGGAGCAAAAGACTGTCGTTTGGATGTCCGGGTTTAATCGTTGATCTACGAAAATGTTTGGTCTTAGCATAGTTCAGATTAAATTTACCATATAATTAGTATTTTGAAATTGTTTAAAACTTGGTCGAGTAAGATTACTTCTGATGAAAATTCCTACGTTATGTTAATAAACAATTAATAATAGCTTCTGTCCAAAGAAACTGGCAGTATAAAAGGCAGCATATTAATCAACAACAGAATTAATTCACATTGACTTAAAAGTTTCTTTGTGGTTAGTTTTGGTTTCTCATTCTTTAACAGAACGCGTTGAACAAAGATAGCCCGAGTATAATTATTATTTAGAAATGTATGTTTGTTCATATTTCATGGACTGCCATAACGTTTATCCAAATGCTGTTAAATTGATCACCTTATTGCACTAGCAAAAATTAGGCCTACTGACCAAACAGACAAATATATCTTAGACAGTTGTCGGCATAAAAAAGTTTACATTAAAACAATTCGAGCACAGCAAAAGCCAGCGGCAACTTAAAATTGCGGACCGTTCAAAAATTTGCCCTCAACTTTTAAGAAGCCATTCTCAAACTTAAAGTCGATGATCCATATAAACTTACTAGGATTGTTTCTGATCTCCTGCAACAGTTCCTGGGATCTGTTCACGCAGTGTTGATTGCCAAAGCGACAGTTGAAATTTAGGATAATATTTCTGTGGTAAGCGGTCACGTGCTCTTCGCCAGGAACAACGTCGAACCCGATGCGATTGTATAAAGGTTCAGTGAGGTAAAGAATGTAGGCCTGGAAAGGGCGTTAAAGAGACGTTGAGAGAATTTGTGATTTTCTTTTTTTTTTGTTACTTTGAACGCAACCAAAACAATTTTACTATTAATTCCGCTTTATATTTTTCCGCTGCTGGGCAAAGGCCTTCTCTGCCATTAAAGAGACGATTTTAGAGCTTAATCCACTACGCTGTTCTTCTGCGGGTTGGCAGATATATATGTGTCAGAATTTCTCCCGACACATGTAGGTTTCCTCACGATGTTTTCCTTCACTGCCACGAGATAAATTTAAATACAAATATAGCACTTGAAAACTCAGCGGTGCTCGATATCGAAATCGACGTGTTATAACCACTAGGCCATCTCGGATCTGTAGTTATATAATATAATTACATATTCCATAATCCTACGAGGAATGATATTAAATGGTAAAATCGATAATGCAATACCTGGAATAGCTCATAGGCCGGCGACCCGCTGAGTACAATGTCGAGATAACTGAAGGCCGCGTTCGCCGCTCCCCAAGCGATGTAATCAGTTTCATTAACCAAATACCGGGACACTTCGAACGCGTGCAGGTAGTTCTGTTGGGGTTAGTTTAATTAAAACTCTAATGGATTTAATTAAAGGTGAAGTTTGATGTCATGTCCTGAAGTTTTTACGCTAAGGTGAATTAAGTGTCAGTTGCAAACATGTAGTATGAACAAGAGTTTAATAGAGTAACCGGTTTTTTAGGTATCTTGTAGTTTTTTGTAGGAGTTATTGTGAACCAAAACTTTTAGCTTAAAATCCAAATCGGAAAAATGTACATACAAACAATTGAAAATCAATATAGACTACAGGATTTTGAGCAATTTAATTAACTTTTAGAGAGCTCTACAAAAATTATTTTTGGCTATAAAATTTTCATGACAGATAAAAAAAAAATCTAATTTTGAACATGCAGATATTTAAACCCAAAACAATATCATATGCTTTTATTTCCCCTAACGCCATTCCCGTTTTTCGTATTCGTAACCAAAAATAATTTTGTGAGCTGCGTGCCAAATTCAGGATCATGTAATTTCATTGATAGATAAGTATTTTTATTTTAATATTGGGTTCTTGCTTTTTTAACTTTATTATATTACCATTTATTACTGTATGAGATGACATATACGTATCAAGATAAAATTTACATTTCAATTGTTTCGTTAACACAGCAGTAAGAATGTCATGACAAAAATGATTAAGAGCACCTTACCATTTAAATCTCTTTGGTGGCATGAAATGAGAAAAATATTGGTAGTATGTAAACTTATTTTAATTTATTTCTATTTGCTTTTTAAAGAGGGTTCTGATTGTCTTGCTTTTTATTAAAAAACATAACGATTTTGATATTAATTGACTGTAATTGGCCAAATACTGAAACAGTTGTTTAATTTTAGTAGCATTTCTAGTGTTTTAAGTCTAAAAGGGAATTGGTTGAAAAGGGGGAACTAAAAAGACAGTGATAAACAATGCTATGTCAAGCCACACGGCCTTCATTTTGAGAAAATGGCATCTAAACATGTCAAACCTATTCTTAAAACATTTGTTTGACGAAGTATATATCAATACTCTTTTCGAGTTTGATAAAAAATAATGTAAATTAAAAATACATCGGTATAATAGAGAGTTTAATTTAATAACAGGTTTTTATAATAAATCAAATTATTGTACAAAATGCAAAATACGGAACTCACTTCAATATTCGAAACATTAAATTAAGAAACCGTACTTATTTAGTTCAGATGATTTGAAAACTATTTGAATAATGTTAAATAGATTACGCATTAGCAAAATACGGCCTATATCCGAATTGGACAGTTTTTGGTTAATACATTATTACTTATCAGCGGCTTGACATAGTATTGTTTATCGGCGTCCAATTATAGCCGAGACGAACAGATGTGCTTTTGTATTTATGATGTGCATAATGGATATAGTAAACTATGGAATATGAATTCGTTATTCTCGACGGTACAGAGCTGACTTATCTGCTTCGTTGCGCAATCATTTGCTGACTTTGACCGCACATTCGTTAGATCACTGTTATACGCTTATTCTGGTTGCAGATAAATCCTTGTTTTGTGTAAGAATAACTTAAATTGATAATGTAAAGCGTTTTAGACTTTGAAATATTATTTGATACTATATTTGATACTAGCTTCATTATTTTGCTATGCCTTTAATTTCTCATAACCTAAAATAATTACTCACAAAAGCGTTATACATATTATAATTGTCTCCTTGTTTAATATATTAATAACCTTGGTTTAAGCTGATCATTAATATAAGCTATGAAATGATATACAAGGCTCGTAAACACGATAATAAATTAGTGAACTAGTCGAGTCAAAGTTATATACATAATTTCAGTATTGATTACAGTAATAAGCATATGTTTCTCGACGATTTCTACAAAATTCATGTTTGTTAGAAGTTAAACGATCTCATTTTAATAGAATTTTCAAAATGCTGAATTAAGTAATAAAAAGTTAACACAAAATTTTGGTGTTTAAAAAAATTTCTACGTCGCTCAATTGATAATCTATGAACCTAATCAAACCCCCTGAAAGGGTTAAACCCTTTCAACAATTTCGGCTACAAACCATGACTAAAAAAAGATACATATATTGTTATTCTTATTCAGAGATGTCGAATAAAAATTAAATATTATTCTGTGTTAATGATTCAATGAAAGAGGATGATAATAATATACTCACAAGTCTTCCATTACGAGCGAGGTTGAAGGCATCGTCGACGATCTGCGCACGATTCAGCAAATGAATCGTGTTGTGAGATCTTAGCAATACGTTCGCTAAAGCTTGCCAATTCTGTACGTCGTAATTGACTCTGTAGTAACCTGTGAAGTGAGAATATTGCATTATATTCTTTCGAACAGAATTATTTAATTTTTGATAAATTTTACTAAAATCTCAACAAATTACAGATGTTTCATTTTATATTAACATTCCAGAAACTTGATAGATCACGGGAATGTTATTTTTTGAGAATTGTTGACATACATAAAAACACAAATTTAGCTCGTGACTCTTAGAAGTGCTTCTCCAAATCGAGACATTGGAATCTTATGGTATAGCACCATCTCGGATTCAAAAAATAATATTTAAATGTTGTTGCTTATGAAAAGTATTTGTCATGGAGAATGATTTTATTGTCGTATATAGTAAATGTATATATGTTGGAATTTCATACACATGTTACAATTTCGTATGAGAAATGCAAGATGCCTTACGATTTTATTCGCTCAGCGTAGAGCAGAAATTGCAAATACAAATTGTACGTTTAAAATCAGCGTTATTTATTGAATTTGTGTGTGATATTTCTGTATTACAATGTACTATGTACATTTTGGGTTAAACTTGTTATAGTTTTGGAATATTTTTTGGAGATTGCGATTTTCTATATTTACTTTTAACCCCATTGGTAAGATTTATATTTGTGTGTTTACTCTCCGGAGCGATATAAAACAACTCTGTAGCCTAATAGCAAATAAGTCGTAAGTAGTAACGAAAGCTTTGAATGTCAAAACTAAGGCTTTGACCAGGAGCGTAACCATAGGGTGGCAGAATTGGCAAAAAGCCACGGGCCCCGGACCCAAGAGGGCACCAGGCTAAAAAAAAATGTAATAACAATCTTATTAAAAATAAATTGTTATTTAAATATGTATAAACCTATGCTATTAAAAATAAAAGTTATACATATTATATAACTAAAATGCACACAATATTACTAATAGCTTTGGGTGACTACTTAATTGGTTCATTAAAATTACATAAGTTGTAACGTGACGATTTTTACTTGGAGGCCCCATCCAAAGAATTTGCCACGGGCCCCATATAGTTACGCCTCTGGCTTTGACAGTTTTACAGGTGCAAAAACAATGAGAAATAACTTAAGTAAATCCTTATGCAAGCCTGAGAAAACAAAACAAAGCAAAACTTATGAGACCAAATCTCGTCTTATGAGTATTATTAAGATGAGATGATACACGCTTTCAAATCCGTAGTCGAAACATGTAATATGTTCGAATATATACATACCTATTCCTTAATCTTATTGTATATCTTACTTGTATAGCATAAGACAACCATAACAACAGTTTATTGCATGCGAAGTACAATTATCTACACAATGGGTTTATCGGCTTAGGTTTCATGGTTGAAAGTACATAGCAATGTGCGGATGGGAAAATTCGGTTCGGTACTGGAGACTGGAAAGCTGGTACGTTTCTTACGAAGGGAAGGGATTGTATTTTTATTGCGTAAATTATTTCCTTATCTATATGGATGCTGATAAGCAATAATGTGTCAACCCACAAAAAGTCAAATTCGGAGGTATTTATGTATTCTTATAAAGCGTCATGTTTTTCACATTATTCAAAAACTTTTTTAGTCATATAAACTAAATAAGTCCGGAAAAAAGTGCCTTCATTTTATGTTCATAATATATTAATATCTCCGAATTTGACTTTTGTGGGTTGACACATTATGGTTTATATTATATATGTGTATTCATTTATTCTATCTTTTTTCCTGTGTGTGCAATAAAGTGCTTATCTATCTATCATTATTTTTTTATATTCTTTATCACCACACTCACCTGTTTGCTGTTTGTTCACAATGTACCACTCAGCATTAGAAAGCCCTGGGATATCGATTGAAGTGGCGACGTTAAAGGCTGGTGTCCAAATCTGAGGTTTCGTATCTGAGAAGTCAGGGTTGGTGGAGAGGACCCAGTTGATTGGCACGTTCCATGCATGTGTAGATGATAGGGATGGGTTCGTCAGGTAACGTTGCTATTGACAATTATTTTAAATGTTAATTTGCTGATAGATCGATCAGTCGGTGGCAAGCACTAACCGGAAGTCTATGACAACGACGACCTCTCTGGTTTGAGGCGCTACATCGGAACAATAATTACGCGACTGTCGTGGCACACGACAACTTAAGCTCTATTCGAAGTTACCTTCTTTACTTTATCAAGTTACTAAATACTTTAATCCAAGCTATATCATATAAGTTTAGTCTTTTTTAATACGCCTATACCACAAAAGATTAAAATAAAACTATTTAGTTCAACACTTGTCTAGCTAAGTGTTTAAAAATTAATCGATGCTTAAAATTTAGTCTACATTGCCTATGCATGAATACAATTATGAAAAACTTATTTAAATGTATAACATTTGACGGCTGAAATAAGTTTTAGACATGTATAAAACTCACTTATGTGTAATTTATACATAATTATTACTAGTATACTTATTAGTATGTCTAAAGGATGCTTAACACAAAACTATTGTTAGATGCGAATCTGTTGTAGGAATTTTTATAAACGCGCTATTAACTTATGTTTAAATCTTTTGTTGTAAGGCAGTAAATCCTTTTTTTTATTAATTGTTATAATGTATTTGTAACATGGACCTACTAAACTCTTGTCTTTCCCTTACGACAATCCCTTAGGAACAATGTTTTATTTTATGACAATCCTTTCATGGAACATCATAATGTTGAATAGTGTAGGCGTGAAAACGTAATAAAAAAACTCTAATTCTAATTTATAGAATTACCTTTAAACGAATAATTCTTGCATACAATATAATCTGGATCTCGGAAACGGCTCTAACGATTTTCATGAAATTTAGTATTCGGAAAGTTTCAGGGACGATAAATCGATCTAGATAGGTTTCATTTTTATAAATAATCATTATATTCCTGTAATACCAGTAAAGTTTGTTCACCCAGGTGCCTATAGCTCAGGTGAGCAAAAAAAAAAATCGTAAAACACGTACTTTTACAAGGTTTTCTTCAACATATCCTTTTCCTTGTTTTAATTTTAAAAAAATGCCTACAGCCTGAGATATTGCGTTGAATAAATAAATAAATAAATAAACGCATCACACTCAACGACCCCCATTAACATCTCATGACCGGGTCGTCCGGGATGTCGGGTGTCCGGAAACACTCACAACACTAACACAAACACCCAGACCACGACAAACATCTGTATGGCCAATACACACGTTTGCCGTGAGCGGGGATCGAACCCGCGACCGTTAGCGCTTTAGTCAGTCAGAATAAGTAGTGCGTGTGTTTAATTGAAATATATCAAAATGAAATTAATCTAATAGGTTTCAAAATTAAACACCAATACGTGGTGTAGCTTGGATTCTTTTTTAAAATTAAATCAATATCGATCTAAGGATTTTATTTTTTATAAATGATAGACAAATTCAGAATAGTTCATATCTGCATTCAATGTTTATATTCGAAGAAATTATTTTTAAATTATATGTTTTTCCTAATAAGTATGAGTATTTCATTAAAATATTAAGTATACCTGAGTCACATATAAAGATTCAGCAGTTGGAGCTGATCTCCTAACAGTCAGGACTGGGAAACCGCCCTGTGTGGTCCATCTCTCCATAATTGTTTGAATGGGCCATGGTAAGCTGTGATTCGATTGGTCCAACGCTTGCTGAAGTCCAACGTATAGATCAGATGGACTAACAGCACTACGAGTACTGAAATAGAATACATTATGAAATAATAAATATACATTTATGCACAACGAGATAGTACATCAAGAATGCCTTCGTTAGAGGTATACGTAACGTCTTTATATGTGCTATAAGTAGAATTATGAAGAAATATTAATATGTAATATAACGGGTCTCATCGCGATAACTAATGGTAGTAATACCTTTTTTATTGCCCGACGTTTCGACGAAGTTGCATTCATCGTGGTCACGAGCTCACTGTTAGTCGCGATAAGACCCGTCATATTAAATATGAATAGTATAAATCGCGAAAGTTTAAAATATATAATTATGAAGAAATATATTGATTTTGAACTATCGTCATAGATGTGGTTTGTATATTAATCTCGGAGACCAAACAGGACATCTTTGCCCGGGCGTTTATCAGGATCATGTCTGTTTAGTTCGCTTGGTTTATAATATACTATTAAAAGAGCAGCCGAATTCAAAAGCGCAATGCGTCTTTTCATTTACTTCGATGACATATTTATTTCAACTGTTTTGATTCAAAACTCGAACTACTAAACCAATGATGACAAGACTAATCTGGAAATATACACTTTTGAAAAAAAAGAATTATCAAAATTGGTTCAGTTATGACGGAGATGAGAAAATGAAATCCTCCTCCTTTTTTAAGTCGGTTGAAAACTTTCCTACCTTATTTGGAGGCTGATAAGCAAAACTGTGTCAAGCCACACGGACTTAATTGTGAGAAAATGGCGTCGAAACAAATTTGTTTGAAGACGTATGTATCATCTCTTTTCCATTTTGATAAGAGTCCTATCTAATCTAATCTAAAAAGTTTAAATATAGTAGATTACTGTATATTGAAAAATATTGAGAACAATATTTGAAACATTTAATTAAGAAACTTTTTTCCGTACTTATTTAGTTTAGATGACTTTAACATTTTTTGAATATTGTTAAATACTACATATTCATATATTCTAATAATGTATCATTTATTAGAATACATGAATATCTCCGAACTCGACTATTTGTGGGTAAACACATTATTGCTTATCAGCATCCATTTAGCTCTTAGCGCGTTTTATTTTTACATCACAAACTGGCCTATATAATTCTTCAAGACAATATATATACCAAAACTCATTAAAATTAGTTCAGTCGTTTAAGCTTACCATGTATATCCCATATTTTATTTTAAATATCCGATACTTACACTTTTCATATAACATTGGATATTTAGAAATAAAAAAGTAAAACTATTATTAAACATTCAAGGTTGTGTGAAAATGTAAATTTTTAAACATTCAAACGTACGAAAAAAACGTTAAAAGAAAAACTCACTTGTTCTTTAGATAGATGACGAGACCTTTTCTGAATATTTCAGGCGTGAGGAAGTGCTGCATCATACGGATGACGGAGCCGGCTACGAAATAAAAAAAAATAGTTTTCATTCAAAATTAAATGAAGGTACGCCTTATTCGGACAAATGTAGGAAAATTCTCGGCATCGATTCGTTGTATAAGACATTATAAAGTAAAATAACAGCCTATAAATGGCCTGGACAAAGGCCTTCTCTCCTATCAAGGTTTTAGAGCTTAATTCACTACGCTGGCCCACTGCGGGTTGGTAGATATACATGTGTCAGAAATGTTTCCAGCACATGCAAGTTTCCTCGCGATGTTTTCCTTCACCGCCGAGCTCGTGATGAATTTAAACACAAATTTAGCACTTGAAAACTTAGCGGTGCTAGCCGGGGTTTGACCCCGCGATTATCCACTCCACCAACCACTAGGCCATCTCGGCTCTAAGAAGATAGTATAAAATATATCGATTTTCATGTAATCGACGTACATATATAGGCAAAAGAATAACTGTCATACTACAAAAGACGCAATAAAACCATGTTCAACACGTGTGTAGCTAAACAGTGTTTAAAAATTAAACATTGCTTAAAATCTTGTCTAAATTGCTTTAATGCGAGTAAAATGAGAAAAAAACTTATTAAAATGATGTCTCGTGATATATTTGACAAATTAAATAGGTTCTGTTTAGCTCACTTAAGCGTCTGTTAAGCTATATCCAAAACATGTTTAACTCAAAACTGTCCTTAGACGCGGATTTGTAGTACGGATTTTTTATAAACACGCGATCAATAATAATAGAACAATAATTGAAAATTTCTCGTTTTGTAATCTCACTCAAATTTTTGTGTCCGTCACGTATTCTTTTAATTTCTTGTGTTTTTTTTAATCTAAAAGTATATTATAACTAAAAATAACCTTTGAAATAAATCAAAAAGATGATTCGAATTAAACGTAGAAGTTTGAGGAAAAATAATCAAATTATTTAGTTGTGTAAAATGATCTATGAAATCTAAGAAATTACCAATTTCTAAAATTCCTGGAAAATTTTCTTTGAGAAATAATATATTTAAATGAATATTTTATAGTAAAAGAAGTATTTGCATATTAAAATTTTTTATGTATGATACATACAAACATTATAATATGCTAAACATGTGATGTTGTATCATATTCGATATCATATCTTATCGATGCATATGCATGTTATACAATAATATGATCTATTTTTATTAAAATAAGATCAATTATTGTTTACACATCCTTAAATTTGTATAAAGTTCTCAATAAATCGTAATAGTATTTAAAATTTATTCGACTTAGTTTCGGACTTAACACGTAAAATTTTGAAAGACTATTATCAAGAATGCACTTCAAATGCCCTTTTAATCTTTTTATTTAAGTATCAACGATAATTTGTTTTTGTAAATTTTATTGTTGTCATTTTAAATTATCCATTCAAAGTTTTTATCACAAATATTTTTTTAAATTTCTTTTTAACATTCTCTCGCGAGTTTTCTGGCAAGTGTCTCGCGTTTTGTACGCACATTCTACTAGTTGCACGCCAGTAACCGCCATACCACTTCGTTATGTCCCACTCACGACGCGACGCGTCGACTACGCGTTTAATGTCAGTCACGCGCTACTAGTCAAGTCACCTTAAGAGAAAATGAACTTATTTAGATTTTTTTTTAGGTTTTGTTTATAAAAACCAAATTGACAAACGCGATATCAGTAATCGACTTATGTTATTAATCTTAGTTGCATAGCTTATGAATGGTATCGTTGGAGAAAGACGTAACCTTATAAAATCTATATTCTTCTGACACATCACACACAATGAATTTAGCATAATTGGACAAGTTATCCACCGAATTATTTGTCAGTAATTAAATGTGTCATTCGTTTAGCTTATAATACCAACGCATTTGGAGAGAAAAGCGTCAGCAAAACAATGACACGATATGATAACATTTTTAATGGAAAACTTGTATTATAATTTTTTATTCATTTTATTATTAATTTCGTTACTTTTTGTTTTATTTAGTCAATGTCAATCTATTTTTTTTAAGTCTGATTTAGTTTTAATTAAATTGGCTTTAATTTTTAATGTTGTTTCTAATTATTATTATTTTTTAAATATTATAATTATTCGCATG
The DNA here is from genome assembly GCA_037950945.1 of Hypolimnas misippus. NCBI lineage: Eukaryota > Metazoa > Arthropoda > Insecta > Lepidoptera > Nymphalidae > Hypolimnas > Hypolimnas misippus. Next base: position 13,169,832 of record JBBEEQ010000023.1, read on the forward strand.
TATACTGAAAATGTAAAAAAAATTATGATTTACTTAACATAGGAGACAGCTAGGTTTAAGTAAAAATTTTTAGTGATAATTTTTTATGTGTTCTAAGATTAGTATGTTTCCAAAATATATAAATAAATAAATAAATAAATAATATTCTTGGAATAAATCCTACAGAATTTCAGAAAAAAGAAGGGCTTGACATATCACTTAAAAATTAGCTCCTTACAACAATTTTGAATTAACGAATTTAATTTTAAATTAAATATTCGCAATTTTTATGTAGATTTGTGAAAAAATATTCCGGAAATTTTAATAAAAAAAATATGTCGGTAATATCTGACATATTTCACGCGATGTACTTACATTTCTGATAAGCAACAGCATTGAAAGTGCCGATAATTTGAGATGGAGTGTATACTGGGTGAGTCATAGGGTTCACGCTCAAAACAGCATCGCTTTGAAATACATTTTGAAGCAGCAAAACAAATTGGTCCATCATACGCCATTCGGGCAAAACCTGTATCAGATAAAATAAACAAATTTAAACTCTATTCTGATATACGATAGAACTCAATATTTATAATAAAACTGATATGACTTTTGGCTTTCTAGATTAACGTAAATATCATTTCCTCTAGATTGTCTCTATCTTTACAAATATTGATATTTCATTTTTGAACCGTGGAATTGAAACCTTAATCTTACATTTGTGCAATACTTTGGAATACATTTTTGATATTTTGAACATAAAAGAGAAATCGATATTTACTGCATTCGGTTCAGTTTATCTGTTTGAATGTTACGTAACTTGGTTCGTATGGACATGCTATACAATATAATACCGATTAGTGTGGAGAGATTTATTATTTTTAAATCTATACTAACATTATAAAGCCGAAGAGTTTTTTTATTTCAACACGCTAATCTCAGGAACTACTAGTTTGAATTGAAAAATTATATTTGTGTTAGATAGTTTATTTATTTAAGAAGGTTATAGGCTATATTACATCACGCTACGACTCATAGAAACGAAGCAGTAACCATAAACGCGAGTGAAACCGCAAAAGACAGCTAATAATATTATAAAGCTGAAGATTTTCTTGGTTCGTTCGAACACGCTAATCTTAGGAACTACTGGTTCGAATTGAAAAATATTTTTGTGTTAGATAGTTTATATGTCAATGGGCGATAACTTAACATCAGGTGTCCTGCCTGCTCGTTTTTCAGCTATTTTGTAAAACAAACAAACTTCAGCTTTATTATATTAGTATATATTTTATAGATAGTACTTACAAGATCAGTGGCGTAATTTTCGAAGAAGTTAGCAAAACCTTCGTTCAACCAGGTATACGTCCAGTTCAAAGGGCTGACTTCGTTACCGAACCACATGTGCACATTTTCGTGACATATAATACGGCCTATATTCTGCTTGGTTGAAGTTGTAGTGACTCCTTCTGTGACTAACAATGCGACTTCTCTGTTGAAGAAAAACTTAAATTAACACGAGAATAATTTTTGTCAACAGCGGCGTTTTATTAAAAAAAATCGATGTTATATCAACTATATCGTATTACTGTTACGTACTTAATTTATCTATTTCGCATATATTAAATAGTCGGGGATATATAAATAAAAATGAGGTCTTATGGACATATTTCATGACGCAGTCGATTGTATTTTAGTGTCAACGACATGTTAAAATTTATTTAACAAATATCGGTTATAGAACTTTTAGCTCGCTCGTTTTTTATCATTATTGAAATTCTAAATTGGATTCGAATGTGCACCTTATTCTGAAAGTCAGTTACGGGGTTTTACACTATTCCCGACGATATTGTATTTTTTTATAAAAAAAGCTATAAGGTACAAAAATTATTACAGTTATAATATTGTATAAATATCAGCCATAAAAAGTATTCCGTTATCTACCGACTGTTAACTTATTTCACAGCTTATAGAGTACATTGTAAATGATACTTGTCGGTGATTTTAATAAATGCTTTTTTTTCTACAATTAATTTCTTATTTCGAAGTACAGATATTCTGATTAAAAAGAAATTCCAAATTCAACGTCCCCGGAAAAAGAGGATCGTATCAGATCGAGTTTAAAGCCCTCCTTAATTCTTAATGTTTCACCGGGAATTATTTTTGCGGGTTTTCTGCGAAAATGTAGTTAGTTTATCAAGTTTCTTAGTGATACAATAAGATATATATCGCACACTTATTATCAAAGTGATTGAATTTAAATATTTACAATTTTGATTGAAAAAAACACAGTAAATAATACTTCATTAAAAAAAATCAAATATCTTAGCTTCAAATTTTTAATGTGGACACATGATCTTGGCCAGTATTAGATTAGATATTCGTTTTTAAGTCACATTTGATAATTGTTAGATAGACGTTTAACGTTTTAAGACGTTTAAGTTAAGTGCTTTTAAAAATATTTTCAAATTTGCATTCAAAGCTGGCATTTCGAGATATTTAAACGAATTTATTACCATTTGTTTTGTGGTTGATTTTTGTAAGCTATTTAAAAATCGAGTGTTTATTATTCCTTTGGATTTTAATTATTAACATTATTCTATACAAATCAGAACATAAAACGCTGTTTGTTTAATAGTACAGTAGCAGATGATTTGGTGGCCCTACCTATTTATATAAGATTACTTAAGCAGCAAATATTGCCACACGAGTTTGAAACAGAAATGATCATTGTGTTGTAGTTTCAGTAATACTCAAACTTGCTGGGCACCAAAAATGAATATGAAATTTACATACACAATATACGTAGAAACTGTTTAAAAAAAACTAATTTTTTATATCAGCGATTGTTTACTTTCTTATTTAAAAATGATTACAAACGAAATTGCACCTTAATTTTTAACGTTTAAGGTATAAAATTCAAAAGCGTGTATGGATGCTGACAAGCAATAAGGTTGGAAAGTCATCTAAACTAGATGTATGTTAAAAAGTTTCTTAATCTAATGTTTCGAATGTTGAAGTGCGTTCAATATTTTGCAATATGCAATAATCTGATATATTAGAAAAATTTATTACAAGATGAAACTTTTAATTATATCAGCCTGCTTTTAATTCTTTATACCTTTTATCAAAATAGAAAAGAAAATATGAAGATATACGTCTTCAAACAAATTTGTTAAGAATATATTTAACATCTTTAGAATAGAATATCGATACCTCCCACGTAAGTTATTGTAAGCCACAAAATTGCCGTTAGCGTTTTTACTGAATACTACATGAATTTGCATTGCTTAATGCATTCAAAGTGAAAAAATACCAAAAATCTTTTTTTTTCAAGGAAAGATACAACAAAATACGCCTGAAAAAAGGCGTATTTTGTTGTAACTTTTAAACTAAAACGGATTAAAAGTGCTCTACTGTAAAATTGTAATTTTGGGGTTACAACAACTTACGTGGGAGGTATCGATATATTTATCAACATCAATTCATTACACATTTTATCAAAATAGAAAAGAAAAGATGGATATAGACGTCTTAGAACAGATTTGTTAAGAATGGGTTTGACATCTCTAGACGCCATTTTCTCAAAATGAAATCCGTGTGGCTTGACATAGTATTGCTTATCGTCATCTATATAAAAATAACCGTCTTAGATAAAACAGATACATATGTTCACTTCATAACGGTCCCTAACATTCTTTGTCCGCCATTTTCTCAACTAAATGTAGGACTCATTGCGGCACTCACAAAATACCTGATATGTTCTGTTGGTTAATAACCTTCGTTTAATCCTTACTTATATTATAAAAGTAAATCTGTGTGTTACGCAATCAAGCCTAAACTACTGAAGTGATTTAAATGAAATTTGATACAGAGATACTTTAGAGTCATGGGCTACTTTTTAAGGAGAAAAAAGAGGAGGAGAAAGGCGTCGAAATAGGGGTGCATTATAAAAGTTATAAATAGGAATATATAATCCTGCGTAAAAAAAGTCGTGGGCAATCGCTACTGAGACGCATAAATCGGCGTCTGATGTCATGTTAAGTTGGTTACTATACACTGTTTTCTTTTTAACCGACTTTGAGAAAAAGGAGGTTCTATGTTCGACTGTATGTATTTTTTTCATATTTGTTGACCGATATTTCCGTCGATTTTCAATTTTTTTTTTAACAAGATGCAAAGAAGTTTTCTATAATATAAAATCTTTTACAATTTTTTGGGAATTCTTAATTAAGAAGATAAGCAGTTGTATATGGACATAGCTATATGATGGATAGCTGAGAACATTCTCAGGCTATCTGAATTAAACTACAAGAAATAAAAGATAAGAAAAAGGAGAAGAATTACCAAAAAAATTACAGTCAACTTCAAAAAGATGTACACATTTGATACTGAAACATAGCAAGTACGCATAGAAACGTTGTGTTACACAGAAGGTATCAAGCCAAAAGGTTGTTTACTTATTCACATATTTGGAGTCATCTACGTACCTACGAAAGCTATGTGATTCAACAGTAAATAATCTAAACATGACTAACGTTTTAAGCCAGGCAAGATTACAATTTATATAAGATCAAGATTTCTACGTATTATTTTTTTATCTATGTAGATCTAATATCATAATTTTCCTAATACCATATTCATGATTGTATTGCATGAATCATCATAGACAAAAAACTTTTGCGCGATATGAAAATGGTGACATTATGTATAGATATTAAGAGATGAAAGACAAGATATTGAGGTTATAAAACGCCTGCCCATTAGCACTTTGCAAGCCTTTAAAATGTTTTTATTCCCATTTAAATTTGCACCAATAGAGGTTGTACATTAAAATAGTTACATTAACTTTTTAACCGACTTCCAAGAAAGCAAGTTCTCAATTCATCAGAGATTTTTTGTATATTATATATTTTATAATATACAAAAACGACTTACTTTTAGATTAGTCCCATAAAATTTTCTTTAACATTGGTTTACTAGTATGGTTTTGAAATCAAAATAACTAGAATAAGTATGTCATTCAAGTAAGCGAAATTACGTATAATGCTTTAGAATTCGGTTGACCGTTTTTAAAAAGTCTTATCATTAGTCGAGCCTTAGAGTAAATTTCTACAAAATACACGTATATTACACACACGGTTCACAGTCAACCCCCAGTAAGATCTCATGGCTTTGTGTCGGGGATGCGGAAACAATAACGCTAACATAATCACCCAGATCACGACAAACATCCGTATGGCCAATACAGACGTTCGCCGTGAGCGGGGATCGAATTCGCGACCGTTAGTTCAATCAGTTGCAGTGACCACTGCGCTAACGTGTCTGTCAAAAAAATTATTATTCTAAAATAAAAAAAATACTTAATATTAGAAGTTTTTTCACGAAGATTTTATAAAACATGTTTCGGGTAATCCGTTACACAACATTATTGCTTTAAAGACGAAAAGCTTTTGAATTAAAATCGAAAAATGTAACATACCTGTAAAGTACCAATCCCCAGTTCTCCATAGCACCGGCTGCGAAATCTGGAATAGCGGCCTTATCGAGTTTTGGCATAGCGTAGTCGAACTCAGTATAGTTTTCCAGAGCAATCATATTTCTCTGACCAAAATCTAGAGCAAATGCTGTGGTATTTTCGGTTCCTGGTCTTGAATAAACTCGGAATGGTACATTGTATATCGGATTGTTCTCATTTGAAACGTAATTGAAGTTGGAAACCAAATACGCCAAAAGATATGAAGACATTTCGAGAGTGTCCTGGAACTCGTGTTTGACGTAATCCGTAACGTTGGGCCTAAAAATAATTTAAGATAATTAAAATACTATAATTATGTAACTAACTAGCCAATAATGAATTTATTATTTTGTAAATATTGGCACTAATTATTTTAAAATCTTTTAAAGTCACAAAAACAGTTTCAAGTCATCATCATCTACCTAGCATTTTCACAGTTATACCACGGTCTGCTCACTATTGTAGTCCAGTTATGGGCAAGTTACTGATTTTTACACATTGCTATCTGAACTCCGCAACCCCTGAAGGTATGCCAGTAACCATTTAAACTAGAATCATTTCCCTACGATCATTATCAGGTGATTATGATAACGACCGGGATCGGCTTTACATGTTCTGATGAGGCTCGGTGAGGACTAACACGCAAAGCTAGGAAAAAATATTTATGGAAATACAAATATTTGCCCCGAGCGGGAATAGAACCCGCAACCATAGCATTAGACATTTAGCACAACTACACCAGAGCAATCGTGAAAAACAGTTTCAAGTATCGGATTTAAAATTAGAAATTGCTTTGTATTCTTATTAAATCTTACTTTAAGAGATCAGTTCTTAAAGGCATGTTGCTCCTCACGACTGGATATGCAGCCGGCGCGTAGATGGTGGTTCGGAATATGGCTTTGTAGCGAGGTTCATCGTAACAGGGGAATGCACGGCGGGCGAATGTTGGCTGAAGCTGTGTTGCTACTAGATATCTAAAAAATATAATTAAGTTAAATGTCAACAATTTACATTACAACATTTTGTATGGCAATTGTAGCGATTAATCTATTTTTTTAACACGCTCTTAGAAGCTTCACTTGTAACTATGTAAGAAAATCTTGGAATCTTAATTTGACCCAGTTCCCGGTCTTTGATTAGAATGAAATTTTGCACACGTTCTGGATTCTGATGACAATACATGACTAGCTAACAAACGTTATTACAAATCCAATATGGCGGCCTACCCAAGATGGCGAACTGGCTGTTTGAAATGAACTTCCACGAAATGGATATCAAATGAAAAGGTTTGCTGTCAGGAATACGAAAAAAATAGTCACGTGACTTATATCCAACATGGCGGGCGTCTAAAACGGTGGGCAGGCTATTGAACTATATTTTTAATGCGTAATAAAAGCGTGTTTTTTAGTTTTTTAAGCTATTATTTCTTTAATGTAATTTTTTTAATTATCATGATGATTCTTGAAAGTACAAATGTTAGATATATGATGTTGTAATATTTTTCTATTAACTACACTTCAGAATTTCACAAGAATATTTAAGCCTTCTATGTACAATATCACTATTTGTTATCTTTATTGCACTAGATAATTATTAAATATAAAAATATGTATTAATATTATTATATATGTAATATAATGTATATTTATATAAAAAATATATTAATAAAAATCAATGTTAATATCGTATCAAGTAAAACACAGACATGACATAATTTAATACTTCTCGTAAGGAGCGAGGAATGTTAACATATATCTGTCATATTACAAAAGGCGCATTAAAACCATGTTGAACACGTGTCTAGCTAAACAGTGTTTAAGATTTAAACATTGCTTAAAATATTATCTAAATTGCTTAACAGCGAATAAACTCATAAAAAAACTTATTGATAAAATGTTATACGTTACATTTGACAGCAAAAATAGGTTTTAAACATCTATTAAACTCACTTAAACGTATATTAATCTATATCTAAAGCATGTTTAACTCAAAACTGTCTTAGACGCGCGTTTAACGTCTGTTTAAATCTTTTGTATTAAGGCAGTATATTTTTAATTATGCATAAAAATACATAAAATTAATAAAGAAAATTAACACACACTCCCTTGTATTCTACAAAAACACTGATATATACTCTTTTGTGTATTGTTAAAATCTATATTATATTATATAATCGATTGAAAATTTAATGAATTACTAAGTTTTATAGAATAAAAAAAAATATCTAACATCGAATTTGTAATTTATAGTTAATATAATACTCACTGAGTTTGACCTAAATACTGATAAGTGGAAATGTACACTCCAAACATATTATCTGCGTACGTTCCCACGTACTCAATCTTCAAGACATAAGGCTGTAAAACAGTCAGTAGCTGACTCGATTGAATCGTCAGAAAATGAGTGTCGTCTGTTGCGAGAGTGTAATTATTTACTAAATTCACTGTCTCATTTCCTTCAACAAATAGTTGCACTGTCCGTAGTTCCATAGCCATAGCGTGCAAGACAATATTCGTGGTGTTGACTGTAGGTACAATCCGGATGGATACGTCGCCGGTGAAATTGTTGGCATTGCTGGGGTTGAAGAAGAGGCGGACGTCGTAGAATGTGGGAGATGTTTCTCCAGGTAGTATGTAGTTTTCGTTGCTCCTGGTCAGATCTTGTGAAAGTAGGGGTACGCTGAGTACGGACCCGAGCAGACTTAGAAATATTAAGGACAACATATCTGAAAACGAATATTGCTTTTAAATCTTGGGATTAACGAATTTTATATAAAAATCTTATTTTGAGATTTTAAATTTAAATAAATAAATAACGCATCACACTCAACGGCCCCATTAAGATCTCATGACCTTGTGTCGGGGGTCCGAAAACACTCACAACACTAACACATACCCCCAGACCACGACAAACATCTGTATGGCCAATACACACGTTTTGCCGTGAGCGGGGATCGAACTCGCGACCGTTAGCGCTTTAGTCAGTTTCAGTGACCATTGCGCCAACGCGTCTGTCAATTTTATAGATTATAGGGTCAAAATCAGACTAATATAATTCTCTATCTATACTATTCGCAATATTATAAAATTTGTTTGTAAGTTTGTATATACATAGAGGGTAATTTCTGGGACTCATAGGATCGCAGCACTAACCATAAATGCGAGTGAGATCGCGAAGTGTAGCTTGTATATTTCTAAAATACTTTGTCCTGACTGACGGATCAACGTATAGCCTAAACCGTTGATCGTAGGCACTTCAAATTTAGGAGACGTAAATATGTTATCTATTATATATTATGGTTTATCTATTGAAATGACATTTTGACATTGATATTCTATAACAATATAAGGATTAATTAAGAAAGAAAGAGAATGGGTTTTTCAATATTCTACCCCTAATTGAAAAAAGGGTAAATACATTCCGTCGCTAGATGTGATAGCTCGCAGATGAAAACAGCAGAACAGGAGAGACAAAAACCTTCTTTTGTGAACCGCAATAAATATGTTTAAATTTTTGAATAATAGAGACTTTAGATATTGTAAGAAATATTATTATTTGAATACCGTTTTCACAGAGAAAATCAATTATTACAATAATTGTTAGTTACGTACCTAATAAATACCGTATTATTAGATTTATAGGTGAATGTCATTTTTATTACGTTTAATATCCATATAATCTTTATTTTCTTGTATCAAATTTCGAGTGTTGATAACGTAATCAATAATAATTGATAACACTAATGGAATTATAAAAATTAAAGATGAAGCTCGTTATTTATATACCAACAATAATAATATCTAAATAACATAACTTATTAAGTATTGTTATTTGCATGAAAATATGTCGACTTAAAACTCCATGTAAAATATTAAAACGATGTTGTTAATATTAAAACTTGAAATACGCTTTATTTAAGTAGGCTTTTTAAGCAGTTTAAAATCGTCAATTAAAATCTATGTTTTATTTTAAAGTTAAAAAGTGAAAATATGTGGTCATATTTGGTAAACGTAAAAATAAAGTAACAGCCTGTAAATGTCCCACTGCTGGGCAAAGGCCTCCTCTCTTATAAAGAAAGTTTAGAGCTTAATCCACTACGCTTCTCCACTGCGGGTTGGCAGATATACATGGGTTAGAATACCTCCGAGCACATGTAGGTTTCCTCAAGATTTTTTCCTTCACGAGATTAATTTAAATACAAATTAAAAAAACACCAGTGCTAGCCTGGGTTTGAACCCATGATCATCGATTGAGATCGTCGTGTTCTAATCAATAGGCCATCTCTGGGCTTTTGTTTATATTCATATATTTGGAAAATAAATAGACGCACAATTTTTTTAAATAATGTTAAATAGGTGATGCAGTATCAAAATACATCAATATATCTTAGTTTGACTTTTTGTGGGTTGACCCATTATTGCTTATCAGCATATGGATGCTGACAAAAAAATTTAAGTCATTTAAACTAAATAAATGTGGAAAAAAGTTTCTAAATGTTTTGAATTTCAAGTGCGTTCCATATTTTGCAATTAATACAATAATCTCAAATATTTGAAAAACTTTTTATCAAATTTACATTAAATATATCAATCTACTTTTAATTCATTACAAGTTTTTTTTCAAAATAGAAAATAAAAGATGGATATATACTTCTTCAAACAAATTTATGCAGAATAGGTTTGACATCGTTAGACGCCATTTTCTCAAAATGAAATCCGTGTGGCTTGATACAGTATTATTGCTTATAAGCGTCCAAATAGGAAGTCGCGTTCAAAATTTAATTAAAATATAAAAATACAAAAATTAAATCTATAAAAAAAATATTTTAGTGAAATGTTAAAAATAAAGATACAGAAAAGTTGTGTAATTTTACTGATCTCAAGTGGTCACCAGTAATCTAATCCTAATCTTATCATCTAGTATCTCGGAGCCGGGAATTTACTTATCTGTAAGAAATGTGACGTCCTTTATATTGCAGCGTTAAACTTTATAACAGTTATAAAATAAAAAAAATATTTTGCAACAAAGTGTATTAATGTTTTATTTATTGCGATCAAATTTTATTTGGAGATATTGGTTTATCTTCAATTTTAATTGATATTTGTAGCAAAATTGTCTGTTCGACTAAAAATATTATATTTAAAATTGTTTGTTTGTTATACAAACACAAATATTTGTATTTAAATTTCATTTCGTACACGGGAGATTTTTTGTAAAATGTATCGCCAATGTGCAATGAAGAATTCCTATCTTTATCCTTAATAGAAGTACCATTGCAGTGGTAATGGAACATTTACAGACTTATACTAAATATTACAAATAAAAACTTATGGACGTGGATAAGCAATGCTATCAAGCCACACGGACTTCATTTTGAGAAAAGATATTTACTTTAAATTATTAATGACGCATTATCAAAATACATCAATATCTCCGGATATAACATTTTGTGGATTGACAGATTATTGCTTATCAGCATATAATGAGCACTTAAGCAATGGAATGTGTGTTTTTAGTTACTATTTTTTATGTATTTATTGCAAACGATCTTAAAAAAAATATTAAAATTAGATTAGGTGTCGCAATAACTGACTTTATCGTTAAGTCGGAAGGATGATAAGTAAGACAAAATAATTGCGTAAAAAAATATGAGAATATTTTGGAACGGGTTTATTTAATGATCAGAAATTGACAGAATTATCAAGTATGTAAATATACAGGATTCATTTTTTAACTTGGCGTGGATGGCCAAATCTAAAACTGGTAAGGACTAGCGATAAATACTTAAAGGAGTGTCGGGGCCGATTTTTAATGAACACTAAAGCTGCATCATTAGTGCTTTGAAAAGTTATTTTTCCTAGCTAGGAATTGAATTCGCTACTTAAAAAAATCACAAAACACATCCCATATTATTGCACCATTGCGATATAACAGTATAAGTAAAATGCTATTAAATTCATACATACATCTCGAAAACTATGAGGTTAATTCGCACTAACTTTAACAACGCATTTCTACATGGACCGTATTAGCCTATGTCCTTTTAAAGGATGTAAACTACATGTCTGTATAATTGTATCACAATCGGTCCACTATTTTTTTTACTTTAGACATATTTTAAATATTCCATTTTAAAACATTTTTCAAAGAAGCAACGTAGAATTAATAGTTCTAGAGATATTCAACGGAGAAAAGTTGGACGTCTTGATGCATTTGTTTCCGCAGCAACGCGCTACCTTTGAGGTAGATGCAAGACGTGTAAACGAGTGCAGAGATACATCTTGTTCTATTTTCCTCTGCTTTAAGGTTAGCTACACTTTTTCTGCTGAAATATTACCAGTGAAAATTTCTCACTTGGATATTTATCGCGTAAATTGTACTAATTTTATCCGTAAGGTATTTGAAAGCTTACAAACATGAAATTCTAAGATTTAAAATTGTTATTTTGTACTTCGAACGTTTTATACGTAATTTAATAGCAATAGTCTTTGACAATTATTCAGTTGATACCTTTGTGTAGCTCAAAATAATATTAGCCATCAAAATAAATCGTATTTTTTTTGGAAAATAGGTTTATTTAAATTTAGTTGTAAAAAAAATAGTAGCAGTTTTTCGCTGTCTGAAAACACGGATAAAACGAAGTTTTCTTTAAACGAAACTTAGCTATGTTAGATGGATTTATCGCCAACGAAACCATCTGAATACTAAATTTCATGAAAACCGTTGGAGCAGTTTTCAAGATTCAGTTTATATATACATATATATTAATATAAAAATAAAAATTTTGTATGGACCTTAAGTAGCTGGAGAAACATCTCAATGAAACTTAATCCGTTTACATTTATTTTTATTTGAAAATTTAGATCTGCAACTGGAAATCTAAATTCCAAAAATTAGACGATGTTCATATATTTTTTGTATAAGCACATATTCTTTATACAATGTATATATATTTATATATGATAAATAAATAAACGTCTAAATTTTGGAATTTAGAGTTCTAATTACGCAAGTAATTTTTTAATATAAATTAAACATAAGAAAATTAAAGTTAGATATTCCTTTTTCTAATTAAGGTCCGAACAAAATAGGCCGGCGGTCCACGTGATGACCTCTGGTGTAGATAATATTAGTATATACATTAGCTTACCTGCCAACGCATGTGGTCCGATAGATAGCATGCCCCGAACTCGTTGATTACGAAATTTAATCGTTATATATCAAGAATCAATCGATACGAAATTATTTTTGGGTTCAGCATTACATCCATCAGTTCCTTTGGTGATAAGAGAATAATTTTACCGTTTTATGAATTGTATCAAAAAGAGAAGCATACAACGTACGTTTCAAAACAGCCCAAAATACAGATTTCAACGAAGTCTATTTTATTTTTAAGGCTTTTGAAACGCACAAAATATGTAAAGAAACAAGTGATCATTAATTTAAAATTTCTTGAGACACTTGAATAATGAACATTTCCGATGAATCTTCAACTCCAAAATGTTTTGCAATTAGTATAGTTTTAAACTTTTTATTTATTATATATTATTTTCATGAAATAAAACGATTATCGCCTATGAATATTTACAGCAGCCGATGAGCCACAAAAACGTTACAGACTTAAAAAGAAAACGCTCAAACTCAAACTCAAAATATACTTTATCCAAATAGGCCTTTACAAGCTCTTTTGAATCGTCAATTTACAAATTTGTGATGTCAGTTCCACGTGCAGCTACCATCGGCTCGGAGTGTGGACTCTACTGAGAAGAGCCGGCGAGAAGCTCAGTAGTTAATCTTTTAAAAATATTTTTGTACAATATTGTATTGTATTAGCTACAGTTACCCTGCGAGAATATCAACGCCCTATTATTCCAAGCGGTTTTATCATTAAAAAGAGAAAGGCAAGAGAAGAAAATATATAAGAGAATAGGTAAGTCTTTCGGGTCTTTTACACTCCATACAAAACGCAGTAAATTTCGAGTCGAGTAGACAAATAGAAGTTGGTGGGATCCTTTCAACAACTAGAAAAGACCTGATACCCTTGAAACACAAACAGATCTTAAGGTATATTATAGGTAAGTAACATTCCAATTACATCAGCTTTCAAACAAAAAAAAAGCGCATCTACATGGTCCATTTGCTAGGGAGTTACGAAGCTACAGACAAACACAAAGATTGTTATAAACTTTCGCGATTATTACTCATTGAAATAAAACTATTTAAACGGATTTAAATCGTGTATATTAACTATTTTTATCATCCCAATTTAAAATCCCAAGTCAAACAGACTTCATGAACCAAAGATACAGTTAGTGAAGAAACCGTTGGCGGTAGTTGTAAATAATATTATTATTCTAAAACTTCAAATAGACAAATATCATCTTAGCCTACCACGAACGCTGTAAAGTGCTTGAAACGTCGGGATGATAAAAATAGTTAATATGCGCGATTTAAATCCGTTTAAATAGTTTCAAAAACAAAGATATACACACATACACACGTCGAACTTACGCCACAAGGGGTGTTGTTTGGATTTTCTTAAGCATTATAGTTAAGTAAGCGGAAATTAAGTAGAGCATATTAAAATAAAACAGTATTCTTTATTTAGAAAATAGTAAATAACCCGTGCGAATATTTCGCACCCTTAATAATTAGATATTATTTATTAATTTGAGATCATTTACTTAATTTCCGCCGTGTCGTTTTCAAATTTAATGCAGTATTTAATGACACAATTCAATATCGATAAAAAGAACCCCTGAGAAATAATATATATATAATAAAGACATACATATATATTTTATCTGTATCAACAATCAGTATACAGAATACTTACATTAAATAAACACTCGATCTTGTCAATATTTTTTTATTATCTGTTTGTATAGCGTTAGTCTAATCTGTATTATTATAATTTAATTATCTTTCTAAAATTAATCATGATTACTAAGACTCGTTAATGAAGATAATTAAGAAATGTTTTAATACTTTCAATTAAGAGATAACGGTAACAAAGGCAGAAGTATTTTGGCTAGATTGAATTAAAATTATCTATAAATAAAAAATCCTTTTTCATAAATGACTGACTGACAAATCATCGCACAGTCTAAACCGTTGATCGTAGAGACTTGAAATTTGGAAGACGTATTTCTTATATGATGTCCGCCCAATAAGAAGGGATCCTATCTACTTCAAATTTTGCATAAATATTTTTTAAATTAAAATTGATGAAAACGTGTTTCGTATTTTATTAAATTTCATCTTAGGGGACGGAATAAAAAGAGATAGAAAATTATTTGTTTCGAAGTTGATATAAATACGTTAGTTCTTTTGGTTCAATTGGCAATATGGCGGGTATATTTATTTAGAACGAAAATGTTTTTATTGGTGAAAGAAAATAATAACATCTTTAGTTTATATTATCGAAAAAGGACGTGTACAAAGTACAAAGTCGAAAGTTAAGAAATAGAAATAATTAAAAAAAATCAAAAAATAATAATAGAAGCTGTTAAAATATAATTTTATTTAATTCTGAATTATAATAATTAATACTATTCATACAAATAATTCTGAATTATAATAATTAATACTATTCATACCATGGGGTCCTGGGGCGAGGAAGCGAAAAAGTTTTTCAAAGAGCTGTCTTCCCGCCTCGTCGAAACTACAGGTGACCGAAGGGCTGGCGGCTACCTTGGCCAGCATATCAGTCTGGCCATACAAAGAGGTAATGCTGCCAGTGTTTTGGGCACCTTGCCTCACTGTGACATCGATAGTTACTTAGGTTTAATATAGTTATTTTTAATTTCCTTTTCTTTTTATTTTTAATAGAATTATTTGTATGAACAGCTGTTAAAATTGATTACATTTTGCTGTTTTATATATAATTGTTTTAAACCGTTTCAAGTTATCACTGGAGGATATTTCTAGTATTCTAAATCGCGTCTATCAAATATCTTTACGCGGGCGAAGCCACTAGCAATGCTCGTATAAATATAGAATTTTACCAATTTACTCTTTATACTTATTTCAACAAACAAGTTCTCTGTTAAAGGGGCCTCATTATCATAGGGGCCTTATTATCCTAATTTTCCTAGTGCCTCCAATAAGTTAAAGACGGCCCTGCTTAAAAGCTATGGTATTTCTCTTAGTCGAGAATTACGCTTATAAGTTTTGCTCTCAGACTTTCATAAACATTTACATAAGTTGTTTGTCATTGTTTTACATCTGAAAGTACATATTTACTGACATTTTCTTTACTTTTGAGGTCACGGCCTTCGTAACACAGTTAAACAGTTGTTTTATATCAATTACGAGAGTAAGACTTACAAATGAAATTCTCGCCTAAGGCGGGCATTCCTTATTATATTTTTGTTAGTCTTAATTAAAATTCATGCGTTACCCAAGTATAAAATGAATTTCAAAATTTTGAGTATAAACGAGAATAACGTATTTAAATACACAAAACAGAATTATAAATTTTATATAGATTATTGTAAGTAACATAGACAAAAATAGACAAGAATGTCATATGAAGTAAATATATGCAGCTCCACACGTAGGCGCCAACAAACTGTTTTGTATTCCAATAAAACAAACCAATTAGATTATTATACAAAAGCTATAAAATAAACGAATCTCTGAACGCATCAATAAATAACGCCTAAATATTTGACAACCAAGTGGACAAAACAGTTTATATTGAAAAATTAAGTTATCGTTTTTAATATTTTCTATTACTTATTATTTATTTTTCTCGTCGTTTAAACCTTCCCTGAATTTACACAAACATTTCAAGCTTAAATTTAGCCAAATCGGTCCTGGCATTCTCGAGATTTAGCGAGGCAAACGAATAGCATTTTATTTTTATGTATATAGACAGTCAGCTCGTGACCACGACGGATGCAACTTCGTCGAAACGTCGACCAATTAAAAAGTTATTACTACCATTATTTATCCCGATAAGACCCGTTATATTAAATACTAGCTGGTACCCACGACTTCGTCTGCATACTTTTAATTTGAATATTAAGGATTATATTACCCGTTTCGGATCCGTTCCGTTCCGTTCGAATTTCGGGAATTCCGTTTGTAGAAAAACTCTGTACACCCTAAAATACCTACGTACCAAGTTTCATGATTTTGTCTTAATAAATGACGAACACCCATACATACTTTACCCCTATTTCACCCCCATATTGGTAAAAATTTAGAAACGCTAGAATAAAAGATTTTTTGTTTCTTATTTAGTGCCTAAATACAAAATGTAATGTTTTTATCTTCAAAAATGATAAACTTCATAAAAACTTTCAACACCTATTTCATCTCCTCACGGGTCGTAATTTCAAAAACGCCAGAAGAAATGGTTTTTTATTTCTTATCATGTGCTTAAATATAAAGTTTCAAGGTTCTATCTTTTAAAATTAAGAAATCCCATACAAATTTTCAACCTCTATTTCAACCTCTTCTTCCTTTTTTTTGCAATAAAAGGTAGCCTATATCCTTTTTCAGGCTCTTCTGTGCCAAATTTCATCAAAATTAGTTGAGAGATTTAAGCGGGAAAGCGTAACAGACAGAGTTACATTCGCACTTATAATATTAGTAGGGATGAATAGTATAAGTCGCGAAAGTTTAAAATATATAATATAGATATATAATTAGCAAACACATTTTCTTCTTAAGCTGAACTGTGAACCATGTGGGTAAATCAAAGGCAGAAGTTAGTTGACTATAATTTATCAGATTTAGGCTTTATCCTCGCAATTACGTAACTCTTGATATAATAAAATATAGTCTATACTTATATGTATATTAGAGATAGCGAATTTCGTATGTACGAAGTAAACTCGGGAACGACTGAATCTGTTTTAGTATTTATCAAACGACTTCTGAAAAAAGGAGAAGGTTCTCATTTCGTAGCGTTTTCTTTCAATGTTTGTTACCTAACAACTAAGCCGAGAGGGCCTAGTGGTTGGAGCACATCGATCTTAACCGAAGATCGGGTTCAAACCGCGTCTTGCTGCATCGGAGTTTGATTCGCAGATTTAAGTGCTTAATTTGTGTTTAAATTCATCTCGTCCTCGACGGTGGTAAACCACGTGCCAACCCGCAGTGGAACAGCGTGGTGGATTAAGCTTTAAACCTTATCTTTAATGGAAGAGGAGGATTTTGACCAGCTGTTGGACATTTACAGACATTTCTTAACAGGTTCTGAACACTATTTTCTTTTTCGCACTTATTCCAGATATACTTTCAAAATGTCCCCATAGTGTTTTTTATCAAAATTGCTTCAGAAGTTTGATATTTTAATCATAATAACTGGAGTTATATATTTTGCTTTTGAAGTCGGTCTTATGATACCATTTTAAATTATTATATTTAATGTTTTAATATTTTAAAACAAAATCTACATTAACGCAAGCGAAGCCGCGTCCAAATACTAGGAAATAATAACAGTCTTAAATATAATATAAAACATTTTTATTTTAATTAATTTCAATATCCTCTATCAACTAAATCTTGGTGAATTTTAACAATATCTAAGAAGAAAATGTTTTTTTTTTATATATATATTTGATATACAAAACATAATATCTTTCACTTGATATTCACAACAGAAGTGCTCGCCAGCATGTATTATAACGTTTGCAAGTCGCGATGTATTCCCGCCACATCAGCATGTCTCGGGCTGCAATATTAAACACAGTGTCAACGTTTTATATGGACCTTGAATCGTTTTGGTATAATGTATACTCGATATAATCTCGGTTTCACCCGCGTTAGTTTGAAAAATTATTTTCTTGTTAGTGAAAAAGGCTATATTACATCACGCTACGACTCATAGAGGCAAAGTAGTAACCACAAACGCGAGTGAAACCGTAATTATTTTTAATTACATATTCAACGATACCGTCCTGAACACAGTTCGTCGATTTTCATTTTTTTTATATTATGGCATTCAAAATCGGCCATTTTAATTTTTCTAAATAATTATATTTTCTATGATTTTCGCGCCATTACGATGACATGACGAATCAAACGATGTTTAGTTCATTCTTCTTTACTCGTGTCATTTGATAACAATACTTGTAACGATAATCACGAATTTTCGACAATTATTTAGATGCTGATAAGCAATAATGTGTCAACCTACAAGAAGTCAAATTAGAAATATTTATGTATTTTGATACTGCATTACCTAATTAACAGTATTTAAAAAAAATTCAAGTCATATAAACTAAATAAGTACGTATGTAAGTAAGTTTCGCATTTAAAATGTGTCCCTATTTTGCTATAAATACAATAATCTCAAATATTTGACGAACTTTTTATTAGATAATATATTAAATATATCAATCTGCTTTTAATTCAATGTACCTTTTATCAAAAAAGAAAAGATGTATATACACTTCTGCAAACATATTTATTAACAATAGGCTTGACATAGAACATAGAACGGAAAATGTTTCTTATAAATGTTTCGAATATTGTTCTCAATATTTGTCAATACACAGTAATCTAATATATTTAAACCTATTAGATTAGATAAAACTCCTATCAAAATAGAAAAGAGATGATACATACGTCTTCAAACAAATTTGTTTCGACGCCATTTCCTCAAAATGAAGTCCGTGTGGCTTGACACAGTATTGCTTATCAGCGTCCAAATATTCAGTTCAATCACTTTATCAATAATTTCTCAACTCTAACTCTTATGTGTGGTTAGATATACGCCATGTTTGTCTGAAATATAGGACAAGGAAAGAAAAATAGACCATATCATTTATCAAAATCGGCCGAGTCGTCTGGTTAAAATAGTGCCACGAAGGTACAAATCCACTTACATACAAATATACATAAATACATATATACTTGGGCTGATAAAAACATTACCCTTCCTTGCATCGCGAAGTTGGTTTAAATATAGTCAGGAAATTCAACTTTATTGCACACAAATAAGTACAGACAGAGAAAATTTATATACAAATATATGAATACATATATAATATATTAATAAAGAACGTTTAGACATATATGTATAAATATTTAAACACATAAATGGACGCTAATAAGCAATAATGTGTCAACCCACAAAAATTCAAATTCGGAGACATTCATGTATTTTAATAATGCATTATGTATTTAACAATATTCAAAAGTTTTTAAAGTCATTTAAACTAAATAAGTACAAAAAAAAATCCTTCATTTAATATTTCGAATATTGAAGAATGGTCCATGGTTTACAATATAAAATAATCTAATGTATTAGAAGAACTTATTATTAGATAAAACTTTTCACTATACCAATATTCTTGTAATTCATTTTACCTTTTATCAAAATAGAAAAGAAAAGATGGACATAACCGTCTTCAAACAAATTTCTTAAGAATTGGTTTGACATCTTTAGACGCCATTTTCTCAAAATGAAGTCCGTGTGGCTTGACACAGTATTGCTTATCAGCGACCAAATATTCACAAAGATAGATAATAGATCTAGTCTTATTCCTTTTTCCTACCAACAATATGAAATTATCATTTTAATTATTTCATATGTTTTTTTTTAAGATAATTAATGAACAGATCGTCTCCACGTCGAGTTATGGTAAGAATGCTAGCAGCATTTCCTATATTCATAATGTATATTACAAACGTTTTGAATGTTTAGTCTGAATGCTTCGGATTCCGTTTCGTCGTGTCCACAATTCAATATTTCGATGACGGTCGTCGTATAGCTCGGAGAATACACGTAACTATAAAATAAAAATTTATTTATATATTTTAAATTTTTGCGATTTATACTATTCATATTTAATAGGGTCTTATCGCGATAACTAATGGTAGTAATACCTTTTTTATTGCCCGATGTTTCGACGAAGTTGCATTCCATCCGTCATTCCATCGTGGTCTAACCGAGCAGTCATTTAGAAAAATCAAAATGGCTGATTTTAGACGTAATAATGTAAAACAAATTAACGTTGAATATGTAATGAAAAATAATTGCGAATTTGAAAAATTCTTTTTGTTTTGGATGGCTCGTTTATTGAGGAAGCTTATTTGGTTTATTACATCAAACCGAGAGCCATAAAACCGAGTATAACCGCGAGGTACAGCTAGTTCTAAAATAAAACAAATAATATTAAGCCTCAATTTTTTTTTTATTTGAACAAAACATTTTTTCAACAAAACCAAATAACATCGGTGCACGCGTCCGACTTCACCGTATTCATATTATATAGCCACGTGCTTGACGCATGATTTAATAAAAAAATGTAGTTTTCATTTAAAATCAATCGATATAGTCGTTAAAACTGTGCATATCGTTAGCATTTATAGATTTTTTACCGATATATTTACACGCTAGTGGATTTCACAAGCTCCACGATGCGTAAACCAACAGTACTCCATTGCGTACAGCAGGAGTATAATACTATAAAACCCTTGAAGTACTGAACCATACATTCCTATTTTGTATTGAGAAAAAAGGGGGTTTTATATAAAAAAAATATAATTGATGTGAATTGAATTGTTTTGATTGAAATACTAGCTTCCGATCGCGGATTTGCTAGCGAAGTATGTTGACAAAAAGTAGCCTTTATCAATGCTCATAAGCAATACTGTGTCAAGCCACACGAACTTTATTTTGAGAAAATGGCGTTTAAAGATATCAAGCCTATTCTTAACAATTTTGTTTGAAGACGTTTTTATATTTTGATAAAATGTATAATTAATAAAGGTTAAAAATATATTAGATTATTGCATATTTCAAAATATATGGTACAAATCAGTATTCGAAACAATAAATTTAAAAAAAACTTTTATTCGTACATATCGCTGGTTTGCAAGAATACCGCAGTAATTCAAAATTCTAACAAATAGAACGAAGTATGTCAAAAGACAATAAATCTTTGATGTTTAATCACGAAAAGAGTTGATGAATTTTCTTTAAATCAATAAAGTTATACATCAAGCGATCGTTTACATTTTGCAGCTATGCACCAACACATTAATAAAGAAATTTAAAAATCCCATTCCCTAAAATTCATCATTTTCAGTTGCATCGATATTCTTGAAAAGCAGCGATATTTAGTTTAGATGACTTGCAAATTTCGTGAATAACATTAAATACATAACGCATTATTAAAATACATCATTATCTCCGAATTCGAATTTTTTGGGTTGACACATTATTGCATATCAGCATACATGTATAATTTTCATGTCTAAAATGTATTACAGAAAAGTTACATAAAAATGAGTTAAGTAAATTGCGTGAAAGTACATCCATCCATTCAGTCATCTTTTAAAAATATTGCATTCATAATAATCGTTAATAAGATTTACTCGTAAAAACTCGATCCATTTAGTTCGCATCGATCTTAATAAAATAAATAAACTAAGAGGAATTAACTTATAAGTATATAAGAAAATAATTATTCAAATCATTCATTTTTGAAGATATCGCAAATAATTAATAAAAAAAAATCGGCGAGTCGAAAACCTTTTTTTGAGTTGTCAAGAACCAAAGTAATCATTTGAGAAATCCTTACAACGATGTTCGCTAAGAATGCGTTAAAATATCCGAAACGTGTTGTGAGACGATACTCGAAACTCAAATTCAACATAAACTTAATTCGAATTAACTTTCACAAGCTCTATCAAACCAATAAAATAATTATTTTAAATGATTTAAAACTGTTTAATTTCAGTGCAGTAATCGTGAGAATGTTTAATAGCGTTTATCAAAGGAGTTTTAATGAAGTTATTAATTTAGCAAAATTACATTAAATTCGTACTCAATTATTTTTAACCGACTTCCAAAAGAGCAGGTTCTCAATTCGTTGAGGACTTTTATTATTTATGTTCAATGATTACTCGAAAATGGCTAAACTGATTGTAATATTTTTTTATTGTTTCAAAGGGTATACTATTTGTCACATAGAATTTTCATTAAAATCGGCTTAGTAGTTTGGTTTTTAAATCAAAATAGTATCTGGTATAAATTTGTGATTCAAATAAAAATTAACTGCCATACTACAAAAGACGCAATAAAACAATGTTCAACACGTGTCTAACTAAACAGTGTTAAAAATTGCTTAACAGATAGTAAAATCATGAAAAACTTATTTTTATAATATCACACATTACATTTAGACATCTGTTAAGCATATATTAAGCTACGTCTAAAGCACGTCAAACTCAAAACTGTCCTTAGACACGGATTTGTAGTACGGATTTTTTAAAACACGCGTTTGACATATGTTCAATATTTTATAGTAAGGCAGTTAGTGTTTTGCTTTTGAAGTCGATTCTACTTTAAAAAAAAATCCTGTTATCAAATTAAAAAATATTAAAAAAAATCCGTATAAATTAACTTCGTTTTATCGAAGCAACTTCAATTATTCGTCGGATCAACCGGTTATATAATATGAACATCTAATAATCATTTTTTTATATTTATTCGAAATTCATTTCATCTGTTTATCTGGGAAACAAAGACTGACAAATTATTAAAAGATTCGGCTTGACAGCTTGATGGATTGACGAGCAAAGTTACTACAAATATTGGCTGGATTTATTTTCAAACAGCTTGAAAAAAAATTTGTATTATTTTGTTAGGGGCTAGAGACAACACGCAGAGTTTTGTAATCAATTTGGTTGCCATCTCTCAAAGATTCAAATTCGTTTTCCTGACTCGGTATAAAGTCCGCTATAATCAGTATGGCATATCCGTCACACGTTACGTTACGTGTCCATCACACATACACACACATCAGATAAGTCATAAGTGAGAAATAGGACAAGGGGAATAGGAAGTAAGGCAAGGAATGTAGGAGTAATGCCTTGGGCTATATCACTCATTTTACTAAATACAGCTAAAATTTAACTTTGCGTCAATTTTATGTGAAAGTGTGGTACATTCCTGGTCGAGCCAGCACATATATGAGCAGTAAGGTGGGCTTTTTTATAGAAAATAGCTGGAAAACGAGCAGGCAGGTTCCAGGTAGGATCCTTGATGTTAAATGTTTACCGCCGCCCATGGACATCCGCAACCCAGAGGAAAGGAGAGGAGTTTAAAAACGAATAAGGGGTTAAGAGGAAGCAAGGTAAGGAAATGGGGAGGCGTTTAGACTTCCAACTCTCTCACTTACCGAACGAAACGCATCCACAGGAGCTACTTCTCGCCGATCTTCTGTAAGACCGAGTTACTACCCCGACTATAATCGGTGGGCTGCATCTAGGATCTACTAGAGTAAAATTTAAGCAAAATAACGGCATTTTAAAATAAGTATAGTTTAATACTATTTAAAACACAGACACGCAACCTTTAAGGTACATCTTTGAATCCATCTCGTTTAGTTTTAACTCTCTTCTATCCAGAGATAACAGAAGAGACATTCATCCATGTTTATTATCTTCTTATGTTGTTAAAATAAAATATATTTGTATTACGATATGTAATCGTATAGTAAAGTTTCTGGTGGCAAAAATAATTTTAAACGACGAGATAAAACGATTATAGCGTACAAGCACCAAGTAATAAAAAAAAACAGCACATGGGGACGCAAAATGAAATTTCGTGGTATATTTTAGGCCGTATGACCGACTGACCGGAACGATTTAATTATCACAACTAGTGGTTCGAGCAAAATACTGTTAGGAAATTTCGTTAACACAGATACATTCAATAACTCCGACAATAGCTTACTATGCAACTTTTTATTCACATACACGTAGATATTAAAAAGTCCTTAGTAGCTAAAGCATATTATTCTGTTTAAGATTATATAGTTGATAAAGATGATTGGATATAGTATAAGCTGGATTCACACAGGGTATTTAATATATTTGTAACTCATAAATGTATGTACCTATTGTAAAACTTTTTAAAAGAGTAACTATCGAGTTTCTTGCCGGTTCTTGTAGGTAGAATCTACATTCCGAACCGGTGGTAAATTAATTAATTAATAAGTTTTATTTATTTTCTTTTTTCGTTTCTGTATTGACGATTCAAAAGTGCTTGTAAGAGTCTATTTGAATAAAACATATTTTGATTTTTATCTTTTTTTTTAATAGCTGGCAAACGAAAGGCGGGTGATGTTAAGGGATCACTGCCGCCCATGGACATTAGCAGAACCAGAGGACACAGAAATACGTTGCCAGCCTAAAAAGGAATAAAGGATGAGAATAGGACGCAAAAAAAGGAATGGGGGGAGGGGTTTAGGCTTCCGGCTCTCTCACTCACTATACGAAACGTTGAATTTTAGGTAATTCACCCTGATCTTCTGTTGGAGGAACATACTGTCCCGATCGAGCCATCATGTATACGAGTTGTAGTCAGTAGGCTTCAGCTAGACTCTACCTCTCATAAAAATTACCAGCGACTTCAAAAAAGGAGAATATAATTTTTTTGATTAAAAGGAATCGAAGTAACTGGTATAAGTGTAACTTCCAAAATAACGTATATTGAGTATTTTGCTTTTGAAGTCGGGTTCTTTGTTTTAAGTCTTTGTTTTTATCAAATAAAGTTCATACAATACTATATTTAAATCCAAGTTTCTTATACTTTATGTATTCTTCGTCGACTCTTTGTACAAACGTCAAAGGTAATAAGTTTGCATCTCGTCAATAACGTTCAACAAAGTCAAATACAAGTAGAATATAAAATATCGAATATAAAATGACGTGTTTAAAAATAGTTAGTTATTTGCTTAACGTTCACGAGAAATCGCATCGCCGAGCAAGGTACAGCGTAGCAGTGTCGCCTGTTGCGTCGTAGCGCTACACCGTAGCCGTAGCAGTTATCTCGCGGACGTCGGAGTTTCCGCGCGTAGTCGATGCTCCGTCGTAACCTATTTTAAATGAAATACGACGAAATATAAGTTACGGTATCTAAGTTTGTTCTAAGTTCTGACTTAATTTTAGTTTCTCGTGTTATTTATTTGATTCAAATGAATTTTCAAGTGTTAAGTTTTTAATTAAAAATATGATTCTGTACAGGAATAATTCTACAAGTTGGTAAGTTATTTATGAAATCATTTTTGAATTGTAAAATTTTAAGTCAAAAATTAGTATTTTTTTATAAACACTTATATTTTAAGGAAATTATTAGGTAAATTAACATATTCACAAAATCAATAAATGTAAAAGTGTTTTCATTTAAAATAGTTTTTAAAATACACTAAGTACATACTCTTGCTAAGAAGTAAATAGATTTTTTGATTTGCTATATCTAGTGTCTATAAAAATAAATATATGTATATGTAGGTTACCATATTATATATATTATTTATATATGCACATAAATTATAAAAAATGGACTGTTTTTTTTATAGAATTTACGCGGTGAGTAGACACACAGACAACCAATGTAATATTATATGTTACCTCTTAGCATATACATACAAAGATGCATACAAATCATATGATTACTATTCGAGACTAATCATATGCACAAGTAATATACATCGAACGTTTAGTATTAAAGTAGCCAAATCCAGAAGCCGAAAAAATTCACATTTTCGTGCATCAAACGCAACAAAAGTTTAAATAAATCTTGATTAAAAATGAAACAACTCAAGGACAACTCTATTCAAAGAAAACTAATCATTAAAAATAAGGTACTTGTAGGTAGGTAAGTTGCTGTTGCCAATGGATTAATTTTATTTATTATTATTAAAAATGGTTTCAAATTATCGGAGAGCGAAGCATACAAAAAAAATATTGTAAAATATTTTACTAGGGTATTTCTCAAGCTTTTAGAGGATAATAAAAGATTAGTAGGCTAATAATCTCGTTGATTCCCAAAAAGTAGTAGTCATTGTAATTCGGTTAGAAAATTAGTAATGAGATTGCAATCGCGACTCTACTTTCGTAAAATTATCATCTTCGCGACAAAAAGTGGCTTGTGTCTTTCTCAAAAGCCCAATATATACCTGTTCTAGACTTCCTTAAAATAGGTTGAGCGATTTGGGGGTGAAAACGTAACATAAGATCGGCCTTAAATAGCTAATGAGAATGAGCCGAGATGGCGTAGTGGTTAGAACACGTCGATCTCAACCGATGAATCAAGTGCTAATTTTGTGTTCAAATTTATATTTTAGGAGTTTTCCTTCACCGCCGAGCTCGAGATATCGTGAGGAATGCATGTGCCGGGAGAAATTCTGACACATGTATATCCGCCATCCCGCATTGGAGCACCGTGGTGGATTTAACTCTAAACCTTCTTCTTAATAGGAGAGGAGGCCTTTATCCAGCAGTGTGATATTTACAGGCTGTTACTTTACTTACTTTACTAAATTTGAATTTAAAATTGACGATAAAGATGCGTGGGCTTAGTATATGTATGTTGAATTTCGTACAGGATAAATAATCAATTTGTAATCATAAACTGTGTTGTATTGACAATATTTTAAAAGAGTAACTATCGAGTTTCTTGCCGATTCTTCTCGGTAGAATCTACTTTCCGAACCGGTACCCCCGGCTTCATTATTGATGTAACTTTTTTTTTGGTTTTTTCATGTATGACGATTCAAAGTGAGAGAGCCGGAAGCTCAACCCTCTCCACCATTTCTTTCCTTATTTTCTATTCCTTTTCATTTTTTATTCCTTTTTATGCTGGCAGTACATCTGTGGTACTTTTGGTGTCGCAAATGTCCATTGACGGTGGTTCTTACTTAACGGCATGTATCTCGCCTGCCCGTTTGACTGACTTAAGCTTCTTTGTTAACTAAATACATGAAACAAAACCCCTTTTTACAAAAAATGTGCAGACAGAGAAATATGAAATTTCGCACACTTTTATTTTATATAAAGAAGGGTGGATTTTTTTTTATATATTCATAAAAATACATATAATCAATAAAAAAACACTACCCCCACTACGATGCATTTAACACAAACACACGTATAAAATCTTTTGTTTATTGTTAAAATCTGTGCTCAATCTTAAAATCGGTTGAAATTTTATGAACTACGGTCGAATTGCGACCACTAATTTGGTTACTTTCGTGATCGTCTTTATTCATTAGCATACAACTTTGTATAGACAAATTTCTTAGTACATAAGTATTTAACCGAAATTAAAATTCTTGAGATTCAGTTTTTAGATCGTTCCGCCAAATATGGGAGTTCGACAAGGATTAATTTTAGGACCTTTTTTATTCACAATCTACATGTGATTCATGAAGGTGAATCAGTAAAGACAAATATAAAACTATGAGTATAAGAGCTAGTTAAAGTTAAAAGAAACCATGTCATCGATTTCGCAGTTAAAAAAAATTCACTTAAATTAAAAAAAAAAACCTTACAAGGATCAGGAAAAGCACCCGCTAAATAAAAAAATAATAATAAGGTTACTTCTTCTTGTAGTAATTAATAGAGTAAGTTGTCAGAATTAAATGTTTGTATTGCACCCGCAGTGTCCAAAAAAAAAAGAATTTTGCCAGCTAATTAAAAAAATGAATTAATTGCGTAATAAAACACGAACGAACAATATTTAAATATGTAAAAAAAATATAGTTTACGTCCGCCATATTGATCTTTTGCTGACGTCACATAACATGTCACTATGGGGAAGATATAATTTATACCTTATACTTCAAAATCAGAAAGGCGTTTAGGCCACAAGAGTTCACAATGGAACCGACATACTTACATCATAAATTAACAAGAAACATTATCATCTTTCTGAGTCAGTCGGTTAAAACAATATCAACTGGGCTGTTAATTACTTTTTAAATAAGATTTTTCAAAATACCATTTAGCTCTTAACTTATAATTAAGTTTAATTACAAGGTAAATCGAAATGATTACTTAACAGGGGTTGGATTTATAACTTAATTTTTTTACAGCAATTTAACGTAACAAATGTTATTTAATTAACGTTAACTGCCTCCTGTAATATATTTCTCGACTACATCGTCGCCGGGGTAACGTTTTCATTTATATAAATTTACGTTCCAAACAGAACCTAAACACTGTAACTAATCTTGAACATTTTGAATTTGGCATTGCAAAAATCTATATACATATATAAAAGGTCACTCACTCATGCAATACATGAGGTTTTTTTTTGAAGAGAGGATTTCGCAAAATTGGACCCCTAAGGGTGTAAAATAGGGGTTGAAAGATGTTATAAAAATCCTATGTTAAGCGCGACTGGAATATAACCGTTCGGGACCGCTAGTATATAATATTTGCTAATTCTCGGGGTTTCACTTGTGTTGAATTTGAATTCTAACAAAAAACTGAACAACCTGTTTGATCCCATTGGGAGGTGGATTATGGATGATTCTTAGCGGATGCGTACGTTAAAATAAGTATATGTGAGGCTAGGCGTAATCCGTTCAGCGATTTTATCAGCGTCTTGGTAGATCAATCAGTCAGTAAGTTTTAAAAATAGGCGGTACTTCTAAGAGGCTACTGGCAGGCGACTCGCGTTTTGTACGCACATCCTACTAGTTGATCACCCGTAGCCGCCATACTATTTTGACATTAAGCGCGTAATCGACGCGTCGCGTCGTGTGCGGTACATAACTCACTTTCGTCCTCTAATTTTGAAAAAAATAACGCATTTGTAGCATTTCTAATGCTGCAAATATTCATGATTGGATGTGAAACTTTACATCAGCAGACTAATTACGGCGAACTGCCGCTGTCGCACCGCGATACATTTTAAAAGTTAATTTCTGATTTTTGTACTTAAGCGAAAATAATTAACCGTCATCGCGTTGCAATAGAGACATCCCTACGTAATGAACTCCAAGGTAACCTGACTATTTTACTGTTATAAAAACTTATGATTGATATTTTGCAACTGTATCCAAGTTATAGTTTGATACTATCAAGTGTGGAACTTAATGTTATATTAAAAATCGAATTGTTATTTTACAAATAAGTATTTTAGCGAAATATTAAGCTACCACCAGTTAATAATGTGAAATGTACTTTTAGCGAGAAGAACCGACAAGAAACTCGATAGTTAGAGTAACTATCGATTTTTAAGTAAGTATATATATGTATATATAGACAATATCTATCTATCTTTAAACGAGCGATTATTGTGTATAATTTGAATCTCGGAGACGGCTTCAATGATTTTCATGAAATTAATTATGCACTGGGTTACGGGGGCGATAAATCGATCTAGCTAGGTTTCATTTAAGAAAACATCGTTTTATCCGTGTTTTCAGACAAAAAAACTACTACTTTTTTAAAATTTATTACTAAATCTAGGTATAATAATCAAAAATATTATTTACATACACACATCCTATGATATTTCACTTCTCCATCTATTACGGTTCATGAGATACAGCCCGCTGCTGGACACACATACAGTGCAGACTTAATAAAAGAATCCGTTGCATTGCATACAGGGCCTTAATACTTCGTTACTTACTTTTAAAATAATTTATAATAATTAATGAAAAAATTATTTCAATAACTTTACAAGCACTTTTCATATTGGTTTGAATCGTAATTGTTACAAAGAAATATTAGTTAAACTGAAACTATTCGGAATGCTTCGGAAACGCCTCGGAATGTAGATTATAAGCGTTGGTAGAATACGAGCCGTACCGTACCGCAACCGCGACTACGTGCTTGTATTATAAATCCATGCTTGAATTTATTCATCTATATTAATAAAATGAAGTGGTAAAATATATTTGTAAGTTTGTATGCAGGAGGTAATCTATAACCAATTTGAAAAATTCATTTTGCGTTGGATAGCCCGTTTATTGGAGAAGTTTAAAGGCTATATTACATCACGCTACGACTCATAGGATCAAAACAATAAGTACAAACGCGAGTGTGGTTTCACTCAAGGGACTGCTAGTCCTATTGTATAAAATAAAAAATACAATTAAAGCTACTTAAAATGGAAGATTCTTAGGATATGTTGATCTAAAACAGTAAGTTTCCAGTTATTTCCTATTGCATCAAGCGATACGCTCTTGAAAAGAAGTACTTCTATATAATATATATATATGGAAAAGGGTAAAGGGTTGAATAATATACATTTTTTTTACTTCTGTGTATTATAACACGTTTGAAATAATGTTCCTTACGATTGAAATAAAATATTTAAAAATATTTTAAGATATCTTTTGTAGAATTTTCAATAAAACCTCTACCAAAGATGTCTTTAAACCTCATAAAATATTAATTCAACTTGAATCCGCGATGTTTAAAAGAGCTCAAAGCAGTGCATTGAAAACGAAATAGAAATAAATAATCGAAACCAAAACAAAACTTTATAAAGAGAACTTCATTTCTTTGTCTACGAGTAGAGAGCAGAAAATATTTTTCGCAATAAATTTTAATTAGAACGATCTATATTTCATTTCTGCTTCAAAGCTGTTGTCGTGACTTTATTTGGACTTTAAATAGTTATATGGAGGAATTATATGGACAAACTTGTCACAGTTGGTAATGAGTAGATACAGACTTTTAAAGTCAAATAGTATGAACATAACGTATCTTTAGTTATAAAAATAATTAGCACGATTATTATACTTGTTTATACACAAATAGTTATACAATTGACAAGCTTGTCAAAGTTGGTAATGAGTACAGATTTTTAAAGTCGAATAGTTTGAACGTAATATATCTATAGTTAAAAATATTATTGAAAAAAAATATTAAACGCTTATACATAGATATTTATACAATTGACAAGCTTGTCAAAGTTGGTAAAGACTGCAGATTTTTATAGTCATATAGTATGAACGGAACATATCTATAGTTAAATGCTAATAAACAATAATTTGTCAACCCACGAAAGGTATCAAATTTAGACATATTAATGTATTCTGATAATACATGGCATTATTCAAAAACTGTTCTCGTCATCTGGATTAAATAAGTACGGAAAAAAGTTTTTTTAACTAATGTGTAAGATTTTGAAATGTATACCATATTTTAGATTATGCAATAATCTCATATATTTGAGAAACTTATTATTAGATAAAACTTTTTAATATACCAACATTCTTTTAATTAATTATACTTTTATCAAAATAGAAAACAAAAGATTAGACTTTGTTAAGATTAGGTTTGACATCTTTATACACGATTTTCTCAAAATGAAGTCCGTGTGCCTTGACAGTATTGCTTATCAGTGTCCACTTTTACAATTGACAAACTCGTCAAAGTTAGTAATAAGTACGTATTTTTCAAAGTCAAATGGTATGAAAGTAACATATCTATAGTTATAAAATATAATTGGCAAAATTATTAAACTTGTTTGTACACAGATATTTTCACAATACATTCCCATATATACCAGTTATCGTGTTACATGAATAGAGATCGTGCAGTGGTTAGGTAATAAAGGGGAATGCGTTGTGCTTTCATAACCGAAGCACGTAATTACTGCGAAGCGAACGGCCCGTGTTTGTCTTCATTTGAAATGATATTTGTTTGTTAAACCTTTTCAAACCGACTTTCAAAAAGGATGTTCTCAATCCATCGGGAACTTTTTTATGCATGTTCACCGATTACTCGAAAACGGCTAGACTCATTTGTTTTATTCTTTTTTTTTTTGAAAGGGTATACTTTCGGATTTGTTCCATGGAATTTTCATCAAAATCGATTAAGTAGATCGGTTTTAAAAACAATTAGATAATTTCTAAAACTACTGACACGTTTTGAAAAATTATTTTTCAGTAAGATCGTTTATCGAGAAAGGTTTCAGGCTATATACTATATTTTTTTAAAACGCAATTAGATAAGTTAGATTTTATATCGAAGTAAAGAATTTACGTTTATATACTTAAAATTTGTGCCATTATTTATGAGTTAGCTTTGTTAAAATGTTTTTAAATTATTGAGTTGCTAGCTGCGCCTCGCGATTTCATTCACGTTCATGGTTACTGCTTCGTTCCTATGAGTCGTAGCGTGATGTAAAAGCCTCTAAAATTCCTCAATAAATGGACTATCTAACACAAAGATAGTTTTCATAATCGGGTCAGTCGTTACAAATATTACCCTACATACAAACATCTATATTAGTATAGACTAGCTTTCTATCGAGGTTTCACTCACATTTGGATGCTATTAAGCAATAATATGTCAACCCACACAAAAGTCAAATTTGGAAATATTAATGTATTATGATACTGTGTCACCATTATTAAAAAAATATCAAGTCTTATAAACTAAATAAGTACGGGAAAAAGTTACTTAAATTGATGTTTCGAATTTCAAGTGAGTCCATTTTTTGCATTTTATACAAGACTCTCAAATATTTGAAAAACTTTTTATTAAATAAAACATTAAATATATCAATCTGCTTTCAATTCATTACACATTTTATCAAAATAGAAAAGAAAAGATGGATATAGACGTCTTAGAACAGAAACAGAAAATTAGAAAAAAATTTGTTTGACATCTTTAGACGCCATTTTCTCAAAATGAAATCCGTGTGGCTTGACACAATATTGCTTATCATCGTCCATTTATGGTTACTGCTTCGCTCATAAATATCGTAGCTTGTATAGCACATAACCTTCCTTAGTAAACGGGATATTCAACACAAAAAGAATTTTTGAAGTAGCATTAGAAGTTTCAAAGATTATCCTACACACAAACTTACAAAACTTACCTCGTTATAACATTAGTATAGATCACCCTAGAAGCCCAATCTAGGTAATTTTGACGTGTCCTCCGACGAAAATTCGTTGTGTAGTATGCGCCTTTGAATCACCGAGACCTTTCGAACCAACTCAATAGCTGTAGGAAGCCAACAGAAGATAATTTTATCACCAATAAATAATTGTAAATGTACCTAACACGTCTATTTTATGAATATTCAAACCTATTTCCCAGATATACAAACTTCTGAATAGAAATAAAAAGTTTGCAAAGAAACTTGATCCGTTAAATAAAATACGATATAGTTAAACGAGGGCGAAAGAAAGCGAATCGTTAGATGAAGTTTTAAAAGGAAGACGGAAGTTTATTATTTGTTTAGATTCGAACGTATTTGGAAAGTGATTATATTCAGAGTGAAACCCATGCTGTACAAACATAATTTTTCTTTAAAACCGGCTTAAAAAAAGAAGCACGTTTTCAATTCGTAGCGTCGGTTTTTTTACGTTTGTTAATCGATTCTGTAGGTTATTTGTTATTCTATAGGGTTATACTTTTAGATTTATATATATATATATATATATATATATATGTCATCGAAACTTACGAAATTGCGTATTTTGCTTTTGAAATCGGTTCATTTTTTTATTAGTTTTAATTAATTATGGAAAGAATCGTCATACAAGCTCGTTCACCTGATGTAAAATAATCACCGCCGCCATTTGCAGCACCAGAGAAACCATAGACTTATGTAAAAAGTAGCGGCACCTATATTATGAGATGCAACTCTATAAGAACGTTCACAAATCAGCTGATTCTATAAACAGCATCAAAACTTATACAGCTAACGTTCGCAAGTCCTAGCGTGATGTAATATAACTTATAGCAATCATCAATAAACGGACTATCCAACGCAAATAGTATTTTTCAAATACGATCAATAGTTACAAATAGTTAATATCCGCTTAAGTATATGGAATATAAAAAATTTAAACCCCTAACCCTTATATTTAATGAAATTTATATATTTATATTAAAGGATAAAGGTTAATAAGGTTATATATTTTTTACAAAACTACTTCTCGTATTAAGCAAAGATGAATAATTTCTTTAAATCTTTATGAAAGTCTGAGAGCAAAATTTATAAGTGTAATTCTAGCCTAACATATATTTTAATAAAATTGTAGCTAACATTATGTGTCGTTGATATTTAAAAATTAAAAGACGATTATTATTACTAATTACTAGTAGTACTAAGAGGGGTCATTTAGTTATTACATGAAATATCATTTATAAATACATTTTAAATAACATAATACACACACGTTAGCTACATTTCTAACCTATATTTTATGAATAAGTTACATTAACGGCTTAAAAAATATGTTTACTTTTTATTTACAAAGTAAATAGTTTTGTTAAAAAAAAACTTTTAGTTTTAACATGCTAAATAGGGGCTAGTGCATAGTAATAAGCGCATACAGATTAAAAAGCATACATTACTTAATTAATTTCTTGTTCACTTTTACTAATTTATTTTATGTAAAGAATAAACACGGTAAGGTATAATTAATATAAATGCATATATTCGTATAGATATTATGCGTATTTTTTAAAATAAAAAAAAGGAAAGCTAGTTCATTATATTCACTATTGACATAAATTATAACATATAATATACAACACAATTTTGAATCATTTAACGATAATTTCACTAATAAGTTTTGCTCTCAGACTTTCATAAAGATTTACATAGGTATTTTTCATTGGTCTATACCTGAACGAATTCTATTCGAATATCTAAGGTCACCAACTGTTTGCAGGTTGGAGTTATTTCATGTCAATTACGAGAGTAAAACTTACAAATGTAATTCTCATCTAAGTGTCATTAAAATATTACGTAAATAATAAAGCTACCCGGAGGTTACTTTGCTTATTTTTGATGACACGAGGAACGATGGGGCATAATGGTGATTACGTAAACAATATTTATTTATTAATATTGTATATAACGGGTCTTATCGCGATAACTAATTCGAGAACTCGAAAAAGCGAAGAAAACTCGCGCACTCGCCAACGGAGGGCGCGCTGTTCACCAGTAAGCTCGTGACCACGTTGGATGCAACTTCGTCGAAATTTCGGGCAATAAAAAAAGTATTACTACCATTATGTCAATAATTTGCGAAAATAAAAATGAAATGTAACTTTTCAAGTCCTTTTTATTAATCTTGATACCTTAACACGAGGCTTAAGTATGTATATAAGTTTTTACTTAGTTTGAAAATTGTACAAATTGAATTCAATCAAAAGAAGTTTTTTGTTTTACTTATTTATCGATACAGGCGAATCTCTATCCAAGCTGCTATATCATATAAATTGTGTGATGACGTTATGTTGATAGTAAAACTTTTAAAGGAAAAGTTAATTTGATTATTTTTAGCGCGTTTAAATAAAATCTTGTTTTCAAACATTTTATTACATTAAATTTATTTTTTACTTTTTAGTTATCGCCATCAATATTTTTGTATCGTCTATTATTAAGTCATGCTATAGAAGATTGCTTTATATGAGCCACCTCAATAGGTAACAAGCCAAGGACTTCAAAAACATCAGTGCACCAAAATTTTAGATCGATTGGAGCAACGGAGTTTAGAATTGTCAACTTATTTTGTTTTACCTTGCATTCGTGTTCTCATCAAGTCCTTTCATTTGATACTTATATTGTAGGAAAGCATTAAAAATTGATCCACCATTTTTAGAAGTTCGCCATCTTGAATTAAGGTTTTCGTCACTTTATTTTTCGAGTTGTACTAAGCTAGCCCTTGCATTTGTTACTCACATTATAAGAAATCATAATTTTTTAGTTATTCTTAGCATGCCCTTTCATTTGATACCCATACTGTAGGAAAACATAAAAAACTTAGTCCGCCATTTTTCAAAGTTCGCCATATTTAACTTAGATTATCACTAGATTATCACATTATTTTTCGAACTGTTAGCTATATTAGCAAGTAATTGTGGGAATGAATTAAAAATAACTAGCCCGCCATCTTGGGTGTGCGCCATGTTGAATTTAGGATGACGTCATACCGTATCATAAATTGTCATCCAAACTAAACGTGTATAGAAAATTTCAGCATAATCGATTGAACTGGTTCAACATTAAGTAATAAACATATATATATATAGAAAGTTAAATAAAAGCTTGTAAAATAGGAGAGTAAGAGCTTTGCTTACTTGACCTGACAGCTGGGAGAGAGGGGTTAATAATTAAATACTAAAATTCTGCACACGAAGCACTCAAATATCCGCGTATTCCCATATTATATAACCTTTGTCCTTCGAGAATTGTGTTGTTCTCTATTAGTACAAATTTAAAAATCGTAGCAGTAGCTATACAAATTACTCATCACAAAAAAATGTAGCATTTTTCGAACATTTGTGGTCACATGAGGTGACCCGTTTGCTCATTTGTTCGATATTCTAAAAAAAAAATGTTGTCCTACACCTGCAAATAGAACATAGCATAATATAAAATTAAAAGTTTTAAGAAACCCCCGACAATGTATTTTTTGAGACCATATCAATGAGCCCCAAGACGACAAGGCTTCTGCTGGAAGTTAGCGAGGAATTGTGTTTTTTCCTGATTCCAGATGGTGCTGCAGAATCAGGTCAAAGTTACGAAACTATGTTATTTTATTAAAATTTATGTTTTTTTTTTTTTTTTACTTTATGCTTTGCTAATTAGATTTTATAAGCATTTAGCTTCCAAATGTCACATGTATTGTTCTTCAAAGTGTTAAATATGAAGAATATACGTGTTTTTTTTCTTATAGTATGGCGTGCATTCACGCTGCTTATGCGCAAATTATTCTGCCAATGTCACGTATGTTGGAGAAGACACGAAGAAGTCCAAACAGTTATAAATATGGAGATAAACTGCTACAAATCTACAACAATACAAAAATACAATGAAATCAAATGAATTAAATACAGCGTTTAACTCTACACACTGTTAGATAAAATATATAAACTTATAATTTTATTTTGATATACGTTTTAATTACATCGAACAGGTGACCACTCGTCAGATAGGCTGACGTTTTGACGTGCCACCTCATTTTAAATCATACGTTAAAAGTTCATTATATTTTACTAAAATCACTTTATTTTATATAAAATTCCAAAAAGGATAGTTTATAATCTTGAGTCAATACGCACTTCTGCTGTAAGTTACGGTAAGTTTTGCTGATTCCAGATGTTACTGCAGCATCAGGTCAAGGTTATGTAACTATGCTATTTTAGTATCATTGAAGTCACAGGCTAGTAAATTTCGAGTCGATTAGACCACTAGAAATTGCTCAGATACTTACAGCAAATAGAAAAGAGCCGACAACCTTCATAAATTATTCACATAACCATCTCGATTACTTCAGCTTCCAAAAAAACAGTATAAAAATTTGTTAAAGAGATACAATGCCACAGATAGACAGACATATATGCAGATACACAGACACACAGATACACTTGTAAAACTGAAAAAACCAGTTTCCCATTCTATCGCATCTACGAGTACTCTAGCTCCGATATATTCATGTTTAAGTTATAAGATACTACATACACGTGTAAAGGTAGCTTTAAATTAAGTCAGTTACTGGCTACAGTTGACGTCTATTGACTGACAATTTAAACACAGCAAGCTTATGATGCAATTTATACATAACCTAACATATATTTAATTTTAACATAGATAGAATGTATGTATAATTTAATAATTAATAGAGACAAATATTTGTAGACTATTTTCAAAATGGTCAGTTTTGTGAACTTTTCGTTGTGTCATATTACGTGGGTATTAATACAGAAACAGTTTAATTTTTTTTTAAAAACGTTTATTTTTTTTAATTAAATGATTGTTGATATAAATGCTTTGACTAAACAGTTTACTGGATCAGCATAATTACACAGATCGACTTAAAAAAATACTAAATATTTAGGTCAGCACTAACACAATTCCACTGTCTTTTCAAAATCCCAATGACAACACTAACGGATCGTCTTGAACGGTTTACCAACTTAACACTGTATTTTGTATTAATGCTAGTAACTGACTCTATCTAAATGCGCCTTGAAGTTAACTGCATTCCAGGCGCATGTAACCATGTTAAATGTAAAGTCGTTTATATGTAATTCAAAACTGTTTCTCTTAAGCTTGAATAAATAAATAGTTACTAGTGAAAACAAAGATAGTATGAAAGATGCAAGTAACTGAATTAGACTTTGTTATTGTTCATATTTAATATAAGTCTTATCGCGATAATTAATGGTAGTAATACCTTTTTATTTCCCGACGTTTCGACGACACCAGTCAGCTCGTGACCATGACAAATGCATTTGTCGTGGTCACGAGCTAACTGGTGTACCGCGCGCCCTCCGGCGACGAGTGCGCGAGTTTTCTTCGCCTACCCGCACAATATTAATATTGTCTTTACCGTTATTATAATGCTGGGAGCACACTACACTAACACAATCGGTTCGCGCGAACATTGTTCGAGGTACTTTGTTACTACTATGAAAATTGGATAGCTTAATCAACAAGTGCTTTTAAACACGACTGCGCGCCGCAAAAGAGGGTAATGTTTTTTTTTCACTTTATGTATGATGCATAAACGTGGCATACCTTTGTGGTAATATTAAGAAAAGACGCGCGGGCAGATCTTAATAAATAATACATCATTTGATTCGTCATGACGGCGCGAATGTCATAGAAAGCGTAAAAATTGGGAAAAAATAAATTAGGTGGTTATGGGCGCCATAATATGAACAAAGGAAAAAAATAAAAATCGACGAAGTTTGAAATTTTAAAAATAATTGTTAGGTTTCTCATATCGTTGTATGGTAGTGCGTCATTTTCAAAGTAAGATACACGTATTTTAACTTAATATGGTTATATTTAGTTAAAAATAAATGCACACATTGCCCTTAAAAGGGTGAAGCAGGGGTTGTAATTCTATATATAACACGGGCGAAGCCGGTGCTAGCGGCTAGTCTATACAAATAAATAAAATTTAAATGCCTGTTTGTAATGTCAAATTAACAGCTTTTCACTAAATGTATAATCAACTTTAATGGTATAATGGTACTGACATAAAAAACACAATTTTTAAAATTGTCTGTCTGTTTGTCACGGCTAATCTCGGAAGCGGCTGGGACGATTTTAAAGGGACTTTCGCTCAAAGATAGCTTATTTTATAAGCAGTAACTTAGGTTACTTTTATTAAAAAAAATATTTATTTTAAGAAATAAATAAAAAGAAGGTCATGCGTAAAAAAACAATGAAATAGTGAGCAATATACGATTTAAATAGTGAAATTATATTTATATAATGTACACCACATTATATAAATATAATTTTTCCTCAAATTAACGCGGATGAAACCACAGGCCGCAGCTAGTATTATATAAATACCAAATAACACACATCGTACAGACACTCTCACATGTTACACCGTTAATTTAAATAGTTGCAACTTCGAAATGTTCATATCATGGTATTATCACTTCAAACTTAGCTCCATTATGATTGACCCACTGACCTGACCATTGTATCTCTTGAGATAAACGCATACAAAGCAGTGAGTTCTCACTGTGCTTGCTTTTACTTATGAAACATTAAGTATATTTGCAGTTTCATCTATACGTTCTAGGTTTTATAATTTCTAAATTGTGTAGAACAAAGATAATTGTATGATCTACAATTTCGTCTGATTTTGTTCTATGATAAAACTTACGATTGGCTCAAAACACGCAAGAAATCCATTTTTGAAAATCTTTACCTTAAATATTTTTTCTGCAAGATCGGGATTAATGAGAACTTTTCACATGACATGTTTTTTTAATGTATGTATGGGTTAATATAATACTATTTGACGGTAAAAATCTGTACCCATATTAAACTTTGACAAGCTCGTCAATTGACGGTCCAAAGGTACTCTCGCCTGTCATTCTCAGCGACAGCTAGTTGCTAGGCAACTAGTATTGAAATCAATGATCTTGTAACAAATCTATAGTTTTAAAATACCATTTTATCTGCACCTTGAAGAAATCTCAGTAATATACGTTAAGTGAAATATGCAGACAATATGGGCTCTGATAAACAATACTGTGTCAAGCTACACGGACTACATTTTGAGAATATGGCGTCTAAGTATGTCATAACTTTTCTTAATAAATCTATTTCAATTAGTATAAGTCCATCGTTTCTTTTCTAGTTTGATAAAAAGTATAATAAATTAAAATCAGATTGGTATCGTAAGAAGTTTTATCTGATAGTAAGTTTTTCAAATATGTGAGATAATTCAAAATATGGAACACACTTCAATATTCTAAACATTAGATTAAGTAACTTTTTTTCGTAATTATTTAGTTCAGAACTTGAAATTTTATGAATAAAAATACGTAATGAATTATCAGAATACATCAATACCTCTTAAATTGCCTTATTGTGGGTTGACATATTATTGCTCATCAGCGTCTATATATGAGTTATAGCCACTCAATATTGAGCGCGCTTGGGATTAGCTGCAAATCCTTTTGCATAGCAAGAGCAAAGGCCTTCGCCAATAAACCGTTGTTTATACAACCAGGCTGTTATATAAATAGACTGGGTTTATCCTACGGCTTCGTTCGTGCTGGTCTTGATTTTGATAGAAAGAAAGAAAACTCTTTATTGACAGACACAGATACTACACCAAAAGATGAATGCAAAAAACACAAATGAAATACAACAATTAAAATAAATATGAGCCTGGTGTGCTTTAAAAGAGGAGACCGTTCAGACTATGAGATTCTTTGAATTTCGGCTGTTTTTCAGCTGTTCTACTTGTCAAAAATTTTGTCAATCTATTTAAATTTTCATCTAAAGCGAGTTGGTATTCCTGACAAACATTTTAAAGTTGTTTTCTATCCTTCGGGATCAGTGCCTTTTTTATGAAACCTTTTTAGACGCGTTGGCGCAATGGTCACTGCAACGGACTAAAGCGCTAACGGTCGCGGGTTCGATTCCCGCTCACGGCAAACGTGTGTATTGGCCATACAGATGTTTGTCGTGGTCTGGGTGTTTGTGTTAGTGTTGTGTGTTTCCGGACCCCCGACACAAGGTCATGAGATCTTAATGGGGGCCGTTGAGTGTCATGCGTTATTTATTCTTCTCTAAGCCCGATTCCTTCGGGGAAAATTGTTTTTCTAGGTGAATGGTACTTGTATGTTTGCCTTTTTATGTAACCCTAGTAATATGTATCTAATGATCATTGGTTGAGTCACTACTTACGCCTCACTAGGCGTAAAAGCGTAACAAACTCATACTTGCATTTATATTATTAGTTACTAGCTGCCTCTTGCGATTTCATTCGAGTTTATGGTTATTCTTCATTCTATTAAAATACATTAAATCAATAAAAAAACATAACACACACTACCGTGAATTTGATAAACACACTCATAAATACTCTGTTGATTTTAAATTAAAGTCCGTAGTCAAATTAAGAATGGATTATCTGTGGTCAATCGAGAAATCAGTTGAAAATTTAATGAACTACGATCGAATTCCGATCGCTAGGTGACCATTAATTTGTATAAATTATATGTTATAACAGACTGATATAGCAAATAATATATACAAATTAATGTATATATTATGTTATATCAGTCTGTTCGAGTGAATGTAAAATGACCACTTCTTATACAAAACATTTCATATACTGAATTCGGCATGGATTTCTTTTGATGTTGTAAAAAAAATCTAGCAAAAATCCTTATATATTTTTTTAAAGCAAACAGGTTTTTGTAAATAACTTTTAAGTCGGCAATTTTATCGAAGAACAGTGTATGCCACTTTTGTAGCTTAATAAAAGACAATGTCGATTTAACTGACATGTTGGGGTCACTTTTTTTGCAGATTCACTCTAAATCGTCAAAATGCACAACTATTGATGACACGTAATAATATTTGAAAAACGTACTTTCTAATAAAAACAAAACTTTTTAGTGAAAGCATTTTTCGAATAAAATACATAAAAACCCTTTAAAAAAATATACAAATTAAGAATATTCTACATGTATTTTATAATTGGATGCTGATAAGCAATAATGTGTCAACCCACAAAAAGTCAAATTCGGAGATATACATGTATTTTGATACTGCATTACCTATTAAAAACATTATTAAAAAACTTTTCAAGTCCTATAAACTAAATAAATACGGAAAAAAGTTTCTTAATTATTTGTTTCGAATTTCAAATGCGTGCCGTATTTTGAAATTTATACAATAATTTCAAATATTTAAAGAGCGCTGTATTAGATAGTATATTAAATATATGAATCTGCTTTGAATTTATTATAGCTTTAATAAAAAAAGAAAAGAAAATATGGACATATACTTCTTCAAACATATTTATTAAGAATAGGTTAGACATCTTTAGACGCCATTTTCTCAAAATGAAGTCCGTTTGGCTTGACACAGTATTGCTTATCAGGATCCAATTGTGTATTATATATTCATCACAGTCGGTCAGTTCATATCATCAGTTCATAAGAGTAATAAGAAGCCGGCATAAGGCAACAAGTCAGCTAGCACGATTCAGTACAAGGTGTCATTAAAACTGGCTTGCATACATCCAGTATATCAAAACACCTATTATGTGTTAGGCGAGAATTACATTTGTAAGTTTTACTTTCGTAATTGACATAAAACACACACACACATAACTCTGTATCCTGGTAACAGATATCTAGGTAATCTTACGAAAAAAGAGGTTTTTGTTTTGAACAAAACATTCAAAGAAATTATAAACGTACGTCTGTTTATTGATGTAGGTATTGATGCGTTATCTATGTATATCTATATTATATTTAACTCACTCTGTACATTCTTTCCGCTTCCATTTTATCGTATAAGCTGATTAGCGTTAAAATCGCTTGTTGTACATTTTTTTTCTTTAATGTTGAAATTGTCTTTCTCTTTCTTGTTGTGTACAATGAGTATTAGAATAAACAAATATACCTATGGTAATATATATGAAGGTAAAGCAAAGCTTATAAGTGTTAGTTTTGCCTTACAAAAGATGTTACAAGAAGATTGATGCCTACATTTTCAAAGCCTAACTTAATAGTCCAGTCAAAATAGAACCGACAAACATCAAATGTGCATTTTATTATGACTAGTTAAAATTGTCTCGCTCTGCGGACACAAATTGCGGAGTTCCATTCCCTAGTCCGGGATAATCTTCGCGCTTGGAAAAGCGTGATCACTACATATTACGGTTTTCATGATTACTGTATCATCCGAACTAGTAGAAATATACGTGTGTATTCCGAGGGTTATTTCGGTTGAAATGTATTCCAATTATGAATTGTGGAATAATATTTGTTTGTGTTTGTAATGTTTGATTAACAACATTGTTATGTTCTGTTATTGTTGTTATGTGTTTCTGTTTATATGTTATGGTCTTCTATAGGCCTTTATGTTTTAGAAGATGGCTGTTTTGAAGTTATTTGTTTTTAATATGTTTCATATATTTGTTTGTATATGAATTGTTAGATTAACAACATTGTTGTATTCTCTCATTGTTGTTATATGGTTCTATTATAGAAGTCTTTATATTTAAGATTGAGGCTGTATTTTAAAGTTATTTGATTTTATATATTTCACGATTACGATATCACTTTTAGAACCAGTTGTAGATATTAACTGATTGCCATGCGTTATTTCGATTGGAATGTA
The DNA here is from genome assembly GCA_037950945.1 of Hypolimnas misippus. Lineage (NCBI taxonomy): Eukaryota > Metazoa > Arthropoda > Insecta > Lepidoptera > Nymphalidae > Hypolimnas > Hypolimnas misippus. Next base: position 13,213,700 of record JBBEEQ010000023.1, read on the forward strand.
TTCCAATTATGAAATGTACTATGTATTTGGTTGTGTTTGAATTGTTGGATTAATAACATTGTTGTGATCTGTTGTTGTTTTATGGTTATATTATATAGACCTTTATTTTAGACGTATTTGACGACTTTATATGTCCTGTGTTGAGACTAACCGCGACACATGTATGTGATTATATAGCTACAGGAAAAAACAGTAAATTTCAGTCAATGCTTACCAGAGAATACACTGTCTGAGTATGGAACTCATAATCAACTCATAAAAGCTAAGCAAGAATCATAAATGTCAAAAAACCTGGCAGGATTCCGACAAACATTCTATTCAGGTGTAACGAGCGAATCTCTTTTTTTGTATTAGCGTAACTAGAGATGTAAAAAAATGTTTACAGAAGAATAAACTTCAAAATATTAAAAAAAGATACTTGTCGTAAACACAAAAATTCACTTACGAAATAGTATAAAAATAAATTTGTTCTTTACAAATAAAAGACTTACGAATAAAATGTTCCGTTATTTCAGCTTTGATTGTTATCTCAATACTGGACTAACGTAAAATAAATAAACAATTGCAGTAGTCGAAGCACGAACGTTCAGTTTAATTTATCCTGCGGAGTTATATAACACCGAAACTTTATAAATATATTATTCCAGTCTAAATTTCCACACTTGTTTCAGTCTGTAAATGTCCTACTGCTGGGCAAAGGCCTCCTTTGTTATTAAGGAGAAGGTTTAAAGTTTAATCCATCAACCCGCAGTGGAGCACCACTGCTGGTTAGCGGATATAGATGTTTCAGAATTTCCTTCCGATATTTCCCTTCACCAGTAACTCAAGATGAATTAAAACACAAATTTAGCACTTGAAAATTCACTCAGCGGTGCTAGCCGGGGTTTTGAATTCGCGATCATAGGTTGAGATCTACGTTTTTTAACCACTAGGCCATATCGGCTCCATTTTCCACGGTTAGAATCGCGATTTTGACGACATTACTGTATATTATAATCTCAGGCGAGATTTACACTTATAAGTTTTGCTCTCAGACTTTTATAGAGGTTTACATAAGTAATTTCTCATTGCTTTACACCTTAAAGAATTTATTTTCAGTGACATATTTTTGACAGCACTCAACTTTTAACACAACTTAAAACTTATCTAGTTCTATGTTACAGAATTGTTTTATATCGCTCTCGAGATTAAAACTTACAAATGTAATTTTCGCCTAAGGTTTATCTAAGTTACTTAATTATATTTACACTTGAATAAACTTGGTTTGTAAAATATCTTACAAAATTATACAGGTGTTAAAATTAAAAGTGACATTTAATAATAGTAATAATAATAGATTATTTTGAACACTTATGGTCTAAAATGGGTACTTATTACTTGGGCTCAATATACTCACCCTTCGGCGAGAAACTTTTAAAAATGTAATAAAAAATTTGCTCAAACCATGATAAAAATACTATAATTCTCCTGTATCGTTAACGTTAAACAATTTTAGTTACATAAATTGATCGTAACTTGGAGGATTTTTGCGCCCTTTTTACAAAACGATTCGATTAGAAACAGTCAAAGAATAGCTTAGTTAACCCTTTGTGAACGTTTGAAAGACTGTGACAATCCATAATTAATCAACCTTTTATACAATCAAGTGCTCATTATTTTCGTTGACGTTGAAAGTATAATAATTATTATTCTAACGTTTTGTAATAGGGCAGAAATGACGTCATAATACCTATATACATATAAGTATATACGTATGTATTGTAATTCTAAGTTTTACAATAGAAGTCAAACAAGTAGTCACCTGATGTCAAGTGTTCACTGCTACCTATAGTCAATGGCACCAGAAGACACAGCAACAAATATGTTGTCAGGAATGAAGAAATAATATAATAAACATAAATAAACGCATCACACTCAACAGCCCCCAATAGGATTCCGTTCAGACCATGACAAACCGACAAACATCCGTATAGCCTATACAAAAGTTTACCGTTAGCGGGGATCGAAGTCGCGACCTAGAGCTTCAGTCAGTTGCAATGACCACAGCGCCAAGGTGTCTGTCAAAGAGATATAGAATACTAGCGGTCCTGTGAGTGTGTGGTATTTGCCCTGGTCGTGGTTGTACGAGGAATACCACTTTTCACTATAAACAATACAAGGATTCTTTGTTATACATTAAAACTTAAAAAACAAACGGATACAGACTTGCACACTAAAAACTTGAGCGATACCTCAATTTATGTATATTGTAATTTGATGCGCTAAGGTGAAAATTTCATTTATAACTTTTACTCCCGTGAGACACTGTAACCTAGTAAAAGATAAAGTTGTAAGGAGTTACGAAAGCTGTGAATATCAAAAATAGGGCACTGACAGTAAAATCTTTTAAGCCTAAAGCAATGACAAATCTCTAGGAAAATGTGAGAGCAAAACTTATAAGTGTAATCTTGCCTAATTCTAAACTAAAATTTGTAAATCTGAGAGATACTCGTAATACAAAAATTAGTGGTAACATAAAATTAAGCAGCGTCTGAATATTTGGATCTAAATTATTATATTGGAGAATTACTTAATTTAAATACTTTTTAAGTCTCGTACTTTAAGATTGAAATAAAAATGACGAACAGATATAATTATAACCTAAAATTAACAAGCATATTTGTTCCAAAATTCTGGTAAATCTATTAAAATTGGAAAATCCACAAATGCGAACTGCAATTTTTTCGGGACACAATTGAAAAATTCCAAATCGTAAACGATTTCAGCTGAATACTCGTAAATCGCTTTAACTTTAAATCCAATACTTGTGTCGCATCCAATCCATCACATCTAGTTCTGATTTCAGACAGATTTTCTCTTCAATTTCAGAAACAAGATACGATTTTTTCAGATTTGTAGGTCATACAATAATATTATTGGGAAATACTTCCCCTTTATACTGTTATAGGGGTGTACTTATCATACACTCACATTTTTTACTTTTTCTTGCGATTTTCAAAACACTTTATTATTAAAACCTTGTTCTGACAATCACACACGAAAAAATAATTAGTCAAATGCAGATGTTCTGCGATTTTCGACAATTGATTTTCATTTATATCAATAACTAGCTGCCTCTCGCGACCTTTGGTTACTGCTTCGCTCCTAAGAGTCGTAGCATGATAATATATAGTATATAATCTTCCTCAATAAACGAGCTATCCAACGTTAAATGAATTTCCCAAATTGGATCAGTAGTTTCAGACATTACCCCCTAAATACAAACAAATTTTACCTCTTTATAATTTTAGTTAGACGTACCTGTGTCATCACGGGTATGGATACTTTTTCTTTTGGTCAAAGTGTGTCTTTCTTCTCTGGTAATTTATCTGACATCTTATAACTTATGCTGTATACATAATATTCTGATTGAAAGTATTCTATTTGAGGCATTATTTCCAACATGTTGTGTTTTACTGTATAAATATCAACCTCGTATAAGTTACTGTAAAAGAAGAATAAATAAGAATTTAGACGATGATACCAAACGTCCAACTACATTTGTAACTTTGCTGATAGAAATATATAAAGATACTTTTTTCGAGAAAGACAAGATATTTTTCTGGTACTTTCTAGCATCTGCAAAGATATTTACAATAGTTTTTTTTCCAAGATTTACGATTTTCGTGTAAACAGATTCTGACCCGCCTAATTCATTCCGAACCACCAAGGTTTTGTCAAATCGATTACCACTGTTCTCGTGTAAGGGGGCTATATCGTCCCAGTACAATGCACCTAAAGGTCGAAACATTTCAAGCGAGTTTATTACCTATTCTTTTAGGAATAGGGGTCTAAATCGTTTATCCCATAAAGTTTACGCTACGTTAGCGACACGTTGTTCGTGTCCCTTTTATTTTGAGACGTTGCGGTCTGTTGGGTACCTATTTGCTGTAACAAGGGAGATGATTTGATACACTTTTGAACATCACGGAGGCCTTGTTGGAAATTTTTGGGTTGTTTTACTACATGTTTTGTTTTAGATATTCAATAGTAATCTTTGAGTTAGTAGTTTTAAATGTCGTAGTTTTTTCCTATTATAATAAACCTAAATAAAAAAGTGGGCAAAACAACCTTGGGCTCGTGGATATTTAGATGCTGATAAGTAAAAATGTGTCAACCCACAAAAAGTGAAATTCGTAGATATTGATGTATTTTGAGACTGCATCACACTAAAGTCAAAACTAAAGTCACATAAACAAAAAAAGTACGGAAAAAGTTTCTTAAATAATTGTTTCGAATTTCAATATCGTTCCATATTTTGTAATTTATACAATAATCTTATTTATTTAAAAAAGAAAACTTTTTATTAGATTATATATTAAATATATCAACCTGCTTTTGATTCATTATACCTTTTATTAAAAAAGCAATAAAAATTTGGATAAATATTCATTCAAACAAATTTATTAAAAAATAGGTTTGACATCTTAAGTCGCCATTTTCTCAAAATGAAGTTCGTGTGGACACAGTATTGTTTATTAGCGTCCATTTCTTTGTGCTAAAAATATGTAGAAATATTCTGAAGATTTACTATTTAAATATTATATGCTTTGAATTTATGAGCCATTAAAATTCCATTTCACTCTTTTAACCCTTTTAAATGCATTGTTTATCAAAATAAATATAAAAATTTTACTAAGCATTTAATTTGGTTCTTTATTTATACTTTATATGGATGGTGATAAGCAATAATGTGTCAACCCACAAAAAGTCAAATTCAGAGATTTGATGTATAATACGTTACCTATTTTACATTATTCAAAAAAATTTCAAGGCAAGAAATTTTTAAATAAATATGAAAAAAAAATCATAATATCACGTTTCGAATTTCAAGTGCGTTCCTTGTTTTGCAATTTATACAATAAATATTAGAAAAACTTATCATCAGATAAAACTTTTAATCATGTCAACTGCTTTTAATTCATTGTACGTTTTATCAAAGTATCTATTCAAAAAAATTTACTAAAATAGGTTTGACATCTTTAGACGCCATTTTCTCTAAACGAAGTCTGGGTGGCGATGGTTCAACTGGTATGAAATAAAAAAAATATGCATTTAAAGGTTAAATGTAGATTTCTTCAGATAATTGTGTTACCATACTAAATTATTCAGACATTTTTAGCAGTTTAGCCTATGTAGATAGACAGATCACACACTGACTAACAAATTTATATTCGATTTTGTAATATTAATGTGGACGATATTTCTACTGACACGTGACCGATAATTTTATTATAGAATAGCTATGCGTTCGGAATTATGTAGATATTATTTGAAGCGATTAGCATATCAAAGCTTTTCATGATATTCTATTTGTAGGGTGGATTTAAAACTCACTTTTTATGTACTTTGTTTTTTTTTAAGATTCCATAGTCAATTCGAAATCTTTATAGTTTCGTAATATCCGTCTGCTTATATGCGTGTCCGTTTGTCTGTTCGCAGTTTAGCAGAGATTCTTAGTATTACAATACGGTAATTTGGCATAGATGCCATGCCCATTTACCCATGCCAAATAACATTTACTTTGTCAACGTGTTTCGCTGACAAAGTGATAAATTAAAATATTGAAAAAAAAATTCGGGAAGACCCTTTCACGAAAAGTGGGACGCAATTTTGGTTTCCCGGCTTTCTAATGCACACAGCATTCTATCTAGCTATCGTAACATAGGTCATTAAAAATACTGTTTCTATTGATCTGAAATCTACTTTAATAATCTGTTTTCGAAATATACAGATTCAAACTGGTAATGTTTGTTAGAGACAAGTCATCCTCGCCCTCGACTAATTAAATCTTTGCTTCAGTGAAAAAAACGCGGTAGTAGCACATTTAATGAATTTATATTTGAGTAAAATTTAAAATTAAAAAAAAAACACCTGCTGATCTTTGCTGCAGCATCACACCAAGAATTCCATAATTTTCCATAGTTATGTTGCATGCATAGGTGTTTTAGGTCACAGATATAAACCCCATAGGAAATTGGCAAGATACAATATTTTTTTAACTAGATGATCCTCGTGGTTTCACTCGCGATTATGTTTACTGCTTCGCCCCTATGAATCGTAACAAGAGGTGAATAAACTAAACAACGCAAAAAGAATTTTTAAAATCGTTCTAGTAGTTTCGGAACCTATTCAATGCAAACAAACAACGAAATATTTTCTCTTTTTCAAGTATCTTTCTGGATTTTCGTTTATTCGCGTCTGATATACAAGAGTTAAAAATCGAAACAGACTTCAGAAGCAAAATATATAATTTCATTTACTCTGACATAATTATTCCAGTTACCTTCATTTTATAAGCCAACTACTGAACCAATTTTGATGAAAATAGTTTGGGACCAATGGGGAAGGAACCCATTGGTAACAGAATTAACCAAATCAGTTCAATTGGTTTCGAATAATCAACCATTAAAAAAATCGCCGATGAATTGAGTACTCCTCGTTTGGTGGTCGATTAAATAACCTTATTATCTACATAATAGAAAAAAAATGAAGAAATACCTTTTTCTTATTCGTTATCTTCATTGTCGAAGGTCGTGCCCTAATATTCATTAACTGATTTTCAGACAAGCTTCCATTCTTCTCTGTCCTCCGCTTGCGTCAGGGCAGTTGGAATGGAGAGTCACATACTGCTTTTGATTTGGCCAATCCAATGGGTCGATGACCCCCATGATCTTTAATCCTCGATCTTACCAATTACCACCATTTTATCAAGATTATCTCGCTGTCTCCTGGCAATATGACCAAAGTAACTGAAGACTCGTTGGTAGCAGGTACTTAACAACCTGGTCGTGATCTTGAGTTAGTTGAAAATGGAAATAAATTATTACCTGCTAAAATCACACACATCCAAACGTATAGATTTCAAGATTATCGACTCAGCTATCGTATAAACATAAGACAGCTTCCTAAGACCTCTTCCAGGCCACTGCACGGAGCCAGTGAACCAAAACGAATCGCTCAACGAAACCAGCGGCCGACGTCTTACCGGAATTTATTGTGACATGAATATTGTACCTTAAATATATTTGCTACCATATAATTGTAAGCACCATTTTTGCTTTCACCACATTATCTCTTTAAATGAATAAAATTGTTTTTCTTATTATTAATCTATCATTTCAGTGTGTTAAATAAAAACATTTTGTTAGAGCCGCCTAAATAACCTTACGAAAGCTGTGAGTAAGACTATAACTATAATTTTAGCCGAATATTTTTAAACGAGTACAAATTATTATTAATACAAATAAATAAAATTGAAATGTCTATTTGTAATTTCAAATGAATAGCTTTTAACTAAATGTATATACCTACATCAAAACGTATTATTTTAAAATTTCGTTTGTCTATCTATCTGTCTGTTTTTTCCGGATAATCTCTGAAATGACTGGATCGATTTTGACGTGACGATCACTAACAGATAGCAAATGTTATAAGGAATAACTTAGGCGACTTTTATTTTAGATATTTTATTTATCATGTCCAGACTAAGTCACGGGCACCAGACAGTAAAGTATAAAACGAAGTCACATTCCGCCGATTGCACTCTTCAATCTTTTAAACTTCTAGTAAGAAATCTATCACAATAATATACTACTGTTAGAAAAAAAAACAGAAAAAAATATGTATATCAGAAACAGAGAATTGTTAAAGAGACATTGGTTTTAAATAACAAAAATTACTTCTATATTCGTTTCTATATTTAATTTTTTGTACATATTTTACATAAAAATGTATAGTATTTTCATATGTATAAAAAAAAAAAAAACAGAAATAAAGAACACCTGTATAAAACCTACATAGCTAATATCATTGTGCCCAAACATTGACGGCACTGCCTCTATAAGCGACCAAAAACTAATAAAATTTAATATTAAACTCACAATAATCCAATACTACTAATAATTTAGTTAAAGGTAACGTCATTTCGCACCGTATCAGTCAGGCTCACAGGAACTTCCGTTTCAGATGTTGGCATGGACGAAGCAGATAGGCGCCGGACATCCATCCGCTTAGAACCAGCACACAGACTCTTGGTGAGATAGCCACTGCCTATACAATATATGTGTACAATATTAATAGATTTAAGTTGCATCGTTTGTCATATGGTATCAATATTTGTGTGATATAAGGATAAAAAATTTTGATTTGAGAAAACTTTTTAAGTAAACAATAAAAAGTATTACAGATTAAAGTTTGGTTTTTTCATGTTGTTATAAATAGAACACACATTGTTTTTTTAGTACAAAATATTTTAATTTACACCTATATTATATCCGTTATCGACAGTCATAAATGTAACTTACTTAACCTAATTATTATTAAATTTAAAAACCAATAAAATAAAATATCACTAAAAGTTAAATACGGTAAATAATTTAATTACAACCAAAAACTGCACTTAGCAATAAATTAAATATTCAGTATTCATAAGTTAATATTCAGTAGTAAAGTTAACCAAAATAAGCTGTTTACCAATTCGGGTGAAAATATGTCACAAGAGAGCAATGAATTATTGTGCAGAAACTATTAAGGTTATAAACCATGCACTACGAATGATTTACAACCTTAATACTTTAAATTTTTGTGAATAATGCCTCAAAAACTACACTTCATGAGTATTACTCTGGAGAGCCATAAAAAACTCTGTAACACTGTAACAGATACGTCGTAATAGTTACAATAGCTGTAATTGTCAAAAATAAGGCTTTGACAGTAAATTCTTTCAGATGTAAAGCAATGAAAAATAACTTATGTAAATCATTATGAAGTCAGAGTGCAAAACTTATAAGTGTGATTCTCGCCTATCCATTAAGCAGCGTCTTCTTAAGTTCCAACATTTTGTACTTTATCACTTTAAACTTAAATGGTCGCTACATTGCTTAAATCATGTTTAATTAAATTATCATCTTCAAGAAATAAAAACCAATCTTAAAGAATAAGTATTGCTAAATTTAAAACATCCTGAGTATTACTATAAGATTTAAAAAACAAATACAATCTAATAATAGTAATCCCACTCAATTTGTTTTTTTTAGTAACATTGAATTTAGTGATCAAATTACTGTATGATGTGGAATATAATGTATTACAAAGTACACTATATAACATTCTCCATGCAGATGCGGTAGACGTATCGAAAGATCTCTGGAACAAAAGCCTGGCAATAATGAACTCGACGGAAGCGAGCCTCGACGTCAACAGATCAACGCCTATATACTCCATCGGTACTAACTTCATAACGCAATGGTAAGTTCACAATGTTCGCAGATTAATCTGCTTTTAGACTTAATGGTAGTGGGGTCGTAAACACATTTGGACGCTGATGAGCAATACCGTGTCAAGCCATACGGACTTCATTTTGAGAAATGGCGTCTAAAGATGTCAAACCTATTCTTAACAAATATGTTTTAAGACGTATATATCCATCTTCTCTTTTCTATTTTGATAAAAGGGTTGAATTAAAAGCAGATTGGTATAAAAAAGTTTTATCTAATAATAAGTTTTCAAATATAAGAGATTATTGAATAAATTACAAAGTTTAGTTTTGAAAATTTTTGAAGAATGTAATACGTGACCCATTATCGTAATACACGAATATGTCCAAATTTGACTTTTTGTGGGTTGACACATTATTGCTTATCAGCATCCATTTTTGCTCTCGGGTTACCTCAATCCGGTTAACTTAATGATAGCGCTGACAGCAGTATTTTAATAAAATAGACTACTGTGATTGGAAATATATATACAATTAGTATACTTTACTTATTCTAGGCTAAAGTCGAAATAATAAATCACAAAAACACATCACACTCAACGGCTCCCATTAGGATCTCATGATCGTGTGTCGGGGGGTCCGGCCCCAAAAACACAACAGCCACACAGAATCCATTTTGAGAAAATGGCATCTAATTATTTAAAAAATTAAAAAAAAAAAATTTTAAAGAAGTACATATACATCCATATTCTCTATTCTATTTGAATAAAAATATAACTAATTATAAACAAATTGGTATACTAAATATTTTGGAATAATTTAGATATAAAATTGCCTTTATACTTTACTGCCTTAGTTACATAGTTTCTTTCAGAGCTTCATAGCATTAACCTATATTCCATATGAAAACAATGAAGCCATTCACGTTCATTTGAAACATGAAATAATTTGAAAATACGAATGCGCTCCATTTTCGCTGGGTTTTAATTAGGCATTCATCAAATCATTAGTCTTACGCCATAAACTCGAAACTGAGAATAAATCTATATACATAAAAATGAAATTTTGTTTGTCTTGCTATTCAAGAATGGCTAGACTGATTTGGTTAATTTTGATCTTGAAATATTTGTGGAAGCTCAGGGAAGGTTTAAATGGTTAGAAACTTAAATAATAAGAAAAGGAAAACACTATAAGTGATAATTTAATTTTCTAACTTAAACTGTTCCTAGCTATGAAACATTTGATGTATTTTGTCAATTCAATTCAATTCTTAGATTTGTGGGATGTCTTTGTGTTTTAAGAAGTCACTTTATTGTCAAATATGTAAAGGTGCGTTCAGTAATTTATCTGTTTCATAGTTGTAGTATTATGGCGATGTCTTTGGTTTCTTTTTTTTAATACAAATCAGTTTTGTTTTAGAAATAAAAAAGTGTATTGCACTTAATGTAGATAAAAATTTTGTTTTAAGTTTTAACAAATTTTACCTCTTTATAAAATAAGTATAGACCAGCTGCTCAAAGCGGTTTCTCTCACGTTAATGGTTACTGCTTCGCTCCTATGATCCATAGCGTGATGTAATACGGCCCTAAACCTTTCTCAATAAAAGGGCGAACGAACGAAAAAAGAATTTTTCAAATCGATTTAGTAGTTTCGGAGCTCAATCAATGCAAACAAATATAAACAATATCTTTATAATATCAGTGTAGATTTAATCAGTTTCTATCCATCGATCTTTGTTTTGTCCAAACATTTGTGTAGTGTAAATTTGTAAGATTTATCTATAAATTATTATAAATGCAAAACATCGTAAAGATGGGTAGATATTTGAATGGTCTTTAAGGTTTGTTTTCACGCAAAAAGTACTGAACTAATTTTGATGCAACTTTACTATAACAGCTTATGAAATCACATCCAAATATACACACTTTTATATCAAAATACCACGCGGGGGAAGCCACGAGTGGTAGCTAGTTTTTGCTAAATACAAAGCAGAGAGATTTAAGGTCATTGAACTATTAAAGGGTTTTTCTTTAATATATTTGCAATTCTTATTAAACATCTTATACTTCTCCCAAACTGAAGAAACGACTTTTGCATACCAGTAGAACGTTTACCAGCTGATACTTCATTTTAATATAATTTACTTACTTTAGTAGAATATGTAGTAACTACGTTTCGAAAAATTCTAATAATGTTAATGACATTTGAGAAATGGCTTATAAATGTTTAACTTATTCGTGATACATTTTTTGAACAAGTATATACATATATCCAAATATTCTTTTCTATTTCGATAAATGGTAGAGTGAATTAAATCAGACTGGTACAATAAAAACATTTATCTAACAATAAGTTTTCAAATATATGAGATTATTGTATAAATGGCAAAATATGGAATATGGAACTCACTTGAAATTTAAAACATTAAATTAAAAAACTTTTTTCAATATTTATTTACTTTAGATGAGTTGAATTTTTTCGAGTAATGTTAAATAAATAACGCATTAACAGAATACATTAATATCTCTGAATTTGATTTTTTGTGGGTTGACACATTATTGCTTATCAGCATCCAATTGTACATATTGTATAAAAAAACAACCATTCCATATTAAAGACTAAGCAAACAGTACGGAAGCATTTATCTTAACAGTTTCAATTATCAAGGCCTGCGTGTCTTTAGACTAATACGTTTCCAAATTTAAATTATTCACTTCTTTGACTGTGAGTCGATAATATTACATAATGCCCAGATTTTTCACTAGAACATGCATAACGCGTACTGCACAAACATCACTCGACCGTAACGGCAGCGGCACACGACATGAAGATTGATTCATTTTTAATGAACTAATTTCCTCTTTCACTGAGAATGAACGATCATTCGTGCACATTTTTAAACTAGTTACAATCTGTTCTCCATTTAACGTTGAATATTTTGAGATGATTCGATTGCTTCGAACAAAAATATAGATGATTAATTTAATAACTTAATAGATAATTTTGGCTGCTATATTTCGCTTGAGATATTGCTTTAAGAAACCATGGTTGGGAGCACATATTACACACACAAACGCACATTAGCACCTTAAGATATTGTGCACGAGCAGAGATAATCATTAAAAGAGGCCATTCACGTTAGAACAGTCACACGGGTTGTCTCAAAGACATTGGTGATATTCTACGAGTACCATTTCGAATAATATGGTCCCTTTGTAACGCACGTATTGTAATTAATAACGTGCGGCTTGAGTATCACGCTTCACTGTGCTGATAACAGAATAAGAGACTTAAGTTTAATACCTGGAAAGTACAGTATTTAAAAAATCACTTTCCTTCGAACATCTAAAGAAACGTATTTATATTTCAATATTGTTTTATTGTAAGTAGTCATACATGCAAGTTAGAAATACGACTAACTCACTTACTTATTAGGAAATCTCCAAAAATATATAGACTTAAAATTGATAGATATGTTAATTGATGAGGGGAGTATCAGATAAATACAAAAATCAGCTCCGAATATAGTAAAGGCCCATAATTAAACCTATGAGAAGTCGACGAGGGTCATCAACAAAATATAATTCGATACCATTAGGATGGGTCAATTAATTGAAACTGCTAAACTAACTCTAATAAATTTCGCACAATCTGATTGACTTAAGGCTATTAAGCACCAAAGGCTTATTGGATCGATGTACAGAAGTTTATATGAATAGAGTAAGCTATTATGCTCGTGGTCCGAAATCTTGATCAGATGCCAAAAATGTTTGATGATTTAACTAAGGACTTTAAAATTTATTTTAAAGTCTTTAGTATAAGTAATTTTCACATGAATGACAATACATTAACAAATAAAAATTCTTACTGTTTTGCATTTTTTTGGGATAAATTGGGAATAGAGATCATTCATCAGAACACTTTTTCTTGTGTACCTTCTTGCTGTTTACAAAATTTGATAATTTATAAAAACGATTCTATTTCCAACAGGAAACTACAGAAGTTGAAGCAAAGAACGTGTATTGGCAGTCCCACTTATCCTGAATGCCAAGGCTACATGATCAGCAATGTTACCAACTACACTGATGTCTACTTCCTCAATGGTACTTTGGATGAAACTATTGATTTGGTAGGTCATTTATTTGTAATTAATTCTTAAGTTTTTACGTTGAAATTTTCTTTTAAAATAATTTAAATGGAAACTTCGAATGAAGAAAGAAGTGATGAAATTTTTTACACTTATCACTTAAGATTAGACCACAGACTTCTCCGCAGAACGTTTAGATTAAAAGAGATTGAAAGAGATTAAGAAAAGTAGTTATGTATTTTTATCTACAAAGGGGGTGAAATGGACCTCCAAAATTTTAATGGAGATATCAAACTTAATGCAAGCTAAACCGCGAGTAAAGTTTAGTTGATAAAAATATTTAAAAAGATAAATAAGCTATTTAATAGCAGTCGTTACTTTTGGCATTAAAAATTGATATTTTGGCGTTAATTTCTTATATATTTTAAACTTTCGCGATTTATGCATATTATACATTATTATTCATATTTAATATAACGGATCTCATCGCGATAACTAATGGTAGTAATACCTTTTTATGGCCCGACGTTTCGACGAAGTTGCATTCGTCGTGATTATGAGCTGACTCAACTCAGCTCAGCTCAGCTTACCAAATCAAAGTTATTCTGCTACTTAAAATTTCACTAAATCATTAATAAATAATCAGTAAATGTTAACTCTACTAACTACTAAAAATATCATCCATTATCATCTAAAAATAGTTGCATAGAAATCTCTTTGTTCATTCAGATGAACTAGTTTCAACTGTGACAGAACATTTCTATCTAAGTAATAGTATCGTGATGCACATCACAATGGAACTGACCATTTACTAAATCAAAATCAATAACAGTATTCTAAACATCACTGTCTTCTTACGTTTTAATCTTGGCCCTCAAATTTATATACTTAGTGTATCTACACTATTGACTACTTGTATGTTGACGTATTTGACCTATTAGTGTGCATATTGTTTACTAGTGTTGATATTTTCTATCTATGTGTATTCGTAACGATATAAAATAATTTTGAGTATGTGTGTAATATCAATGTATTGACTACCTCGCCCCCCGTCAAATTGGCTGATTTTGAAAGTTTGTTCGTAGAATTGAGTGCGTTACGCGTCAAAATGCTTAGTTATTTAAGGTTTTAATAAACAGCGAGACTTGATAAGTGGCCAAAGAGTAAATTAATTTTTTTCATAAAAAATTTCCATGGCGAACTTAAGACTTCAAAATGTTGTAGAAAACATTAATTGCATGCCTTTTAGTTCATTTGTATCTCTTAGGTTCGTTTTTGAAGCCGGGTTAATTTTTTCGAAGCTCCAAGCATTCAAGCTATAAATACTTGTTATTGAGTTTTCCGGTGGCCATCTGTGGACTTCATCATCAGTTCCACTTCACCAAAAGTGACTTTCTGAGGGTAAATACATAAGTTACTACCAATAATACCAAAATCGGTATAGGTGTGCCTATAATATTTGAGGAATTCCCTCGATTTCTCCAGGATCCCATCATCAGATCCTTACCCCAAGACAATGGGACCACCTTGGAAGATTGGATTGATACCCTTTCAAACAAAAGAAAATTGGAAATCGGTCCACAAACGGTGAAGAAATCGGTAAAAATCCACAAAAAAAAGTCCCCGACAAATTGAGAACCTCCTTCTTTTTTGGAAGTCGGTTAAAAAACAAACCGCAACTTTATGAAAAAAATGTAGAATAAAACCGAGGATTGTTATAAATATGACAGAAGTTACCGTACGAGCTCGCAAAGTTCTCATTCAATGAGGCCGTTCCAAAGCGTCACATTACTTGTATTGTGAGGATATATATTTTCGGTGTTACAATAGAAATATTACTGTATTCGAGGAAAGTTTATTTACGCTGTATAAATAGCAACCGTTCTGGCATTGTTTCTAGTTTGAGCCTTTGTCCTTGTGGGTCTTCCCACTGTGCCTTAACATAAAACTGTCGGTCCCGATTGTTATCACACACGCCTGATAATAATTTTCGCTGTTGATAGGGAAAATGGTATAGTTTAAAATGTTACTATCTTATCCTCGAAATTTGCAAAAATCAGATAACAAATGCGGTTAGGTTAATAAATGAAAGACAAAATAATCACGAAATTGATCCTTGATTAAAAGTCAAAATGCGAGAAAGACTAAGTTTATTCTAAATACTTAAAAAGTTAGGAATATTTTATTTTACCTGAAAAAGATTACACTTAAATAAAATAATAGTCAATATATGTTTTCATTTTATTTTAAGTTATTGACAACTTATCAGTAGATAATTTTCTAAAAATTCCATAATTGTATTTCGACAATTGAAAATTAAGATCTTTTCCGATCTTTTATTTCCAAATAAATCAACGAATCGCGAAATAAACCATTTGGTAACCAATTATCCTAATTATTTTTAAATGGAAATTTCTAAATTTTAATATGTTATCTCATCTATAAAAATATTGTTTGTTTGTTCAAATCTTTAATATTATATAACCTTCAGTAGGTGGCCCACAAATTTCACGGGCAAATATTTTACACTAGTTGTCCCTCGCGGTTTCATTCGTTTTTACTGCTTCGCTCTTATTAATCGTAACGTGATGTAATAAACCCTATAACCATTCTCAATAAACGGGCAATCCAACGCGAGAAGAATAATTCAAATCAGTCCAGTAGTTTCGAAACCCCGTTCAACACAAACAAATAATCAAATCTTTTCTATTTATAATATTAGTGTAAATTAACGAGACAGCCGATGGCGAACAAGCTTGTAATTGTAATATTTAAAAACGCTTGAAAGACCTATTTTAATAGTGCATATTTTGAATATCATTTTTTTTATTTAATCCATACAATTATACAAGCTTGTTACCATGAAAGTATATATAAGTAATAATAACATTACAAAAAACTACAAATGTTTGCCCTGACATCGAGAATCAAATGAATACAAGTGTATTTAACTTTCAAGACAATATGATAACATCATTATAATTTGTACTTATTAAGGAAATATGTAAGATAACAATAATGTTCATAATTAAAATAGTAACTATATGGACGCTGATATGCAATACTAAGTCAAGCCACACGAACTTCATTTTGAGAAAATGGCGTCTAAAGATGTCAAAAATATTCTTAATAAGTTTGTTTTAAATAGGTATTTATTCATATTTTCTTTTCTTTTTTGATTGAAGTTGTAATGAATTAAAAGCAGGTTGATATATGTAATAGATTATTTAATAAAAAGTTTTTAAAAATATAAGATTATTGCATAAATTACAAAATAGGGAACGACCTAGAATTTCGAAACAATTAATTAAGATTTTTTTCCATTCTTATTTAGTTTATATGACTTTATTTTTTATTGAATAATGTTAAATAGGTGATGCCGTATTAAAATACGTTTACTTTTTGTGGGTTGACACATTATTGCATATCAACATCCATATACGATACTATAATGTCTAAAAGGAAACCGCGGACCGCGGAAATTTAGATAAAAATAGCGGATATATTATATATGAAGTCTGGCGGTGTCAGATGTTATTTTGATAGAGAGATTAAACCTATTCTCACTCACAGCTTGAAAAGAAAGATAGCACGATAGCAACAATATATCTAAAGTCTATAGAGATTATGCCATACATAAGAGTTACATAAGAAATTATTGATTGAATGATTAAACTTTTTTTTTTATAAATTTTTAATCAAGACACTTATTTAAACAAATAATTCTATTAAAAATAAAAAGAAAGATAAATTAAAAATAACTATATTAAACCTAAGTAACTGATTAAACTGAATAATTAATTTATAATGAAAAAAAATGATTCGAAAATTCGTGACTTTCGTTCAGGATATTGTTGCAAAATAAAAACAAAGTAAGGAAAAATAGATTATATATAGACTCTTGCATCCCTCGTTTCATAAAAGCAGTTCAACAAAAACTACACGCTGAGTCCTATCGAGTGCTGTATATTCACGACTGAAGAGACTATTGACTCTTGATGGTGCTTTTATTTCTGATTGAAATATACAGTATTGTAGATAGGGTTAATTTTCACTATTATTACAAATGCGCAGTGAGTTTAATTCAAGCGACCTCAAAAGGAAAGAGGTAGCCAATTCGTAATGTGTTTTCAAAACACTGTCATTTCGTTACTGATTTTGAAAAACACTTTTTTTTTAGATTGTAAAATTATTTGAAGGATATACTTTCAGATTGGTTCCATAGACTATTTATCAAAATTTATTTTTATTTTATTTTATTTACTGGTATCACTTTGTCTTCCGTGTTAACAAAATTGCGTATTTTGCTATTCATATTTAATATAACGGGTCTTATCGCGATAACTAATGGTAGTAATACCTTTTTTATTGCCCGATGTTTTGACGAAGTTGCATCCGTCGTGGTCACGCTGACCTTCGTTACCGTTAGTTATCGCGATAAGACCCGTTATATTAAATATGAATAGTATAAATCGCGAAATTTAAAATATGTAATTGCGTAATTTGCTTTTGAAATCAATTACCTTATTTTTAAGTCATGAAGATATATTGAATTTGTATATTTATGTTCTATAACAATGCGTTTGCGTGGTCCGTTTTGCCATGCAGTAAATACTGTAAACGTCCGACAGAAACAATTTTACGACAGGACATTTTATGTCACTATAAACCATAGAACGCTAGCAAAGGTTTTGAATTGACCCTACAGATAAAGTGATTTTATGTTGCCATAAATTTATGTATATGTTTTTATTAACACTATTTTAAAACACGTACTAAAATTGATCAAAATATTGATATGTATTTTATAATTATTTTTAGAATTTTGTATTTGAAAAGATCCCTTTGGCACTTTAAATGTCATACTTATTCCAGTTTAAAAACCAAACTACGAAATCGAATTTGATGAAAATTGTGTGACACTATTGGGAGAGTAGGGTAATCTATATTAATATTATAAAGCTGAAGAGTTTGTTTGTTTGAACGCGCTAATCTCAGGAACAACTTGTTTCTAATTGAAAAAATATTTTTGTGTTAGATAGTTTATTTATTGAGGAAGGCTATAGGATATATTACATCCTGCTACGACTCATAAAAGAAAAGTAGGAACCATAAACGCAAGACGCGATGACTAGTCAAACGATAAAATGTTTGACCAAATCTGAACGATTTGGTTAATTTCCATTTTCGAACAATCGGCGAACATACATAACAGAGTCTCCGGCAAATTAAGAATCTTCTTCTTTTTATGGAATGAAAAAATGAAAGGTTACCATAAAAGAAAAATGTATGTGTGTTTCAGTTATCGACATTTCTGTTCTTGCTTTAGAAAAACCACAATCAGATTCGCACTCTTGTACTGGTTTTTATTATATGTTGTTATAACGGTAGTAGAAATACGCACTCTAAAAATTTCAACTCTAATTATTGAGGTTGAATTAATGCACAAAAACAAAAAGTAATCAAGCATGAATCGATTGTGAACACAGAATCCGGTAAGCAAGTCTGACTTGTTTTTTTGCCTTTTTTATTTATTTTATTCCGATAAAAATAATCTTTCAAATATAAATAGAAATATTCTAAAAATAAACGCTTAATTGCTTGAACATGGAAAATCTCTTTATGTCCTCCACTCACAGACTCTTTGTATTGTTATGTTTTTTTTCTCAATAAAAATAGCTAGCAAACGCGCAGGCGGGACACCTGACGCTAAGTAATCACCATGGACATTTGCAACACCAGAGGAAGCCAACTGAAAAACGAATAAGGAACAACATAGGAGAATATAAAAAAAGAAAAGGATTGAGGGAGGGAGTTAGACTTCCGACTTTCTAACTTAACCTACGAAATACAGTTATATGAGCTAGTTCACGGCAACCTTCTAAGAAAGTGAGGTACTGTCCAGGTCGAGTCAGCCCGTATAGGAGCTGTAGTCCATGGGCTATAGCTAGACCTCAAACTAATCTATTAACCTGACTAGAATCGAATTTGTTAAACCCGACTCCACCTGATTCTTGTTTGTCATAGCCCTAGTGTTTTTGTTCGGACGAGTTGAGGGTGAATCCGTTTGCCGTAAAGGGCAGTCAGGAATGTACCTCTAAAGCCGACGACTGCGGGTTCGAACACCGTTAGGGGCAGATATATTTGTATAAATTTAGTTTTTCTTGGTCTGGGTGTTTGTCATTGTTGGTCTACAATGTCCCAGAGTGTAGTATCGGTCTTAAATGTTACCACAATCACCTGATAATAATAGTAATCATAGTAGGGATATTATTTTAAATTATTACTAACTTGCCCTCAGTGGCTACGGAGATCAGATGGCAATTGTTCTGTATAAAAATAAGACTAAAATAATTAGCAGACCCTCGTACTTATAACAGAGAAAAATGCTAGGTAAAAGTAAAAAGATATTTTTGGTGATGCGTCGTAACTTTTCACTACGCGACCTCGCATCGTTTCATGTCATCGTACGTGCCACGACATGACATCGCGTCGTTTTGTATTAAATGGGACCACGATGTTATTTGTATACCCATGTTACTATTTTTTATTTGTGAGTTATCGAGTCACAGAAAAATTAAAACTATCACTATATGAGTAGATACGTAAAGGTGCCTGCTGTGTTGTAATTCTTGATGCGATAAAAAAATATTTTATTTGTCCTACTTTTGGATAACTAAGAAATAATACAATGTGTAACAAGAAAATATCTCCCCTCATTGTGGTTAAGATTTCATAGCTGTATTAGCAAGAGTAAGTACACTATACCGTTCCGCTAAAACGGCGCACTTGACAATTGTCCTAGCAATCCAGACGTCCATTAGGAAAATTGATCACTTACTGTTGTATCTTTCTCGTTGTTAAAGTGAATTTTTCTCTTAGCCATTTTAATCCAACGTTTGTTCATTCGGAGTATTAAAACCTTGATTTTATTGTATTAAGTACGTAAAAATATAGTATGTTAAACCGCATAAATGTACCACTAAATGGCCAAAGAACTGGGCAAAAACTCTCATGTTAGAACAGAGGATGCCCAATCCGACACACTTTTTTATTATGAGTTAGATATAGTTCTAACATGAGCTCCTCACCGATAAATCATCGAAGACGTTAGACTTGTAGTAGATTTTATGATTATTTTTGTATGAAAAAGGTAAAAAAACGAGCAGACGCAGCTCACCGTGTGATCACCGCTGCCCGTAAAAATTTATAACACTAGAAAAGCCATGAATGCCGAATCGCCGGCTTAAAAATGAATGCGCTAGGTAATAAGAAAAGGGATTGAGGGTTAGACTTCCAGCAAATTTACCGTTATATAAAAAGCAACTTTATCTATTAACCACTTTGCACCGATTTCCTGTGAGAGTATGGTACTACACTGGTCTCTGGAATACGAGCTGTAATCAGTGAGCTACAGGTATATATAAAACAGAAAATTTCCTCAGTCGATAGCTCCAAAGTCGCTAACACAGCGCAGCGTGTCGAAATAAAATATTTATACAATATTCTTTTTTACGTACTAAATATAAATAAAACATACCAGCCCCGTTCATTCATGACCTTCAAGAGATATTACATAAACTGAACGCGTATAGCTTCGTTATGAGGGTACGGCTGAAGCAAAAAGAGTCTGCATTTTTCGTGTTTTTAATATAAAAGTATTCTGTGTCTGGTACTCAAAAGTTCAACCATTGTTATTGCGCTGAGTTGAACCGAACTATTTGGTGTTTTTTTTTTTTAAATCAGTTCGTTACTGTTTTGCGGAATTGCAATTTTCTGGGATCGCAAGTGGGCTTGTCGTGTTGAGAGCGTTTTATGTTTTTGTAATTGTATTATGATGACTTGTTTTCTCTGTAGCGCGTGCATGAGACGGAAATTTTATACACATATGGAAAAATTAGAGACAGTATCTTTACCACAGATGATAGTATACAATTAGCACATTGTATATTAGAATTAAATCGATCTGTGTAAAAAATTGTGACTCATGAATATCTAAATAAGAATAATAAAATATAAAATTTTAAAACCTTTTTAAAAAAAACAAACCGACTTCGAAAACGAAACAAGCAAACTAAAATGCAAATAATAAATATTTCCTACAACATTTTGTAGTCGGTATATATAGGATCTGTGAAAGATTCTGAGGTAGGTATGACTTTGACACAAAGTCGGGAGTTCTGACAAAATAACATTGAAATCCTTATTCTTATCACGGAATAAAAAATTTACCCCCAATGGAATATTTACAAGCTCTTGTTTTGTAAATTCTACTTTTTATCTTTCTAAAACGATTTCTTTTTCAATTCATGTTCTACTGACATTTCACATTTTAAGTGACTTCGAAAAAGAAGTGGGTTTTATTTCATCGGGGAGTTTTTATTTATTTTCACCGATTACACGAAACCAGCTGAATCGATTTTGTTAATTTTTTTCATTAAAAAAACCGAACTGCTGTACCGATTGCTTCGGTTTTACGATCTAATTTTTGAAGTCGCTTGCTTTTTTAAACCAAACAAATGTTACTAATAATTTCAGACGTGTCACACCTGTTAAATACGATGACTCAGTTTTTTACTATTCGTTCCTCTAAAATCCAATTACATCATATAAAAGAGGACGCATCAAATAGCATTTGATCTATCATAAATCACATCATCGATCAACGAAACGTCAACCTAATAAGCTTTCTCGAGTTCATCATTTTGTACATTCATAAATCAAATTACGTCTAAAATATCGCGGGGCATAATCAATAATATATCGCATTTCACATTCCTGTCTATCTGATTTCCATTGTTTTTGATGTTTATTTCGTAAATAAACCTAATATTTTCTGGTTAGCTTAGTTGTAACCTTTTGAAGACGAGGTTAGCTAAAGATAGTTGTTTGATGACGATCATTTATTTATAAATTTTATTAAAACCAATGACATTTTATAAGCACGCTGATAAGCAATACTATGTCAAGACACACGGACTTTATTTAGCTAATGGCGTCTAAACATGTCTAACATATTCTTAATAAATTTGTTTGAAGAAGTATATATCCATCTTTTCTTTTCTATTTTCATAAATTAAAGTAGATTGGTATCATAAAAATATTTATCTAATAACAACTTTTTCATATATATGGCATTATTTTATATATTGCAAAATATAGCACAGAATAAATTAAAAACATTAAACTAAGACACTTTTTGGAACTAATTTTGTTGAGATGACTTGAATTTTTTTAATGATGTTAAATAGATAACGTATTATTGGAACACATCAATATCTCTGATTTTAACTTTTTGTTGGTTGGCACATTATAGCTTATCAACGTCCAAGTATGAGTATGTCATACAATATGGCCCCAAGATTGTACCCTTTTCCAATATTGACAACTAAATTTTTAATTGATAGCGAGGACTATACAGGCCTTACAAAAGTGAAAGACATTTTGGGTTTCATAATTCATATACTAATTTTTGCAGTTATAAATTATAATTGATTAAAAAAGTAAAGTGAAGTAACAGCCTGCAAATGTCCCACTGCTAGACAAAGGCCTCCTATTAAGGAGAAGGTTTAGAGCTTAGTCCACCACGCTGCTTCACTGCGGGTTGGGGAATATACAAGTGTCAGAATTTCTCCCGGCACATGCAGGTTTCCTCACGATGTTTTCCTTCACCACCGAGCTCGAGATGAGACACAAATTATAGCACTTGAAAATCCAGCGGTGCTAGCCGGGGTTTGAACACGCGACCATCAGTTGAGATCGATGTGTTCTAACCATTAGGCCATCTCGGCTCATTGATTATAGGTATGTATCAATTACAGGCAGTAATGTACTTTTTTTTAAATATACATTAAACGTTTATGTTTCATTCATCATGATCATATCATTGGTTTCAATAGTTGCGCTTCTAATTAAAAAATAATTTGTTGGAAATAAAAAAAATACCAATTTTACCAATTTTTAAATCAAACCGACATTAAACGCTTAAAATAACAATCTGTCAATAATCCAGTGCTCAAAAAGTCCTTTCCTTCTTTAAAAGGTAGATACAGAACTTCAATGCACGCCGCTTCACTGGGGATATGCACCTACATATTTCACAATTTCCCGTTTTTTTTTTTTTTTATGCCGTCAAACACTTCTTGCATGGCAAGAATTTTTAATACGTTGGTCATAGGTTATTTCTTTATTTACATTTTACCGCTAGTTAATTTTTTGCGGCATATCTTTTAGTCTTTTCTGGGGTCTATTTTTTTTTACCCATTTTTCTTTTCTTTTTTTTTTTTTTTTTTTTTTTCATTTATCTTATTTTATATTTACAATTTCTTATTTCTAATTGTACATTTCCTTACGACTATTACATTTTAAAACCAACTATTTACATTATCATTCTTGCCGACGGCTTGAGGTTGCGGAGGTTACAGAACGCAGACATTGACTTAAAGCTAATAAAGTTTTCCAGTTAAAAAATAAATTTAATTCAATTACTATTAAAATTACTATTTAAATTATTTACAATTACGAAATTAGGTTAAAATGTAAAATACAATTAAATAATAAAATTAATTAAATGTTAAAAATACAATTAAACTAATAAGTTAACAAATTAAAATTAAAGTTAAAATTATAATTTAGATAAATTATTATTAATAATTCAATAATTTAATTTATATGTAAAATAAAAGTTTAAAATTAATAAATTAAGTTAAAATAATAAATTAAAGTTTAAAATAATAAAATAATAAAATGTCACCTCGTTTTATTGCGTTCTGTAACTATTTTTGCCGTCTTGAGGCAGAACCGCTCCAGATACGGCCTGGAGTGCTTATCCGATATTAGCTCTGCTATTGACTCCTCCGTTAACTTTTTCCCAGTACTTAATTCCAGGTCGTATCTGTCGCGGTCGTGCCTCGGGCATTCGAGCAGAACATGTTTTATAGTCTCCGCAACGTCGGGGTCGCACACGCAGCCAGCACTATCTTTCAATTTAAACCTATGAAGATAGGCGGCAAAACCGCCGTGGCCCGTCAGCACTTGCGCCCATATAGACGTCTTATCGAGACACTTCAGGGCCCGATAAGCGCGCCATACATCCGGGAAGAACATGCGGGTGACCTCGGCCGTGGTTCCACCGGTGTACCTCTCGTTCCACCGCCGGACCACGCCCTCTCTCACACGTCGTTTGACGTATGAGATTGGACACCTGGCATACGCTGGGGCGACCCTGGACTGAGCCGCTAGCCTCGCCAACTCGTCGGCGCGCTCATTGCCGGGGATCCCGACATGAGCCTTCACCCAAAAGAACTGGAGGGTTTTACCCCTCCCCTGCAACTCCCTAATATTCTTTCGAATATGGGTAGCGAGGGGATGGTGCGTGTCCGGGTTCCGGATCAAATCGAGCGAGGACCGGGAGTCGCTGAGCACAGCCGCACAGTCGAAGCCCCTCGCGACGACCAGGTCCGTAGCCCTGGCTATCGCGAGCAGCTCCGCCTGAAAGACGGTGCACACCGACTCCAGCCTCAGCCGCTTTGTCCGGATCTCGGTCCCATCCCGCCAGTAGGAATACGCCGCCCCGACCCCGTCATCCGATTTACTACCGTCTGTATAAATCAGATGAGCGGGGAGCTGCAGCTGAGCCACAGTTTCGGGGAGCATATTCTCCAGACACCGGTATTCAACCTCTGGTTCACTGGCGGGGTGGGGGGCCTTGATAAAGGCCTCACGCTCCTCCAGTTCATGGCATTCCAGCTCACCAATCGGGCGTCCCCGTTTGCACTCAAACAGCCGGGCCACCTCCCAGACTCGAAGATCGAGTGGGAGGAGACCCGCCAGCGTGAGCGCTGCATTGAGCGACACCGTACGATGTGACTTAGCAATCTTCTGTGCGAAGCCCCTCTGGACGGTCGCAAAGGTTTTCCGCACAGAGATCTTTTCGGCGGCCTTCGCCCAGGAGCTCGCGCCGTACAGGATAGTCGGTTCGACTACTGCGGAGTATATCGTCCGGATGATCTCCGGACTCAGGCCCCATTCCACCCGAGCCATCGTCGACAGTTTCCTGTACAATCCCGTTGCCTTACGACAAGCGTAGGCAACGTGACTGTTGAAGGTCAGTTTACTGTTGACGATGACTCCGAGGATCTTGAGCTCGGTCACCATCGAAATGTCAACGCCGCCCAGCTGCACAACCGGAGTGTCATACTTAAGCTTACGCGTGACTATCATCGCCTGGGTCTTCTCGGCGGAAAAGCGTAGCTTATTTATGACACCCCAGTCTCGTGCACAAGCCAGGGCAGCATTGGCATCCCGCTGGATCCCGAGCGCCGTGTGCCCGGAGAACACCAAAACGATATCATCCGCAAATGCCTGCACGTACGCGCCCAGCCTATCCAGGTCGTCCAGGAGGGGGTCCAGCAGCATGTTCCAGAACAGAGGTCCACCGATGGAACCCTGGACACAGCCCTTGGTCTGTGTCCTCCGCACTGTTCTTCCCGCATAATGCACAGCAACGCTCCGATCCCGGAAGTAATCCTCGACAAGACGTCTAAGGTTTACGGGGATACCCTTTTCCATCATTCTGCACTTTATGGCTGGCCACCACGCGTTGTCGAACGCCCCCTCGATGTCAAGAGAGACCACGAGGGCGGTCTCCTTCCTGTGGAGGATCCCTCTGACGTGCTGCATCAGGTCATACAGCGTGTCCTCCGTGCTCCGCTGCGGTGTGAAGCCGTACTGCCTTGGATTGGACCTGGGCAAGACGTGCCATCGGATTCGACGACACAGAACTTTCTCTAGGATCTTGCCCATGATGGAAAGCAGTCCAATGGGCCTGTACGACTTTGCGCGTGCATAGTCTGGACGCGCTGGTTTCCTAAGCACCACGACAGAAGCCTCCTTCCACGGCGCTGGGAAGCACGCCAGGTCAAGGCATCGGTTCAGGATGGCCAGGAACAGCGCGATTTCCGCATATATAGCATGGCAGCATATATCACTGGTAAATCCATCCTGACCCGGTGCCTTCTTAGGATTGAAGCTGTGCAGCGTCCGGACCAACTCCGCCCTGGTGATCGGGGTGTCTTCGACGTCCTCGGGCATGCGCACACTGACCAGGTCCGCTCGGCTTCGGATGACGGCGTGGACCTCAGAGTCCGTACCGTCATCGTCATCGGCGAAGAATGTCCTGGCCAGCAACGCCGCCGATTGGTCCGGGCTCTGCACAACTCCGTCCTCCACGAGAAGCTGGTCCTCGCGGTGGCCTGACGCCCTTCTCAGCACCCGATAGACACCGTCCCACATGGATTTCCTCTCTTGCATCGAGGTGAACTCCTTCCAACTCTCCGTCTGGGCGCCGACAACCCTCCGCTCGTACTCCTCCTTAGCGCTCAGGTAGTCGTCAACTACATACTGTCTGCGACGCGGCGCCGCACACCGGATTCGGCGGCGTTTTGTGTTTACGTCGCGCCGCAGCCTTTCGAGCTCGTCGTTCCACCAAGGAAAGCGCTTTTTGATGCGAGGTGGTTTGTGGGGAGGTATGGCTTTGCCACTGGCCTCCTCCACACACCGAATGTAGTTTAAAACCACCTCTTCGAGTTGGCCCTTGTCCTGGATGGACTGGACTAGCTCCGGGGTGAGACCCCGGGCGGCCAACTCGCAACGCATTTCCTCGGTGAAACGACCCCAGTTAGCCTTCCGGGTGTTGAAGCGTCTAGTAGTCCACCGGGCGTTACCCCCAGGGGGCACCCTGAGACCTAGAACTACACGTATTGCCCTGTGATCAGAACTGGTCACGGAGTCGTCCACAGTCCACTCACGGACACTTCTCAACAATCCGTGGGTGCAGACGGTAACATCGACATGACTGGTGTACCTCCTGCCCCCACGGACCGTATCGAAGGTGGGGACGACTCCTCTGTTCAATACGTGCAGCTCCAGGTCATCAAAGAACCCTCTCAGGGCTTCGCCCCTGGCGTCCTCCTTTACGCTCCCCCACCACGGACTCCACGCATTCCAGTCCCCGCCCACAAGGATCCTGTTAGTGCCGACGCGTCCCATGAAGTCCCGTATCTGCGCCAGGTACGGCTCGATATCCTCCGTGCCTTCGAGATACACAGAGACAACCGCCACGGTCCAGTCGCCCGCCTTTAGGACGGCCGCCACGATGTTCTCATTGACGATCTGAGGGTTCACATGAACCTCCAAATCGTCATGGAAGACCATGACTGCCGCCTTGACGGGTTTGGTCCTAGCGGTTTCCCTCTGTATAACTCTAACGCCACGGAAGCTTCCGACCCGCCCCTCTGCGCCGACATAGGGCTCCTGGACTAGTGCGACGCCAACCTTATCCCTGTGAGCGGCCATGACTAACTCCTGAGTCGCCAGGCGGGCGCGCTGGAGGTTCGCTTGACAAACCACAAAGCGCCCCTCACACTCCTGACCAACTGCGGTGCCCTTAGCAATAGCTCACCGAGGAGCGCGCGATACCATCCCACTTTTGCCGGACGGGGCAGTCGCCGCTGAAGGCATTATGTCCCGTTTCCCGTAGTCCGGCCCGGTCGCAGTTTCTGCATACAGGGGCCCTTCCATCCACTCGAGAGGGACACTCCTTACGGTCGTGTCCTCCCCCGCAGTGGCTGCAAAGGTCCACCGTTTCCTTGCAGTGCCTGCGACCGTGGCCGTACCCCAGGCAACGGGTACACTGGACCAGCGGCGACTGATCCTCGGCAGTCAGGCCCTGTATAACGATGTATACAGTCCCCGCCTCAGTTAGCCTACGCCACACCTGAGGCGAGACCTGCAGCACCACATGGGCCTGGTGGGGGTTTCGCGCCCTCCTTCGGTAAACCTCCTTGACCCTAAAGTGGCTGGGATCCAGGTCTCGCCACAACTTCTGGTTCTGAGTCTTGAGTGCCTCAATGACATCAGCCTCGGAGTTGTAGCTAAACAAGTTCCGTATCACCACTCGAGGGTCTCGGTTCGCCGCGGGCTCAATCTTGAGGCCGGCCTGAGACTTGAGTCGACTTTCAGTCTTGTCAAGTTCAGGCCGGTTTCCGCAGCTGATCACTATCTTGCCGTCTCTGATTTTCCGTACTCTGTCGATCTGTATCCCCGACCTACGCGCGTCGAGGGCCTCTCTCACTTTCTCTATTACATTTCCCGTTACACCCGCAACACTTTCCCTATCTAACGATGACGAGATAATATTACTTAAGTATAACAATTAAGTGATTCTAGATGAGATTTTAATCCGAGACATTTATTAAGATTTAAATGATCTAACAACAAGAACATATTAAGTCCAACAGGCTAATTAGACGGAAATTTTGCAACGCGATTCATTCTGTCAGGTGAATTTATCCAATTATTTGATTGATGGATTTAATTGTGCCAATAAGATACATGTTATTTTGCCAAAGTCACGTCGAGTGGAGAAAACATGATGAAGTTTGATCAATGGGTTTGGGAATCCAACACATTATAACACATTAAACATTATAGATAATAGTCTGAAAATACAAATAATTTTAACGTGACCATCACATGTTTTATTTACGGTGAATTATTTTTTTCGTTTCATCAAAAAAATTCGGAAATCAACTGTCAGAAAGTAACATTTTGTGATAGCGCTGATTAAAAAACTAATGTAAACTTGAAAAGGCATAAAGGACAAAACATGACATTCACGCTTATATTAATAACGACAGCACTCAAAAACAAAAAGCAAATCAAACCTAACAAATCAATAGAACTCAATAAAAGGGTAATTAGGTCTTCTATTTACCGATGTGGGTGGAATTGATTTTTTTTATAAAAGCACTATGACGATTATTCTTCGTACAGCACATGAATAGAAGCGTGTGGAAAGCGACAGTAAATCGATTCCTACCATTACCGGTATGTCAGGGACATCGCATTTGTATCCACTCTGAATACTTGTAACTGAAGTGCTTGTTATTCAACTTCCAAGATTTGATAACGAAAAGGTGAAAATTATGATTGTAGTCGTCTTATTATGATGAATTATTGTATTCAATTCAATTCTTTGGTTTATGGCTGAATTATTGTAAATGTCATAACTTTATGCATTTTGACGTAACATGTGATGGTACCACTATTTACAGGTTTTTTAAGTATAAAACATGAATAAGTTTATTGCAGGCGTAAATAGAAATTTAAAATACCTAAGACAAATTATTCCTTAAGATAATTTAAATGAGCCCCAATACGATACATCTGCTGTAAATTAATAAGAAGTTGTGTATCACGCAGGTTCCAGATGATGCTGCAAAATCAGGTCAAAGTTACACAACTATGTTATTTTAATATCATTGAAGTCACGGTATAGAAATTTTTTAATAGTACAGTCAAAGTGGCTCAATTCCTTCCAACAGCCATAAAAGAGCTGATAATCTTGCAACGTCTCAACAGATCAGCTAAATACCATCTCAACTACATCATCTTTTAACCAAAAAAAACTGCATCAAAATTGGTTCATATTCGTTAGGGAGCTACGATGCCACAGACAGACAAACATATTCACACGTCAGACTTACAACATCCCTCTTTCTAGTCGGAGATTAAAAACAAATTGAAAAAAAAATCAAGCTATAAAACTAAACAAAGAAAAATGTGTAAGGGATAACAAAGTAATGAACACGTGAAAGTTGCAAACTTAACGCTTTAATCTGTTAAACGTAAAAAATTAAGAAAAAGCTGCATTTTTTCGTATCTTTTATATAAAAATATACCTTTCAAATAATATTCGCTGCTAAATAATCAAAAGTTTTTCAATTGCCTCTAAATTGAAAAGTACTGTTTAAATGTCAACTATTAGTCGAATTGAAACACTCGTAGAATTTCGTAAAGTTTGTAGGCAACATTTTTGTCAGTAGCTTCCTCTAACAGATAGCTAAGTCGTTAAATTTAGACGTCCTCCCGAACTATTTTAAAATTCTATTTGAATTTGAAAGGAGAATAAAATTTTATTTTATCCGTTTTGACTATCCTTCTACGGTTCTCTAATGGACAAATCTGGAACTATCCAGAATCTGTAAATCTAGAATGGATTTAGCCATATTTAGAAAATATTTTACAAAATTATTAGGTACAGTTTATGCTCAATTTTTACGATCTAATAAATACTCGAGATTCCAAATGACCGTATCGCGTGTAACATTGTATTAACACATAAATAAACTTTTATAAGCTACCTAAGCAACTTCTGCTCAAGTCAACTAACTGTAAAAATGTTTATTAACAGTAACTAAAGATTATTCGAAGCGAATTTTGAAACGTGATTAAAGATAAAAACTACAAAGTAAAGCTTCCTCTCATAATACTATCCTATTTTAATTTCATAGCCTACTAGACAAATTCGTATATCTGCTGAATAATTCATGCCCAAACCTAACAGAAATCTAACAAAGACTTAGATCTCACTTTCCTGTCAATAATGGTTGCTAAATATATTTGATTATTGATGAAGATTAATCAGATATTTGCGATAACATTTTTCTATATGAATTACTTAATTAATTTATTCTAACGATAAAATAAAAACATCAAAGGTCGTCTCTTGTCAAAGAATTCATTATAATATTTAGTCTTTAGATAGTTGAGAACTCTTTAAATATTCTAATAAAGATAATTTTGGTCGTTTTAGACCGTGCATCAAAATCGTATCTACAATTTCATTGCGACTGTGTGGTGTTTAGCTTATTTAGGAAAGGGTGGGGTAGTAGATCAAAGCCCGCTGTGTCGCAATTTTTGGTATGATATTTTAAATTTAAAATGTAATAACTCGTTTAAATAAACATCACGAGATTTATTAAATTCAGGCAAAATGACATAGTAGAGAGCCCCAGAGGTGAAGACGAGAATTCATAAAGATCGAAACAAGCGTTATTCAAAATGATCTAAAGTGGTGGGCGATTTGAAATTTCTGCATCAATTTCTGAACTTTGTCCAAGTTTAACTGGGTACTTACTGACTTTGTTAACTTTGCGTATGCGAAGTCTAAAATAACAATTGTGCAAGAAATTCTCAGTTTCTTGGTCAGACGGTGAACTTTAAATAATTCTGTGGGCAGTTTGTACTAAACGGTCAGTTTAGTACAAACTGCCCACAGAAATACACATCTAATAATTTTAGCATGAAATTTAAGAAAAAATAATTTATCCATCAAACGCAATAAAGTAGCATGGAGGATTAAACCTTCCTTCCTCAACAGGAGAAGTCTTTGCTTTTTGTTACCAAAACAAAGGATTTTTTATAATCATAGGTATTAAATAAACTTAAAACAAAATAGAAAATGGTACAATGAATAATTCAGTCAGATTTTCTCTTTACGAATGAACAGTGTATTTTTAACCAATTAACGTATATTTCCTAGTGGTCTCGAACAATACTGCTCTTGATACGATTTGAAACAATACAAGTATTCCCTTTACCTGTTATCTTAATAAAAGAATAACAGTGATATCATATTTTACTCTCTGTCGCTAAGTACTGAAGGGTTATTTTTGGTTGCGCTTTATATATTTTAAGATAACAAGGATTTTATGTAATGTGAGAATAAAAAAATAAAGCACTTTAAATATTTTACTGTTATCATTATTTTAAGTGAAGTAGCTTTTGTCTTTAATTAAAAATAAAGATTCAAAACACAATGACCAACGAATTTTAACCAACTTTCTTAACAGTTAGAGAAAATTTTTATTTGAATTTTATTTAAAGAAAATTATAATGTATTTTATTATTATTAGAGTTCTATTATGTAACATTACAGGAGTGAGACATTTATTTTTTTCATTTTCATTTTGAATTTGTTTTTCTAACCAGCCATTAAATTGTCCAGTTGCTACTAATGAAGAGGTTTCGGGATATTTAATGACTCATATAATTTAGGCATACTCGACAGTTAAAAATATAAATGTTTTAGTACTTTACGCATTTTGACCTCTGGGTTATGACAATGAACAAAATATACATTAACATACATTGCCTACGTAATAAAATGACAAAAGATATGTATATTCAACAAAAAAACGCCACACGCCGGTTACGTATGGGATTTATGATAAGTCGTGGAAATTTTTGCTTTTAAAAGGTTCCAACTTTAAATAATCTTAAAAATGTTTCTATAATATTACTCCAACATTAAGACACTAAACGCAATGAGTAATTTTATGACATATAAGGATACTTATTGTGAATTCAAAAACACAGATAGGACAAACGGACGGACGGACAGACAAATGACGCAAGCTTATTAACAGGGTCCTGTGAGTATTTCTTTGGTACAGATCCATTAATGCGGATTTATATTAGACGGACGTGTCGCGTCCTGGCGCATCAGAACAGAATCAGTATCATTTATTTGAGAACGTTTACATTAATTTGATGTGACGTGCCGTGATGGCTTCTGATGTGTCACATCAGAACCGATCTCGGTTTGCGTCAGAAGAGCGGGTTGTCGATGGTGCTGAAATAGCGTATTGATTCAAAATATTGTCCTTATGAATACAACATATGTAGGTAAACAATAACCACGTCATGACACGACACGTGTAGTCACGTCAGTCAAATATAAACCCGCCTTAAAACACAATTGTAAACAATTAAATTTTCTTTCTAGCAACCAGTACTACCACCGTTCCCGCTCTGGCTGGCTGTCATCATCGCGACGTGCCTGGTGTTGGTCATCCTGCTAACTGTGAGCGGAAACGTGCTGGTACTTCTTGCCTTTCTGGTGGACAGAACGATACGCCAGCCCAGCAATTACTTTATAGCGTCACTTGCTGCCACTGACTTGTTGATAGGTAAGGATAAGGTTTTTTATGTGAATGCAATATTTACTGTTAAATAAATAAAACTTACTAACAGCTCATGCAGATTACAAATTTCCTATTAGCCGATATTCATTGTATTTTTATACACTATGAATTGGTATACAAGTATGCAAAATAAAATAATAGTTCGTTATCGGCTTGATGATAATTAAAAATCCGACTAAATCATAAATGAAAACTGATGAATTGTTTGCAGTCTGCAAGTGCCCTTATTGTATTGTTTTATTGTCTTTACTTAAATGTGGACGTTGGCAAGCAATACTATGTCAAGAGACACTGACTTCATTTTGAAAAAATGGCGTCTAAAGATATCAAACCTATTTTTAACAAATTTGTTTGATAACGTATATGTCTGTCTTCTCTTATCAATTCAGATAATCGCCATAATGAATTTAAAGTAGAGAGGTATAATAAAAAGTTAAAACTTCTAGTAAAAAGGTTTTCTAATATAATAGATTATTGAATATTGCAAAATATTCGAAACATTAAATTAAGAAACTTTTTTACGTTCGGTGACTTGAAAAACATTTGAATAATGTAAAATACATGACGCATTATCAGAATACATCAATATCTCCGAATTCGACTTTTTGTGCGTTGACACATTATTGCTTATCAGCATCCATATATGGGTAATTTTAGATTTATCGGTTCACTCAATTTACT
This sequence comes from Hypolimnas misippus, assembly GCA_037950945.1. Taxonomy (NCBI): domain Eukaryota; kingdom Metazoa; phylum Arthropoda; class Insecta; order Lepidoptera; family Nymphalidae; genus Hypolimnas; species Hypolimnas misippus. The sequence continues at coordinate 13,247,553 of JBBEEQ010000023.1, forward strand.
GTCTTATTATTTTCGGTTGGTTTCAGGTACATTATCACTTCCCTTTTACACAGATTATGTCTTGAAAGGGTACTGGCATTTAGGACCTTTGTTATGTGACCTTTGGCTGTCGGTTGATTATACGGTGTGCTTAGTATCACAATACACCGTCTTGCTTATAACCGTAGATCGATTTTGCAGCGTTAAAATAGCGGCAAGATACCGAGCTTGGAGAACGAAAAATCGGGTAATATGGATGGTTACAGTGACCTGGATAATACCGGCATTACTATTTTTCACAACAATTTTCGGATGGGAACACTTCGTCGGTTATAGAGATTTACAAGAAGGCGAGTGTGCGGTACAATTTTTGAAAGATCCAATATTTAATACAGCTTTAATAATAGGGTATTATTGGACCACGCTGTTCGTATTAATCGTATTGTATGCTGGGATTTTTAAAACTGCCTACGATATGCAGAAGAAAAGTGAAGCAAAACAAAGAAAAATGCAATCAATGGTTGCTTTAAGTGCTGGAGTAATGACTGGAATGGCCGGAAGGGCTGCTGGTATGGCAGCTCTTTCTAAGGCTACAATATCTAGTGAAGATCAAATCAAAGTTTCAGAATCGATTCGAAAAGATTCTACATCCAAAGGTTCTCTAGCAGCTCCTCTTCTCAATTTAGGTGGTTCAACAGATTCTAACTCAAGCCAAAAATCATCGGCGCATAAAAGTAGCGCCACTGCAACTGGAACATCTACAACTGCGGAATCAGATGCGGATAAAAAAGAGGATCAGGTGGAAGCAGAACGATCTAGCAGTCCAGCGTTCGACTCTGATGATGAAAGTACAACTCAATCTAATGTGAAAAAGCGACCGTCTGTCGCTAACTTAGTAATGCAAACCGGTGCATTGCAATTACTCAATAATATGCGTTTAAATGGTAGCATGCTCATGAAACCAGATATTAAACCATCACCTTTGCTGAAACCCGACGAAAAACCAAAGCCGTCACTTTCGCAAATATCGGAGAAGAGTCTTCTTGATACCGAAAATCCCGATACTTCGCAGAGTAACGGACAAACACCAGCAGTAAGTGTTCATCTATCTTCCGTAAGCTTTTTGTCCCCTTCATCGTCGGGGATAGCTACACCGTCAGAAAGAGAAGTATCAACTACAATCGCTCAAAGAATCATCCCTCCTCCATCAGAGTTTAGGGGTAGTCCACCCGTATCTGATAGTCCTCCATCACATTCTGAATCATCTAGAGGTAAAATTTTTAAATTAATAAAAAGTGATGGCGCAAACTCTGACGTGCTATCAGGTTTGGATGGCGCTGACTTGAGGTATATGGATGAAAGTTCTGTCATTGTTCCTTCACCTACAAACGAAAGCCCTCCATCTTCAATCACATTTCCAACAGCTACAGAACCATCATCTCCTCCTACATTCAATTCGGGTAATATAACAAATACTTCCTTATTACAGGCTGCTCTCATACGAGCAACAGCTGAAGCTCAAGTAACACAACCCAAAACAAATTTATCTCCTCCACCACCTATAAAAGTTAACACTGAGGTAAGTTTGACAACCGGAGAGCGTCCAAAACCCATTATAACCCTTGTTTCTTCGTCTTCCAATAATAATGAGGCTCAAAATTTGAAACCGTCAGAAAATAAAACATCAAAGTTAAAATTAAACGAAACGCCAGCAATTGAAAATAGTGAAATTTCCAGTCCAGCCGTAAGCGGGCCGGGTCGTGGGGATTCTAGGAAAGACTTTGTTAAAAATATAGGCAAAAAATTGAAAGTAAAACGTTCGAAGCGGGACGGATTATTCCCTAGCATTGGGCGACAAAAATCTAAATCGGAAAATAGAGCTAGAAAAGCATTTCGAACGATTTCCTTTATATTAGGCGCGTTTGTTGTCTGTTGGACTCCATATCACATCTTAGCTTTAGTTGAAGGTTTTTGTACAGACCCTCCTTGTATCAATCAACACCTGTACATGTTTTCGTACTTCTTATGCTATGCTAACAGTCCTATTAACCCTTTCTGCTATGCGTTGGCAAACCAACAGTTCAAGAAGACTTTCACGAGACTTCTTCGGGGCGATTTCCATATTACCTAGTCCATGTATGTTGGTTACAAAAATGCGTAATTTGACACTGTTATAGAGTGTCGTAACTGAAATTATTACGCGCACAATTTATATAGAAATTTTATCAATTAGATCGCTGATTACAATAAGACAATACTATTTAATAGTTTAAAGTGCTTTCAATGTATAGAAATGAATATGAAGATAATAGTAAAAGCTGTATTTATTATTATATAAAGAAAATTTTTCCAGCTTTTTTAAGGTTGGCCTTTTTAATAATAAATTGTAAATAAATTTGTAGTTGAACTTGTTGCGTATTATTAAGTATTTCATCTGTAACGTTCAGAACTGACAATAAATGTTAGATGTTGTAAATAATTTTTCAATTTTAAAAGTCTCTTTATATTTCTAGTTGACGTCAATGGTGTTAGTGTAAGGTAGGTTGTGTAACTGTCGATGTGTAAAATATATTATAAGAAATCATGATACTCGATGTCAGAATGTATATGAATAAGGTAGAAAGAAAATATTGTGACAATAAATCGGATTTTTTATTAAGAACATTAAAAAATATATTAGATTCATTAGATAATAAAAAATATATCAAATGGAAGGGATACAGAGTGCATGGTATTGTTTGCGCTTCCATATATATATATATATATAGATACTTCAAATGTAAATATTAAAAAAACATATATCGTCTAATTATATAAGTATACAATTAAAATCTATTCATTGTCACATTATTGAAAAAATAAAAACGCTTTAAAACTTTAAGCCATGAGCCCAGCTAAAGATTTTTAGCGTTCTTAGTCAATTACATAAACTTTTAATTAGTTACACTAGAAATAGTTGACTATTTAAAAGGTAATTTAATAGATAAGATGTATTTTCGTTAATTAAATAAATTTCTTCATAATAAGATACCGATTTTGTTAATATATCAATTACATTTTTATAGAAAAAATGATAATTTATCTTTGATTAAGGCCTAATTAATACTTCCTCATCTTAAGAATATTCGTGTAAATATTAAAGAAAAATTATAAATTGAAGATCTTGTAGCTACATTTATCTGAAATTGTTATAAAAATTGATGTGAATGTTTTACTCAAAATATTACGAACTTTATTTCCTGTCATATTAAATTAATTGTATATAATTAATTTAGTTAGTATTTTGCCACCATTCCGTGCGGTTATTATTTATACATTAATAATATTAACTGTTTACGATTTGTAAACAGTTATTATTCACTTTTTACTATATATTATATTGAAATTTTATTTTTAATAAATGTAAAATCGAATAATTAATTAAGGTATCGAAAATGAAGTCAAATTTCAATATCGATTTTTACAAACATGACATGAAACATAAAATATAGTTTCTAAATATATACACAAAAAAAAGATTAATTATTAAAAAAATAATTTTATTCGTAATTAATATAACGGGTCTTATCGCGATAAATAATGGTAATAATATCTTTTTTATTGCACGACGTTTCGACGAAGTTGCATCCGTCGTGGTCAATCAAATGAGTCAGCTCGTGATCACGACGGAAGCAACTTCGTCGAAATATCAAGCATATTAAAAAATAATAGTATAAATAGCTAAAGTTTAAAGTATATTATCAATTTTATGTATAGTAAGACCCACGTGCACGCCTGTCAACTAAATCTGATTTCAATTAGTCTAACTTCAAATAACACACACTGTATTAATATGTAGCGCCATGAAGCTTCAGTTAGCAAATGAAATTATAAGTCTACACAAGGCCAGAGGCCAAGTCTCTACAAATACATGTACTAAAGGAACCTTTGCCGTTAAGACAAAGCTCAGACTGTAGTCGTTATGTAACAAGGTATGCGTGAGTCACGTGACTTTTGAGTATATAGTTCGATTTGCAACACATATGTACATTAAGAATCGAACTTATGGCATACGATCACAAACACCGGGAAATCCGTGTGGAATATTCTAGAAAAATTGAATGAAGCATTCACACCAATTAATAAAATTCTAGTCATATAAATAAATAAACAGTATTATAATCCATCGTTCAATAGATGATAAGTTGTTACAAAATGAAAGACTAAAGTGAAATAACAGTAGATGCAAAAACATTTAATAGTTTAATAATAGCGAGTACAAATGTGAAATCGTTAGCATTAGATATTTCATCTTGTGTTATATTGTAAGTAATTAACGCAGTAGTTGGTGTCAAATTAATTTGTACAGAATATAAGCCGTAATTAAAGAATAGTTTTTTTAATTAAATTAAATTTATCATCTCCTACAATAAATAAATATTCTAACACAATTCCGAAGAATACAGATTCGATTTATTTTAATGACACTTTTTTATTGATAATAATTATTGTTATATTGATTTTTATTTCGTTATTTTCCATCAAATTTTTTATTATTTTTTTTTTTATTTAACTTTTACTCTTTAATTCTTTCGTTAATTCTTCTTCTTTGTAGTGAATTTGCCAATAAATAAAAACTGTTCTGTAAAAACAATTATACATCATTGTATTCATAAGCATAAACGTTGATTAATAATTGTATAAACAAAACAAAAGATAAATGATTATTCCAAATATCGTATCCGAATGTATGACGACATACTTTCAAAAGAGTATCAAATATGTTTTTACAGAATGTTCTGTACACATCTATTATAAAACTGACCCATTAATTTTAAAACGGTCGAAAAAACTGTCGCCCGAATCACGAATCGAATTGCGCTAGGTTCGAATGCGCGTCAATCGAATGACCTTGAGCATATAGTTCGAAATGCATTTCACGCATTCGAAATCTAACTAAAAGCAATACGATCATGGATCAGAAAGTTGCTCTAACGCGAATCTCCCTTTTATGTTATTTCATTAAGTTATACATAAACTAGAATACTTCGTTCTGATAATCTCAATTTCCAATATAAATAGTCAATATTTGATAATTTTAAGATCTACTAAACTAAGGTTACAATTGTATGTGAATATAACAATAAAACAAAACTTTTCTTGTAGATATTTCTAATGAATATATTAAAAATGTTGTTTAAATTAAAGTGCTTATATGTTGACGCCTTAGTATTGTCGATTATGATTGTAAATAATCTTATTGTTAATTTTATTTGAAGTATACTTGAATAAAAATGTCAATATTGAACACAATAATAGTAGTTTTTTTTTTTAAATTCTACAATTCGAAATTCTATTTTATGTAGAATACTAACTGTAGTTCTCGGCTACATTGTTTTAGTTTTAATTTTTCATGATGATATTTGATTTTCCCTTCTATAATCATTGAAAGTAATAACATGGGGAAATAATTATATAGCATTCTAGATTAATAACAGGGGCATTATTGTTTTCGCGTTTCTGTCTTTTTTATTTATCTATTAAAATAAATACAATTTTAAAAATAAAAGCATAAGTTACTCCTTAAAACATTAGCTATATGTGAGTGAAAGTACCGTCAAATTCGGTCCAGCCGTTTTAAAGTTTAGCCCGGAACAAACAAACAGACAGACAATAATTTAAAAAATGCGTCTTTGATGTGAGTACATTCATATGCGTTTATTCAAAAGCTATTAATTTGAAAATTACAAACAGACACTTCAATTTTATTTATTAGAATACATACGTAGATCAGAAGGGACAGCGGATGCGCATTCGCAAGCGATCCCGAGGCCTCTCCATTTCCGTGCTGAGGAAGGCCTACGCAGGGGTTTTAGTGGGTACAAATCTCCACATAACCCGATCCCCAGGAATCGGATATCTGCACGAAGATTTCCCTTGTGTAAACAAAAAAAAATGTTAACATATATAAAAAATTTTTTAAAACAATAAACCCACTTGGAAAACGAAACGAGTAAACTAAAAAGAAATAAATGAATATTTTCTACAAAATTTCGAAGTCAGTGCCAAAAAAACATTCGTTATAGGCCAGAGGCGTAACTATATCATCTGAGGCCCGTGGCAAATTCTTTGGGGCCTTCAAGTAAAAATCGTCACATTACAACCTTATTTTAATGAACAGTTTAGAAGTTTCACAAAACTATTAATAATATTGTGTGTATTTTAATAAAATATTTGATAAGTTTTATAATCTCGAGGTTTATACACATTTTTAATGAAATAACAATTTACTTTTAATAAGATTTTTATTAATAAAATTCTTTGAGGCCGGGGCCCTCTCAGGTCCGGGGCCCGTGGATTTTTGCCAGCCCTGCCACCTTATAGTTACGCCCCTGTTATAGGCGTAAAGTAAAACCTTTTACGTGGTATTTACTAGCACTGACATCGGCGTAAAATTGGTGAAAAAACATTAAAAAAAATCGTACAGCCGAACATAGAACCTCTTATTTTTCAAAGTCGATTAAAAATATAATTACGTAGTATCAATACCTGAAGTTTCACGGCATAAAAACTGTCAAGTGTAGTTTTAAATATTTTTGTAAAATAAACCACATAGGCGCCGTAAGAGTATATGGTCGCTATAAACGCAATATTGGGCCACACGAACTCCATTTTTAGAAAATGGCGCCTAAAGATGTCAAACTTATTCTTAGTAAATGTGTTTGATGACGTATATATCAATAATTTCTTTCTATTTTGATTAAAGGTATAATGAATTAAAAGTAAATTGATAAAATAAACAGTTTTATATAATAGTAAGTTTTTTAAATATTTAACATTATTGTATAAATTGCAAAATATGGAACGCACTTCTAATTTGAGACATTAAATTACCAACTTTTTTCGTACTTATTTAGCTTAAATTACTTTAAATTATTTTTCAAAACGTTAAATATATACAATAATTGATCATTTTGAAGGTATTAGATTCTCATATTCATCATAACCGTTCGTCGGCTTTGACGTAGTCGGTTAAAGAATAAAATATTGCTATAAGGATTGATATGCTTGTATTCGTTATCGACAAAAATGTATACAGATAAAATAACAATAACCTTTGTTTTCAGAATAAATTGAATGTCTATATTATTATTGTGTTCGATATTCAAATCATAAGTTTCGAATTTCAAATTCAAATAGATCTGTTTCTTTTTTTATTAATATGAAAAAAGTGTGAAATAAAATGGCGTTGAAATGTTTTTGTAATATGGCATTGTTTTTTTGTATTTATTTGAATGTAGTGTAAATGAATAAAGGATATAGCAAATTCAATTTTTTCTTATAAACATCCCTTACCATTTTTAAATATTTATAGAATAACACGAATAAGGTCCACATAGCAACATATGTACTTCCATAAATAAAATTTCAACGGACTTCAAAAGTAAGAAGGTTCTCCATTCGTAGTATATGTTGTTTTTAATCTTTGTAACTGATTTTGAAAATTCTTTTGTTTTTAATTCAAAATTTTATACATTCATATTGGTCCCGTAGAATTTTATCAAAATCGATTCAGTAGTTTGGTTTGAAATCGAAATAACTAGTATAATTGTGTCATTTACGTAATCAAAATTCTGCATTTTGTTTATGAAGTTGGTTGATTTTTTAAGTCATTATTATTTTTTTCTTCTAGATATTCTTTTTAATTTAATGGTTAATTTAAACATATAGCAAGTAACATGTTAATAATACCAGTCATATACCTACATCTATATAAATAAGAAATAGTCGAGTTAGTTGCATCATTTGTAACTCAAGAATGGCTGAACAGATTTTAATGATCTTTGATTTATATCGTTTAACTCCGCTCCAGATAGCAACATTCCAATTAAACATCAGAAAAAATCCCAAAAAAATGAAAAAAAAAATCCTTTTCTCATGCATTTCGTATGTCAGCTAATATAATACTTTATATATGTAAAACATCCTCCTTCATAGAACGTCGGATAAAAATATAATTCACGGTGTTGCCAATTGGTGAAAATTTCCCAATTTAAGGGAATGAGAGTTTTCGCGAAGAGGAAGCGAAATATAATTCAATCATTGACGTTGGGAATTTGTGACGAGACAATTTCTTATACTTATTTTAATCCAGAGCAAATTTGACAAATTAAAAAAAAAAGATTAAAATCTTTATAACTATAGATATGTTATGAGCTCATGGATTTTTGCATTCAGAATCCTAATCAATCTGGACGACGTTGCCTAGCAACCGGGGATGAGTATGACAGACGAGTTTCTTTGGGTAAACAGGATAATTGCTGTGCTGTTATAATTGGATATGGATAGAGATTTTTAACGCCAACAAGAGTGAACGTAAGATATCTATAGTCACAAAACATTTATTGCAGCACTTTTTAAGATATAACTCGTATTGAAAACTTTTCCTAAAACAACATCTATGCTGTAGATCTTTTGAAGATTTTTTTCCTTGTAGTCAAGTAATATTGCTATTATTTATTGTTATTCGGTATTTAATACAAAATCTTCACCGTTAAAAAGCCTTTAAAATTACACTTAAGATAAAACTTAAGTTTCTGTATAGTCGTTTTGTAGTTAAGTTTTAAAAAATGTTTTCGACATTTCAAGGATGAAGTGATTTTAATGATGCCAAAATTTTGATTTGTACAAATCATAAATAAAAAATGAGTTGAATGGAATGGAATGGAATTCATAAAGTATAAAAGTATAAAGTATATATGAATGAAAGCCGTCGACTAACAGACTGATCTAACAACCCACAACTTAATCCTAAGACGAGACTTACATTTGTAATTACGAAAGCTGTGGCTTTCAAAAATAAAGGCACTGGCGGTAAATACTTTCAGGTGTAAAGCAATGACAAACAGCTCATGTTCAACATCTATGAAAGTCTGAAAGTAAAAGTTATAAGTGTAAATTTCTCTCACCTTAGAACGAATCGGATAAAATTTTTGCACAGATATAATTGAATGTTGATAAGCAATGCGTCAACCCACAAAAACTCAAATTTAGAAATATTGATGTATTCCGATAATACGTCAACTTTTTAACATTATTTAAATAGTTTTCAAGTCATCTGAACTAAATAAGTACAGAAAAAAGTTTTTTTTTAATTTATGTATTATTTCGAATTTAAAGTTCGTTTCATATTTTTCAATTTATACAATAATTTTATATATTTGAAGAACTTATTATTATATAAAACTTTTATTTATACCAATGTTTTTAATTCAATATGCATTTTATCAAAATAGAAAAGAAACGATGGACATATACTTCTTATAGAATAGGTTTCACATCTTTAAACGCCATTTTCTCAAAAGGAAGTCCGTGTGACACAGTACTGTTTACCAACATCCAATTGTTGTGATGTAAGCATTCGATTTTTAACAATTTACCCTCTAAAGGGGTGACAAGGAAGTTTTGAATTTATATGGAGGTAACAAACTTGGCGAGCGAAGCCGCGGGCAAAAGCTAGTATTATATATTATATAGGGTACGGATGTTTGCCCATAAGTTATATTCATTATATCGTCCCTCTAGCTGTCAGAACAGAATAACAATTGAGTTGAAAGAACCGCCCAACCGTCACACAAGCGATAAGCGAATGCGTTTTTATCTCCATAATTATGGAATACATTTTGGCATAATATCAGTTTTTCTTTCACTAATTCCAATTCATTAATTAATTCTTAAAACATTGACTAATTTAGGTGTTATTGAATTTTATTTGATTGGGATGTCATAAGAATTTAATCTATGTTTGTAAGTCTGATGTCACCAGTAACAGATCTGCGTGCTAATAATTAAACACGATCGCTTTAAGACAAAGGGCTTATTGTAATAAACTTTTTGTTGTTTTTGTTAAATTGTTGCACATGCTGTTTTGTTGACAGCGATAGTTTTCAAAGAATAGACCTCTGAATCAAATTGCAGTGTTGATGATGAAATTTTCAATAAAAAAACACGCAAAATTACTAAGAGGAAAATCTACATGTTTGTAAAATATTTGTGTATATTTAGCCAAAAGAAATAATAAATTAATTTAGAAGTAATTGGTTTATTGTAGAAAATAAATATTCTTGTGTTTGTCATTATACGAAGGCAGCCGTTATCTCCCAACCCTTACCCCCACATCTCCTTCATTCATGCGTTTATCCATGAGCTTTTCATGGTACACTGCCATCCAGTCTACCCCACCTGCCTTTCTTAAGTCATTGACTGATCTGGCTAGGCATCCCACGCAACTACTCAAATTTTTTTTTTCGGATTATTTCATTCCGGATCAAATTCTTCTTTCAAAAACTCTGAATGTCTTTCTAAAGCACGCTGAGCGACTTTCAATTGACAGACACATCGGCGCAGTGGTCACTGCAATTGACTGAAGCACTAACGGTCGCGGGTTCGAGCTTCACTCACGGCAAATGTCTATATTAGCCATATGTCGTTGGATGTTTGTCATCGTTTGGGTGTTTGTGTTTGTTTTGTGTTTCCTAACCCCCGAAACAGGATCATAAGACCCGAATGGGGGCCGTTGAGTGTGATGCGTTTATGTTTATGTTTAAACCAGTGGACGAGCCCAGCTGTTTGTGTCCACGTCTTGGCTACGTAAGTAATTGGAGGTAGGACACATGAAGACATACAATTAAACGTACATGGTAAACAAATGAAGTCTTGATCTCTTTTAGCTTGCGCCATCGGCGAATCGTGTTCGTTGTCAAGAGACACAATACAGTGGAGGTGTCGCTATTGTGTAGTACAGTTAATTTATTTTCAAATGACTGTAGATGGATGTCTACTTCAATCTACGTATATTAATATTATATCTATGCCAATATATAAAGCAAATATATTTTTATATTTATTTGTGCTCATCTACCAGGCCGGTGATTAAAATTTTGTTTCTAGACAGCCCTTTTACGAGGAGATATGATTTCTACTATAACAGTACTGATATTAAAATGCGATAATATTTATGTCTCTCTGTTGGTTACTTTAGTACATTTTACTTTAGGAAGTGCAGGCTACTTTTTTACTACATATAGGTTTATTCTTATCGAAATGACAACAACTTAAAAAAAACAACGACTTCAACAGCAAAATACGTAATTAGGTTTTATTGAAAGACATTACTTTGCATTTGTACATCAATGATTATTCTAATTATTTTATTTTAAAAACCTAACTACTTAACCGATTTTAATAAATTTATATAATACTAATCTGAAATTAAAACCTTTAAAATAAAAAAAAAAGTATTTTTAAAATCAGGAAAGAAGTAGCGGAATTCTGAGGTAACTAACATTTCAAAAGTACGCTTTATAACGCTACGAATTGAAAACTCCCTTCTTTTTTTTAATTCTGTTATAAATGATCCTTGAAGGGGCTGAAAATAGGACATGAAAGTTTATACGGATATCCTATAAAGAAAAAAATATGTTCCTTTGGTGATACGACACACGTCCAGATAATCAAGTTTATTCCATAGAGTAGGTATAGTCCTGTTAGTGTCTTTGCCTTTCTAGTGCGTACGTGAATTACTTTTGAAGGTTATACACTATATGGACTCTGATAAGCAATAATGTGTCAACCCATAAAAAAACAACTTCAGAGATATTGATATTCTGATATGATGATGCGTATATATTTTACACTATTACGCCATATATTTTACAATATTTTTCAAACCACCTAAAACTAAATAATTACGGAAAAAATGAATGAATTGTCTGAATTTAATCTTTCGAATATTAAAGCGCTCAATATTTTGCAACATGCAATAATCTAATTTATATGAAAAACTTATTGTTTAATAAAACGTTTCTTATGTCAATCTACTTATAATTCATTATACCTTTTATCTAAATAGAAAATAGAATATAGAAAATCCGTCTTCAAACATATTTTTTAAGAATAGGTTTGACATTTTTAGACGCCATTTTCTCAAAATGAAGTCCGTGTGGCTTGACATAGTATTGCTTATCAGCGTCCATATTACATCATATGAGACTATGAGTCGTACTTATAGCAGCAAACATAAGATCGAGTGAAACGACATTTACTGTTTTTTTATTTACATCTCAATCGAAATTCGAAAAAGCCAAGATGGCTTAGCAAACAGAATACGTACATTTTGATCTGAAAATTGAGCCGCAGCCACTGCTGCTCGCTTTCCCGAAATTGGCGGTTTTTCGTACGAGAGTTAAAGAGCTGGCATTTCAACATCTGCTCTTGCTAGAAATCGAATGCAAAGAAAGCAATGAAACACAAAATAAACATTCGCTGCCTTTGATGCAGCTATAAAAGTATTTTGTTTATAATATTACCGAAACACTTATACAATTGGTGATAAGCAATAATGTGTCAACCATCAAAAATTCAAATTCGGAGATCTTGATGTATTCTGATAGTGCGTTACGTATTAAACGATATTCAAAAAATTTTAGGTCATCTATTAATATATAATAACGTAATATATTTAAAAACTTTTTATTATACTAACCTGGTTTTAATTTGTTATTCCTTTTATCAAAGGAGAAAAGAAAATATTAATATAATATACGTCTTCAAACACATTTATTGAAAATAGGTTTGACACGTTTAGACGACATTTTCGCAAAATGAAATCCGTGTGGCTTGACATAGTATTGCATATCAACGTCTATATAATTATCTAACAAAGTATTAGATTGGTTGATAAAATTTTACACATATATAGTTTATATTCTTTAAACGGATATAGGCTACATTTAATCCCAAAAAATGAACAGTCCCTGTGGTAGTGCTCTGTGAATGATAGCACGGCAAACCGAATTCTACGCGGACGAAGTCGCGCGCATAATGCTAGTTGTCTATCAAATTAACATCTTGTAATTAAATGCAAATAAAAGTGTACACGATATCATAAACACAATTTTTAAAATTTTTGCCTGTCTATCTGTCTGTCCGTCTGTTTGCCAATCTCAGAAACGACTGGAGCGATTTGATAGGACTTTCACTAGCAGATAAGTAATAAAGGAGTAAGTAAGAGTACTTTTCTTTAAAGGCATATTTATTTTAATTTTTAGCAGACAAAGTCACGGGCGCCAGCTAGTAGTTCTATATATTTACAAGTATTTAAAAAAAGACTGCCGATCATTCGTTTATACATAGGTATATATGTACATAGTAATTGATCGATCGATTAGGATTTTTTGTCTTGTTCGCTGCAATACTATGTAGGATAAAAACCCAAAAGAAAAGCAAAAATACAAAAAAAAAAGGAATAAATAATTTAGGTTTTACAAGAAACCCGGATCATCCAATCAGAAATATTTTATTTCATAAGGCAGAAATTACTTTTAAGTTTTACTCTCGTAATTGATATAAAATGACTATGTATGTATGTTTATACCCATATGTAAGTTGTGACTTTAAATAAGTGTAATTATCGCCTTATAGTCAAAAGTAATCGTCACGATGCGCAATGCGATGTTTCGATCGTTCAGTTATTTAAAAATTATGATCATTATCGTCATTGGATTTTCGACTGAAAAGTCGTAATAATTAGGTCACTGAATATTCACGCTTTTTGGTAAAAAAAAATTACTTTCCTTCCAAATTTGAATCATAATCGCAACAAATACAACTAACCCCATCCATGCCTTTTATTCAAAACAGCTAAATTTAAATTTACCCTCAATATGCACAAATCACTAAGTCATATCTTTTTCATATGCATGTTGCATAAAAGTAAATGTCGGGGATGAAACACTGCATGGTTGATTAAAACGAGCGTGATGGATATACGTCTCGTTATCGCCGCATTCACAATATCGGGTACCGTCTACAAAACAAATATAGCTAGGGCGGCTAATTCCGTCTGCCGGATTCAACCGCCTACTTACTGCTGCTAATGTATACAATAGCCAACTACACTAATAACTATTCTATATATTGTACAAATACCAAAAGCAGTAGCTATCCTTTAGCGCCCGTTATTGCGAGTAGACGGTTATGCCCCTGACTACGATGAAAGTGTGAAAATATGTTAACGAAACAGAGTGGTATGCTGTTTTCGTTCCGAGCATGCATGGCACGCGTGATACGGGTTAAATGTATGACAGAACTGCGCTTTGTAGGTCAACATAAATTGGTGTTTTCTTATTTTCAGGCAGCTTTTGTTGATAAACTCGTATTTTAATAAAAATTGTAGGTTTTAAAAATTGTTGTTAACTGGAATGTTTTCTGGATTAAACTATATTAATATTAAGTTCTCACCTCAGCGATCGTTATTTCATTTCTGATCTCAAAAACGATTATACTGATTTTAATGATAATGATTACAACTGTTTTTGTGACTACGATACCTGAAATTCTGTCGATTTTCATGTTTTTGAGAGTGTAGTACTTTCTCAATCAAGCAAACCCAGTGTGTAGTCAATGAACAGCTGGGCTCTACCACACATATATTTTACGTGTCCATTAAAAGTAAAGAACTCCAGTTGAGCTCTACGACACAAATGTTATATTTTTACGTGTCCATTAAAAGTGAATAGCAAACAATTATGTTGTTGACGATTAATTTTTAGTAAGAAAGTTGTGCCAAAAATAAAAATAAACTGTATTTTTTTATGTTGACGCTATAATGGTTTTTAAAATGACACATTAATCCGGTTTGAATCTGTGTTTTAAGGCTACAGTAAAAAAGAAACGTTTGAGGGCGCATTCTCGCCATAATTACTATGCTGACGATATACAGCCTGTTCAAAGAAAAATATCTAGAATTTGAGAATACTTCCTGTATTTTCATTTTTTATTTCACTGTGTAGGATTTTGACTCCGTTTAATTATAACAACTCAAATCTTTGCTTAATGATACTAGTCTATTTAGACTTTTACCTGACTCTAAAATAGGGATGATTCCGTTTATCCACCCTAAGGGGGATCGGAATCGCGTGTCCGTCTGGCCACCCCGATCGGGGTAAATAAACGAATAATGTAAAACAAATTAAAAAAAATAAATTAATCATGCTATTAAGTGTACGTAGTCAAGGGGGATACTCGGAAAAAAAATAATATACGAATTCCGTTTATCTACCCTAGCCGGGGTGACCAAACGGACACGCGTTTCCGATTATCCTTATTAGGGTGGATCCCCTAAAAGAGGATTTTATGAGCATATAATTATGTGTTTTTAAATAGTTCAGAAGCAAATAATAATAATAATAATAGTAATTTAATAAGAATAGAGACGTAAAATTTGTTTGCAAGTTTGTATGTAGGGGTAATCTCTGAAAAGCCTGATTATTAAAGAAGGTTATAAACTATGTAACATCACTCTACAATTTATAGAAGCGAAAAGCAGCTACCTAATGTAAGCTGTGAGTTTTAATAAATAAATCACAATAGGTAATTTTAAAATGATAATTCATTTACGTAAATATTATGAAAACAAAACTAACGTAACTCAACTTAGAATCAAATAAAACGTGATTCAGCGAAGTGAATTACTCCCATTGACCCACCCGTCTCCTCTAAACTCTAAAAGTATTTTTTGTTATCTCCGACATAAACATTACAGTTTGTTATGACAGCGTTCAAACATCAATAACGGCCACGTAAAGCTATCCCTAGATTGATGAGAAATTGCGCAATATTTTTTAATTAAATTTCTCCTTTATCGTGTACGATATTGATTATAAACACTTTTGTTGGTTATCCCTTAGGGAGCGGAGAATTTGTTGGAAAAAGTGACAATTGTCTAGCGTGATGACGTCACTGTTATGTGACGAGTATTTACGGATCCACATTGATAAATAAAATTGAAGTGCCTGTTTGTATTTACAAATTAACCGCTTTTCACTAAATGCACGTGAAAGTATATACGGTACTCACATAAAAAATATTCGACATATTTGCCATTATCTTTTGATTGCGTTGACTTAGAACTTTAACATTTTCACGGCCGCATGTCATCGTAGACTTGAGTATATGATATTAATTTCAACATGATACGTCCATGCATTTCTGAGAAAAAAGGGTTGACATCCAGACAGACAGACAGACAGACGGACAACAAAGTGATCCTATAAGGGTTCCGTTTTTCCTTTTAAGGTACGGAACCCTAAAAATCAGTTTTTAAAATTTTTGTTCCATTTTCATTCAGTCTGTTTGTTCTTGATAATTTTAGAAATTACTGGACTGATTTAGACGGAACTTTCACTAACAGGTAGCTATTGCTATGAGGAGTTACTTAGGCAACTTTTTTTAGAAATTTCAAAATCGGTAACACATTCTATGCCACCGAAAAACCATGTATATCCATTTCTAGTACAATGAACACGTAGTGGCAGTGAATATGTTATGAAATAACAGAATTCTGAAGTGACGGATATAAAACAACAATCATTTCGTTACATTATAAATTTTTATTTAACGTAAAACTTTATAAAAATAATATTTCTTTCCCATGATTGACAAAAGTAATTCTAAATAGCAAACGGAAGGTTTCGGCTTTTGCATCAGTCCCTGGACATTATCTAGAAGTAAAGTACACCTCAAGACGAATCAAAATCAAAATCAAAATCAAAAAATACTTTATTCAAGTAGGCTTTTAAAAGCACTTTTGAATCGTCAAAATAAACAAAAAGTACTTAAATTAAGGAAAAGCTACCACCGGTTCGGAATGTAGATTCTACCGAGAAGAACCGGCAAGAAACTCGATAGGTAATTTTTTTTTAATTGTGTTATTAAGTATATACATTTTAAAAATTACAAATGTTTATATTAAACATCCTGTATGAAATTCATCTATACTAAATCCATGCATTATTATCTATTATCTATACAATCTTGTACAGAATAATATGCTTTAGCTACCTAAATCAATCGTCAAAGCAAAGCATCATTAATTATAGCTAAAATCCATCCCGAATACATCAGCTTTTAAACAAAATTAAACGCATCAAAATTAATCCATTCACTAGAAACACTTTTTTCCTTTAAACATTGTCAGGAACATAATCATATACCGTTTTGAGATCAGTTTTTCTTGTATACACACCATTACGTTCACAGCTACTGGTCATCGATTATGATAATGACGTTATTAAATTGCAAATATCGTTTGACGAAGCCGATTTATGGCATCGACTTATCTTACTAAGATGAGTCTGACGTGGAAGTTTTTTAATTTTAGAGCGTTCCCTGTAGCCTAGGTAATAATCTGACTTTACGATATTTTAACGCGCGACTTACTTTTATCGAGAATTGATCCGAAATTGATTGATTTTTTTTATAGCGATCTATTGGAGGAAACACATAAAACCTTTGAACTTGCTAAAAATACTATAAGACAAAAAATATTTTTAAAAATGAAAGTACAGATACTAGTTTAGTTATTGAGGATTTTAATACTAGATTTTTAAGTAAAGTACTAAAAACAGGCTGTAATTATCCCACTACTGCCAAAGGCCTGTCCTATAACAGGTAAGTAAGAAGTAAGAAGGCAAGTCCGGACAAGGCTTAGAACTTAATCAGCCACGCAACTCCAGTGCGAGTTGGCGGACATACATGAGCCGGAAATCCGCCCGGCAATAGCAGGTTTCCTCGCGATGTTTTCCTTCACAATCGAGCTCGAGATTTATTTAAATACAAAATATTGCGTTTCAAAATTCAGCGGTGATAGCCGCGATTTAAACCCGCGATCGTAGGTTCGGCTTAGCTTTTGAAAAACGTCACGTTAATAAATTGTAGTCATATGCGTCAATTGTACTTTTGAAGCGTAAAAGATTTATATTACTTCTTGAAAAGTACCAATATTTAAGGTATTTTACATAGTATATTTTTAGTCGAATTGATCAGACTAATAGGATTTGCTCAAATAATTTCAACGGCTAGAAAAGAGCTAATAACCTCCAAGCGCCTAAACAGATTCTCGTAAATTATAGCTAAGAATCATCTCAATTATAAAAGCTGCCAAACAAAAAGAGGCGAGACGGCCACTAGGCCGTCTACAACCAAAAGGTTAGAACACGTCGATCTCAACCGATTTTTCAAGTGCTAAATTAGTGTTTAAATTCATCTTGAGCTCGGCGGTGAAGGAAAACATCGTGAGGAAACCTGCATGTGCCGGGCGAAATTCTGACACATGTATATCTGCCAACCCGCAGTGGAGCAACGTGGTGGATTAAGCTCTAAACCTTCTCCTTAATGAGAGGAGGTCTTTGCCCAGCAGTGGGATATTAAGAGGCTGTTACTTTACTACTACTTTACTTTACAAACAAAAAACCCGATATAACACCATTCTTTATGGAGCTAAGATACCAAAGACATACACACAGACATACATATGTGTTAATCACACATCACACTTATCACAACACTTTATAAAAAAACATACAGTATATAAATAACTGTATTCTTTTAACTAGCTGCCCTTCGCGGTTTCTCTCGCATTAATCGTTATTACCTCGCTCATATGAGTCGTAGCGTGATGTAATATAGGTTATGAAACCTTTCTCAATAAACGGGCTATCGAATAAAAAAATAATTTTTCAAATCGGATCAATAGTCTCGGAGATTACTTACAAACTTACAAACAAACATTACCTTTTTATAATATTAGTATCGATTACCTAATAATATTACGAATCAACTAACCAAAATTATATAAACCGCCTCAGGAACCCCGTCACGTCGTTGCTCGTTATTACTAGCAGTACCGCAATAATTAACTCTTAGTAGGAAAATTATTCAAATTCAATGGCCCTTTACCCAGAGAAGGTTAAGGTTAGATGGTAATGCTTTGAAATGGGATTAAATAATAATTAGACCAAGAATATTACGAAAAAGTGTCATTCGTTAGTGTGTACTAATATAAAAAGCTGAGTTGTTTGTATTGCTACCTTAGTCAGTATATCTGGCTCTAAGACGTAATAAAGTGTTTTGGGCCTCACTGTGACATCGATAGTTATTTAGGCTTAATATAGTTAGTTTTACATTTAGTAGTATTAATACTTAAGTTTATCTGAATAATTTGTTTCTTTAGTTAAATACAATGAATGATGAGATTCTGGTATCTCAGATTCTGATTACAGTATCTTTACAGGTATATTATATTCTTCGGTTTCTACTATAATAAAATAAAAAAAATCTACAGGCTATGTTTATACTAGAAAACTTCTTGAGTGAAGACCCAGGGCAGACACCCGAGGTCGAGGCCGACCGCCGAACCGCTGGGTGGACAATATCAGACGACACGGAGGACACGACTGGATGAGAACAGAGCAAGACCGGCCGGAGTGGAGAAGAGAAAGAAGCCTATGTCGAAGAATAATGTTCAAGAGGCTACTATGATGATGATGATGTTTATCAGGGATTATGTAGGATGTTTCTAAATTTGTATCTAGGTGTCACCCCCTGTCTAAAACTATTTATCCGATTTTGAAATTTATGTAGCGTTGTATAGCCCGTTTACTGAGGAAGGTTACAGGCTATATTATATCACGCTACGACTCATAGGAGCGAAGCAGTAAGCATAAAACATGAAACCACAAGAAGCATCTAGTTTGTTATATTTATATCTTCTTATCTAAACTAAAAGGTAGAGTGCTGTACATAAATAATATAAATTCAAACAAATGTATGTCCCGTCAATACAATAGAATATACATACAAATGGGATTTTAAGCACCGTCCCAACCACAGAACAGTTAGATATAGAAATGACATCGAGCAGGATCAAAATAATACTATAATTATATTATTTGTAATTTTTTACGTTACTGACGTACTAGTTGTTGTTATTTTATATAGATTTTGCATAACAGATGTAAGCACATCACTTCAGAACGTTACGGCGAACTATTTGGCTAAAATCATAATTTTGGCGAGTTTATAATATTTAGGCCAAAAAAAGTTTGACAATTCGTAGCAAAAAGTTTGGGTTAAAAATCTCGTTATATCTGTGACTATATTAGGGCCAGTTACTAATAAATACAATAAAAATAAATAAATAAATAAACGCATCACACTCAACGGCCCCTATTAAGACCTCGTGATCTTGTGTCGGGGGTCCGGAAACACACACAAGACTAACACAACCACCCAGACCACGACAAACATCCGTAAGGCCAATACAGACGTTTGCCGTGAGCGGGGATCGAACCCGCGACCGTTAGCGCTTCAATCAGTTGCAGTGACCACTGCGCCAACTTGCCTGTCAAGCAATGCCGACGTGAACAATTTTTTTTTTTAATATAAAAAACTGTAGTTCTGCACTGTTTTTTATTTAGCAGCCGGATCACCTAATGTTAAGTGATCATCAACAATGTTCATTACATTTACAACACCAAAGATCGGCAATATTTGCAGCACCTCAGGAGACACAACTCCATTGCCAGCTTAAAAAGGAATAAGAAAATATGAAGTAAGAAAAGAAATCTAGGAAGATACAGCTTACGGCTCTCTCACTTACACATACATAACGCCAATTTTCTGTAATGGTGTGGTACTGTCCTGGTCGAGCTAGCGTTATACTAGCTGTAACCATAGGGTCACAATATATTCGATCAACTCATCATTCTCAATAAAAAATTAACTCAATAGTAAACTCTGGTATTACCAAATAATTATTTCATTATTTTCTCAATAAGAAAACTTGTAATTCAATGACGAAGCTGTGAAGCGAAGATCCGAAGAAAGAACATTGAATTCAAATTTATAGAGGTCCCATTTCTTCAGTATATCTGTTCTTTGTTTTCAAGTAAAGCTACTCCGGTCACAGTAAATCGATTCAGTGTTGTACTAACATTAGTCTAGTCAAGGAGAAATACTTTTAGCTATCAAATAAATTGATACATTTGTTTAAGATACGATACCAATCGTGTTTTAATGTCTTTTTTTATTTATAAGCCGTGCCTATGACTTCGCTCGCGTTAACTAATGAATGGCATGTCTCATACAAAGCAAGGCTGTATTTTGTGGTGCCTTTGAAGCATTTTACTAGCATTAATTAATAACATTAAAAAATTGCTGTTTACTTTAGTATGCCATATACTATTATTTCCCAGAATTTAAACTTTATACGTGACACTATTAGATAGGGCAATTATACAGAATGTGTTATTTTTTCAAAATTAACAGGATAAATTCCTGGCTAGGTAAATAAAATATCTAAAATAAAAGTAGTTACTCTTAATAACATTAGCTTTCTGTAAGTGAAAATCCAATTAAAATCCGTCCAGGCGTTCCAGAGATTAAGCCGAAACAAACATACAGACAATTTTTTTTTTAATTATGTTTTTGATGTAAGTACCGTATATATTTTCGTATGCATTTAGTTTAGTAAAAGCTGTTAATTTAATATTACAAACAGATAATTTAATTTTATTTATCTGTATAGACTAGCTTTTTCTCTCACGACTCACGACTTCGAGGATAATGTGGATTTTGCTATCACGAACGATCGTCTAAAGGTTATTTTCTGGCTAGAACGACACATGGGTTATCTAATGGAAGGTAACAGTATTCATAAGTTTAGAGCAAGTGTTCACAATAAATTTAAAAAGTTTTGTCGCAATCGTAGGAACGGTATAACAACGTACATACATAATGTTTAAACAAACATGCATAATTGAAATAAAACTATTTTAAACGGATTTAAATCGCGTATATTAATTATTTTCTAATCTAAGACAACGAAACATGCATAATGTTTTATATATTAAGTTATTACTACAAATTGATTCATGAAGATGGGTGGATGTGCGCCACACAAGGGACGGTAATGTGTTTATAATATATATATGTATGTATGTATGTTTAATTCGTCATAACGAATTCCTTTCCTTATTTCCTCTTACTTTTTCTCCTTCTTAAGCTAGTAACGCATTTGGGGCTCCTCTGGTGCTGCATATGTCCATGGGCAGCGGTTACCACATAACATCAGGTATCAACATAAGTTATCCCGCCTGTTCGTTTGCCAGGTAATTTTTATAAAAAAAAATAAACAATTTTTTTAAAGGATACTCTTGTCCTTCTCTGTACCCGTGACAACGATCGATTAAATGATCGATCGTGTAACAAATTAAACAAACTCCTATGCGCATTTGCAATATCAACTAGAAAAATTACACAATTTTTGATAGTTCGTTCATTTTTGCCTCGATATAGCTAATTTCGCGGCGAAGTTTCTAACCAAACTAATCAAGTATGTGAAACTTTGTAATGACATTAAAAATTCAAGGCGAAAACTTCGATCCGAGATGTTGAACATCATTTATTTAAGTGATTAATTATTACTAATAACATTTAGGAATCAAACACAACTGCGGAAAATTAAACTACAAATTCAAATTAAGCATTTTTTTAAGTCGGTTCCCTTTTTAACCCACTTCAAAAGACGGAGGTTCTCAATTAGAAGTGTATTTATTTAATGTGTATTTCCTTAGATTTTTTTATTTGAAAGCGTATACTTTAAAACGACTGGCTTATTTTTATTATTAATGTATGAATCTTGTTACAAAAATAAAAGGAAACCATTTATAACCGCGGAATTATTTACGTAAGTAATTTCTTCCAGTCGCTTTAAAATTAATAGGATCCATTCGAAACACTCTCCATTCATAATTGTGTAAACAGCTATGCCTCACGTTCAAAATGAAAAAGACAGGAGTAGATTAGTGCTTAAATATATATTCCTGTATCTCATACGGTAATTTTTAAACTTAACCCTTAAATGTATATATCAAAAAATAAAACGCTTATTTCAAAACCTACTGTCAACTACTTTTACTAAGCCCCTATGTGTTTATACTTTACATGATCTGAAATTACATACTGTTTTTATTTTTTAATACACACAATTTCAAATCCATTAAAAATAATTTTACTTCAATATAAATTTCACTCTATTCTAAATCGTAAGACAAAATGGATAGTTTCGCGGTATAAAATATGGAGTTAAATCCACGGCGTTGGTTGATGAGCTCTTGATTAAAATCCCAGATGGTCCGAATTAGTCGCTCCGGTCTTGTGTCTCGCTGTAAACACTGGTATTAAAATGTAAATAATTGTTACTGAAAAAACGTAAAAAGCGTTACACGGCGGAATTCTACTAATAAACGGTTCTAAATATCTCTTTTGAAATATCTCTATTTGAAGTATATAAAATAATTACACCATGGTTATTATTGAAATATATATATTCCTCAGCCAATAGCTATATTTACAATTCAAGACGTTGGTAGATTTATATAAAATATCTTTTATCAACCGACTTAAAATGTAGAACTTTAAATGTAGATTTTTTTTTGTTTCCTCACAACTCTGTTAAATATTTTTTCTTATCATTTAATCTGAAAAGTGTACCAAGAGTTATCCTAAAGATCATGAATAAATTGCCATATAAATACTCCTCAAACCTTTTATTCAAAATAGTGTAATATTCTCATTTATAATTAGATATATGAATGAGAATGAGAAAGACTCTAGCATTCCGCCCGCGACTTTGTCTTCTTACAGGAATCGGATTTTTTTTCGGGATTAAAAGTAACCTATGCCCTTTCTCAGGCTTTAGACTCTCTTCTAAATCTCTATGCCAAATTTCATTGAAATCTGTTCAGTTTAATAACAAACAATTTTAAATATCTCTTTTGAAATAGCTCTCAAACGTATAGAATAATAAATTGTACTGTTTTTGTTGTTATTATTGAATTCGTTCGAAATACAGATATTTCAAAATATATTTAAGGTAAATCTAAGAGAAATTTTGTTTACAATCACATAGTTTTTATCGACCGACGTAAAAGGTTCTCAATTCATAATTATCATTTTTTTTTTAATAATATTCGTTACCACAGAACTCTGCCATTTATGAACATTCGGTTTCTTGACTATCAGTGTACCAAATCTCATTTAAATCGGTTCAGTAGTTTAGAAAATAGAATTACTTTCACATTTGGATGCTGATAAGCAATAATGTGTCAACCCACAAAAAGTCAAATTTCTTAAATTTGACTTATTGATATATTTTGATAATTATCATTATTTAAAAATTTATTTTAGCCACATAAATCAAATACGTATGATAAATAGTTACTTACTATGTTCGAATTTCAATTGCGTTCCATATTTTGTAATTAATGCAATAATCTCATGAATTAAAAATAAACTTATTAACATTAATTATTAGATAAAACTTTTTATATACCAATCTGCTTTTCATTCTCCTTACTTTTTATAAAAATTAAAAAAAAACCTCTTCAAACAAATTTATTAAGAATTAGTTTGACATTTTAAAACGCCATTTTCTCAAAATGAAGCTTAACACAGTCTTGCTTATCAGCGTCCATTTATGATATTAGTAAGGATTAAGATATTCGTAGTAAGATTCTTGTATCTACATTTAAATACTCGTCGATGTGTGTGTAAGCGATACTCTTAGAAAGGAATTTCATAGTCTACAATCTTTACAAAATACTCTTGCATAAGCAGAAACACGAGTTGCTTCCTATACTGTCTCGTATAAAGCGAGTCTTAGAGCCGCCCCTCCCACCCCCCAACCCCGTTCACCCCGCGGAGTCATTAGTGGAGAGTTAAAGCGTTTTGTTTGCAGTTTCTTTAAAAATATCGCTTTTTTTTCTCGCCATTTTTCTGCTTCTGTATAAGATTTGAATATAAGTTCCGAATGAATTTTTCTTGTGTATACGATATCTGTGTATCTATAGTAAAGAAATAATTTTCCGTTTGTAAGAAGTAATGTAAAATCTAACAATAGGATTTCAATAAAAAGAATTATAGTAATATTTTCGTTATCGTACATTTTTAGATATTTTTAGTTTCTTCTAGAAATAATAAATAAAATTACTCGATTACAAATCACTTGCATAAGATAACTGCTAAAATACGTAGAGATAAATATATGTGTATTATATAATTATTTTTATTTAAATGATAAAGATGAATAACTAAGAAATTAAAATACCCATTCCAAGTAATTTACATACATTCCATTAAAATACCCATTTCAAAATTAAAGCAACCACCTTCAAAAGCAAAATACTAAATTTCATTTGATGACATTAAATCCAGTTATTTGGATATGAAAACAAAATTAATGAACCGATTTTGATAAAAATTCTATAGAACCAATTCGAAAGTTTGATCCCTTTCAAATAGAAAAGATTTTTCAAAGTCTTAAGAAATGAAGTACAAACATAAAAAATATATACTTCGAGTTAAGATCCTCTTGAAAATTTTATAGTTAGTTGATAAAAGAAAAAAAAAATTAAAAAACTAAACTAAGAAGCAAAAAAAAAATCTGGCACCAACTTCAAAATGTTATAGGAAATATTTTGTAGAGCATCAGATCCTGAACGGATGACGAAGAGACCCTTACAAACAAAAAAAATTAAATCGGTCCACAAACAGCGCAGAAATCGATAAAGAAACATAACAAAATACATACCACCGAACGCCTTTTTGAAGTTGTTTAAAAATGAAATTATAGTCATACCTGCCATACAGAATCTGTTACTAAGAAACGTTTATTATTAATAACCATTTTCAATTACCAAAGTACAATAAAATTATATTAGTACATCATATTAATTACTATGAAAACAATTATTGTAATACCATACTAAATTATTCAATCTCAAGATGCGAAGTCAATATACAATTCATGCTAATTTCAATAATAATATTAATACCTTCAGCACTCAATATTAACCCTATTATTGAATCAGATTTCAAATATTAACCAATTAATATAAACCTCAAAGCTAGCAACAACCAATGTCAGTTAATCCAATCAATTATTTAAAAGCAAACAAAATCCTCGTTTATACAGAATTTGAACAATGACTTTTCGACAAATATTTGGGTTCAATTAAACTGGTTTTAATTGCTCTATCGGGTACAAAGTAATTGCATTAATTGTTAAAAAATATAACGCGACACGATGACATTTTATGACTATAGATATGTGACCGTCATACTGTTTAAAGTGAAAAATCTGTACTCATTTCTAATATTAATTAACTTTAGGCAAACAAGATAATTGACGAGCTCTTCTAAGACGAGAATTACACATATAAGTTATGCTATCAAACTTTCATAAAGATTTACATAAGTCGTTTGCTTTATTCCTGAAATAAGTTACTGTTGGTAGAGTAAGTGCGCCAATTATGGACCACCATAAGGATTTTGTGCAATAAAACTCAGAATAATAAAGATTAATCAGCCTTATAATCTTTGAAGAGTTCGACAAGTATTTGGTATTAAAAACAATTATTAGAATTCTTGATAAACATGAATAGCTTAAAAATAATCAACATTTTCTTAAATCTAACATTATTATGTATTTGCGAAAAATGGACAAAATATGGACCACATGGTTTCAAATATGGACCATAGCAAAATGGTTTCAAAATTATTAAAAAAAATGGACGTTTTGCCTAAAATTAAATCAGCCCATTACTATGACTAAACTAACCACACAATTCGCACACATAGAAATCAACCATATCTTCTGTGCCAGCACAATCTTCATGAGTCCACTGCTTACATGATGCACATTGGATCCATTTCTCTCTATTAACGTCTTCAGAAAAAACCCCATTACAAAACAAACATTTACCATTTTGGGACCGATCAGAACTTTCATCTGGACTATCATTGACTGAATAATCACTGTTATCAGAACTCGCTTTAGGAATAACTTCAGCCATGATCTTCCTGCAGATTTATTATCTAGCGAAAACGAGTGCTTTAAATTATTCTTTTCCGATAGCGGGTAAGCCAAAGATCTGATGTCCCTGCGCGTAAGACCAAATCCACATTTTTCAATTTCTAGAATATAATCGCATAATTCATCTTCCAATTCACTCGGCAAAGTCGATTTTCTTCCAAGTTTCTGGTTCGTAACGCCACTAAGTGGTTGGTCTTCCATTTTTGATAAGCGTATAAGCGTTGTTTTGGGTACTCCGTATATTTTGGAAGCTTTCAAAAAACCCATTTGCTTATCTTTTATTGCTTTAATTGCATTTGCCATTGCGACTTTATCCCATGTTTGTCTGGTCTTTCCTTTGGTTGTAGAATTTGTAGAAGCCATCTTAAAATAATTAAATGAAAATATAGTGTTTCACATATGTGACTGTTTGGAATATGAACCACTAGTCCATATTCAAAACATGCCGATGGTCCATATTACAACACACATACATTAATAGGTTAATATTGTTGCTAAGAAAATTACGAAAAGGATTGGATATTGCAAGTTAATATGAATAAATGTAAAATAACTCACCTTTCTTCTATATTAATCCACTTTCCCAAATAGTAATATTTGCTGAAATTATGACCTTACAAAGGTAGATAAAAAATTACATCGCAACTTATTAAAAATCAAAAATGGCTGCCGTGACTACATGCGCTGATCTCTGCCGATCAGCAAGCGACTAGCGGGCCGCGGGAGGGGTGGAGCTAAACGCGCGGCGACCGATGGCTTAATACGACGGACGGTTTCTGAGAAACAAAGGTAGTCCATAATACGGACCCAGTCCATATTTAGCGCACTTACTCTACCTTATTTTTGACCTACACAGATTTTGTAAAGAGGTTACAAAGTTGTTATTATCACTTAAGCGAGTAAAACTGACAAATATCGAATCTATTTTAAAGATAACAATGTGGACCATATCACTTTTGATTTTAAAATACTCATCTAAGAAAATCAGTTTCGAAGGGGCTACCTTCGGTGAAAAAATAGCAATAGCTAGAGGACGTGTACGTAAAAGTTGAAATCTGATATTTTTACTTATTTTATTACTACACTATTTCGCGGAATTCAAGAAATTGAAGTAGTGTTTTTTTCATTATTTTCACGAAATGGCTCCATCTCCGAAACAAGGGACTTTTACTAAAACGATTTTTTGTCATATGACTAGTTATGACCTAGGCTATAATCCTCTTTGAGGAGATCGTTTTGGGCCTGTATATTATAAAACTTATACATAATACGCCCACATAATGTAACATTGTTTATTGACATTATAACACACAAGAAGAATATATCTTTTATATTGACAAACATATCGTTAACACTTATACAAAATGTATTAAGTAACTTTGCTTTTTATAACATGTTTTGTTGCAAAATATGAACGCATCATATTAGTCATGTTTAATATATCTTATCGCGAAAGTTTAAAATGCATCGCATCAGTGCTATTTTTTAATTAAATAATTTATTTTATTTTATTAATTATTTTCGAACATAGACATGTTGAATTGAATTGATTTTAACATTTGGATAAAATATCAAACGATTTCCAATACATTTACTTGCAAGTATTGAAAATCTTCGCTGGTATTTGAAACATAAAAGAGCGGAAATAAATATTTGGTCAGTGCACGAAAGGAAATCGAATCCAGGGCCTTTTGAAATTGGGAGTTGAATCTAGCTTTGAAATTTCAACGTTATACGAATTGATAACGAATATTAAATTGTCAAAGTAGCTATTCAAGATTTCTAGAAATCACAGTATATATATATATATATATATATATATATATATATATATTATATATTATATAGCAGTTGCGACTTCGTCTGCGATGTCTGATGTCTACGTCATAGTAGCTTTATGCATGCAAAGACTCAGGCCGATCGGCTTAAAATTGACAAAGTTTTATACAAACTTTCATCCCCTATTTTATCCGCTTGAGGGTAAAATTAATCAAAGACCTTTCTTAGCGGATGCCTAAGTCATAACATCTACCTGCATGCCAAGTTTCAGCCCGATCCGTCCAGGGCTGTTGATTGATCACTATGTCAGTCAGTCACCTTTGAGTTATATATATTTAGATATGGAGCAAAGGAGCTGGCGGGACACCTTAAATTTACCGTCGCCCATGGACACTTGAGATCCAGAGGACCCACTAAGGAATAAAAGATGAAAGGAAGTAAGAAAAGGAATGGGTTAGAGGGTTCGGCTTTCTCCTACTCACACTTCGAAACGCATACATTAGCTACTTCAAGCCGATCTTCTGTGACAGTGAGTGAGTTACCTTTTTATTCTTATAGAAACATAAGGTATTAGACAGATAAGAAAAGACGCTAGACGTGCTCATTTATATAGCTGATGTGTTTGGGTATTTTAAGATTTTTATCTCAGGAACTCTTAAATCGAACTCTCCGCATAAAAACATATATGTACTTAATGCATTAGTTATTTATAGATTGAGAAAGATTTACAGTATAAGACATATTGATCTAACTTAAGTCTATATATTAATACATGAAGCAAAACCTCTTTTCACGAAAATTGCGCAGACAGAGTAATATGAAATTTCGTACACTTATTGTTCATACAGATAATGAAAGAAGAATGTTATTTTTTTATATGTAAAAAAATACATTAAATCAATAAAAAAACGTTAAACAAACCACCATGCATTTGGTACACATGTATATATATTCTTTTGTTTCTTGTTAAATTTTGTGGTCAATCTTGAAATCAGTTGAAAATTTAATGAACTACAGTCGGATTCCGACCGCTAGGCGACCACAAGCAATCAATAAATAAACGCTTTACAGTTTACACTCAACGGTCCCAAAGAGATTGTATAACTACGATTTGTTACATTCTTACTATTTGACGTTTAAAACTATATACTTATTACCTACTTTGACACGTTCGTCAAATATCTTATTGGTCCTCCCTATTTTAATACTCAGTCCCTAGATAGTTTCTAGGTAATATAGTCCAAAGTAATCGTCATTCTGGCTGCCAAAAACCATGAGCAAGTATTGAAACTTCAATTTATATCTATATAACCTTTACTTATTTATTTATATCTCCATTTACATAATATACTTCTGATCCTATCTTAATGTGCCTTAAAACAAGGCGGCGAGGATATTCAACAAGACACGAAGTCTTTTTTTATCTCTTTATGATAGTATAGATTGAGCTTAATCTGGGAAACGGATAATATCCATTAAGAAGCGCAGTGAACTCAGTATTCGAGTGAGCGAACCGTGTCCTTCGCGTCTGTCGTATTATCTATCTATTTCTACTTTCACCCACACTCTGACTCCGACCAAGCGTGCTCAAATCAGTAACCGCATTTCGTTTGATGGCCTTAATTCATATACATACTTAATATAACGGGTCTTATCGCGATAAGTAATGGTAGTAATACCTTTTTATTCCCCGACGTTTCGAAGAAGTTACATTTGTCGTGGTACGAGCTGACTGGTGTACCGCGCGTACCTGGTGTACCCCTCCGGCGGCGAGTGCGCGAGTTTTCTTCGCCTACCCTATAAGTAGGTAGGTGAAGAAAACTCGAGCACTCGCCCAGTTTAAAATATATAATTAATTCATATATTTATCAACTTTAATAAAATACATATTTTAAAGTTTCACGATTTACAAAATACAAATACAAATATGCTACACTAATATACACAGTTAATTACACAAAAAAAAACTTTTATACTATTAATATTTTATATAACGGGTCTTATCGCGATAATTAATGGTAGTAATACCTTTTTATTGCCCGGCGTTTCGACGAAGTTGCATCCGTGGTGGTCACGAGCTCAATGGTGTACGGCACGCCCTCCGACGTTATATATAAAACCCGATATAAAATATATATATATATAAAACCCGTAATATAAAATAGGAATTTAATGGAATACATTTATTAATGAAGGCGAATTCGCAGAGGCCATCTCGTTTATAATAATACCAATCTAAAATATACTTTATTCGTGTAGGCTTTTAAAGCGCATTTGAATCGTCATACAAATTAATCTTTTAAATATAAAGCTACCATCGTTCAGAAAGCAGATAGGAAATAGTTTGTTTTCAAAAGAATCTTTATAAAAATATCAATCTCTGAAAGATTTCCTCCACAGCAATAAAGGGAAGAAGGGTTAAATCCCGCTGAGCTAAAATATCCAATACCATTTCCCTTACAAAATATCCTTTCGCATCCTATGGTACTACAAGCCTATTACAAAACATTATTTTCTTCCCCCAAAGTCCCATATCATTTGATGTTTTCGAACTATGTCCCCTATCCTATAACCCTTCAAAATCACTGAGTAATTTCGATGAAATGAAATAGGTTATGATATATGGACGCTGATAAGCAATACTGTGTCAAGCCACACGGACTTCATTTTGAGAAAATGGCGTCTAAAGATGTCAAACCTATTCTTAACAAATTTGTCCATCTTTTCTTTTATTTTTTGATAAAAGGTATAATGAATTAAAAGCAGATCGATATATTTAATATATTATCTAATAAAAACTTTTTCAAATAATTAAAATTATTGTATAAATTCCAAAATATGGGACGCACTTCAAATTCGAAACAATTAATTAAGAAACTTTTTTCCGTACTTATTTAGTTCACGTAACTTCAATTTCATATCTAAATAATACATATGCTTTTTATCAACATACCACACGTGCATACCCACAGGCGAAGGATATTATATTTTAAAATAAAATTAGTTTTCATTTTGATTCATAATCATATAAAATCTTACAAACATTGATCAAACTCCACTAAACATTAGTCATGAAAATTAGCTGAAACATAAATCACATAACATTCGAATAGTTTCACAAACTTATAACGACTTCCAAACTTTGTCGATCATTCATAGTTTACATACGAACTATGTACATAAGGTCATTGTCCCTACGTAAGACCTCATCATACGACACCATAGCCACTTAAATTCTCATATCAAAACTATGACAGTTATGTGGACCTTTGTGCCTTGGATCAAAGGGCGAGTCTACGGATTAATACGGTTCAACCCAATGTCCAGGATACAAAGACTACATATGTAGATATAATACAGTATATAACGTTAGCTTAATAAAAAACATCTTCCGAAACACTAGCAAACTGCAGGCTAATTACTGTGAGCTAGCGCTTATTAACTAGTGATTTCTGATTTTTATACTAAAACCATACAGATCAACAGTCGAAATGTTCCGAGTAATAACCCTCTTAAATGTATGTACTTCTTTCGTTTTCCTAACTACGCGATTACAGTAAAATAAACTCAGAATTGTATGGGATTGAATCAGCGCCATCTTGAGGTAGGTAAAATAGTGAGTATAGCGAGTGAAAATGATTGGTGGATTGAAATATAAACGCGTGCAATTGGTGGATTTTTGTATTTTTGAGTGCGAGCGTCAATTTTGATTCGTCGAATAGTTAACTTTAATGAATGGTACAGAAAACTCAATGGAGTATTTATCACAAAACACGCACTAGGCACAGTGGTCTGTCTATGAGACCTTACATCGACACCAAATTCGCCTTAGATCGT
This sequence comes from Hypolimnas misippus, assembly GCA_037950945.1. Lineage (NCBI taxonomy): Eukaryota > Metazoa > Arthropoda > Insecta > Lepidoptera > Nymphalidae > Hypolimnas > Hypolimnas misippus. The sequence goes on from JBBEEQ010000023.1 coordinate 13,279,903, forward strand.
CTCATTAGAATAAGAAAAAATAAAATTGTGAAGTGTGCATAAAATCTGTAGACTAATTGTGTAAAATTGTCGCTATCAAAAATATGATATATTTTTATAATTTTTTTTTCTAATTAAAATTAAATTGAAATTTGCTTTCTTTAACTATCAATGTGTGGCATGTTTTGTTTACGATGGAAATACATTTGTAATTATTACCTTTAAAAGAAATATATAAAATATAAAATAAATTATCATACAAAAAACCGACCAATAAAAATAAAGAATTATCGCATCACCAACAACCAATACGCTACGCTCCTTCATTTATCCAATCATAGAGTAGTTAAATTTTACATTAAAGCGTTATTGAATCTGAGAACAAATACCTGCATACGAAGTTCCTACGTTTCATAACACGATTTGGCTGAACAGCTAACAAAATTTGTTTGTTTCCATCGCTCAGTTAGGCGGTCCATTATTTCATTAGCTCCGACAGACTGTAATGGATGATCAACTATCCGAGCTCATAATATAGTTTCAACTGCAATCAGGTATGATACCCACGTCCTAGAACACTAAGTGCATCGGTTGACTTGAACTATAAAAGCTTTTATGTTGTGGTATTATTGGTTTGGGAATAATTGACCAATTTATTTCGATACTTTATAGCGCAAAATAAATAAAAATTTACAAAGTTAGCGTAATCAATTTTCCAAATCACTCACCAGCATAATACAAACATCGAGATCACGATTACCATTCACACAGCCAATACGAGTTTTGTTTACGAATTTAAAATTAAATCTGCGATCCTCAGCACTTTACGCAGTAATATTCACATAACATCTACACAAATAAAGAAAATTAAAGATTCTGTTTGTAATTTAAAATTAACAGCTTTTAACTGAATGCATGTGAAAGTATATACAATATATGCTTTAAAACACATTTTTCTTTTAATTAATGTCTGTTTGTCTGTTTATTCATGCTTATCGCTGAAACGGCTGGACCGATTTTGATGGGACTTTCAGTTATAGATAGCTAATGTTATTAGGAGTGACTTAAGTTACTTTTAACCAGGCCTCTACCACTAAACACTTTGGGCATTTCCTCAGAGCCCTGCGGTCGATGGGGGCCCCATAGTTCCTATCATATTATAGAAAGTGATTGATAATATCGCCCCACTAAAATTTGAAGAATACTTCTTCTATTAATATTGATTTTCTGTGAATATTATATCGTCTATTCATTTAAAGAAATAAACATAACAGTTAATCTAAAATTTTACCTATATAATCTTTATACCTATTTTAATAAAATAGTCCTCTGTCAAAATCATAAGGGCCCAATTTTTCTAATGTGCCCAGAGCCTCATATACGTTGAAGACGATCCTGAATATAACCCATACAACATATTTCTTAATTTTCTTCCCATACTAAAACGTGACGTTTAATATCTTTATATAATACATAAACGATACTAAAATCTATATATAGCATAAAGAACAGTGGACAAAAGATAATTAAATGAAAATTCCTCTCGAATTGATGCAATATTCTTTTATGTTTTTAAAAGTCATGTCACTGTGTTGTCAGCTTCGCCTCGGGCGGAAAAAATGTAATTTAGCCGGCCTCAGCTCAATACTTTGTCCGTAAACTTTTAGTCCAATATGATTGCGATACTGGAAACTATCCAACGCCTTTACGAGACAAGTTTCACTTAAGATCTAAACTTATATTAATTTTATTAAACAAGAAAGTATTTTGTGTGCTTGTTTTGGTAGTTTTATGTGAGTTGATATATCGTCATTAGTGTTAGCTCGTACATGCAAACTGCCGAACTTTATAGGAAATGCAAAACACTTCTTTTAATGCAAACTGCAATAAATATGTTTACATTTTTAAATAATTTAGACTTAAGACATTGTAATAAACATTACTATGTTAAAGTAAATTATTGGAAAACGGTTTGTACTTAGAAATTCCATTTTTGCCAAGTTAGTTACGAGGTTTCACTTATAGAGGGACGATATATGGATGATGATAAGTAATAATGTGTCAACCCACAAAATGTCAAATTCGGAGATATTCGTGTATATTGATACTGCGTCCTACCTATTTAACATAATTCAAAAAATTGTAAGTCTTATAAAGTAAATAAGGAAAAATATTTCTTAATTAATTATTTCGAAAGTCAAATGCGTTCATTATTTTGTAATTTATACAATAATGTCAAATATATGAGAAACTTTTCAAATATATGAGAATATTTGAGATTATTGTATAATATTGTATCATTTAGTGTTTCTTTATACCTTTTCTCAAAAAATAAAAGAAAAGGTGGATATATTTTTTGGTGTAATGCTGTAATTTTTTTTTTATGTATGTTGATTCAAAAGTGCTAGTGAGAGCCTACTTGAATAAAGTATTTTTTGATTTTGATTTTGATTTTTGATTATACTTCTTCAAACATATTTAATAAGAATATGTTTGACATGTTTAGACGCCATTTTCACAAAATGAATTCCATGTGGCTTGACACAGTATTGCATATCAGCGTCTATATATCTCTTCATTTTGTTTAACTAATGTAGGAATATTAGAATCATATTTCTATTTTAATATTAATTTCAACTTCTTTTATGTATTTGATATACATTTTTTGCGGATTCATTATCAATTAATTGTATTATATAGATAACTATCAGTTTTGATACAATGAGCAGCCAACAAGACAATTGATGTACTTGTCAAAGTTTGAAATTAACGTTCAAATAGTGTTTACATAACATTCTCATATAGTAAAGTAATAAATATCATTGGCTTGAAGCTTACACATGTGCAGTATTCCTATGTATTTGTTGGAAAAATACAAATCTAAAATTATTGCACTGTAATAAAAATTCGAAAAGGTTTTTTAAAACAGCCGTAAAATCGTACCAACGTAGCAACGGAGCGGGCCGCTTATGAAAAATTTATTCCTCGAGTGCAGGTGTCGATAAAATTAGTGTTGGAATGTTCGCTTCCCTTGCTTTGATCTTATAAGTTATGAATCGGTGATTTTTATGTTACTAGAAGGAACTTCAGAATGTAAAATAACTGCCTTTTTTTAATACACACAGTAAGTATTATAATTTAATATCAATTAAACATCCACAATATAAACAAGAAAACTTAAGTGACGCTGGTCCGCTCATATACACCAACACATAGATATGCACTCAGGCAGAAACGCATACAGACACACCGCCCTGTACACACACAACCACAAACACACACAAGCGCGCCCACACGCACACGCACACAAGGAAGAAGGATATCTTCATTTAAAATACTTGTCTAAGTTACAACACTTACACTACATTACTAACCTATACTGCACTACCTACTGACAGGGTGTTAGTTTTTTATTTTTATAAAACTTGTTTGAAGGAACCTGTTAAGTAGTAAAACTCAAGGTTGAGACACATATTATAATTATAAGATGCATTACTTTCTACACCTTTCTAATAAAAAAATCTTATCCGATTTTACTTCGCTTTGAATAAGTGAACTCAATTGTATTCGATTATTTTTATTCGATTGGGAAGCATCGATTAAATAGATCAGTCAGATAAAGTCTGAAAGAGTAAGTTCGTTCACGCTCTATTGGGCTTTTCGTATTCATTCTTATTGAGCTCTACGCTTAATGGGGTAGGAAGAAAAAAGTAAATGAGGAAATAGATCCCCTTATAAAAGACCATTTTTAACCCCTGACTAAAAACAGGTGTTATGAGTTTGGTGGGGGTAGCTGTGTGTCTCTCTGTGGCATCGTGGCTTCTTAACAAGTGGACTGATTCAGTTGCGTTTTCTTTTTATTTGAAAGCTATGTATGTATGTATTGTGTCCGTTTTTTTCTAGATGTTAAAATGATCTGAACAATTTCAACTTATTGACAGACACGTTGGCGCAGTGGTCAGTGACTAAAGCGCTAACGGTCGCGGGTTTGATCCCCGCTCACGCCAAACATCTGTATTGGCCATACGGATGTTTGTCGTGGTCTGGGTGTTTGTGTTAGTGTTGTGAATGTTTCCGGATCCACGATACAAGATCATGAGATCTTAATGGATGTTGAGTGTGATGCGTTTATCTAACCGTCTCGGAATTTACTATACTGTGGATGGTATTAAAATAACAGTACATAACATAACAGCTGTACTTTGACCTTATGCACTTTGACTGCAGCATCATCTGGAATCATCAGGACACACAATTCCTCACCAACTTACAGCAGGCTCGTTAGAAAGGTCTCAATGAATGATTGTCGTTTTTTTTATTTACAATTTTATATTATATTTCAACCGAGTTTCAGTATGTACGGTACTGTATAAATTATAATAAATTAATATTAAAAATATCATTGATGATAACAAAGTTTTATTTAAATACTTTAAAAGGAAGTAAATAAACTTTGAAGTTTAAAATCAAAGTCATCATTTTGTACTTATTTTTTCGCACAATGAAGCACTATGAATGATATGGTGATAATTACATTCCTAAGTTTTACGATCGAACGAATAGGTTTTAGATCGATTTTAAGATTTTTATGTTTCTTTTTCATTGTTTTACACTTGAAGGAATTTACTGTCTTTATTTTTGATAGCGACCGCTTTCGAAGGAGCGTTACACTTATAAATTTTGCTCTTCAACTTTCATAAAGATGAACATAAACTGCCTTACTACAAAAGATTTAAACAGACGTTAAACGCGCGTTTAAAAAAATCCGTACTACAAATCCGCATCTAAGCACAGTTTTGAGTTAAACATGCTTTAGATATAGATTAACATACGTTTAAGTGAGTTTAATAGATGTTTAAAACCTATTTCAGCTGTCAAATGTAACGTATAACATTTTATCAATAAGTTTTTTTTATGAGTTTATTCGCTGTTAAGCAATTTATATTTATTTTAAGCAATGTTTAATTTTTAAACACTGTTTAGCTAGACACGTGTTGAACATGGTTTTAATGCGTCTTTTGTAGTATGACAGAAATTGTTTGTCATTGCCTTAGGTACCTATATCTAAAGGAATTTACTTTTGACAGCTACAATTTTCGTAAGGCTGCCTAGGTAACTGTTACTAGGTTACAGAGATGTTTTATACATGGATGCTGATAAGCAGCACTATGTTAAGCCACACTGACTTCATTTTGAGAAAATGGCGTCTTAAATTGGCAAACCTATTCTTAACAAATTTCTTTAAAGAAGTATATATTCATCTTTTCTTTAAAAAGGTATAATTAATTAAAAACGAATTAATATATTTAATTTGTTATCTAATAACAAGTATTACAAATATTTGAGATTATTTTATAAATTGCAAAATATTGAACACAGTTCAAATTAATAATCAGTTTATCACCATCCATATAGTCACGAGAGTAAAACCTTAAAGTGTACTGTAGGAGACTAAAAAGCGAAACCAAATCATTTCATTCTTATTATCACTCGATACGACACATGCTTATCAAACATTGAACGCTTTCAAAACAAAATTCAATTACTGTATAAAGAAATTTACACTTTGCCGAGTCGAGCTTAAATCACGAAGATGTCCGTATTACATTACACATGAAACTCCAATAAAATGTCGATGTATCAAATTGAAATCGAAATTAATTTCGTTAGTTCAAGAGCTAGTAACTTTTTCTACGTGTCTTTTCAATTCAATTCTTTGATTTGCGGCTTTTAGTTGTGCCAATTTTGCACATATTATTTCGCCAATGTCACGTGGAGTGGAGAAAACACGATGGAGATGGTTCGATGGGGCCGAGAATCCTACCTTAATTAAATTTGGAAAACACCTTAAGGGAAGAGAAAATTGTCTCCCAACTATTATATATGCAAAAATGCATGAAGATAGGCATGGATGGGTAGATGTTAGTATCTCTTTCGCGCGAAAATTACTAAACAGATTTTTTTAAAACTTTACAGTATCATAGCTTATACATCAGAATAATCAATTGATTACTTTTTATGCATATATCACGTGGATAAATTGTGAACGGAAGCTAATGTCAAAATAAGCTGTCCAAAATTGTATGTTTTTCAACGTCCTTAGCTCTTAGACTACAATATTTCAATCAAAGAAATCAAACGTGCGTGAAATACAAAATCATAACTGATTAAAAAGTGCTTTTGATGATTTTACGTATTAAAATATCGGAGTGTATGATCTTCTTATGACTCGCTGACTACAGGAAGAAATGTCTTATGGCCAAAATACACAATCCGATGTCGCGTCGAGGCACGTTACGGCTTACGACGCTAGGAAATTATGCGATTTTCCATCGTACAAATCTACAAAGTGCATCGTAAAAAAATCACTATATGTCGTCATATCGTGGTACAATGATATAATTATTTTCAATATCAACCTAAAAATCACGACGTGACCTCGTTGTGTAGTCTATGCATTTTGACCGTATGTGTTCATGAAATAACAATATTAATCGGTCTTACAGGATTAAATTTAAACTATTATTAGAAGATGGAACTGTAAAATTTCATCAAAATGTATGATTTTACAGCTAATGTAAATAAAAAACCTGTCAACATAATATCATATTAGGTTAGCTGTAAATATTGTTCTACAAAAAATAATGATAACGCATTAAGTTATTTTAAATTTTAAAACAACTCTCCTTACTTTTATATAATAAATGTGAAAGTAACTTTGACTGTGTGTTAAGAAAACACGCCTAAAGTGAGACACTTTAAATGAAATTCAGTATATAGTTTAATCTAATAAAGAACCTATACTACTTTTAGCACGATAATAGACTGTGAGGGTAAAACAATAGCAATAAATAGGGATAAATATTCTAAAGGAAGTCGCGGGCACCATCTAGTTTGAAATATAAAATACTTTACATAAATCTATTCAGTATACACTCAGAACATCATAAGAGCTGATATCAGCGGCAATGTATGACACTTGATCGAATGTATTATGCTAAAGGATGTTGAAGGAAAGTTTATCTTGTGGGATGACACTCACGACTGTGCTTACTAGAAATGGTAGGATTATCTAAAGTACGTGTCATGATGTCGTGTTGCTTGTTGTATCTACATACTTCATAATATTTATAGTAGGAAACTTATTTTATATCTCGAAAGTGTTACAAAAAGAAGTAGTCTTGTTATAATGAATTAGGTTTAAATTTATCCCTTAAATTATCTTTAAATCAGTTGTGTGTGTGTGTGAAAAATGTATTTTTCTTACAGCTCAAATATCAATTACCAACACTTTATATAGAAGGGACCTTAAAATTTATTACCTTATAACTTCATATTTTGTAAAAATTTTAACAGCTTTACTTATTAAATTATATTATGTATTTTAAACTTTTGCGATTTATACTATTCATATTTAATATGACGGGTCTTATCGCGATAACGAGCTGATGTCTTGACCACGACGAAAGCAACTTCGTCGAAACGTCGGGCAATAAAAAGTTATTACTACCATTATTTATCGCGATAAAAGCCGTTATATGATGAATGAATATTATATTTTCTTACACAGAAAGAAATTTCTTTAAAACACAAAAATGATTTATATATATTTTAATTTTACCAAAATTTTGTACATACTCATACACGCCAGTAACACCCCTATGTGTTCACTTTTCACACAAAAATACAGACATTCACGTTATACGTTTTCAAATATTAAGCTTATCCATGTTGAAACAACCACACAGGGGAAGAAGATAAATCAAAAGGAAATATTAATATTGCACAAGTAAAGCACTGAACATTGGATGTAGACAATTTTACCTTTAATTCTACTCTCGTAAATTAGAAAAGCCTGACTTTGTACTTCTTTTATGAAAAACTAAGCTTTCATTTTAATTATCTATTTTTACACTTTATTTTACTACCGATAAGAATAAATTCAAAGAAAAGAGAATGAAATAAATGTGGTGCAGACGTAGCTAACTTCAGGGTCGTCAAAATGTGACAGGTAAGGATTTGATTTATGGTTATACTTTGACCAGGGCTGGATTTAGGCGAGGATGTTTGAGGCTATAGTTCTCTATGGGCCTCCACAAAAAAGGAATCCCTCCAACATAGAGTAAAAAAAAAATAATAATTCATGGTTCCATTCGTGATACTTGATAATTGAATTTGATAATTCTAGTTGACTATATCTACGTGTGTTTATTAAGAATATTTTACTTGTTTGTTGCGGTTTTATTTGTTAATGCACAAATAAAAAAAATGTTAACGTTATTCTGAAAATAATTAGGTACTTTCATTCCTTTTTTGCCACCAGTATGTCTAAAGTCCAGACCTCCAAATCCGGTCCTGACTTTAGCCACGAATTTTAGCTGTAAATGCTTTTCAGAATATAATTAATAATATCGTTAAAATTTATTAATGTAATATAGGCTTCGTCGAGATTAATTTTGCATTAAAGTGCTCATTATAATTAGAAGTTATTAGCTTAGTACATGACAAGCCACGTGGACACACCGCAAACCGCAGATATTAACATGGTTGATATTGATTATAAATAAATTAATAATAAAATTCATTTTTAAAAACAAACTTGTTTTAATGTTTTAAAGCAAGAAAATAGACTTGAATTTTAATCAAACTGATCATTTCGTTACATTATACAATTTTAGAATGACTTATATAAATTTTGTTTATGATATTTTATCGCGACAAGCAAAGTAATAACTAGTCCGCCATCTTGGGTGTTGCGCCATGTTGGATTTAGAATGACGTCACACACCAAACTAAGCATTGTCATCCGAACTCATATGAATCGGTTGCAAATATCTGCATCAAAATTGAATTGCAAGATTCCATGAACAAACAGTTACATATATACATAATGTACTGCAAGTTAAATAAAAACCTTGCAAAAAAAGTATAAAATCACTCAATAAAGTATTAAAAGTATTAGTCCGGGTTCCCTGGCCTATTTTTTCACTTGATTAGTAACAAGCTAATTTTCCGTGAGTAGCTTCGTTTCAATGAGACGCCCAACTTTTTCCTGTGCGAAAATTCTCGATTGTGGTAGGTGACAGGGGTAGCAGGAATAAAAGATGTTGACTTTATGATTCTCATAAATTTATTACTAACTGGATTTTTTTTTGTAAAATCTAATGATAATAATCTAAATTATTCGAAAACATTTTTGTCCTACAAAATGTATGGTTTCATCAAAATGTCCCCCTCCTTCCAACATGTATCGATAACAAGGTCATCAAAAATAATTGCTAACCAGCTGATTTATTTTTTTTTACTTCGTTAATATTTATATAATCTAACAGTTATATTGTCCTACAAATTGCATGGTACGTTATCCCGGTCCTACGCTCGAAAATAGTAATACAGATCCATGATGTTAAAATAATTACTATCAAGCCAAATCTTCGTGAATAGCATCGTTTCTATAAGACGCCCAACATTTTCCTATGGAAAATTCTCGATTGTGGTAGGTAACAGGGGTAGCAGAGATAAAAGATGTTGATTTGATGATTCTCAAAAATTTATTAGTAACTAGATTTTTTTCCGTTAAATCTAATAATAATAATCTACATTATTCAAAAAAAATTTTGTCCTACAAAATGTATGGTTTGATCGAAGAGTCCTCCTTCTTTCAACCTGTATCGATAACGAGGTCATCAAAAATGATTGCTAACCAGCTGATTTTTATTTTTTTACTTACTTAATAATTATATAATGTAACAGTTACATTGTCCTACAATTTGCGTGGTACGTTATCCTGGTCCTCCAATTGAATCTATATTTAAAATTCATGAAATTAACAAGCAAATTATTATCTGTATTTCGTTACTACAGCGGTAGTCATGCGCAGAGCATACATATTTTTCTACCAATTTTTATAAAAAATAAAGTTATTTAAATTTTAAAAAACATGTTATCACTGTATTTTTACCCTAACATTTAAATTCTTGGGAATTTTAAGTTATTCAATGGTCGAAACTCGCAAAAAATGGGACATAATTCCTTATTGGTTGAAACGCGAACCATCTTCATTTATTATTGACCAATTTTGAAAATAAAAATTAGAAAAGATGGTAGACCTTGCAGGCCGTCCCTGTAACTTCCCGCTATTCCCATACCTAAGTGCTTGGATTTCGTTTATTACCCTGTTTTTGAGCTCTGCGAGCTCAAAACTATTATATAGTACATTATTTATACATATTTTTCTATATAGTACATTATTTTGACCTCTCCGTGCTCAATACAAGAGCTGCACTATGCTTTTGAGCTCTTCGAGCTCAACAGTCTGATAACAGTTTCATAAAGTACAATTTATGTAAATTTAAATTTTTGAATGAATCAACCGATTTTCACTCGATTGGTGGCCATCGATGTTATTTTTCAAGTCCTGTGGAAGACTCAAAAACACCTATTGATCATATGAAAATTTTCGAAATAATTTGAAAAAAATCAATTTTTTAGATTTCTTTCGTTCACGATAACTCACAAACGAATCAACCGTTTTTGATTTGGTTTGCGGCAATCGACGTGGTTTTACAAGGTTGAGAGCTGATTAGTTGTTGGAATTGATTGATTAAGCTATTTAAAAGTTAGTTTGAAAAAAACTACATTTGAAAAATGAGATTTCTCAAAATCTAAAGAATGAAATTGGTCCAAATCATATTAAAAATCTAAGTTCAAACAAAACCTTTCGAATGACACCAATTTTTACTGAATTTATCTAGCCGTTCAAAAGTTATAAGGGAGTTACATACTCACACACACACACACACACACACACACACACACACACACACAGGCATAGTCACACCCTCGCGGGAATGGTCACGGAAGCTTCCTAGGACCCCGAAACATTGAGATCTGATTAAAACTCGATTTTTGCAAAACGGGGTAAAACCAATAACTTCCCGATTTTTAGAAAATTGTTAATTTTCTTAGCGGGAAGTTAAAAATATTTGAGAGTCTTGAAGTTAGTTACGATTTCTTATTGGTTGAAATTCATTCGCATGCACTTTTTAAATTTCTAGAGTTACAAATAGGTAAACGAAAAAATGGCAATTGTAGGACTAGTAATAGATACCTGTTTTTTTGTAGGACATTGTTTCATTTGGGCAGAGAACACACTAATCTATTATGTAATATTTTTGTCCTACAGTTAGTAATGAAAAAGATGGTCTTGTAGTATTAACCATTTCGGAGTGTAGGACCGGGATAACGTACCATGCAATTTGTAGGACAATATAACTGTTAGGTTATATAAATATTAACGAAGTAAAAAAAAATAAATCAGCTGGTTAGCAATTATTTCTGATGACCTTGTTAGCGATACATGTTCGAAGGAGGGGGACATTTTGATGAAACCATACATTTTGTAGGACAAAAATGTTTTCGAATAATTTAGATTATTATCATTAGATTTTACAAAAAAAAATCCAGTTAGTAATAAATTTGTGAGAATCGTTAAGTCAACATCTTTTATTCCTGCTACCCCTGTCACCTACCACAATCGAGAATTTTCGCACAGGAAAAAGTTGGGCGTCTCATTGAAACGAAGCTACTCACGGAAAATTAGCTTGTTACTAATCAAGTGAAAAAATAGGCCAGGGAACCCGGACTATATACATTTTATAAGTTAAAAAAAAAAAAACTCCATTAGTACAGAAAATCAAATAGCGTATCATGCGTACAAAAATAATTCTGTTACCAAAGTATTGAAATTTATTTTTAGACAGTTGTCGAGCAAAAAAGAATTTTCATTAAACAATCCACAGCGAAATTTGATAAAGAATAAAATATGTTTAATATGTAGTTTCTACGAAACTTCTCATGTAAGTCGGTCGATACATTCTCTATACTAATATTATAAAGAGGTAAATATGTTTGCAAGTTTGTATGTACGGGTAATCACTGAAACTATTGATCCGATTTGAAAAAATCTTTGCATTGGATAACCAATTTATAGAGGAGGGTTATAGGCATTATTACATCACGCGAGTGAAACAGCGAGGAGCAACTAGTGATTTATAAACTGGAATCACGTACTGTGCTTAATTATATAGAGTCTAGTGTTCCCAGAATATGTCAGTTTTAGGCAACTTTACGTAATTGGTATTCGAAATTCCTAGGATTAACATTTATCGAAAGGTCAAAGGTTAGTAATGTATATACTTCGAAGTAACGAAGCGGAATAATGACTCTACCTTTATGGGGTTATATGGCTCTATAGGACCGCCTTGGTAGATACAATCTATTCTAACGATATATGAAATAGATGTAAACTTCAATATACGTATTTATTAGAATTAGAAATAAGAAATAAAATTTTGAAATTAACGATTTCATAAATAAAATAAACGTTTTATTTTTTTTTTTTGGTTTGTTTAAATTATTTCAAAAATTCCGGCTCACTTTTTTGACAACTATGTAGTAATACTTCTTAAGCCACTTTCACAAATGGAGACTCTTAATTCGTCGGGGACTTTTTTTTTCTTGTGTTTACCAATTATTCAGAAATGGCTGAACCGATTTGATGAATGACAAAAAAAAAAGATTTTTTGTTTGAGTAGTTATATTCGCCGATTGGTCCCATAGAAATTTCATCAAAATCAAAATAACCTGAATTCAAGTAAATGAATTACGTATTTTGCTTCGGTTCCCAAAAATATTATTATTAAATAAACACATAAATAAAAAAAGTTTCAAAACTGAAATGGTAAAAGGTGCAGAATGTATGCTTTCACGTCTGTGTCACACGCGTGCGTAAGTATATGCATGCATGCGTGCATGTGTGAATTTATGCGTCAGCTCACACTAAAGTGATCTTGCATACATGTGTGTCTTCATCACAATTTGAAATCGTAAAATTTTACACTTATATCTTAGCTTTAATCCCACGAATAGAGATTATAAAATAATCACTACAAATCACCAACAACCTAAAATAACTAAATCTGTACCAACAACATCCGCTGTGTGATAAATATCAATCAATTTACCTACACGTTTATAACGCATAAACTACCGGTCGGATCAGTAATATTATTTAACACGTCGCTTCCCGTAACCCGATTCGAGGCATCAATATTGTACACAAAATCGTAGTATTTAGTATGGAACATCACGTACGAAGGATTAACTGATATTCTGTTATAATAATTTGAAATATTATAATCTGTTCGGCTTAAAACAATTTAAATTCTCAGAATTTTTGCAATATACTTTTTTTATTTGCTCTTTTTTGTTAATGTTTTGATAATAATGCTTTATTCTTCTTTAAATGCTGTTTTCTAACACAAATTGGCGGCCATTGTGACGAGCTGAACTTTATTTACTACTGCTCAGTGATGCACTACTCATATTAACCACTATTTAAGGTTTTAAAGCCAAAAAATGCTTCTGCAGGTCTGTTGCAGGCCTTTGCATTTCTCTGTATGATGAGTTCGAGCAGTTCATAATTCTTTTTTCATTATGTGAACCAGGTATTCGAGTTTCCTTTGTTTCCAAAACTAATGGACTCGCATATGGAGATGTTGTGCTGCCCAGTAGCAGCGCTACCTCCCGGATCAAATTGTGAATGTAATCCTTCAGGGATTCACTCAACTACGTTTCGTGCAGTGAGTGAGAGAATCGGAAGTCTAACTCCTATCCCAAATTCTTTCATTCTCTTCACATGCTTTTACCGTCATTTATTTTCCGTTATAAACCCACGAGGTGTTTGTGGCTTCCATAACATGATTATATACCGCTGTACCGCTCTAATGCCCGGTATTTCCATTAAAAAAAGTTGCGAGTCTTGGCAACGCTAGGTAATGTCATCAATATGTTATACTCTATATCACTCTATATAAATTGCGTCCACTTCCTATCAAGGTCCTGGCAGAATTACCAGCGTTGTAGTGATCTACCTCAAATCATGCTGAGTCAGCGTTTTTTACAGATACAATATACGTAATGTTTTATTCTATTGTTTATCGTGAAATTTTAATATTATGCATAGTTATTGTTTGTAAACAAATAATTGTATCTATCAATCTATGTACATAATAATCACTAGCTTCGCAAAGAAATCGTCACTCTCCCGGGGAAGTGCCTTCGATACTTTATTAAAAATACGATATGGATAAGATGAAGTAAAATTTCTAGCCAAAGCAATATTGGTCTTTATATCAATAGCCACTGGTTAATTTAATCAGTGAAGATAAGAGAAGCCTATTTAAACCCATAGAAACACAAAGGAATCTCTTTGAAATTGTTGTACGACATAACTTTGTAAGGATTACAATGAATATAGGTAAAGTAGAAAAATTTTTAGTGATTCCGAAAAAAGGACGTTCTCCATTCATCAGAGACTTTTTTATGTTTAAACCAATGCAGAGTCTGGGCTAGTAACAAGTTAAACAATATTTAATTCCTCACTTATAATGGCTGCGCAAACTTCATTAGGAAACTTTTCATATTGTTAAAAGCATTATTACGTTATTGTGAATTTTTAATCGCATTTGGTAACAGACTACACATTGTTGGTTAAAACTGACCGCACATCAAAAGAAACTAGCTTACGCGTATTGAAATAAAACTATTTTAAACGAATTTGAATCGCGTATATTAAATATTTCTTATCATCCCAGTCTACCTGTCTATGCGTGACCACGATCGCTGTAAAGTGCTCGAAACGTTGGAATGATAAAAAAATAGTTAATATAATTTAAAATAGTTTTATTTTAATGAGTAATAATCGCGAAAATCTAAGACAACGTTAGCTTATGTAAGCATCGTTAGTGTTAATATAGATTTTATTTTAAAATCTACATATACATATATGTATATATAAAGCGAAATACCACTCACTGATTAATTACGAAATCTTAAAAACTATGACATCAACAAACTTAAAATTTGGCAGGTAGGTTCCTTACAGAGTTCTTTGCAGGCTTATATTCACTAAGATTTTACGGATTTAACGAAACTCCGCTGCTAAGGGGGCTAAACGGGGTTTGGGATTTTGTATGAAAGTCCTATGGTTTTGAAGTAAGAGGCTTGAAATTTTAAATACATACTATATAGATGGCGTTGAAGTTTACTAATAATGAATCTTTAGAAATCAACTCACCTTTGTTGTAATGTGATATCGTAAAAAACTACATTCCAAACGCGAAGACGGGGCGAATCGCTAGTATTTATACATACATAAAATACAGTTTATGACTATCCAAATTAATGATTCAGGAATTTACTTCGCATATTCATAGCTCGCTCTCTCTTTATTATAATATAAGTATATATATATCCACTTCATTGAATTATTATATATAATATATTTGTTGAAAACAATTACTATTAAAACATTTTGACAGTTTGTCTACTTTTTGCTTTATAGTAAAAGTGTCTTTCAGTGCAATTTTTCTAACAGAAATTCTTATTATTTTGTAATAGAAATATCTTTCAATGTGCGGCCAGGGTATAAAAAACAAGTGAATCCACTCACCGAGTCGCTAAGTTTAATTTATCTTATAGGTCAGGAATTTATTATTAGGAAACAAAGCTTAGAACTTCTACAATTTATTTTGGTCTATTACCGGTTAATCTCAATAGTATAAAGAGTAAATTAATTAAAATAATTTCTTTGTTTTCTCTTTGTTTCTGCATAAAGTGAAACGTGAGTGAGCATAAAAACTTGTATAAAATATATTTTGATTTTGTATAGTTTTGTTGGTTTCCGTCGGTCCGTCTGTCCATCCGGCCATTTCTCTATTTTAACCGACTTTAAAAAATAGGTTCTGTATTCGATATCTATATATGTATACATATATGTTCGTGTTTCGTGATTTTCTTAAAACTTACTGATCCAATTTGAATGGGGTTTTTGCTATTTTAATGCATATTTTACTAGTATTAGTAGGTTATAAGATCTAGATGAATATCTTCGGAGATAAACTAAGGAACTCTTTAATGTCAGCTCGCACGGTGTTTGCGCTTTGTTACAGGTGGAGCCTGCTTCCCCTTCGCGCCTACGGACTTACAAAAACACTCTAGGGGTAGAACAGACGAGTACCAAGTGAAGTCTAGGTAGCTGATTCGGCTCTAATTTCTAAATAACAATATGTTATAATTTAAAATTATTAACAAAAAAAAACAATTTCCAATGTCAGACATTTCATCATTTTTCTTTTCGTCACATGATCACCTTATTGTATGAACGTCTAAGCTGCAAAGGACTTGTCGACAGACTCAATAAATAAATTAAAAAAATAAACAGCCTTATCATCAACTAGCCAGACGATATCACATCGGACGATAGTTAAGCGACGCCGAATAGTAAAGAGACTAGACTATTCATTAAACGGCTCATAAAGCTAGGTGGCTGCGACATAAACATGATTAGATTTTACAAGATCGATATCGAACCGCATAGGAACTGTAATCGACCTTAGTGTGGGTAAAACTACTTATTCGAATATATATAACAGACTATGAACACCGAACGAACAGACAGTTACCTAATAATTTACACTTATCGATGCATTTCATGGAAAGTTGCATAAGCAATTTAGTTAAATGTACAAACTTTAGAGACGCCATTCCGTTCAATGTATACCGCGATTACTCGGGTTACGGTAGTTGGCTACAGTTCTCAAGATTAGTTGACATTAATGTCTACTACTTCGCTCTTCGAGTCTTAGCGTGATGTTTTATAGCCTTTAACCGTGAAAAGCAACAATTTTATTATAGTGATGAAAAAAAATATCTACAATTTTATATTTAGTAATAAATATATTTAAAATACACATAAATACTGTATAATCAAATATGAGTAGGTTCAAATTTAATTTGTAAACGTATTATAAATCAGTTTCTAAAATATATTTTATCAAAATATCTTACAGCTATTAAAACTATCACCACACAGCCGAAATATCTCACAATTTATTACCTGTATTTCGAATGCTAGAAAAAAAATAGCTAATCTCTGAACACAATTTAAAAATGGAACCAACTTCAATAGCACAATACGCAATTACGTTTACATGGATATTCTTATACCAGTCAATTAGATCATAATCCAAACTACTGAACCGATTTTGATAAAAATTATATGGGAGAGTATACCCTTTCAAACTAAAAAATAATTAATTAAATCGGTTCGGCCGCTTCAGCCGGGGTCAATCTGAAACCCTTTCAAAGACAAATAGAGTTTTTTTTTTTTTAAATCGGTCAAAAACATACGGAATTCTGAGGTAACAAACACAAAAAAACTAAAATAAAAATTGAGAACCTCCTTTTTGAAGTCAGTTAAAAAACAGAATGTTTGAAAAGAATATTTAATTTACTTTCAATCCAGTGATTATTTAATTCATATTATGAATTCCAGCTGTGTAAAGTCAACCTTATCCTATCTATACAAATAAAAAAAAAATTAAAGTGTCTGTTTGTAATATCTAATAACAGATTTTAACTAAATGAAAGTATATACGGTACTTACATCAAGAACACATTTTTTTTAATTTTAGTCTCTCTGTATGTCTATCTGTTTGTTCCGTGTAATCTCTGAAACAGCTGGATCGATTATGACAGAACTTTAACAGATAGCTAATATTATAAGGAGTAACTTAGGCTACTTTTATTAAAAAAAATGTATTTTTATTAACAAAATTGAAACCAATGAAATAGAGAACAACATCGGATTCAAATAGTGAAATTAAACATTACATAAATATAATTTTTCCTCAAGTTAACGCGGGTAAAACCGCGGGGGACAGCTAGTTATTAATACAACAAATCTGCAATATAAGGCTTTTGTTATCAAATGAGGACCAGTTCCAATCACTACCACTGTTTGCTAATATAAAAGGCCCTGTTTTACGAGTTTACCCAATAAGCTACTCTCGATACGGCGTATTTGTTTAGGCGGCCAATAAATTCGAATAACAGAAACCATATAAAACTCCATACACATAAAAGATATATATATATTTATTATCTATTTTTTTTTATAGAAAATAGCCGGCTAATAAGTAGACGGGATACCTGGTGATAAGTATTTAACTCCGCCCATATTTGCAACCCGGAGCAGTCACAAATGCCAACTAAAAAAGGAATAAGGGTTTAATGGGAATAGTAAGAAAAAGAATAATGGGTACGGTTAAGCTTCCGACTCTCTCAATTACCGTAGATATCGCAGTTACATGAGCTACTTCACGGTAATCTTCTATGAGAATGAGGTACTGCCCCGATCGAGCCAGCCCGTATACGAGCTCTAGTCTTGACTACAGCTAGGTTCTACATCAATAATAGACTGCTTATAGAAACTATGCAATGGTATATAAGATTAAAAATTTAAAAAAAAACGACAATCCATCATTAAGGTCACTTCAACGAGCACCAGCATAATACTTTTGCGGTAAGTTGGTAAGGAGTTGTGTATCCTGCTGATTCCAGGCGATGCTGCAGCATCAGGTCAGCTATGTTGTTTAAATATCATTTATAGTATAGGACATTTCGAGACTTGCAGAAGTTTCCCAGATTCTTTAAAGAAACGGAAAAGATATGATAATCTTTAAACGATTGAACAGATCTTCATAAGTTTTAACTAAGAACAATCTCGATTACACAGCTTTCAAACAAACAAACTGTAACAAAATTAGTCTATTAGGGAGCTGCGATGCCACAGGCAAACACAGATACACACACACATCAAACGCAAAAGACACCTGTTTTGTTCGGCGGTTAAAAAAAGTTCAAGAAAGGGACGAGTGACTTTCGTCCACGGAGGTGAACCTCCGAATTGTTCCAAAATAGTTTTATTTTGGAACGTTGTTCGGGAGACTTGTCCTCGGTACTTTTAGCCACATGTTCCTGATATATATTGACTAGTTTCCGCCCGCGACTTCGTCCGCGTGGAATAGTTACTTTGGCAAATAATGCATTATTTTAGAACAAATTTGGTTAGCAAAAAAAGGTTATATTGAGTTAACCTTAAAAGATAGACATAGGCTGTCGCGGACTTTTTTTTAGAACTTTTAAAAGGGAACAATTCTGTCATACATGATTTTTGCGAGTTTAACCATTTACGCAGCGCACGTAGCGTAAGCTCTCTCAATAAGAAAATATCCCCCGATTTTTAAATATTATTCATTGGTGCTCCGCTTCTTTTGGTCTAGCATGATAATATATAGCCTAGCCTTCCTCGATAAATGGGCTATATAACACTGAAAGAATTTTTCTAATCGGACCAGTAGTTCCTGACATTAGAGCGTTCAAGCAAACAATCAAACAAACAAACAAACAAACTCTTCGGCATTATATATTAGTATAGATTAAATAGAGTAGGCAGTTCTGCTATACGTCAATCTCGTAATAGATATCATACTGGGCACACGTCTTTTATTTAGTAGTGGCGACGAGGTTGGACTTTTTTTGGATTCTATTTCAAAGAGTATATCGAAAATTGTTCACCGTCTGCGTAAGTTTTGATTGTTAAAAACTACCATTATTACACGATATACATATAATTGTTTTTGTAGATAAATGTAACCGACTTCAAACAGAACTGTTGTTGTACCTATAAATGGATAAACGATCGAAGCATTTGCGCGCCATTTGCTGTTAGATATTGAAAAGTTTCTTTGTTTATCCCAGGAGATATTTATCCGATCCTAACTTATATACTGAAACGTTCCTTGTTAAATATGAATTGCAATAGTGAAAACTCCATCCAAATCGGATCAGTAGTTTTTGAAAAAATCGCGAACACACAAACGTACATACATACATACGGATTGAATAAAGAATCTACTTTATTTTGAAGTCGGTTAAAAGTATGAACCATTTTAATAACTTGACTAATTTTTAGTGTCAAATTGCCGCCTTTAACTGACTGTTTTGCTAATAATAGTTACAACAATTAAAGTACATAAATTGCGGTCGCCATTTTAGTTTTATAAAAAAACAAAATCTATAAATATCGCACGACTTATAGGAATCGATAGACACATCACAGATTAAAAACCATCCAACCGTTAGAATGCAGCGAGGCTGTAAAAAACGCATTCAGTTACGCGTGAAAAACATAACTTAGGCTTTCCCGATTTTCCGTCCTACTAAAATAGATTAAAATCATTTAAGTTAAGCATTTTATTTTTTTGATAGATCGTGTAAAACTAAGTTACATTTTTAAGTATTTCTATTCATATACTTTTTTTATTGCCCGACGTTTCGACGATGTTGCATCCGTCGTGGTCACGAGCTGACTGAAAAAAAAGTATTATAAAAAAGGTATTACTACCATTAGTTATCGCGATAAGACCCGTTACATTCAATATGAATAGTATAAATCGCGAAAGCTTAAAATAAATAAGTATTTCTTTCAGTTTTCAGAAAATTTTACGTAAATTTTTTGTCACTGCTTTAAACCTGAAAGAATTTCTGTCGAAGTATTTATTTTTGAGAACAACAGCTTTCGTAATGCTACCTAAGCAACTGCTACGAGGTTACAGAGATGTTTCAAGTTAATTACGAGAGTAAAATTTACAAATGTATTTTTCTCCTTATACAGTTTTATTTATTTACTACTTTATTGGACAATGTGAGTTAAATACTAAAAGCATTTTCAGCATTTAGCTCGCCAAATTCACTCAAAATAAAAAAAATCAGTCATCAGTTTTTTTTCCCTTAAATATCGATTCTGGTAAAATGTCCAACACATAACCAGTTAATACTCTTTGTAAAAAAAATTAACGAACATTAATATTACTTATGCTTTTGAGAAAAAAACAAGCTCTTAAAAAAATTACCAATGTGTACTTTTTAATAACCAAACACATTTTTAATTTTAATTCATTATATGTAAAAAAATAAAAAAACACACACATGGTTATACTATTACAAAACATTTAAGTATTACGTGTTTCACAAGTGTGAGATAAAAGTAGCCAAAATGTGCAACCTCTAAATATTCTTCAATTCATTCAATTTCAATAAATCAAATAAATTCATGAAATTAAGTCTGTAAAAAAATTACATTTTATTTTTCGCCTTATACAATGAAACACACTAATGTACATAATATGTATACCTGCTACTTCTAATTGAAGCAGAATAGGCGATTAAGCTCCTAACTGTTACTTTAAGAGGAGAATGAGCGTTTGTTCAGCAGGAGATATTTACATTCTGTTACTTCTACAGAATTAAAAGTTCACTTTTTGAATCGATAGGTCAGGTTTCAGCACAAAAAGATTACAGTATAGACAACAATCACATCAGACTGAACACGAATCATGTCAATAAGTTCTCCTAGTGCGGTCACTAGAGCTTGGCTTCAAAAATATTTAATTTCAGATTAAAACCTCAATGATTTTTTCCGAAAAAAAAAAAGAATATAAGAGTTAATAATTGTTAAGAGAAAATTTGTATCGCTCTAAAAAAAGATAGAACCATTTTAATTAACAAAGTTATCGAGAGAATCTTAATTATAAATTGTTTGATCGACTTCCGAGCTCACGTTAAAGTTGTTTCGATAATTATTCAAACTTTTTTATACATTTTTTGTGGGAGCGAACAAACGTGACTTCATCTAGAAGTAAGTGAGTGAGAGAGCCAGAAACCCTACCCCTACCCCATTTCTTTCCTAACTTTATATTCCCTTTCATTCCTTATTTATTTTTAAGCTGGCATTTATTACTCGCAGTGATCTTTTAACATCAGATGTGACCTGCTTATTTGCCAACTATTTTCTATAACAAGTTATTAAATTAAAAAAAATTAAAACCTGACTGCCTAATAAGACAATTTACACTCAGCAGTACCGTATCGATATCAGTTGTCTAAAAGTTTATACGTGAGAATCGTTACTAACCAACTTTAAATCTTTATAGATCCTCAACGATAATTTTGATTGAAAAATTATATGAAAAACCTAAAAATGATTTTTAAATACCTCTTCAACGATACCACACTTGACACAGTTCGTCGATTTTAATTTTTTAGGGTTCCGTAGTAAAAAACGGAACCCTTATAGTTTCGCCATGTCCGTCTGTCTGTCTGTCTGTCTGTCTGTCTGTCCGCGGCTTTGCTCCGAAACCCCTAATACCAGAAAGCTGTAATTCGGTATGAGTATACATATGAATTACGCCCAGAAAGTCGTACAATAAAATCTTAAAAATATTTTTTTTTTAGGGTGTCTTCCCTATGTGTTAAGAGAGACCAAAAATTTTTTTTCTTATTTATCCCATGTTGTGGGGTATCGTTAGATAGGTCTTTTAAAAATGTTATAGGTGTGGGAAAACCATTTTTCCGAACGACGAACTGTTTCCGAAATATTAAGCTTTGAAGTGTCAATTTTTCTTAGAGTCAAGTGTCCCCCCCCCCCTCTACCCACTAAACTGCTGCGTCTAAAAATATGAAAAAATTCACTATAGCGGTACATATAATGAATTTAAAAGGAAAATTATCACGGCTATGTTGGTTCTTATGGTTATCGAGTTATAGATGATCTAAGTAAAAATAAATATTTCACTTTTTAAAGCATCACATTATGTAAATATTAATAATTTTAAATTAATATATGAATTTAAATGAATAAATAAATAAATATTTAATAAGTTTAAATTAAAATAAAATATAAAATAAGGTATAAAACAATGTCTCAATAAAACATGTCGCGAGTGATTCTGAATCGCGCTTATGAAGTTTTCAACCAAATCTCCATAGATTTCATAGGCGCTAATCAGGAAGGAAAATTATCGGCGCTAAGTATATTTTACAAGTGTTAGAATAATAAATAGGTACTCGAAGATTGCTTGACCGATCTTGACAATTTTGACAACTACGGAACCCTACATTGTGCGTGGCCCGACACGCACTTGGCTGATTTTTACTTTTTCACGTTATGGCGTCCAAAATCGGCCATTTTGTTTTGTTTTTTTTTAATTTTTGCTTTCTATAACATTCGCGCCGTCATGGCGTATGTCAATCAAGTGAACGAAACTGCGTAGGTACTTTGCTTTTGACGTCAGCCTCCTTTTAAGCGAGAATTACATTTGTAAGTTTTACTCTCGAAAATGATAAAAAACAACTCTGTAACCTGGTAACAGATACGTCGTAAGTAGTTACGAAAGCTGTGGCTGTAAAAATTAATAAAACAGTAAAGTCTTTCAGGTATAAAGCAATGACAAACTTATTTAAATCTTTATGAAGTCAGAGAGAATAAGTTACACTTAAACTTTCGACTTCAAGTCTTAGTTACTATTTACTACTACTAACTCTAGTTTTTTACTTCGTTGTACAACATAAAAATGTATAGTGATATGAGTATAAAACTGATTTCCACATCCACTTCAAGGAAGGTCAATGATTATGAACCCCGAAAACATAACTCTCTTTTTATTGGGCAGTCGTGTAAAAGGCTGCGTTAATCGCCCTCGGGGGAAAGCGTTCAATCTATATTGATGGGGTTTTACGATTGTCATATAATCCTAAAGTTACCGAATCTCAGAGGATGTCAACTTATAACTTGATCAAGTGCTATTCTGAAAATCCACTTTAAGAATTGTGACATTTATCAACGTCAACCAACCGAATTCAATTATAATTACATGATTTACGTTCATATTATTAAACGTTTAGAAATATGTACCCATTTTCAACTTTGACAAGTTTGTGAATTAACTCAGCTGGTAGCTAGGCAACGTCGTCGAGTGCTTCGCATTCGGAGTGCTAAAGTCAATGAGCCTATAACAAAACTTTAGTTATGTAATATCGTTGTGTTGTGTGTTATGTAGTATCATTGACCGCGGGGAGGGCAAGACCACACTTTGCCCTCCTGAGCGGAGCCGCTAGCCACGAGCGGAGCGTCGCACGGAAGGGGCAGCGGAAGCGATCCCGAGGCCTCTCCATTTCCGTGCTTCGCAAGGCCATCGCAGGTGTTTTAGTGGATATAAATCGCCACATAACCCTATCTGCCCCCCAGGAATCGGGTATCTTTTGGAAGATTTCCCCTGCGCGAACAAAAAAAAAGTATCATTAACCGTTGATATATAACGTAATGAACAATATTTAAAGATAATTAAAAAAAATAGTTTAAGAATTTAGTTGTTATAGAAATATTATGAAATAAATAAAGTGAAAATTTAAATAATATAAGGCGAAAATCACACTTGTAACTTTTGCTTACAAACTTTTATAAAATGTATATAAATTGTTTGTCTTTTATTCAAGTGTAAAACTTACAAGTGTAATTTTCGCCTAATATAAATCATAACTATGCGAAATCTCAACTCCGTTCACACAATATGATTTAAATGGAGTACAAAGTTTTATTCGCATATTTTACTGTGGTAGAACCGACAGAGATGTTATCACTGCAGAACTCCGTCATTTCTTAATCGATTTTAAAAATTCTTATTTTTATTCGAATTTAGATTCATCTCATAGAATTTTTATCAAAATCAGTTTAGTTGTTTGGTCTTTAAATCGAACGACATTACGTATATTTCTTTTGTAGTTATTTGCTTTATAAAAATAAAGTCGTAACTAATAATTATGCGTTATTTTATAAGTCGGATATGTTCTACATGAAACTAGCACTGATTCAGACGTGATATACATTTAAATGCGCGCTGAATTTTATCACGATTATTAACTTTAAGTCTATGACATGTGGACGCTGATAAGCAATACTGTGTCAAGCCACACGGACTTTATTTTGAGAAAATGGCGTCTAAACATGTCAAACCTATTTTTAATAAATTTGTTTGAAGACGTATACATGCATCTTTTCTTTTCTATTTTGATAAAATGTATATTGAATCAAAAGTGGATAGATTTGTTTAATATCTTAACTAATAATAAGTTTTTAAATATTTGAGATTATTTTATAAATTGCTAAATACGGAACTCGCCTGAAATTCGAAACATTGAGTTTAGAAACTTTTTTCCATACTTATTTAGTTTAGATGACTTGAATTTTTTTTAATAATGTTAAATAGGTGATGTAGTATTAAAATACATCAATATCTCCAGATTTGACTTTTTGTGGGTTGACACATTATTGCTTATCAGCATCCATGTATCTTAATATGCAAAGCACTTCGGAAGCAATATCTTTAATATGACTTTGAATAGTAAAACAAGCATTTAAATTGATATTATGTTTGTTGATTCAAAACGTGTATGGCTTATCTAGTAAGATATTACATGAATAACGAATCAGACGACTAATCGTGAAATTGTCTCTATCAAAATAAGCTTTATTCTGAGATTTGGTGTCTGATTTTCATACGAAATGCTTCTTTTATCTGTAAGAATGTGGCACCTTTCGAACTGAATTAATAAAAAGGAAGAGTAGCTCAATTCGTAGTGTATTTTTTTTGTTTTTTTTCTTCAAAATTAAAAAAAAAATAGTCGAATATAATCTATTTTTCTTTACCTGTCTCATTTGGTAAAAACAATAATTGTAATCACGAACATTATTTGTCATTATAATTTTTTATTATAAAAATGATTCAGTTCAATAATTGGATCGATAATTTCCTATCTCGAACTCTTATGTAAAGAATTTGTTTGAAAATTAAAACAAGTAAAGAAAAATATACCATACAACAGAAATTATAATTTTAATTATAAACAAAACAAACAAACAAAACAGATCCATTCAACAACTAGAAAAGAGCTGATAACCTAAACGAATCTTGATACATGCTAAGAATGCTACGTATCACAATCAACGGCCCCCATTAAGATCTTGTGACCTTGTCTCGGGGGTCCGGCAACATACACAACACTAACACAAACACCCAGACCACGACAAACATCCTTATGCCCAATACAGACATTTGCCGTGTGCGGGGATCGAACCCGCAAATTAAAAATTGTTTGTTATACATAGGTACAAATTAACTCACATATACTAATATATAATAATTATTTATTAAATAAGGCTATAGGATATATGGATGCTGATAAGCAATAATGTGTCAACCCACAAAAAGTCAAATTCGGAGATATTGATATATTTTGATACAGCATCACCTATTTAACATTATTTAAAAAAATTCAAGTCATCTAAACTATATAAGTAAGGAAAAATTTTTCTTAATTTAATGTATCGAATTTTAAGTACGTTCAATATTTTGCTAATTATAAAATAATCTCAAATATTTGAAAACTTATTATTACAACACATTAGATATATATAGCTGCTTTTAATTCATTATACCTTTTATCAAAATAAAAAAGAAAAGATGTATATATACGTCTTCAAACAAATTTATTAAGAATAGGTTTGACAACTTTAGACGCCATTTTCTCAAAATCAAGTCCGTGTGGGTTGACACAGTATTGCTTATCAGCGTCCATATTACATTGCGTTACGACTCAGAAGCAGTAACCATAAACACGAGTGAAATCGAAAGCGACAGCAGGTATACAACGTAACACCTCTTTTGTTCAATGTCATCGGGAAACAAAAGACATAATTAATTTTGTCACCCGATCTTTGGGACTCGGGAGCAAAGTTACGAATAAGCTGCTTCCGAAGAACCACCTGAACTGGGACGACATAATGAAAATCTCTTAACGAAAATGCAGTTAAAGTTTCCCCTGTGTCAAGTTCGGTTAGTTGTAAACTGCACCTGTAAAATTGTTTCAGTTCACTTTGTAACTCGCTTTTACGAGTTTTATCACGATGAGACAGTTGTTTTACGATGGAATTTTACATTTTATACGACAATGTATTTTACGAGCAAATACACTTTTAAATTAAATTGATGAAAATGTACCGTTTTACTTTTTATTACAGACATTGATGTGTATATGGGGAGATTTAGGAGGTCAGAACCCACCCCTAACTATTAAGGACTAACATAATACTTAGTACATTGGACAAATGGCAATGAAAATAGTTTATATAATTTCTAAATAACTGAGATCAAAATTCAGAATCATACCATCTTACTGGCCGGTTAAAAAATAGTTTATCTTTGTACATTTCGGACTTACAACCCTTCCATCCCCTTCCCTTGGACGAAGTCGTCCCATATGAAAGCTAAAACTAGACCCGTGATTACAGATCAGAAACGTCTCAAAGTTAATAAGGGCCAAAACACATAATCGTGGTGCATTATCGCGCTGTGGACCGTTATAACATCGTGCAACGTTAAGACGACGCGACGTCAAAATTTATAAGTTTTCCTATGAGGCTACTGGCAAGCGAATCTCGTTTTGTATGCACATTCTATTAGTTGTTCGTCAACAGCCGCCATACATTTTTGACGTTAAACGCGTTGCCGATGCGTCGCGTCGGGTGCAGACATAACGAAATTGTATGGCGGCTTCTGGCGTCAAACTAGTAGGATGTACGTATAAAACGCGAGTCGCTTGTTAGTAGCCTTGTGGGAGAAAGACTTACAACGATTATTGTATCGATCTTAGAAATTAAATCTTGTGTTTTTATATATAATCAATTAAAGTGTAATAATATAATACGAATATTTTAACTTGATTGAAGCGGACACCGCTAGATGTATTTTAATGAATATTCTTTAAATATACCTAACTAACTCTCAGAATTAAAACGAAATTAGATTCACTTTTAAACACTCCGAAAAAATATGCTAAATTAAAACATTTACAAATTCATATTTAACTATACTAATATAATAAAAATTTGTTTGTACGTAGAGGGTAATCTCTAAGCCTACTGATCGGATTTGAAAAATTATGTTTTGCGTTAGATAGCCCGTTTATTGAAGAAGGTTATAGGCTATACTACATCACGCTACGATTAATAGGAAGCAGTAACCGTAAACGCGAATGAAATCGCGATTGGTAACCAGTATCTATTATAAAAAGGATCATGTCTATTTATTTGTTCATATCTTACCGTTGATCCAACTAGTTGTCAACTTATTATTTAAATTTGCAAGTTTATAGTAATTAACATTCGGTAGGTGTCGCGTGTTTCGCTCAGGCTGGGCAGGAATATAAATTTTAGAAAGTCGTCCGGTATAACAAAATCTACTCTTAGACAAGAATTACACTTCTGAATTTGCTCTCACACTTCCATAAATATTTACATTAGTTATTTCTCATTGCTTTACCCCTGAAAGAATATTTTGTCAATGTCTTATTAATACACTAGCTGTGCTCTGCAGTTTCACCCTTTTTATTCTACAATTAAAATAAATATATCTAAATAAAAGTAGCCTAATTAACCAGAATAAACGCACAATTTAAAAAAATGTGTTCTTGATGTAAGTACCGTGTATACTTTCGTATGCATTTAGTTATAAGCTGTTATATTACAATTATAAAGAGACACTTCAATTTTATTCATTAATATAGATATAGATTTGCAGATTTCATAAATACTTTTTACGTACTTAGTAATATATTGCTTATATTGCTCTCAAGAGTAATACGCGAGCAAAATAATTATAAACTGTATTTAAAAAATAAAACTATCACAGCAAGATTTGAACTAAGCAATTTTATATCCCTCGCCTTCAAGAAATTATACCAAAGGCTTTCTTTTTATTATTTATTTTCTACAATCTCTCACATGGTATAGATCATAAAAACAAAAGACTTTGAAGTATAAAAAAAAAACTCCTTTTACACGTAGTCTTACTGGCCTACGGGCCCAGCCGGTTCTTTGATTAAAAATTCCATGCAACGGAACTTCTATTTAAGCCCTTTAGACGAAAAATCCTTTGTGTACACTGCACATTCTTTTGTTCTGTAGCACCTGAGAGTTTAATATATAAAAGTAATAATTTAAAGTGTTAATTTAGTCTTTCCTTTTTTCGGTAAAGTTTTATGTATTCTCGGCGAAGAACGAGACTAATTGGACGTGATGGATCGCTTTATAATTTTCTTGTGGATTTTGTTATTTTTTAACATTTTTCTGTGATCTTATGGTGTATTATATGATGTTAAGAGTACCAGGGAGAGGGGGAGGGGCAAACGGAGCATTCGCCCCACCACTTGCTCAAAACAGTAACCGTTTATACTCTATGGGCATAGTGTCTACCCCCCCCCCCTGTCCTTCCTCCCCTGATACAAAGTCCTGGATACTTGTAAATAAATATTTTTTTTAATGTCAATTTGCGATGTTATTAACTCTGGCCCGCATGTTGAATCGTAATTCGGAACACGCTAGTAATATATGGGATTTTAAAATCAATGGGAAACAAATGACCAATGACAGGATAATTAATATGAATATTAACAACAAAATTGAATTCGTAATTTAAATTCAATTAATTCCTCTTTAGTACATTATAATATAATGCAAAATTTAAATTTATTTAATAGAACTTGGAATAAATTAAATTAATTCATTCATTCGATCAATGGGAAACAAATGACCAATGACAGGATTTTGGAATAAATTAAATTAATTCGTTCATTCGATTCAATTTGATGGAAATAATTATAAATATCTCATTCACACTACAACACGAATGTTTTTCCGTAGCGTGTGTTTATACCAAATGATTTTTTATAGAATATAATTTGTTTTTATTCGTTTAACTTAATTATGAATAAGACCAACCTTAACCTTATATACTCAAATTGGAAGGTTTCTTAAAAGCAACGATTTTGAAACGAGTTCCGTCGAAAAGTCACCAGGGTTCCATGAACGACTTATCTTTGTAGAGTCTTCGAGATTGGATGCATAAAAAAAACATTTAAATCGATACTGTTCACTCAAACGCTATTAAAAAGTTATTCTAATAAGCAACATGATGTCACTCTCAAACAGAACGGAAACAGAGATATCACGGGAAATAATAGCAACTAGAAATTAATTGCCATTTAAGTGTTTAAGCGCAAGTCTAGCTGAAATAGACTCATCAGAAGTACCCAGAAGTGTTGTAACGGCAGTCATTATGCAGCTCTTCAATAGTACTACTTAGTTTTGGATGATTGTTAAGTTTCGTGGTGTCGCTTAATTATCAGAGATTCAATACCAATTTAAAATTAATTACCGTTTAAGTGTTAAAGCACAAGTCAGGGAATTGAAGAAACTTATCAGAGGTTTAATTGGGGTATAGCCTATGTCACTCACTACAGCTTGTACACGGGCTCGGGCAGTATCTCACTCTCACTGTAGATCCGCGTGTAGTAGATAGTTTAACTGCGTTGAGTATGAGACCTGGAAGCCTAATCCTCTTCTACATTCCATTCCTTACTTTCTACTCTCTTAAATTTTTTATTCCTTTTTTAAGCTGGTAACGCTTTTGTGGCTTCCCTAGTGCTGCGAATGATAATGGGCAGCGGTGATCACCTCACATAAGGTGTCCCGCCTGCTCGTTTTCCAGCTATTCTTATCATCATCTACCATTTTTCCCGGTTATACCAGTCTGCTTATTATTCTAGTCCAGATATTGACATGTTACTGATTTTTACACCGAGCGATTGCCATCTGACCTCTGCAACCCTTGAGGCAATTCAGATCAGAATGATCTAACTATTAAGAATAACGATCATCATCAGGTGATTGTGTTAACGACCGTACCCGACAGTTTTCCGTGCTCTCCGAGGCACGGTGGGGAGAGCCACAAGGACAAACACCTAGGAACAAATATTTATACAAATATATATATCCGTTCCGAACTCACTACACCAGAGCTCGTGTCTTCAGCTATTAAGTAATTAATTTACAAAACTAAAAACCCGACTACGACTATAAGTTAGATTCATTACTAAGCATCTTTAAATCATTATAGATCCTAAACGGTAATTTCGATTGAAAAACGTTATACGTAACCAAAAAATAATATTTAAATACCTATTCAAAGATACATCAGACAGCCCCATAGATAAAATTATTTTAATATTTTTCTTTTTCATATGATGGCGTCCAAAATCAGCCATTTTTTTTTTTCACATTTTTATGCTTTCTGTGACATTTCCGCCTCTCTCATGATGAATTAAACGACGTATCATTTATCGAAATCGGCCCACACATTTGGACTAAATAGTGCCACAAAGTACAAACCCACATACATAGGCTGATTAACGCATTACCCAGCTTTGCGTCGCGCAAGTCGGGTAAATAAGGGTTGTAAGGTTGAAAAGGCAATCATTATACAGCCCCGCAATAGTATTGTCGCTTATTGATCCGACATATGTATCGGAAGTGGGTCGAGGTCGGTGCAAGCGTTGGTAAAAATGATTTTAATATTATTCGTGCTTGACTTGATAGACCCATTATGTGACCTTCCTTTTTCTAACGTTTTTAGGAGGTAATTACACCTGATTAACTTACATAACTGATATAAAACATCTCCGGAACCTCGTAAGAGGTACGTAAGTTTTTTTTTTTTAATTCGTAAGCTGTGAGTTTTTAAATATGTCACTGACAGTATTTCTTTCAAGTGTGAGGCGAGAATTACACTTATGAGTATTTCCCTCAGAATTTTATAAAAAAAAATTAAAATAAAAAATAAATTTTCAAATTCGGTTAAGATGAAGTTCTGAGATAACAAACATTAAACCAATTTTTTACAACAAACAGCTTCATTAGCGACGAATCCTTATGAACAAATCTTTGCAAAAAAAAAAAAGAAAAAAAAACTGTGAAAATTCTGAAAGAATTCTGGCAAAATATAACTTTGTAAAAGACCCGATCCTAATGAATGGAAACAATTTGAAAGTGAAGCTAATCCGAGCTCGGAGCTAGTCATAATGAAGTATGAAATGATAGAACGAGGTATAGTATTATTTAAAACGTCTCTGTCCCTTTGTCCTACGGAGCGGTGAAATTGTGGAGATAACGATTCATAGACGGAGACTCAATAGATGAGCGAGCAGCGACCTGTTTACATAACTAACTTGACATATGGATGCTGGCTGATAAGCAATAATGTGTCAATGTCAATTATATGAGAAGTATTTTATAATTTAAATTATTGAAATGTCTTCACGACTGTCCTGGTGCGTAATTTAGTATTTTGCGCAGATTAATGCGCGTAGTTCAGACTATAACGCTTTCGTAAATTGTTGTTTCTATCTATACAGATCAATAAAATTGAAGTGCCTGTTTGTAATTTCAAATTTAGAGACTTTAACTTAATTTTTATTTTAAATAGAAGTATTTTTTGTGTTAGAATGTACAATACATTTTATATTTATATATTTAAGTTATATTTTACTAAATGCGCATGAAAGTACGGCACTTATATCAAAAAAACAATTTAAAAAATTTTTATCCGTCTGTCTGTCTATCTGTGTGTTCCGTCTTATTTTTGAAACGACTGAACCGATTTTGACGGGACTTTCACTTACAGATAATTAAAGTTATCAGGAGTAACTTACACTATTTTTATTTTTTAAATAAATATTTATTTGAATTATGAAATATAAAGCGAAAACAAAATTGATACAAATGAAATAGTCAACAATATCCGATTCAATTAGGGAATGTAAACATAATGTTTAATATTATATATATATAAATATATTATTTCCTTAAATTTACGCGAGTGAAACCACAGGGCACAGCTAATAATAATATAAAAACTGTACCAAAAATAAAATTTGTATGCGTGTTATAGGAACGACTGACTTTAAGTACTTTTTGCTAAACTCTAACTATATAGTTTAGAATTTCGCCATTCACGGCCACTTGAAATATTTATTTAATATATCCTGTATATGTACAGTTGAATCAAATATTTACTAGTGCACTTCGGAATTCCACATAGGCACTTAAAATGAAACCAACCACAAAGTCAAATCATATGTTATTCATGTATATACTTTTTCAAATTCTTTTGATGTCGATCCCAAATAATACTTTTATACATATAAAAATTCTACGCATTTATTCTGTTTATATATTTCTTTAAATTAATCGTAGTGGATGGTACTATGATTACACAAAATAACTAAAAATTAGAAAATTAGCCAACTTTAAAAGAAAAATATGCAATATTTTTCCTCGAATAACATACTTATTGTAGTGTATGCAATAAAATATTTAAAAACTCGCTTTGCCCCCCGGTTTTACCTTCGTTAATTTGAGGAAAAATTATATATATATATAATGTTTACCCTCCCTGTTTGAATCGGATATTGTTCAACATTTAATTTGTTTTAATTTTGTTTTAGCGTTTTTTGTATTTATTTATTAAAATAAAGACTTTTTTGTAAATAAAAGTAGCCTAAGTAACTCCTGATAACGTAAGCTATCTGTGTGTGAAAGTCCCGTAAAAATCGGTGCAGCCATGTCAGAGGTTAGCCGGAACAAACAGACAGACATACAATTTTTTTTTAAATTGTGTACTTTACGTAAATACATTATTTACCCTACTTGAATCGAAGTTGTTCATTATTTAATTGGTTTTATTAATTAATTTTTATTTTTTAATTTTGTTTTCGCTTTTTTCATTTTTTAAATAAGATTAATATTAAAATAAAGTAAGCCAAAGTTACTCTTTATAACATTAGCTATCTGTGAGTGAAAGTCCCATCATATTACAAACAAACAATTCAATTTTGTTTTCTAGTATATTAGTATAGAGTGTAGATATAGATTAAACCACTAAACTGATTTTGATAAAAATATGGGACCAAACTGAAAGTATGCCCTTTCAAATAAAAGATAATAGTTTTCAAAATCTGATAATAATAATAAATGACTGCAACAAACGTTCTCAGGTAACAAACATAAAAAAAACACTACGAATTGAGATTCCTCCTTCTTTTTCGAAGTTGGTTAAAAAGTATTTGTATTATTAAAATTAAAACTCGGCAATGTCTCGACTGTTTTTAACTAAAAAAATTTAAGAACATTATTTAATGAAATTTAATAATTCTAAAACAAAAATCTCGGCATATTAATTACGCAAGCTCTCATACTAGTATCAATACAAGTATGCATTTCAGTTTTCACCAAGTTTTAACTATAAGAAAATCAAAGAACAATCCTAGTAAAAAAATTCTTAATCACAAATATTTTTAACAATATAGTTGGGCTTCAGAATAAATGTAATTTAACCAAAAGATACAAGAAAACGCGTCACCAGTATGAAACTGGCACACATTAAGGTAGGGGTTTCGCTGTGAATTATCTCCTGAATGTTATCTACATCCCTAATTAAGAGCTGTCTAGCGCAATAGCAGCAATTAACTCCTTCGTTATTTCGTGTTAAAATATTTTGCAAAATTAACGTCCAAATTGGATTAGATAGAGCCTAGCTGGAGACTACTGAGTATAGCTCTGGCTGGCTCTACTGGGGCCTCACTCTCACAAAAGATCAACGCGATGAGTGTCTAACCCAAATGAAACGCACAAAAATTTAAGTTGAAAATCAGGTGGTGTTTTTGAACGACATGTAAGATTAGGAGTGTGATTCCTTTAGTTTTTTCGTTATTAAGTTATTCAGAAGCAGTAAAAATAATTTAAGTTAGCAATCCGCAACAAGACACATGTCATCTTAGTCTACCCGTGACCACGAACGCTGTAAAGTGCTCGAAACGTCGGGATGATAAAAAAAATTGATATACGCGATTTAAATCCGTTTAAAATAGTTTTATTTCAATGAGTAATAATCGCGAAAATCTATGACAACGTTATATAAACAAATACTTACTCTTACTCGTTACTCTTTTAAAATTAGGTCTTTTTTTTTATAAATTACAAATTTATACAAAATTAAGTATATATATATTAAACCCACGCATCTTTATCGTCAACGTAATCTTGTGTAGAGTAATATGCTTTAGCTATTAGTTACTTTTGAAGATATGATATAAATCAGTTCATTGAAAACTGCACACATTTCTGTAGGATTTTATTATAAAAACGAATACCTTGCCCCAGAAAGAAAATATTTACTTTATGAAGTCAAAAACTAGGTGTTATACTCGTAAATTATCTTTTTTTCGCGTGTTAATAAATTTAAATGCGTTTCAAATGCGTCGCTTATTAAATAAATAAATACAATTTTAAGCAGTTAGATCTTTGTTTATATATATTGAATTACAATAAAGACCCATTATTCAAGGGCCCAAAACCCATTGGTACATTTATGAGAGTTTATTGTAACCCCAAAAGCCGGCGCCAAAATCCTAGCGTATAAGAGAATTTGATATATAGGTGCGACCCCATAGATTATTATAGTAGTACATATTCGTGTGGAAAATCTGACAGGCAAGCGAAGTGCTTTCCAGCGTTGATCGAAATGCATAGTCTTTATGATAATATGGCTACATATTTTGAAATAACGCAAAATTCGTATAGAGTATGGAACATGTGATTAATTTAAAAAGTGAAAATCTGACTTTGTTACAAGACCATTTGCAGTAAGAATCGTTACAAATCGACTTTAAATCGATATAGATCTTAAACGGTAATTCTGATGGAAAAACGATATGAGAAACCTATGAATTATTTTTAAATACCTATTCAACGATACCCCACTTGACATAATTCGTCGATTTTCAACGTATTTTTGGACTCCAAAATCGGCCATTTTGATTTTTCTAAATTTTTACGCTTCCTATGTCATTCGTGTCCTTTATTAAAATCGGCCAATGCGTTTGGTCGAAGTTGTGCCTTCAAGGTACGAACCCACATACGTACATACATATATAGGCTGATAGACTTATTAGCCTCCTTTCAGTCACGCAGTCGGGTAAAAATAGGTAATTAAATATAAATTAAAACATAGATCAGTTTCACTCAGCCACTAGCTCGTTGCCTATCAACAAAAAAGCTAGACATAATATGAGAGATAAGAGTCCCTTTGAGTCAACAAGACGAGCTTGTCAAAGTTGGTAATGGAAACCGATTTTTTAACGTCAGTTAGCATGAAGGTAACATCTTTAGTTATAAATTATCATTGGGTTTCGTAGCAACATTTGGTAGTAAATATTTCACCTTGAATGGTAAAACTAGGTCGTAATGACAAAATGCCATTGTTTGAATGCCAAAAGCAGACATAGATTATTCCTATCTATAGTATCGAAATAAAATTGATTTATGGCATTTGAAAAAAATAAACAATATTTTATTTTTTTTTTTATTTTAGAGTTGGTACATTATTTTTTATAGACTAATCTATCTAAGACAAATGAATCATTCTATGACAAAGCTCATTTTGGTATACACAGAATTGCTAGATAATTGCTAGTATAAGATGTGATAATTGAATTCAAAATTTTGGTTAATTATTCAAAACAAAATTTGTATCCAAAAAAAGTAAAGTAAAGTGACAGCCTGTAAATGTCCCACTGCTGGGCAAAGGCCTCTTCTTCTATTAAGGAGAAGGTTTAATCTACCACTGTGGGTTGGCGGACCTACATATATCAGAATTACTTCCAGGACATGGAAATTTCCTCAAAATGTTTACCTTCGCCTAACCACTAGCCTCATACACTCAGTCATCAAAACACTCCCAGAATGCGAAACTTATTCTTGTATACATCAGTATAAAATGTATAAAACATTATTCTCTACAAATTCAAACGTTGTTCAATTATAATTGGTCTTTTTGTGCTGTCACTTTTAAACAGAACTTGATAAACAGAGAGACCACGAGATTTAATGGAAACTTAATTAAGCAGCGTTTAGCAATTTTTCCATATATTGCTTTCACATTTCAAACGAAGTTACTGCATAATGTTTATGCAGATGATATCGCTACACATAGTTAGGAGCAGTCTTGTTTTCACAAACGCTTGCGAATTGAATACAATTTTCTTTATAGCGAACACGCACGCTAACTTGTTTGACTCTCGCTTTTTACTCGACTATCGAGTCGACGAGTATAATTTGCCTCATTTTATGTGTTTACTTTATCCATAGGGGTATATACGTAATAAATATATGTTCATGAAAATATATAGTAAACGCTATTACTGTGGTAGAGTCTGAAGATGTGGAGACGAGCGCTCTGATCCCCTTAAGGGTCTAATGTATTTTGTGTTTGTTCCTAGGTCTGGATGTTTGTACTTTGTGTCAAAAAGCCGTCCTTCCCGGTTGATATCACAATCACCTGATGATGATCGTTACTATTATTAGTAGAGATTATTCTAGTCTAAATGGTTACTGGATTGTTCTTAGGAGTGGTGGAATTCGAATGTGTAAAAATCAGTAATTTATTAATATCCGGTCAAGAATAATATGCAGAGCCTGGTATAACCGGGAAAAATGCTAGGTAAGTGACAATTATGGTAGTGCTTAATTATAGTCCACTGCTCGTAGTCGGTCTGGCTCAATCATGGCTAGGAAGGAATGAAAATGAATAAAGTGTCATGGAGAAGATAGGCATGGGAGGGAAGCAGACTTCTGACTCTATCATACATTGTACAAAATGCAGTTAATTAGCAACTTTTTGTCCATTTTCAGTAAAAGTGTAGTATTCCTCTGGGTGAGCCAGCTCATATACAAAACCTAGCAAGAGTGTATCTAGGCTGCTGGGTTGTATTTCAGTTACCTTCTTGTGGCGTAACCTGAAAGAGGCCAAATAAATATTTCGAGTGTGAAGTCCTCGCTAAGTTACTTTACACTCATTTTGACTTTGATTGATTGACTCGATTTTCATTTTCCATCCCGACTCTACTATAGCTTATATATTATTATAAATCATTACAAAACATTAAACGCAACCACAACAATACAAATATAATTAAAGTTAGAAAGCGAATTATCGTTAATAATTACAAAGTAATTATTACTTATTATTTATAATCCGAACTTTGTTTTACTTGAACAGATTACCATTAACTTTCAAGATTCAGAAGGTCAATGCTAACAGCGAATTCGTGAGCACGGAACCTTGCGTGTGTAACTAGGATCGATAGCATCAAAACCGGGCATCGCATGCCTCTGAAACTCATTGAAGGTCGATTAACTGGTTCATAGTTTGACATAGAATCGAGCGTTTAATGTGTATGTACGTACGAAAATTACCGATCTTACACGATTACGCGCAATTGCTCTGATTTTATTATTAAAAACTCGGTGTGATAATACTTTGTATTTTATTTATATTATAATAATATTGTATATACCCCTGTACCATGACGCGACGTCGCGTTTAAAATGCATCGTAGATTTTAATGACGTGAAATAACATTATTTTACGACGTCATTACGTTTCACGATGTGTCTTTTCATAGTGATTTCTCGTTTGACTTTTAATGTGTAATTATATCACTGTACCAGGATGCGGCTTCGTGTTATGTTTTTATGATTTGCGTCGTACGTTGTCATGCAACATCGCATTGTAGTTACGTGTTTCATCCGTTAGATAGCCCTCTTTGTAAAGTAGGAATAGTCTGGTGTCTATGGTATGCCTAAATATAAATATGTATAAGTTTTATTTTATTTAAAATCCTTGTTGTGTAAGTTTAAATAAATCCTCTTTAGCAAAATTCCGCATACGCATGATTTTTTGGATAAAATAATAATAAAAAAAAAAAACAAAATATACTGTTGAATAATCTATTTTCAACTATGTTCGGACAAAGCCACAAACGTACTAAATCTTCCGTAACAAACTTGAAATAAATCTTCGGTTTTATGAATTAATTTTTGCGTGTGAACCGTTACGGAGATAAATGGAGGAAATGATGTTAAAATATTCAAGCAACGGAACGAAATCTGCATTGCGAAACAATATTACTAGCACCTAAGAACTCGCTTGAGCGTTTCCCCAGTTTTTATTATACTTCATCCGAAAAACATTTCCTAATTTTGTAAATAATACTTTTATAACTTTCAATTTTCTTTTATTAATAAAGTCTTCCAAAGATCCTTATTACCACCCATATTAGAAATTTGATGGTACAATAATACAGGGATGTTATATTAAGCAAAATCACCGGCTTCGATCAATGATTACGAATATTTAATAAAAAATATCATATATTTTAAATAACGTGTATTTAAAATGCGCGTGTATGTTCCCAACATTATAATAACGGTACAGACAATATTTATACTGTGAAGGTAGGCGAAGAAAACTCGCGCACTTGTCGCCGGAGGGCGTGCATTACACCAGTCAGCTCCTGACCACGACGGATGGAATCTCGTCGAAACGTATTAAAAAAAGTATTATTACGATTAGTTATCGTCATAAGACTCGTTATTTAAAATATTAAAAATGATTATCATAGTTTTAATTTACTGAGGTATAGTCTAGCTATACCTCAGTAAATTAAAACAGTACAGTTCGTGTACGAGCTGGCTCAACCGGGGCAGTACCTTGCTCTGACAGATGATCGGTGTGAACTAGCTTATATAGCTTTATTTCGCACGGAGAGTGAGAGAACTAGAACCCCTTCTCTCATTATTTTCCTTCCCACCTGCTCGTTTTCCGACTATTTATTTTAAAGTTTTAAATATTATTGTATTGTTATTTTAAAGTTTAGAGCTTAGTCCACTAAGCTACTCCACTGCGGGTTGGCGTACATGTGCCGGAATTTCTCCCGACACATAAAGGTGTCCTCATGATATTTTCCTTTGCCGCCGAGCTCCAAATTAATTAAAATATATATTTAGCACTTAAAAACTAGTCGGTGATAGCCGGGGTTTGAACCCGCGATCATCGGTTAGATTTATTGCAGTTTACGATAAGTCCATTCATGAAAATTTACTTTCAAATAGTACACATGATATACGCATAAAATATAGCCTATGAGTATTTATATTGTAAGGTACATTATTGTCATTTGGACGCTGAAAAGCAATAATCTAATCTAAAGATGTCAAATCTATTCTTAACAAATTTGTTTAAAGACGTATATATGTATCTTCTCTTTTCCATTTTGATTAAAGGTATAACGAATTAAAAGCAAATTGGTATACTAAAAAGTTTTTCAAATATATTGGATAATTGCATATTTCATAATATTGAGCACAATTCAATATTCGAAACATTAAATTAAGAATTGCAAAAGAAGAAGAAAACAAAATTAATTCGAAAAAGAAACAGAACGTTGAATAATAGATTGGAAAAAATGGAAAGAATAATATTGTGTACATTATAACACTTTCCAAAATGGATCGGATAAACACATTGTAAGCAGACATCCTGATGACATGACAGACATTGACGGTTGACAAGAATGACAGCGAAAATGTTCTAAAAAGGAAAATCTTAAATGCATAATGTTTATAACTCTTTGATTATATACTGTCTAGATAGAGCATTTCATTCATAAATTGTCATTTACGCGTTACGACGTGCGGCTTGGCATTTGCGTTTGTGTGCGTATTTATAAGTTGCCAGCTTATAACTTCTTACCACTAAAATAGGGTAATATTTTATGCAAGTTGAAGAAAGTTCGAACTAACAAATTAATTACTGTCTGAACACTATTTTAAGTAAAATAAAAATAATATAAAAAAAAAATAATATTATTTAAAATGTCTATATCTGAAAATCCTTACTAACCAACATGTCAAACGACATGTCACTTATAACGATTTAATTATAACTTTGAGTTTCATTTAATGTTGTCTTAGATTTTCGCGATTATTACACATTGAAATAAAACTAGATTGAACGGATTTAAATCGTGTAAATTAATGTTTTTTATCATCCCGACGTTTCGAGCATTTTACATTTTTTTTACAGCGACAGTATATAATCAAAGTATAAATAATTATGTAATAATAAAAAATATCGAATTTTAATTTATTGAATATGTAATGTTTATAACTAAACTAGCTACTCCTCGCGATTTCACTCGCGTTTATGGTTCCTGTTTCTCTCCTATGAATCGTAGCGTGGTGCAATATAAGCTATATAGCCTTCCTCAATAAATAAACTATTTAACACAAAAATAATTTTTCAATTCGAACCAGTAGTTCCTAAGATTAGCGCGTTCAAACAAACAAAAAAACAAACTCTTCAGCTTTAATTTTTAGTATAGATAATAATATTAAATTATGTTAACTATCTTTGTTGTTTTAGGTTAAGCACTAACAATGAAATTCACACTATTTTAGGGTGTTCCAAAATTTAATTAAGGTTGGATTCTCGACCCACCCGAACAATCTCCATAGTGTATTCTCCATTCCACGTGACATTGGCGAAATAACATGCGTCTAATTTGCACAACTAAAAGTCATCAACCAAAGAATTGACTTGAAAATGATAATATTGAAAACACACTCTACATAAAAAGTTCAATTATTAATAATTATAAATGGATGCTGATAAGCAATAATGTGTCAACACACAAAAAGTCAAATTCGGAGATATTGATGTATTTTGATAGTTTGTCACCTATTTAACATTATTAAATTTAAATTTAAGTTATATGAACTAAATAAGTACAGAAAAAGTGACTTAATTTAATGTCTCGAATTTCAAGTGCGTTCCATATTTTGCAATTTATACAATAATCTCAAATATTCGTAAAACTTATTATTAGATAACACATTGACTATATCGATCTGCTGCTGATCTTTAATTTATTACATCTTTCATCAAAATAAAAAAGAAAAGATGGATATATACATCTTCAAACAAATTGATTAAGAATAGATTTGACATCTTTGGACGAAAATTTTTTCAAAATAAAGTCCGTGTGGTTTCACACAGTATTGCATATCAGCGTCCAAATACGGGTATGCTACTATAATACTATTTGATATGAAAAATCTATATTCATTTTATTTGACAGCTCAACATTTACCCGGTATGTAGGCGACGACCCTGTCGTCGTGCGCTTATAATGTATATAATGATATTTATCTATGTATTAATACTAGATGTATTAATTGTCCCCCTTTTTACGACGGATGGAGGAGTATGAATTTCGACACTTATAGTTTATGTAGAGAATTAAAGAGGAATGCTAATATGTTTTTAAAATTATCCATAAAAAGTACCTTAGTATATTTGACACATATATACGCATAAATACTCTTTAGTTTATTATTAAAGTCTGTGGTCAAATTGAGAATAGATTATCTGTGGTCAATCTTGAAATCTGCTAAAAATTTAATGAACTACGGTCTAATTCTGACCGCTATTGTGCTATTTGACGTTAATAATATTTTTATTATACCAATATTTTTTCAATTCATTTTACCGTTTATCAAAATAGAAAATAGAAGATGAATATATACGTCTTCAAACAAATTTGTTAAGAATAGTCTCGACATCACGCTATTTTCTCAAAATGAAGTCCGTATGGCTCAACACAGTATAAGCAATGCTGTGGCGAGCCATAAGGACTTCATTTTCAGTATCCGTTTATAAAATGTCCTTGATAAATGTTTTGTATTTTATACCTTCTTAACTTCATTGTAACACTATATTTTACAGAGTTCGAACATTGATATGTTACGTGTCGGAAGATGCCGAAGACGCCATTCAGCTACCGACCTGATAAGAATTTTCACTGTAACAATAACCTAACTTTTAAAAAAAGAGCAACAGACTCCAAAAGCAAATTTTGATTTCGTTTACTTGAATGACATTTATTTTAGTAACTTTGATTTAAAAATCAAACTACTGTACCGATTATGATGAAAATTCTATTCCTTTAAAAAAGAATGAACAAAATCGATCCAGCCGTTTTCCAGTAATTTATTGTTGATGCAACAATTTGTGATAACAATAGGATAATTAGCTGCTGTTTGGTAAATAACTGTTCATCAAACGTCAATTTTCTGCCCTTAGAGGTGAAATAATAATATTCTTTTACTATTAAAGCGATAAACAATTTTGAGTTTAACCAATTCAATTAAAAAAATAACAATTAAAATCTGTTCACACTTTATACATTGCTTAATATACACAGAAAAAAAAATCAGTCGAATTGAGAACATCCTCTTCTGTTGAAGTTCGTTAAAAATGGAACACGTTGGAGGCGTGACTCGGATACGCGACATTTTGTGAAGCAACTCGCGTGTTACGGATCAAGTTTTTGCTTGGGTTTTACGGATTTACGGATATTGAGGAAGATAAAGAAATCCTGTATACGACATCCTGTTATAACTTAATCGCATTACGTAATATGGACGCCGATAAGCATAATGTGTTAACCCACAAAAAGTTATTTTCGAAATGTATTTTGATAATGCGTTATTTATTCAACATTATTAAAAAAAAATTCAAGTCGTCTAAACTAAATGAGTACGAAAAACACTTTATTAATTTAATGTTTCGAATTTCAAGTGCATTTTACATTTTGTAATTTATACAATAGTCACCTTAATTTGAAAAACTTATTATTAAAAAAAACCTTTTAATTGTACCAATATGTTTTCGATTCACATTACCTTTTATCAAAATAGAAAAGGATGCATGGAAATACTTGTTCAAACAATTTTATTAAGAATATGTTTAAATCTGTAGGCGCCATTTTCTAAAAATGAAGTTCGTGTAAGCTGAAAGTATTGCTTATCAGCTTCCATGTATAAATTATTTTAGACAACAATTACACTTATAATTTGCTCTCATACTTTTATACCGATTTACATAAGTTATTTCTCATTGCTTGATATCTGAAAAACTTTTCTGTCAGTGCCTTATTTTTTAAAAGATTTATT
Source organism: Hypolimnas misippus (assembly GCA_037950945.1). Classification (NCBI taxonomy): domain Eukaryota; kingdom Metazoa; phylum Arthropoda; class Insecta; order Lepidoptera; family Nymphalidae; genus Hypolimnas; species Hypolimnas misippus. Next base: position 13,323,431 of record JBBEEQ010000023.1, read on the forward strand.
TACAAGAAAAAAATATAAATATGCCACTGTTCAGCTTTGTCTTTTTATTTCATTCTTTTCGTTCGTCTAAGTTTTAAAGTTTGTTGACAAAACGCAAAAAGTGCTTCATAAAGTACTAAAAAAGTCGCTATAAGGATGCAATTTCAAATTTCATTTTAAATAAAGGAATTTCTCAGCAAACACTCTAGGAATACAATCCTTCTTTTTATCGTTGCGTCTTCTGTTACTGCACTGAAGACGATGCATGTCACTCACGATTGTACCTTAGAATTGTAAGTTTGGAAATGTCATACGTACCTATGTGTATGTATATCTGGTGTGATACTTTATATCGTCGCTTTATATATGATACGTCGTAACTAACAATTTTGGTAAAGCAGAATTTTCTCAGAGAACGGTATTCAAATAAATTACATTTGTAATAATAATCTTTACAATAAACAGACAAAATGTAAGATTTATTTATCTGTCATGTTTATTTCTTTACCGTCACATCCAATGAATAAACGTATTATTCACAGAAAATCTATAGAAGAGATATCATTTACATTTTAAAAGAGGCAAAATCATCAATTATTTTTCCATAACTATAGGACCACATCAATCGCAGGGTCGTGGGTGAGTGCCCAATGGGAAAGAGGGGTTTGGCTATATGTAGTACCTATTTTCTTAGATTTTCGCGATAACTAAACATTACAATAAATAAACACATCACACTCAACGGCCCCCAGGGTCTTATGATCCTGCGTTAGGGGTTTGGAAATACACACAACACAAACACCCAGCTATGATAAACATCCGTATGGCAACACAGACGTTTGCCGCGAGCGGAAATCGAACCCAACACCGTTAGCGCTTCAATCAGTTGCAGTAACCACAGCGCCGACATGTCTTTGAATAAAAACTATTTTAACGGATTTAAATCGTTGTAAATTGATTGAAACTTCGGGATAATCAAAATAATTAGTGTAATTCCGCCTGTCAGCTTTAACCATCTACTTGCAATTATGAGCGCTACAGCATATTATTACTTTTGATATCTGTCAATTATCTTTACTAATATTATAAAGCTGAAGAGTTTGTTTGTTTGAACGTGCTAATCTCAGGAACTACTGGTTCGAATTGAAAAGTTAGTTTTTTTACATAGTTTATTTATTGAAGAAGGCTATAAGCTATATTACATCACGCTACGACTCATGGGAGCGAAGCGGTAGCCATAAACGCGGGTAAAACCGCAAGGGACATCTAGTAAAAAATATATAACTACTTTGATATTGTATGCGAAATAGCAAGCCTCGGAACAGATAAGACTGATATTGTACAAATAGACGGGTTTAAATTTTATATAGACAGGCTATACATATATCTTTTAATACAGATTAATTCCAATGGTGCTATATTACTCGACCATACAGTGAAAGGATGGCTGAAAATACTATTTAAGCAATCTTAATATTTAATTATTTGAAAGTAACAATATTCTACTAGTATAACATATTCTCAATGCTTTCTTTTAACATTGAATGCCCGTTCCACGAATTGTCATCTATTTTAAAAAGTGTCGTCAACCAGCTCGCGCGTCTATATTTCAGCCACTGCTCGTTTACTAATCGATCCTGCTTACAATAGATTTGTACTTTGATTTATTTATATCAAACACTAACATGTACGTGTGAATGCAATACAAAGAGGTGAGGTAAACAACACATCCGTTGATATGATCACAATATGTTTAATTATGTTTAATCGTAATAACATGCCACACAACAATATATTTCAAATAACTACAAAAAAAGAGTAGGTTTGGAATTTGTAGCGTATTTAAATTTTGATTGTTATGTCGGTATAAGATACCATTTCTTAAGTCACTTCTTATCCGATACTATTTTTTTTATGCAAAATGATATGCTTTCTTATTCGATTCGATTGAGGCGTTAAAAATATTTTATAGGAATATAAGCCATTTCAAATATGTAAATAGAAACAAATGCGTTATCTCTCTTAAGACATTCGATATATTAAAATAAGTCTTAGTACTAATACCGGTAGTGTTAGTATTAAGTATCAAAAATATGTATTGTCAAGATTTGTCTTGTCTTGTGCTTGATATCACTTCCAAATTAGTATCTGTTCCGAGGCTTGCTATTTCGCATACAAATAGAACTAGTTCGTAAAGAAACTTCATTTACTATATCCACTTTAAACAACTTCATACGTTTCTATTCTTTAATGGATTTTTCCTATTTCTTAAGCCACTAAATAAATATTTAGAAACATTTGAGGTGCTTAATTTACTAAAATTTAATATCACGTATTATTTTACATGAGAACAGCCGAGAAGAATAATATTTAGCCAATACAAATAAAAGTTCAAATAAGACAGCATAAGTAAAACGATTTTAGAAAAACAATAACAAAATAATCGAAATAATAGTAGTGTCATTACTTATCTTATTTAGCAAACAAATATGGCGTACTTTTAACAACACATAAGATCCAAAGATGATAATTTATGTATCGAATGATTGAACTGAATATTTTTTTTAAATGAAAATTAATATTCGGAAAATTCGTGATTTTCGTTCCGGGTATTACTGCCAAATAAGTTACATAGTATATTCAAGTGAACAATAAAACCTAACAACTGTTTTGAATTCTTAGAAATTTTATAACCGAAAATTTTCACATTTCTTAACGATTAGAAAATAATGTGATTCCAACAGCATCGTAATCTTGCACAATTTTTAAAAACGTAATTTATCTATATTACTAGCAGTTCCCCGCAGCTTTGCCCGTGTATACTTATGAATTCGATACCTAATAAACTCAACCCTCTGTTCCTCCTTAGAGAATGGATTTTTAAAAATCCTTTTTTAGTGCACACTTACGACATATGATGAACTTTGGTACAAAATTTCGTTTTAATGTTTCCAGACCCAGAGGTTTCAGCTCTACGTTAATCGATCAATCATTGAAGATGATAGTCAATGAATATTTAGATTTTTATTTATATACATTTTAAGCCGGACTAACCATTACGTAGCAGGTGTATCACATAAAAATCGTTTAATATTCCGTATAAATACAAAATTTCTCATAATATAAAAATATAAAACTTCTTAGCTTTGACATATTATAATAAGGTTTTGAATTTCAAGAAATTACGTGGAAAAGGGAAGCTTCCTATAAAATGTTAATCTTTATTCCTATTTTCTTCTTTGATCTCGAAAATCAATAATGTGATGACATGCGTCGGCTGCTATTACTTTGTCGTCGGCTGAGTGCAGGCTGTCTGCCTATTATGAATTACAATTTTAGCTCCGCTTCGCTTGGCTTAATGTACATCAATTCAAATTGTCATATCCGTAAGCCGATTTGCAGGTTTTTGGATGAAATCCCTGACAACGTGTATGGAGAATTTCATAATAATCAGTTTAGTAGCGTAAGCTTGAAAGTCTATTCCAACAAACTATTAGCTAAGTTCTAATACCTATTTCACTAAGAGCCACTTGTAGTTCCTGAGATGAATTTCGATGTTTAAAGATCATATTCGATGAAAATTAAACACTAACTACCTTACTACAAAAGATTTAAACAGACGTTAAACGCGTGTCTAAGACAGTTTTGAGTTAAACATGCTTTAGACATAGATTAATATACGTTTAAGTGAGTTTAATAGATGTTTAAAACCTATTTTTGCTGTCAAATGTAACGTATAACATTTTATCAATAAGTTTTTTATGAGTCTGTTTGCTGTTAAGCAATTTAAATAATATTTTAAGCAATGTTTAATTTTTAAACACTGTTTAGCTAGACACGTGTTCAACATGGTTTTAATGCGTCTTTTGTAGTATGACAGTAATTGCTTTACTACAAAAGACGAAATAAAACCTTGTTCAACACGTGTCCAGCTAAACTGTGTTTAAAAATTAAACATTGTTTAAAATGTTGTCAAAATTGCTACACTGCGTGTAAAATTATATAGAAATAAAATATCACACGTCATTTTTGACAGCTGAAATAAGTTTTAAGCATATGTCAAAACCAAATTGTCTTTAGACGTGGATTTGTAGTACAGGATTTTATAAGACACGAGTTTAAAGTATGTTTATATTTTTTGTGGTAAAGCAGTAAGTCTTGCAACAATAACTTGCTTGCAATCAGATCAACGGCTGTAGGTACAAGAAATACAACAAAGATTGATTTTATAAGATTCAAAATCGTTTATAACATTAATGACGTTATGTAAATCAATTTTTACACAGCAAATATTTAATCTTCAGAATAGAGACTAGGATAGAAATACCATTTACGTGGGAGAAAGTATATCTTTCATTAAATACTTCGCATATTTATTTGCGCCTTCTTTATTTTATTTAATTAACTTTAAAAAGAAGGTTCTCAATTTATGGTGTATTTTATTAGAGATATATACCTCAGAACTTACAACCATTTATGAATGATTTTGAAAATTCTTGTCCATTAAATTCTTCATTTCAAATTTGAAAGGATGTTCCTTCAGATTGGTTCTATAGGACTTTTTTTAAATCGTTTCACTATCTCGTTTGGTTTTAAAATCAAAATAACGGGAACAAGTAATGACGATGGATTAAAATGTATGTGGCAATTCACTTCATTTTTTTAAATTATATTTATCATATTGCTTTGGAAAATACATCAATAATTTTCGATACAATCAATTGTCTATTTAATAAATTTGAATTAGACATTAGGTGCAGCGCGATACTAAATGTATGGACTGACCGATGATTTTGTGTTTAAAATTTCATAGCAAGCGGAAATCAATTTAATTCCAAAGCAATAAGACCCAAAACCAAAACCACATTCGAATTATACGAAAATTAAACATCACTGAACATAATCAAGTTTCGGTTCATGATCTGTTAACTAATGGATCACTTTTCATGTGTAGTTGGAATCGTAACGCGCTGGTTGTAATTTGGCCTCGTGTGTTACGCTACGCTCTGATAATTTATATTTCGACGCTTATAAGTAATACTATGTCAAGCCACACGGACTTCATTTTGAGAAAATGGCGTCTATATATCAAACGTATTCTTAATAAATTCATTTGAAGTATATGTCAATTTTTTCTCTTATATTTTGATGAAAAGGATAATGAAATAAAAGCAGATTGGTGTAATAAAAAAATTAACTAATAATAAAATATTCAAATATATCATATTAGCATATATTTCAAAATATGTTTTATATTCGAAGCATTAAATTAATAAGCTTGTTGCCGTACTTATATAGTTCATATGGCTTGAATTTATTTAAATTGTTAAATTCGTGGCGCGTTATCAGAATACATCAACATCTCAGAATGTGACTTTTTGAGGGTTGACACATTATTGCTTATCCGCATTCATTTATGGGCCTAAAATAATAGATTATTTTATATTAAATAACATTATAATGAGTAACAATTAGTATATTATTCTGTGAGAATTACGCTTATAACTTTTGCTGTCTGACTTTCATAAAGATTTTCATAAGGTACATATTTTAAACTTTCGCGATTTATATTATTCATATGTTATATAACGGATCTTATCGTGATAACTATTGATAGATATCGTGGTCACGAGCTGACCACGATGAATTAAACTTAGTCAAAACGACGGGTAAGAAGAATTACGATTAGTTATCGAGATAAGACCGTTATATTAAATAAAAATTTACATAAGTTATTTCTCATTGCTTCACACCTGAAATAATTTACAGTCAGTGCCTTATTTTTGACATTCGCAGCTTTCGTAACTACTTACGACGTGTCTGATACTAGGTTACAGAATTGTTTTATATTGCTCTCGAGAGAAAGACTTACTAATGTAATTTTGGTCTTATAGTTATAAAGATAATCTTGAGATATTCATTACAGTTTTCAGTAATCATTAATTATTATTTCTTTGGTGAATATTTAAAAGGATTTCTCGAGGTATAAATATTTTATGTACATTTAAAAGGTAAAAATTTATTCGGACTAAATATGTAAAATTCGTTTCGAAAAGACAAAGTCAAAACTTAAATCATTATAATATTTATTTAAATGTAAATTATTTACAAGTATAAAATCTTTCAAAATAAACGTACCTAGAAGAAGTAAGAAACCGGTATACATTAAAAAATTTAAATACTTAAGCAACAAATTTTCTCACATAAATACCAGCCGTGAGACGTGGATACCATCAACCACAGTTTCTGAACTTGCTTGCCACGCTTTCATGAATACGTTTTATATAATACAGTAACTCCATTCGAAGTTTATAAGTCTCAGACTTTCGAACTTACTGGAAAGAAAATTTTAACAACTACCGTCTTCTCATTCTTTTTGAATCTCTTGAAATATTACATCATAAAAGAAATCATTCGAATACTTTTTAATAGTATCATCTCCATCTAAAGTTTCAGCTGACTCCGTTCTGTAAAGTTAAAGAAGTTATTTTTACAAAACTTTTATTAAATGCTTTTGCTTTTGCTCCCAGCTTCATCAGACAAGTCATATCTGCTAGATTCTGAATTGTCAAAACTGAACTGTGTTTGTGTGTATGTGTGTGTCTGGGAAAAGTACATTTCATTGAATGAACCAGAATTAACTATTTTAGAAAAATTTTATAATTAATCACGCATAATTTACTTTTTAATTACATATACACTCATTAATTAATACACAATAAAAGTATCTTATGAGAAATAAAAACATTTTTTGTCTCTATAGAAAACAAGTAAAAAATTTTCGCAATATTATTATATAAGCTAATGTGCTTGACCAAGCCGATGCCCAACACACGCTGGAGGCGTGTCCCGCGTGGACCGCGGAAAGCAAATCGGGCGAAATCTCTCCCTGCGAGCAGTCGAATCGGCCGTGGTCAACTTCTGTGAGACCGTCATGGTCCAGAAGGAGACTGCGGGGCGGGCTCGGGAGAGGGCCGATCCCGCCCGGCGGAGGCGACCTGCGGGTCGCCTTCACGGCCTCCAAGCCCCAGTGCCCGGGGCGGAATAAATAGGGCACTCCCTCCGGCCGTGGGTGCGTGAGATGGGGGTCTCACGCATCCGTTTTCATATGGCCGAGAGGAGGACCGCAGTCCGGTATGGCCCCGGACTGCTGGTGTACGCACCAGCGAGGGGTGCGGGGAGGGCGAGACCATCTTCGCCCTCCTGAGAAGGGCTCCGCAAGCCACGAGCGGAGCAACGCACGGGAGAGGCCGCGGACGTGCCTGCGAAAGCGATCCCGTAGCCTCTCCGTTTTCCGTGCTGTGGCGGCCATCGCAGGGGGTTTTAGTGAGTACAATCTCACATACCCCGGTCTCCCCCCAGGAGTCGGGTATCTATGAAGATGTACCCTGCGTAAAAGAAAAAAAGAAAAATAAAAAAAAAGCTAATATGCTTATATAATATTAAGCGAAGATAATTATCTAAGATTCTCTTTATCTGCAACACAATAGCAAACATAAAACGTAAAACCGTTTAAAATTCATGAAAACCAATGCAATTTATTAAAATAAAACTAATTTATTTTATTTTATTTTAAACGGATTAATATACGCGATATTAACTATTTTCAGACCTACCTACGGCTACCCATGACCAAGAACGCTGTAAAGTCCTCGAAACGTCGTGATAATAAAAATAGTTAATATACGCGATTTAAATCCGTTTAAAATAGTTTTATTACAATGAGTAATAATCGTGAAAATCTAAAACAATGCAATTAATAGCAATATAGCGATTCCCAATACACAATTACATACATTGCGGTGTTGGTCTAATAGATATTACTCCACAAAGTGACAATATCCTGGCCCCGGAAGACGCCAGCTGCCAATAAACCTGTTGATTGCTCTATAATCGACTAACTCATTCCCGCTACACAAATTCCTATGGTTACAGTGTTATTTGAATTGTAATACACATTTGGATGCTGATAAGCAATAATGTGTCAACCCACAAAAAGTCAAAATCGGATTTGTTGATGTACATATTCTGATAATATGTGATGTATTTAACATTATTGAAAAACTTTTAAAGTCATATAAATTAATTAAGTACTGAAAAAAGTTCCATAATTTAATATATCTACTATTAAAGTGTGTTCCATATTTTGCAATATATAATAATCTCATATATCTAAAAAACTTATTATTAGATAAAACTTTTGATTAAGCCAATCTGCTTTTAATTAATTAAATGTGTTATCAAAATAGAAGAAAAGATGGATATATTTGTCTTCAAAGAAATCTATTAAGAATTGATTTGATATCTTTAGACGCCATTTTCTCAAATTTAAGTCCGTGTGGCTTGACACAGTATTGCTTATCAGCGTCCATTTTATTTCAAAAATAGATTTTGTTGACTTCCAAATAAATCAAGCTTTTATCAATACTAATATTATTCAGCTGAAAAGTTTGTTTGAACGTGCTAATCTCGGGAAATACTGGTTCGAATTGAAAAATTGTTTTTGTGTTAAATAGTTTATTTATTGAGGAAGGCTGTTACAGCTTCAACCATAAACGCGAGTGAAATCGTAAGGGACAGCTAGTATGATATAAATAGTATAATGACGTTATAATTTGATAGTAAAAATTTTAATGGAAAAGATTATTTTTAAAAATGTGTTTTTATATTAATTTATTTTTTTTATTTCTAGTGATCGCTGAAACCTTACTACAAAAGATTTAAACAGACGTTCAACGCGTGTTTAAAAAAATCCGTACTACAAATCCGCGTCTAGGCACAGTTTTGAGTTAAACATGCTTTAGATATAGATTAACATACGTTTAAGTGAGTTTAATACATATTTAGAACCTATTTTAACTGTCAAATGTAACGTATAACTTTTTATCAATAAGTTTTTTTTATGAGTTTATTCGCTGTAAAGCAATTTAGATAATATTTTAAGCAATGTTTAATTTTTAAACACTGTTTAGCTTGACAGGCGTTCAACATGGTTTTAATGCGTCTTTTGTAGCATGACAGTAAAACTTTAGACGCATTGAAAAAACGGTGTTTATGATCATCAACCTACTTATTTTTAACGCGAATTTGTATTCTCCGCAAGTCCTTTTATTTTATACCCATATTGTAGGAAAACATAAATTTCATTGAATTAAAATTAACATGTATGTGTGAATATACGTATAAAAATATTAGTATATAGAATTAATCAAAACCGGCTGGATCAATTTGATTATTTCAAAGAAAATATGTTCTTCCAGATCGGTCCCATAGAATTTATATCAAAATTAATAACTAAATACCTATCAAAGATTACGTTTTCGAAATTATTACAACTCGTTCTAGCAGAACCGAATGGAAATCCAAGAATAGTATCGTTTTGAAGTTTAATCGGGCGTGTTATTAGGGTTTGAAACTTAGTACTGTGTGCGTTAAAATATGTGTATTGAGGTAACGAATCGATATATTTTAATAGCTGCTTGTATTATACAAATAAATAAAATTTTACGTTATTTCAAAAATATTATCCATACAAATAAATAAAATTGAATTGTCCGTTTCAAATTTTAAATTAACAGCTTTTAACTATAGACGGTATTTACATCACTATTGACTAAAGTGTATGGTCAAAATAATTAATCTTTAGACGCCATTTTCACAAAATCTGTGTGGCTTGACATAATATTGCAAGTCTGCATCTGGTAAATGGATTACAAAGTATATTAATGGCATCAATATGAAGATCATATACAAAATACCCCAAACCATATCGTTACAAGAATCGCCCGAGATCAGTCCCATGCGTCCCATAAGTTATCTGTAATAATAATATAATGTTATGCTTGCTATAATTGCCGAGATAACTGTTTTGTATTTTCCATATAAGTATAAAAATCTATGGCAGGGGTCGAAAATAAGTTTTATTCAGTATTTTTATTTTTTAAATATTATTATTGTCTAATATCTCAAAAAAATTAAAATATAATTTATTTTGGTAGGCTTTTACGAGCACTTTTGAATTCGGAATGTAGTTTCTACCTAGAAGAACCGGCAAAAGAAACTCGATATTTACTCTTTTAAAAAGATTTACAATAGATACATACATTTAAATGTTACAAATATATTGAATACTCTCTGTAAATCCAGCTTATACTATTTATATTCTATACGCATTAAAATCAATGTTTGTATGTTTGTCCTCGATGCGTTCCGACACCGTTGATCGGACACGAAAATTCCTGGCTCAAAAAATGTATATACTTACGTGGCTTTAAAACGCAAGTCGGGCTAATATAGCTAATATAGCCTCCTTCCCAAATTAAAAAAAAAAAAAACTAAAAAAAAATGAAAGACGTTATTATAAAGATTAGCCTGTACAAACAAACAGAATTTACCTTTTATTCTTAAGCGTAAATAAGATACTTGAATGTTTTATTAAAATTGTATTCATTAACAAACTTAAGTTTTAAACAAAAGAAAAATTACAAAGCTTATCGCAGCGGTAACGAAGTTTCCGAACTTAATTAAGAAGACATGGATATCGTAAAACTCATTAAATTGCGGAGACTATTAAAGGCACTTTTAAATTAATACAGCTTTGATATAATCTTAAGAGAATTGAGATGATCCAGTGCATAAAGTAAGGCGGACATTACACTGTAGTTTTTGCTTACGGACTTTGCAAGTGACTTTTACTTGGAACATATAGCCCGATTCCTGGGGCACCCCCCAGGAATCGGGCTATGTGGCGAATTATAACCACTAAAATCCCTGCGATGGTCTTCCTCAGCACGGAAATGGAGAAGCCTCAGGATCGCTTGCGCATGCGCTTTCGCTTCCCCTCTTCGCACTCCTCGCTGGTGCGTACGGCAGTTCGAGGTCATCCCGGCTTCCGTCCTCCTCGAGGCCGTATGAAAACGGATGCGTGGGACCCCCATCTCACGCATCCACGGCCCGAGGGCGCGTCCTATTTATTCTGACCCGGGCACTGGTGGGGCTAACTAACACACACAAGAGACGACGACGCATTCTCTCTAGCCTCTAAAATCAATGATTGATTTGGGAGGCCGGTGAAGGCTTCGCGCGCGCGGCATCGCTCTCTCTTGTCGCCGCCGTTGCAGCAGCTGCAACAACAGTAGTAGTACTACTACTACTAATAATTACTACTACCGACTACGACGACCTTCGGCGAGACGTCACACCGAGGAGATAGTCGCAAGTCGCGTTAGACGCGACACTCTTAACGGTTGACTTTGCAAGTGACTTACATATCATTTACATAACTTCAGTGAAGTTAAAACACCGCGTAATCAAAATTCGACACTGATAAGCAATACTATGTCAAGCCACACAAAATTTTGAGAAAATGGCGTCTAAAGATGTCAAATCTATTCTTAATAAATTTATTTGAAGTAGTATATTAGATATATATCTTTCTTTTCTATATTGATAAATGGTATAATAAATTAAAAGCAAATTGGTATAATAAACATTTTATCTAATAATAAGTATTTTAAGTATATGAGATAATTACATATTGCAAAATGTGGAATACGCTTTAATATTCGAAGCATAAAATTCTAAATTTTTTTACGTACTTATTTAATTTAGATTACTTAAACAATTATTGTATAATGTTTAATACATGAGGCATTACCAGAATACATTAATACCCTTGAATTTGACTTTTTGTGGGTTGACACATTATTGCTTATCAACATTCAATAACCAGTTTCAAAGGAGACTGAATAAAATTGCACAAGTTTACACAGATAACATTATCAGAAGGATCAGCAGAGGTAAGAATCAGTAACTTTTCAATCAATATCAGGATAAAAATAATAAGCACACCCTGGTACCAGGAAAAATGCTAGACAGAGATGTGGTAATGAAATCAGGAAATTAAATTTACAAATATAACACCCGCCTAAGAGATCGCCCAGTGTATAAAGTACTTACAACTAAAAGCGGATTCCGTAGAGGTTTAAATAGCTTATTCCGTATTCATATCGTGTTGTACGGTAAAGGAGAACATTGAGAGAAAATCTGTGTTTTCTCGTAGTAATATTTAGACATTTTTTTTTTTATTAGGGAAACATACAGCATATCATATATTACAACTAAATATAATAAGAATATTATAACACTTATGCCAGTTAAGTTTCCACTACTGTTTTAACAGGGAAGTGGACTAATTTTGATGTTACATAAAATAAGTATAACTATTTATGACTATGTGAAATTTTAACATGTTATTCCTATGGTTAATTACTAATTAGTATTTCTTACAAGATTATAATATTTACTTAAACTATTCTTAAACAAATCAATGTGGTTGTATTTTCTATTATAACTATCACAAGATCTTACAATAAAAGAGTTTTTGAAATATATAAAATTTGCACGTTTAAATGCATGCTATTGAAAGTAAGGATAATTTGGTATAACTGGCACCATTTAGACAACCATATTAATAAGGTAAATGCAGTCCTATTTGTCATCGTGTCATATTATTCCCGTTTCTCTATATTCGAATATTCTAGCAATTTTAGACAAATTCATATTTGTGAATTCTTAAAATTGAATATTAATTCTTACAAATGTGTATTTCGATATGTCGTAGACATAAAATGTAATAAAATAAAGTTTGGAAATAATTTCCTAAAAAGTGTTTAAAATTTTAAACATTTAAATTAATTATCGTATTAAAATTTTATATAAAAGCATTATTAAATAAGACGAACTCCTGTGTTCAAATGGTATTATATTTGATACTATCAAACGGTTTTAATTACTACAAAATATAACGTATTGTTAGAAAACGAAACAGTAATTAACTGTGATAAAAAACCCAACGTCGAAAATCTTCATAAATATTAAAGACTGGGTTTAATAGCACGATTAGATTCCCTAATATTTAAAACCGGCGATTAGCATTCCATTAGTAAAATTCATTAACTTTTCCTACCATCAAATAAAGTCTAAGCGTCTCAAAGGAAAGTAGTCCTTATACACTCGAAATAAGTGCCCATATGTCATAGAATATGTGCACTTTTCACCGCAGCTCCGAGATTGCATTCTATCATTCGGTAACTCATTACTCGTTCATCTAGAGGTTGTTGGACGGGTGAAGAGCGGATATGGTACGAGTGATAAGCAAAAACCGAATTTAATCTGTTTATTAAAAAAATCAAATCTTAAAATCTTCTTCAGTACAATATTACTAAGTTATTTTAATTTAAAATAATAATTATCGTGGATGATAAAACAAATATAAATTGATTTTTCATACATACATTCAACTACGTTACTATGCATTGTTACATCATAGCACGTGTACCAATAACAGGGCTCCTATATGACGTGATATAGATTAAACCAATAACAAAGGAGATCCTACTATAACGTCACACACGGCGCTACGAGACACTTAGATAATATGGCGTAATATGTTCAATGCTCATAAAGTTCACTTTTATTTAATTGAATATATATTTTCAAAACAAATATTTAAACTCATTTTCAAATTCTTCATACTCCAAAATTAATATATCTTTACGATCTCTGAATCTCTGAAATGCATTTCCACGCTTAAGCTTGTACCATCCCCCCTATATCCTGGGATACTCGGACCAGGTCGTATGAATACGAAAGAGGGCCGTCATTCAGCCGCCAAAGAGGTTCGTTATCCAACCTCACTGAAATGGAAACTCGTCGACACCCAAATAGGCAGTTTTATGTATAACCGGTTCGTACCAGTTTAATTAGGATTTTTAGCTGGGGATTGGTAGTTTAAATTTTAAACGTTTTTTTTGTGTGATAAGTGATAACAATAAACTGAAAATTATTACAATACTAGGCAAGAATTACACTTATAAGTTTTACTCTCGTATATATTGACATAAAATAATAACCTCAATAATAATAATCAATAACCTCGTAACCTTCCCAAAGTTGTGAGTGTCAAAAATGAGCCACCGACAGTAAATTCTTTGGGGTACAAAAGCAATCATGAACAATTTATGTAAATGTTAGGGAAATCTTTTAGCAAAAATTACAAGTGTAATCTTGTTTTAAAATCAAATAAAAATCTATTTTGAACAAGTCGCGTTACTAGCTACTGTTAGGTATAGTATTGGTAGTGATTTGCGTAGTCACTACAACTTACTGTTCCCAAAACTGTTGCAGATTCGATCACCGCTTGTATTAAAAATTTTGCTTAAACTATTTGTCCTTGTTATGATGGTAATGACTATTGTAGAGTATATGTATTTCAAATTCTAATGGGAATTTACTGTATAATTGAACATATGGCTCATTTTAAAATACAAAATGTAACTCAACCGGTTTTCATCAAAATTCACCACACTTTTTTTTCTATAAAAAAGGGGGCAAACGAGCTGACAATTCCACCTAATAATGTTCAGTGGTTTTTGTCGCCCTTGGACATCTGCAACATTAGAGATGTTGCGAGTGAGTTGCCGTTGTTTTGGAAAAAGGTATCGTTATCTAAACCCCTAAATTATAGCGCTCATGGAGGACCTCAAGAGGAAGATCATTCTATAGCCTGCATGTACGCGATAAAAAGTTTCAGCTTTATTCAGTTTAATTGGAGCTCTCTGTAGATATCTAAAATTGTCAATCTACTTTAAAATCTATGTTTTATTCCCTTTATAGATAATGTAATCTTCGACGATTGATATAGAAAAAAAACATTTAGTCAATAAAATTACAATTATAAGAATTAGGCGAGAATTACACTTACAAGTTTTGCTCTCAAACTTTCATAAACATAAGTTGTTTTGTCATTGTTTTTCAATTGAAAGAATTTACCAACTTCTTATTTTTGACTTTTGTAACTACGTACGACGTTTCTAGGTTACAGAGCTGTTACATGTTACGAGAGTAAAAATTACGGTTATAATTCTCGCTTTCAGATTATGAAACAAAACGAATACATCAACTGTTGTATTAAAGCATCATAAGTAACAAGCAAAATCGACAAACGCCCAACAACTTGAATTGAGGAACTTCCAACAAACTGTGCCATACAACCGGGCCAGTTTACCCCGTTCACTAAACATTGGTCCATAAACACTGCCTGAAGTTATTTATGCAAGCTAAATTTCACAACTTGCTTAATCTCTTATATTGCTGAAACAAGAATATACGATGTTTATTGTTCTTGATTTAGGATTAGAGGATACTTTTTTATGACAATGTAAATATATATAACTCAAAGGTGACTGACTGACATAGTGATCTATCAACGCACAGCCCAAAGCACTGCACGGATCGGGCTGAAATTTGGCATGCAGGTAGATGTTATGACGTAGGCATTCTCTAAGAGAGGATTTTGTTTAATTCTATCCCCAAGGGGATAAAATAGAGGATTAAATTTTGTATGAAACTTTGTCAATTTTAAGACTTTGTATGCATAAAGCTACTATGACGTATCAACAGTCAATTAACAAATAATTTATTGATTCCAAAAGAATAAAGGAAGAAATTTGAATAATTCAATTAAAACAGGCTGACTTCAGTATTTTTTTTAATAAAATTTATATTTATTTAATGATTATACGCAATGCTTACCGATTTGAATGTAGACTATTTATGTTGCTGAATCGTGTGATCAAGGCTGTTGGAAATTGCTCAGATGGAACAACAGAAACACTTAACGAACCACAGCTTATGATGAAACAAGCATTGTAAGCATTACATATCGTGGTTGTACGTAAAAAGACAAATTTTATGAAATCGGCCTGCTGACACTATAAAAGGAAAATTACACTAATTTGTTGATCACTTTGCTGTTCGAGTTCAGACTGCACGTAAGCTTTGTCTGACTTTTATTATACTAAATGTTATAAAAGTTAATTGCGAACGTGCTTTCAAAATCAAAATATATCGTCGCGGATACTGCAAAACCGCGTAACTACCTTTTGCTAAAAGGTCCATCTTTGAATCAAATGTTAAATTTCATTATTGACAAGAAAACAAGTTAGCTAAAAATTATATAATCGATATTTGTAAAATTAATATTTATCATAAATAAATTTTGACATGACATCGTTGATACCAAAAATACAATTCACTGCGTCATGGCAAATACTAATAAGGCTTTATTTTTATTAACAATGTTATTTAACATTGAATTCAAATTTAGACTTTATAGGAAAAGTTAGATACGCGGTTTTGCAGTATCACCGGCGATATGTACTTTATTCAAGGCTCTCTAGAGCCCTTTTAAATCTTCACATAAAAGAATAAAAATACATTTTATTATATAGTATCCGCACTACAATCAAAAACACTTATAATACTACTTAATATTCTAGCTAAAGTTAATAATTAATCTATATATTAATTAGAGTCTATACTCTAAAATGCTTCTGCGAAATATTAAAAATGTCTATAGAATTAACCAGATTTTTCGACTCTTAGTCAACTTAAAACACCTTTTGCGCGCCTCGTTGTTGCAGTATAAGTATAACAACGAGGCATGCAAGAGGGCTCTTCGGTTCGTAAAGTGCACCAGGTGATTGGTCACGAAAAAAAAATAACACAATATCCGAACACGGCAATCGAGGTCCAATTAAGCCCTTGATGACGCTCCGACGCTTCGGGATATGCTGACGCAGCAATTTCAGCATCGCATTTCAGCATTTTCGAACATTTCCACTGAATTATAGGAGAATAGTTTTTTTCTTATTTGCAGTTTTCATCCATACTAAAATTATAAATTCGAAAATGCTCTCTGTTTCTCTTATTGTTACGTTTTTATCAATTTTGATAGTTTTAAACGAGATACATAAGCTCATAAATGCCCATGCCTTTTTTTATTTTTAATTCTTTTATTTTATCTTAAAAGTATAATTCTTATAAGTGACAAGAAGCTTTCTACTAGACTACCTTAGAATCTAACTTACGATCTCTAAGGACGTGAGCTCAGAACTGATTGTCTTTCTCAGTTCTTATGTGCTAATCTATTTTATTCTAGTAATGCTCTTATTTGTGGATCCAGCCCCACACCGTGTCATTTTGAGTAAAAGCCTCTATAATCCCCGTTGCGTATTTGATGAATTTCAGTTTAGAAATAGATGGAATAGAAATAGATTGCAACCGCGAAGGACAGATAATTTCAATAAAACGTGGTACTTATATTACAGATTTTAGCACCATCCGCCATAAAACTAGAAGATTCACATCGACACAATATTTCTGTTAAAATCTTATAGACAATTACAATTGATGTATAAATCTGTAAACGCAATTCGAAATAGCTCATTTACAGAGGGTTATAATGATATAATATCAGTACGATTCAGGTAATGTTCGATTGAAGGCGCATAATCCGAATGCCTAATGACAAAAGTTTAAATCTGACCCTTGGAAACGATATCTAAGTTGAAATTGCTCGCACTCCCATTTTAGTAATCCTCGTGAAATCTGATACGGAGCAGCGAATTGTAAATTGTCATAATGTTTTTGGTAATTATTATTATGACTAGCATTTTCTCGTGGCTTCGTTCGCCTTAATTTATCCTATGAACATTATTTCTTAACCGATGGTCCGCGGTGCCTCCTGGAAGCAACCATAATGGTCCGTAAAGCCATCCTAAAAGTCTATATAAGTGTAAAATGTATGTTTGTACTGTCAAAATAACAGCTATATGCAAAGATGGTTATAAAGGTTTCATATATTGTAGTTATGTAATTTGCGAAATATAATTATTTGATAGAGAGATTAGCTGTAGTCACAACAACCGACGGAAGTGCTTACGGTCGCGGGTTCGATCTCCGCGCACGGCAATCGTCTTTATATGTTGTCGTGATGTGATGTCAGATGTTTGTCGTGGTCTGGTCATATTTTATATCAACATACCACAAAGGCGAAGCCGTAATATATTTATGTGTAAACACTAATAATTAATTAAATTTTAACCAAATAATTAAAATCCACAATATAAAGGAATCCACAACTCCAGGAAATAAATACACGTTGCAAAATTATCGTATTCGTAATTTACAACAAGCCAGGAATTCCTATTAATTTAATTCTATGCAAATTAAATTAATATTATATAACTATAATTATTAAATTACACTGAATTATTGTTCAATTTCGAATCAATTGCTTAGTAAGAACAGAAATAATTACGATTTATTAAAATTATTACCTAATTCTATTTATTTTGTTCTAAACGCTATAAAAATAATAATTAACTCAGAAAAATATAATACAAAGGATTAAGTGAAATAAAAATGTGCTATGTTCAATTAGTATTTTTATAATCCTTTATTAACTTAACGAAGTAATTAATTGAAAAAATCTAAAACCCGTCTGCATAACAAGACCGTAGAGAATCGTTGCTAACCAACTTTAAATCATTATAGATTCTAAACGACAATTCTGATTTAAAAATGATATATGATATTTTAAAATATCTATTTAACAGCGCCCAACTCAACACAGTTCATCGACTTTCATTTTCGTCTTTTTTTAATTATTGCGGCCTGCGGCTGTCATTTTGATTTTTGCAAATTATTATACTTTTTATGACATTCGCGACATTATGATGAATCAAAACACATGTCATTTATCAAAATGGGCCTACGCGTTTGGTCCAAATAGTGCCACGATACATACACAGACTGTTAAACACATTATCCCTTTCACAGCGCAATCGGGTAAAAAAACGTTGAATAAATAAACATTTTAATTTTAAAATTTTAATAACAAAAAGGTTATTTTCATACCGAAGCATGCCAATTTTTAGATCAACTATATTTTCTGAACTCTAGCAAAAAAAGTCCTACATTATTATTAAATGTATTTAAATAAAAAAAAATAGATTTTAGAAACACTAGACAAGTCGGGCTTGTTGAAAGTCAATTAAAAATGATGTATTATTAATTCAAAATTATGTCTATACGTATTATATAATTACAATTGCAAATTCATTTTTTCGCTCTTGTCCATGGCTGCTTATTGCATGCCTTAGCGCGTTTGTGCTCTGTTGTAATGTGTTCTAAACAATAATGTTCTGCTATCTCCTAAAAAGGAATTTTGATTAACGCGATGTTCGAACATCGCATTATGTAAATCTACGTGTAAGTTTAAGAGCAAAACTTATATGTGTAATTCTCGCGTAAGAACAGCAAAATTTCATATGAATTCAGAATTAGCTAAACCACTGTCCCATAGCAGACGATTTGTTAGATAATTTAAGCTTATCCGACGACAAAGGCTCGTCGGGTCGGGCAAATACTGGCAGCTAATACTAATTTAGTTTCGTACCCTTTGCCTCGCCACGGTCACAAGAGTGGACACAGAGTGTTTTGTAAAGTCAGATGCGACGCTAAAACGATTTTCGGCTTCGAAATTCGAACTCCATTTCATCCGAAAAATATCCCGTTTTTTATGTATTTCGATATATTGTTGCAAGAAAGACTTCAAAGCAAAGTACGCAATTTCGTTTACTTAAATGTCATACAAATTATAAATAGCTGCCTCTCGCATTTATGGACACTACTTCGCTTTTACGAGTCGTAGCGTGATGCAATATAGCCTATATCCATCCTCAATAAAAAGGTTAACCAACACAAAAAGAATTTTTCAAATCGGTCTAGCAATTTCGAAATATATTCAATGCAAACAATCAAATCTTTCCTCTTTATAAAATTAGTGTAGATTTATAGCATTTTGGCTATGAAATGGAGAACAAGAAAGTGGAACTAGATTAGATAATGAATTAGTTGTATATATTTCAAAATGTACGGAATGAATGAAGAAATCGATTTACTTACGAGATAGTTTAAGACCATTTTCCGATGATATAATAAAACTTACTTTAGTTATGTTATAAACTCCTCGCGGTTAGTATGACGAGCGAGACTGTCTATTGGCCAAGTGACAATCTTGTCAAAGTTGGAAATGGATACAGATTTTTAAAGTCAAATAACAGTAAAAAGCGGGTATCCATAATTTTTAAAACAACTCTGTAACCTAGTGACAGAAAGTTCGTAAGTAGTTACGAATGCTTTGTAAATCGATAATAAAGCACCGACAAATAATTCTTTCAGGTGTAAAGCAATGAGAAACAACTTATGTAAATCTTTATATAAGTCTGAGATCACACTTATAGGTATTAGTTCTGCTGAAACTTCATTAAAAAAAATTTTACCCGTCAACAAATTAATTGTCAGTAA
Source organism: Hypolimnas misippus (assembly GCA_037950945.1). NCBI lineage: Eukaryota > Metazoa > Arthropoda > Insecta > Lepidoptera > Nymphalidae > Hypolimnas > Hypolimnas misippus. The sequence continues at coordinate 13,343,624 of JBBEEQ010000023.1, forward strand.
CATAAGCATGTTTAGGCTTACTGTTATTAAAAATCGAATTAAAGACACCTCTTAAATTTATAATTATTTTCATTACCAATATATAGATATAGAGCCATAAATTTTCCGAACCTAATTGCGGATTTAAAACATCAACCCTAAATAACTACTTTTACGAACTTAGCTTTATTTTGCGTAAAATAATCTTTAAAAAACGCCTCTAAGGCAATTCGTGTTTGTGATTCAGCCGGCGTCGCTGCTTGACGAGGGCTCTCGTGGACTGTTGAGATTATTATGTGCTCAGAATACCAGAGCCGACGTCCATTTCAATTATTAGCAGGTCATTCCAATGTTATTTCTTTGAATGCTTAATTTTGATTACGTTGGTAAATTAACTAAAAAAAAAATTGAAATATCTGTTTGTAATATCAAATTAATAGCTTTCAACTAAATGCATATGAAAGTATGTAGATAAATCGGAAACGAAAGAGGACGAAAAATTTTTAAAATTTTTGTCTCTCTATAGATAGAGACAAAGATCTCCGGACAAAATTATCTCGTTTATGTAGATATCATATCATTCTTAGTTTTTTTTTCAATTACCCAACTAAAAAAGAAGGTATTATAAAAAAGTCAAGTGGTTTAAAATTGGTGTAATCGGGATAGTTTTATATTTTGTACATCCACCAAAATATTAATACTTTTGAACGAAACAAACAGTGAAAAACATTTCATAAACACGAGAAGTAAAGATAAGCTAATAACGCCTAGTTTCAGACTGCGTAAAGTTAAAATCTCGTTTATGGGAGAAAGTATATGCTTCTATAATAAAATCCCGGAAATAAGATTACGTTTGCACTTCATAAATTTAAAGGTTACATTAAAAATACATTAATTGAAAAAGCATAAAATTCAGTACATATTCACATTAATGATAAAGCAGCGTGGAATAATAGTGCGTTGACATTCTCGCAGGATAACTGTAATTAGTTGTATCCAACAATATTATACAAAGGTATTTTTAAATGAGTAACTACTGAATTTTTCCCCGGCACTTCTCAGTTGTGTCCACATTCCGAACCGGCGGTAGTTTCACGTGGAACTGACATGACGAATTTGTAAATTGACGATTCGAAAGAACTTATTTAAGCCGATTTGAACTAAAAATTCAAACCCAAAATGTACTTTATATTTTGAATTTGAATTTTCAGATATAATTTATGAAGATCTGACCAGACGTTTGACGGTTAACGGCTCTTTTATGGTTGTTGACTGATGGTTATAGCTACACGCTCGGTGGACAATGGATCTGAGCAACTTTTACTGGTCTGATTGAAATTTACTAAACTGTGACTTCAATGACCTTGACCTTGTACCTTGAGCTGATGCTGCCGCATCATCTAGAATCAGCAGGATACCTAACTCCTCACTAACTTACAGCAAAAGTGTTTCTACTAGTTCAAAATTTTCAATTTAAGATTATTATGACATTAAATAGGTCTAAAAATTTTTATCACATTTTTATACGGACAGCAACTTTTTTAATCTTTGTATTTGATAATTCACTAAAATTGAAAATTAAAAAAAAAACGAAAATCTATTAATTGAGACCATTTCAAAGAGCACCAACACGACACCTCTGCTGCTGTTATGTTGCATGCATAAGTGTTTAAAATTTTAGGTCACTCGCATGTTTAAAAGATAGCTGAATCTTAAGATCTTAAGATAGCTGGACCCATTTTGGTAGAACATATCTATGAACCATCAATAGAAAACCCTCTTTCAAATAAAAAAAAAAACCTATTCAAATCGGTTCACCCGTTTCGAAGATACGGTGCGAAAGACAGACACACATAGTGGACAAACTTATAACACCTCTCTTTTTGCATCGGGGTTAAAAAAATACAACATTAAAAGAACCACTACCACTTACACATCTTACAACACAACAAAAACCATATAATTTCATTAATGCAAAACGTTAAATTCGCTCTAAAATGAAATCTTAAAAACCGCCAGCATTATAATAACGGAAAGTAGATATCATAATATCTTTGATTAAAATCCGAGATTCATTCGCACAATGGTGAGTACAAAAAGTGCCACATTTTCATTATTATTTTCTTTTGTCTTCTTCTCGCCCGTGAATAGAACAATGAGTTTGAGAGGGATGGAAGGAGTGTCGACACTTACACGCAGTGCTTAACGAGTACACATCCTTACAATAGATGGTTATAGCCACACGCTCGGTGGACAATGGATCTAATATGAATGTGTTCAAGGCTAGTTTGATGCCACAGGGTGAGAATATGAATTTATTGTTTAATATTTTAATGATTTAAGCTCCTTGATGATACCTTTTACTCGACTGCACGGCACAGGATGGTAAATTGTTCATCAGTAACATGTATGTATGCATGTATGTATCTATGTTGTTACGTATGTCACTAACATACAGGAAAGTGTATACGGTACTCACATCAAAAACACAAATTTTAAATTTTTTGAGTGTCTGTCTTTTATCTGTTTGTTCCGACTAATTTCTAAAACGGCAGGTCCGATTTTACATGACTTTCACTTACATATATCTAACGATATAAGGAGTAACTTAGACAACTTTAACTTAATTTAAAAAATGAAAGTTGTCGCTATGTAATAAATAAAAAAAGTTTAATGCGAAAACAAAAAGAGAACAATATCCCATTCAAGTAAGGAAGGTGAACATTATATAAATATATAATAATTTTTTCTCATGTTGCTACTAGCGCCTCTAGAAAGAATTTAGGTTAGTTTGATACCTAACAAACTTTGTACACTCTTTTAACCTCTTAGGGGATGGACTTTGAAAACTCCTTTCTTAGAACACACTTACTTATATATAGATACTGATATTGAGTTATCGAAATGAATCAAACTTCTACTAGAGGTATTGGTATATTAAGTGAACGTTAATCTAACTGATCATTTCAGTCTGTGACACCTTTAGCGCTGTGCTCACGGAGGCACACTGAAACATAACCACCGTCGTGAAAGGGAAATGCATTTTAACATTGCATTGCAACACATGCAATTATTATAATTGAAACTGAATGAATTATTAACGTATTTTTATGAATACAAACGCATAGCTTTACGAGGCTGTTGTTTCATTATAAAATATTTTTTGAAGCGGAACGTTTTCATTATGAAAGAATATTATGTTTTTATTCTTGTTAAAATAAATTTATAGTAAATGTAACTATTTTTGTAAAGCTTTTATTTAAATGCCATAAAAAGAGGATAAAATAATAACAATCTTTGACGTTGATCAAACTGATTATTTTGTTGCATTGTACAATTTTATATAACGCAAAAGCTTGTCGTGACAATATAAATTTATTAACAGAAGAAAGGCACAATAACTCTATGTAGAAATTGTTGTGTTTCGGATAAATAACATTATATACATAAAACTCACAAATAACGTAATTTAAGGATAATTTAAAATGTTAACCGCCTGTTCAAATATGCATAGCAATATCTGACTTCCAGTGACATTTCACGGATTAAGTCGCAGGCACTAACTATAATATATAATAATATAGGAGTACATTAAAAATATTATAATAAGTTTTAATATTTAAAAAAGAAAAAAGATATTCGTGTAAAATGTTAAAACTTTTCTTAAGCAGTTATTTTATGAGTTTCAATGAATTGTGAAAAAGCTAACTAGACGTTTAAATCGAGTCATTTTATATGCGATTTAAGTTCCAGAACGTTCTTTGAATACTCAGCGATTTTCCACCTGGGAGACAATTGAGTGGGATGTTAAATTTTAAGTAGGATTTCAGATTTCTTAATACGAATGAAAGTATATTGCGTCGAAATGTCTTTTTGAAAGATTTATTTTTTTTTAACTTTTTGGTAAAATTAACAATTAACTTAAAAAAAAGAAACCGACTTCGAAAGGTAATTACGTTTACTTATTTCGTTTGTATGTCGATTATTTTTAACCAAATTTTCTGAAGCACTAATTTAGAGACTCTGGAAACATAAAAATATATTTTTTTTAAATCGGTTAAAATTGACGGATCTATTTGAAAAAAATTACGCTACGAATTGAGAGCATCATCATGTTTGGAAGTCCGTTACAAATTAATCATTCTCACTAACATTATTGTTATTAGCATAAGTGCTTATCTGTTATTATACTTAACTTACGTGAGAGCTTTTCATTAATTTAAGTAACTTTTATTTGTTTTGACGATTCAAAAGCGATTTTAAAATCCTACTTGAATAAAGTAGTTTTTGATTTTGATTTAGATAAATATAAATAAATTTTTTACATTATTCGAAATAAAATTGAAGTGAATGTGAAAAAACTTTCTTAATTTAATGTTTCGAATTTCAAGTAAGTCATATTTTTAAATTTATACAAAAAAACTTTTTACCAGATTTTTTCTTATTATAGCAATCTGCTTTTAATTAATTATACCTTTTATTAAAATATAAAAGAAAAAATGGATGTATACTTCTTCAAACAAATTGATTCGGAATAGGTTTGACATGTTTGAACGCTATTTTCTCAAAACGAAGTCCGTATGACACACTATTGCTTATCAGTGTTAAAATATCAAATGATATTAATTAAAGCTGTTTTTTTTAAGTTTGAATGGTAGCTAACTGGTTAAATTTGTTTTCAAAACAAAACCGATTGATAAAGATATTAACAGTCTTATTTTATCTTTATATTTATAGGTATAACTTATAAGATATAAAAAATCTTGAATAACCTAAATTTCGAAAAGTTTAATCTAGCTTCTAACAATTTTAAAATAGAATAAGCGTAAATTTAATTTCTCTTGCGTTTTAAGTTATAATTAGTAGTAAAATATTAATTTAAAAGCATATAATTAACAACACATTCAAATAATCTCATTTGTATCAACGCCAAGGACGGGAAATCATTTAAGTTTCTCTATTGAACGTGTTATTGTCACGCTATTTCACAAGGCTCATGTTAGATTAATATTTACAACACAATACCACGCCTAATTAACCAGAAAATGTATACTAATATCATTTAGCTTTTGCTCGCGGCTTTAGCACAGATTAAAAAATATTTGGATGCTGATAAGCGGTCATATTTCAACACAGTTTAGAGATATTTATGTATTCTGATAACGCGTCATGTATTTAACATTATTCAAAAAATTCAAGTCAAGTTCAAATTCAAGTTTCATAATCTAATGTTTAGAATATTGAAATGTGTTCCATATTTTGGATTATACAATAATCTTATATATTTGAAAAACTTATTTTTAGATACAACTCTTTCCTACATCAATCGGCTTTTAATTCATTTTTTTTTTCAAAATAGAAAAGTAAAGACGGATATACATATACATCTTCAAACAAATTTGTTAAGAATAGTTTTGACATCAGAGGCTTTTTCTCAAAATGAAGTCCGTGTGGCTTGACACAGTATTGCTTATCAGCGTCCATTTATGCGTTATAAAACCCGTAACTCATTTGGTGGATAGTGTGTAATAAATACAAAAACTACAAAATATTACATATATCGTATAAGTGTATCAAATGACTATTTGTGTTACATTTTCTTGTTTTTTGACTTCATCAGTCGTCTGTGTAAAATAATTATTATGAATAGCGTATTTTATAGAAATTATAGGTAATTTTCAAACTGCTTACACTTATATTAAAAGTAAATCATTTATTAATTTGTCAATTTAATAATTTGGTTAATGGCTTCTTTGGTGACAACTTCCGTGGCCGCTGACATAATCTCAACATCTATAAAGCAAGGATTACTAATAAATAATAATTAATGTTAATAGGTCAAAACGCAATGATAATTAATTGTGTGATTCTTTAAACGAGAATTACATTTACGAGTGCTCACAGACTTTCATTAAGATTTACATAACATATTTTTATTGCTTTACTCCTGAAAGAATTTACTGTTAGTGCCTTATTTTTGATACAGCTTTCGTTAGGTCACGCGCTGTCACCATGTCACAGAGTTCTGTATCAATTACAAGAGTAAAAAATACAAGTATAATACTCGCCTAAAAATTGGTTTATCAATGTAGAATTAATATTTGAATAAAACGTATTTAAAATTTAAAACTAGCATCCGTATCGCCGCAAAACATTCACCAGCAGAACATTACAGGTGATCTCGCCGTAACGTCAGCGGTCGGCTTTGAAATGCAAATCAGTGTCCACAACAAACTGCACGGTTTTCCTAAATTGGCGGTTTCGTATTCCCCGATTAATTCCCGTAAACCCGCTAGGTGCATCCGTTAATTTCATTTTAACGTTAAATTTCGCTTTCATTTTAGATATAATGGTTGAAAGTCAGTTTAAATGAACTTTGTTAAAATTCTGTATTCAATGATCGATCAAAAAGAGCAATGTTATAATTTTGACGTGTGTCAGTGGCATCGTAGCTCACTATTGAATGAATCAATTTTGATGCAGTTTTGTTTTGTTTGAAAGCTGATGTAATCGAAATGTTTTTAAATATAATAAATAAAGATCTATTCAGACGTTTGAAGGTACCCGCTCCAGCTGTTTTCTAATTGTTGGAAGGATCTTAGTAGCTTCTAGTGGTCAAAACGAGTCGAAATTTGCTACAATATGAATGATATTAAAAAAACATACTTGCTGAACCTTAACCTGATGCTAACATTTACCAGATAATCTAGAATCAACAAGATACAAAACTCATCACCAACTATAGCAGAAGTATCGCGCTGTGTTGCTCGTTGAAAAATTGTCTATTTTTTTATTTTATTTCAATTTTATATCATAAATGATATTCTAAAAACACACCTGTCTCTAGTAATAAAATTATGAAGAGGTGAAATTCGTTTCTTCAATTTGTATGTTATATTCGAAAAAATTTTCTTTGCGTTAGATAGCCCGTTTTTTTTGAGGACGGTTATAGGCTATATTACATCACACTACGACACATAGTGCAATACCCATAAGCGCGAGGGAAACCGCAAGTGGCAGGTAGTATTTTATAAAAACACTAGCTTTGGACCGGGGCTGCACTCGCGTTAATTTTATTCAAAAACCGAAATGTGTTTTTTAGATCTATCACTTAAAGAATTAATAAAGTCAATTCGAGTACTATAGGAAGTTCGCTTCTACTCCTCTTAAGCGAGAATTACACTTGAAAGTTCTTCCCTCAGACTTTCATAAAGATTTACATAAGTTAAGTGTCTTTGTCACGCCTGAAAGAATTTACTGATAAGTCGTTATTTCTGATATCTAAACTACTTACGACGTATCTGTTACTAAGCTACAAAGTTGTTTTATATCGCTCAGGAAAGTAAGACTAACAAATGCAATTCTCGCCTTAAAGTGATCGAATTCAAAGATTTACATTTTTGGGAAATTGTTAAAACGTTTTGCACTTTGACCTTCGGCTGTTTATTCAGACTGTAGTTTTCAAATTTAGTAACAGTTATAGCAAGTTCGCATACTCCTCTTAGGTGAGAATTACACTTAAAGTTTTGCTCTCAGATTTTCATAAAGATTTACTTACATAAGTATCCGTTACTATGTAACAGAGGTGTTTTATATCAATTTCGAGAGTAAAACTTAGAAATGTAAATCTCGCCGTAAATTAAATTTGATTTATGTCATGTAGTAATTCAAGTATCTATCGAATCGTAAATTTTATTTGATACATAATATCTACAAAGTAGAGGAAACGATAAATTATAGGTACAAATTAGCACGTAGTTAAAAAAATCACATGTTTGCGACTTTAGTATTTTAAATTAAAAACATAAAGTATTATTTCACTACGTACAAATTTACTCACTCGTGTAGGCACGCGATTTACAGTAATTACACAATTTTACTTACACGTAAATATATTTTCTTATATAAAAATATGTTATGCATAATTTATTCGGATATAAATTCAAATTCATATAAAAATTTTAGTTTTATCGGATATTGTGAAAAGCATAATATTGTATACAACATTTTTTCATATTTATATAGGATTTAATTTTTTTTATAAAATATCATAATGGAAATATTATTTGGATGCTGATTAGCAATAATGTGTCAACCAACAAAAAGTCGAATTTGGAGATATTGATGTATTCTGTTAATGCGTCACCTATGTAACGTTATTCAAATAAAATTTAAAGTCCTATAAACTAAATTAGACCGTTAAATTGCTTATTCTAACGTTTCGAATATTGAAGTGTGCTTAATATTTTGTAATATACAATAATGTAATATATTTAAATAAGTTAGTATAAGATTAAACTTTTTAATATACTACCTACTTTTAAATAATTGTAACTTTTACCACAATAGAAAAGAGAAGATGGATATATACGTCTTCAAACATTTTTTTCAAGAATAGTATTGACATCTTTAGACGCCTTTTTCTCAAAGTGAAGTCCGTGTGGCTTGACATAGTGTTGCTTATCAGCGTCCATTTATCAGTTATTATTTATTTTCGCCACTTACTTTTTCACTTACAACATGTAAACGCTACAGAAAACCAGTTAAGTGAGAGGTTCATCAAGGATTCGCATATAGAGGTCCGTACTGTCCATCTGTCCGTCTGTCCGTCTGGCAGCGGGCTGTATTCCTTAAAAAATTAATTATCTACTTATTTCGTATGGAGTTAAGTTAAAACAACAAAAAAAAATTCAAATAGTTCATCGATTTTCATTTTTTTCTTTTTACATTATCACGCCCAAAATCCGCCATTTTTATTTTTTAAATTTATATGCTTTCTATGACGTCATGAATAATGAAACAACGTGTCTTTTATCGAAATCGTCCCACGCGTTTAGTCTAAAGAGTGTCACTAAGGTTCAAATTGATAATCCTAAGAATTTTGATGATTTCCCTAAGAATTTCCCTAAAATTATGACACCTAAGCCTAAAATAAATAAGAGCATAAACAATTCCGTATAACTAATTAAAACATAACTAAAATTCCTACATTCCGAATTACAGTCTACACGTAAATTCGAAAACGCTATAATTAATGAATTATATTTAAAAAAAATGAAGAAACGTAACAAACGAACCGTAAAAAAGGCACGAACGCTTATAACAAGGTTCTTTCAGTGTCACGAACGTTTAAATTCGACTGGAATCTAGTAATTACAGCTCTGCACCCAATTAGCTTTATAAAAAACTTAATTACGCGAAATTGTGCAGATTATAATAAATATTTTTGATACCTGAATTCCAATAGGGTAATTTTAAATATAAAAAAAAATAGAATTTAGTGAGGACTTTTTTCAGCAGAATCAATTTGAAAACTTGCATGGCTACGTTAATACGAGCGATTCGCAACGGTTTCGAGCAGGTACTCGATTCGTCAGGGACTTTTATTATATATTTTGTATGTTGGAATTATTTTTTTTTATTTGTATATATACAATATATACCCTTTGGCATTCTCTCCGATTGGTCCTGGAAAATTCTATATTTTCATCAAAATCAGTTTAGTTTTAAAATCAAGATCCTGTAATAAGTAAAGCATTCAAGTAAATAAAAATACGTACTTTGCTTTTGCTACGGTAACCTATTTAAAAAAAAATCTTGTTATCTACATATCACGTGGGCGAAGCCGACGGACGAAGGTTAGTATTTGAAGAATTTTACCAGAAGCAGCTCTTGGCTTTCTACGGGCAAAATCATAAAATGATAAAATAAATTCGTATTTGCCTGAATATATTTTCATATATAGTAGGAAATCGGACACAAATGGGCTAGCTCAAGTGGTCCTTATAAAAATTTGCCTTATCCGCCTTTTGCAAGTGCTTCAGCCAATAAAAAAGCTGCTCGTTTTGTTATACTAATGTAAAGATTTAAGAGAAACGTTTTAGCCCGTCAGCCATTTCTTTTTTTAATTTTTAATTTTCTTTTCTAGAATAAAAACAACATATCTTACAGGTACATATGTCACTGAGTTTATCCAAAGATAAAACTTCCGACAAATTGATTAAGAATAGGTTTGACATCTTTAAACGGCACATTCCCAAAATGAAGTCAGTGTGGTTTGACATAGTATTGCTTATCAGCATCCAATTACACTTGCAATTTTTACTCTCTTTATTGATATAAGACAATTCTGTATTCTAGTAACGGTTACCTAAGTAATTTTACGAAAGATAAGTCACAGATGGTAAATTTATTTAGGAGTAAATAATAAACAATTTATATAAATGTTATGAAAATAGTTGTGTAAAATCTATATATATATAAAAGCGAAAGATCACTCAATCACTCATCAAGAAATTCTTTTTGGGTGCTCACTTAGGTGGGATTTTACGAAATTTAAGCCCTAGGGGGGTAAAACGGGTGTTGTTAGTTTGTAAGAAAATCTTATGTTAAACGCGAGTGAAATCGCGATGGCCGGCTAGTTAAATATAAAGGCACTGATAGTAAATACTTTCTGGAGTAAAACAATGACAAACCGCTTATGTAAATCTTTATGAAACTCTGAGAGCAAAACTATTAAACGCAATTCTCGTCTTCTAAGACGTAACTCCGTGGGATTCTATAGAAGTATGAAAATCATAATTAAGGTTATGTATTTTAAACTTTCGTGATTTAAACTATTCATATTTTCTATAACGGGTCTTATCGCGATTACTAATGGTAGTAATATCTTTTTATTTCCCGACGTTTCGACGAAGTTGCATCCGTCGTGGTCACGACCGGACTACACAGACAGGCAGCTCGTGACCACGACGGATGCAACTTCGTCGAAACGTCGGGAAATAAAAAGGTATTACTACCATTAGCTATCCCGACCCGTTACATAAAATATGAATCATAAAAAAGACTTTTTTAACTCAAAAACAGATTAGATAAAAACCGCAGCCGTAAACATCGGTAATGAAGTTACGAAGCTCACGCTTTAGATAACTCTCTGAATAAACTTTCTTCCCTTGCTTTCAATATTTATTTTGATTTAAGACTTTTTAAGTTCAAATCACCTTCTTATCTACATTTATTATATTTAAATTAAATTATTAATTTCCATGTTATCAAACAAAAATAATACAATATTACTAAAATAACTAACAAATCGTAATGTGACCATCCTAGAAATTATATAACAAAAATTATTCTAACTTAATAAATTAAACACTAAATAAAAACAATAAATCAATTTTAATTACAATCTTTAGATTTTATATTAGGATAGTAAATGAAAATAAAAAATATATATTTGTATTACAGTCATATAGGCATGATTTTTTACGATACACATAATATATCTTTAACATGCCATGAATCATGACGTGACGTCACAATATATGTGTGTTTTTTAGACCACACCTGGCAACAGAACTTTTAAAAAATAGTCACTGTCTTCAAAAGCAAAATACATAATGTATTTTACTTGACTTACCTATTCCAGTTATTTTGATTTGAAAACCAAACTACTAAGACGATTTTTATGAAAATTTACTGCTACTAATGGAAGAGCTAATGGAAGAGCTATAGCCTTTGAAACATAGAAAAAATTAAGCAAATCTATAAAAAAATCCTACCGAATTAAGAACCTTCTCCATTTAAAAGGCAGTAAAAACTTAAAATGCATGTTTATAACTAAAAATGTTTGCTATTCTTTTAAAAATAATATTATCTTCTTATTAATTTTATAAGATTTTATTGTATCATATAATATCATGATATTGAAATCTTGACTATGTCCTCTGTAAATTAATAACGTTCCTTAGCCAAAGGTGACCACATGCTTTAGTCTTAGCTTAGCTCAAAATTCTTGTATAAATTACGACAATTTTGTCTCATATTAGGTTATTAGCTTTGACCTATTTTAAAAGCCAGGCATTGAATAATAAATAATTTCAATATTCAAATTCATGACATGCAGTAAAAAAACATTACATATAATAGACTCACTAAGTATACCAATCTCTATGACATTTTATTTATATATTAATACGTGAAGCAAAAATTTTATGCCGTTTTTAATTGTCACTTATAGTTATAGCAGAGTGCAGAATGCTAATATTTGTTTTAAACTATGTATAATAATACATTAATAAAAGAATAAAAAACATTACACACACTACCATGTATTTGACACACACACACTGTATTTGACACACGCACATATATACACTGTTTTGTGTTTCATTGATGAGTGTGACAAATTGAGATTAGATTATCTGTGGTCAATCTTGAAGTAGGTTGAAAATTTAATGAACCACGGTCAAATTACGGCCGGTAGTAATGATAAATATGCCATAATTTTATTCATACTTTTTATTTAACTTAAAAATCTGTGTCTATTTCCAATATTGAAAATTAGACTTTGCTTAAATGGTAGCTAGGCATACACTATTTGCCGGATCTCCTAAAAGTAGACGATATTTTGGGCGCCAAAATCTACAAACTTATCTATAGTTACATAATATATCTATATATTAGCTATAAAATATAACTAATATCATCTACATTTATTAACCCCTTTTACACAATAAATAATAAAAACGAGAATTGCTTCTAAATTCGAAAACATATTTTTAAATTTTACAAACAAACAAAACCGTCAAAAAATAGACAAAAAAAAATACAAAATAGTTAAGAATTTAAATCCATGTCATTCAGTTTTATAAAAAAATAAAAATAGAAAGAAATTCTATTTTTAAGTTTGCTCGAAATTCAAATTTCGTTTTCACAAGAGAGTTAAGAGGCCGCAATAGCTATAAACGCTGGCATTTCGAATTCAGCAGTTTCGTTTAATAAAACATCGTGAAATACAGATTTAGCAGGGTTGATAACTTTTTTTTACTTTTTAGTTTTTGTTGTCATAGTTCGAAATTAAAAAATCTTTCATTACATACTTAAGGCAAATTCTGAATAACAACATGGTATAGATAATAAATATGTGTGAATTTAGTATCTATATATACATTGGCTTTTATTAACCTTGTTTTAAAATAATTCCGCTGTAAATGCACCATAGTAGGCTTTAAGGGTTAGTTTCATTCTTGTGCAAATTTAGTTCTTAAGGTTCCATGTCCCAATAGGCCCAACTGAAATCTGTTACTCAGCCTCCGTTCTCGGTCCGTCTGTCAGCGGAGCGGATCTCATAAACCATAATAGATAGAGCATTGAAATGATCAAAAATTGTGTATTCCTATTGCCATTATAAGTAATAATAAAAACAAGTCAAGCGCTGTACTAATAACTGTGTACATACATATATATTATAATTAGCAAAGTTCTAGTGGGCGTCATGAGGGTTAAATGCGAGCACAAAACAACGTATTACTCTTTCACACAATTTTATTATAGTTTTTCAATGTTGACGGTTACTTTTGAATAGAAAGACAAAATAATTATTTCACAATGAATAATTTAGAATCGTAACTATTTTATACGAGCAGCGGGTTCGCAACACTAATCTCACAACACCACTACCTCCACCACAACTGTCTTAAATCAATACAATAATTTATCCACTTCGGTATTACTTTTCTCATATTCCCGCGATTCGCCATTGTTGTCAAGATGGCGCCTCGAGTCTTACGCTCTGCTCTGATTGGTCAATGCAATTCACAGAATAAAGAACTCCCTGATATGAATCACTCTATATGTGAATATGTATTTATCTCTATTAAAGAATTGAACCTATATTACAATATATATTTAGGGATGAGGATTGAAAATATTATTAAACTAGTTAGCCTGGTGAACTTCGTATACCTACTATTTGTGTAAAATGTGATCAAAACTGAACACAAAATGTTTATCTACATTGAATAATTAGATCAAAGAAATCCGGTCTTATACTACAGCTATAAGACAGATACATTTATGACGCACCTGTACTATTTGACAACCAAGTGTCAAAACAGTTTAAATTGGAAAATAAAAATGTAGATTTTTAGTATTTCCCTTTACTTATTATGTTTTTCGCCGTTAAAACCTTGATTTAGTGAGGAAACAAACAGCATTTTATTTATATATATATAGAAGGTTATTGCCAAAACTGTCAATCGAAATAACTCAATATTATTTTTTACTAAGGCATGTGTGAAGTCACAAATCCCTTAGGGACGTAGGCATGCCCGTCGTGTTCACAACGGTGGATCTGCCCTTGACGGAACCCTTAAAAAAGCGATCAATAAAAGCAGTAGGTCATAAACTTTAAACTGTCCCTAACTTCGCTCTTACCGCACTCTATACAACCATTTTTCTTTAAAAACGCCCGCGGCTCAAACTTGTGTGAACAGAAATCAGGCCAAAGATTTTTGTACACCACAATGCCACAAATATTTTTTTTTTATCTTTGACATTAACAGTAAGTTATCTTTGACATTAATAACAAGACTTAAAAACAAAAGTTTTCAAAGCAAAATATGTAATATTGTTTGCTTTAATGGCTTCAGTCATTTTGAATTTAAAACCACTGAACTGAACCGATTTTGATGAAAATATGCCTGCTGTCATTTAAAAAATAAAAAGTATTACTCAAAGCGATCAAACCATTTTCGAGTAATCGATAAACATTTATAGACCCGACGTATTGAAAAAATCTTTGTCTGATTAGATTAGTTACCACGCGTTGTCAAGAGATGGCGCTATGCGTCAGTTAAATCGCGCGATTAGTCACGAACTAATTTTTTAAGCCCAGTCGATATTTATGTTTTTGATGAGTTTTGTTATTAAAAGTTACCTCTGTAGGTTAGTATTACAGTAGTAGTGAGTATTTTATTTGTTACTGAAAATAAACACAGTTTATACAGTCCGCCTCAGACGCCGTCAGTTTAAATAATACATTTACGATTTATTTTCAAATCTTAGGTACGAGTATGAACATCAATCTCATTAACTTTAAAATAATTATGTGGGACAAAATTGTCTTTGCAAAGAACAAAATAGCTTTTTATTAAAATCCGTTGAAAATGTATGACAAATGTGGATTCAGCAGTGCAGCTATTTTTAATAAGTATCTCGACTTTGTCAATTACGTTGTTATTAAAAATACGTTTCCTCTTAGGCAAGAATTATACTTGTTAGCTTTACTCTCTGGGGAGATAGAGAGACATAAAACAATCCTGTAACCTACTAACAGATTTTACGTCGTAAGTAGTTACGAAAGCTATGACTGTCAAAAATAAGACACTGATAGTTAATTTTTTCAGGTGTAAAGTAAGGAGAAACCACTATTGTAAATCTTTATGAAAATCTGAGAGCAAAACTTATAAGGGGCTGTCCATTAATCACAAGGCCCAAATGGGAGAGAGGTTTGTCTGAGAAGAAATTACCAAAAATCACACGCGTATTAATTTTCGAAACTATTTTAAGCTATACCTATATATGCGGTTATATAATTTTACTGAATGTAATACGATCATACATGTTTTTAAGGAATGGATTTTTTTTAATATTCCTATTACTTTTAGGTAGTATGTAGTATGTATAAATAATACACGCGATCTAATGTGGGGGAGGAGGGGCAGTACAAAACCTCAGTAAGTATCACCAGGGGTGAGGTCTAAACAGTTGCTAAAAAACATCACTTCATTAATGCACAGCCCGTAAACATAAATTTCGCCTTAAGGTCCCAAATTTAATCCAGCTTAATTACAGTTTTACACGTGACCTATCTCTAGCATATCTCTATACTCATAACCTCCTTTGATATTTACAATCACCTTACAAAATGTACAGTAACATAAAAATATCTTTTTATTGTATCCAAGTATCTACACATTAATACGTTAAGCAATATCTTTGTACCCCTGTTTACGAAAATTACGCGGACGGAGAAGTATGAAATTACGCACACTTCTAGTTTATATAGAGAAGGAGAAAGAAATACTAATAGTATGTTTTAATTACGCATAAAATACATAAATCAATAGAAAAACCATTACACACACTGCCATTTATTAACACACACACATATAATGCATATAAAGGCGAAAGATCACCTTCGTCAGGATTAGCCATGATTTATATCTTGTCAGTGCAATCGGAACACAAGATAGCACTTCAAATTGTATAAATGTGTAAGTACCCTAAACTTCAGTATTAGAAATCAATCGTAATTAACACCAACGTTACCTGATACAAAAGCGTTTCCTGGAATTCGTAGCACGCGCACGATG
The DNA here is from genome assembly GCA_037950945.1 of Hypolimnas misippus. Lineage (NCBI taxonomy): Eukaryota > Metazoa > Arthropoda > Insecta > Lepidoptera > Nymphalidae > Hypolimnas > Hypolimnas misippus. Next base: position 13,359,760 of record JBBEEQ010000023.1, read on the forward strand.
ACGGTTAGAAGTTGACGCCAATATGGCCACGTAAACCATATATGGCGCTACGAACGCGCCATCACATATATATTCGTTTGTTTATTTTTAAAGTCTGAGGCCAAATTTAGTAAATGTTTGAGTTGTGGTGAATTTGAAATCGGTTGAAAATGTAATGAACTACGATCAACTTCCGACCGCTAGGCGACCACTTATATTAATAAATCCATACGAAGAAAAATATGCAAAGGCGATCTTATCAAACAAAAAAAAAACAAATAAAAATTTTCCCTCCATAATAACAGCGTAATAAAATAAATAATATTAGTATTAAAAAATTTTAATTAACTAGTTTTTCTACGTAATAAATTGAACAATACGCTTAATCTCGACGCCATCGCCAGCTATTTTTATATCCGCTAATCGTGAATGGTGCTCTTTACAGAACGAGCGATCGGGATCCAATCATGTGCTTTCATTATTTTTACTCAACTAATCGGATCTCAAGATTGCTCGACCTACATCCGACGCTGCTTCGTACCTGGATCTAAAATTAATTAATGTTCACACATGTCACAGACGAGAAAGTAAAGTACATTTAAACGAATGCAAGAGCCGATAGCCCAGTTAGAATACGTCGATATTAACCGATGATCGCGGGTTCAAACCCCGGCTAGTACCACAGAGTTTTCAAGTGCTAAATTTGTGTTTCAATTCATTTCGCAGTTTTAATATTATTTACTGAGAAAGATGCTAAATGTAGTCCATTAACTACAGGCTCGATACAGCTCTATACAGGCTCGACATGGGCAATACCTCGTCCTAACATAAGATTGGCCTTAAATAGATAATGAGAATGAGCCGAGATGGCCTAGTATTTAGATCACGTCGATCTCAACCGATAAATCAAGTGCTAAAATTGTGTTCAAATTCATCTCGAGCTTGGCGGTGTATGACAACATCATGAGAAAACCTGCATGTGCCAGGAGGAATTCTGAGACATGTATATCCGCCAACCCGCAGTGGAGCGGCGTGGTAGATTAAGCTCTTAACCTTCTCCTTAATGGGAGAGGAGGCCTTTTCCCAGTAGTGGGACATTTATTGGCTGTTCTGTTTTTTTAAATGAATGCAACGATCTTGGTGACAAATAGGTAAAATTAAATATAAGGTAACTTTAAACGGATTTGACGGCAAGACACAACAAGCTATTTGGTAAGTCTCGTGTCAAGTCCGTTCTCCCACTCTTGTTTTTTTTTACCCGACTTTAAAAAGGACAAAGTTTTCAAAATGTATATAATGTTTGCAACCTCTCTCTCTCTCTTTCAAATCGATTTTGAAAATTCATTGATTTCTATTTATTTGAAAAGGTGTACTTACAGTTCGGTCCAATAGATATTTTATCAAAATCGGTTAAGCAATTTGGTTTAAAAAAGAAAATAACCGAAATAATTATGTCGTCTCAGTAAATAATAGTATTTTGCTTTTGAAGTCGTTGGCTTTTTGTTAATTCTTAATTATTTATAATACAAGGTTAACAATGTATGATAAGCTGATCTCTCTACTCTGCGGCCAAGTCTCCGTATGCCACATAGTCGACAACGAGCTGCCAATTACAACGTGATGAAGAACGGAGGCTGCCTCCTAGCTGGAGTACATGATGAAAACAACTACCAGCCTAACTGCATTTAGACTAAATGGACTATACAACATTGTTTTATATTAATTTGAAGGTTTATGTGATAAAATTCGAGCGCCGCCGGTAAGTAGAGCGGCCGTCTTCCCAACGTTGACGGCCATCCTCCACTTATCCAGCCACGCCGGTAGCAAGTCCAGCAAACGTTGTATCCTGTTGGTAGCGACGATCTGGTGGTAGGATAACGCGAAGTACGCGCTGTCGTCCGCATACAGGGCCAACAGCACGTGCTCTTCTCCCTCACGCAGATGGTCGCGGAGGGTGGGGATGTCGTCCGTGTACGCCGCGTAGAGACGCGGCGATAGGCAGCTGCCCTGGGGTACTCCGGCGCGGATGGGTCGCGACTGGGAGTCCGCGCCCTCTACCGAGACGTAGAAGCTACGGCCTTCTAAGAATGACGCCACAACTCGCACAAGCGCGGGCGGCATCTCTGAAGCTATCAATCCCGGTGTGCCACACCCGATCGAAGGCCTTCTCCATATCGAGAAAGACCCCGACGGTGCAGTGCCCTCTGTTGAGCTGGCTGGCAAGCTGGTTGAGTATGCGCGCCAGCTGGAGCGTCGTCGAGTGGTCGCCGCGAAACCCGTACTGCTCTTCGCGCAATGGTAAGTACGGGTTTAGTCTTCGCAGCAACAGACGCTCAAACAGCTTGGCGATGTGCGAGAGTAGCGTGATAGGCCTGTAGCTTCCAGGGAGACGTCGGTCCTTGCCCGGTTTGGGTAGGACGATTATCTTCCCTGTTTTCTACGCCTCGGGGAAATGGCCTGTCCGGAGTATCCCGTTGAATAGCCTCGTGAGCGCTACGAGGCATCCGTTGGGCAGCTGCATCAACGCGGCGTTCGTGATCCTGTCCGATCCGGGCGCCTTACGCTTGGGTAAGCGATAGGCTGCTCTCCGTAGCTCTGACAGGGTGATGAAGTCTTCACCCCGGAGCGGCGGAGTCGGGCCCGACAGGAAAGCGGTGACTTGCTCTTGAACGGCCGCGTGATGACGGACGACGTTGGCGTTTGACTCGTTCGGTTGGTTCGGTGTAAATTGTCTCTCCATATACTCCGCCAGGATCTCTGCTCTATCGCTGGCGGAGTATCTTCTGTTACCCGCTCTGTCTATTAGCGGGTAAACAGGGTTGTCTTGTCCGGTTAAGAGCTTGCAGAGACTGTATAGGTTTGTGTCGTGCTCGGCTGCTCTATCGACGGTGTATTCCCAGCGGTCACCGTCGAGAGCCACGAGCGCTCGCAACACCTTCTCTGCAAGCTTATTGAGGTCGCGCTTCACCCTTGGGCAGCGAGTTCGCGCCCAGATTTTTCGCATTTGTCTCTTCCTCCGTATTAATTCGCGGAGCGGATTAGGTAGCGGGTCTCTGTAGAGTTGTGACGGGCCTGATGATGTTGTGGCCGTGTCTTTAGCTTCTGCGATTGCCTTGGTGATTATTCTGTTGGCGTTCTCGACGTCGGCAGCCGTCGAGAGAGGGACCGAGAGCTGAAACTCCGTGAGTACGGAGGTAAAGCGCTCCCAATCTACTCGCTGTTGCGGTTGTCTGGGCACTGCGAAATTGCGCTCTAGGGTGAGCGCGACGAGTATCGGTAAATGCGGTGTATCGAGGTCGTATATTGTTTCGACCTCGATCGGGTGTCTCAGTCTTTTATGCAGCACGATGTCCAGTACGTCAGGGACTTGTGCCGGATTAGACGGTATGTGGGTCGGCACTCCTGGACCCAATACTGCAAATCCCTGACGTTCGCTGTCCTCGAGCAGTCTCCTTCCGGTCGGGTTGATGACCCGCGAGCCCCAGGCGTGGTGCTTCGCGTTGATATCTCCCACGACTAGTGTAGGTGACTGCGAGTTGAAAAGCGTCTGAACATCCGTGCTGCAGTATGTCTGTCCGGGTGGCTTGTAGGCGGCGTATAACACGATCTCTTCATCCCCTGCACTAACACGTACCCCCTGTGTTCGTAAGCTTACAAAGGGGGCGCGCTGTGTTTCTTCGTGTACGATGTCCCTCCGTACCAGGGCTGCCGTACCCCTGTAGGGGTATCCCCGGGGAGAGACTTCATCGTGCCGGTACACGAAGTAGTTGGGGACTCGGAGATCCACTGAGTCCGTGAGTTTCGTCTCGCCCAGGAGAATAACGTGTGCATTCTGCGACTGGGCGAGTAAAGTTAAATCACGGACGTGTTTTCTTACGCCGCCTGGGTTCCAGTATATTATCCTTAGTTGGAATGGAGTCGGGATAAAGCGGCCATTCCGGAAGATATTGCTGGAACTATGTCTTCGCCTTGTGTATAGGCTACCAGTATGGCAGTCAATGCCTCCATGAAGACCCGGATTACTTGTATTGTTAAATCCGGGTCTTTGTTGATTAGGGGTCCTTTTTGCCTTCCTGTTGCGTATATAGGTGCAGGAGGCTCTGGTTGTCTATGCGCCGTATGTACTGTAGGCTGTTTTATTTGTTTCGGCTGAGGTGTTGAGGCTGCGTTAGGCTCTGTTCGCGGAGGGCGCGCGGCTCTCTTTTTTCGCCGCTTTTTATTTTTATTTTTTGCTGCGCTCCTCTGTGCCCCCCTGGCTGAAAAAATCCTTGTCTGATTAGATTAGTTACCACGCGTTGTCAAGAGATGGCGCTATGCGTCAGTTAAATTGCGCGATTAGTCACGAACTAATTTTTTAAGCCCAGTCGATATTTATATTTTTGATGAGTTTTGTTATTAAAAGTTACCTCTGTAGGTTAGTATTACAGTAGTAGTGAGTATTTTATTCATTCCTGAAAATAAATACAGTTTATACAGCCCGCCTCAGTCGCCGTCAGTTTAAATAATACATTTACGATTTATTTTCAAATCTTAAGTACGAGTATGAACATCAATCTCATTAACTTTAAAATAATTATGTAGGACAAAATTGTTTTTGCAAAGAACAAAATAGCTTTTTATTAAAATCCGTTGAAAATGTATGACAAATGTGGATTCAGCAGTGCAGCTATTTTTAATAAGTATCTCGACTTGTCAATTACGTTGTTATTAAAAACACGTTTCCTCTTAGGCAAGAATTATACTTGTTAGTTTTACTCTCTGAGGAGATAGAGAGACATAAAACAATCCTGTAACCTACTAACAGATTTTACGTCGTAAGTAGTTACGAAAGCTATGACTGTCAAAAATAAGACACTGATAGTTAATTTTTTCAGGTGTAAAGTAAGGAGAAACAACTATTGTAAATCTTTATGAAAATCTGAGAGCAAAACTTATAAGGGGCTGTCCATTAATCACGTGAGGCCCAAATGGGAGAGAGGTTTGTCTGAGAAGAAATCACCAAAAATCACACGCGTATTAATTTTCGAAACTATTTTAAGCTATACCTATATATGCGGTTATATAATTTTACTGAATGTAATACGATCATACATGTTTTTAAGGAATGGATTTTTTTTAATATTCCTATTACTTTTAGGTAGTATGTAGTATGTATAAATAATACACGCGATCTAATGTGGGGGAGGAGAGGCAGTACAAAACCTTACCAAGTATCACTAGGGGTGAGGTCTAAAACAGTTGCTAAAAAACATCACTTGATTAATGGACAGCCCCTAAGCGTAAATTTCGCTTTAAAATCCCAAATTTAATCCAGCTTAATTACAGTTTTACACGTGACCTATCTCTAGCATATCTTTATACTCAAAACCTCCTTTGATATTTACAATCACCTTACAAAATGTACACAAACAGACAAATATCTCTTTATTGTAACAAAGTTTACATTAATCCGTTAAGCAAAAACTTTGTACCCCTGTTTACGAAAATTACGCGGACGGAGAAGTATGAAATTACGCACACTTCTAGTTTGTATAAAGAAGGAGAAAGAAATGCTAATAGGATTTTTTAATTACGCATAAAATACATAAATCAATAGAAAAACCATTACACACACTACCATTTATTAACACACACACGTATAATGCATATAAAGGCGAAAGATCACCTTTGTCAGGATTAGCCATTTATATCTTGTGAGTGCAATCGGAACACAAGATAGCACTTCAAATTGTATAAATGTGTAAGTACCCTAAACTTCACTATTAGAAATCAATCGTAATTAACACCAACGTTACCTGATACAAAAGCGTTTCCTGGAATTCGTAGCACGCGCACGATGACGGTTAGAAGTTGACGCCAATATGGCCACGTAAACCATATATGGCGCTACGAACGCGCCATCACATATATATTCGTTTGTTTATTTTTAAAGTCTGAGGCTAAATTTAGTAAATGTTTGAGTTGTGGTCAATTTGAAATCGGTTGAAAATGTAATGAACTACGATCTACTTCCGACCGCTAGGCGACCACTGATATTAATAAATCCATGCGAAGAAAAATATACACAGGCGCTCTTATCAAACAAAAAAAAAAAACAAATTAAATTTTCCCTCCATAATAACAGCGTAATAAAATAAAAAATAATATTAGTATTAAAAAATTTTAATTAACTAGTTTTTCTACGTAATAAATTGAACAATACGCTTAATCTCAACGCCATCGCCAGCTATTTTTATATCCGCTAATCGTGAATGGTGCTCTTTACAGAACGAGCGATCGGGATCCAATCATGTGCTTTCATTATTTTTACTCAACTAATCGGATCTCAAGATTGCTCGACCTACATCCGACGCTGCTTCGTACCTGGATCTAAAATTAATTAATGTTCACACATGTCACAGACGAGAAAGTAAAGTACATTTAAACGAATGCAAGAGCCGGTAGCCTAGTTAGAATACGTCGATATCAACCGATGATCGCGGGTTCAAACCCCGGCTATCCCCGCTGAGTTTTCAAGTGCTAAATTTGTGTTTAAATTAATTTCACAGTTTTAATATTATTTACTGAGAAGGATGCTAAATGTAGTCCATTAACGACAGGCTCGATACAGCTCTATACAGGCTCGACATGGACAATACCTCGTCCTAAGATAAGATCGGCCTTAAATAGATAATAAGAATGAGCCGAGATGGCGTAGTGGTTAGATCACGTCGATCTCAACTGATAAATCAAGTGCTAAAATTGTGTTCAAATTCATCTCGAGCTCGGCGGTGAAGGACAACATCGTGAGCAAACCTGCATGTGCCAGGAGGAATGCAGAGACATGTATAGCCGCCATCCCGCAGTGGAGCGGCGTGGTAGATTAAGCTCTTAACCTTCTCCTTAATGGGAGAGGAGGCCTTTTCCCAATAGTGGGACATTTATTAGCTGTTCCTTTTTTTAAATGAATGCAACGATCTTGGTGACAAATAGGTAAAATTAAATATAAGGTAACTTTAAACGGATTTGACGGCAAGACACAACAAGCTATTTGGTAAGTCTCGTATCAAGTCCGTTCTCCCACTCTTGTTTTTTTTACCCGACTTTAAAAAGGACAAAGTTTTCAAAATGTATATAATGTTTGCAACCTCTCTCTCTCTCTTTCAAATCGATTTTGAAAATTCATTGATTTCTATTTATTTGAAAAGGTGTACTTACAGTTCGGTCCAATAGATATTTTATCAAAATCGGTTAAGCAATTTGGTTTAAAAAAGAAAATAACCGAAATAATTATGTCGTCTCAGTAAATAATAGTATTTTGCTTTTGAAGTCGTTGGCTTTTTGTTAATTCTTAATTATTTATAATACAAGGTTAACAATGTATGATAAGCTGATCTCTCTACTCTGCGGCCAAGTCTCCGTATGCCACATAGTCGACAACGAGCTGCCAATTACAACGTGATGAAGAACGGAGGCTGCCTCCTAGCTGGAGTACATGATGAAAACAACTACCAGCCTAACTGCATTTAGACTAAATGGACTATACAACATTGTTTTATATTAATTTGAAGGTTTATGTGATAAAATTTATCGATCTTATACAGTGGTGTTATATAACTGTGCCACGCAGTTTCACCCGCGTAAATTTGAGGAACAATTTTATATACATTGGTTTCAATTTTTTTCGCATATTTTTTTTTAGTTTCAAAATAAATTATTTTTTAATTAAAAAGCCTAAGTTACTCCTTATAACATTTTCCCTTAAGGCGTAATTACATTTGTAAGTTTGCAAAAGACCGGTATTATAAGTTGGACTGCTATGTGTCTGTGTGTCTGTTTGTGGCGGCGTAGCTTATAAATGGGTGAACCGATTTAGATGCGGTTTTTTTTATTTGAAACAGGGGTTTCTAACGACTGTCCTTAGATAATCGGTCCAGCTTTAATGAATAGATTTTTGGGGGGTTTTGTAAAATTTTTAATTTATTCAATTATAATTGACATAAAACCACTTTGTAAACACGTTACAACTTATGTTAATCTTCATGAAAGTCTCACAGAAAAATCTATAGATGTAATTCTCGCCTTCGTGCTATTCACCGCGTACCATTTAGCTGTTTATGAAAATAAAAAATAAAATACATTTTATATAGTAATAAGAGAGGTCTATTTTAAAGAGCTCAATCTGGAAATCAATCACAGAGTTTATATTACCTCGGAGCCAATTCGCACATTTTCATTTTCTTTCAAGTTTTTACATGATATTTGTCTCCATTGCACTCGAGTGTTATTTTTCTAATATATTTATCGGAACGTTACTATTTTTCTATTTTAATAATAAAATTGCAGACTTCTGAAAATCATAAAACCACCTATTCTATTGCTAAGACCGTTACGATGTGATATAGTTTCGACTCGTCGAGGATCATACGTGAATGCGGACTCGCCTCGTGTTCAGACTAACGCACTTACGTGAAACGAGGTATACTTACCAATGATTTTTATAACTTTAGATAAGTTACGTTCACATTATTCGATGTTAAAAATCTGTACTAATTTCTAACTATGAGAAACACATCAATTGACTTGTTGGCCCAAAGATACTTATCATTAAAGATACTTATCATCTCTGTTGCTAGCTTGTTGCTAGACAACGTCGTCCAAAGTGGTGGGCATTCTGGGTGCCAAAATCCATGAATTTTCAGGCTACATATCTTATAACATCGAACAACAGTTTCAAGCAGTGGTTATTACAACTAACTGCAACAGTCGCGGGTTCGATCCCTGCTCACGGCAAACGTCTGAATTGGTCAAACGGGCGTTTGTGTTTGTGTTGTGTATTGGACCCCTAGCACAGGATCATGCTATCCCAATGGAGGGCTATTGAGTGTTAAGCATTTATTTATTTATTTAACATATATACAGTTACATCTCATATTAGTCTCAATGACTGACACTAACGACTAACCATAAATCAAAGTCTGACACTTGAGTCTGTCGTAGTGTAATGGTAACCTGTCCTAACACCGAAGCGTGAGAGGTGATTGCGGCTACATGAAATATTACAGCTCTCCATCTTGTTCGCGCCGAGGCTTGATTCCAGTTTTTTATGTTCTCTTAGTATATTTGTGTTGCTTGTTGTACCGTCTGGTAGTAAATCATAACTTTTCATCCGACTTAGGAAATCGAAGAGGCTTAATATGATATATTTTTCGATGACTTCGATGACAGTGAACAGATTTTAGTACTTTTTTGATGATGTTCTTTCTAAATTGGAACAAGATTCGATATAAATATTAATAGTGAACGGATTTTTCAACAGACGACAGTAGACTGAATAGTTCAGTAATCGTTAGGCCGACGTGTGAGAGTTTGATTGTAATACCTATGTTTTATTTAAAACCAAACAACAACTAAAATCAAGCAGACGGGATACATAACATCAAGTGATCACCGCCCTTAGACATTTGCAGTACTAAAGGAGGCACGACACTATTCTACTGTAAGTTTAAAAAGAAAGAAGGAATTAAAGGATGATTAGACTGCCGGCTTTTATGTTAAATGTCATTTTAGATAATTTAAACTTTCACAATATGTACTATTCATAGTTTCGATAATGTCATCTGGATGTACATATAATTACATTGGTAGTGGTAATACATTGGTGTGTCTTTTGGTTTTGCCCGACGTTTCGACGAGTTTGCATCACGGTCACTAACTGACACACGGTCACTAAATGAAAATAGTATGTATATTATAGCGAAAAATAAATGAATAAAAAAAATAACAGCTTAACATCTTAAATCCACTCAGCCATTAAAAACAACGATTCATATTATGATAAACGCAAAAGCTTATGTAAGTAGTAACAAAACAAATATATCATCTATTTCAAAGCCAAGGTAATCCTCGAAATTTCTTTGAATTCAAACAGCGTAGTAAAAATTTATTTATTTCATAACGAGCGAAAACAATGTTTGGATAATCCGTATTAAATCAACGTTTTGGTTTGTGCAAATCCTTTGAATCCAATCGACAAACCTAACAAAGGCGAACGATCAGTTCCATCAGAGAAAACAGTACGCAAATAAATAAAACGTTAAGAGCCGTTGCCTTATCACGGAACGTGCTGGTTAATGATTGCGATTATATATGAAGACGAGCTGTGTTCTGCGGTTTAATTTGAGGAAAATTATATTTATATAACGTTTACTACCCCTACTTGAATCGCATATTATCCACTATTTCATTGATTTTTAACCCTTTTTTATTTATTCATTAAAAAATAAAATAAAAATAAAAGTAGCTTAAGTTTTATAACGTTAAATATCTTTGAGTGAAAGTCCCATCAAAACCGGTCCAGCCGCTAGCAAAGCTATGTTTTCAAGTGCTAAATTTGTGTTTTAATTAATCTCAAACTCGACGGTAAATAAAAACATCTTGAGGAAACCTGCATGTGCCGGAAGAAATTCTGACACATGTATATCCGCCAACCTGCAGTGGAGCAGCGTAGTGGATTAAGCTCTATAACCTTCTCTTTAAAAAGGGATACGAGGCCTTTGCCCAGCATTGGGAAATGTACAGGTTACTTCACTTAATTGATGCTTTGCCTAGCTATTGGGAACACAGGCTTACTGTAATGTTTTTAATTAAGGAAAAATTCACATATTTACTTGCCAATATTATCGTACAATATTGCTATCAATTGTTTTTTCGTGATAGCGCCGCATTGCTCAGGTGTTTATTTAATTCCCTGCATTGTGTATGTTGTTAATGGGCTGTGACAATGTCGGTGTTGAAACGAGCGAGGACAGCTATAAGCTTTAAATATGTTATAAAACAAATTATGCTTGGAACTTCGTCCATTTTTTTTTAGAAACATTTTAAAAATGTGTCTACAGTTGTATCTTTGGCAAATGCAAGATACAATACACAACACATATAAAGAACCACCGCAATTTTTTTTATCAATACTTTCTAACAGTTTCCTATTACAAATATATCTGTATATACATATCGCTGGTTTGCAAGAATATCGTAGTAACTCAAAATTCTAACAAATAGAACTGAGTATGTCAAAAGACCATATATCTTTGTTATTTCATCATGAAAAGAGTTGCGATGATGAATTTTCTTTAAATCAATAAAGTTATAACATCAAGGGATCGTTTAAATTTTGCAGCTACGCACCAACACATTATTAAAGAAATTTAAAAACCCCATTCCCTAAAAATTTTAATTTTTAGTTACATCGATATACTTGAAAAGCAGCGATATATATAAACGAAAGATCTCACTCACTCACTCATTATGAAATCTCAGAAACTATAAATGCTAAGAGTTTAAAAATTTTGCATGTGGGTTCTATTTAGGGCGTAGGTGCTCACTAAGATGGGATTTTTTTAAAATTTGACCCCTAAAAGGTTTCCCCGGGGGTTGGAAGTTTGAAATCGCAGAGGACCGCTTGAAATTTATAATATTATAACAATAGTAAGAATACATACATACGTACATATTATGCAAAAACTTTTAACCACATGCTTTGGACAAACATACTTTTAATATGAATAACAAGTGGACGCTGATAAGCGATATTGTGTCAAGCCAGACGGACTTCATTTTGAGAAAATGGCGTCTAAAGGTGTCAAAAATATTCTAAATAAATATGTTTGAAGAAGTTTATATCCTTTTCTTTTATTTTTTTGATAAAGTGTGTAATGAATTAAAAGCTGATTGATATATTCAATACATTATCTAATAAAAAGTTTTTCAAATATTTGATATTACTGTATAAATTGCAACATATGGAGCGCATTTGAAATTCGAAGCAATTAATAAAGAATTGTTTTTCCGTACTTACTTAGTTTATATGAGTTATGATTCAGATTCTGAATAGGTGATTCAGTATCAAAATACATCAATAAGTCCAAATTTGACTTTTTGTGGGTTAACACATTATTGCTTATCAGCATTAAAGTACGAAATACTCCAAATAGGTTAGGTTAGTGTTTTTCTTTTATATAAATAACAAATACGATAGGCAAATCACCTGCGATTAATGAAGTTAGATTGTATAAGGTTAGTAGTACTTACTTTTATTTCTATATACTAGTAATACTAGTACTCTTGAAAGCCTGCGTTAAAAATACTTTTTACTGATTTGCCAATAAAGAGTTTTAATTACATGACTGCGCGACGCAAGGGAGGGTAATGTCTTTATCAGTCTGTGTATATATGTGGCACTATGTAGCGTTCGGTCTATTATCGTTGGTCAATTTTCGTTTGATTCTTCATAATAACGCAAATATAAGATAGAAAATATAGTAATTTTAAAAAATCAAAATGGCCAATTTTGGACGCTATGTGTGATTAAGAAGAAAATAAAAACCGACAAACTTTGTTAAGTGAGACATCGTTGAATAGATATTTAAAAATAATTTTTAGGTTTCTTATATCATTTTTTAAATCAGAATTACCGTTTAGAGTCTATAACGATTTAAAGTTGGCTAGTGACGACTCTCACTTATAGGCTTTTAGACGGAACTGCTGACTGCTGTAGACCGGAATACAGTGGGTCTGGTTACGCAGTCGGGTTTTTGATTTAATTATTTTAACATTTACGTATCTTATAAAATAATAATAAGAGTTATAATGTTATTAACAAATTAATTAATTATTAAAGAAACGTTAAAAGAAAAAAATTTAAACATGTTTATGACATTTTATGTATTAATATGAATTCATATTTTCAGGAAAAAGTTAAATAAATAATATAATTTACCTTAGAAAAAATATTCCCAACTAAATAATTTTCTTTGTTTAACTTTAGGGATAAGGGAAACGAGAAGGAAATCAAGGGGACCCACGAGACAAAAAATTGTACCTTTTGCTCGAAAGCCACGAAAACTTTTACATGGTTTTTTTATCGATAAAAAATAAAAAGAACGTCTCATTTGGATGCTGATAAGCAATACTGTATCAAGCCCCACGGACTTCATGTTGAGAAAATGGTGTTTAAAGATGTGAAATCTATTCTTAACAAATTTGTTTGAAGAAGTATCCATCTTTTCTTTTCTATTTTGATAAAAGGTATAATGAATTAAAAGAAGATTGGCATAAATAGTTTTATATGTTTTTTTTTTTTCAAATATATTAAATTATTGCATATTGCAAAATATTGAGGTCACTTCAATATTCGAAACTTTAAATTAAGAAACTTTTTTCCGTAGTCAATTCGTTTTTAGAGTTGACTCATTATTGCTTATCAAAATACATTTGTACATCAAATTAAAAATCTGATGTAGGCATAAGATGAGGTTCTTGTACTAAATAAAAAAATTAAAAAAATAGGCAGCCATGAAAGTTGGAGACAAAAGTGAAAACTTCAAACTCAGAAATATACGTGACCACTGACCATACCATGTTCCTAACCGCGTGGTTCTTGCAAGTATCCAAGTTTAGAAGTGCCACACCACACCACGGTGACGCAAATCCATGATCGTCCACTAAAAAAAATCGCTTAACGCGTCTAAAGAAGTTTTAACTTCATACAACCTTCGAGTATGCCTTTTTAAAATGCCTTTTTACCCGACTGCGCAACGCAAGGGAGGATAATGTGTTTGTCAATCTATGTATGCATATATGTATGTTTGTGTATACATATGTATGTATATAGGTTTGTACCTTTATGGCCTTTGTAAACTATTAAGACCAAATTCGTTCGACGATTTTGATAAATGAAATGTCGTTTAATTCGTCATAATGGCGAAAATGTAAAGAAAACATAAAAAATTAAAAAAATAAAAATGGCTGATTTTGGAAACCATAATGTAAAAAATTTAAATCGACGAACTATGTCAGTTTCAAGTTGGTTGTATTTGAATAGGTATTTAAAATCATTTTTTGGTTTCTCATGTCATTTTTCAATGATAATTGGAAGCTGATAAGCAATAATGTGTCAACCCACAAAAAGTCAAATGTTAAGATATTGATGTATTTTGATACTACGTCACATATTTAACATTATCAAAGTCAAATTCAAGTCATCTAAACTAAATAAGTATGGAAAAAAGTTTCTTAATTCAATGTTTCGAATTTCAGGTGCGTTCCATATTTTGCAATTTATAAAATAATCTCAAATATTTAAAAACTTATTAGTAGATAACATATTAAATAAATCTATCTGCTTTTGATTCAATATACATTTTATCAAAATATAAAAGAAAAGATGAATATATACGTCTTCAAACTAATTTATTAAGAATAGGTTTGACATCTTTAGACGCCATTTTCTCAAAACGAAGTCCGTGTGGCTTGACACAGTATTGCTTATCAGCATCCAATTATCGTTTAGAATCTTTACTAATTTAAAGTTGGTTAGTAGCGATTCTCATTTATAGGCTTTTAGACAGAACTGACATTGTTGTTATGCGGACTGAACATGGTTTTTGATTTTTTCAATATTTCTGCCGCATCTTATAGATTCAGTGACCATAATTGCGAATAAAACCAACCCTGGCCCCAAGCTTAAAATAAAATGTAGGCAATCTGCCGTAATTAAATATGAATATACAAGTTTTATTCAATTACATTTTCTGTTGCTCGAGATAGTACTTTCGCGCCAGCGGCTCATTTATAAAACGGACGTCACTTTGAAACACATTTCAGTTAGTGAAATGTTCGCAGAAGTTTTTGAATATATATGCAAATAAAACTTAACAGTTCTCATCGGAATAATTAAAATATTATTTTTCCGTTCGGTGATGGATTATATTTTATATTCGGTTTTTAGTCTGTTATTATTGATTGATATGTTGTCCAGCACTCAGATTCAAAAACATACACAACGAATTAAGAACCTCCTCTTTTGAAGTCTGCTAATAATATTTGATTCATTTAAAAAGTGTTTTTTCATTAAATATCTCATCCACAGAGAATGATATACACGTTTTATAAAAAGCTCCTTTCTACGAAATTTTCAACTGCAAAGAATGTTTTATAATAAAACTTTTAAAGAGGAAATAATATAAAAGTTAAAATTCCAGTCGACGCACAAAAATGCATTTCACGTCTGAATCACGCTAACCATTTGCAGAGGGCAGAGTTGAATGGTTTTTGTGTACACAAAGCGTTAAGGAACTTCCGCGACCTTTAAAAATGGAGTTATTTCACTTTTCAACTTAAATGTAACATTGTAAAACTTGGTAGTACATTTCAACGTGCTAAAATCGTAAAATATTAGTCCTATTTGAAAAATTCATTTTGTGTTAGATACTCCTTTTAATGGCTTTATTTATAATACATATCATCATCATCATAGCATTGTAGATAACAAATGGACCAAGTTTGATATGATTTTCGTTTGAAAGTTGATCTAAGCAAGATGGTCCGTAACTATAATTTATGAAGATCTCTTCAAACGTTTGAAGATCACCAGCTCTTTTATAGTCGTTGAATCTCTGAGCAGAAGTCTCTACCGAATAAAACGATTCGAAATTTACTATACTGTGAATGATATCAAAATAACATACTCGCGTAACCGTGGCATGATGTTGCAGCATCGTCTGGAATCAGCAGGGTACAAAACTCTTCATCAACTTACAATAGAATTTGGGGCTCATTGAAATGGTATCAGTTTTATGATTACTGTTTCGCTCCTGTGAGTCCTAGCGTGATATAATATAATCTACATATAGCCTTCCCTAATAAACGGACTAATCAAAGTTACTAATAATTTTATCTTTTTTATAAAATGAGAATAGTTATTATACAACATTTTAAAACGGAAACTGCACAGCGAAAGTTTGGAAGCACGGCGAGAACAAACATGACCAAGAAGAGATTTATATAGATAAAACCACAGGGCAAAGCTATTTGTAAAATAAGGCTCGTATTTTATAAAGTATGACCTAGGAATAAACACAAACATAAAAGTAATGTTTTAATTTTCATATTTCAAACAAACTGTACACTTTTATCGCCAGGATGTAGTTCTTTAAAGCGTACACTCTTTAAATACATTTCTTTCCAGGATAGTACGGTCATAATGCGTTCTAGTTTACACGATAATGGTTCTTATTTTCAATACCAGAGAGGTCACAGTAGCTAGATTGATCGAATACACGCCAACTACATTAAGAATTAAAAATGTCGGCTCAGAGTCTGAATAGTCTTTAGATCCTTTTGAGATGTGCATCTATGGCTGAAAATTTCAGCCTATAATATCTTTTTGGGGTCTCATTTTTGTGAAGTAAAATCACTATTCTTTATAGCATTGATACAGGATTCGCTCTACGTTTAAAAGTAGAGCAAATTTTGTATGTGCGAAGTAAACTTCGGAAACAGTTAATTTATTTAAAAAAATATAACATTTATAAATTAAAGTTATTTTTGTTAATAAATTATTTATTCCTCGAATTGAGGATCGAATTTGTTTTCAAATAATTTATTGAATAAAAATCGGTATTAGCAAATTAGGATCCCTTAGCCTAGAGGGGCTTGTGTCCAATTATTATACAGCAAATAGTCATTGACTAGTTAAAAGTCTATTCAATTATGCATGCCCTATCACTAACGCAATGCCACTCAGTTGATTTCTTATTATTACTTATTTATTGTCCTCAACATATTAAATAAAAAATAATTTTACACATAATAGAAAAAATGTATAATAAGCAGCCTTATCACTTTATAGAGATCTCCTCCAGAAAACCGTGGTGATAGAGAAAGAGATGTAGGAGTTAATTACTCTGTGGTGTTGTGCATTGTATCTGTAATGTTTGGCTACTCTGTGTGTTCTCTGTCTCTGCTTGTGGCTCGCTAATGTTAACAACGTAGGTAGGTGCATGGTAAGTGGTGTAAAACATATACATAGATACAAATAATAAAATACATAATATAATATAAATTAGGTACTAAATATATACATACTCTATGCCTCATTACATTTCGATACCTCCCACGTAAGTTGTTGTAACCCCAAAATTACAATTTTACAGTAGAGCACTTTTAATCCGTTTTAGTTTGAAAGTTACAACAAAATACGCCTTTTTTCAGGCGTATTTTGTTGTAACTTTCCTTGAAAAAAAAAGGTTTTTGGTATTTTTTCATTTTGAATGCATTAAGCAACGCAAATTCGTGTAGTATTCAGTAAAAACGCTAACGGCAATTTTGTGGCTTACAATAACTTACGTGGGAGGTATCGATTTTATTTTTGTGTAGTCCTTTTTGTTTATTATTGTTGTTAATAAACAATATTCTATATATCTAATTAAATACCTATATGTATATAATACAAATACATTGTCGTCTCGATTTTACGAACGAAACGAAACAAATTAACATTAAAAATGTAAAACATGTATTGCAGTGTATCGATAGCAGTATCTCATCGTAAAAAGCTTCCAATAGTCGAAGTTGAAAATGGATACAGGTTTTTAAAGTTCAAATAGTATAAGATATCTGGATGCTGATAAGCAATACTGTGTCAAGCCACACACACTTCATTTTGAGAAAATGGCGTCTAACATATTTTTAATACATTTATTTGACGACGCATATATCCATCTTTTCTTTTCTATTATGACAAAAGATATAATGAATTAAAATCTCATTGGTATAATAAAAAGTTTTATCTATTTCTTTTTTCAAATATATGAGAGTATTAAAAATTACTAAATATGGAACACGCTTCAATATCTGAAACATTAAATTTAGAATCTTTTTTTCGTACTTATTTATTTCAGTTGTCTTGAATTATTTTTGGATAACGTTCAATACGTAACGCATTATCAGAATACATCAATATATCCGCTTTGACTTTTTGTGGGTTGACACATTATTGCTTATCAGCATACATCTATAGTCATAATATATCAATTATAATATATCAGGTATAAGACCATTTAAGTATATATTATAAAGGCTGAGGCACATCATCCGTCTCCGGTCGCTGGCACGTCAGCGCGCCACATCGATTGGCACAACACTTGAGCGCGCGAGGACAGTCTGAATCGCCCGTGCATGTGTGAGTGCATATCCAGAACCCGCGGGGAAATTCAGGGCAACGACCTGGCTTCTCTGAAAACGGTTTATAATTATTATTCATTACAAGCAGCTTTGAAGAGAACTTGGACCCATCTTCAAAAATAAAATAAAAAGCAAAAAAAAATATCGTAAAGCAATATACGAAACTTCGTTAACTAGACTAACATGCCGACTTGTTCCTATTACTTTGAAGTAAAAATCAAACTGAACTGATTTTGATAAAAATGTTATAGGATCAATCTAGATATAAAATAGATTTTCCTAATCGATTAATAACGGATGGAGTTCCGAAGTAAAAAACATTTTAAAAAAACATAATGGATTGAACCTCCCTTTTTGAAGTCACTTAGGAAAGGTCACTTCTGTTTATATATGTAACCTACAGGTCACCCATACAAACCAATCAAAACTAGAGTCTACTGCATTTTTACAACGTTAGTGTAGTAGGTATATATGTCACGTGGCGTTTTTCTTAAACGTACTCGTATTTTGTTATATACATTAACAGTCTCATGTAATTATCCAAATATACATAGATAGTGGTTCAAATTTTAAATTTATAATTATCTAGAAACTAGTTTTGATGAAAACCCAATCAAACTTTACAAGACTACCCGCAAGGATTATCAGCCAATCGTTTTGGATTCCATAAACAACACCCATCAATACTTATATATGTAGATTTAAACATGAAACATAATTTACCCAAAGTAACGAAGTGTCGTTGTGTCATCGGATCAACACACATGGCCCCACCACAAGCGGTGGGGCAGCAGAGCTGGGTGGTGTTGCACGGTGCGGTGGGGCCACAGCCAGCCTCGCAGATGTCCACCGGCAGCGTTGGGGGGCACGAGCCTGCACATGACGCCAATGCCACTGATGTAGCTGTAATGAAAATTCAATACAATAAAAGTATTCTTTATTGTACACCAAAATAGATAACTTTAATAATAAACGGTTAAAAAAAAGTGCAGTTTCACTTTTATTTCATAGTCGACAAAAAATATATTCGATATTTCAAAATATGATTCATACAAACCTTAAAAACTAGTAATTAATGTGAAAAATTAAAATCCCGAGTGCGTAACCAGACCATCTGTAGTCAGTGGTTCTGTAAAAGCCTACTTATTCCAATTATTTCGATTTTAAAACCAAAAATTCCTTAAAAAAGTCCCCAACGAATTGAGAACCTCCTCCTTTTTTGGTAGTTGGTTAAAAATAACTATGGTCTTTTTTTTA
This sequence comes from Hypolimnas misippus, assembly GCA_037950945.1. Lineage (NCBI taxonomy): Eukaryota > Metazoa > Arthropoda > Insecta > Lepidoptera > Nymphalidae > Hypolimnas > Hypolimnas misippus. The sequence goes on from JBBEEQ010000023.1 coordinate 13,378,999, forward strand.
AATGAAAACTTCGTATTGTCACCGCCATGTTAACGTCGAGGATTAAGTATTTTCATATTTATTATTTCACTGCTATTTCATAGTTTGAAATATTCACTTCTATAAGCAGTCTAAATGATTGCCTTTTTTATTATTATTTAATAAATTATGTTTCGAATTGGTTCATAAAATAAAATATCCACTTCGAGAATTTGGATTCTCCAAATAGATATTATTTAAGCGCAAGACATTTTAATTAATACTGCATCAACAACAAAGTATTATACCGACTTGATATAACCGATATTACCAAAAATAAAAATTATATCATACATTTTCCTGTTTTCTTTTCAATCACTTATAACAGTTACTGTTTTTGTCATTGATTCACATACAAATATAACTGAAAAATGTGACCCTTCATAACGGAAATCGGCAATTATTAAACTCTTTACCACTAAAACAGATCATTGTCACTCATTTATACACCAATAGATAGAAAACATCCCAAATTCTCCAGCCAATTACATTAAAATTACCACCGAAATTGACGCTAAAATTAATTTTAATAAATTCATTAATCACTACAAAAACAGTCACTTTGTCACCCATTTATACACATAAAAATATCTGGAAAACTTACCAAGTTCTTTAGCCACTTAAAAAATACAACCAAATTTGACAATGCGAATTGTTCAGCGAATGAAATTAGAATTATCTCCTAAAACTCAAAACTCACCTAAAACCACTAAACACAGTAACATATCCTCGTTCATGTATAATGCTTTATAATTCTCGCTTGCTGATAATTGCTGGAAACGTCTTGACACCGATATCGTGTGACACACAACTATTTACATCTTGATGTACGTTTATTATTATTGCTTCAACTAACTTGTGATGATTGAATGAATGGAATCAACGAACGAATAAATATGTGATGGAAAATTTTATAATTTTTAAATTAAATATTATGTTTCTCTTTAATTTATTTTATTTTTTATTTCTCTTTAATTAAGTTATGATCGTATGAAACTTTTAAAATCCATTATCTTAATAACATTAATTTGTAACGTCATTTCAATTGAAATTGTATTTTTCTAAATAAAATCAGTATACAATGTCACAAAATTTAGTACAAAATACGAATATCTCTTTAACTAATTATTCAGGTACATCTCAAAGATTTTATTGGAGGTCATCTTTGTAGCTAAAACGTGAAGAAATATCATATTAATAATTGTTACTAAAACCATGTTTTACATACAGAAGTGTTTTTAATCGGCTTAGACTAAGATATAAAATATGTACACCTGTATCACTTTTATCACTTTTTAATGTTTATAATGTATTTAATTAATTGCAAATAAAACTCCAATATAAAAAACCATTAAACAGGAAAACTTAAATATTTACTATTCATAATTATTACTGTACAAATCATGTTATGTTTTCGATAAAAGTTTTAATCTCTTAAACGGAAAAAAGAATTACAATAATAAATTAATAATTGACCTCCAACACAGTGTGTAGCGTCTTAAATGTCAACCCAGATAACTCTCGCCCCGGGCGTCAGGGCTGCACAAAATTGTACAACACGAAGACATTTTAGCGCATGTATGGATCTGCCTAAGATCTAATCCTCTTAAGAGATACGTGAAAGAGGCGTGAAAAATCTGTTACATAGTGAACATTTTTGTGACGAAATGTAGCCATTTCTTAGCTGTAGCTGAAGTTCGAGACATTATTCCTAATATCCAACTAAAAAACTAAAAATGTGATAACATTAAAGAATAGGAAATGTTTTATACGTTTCTATGATAAACTCGAAATGCATTATCGTCTTTTAATCAATTACTCTATCGTAATTTCATCATCATCAATAGCCTGTACACTGATACACTGCGGGACATAGACCTCCCCAAGTACATGCTCCTGGACACAATCTTGCTCACATCGTCACTTCACCTAACCTGAAGACGTTCTACACTACGTTTGCCAGATTGTGGAGACTACAATTCAGGAACTCGTCTACTCCAACAATTATCGATTTTGAAGTAATATGACCACTACCACTTCAGAATACTAATCCGGTGGGCTATATCGATAACTCTGGTTCTCTGTCGGATCACCTAATTTCGTATCCGATGCTTCAAAGAGACTCTGATTCTAATGATAGCTATTTCCATAGATCGCTGAGCGACTTCAAAATGCCATCTTAGTGAGTACCTACGTTTCCAAAACGAAACCTTATGCAAAATTTGAAACTCTTAGCACTTGTAGTTTTTGAGATTTCGTGAGTAAGTGACCTTTCGCTTTTATATATATAGACAAGGATAAACGCTTAAAAATTAAAATTGTATCTCCAAAACATGAAACGAAATATCACAATCGGGATTTTATTATACATATTAAACATTAATTTAATAAAATAAAGAGTACTTCTAAGAAAGAAATTATGTCTAAGGTTAAAAGGTAATAGTTTATCGATAAAAATTCTCATTACACATTTTTTAATTATTCATATTTACATGAAAATCGCATCTGAATCTAGGTACATATGTATAATTGTTTATAATATATATAAATATCATTTCTCAAGGATGTTAAAACTGTATCAAAATTAATATTTGAATTATATTTAAGATAATTTTTCAGTCTTGTAACAAAATTAAGCAAATATCTCAAAATTAATGTTTTCATTCCGTTTTAAAATATTACTTCCTTACTAGTGGTACGAAACATTCGTTCGGGTCATCGAAAGTCATATAAAGTACAAAACCTCAATACTCTTGACAATTAAATGAATGTTGAAACTCATTAAAATATCAAAAGTAATATGTACTCAAATATATGTACATATTTTAATAATATATATTCTATAAAAATACCATGGACCATTTAATATAATGGTAGCTTTTTTAGATATACTAAAAGACTAATTAGTAAATTGACGACTTAAAAGCGCTTTATAAACCTACTTGAATAAAGTGTATTTTGAATTAAATAAAACAGAATTACTGTTTTATTTAATTCAAAACCTACTTTTAACTTGTTTTAATGATCGCATCAAGTTAAAAACCTCAATTATATCTGAGTACTGACAATTTAATGAAACAGTTTGTCAAGGCCTCTCAAAGTTGAAAATAGTTGCGAAACGGTGAAAAATAAGATTTCTCAGCAACAGCAGCGCTGATGAGTTTCCGCAATAGAAAGTATTGGAAAAATGTTTACCGGCGTTTTATCGTGTTAAAGAAAACTCGTTATCGCCGTCAGCTATTCATATTTAGATATTCTGTAGGATCCTTTAAGGTTCTGCTTCCTTAGTTATGCCTTTGTGAAATACGATTTACCTATCAGGGTACTTAGGAATGGAAAGGTTTTCTTAATGGTAAGACATTTTGCTTCTTTATAGTGTTGTTGGACGTAACTAGTTTACTAACTTTAGATATTATGTGAAATTTTATAATGTTATATTAATGAAATAGTAATATTGTCATTTTTTTCCTATTATACTAAAAGTTGAAGTCATAATTTTGTGCATGGACTTTTAATCCGTGTATGTCAATTTGTACATCACTATCCGAACTATGCTTTTTTTTTAAATAGTAACTTCTGGCTGCTTTAATGAAAAAATATAATAAGAAATCCTGGTGAGGGGGGGGGGGGGGGTCGAACGAGGTGTGTGTTGTGTGACACATCAGCAGGTGTAGCACCTTTTTCTTTTTTGTAAACTTGGTGATACACTGCTGTGTGTCAGTATTAAAAAAATGTTATAAAAACAACATTTTATTGCACTAAAAATTCTCGAAGAAAATAACATTTGAAATTAAGCAAACTCATCATGTTGCTTCATTATACAATTTAACATGGCGTAAAAGTTCTTATATACATACTTACTAGATAGATACATTGTAATAAAACTGTTTTTGAGCGCCATTTTTCCAATATGGCGGCGTGTCTCGAAAACGTAAAAGGTTCAAATGTAAATTCTAAAAGATAACATTTCAAACAATTTTAAACGGATTTAAATCGCGTATATTAATTATTTTTATCATCCCGACGTTTCGAGCACTTTGCAGCGTTCGTGGTCACGTCTACCCGTGACCACGAACGCTGCAAAATTTAAATCCGTTTTAAATAAGTTTTATTTCAATTTCAACTACTTTCTACTAGTTAGCTTAACTTCTTACTTTTTAACACACCTAAAAAACCATTCAGATCACCCCTACTGTTTCAGCCCTCATTCACCGACTTAACCAAATTGAATAAATCATACGCCATTAGATTTATAAAGTGAGAGATACTAGATACCTATATAAAAAATCAAAATGGCGGATTGTATGCGCTATAATAATTATGTCAGTCAGATTCTCGTCTACAATAAATTCATTCCACTGACATAAATAACAGAACTCGTATCTCAATCAAGGTCTCGGTGATAACCTTCATATAGTTATGTATTAACTTGAAATAGTACAATGATAACGCTTCTTCTTATACTACTAAATATTCTCCATAGTTTTATTAATTCCAAGTTTTGTTTACTCAATACAAATTTTTGGCTTCCCGTTTCACTCCTTTGTGGGTTGAATTTTAAAAAATAATTGGCTCTAACTCAGTATAGTACCCGCCCTACATACAGTTCTCATACAACCTTTTAATTATACATATATGCTTATCATATATTGTACGTATCGCATAAATAAAACATAAAAAATAATTAAGCATGTGATATAATATAAAAAAAAACTTCTTCAATTTCCATATAAAAAAATAGATATACCTATGTACTAAATTATTCATTTGTAATATTTTTATGAAAAGTAAATAAGCACTCTCAACGGCCCCTATTAGGATCTTATGTTTCTGTTTCGGCAGTCCGGACACACACATAACACAAGCACAAACACACAGATCACGACAAACATCCATATGAGAAGTACAAGGGTTTGCAATAAGCGAGAGTTGAACCCGCGACCGTAAGCGTTTCAGTCAGTTGCAGTGACCACTGCGCCAATCTCTGTCGATATTATTCAGTTTTCGAAGACTAGTGGTAAATAAAGCTTATATTTCTTGTTTTTTTTATTTTATATTTTATTTTTAATGTCATCTCAGAAAAAAAGCAATTAAGTATAATATTAACTTTTCCCAAATTGTTTCAATTAAAAATTAAGTCAACGATGTCAGCCTCAGTAAATCTGGGAATTATCAAAGTCTTGATATAATATTATTAAGTTGTCACGTCACAGAAAATAAAACGATAAAGAAATATTATAGTCATGATTTACGCCTAAAATACCGGTTAAGTGTGTAACAGCGGTTTTGAAAGCTGGCCACACTGATATATTTTTTCTAATTATTTTTAAATCAATATGGCCGGAAGCAATACAATTTTGAAACAGTTATGGAATACATTATATTTTTTTGGTGGTGAAGTCGTGACCACGATGAATGCAACTTCGACTTGAAACGTCGGGCAATAAAAAGGTATTACTACCATTAGTTATCGCGATAAGACCCGTTATGTTAAACATGATTAGTTATATAATACGTTTATGTATTTTTAATTGTAAACTACAAAAGTAAAAATAAAGAAGTGAATAAATAATCTTTATTTTGTGATTAAAAAACATCAAAATATTTTGATTTTGGATGTAATTTTTTGGATGTGGGGTATCGTTGAATAAGTATTTAATAATAATTTTTAGGTTTCTCATCTCATCTCATCTCATATTGTTTTTCATTCAGAATTACTGTTTAGGAACTATAACGATAAATAAACAGGATAAAGTTGGTAGGTAGGTTGGTTGGTAGTAACGACTCTAACTTATTGGCTTTTAGACAGAACAGATATTGATACGGTACTGCGTAATTACGGAATTTTAGATACGGTACTGCATTAAGCCATTTAGGCCGCAAAGCGTACATACATACTTGCATTAATACAAAAGCACAAATATTAAAAAAAATACTCCGTGGTCGTCGGGTAAAAGGGGATTAATTTTGCAAAAGAATATAAAAAACCAATTCAAAATGAAGTTCAATAAACTGTCTCGCACGAACAAATTGCAACACTTAATTTATTCGTATTTACACAGCAGCTCGCACGAATAAATGAAATAACATTATTAATGAACTTCCATGAAATATTTTAAACACTTGAAATCTTTTAACGCGAAATCGCTGATGAATGCGGGCTGATGTATTGAAACGTTTTAATTAATTACATTTTATATTTATTTTTCACCACAATGTTCCTCAATACTGTTGCAATCGAAATCAAAATCAAAATCAAAATCAAAAAATACTTTATTCAAGTAGGCTCTCACGAGCACTATGAATCGTCAATACATAAAAAACAAAAAAAAAATTACATCAAATAATGAAGCTACCACCCGTTCGGAACGTAGATTCTACCGAGAAGAACCGGCAAGAAACTCGATAGTTACTCTTTTAAAATATTGTCAGTACATCACAACACAGTTTATGATTACAAATTGATTATTTATCCTGTACGAAATTCAGCATATACTAAGCATATACTAATCAGCTTACTTCTTTGTTACCTAAAATTAAATTGAAAATAATGAATTAATGCTGTTTACGTAGCTTTAACTTAAATGCATCTTGTTGCCAAATGTATACATACCACGTTTCACGTTACATTATTTAAGTCGTGTGGTATGTGTTTCTAAACAGACTTTGACGACCATAGATAATAAATAGAGTGTCAAAAAAGAAATTATGCAAGTTTTGGCGGCAAATCAATTTTTTTTACATTCCTATTTGGTAGTCGACTAAGTTTGTAGAGTTATAAGAAGCGTCTTCGTAATTTTGTAGTCATTAATATACGAGTGCTATTCCTTATAAAATAATGTATTCTCAACTATTATTAGGTAAATACCAAAAAACCTAGCAGTAATATTTATTCCAGACCGCAATAAAAACCATGCATTTAATTGTTAAAGAGTCCAGAGGTGAATAATAATATATCGAACAAATAGGCAAGTTACCGAATGTTAAGTGATCACTACCGCCTATGACACTCTGCATCACCAGATGAGTCTAAATAATGCATATATTGCCAAATTATAACAAAAAATTGACAATTAAAAAATACCCCGACAATGTTCTCATTGAGATCATTTAATAATTCTACTGTAAGTTGGTGAGGAATATATCCTGCTGATTCGAGATGATGCAACATCAGGTCCAGATTATCTATGTATGTTATTTTTTAAAAACAAAGGCATTCAAATCGATCAAACTTATTTTTCGCTATTCATAGATAAAGTGTAGTGTACAGATAATTGTATACTTAAGACAACCACATTTAAATCTATTTAAGAAAAACACTACATAATAAAAGTGTTATGAGGAATATCTTCATACGTTTAAGCAAAACTTTTAGCTTAATTTTCTCGAAATAAGAATATTGTGACATATTACCTTCATCCATTCATATCTTCCGTTGGTTTCTAATTTTTGTACTAAACGTCTCAATTGTTAAAATGTGAAGTATTTTTATAGCAACGTTTTCACATAATTAGCCCCCAGATATAGATGAGAATACAACAGCATTCTCTCTCTCTCTCTCCTCTATAGAGTTCTAAATAAACTTGTTTTCTTTTCTAATATATGAGATTATTGTATAAATTGCAAAAAATAAAACGCACTTGAAATTCGAAACATTAAATGAAGTAACTTTTTTCCGTACTTATTTAGTTTAGATTACTTGAAATGTTTTTGAATAATGTGAAAATAGGTGACGCATTATTCACATACATCAATATCTCCGAATTTGACTTTTTATGGGTTGACACACTATTGCTTATAAGCATCCGGTTATTGTTCTGCTTTTTTTACTACTATACTAACCTGTTTTATTTTACGCTCTATAAGGATGATAACTTAAATCAATTATTTCCCTTAATGGCTATTAATTATCGATTTTATTGTTAACGGAGTCCATTGTTTTAATCTTTCGACTTCCAATAACAAACATTATGATTAAGTTACGAGTAAGTAATAAAACTGACTTTGTAATACAGTTTATGTTATACTACCTAGCTGCTTAGCGTTTCACTCACTTCTATAAGTCATATTCTGATTTTATATCTATACAAATATTATAAAGCTGAAGAGTTTGTTTGTTTGTTTGTTTGATTGAATTTTTTGCTTGAACGCGCTAATCTCAGGAACTACCGGTCCGATTTGAAAAATTCTTTTAGTGTTAGATAGCCCATTATATTTTCAAATCTGTCCAGTAGTTCCTGAGATTAGTGAGTTCAAGCAAACTATCAAATAAACAAACAAACTCTTCAGCTTTATAATATTAGTATAGATTTATTGCCGCTATGAAAAGAGATATATTATTTTTTCAAGCAAAACCTTTGTATCCCGTTTTAGGAAAATTACGTGGAGGAGCATAAAATTTACATATAGTTGACACAGATAAGTGCAAAACGCTATTTTTTTTAACTATGCATAAAAAACAAATGAAATCAATAAAAAAACATAACATACACTACACTGTATTTGACGTACATACGCATGTTTGCGCATTCGTTTTTGTTAAAGTCTGTGGTCAAATTGAGAATAAATTATTTGTGGTCAATCTTGAAATCGGTTGAAAATTTATTGAACTACCGTCGAATTCCGACCGTACGGCGACCACAATGTACAAATATTTAGTAACAGTGAACCAATAGGTTTTACCGTATTTATGAAGTTTATATTTCACTTCTAAACTATAACCAACTGACTTTTTTTAAACAACATATTTAACTTACATGAATTCATATTTTTTGGAAATAGTCAAAGCAATAGCAATTTTAAAAGTTAATAGTGTATTAATTGTGTACTGATCTATACAAATTAAATTAAAATACCTACATAAATCAGTTTTTATAAAAAACTAAAATAGACAAAAATAAACACACTCACTCGCGTCGTCGTATATAAATATAACATTATTAATTATTATTCAAATATTCCACACACATTTTTCATACATTTTAATATTTGTACGATGAAATTTATTCTATCGTACAAATTTTTACGATGTTAAGCGCCGATTATTCCGATTAAATGAACACGACAAGTTATTTTTCCAATAGTCTGCTGTAGAATTCCCAAACGTCTCGTTTTCTGAAGACACGTCTGGTTTTTAGTGTTCAGCTAAAGTTTTTAAAAGCATCCTAAGTTTTACATACCATCTTGGGAGCATTCCGTCCGCCATTTTTAAATTGTATTATTGTTATCGCGCAAGTTATTTTAATAAAGCTAAAATTTGAAACAATAGTTACACTCTTATGTGGATATTATTTTCTATTAGCTGCTTCTCGCTGTTTCACTCGCGTTTATGGATACTGTACACTTACTTTCCTCTATAAAAGAGTTAACCAAAGCAAAAATAATTTTTCAAATCGGTCTCATAGTTTCGAAGCTTATGAAAACAAACAATCAAATCTTTCCTCTTTATAATATTTGTGTAGATATTATATGTTGCTATGCTGTGTTGTATTAAGATAATAATATAAGTGTCCAGATTTTAAAATATATAGAGATGGCCACCCTGTTTTAGAAAATAAGTCGTCTTGGCAAAAAATGTCTTATAAATTTATATAAAATTATATATACAAATAATAAAATGGAACTCGAGCGGTGTAAAACATTTGAAAATAAAAGTTTTATTACAATTTTTTTCGAGAATATCTTTTATGCTTCGACTACGCTTTCCCGGTTAAACCTTGTGTGTTTAATGTTGTGTAAAATAAATATATTATTAAATAAGATAAAAATATCAGATTAATATATTATTAAATAAGATAAAAAATTCAGATTAATATCTGAATACAGTGAGAAATAATAAAGCCAGAATTACACTTATAAATTTTGCTCTCAGACTTTTATAAACATTTACATAATGTAATATAACCTATAATCTCCTGTAATATAACATATAACCTATAAATCCAACGCAATAATAATTTTTCAAATCAGAGCAGTAGTTTCTAAAATTGCCCTCTACACACAAACTTACAAACGTACAAACAAATTTTACCCTATTTATTAGTATAGATATATAAAAAGGCGTATTCGCATTTCCGCCAAAGTAATTTTTCTCCGCTCCATCCTTCTCCCCCTTTAAGTAAGGTTATCAATCAATCAATGTTACATGTACATAATTTACAATCCTTCAAAGATTTAAGAAAAAATATTCAATAATCCATTAAAACCCTGTAATAGTACAGCTTATACGAAAATTATTAATTTCATTTTTATAAAAATGTAGATTGAAAAAAATATTGAAGAATCCTTCAATTCTGATCTACCTGCTGAGGTTTTCCCAGAGCTCCATAATTTAGGGGTTTTCCTGCGTCGAGTGTATCCTACCTTTCCGTCAAAGGAAGGCAACGCACCCGCAACGCCCCTGACGTTGCTGATGTCCATGGGCGAAGGAAGAACTTAACATCAGGTAATACTTTTTGCTCGTTTGCCCTCCTTTTTATATTAAGAAAAAAACAGCCTAGTAGATAGATAATGATGCCATTGAGATATTAAGTGCTTTCTTTTCTTAATCAATAGAATCAATCAATAGAATTTTCACCAAAATCGGTTAGTAGTTTGTGTTTTAAAATCAAAATAATTGGTATAAGTATCTTATCCAAAACGAAAACTCGTGTTTTATTTTTGTAGTCAGTTTCAAGGTCTTGCAAATATTTAAATAGTTCCGTTAAAATGAAACCAATTCGTAAAATACCTTATTTATTTAAATATTCATATTTTTACAAAACATTTAAAAATTACTTCTTAACTTCTATTTAAATTGTTACTTAAAGGAATGTCTTCGTTACGTATGGATAATATAAAAAAATCTTGTGATTTTCATAATAACATTTCTTTGTCAGTAATAATACTAAACTTGTTAATTTCTTTATAATAAAAAAATATATTATAATAAAAAAACTATTCTTAATTAATACATAGATTTAAAAAATGTAAAATTATATTAATATAGACATTAAAAGACACAATTATTAAATTAAACATACACAATGATAAAAAATTACAATTTAACTTAAAGCCGTTCTTTACATTAAAAACAAAACTTGTTAACACCATACAATATATTTTTCAAACCTTTAAAGCTATACATTAAAAACTACACATTCAGTTCCTAATAAACTGATCATCTTTAACATCAGCATTACTAAGATAACCGTCCAGCCATTTCTCGATAACGGGTAAATTCTCCGCCGACCATTTCGCTTCTTCTCTGATATTCCTCATAGATTTCTCTATAATATGTTCCGCTGAACCGAATTCTCCTTGATGAGCCACGTAGAGATTGGAGACTAATTCTAAACCAGCCTGTGTTGTGAACTGAGAGGTCGCTGATGTGATCAAGTTGTCCCAAATGTTAGTTTTGCTTGAGAACCTTTAAAGAATAACATAATTATAATATCCGATGAAGGAATTATATGATTAGGTCGCCTGAAGCTAAAAAAAATTAAAATAACAAGTGTTTATTAAAATACGCTAAAAATAATAAAATAAACTATACCTTTTAAAAGTTTTACTACAAATTTAAAACGTCACTACACAATTTATGTGATAAAAAAAATTGACGTTATATTTTATTTAAGAACTCGTATTTACTTAGTTTAAAAATTTTAAAAATTAAAACCTAACAGATCAAGTTATTTAATTTACTTCTTTATATATGTTTCAAAGGGAAAACGCTGCTGGTTTTGTATATATTAAATTGTATTTTTTTTAGTTTATTATAATTTTATTATTACAGATAAATCTCGATATAAAGTGTAAATAAAAACTTGTAAAAATAACCAATCGTATGTTTAGTATAAAAGTGATTGAATTAAAAAATTCGCGTTTTTAGGAAATCGCAAAAACGTTTTGCACTCGGAAATTCGGCCATTTATTTAGACTTTAATATCACGAGATTTTGATAGAATAGTTTTTTTCATAATCTTGTATAACCAGTAACCAAACAATTATATGAACCTAGTCTAGACTGCTATATAGTTTAACTTACAATTTCTGAGACATTATTGATTCAGTCACTTTATTATTAAGCGTAAGATTTGTCTTGGGTTAATCGATAGATTAAAAAGGAAAGTACTGAACTAAATGTTATAATTAATGAAATTAATATTATAGGTAGTCAAAATAGATCGGTGTTGATCAAAATGGGATTCGTTGAAATCTATAGAACGAAATATGTCCCAATAAAAATATATTTACTATGCACAAAGAAGTAAAAAAAAAGCTTAAAAAATATTTTCATTTATCACATGAACGAGAGTTTTTTAAACGTATAAAAATGATTGGACGGTTTCCGAATTTGTTTTTCAAGCGGAGCTTGAAAAGTTTACTTAACCCTTAAATGCATGGTTTTTTATTGCGGCCTGGAAAAAATGCTTCCTGCTAGGTATTTAGGTATTTACCTAATAACAGTTGAGAATATATATATTTTTATAAGAAGTAGCACTGGTATATTAATGAATACAAAATTACGGAGACGCTTCTTATAACTCTATAAACTTAGTCGACCGCCAAAAAGAAATGTAAAAAAAATAGATTTTCCGCCAAAACTTGCATAATTTCTTTTTTTACCACTCAATATATTTATTATCTATGGTCGTCAAAGTGCGTTTGGAAGCACATACCACACGACTTCAATAAAATAACGTGAAACGTGGTATGTATACATTTGGCAACAAGATGCATTTAAGGGTTAATAATTTTAAAACGTTGTCTATGTATTTAGATCATTTGCACAATTTTTTAACGTACACAAACGAAAATAGGTACAATTCATTTAATAGTGTCCGTTCTCGATCCTTCGTAACAAAAAATTATGTTAAATATCGTAAAAGTTTGTTCTTGTCAACCCCGTGTATATTTTGATAACGTCGTTATAAACTTTTCCAATATTCGTAAATTTTATGAAACAAGATATATTCATATTAAAGTTTGGTACTAGATAAATGGGATCGTTATTAAAAATTTAAATGAAAAAACCATCTATATTTCAAATCCAAAATTAGTTTAAACTGTATTTAAAGTTTCTGATCTGAAATTAGTTTTTATAGCACATTTAACAAAGTTAGTTAACGACAGACGTAAAAGCCTTGAATATTTTGATTGCTCCTTTTTCCAGACAGACGCTCGTATAGATAAATATTTGTAAATGTTAATTAACAAATCCCTCAATGTTCAGAGACAATTTAGCTCGCTATATAAATTATAATTATTTTTATAAAAAGGGCGTGTTTGAGAATCACGCTAAATTTTGTTAAAACTGTTTGAGTTAAAAAAGTATGATTATATTTATTAAATATGTAATACTGATATGAATACAAAAGACAAAGATGTAACAGCAATAAGGACAAACAAATTAAACCCCCAAAGAAGAACCACTGTGGCTCGATCGGGGCAGTACCACACTCCAAAATGTACCACAAAAAATCGGAAGAATCTATAGATTAAATAAAATTACAGTGTCTGTTTGTAATTTCAACTTAGCAGTTTTTAATTAAATGAAAGTAAACATCAAAACACAAATTTTAAATTGTTTTATCCAGCCTGTTTGTTCCAGCTAATATATAAAATGGCTGGACCGATTTTGACGCGACTTTCACTCAGCTTGTAAGGGGTAACTTAGGCTTATTTTTTTAAAATTGTAATTAATTTAACTAGTTATAAATAAAGCAATAGAAATAAATATTCTTGAATCATCATAAATCTAACTATTACAGAGAAACGAAAATATTTGTTATTTGTATTTGTACGAAATAAAAACAATAGAAAGTTAATACTTACTTCTCTTTAAGCGCTTCCCAATTATTATTAAGGAAATGAAATAGCGCCGTGTAACCCTGGGAGTTACCAGTCAGCATACTGAATATAAGGAACAAGTCAGTCTCCGAGAAGTTTCCATTGCCTTCTAGAACGGTGATGTTCAGAAGTTTCTGTATCTTATAATCGTCTACCGGACAGCCAGCGAGGGTCTTCAGGAGGTACGTCCTCTCACTCTGTTTCCTCGATGGGGGGAAGTTTATGACTCTCTGGAGACCAAAGTCCCACTCTTTTTGTGTGCCCCATTTGAACACTGGGCAGATGTACTGGTTGGATATTCTGGAATTAATTAGATGTTTCAAAAATCTTTTAAATAAATTGGTAACATTACTACACAATAATATTATCATAATATGAACTTGAAATGTAAATAAGAAGATCAAAATTAAACCTAATACAATATAATAGATAGTGTTCCGTACCGGAACACATTCTTAAAATTTCCTTTTTTATTTTAAAATAAAAAACAACACAATTTGTTGGAAAGGATTTAATTCCATTAAATTAATTTTTTTAATTGGGAATGAGCCTGAGTACTTCCTGTATGAAACGCTAAAATCGAAGCCAAGCAATTCCATTGCGCGCGACACTAGCGCCATCTTTTCGTCGAATAAAAAACTACTATCCGTCAATCTCGAAGTGACCGGTATATTTTGCTCGCTCCGTAAAATTTGTGATTCTGCAAGTTTTTGATGTATGTGAATGGCACTGCCTGTGTGCTTTGTGTAAAGTCGAAGAACTAGCGTCTTGTGGAAAACGTGCACATAGGAGGACCTAAAGCCTGCTGGGCCCAGCCGGCGTGCGAAATCGGTGCCATTCAAGGTGGGTGCTTAGTGCTCTTTTCCCTGTTATACGTAACAGATAGGTTAAAAATATTACACTGATGTAGAGCTTAGCTATGGCTTGCTCGTTACAGCTTGCATAACGGCTCATCTTCACTCCCACAGAAGATCAGCATGAACTAGTTAAATTAGATACGTTTCAAAAGACGAGAGAACCGTAACCTCCATTTCTTTCCCTATTTCCATCTAACACATCTCTTATTCTTTATTAATCTGGCAACGCGTTTGTGGCTTCTCTGGTTCTGCAAATGTCTATGGGCGGTGATGACTTAACATCAGGTGTCCCACATGTTCATATACCAGCAATTTTTATAAAAACATTTACAATTTAGTATCTTTTATAAATATAATAGATAATGATATAAATAGAAAATCCAGCGAGGCTAGAAATATATCTATACAGATAAATAAAATTGAATTATTTGTTTGTTACTTAAAATTAACAGTGTTTAACTAAATTCTTATGAAAGTATATACTGTACTTACGTCAAAATCACATTTTATTTTTATTTTTGTCGGTCTGTTTGTTTCGGCTACCTTCTGGAACGACTGAACCAATTTAGACGGGACTTTCACTAGCAGTTATAAGGAACAATTTAGGCTACTCTTATTTTATAAATTTTATTCTCCTAGTCAGGAATAAAACCAGCTAATTTCGAAAAATATAACATATTCAATGTCAGCATCTTATAGTGTAACGTATACGGATCAACTTTTGGGAAGTAATAGTATACAGCAAACTGAAGGAAACCTTTAGTCCACATGAACGAAGTCGCGGGCACAGCTAGTTTATAAATAAAATAGTAACAATGAAACTAAACAGAAAACCGTCGAGCGCCGAACAATACGTAACATTATTAATGGCCAAAGCACACTGAATGATGAACTCAACCACAATAGGAGGGAAAGGAAATTGCATCCGAGGAAAACAATAAAAGATCTGCCTACTTTATTCTTGTTTAAATCTATTTAGCCGCGGCTAAGTTGATGTAAATTGTATTGAAAATACCCATGACAAATAAAAATATTTTAACAGAATAACTCCTTTGATTTTGCCTTTTTTACATCCTGTAATAATAATAATATAAAACCTCAACTTGAATGAATTTGTGCATCCAACAAGCCACATTTAAGTATATTTAGCCTCCTTTAAAAAATTTAATTTTAAGTAAATAATCAAATCATTTTGTATTAATCTTGCCTCTCCTAATAGAAAACTGGCAATGGCAATGACGATTTTCAGCTGACTTTACGAGGGTTTTCAATTCGTAATGTATGTTGTTATTTTAGCATTCCGTCAGTTACTAAAAAAATCATTTTCTTTTTTATTCAAAAGGATACACACTCCGGTTGGTCCCATATAATTTTTATCAGAATCGGTTCACTAGTTTAATCTTTCAATTGAAAGTAAGTGTAATTAGTATCCAAGCAAATCAATTTACACATTTTCCTTTTAAAGTATGTTTTTTAGAAATCTTAGCTACATCGAATACGTACCTAATAGATTCATTTAAGTTTTCGCATATTGGTCCGTAAAACTCCTGTTTTCCATCAAAATAGGAACGACATTCGGAACATAAGCCCAGGAATAAATTAAATTTTCACGCTCCACATAACACGAATGGATGTCCCTACCAGCTGTCAACAGTCCAATAAATGGATTCGTGATTTCTTTGAGTTCTATCTAACCGCACTGAAGGTGTACGATGAAGGTAGGTCCATATGATAATCTATATAGACCTATATCTTAATATAGACCGTTTGATCTAGATTCAGTCAGTCATTAGTCATTCAGGTCCTTTAAATGAGAGCATCATACAATATGAGGCAAGAATTATATTTCGTCGGGGATCCCGCAAAACCGTGTGTATAGCTTTTGCTATAAAGGCTAAATTTGAAGCAAATACGATACGATAAGCTATATTGTGTCAAGCCACGCGGACTTAATTTTGAGAAAATGACTTTTAAAGATATCAAAGTTAATCTTAAGAAATTTGTTTGAAGACGTATGTATACATCTTTTCTTTAAAAAAATATAGTATATTATTCTGATCCAGCAGACTAATCACAATTAATGCCGATATCGTAATCGCTCGTAATACATTTCTACAGTTGATTTCTATTTTTTGTAATAAAACGAAACAAATCAACTGTCAACATGTATAATGCATTGTGATAGCGATAACTCCGCATAATAACACTCCTAGTTGGCAACGAATTGAGACCTCTTTTTTTGAAGTTGATCAGCTTACTAAACCGTTAAAGTTTACACGTTATATTCAGAGAATGAACACACAACTGAGCTAAACGGAATCGCAATACGAAATCATCTGCACCCAACCGATGTAATTGTTAAAAGAGGCTTTGCATTAGATATATTAAATCATTTTAAAACATACAAGTGTCTCTTTCCGACTCTGAAATGACTAGACCGATTTTGACGGGACTCACATACAGCTAATGTTATAAGGAGTAACTTATTCTACTTTTACTTTAAATATTTTATTTATTTTAATTAATAAATAAAAAAGAGAGATACGCGAAAACAAAATTGAAACCAATAAAATAGTAAACAATATCCGATTCAAATAGAAAAGGTAAATATTTCATAAACATAACTTTTCTCAAATCAACGCAAGTAAAACCGCGTTGTACAGCTATTTTATAATATAAGTGAGGATAATTGCTAGTAAGTTTTAACTACGTTATTTCGAAACGGAACCGAGCTAATTCGTTCTTCGTTATGCACGGTTAAACTTTTGCTCCGTATATTTTTATTCAAGGTTTAATTGCAGGAAAGTTACGCATCACACAGAGCAGTGAATGAGCTACATGTAAGGGTTCTAATTTTAGAAACCGCCATTAAAAGTTCTGAGTTCGCTTTAATTCATGTAGAAGACGGCAAAAATATTAACTTTATAAAAAGGCGTTTAATTCATTTAGATATTTGTTTTTGGTAATAGATTAATAATAATTTAACGTTTATTTAATTTATTTTTATAATGTGAGTACCAAGAGGATCTGTGTTTAAAATTAATGTTTTTTTTTTTATTATTTTCCACATCAAACTTACGATGCGAGTAATAATCAAGAATTAAACTTGAAAGTTTAAGATACTCTCGTAATTTACACAAGACAACTCTGCAACCCGATAACAGTTACCTAAGTAGCCTTAAAAATATTATAAAATAAATGACCGTCAAAAATAGGGCAATGACAAACAAAATGTAAATATTCTTGAAAGTCTGAGAACAAAACTTATATGTATCATTCTCGCCATCCTGATAGTAAAATCACTACCATCCCCAAAACAAAAATGAATTAAAAACTGCAAAAACTATGACGATGTGATCTACAAAAATAGTTTTAAAAGGTGGAGAGATAACTAAGTAGATACGATATAGCCTGTAGCACAAAATATATTCAAAATTTAATATACGAGAAAGCCCGTTCGGGCAAGTACCACAGTCTCACAGAACATTGGCGAAAAGTAACTAATGTAGCTGTGTTCCGTACGGTGAGTGAGAGAACCGGAAACCCAAATCTGTGCCCCATTTCTCTCCTTACTTCCTATTATTCCCTTGCTCCTAAGTAAGTATGCTACCAAGTAGAATTCCAAGAGTAACACACTGCATCTCTCATTCCTATATAAGCTGGCAACGCTTTGTGTCTCTGGTGCTGCTAATGTTCAAGCGATGATGCTATTATCCATTAATGCGATGATTATTTAAGATCAGTTGCCTGCACATTTGCCAGATATTATAACAATGTAACATCGTCAAAAATGAAGAATACCCTAATTACTAATAAAAAGATCCAATATATTTACCACCTGCAGAGCATTAAACACTTAGGTAAACTGCTCTTGAGACACTAAAACAAAAGGCTTGTAGCTGGCCTGGAAGAAGAACATCTTACTCGTAGCGCGAACATTCTCATCTTCCTTCGTCAATTAATTTTAGAGATACAATTTTCCATATACGAAAATGAAAAGAATTTTCCAAAACACTCACGGATTTCCTTCATCAGGGTTTGGCGCTTGCAGCCACTTGGCGAACTGCTCCTGGGCCTCCAGCACGCAGGGCTTATAGCCGGCCTGGCAGAGGAACGTCTTGCTCAGGGTGCGGAGGTTCTTCCGCCAGTTCTCTTCGTCTTCCGACACTTCCATTGTCAGCTCATTGTAGAGCGGAGTTAGTAAGATACGCACGTATGCCTTGAATGTGATAAAAAAAGAGTAATAATTAAGTTAATGGGATAACTAGAAATCATTTTTTTTTCAACTATATAAAATATTCACAACAACATTGATTCTTTTGATAAAAACAGTAACAGGCATTGTATTAACACGAGAAGAAAGGATAAACTTATAACGCCGAAGTTTCGACTCCGCAAAGTCAATGTTACCTTCTTGGGGCAAGGTATTCGTTTTTATAATAAAATTCCGCAGAAAGTGTTACAGTTTACAAAAAATTAATTTAAAGTGCATATTAAAAAATCCTTAGTAGCTAAAGCATATTATTCTGTTCAAGATTATATAGATGATAAACATGCTTGGATTTAGTATAAGCTGGATTCACACAGGGTATTTAATATATTTGTAGCTCATACATGTATGTACCCATCGTAAAACTTTTATAAAGAGTAATTATCGAGTTTCTTGCCGGTTCTTCTCGGTAGAATCTACATTCCGAACCGGTGGTAAATTAATTAATTAATTAGTGTTTAGTTTTCTTTTGTTTTTGTATTGACGATTCAAAAGTGCTTGTAAAAGCCTACTTGAATAAAGCATATTTTGATTTTTGATTTTTGATTTTTGAATGTATATAAAATATTGGCGTAGAGTTGAAATTATGTGAAAATCACGACTCATCTCATCAAAAAACGATTTTAAAATATTGATATTAAATAACTCCTTACATCAAATTATACAATCATTGATCGGCAAAGTTAAATAGTTTCTATTAGCCACCTAAACAAAACTTTCATGAAATGCCAACACGTCCAATGTACTTCATAACTTCCTAATACAATTTTGCTTGATATATTGGTGGAATAATTACGCTTTCAAAAATAATGTTTTTTTTTTTTTAACAATATTTAATGAGTTGTTAATCAGACGATTGTTAAAAATCATTGATCCTTAGGTAGTAAATATGTTAAAAATTCAACATATGGTAATGTTAAAATATTACATTTTTGTATTTGTATATTTCTATTCTTCACTTCCGTCTCAGACAAACCAGTGAAGAAGACGAACACAAAAACTAGTATATACTAATTAAGCTTAGATATCTTGCAAATGGTACCATAATTATTAAAATAGGCTCAGCAGTTCCGGAGTTTACTTGGCACACATGAAATTCTGTCTCCCGCTCTGTCTTTATAGGATAGGCTAGCTACCCCTCGCGGTTTCATTCGCACTTATGATTATTGTTCCGCTCTTATAGGTCGTAACGTGACGTAATGGTAAAGATTACATCCTACATACATATGTATAAACAATCTAATTTTATCTCATTAAAATATTACTAGAGATAATAGCTTTTGTAATGTAACTCACCCGGAATTTATCATGAATACAGGAACAGATATGCCTTCCGATATGATCTATCATCGTGAACACCGGATCCCATACTAAATGGTGTCTTTCTTGCCTCATAAACAATGTCATGTTGAAGGCAGTAGCAAACGACAATTGTCCAGCATATGCCAAGTTCCATGCATCGTGTAAGAGTTTCGCTCTTGTCAATTCCGGTATTTTAGTTCTGTGCTCGCTTTGAAGGTACGCTGATAAGAGGTTCCAGTTATCTTTCTCGTAGTTAACTGGAAACGGTGCTGTTGAACGTTTGAGATTTGTTATTGCTGGTTTTAAAATTCATTTTCGTTCAATAAGACAGCGAACAAAGCGTCACGACGAATGCAACTTCGTCAAAACATCGGGCAATAAAAAGGTATTACTACTATTAGTTATCGCGATAAAACCTGTTATATTAAATACTAGCTTCCGCCTGCGATTTCGTTCGCGTGTAGTAGTTACTTTGGGCTAATAATGCATTATTTTAGAACAAATTTAGTTAGCATGAAAAAGGTTATAGTGAGCTAACCTTAAAAGATAGACATATGCTGTTGCGGACTTTTTTTAGAACTTTAAAAGTAGAATAATTCTGTCATACATGATTTTTGCGAAACTTTAACGCAGCGCACGCAGCGTAAGCTCTCTCAATAGGAAAATATCCCCCGATTTTGAAATATTCTTCATTAGTGCTCCGCTCCTTTTAGTCTTAGCGTGATAATATATAGCCTATAGCAAACAATCAAACAAACAAACTCTTCACCTTTATAATATTAGTATAGATAAATAGTATAAATCGCGAAAGTTTAAAATATATATGATCTCAAGAGTCAATACGCACCAATCTCCTCGGGATTGACGATAATGAAATGATCTTTATCTGGTAAATTGACGAGGTTCAGCTCCCTGTGGTTGCGCAGCCAGGCGGCCGGCGTGGTGTTGGTGAAGTCCAGGTTGTCTCCACGAGCGACCACTATTGGCGCCCACCATAACATCTTCGCTGCGTCAGGGACGTCATGGGGACGCTCACGGAGGTATACTTTCTGTGGTTAATTTTAATTATTTTTAAACAACTTCATAAAAGGAGGAGGTTCTCCATTCGTAGTGTATATTTTTCTTATGATTGTAATTTTAAAAATTCTTTTTATATTCGAAAAGGTTGTCTTTAAGATTGGTTCAATTAATTTTTTATCAAAATCGGTTAATTAGTTTGGTTTTTACATGAAAACAATTGAAACTGCTACCGCTATCACGCAATGAAATTTTTGACAATTAATTTATTTCATTTCAGTACAAAAATCAGTTATCAACTCTCAAAACGTTCAGATCAGAAAAAAAAACTGTGTTATCATGACATCTGAAGAGAAAAAAAAAGAAATAAACATCTAACACATACCTGACTTATCATGGCTGAGTTAGTATCATAATTTCTGTTCACCGTTATGAGAGGCAATCTATCTTTCTCTATCCAACTCATAGCTACAGTTTTAACATCGACATCTTTAGGTATCTTGCCATCGGCTTTTGCGGCTGCGTCGAGAGCATTCCAAATATCATCGCCGGTAAAGGTTTTGAATTTCCTAAAAGTATTTAAACTACGTCACAGAAATAGACATCGTCGTATCATTTCGATAGATATTGTTAAAAAATAAGTTAATTAAATAATTAATATAAAAATATATATTTAAGAGTAAGTGAATAACAGCCTGTAAATGTCCCACTGCTGGGCAAAGGCCTCCTCCCTGTTAAAGGGAATGTTTAGAACTTAATCTTCCACGCGATATTTACCTTCAACGAGAACGAGATGAATTTAAACACAAATTCAGCACTTTAAAGCTCGGTGATCATAGGTGCGATCATAGGTTGACATCTACGTGGTCCAACCACTAGGTCATCAGTTTTTCCATACAAATGTTATTAACGGATAAAATATCGAAGAAACATTTCTTACTAGATGGTTTTAGACTACTGCCGAAATTTCAAGTTTGTAGCCCGAGCGTTTTAGGCTCTGCGTTAATGAATTGGTCAGTCAGGCAGTCAGGACAAGTAATTATATTGTACCTCATTAATACAAGCTCTATTAGCAATCATTACTACATTACCTGGATTCAATAAACATTCTCAATCCCTTCTTGAACGTATCTCCACCAATAGTATAGTTGAACATACGGAATAGAAGTTCAATCTTGGTACAAGCTGTCTCTTGCTTCATACCCGTGATGCGAGAGTGTGGGTAACGCTTGCTGAATTCGTAGTAAAGGGAATAGAGTACTGTCATCGGCCACTTCCCTTCCATCTCTGAACCGTTGTTTATCTAAAAATAATTAAAAAAAAAATAAATAAATAAACGCATCACACTCAACGGTTGCCATTAAGATCTAGAGTATAAGTCTTGTATCGGGGGTCCGGAAACACTAATACAAACACCCAGACCACGACAAACATCCGTACGGCCAATACAGACGATAGCCGGGAGCGGGGATCGAACCCGCGACCGTTAGCACTTCAGTCAGTTGCAGTGACCACTGCGCCAACATGTCTGTCTTTCTTGTATACTTAATTGAAAATTTCTTATATACTTAATCAAATAACTTAGCTTAAAATATAAAAAACGAAAAATTATTGGACTGTTAAAATATCAAGGAAATCATTAGTGATGTATCGGATATCCATATCCGTTACCGTTACTTTTTGGCGGATCCTTATTAATTTTCAAGATGAACTTTTAAATACTCCTGTGCCCAGTGTCATAATCAATTATTAACAAAACAAAAGAAAGACCTAAGCAATGCAAGCCGTAATATGTTTTGCCTATCACGGAAAGTGTCAAGTGGTGTCGAATATCGTTCTTAGTAACAAAGTTATGTCACTAATAAGTTTTTAAGTAAGAAAGCAAAAACAATTTAGTAATATCGACAAACTTCTATCAATAAAAATCGACAAAAACAAAACCACGGATATAATCTTGTCGACATTTGTAAATAGACTTCGGAAAAATAGTAAAAAAAAAACGTTATAAAGCTTATCGTTCGTTTTATTGCCTCCAATGGTGACAGGAAGAACAGCTCATTTTTCATCGAAAGAATCGGTATTGCATTTCGACGGGAAAATGTTGAACATTCTTGCTTTCGTTCAATACGAATTATTTTACTGTTATTTTTTGTATTTCGTTTTTAGATCTTGAAACTCTTTTTTTTAAACTAGTTGTCCCTCGCAGTGTCACTTGCGTATACCGTTACTACTTCCCTCATGAGTCGTAGCGTGACGTAATATAGCCTATGACCTTCCTCAATACACACGCTATCTAACACAAAAAGAATAATTCAAATCGGATGAGAAGTTTCTGAGATTACCCCCTACATATAAACTTACAAACATACAAACAAATTTTATCTCTTTATAATATTTGTTGCGATTAAATTATATTTCTAAAGTTCGTCTCTTTGTTTATCCGAAATTATTTTAATGCCCGTTTTTGTAGCCCACGTTTCACAGTCACCATTTTATTTTAACAAATAATTACATTAAAATTATGAATTACAAACTATATTAAACGATTAATTATATCAACGATCGTAGTTACAGGTCTACCCATAGTTTCAGAGTCTATACTCGTAAAAGTCCACAAGAATATTACACTAAAATTCAATTTTATTTTTTTATCTGAAACAAGAGACCGCTTAGCGAGTTATTTCAACAACACAATAGCATATAATACACACAATAGTATACTGGCTGGTAGAAAATGCTGCAATAGCGTTTAGTCTGTTCTTTGTACAATCATCCTTTATGTTAACCGACTTCAAAAAAGGCAGAGGTTCTCAAACCGACAGATATTTTTTTCCGTGTATGTTACGCGATATCTTTGCCAATTGTACTAACAGTACCAATCTTGAAAATTCTTTTTATTTATTGAAATTAGATCCAATAATTAAAAAGAATATTCAAGATTGTTATCATAAACAATTCTACTTTAAGTCCTACTACCATAAATATCCAAATATATGAGAATGCGTGGGTGTTTAAGCTTCGGAATTGATTTTAATGAACTGTAGGTACATACATATGATGCAGGGTGCACACGGGCGTATGGGTGGGTATTAAGGCGCCGAGCACCGAAATGATTTGTAGTTTTACTAGTGTTTATATATTCTTTTTGTATGCTTTTGTAATCATGTAAAATTATATTACATACTAGCTGTGCTCTGGAATTCATAGGAATGGCAGGAATTTAAAATTGACAAAATTTCATACAAACTTTCATCCCTATTTTATTCCTTTGGGGGTAGAATACATCAAATTCCTTTTTTGGCGGATGTCATAACATCTACCTGCATGCCAAATTTCACCCCGATTCGTTCAGTGGTTTGGGTTGTGCGTTGAAAGATCACTATGACAGTCAGTCACTTTGAGTTATATATATTTACATGAGTGCATCAATGTCAATGTAGTGTTTACCTCGGCATTAAATTGTCAGAAAAATTTGTTAATAGAATTATGCTCGTTACTCGTCCATTGGTTAAATGGTTTAACATAAGAACCTATTCTATTTTGACCGCCTAATACAAAGCACCAGGCTAATTACTGCACAAATGCGCTTCATTAGCTAGAGCCCTCTCTGAACAGTCAAATGGCTTAGACAAGAGAACAATACGTAGTTTACATTTATAAATATATTGAGTAAATTGGCCAAATTATAACAATAAATGTCAAATAAATCAAAAATGCTCGTCCTCGTACAAATCCAAATACTTGTAGGAGATTATTACTTTCCCTAGCCTTTTCGAGGTTCTTGATTTATAATGATACACTTGTTGCTGTTTCTGATGTAAATGAATTTATTAAAAAATAGTGCAGTAATATACAAAAAAGTGAATTATCGATGACCAATAGGAATATGTACATTTTACAAAATTACAATTTACAAAAATGATTATCGAATAGTAGGATCTAAATTATAACCAATCGAATTACATTATACATTGAATTATACATTAACCAATTATAAGACCTACATTAAATATACAAATGTTTTCAAAAATTACTAACTAATGCGAACATCGGCTTTTCTACCAATCACACGAATTGTACAAATATATAGATATAGAATAACATGTGAGAGCGGGGCAGCGGCGGCGCGACATATACGCTTGCCTGTTCTCGACGTATAAATATGAACGGCAAGATTTGTTTCGCGTTAGTACGAGCGCGCCTTCGGCTCACGTCAGTCGTATGCATGTATTACGCTAATGAACGAATGCCTCTTACTTAATAGGTAGACGTAGACCCTACATACTCATACGCACCAAGTCCTGGGAGGCTGCTAATAGATTATATTTTTCTACAAGAACACAAATATGAAATAAAGTGTAACAATATCATATATCTAGATATGTTATAAGCTCGTGGAATTTGGCATCCAGAATATCGACCACGTTGGACGATGTTGCCTAGCAACCTCTGCGATGGTTTACTGGTTTTAAATATCGATTCTAGTAACGCTGACAAAATACCTACACATGCTCAGTTGACATCCAATATAAATCCACTATCACTGACCTTGAAGGCAGTCTCCGCGGCGAGGTACCCCACAAGCGCCTTGTTGAGGTGTGCGTCGCCCCACCACGCGGGCGTGGCGAGCGCGCCCAGCCACTGGTACGAGATCTCCTGCGACAGCTGCAGCAGCCCGCGCCCGCTGAGGTCGCTCTCCCTACACATTATATTGGTGACAACAGACGGTTCCCATTTCGCTATGATTCCGTTTATCCACCCCCAAACTATCCACACCTTAAGGGGCATAATCGGATTCGCGTGTTCGTGTATATATAACACGATTAATCTAATTTTGATTTATGTTATATAATTTTTGTATAATCTCGTTAATCAAATTAATTTATTATGTTTCCGAAAATTCTAATAAAGTTTATAAAATCTATTTATTACCTCACTGTACCCGGGGTGGAAAATCGTTAGAGCAATTAGAATTAAATTCGGGTTATCCACTCTGGCCAAGGTGAATGAACGGAACCATTCTTCAATTCGTAGCGTTTGTTTTTCTTTAAATCAAATCACACGTAATATAGACAAGACATAAAAATAATAAAAAAAGAAACATTTATGAATGTAAAGTATTAAAACTGACTTGACTCGATATTAAAAGGAAACGTTGTAAGAAAACCTGCATTTCGACGGGGTTAGTGCAAAACCGCGTATCTAGCTTTTCGTATAAAGTCTCAATTTGAATCAATTTTTATATTACATAATTGATAATCTAAAAATAATATATATGTATGTCACCGACGTCAATGACGTTGACGTATGTCAAAATTAATTTATGTTATGTATTAACTTATATAATTTTTAGCTAGCTTGTTTTTTATCAATAATAAAATTTAACATTTGATTCAAAGATGGACCTTATTGCAAATGCTCTTTATATGGTTTTGCACTATGCCCGACGATGTGTTGGGAAAACTACGATTGTATCAATCTAAAATACACATTATGTATATCAGCCAATCCCCAGGGAAATTAAAGTCCGCGTCTTTCGACGTCGTCCGTGACCTTTGCCCAGTAATCGGACATTTACAAACCGTTGCTATTTTACTTACCCATAATCATGTATATTTCGATTGTTAATACATTCATTGTACGTGTTTAACATATTGTAAATGGACACATGGTGTGTCGGGGGCGCTAAATTTGTTGTCATCAGACCAGTAGTTTCAGTAATTACCCTGTACATACAACCTTACAAACAAATTTTATCTCTTTATAATATCAGTATAAAGTATAGATTAACGATAGACTACCAAACAGTAGAAACCACGAATTGCTATTGGGTTCTCTCGTAATTTTAAATAATTATTGACTTAAATCGAAATAGCTTATTATACAATATCATATACTTACTTGAAAACAATTAAGCCCCAATTATCCGCAGGTTTGATTCCTTGATAACTTGGTAATGCGACGATATCCAGTTTACGTAGTGGGAGGGGCACTTGCCAGAAATTGGCTACTTCTGCAAACACCTGGGCCACTTTGGCGTCAACACCTTCCAAAGCTTGCAAGTATTCTGGGCGACCCCACACGGTTAGCTCTAGGTAAGATAAGAATATAATTAATTAACCGATTTAAAAAAGGGAAGTCACTATCTATATTTCAAGCCTCTAGCTTTAAAAATCATGTAATATACATACAAACTTTTATTTCTCACTATTTCAACCCCTTACTTTTTGCATTAAAAATAGCCTACGTCCTTTCTCCCTACATTATCTCTGTACCAAATTCATTTAAATCGGTTCAGTAGTTTAGGCGTAATTGCGTAACACGCAGACGGAATTACTTTTGCATTTACATATAATATAACATATCTCAAAAATACCATATCGTAGATTGCTATGTTGATAAAATCGACATCATTATCCCTCTATTGTTACCCCAATATGATTTTGATGCTGTAAAGCGTATGCACATGAAGTACTTTATGATGGATCGTATAAACGACATCAGCTATTGTTCACTTGATAGCTCAATTTCGCAGACGTCAGTGAAAGTTACGACTTTGTAAGCGTATCTTTAATATTCTGTGCTAAGGAGGGACTTTGTCTGTAGGACTTTTGTTCCGTCTATATATCGATACCTCCCACGTAAGTTGTTGTAACCCCAAAATTACAATTTTACAGTAGAGCACTTTTAGTCCGTTTTCTTTTGAAAGCTACAACAAAATACGCCTTTTTTCAGGCGTATTTTGTTGTAAATTTCTCTTTGAAAAAAAAGTTTTTTGGGTATTTTTTTACTTTGAATGCAAATTCGTGTAGTATTCAGTAAAAACGCTAACGGCATTTTTGTGGCATACAATAACTTACGTGGGAGGTATCGATATATATAATCACTTGTCTTGACTGATAAACTGACTGTTTCATCAACGTAGAGCCTAAACCGCTTGGGCTCTGGATTAGCTATAGGAGCACTGTGGGCTAGTGGACGGTAAAATTTTTAATAAAAATATTATACTCTACTAAACTGTTTTCTTAATTTGTAAAATGCTTTTTTACAACTAAATTTACATTAGTAATGATTTAGGTAATGAGGGGTTATTTTTTACTGTGTCCAAGGCAGCAATTAGGGTAAATCCGGCCCTGGCTACAGAAATGACATTTTGCTGTAGGTGCCTTTAACGCTGTAAGCATCCACTAAGATACCATTTTTTGATAATCCACCCCTAAAAAAGTGCAAAGTATTGTATCAATATCAACACTAACACAGGGGTGCAATGGGGTTATTTAGTTTATATGAAGAAAGATATTTTCTTCAAAGATCAAAGGTGAAAATAATTGAATATAAATTCAATATTTATTCTACACGTTATGATGTGATGCAATATAATCTTTAACCTTCCTTAATAAACAGGTTTTCCTTAATAAAAACTATCCAACGCAAAAGATTTTTTCAAATTTGATCTGTAGATTACCCCCTAAATATGTATAAAGTTATAAACAAATTTTACCTCTGTATAATATTAGTATAGATAATCAATAGGCCCACGTAACTTTGTGTACCTAGAATAATAACTATTTTTTTGAGTCAAAAATGGATAAATCATACAAATTTTTATCTCCTATTTCACCGTTTTCAAGTTACAATAAAAAAAAAACAATTAAGTTTTTACTTTTAAACATCGATTCTGCTAACGCTGGTAAATTGTCCAACACATAGCCAGTTAACACCTGTATTGGCATAGATTAATATACAGAGATTATTGTATCCTTACCGATATTATTTCCAAGAGGGTCTTCATATGTATTGGTTTTGCCGAGCTGTTTCAGATCCGCTATGACCAGGCCCAGCGTGAAGGTGGACATCGGTGGAGTTCTCTCGAAGTGATCCCAAACTGCGTTTGGCTCACCATTGCTGGTGATTTTTAAATTCGAATTAGTTGAATTTTGATAAGCAATAATGTGTCAACCCGTATAATACGTATTTACCATAATTAAAAAAAAATTAAGTCACCTAAACTAAATAAGTACGAAAAAAAGTTACTTCATTTAATGTTTTTAATATTGAAGTTTCATATTTTGCAATATGCAGTTATCTCATATATTTGAAAAAATTATTATATTACTAGGTAAAACTTTTTACTATAGGTACCAATCTGCTTTTAATTCGTTATACCTTTTTCAAGATAGAAAATAAAAGATGGATCTATACTTCTTCAAACAAAAATATTAAGAATAGGTTTATCATCTCTAGACGCCATTTTCTCAAAACGCAGTCCGGGTTAGACATAGTATTGCTTATTAGTGTCCATTTAGAGTAGAATCTAAAATTCAGCTACAAAAATCTACTAACAAATCTTAATCATGCATTTTTACCAAACTACGGCAAAGCTATAGAAAGGTCATACTGAAGGGTCGAAGAAGGGACAGGCTATGCATGTATGTATGTCTCCCTCATAACTCCTAAATTACTTATCAGAACTGGACAAGTGAGGTATCATTAGAAGCGTCTTGATCGTCTGCTAGTTATAAGACGTCACTAAATCTAAAGTGGCGCAATCTAACCGGCATAGAGCACTAAACTAATGAGATAATTATTAATATATCACTCGCATTTGCTTGTGACTTTGTCCGAATTCATTCGATAATCGTTTTTTTTGTCGTAGTTGGGTTTTAGTTTCATCTTTTTCTGGTTTTCTAGAAAACAACTTTTATTCTTAAGTTAATTTAACGTACATGTCCTCTGTTCTAGCGACGGGCGTGTTACTGAGAGCCACCATGCTCCGCGGCCGCACCACGCTCAGTTCAAACGGCGTCTTGTAAGCGGGCTCGTCGAAGCATGGGAACATTCGTCTCGCATTGTTGGGGCGGAACTGAGTAGCTGCTACCATCCTTTGATATAATGTATTTGATATTAAAATATAGTCTAATTTATATTATGAAGAGCAGTGAAATTATCATTAACCCTTAATATTAAATGCAGTAAAAAGCTTTTTTTGTTGTAATTGTAATTAATACACATAAAACTACCACAAAAAAATAATTTTAAAAATCTGAAAATCTTAGTCTTCCTGAAAATTTATATTGTTTTATATTTTCTTCTAAAAATAAATAGTGTTGCAAGTAGATATAAATATTAAACCACGTTATTTTTGCAATTTTTAAAACAAAATATTTTTTTCAAATTTCAAATCAAATCTGCTGCCATTTCTAACCATAAATCCACAAATCAATGTATTCGCGATAAGAATATGACTCAAAGCTTTATGATCTATGCAATATTACTTCACTTTTATTTGTAAATGTAAAAAGGTGTTAGACGAGAATTACATTTGTAAGTTTTACTTTCGTAATTGATATAGAACAACAACTGGTAACAATTATGAACCTATTAACTCCTACGGTAAATTTTTTCAGATGTAAAGCAACGACAAACAGCATACGTAAATCTGTATGAAAGTCTAAGAGAAAAACCTATTAATGGAATTCTCGCATATATATCTCCCAATATTAATTTCGAAATTATATATTGTAGCTATCACAATAGAAAGTCTTACCTATCAACATCCTGATCAGTCGCGTAAGTGGATTTGAAGAAGGCCTCCGTGGATGTTGTCTGCATGTTTCCTTTGAAGCTGAAGTTTAGAAACCCAACTGATGACTTTGGCACTGTCTTTTCTAAACGGAGCGTTATAATCGGTTTCTTTGGATCCGTACTCATTTTCTTTATTGGGATCTTCTGCAAGTCTTTCCTGTGATTTAGAAAAAGATTTACTTTGACTTTATTGTACTATTCAAATATCGCATTCGCCATGTTTAATAAATATTTTTCAGCTAATTGATTTCGTCGTTGTTACTCTCTAGACAAGGCTTAGAAGAGAGAGTTAGTAGCATATTTTAGATCTGAAAACATTTAATCATATTGCTTTTGGAATTTATAAATGTTGTAGCAATTATTTCTAACTAAAACAGCTGTAGCTACTGAAAAGTTTTATATAAAACTACCCATACAATTAAACGATTTTCAGTACATATCTGATGATCTGTATTTACAATTTTAGGAAAAATATATATAAGCAATAATTAAAACCAGATTGCTGATATCATTAACGCGTTATTACAAATACTAATAAGAATCAAATGATTATGTTTATATCAAACTATAACAAGCTACATACTATAAACATTTTAATTAACAGAATCTTAATTAACAATTGCATGTTTCATAAACAATTATAATATAAGAATCATCTATACAAAACAATTCATGCATAGCCGTGACGTAATTCAAAGATTGTTAACTTACGAGTCACCCGGCATATACGCCTTGACTTCAGACTCAGTGATTTCAATCTCATGAGCGCTGTGGACACTTATTCTATCCGTGTCTTCGAGCCAGGTCACGTTGATGCTCACGTGACCTTCGAATACTGCATCTTCAAGATATGGTTCAAGTTCTAGACGATAGCCTGTTGGCTCGACTGTCTTTTCTAATCTACTTTCCATTGCTAAACCATGAGCATTGTTTAGATCTATGCTACGCGTTTTGATTATGTGGAATGCGTGCATCTGTTGATAAAATTTTTGTAATATCAATAATTTTAATTTAAAACTAGTATGATTTTCATGACGCAAAGGCTTACCAGTTATACCGTTTACGAACTAAAATTAAATCTAACAGAATTCTTTTCATGTTCTTTTAGTCAAAACTGCTTACGTATTAATAATTCGATTGGAAATGAATTTTATTAGACACACCTAGATGAAAAAGGTTACCATCTTACACGGTGCATTAAATTAGAAAATTAGAACGTCCCATCAAAGTCTAATACATCGTCTACCTTCAAAAGACCTTTTCAAAGGTTATTTTAGGAGCCTAATAAAATTACACGTGTAACGCGAAGCTGTGTGATAAGTCTCGTCTCGAAATAGGTGTTTAACATCATCGTGGCTCAGCTAACGATCTGAGGCGCGAACGGGGCTCTAACTCACCTTATCCGGTGGCAGGGAATAAGACGACACACACATGTACGCGAGCACGCATACTATCACCTTCATTGTGTACACCTGGTGGATAATGAAAATGTGTATTTAAAATTTAAGACTTTCTTTTTCGAGGGTCGAACGAAAGGTTAAAAATATCTTCCGATAAAAAAGGTTGGCGAATTTAATTTATAGTAACTTATATTGAAATGTAAGGAAAAAATGTAAAAATAACAGATAAGGTATTGTGCTAAGATTATAATAGGCTTCACACGTTTCATGATAGAAATACATATTTTATTTTAATCTCTTTATAGATTGTAGCCTTGCTTTTGTATCTATAATAAATTTAGCCTAATATAAAGTAACTCTGAAGAAGTCGCGGGCGGTATGCTAGTTAAAAATATTCCTAGATTAAATTTAAATGTAAAAAATTCGATAAATTCTACACAATTAATTCGGTTAAAGCAGTTCCGGCAGAGCAACCGGGCAATGTTTTCTCGGTAATTTTATGAAATAAACAAATAAAGACAAAAATTAACGAATGGAAAAAAAAATATTATGTGTAGAATAAAATTAATAGTATCATATATTTTGTGCCACAGTTGTGAAAAGCACGTACGACGATAATGACGCAATACGCATATCTGCTGACACAGTTTAAACTGCGTATCACGGAAAATATGTCTACTCGTACTATAAGGCGAGAATTACATTCGTAAGTTTTACTCACGTAAGTGGCATAAAACAATTATATAACCTGCTAGCAGTTACTTAGGTACGGCTAAGTAGGTTACGGAAGCTATAGCAAAAATAAAGGCACTGACAGTAAATTCTTTCCGTGTAAAGCAATGTAAATCTTTATGAAAGTCAGAACAAAACTTATAAGTGTAATTCTAGCTTAAGACGAAAATTGCACCTGTAGTTTTATTCCTGTAACTTAGGGACCGTCAATTAATCACATGATGTTTTTAGCCAATTTTATAGACCCCTCCTTCCCCGGTGATACTTGGTGATTTTGTACTAGATCCATACGCCCCTTGTGATATTTGGTGATTTTATCCCAGACCTCACTAATTTGGGCCAACCGTGATTAATGGACAGTCCCTTAGTTGTGTAAGCTACTTAGGATTCGTAAGTTCTTAAATTATAAATTACTTAGTTACACACCCCCCCACACACACACACACTTAGTGACGTATGATGTATTAAACCTAGGATACAATCTTAAAAGTGTAATTCTAGCCTTATATGTGTTTAAATAAAAACTACAGCTCATATTCTTTATTTTAGTTTCGACCACAAGGATTTTTCTGTAAATCCTGAATTGTATAAGCCATTGTGTTATATAAATGTTATTTAATTCGAAACGTGCTTAATCATTTGAAGTAATTATTATTGGAAAATCGTAAAAATAATAAATAATAATATTTGGACTCGTGCGGTTAAACATAATCAGTACATGTTATAATAATATTAGCTTACGTAAATTGTGGTTGTATTCAAAGCTCTTCCTAACGCGGTAAATTTAAAAAATCACACTTCCATACTAATATAGATATATTTTTTTGCTAATGGCTACATCCATGGGCTCATAGATGCAAATGTCTTTTTTATTTTCAATTCTTTTCTGCAAAGTACAATTCTTATCTTCAGTTGTGAAAATATAACGTTAAGTGGATGAAGTAGGGGTTGAATAGCTCCGCATAATAACTCTTTAGATCAAAACCAGATAATAAAAAAAAACGTTTTTTTTTTTTTTTAATTTTTGTAAAATTAACTTGAAGCGACAAAAACCGCTGGTAAAAGCAAAAAAAAAAGATTAAAGAAAAATATTAAAAAGGATATTTTAATAAAATATGTTAAATAATTGCACTATTTCTCGTTTATTAAAGACACAAAGAAAACATTCATAATGTTTCTTGAAAGCAGTATAAACAATGCGGCCCCTTTGTAGATTGAATTAAATTAATCTTCATTATTTAAATTACACAATTTCCAATTATATTTGCTCTAAGTCCCAACAAATATTATTAAGCAAAATATTATTTACTCTCGAGTATCACGACTTTGCATGTTTGATTTCTTTTAGGGAGAAAATTTCGGTAAATTCTTTCATACCAGATGCCTACGTCATAATAAGTCAGTATCGGACAGAAACGGTTGCCTTTTATATATATAGACTAATTTTCCCCGGGGTTTCTTCCGCGTTAATTTGAGTAAAAATTTTATTTAAATGATGTTAACTTCCCTACTTAAATCAGATATGGTTTACTATTTCATTCTGTCAATTTTGTTTTCATGTAAAGGATTATTTTTTCAATAACTAATTTTTTTTTAATAAAAGCAGTCTAAGATACTCGTTTTAATATTATATTACCACCAGTCACAACGATTATAACTTATTGTTTCACTTAAAAACAAACAATGAACCGATTTCACAAGCAAAATCCCTACGCATTTTTGTTTACTTAGAAAACTTACTTAAATTATTCTATTTAAAAACCAAAATATTCAATCGATCTTGATAAAAATTTTATAGTACCAATCCGAAAGTATATCCATTCAAACAAAAAAAGAATTTTCAAAATCGGCATATAAATAACAGAGTTCTGTTATAACAAAAAGGGACAAATTAGGGACCTCCGCTTTTGAAGTTTCTAAACATATAATTCGTATTGCGGATCCATAATATATTAGTAAATAAATCAGTACTTACGAGTCAGGTCGTAGTGGCGACCAGCAGGCGTATGAATCGCGACCAGCTCAAAGCAAGTCAATTGGTCCAGGATATGCCCCATTTGCACTGACGACAATGATTGTCACACGTATTGTCAATGTAATGTTAACATATACCGTGTATCCCGATAACAATGCCATTGTTGTTCTTATTTCGAAATAGTTTGGCAATTTATATAAACAATATGGTACTTTCTCGCTACTTTGTTTATGATTTTTTTTTAACCGATATCCAAAAAAGGTGAAAGGGCTTTATTTATTGGGGACTTTTTTATATATGTTCACTTTTTACTCCGATTGGTCCCAATTTTTCCAAACTGTTAATAAACAACGTCGTTCTAATGTAACAAACATTAAACAAATAAAATACGAATTCAGAAACTCCTCTTTTTAGGGTTCCGTACCTTAAAAGGAAAAACGGAACCCTTATAGGATCACTTTGTTGTCCGTCTGTCTGTCTGTCTGTCTGTCTGTCTGTCTGTCTGTCTGTCTGTCTGTCTGTCTGTCTGTCTGTCTGTCGGGATGTCAACCCTTTTTTCTCAGAAATGCATAGACGTATCATGTTGAAATTAATATCATATACTCAAGTCTACGATGACATGCGGCCGTGAAAATATTAAAGTTCTAAGTCAACGCAATCAAAAGATAATGGAAAATATGTCGTATATTTTGACCATTTTAGCGTTTTTGCAAGGGAATCAAAACCTATAGGGTACTTCCCATTGACCTAGCACGATGAAATTTGGCAAAAAGTAAGATCTTATGGTACAAATAAAGGAAAAAATCTGAAAACTGTAAATTTTTGTATGTATGTTTATCTGTTTGTAAGTTTGTCTTTCAACCTTTTTCTCAGAAACGCGTGAATGTAACAAATTTTTATCAACGTCAAGTACTCAGAGTTGTAATTACTAAGAGCTGTGAAAAAATCAAACTTCTAAGTTAACGCAATCAAAAGATACGGTCATTTATATCACATATTTTAAGTATGATAGCGTTTTTAACGTTTTCGCAAGGGAATCAAAACCTATAGGGTACTTCCCATTGACCAAGCATTATGAAATTTGGCCAGGAGCAAGGTCCTTTAGTATACATAAAGGAAAAAATCCGAAATTTGTAAATTTCTGTTCGTGTGTCTATCAGTCTGTACGTCTGTCTTTCAACCTTTTTCTCAGGAACGCGTAAATGTATCAAGTTGTAAATTGATCAAGCGGAAAATATATTAATCTTAGAATTAAAATTATATGTACTTGTAACAAATTAACATAGAAGTTGACCATGGTCAAAAAAACAATTTTACAAACACTGAGAAGAAATTTGTACCAATACGAAAACATTAAAAAGCAGCAAACCTGTATAAACAACGCAATGCAATCTATATATCGCAGCTAACAAAATGATAGCGCGATGCAGCGTACAGCTAATGCCATCTATTACAACATTATGACATTAACTGTGATATAATTCTGCTCGATTAATAAAAATTTTTATTTTAATTATTATTTAAACGCGCTAAAAATTATAAAATAAACTTTTCATTTAAAAGTTTTATCGTCGATTTATAACGTCATTACGTAATTAACATTCAATATAAGAGCTTCACGCGATTTGATTTAAGTACTCGTATTGACTTAGTACGAAAATTTTAAAATTAAATTCAAACAGATCGAGTTATTTAATTTACTTATTTATCTACACATATAAGTCTTCTGGTTATTAGTAATATAATTAGTTATTTATAAATAAACAATTAGTTTTGTTCGAATTAAGGACTAATTATTTTCGTCTTGGCAACACTAATATATATTTCGATATTTTGATTGATAATGTAAATCTAAATATTTTACGAATGTAGTGCAGGGGTAGTGGAGTGTAGTAGAATATAAATAAAAATAAAACGAGAATAAAATATAATATAATTATGTTGTTAATGTCAAAGTCAACAAGTTAGTTCATTGAAATTGTCAAGAGATGGCGCTAGGTGTATCATGAATCGCGCTATATCTTTTTTTTTTGAAAGTATAAGCTGTATTAGTACTTAAAATAAAGTTTTGTGTTTCCATGGATTGCATCCATGATCGTGTTTTAAATTAAAGTGCTCCTAAGTAGTTTCAAAATAGTTTTTGGGACGTGATCCATATTTACATAATATTTGATTATATTTAAGCGTCTTCTAAAAAGGAGTGTTTTCAATTCGACCTTGTATTTAATTTTTTTTATGTTTGTTCGCCGATTGAGCCGCCATTTGGGTACCGATTTTCGAAATTTTTTTTTTGTTTGAAAAGGTATACTTCCAAAGTGGTCCTATTGTCTTCAGGTCAGGATCAGATGATGGGATCCTGGAGAAATTGAGGGAACTCCTCAAATATTATAGGCAAGCGTATACCGATTTAGGTATTTTTGATAGTAACATATGTTGGAACTGATAATGAAGACCACAAATGGCGTAGATGGGTTAGTCTTATATAGATTTCTATAAGTTTGTACGGAACCCTCGGTGCGCGAGTCCTACTCGCACTTGACCAGTTTTTAAATCGATTAAAAAAGAATAAAAATTAATCATCAAATCATCAATCGATTGATTTAAAAAAAAACTTCGAATATCTATACTTATGTTACTTTGCTTGATGCACGTTATTAAATGAAGCGAGTTACATCTTTAGTTACCTACTCAACATATTTTTGAATACAATATACACTTCTTAAGTTATAAAAATATAAAACTAAACATAAAGTTTAAAAATTAAAAATTTCTATAGGCTCTATATGTGTATAAGGGATAATGTAGGATTCTAATGGTGAATAATTTTTTAAAATTGGTCCAGTAATTTCGTAGCCTACCCAATGCAAACGAACAATCAAATGTTTTTCTTTATAATATTATTAAAGATTAAATAAAATAATTATTCGACGATTCTTTTATTTTACATTTTGAATAAATCCTATTTATATGTAGTAAATAATAATAAGGTTACGTGCTGGTAAAAATATTATCTATGTGTATATGTATATCATATATAATGAGGTAAATCTAAGTATATTTAAGGATATAGGTAAACATTATACAAAAAAAAAAACAGAAAGGAAAAAAATAAACAAAACACCAAAATAGTTTTTTTGTACAGATTAAAAT
Source organism: Hypolimnas misippus (assembly GCA_037950945.1). Classification (NCBI taxonomy): domain Eukaryota; kingdom Metazoa; phylum Arthropoda; class Insecta; order Lepidoptera; family Nymphalidae; genus Hypolimnas; species Hypolimnas misippus. The sequence continues at coordinate 13,417,135 of JBBEEQ010000023.1, forward strand.
AAATAAAAATAAATCTGTTTTTAGCTCATTTACGTCATTATTCTGAAGTAAAACCACCTTATGTTCAAATAAATTTATACTTTAAGTTCAATACCTAGTGATGCGTTACTTATTGTTACCGGCAAAATAAAGCCGGCAACGTACCCGCAACGCCCCTGGTGTTGCAGATGTCCATGGGCGAAGGTAACCTTAACGTCAGGTAGTACTATTAGCTCGTTTGCCCCCCCTCTCCCCACCTTTTAAAATAAAAAAAAAGCCATTAGTATTTTACCTTCACAGGAAAATTATATACTTAAACCTAATATTTATTTTTAATTTAAAGTAATATATAGACGCCGATAAGCAGTACTGTGTCAAGCCACACGGACTTCATTTTAAGAAAATGGCGTCTAAACATGTCAAACCTATTTTTAACAAATATGTTTAAAGATTATAAGATCTTTTAGTTTATTTTTTGATAAAAGGTATAATTAATTTAAATCAGACTGATACATTTAATATATTATCTTATAGAAAATTAGTTAAATATTTGAGATTATTGTATTAATTGCAAAAAAGGGAAAGCACATGAAATTCGAACCAATTCATTACGAAACTTTTTTCCGTACTTTTTTGATTAATATGACTACAATTTTTTTAATAATGTTAAATAGGTGATGTAGTGTCAAAATACATCAATATCGAATTTGACTTTTTGTGGGTTGGCACATTATTGCTTATCAGCATCCATATATAAGTCTAATTTTAATTATTATCCATCAAATTCCCCAATCCCGAACAAATACATATCCCAGACAAATATATATTTCAATTCGGCGCCAAAAATTTACGTCACAGATTATTCAATCAATATTTGCTCACATTCGTTAATATAATTTTACTAACTAACTACTACGAAACTAGTGATCCGATTTGATTTGATATTTATGCATCGGATAGCCCGTTTATTACATCTGGCTACGACTGATAGGAGCGAAGCAGTAAACATAAAAGCGAGTGAAACTGGTTTTTTTTTAATGAAAAGTGCATATATTCTTTTCTATATCCCCTTTTTTTTTGTTTAAACAGGGTAAATCTTCATAGATACCCGACTCCTGGGGGGGAGACCGGGTTATGTGAGATTGTACTCACTAAAACCCCCTGCGATGGCCGCCACAGCACGGAAAACGGAGAGGCTACGGGATCGCTTTGGCAGGCACGTCCGCGGCCTTCTCAGGAGGGCGTTTCTATATCCCTAAACACATGTTTAGTCTATCTTTCTTTGCTTGTCTTATTTGATAACAATAATTGGAACGATAATCACGATTTTTCGAACATTATTTGTTATTATGTTTTTTCATTATAAAAAATGATTCAGTTCAATCATTCGATCATAATTTCTCAACTCTAACTCTTACGTGTGGCGAGAAATGGACGCTGATAAGCAATACTGTGTCAAGCCACACGGACTTCGTTTTGTGAAAATGGCGTCTAAAGATGTCAAACCTATTCTTAATAAATTTGTTTGAAGACGTATGTATTGATCTTTTCTTTTCTATTTTGATAAAATGTATAATGAATTAATAGCACATAGATTTATTTGTTATGTTATCTAATTATAAGTTTTTAAATGTTTGAGATTATTTTATAAATTGCAAAATATGGAACGCACCTGAAATTCGAAACATTGAGTTAAGAAACTTTTTTCCATACTTATTTAGTTTAGATTACTTGAATTCTTTTGAAGAGTGTTAAATAGGTAACGTAGTATTAAAATACATCAATATTTCAAAATTTGACTTTTTGTGAGTTGACACATTATTGCTTATCAGCATCCAAATACGACATATTTGTCTAAAAAAGAAGAGAAATAAAGAAGAATAGACTATATACAAAAATGATAGTCATTTGATTTGAACTCTATTCACATTTGTAATACAAGATGGTGCCCGCGACTTCGTCTACACATCATTATTAACACTTTTTTCGCATTAAAGAGTATCCTAATTCCTTTCCCAGGCTCTAGACTACCTCTATACAAATTTTCAAATAATTCAAGCATGATTGCGTAACACTCAGAAGTACTTTTATTTATTTATTCTTTATGAAAAGAAAATATAGTAAGACATTACAATTGAGTGCAAAGGCGGTCTTATCACTGGTAGTGATTTCTTACAGACAACTCTGTATGCATAGGAAACACATTATTGGACGCTAATATGCAATACTGTGTTAAGCCACACAAAGCTAATTTTGAGAAAATGGCGTCTAAAGATGTCAAACCTATTCTTAATCCATTTGTTTGAAGACTTATATATTCATTTTATAAAAGTAAAATGAATTAAAAGCAGATTTATATATTTAATTTGTTTTTTAATGATAAGCTTTTCAAATATTTGAGATTATTGTCTAAATTACAAAATATGGAACGCACTTGATATTCGAAATATAGATTAAGAATCTTTTTTCCGTACTTATTTAGTTTTGATGACTTGAAATTATTTTTAATACTGTTAAATAGGTGACGGAGTATCAAAATAGATCGTTATCTCCAAATTTGACTTTTTGTGGGTTGACACATTATTGCTTATCAGCATCTATATATGATATGCAGGATAAATGCAAATACAATTTTATATATACTTAACACGCATACATACACTAATATAATAATAATAATAATATATAATATAATAGATATATAATAAATTTACATAGATAAATAAAAAAATTTTAGGCTTAAATATAGCAATTGACTGAGACTTTCGTATTTATAATATAAGTAAGGATTAGTTACAATTCTATTCATATTGAAAACGAGATAAAACTTTAATATTTATTCAAATGAAATCACCGAAGCAATTGCGCGAGTCGTCGAGATAACTTCTCTCAGCCAAGCTGAAGCAGGCGGCGGATAAATAACGAGTTGGCAACTTTTATTGATTCTCGTAATTGAGTTCTTTCGTATTTTTTTCCTGGTAACTAGTTTTTAATCCTTCAGATTGCGGCCTTATTTGTTATTAGTTTACGACTGCGTTAACGTTTTTAATTGATGTTGTTCAACTTGGTAGAATTTTTCGAATATTGCTCCTGAGGGATTTGCGAACAATTTTGAGACAAGAATACGATATTGAAAGTCATTAAGTAGACAATTTTGATATCGCTTTTAGAGTTAAGCAAGTTAACATTGACTTAACCCATTTAGCACCGTCGTACTCGTTTGAGTACAGCTAGTTTTTGTAACTTAACTTTTACATACGGAACATTAAGTAAGTTTGTAACCGCTGTACTCGTGCGAGTACACCCTTCTAAATCTATAATCTATAATAATAATATCTTGTATTTAAATATGTCACTAATAATTAAAACAATAAAAGATTGAGGTTTAAAATACTAGTAGTGTCATATTGGCGCTTAATGGGTTAACTAAGACATCATTTTATAAGCTTTTATTTAACTTGAAATGTATGTATGTAACTGTTTGTTGGGGGTGGAATCTTGCAACTGAATCTTGCAGCAGATATCTTCAACCGATTGAGCTGTAATTTTGTATACACGTTTTTTTTGGATGATAATGCATCATTACATGTGTGACGTCATCCGAAATCCAACATGGCGAAGTACCCAAGATAGCGGTCTAGTAATTAACTTTGTGTTTATAGTTTACATTTAAATCGCGACCAATCACGACTTTGGGGATCAATCAAATTAATCTGTCCTGACTGCCCTACCGGAAGCCAATAAAACAAAGGCAGTAATTATTTTTTAATTATATATATATATATATATATATATATATATATATATATATATATATATATATATATATATATATATATATATGTATAATTAAAAAATAATATATTTATTTATTTAGATATATAGAACAATATAACAACCTAAACAACTCCGAGTTTCGGAAGTAATAAATATAGACTTGTTTGTAGTTCGCCATAAAAATTATATAATACAGTTATTTTAAACAAAATCATAGTTCTAATATAGACGTGTAGCAGCCGTTTTATCATTAAATATTATTTATCCTTATGTAGAAATAAGAAAGTAGCTAAAATTGAGTATGTACACTCATTACTACCTACTTATTTCATCTAAAAATAAAAATTGATTTATGTTTTGAGTTAATAGCACAAAAATCCTCAGGCAGTATATTATAACATTTCATTATATAGAAATTTCATCGCCTAATTCACGCCTTAGGTTTTATATTCGCGGCAAAGAGTTTAGCAGACAAACAGACAGACATCCAGAGTTACTTTCCTATTTAAAATATAAATAGTACTTAGTAGTAGGTAGTATAGAATTGTAAAGAATAGATGTAGATATTTATTTTACTTATTTTATATGTAAGGCGAGAATTGCATTTGTAGTTTTACTCTCGTAACTGATATAAAACAACTCCATAACCTAGTAACAGATACTTCGTAAGTAGTTACTAAATGTCTAAATGCCAAAAAAAGCCACAGTAGATTCTTTCAGATGTAAACAATGAAAAAAATTTATGTAAATGTTTGAAAGTCAGAGAGCAAAACTTACAAGTGTAACTTTCACCTAATAGTCTTTTGATGTAATCAATTACAAAATATGGAACGCACGAACGAATTAGTTAAGACTTTTTTTCCGTACTTATTTAGTTTATATGACTTTATATGGTGATGCAGTATCAAAATACAACAATTTGACTTTTTGTGGGTTGACATATTATTGCTTATCAATATCCATATAGCCTATAACCTTTTTCAATAAACAAAACTATCTAATAAAAATAATTTTTCAATTCGAATCAGTAGTTCCTGAGATAAGCGCGTTCAACAAACAAACTCGTCAGCTTTATAATATTAGTATTTATATATTATTCAATGAAATCCATTATTTCTTCGTTATTATTAATTCGTCTTTACAGACGACATGATATGTCGCACTTTAATTCATTGGAATAAATTTGTCTTATCATTTCTACATTATGGGTTTTTAAACAAGGTTTTTCCGGAAGTATCTGTATCATACAATGATATCACAAAGGTATCATTATTTATTTAAAGGGTCTTGACGCTTAGATATGACGAACGCTTAAGTGCCTCAAATTATATATTACGTCAGCAATAGCTCAATAGGATAATAGTTGAACACATCAACATCTTATGAGCTGAACTGACATAAATGGCTTTGATCTGGTGTCTGTTTTTTATACTCAATTTTATAAAGGAGAGATTTTACTGTCAGGGCCGTCTTAAACTTATTGGAGGCCCGAGGTACATTAGGGTATGGGGGCTATATATGACTTTGCAGGAGACAATTTTTTTATACAGTTTTAAGAGAGGCCAATCAGTAATCACTTCTCCAAAATCTGCAGGAAATTAGGCACCCTTATCGATCGCGGGATCCTGTGCAACTGTGCCCAGTGTGCCTGGAAAAAAGGAGACAGTTGATTGTTTGATTTTACATTGAATAGGATCGGAAATCACTAGAAAGATTTGAGAAAACTTTTTTGCGTTGGTCAGCCCATTTATCGAGGAAGGTTATAGACTAAATTACATCACACGACAACTCATAGAAGCGAAGTACTAGCGAGGGACTGCTGGCCATTAAGTGTTAAATAATTAAAAAAAAACTTTTACTAAGCAATAATGATTACGTAATTATTTCTTTTTTTAATCAGTAGTTAATTATTTTAAATTGTTAAATTTTATAACCTTTGATTTTTATTCTCTTTCCACTGCTCTTTTTGTAAACTATTTTTAAGTGAAAACTGTTTTGGTTTGTGTTGCACGAATGATTGTTTAATATAATGACGTGTTACTGTACATTATTTGTCTTATAAAAAAAGTGTTTTCATAAATATTAATTTTAATTAATTCTCTAAAAACTTTTTAACGGACTTTAAAGAAAGAAAGAGGTACTCAATTCGTCGGGGATTTTTATTGTATGTCCCGATTACTTGAAAATGGCTTTAGTGAGTTTGGTTAATTATATTTTTATTTAAATGAGTAAACTTTCCAGCTAATAAACAATAAGTTGACGAAGTTTTTTCGCATTCAACTAAATAGCATGGCAACACATACGGTACGAACAAACAAACAATAATTTGAACGCAGGCTTTGAACAAAAATACTTTTAATAATAACAACGAATATAAACTGTTAATTGGTTAGTGTTTTTTTTTTTTTCATTTATATAAATAGCAAATATGACTGGCATAACATCTGCAAATAAATTAGGTTAATGTTTTTGACTGCTATTTCAATTCAAACTATATGATAACTATATATAGTATAATATATACTATTGTCGAAATCCTGCGATCAGCTTTTGATCGGTTAAGAGTTTTGACTATAATATATATTATATTAGATTACTAGCTGTCCCTTTCGGTTTCACTCGGGTTTATGGTTACTGCTTCGCTTCTATATGTCGTAGCGTGATGTAATATAGCCTATAGCCTTCCTCATTAAAGAAACTATCTATCACAAAAAGATTTTTTCAATTCGAACTAGTGGTTTCTGAGATTAGCGCCAACAAAGAAACAAACAAACTCTTTAGCATTATTTATTATACCTTATTTATATTTAGGTCAATAATAATCTTTATTGAGCAGTGATTATTGGATTTCTAGTAGTAATTAAGGATTGTCCTTATCCGCCGCTGGTGCGACTAATCCTGGATTAAAGCTGACTCCGCTTTTACACGTCTCGCCTCCATATTGCTATGTGTTTTGAAATCTTTGTTATTATTATATTTGATCTTAGATTATTGTTATAATTTTGTTCACAATCCTCATTAATTTTATAAACACATACAAATATATCTGTTAACCTTCCAAACTTGTTTTAAATTAATTTAATGGTGAACTTAAGAATTATTTTTAAAATAAAATTGACCTTATATTTTCAAAATCGCCTATAATGTAGTCATTGATACTATTTTAACAAGCTCCAACGCGATACTTCTGCTGTAAATTGGTGAGTTGGTTATCCTACTGATTCCAAATGATGCTGCACCATCATCATCAGGTCAAGGTTACATAACAATATTATTTCAATATCATTCACAGTATAGTAAATTTCGAGCTGGTCAGACCAGTAGAATTTACTCGGACCCTTTCAAAAGAAAAGAGCTGATAACCTTCAAACGTTCAAACAGATCTCCATAAATTATAGCTAAGAATGATCTCGATAATATCAACTTTCAGACAAAAAAAACGCATCAAAATTTGTAAATTCGTTAGGGAGCTACGATGCCACATACCCACAGATACACATGTCAAACATATAACACTCCTCTTTATAATGTCCTTCAAATGCAGGGTTAAAAAGATTCTAGGAAGAATACATTTACAAATGTATAACGATTACAATTATCTTAATTCTTCCTTCATACATCTGCTCTTGTATTCCTATTATTCAATCACTAAGATGTCGTGGTTAACATTATTAGCGGATTGTATTACAGGTAACTTCCCTCCATTAAAACGGGAACAAAGAAGGTCGGCTGAAATTAGGACATGTGGGAATACGCGTAATGAGCATATGTTTGAACTTTGACGAGTTATTCCCAAGGCTTCGGACGCGTGGAGTGGTAATTAGGGCAGATGACTATATGGAATATATTATAAATGTAAATATGGGCCATATTTTGTCTATAGAAAAAGTGACGTTCATTTTTTTACTTTTATTGTCAGTACGTTTTCTCTACCGCTGTCTTTCCCACTAGGCACTCTGGGCCCCGCGATCGATGGAGGCCCCATAACTCCTCTCAGATTATGGAGATTTGATTGATGAATTTGCGTCACTTAAACGTACCTCTTCAATCAATATAGATATTCTGTGAACGCTAAAAGTGGTACTTTTGGAATATAATATTTTATGTATGTAATTAAACATTCATTTTATGTTACAGTATATAAATAAAAGTAACACTTAAATAAATAAAAAAAATTACCTATTTACTCTTTGTAGTTATTTTAACGAATTAATCCTCTTTCAAAGTCATTTGCGCTCCATTATCCTTATGTGGCCAGGGTCTCTAATAAGTCAAAGTCAGTCCTGGTTCTCTCCCACTCTCTAGGTTAGATTACTCTGGCCCGATCGTACTAAAATAAGGAAAGAAAGAAAAAAGAAAAACTTTATTGGCAAACACACAGGATACAGAAATAAAAAAAAATAATGCAAAGTAGATAAAAAAAAAACAAATTAAATAAAGATTAAACAATATATATTTATAAAAAAGAAAAAAATATAAAAAACGGAATATTAGCCTTGTGTGCTCTCAAAAGAAGACCGCTCAGTTTATGAGGTTCTATGAAGCTCTGCTAATTTTTAGCTATCCCCCTTGTGGCCACGTAATGACATGAATGCGTATTAAAGATGATAAACATATGATGAATAATAACTAAGGTCATAACCCAACCCAAGTACAATAACAAAACTATGAAACGCGTGACCGAAAATTTTGGGCATAGCATATGACATGGCTTAGAATTGCTGTATGTACTAGGAGGAGTGTTGGAAAGTCTAGACCATACTTCGTCCTCCTGAGAGAAGCTCTGCTAGCTACGACCAGAGCAACGCACGGGAGCGTCAGCGGATGGGCATGCGATACCGCCACAACCTCTTCATATTCGTGCTGAGGACTGCCATTGTAGGGGTTTTAATGGCTGCAAATCTCCATATAACACGAACTCCCCTATCTAGAAATCGAATGTCCTTCGAAGACTTTTTCGAAAACAACAAGAAAAGCTTAACCATAAACATAAAAATATGGACTGGGCATCCCATTACGTGCTAAAACTAAACAGTCGAGTAAATGCAAAAAAGAGTAACAAATACGGTAACATTAGTTGTCTCTTTTCAGGATTTTGATTTTTCATATCACTATCGCTAGCACTACCAACGTTACTCTCAAGGGCGGATCCGGGAGGAGGGTCATGGGGGTCATGACCCCCCCTGGGCTGGGTCCAAGACCTAGGTAGAGCACTAATTATATTGTTAAACATGATCATAATTCACATGATTCTTATTTTTTTTGTCACAATATAAATTTTATGCAAGTGCCTTTAATATTTCATTAATTTAATATAATTTGTATGATTGAAGAACAAAAATATGCGGCTTAACGGATTTGAATAAAATGTAATACCTTATATACTGAATTCACAGATATGTTGGTTTTTATCGTGGATAGAAACGTTTAGTGATGAATATATAGATTATGTGTTGCTTGTAGCTAATATTTTTGTATTTTATTACAATTTAGATTAAACTTATTATTTTATAATATTATTTTTAATTTAAAATTAATTTAATTTTTAATTTATACATTTGATTTAAAACGAACTACAAAACGATTTTTGACTACGAAATTATAACCTTATATATACCTAAATCATGTATAGCTGATTTACCTCGATTAATACGCGGTTAGCTTAACCACCTAATTACAAAATTTATCAATTTGATCCCTCGAATGTTAATGGGGTGGTTTACAATAGCTTATAAAATCGTATACATCGCTATATGTGTTTCTTTATTATTAAGTACTTTTATTTTGACCATACTTTATATCTATACAGATAAATCAAATTTAAGTGTCTGTTTGTAATATTTATGTGTCTGTCTGCTTGTCCGTCTCTTTTTTTGTTCCGGCTAATCTCTGAAACGGCTGGACCGATTTTGACAGGACTTTCACTCGGAGATAACTAATGTTATAAGGGCTGTCTTACTTATATTTAAAAATATATATATTTACATCGATAAATGAATAAAAAAGATGTTTACGAAAACAAAATTCAAACCAATAAATTGTAAACAATATCCAATTCAGACAGGGAAGGTATAATGTATTATATAAACATAATTTTTCCTCAAATTAACGCGGTTGAAACCACGGGGCCAGCTAGTGTCCCAATAAAATGCAATTCACGTAATTAGTAAGTTTGAATTAGAAACAAATCAAGAACGTTCATGATGCAGTCAATTAACGATTCATTTGTAATAACATCGCTAATGTCAGTCATTAGTAATTTATGTACTAGATTCTTACTTCTGATATCATATAAGGAGATTTAATTTGATTATTTTGTTTACCAGACTTCAAATCATTGTCTTTATAAGTTTATACTTTTTTGAATCATTAAATAACAAGCAATTTAGTGTTATCTGTTATTTTTATTTAGAAATAAATTAATTAACAGATAATTTTGAGATGATTATCTATACTAATATTATAAAGCTGAAGAGTTTGTTTGTTTGAACGCGCTATTCTCAGGCACTACTGATTCGAATTGTTTTTTTTTTGTGTTAGATAGTTTATTAATTGAGGAAGGCTATAGGCTATATTACATCACGCTACGACTCATAGGAGCGAAGCAGTAACACACGGGACAGCTAGTTACAAGTATAAAAGTGGTTACTGTGATTTACCCATATAAGTTACATACTGTCGTGGCATTTCTTTTAGAAATTTCTAATAAATAAAATTCTATAATACCTACATCAATTGTATATGTTAGTTTTACATATCGTTGTCTTAGATTTTCGCGATTATTATTCATTGAATTAAAACTATTTTAAACGGATACAAATCGCGTATATTAATTATTTTTATCATCCCGACGTTTCGAGCACTTTGCAGCATTCGTGGTCTCGGATACACTTAGAGTTTTATTTCAATGTGTTAGTTTGTTTTTTTTTAATCGACATTTCATTACTATATTTACATTAAAATAATATAAATATAATAATAATGGGTATATAAAGTTTCCGCAACAAAATGTATTACATAAATGCTTTAGTTTAAGGAAACAAACGCGAAATGCGACTTTGTTTTATTATAGAAGTAAAGACCTTTTGTAGTTACTTATATATAATTTTTTTTATTTACACTTCTTTTTATCTCTTCGGTAAATTACCACACGTCGCGTCGCTTAGAAACTTTTTCTTTTCCAACGTCGAGTTATATTATCTGGCAACGTAATATCCCAAGCAATTCTAAAGCATCGGCGAGAATTACATTAGTAAGTTTTACTCTCGTAAATGTCCACTCTGTAACCTTGTAACAGTTACCTTACGAAAGCTATGGCTATCGAAAATAAAGGTACTGACAATAAATTCTTTCAGATGTAAAGCAATGACAAACAACTTATGTTAACCTTTATGTAAGAAAAAACTTATTAGAGTAATTCTTGCCTAAAAATTGACAGACTGACTGGCGCAGTGGTCAAAGCAAATGACTGAAGCGTCAATTGTGGCTGGTTTGATCACCACTCACGGCAAACATGTATTGACCATACGGATATGTTGACCATACGGTATGTGGTCACTGCAACTGTCTCAAGCGCTAACGGCCGCGGGTTCAATCCCCGATCACGGCAAATGTCTGTATTGGCCATACGGATGTTTGTCGTGGTCTCGGTGTTTGTGTTAGTGTTGTGAGTGTTTCCGGACCCCCGACACAAGATTACGCGATCTTAATGGGGCCGTTGAGTGTGTGTTGGCCGTTGTATTCGTTTATATTTATATTTATATGTGTTTGTGTTGTGTGTATTTAACCCTCGACGCAGTCGCGCGAAATTCTAATAGGGACCGTTGAGTGTCATGCAATTATTTAACAAATGATTTGTTGTGGGCTTCGTAGAAATGCTTAGTATCATATTTATGACGTTATGAATTATCTAATATGATGTTCTGTAGTTGTATTTTAATAGTAATTTATTTTAATGACCTGTCTTCTTTTTTCAATCTTAAATCTTCTGGTCATAAGTAAAATAATAACAGCAATCAATAATAAGGAAAATATAATTAGTTATTTATAAATAAACAATAAATAGAATATAATTAACACTGAAAAGAAAAAAAAACTAGATAAATTCGCTAAAATCTTAAAAGGACCCTATTGCCCTCTTCTATTTAAGTCACGTCACGCGAAAAAATCTACATAAATACTAATGAAACTCGAATATTGACAACTTATATTTTAACGAATTCGAACGAATTAATATGACGAACTTAAATAAAATTCTTTTAAACTGTCTTTCTTTATTTTGTTATGTGGCTTTTAGTTGTGCCAATTGTGCACATATTATTTCGCCAATGTCACGTGGAGTGGAGAAAACACGATGGAGATTGTTCGGTGGGGTCGAGTATCCAACCTTAATTAAATTTGGAAAACACCTTAAAATAGTGTAAAAGAATTAAAATCTTTTAAACTGTAATTAGTTTTCAGGGGATTATTAAAAAACTACCTCCGTTACCAACGTCCAAACGACACCGTCACGAACACATCATCATATTAATTACTAGCTTTGCACTGCAGTTTCACCCGCGTTAATGTGAGGAAAATATATGTTCCTATATTTAATAGTTACCTTGCCAACTTGAATTGGATATTTTTCACTATTTCATTGTTTCAATTTTGTTTTCGCGTCTTTTTTATTTATTAATTAAAACAAAATAAAAATAAATAAATATAAGTAAATAACATTAGCTTTCTGTGAGTGAAAGTCCCGTCAAAACCGGTCCAGCTATTTCAGAGATTAGCCATAACAAACAAACAGACAGAATGGCATAAAAAATATATTAAAATTGTTTTTTTATTAAGTTCCGTATATACTTCCTTTTATACGCATTTAGTTAAAAGCTGTTAATTAGAAATTACAAACGGACAATTCAATTTTATTTATTTGTATAAATAAGGATTACCTCTTATTTAGTAAACAAAATAACGAGTTAGTGTGCGTCCTGAGTGTTGGCGCCTCGCGAATGCATATCGCGCAACGTAGGGATTAAAAAGAATTATTAGAGCTGTTCGTTTTATTTATTTACTATCACATCAAATAATTAAAAAGGTAAATACAACATTCACAGAAAATCTACATTGATTAAAAAGGTACTCTTTTATTTTAAGAGGGGCAAAATCATCAATAACTTCTCTAAGATCTGGCAGGGACTATGGGGCCCCCATCGATGACGGGGCTCTGGGCTTGCCCAGAGTGGCCAATGGGAAAGAGGGATCTGAGCGCCATACGCCATCACTAAGGACCTACAACTATAGTCTATGGCATATTATCATAACGAATTGTTGTGAATTAGTTGACGTCATTTTAGTTCTGACATGATTTAAACCAAATTATTTGCTTATTCGATGTTATTAACCTTATTAATAAGTATTGATGAATTTCATGAAAACCTAAATTCCATTGTTATATTATGAACAAGATTAACTCGCAATATAATTATTACCTATAGTTAAACAAGAAATCATTTGTATTTTATTTTGTTTGTCGCTTGCATGACATTATTTTAATTCAAATCCCATACAAAATATTACGCGAAGCGAATATAACATTCTATATTATGTATAAATAAAAAAAATTAAAATAAATATCTTTTATTAGGCGTTCTTGCCATAGATTAATAATATTTTTTATGGCGCTAGTGATACAGCTTATTATTAAATCTTATATATTAAATCATACACTTTCCAGGGCGTAAAACGATCGTTTTTCTAAATTACCATTACACAAGAAATACTCCCTTTTCCTTCAAATAACATTGACGCTTGATTAAGTCTTAAAAGCGTTATCATTATTAATTGTCTAAACAACTCTTTAGATTCCCCAAATGCATGATTCCTAACGGCCATTGTCCTCTCGAAATGCGTAAAGCCTGTGAAAGGACCTTGGTGACTCACAATTCGTGGAACCATGACTACATGATCATGAAATATGTACATTCACCTACACTATGTTGGTATCAATAACATATTAGCAATGATGCGCTAATCGTGACAAATCGAATATGATCTCGATCTTCAATTTATGTATCAGATCGCAGGAGCAAATCGTTTGCTGTGAAACAACAATTGAGGCAACTCAAGTTTAATCAAAAGATTTAAGTCTTGCTTATCTTTCTTCTCTTTGAATATTATTCATGGTTATTTGACAATTGGACGCTGATAAGCAATACAGTGTCAAGACACACAGACTTTATTTTGAGAAAGTGGCATCTAAAGATGTCAATCCTATTCTTAACAAATTTCTTTGAAGAAGAATATATTTATCTTATATTTTCTATTTTTATAAAAAGTATATTGGATTAAAAGCAGGTTGCTATATGACTAGAATTTTTTTTCATAATATTAAATAGGTGACACAGTATCAGAATACATCAATATCTCCGAATTTGATTTGTGGGTTGACACATTATTGCTCATCAGCATCCAATTAGTAATCGAAATATCATGATTATGCCTTATCCAAAGAAGCCATTCTACTATTGAAAATACATTACTTAACCCACCTGTTCAAATGTCAAAGTTTTTCTAACAAAAGTAGGTTTCCTCGCAATGTTTTATTCCAACGCTGAGCACGAGATTAATCTTAAACATTAACTTTACTCTGAAAAAATTCAGTGGTGTTGGCCGGATGATCCCGCAACCATCAGCTAAGCTCTAAAAGTTTTATCACAGTAGATAGTGTTGTTGGTTTTTTCCTCATAAGTTCTCGGTCCCGAGAATTATGAATAAAATGAATTATGTTTACTAATAAGACGAGATAGCGCACTGATGTACGTATGTATAATACATTTTATTCATTCGTGATCGAGAATTTGTCAGTTGATGGCACTTGATGATTCATCTTCGATTTTCGATTCTCGATTGAGTCTTGAATAGAACTCAAGGGGTTTCCGATAGAACGAGAGACGATACGATACGATAACTACAAGCTTAAACCGTATTTTTTTCGATTCTTTATCAATTTTTATTCTCAACCCCACTGACGAATCTTCATCGCGTTAGCACATTGACTAGATATCATGTGTAGATTGGGCACAACTAAAAGTCACTAACCAAAGAATTGAATATATTTTAAAAGGGATCAATGAAACCATAGCATAACATACTTAAGAGAGACTGTACCTACACATCCAAGCCACTTGCAAGCTTAAGTAATTGATTTTAATCATATGGATCATGTGAAAGGCAAATTAGCATAGATATAATCGCGATGTGTCACGCGTGATTCAGACTTTATGGTAATCTTAGAAAAAAAAATAACTGGTCAAGTGCGAGTAGGACTCGCGCACCGAGGGTTCCGTACAAACTTATAGAAATCTATATAAGACTAACCCATCTACGCCATTTGTGGTCTTCATCATCAGTTCCAACATAAGTTACTATCAAAAATACCTAAATCGGTATACATTGTCCTATAATATTTGAGGAGTTCCCTCAATTTCTCCAGGATCCCATCATCTGATCCTGACCTGAAGACAATGGGACCACCTTGGAAGTATACCTTTTCAAACAAAAAAAAAATTTTGAAAATCGGTACCCAAATGGCGGCGTAATCGGCGAACAAACATAAAAAAAAATAAAATACAAGGTCGAATTGAAAACACTCCTTTTTAGAAGTCGCTTAAATATAATCACATATTATGTAAATATGGATCACGTCCCAAAAACTATTTTGAAACTACTTAGGAGCACTTTAATTTAAAACACGATCATGGATGCAATCCATGGAAACAAACACAAAATTTTATTTTAAGTACTAATACACCTTATACTTTCAACAAAAAAAAGTTATAGCGCGATTCAGGATACACCTAGCGCCATCTCTTGACAATTTCAATGAACTAACTTGTTGACTTTGACATTAACAACATAATTATAGTATATTTTATTCTCGTTTTATTTTTATTTATATTCTACTACACTCCACTACCCCTGCACTACGTTCGTAAAATATTTAGATTTACATTATCAATCAAAATATCGAAATATATATTAGTGTTGCCAAGACGAAAATAATTAGTCCTTAATTCGAACAAAACTAATTGTTTATTTATAAATAACTAATTATATTACTAATAACCAGAAGACTTATATGTGTAGATAAATAAGTAAATTAAATAACTCGATCTGTTTGAATTTAATTTTAAAATTTTCGTACTAAGTCAATACGAGTACTTAAATCAAATCGCGTGAAGCTCTTATATTGAATGTTATATACGTAATGACGTTATAAATCGACGATAAAACTTTTAAATGAAAAATTATTTTATTATTTTTAGCGCGTTTAAATAATAATTAAAATAAAAAAATATATATTAATCGAGCAGAATTATATCACAGTTAATGTCATAATGTTGTAATAATAATGGCATTAGCTGTACGCTGCATCGCGCTATCATTTTGTTAGCTGCGATATATAGATTGCATTGCGTTGTTTATAAAAGTTTGCTGCTTTTTAATGTTTTCGTATTGATACAAATTTCTTCTCAGTGTTCGTAAAATTGTTTTTTTGACCATGGTCAACTTCTATGTTAATTTGTTACAAGTACATATAATTTTAATTCTAAGATTAATATATTTTCCGCTTGATCAATTTACAACTTGATACATTTACGCGTTCCTGAGAAAAAGGTTGAAAGACAGACGTACAGACTGACAGACACACGAACAGAAATTTACAGTTTTCGGATTTTTTTCTTTATGTATACTAAAGGACCTTGCTCCTGGCCAAATTTCATAATGCTTGGTCAATGGGAAGTACCCTATAGGTTTTGATTCCCTTGCGAAAACGTTAAAAACGCTATCATACTTAAAATATGTGATATAAATGACCGTAACTTTTGATTGCGTTAACTTAGAAGTTTGATTTTTTCACAGCTCTTAGTAATTATAACTCTGAGTACTTGACGTTGATAAAAATTTGTTACCTTCACGCGTTTCTGAGAAAAAGGTTGAAAGACAAACTTACAAACAGACAAACATACATACAAAAATTTACAGTTTTCAGATTTTTTCCTTTATTTGTACCATAAGATCTTACTTCTTGCCAAATTTCATTGTGCTAGGTCAATGGGAAGTACCCTATAGGTTTTGATTCCCTTGCGAAAACGCTAAAATGGTCAAAATATACGACATATTTTCCATTATCTTTTGATTGCGTTGACTTAGAACTTTAATATTTTCACGGCCGCATGTCATCGTAGACTTGAGTATATGATATTAATTTCAATATGATACGTCTATCCATTTCTGAGAAAAACGGGTTGACATCCCGACAGACAGACAGACAGACAGACAGACAGACAGACAGACAGACAGACAGACAGACAGACAGACAGACAGACAGACAGACAGACAGACGGACAACAAAGTGATCCTATAAGGGTTCCGTTTTTCCTTTTAAGGTACGGAACCCTAAAAACGAATTAAAAAAACTTTGACTCTTTACATTTGATGAGACTTAAAATTTATCGAAATCGCTCTTATATTTTTAATTAAGGTTTTTTTCTAAACCGGTTTATTTGTTTTTACTCTATTTATATGTCTTGATTTTACTGTGAAGGTACCCATAGTACGAATTGTGATAATTTTATATTGAACGGTATTTGTTGACTAATTTTGCATATATTGACTGGCAGCGCCTCTAGCGAGAATTTCGGTAAAGGCGCTGCTAGTCAATGTATGAAAACCGATCAAAAATTACGTCTTCGAAAGCTATCAAAACTCATACTAGAGGTATCGTTTTTTACCGTTAGTGTAATCTATAAAAGACTCTTTACTCTCAATTATCAAATAGACACTAATAGGACTATGTTATTATCGAATGTTTATGAACGTGTTAAATAAATACGTATTGCGTGTATATATGTATATAGGCACATAAACGTGCTACATAGATTATGTAATATCTCCTGCAAATCCATTTGTTTTTGCCTTGGTCATTAAAGCCATAAACCTAAGAATCCCTACCCTATTCCTCGCCTTACGTCCTAGTAATAATATAGCCCACTATTTTAGCTTTATATTAATATCAATTAAATATGTCTTTGGTTTATTATGAGTAAGCAGTTAGCAGTTATGTATTATCATTTGTTATGTAGGTACGTGTAGTTATCTCAGTTTTTTCTTAATAGCGTAATGTGAAGTTTTTATCTTTTTTCCTGTCTTAATCGTTTTGTACTCAAGTTTTATAATAGTTCTTGTTTTAATACTACCTACGAGTATAATTTGCTATCATTATTTTAAAAT
This sequence comes from Hypolimnas misippus, assembly GCA_037950945.1. Taxonomy (NCBI): domain Eukaryota; kingdom Metazoa; phylum Arthropoda; class Insecta; order Lepidoptera; family Nymphalidae; genus Hypolimnas; species Hypolimnas misippus. Next base: position 13,435,171 of record JBBEEQ010000023.1, read on the forward strand.
ATTTCCTTTATTTAAGTATTTAATTTTATTAATATATATTTTTTGGCTTAAGTATTAAAAGCAACATCCCTAGTGTTGCAGATGCACAATAGCGATAGTGACCACTTAACATCAGGTATTATTTGCTAATTTGCATTCTTTTTATATTAAAAAAAAAATAAAAATTTTGTACTCAAATGATTTCTACAATACTACTTTGCCTACTATACTATGATTCTCTTAGGCATAGGCCTACGTTCTTTGGTCGTCTGTCTGTTCGTCTTTAAAGGGATATAACTTTTGAACTACAATTTAGCCAAGCGAGAGTCGGGTATTAGGTCTACAGAACCGTCAGTGCGTGAGTCGCGTTTTACAGTTTATTTTTACATTCATTTTTTAAATACTGTTAAGTTATCTCTGGAGTTCTAGTCACTAGTTTACTTGTAATTATAAATATATTTCTGAGAGTGAAGCCGAGCGATCTTTCCGAGAGAGGGTGCGTACTGCTATACAACTGATCAACGAACTACCATAGACAAATACAGTATTATTAACTTTTATGGTATATTACAAATACAAATACTAATATCTATTACTGTTACTAATTGAATAAAAATTTTATACCCGAATTACTTTTTTTTTTAATACATTTAGGTATTATATATAACATTGTAATTATATTCTATAAATTTCCTCAATAAAGGGGTTAATAGACGCAAGTGATTTTTCTAATCGATCTGGTATTTCCCGAGAATAACGCGGTCAAACAAACGAACTCAGCTTATTATATTAAGTAGATAGGTATAACAAAAATATTGGCTCATGCTTACGTCAAACCACATAAATTAATTGAAGCTATTTTTATTTGTCAAAATTAATTCCAAAACAATATTTATAAATAAAAACAAAGACGCACATACTGAATTCAAAATTACCCAACAATTTTATCGTAAAACAATTTTCCTCACTGAAAAATAAATTAAAACCGCTAACCGTCATGCATTATCGCTTTCATTACGTCATAAGTACAACAAATAAAAATGATTAAGTGCGGGTTGTCGCCAAACCATAACCAGCACACACAAGGTCGTGTAAACGTTGTTATAATGATTAACCAGGCACAACGAGCTTCTCTTCGTCCCGTATCACTCATTAATATCAGGAAATGAAGAGCCAATTACAGGTGTGTGAGGGGTCAACGTGAATTGGCCGATAAGCAAGTAAAACGCCCACAGCCTGAATATCCACACCGCCATTGGTATTGCGCGCGCGTCGCTTGACACATTTGTTGATTTTTCGAACGGTTTCCGTAAACATCTATTACTTTTTTAATTTAGTTTCTGAGTGCAGTGAACTGTGTTTCTAATTTTTAAATTTATTACCATTGGATTTATGCTGAATCACGGTATTTATTTATTTTTTATTATAAAAAAGTATTTCGTGGGCGTGTAGATTTTGCATAAATTAAATAATGTATCAATAATAATACTATTTCAAGCATACATAATATTAAAGCATGTCCTTAGCAACGCGCAAGATAATTTGCACAAATATTTCACAGGACTTAAAAGAAATTACATTTAAACTTGCACGTTTTTTTTATTCTTTAATTTTTTTGCAACCCCATATTACACTTTACTTTTTAACGAATACAAATAGAATTAAAAAGGTAAAAATGTTTGTTACTTTTATTATAAAACGATAGAAATTAAATTAAGTGACTTATATATTTTACGAATACTTATCGTATGTTACCGTTAAACATGTGCAGCTTGTTGTGCATGTTTTTATGAAAATGTCACGGGACCAATCGGACGGTATACTCTTTCAAACAAAAAATAAATAAAAATCGGTCCAACCGTTTTTGACTAATCCGTAAATATACACAAAAAATTACTTGAAAAACTTACTATTTAGAACTAGTAATAGGCAAAATAGCCCGTAACACCTTTAAGAAGATGCAAAAAATTCTTTGCTGTCGAAACCTGAAATTACATTTGCGTATCCGTCTTCTTAAATGTTACATCTGGCCCGTCCTTCTTTACGGATGTGAGACCTGGACTATAAAAGAAGAACTTAGAAAACGTATCGAAGCGTTCGAAATGTGGGCATACAGGCGCATGTTGGCCATAAGCTGGACAAAAAAGGTTTCAAATGCGGATGTTCTGCGACAAGTCAACCAAAAACCCGAACTTTTGCATACCGTCAAGACGAGGAAAGTCGCTTATCTCGGACATGTGCTTAGGCATGAGAGATACGAACTCCTCCAACTCATTATGATGGGAAAAGTCGCCGGTAGAAGAGGTGTCGGTCGTAGAAGAAAGTCATGGCTACGGAACATCAGAGAGTGGACTGGAATTGCGAGTGCTGCCCATCTTTTTCACCTCGCACAAGATAGAGAAAAGTATGCGGAGCTGACTGCCAACCTTCGCTAGTCGGAGAGGCACCTTAAGAAGAAGAATAGGCAAAAAAAATCTTCATTCTTTTATATAGTATAGATCATGTTAATTTATTCTTCTTTTTTTCAAATTAAAGTAAAATATAAGATAGTCACAACCTATGTTCTATTCATTCACATTTGATATAAATAACAATAACAATTAAACAATAGAATGCTAAATAGCCATTAAAACAATACAAAACAAGCGGTCATTGGTCTGATGTTTCTTACAATTGATATTAGTTTCGCCCATACAATACTCAATAACTTACTCATAAGAGAGAAGCTGTGACCGCAACCTTGCGTGTTGTGATCTTTGGAGATATGTTTTATTTTTTTGAATTAAAAATATTATTCATACGAAATAATGTAAACTAAGATATGATTTACATAACTTAAAAATACTGCTCTTATACTCCTATACAATGATGTCCTAACTTCCTAATAGAATGCCTTAAAACGGATTTTCTTAGATTTTTGCGATTAATACACATTGAAATAAAACTTTACAACCATTTATATATCATAGTCAGTCTATCGCTGTATAGTGTTCAAAATATCGCGCGTTGGGATAACAAAAATTAAATAATATGATTTAAAAATATATTTGAAGAATGTCTTAATACTTGTAGGTATGCCTTCGATTTTTTATTGTAATATATCTTTTATATGTATGTATTATATACTCTATATAGTTAATGATATTATAATTACGAGGATGATTGAGACATGACTTGCTTAGCTGCTTAGCAATGATATCGTTTATGTGAATGGGTGATATATGGTTTTTAGTTTAAATTCTCAGGAATAATGTTAATTGAATAAATTGCATTCTATGCCATTTTAATATATCCTGAATTACTGTAACAATACACTATACTGCCATAATACGAAATATTGAAATTAATAAACCCATTGAGACTATAACTAATCCGATATTAATTATATTCAATAAAACTTCTATAGAACAATGAACATAGCACCTAAACATAACAAAAATAACAATAGCCAAACAGAGGTACGTGATAGCTTAATGCAATAGAATTATGATTTCTTCCCATCTAGCGTCTAAAGTAGTCGTTTCTGTAATATTATTGTCAACAATAATTAATAATATATTAATAAAAGGAAAATAATAATTTAAGTTCCAAACCAAACGAATTTCCTCCGAAATACCAAGTCCATTAGTGAAAGGGTGGTTGTGGTAATTAAAATCAAATTATTCATATATAGTAATATCTTTAGGAATAACTGCCGATTTATCGTCGTCTTAACCTGCGCTTTTAATATGATTCTTAATTATCTTTAAATCGTTTGTTAATGATACGTCTAAAGCTGCCAGTTTTGTTTTATTCGACTTATTAACGATGTTAAAATTAATTACTATTTAATAACTATTTCAATGGCATGTGTATAGTAAAATTAAGATAAACTTTGCTTTTTGCTAATTACTTGACATTAAAATAATTGGATGAGTAGTAGCTGATAAGCAATAGTGTTTCAAACCACACGGACTGCATTTTGAGAAAATGGCATCTAACGATGTCAAACCTTAATAAATTATTTTATGTTAAAAAGGATAATTAATTAAAAGGAGATTGATATATTTAATATATTGTTAAAGCAGAAGTTTTTCAAATATTTGTGATTACTATAAAAATTGCAAAATATGTAACGCACTTGAAATTCGAAACATTAATTATGAAAACTTTTCCAAATTGAGTAAACCCACTGAAACTTAATAACCAATCCGAATTAATTTTATTGAATAAACCTTCTATTTAACGTAAGCACATAATAATAATAATAATAACGTTAGTCAAACAGAGGTATATAATAAAAAGTATATAGCTTAATGCGAAAGAATTATGATTCCTTCCCATCTAGCGTCTAAAGCAGTTCTGTAGTACCCGCCGTTCTCTGAACTAGCTCATCACAGGGAAATACAAAACGTCGCTTAACGGTGGAATACTGCATGTTGACAAATTTAGACGACGAGTGTAAGGTATACTTACCAATATACAATCATATTCCTCTTAATTAGTATATTTTACTAGCAGTTCTCTGCTACTTCGCCCGCGTAGACTAGTAATTTGATAACCAACAAACTCACAACCCTATTTTTAAACCCTTAGGAGATGGATTTTCAAATATCATTTCTTAGTGCACACTTACGAGTTACGATATATAAGGAACGTTTGTACAAAACTTCATATTTCTAGACCCAGAGATTTAGGCTCTGCGTTGATCGATCAGACAGTCAATTTTGTCTTATATATATAAACCATGAGAAGTAGTAAAATTACAAATTTACTATAATGAATAAAAGCATCAATTTTATTGCAATAGAAAAATGGTAACTCCCTTCTTAGCATATAGTAGGTAATTTAGTACAGGGTTTTTATACTTTAGCAAATATCAAACGAAATATCAAAGAAAAAACTGTTCTAAAACCACCTTTACAAAGAAACAGCAACCATTGTTATTGAACATGGAATACTTGATGTGTGAAGTCATCGGACAGGTGTGCACAAGACATAGTCATAAGAATTATTCTTTATGGTATTGAATTTGCTACAATCATTCATCACGGTTAATATATTTATAAATTCCCAAGAATCCAATTCAATTTCACTTCGAAAGTGGAATTACCGACCAAAATTTAAAAGAATGCATCATATAGATTTTTTCCTCAATTTAAGAGTTGGCTACGTCATAGCTACACGTGCAGTATGAACTTCACCGATAAGTATTTTGATACCGTACCTGCCATTAAATTTTGCTAGGTTTATTGCACAATCAACTTCATGCCTTCATTTAATTTAATATTAATAAACATAAAAGTACAAAAATACTTAGTATTAATTACGAAAATATGAAGTTTATATGCGTTCACCACTCATTGGAAAACAAAATTATCAAAAGATATAATCTTTTGTAATCAAAATACATAGTTATTACTATAACCACAAAAATCCATTAAATTCAATATTTTTCCTTTCAATAAAACATGTTTTATGAGAGTTCCACGCGAAGAGCTTGGTCAACACTTGGTTTCCCTTGAATAAAAATGTAGAATATCAAGTGGTCCATTGATAAAAAATAACAAAGATATGATATTTTTAATATATAAATTACACATTATATGATATAACTGTATCTAAAAATATGCAAGTAGAATTGGTTTTTATTGAATCATTATTTTCTGTAATGAATCTTAAAAATTATTAATATAATGTCAATTCCTTCTTCTTCTTACTATGACTGCTTATTATTAAAAATTAGATGATTATAGGCTTCAAGCTATATGAGTGTGAATATTTCAAAGCCAATGTGTTGTGTTTGTGCCAATGCCAAGGTTAGATCAAATCACGGAAGATCAACCTCGTGTAGGTTAATAAGAACGATACGTTGTCTTCAATTTAAAGATGAAAATGCTGTTCGCGAAAAAATGTTGTTTTTTTTTTTGAATTTTCGTGAACTTTATTTAAATTTCAAAAAAGAAAAGAATAATAAGTAAAAAGAAAAGACGTAATTGTTATGTTTCGTAAAAACAATAAATTAAAATCAAAATAAAAATTATTTTATAGCGCACAATAAAATGGGAAATAATTTTGACACAATTTTTTTATTAAAAACAAATATAATGTATATATTCCTGCTTTCGGTTTGGAACTTTCAATTTCAATAGACAAAAATCAAACTAATTGCAAAATATTGCAACTTAATACACCGGACATTTTATTAAACAACAAATTAAGCAGTTAACCTGCAACATACTCGAAATTAAATTAAACATACTCGAAGTTCAATAGCCATATTAAAAAAAATGTTTTTGACCAAAAATATTTCGTCTTTTTATTATTTTGTATCCAATGTGTGTGGCTTTTAATCTTATATACATACTAGCTAATACTCGCGACTTGGTCTGTGATGTCTGATGCCTACGTCATAGTAGCTTAAATGTATGCAAAGTCTAAGCCCGATCGCTTTAAAATTGATAAAGTTTCATACAAACTTTCATCCCCTTGGGGGTAATTCAAATTTTATCTCCTTGAATTCAATTCCCCCGAATTGATCAAAATCCTTATATATTATAACATCTACCTGCATGCCAAATTTCAGCCCGATCCGTCCAGAGATTTGGGCTGTGCATTGATAGATCACTATGTCAGTCAGTAACCTTTGAGTTATATATATTAAGATGTATATCAATACAAATTAATAATATTGAAGTATCTGTTTGTAATTTCAAATTACAGCTGTTCAATTAAATGCATGTGAAATTTATATAGGGTACTTAAAAATTTTTGTCTGTTTGTTTGTTTGTTCCATCTAATCTCTGAAACGGCTGGACCGATTTTGACGGGACTTTCACTCAAAGATAACTAATGTTATAAGGAGTAACTTAGGCTAATTATATTTTTAATATTGTACTTATTTTTATAATAAATAAAAAAGAGGGTTACTCGAAAACAAAATTGAAACCAATAAAATAGTGAACAACACACGACTCAAGTAGCGAAGATAAACATTATATAAATATTTTTTTTTTTAACTCAAGACCGGTTTGTCCGATTTTGTGATATTTGATTTGATGGATGTCTCCGCTCTTAAGACATGACCTAATACAAAAAATAGAATCTATTTAAAAACATCTTGCACAATATAAAAAAAAAAACCTACAACTAAACTGTTTGCAACTAAATTTTAGAGTCAATACAAAAAGTCTTGTTCCTCATTAATAAAAAAAAACATAAAAACTAAACAAAAGAAAAAAATAATAATTATAGATTGAATACAAAAAATCTTGCTGTTCATTATTAAAAAATAAGAAGAACAATATAAGAAACACAAGCTAATGCAGCTAAAACATTAGATTAAATGTTTGTTACTTGTAACGGCGTTATCTCAATGTCGCCCGCATACAATTCGACACGCGGCAGGTGTACGATACAGCGAACATTAGACAAGGTTTAGGCTTTATCGGTATTCCTACAACGTTTCCAGCAGTAGAACTGCATTTTAATTTGTGAGAATAAAAGGATGGTTTTTTTTTTTGGGTAGAACCTCCTTATCCATACCAATATTATATATTTAATGATGTTATGTAACTATAGATATATTCTTATCCCATGGATTTTGGCACCCGAACGCCGAACACTTTGGACGACGTTGTCTAGCAACCATGTAACATAGGTACTTATATATAACTCTAAAATATGTATAAAGGTAAAAGTACGTAACTCGGACTGTGAAATAAAAGCTTGTACGTAAAACCCATAATTGCTCAAAAAAATAATAAGGCAGGAATTCGCAGAAACCATTCGTGTATTTTAATAGCATTTCTAGTATTTACACACTACCTTTAAGTTTCTGATAAAAAAGTACCTATGGGTTTTTTTTGGGTGCAACCACGTTATTACTCGTATATCATGGCAATCTTTTCCTCATTCCGCTTAAAATGTACAATAAGTAGTCTATACGCGCGCTTTCCATTGCTTTAATTTCAATGACTTTACGGTGCATATAGGTGCATATATATTTTAACATAGCGATGTCTCTCGATTATTTAAAAACGGCTTGACCGCGGTGATTTATTTTTACGTTTCAAAGAGTACACTTCAAAATTGGTCCCAAATACACAGTACATATTATATTCAAATTGGTTCTGTAATTTGGTTTTAAAAATAACTGGAATGCGTTTGAAATTCAAGAAACGGAATTACGGATTGTGCTTTTAAAGTCGGTTTCAAGACAGATGTGTTTATCAGTCTATGTATGTATCTATGTATGTATGTGGGTACTTTTGTGGCACTATTAACCGCACGACACGTCATTTGATTAATCATGACGGTGTGAATGTAATAGATAGAAAGCATACAAATTTAGAAAAATCGAAAATGACCGATTTTTGGGCGCCTTAAAGAATGAATAAATCAGCCAAGTGCGTGTCGGGCCACGCACAATGTAGGGTTCCGTAGTTGTCAGAATTGTCAAGATCGGTCAAGCAATCTTCGAGTACCTATTTTCGTAAAAAAGTTTACGACGAACTGGGAATTTCCTTTTTAAAGTCAGTTTAAACAATATACGTACTTACAATTTTAAACCTTTTATTATTATAAAATTATTTTAAATTTCTCTTTATATTTCGAGACTAAAATATTTTTAATGTAAAATGAATGTTTGAATGTGAATTATACTAACGATTTTGAACTTTATATGTTCGTCGATTATTTATTATTCTAACACTTGTAAAATATACTTAGCGCCGATAATTTTCCTTCCTGATTAGCGCCTATGAAATTTATGGAGATTTGGTTGAAAACTTCATAAGCGCGATTCAGAATCACTCGCGACATGTTTTATTGAGACATTGTTTTATACCTTATTTTATATTTTATTTTAATTTAAACTTATTACATATTTATTTATTTATTCATTTAAATTCATATATTAATTTAAAATTATTAATATTTATATAATGTGATGCTTTAAAAAGTGAAATATTTATTTTTACTTAGATCATCTATAACTCGATAACCATAAGAACCCACATAGCCGTGATAATTTTCCTTTTAAATTCATTATATGTACCACTATCGTGAATTTTTTCATATTTTTAGACGCAGCAGTTTAGTGGGTAGAGGGGGGGGGGACACTTGACTCTAAGAAAAATTGATACTTCAAAGCTTAATATTTCGGAAACAGTTCGTCGTTCGGAAAAAGTGTTTTCCCACACCTATAACATTTTTAAAAGACCTATCTAACGATACCCCACAACATGGGATAAATGAGAAAAAAAATTTTTGGTCTCTCTTAACACATAGGGAAGACACCCCGAAAAAAAAATATTTTTAAGATTTTATTGTACGACTTTCTCGGCGTAATTCATATGTATACTCATACCGAATTACAGCTTTCTGGTATTAAGGGTTTCGGAGCAAAGCCGCGGACAGACAGACAGACAGACAGACGGACAGACAGACAGACAGACGGACATGGCGAAAGTATAAGGGTTCCGTTTTTTACTACGGAACCCTAAAAAGAATAAAAAGGAAATTCTACGAATTCTCTCAAGTAGGATATCGTTGAATAGATGTATGATTATTTAAAAATTATTATTAGGTTTCTGATAATCGTTTTTCAAACGGAATTGTCGTTTAGGATCTATAACAATTAAAAATAAATAGTAACGATTCTCGCTCACAGACAGAACTATTATAGATACGGTAATCGCAGTCGGGTTTTGATTTTTTTTTATCAATAAACATGTTAAAATAAGTCTTGTTGTGTTTCAGAATGACAAAACTCAGCCATGTCGTTATCGACGAGTCGTCAACAGTTCCTAGCGTACGAGTCCCATAGAGATGACGACATACGATACGCAAGGAAGGGAGGAATATTTATTTCGACTTGTATTTGCATCAGTTTTATCATATTCGCAGTATTAATTGCTGTTCTCGTCGGCATAATTGTTTATTATATAACATATTTTAGGGTAAGTTTTATCCGGTTGCTATTTTTATAACGCGTACGTGACCTCGGACGCGTCAACGCAACTTTAATTATGGAACCTTAATTAGGTATGCGAAATATATTGGTTGTTATTTTCAGCGGGATATTCAATTTGGACTATCCTTGAATTTATACAGTCGGTGTGATGTTACTCGTTACTTAATTTTTGATTGGTCGTAAACAGAAATTACACTTGTAAGTTTTACTCTTGTAACTGATAATAAACAACTGTGTAACAGTTAACCAATGAGTCTCAATAAATATGTCACTGACACTAATTTATTTTAAATTATTGATAAACATTTTTTGTAAATATTATGAAAATATATAATCAAAACTTATAAGTGCAATTCGTAGAAATGTTTAAATGTTTAATGTAATTATCAGAATAATGACTCTATATTTAATGTTAAGTGCAAATTTATTAAATAATGCTATTGATAAACTAATTTCCTTAAAGCTTAAGGAGCTTACTCTTTAAGAATTTAACAATTTAAGATTCGATTTGAACATTACGTTAAAATACTGCCTTGCTAACTGACTAGCATTATTTTGTGCATATAGTTTCATTTAGGTGTTTAAAAGTGTTGTACTCCTTATATTTTTAAATCGTACACATGTGTTTTCCACGATCCAAGACATTGATCACGAGACATAAGCTTTTTTCTCTTATTCTTTCTACTGATCAATTAATTAATATAAAAATTTAGATGAGCCTGGCAATAAAGTATGTTTAGCTATTATTTTTAATTCATTTTAAATAACATATACGATACAAATAAATAACGGAAAAATATATTTTTTGAATATATTTTTGTTCTTTCAAAAACAAGTTGTTTACAAACTGTTATGTAAACAGAATTTTCGAAAATATTTTTAATATTCCATATATCTACTTACTATCTTTTTGAATTTATAGACAACTGTAAAAGTTAACATAATTTAATGCAATAATTCTATTAAAAATAAAAAGAAAAGGAAATTAAAAATAACTATATTAAACCTAAGTAACTATCGATGTCACAGTGAGGCAAGGTGCCCAAAACACTGGCAGCATTACCTCTTTGTATGGCCAGACTGATATGCTGGCCAAGGTAGCCGCCAGCCCTTCGGTCACCTGTGGTTTCGACGAGGCGGGAAGACAGCTCTTTGAAAAACTTTTTCGCTTCCTCGCCCCAGGACCCCATGGTTTCAACGGCAAACGGCACAAATATGAAACTCCTTTCAATGTTTTCGTATTTGCGCCGCTTAACATTTTCAGCATTGGATGCCGCTGCTCCCACCGTTAAGGAAGTCCCTCGTATATGTGATGCAGCCAATGTATCGACACAGGTAGCATCCCATACAAGCGACCTCCCCAGCCTCCACGGAACAAGCGTCATTCCATCAGGTCTCTTGCCATCACTGCGTACTAGTCCGTTAGGTTCTAGTACCGTCGGAATTTTAGCGGTGACAAGAGACCGACGAATGACACTGTTCAAGGAAGCATGACGGGAGAAGCGGCCTGCGCTTTTTATGCATGATAAACCATGATGTCCATATTCGTCTGCTGCCTCACCACAGTGACACCGATGTGGCTGATAAATTTTCGCGCCTAGCCGGAGACCAACTGAAACAGTTAGTGTTAAGTGGTCTAAAAGAGTGCCAACATGAGGAGACGGGAGAGCATGAAGCCAGTAACCAGATTCTCTCGTAGATACAGCAAGAAGACGGGCCTGATCTATGGCGGAAGGTGCAGCATCAATTAATGCTTTGAGCCGATCTGCACAAAGTAAGTCATCCCACTGCCTTTGAGAGGATAAGATTACTGGTTCTTTACTAAGGCAAAGCAATTTAAATGCGTCTCTGGCTTCAACCAAATACGACAACTCTATGGAACCCAAAGAAGGGCTGATAATATCCCTAAAGAGTTTTGTCGAACTAAAAGCTGAAGCCAGAAAAGCAGGCAACGACACACTTGAAATTTTGCGAATACCCAAACCACCGTATCTTATTGGTAAAGAAGCCTGCTCCCAGGCCGTATCACTTAGATCACAATTTAAAATTTTCGTAAGTACTTCTTTAATGATGTTATCTAAATTAAGAAGTAAATTGCTAAATTTCCAAAGAGGGGAGCAACGTAAAAAATATGAAAATTTCGGGCCAAAAAGACAATATCTTACTATAAAAAGAGCCATATGTGAATTTATTTGATATAGGCGGTCCGAAACTTCATTAAATTTAGTAGACTGGTCAAAAATAAAATTTGGGATAGAAGCATCTAAAACGGGAGCTCCTAGAAGATGTAGTGAGTCCTCACTTAAAATTTTAATACCCGGAGCCAAATTGTTAAACTGTTTTATGATCATATCCCTTCTTGTTGACGAAATATGATCTGAAATAAATAATTCGCATTTTGAAAAATTAAATTCTAAACCAATATTTGAAAATTGTTCAAGTAATTTAGAAAAATCGTCTAAAACGGTTGTCACTTCACCTCCCAAGGTACCGTCATCTAAATACCAAATGTTTAATTTTGAACTTAAAGCTGTAATAAGTGGCTGGATAGCCAAACTAAAAATTGCAGGTCCTAGCGGGTCTCCCTGTTGACACCCTACCGCAGAATTTAAAACATTGTCACGATATAGTAATTTTGAATTTCCCCCGTAACATTGCCAAAGATATGGATATATTTTTGGAATTTTGTTTTTAACTTCAGAGAGGAGTGCATTACGACAGATGGAATTGAATGCATTTTTTATGTCTACTTTTAAAAGAACCTCCCCTCCAGAGTTTAAGAGGAAGGTGCGAGCCGCATGGACAGCAGCTTCACACCCCCCCTTACTACCAAAGCCTAACTGTACGGGTTGGAACATGGTAGCCAAATATGGAGATATTTTACGACAGCAAATTTTGGAGACGATGCGTCGGATAGTAGAACCTACCGCTATCGGACGGATGCCACCATCCTTTTTGATAAGGGCACAGAGATTTGCACCATATAGAATTTCTGTAAAATACATATATAAAAAGTACTACGTATTTAGATAAATCATATTTCAAGGTCGTTGTCTGCGTTTTTGTGAATGACTAGAACTTATCAGGATGGCCTTTGACATTTGATTAGAAAAAATATAACGTCAAAACTCAGAGTACACCGTTGACAACAACAGTTTACGTTGAAGGTTGGAGGTGTATTGTCGTGCTTAATTTACGTATTAACAATGTTAAATTAAAATTTATAATAAAAGTGAAACATATAATATTCCCGGTATCAATGGGATTAACCAATATGTGATATAAATAATTTATTATCGACATTATTTTATCTAATAAAAATTTCATTTAATATTATTAAATTAATTTCATAAATATTCTTCCAAGTTTCGACGAAAATGTATACTTGTTTATTTTATTTTTTGTTTTATTTAGTGATTTGTGATAGTAAAAGTGTAAGTTTATGTGATAAAAATATATTTATAATAACGGACTCGAAGCTTATGTTCAATATATTACGAATATTACATTTAAAAATTAATTAAATATTTTTTTATTGTAACCATAATAGCATATGTTTTTAAACTTCTATATAGCAATGGATTACGTAAAAAATAATATTCGTAATATACTGAATAGTGCAAATGATTATTTTTAAAACTTTTTTTTGTTTGCGAATAATTCATAAGTAAGCATTGGAAAGATAAATAGTAAATTTAACATACTAACTTTGTATATTATGTTTATAAACATAGATAGTCAATAGACTTTTTGTGAACTTTTACTTTAAGAAAACTTAACTTAAGTAACATTAATTAATTTTGGAGATTAAAATAACAAAAAGTATGTTTTGTTGCATTGAGTATTGATTCCGTTACCCCCAATTTCAGTTCCTGTAGTAATATAAAGCTGCTAGTCCTAGGTCTTAATAGTAAACATTTATTAATAAATGTTCTTTGGATTTTTTCAGGTGTCACAACAATCTGGTGAATTTTGGGATGATTCTAAGCCATTTGGACTAGCCGATTCATCACCAGACCTTCGACTCCCAACATATGTAGTACCTAGTTTCTACAGATTAAAAATAAAAGCCGACTTAGAAAACTCCACATTTATTGGAGACGTGTACATAACTATCAAAGCTAATAAAAGAGTTAAAGAAATCATCCTCCACTCGAAGAATCTCACTATTGATGAAAATGTAACATTAACTGAACAAATATATGAGAAAGTGGAAACTTTACATACAGCAAAGAAATTAAAAAGAGAAATATCAAATGATAGTACAATTGAAGAAAATGTGACAACAGTAGCCAATGAGCTGAGTATATCTAACGATACTGAGGGGATAACAACTCAGACATCTGTAGTTCAAGACACAACTCCATCAATTGATACCCAAGTAACTCATAGTCATGTTCGTAATATCAAAATTAGCTCCATCGTCTTTGGTTCTGGTGACAGGCTTATCCTGTCTCTTGGTTCCCCGCTCACACCGGATGTGGATTATACTTTACAAATATCATTTTCTGGTAGCATCCAGAATTCATTGACCGGCTTCTATAAAAGTTCTTACACGGAAAAGAATAATGATGTCAGGTGATTATATTGATGACTTTTTATCTCTCAATAAAAATATATATACAGATTGTTAAATGAAAACAAACATTTTAGTGCAATAAAGAACTAAAAACATCTTGATAATGTACAAAAAGATTTGTTAAGTGACATATTTTGTAAATATTCACACATCTGATAATGCGATTCACAACTTTCAATTATTTATATTTTTATTAATACTGTTACAGGCAACTTGGAGTTACACAATTTGAACCAACCTCAGCTAGAGCAGCTTTTCCATGCTTTGATGAACCCGCCTTCAAAGCAAAGTTTGAAATCAGTATTGGACACAGACAGAACATATCTGTACTCTCCAATATGAAGGTAGCTTCTCAAGAAGCCATGTAAGTAGCCATTTTTTTTATAAACTAGAGAAAAGAAAAAAAATTTGAGCTTTAATTAATTTAAGCGACACTTAAAAATAAAAAGCAAAATGTAATGTACTAAGAAAACTGTTTGCGGTTTCACTCGCGTTTATGGTTACTGTTTCGCTTATATGAGTCGTAGCATGATGTAATATAGCCTATAGTCTTCCTCAATAAATAAACTATCTAACACAAATATAATTTTTCAATTCGATCCACTAGTTCCTGAGATACCGCGTTCTAAGAAACAAACTTTTCAACTTTATAATAATTGTATAGATCATGGTATAAAATAGCATGAAGAATTTATTAATATTGTGGTATAGATCTTAAAATAAATTTTGTAGTAAAAGTTATAAATAATAAAACCTAAAACTTTAGCACTAATCTTTCCAGGGAAGCAGAACCAGATTGGCAATGGACTCACTTTGAACGATCTGTCAATATGTCCACTTACCTCGTAGCCTACATCCTATCAGATTTTCAAAGTTTAGAAACAACTTATCTCAGCAAAGATAACATCACGAAGCCAATTCGTGTTTGGGCGAGACCATCTTTATTGTCCAAAGCGAATTATGCTTTAACAATCGCTCCCAAGATATTATCGTTCTATGAGGATGTATTTGGATTACCATATGCTCTGGATAAACTTGATTTGATAGCGATTCCTGACTTTTCTAGTGGAGCTATGGAGAATTGGGGATTAATCACGTTTAGGTAAGGAAATATGCTTATATGGTATAATTGTATTTTAGTTTACACATAGTACATTAGTGATATTATTTAGTAGTTTTATATGCCTTAGCAAAATGTCAGAACAAAAATTAACGTGCCTTATTGTGAAATTTTAATGGCAGCCATTTAATTCAAATCTCAAGCAATTTCAAAACGTTGAATTTTTAATCCTCCTTCCTCCTCAAAAATCTTAAAACTCTACAGAGAAACGACTCTTCTGTTCGATGAAAAGGAGGGTATTCCCCGTGAGAAGCAAAACGTAGCCATCGATATTGCTCACGAGTTAGCCCACCAGTGGTTCGGGAATCTTGTTACTATGCGTTGGTGGACCGATTTATGGCTAAATGAAGGTTTTGCAACCTATATGGAGTACGTGGGCGTTGATCAGGTGAGTGGATGGGAAAGATTATATGTTATTTTTTTAGTCTATTTTATACATTGCTGATAAAAAAGTTTGTTGAAATTGATTAATTAATCTGTATTATTAGTTCGTTCGTCACGTGATTCTAAAATAAGTGATAAAATTAACAATTAAGACTATCAAGATTTTGCGTAGCTAAAAAGCTTATTGGTTTGTAATATTTTGTTATTCTTTTTATCCTATTGCATTTTTTTTTCTCTCTACGAATATTTAAACTCCATCCATCATATCCATTATCTAAAATATCAAGTACCCTCTTACGATCTGGCCAAAAACCGACACAAAGTTTTTCTCCAGGTGACATTATTGTGCGTTATGTAGAAGTCATTCACCCACGATAGTAGCTGGCATATCTTTTCATATAATCGAAACCACTGTCCTCCTTTCATTTATTTTTCAATGAATCTGTCAGAAACGATGGAGATTTCGATCCATATATCACTTTCGTCGAATATGTTGCTGTTATTTACGCGCAATGCTACGAACTTCTATTACGAAAATTAACTTTTCTTTCATATATCCTATTTAACGATTCCTACAGAAGTGTACCAGAAGGGATCACAGACGATTTGGAGACCTTGGTGTCTTTACCTATCTTATGTGCATTTTTTCTTACCAAAAAGCGTTGCAAATTGAGATTGCGTCATCATGGAGTGTGTTGCAGGCTAAAATAGATCTCTTGCATAGCAGCCTCGCACTTAGGGAATTGATCCATTTCACCTAACCTACTTTAAATTTAAACCCACCTCATACATCTTTTACCATGAATTCGCAAAAACGAAGCATTGCTCGATCAAATCGTACTCTTGTTAACATGTACTTGTTCACGCGATAGAATATGAAGCTATTGCGCAGCGAGGCACTGCCCAACTCGAAACCCATCCCTGCGACGTATCTTTAGTGTTTTTCATTCTCACCAAACTTCCACGAAGAACTTTCTCACGAAACTCGAATTCGATTATCACACTTACACCTTTTACAACAATCCAAACATGCGTTCACCTATCTTGCATATTTTCTCCAACGAACTTGCCACCATATAATGCGATCTTTGGTCCAGATCCCGCCATCTGGGACAAGTTAATCTCGATTAGACTAGACAACGTCTCTTATTGTTTTCAATTCTGACCACGAAACTTCGGTATCAACCATCACACGTACACTTTTTACAACAAACTCGGTAGTTGCCTAACACAACTACCTACAACCTCCGTTCACAGTTTGCTCATTGTCTCCGACGAATTCATCAAAAACTATGCCAATCACCATTTAACTGACGTAAAGCCTAGCCAAAAAGATCGGCGTTAAGTAGCTAATAAAGTTACGTTTCTTACGGTGAATTGGAGACTTTGAATCTTCTCCCATTCCTTTCCTTACTTCCTATTCCCTTTTATCCCTTATATATTTTTAAGCTGACACCGCATTTGTGTCTTCTCTGGCGCTGCAAATCGTCCGACGGTGATTACTTAACATCAAGTGTCCCGCCTGCTCGTTTGCCAGCTCTAACAAAGATCCTACCAGATCGCGCCATCCTGGGACATGCTGTCCTCGTTCACGCGCGACAAGATGGACCTCCTGCGCGGCGACGCGCTGCGCAACACCGCGCCCGTGTCGCGCCAAGTGGTGGACGCCGCCGAGATCGCGCAGAAGTTCGACGAGATCTCGTACGCGAAGGGCGCCAGCCTCGTGCGCATGCTCAACCACACGCTCTCCGCCGAGCTGTTCCGCCGCGGCCTGGTGGCGTACTTGAACAAGTGGTGAGTGTTCTCACTCAATACTTTAGCCTCGTGCGCATGCTCAACCACACGCTCTCCGCCGAGCTGTTCCGCCGCGGCCTGGTGGCGTACTTGAACAAGTGGTGAGTGTTCTCACTCAATACTTTAGCCTCGTGCGCATGCTCAACCACACGCTCTCCGCCGAGCTGTTCCGCCGCGGCCTGGTGGCGTACTTGAACAAGTGGTGAGTGTTCTCACTCAATACTTTAGCCTCGTGCGCATGCTCAACCACACGCTCTCCGCCGAGCTGTTCCGCCGCGGCCTGGTGGCGTACCTTTTTAACCAATATTATATACAATAGATGTAAATCATTCTCAAGGGTTGTAAAATTCCAGGAAATACCAGAATGCAGAAGAAAATGATTTATGGGACGCTATGTCAACAGCCACTAAATCGGACCCTAATTTCAAAGACTTATCTGTCTCGGACTTCATGAACACATGGACGAGACAACCAGGATACCCTGTTGTCAATATATACAGGAATTATACCACTGGCATTGTCACTTTTCAGCAGGTAAAAATTATAAAAAATCAACATTTATACAAAAATCTTTTTTTTATTTCAAAATCTCCTAAATCATTACCAAACTTCAACAAAATATCAATATTCCTTTCTCTAGAAATTATTCAGGAACGGAAAAGATGACAATAGTAAAACTAATCAACTCTGGCGTATACCAATCAGTTATACCACAACGGATATTCCTATTGGAAACTGGAGCACTGGACCCAAGCTGTGGCTTAACGAACGATCGATGAGTACTAAACTACCTTTAAATGCTACACAGGCTCTATATGTGAATGTTGATGCTATTGGTAAGTCTAGTTATAATAATAATCAATATTATTATGAGTTTTTAGAAAAATTTTCCACCAATGGTATTTTGGACAAATTAAAAATTAAATTTCGGCAGTTTACTCTTGTAATATACTTACTCGTATTATGTGATTTTAGAAAATATTTTTCAACAGTGGGTATTACATATGTGACAAGTCCAAATAAAATTTTGAAGTTGCACCTAATATGGATTAGCAATTATCGTCAATTATATAGTTTAAGCGTTATTAAATTATACTAATAACTTAATATTATCATTTCAAGGCTACTATCGAGTAAATTACGATCAAAAGAACTGGGCACTTTTAAGCTCGGCTCTGAAATCTGACTCTCTGAAGAATCCAATAATGAAAGCCCAGTTGATCGATGACGCCTTTAATTTGGCTAAAGTTGGCCAACTAAATTATAACTATGCACTTGGTTTAACCACGTGTGTTATCAACGGAGAGGATTCGCGGATTGTATGGGAATTATTGTTGAACAATATGGCGTTTTTGAAACATAACTTAAGAGCGACATCTGGCTATATTTATTTCCAGGCAAGTTATTTTACTTCTTGATTTTTTAATATAATACTATGTACTAAGATAATATCATCTTAAAAATCGTTTGTCTATAACTAAAAAAAGAGTTCGCGAAGTTATACTATAGTTCTCTAACGTGACAGTAAGTTTTCAGGATAATCATACTATAAAGTCACAAAGATAAAATATTTTCATCATATCGAAAAACAACCAATAATTTTTACAAAACTCTCAATACTACAGGATTACATGAATATGATACTCAAGAAGCAGCTAGAGAGAGTGAACTATGGTCTAAGCCAACCCAAAGACGATAATGAGTCTTTCCTCGCGGAGAACCTCGTAGTATGGGAGTGCTTGATGGAAGCTCCTCGCTGCCTGCAGTGGGCTAAACAACTGTTCCAAGACTGGACCAAGAAACCAGACATGGAGGACAATCCGTGAGTACCGTGTATCTTCATACCTTTAGGATTTGGTAAAAAAATCTGGACATGGCTGACACTGATCTTCACTCATTGAACTTCATTCACATTTTACTGAATCCTTCTTGGCTAAGACCCTGGTGGTCATGAAATCGTCGCACTGCCTACAGTAGGCCGAACATCTGTTCCTAGACTCGAAGAAAAAACCATACACGGAAGACAAACATTGACATTGCCTTGATATTGACAACTTGTTTTATATTCCTCTACAATTTTATTGGTTCAGTTTAACTGGTAGATATTTCGTAAGTATTATGATAACTTATCTCTGAGGCTTTTTTTTAAATAAATCAAATGGTTTCTCGAAGTTAGATTTAATTTCATATATTCTAGGCGATAATTTAGGAGTAACTTTTATGGACGGCAGTGCCAGCTTTATTAATTGCACTAAAAACATCTCCCTCCTTTGGATCCATACTTTCAGGGTATGGAATACTTCCAAGACATGAAATGTTCTATACAATAAACAAATTTAAAACATTTCAGCATACCAAATTACCTCAGATCTCTGGTATACAACATGGCGGTCAAGTATGGCGGGAGGCAAGAATTCGAGCTGCTGTGGGACATGTTCCAAAACTCGACCGATCCGAATGTTAGGAATTTGATCCTCAGCAACCTGCCGAGTGTTAGAGAAGAATCTTTGATAACATTGTAAGTATAAATGCTTCTTCATTATTCTAGGATAATTAATTGTTTTCTTCCTTATCATTGGCAGATTAAACAGAAAACCGAAGAGTATAACCAGTCACTTTACTTAGCGTTTTTGAACTATTAGAAAGCCTTTGATTCGGTGGAACATTGGGCTGTGTTTATGGTCCTACGGAGATGCCAAATCCAATACCGGTATATACAAGTATTGAAATTTTTATACAAAAAAACTTTGTACAAAAATCGACTTAAGAGATACAAATAAACTAAAAAGCAAAACATAAATATTTTCTACAACATTTTGAAGTCGTTCCATTTCACGAAATGTTGGTTTCCGAGACCAAATGCACGAGTTAAAAAATACCTAAATCGGTATAGTTGTGCCCATAATGTTTGAAGAGTTCCCTCGATTTCTCCAGGATCCCATCAACTGATCCTGAAAAACCGCTTCGAAATCCGCTCCACAATCACATCACAAAAAAAAGTCTCCGACGAATTGAGAACCTCCTTCTTTTTTGAAGTCGGGCTAAAAGCATTGCCATGACAATCCGTAAACATGATCCGACTACGAGACCGATCCATTTGCAGCGATGAGTGCAGCAGAGAGATGTAATCTCCAAACCTTTTTGCCGTTGCACGCTGCGTTGGATGACGTCTTTAAGCTTCTGGATTGAAATGGACTTAGTAACAATATTAACGGCGACCACATCACTTACCTTCAGTTTGCCGATGATGTAGTCAAATTTGCAAAAAATCTGGGGTATCTAAACATAATATTCAATGACCTCAGCAGAGTACCTGAACAGCAAAACAAATATTATGGCCAATGCTCTAGTTCCCTTCTGCTTTGAGAACTCTACTGTTAAAATTGTCGTTTAATAGTGAGGAGTGTTTACTTAGGACACATGGTCTAGCTGGGTAGATTCTATTTCGAGAAAGAGACATCCTTGTAACAAATTTCTCTAGCACTCAGAACATTAAATTTCTCCCCTCTGATCAATCTAAATAATTCATCCTGTATCCCATCACCTGTAATCAATGACTGAATAGTTCATTTGGAATCAGTTAGATATAACTAAAAATTATAAAGTAAAGTAAAGGAACAGCCTGTAAATATCCTACTGCTTTCCTTTCCTATTAAGAAGAAGGTTTAGAGCTTAACCCATTAGGCGCCAATATGATTCTAGCAGCATTTTAAAACCAAATCCTTTATTTTTTTATTATTAGTGACATATTTATATACAAAAGGAGAAAGGCATGTTTTCCTATTATGGATAGTTTTAGAAGGGTGTACTCGCACGAGTACAGCGGTCACAAATTAACTAAATCGTCCGTAAAAGCAGATAAGTTACAAAAACTTACTGTACTCAAACGAGTACGACGGCGCTAAATGGGTTAATTCACAAAATCAAAATCAAAAAATACTTTATTCAAGTAGGCTTTTAAAAGCACTTTTGAATCGTCAAAATAAACAAAAAGTACTTAAATTAAGGAAAAGCTACCACCGGTTCGGAATGTAGATTCTACCGAGAAGAACCGGCAAGAAACTCGATAGGTACTCTTTTAAAGTTGTGTTATTAAGTATATACATTTTAAAAATTACAAATGTTTATATTAAACATCCTGTATGAAATTCATCTATACTAAATCCATGCATTATTATCATCTATATAATCTTGTACAGAACAATATGCTTTAGCTATTAAAGAATTTTTAATATACAATTTAAACTTATTGATTGACAACTGCAAAAATTTCTTTGGTATTTTGTTATAAAAACGGACACCTTGCCCCATTACCACCACTGCGGGTTAGAAGACATACATGTGTCATAATTTCCCCCGGCACGTGCATGTTTCATCTCGATGTCCTATGTCTTATATTGTTGCAATCGTGGCCCGCCAGGTTGCTCGAGCGCAGCCTAGGCGCGCTGCCGGCGCAGGACGCGCCGCTGGCGTGGGGCGTGGAGCCGCCGCTGGGCACGCGCGTCGCGCAGGACTTCCTCATCAAGCACTTCCGGCGCGTGCACGAGCGCTTCGCGCGCGTCGACGCGTTCGCGCTGCAGGCCGTGCTCAACGGCGCCTTCGGGTTCGTCACCGCGCCCGGGGAGCTCGACCGGGTGAGTGAGTATGTTAGATGAGTAAATGGCTGGGTGAGTTAGGGTAACAATGAAAATGGATGCTGCAGTCTATATCGAGACCTAACAAGACGAATTGTGAGTAAATTAATAATCAATATATGATAGTTCTACGTGGACAATATACTTTACTTATGATTATATTGAAACTGATAAACCGCCCTTGACGCCTCCAGACTATGCTATTTTCCTCCGTTTTATCATCGCTTACAACAAGCGCGTCCGGCCGAGGCCGAGAATGATTGATTGAATGAAATACTTTGTGTTCAAACGAGATGATATAGTGTTGTGGGATGTTGCTAAATGAATACTTATTATTTTATTTTGGATTTTGAGAATTATTTAAAACGTTCAAGATGTATTGAACATAGATTAAGTAACCATTATTGTAATATTTTCATACCATTAATATCAATCATTTGCTTTGTTTTAACCAACTTTTAAAAAGAAGGGGTTCTCAATTTTGTTCGGGACTTTTTTTATATATGTTACATATACTTAGCGATTACTCGAAAACGGCTGGACCGATTTCAATATAGTCTATTTTACTTGACTTGTCTTTATTTGGTAATAATAAGCCGAACCAAAATCACGAATTTTCGAAAAAAAAATTTTTAATATAATTTTACATTATAAAAAATGATTCAGTTCAATAGTTCAATCTATAATTTCTTATCTAACACTTATGTGTGGCTAGAAATACGCCATATTTGTCTGCTAAATAAGACTAGTAAAGAAAAATGGACGACAGTTGTTTAGTTAGTACAAAAGGTATAGGTCAGATCGGCCCCATAGAAGTTTCATCAAAATCGATTTTAAAATCACAATAACTGGAATATATAAGTTATTCAAATAACTTAAATTACATATTTTTATTTCAAGTTTCACCTTCTTTAAAAAAGTCTTGTATAAACAAAAACTTGATCAAAAAACTGTACGCGAAATTTAAAATATATATTTATTTTTCTAGTTAAAAGAATTCGCACTGAAACATAAGGAAGAATTGAAGCCGATGTCGCAAACCCTGCAGAAGATAGTCGATACCGCGACTTTACGCATCAATTGGATCGAAGAGTACGCAGACGGCATCAACGACTGGTTCAAAAACTATGTTACGGGTAAACTGTACTTATAAAATACCTTTCCACCGATATTTTATAATTATAAACATAATATTAATGCTGATAAGCAATACTGTGTCAAGCCACAAGGACTTTATTTTGAGAAAATGGCGTCTAAACATATCAAATCTATTCTTAATAAATTTGTTTGAAGAAATGTAGTTCCATGTTTTTTTTTCATTTCAATAAAAGTTATAATTAATTAAAAGCAGATTAGTATAATAAAAAAAATATCTAATAATAACTTTTTCAAATATGTTAGATTATTACATATTTCAAAATAAAGAATACACTACAATACGCAAAACATTAAATTAAGAATTTTTTCCGTACTTATTTAGTTAGTGATAGATGATTTAAAATAATTTTAAATACATGACGCATTGTCAGAATACATCAATATCTCAGAATATGACTTTTTGTTGACACATTATTGCTTATGAGCATCCATATAAGGTCATGGATTTTGGTACCCAGAATTCCAAACCTAGGACGACGTTGCCTAGCAATCAGTCAGCGACTGAGTATGTAGGCGAGTGTCATTAAAAATGGATACAGATTTTAATTTCAAATGATATTAACGTAACGTATCAATATTTATAAAATATGATTGGCATCTATAGTTAAAAAAAATATCATTGTGACTACAGAACGTCATCTATATTCATTTAAAGAAAATATTTCTTATGATATAATTGTAAATCAACTGATATAAATTAACATATCTATCGTTAGACTTATAGAACACTAGCTGATGCTCGCGACCTCGTCTGCGATGTCTGTGATGCCTACATCATTGTAGCTTTATGCATGCAAAGTCTCAGCCCGATCTGTTTAAAATTGGCAAAGTTTCATACAAACCTTCATCCCCTATTTTATCCCCTTGGGGGAAGAATTAATCAAAATCCTTTCTTACATCTACCTGCATGCCAAATTTTATCCCGATTCATCCAGTGGTTTGGGCTGTGCGTTGATAGATCACTTTGTCAGTCAATCAGTCCCTCACCATTGAATTATATATATTTAGATGATTTGAAGGACCTTAATTAAAAGTGTAACACCTGTATACAGTATGATATCCAATAAAATATTCACGAGTTTAAGGACGCATGAATAATAAACTAAATTTTTAAAGGTCACGCCAACAACACCAGATCAACAACGATATCTCCTACTTCAACGGAAAGCATCACAACAGATATAGACGCAGATACGAATACCACATCTAGTCCTTAAAATAGTGAAAATAGTACCGTCCAAACGTAAAAGACAAATGAAGGAAAAAAACACGAGGTTATTTATTTTGGCGGGAACACAACAATTTATTCTTTATTATATTTGCTAATTTTTAAAAGTAAATATATAGTAGGGCGAGTCGTGTACAAAACCAATCTGAAATATTTAATATATAATGGCTGAATAAATTTTGTTAGAACCTCAAATGACAGAGAAAAATAAAATGATAAATCTCGTTAACCGCCATTTTGTTCCGCGCTGTAAAAAACGAATAGATGCCATTTTAAAAATATAATTGTAATGTATTTATTTTTAAATATATTTAATCAGCATTGTCACAATTTGTTATTCGGTAAATTGATTATATAATAATCGTCTTGTCATTGTTTGTTTTAGCTTTTAAATCTTTTGTTATAAAAGACTTTTAAAAAGTGTTCAAATGTTATTGTACTTATATAAAAATACCTGCATATTTATTTTTAAATCAATTCTGTTATATAATAAAATAATATAGTAATAAAATAACCTTGCTATGATATTATAAATTTATATATGTATCTCATGTAATTTACAATAATTATGAAATAAGACCCAAAGAAATAGTATATAATCTTACTTAAATTACACATATTTACTTTTAAATAAGTATTTCTGTTATAGTCTGTACGATAATTGGTGCTCTCTTGTAGTTAAGAGATCTTTAATTTATATATTTTTTTTTGTAATCGGTAAATATATGTACTGTGTCGTTTTGAATAAGAATAAATGTGTACTAATTTTTGAATAAGGTATGGAAAATAATTGTGCCAAAAGTTAATTGTAGCTACAAAACCTTATTAGTGTGGTCATATGGGTACAGACTGTCACATTAACAATTATACTTTATTATCTGTGTTAAACCGATTATTGAATTAAACAGTGAGAAAAAATGTCGTTTGATGTTCACAAATACATTGTTTTCTTTAATGTCACATTAACACTAGATTTACCAGACCAGTCATTTTGACTGGTCGTGCAATTTCAATTAAAAATTCCTACTACATATAACATTTGCTTTCCAAAATGAAGTTATGACTTTTTTAGCTATATGTAGAGAATACATTTAATAAATGTAAGTTCACTTTTTATAAATTAGTAACGAAAATATATTTTCTAATTGACATTTATACCATCACCAGTCATTCTGACTGGTACTAGCAATTCGTTAATGTAAAATAAAAAAAAGGAAAATAAACGTCGTAAATGTAAACACATGAAATAAAATCGTAGTCGTAGTGATCTCCAAGCGTAATTATTTTTACACGCACAGTGATACAGGTGAGAAATATTTATATGAATATGAAAATATTCTTTCGTAAGTGGCCTATATACGCAGAAAGCGTCTTAGTTCCAAGATATTTTTGCAGTCGTCAGCCCTTGAAAATATCAAAACGAAAAAAAATGCCATATATTTAGAAAATGCAACCAGCATACCTCTAGTATGTTCTGATGAAATGAATTCACAAAGCAGTGGTGATAACAGTGTTATTAGCGAAAGTAGTGATGAGGAAATTCCCGATGAAGACAATATAGATCAGTCAAGTAGCAGTGATTGCAAAAAGATTTCAAAAACAAACATGTGAGACGATGCATGCGATACCCTTACAGTTCTGAAGACAGAGATGGAAGTAACGTACCAAATCAGAAAACTGAAATTCTTTTAGACGGAACTATTTGGAAGAGAATTGAAGAAGGAGGTGTTGCTGGTAGATTACCAGGTCATAGTGATTTCAAAGATGTACACGGACCAACAGCACAAGAAATATTATAAACGGGACAGCTATAAGAAATATTATAAACGGGAATCTAAGTAGTGCTTTTCTATTACTGATTGACAACCATATTTTGCAAAACATATACGATTTTGTACAAGTTAGAAGCCTTTCGGGTTTTGGGGGAAAACTGGTGCAATGGGATCAAATGGCAAAAAATATACGGTGAAATCAGGTTCCAGAAGGTGGCCACTTCAAGTTTTTTTCGATATTTTAGATTTAGCCACAACAGGAGAAAATATATCACGATAAGACTTTCTGTTTCGATTAGCTGAAGAACTTGCTTCAGCATATCAGACTTCAAGGAAAAAACCACAGAAGCTGATATACCAACTGCAAATGGCACGGTTTCTGTACGCAAATGGCTTCAAATAGGATAGCAATAACAATAAAACTTCAAATATCTGCAATAAATCCAAAAATGTCTATGCGGAAAGTATACACACAGCAAAATCTACATATGTAGAAATTGTGAGCGGCAAACTGAAAACAATTAATTGTTTTTTTTTTTTGACGATGTTTATAAATCCATTTATATATTACAATAATTGTTGTTCAATTTTCTTGTCATTTTTTAAGAGTGAATAATGATTGGAAACCACAATAACCATTTTTTTATACACCAGTCATTTTGACTGGTTTGGTAGAAATAGGTATATTTAAATAGCTGGTAAATCTAGTGTTAAATAAATTACGTACACCAATGCTTTTTGTTATCAGTTAATATTTTAATTTAATTTCGTCTTAGAAAAAAATTGGACAAAACGATTTTAATTTGTTATTTATGCATATTGGTTGAGTCCAAATCCTACTGCACTAATTAAGTATGATTTATAAATCTTATACGCACATTTGATTTATCCTTAGTTCTTTACTTGGTTAATATAGTTCTATAAATATATTTCTACCCTCCACTACTTTCTAACTTCATATGCGCACAAAGTTCTTGCAAAATAATCATCAGATATATTGTATTTGAATTATTTTCACACTTACCAACTAGTATTACCTTTCAAGTAGTTCATTGTTTTTGTTAAGTATATATTTTCAGTGACGCAAAAAAAGTCATTGTAGTTCCTATTTGATTGCAAAATATCGTTAATCTTAAGGCTGTTTTACTATAAAAGCGTCTGTTTGCTTTTGAAATGTTTGTAAGCTTAAATTGTTTTTTGAATGTACTTTTTGAATAAATAACCTATATTTCACAACTTTGTCTTTAATTTAGAAATAACCCTTCACTGCTGATTTACTAACAAATTAAACTTAAACACTGTCAATTCACAAGATTCAAACTTAGGCGCCATTTTCACGATAATATAAAATCAATAAAAGCATAGACGACTTTCCAAGACCTTACATTGTAATGTATAGGAATTATATAAAAATGCATTGAAATAATTAGTTAAATACGAATAACATAAATAATACTTATATAAAACATTTGTAAATCATGAAAACTCAAAATAGGTCACACAATGAGGACACGTCATTTCCAATATGGTGCGTCGGTGGCAAGCCCCGCGAAAATCAATAATGCTTGTAAACAAGTATGTGAGGAAACAATTCGCGTATTTTGCGTTTTTTACAACGCAACCAATGTATAGTGCATCTATTGCTTTATAATATATTATATATCGTTCGTAAATATAGTACAAACGAATGGCAATCATGGATACAGCTAATGTTGGATATTCTTACCATCTGCCTACTGGCGGGTGGAACTACAAAATACGCAATACGCTGTCACAATTCAGTGATCTATTTAGCGAGTTTAATAAATATATTGCACCTGCATATCACCACGACCGCTGTGAAAGGTATTATTTTTAATTATTGCTTACTTTTTTAATAATTATGATACGCTTCGATGAACTTATGAACGTGGTATTTTTTTTTATATTTTTGTTTTTTGGCTTTTAGGTCTGTCCAAATGAGGATTTACTCGATGCACAAAGGAGAATTCGTGATGGTTTTTATAGCATTTTTTGCTTGCTTCGGTCTGGGTGTATTTATAGGATTAGCAGGTTTGACGATTTTTATAAATTTATCCTTCTTACGCCCAAATAAAATTTTTAATTTAAAAACATTTACGTGCAGTATACTATTCAAAATAAAATGAAATACGAAATTTATCTAAATATATTACTTTTGAACCAGAATGCTTAAACATTTAGGAAGAAACTTAGTTACATACTTAATTATCTGAGTTTTTTAATAACTTATCATATATCAGTATACTCATAATCACTTAAATTTTAATACAAAAAAGAAATCAATATAGGAAAATCCATTAAAGGAATCTTACACAATAATGCTCTTACCAAGTCTTAAGGGCCAAACATTTAGCCCTCAATTAACTCATAGGTCCGTCCCCAACGTCCACGTCATCGGTGACTGCCACGAGCATGCTAACAAACGCCAGCGAAATCTATCGCGGCCCTTTCCACTTACGAAGCCCTGCACTTGGAGCTCGCGTGCAACAACTGTGGCTTCTGGCGGAGATACTCACCGACAACAATGACGGTAAGTGGTATGACAATGACGGTATGGTAGTCTTCTGTGTTTATTAAATACAAACTGGTGTCATAAACTGGTAAAACCATGTTTAGATGATTTGAACTACGATGAACTATTGACTTTAGACAACTAGCTCACCATGCCTCGGAGACCTCATTAAACAAGCGTCCTCAGAAACTTCAATGAAATCTATGGAGGTCCTTTCAAATAACTACAGTAAGTGGTATAAGAACTCTGATCTATCCATCAGTGTTTATTAACTAGTGTTTAATAGAGCTAGTGCTCTATTAAACACTAGTTTAATAAGCACTCGCGTTACTGGTTACTGCTTCGCTTGTGTGAATCGTAGCGTGTTATAATATAGCCTAAACTTCCTCGATAAACAGGCTTTATATCTAACTGAAAAATAATTATTCAAATTGGATTAGTAGTTAACTTAAAAACAAATTTTACCACTTTATAATATAAGTGTAGACAAACTGGTGTTATAAAGTGAGGAGACCATGTTGCGAGCTTCAGGCTTCTACATAATATCGACTTTAGATAAACTAGCTCTAACCATGCCTCGGAGACCATGATGAACAAGCATCCTCACAAACGTAAGTGAAGTCTATAGCAATAATTTCCCTTTGGGATGCTCTGACCTTTGCGCCTGGATGCCGTGGCTTTAGATGCAAATACTCAGAGTTTTGGTCTCGATACAAACTAATACTACTAAGTTTCGATACAAACCATAAAGTAACTACTGAATGAACAAGCCTTCGTGAACAATCTGACTTACCAAAAACCTTGATAAGGGAAATTATAATCTAAGACTCTTGAGTGATAACTGACTTTTGTCATCAAGGGTTGAAAAGGATCACTCTGTGTAAATTGGTAACTTATCAAATTAAAGGAGTATAATCATTAGCGGATTCTGACAGAAAAATTTGGATGGTTGGAAGGTTGAATTGCTAAGCAGACAACAATGGTGATAAATATTTAGAACAGACCTAGATGTTATTTCATCGATGGCGGCTAAAATTTCCAACAGTCCTATTATACAATATGCCATGATGTCATCTACTACGTAATATGTGAAGTGGAACAATTACGAAGTGGTACTATAGAACATCTTAACAGTAAATCAGTAGGAAGTCCACTATACACAAAAGAAGAATAATCTTAAAAAAAAAATATTTATTTATACTTAACTACCTAGGCTCGCGGTTCCACTCGCGATACTTCTTCGCTCCTGTGATTGGTAGCGTGATGTAATAAAGCCTTCCTCAATAAACAGGCTATCTAACGCAAAAATAATTTTTGAACCCGGATTAATAGTTTCAATTTTTACCCCCTAATTTCAAATTTTACTTCTTAATAATATTAGTAAATATAAATGTACAAAGACAGGCTTCATGCCCAAGGGTATTTTCTACCAGCAAATTGTGCACATTTCTAAATACCACGTGTCCTTTTTCAGAAGAGATATTTGATAAGAGTTTCCAAATCAGTATATCAATAGACGGTGTACTTAGTGATCATACTACGACAACTCTCATACCAGAGTCAGAGGATACTAATAGGTAAGTTCAAATAAGAAAAATGGTGTAAATTTCTTACCTTGAAATAAAAATATTAATTTGCACACAGTTAAAGCAGTATTAGTTATAGCGAAATTTTGTGTAAACAGATTTCATATATAAAAATCCATTTTAAATTTAATTATACCTGAATATATTTTTTAATTTCAATAAAGGCGTGTATGAGCATGTCCATAACATAAATCGAATACAATTAGTCGTAGAACATTTGTATTTAGGGTTATTGTAATCGTATACTTCCGGTTTTTCACCGAAATTCGTCTTAGACAAGGTTATTATACTATTCGTCTAAGTAAGTACTTGAAGAATGTTTTTTTTTATTTGTCAATATTTTTTTTTATATCATTTGCAGGACCCAACACTTGAAGTGCATAAAACAAGTATGCGAAGAAGTGATGGTTTTACACCTCGGCGCTTTGGAGTACACGCATTACATTCTGAGGCTAAAGTTTTATGGTCTAAAAGCCTTCCATAAGCGATATTTCATACGAGAAATTGTGTTCTATGTAAGTGTTCACTTATTTATTTATTATATTAATGTTACGACAATAAGAATCAACTTTTTTTAATGATTTTAAAGGCTTTTATTATAAACTGAAATTGAACTTTAAAACAATGACAATGAAATAAAAGTTATAATTACCAAAAAACTTTTTTCAGAAAAAAAAAACGAAAACCGGATTTTAATTAAAATAGAATAATACTTTTTTCAGTTAAGTAAACAATTCCACTCATTTTTAATCGCAATTTTAGATTTATATATGTGTATAATTTCAGTTTAAAACCTACAATCCAGCATTCACCCAAATGGAGACATGGTTCCGATTCATATTCCTCCTAACGACGTTCACCGTGGCCGTGAGTTGTTTGACCATTTCTGTTAAATGTTTCAGGAGCTATTCATTTCAGAATCGTATTGCACTCCTTATATATAGCCTTACATTTAGCTTATTTTTGTATATTATTTAGTACCTGGAAAGCCGAACTTTGCTCGGAATTTTTTTTAATTATATTGAGAATTAGTAAGAAATAGTAGCAGTATTTTCGGTCTCAAAAACACGGAAAAAACGACGTTTTCTAAAAATGAAACCTAGCTAAATCGATTTATCGTTCTCGAGACCCTCGGTATACTCAACTACATGAAAATCACGGGAGCCGTTTTCGACATTCAAATTATATGTACATATATAGAGACATATATAGAAAAATTACTCGTTAATGTATGATATAATATTAAAGATTCTAATACTATGTTCTATTGGCCGATTCTTTCTTAACGAAATAAATATTAATTTTTAGTGTTGGTTCGCCCACACACTGAGAAAGTATTCCACTCAAGATTGGGCCATCGAGCAGAAATGGTTGTCAATTTTATTGCCATTATTATTATTGTACAATGGTAAGTAAATATTTCAATTGCAAAAAAAAATACATTTATTTTAAATTTAATAACATTCCATACATTTGTTATAAATATATCTGGAAATTCATATTAAAATGGAGTTTCGTCTAGTATTCAGAAAGAGCGCAAGATGCTCTTAAAGAAGTATTTACTTTTTTACTTGATTGAAAATTTATTTTATAGAAAAAGCAAAACTTAAGGGAATATACCTATTTATATTTATTAAATACTTATGTGTATAAAAAAAATTCTTTTTTTTTTTGTATTACATACAATTTTTTATCAATTTCTAATATAAAAAGGTCATAGTAATCGGTAAACCTACATTGAAATAATAAAAATAAATTTATTTAAAAAATCCCCGACGAATTGAGAATCTCCTCGTTTTTGGAAGTCGATGAAGCTAGTAACACAACGGTTGGTCCTGCAGACCCGCTATTCCCGCTGCGGCTGGTGTCGGGCGGCTGCGCGGCGCCGCTGCTGGACGCGCTGTTCCAGACCTCGTTCCTCGCCGCCGTGCTGCTGTCCTGGCTCGCGCTCTACCACGGCCTGAGACAGGTCAGGCACACAACAAACTACCGATAAATATACTTAGATACACCCCAGGCACACAACACATCACAGACAAATATAGATACCTAAACCACAAACAAATATAGATACCTAAACCACGAACAATAATTTTCTTCTCATGACTTTAATTATTATTTTTTTTGTTGTTATTATGTAAACTTTGTCTTTTGTTTTTTTTTTGTGTCATGTTGTAAATATCTATAATTAGAGGTTCAATTAATTTTCTTTATATGTTATTAAGATAAGATACATTGTCCGCATTTATTATTGTTGCCTCTGTTGATATTTCTAAATAAATAAATAAATAAACAAATATAGATACCTCAAACACACAACAATACCTCGATTCACGTAGCCTGGCGCGCGCACTACTACGAGCTGAGATAAGAGACAGGTCACACACAACTAGGGTTGCCAGATACACGTTCGGGACAATTCTGCTACTTAATTAATATACTACTGTCAAATATAAAGAAACAAAAAAAAAATACAATTGATTAGTACTTTTTGAAAAAAAAAATATTTAAAAAACGTTCTCAACATACATAGGTCCATGTGATGTTCAATATTTAAGATTTCCTAAAACATTTGATAATTCTAACCTGTTGGTAGTTTTTATTTTTCTAGGATTACACTTCCAGTAAACATTTTCAAACATTCAAGCAAAATCTTCTTTCCTCCCTTTTATATGCTTTTCCTTTACTATGTCTATTGTAAAGATACAAAATAATGAAATTTCTTATTCTTTTATTTCAGAATGAAAGAGGTTTTGTGTCATTCTACCTGTTCAAAGTAATCGTTGTAGGAATGTTATGGGTTCCCGCCATGGTACTGGCGGTGTGGCAGAAGTATTACGCGTACTACGACCCCACATTCAACTACTATATGAATCCTAACTACCCAGTAAGTTCTTTAATCTATTTTTTTTAATTTTTCTTAGACACAAGTTTCATTTTTACTTCTTTCGTTTCAGGTGGTAAAAATTATGTTCTTCGTTGCTGTTACGTTATACTTCTTGTACCTGCTCGTACTTATTATTAAGGCGTATAGTGATTTAAGAAACATGCCGTTTTTTGGTAAGCAAAGATTTTTTTTTTATATTTATGGTTACCAGTGACATTTTAACTACATTTTTTTCTGTTTCAGACATTAGACTTCGATGCCTATCGATTATAGTTGGTACGGTTACATTTATAACTACGATATTAGCTCTTCATTCATGGGGTCCAGCCGCCTTGCAAGATCATTGGGCTTCTCAGCCAAAAGTGCATTATGACACATCGGCACCATTTATGGCCTTATACGGCCTTTTTAACTTCAAGTTGTACATATTAGCTTATTTATTCTCTCCTGGCAGCGGTTCTATACATGGTAATTTTTTATTATAAGTAAAGGAGTAAATGAAAAAGCCTTTGCTGTGTGTTATAATTTATTAAAAATGTTTTTCTTTAATTTTCAGAAACTGCTATAACTAAAGATAATCCAGCCTTTTCTATGATAAACGATTCAGACGAAGAAGTAATTTATGGCTCTGATGAGGAAAGTCGACGTCCTCTTAATTCCCACTCTCACAGAGCGACCAGCGAAGATATATGATTAATTATGTTTTCCAAATATTATGTAATTTTTCTTGTTACAAAATAGAAAATGAAAGACTTAATATTTTCTTTATTTCTAATCCGATACAACATAATATTATTAAAACGTTCCAAAATATTCTCCACATAAAGGCCCGCACAGACGTGGAACAATTGTCAAGGTATTTTTCTGAACGTTGAATTCGATCGGTTAGAACGTAAGCACATAATGCACATGAGAGACTAAAAGCACCGCGTACAAAAAGATCGGGGATAAAGTCCTCGGACGACAAGTCGCTCGCCTGTGCAGGTCATGAATGAAAAAAAAATTAACTGTATATTATTGCATAGATATTATGACAATCTGTAGGATACTATAACAACAAACTTAACTCGCCTTGTGCTAAGTACTATATTATTATTACAAAAAAGCGGGTAATACAAAAATATATAAGAACAAACCCGGTTGAATTAACTGCACATCACTGGAATGCGACTCCCCCCTCGCATTACGCATCGCGTTGCCGATTAATGGTTAGCGTTACATTGTATCTATGTTGAAGTTAAACTTTGCTATTTTTCGTATTTTAAAAATAACAATAATAATATAAAAGGCGACATAAGGCCTTACAGTTTAAAAAAATAAGTCGTCATAGGACGCTTGGTAGATGTAAATTTAAATATTAAAAAGCGCTGTGCACAAGTATCAAGACAAAGGACAATCAAGACAAGCGCCCGCGCCGGTCGGAAAAAGCCGATTAGATGCGAAGCTGGCCGAATGCCATATCGCGTCTTGCCATCACGATTTCACTCCTACGAAAATCCGCTATTTAATATTTCACAAATAAAATATATTAGATATCCACCAGTCGTCCCACAACAGCCCTCATTTTCTTAAGTAACATAATATCTAAGCTTTGTTTTCCCCTACCGTAACTTAATCGTCTATTTTATGACAACGGTGCAGTTTATTCAACTGGGTTAAAAGCTTTTCCTTATTTACATTGAGTTGCCATAATTAACATTAAAGATAATTATTATTGAACAAGTTAATAAATATAAACTAAAAACATTCCATTTCCTAAAACACACCAAAAACTAATCATCCTTTTTATCAGATTCAGTATATAACGTCTACCATCCGCCATTTAGAGTTTCTGTTGACGTCATTATACCTGGAATACCCGAGGCTGAATATTCATCATACGTATTACCTCATTCCTTAAAATGGGCAGAGAAATTAAGGTTCTCGGTAGTAACATATATACACATAAAAAATAAAAACCTTAGTTATAAGTTAGGCGCCTTCTGCACGACGTATACTTTAATATAAAGAACACAATTAAAGACCTTTACGCGAGAATTTTAGAAATTTTTTCTTTTAAGCAAAGCTATATAATAATACTGATTTCAAATATCGTACACTAATATCAATGGCAACTTATTCGTAAAAAAATACATTTTATTTTGCATTTCTTCCTAATAACGAGAAAAATTACGCGTCAAGTTTCGTTTAAGAGTAATTATGTTACAACCAATTAGTGACGCCGTGTTCTCAATTTTAAAAATAACTATAGATAAGAAGTACCTAGATTTTGTTCATTTTAAGTATTTAACAGTTTTCATCGTTTAAATAAATATAATAATTATATTATAAAACACTTTTTGTACCATGAAATTATTTTGATAAAGATTTCTATTTTTTTTAGCAAAAACCAAGCAAGCCTTTGTATTTTACCTTAAAGCACAATTTTCAAGCAGATCATAGCAGATTTAAAATTAGTCAAAGATTTAATCATTGAATATTTTAAAATACCAATTGAGCTGAAGCTGTTATTTATGTAATATTCCTTTGAGAACATGTCATTTGTTAAGAATTTGATATATCACAGAAGACCTTTAAAAATTGAGAAAATTGATAATAAATCTAGAAAATGCAAAAAGTGATATCCCACATTTTGGCGGCAAATGATATTACCGCCATTTTATAAAACTTCAGTCCGCCATTTTGTGCAATCTTTAACACTCAAGATTTACTTCTTCGTGTCAATTTTATGAAATAAAACATGCCATGAACATTAAAATTTTAATCAGGAAGATAATAAATAATTGTCAGCATGTATCTACATTAAATCAATACATCACTTTAATCTAACGCTATAGTTTGTAAATTGTTCAGACTATGAGCTATTAATATAACAGGGTGTGGCTGCAGTATAAGGGAAGGGAGTGGACGCTGCCGAGCACCACAGGGCTCGGCTGGAAGAGCCTGTGGTGTTGCCGCAGTCCTCCGTAATACTGCCCCACCCCTCATTACACAAGTCACTCCAGCTCTTGGATCACAATTCTCATTAACAATGGGACTTTCATCGTCTGAACACAGATCAATCACTTCACAATCATTTTCAACCCTTTTCAGGGGATCACAAATCTTCATCTCTTCATCGGGAAGTTGGTCTGTGTCTAGTCCATCGACAAACACTATATCCTTCTCATCTACAATACATTTTTTCTCAGACTCCCTTTGCAAGGTCTCAATGTATTCCTGAATCTTTTCCATTGACATCCTCTCAATGTCTACTGTCAGAGGTCTGCACTTTAAAAGCATTAACTGGCTATTGAGATCAAGTACTTTTTTGTTTCTCTGATTAGGAAATACATGCCTTCGTTGCCAATAATCAATAGGCCTTCTGTATCTGACAGGGAATTGATGATTTTTGCCTTTACTAACTACATTTTTACTAATCGGTGTTGAAGTACAACAGTATCTTTCTATTCTTTCTCTCGAATAGCTGGTGTCCCTCTGAGCATTCATTTTAGCATTTTTCATATAAGCCAAAGAAGAAAATGGATAAGGAGGCCCTCTGTCTATATTTGCTGCAGATCTTGCATTTCTTGGCCGAGAATCAGCTTCAATATATTTAGAAGTTTTATCCTCAAATTTTTCACCAATCGGTAGAAGTTTTAATGCTGAAAGAAATTCAGGTAAACCGCCACTACATGTACTTGTTGGTATATTCTCATTATTACACAGCCTTTCATGCGCTTTTAATACTTCCAAGTTATCAAAATGACTGTCACAGTTGTCACAAAGGTAAATATCTGCAGATTTCACTTGAGGTTCAGTTTCTTCTATATGAGTTTCTCTGTCATAGAAAATGTTCTCATTCCTAAAAGTTACTAAAAGTCGACTACTAGGGCGGTAATAGAGAGAAGTCGTATGATCACGATTATCGACGTACCTGAGTCTCTTACGCGGGTATCGAGCGAGTTGGGCAGAAAAAACTAGTAGAAAAGTACTCTTATGGTAATCGTAGCATCTCTTAACCAATCGCTTCAGCCTCGCTTCCCAATCACTTGGTACTTCTCTAGGTTTTACGAAAGGATGTGAAAAT
The DNA here is from genome assembly GCA_037950945.1 of Hypolimnas misippus. Classification (NCBI taxonomy): domain Eukaryota; kingdom Metazoa; phylum Arthropoda; class Insecta; order Lepidoptera; family Nymphalidae; genus Hypolimnas; species Hypolimnas misippus. The sequence continues at coordinate 13,472,849 of JBBEEQ010000023.1, forward strand.
ACTACATCTTTGGGCCACCATGGAGGCTTCCGGATATCTTTCGCCGTGTCGTGCCCCCAAGAACATGTCACCATAAATGTTATGAACTTCTCTAACTCGTCGGCAGTTATTTTTGATAATGCCGTCGGATTCCCGTTAGCGAAGAGCAGCGGCAAATTGGCAATCATGTTTGCTGTTTCTTTATGGTCATCGTACTCGGAGAACCAGCGCTTGCGATCTCACTTCGCTCCACACAATAGCGAGATTATTACGCGCCATGTCAACTGCACACACCAAAAACATGATAACTGTAAATCATTTACTTGACTCTGTCGAATATTTACGAGTTCAGATTTGATTTTCAAAAACTTATCTCAAACTCAAAATAGTCAAAAATGCACAAACGCGTTCGTTAACTAAAAAGAGAAAGACGACTATTCCACAGACTACTTTTGTAGACTTTTTGATCAGCTATAAAGTTAAAACCTGGCAACTAATAAATTAAGATCCTAAAAGTAATTTTCCTGAAAATCGATATTTTATTTATTTTTATGATTTTTTTAATGCACGAATAATACATTAGAACTTGGACCAAGTAATTGATAGATATTTAGATTTCAAACGGTTAAATATCATTTTATTTCAAAATCAATAAAAAAATACTTTAAATACCATGCAGAATGATATAGAAGAAGTCATATATGTATTTGTAAATAAAAATTGGGGTAAAATTTCTCTTTATTAAAGTTTCAAGTTCGATAAACTTCGAACTACCGTTTTTGTAATGTTTTAACAATAACGCTGCTTTTTCGCTTTGAGTCGTTTGTTTGTAAAATATGTCATGTGTCAATTGTCAGTGTCACTTTGGTTCAGCTGTGTCTTACTGTAGTACTAAATTTTTATAAAATACCAAAACACAAGATAAAAGAGGTCAATTTTTAACGAACGACTCTTTGGTACTAAATGTAATATTTAATGTGATATTATGGCATGTAATAAACAACATGATTTATAAGTAAAACTGTTTAAATATGGTGAGTATATTTATATTTACTTTCATTGTTTTTAGTTTCGAATTGTGACTCAGAAGGGTTTTATATTGTTTTTTAGGAACAAAATAACACAAACGGCTCACCAAGTTCCCCTTCGAAACCTTATATCGAGGCCAACGACTATGAGTAAGTAATAATAATCATGATTCCAGTAAAATCACTTATTTTTCTTTGTCAAATTTATAATGATTTTAACGAATATTTATCTACATCTGATAAATTTAAATGTTTGTAAATTTTGATGATAATTAAACTAATTATCATCAAAGTCTGAGTTGTAAATATTTTTCAATTAAGTTTATTTATTTTAAATACAAATAAGTTATTTTTGGCAAAATATACTTTGACTTTTTGTAGAAGTTTTTGTCACATTTAAATTAATTAAGTCCAAAAACAATGAATTGTAATTATTAGTAGCTATTCCTTAAAGTATAATTTGTTAACCATTCATTTTACAGAAATCAGGTTGTTTAGATAAAAAATTTAATACCACCACTGTAAATTACTGACTTTCTCATAATTTAGCTTCTTCATAACTTTCACTAATTACATTTAAATGAACTGTAATTCATATTGAATAAAGAATCTAATGCATTTTTTATGAAAATCCTAAAACAATAATTTACATTGAAAGCATTTAACAAAATGTATTTAAATAAGAAATAATATGAAATTTTGAAAAATAAACATTTTTTTCATGATTATCTATTCAAAATGTGTGCGTGTGATTTAAGTCCTTTAAAAACTATTGATTTGTACAATATAATAATAACATAAATCTTATCACATTTATAGTCTACAGTTTCCAACATGGAGCATGGAGTATTTGAAGAGAGCGGCTTTGGAACACAGATTGGTGCGACCAAGAAGTTTAGCATGGGCTGTCTTGCTCAATGCTGTTCCTCCACCCTCAGGAGATATTTTAATGAGGTTAACTTAATTGCAAGTTTTTGTGTCAATTGTATATGATTATTTATACTTTTATTTTAATATTGGTAATTGTTACTTTATGATTTACAGTATAAGGGGTCACAGAAATTTTTATGATGATTTAAGGAAGAAATTGTCCATGGATCCACGTGGAGTCATTGGAGATGACCCACTTTCACAAAGTGAACAGGTGATTACAAAATAATTATCTTTTTTGTGTAGTGAAGTTTTTTAATATACTTAATATTTTAAGTCTATATTTTTGTTGTTATATTTCACAACAGAGTGCATGGAAACAACACTTTTGTGACAAGGAACTCAAGGCGATGATACTTCAAGATGTAGTGAGAACTTTCCCTGATGAAGCATACTTTCGTGATAAGGATGTACAAGATTTAATGGTAAGAATTAAACAATGTATACCTATTATTTTAAGGATAATTCATGAAATAATGAACTATACAACTTCATGATTTTTTGAAATTAAAACATGTTCCATTGTGAATAATTTGATGATTACTAGAATTTTATTACTAAATGGTTGTGATTTACTTTATTTTGCAGTATGTGTATACAAGAATTTCAAATCACAATAATTTAATAAAGAATTTAAAGTTTAGTTTTATAAAAATGATTGCGTCAGAAGCCTAGCTGTAACCCAGTGACTAGAACCACATATTTGTTTTATTTCGATCAGATAAATATAACTCTCACGGAAAAATAAAATAATAGCTAAACTGTATTTTGTTCTGTAGACGAGAGAGCTGAACTTCACTTGCATTAAATTTTTGTTTATATAAAAATAGTAGATACAGAGTCACCTGATGTCAAGTGATCACTTCTGCCCATGGAAATTTACAGTACCAGAGGAACCATAAATGTGTTTGTAACTTAAATAGGCGTGAGAGTAAGCAAATTAAGCTACTGGGTCTTGTAAAATCTTTAATATTTTATTTCCATTTAAATTAGCAATAAAATTGAAAATGAAATTGTTCCATATCAGGTTCGCGTGCTATTCCACTGGGCGCGCTCTCACCCGGCGCCCGGCTACCGGCAGGGCATGCACGAGGTGCTGGCGCCGCTGCTGCTGGAGCTGCACGCCGACCGCCGCCGCGCGCCGCACCGCCTCAGGTCTGTTCCGACGTAGTGTGATGTATGTAGCGCCGGTCCACCAGTACACTGGTCCACCGGTACACCGGCTACCGGCAGGGCATGCACGAGGTGCTGGCGCCGCTGCTGCTGGAGCTGCACGCCGACCGCCGCCGCGCGCCGCACCGCCTCAGGTCTGTTCCGACGTAGTGTGATGTATGTAGCGCCGGTCCACCGGTACACTGGTCCACCGGTACACCGGCTACCGGCAGGGCATGCACGAGGTGCTGGCGCCGCTGCTGCTGGAGCTGCACGCCGACCGCCGCCGCGCGCCGCACCGCCTCAGGTCTGTTCCGACGTAGTGTGATGTATGTAGCGCCGGTCCACCAGTACACTGGTCCACCGGTACACCGGCTACCGGCAGGGCATGCACGAGGTGCTGGCGCCGCTGCTGCTGGAGCTGCACGCCGACCGCCGCCGCGCGCCGCACCGCCTCAGGTCTGTTCCGACGTAGTGTGATGTATGTAGCGCCGGTCCACCGGTACACTGGTCCACCGGTACACCGGCTACCGGCAGGGCATGCACGAGGTGCTGGCGCCGCTGCTGCTGGAGCTGCACGCCGACCGCCGCCGCGCGCCGCACCGCCTCAGGTCTGTTCCGACGTAGTGTGATGTATGTAGCGCCGGTCCACCGGTACACTGGTCCACCGGTACACCGGCTACCGGCAGGGCATGCACGAGGTGCTGGCGCCGCTGCTGCTGGAGCTGCACGCCGACCGCCGCCGCGCGCCGCACCGCCTCAGGTCTGTTCCGACGTAGTGTGATGTATGTAGCGCCGGTCCACCGGTACACTGGTCCACCGGTACACCGGCTACCGGCAGGGCATGCACGAGGTGCTGGCGCCGCTGCTGCTGGAGCTGCACGCCGACCGCCGCCGCGCGCCGCACCGCCTCAGGTCTGTTCCGACGTAGTGTGATGTATGTAGCGCCGGTCCACCGGTACACTGGTCCACCGGTACACCGGCTACCGGCAGGGCATGCACGAGGTGCTGGCGCCGCTGCTGCTGGAGCTGCACGCCGACCGCCGCCGCGCGCCGCACCGCCTCAGGTCTGTTCCGACGTAGTGTGATGTATGTAGCGCCGGTCCACCGGTACACTGGTCCACCGGTACACCGGCTACCGGCAGGGCATGCACGAGGTGCTGGCGCCGCTGCTGCTGGAGCTGCACGCCGACCGCCGCCGCGCGCCGCACCGCCTCAGGTCTGTTCCGACGTAGTGTGATGTATGTAGCGCCGGTCCACCGGTACACTGGTCCACCGGTACACCGGCTACCGGCAGGGCATGCACGAGGTGCTGGCGCCGCTGCTGCTGGAGCTGCACGCCGACCGCCGCCGCGCGCCGCACCGCCTCAGGTCTGTTCCGACGTAGTGTGATGTATGTAGCGCCGGTCCACCGGTACACTGGTCCACCGGTACGACGGCTACCGGCAGGGCATGCACATTTAATAAAAAAAAATCCAAGCAGCTAGTGGATAATTTACACAAGAAGTATGGCGAGTAAGGGATTTAGCTTATTTTATAATTAAAATAAATAACAACGAATTTGAGCAGATGTTCAATTATGTTAATGTTGTTCACATTTACATAATTATGTAAATTTATTAAAGATAAGAATATTAACATTATGTTTTTATAATATCGTTTTCAGTGACACCTTGCGGTACTACCTGCAAGAAGACTATTTGGAACATGACAGCTAGTGAGTATTCTACGCTAATTATACGAGGGGTGATCCAAAAGTAATGATAATCGATAATAAACACAATGAATAAAATAAAAAAATAAATTTATTTCTCAACATAGTCTCCTAGCAAGTCTATACATTTAGTCCATCTCTTTTCTAAACCTAAAATTCCCTTAGAAAAAAAATCTTCATCTTGACTCTCAAAAAAGTCCTCAACCGCGGCCATCACGTCGCTATCATCGTCAAATTTCTTGCCTCGGAGGTGTTCCTTGAGTCGTGGAAAGAGATAGAAGTCACTGGGGGCTAGATCAGGTGAATAGGGGGGGTGTTCCACCAGCGCAAAGCCCGCTTCCTGAATGGCAGCCATGGCAATTGCAGCTTTGTGAACAGGTGCGTTGTCTTGATGGAACAGCAATCCAGGCCGCAGTTTACCTCGCCTTTTCTCCTTAATAACCTCCCGCAATCTTCTTATTTGTTCCGCATAGTAGGAGCCTGTAATAGTGGCCCCCTTTTCCAAGTAGTCCACCATGATTATTCCTTCAGCATCCCAAAAAACAGACGCCATAACCTTCCCTGCTGAGCTTGACACTTTGAATTTCTTCGGCGTCGGTTCGATTGTTGTTTTGTTTCAGGATCAAAATGGTGGATCCAGGTCTCGTCCATGGTCACAAAACGTGACAAAAAATTATCCTTGTCTGCCTGGAACTTTTCGAGATTTGCTCTTGACATGTCGACTCGTTTCTTCTTTTGCTCGTCGTTTAACATTTTCGGTACCCAACGCGCGGAGACCTTTCTCATATTCAATTCGTTCGCAAGGATTCTTTGAATGCTGCCATATGAGATCCCTATAACCTCAGCTACATGCCTGATAGTCACTCTTCGATCTTCCAATACAACTTCTTCAACTTTTTTCATATTTTCTTCAGTGAGGGACGTCGATGGGCGTCCTTCGCGGTGTTCATCTTCCGTCGATGTTCTTCCCAGCTTAAACTCCTTAGCCCAGCGTGCAACTGTATAATATGGAGGAGAAGAGTCCCCTAATGTTTCCACCAAATCGTTGTGTATGTCTTTGGTAGACATTTTTTTCAAGCAGAGGTATTTAATGACAGCTCTGATTTCGTATTTTACCATTTTGATGTTCACTCCTTGACAGTCCGTATTCAAATGAATGTAGCTCCCGGGAATCGTGGCCTATTTATATGATTTTTTATCTTGAACTAGTGGGTAACTGAGCAAGTGACTGATATTTTTTTTGTATTTTTGTATGCACTAGAAATAACTGATTATCATTACTTTTGGATCACCCCTCGTACATAATTCCCATGAATACACTTCTTTTTAAAGAATAATATAAGTATACAGTTTTTTAGAAGAACTTCTAAATTAATCAATTATTATCACAACACTGATTTGACTGCTTATTTAACTGTTACCATTTTGTATTGTATCATCATTTAGAGTCGTCCTTACCACTAATACTGTGCGAGGCTTTAATCAGAATTAATCATATAATATCACTAAAGTTAATGGATTTTGGACCACGTTGCCTTACAACCTTACTTTTGGGCCAATAAGTCAAATAACGAGCTTATTAAAGTTGGAAATGGGAGATTTTTAACGTCAAATAGCATATATGTAACATAATTATCTATAGTTATAAAATATCTTTGATCAGAAGACCTTGTAGTAAATATTATAATAATTTTTCAGCATGTTGTTCAGCGCCATCATGAAAGGCCTCGAAAAGTTTTACTCCACGGGAGACGTGGTGCCCACTTCGTGCGGAAGGCTGCCTACATCGAAAACTTTACATGTACAAAAATTTATTAAAATACCAACTTTGCCTGGAATGCGTTTATAATCTCATATAAAATATAAAGATTAACTTATTTAAGTTAGCGGCTTAAGTTATTTTTTTTAACAAAATTATTTATTGCTCCTATCTCCATGTTATATACGTTTTTTTATTCAAAGTCAAAGGTGGCGATAAAAATATAATTGGAATAAATAAACCGCTAATTCTTTTTTTTTAATGCTACTTAAACCAATTTTAAGGACAATTATATTTATTTTAATTTTGTTTCAGAATCAAAACGAAGTGGTCCGGTATTTAGAAAAAGTAAGAGAAGAATATTTAATGCTATTCGACCCAGATTTGGCAGCTCATTTAACTGAATGCAGCATTTCTATGGAGTTATTTGGCATGTAAGTATACAACGAACTAGTAGATGGAACATTTTTTTATGGAACTGTTCATACATTTTGCTGCAGCATTTTAGACGTCTTATTGGTATGTTTATTATATGAATGTATTTAGTGCACAATTAAACGACATCTCGTGTGCTAATTAGCAAGCAAGCATATATGGATGCTGATTATAATCAAAACAGAAGAGAAGGCGATTAAAAAAAATGATTAAAATAGGTTTGATATGTTTAGGCGCCATTTTCTCAAAATGAAATTCGTGTGTCTCGAAATATCACTTATCAGAGTCCATATATATAATCATCATCTATAATTAATAATTAATCTAAGGCATCAGCTGAATATCAAGTAAAGATTATCTAGCAAAATAATTATATCTTCCCATGGCTTCTACATGGTCCTTCGAGTCGGATTATAAATAGTTGTTATATTCCATATCAAATAAATCTTTGTGATATACATATGATAATTACCACTTTATATGGTGGATATGGCATTTGGTGTCCAAATCAGGGTTTGGAAATAGACAACACAAAGTATTTACGGTCGCCCATGGACACTTGCCGAGCTACAAATACGTCGCCAGTTTGACATAGAATAAGGGGTGAAAGGGAATGAGAAGAAAGAATAGGAATGGTCGAATAGGAGAGAACCGGAATTATAACCCCTCTCGGATTAGGCTTCTGGATCTGTCATTCGCTACGAAATGCAAACATTAGCTAAACGCCGATCTTCTGTTTCGAGCCGGCTGATGTATACGAGCTGTAGTCAGTGAAGATGGTTCCGTTTATCGAATTTAAAGTATCCTCATTATGGGGGATAATCGGAATCGCGTGTCCGTTTATCCGCAACGGGTGGACAAGCGGAACCGTCCGCCAGCGGGCCGCTCGCCCCGCGTTCACCCGGGACCGTTGCCCGCAGTCGCTGGCTGCGGCTGCTGTTCGGGCGCGAGTTCCCGCGCGCGGAGGTGCCGCAGCTGTGGGGGTTCCTCTTCGCGGACGGGCCGATGCTGCCCAGCGTGCACTACGTCGTGCTCGCCATGCTCATCTCTATTAGATCTATATGTGAGTTCATGTTTTTAACTTTCAGGTTTTGAAGCGGAAAGTGTTTTTTTTTTTTATTATCTAAACTTCTATACTAATATTATTGTGGTAAAATTTGTTGCTAAGTTTGTATGTACTGAAACTACTAATCCGATTTGAAAATGTATTTTTGCATTGGATAGCTCATTTATTGAGGTTATAGTCTATATTGCATTACGCTACTCATAAGAGCAAAGCAGTAACCATAAACGCGAATGAAACCACGAGGGCCAGCTAGTCATAAAAAAATAGATCGAGACAATGTCATAGATAGAACATTTGAATATTATTTAGAGTTTGTGTTTAAATTTCATTATTTTTAAAATTTATATATGTACTATTCATATCTGGCTCAGCAGGACCAATGCGTACTTAAATACATTATGAAAGATATATAGCTATAGTGCGTTAGATTAGATATTAGATAGAGTTCCATTTCTACCTCCAGAATAGGAGATTTTCTTAGTCCAATAAATTGAAATTCAAGATGATATTGTAAGTCAATACCCTAAATCCCAAATCATCCTTAGAATAGTATCTAGCCTATGAAGGCTGATTGTAACTCGCCATATTTTTTTATAATAAATAATTCGCAAACGAGCAGGCGAAACAGCTGATGTGATCATTAATCACCGCCGCCCGTGAACATGCGATGCTAACCACAAATGCGATACCAGCTAAATAAAGGAATAACAAATGAGAATAAATAAATGAATGACAATAAAGAGATAAATGGGAAAAGGAACTAAGTAAAGGAATGGGGTAGGGGTTTGGCTTCCGGCTCTCTGAGTCAATGTACGAAACGTAGCTATATAAGCTACTTCACACTAATGTCCTGCGCGTCCGCAGTGCTGGAGGCGGACACGGCGGGCGCGCTGTGCACGCTGATGCGGCCGTCCGCCGTGAGCGCGCGCCACGTGTGCGCGCTGGCGCTGCACCTGCGCGCGCCGCACGCGCACCCCGCGCCGCCGCCGCCGCAGCTCGCCAGCGCGTGAGTCTCCCGCCCACTCACTCTCCGTCGTCTTACACGCCACGCGTCGCGTCGCGCCTACTACATGGAATTGTGCTGTCTCTGACTCGCTTTATCGCTTATCACATGACATTCATTAGTCTCACACTCACAGTGCTCTAAGTGATCTCATGTCATCTCATATCACGTCGCTCACCCTTGGATTCGATTATTATATATAATACAGCTGCCCGCAGTTTCTCCCAGATACCGCTCTCTTTATCGCCTCTGCTACACGCTATCGCAGTCTAAATCACACACGTTTAAAATTATATTATTTGAATTATCTTTTCTCTGTTTGTTTATCTGTTACGCAAAGTAATCATTAAATACCTTACGTTAAATCTCTAATTAAACTTTTAAAAACAAATATTCAACAATGATCTCCCTACATAATCACCTCAGATCCCGAGACAGCATCATCGACGCTTCGAGCTCCGTGTACTCGTTCGAGCAGCGCGCTGAGGAAGAGCTGGAGTCATCGGGGTCGGAGGGCGTGGCCGAGGGCGTAGCGGAGGGGGGTGACGTGGCTCGCTCATTGGCTGCCCTCGCTCTACTGCGGGCGCGCCTCCCTGCTGCGGCGGAAGCGTTACGCGCCGCACTGCCCCGCCCCCCGCCCCGCGCGGAGTTGCCGCTGAGACAGATCATGCAGGTGAGTGTAGGGCATCTGTTGCTCCGCCTCTTTAGAGACTGGTTATTGATGACACGACCAGAGTGTTGTTGTTTTCCTACTTCATCTATGGAGACTTGACGTGCCTATTGGCTGTTTTGATGCAGCTATGGATACGCCTCCACAGCGGTAGCACTGTAAGCTGCTTTGCCCCTTTAGAAAGAGATAACTGCGCTGGAGATAAGACGATTGTCATATGATCGCATAAGTCTGTAGTTATTAATTTATGATGCTAAGGTAATACCATAATTATGTATTCATAAATAATTTTAATTTAAAACGGTTTTTTTATGAAAATTGTTTACAAACTAGCAGGCAGTTACTGGATGTTAAGTGATAATCACCGCCAATTAACATTTGCAGCACCAGAAGTACCACCAATTAATTGAGTTTGAAAAAGAAGAGGAGGAGCGAACTGTAATCAATTTGCTGAGGAATCTATACGTACTGAGGGTTAAATGGGAGTTTGGTAACTGTATACTATACTGTTTACGTTTTTGAATAGACAAAATACAGCACCATCTATCGCAAAATACTGTCACTGCATGTTGTTTATAATAAACCTTAAAATGCAAACGGTACAGTATATAACTTACAAATTTTCACAAAATACTCAAATACATTTTGCGAAAGTCGATTACGATTAAAATTACATTTTTAAACCTCCAAGATATATATAATACAACTGCCGCATTAAAAAAAAAACTTTTTTTTTTCTATACTCACCTTTCAAATCATACAATTTACAGTTAGCAGCACTACTCCAATGCCGTAATCACGCGTTAATAGATGTTGAAACAGCATTGGAGGCCGCTGAGAACCAATCCACAGAAGCGATTGGCAGAAAGCAACTCGTGCCAGTGGCGATGGTTCCCAAACCGAAGCAAGTAAACGCGAAACAAGTGAAAACATTGAAGAAAGTGAAGGAAGTGCCGCTTAAACTGTTCCATCAGGTCGAGTGCGATGGCGCGAGTGACTTGCCCTTCTTAGACCCATTGCGGTTAAGGACAGAATGACTACGTCGTAAAATAATGCTCTACAGCTATTATCATTAGGTGCAATTTCGATTACCGTTATGGTATGCTTTTATTATCATTTGAAATGTATTTTCGTATTGATGTGAGGGTAGTGTGTTGTTAGGAAAGTTCGTTAACACGAATATCAAGACCTTTGTTTAAATACCACATAGAAGAAAAAGTACAGAAGGTAAATAGAAAGAGTTCGGAAGAAGAAAACTTATGATGACACTAAAAACTCTTTATGTTTACCGTTTGTATTATGTTTATTCTGTGTGTTTTCGATAACTGGTACATTTTCTACTCGTTACTAGTTCATGGCTTTATGGACGGCGGCAATAATATCCTCTGGTAGCAACTTACCTCGGTTGACAGCTACTCTACTGGTGTCTCTTCCTTCTAACTTCTTGAACCCATGTCTACATTATCGGCTTATATAAACACCATATCTTCGGGGATAGTGCAAAACAACTTTAGCTTTTGCAATTTAGAGATGGACCTTAATCAAATGTTAAATTTCATTATTGATAAAAAACAAGCTATCTGAATATTATATAATCGAAATTTGTAACATTATTACTTAACATAAATATTGACATATTGTCCGTGTACCATATGGCCTTATTTCTGTCAATAATGTTATTTAATATTTGGTTCAAGTTTACACTTTATAGTAAAAACTAGACACGCGGTTTTGCAATGTCTCCGACGATATCCTAGAAGCCATATAATCTTTCAGGTGTGAGGACAGCTTGTGAGAGATTAAGACACCCGAAACGAGCTAGCGAACAGTGAAGCAAACTTTTGAAATTTCTGCAACATTAACAAACATTTTTGACCCATTGTACCTAACACTGCTTCCTCGTGTCTCCAGTACCTATCTATATATCTTGATATCTTGTCCCATATTTCGCTCATCTCAGTTTAGATTCATTAATGAGTTGTGCTGATTCCTGCAGTACTCCATCTATCTATTTCATATAGATCTTCATCTAGTAAACGTTCATTAAATTTCTTCATAATTTCCTTTCTAGCATTACATTTTCCACATGACGAAGCAATACAAGGATTTATTTTCTTAGCCTTTTGAATTATTTGGTTTAGAGTCATCATCTATTAATTTTGGAAAATTGAGCTTCTCTTCCGAACTAGACTTGCATTTTAGAATCTTATTCTTTGGAGAGATTTTTTAAAGGTTTAAGTTTAATTATAGATTTAATTTCTGGATTTAATTCTTGAATTTTTGTTGAACAAAAGACACTTTATAGGATTTAATGCCTTTTTAACCTTAGTATATATACTTTTCATATTGTCTACTTACCAGCCGATTAAAGGATATTACTGCCGCTGTTCGTAAACCCAAGAAAGGGTAACAAGTAGAAAATTTACCACTTACTGAGAATACACAGAAGAAAATGTATAATAACAGTTCGGCTACAATGAAATTAATGAATGTAATGACGGATTTATGACAAGGATTTTGGAGTCTGAAAAAATTGTTCCCTGTCTGTATATTTTAAAGCTATATTTAATGATGGAAGGATTTGACGATAAAGGGTAGTTTTGCCTTAATTATTTAAGGCTAATTTTTTTTTGTTTAAATTAAAAAACACATTGACATATCTTTTATTGAAAATATGTATTTCTTTTGTTGTTTCTGAAATAAAATTTCCTGTTAAATGTATATGTAAGGCGACAGTTACACTTGTAAGTTTTATCCCTGTGACTGACAACATGTAACATTATGTAACCCGTCACTGTCAATAAATAAGTCAGTGGTATTTCTTCCAGGTGTACAAGCAATGATAAATAATTATTGTTAATCTTAAGTTCATAAGTAAAACCTGCAAATGTAACTGTCGCCTAACGAAAACTAAAGTTGTTAGTGTAAGAAAGGTTGTTTTAATTAGGCTTATTGTTATTAAAGATACAATTTATAAAAATTATAAACAAATCGTATATTCTTTATATTAGAATAATATTCCATTGTGCGAATTTCTATTTACGATTATTCTATAATTAAAAAAATCTTGAAAGTATGTGATTTGTAGTTGTTTATGGCACATTTAGGTATTCGCCGAATATCGACAATTATGCACAAATACGAGAACGTAAACGAGTTATTCGCGTGTGTTCGCTATTCGCTACATGATATCGATTTTTAAACTCAAATCAAAGAATTATTTGTGAATTTGTGAAAATTGTAAAAGTATATATAATTCTTTACTAGCTCAATACAGGCGAATGTATAAACGAGGCATACATAGTCGCATTATTCGGTGAGTTATCTGATATTAATATAAATTATTAAATTAAATTGTTTCTTTTGATGGCTTTTAAATCTGAATATAAATGATATATTCAGACGAGTGTCAAACTTGGTATTGTAATTTTTTTAACTAATAAAGAACAAAGTTAAAATAATCTATGAAAAATATTTTAGCATTGTAAGTATTAAGTGCAAATTAGTTATTATTAACGAAAATATGATTTTCATTAAAGATCTTCTTATATTAATAATACAAGCTGCTATCCTATATTTTAATGTTTATAAAATAATAATTTCATTCCAATTTGTACGTGTAAAACAAATGCTAGACAACATCATATATCTTAATATTTTTTAAACAATGGTATTATTATTTCATTTCCAAATGGAAATACAAGACTTTTTTTTAACAGAACCGACTTTAAAAGCAAACTTTAACGTTTACTTGCATGACATACTTATTCCAGTTATTTTTATATTAAAAGAAAACCATTAAACCGATTTTTATTTAAATTCTATGGGCCCTGTAAAAAAAAAAGAATCAACTAAAACCAAAGTCGTTTTCAAGTAATCAGGGAACATACATAAAAAGTCCTTGGTAAATAGAGAACCTCCTTTTTTAAAAGTCGATTGAAAAATAAAAAAAATAGCCAGAATTAAGATGAATGTGTCTGGTATTTGTTTATTATTTGTACAAATCGGCTTGGAATGAATATATGCTTTATATTTCGTTATTTACTTGCAGGTTACATTATTGAATGATATAATTAATTATAAAACTTTTAATAATTAAGACGCAGTTTATAAAAGTGATATTTCTATTATTACATTTAGTTATGCAATAAATATGAAAGATATATTTGATGATTTATTTTTTCTCCTATCAAATTTATGAATAAAACCTTAAACATTAAGAAATGCGGATAAACTTTCTGATAACCGAACCTCGAGCAAAAATTTTGCACAGCTTTCGTTTTGATATTATAAAACTACCTATCAAAATATTTTTAGTTCCTTTTAGTATTTTTTTTTTCGAGATATCAAATTTTGAAAGTTCGAAAAATTTAGAATAATTCGGCTAAATTCTGAATAAAAGTGTATATAACATGGGTATAACGCATATATTTAAGGGCTAAACGTATTTTCATAAGGAGCTAAAATAATTTGATCAATTTGATATCATATTTTTGTACATTATTAATTAGATGCTCTGCTGATGATACTTTCCTTATTTTTTTATTTTCGTTTATGAAGATTACTTATGATTAATTGATTGTTTCACCTACTTGTATTTTGAATCTTTTTGTTTTTGATTATGACAACATTTGTATGACGTTTTTTTCAATTCAATTCAATTCTTTTATTTAATAGCTTTTAGTTGTGCCATATGAGCACGGCATTATTTCGCCAATGTCACGTAGGATGGAGAAGTGACGTTTTGTTAATTTGTTGTGAATGTGAATTTTGACGTTTGATGTAATGTCAATAGTAATTTATAAAATTATGCTATTTGTTGTCTTTTCACAACGTACTGGTAAATGAAGTTTTACAAATTTAATAAGGAAAAGTGTAGGATATTAATTTAAATTAAGTGGAGAAGATTATTCAAAACCATAAAATGGCCGAATCAGCAAAGGATAATGAAAATCCTCTTGACATCGATGGAAGTAATTTTAATTCTGAAATGTATTTAGAATGTCTTTTAAAGTGTGCTACTCTTCGACAAGTGATGGATAAAGAGGCCGAAGTGGTTACACAGAGTCAGTTTTTGCAATCAGAAATGCAAACTTTAGTATATGAAAATTACAACAAGTTCATATCAGCAACGGAGACAGTTCGAAAAATGCGATCAGATTTTCAAATAATGCACGAAGAAATGAATAAACTAAGTGAAAATATAAACAATATTACGAAATTTAGTTCAAAGATATCAGACAATTTAAAGGAAAGTGGAAATAATGTTAACAGATTATGCAGCACTCGGCAATTGCTAGACAAGTTACAGTTTGTCTTTTTGTTGCCTACTCAACTGAATAAAGCAATTGAAGAGAACCGTTACGTCGATGCAGTACAAGACTACACGCATGCCCAGAGAGTCCTACAAAAATATGGAAATCAACCATCTTTTCAAAGTATTCAGACTGAATGTTCCGAAATTATATGTGATCTCAAGAAAACTCTAAGAGAGAGATTGTTAACACCGGATACATCTGCATCTGAACTGGCTGAAAGCGTAGGTCTCTTGAGACAGTTACAAGAAACTGATTCCTCATTACAGGATATCTTTTTGACATGTGCTGAGAATCGACTCGATCAACATTTAAAAAATTTAAATGCCATAGTTGATAGTGCTGATATATTGGAATGGGTTGAAAAATGCAACAACACTTTGTTAGCAGACTTGGGTATTGTAATATCATGTTATCATGATCTATTTGAAGATAAAGAAATGGTCAATCTCCCGGAATTTGCTGATAAAGTCATGACACAAGTATTTCATCTTTTTGAAGAAGTTGTCAAAAGACCTGAGAATATAGGCACTGAGATATTAATTAGAGGCTTAGACAAATTCTTTAGAAAGCTACAAGCTATGTCTGAGATTATTTCTAGCGAGTCCGTTTCTAATAAAGCTTTGGATGTAGTTATACAATGCATAAAACATAAGGCTACATTGCAATATGAAAATATTCAAACACAATTTAAAGAAAACCTGATGCGAGTAAGACAGTCCTTAGCCAGCAAAGGTACAGAAACTGCAGATCTCAAGGATATTCTCAATTCTCTGCAAATACACTTAATGCAAAAAATCCAAGCTTCATTATTAGATTTAATGGCATTCCTTCAAAATAAACTTTCATTTGGATTAAAATCTTGGTGTGGTAAAGCTGTTGCCGATGCTTGCTGGACAGTCATATCGGAAACATTGATCAATCTATCAGAAATGGTTAAGAAAATGGCTTCCTTACAGACATCAAATAACATTCCTTTTGAACTTCTATTAATTTTGGCAAAATTATGCTTAGAAATGCAAGAAAGTGGAGTAACAACATTACATACTCATCTTCTGAAACTTATGGAAGAATCTGCTCCTGGACTGTCTATTGACAAGAAGGACACTAATAGTGTAATGGTACATTTGTCTACTGCAGCGCAAACCGCTTTAGACTCTGAAGTTGTGTTTATAGGACAGACAGCAGCTCAAATGCTTAGAGTTTCAGTACTCGCAAGAGACTGGTTACGTGCACCTGAACCGAGAGGTCCAAGAGCGGTATGTCGAAGAGTCGTAGAAACACTTGCTAGTGCAGACAGTGCTGCATCACAACTGTTCCCAACAAGTATAAAACCATCTAGCGACTCCAGTAGACGAACCATATGGTCAAGAGCACCTTCATCATTTTCACCTATAAATAGAATATTTTCAGAAAGAATTGAAGTCTTCAGTCCAGCTGGTGCGGATCGCGCTGCGCTTTCAAACGGAGCACTGAAAGTAGCTTTAAAAGCTTTGGTGGAATGCGTCCGGTTACGCACTTTCAGTCGCCATGGTTTGCAACAATTGCAGGTTGATGTACATTTTCTTCAACAAAGGCTCTCGTGCATGGGAAATGACGAAAGACTATTAAATGCATTACTGGAGGATGCTTTGGCTTCGGCGCAAATAAGATGCGTTGATCCTCAACTGATGGAAGCTAGCATTGTCGATATTATATGTGAAAGGGGTTAAATATATTATATTTATTTGTATATATTGTACTATCTTATAAGACATGTGAAAATTGAAATACACTGTCAGTATGTAATTATTTATTGTCAAAAATTACTACAAATTATATCTCTTAAACATACAAAACACAGAATATTTTAATAAAACACCTTTAACTATGAAACTTTAAAGTAAACAGCACATTTTATGACAATTTATTATAACCCATCAATGAAAATTGCATCATATTAAAAATAATGATATCATCTACATATATAAAATCTATGTTAAATGCTCTTACTCATTTTACAAGACACTACTCTTTACTTCTAACAATAACATATTATTCCAATGTTAGTCACGAGAGCAGATAAACATTATTAATTAAAATTAAAAACAGTATATATTATTACCATTACAAACAATTTCTCATAAAATTTGGTCGTATTTTGCTAGAAAATTATGACGAAAATCCAAGACAAAAAGTTACTACATATTGGTGTGGTCGGTTTTACTATAATATAGTAAAATTTACTATTCAACATCTTTGTATTATGAAATATCTCTCAAAATACAATTTGATTATTATCTAGTAATCGTATATTAAACATCTTCCAAATTGAGGGTCGACTGATCACGGCTATTACTTTGATGTAAGATCAATGTCTACGCCTTACGTTATTACAATTAAAATATACTACAAAGCGTCTGGGGAACAATCCAAAATTGGGAAGCTCTTTAATTCTATAGCAAAATCACAATTTCTCAAAAAAACATTAAAATGTTTTCTATAAGCTCATTGTATATCCTCAATTATCATCATTATACATCACAAATATATTGATTAAAAATGAAACTTCCGATATGTTTATTTAATCATGTTCCAAATACCCTGCCCCTTTGAAAAATCATTTAAGACAATGTTCAGGAAATGGTTTATGTCTATTCGACAGAAATATTTTGTATCGCAATAATAAATCAAACTCGAAGTTTTAATTTTCAGAATAAAAAAATTGCGATCTGTCATTTGTTTGCTCTAAGTTATTAAATTTGAAAATTGTGCATATACAGACGAACAGCAGAACATAATGATCGAATGGAAATTACGAGATCATGAAATGGATAAAAATATATTAAAAAAAAAAGAGTATTGCTAGTAAGAAAAATATAAGAATAGCAACAAAATTGTATAAAAATTAGTTTTTTAGAATGTCACGTTGCTAAACGTGTTTGAATTCTATTTTTATAACATGTACCTACAAACATTTTATTAAAATGATTTTCTTTATTCAATAGATATTTTAAAATTGAAGCTGTGGTTTTCATCATATATTTTTTTATCTCATCGTCATAACAAGAACAATTTAAACAATTTATCGCCAAGCTATTACAATTCATTTTAGATTTTATTGTAAGCACAGTGTTAATGATTAACAGTTTGACCGAAACTGCACTGCGCTTAAAAAAATATAAAAATAAAATGAAATAATTCTTAAAACTAACACAAATATAAATAATTACTCTTTTACATCATATATCTATATCTATAATAGAACAAATTGACAAAATATATACCTATATATGATTCTTAATTTCGCAAATTTACATTTAGACAAGACCAACGCTCCAAACAGCGATAAAAATATTTGTCATTTGGTGTATCTTAAACATGCCGAAATAGGAAAAATATATCTATAATGGTCCGTCTGTTACATCATTGTGAGCGCTTGTGATGCGTGATTTTATCTACATACTAGCGACCCCTATTCCTATCCTAGCTTTCATACAATATCCAGAAAAATGTTCCTACTCAGTCCGTAACAAGAATCTCATACCGTACCAGTTACTTTTTCGTTTTCTCCATAAGTTTCCTCATTTTCTCCGGCACAGGCACTCCCCTATGTGCTGAACTCCTGAGCTTTTTACCGCTGTGTTCGATCGTCGTTTTGTTGGTATTGTTCGTAACTTTCGTTTCAGCACTGATAACACTAGATTTTCTTGTTCCCACGCCTTTATTTACGGTTGTATTCGAATTGGTAACGTCACTTCTTAGCTTTTTGGTCGGTGCGCTCGGTTTAGTTTTGTTGGTCCTTGACTTGGACGTTTGAATTTCGAACTCGGGCGGGGGAGAGCGGCGTCGTCGTATCCGCGGCGGCGTGTGCGCAAGCGTGGTGTGCCGCGACAGCAGCGCCGCGCTACTGAACAATTGCCCGCAATCGCATCTATGTTCTACTTCTGTTGTGCCTGTAAAATAAAATAAAGTAAGCCAAAAACATAAAAAATAAAAATAAAGTATATTATAACTGTAACCGATACACTTCACAATTTCTATAAGTCGTGCATTATATCGAGTACTTTTTTTTTAATTTATATAATATAATTATTAGAGCTCTTGTGCTTAGGACACAACATTAATGAAATACTCAACGACCCCCATTAGAAAATGCATACAGCACAAACAAAAAAGCCCAGACCAAATCGAACTAGCGAACGTTAGCGCTTCAGACAGTTGTAGTACCACTGCGCAAACCTGTCGTCATTGTCGTAACATATTACTAATGTGAACTTAATTCTGTCTGTCTGTTTGTCAAGTTTTCACAACTCAAATTATTTTTCGGTTCGGAATGTAGTCTCTACAGAGAAGGACCGCCAAGAAACTCTTTAAAATAATTCATACATAATTAATTTGTTTATTTTTATAGCATAGTATAATAATTATACTTTATTTATTAAAGATTTTCTAATATACAAAGATAATTTTGATATATAACCCTTTAGTTAAGTAACTCTATATCTCTCTTCTTTCTTATAAGAAGGACTTTTGTATCGAAAATAAAACTTAAAATATAGGATGTAATATGATTCTAACAGATTACATTACACAAAAAAATACTGTTTTATTTATTACTTATATAATAGTTGAATATTTGAGCAACATAGCTCTAGGGCCTCATCTACTATTTATCTACGGCACGCGATGCATAAGTTCAGCTTACTTTTGCACGCGAAAGATAAACGAATAAAATTCAAAATAATTTCTTTACTTATAGAACCTTGAAATGAAACTATTTTAAACGGATTTAAATCGCGTATATTAATTATTTTTATCATCCCGACGTTTCGAGCACTTTGCAGCGTTAGTGATCACGGGTAGACTAAGGTGACATTTGTCTATTTGAGATTTTAGATTTTAGAATTTGTCTATTTGACATTTTCTAAAATCTCAAATAGACAAATGTCACCTTAGTCTACCCGTGACCACGAACGCTGCAAAGTGCTCGAAACGTCGGGATGATAAAAATAATTAATATACGCGATTTAAATCCGTTTAAAATAGTTTCATTTCAATGAATAATAATCGCGAAAATTTATAGAACCTTTCCTTCGAAGGGCGAACATATGTAAAAACACTAAAAGTGGGTAAAATAAAGGATGAAAGTCTCTGAGTGGAGAACCTATAATTTTTCAAAGAAATATACTATTAAAATTATTTTTCAACACAGTCCAAATCGCAGGAACAAATTAGTATATAACAGAGTAAAATTACTAATAAAATGTACATTCATAATTTTAACCATGATTTTAAATACTTACGTTTTTTAGTCTTAATCGTCGGTGTCGCTATTTTGTGCTTTCCCATTGATTTCCGTTTCGCTATGCCACTTAGGGATTTCCTCTTAGCTGCCAAAGATTGTTTTCTTTTTTTGTCAACATCTTTAGGTGCGTCCTCGTCCGAAATTGTTTTCGGGAAAGAATATTTTACGTCACTATCATCTGAATCCGTGTAGGGTACAACTTCTGGTTTAGAAAGTTTTAACTTTTTCTCAACTGTTAGAGAATTAAGAGGCCTCGGTTCAACTGCTTTTGCTTTCAAACGAGGAATTTTCGGAGGGTGTTGTAGTGATATTCTTCTTTTAATTAAATCTTTCGAGTTAGGTCTTTCTATTTGAAGGGAATTACGTTTCTTAGCTCTTACTTTCATGAACAATTTACCCTCTAAGCCGTCATCTTCTTTGAAATTTGGATTTAACATGTATCGTATCTCATCATCATCACTTGACTCCGCTTTAAGTTTTGGTTCTTCAACAACTGGCGGAGGAGCACTAACTGGCTTGTGCCTTTTTGTTACAGTTGGAGCAATTTTTTCTTTATTTGGTAATTTCTTTTTAGGTGTAGGTGTATCTACAATTATAATTTGCTCTTTAATATCAATTTTCTTAATTTTTATAGGCTGTTCAATTTCTTCCTTTATTTTAGGCGCATTTTGTTTAGGTTGATCATTACTTGTTTTGTCCGGTATCAATTCTACAACGTTGATTTTCGTTTCAGAATTATTTTTCTTCTTTTCTAATTCATCATTCTTATCGTTAGCAGGACATATCTCTAATTTTTCAATATCTGGTGATTCAGATTTTTGATGTAAGGGTATATTATCCAAATCCTTCTGGGAACTTTGAATTACTTGACAGTCCTCTATCTGTTCATAGGGCTTATTTAGCTCTATATCCTGCAAAATATTTTCATCCGATTTACATTCGTCTGCGTCGATTACTTCTTCCTCCTCGGTTTTCTTAGCAGCTTGCTTAGCAGCTGATTGTTTTTTCTTTCTAAGGCAAATGACCGTATGTTTGTTTAATGAATGCTCATTAGGGAAGACCATGTAACAAAGAGAACACTCATGAATAATATCTTTCGTCGACAGTGAGCTCTTAACACTTTTATCATCTGATTTCTCAGAGCTTGTTTCTAAATGCTGTTCTTTATGTTCCAAATAATCTTGTAATTTTTTAAATACTTTTTTGCATATATCACAACAATGAACTAACGAAGGCTTAGGTGATTCATTGGTGCTTTGTGCATTTGACGTACCTTTTTTATTCACGCAATCATGTGTCTCTCTATGTTCGACAAGATGATGCAACTTTCTGAACGATTTATCACATGGTTCACAACGAAAACCAGCACTTGGGTCATCGCTTTGTTTTACATCATTTTGAATTTTCAAAGATTTAATAGTATCATGTTGTTCTGATGAACTTTTTCTCAGTACCCTTGTAGCCGTCGAGTTAGTATTATGCATAATTCGATGTTGAACTAAATGATGCGGTTTTCTAAACTCCTTCTTACAAACATCACAACTAAATACAGATTTTGTGACTTCACTTTCGGAGTTTTTCATATCGTCTTTCTTGTGCTGCATCTTATGGTTGACCAAATATGATAGCTGTCTAAATGTTTTTCCACAAAATTCGCAAATGAGATTATTAGTATTGTGTTGAAGTTTACTTTTTGCAATATTTTTCTTTAACTGGGAAAGCTTTACTTTTTGGGCTTTGTCCAGTCTTTCTTTGAGTGGCGTATCTTCTATGAGTATAACGTCATCATTGTCATTTGCAGATTTAGCATAGTGACGAGATTTACGACTTCTAACTTTTTCTTCCTCTTCATCATCATCTGTAAAGTCTGATCTGCTTTCGTAAGATTTTCTTTCGGATGAGTGCCTCCGTCGTATCGGGCTTCTTTTATCCGAATCAGATCTATTGGGCGACGGACCTGTACAATGTTTGACGTGTTTAAATACAACATTTTCAGATCTAAACAATTTGTTGCAAATAGGACAGACAATATTTTCATTAATTTTGCCCATTGTCCAATTTTCCTTAACAATTTCTCCGTCGCTACTGTCATCGGAATCCGAGTAATTCTTGGTAACTTTAGCATCAATTAAACGAGGTTTTTTCTGTGGAGTTGGAACTTTTACATCTAAACCTTGTTCAGGTATCGGATACTTTCTTGGACGACCTCTTCCTCTCTTTATTGGAGTGTTTTGAGAATTATCTAGAGATTGAACATTAGTTATAGCGTTCTTTTGTTCTGCCTGTGTTTCGATTAATTCAGCGGCTTTCACTAAGTTATCTATCGCCGAAATAGTATCAGTATGACTTTTAAATTTTTCACTTTGATTCTCAGTCTCGTTAGATGTACTCTTGGCTAAATTTTGCGGTTTTGGAATCTCGTCTTCTATTATATTACGATTTAACAGGTAAGATTTCTTTGGCACAAGGTTCTTAGATATTTTATCATTCTTATCCTCTAATTTACGTTTTTTCTTGGGCGAAACTTCAATACCTAAATCATCCGGTACAATTAATTCTAGCTCAGGTTCTTCAACTGGTGTCAAAACTTGTTTTCGTTGATGTTTTATTTTTATTTTAGTTTCGTCTTGCGGCTTAATTTCGTTATGAGACTCTACAATTTCTGAATCTATAGACTCAGATGCACTATTTGCATCGGACGATTCCGATGTTTGTTTTTTAGGCGGTGATAATTCCTGCCCTTGTACATTTAACTGCGCTGGTGTAAATTCCATATTACTATCCATATAAACCACTTTTACTGGCTTATCTTCAATTATTGTAATCGGGCACTCCAAATTACGTTTAGCTGTTAAAACAGATTGGTAAGCTATTTGCACTCTAGATTGATAATTTTTAGTAAATGTGTCTTCTTCAGTTGTTAATTTTACGGATGTTGGAATTTTACTTGACTGGTTATTGTGTCTCATTGCAATATTATGTTGTTTAATGGTAGATTTTGCTTTAGATTCGGCAAGCATCAATTCATTTCGGGATAATTTTTTTACAGGAGGTTCTTTTTCAACTATGGTTTGAATAACGTTGTGTGGCTCTTTACCATCAAGACTCATAGTTAAGCAATTCTCATAAGTGATCGAATTTCTTCTAGCAAATTTATCAAAATCTTTTTCTGTAATTATTGGTTCTTTCCTGGACTCAGTAGGTGCTTTCTCTTTATTGGACAACAAGGATACTAAATTTTGTTTGTTAACATCAATATCGCCTGTTATAGGCTCGTGCTCTATTATTTCCTCATCTGAAACTTCATCCGGTTCTCTTTCTTTCACATTTTGATGATCTTTATTTTTAAATGGTACAAGATTCGGTAGTTTGCTCTTTTTGTCAATTTTGAGGTTCTCGGATTTAGAACTGTTCTTAATGTCATTACTAGTATGTTGGGGTATTTCATGTGATAGTCGCTCATCATATGGATTTCCGTGTAACTCGTTCATCTTCTGTTCAATATCGTCTAAGGAAACTGGATTGGAATTTGTGTTTTTCTCTGTAATATTTACTGGTTTTTCTCCAGTATTTTCTGTGTTCTTTGTTGTAACTGCCCTGTTGATAATACCTTCAATAGTTTTATCAATTAAGTCCTGGTTGTTTATTTCTTTTCGCTGAATTGGTTTTTTGGTTGAAATGTCAATTGATTCATCTTTTTGTATTTTCTTACTAGGTACGGGTTTCTGTTTTATAAATGAAGGCTGACTTTTAACTGAAGTAACTTTCACATCCTGTTTATTAGCGTGTTGGCTAGTATTTGTTTTATTTACAAATGCTGTAGTCTCAACTTTTGCGGTAAGTTTAGACGTAGTTCCAAACTCGACAGTTTTTGTTGAAACTGTGGCTGATTGCCTTTGGCTATCAAATTTCTTCAAAACATCTCTTCTATTCAAATCATTAGGCTGTTTAATTTGCTTCGTATTAGAATTGTTAGAGGGTATTTTGATTTCTTTTATTTTATTTAAAAATTCTTGTCTGTTTGCTGAAGTCCATTTACCAAAAGGTACCGCGGTATTATTATTATTTATTGGTTTGGAAGTCATAACTTTGGGCTTTGGAATTTCTGTTTTAGTTTCTACTTTATTTTTATCTATATTAATCTTTGGGCAAACAGATTTATTTGCATTCAATGTTGTATTTGTAATTTTTGTTTCTTTATTAATATTTGTAGAAGTATCAGTATTCATTTTCTCTTTATCACATTTAATCGAAATTGACTGCGAAACGGCTTCTTTCGAATGTGTAACATGTTCCATGCTTGTTTTTGCAACAACATTTGAAAAATCTTTATCGTTATTTTCAGTTTTTGAATCATTTTCTAAAACCCTTCCTAAGACTACGTCACATTTTTCGTCTATATTTTCATCTTTTACAAGCGTTTTATTTTCTGCCTGGATCATTGTATTCACATTCTTTATGTCTTTTAAACTAGATTTTTCATTTTCTGCAGATACGATTACAGGTTTTTCTTGCAATGCATTAGTGGTTTCTGAATGAGTATCAGATGTTTTATCTTTATTGTCTTTTAAATTTTTATCTTCATCATTATTATCATTTAAAATCAGAGTTCCTGTACTAGGAGCATTTTGGAGGACATCATTATCTTTACATTCCTCTACCTTTTTATTTTGATTAGTTAAAACGGGTTCAGAACTTGCTTTACTTATTCCTGTTATATTATCAGTAGAACTTTCTACTACATTTTTTATTTCAGTTTCTATATTGTCAGTTTTAACCTCATCACTAATTATCGTTTCTTCGACACACATTATCTCAGTAGCTTTATTCACTTCATTGGCGGATTCAGAATCCACACATTTGATATCTTTACTAAGATTTTTTGTTTCTATTAATTTATCTTCTTTTTGATTTTCATTATTCGTATCTACAGCATTGTCAATAGACAACGGATTTTCATCCAATTTTGTATCGATATGATTTTCTTCTGTATGTTCTATCGCCACATTGTCATTATTGACATTGTCGATCTCTATTATATCATCATTAACTTTGATATCTTTAGTTTCCTTATTTATATTTAAATCACTTAATGTTTCTTTTTCTAGTTTACTTTGAATTTCTTCAGCAATTGGAACACTATTTTCGTCTACACAAGATTTAACTTCATTATCTTGAGAAATTATAATTTCATTGATATTTTCTTCAACAGAATCATTTATTAACTCAACCTTCTCTTCTTTTTTTCTGTTTTCGTCTTTAATCTCTTCTTCCTTTGATGGACTTTCTTCTACTAATTCTTCTGCTTTATGCTCCTCATCAGTTTTCAAATTTTCAATATTTTTTGTTTCGGAAATACAATTTTCTTCAACTTTTCTTTCTTCTTCAATAGATTCAGAAACATCAATAGAATCTACAACTTTTAAGTTAATTTCATTTTCCGATTGTTTCTCATTAATATCTTCTTGAGGACTAACTGATTCAACTACACTCTCTACAGTGTCTTGATTGTCAGTAATAACTTCTGATGTTTTGGATATTTCATTTACATCTTTATTTTTCAAAGGAGTTTCCCATAACTTCTGTCTACAACTATCTGTGTGTACTTCAATAGTCTTTTTGATATTGTCTGAATGTCTACTAGGATGTAACTGTTGATCAACCATCGTCTTTGTTAAGGGTATGCCCTCTTTATTTGGTGTTGAATGATATGTCATAGGAGTATAGGTACCTATTAGTGGAGATTTACGAGATTCATTAAATTTCACCATTTTACCATTTAAATTGACTTCAGTTTTTATTTCTGTTTGTAAGTCCACATTAGGTTCTGAACTCAAATCATTATTAATATTTGATTCATTCTTTGGTGTTTTATTTATTTTTTCGACAACTTTATTGCCTATAGGCTCATTTATCATTTTACTTATATCCTTTATAGGCACATGAGAAGAAGTATTTCCAGCTGGATTTCCTTCTTTGGTAGGCTGAAAATAATAAAAAAGGATGTATTCAAAATTATATAAAATAGTAGAAAAGATAAGAAGTAATATAGACTTCTTCAATCATGTGGATATAAAAAAGTTAAATAATTATCTATTATATCAGAAGAAATGTAATAGTTTTGGTGTTGTGTATTTTATACAAAAAGAAAAGGAAAAGAGAAAGAAATAAAAATTATTAATGGGTTGAAAGCACAATCAGGCTTTTTTTAACTGTAATATGCAAATTTTATGGATGTTTTTGATCAAAAATGCTTCCTATACACACAAATGAAAAAAAACTATATTTTCTTTGATAACTTACCACTTCTTTTGGAATTTCAATTTCAATCTCTTCATAAACTTCTAAATTCCCTTCTGCATTCTCTCTGTAATATTCAAAGAATCATTGTAAGTGATTTTTTTTTAATGTAATGATATGTTTTATTTCACTTAAAAGCTTTGGTGATAGAAAAATATACAACACTATAGTTGTTACTAACTTGTGTTACCACTTAAAGATTTACACACGCATACATATATCTATCTGTATTAGGGATGTACCAAAAGTTTGCATTTGCACATGCGAAAAATTGGAATCATTCATACGAAATAAAGGCAAATGTTATGCGAATGTGTATCATAAGTATCTCAACACTCCCCTGCAGTTTATCAAGTGAGTTTAATTTGTCTTTTTGAATGAGTCACTAAGCCTCACGGAAATCAATGTAACCAAATTATTATTATTAACATTTTCGTACCTGTACCGACAGGACTAAGTAGCACCCTTATAGGATCACTTTGTTGCATGTGAAATTAAATTTGCAGTTCATAAATCCGATTTACTCTTGTTGCATTTAAAATTTTTTGCACCACCTTATAAACTGCTATAATTTTTGCCTATATATAAATGACGACTAATGTCAACTCTGGTTTTACATATGTTATGTTAACAGGGACAAAATACACATCAACAAACTTAGATTGCTATACTACTCAAGAATGTAGATTTGCACTGGCTAGCCAGATCGCCAGATTTTTTCATTTCATAATCTTTTGTTAATATTGAGCATAAACCTTGTATACTAAATTGCTACAAACTAATAAAATTGTAGCTTTGGTTTAATAATAACTTAAGCCTAATAAAAAATTTACAATCAAAGGATAATGTAGTTCTTTTGTGTGCGTTTTCTTACTATCCGCATCTCAAACGTTCATCTCTGTATTTGCGAATGTGTAAAATATGACATTTGTAACATCCCTAATCTGTATCTACATAAAAGGCAACCATTATTGGCTGACTGATTTACCAACACACAGCTCAAGCCATTGAATAGATTGTACTGAAATTGGCCACAAGAAAAGTTATTATGACGTAGGCATCCGCTTAGAAAGGACTTTCTAAAATTCACCTTTAAAGAAACTAAACAGAGTTCCTAAGTTCGTATGGAGAATTTAAACTTCTCTGAGCAAAACCATGAACAGCAAAAACTAGTACTAAAATATGAAGCTGAAGATTTTGTTTGTGTTTGAAATGTGAAAAAATTTAATCGTATTTTTTTTTACAAAATAATAACTATGATTGATTAATTACTGAACATTACCATGGCTGCATAGTATGGTGGTAAAAATGTTAACAATATTTTCCCTTTACATCACAATTAGATTAGATTTATTTCCTATTTATTTAAGACTAGAGGCCCACCACAGCTTTGCTTGCGAGCAATGTGGTGTCAGTGTGGAGTGATTGATAATAATATGCTATACTAATAAACCTTTATCTTGAATCAATCTGTTTATTGATAAGAACTGCATCTAAGCAGGCCAAACGACAAAGACAACGGAAAGTGATTTTGTTTGATCCTATGTAATGATTGTTATGGTATATAAAACATCATACATCTCTTTATACTGCAACTTAAAACTGACGAACTTGAAAGAAACAGTTTAATCATACATATTATATATAATAGTAATTATAAATGTAAAAAATTGTGAGGATTATTGTATAGATAGATGTATGTTTGGTTCTCATTCATGTAACTTATTATTATATCATATATAGATCAAAATAACACATGCTACTTCACAACATACCATGCAGGTGTAGCTGTGATCAAAAGCTAGTAGATTTATAAATTGTAATATTATATGTGCAATTTTTATTATAATACCTTTTATGTGTAATAATATTAAAAAGATATTGAATAAACAATATTTTCATCTAACCACATAATAAATAGTTTATTGTTTTGACGATATAGCCACAAATTAATATATTTAAATTAAATAAATAAAACATTTTGTTATAAATAGATATGTATAATAGAATACATAACTTGATTCTGGTGTAGAAGTTTATCAAAATCTATATAAATAAAATTAAAAAAATGAAGGAGTAGTGTACGTATATGGCACTTACCGCACTTTCAAAAATTTAAAGCTTGGCTGTTGTTGATCATCATCGATAATCTGTACAGCAGCTAGTTCCTCCTCGCCAGCTTTTCTATATAAATATAAACCGTTTCCAATATCAATAGCATCAACATTCTTTCCATCTATTTGTAGCACCACTTCAGTATCCTTACTCGGTATAGTCTCCGTATCCTCTAATGTTTCCAAATTCTCTGTTTTGTCTAATGGAAGCTCTGTAGTCTCGTTCAACTTCAATTCTGCACTAGCTTTCTCATCCTCTACAATAACATTGTCGTCTATCACCAGCTCGTCGCCATCATAGGAATTGTCGTTATCATCGAAAATATTAACACCACCGGAGAGAATATTAGCCGCCTCTATTTGCTTACCAATTTTATAACTATCTAAATCACTCTTTTTTGGAATCGGTGAAAGATTCGATATCAACTCTGTATCGGTGGTGATGGTCCGGTCTGGGTCGGTGCTAGTCGCCGTTAGTGAGTCTTTCGAAGGAGATATGCTAAAAGTTGAATCGACTTCAGAAAGCGTAAAATATTTGGAAGAACTCTCGTTCGCCGTCATGAAGGCCTCGCTTGGCGGGGAAGTCGTGTCCAACGTCAAGTCGCGCGAGCTTCCCGCCTCGCCCCGTATCTGATTTAATCTATCCATTTTCACAATTCATCTGTTTTGACAACAAAAGTAACAATCGCACGAGATATATGGACGCGTTAAATTATAATGTATCAGTTATACCACAACTAAAGAAAACATTTGAAGGTTGGCCAATTAGCACTTAGGTCAATAGCAGTGAATTACAAGTGAAACTTTTTAGTGGAACAAACGATAATGAAACTGTGACACTTTTAATAAACATGAACGAATCAGTTTAACAAGACTTAACAAAATATTCAATTAACTTGTTGCTTGAATGTCAATAAATAAATTTGTCAAAATCTTTTATGTAAAGTATTGTAATATAATTTTTGCGTTAATTTTCTTAACAACACAACACATCAAATATTAAAGATGGACGTCGCGAAAAATAGATAACGATGTTGCCATCTATAAATGTTTTTAAATACGATTAAAAAATTTGGTAGAAAAAGAAGATGAAAAAGTAACTATTAAAAAAATATATATTATTATGACTTTTTTTCATACTATTAATAATTTTTCTTTTTACTTATAAAATGAACTACACAGTTGAAATATATTTAATGTTAAAAGCAATTATTTTTATAATATTAAAATCGAATCTGATTTTCAACTTTTAGGTTGTCTATAATATTTCCGTTTTTTTAAAAAAATATTGTGGTAAAATACTTAGTAGCGTTTTTGGATGATTTTTATTCGTGATGTAGTGAAGTATTATAATAACTATAAATATAAACATTATAATATAGTCTATCTTTTTGTCGTTTATATTCGTAATTATAATGTCACTGTTGATCTACAAATGAATTGCCATTTAACAAAATTTTACTTTATATAGGGATATTTTTATAGACATATTTAATAGTATAAAATTAATATCATTAAATTAAAAAGAAAAAAAATACTTTCGAACGGAATATATTATAATTTGTAAAATTAATATTTTTGAATGACACAAGCAAGACAATAACATATTAAGTAGTAACATTATCCGTATGTCGTTAAGAATTTTAAAATTGTATCTAAACTGTCTCTCTAATTATGTTATATATATGCTTATAATAAAGAGCTGTTAGTTTTCTATATTTGAAGTGGATTCTAATGATATTTAAGTAGTGATGGCACCGAGAGAAACCCCTAAAGCCACGCCAAAAGTGCAGCGTACAATTATAAAAAATGGAAAGTCGAAAGCGTCTCCTATGGCCTCTATAAAGAAGGCAATATCGTCTAAAGAAACTCCAGCGAAAAACCTTAAAGGTATTTGTAGCCTGAAAGTACATATTATTATTAAAAGAGGAGTGAAAAAACGATTGTGATTGTAACAGTATTTTTTTTTCAGTAAACAACACAACTCTTCAATCCAGATCTCGTACGAGTACCGTCCCAAAGATGTCGACGCCAAAGCCAAAAGAACAGAAATCGGTTCAGCTACCGAGTAGTGTGACTAAAAGCGCCAAGAAAGCGTCATGGAAACGAAGGCCAAAACCAGCACACTCGGGTGTACCAGTTCCTGAAAAAATGAAAAAATTGCTCGAAAAACAATTACAGGATTCAGATTGTAGTCTATGAGTTTCGAAATCAAAAACAATGTATTGTACAACATTGCATTATATTTATTTGGTTTTAATTCAATTTGACATGAATGTGACTCATTTTTAGTTTGTAGAAAAATATTATGACTTATATAATAACAAATAAGTTATTTTGTAAGTCTTTTGTTTTTTAAGTATTTGTTCTGGACTTTACTTCTTCTTAATAAAGGTGTATTAGTAATAAAAAAAAAAATAAGTTCATATTACCAATATGTATGAGAATTCGATTTTTAAAGTATGATATATCCAGTGACTGCTGAAGCCAAATTGTTGACAATATTATATTGCTTAGGGTGTTTCCAAAACATAATTAAAACAGAATTTCTCAATTCAACTTATCAATCCCCATTCTGCACGACTTTGGTGAAATAATGTTTAATAGGCACAACTGAAAGCTGTTAACAAATGAATTGATTTGTAATTTAATAAAATATTGCAAATAACTTGCAACATATTTAATTAAAAAAAGAAAGTTCTTATACCTTTTAAATATAGAAAAGATGCATAATAACTTGTCTTCTATTTTTAAAATTTTGCTTTTGGAAAACATTCTAAATGTAATATAATATTTTGAAATTATTAATTGTAAGTTTTTATAGTATATAATATTAATAACTTTTAATAAGATTGACTTTGTAAATTGGATTATATAATCTTGCCCCTGGAATATATTAGTATGTGCCATTTTATGTTACTAAATATAAACAAAACTAAGTGAGGTGTTTCATTACAAAATATGATGGTTCCTGCAAATGCATAAAAACAGCAGCCCTTCTGTCATATTTCCATGACATAAAAAAGTCTTTTTCAAGGTTCAAACTATCTATATTTGGATCAAAATTAGTTCAGAGCTTTGGATGTGAGAATATAGCAAACAAACAGAGTTACTTACGCGTTTTTTATAGTATGAATAGGAAGCAATTTTTTTTTTAATGTGCAGATAATAAGCACTTCAAATACAGAATTACTTTCTAATTGCATTACAGTAAATATAATTTTTTCAGTTGTAATGGATATATTGTTTAAGTATATAGTTATCTTTAAAAATATTAATCAATGAAAAAAAAATTGGCAAATTAACTTGAAAATTATTTTGTAAGAGCCTGGGTCTAAAATAATTTTAACAATTGCTTTTAAATGTTTACTATGATTGTTTTACTAAAACAACATTGTCTAAATAATGCTGATTGAAGAGATTAAAATATAAAAATTGTTATTTAGTGTTTATCAAAAATACTATAAAATTAAATTATAATAATAGAGATGAATTGAAGTGTAAGTTGAGTCTGGATTTTAAATAATGTTCATTTCAAATTGAATTTGTTTTATTTACGGGGCTTGTAAATTCTCAAAGACTGAAAAAAAAAATTTGTTTTCGTAATCAATATAAATAATATACAAGTTAGTGTAGCTTTGTACTTATCAATAAACTTGTGTGTAGTGTGTTAGTTCATGCGTTATACAACAGATGGCGCTGTAAACTGAATTTATGAATCGTTATTTAAAAAAAAACGTTTTAAAATTGTTTAGATGCTTTATTTAGCAAAATATATTTATAAAATAACAATTTGTACAAAGAGTTAATAAATTAAAAAAAATTCAAATCATTCATAATTAATTGATAACTGACGAATGTGGGTGGGCTTACCTCTCTTCATTTACTTCATCCCTTTTTTTACCCGACCGCGCGACGCAAGGGATTGTAATGTATTTATTGGTCTATGTATGTATTTGTGTATATGTATGTGGGTTTGTACCGTTGTGGCACTGTTTTGATCGAACTCATGGGTCGATTTTGATAAATACACGTCGTTTGTTTCGGCACAAACTTCATAGAAGGTAAGAATTTGAAAAATCAAAATTCCCGATTTTGGATGCCATACTGTAAAAAAAATTAAAATCGACGAACTATATCAAGTGGGCTAAAGTTAAATAGGTTATTAAAAATCTTTTTTAGGTTTCTTATATCATTTTTCAATCAGAATTACAGTTTAGAATCTATGATGATGGTGTTGTTGTGTAGTACCGATTCTTACTTATAGGCTTTCATATAGAATTACTGACTGATGGTCACTAGTGCTCACTTCATATCAAATGACCAGTCTGCGGTCTGCACCTTTGCCATACTTTTGCATTAAAAAATCCAAGATTTGAATTTGCTGATCCAAGAGAATAAAACACTAGGTAAAAAGAGGCGGGATTTCTATAGATAGGACATATGTATGGCGAATGCGCTAAAAGCTTCTATACTAATATGCTAAAATAAAATGTTCATGAATTATTATTATTATTCAACATTTTATAAGTCTGGTTAATATTAAGAAATAAAAACAAAATAACGTTTTCAAAGTATTAAGTACTAGTTTCGGCCTATGACTTCGCCCGTACGGTATTGTAATAGAGTAGCCAATGTGTTACATAAGCTATATTTCTGTAAGTTTCATCAAAATCTGATTAGTATTTTTTATGTGAAAGAGTTTCAGAGAACATTTACCCGTCATCACGTGATATATACGATTGAGGCAGATTCTTAGTAGTTATAGTAGAATAAATCATTCATATATAAATATGTAATGCAGCGAATTAAGTCTATATAAAAGGATTAATGGATATTTATTAGGAATTGAATTGTTTTATGATAGAAGATTGTAATCTTAAACGGAAAATGATTTGCTAAAAAATTATCAACACAGACAATCTAGCTTTACACTTAGCATCTAAAGATTTAAGGGCAATGTGGTACCATTAAAATAAGTACTAAGTTACTAAATGTTATTAAATTATATTATTTTGATATGCTGAAGACAATATCACTGTAGTTGATGGTTACGGGCACTAGCTAAAGGTCTTAAGGCCCCTCCTCCCTCTTAATGTATCTGTTTTTGCCAAACTAAAGGGCAGTGTTTATGTTAATGAAGCCTATCCTCTCCTAAATTAAAATCTTGGATTAATACTGATCAAGTCCTCTTCACCCTTCTCCAAACCGAAATCCTGGATCCGCCATCCGCGTTTAAATCCGAGCTAGAACGATGTTAAGAATAAATCATAAAATTAA
Source organism: Hypolimnas misippus (assembly GCA_037950945.1). Classification (NCBI taxonomy): domain Eukaryota; kingdom Metazoa; phylum Arthropoda; class Insecta; order Lepidoptera; family Nymphalidae; genus Hypolimnas; species Hypolimnas misippus. The sequence goes on from JBBEEQ010000023.1 coordinate 13,506,881, forward strand.
ATAAAGCTATATTTTGTCTTTGGTTCTTCGTTTATTAGTTAGTTATTATTTTATATCTGCAGTACCCTCCTTCTCTCTAGGATAGATCGCTTGTCTTCGCTCCCATAAACTAGAGACTACTAAACCCATAATCACAAAAAACACGAATGAATTATTATGTGCTAAATTTGAGTTTTGAAATCTGGTTCTCGACGTTGAATGTAATTACCGTGATAAAGTCTGCATGTTTGGTACTTAGGAAGAAATCCATCAATTTTTTTTCTGTATTATCTATTTTTGAAATTGAATTTTAAATTCTTTGATTCGAAAATCTTACCACAATATACTTTTTAAAAATATTAAAATCTATCAAACTAGATACTAATGTCTCTTTAATTCCCAGCGACGTCTAAGGAGCCAAGCACGCATACGATTTTATTTGAAAATTGTCTGGCGCCAATACGTGCTCGCAATGTTAGATTATAAGCACTATGACATAATCTTCAGTAGATAATTGATTCGGTATTTTTTACAGCTGCCCATGTCAGGTTCAGGGTAATAAAAACACGCTGTTCTACAATTTATTAACGTATACTTTATAAAGATAATTTGTTGTAAATGCTAATAAAAAATATGATTTGCATATTGCTTTTGATTCACTTTTATACAGATCCTAACATATCGTCGTATAGGAGTACTCACATGCTAGTCTTACCAATACCCAGTATCCTTTATGCCCACTGTCACAAAAAAAAAAATAAGAAAAACTACCTATTTTATTATAGCGAATAAGTTAAAAATATTATTTTTTGTATTATCCGCAATGAGTCAATGAGAAATTTGAAACAAATTATCGGAAAGATGGCTTCTGATGTATAGTCTATTTTTCTTTATTCCTCTTATTTAGCAGACAAATGTATTTCTAGCCACACATAAGAGTCAGATAAGAAGTTATCGATTGAATGATTGAACTGAATCATTTTTTATAATGCAAATTTATAATGTAACAAAATTATTCGATAATTCGTGATTTTCGTTCGGGATATTGTTACCAAATAAGGACAAGTAAAGAAAATAGACTATAGTGTTCTAATTTAACTATGAGAAGTTGCCATCGACACCCTTACAGAATATTGCTATCATGTAGATAGCTTAAATTGTATGTATATCTAGATCTCTAAGATTTATTCTTTGTAGGGTCGAATACTTTCATTTAATTATTGAAAGTTCAAAAAGAACGTTTATTTAAAAATATGAATTAAGTCTCTGTTGATACGTAGCTATCATAGGTTCATGTTTTTTCAATCTACTGCGTCCGTGTGAAATTTAATAACATCGTACATATATTTCAAGTGTGGCACGAAATACGTTTGTGACTTATTCGGGTTATGAGAATGCGAATAAGTCCAATAATATACTGAAAGAATTTGCTATTAGAAACATTCTAACGCGCGCTGAATAGCTCTCTTTGCACATCATACATCTTGTAGAAGATACTGTACACTAGAAAGCGAGTTCATTCGTCCAAACATGTTTTATTGTGGCGGAAACCTTGACAATAAAAACCGGCCAAGTGTGAGACGATATCAGTAGTACAGCTGTCCTGTATCATCGCGCAGTGCACAAGTTTGACTTGCGTTTAAAAAATTAACTGTCATACTACAAAAGACGCATTAAAACCATGTTGAGCACCTGTCTAGCTAAACAGTGTTTAAGATTTAAACATTGCTTAAAATATTATCTAAATTGCTTAACACCGAATAAACTCATAAAAAAACTTATTGATGAACGTTACATTTGACAGCAAAAATAGGTTTTAAACATCTATTAAAATCACTTAAACGTATATTAATCTATGTCTAAAGCATGTTTAACTCAAAACTGTCTTAGACGCGCGTTTAACGTCTGTTTAAATCTTTTGTAGTAAGGCAGTAAGAGTTTATTCATATTACTAGCTTTCGCTCGCGACTTCGTCCGTGTAGAATAGTTACTTTTGGCTAATAATGCATAAGTTTAGAACAAATTTGGTTAGCATAAAAAAGATTATAGTGAGCTAACCTTAAAAAATAGACATATGCATTTTTTTTTTTCGTCAGTCAGCTCTTGACCACGGCGAATGTAACTTCGTCGAAACGTCGGGCAATAAAAAGGTATTACTACCATTAGTTATCGCGATAAGACCCGTTATATTAAACATGAATAGACATATGTTGTCGCGGACTTTTTTTACAACTTTTAAGGGGGAACAATTCTGTCATACATGATTTTTGCGAAACTTTAACCGTTTACTCAGTGCACGCAGCGTAAGCTCTCTCAATAGTAGAATATCCCCCGATTTTGAAACATTCTTCATTGGTGCTCCGCTCCTATTGGTCTTAGTATGATAATATATAGTCTATATCCTTCCTCGATAAAGGGGCTATCTAACACTGAAAGAATTTTTCAAATCGGACCAGTAGTTCCTGAGATTAGCGCGTTCAAGCAAACAATCAATCAAACAAACAAACTCTTCAGCTTTATAATATTAGTATAGATTTTCTGGATTATGCATTACATTAATTGTCGTTGGACTTAAAGTTCTTTTAAAAAAAGAGAACCGTTTAAAAGCAAAATACGCTATTTCGTTAACTTTGATGATATATTTATTTCAGGAGGTAATTTTGATTTTAAAACCAAACTAATGAACCGATTTTGATGAAAACTCTGTCTATGCGACGAATAGGAACGTATACTTTTCTAAACAAAAAAGAACTAATCAAATCGGTGAAGCCATTTTCGCGAGTAGTCGGGAAACATACATTATAAAATTAACAAACACCCTCTTTTTTTGAAAAGCGGTTAATTATTTTGTCTCGTGCCACGCGTGCTTATCGACCCTGGCATTAAATATTTTTTCATATTTCCTATTGTATGTATAGATTTAAAGCGTTATTATTATGCGTTTAGTTTTTTGCCTGGTCATATAATCCTGTTCTAGTTATCTACAGATAATATTATTCGGTACATATGGCAACAAAAAATCTCTGACTTGGTATTTAAAACAAAAAATAAATAATTTAGTAAGTTTAAAAAAATTTAAAAGTCACACGTGGGTACATACTATCAAACTGTTTAAAGCCTCAGAGCCCAAAATTTGGAATGTTAAGCTTTTGTATTCATCAGTTTCTTCTATGGCTGACTAGTGTATTGGAGTGCGTTGGATCATGGGCGTATATATGAAGAAGGGCGGGGATCCCGTAGTGTTTGCGTGACGTCTGGATAAAAATTAGTTTACGTTTGTACATTTTGGACTCATAACCCCCCGCCTTCCATCTGACGCTTCCCTTGGACTGACCCCTCCCATGGGAAAGCTATACTTATACCCGTGGTTGGACTTAACAGTGATCGGGTTAGTCAAAAAGATCCGAAAATAGTCCTTGAGACAATTTATTGCTAAATTAACCAGTAATTTCATATTTAAGTACTTCGATCCTTAATATATTATTTATTAAAGAAGATCTAAGTCCTTAAAATTATTGGAGTTATAAAATATTTCAGTAACTTTACACATTTACGTGCTTATTTTTTAACTGAAATGTAATAACCTTTTTTATCTGCATTTGCATAATTATACTTAGGAAGTATAATAGTTAGTTACGTAAATTAGGTACATGGAATATATCAGTCATTGTCCTGTCAAGAATTTGATATAAAAATTGTCTCTTTAATCGATAAATGTGTATTATTAGCAAACCTTACATTTGACAATCTAAATTAACATTCAAACGAACACACTGCTGAGCACTAAAACCAAAAATACAAGTATAAATTAATTACAATATCACAAATACGTTGACAATAGCGTAATTCGTCATTAATAACATAAGGGCACATAACGCCACAGAACATCATGACTGTCGAATAAATAATAAAATACAAGTATAAAAAACCTATTAGCAATTAACTTGGGCCGTTCATGATTTAAGCTGTCCTAGCTCCGCCTGTCCGCTGTGATTGATGCGATTTGGCGCCGCACGAAAAGTGAATTTTGATTGGTGGAATGGTTCAAGCTATAAGCGTTGCGTTGAATACAGGCTTGTTGCATTTTTATTAATTTAAACTCCCAATACCGTGACCAGCAGTACTGGACTTGCCATAGGGGCACTATGAACAGGTGGCTAGAGCGACAAAATTTGGGATGTGAGAATTTTTTTTTAGATTTTTGATTAAAAATTATTATACTCCACATTTTTTTTATTCTTAGAGAATGATTTTTCTATTACTAACTTTAAATAGGTAATGTTTTAGGTAAAGGGGCGGCATTATTCACTTTGCCTTAGGGCGGCACTTAGGTTAAATCTGTCCTTGATGACCAGGAGGCCTTAGATTACACTATTCATGATTTTTATATTCTACAAATAAAATAATTAATTATTAATTATTTTTCTTTAAACAAATTCTTATAGGTATTTGAAATCGCTTTTTGTTATTAACTTGGGTCATCTTTGACAATGCATATTATATTGTATTTGAGTAGGGTCTCCATACACAAGTGTTAGCAACCAAGAGCCTAACAAGAGAGAAATTTGGCAAATATTCATAAGTAAAATAATCAAGGTTTTGATACATGAATATTGTCCAAAAAAAACGACATTAAAATAAAAATATATGGATTTAGAAACTTAAAATCAATTAATAATCAGGCAGCAATATATAATATATATACATTTAATACGTGAAGTGAAAACTTTATACTTTTAGACGGAAAAGTATGAAATATCTTGGACTTATAATTTAAAATATACAGAGAAGGAATGCAAAATGCTATTTTTTTTTAATTATGCACAATAAATACACTAAATCAATAAAAAAAATATTACACACACTACCATGTATTTGACACGCGTGATAAATTCTGTAATCAAATTGAGAATAGATTATCAATAGAACCTTAATAATGTTCAAACATATAAATTAAATTAATTATGGTCGAATAAGTATATATAAATTCTTGAATACATAGCTTTCTTTCTGGACATTATGAAAAAATTCGGACGTTTCTCATTCAATAATATATTTTTAGGTGACTTGCACTTAATAAAACGACTGTTCTACGTACCAGAAATAAATTTATAATTATCACAAAATAACAACAACCAAACATAAATTAAACATAACTTCTATATCTAAACAAAATAGTGACACCGCTCCGATTGCTAAAACCCGCCAAAAGTGTTTTTCAATCTCTAGTCCGCATCTGTCAAATGTATTTCACCATGAAGTTGCTGTGAGTCCTGCCACACACTAACTTCACACACTTTCTTTTGGGGCTGCCAGTGTTCTAGTCCAAGACGGCCTTTCCTGACTGGAGAACGTCCTCGTTCTCCCGACCGTATGAAGGCCAACTATCCGATGAACTAGGTTGATTATTCTCCAAATCGAGTGTCTTCTCATTTCGAGTGGATTCAGGATCATCTTGACCTGTACCTGTAGGTTAATGATAACATTTTGAACTGTAGTTGCTAAAACATAATTATCGTGCAAGGTCTGCTTGCAGTACGAAATTCTGCGGAAAACAGTTTAGAAAACAAGATTTATTTGATCACAAATCCTGTTCACCGGCGGAGTCTGCCCGCGCACTATGTCTATTCATTAAATAATATACAAGGTATCCTCGCCAGCGGGGTCTGCCCACGTGTTAGATGAGTGAAATAAAAATATGCGAGGTCTGCTCGCCAGCAGGGTCTGCCTGCATGTTAGATTTGCTAATTAAAGAATGCGAGATCTGCTCGAACAGGGTCTGCCCGCATGTTAGATTTGTTTGCTAAAAATATGCGAGGTCTGCTCGCCAGCGGGGTCTGCCCGCGTGTTGGAATTTTTAGCTAAAAATATGCAAGGTCTGCTCGCCAGCGGGGTCTGCCCGCGTATAAGATTTGTTAGCTAAAATATGCAAGGTCTGCTCGCCAGCGGGGTCTGCCCACACACTATATCTGATTACTAAATAACATGTGAGATCTGCTCGCAAAAAGAAAAATCGTTGAGAAGCGTCGTAGCAAAGTTTAAGTTTAGACTCTCATCAAGGCAACGACTTAAAGATAATTGATTAGACAAGAAATATAGGTATAGGAAAAGAAGAGAAAAAAAACTTACTCTCAAAGAAAGCGGCACACGTGTCCGGAGTCCACTCACCCTTCCAGGGCACCATCAATTCCGCAGCAGCTTGAGTCGATTTTCCATATGAGCCCGCAATCAACTGCAACTCATACCTTCCATTAGGTAACACCTTTATGACGCGATAAGGGCCACGCATACCAGAATCTAGTTTTCCCGTTGATTGAGCATTTTTAATAACAAAAACTGCGGAATCTTTCTCGAACACACGAGAGGGCTTCCTATTCTTATTGACGAATTCATCCTGTTGATGTTGATTTTTATCCAAACGTGCAGATGCTCTTTGACGCATCATTTCTCGGACTGCTTCACGATTAGGATGAGTCCCATCAATTGCTACATCTCGAACAAGGTTTCTTATAAGGGGGGTCATAGCATCTGTACCAATGAGTAAAGATAAAGGAGAACATTGTGTTGTTTTGTGTCGAGTAATGTTAAGCGTTAACTGAAGTTTCCACATGACATTTGACCATTCTTCCTGACGATAATTAGTTTGAATCATAATCATATTCAGCAACGTCCGACAATATCTTTCAGCTTGTCCATTAGAATGATGCATGCCTGGGGTTATCAGATGAAGCTCACTACCCATCTCAGATACCCAAGTCATAAATTCTGAGCTTTGAAACATTCGGCCACGATCCGCTACAATAAGTTTAGGAGTACCAAAAAGAGAAATTGCATTACTGAAGTGCCGTTTTAATTCATTTGCATCCTGCCTGATCATAGGATATAGAAGACAAAATTTTGAAAAAGCATCGACGATGATCAAAACATATCGATGTCCATTAGAATCTGGAAGAGGTCCTAAAGTATCTGCGTGAATCAAAAGGACAATCGGGTTTTTGCCAGGATTGTATCGGTTGATTTGGTGCGCGAGGGAGCTTTTTATGTGTCATACATACGATACAATGAGAAACATACTTTTTAACAAATGACCTTAAACCTGGAAACCAAAAATGGTTGAGTATGAGATTAATAGTTTTGTCAACGCCATGATGGTTATGTTCGTCGTGAAAGATACGAAGCAAGCTGAGTCGATAGCCTTTTAGAATAAAACATAGGAGTCTAGGTTGCTCACCTACAGGAGAATATTTATAATACAGGACATTGTTCTTGTTAACGTACTGGTTAGAATCTAATGAGCCATCTATAAGGTTCTGAATGAGCATTTGTGTTTCCTCATCTGCTGCCTGAGCTATTTGTGCCCAGTTTTGAGGTTTTTGTAACCTGCATAAATTTACAGGATTCCGACTTAAATAATCGGCATGAGAAAGAGACGAACCTTTTCGATATTCAAGCACAAAATCGAAATCTTGCAAGTAAATCCACCATCTAGCAACTCTTGGTAATAAAATAAAATAAATAAATCTTTTTTCTTTTGCGTCAGTTTAAGTGCGTTACAGTCAGTAACTATCGTAAAAGAAACACCTATCAAATAATGTCGAAAGTGTTGACACGCCTTTACCACTGCCAATGTCTCTAATTCATATGAATGGTAGTCTCGTTCAGCACCCTGTGTAAGCTTACTGAAATAAGCGACCACTCGCTTATGCCCTGATAAATGTACCTGAAGAAGTACAGCACCGTAACCAATTGAGCTGGCATCCGTATGAACTTCTGTGGGTAGCTTAGGATCGTAAACAGCAAGAACAGGCTCACTTGTTAGATGTTCAATAATGTCCCTCCTAGCTACCTCTTGCTTAGTACCCCAGTGAAACGGGACGTTTTTCTTTGTAAGATTGGAAATACAAGCTATCTTGGATGCAAATCCTGCAATATATCTTCTAAAGTATCCAGCTAAGCCCAAAAATTGCCGAACATGTTTGACAGTTTTTGGAGTTGGAGCTTCAACAAGTGCCTTAACTTTTTGAGCGCTCGGCTGTACCTGACCCTTACTAATTGTCCTACCTAAATATTCAATCTTTGTGGATAGGAATGAACACTTTTTTAAATTTATAGAAAAACCAGCGTCTGTTAAAGTTTTAATAACATCATGTAATAGCGTTAATCCTTCCTGAACTGAATTACTCATTATTAGAACATCGTCTATATACACTTGTACTTTACCAGATTCGATGACATGACGCAATGTTTTAGAAATAATTCTTTGATAAACTATGGGAGCGTTAGCGAGGCCGTAAGGCATTTTTAAGTATTCGAAATGGCCTTCGGGGGTAACAAATCCAGTCAACGCAACTGAGGTTTCTTCCATAGGAATTTGATGAAATCCAGTAGCCATATCTAGGCTTGTGAAAAATTTATGGCTGCCTAAACGGTCTATACAATCGTCAATTCGAGGGAGTGGAAAACGATCTTTAACGGTAATCTCGTTTAGTTTGCGAAAATCCACACACATACGGTCAGTGCCATCTTTCTTTTTTACAAGTAAGATGGGGCTAGCAAATTCCGATTCTGATTCTCGTATTACGCCTTTGTCAATTAAATCTTTGATTATATCACGAACGCGCAAGGTTTCCGCTTGAGAAAGACGATAAGGTCTATAATTAACGGGTGTGTCACTATTTAGTTTGATGGACATACTTCCTGTAGTAACGGTCGAACTGGCTGTACCAGAAATAAAATGAGCTGCAAAATCCTCGATCAATTTTAAAAGTTTACTTAAATCTTTTCCTTCAAGAGTTGTATTTATTGGAATTTGTCCATCAGACTTTATCGTTAGTACTTTGGCGGGTGTTTCTACTTCGCGTGTTATACATTGACGATTACGTGTTCGTACATATCGGATACCTTCGCGATTTAAAAGATCAGTGCCTACAATAATTGGTGTATTCATATAATCAGCAGAAACTACGAACAGATCAGCTTCTAGAGTCACTTCATCAAATTCTATTGGTAAAGTAACGTAGTGGGTCGACTCTATCTCATGACCTCCAATGCCCTTTAAAATACGAAAAGCCGGTTTCCTAGGGCAATCAAAATATTTTACTACAGACGTAGAAATAAGCGATATGGTTGAACCACTGTCAATGAGAATATCAACTGGCACGCCTTGTATTACTGCTACCACTATATCATTATTACATTTGCGTTCTGTTTCACGACAAAAATTAACGTTGTCCTTGTTCCTTGACTCTGACTTTAATTTAGCAAAACAAGTTTCTATATTATGTCCTACTTTTTTACAAAATGTGCAAGATTCCGAGTTTGACTTAATATAATGAGGATTTGAACTTGTACTGGCACGAGGGCTATCTGTTCTAAGATTATTAGGGCATGAAGATTTTGTGTGACCAGTCTGACCACATGTAAAACACTTACCATCATAAAAGCGACGTTTTCTCAGCAAATCACTATCGCGTTTGAAATTAAAGTTATCACGATGATTACGAGGCACGGTTCTTGAAAAGTTTATTCGTGAAGTATTAGGCTTAACATAAATTGAAAAAAATTCTACTAGTTCGGATGGCAGCAACTTGGCATTTGTAGCTGAAGCACGAATTTGTGGATCTTTAACGCCTCGAATGATAATTGCAGAAATAAGTTCGTCGCTTAAACCATCCACGATACGCAAACGAAGTAAGGAACGACGAACATAATCAGCGTAAGTCGTATAATGATCTGAATCTGTTTTCATGACATCAAAAAGAATACTAGCAACATCAGGTTTTCTAGGACAGAGCGGTTTAAATTCCTTTTTAAAATTGGTCCAACTACGATCATTAGTTACCCATTCACCAAGCCACATGTGCGCATCGCCTTTCAAGCAATTACTTACACGAGAGAGACATTCGTTATCACTCCAGTTGTTGGCTACTTTTGCACGATCTACTTCTGCACACCAAACGTCTATGTCATGCAAATTAGGATCAAAATTTGAAATGTAATACGGTTGATTTGATCGTACAACATTGTTAATCGATCGTAATGCATTTGCAATTAAATCCGTTGCATTTTGATCTAATGTGTTAGTAACAGAGCCTACATTCTGATTCATACTTGATTCTAAACTAGTATAACGAACTGACTGCGGCTGTTCGTCGGACGTATTACTTGCATGTGACAACACCTGCGTCGGCGCTTTATCCGCTATCGACGTCAGACACGATGCTACCGATGGTCTTTCTTCCAATGCATTAAGACGCGAAGCGATACATTGAATTTCTCGTCGTATATCAAAATCAGAAATAAAAGTTGAGTCACGATCCGATGTGTCATAATGATTACGACGTCGACTTTTACTACGATGTCGACTCCTACTACGATCTCTACTTTTCTCAATGTACTTACTCTTATTACGTGATTTCCTTCCCGACATATTCGTAACTTTGTTTATGACTGTTTGCAAATAATTTAAACTACGCAAATAAGTATTCTAAAGTAAAATTAGTAAGTGCAAATCACCTATTTAACATGAAAGCAAAAGAAAATATTACAACTTATTTACGCCTATGATATAAAACTCTTTACACGGAAAAACAAATACAAGACAATATTTTTTTTTTTACTTAAATTTTCAATTTATAAATTAAAGTACTAATTTTGTATTAAGAAAACAAACAAATAAAAACATTACAGTCAGAAGCCAAAGCGGATTAGACTACGTTAGTCCAATCCCACTTCTGATTTTAGGTGACTTGCACTTAATAAAACGACTGTTCTACGTACCAGAAATAAATTTATAATTATCACAAAATAACAACAACCAAACATAAATTAAACATAACTTCTATATCTAAACAAAATAGTGACACCGCTCCGATTGCTAAAACCCGCCAAAAGTGTTTTTCAATCTCTAGTCCGCATCTGTCAAATGTATTTCACCATGAAGTTGCTGTGAGTCCTGCCACACACTAACTTCACACACTTTCTTTTGGGGCTGCCAGTGTTCTAGTCCAAGAATATAGTATTAGGTATGGACCTCATTGGATAAGAACATTAAAAAGTCCTAAGTTTTTTTCTAAATAAGGACGTGTCCTGCAACAACAATAATGATGGCGAGCCTATATTAAAACGTCTTCGCGGCTTGTGTACATTGTTAATTAACTAAATAGTTTATACGATACCCAAATCATTGAGTTAGTTATGTCCCATCTCAGAAGAATGTTAATGTCGCGCGGAAAACTTATTGGAAATTATAATTCGATGCGGAAATTAACACGAAGATACTCTATTGTTTAATTTGTGTTGTATCTTGTTTAATTTATATTGTAATAAGGGATGGGATGGAATATTTTGCTATGATATATATGTATATATCTATACTAATACTATAAAGCTGAAGAGTTTGTTTGTTTGAATGCGCTAATCTCAGGAAAAACATGTTCGACTCGAAAAATTATTTTTGTGTTAGATAGTTTATTTATTGAGAAATGCTATAGGCTATATTTTATCATCAGAGCGGAGCAGTAATCATAAACCCGAATGAAGCCGCATGGGACAGCTAGTCTATACTTATATTATAAAGCTGAAGATCTTGTTTATTTGTTTGAATGCGCTAATCTCGGAAACTACTAGTTCGAATTGAATAACTATTTTGTGTTAGATAGTTATTGAGGAAGGCTATAGGCTATATTAAATCACGCTACGACTCATAGGAGCGAAGTAGTAACTATAAACGCGAGTGAAACCGCCAGGGACATACCAAATATTTTTAATCCCATCCCTTACTATATTATATACTATAGTCAGGGCGTCAATTCCAATTGTCGGGTTCAACCGTCTACTCGCAATTACGGACTCTACAGCATAATCACACCTTACATACTACACCTTGTACATTATACATATACCTAATTAAAGTTTGCTAGCTAAATTGGCGACAAACTTTTTCGACGAAGCATCCGTCGTGGTCACGAGCTGACTGTTGTATAAATGAATAGTATAAATCGCGAAAGTTTAAAATCTATAATTGTTGTATTAACTATTTATTTTAATTAAAAATCGTGTTCTCCAGTAGCAAATTCTTTACTACAATTGCTTTGCATCGCATCGCAATGGCAAACGACTTGCTACACTACTTTAAAGACTACATTAAAGTGTGCAGTTCTTCTTGGATAGTAACAATTGGATCGATAGGATAGCAATATTTTGGCTGACGTTAATATTTATTAGGGTTTGTATTTGCTGCTCTATTACATTGAGGATTGTCCTATTTCCATATGATCGTCCACGCAAAATAAAAAAAAAAACAAAACTCAACGGATGCCAATAAGTTGTTAACGTTAATGCAATAATCGTAAAAGTACGCAATTTAATAATGATTAAAAGGATTATAGTCCGGGGGCCTAATTCAGTTTGTCGGGTTAAACCGTCTACTCGTAATTACTGGCGCTACAGTTTAGTTACAGCTTTCATATTTGTCATTTAAACCTAATATATGTAACAACTTTTTTTAATAAAAAAAAAAATTACCTAACATGTTTTTTTTTTCAAACATACTTATTTCTTAGATTTTCATAATATTCTATTGCTCTTCCTTTGATATGGGGTACATAAATAATTTATTTCTCTTTCTTATTTTTAGCTTCCAGGTCGTCCACACTTATATCCCTGCCTAAATATACCTATCTGCTTTTTTCTTTACGTACTGGCTGAATAGTGAACAGATAAAAAAGAAATGAAACTAACAATAGTATAAATGTTTTTATATATTGTATTCGAGTCAATCACATATTATTTATTATGATTCTAATCAATGGGCCTGTTTTGACTGTTAGTCTAATAATTGATGTCATCTCGGAGTGTTTTGCTATCGTGCTTTGTTTCAGCCCAATGGGCTTCAATTAACACTCGTTTTGCTGTCGGAAAATTAATTTTGTTGAAAAATTTTTGGTGTCGTTTAGACCACTTATATACAACGTTTAGTAGGGGTTGATATATTTTGTGTTACATACCGGATTTTCATTTATGTAAACAACGTAGAATCCATCAATTCAAACGAAGAACAGGAACAAACTCGCTATACCCGCTACTCGAGGTAGTAATTTTTTTGTTGGGTGATGAATATGATTTTACAACAGGATCCCAGAAAACGTTCAAAAATTTTCTACAGCTATGTTCAAAAAGATTCTAAAGTAACTTTTGTGTGCTAAAGGATAATACGACATTAAAGATTTTGTAGATGATAACACATCATGGGAATAAGGCAATCGCTTCAAAGCTATCTCAATAAATTATAATGGACTTTGTCGAAAACAAAAATCAACGTAGGAAAAAAAGTCCCGCTGAGTTTTTTTAGAGGTTTCTTCTCAGGTTTTCAAAAATCGTGGTAGATGCATTTGGTTGACGTTCAATTATAGAATGTAAATTCTTTATTTTGATTTTGTTTTACGGGTATCTATGTATGTCCGTTCCGTTGTGTCCTGCTGTAGCCTAAATTTTTGAGTGTAAGATGACATTAGAATCATATTTTTCCCTGGGATGTCATAGATTAAGTGACGTCAGAGAAAATATACGTGGTGAACGTAAACTATCAATTGTCGAATTTTTGTGAGCTCTTGCAGCCTAACTTGTAAGACCTATTTTAAAGTGCGAGGTGTTAAGTGCGGTTTTTTAATTTTTTTTTATTAATAGTCTTTTGATTGTGAATAATATATATTGTTACAGGTATATATTTCTAATGTTTTCATCACAGATAAATATTTCTAATATTTTTATAGACCTAGATTTTAATATTTTTAGACGACCAAATACTATTAAAATTAATATTGTTTTACATCAAAATACATTTTATTAACAAAAAAAATCGTGTAAGATATTTAAAAATCGTTATCAATAATAATTTTCTTCATATTTCTCACTAATTTATTTTATTCAAATAAAAAAAAGTACAAGAACAATTAGAACTGTACTAATAATGTACAATAAAAATACAATAACAAAATACTTGATTTTTATAATGATAAATTGTAACGAGCAAAGAGTTTAATAGATTAGATTAGCTTAAACATTGGTTCTACTAGATTTTACTTACAAATTGTAACTACTAAATAACCCTTAACATTGTATTAAACTTTGTGTACCTTTTTTCACAATACTTGTTACTATTAAACTTGTCCTACTCCTAATAACTAAAGTTTTCAATACGCTGTAAAAATGTTAGTATCATAATAAATAGAGTATCTAAAAAATATGCATCTAAGTGTATTACTATCAAATCGAATACCTTATAATCAGCAATTTTTGTTTATTTGAATCTCGGCTTCAACGATTTTATGATATTTAGTATTCTTAGAAAACGTAGTTTTATCCGTGTTTTCGGGCAATGAAAACACTGCTACTATTTTTTTTTTATTTACTACAAAATCAAAATATAAATCACAATTAATACTATTTATCAATTACTAATTAAATTAAATTGTGTATGTTATTTAGATACTTCTATATATTGCAACGACTCAACGAATTTGAGTGAAACTTTGCAATTACATACTTATATCCAAAATTAACGCAAAGGTTACTTTTTTATTCCATGTGGGCAAGAGACGAGACTCAGCTATTTAGTAAATATTAATAAAATTATTATTTTTAAAAAGGAAAAAAAACTTACACTAAAATAATTGATTCCTTTTCTCATTATTTTTTTAAGTTAATAAAGTGAAATAACTATTTTGTGAAAAAGTTTTTTAAGATGTCTGTTTGAGGGTTAGTTCTCACGTGGATGACGTGCTAATCCATTGAAATCGCAGTGCACAAGATGTTGTATGTGTAGTATATAAACAGCGAGCTGCGGGGAAGGAAGCATCATTTCGAGTGTTCAATTTCTTATAAAGAACGCAATTAAAAAAAAAAACGTGCAAATATGAATTCGATAATTTCAGCTGTCATCGCTATTTTGGCGGTAAATGGTAAGTTGACATTTTTTTGAATTTTAATGAAAAATACAGATATTTTTTTTTATTTACTTTATTATTGTCAGGAGAAAATTTAGATTGCAGAAAAAAAAAGTAAATAATGAATTCATTCGT
Organism: Hypolimnas misippus; assembly: GCA_037950945.1. Classification (NCBI taxonomy): domain Eukaryota; kingdom Metazoa; phylum Arthropoda; class Insecta; order Lepidoptera; family Nymphalidae; genus Hypolimnas; species Hypolimnas misippus. The sequence continues at coordinate 13,521,940 of JBBEEQ010000023.1, forward strand.
TTAAAAAACACATTTATTTAGTGTATAAAAAAAAAATTAAATTAAATAAATTGTTACTCGAGAATTAGTTTTTTGTAGGGTAATTAGTTTTTTTTTTAAATTAAAACATAATTTGAATAATATTAACAGATTATAAATTATAACGAGCGTTTAGGCGCTTAAACACAGAAAAATTCGCCTTCAAAATTAATAAACGAAATAACTGGTGCATAAAATCAGATATGCCGAAGGATTTAATCACTATTGTTTAATCAATAATTACAGTTTAAAATCTAGTCTATGCATCGCGTGTAAATAAAAATTTAGGATCCGAACAAAGCGCGTACGAGAAAGACATGTTAAACACGTGGTCTCTTCCTTTCGTACATCGGATCGCACAAACATCCGACAAACATTAAACAATTTTTAAAACTCTTTAATTAACGAATCTGATTCGAATTCGAATTTTAAATCTTGCAAAAAGTACTACCAACATTGTATTCTTTTGGAAATTATCCCTGAGTCCGTTCCTACTTGAAGTCTGTAAATGTGGAAAGTGTAGATCTTGAAGTAATAACCGATGTCATAAACGAATCGTATGTAAGAGTATTATACAGTATATTTTAGAAAACCTTTTTTCAATATTATAGGAAATTCGTATGCATAGAATAATTATTTTGTAGGGCCTATTTCTTCAAGAAATCATGGATTCTGCATACAAATTTTTAATCTCCATTTGAAGTTTTATTTTCACGTCAAAAAGAAGCTATGTAAAGAGTCAATAATTATCTGTACCAATGTTCATCAAAATTGGTTCAGCGGTATAAGCGCAAAAGCGTAAAAAACGTACAGATAGACAAAATTATTTTCACGTTTATAATGTCAAATATTAATATATTACGATCTAGGCTCTCGAAAATACTACTATAACGATAATGATAATACTTTGTGTGTAAAAGGTTTCAGCGGTTACTTAGTTGCACCCTTTGTCCTAAAACATAAACGCATTTGTCAATTAACATGAAACTTAAATAATTTCAGCCTTAACGAAACGTGCAATACACGTTGCTAAGAGGACAGTCAATTATGTGTGAAAATAATTTCAGCAAACCTGACCTCAAATCTGCGTTAGATTATCTATAAAGGTCGAATTTATTTGTTCATTACATCTGACTGCATCTATCGTTAGCGATAACTCGAAACGTTACACAATAAATGTCACGAAGTAATCTTGATCGAGATAAGGAATTGAGGTTGTTAATAATTATATTTAGATTAATTATTCATTTACGTTTTCGATTTTTGATTTGTTATAAAAACTTTTTCGGTCGGTAAAGTTCAGTTTTTTATGAATGTACTTTTTGTAGTAAATTTTTTGAATATAAATAGTCTAATGATTTGCTAGTTGCTGCGTTGGTGGGAAGGCGGGAGCTTCACTCTTTTCAATTATTTAATTAATGGCTTCATAGATTCGAAAGAAAACGGAGACATCTGTTTCGACGAACATTTTTTTATCGTTTATAAAATCTATTTACTTCGCATGTGTGCATTGTATTGAACATCAAGTAGGTATTGGATTTTTGTAAGCCTTATTTGTTAGTTTTTTTGTACGAGGTAGACTATTTTGGGCTGATCCGTTACCCGCTCTACTCTCTATGTTGAAAAAAAAAATAGGGACTTATCATTAACATCCAAGCATAATAAGATTTTAAAATAAGGAACTGAAAAGTATAATACGCAATTTCGTTTTGGACGACTCACTTGGTTTTATACCAGTTATTTCGATTTTAAAACCAAATGACTGAACCAATTTTGATAAAATATCAATAGCACCAATGAGGAAGCATAACATTTCAAATAAGAATTTTATTGTTAATCGGTTAAGACATTACAGTGATATGAGGTAAAAAAACATTTTAAAAAATACGCTACGAATTGAGAACCTTCTCCTTTTTTTAAGTCGGTCAAAATACATAACTATGTATAATTTTTCTTCACTAGTATTACTAAAGGCAAAATCATCGATGTACTGGGTTTGTAAATCGGAATACTAAAAATATTGTCCTAAACTCTATACATTTATGCTAGCATCTATAAAATTAGTCTTTATTAACATTTCAGCTTAACGATAATCGCGATGTTTAGAGCGCTCAAAAACGCTTCTGATGAGGGTTATTGTGGTGCTGCGACATCAAGCTACGGTGTCGCAACTATTTTATTTTAAAATATAGCTAAGAACCATCCCGATTAGATCAGCTTCAAATAAACCGCATCGAAATTGGTCCATTCGTTAGAGATGACACAGTAAAACAAACAGATACGTCAAACTTATAACACTCCTCTGTTTTGGTCGGGTGTTAAAAAAGCCGTTATGACATTGGGTGTACGCTAGTTTTCATTCAGGATGGTTAATAAATTTGTAATTCGTAAATGTATATACCTACTGGCAATTTTTAAAAGAGTAACTATTGAGTGTCTTACCGGTTCTTCTTGGTAGAATCTACGTTCGGAACAATGATAGTTGCCCATTCATGTAAATACCTACGAATACCTAAATTTTTTTAAACTTTTGTATAGACGATTCAAAAGTGCTCGTTAGAGCCTACTTGAATAAAGTATATTTTGATTCTGATTTTATGCAAGTCGGCGTTGCGTAAAACACTTGTAACAAGAGGTACACCTATAACGATGTACAAATAATTCACGTTATTCTACAATAAAACCATAGTACATAAAGCTGACTGTATAATTTCATTAAAATATAATATAATTTATAAGCTATTACATACGAATTAAACGTCTTCACTGTCATTTTATCGTTGTATATTATTTCAGGATGATAAGTAGCTAAGAGGCCATCATTAGACGCCGGTGTAAATAATAATATTTATATTATTATTATCATTAATTTTAGAATATTTGCAACAAGTGCTGAGCGTAACCTTAACCGTGGCCTGTGTGAAAATTTGTCCTTTGATAAAAATAAAATACTTATGATAAAACCTGTGTATGTATTTAGTTTAAATCGCTGTTCTAACTCTTATATTGAAAAAATATATATGTTTGATTAATTTATATTTAATTAGCGAACCGCCCCGGCTTTGCGCGGATACAATGTAGTCTTTACTATGCATGTATTATACAAAAAAAAAACTTTAAAAAACTGTAAAAACTTTACGTTAAAATGCAACGCAGAAAAAGGAATGGAAGTCTCTTAAGAATTGGTTCTGATTTAAAAATCTGTCTTGATATCGGTGTCGTGGACACACAAAAATATGTCTTGAAATTGGAGTATAAATACAGTAGCCAGGATGCCATAAACACTTTATATATTAGTATAAGGACTGTAAGGTATTTTTATGCATCGAGAGTTAAAAAATCCTGCCTAATAGATTCCTTGTACGAATTATTCTCAAATTCTCGCAACACCCATAAATCCATGTATATCTTTTTTACAATGCACATGACGGACTGATTAATATCCACGCGACATCGTAAAAAAGCGCCATAACTCGTTACGCGAATAATTTAAGTCGTGTTTGCATAATTATGTATAATAGATTTGTCTTCTTCGGCAATACCCTTGGCGTGTGTCGCGAATATGAAATGAAGCCTGTCGGAGCACTTGAAATCCTAGAGCCTTCTTTACACCTATATTAATGAGATATTTCTAATCACGACACGTAGTAATTCTTTAGAATTATTTTTAAATTTTAATGAGACATTGATTTGTGGGTAATATATCAATTGGACAGTTATAACAAATTTTTAGTGTGTTGGGCGGAATGGGTAGTTCCGTAGCCTACATTAATTTATGAAAAAAAATCTGTTATTTGTATCTTTAAATCTGTTTTATAGCCATAAACCAAAGAATTGAATTGAATTGAAATCTGTTTTATTATTATTATACTACTATTGTAACATTGTACATTTATTTTAAAGTTACAATAGTAGTCGTGTTAAAACGATATTCGTGAATTTTTCATGATTTCAATTTTTCATTTACGGAAAGGAAGAATAAATTATCAAACATCTAATAATAAGACTTTTTTCCAAAACTATTTTAATTAAAAGTGTATATGAAATGAAGTGAGAAAATATGACGGGTTTCTTATTTGTCTGCAGAACGCCAAATAAAATATTATTGTAATATGTAAGTTATGATAGAACGTTCCGACAAAGGGTCCGTTGAATGAGTTTAACATTAGCATTTACAGTTTAAAATATTTTATGAGCATATAAATAGAGATTAATGTTATTATCAGTATTTTAAATAACAATGTATAAAAATTGACTGCCACTTGAAAGGTTTTTATCATTTATTATTAATACGGTAAATACAAACTCAATAATTTTAAGTTCCTATCTGTTACCGTTTATGAGACACATCCCCCTAACGGACAGACAGACAGGCGTACAACAAAAACTTAGTGATCAAGAGCGGATCCACTGTTACACTGGCCTACAAAGGCACGATAGCCATGTCCACAATGCTGGACTTGTGCTGTCACATACATGCCTTAGTAAAATAATAAAAATATATATCTTGCATTAGTGATTCAGATCCAGTTTTGGCATTAATGATATTTTCAACCGTCGATCCTGAATATAATAAAATTGTAAAATACATGTTGTTGTTTTATATTGTATATATGTAAGTAAATTTTTTAATAGCTATAGATATATATATTTACGTATTAAGTGATTCATATGAGCAAGGTCATACTCTTACTGTCACTTAGCCGATTTTCGGGGTGACTGTGCCCACAACCCTTTTTGAGAGCTGGATCGGCCCGTGTTAGTGATAGTCCCATTGGCACACTACGGATTCGGAATTTAAAAAATTTTTTCGTCCTATGTATTACAATGTAGTGTATTCCATTTACGGTAAGTAATGTAAATTAAAGGTGTCGTAAAAGAAACCGTTGCATTGCGTCCTTCAGAAAAAAGTCAGAAGCATGCAACAAATATTAAATATTAATAACAAGTATTTTACAAATTGTTGCAATCAAAAATATTATTTTAACATTTAGTAAAATCCTTAAGTAAAATTTTCGTATTACAATTCGGAACAACAGCTTTGAAGTTTATGACATAAAAAATATTTTAAAATACTAGACAAACGTGCAGGCAGGTCTACTGATGTATAATTGATGACCACCCATGAACGTTTGCAGCACCAGAGGAGCTACAAATACGTTTTAAAAGGGAATAAGGGTTAAAGGGAGATAGAAAAATGAAAATATAAATGCTGCGGTTTGTAGGATTTCAGCTAGAGAGCATTCGTTCACCTTACGAAACGTAGCTACACTAACTACATTATGTTAATTTTCTGTGAGAATGTGGTACTACCCATATCTGGGCTGCAGCCTGCGTTGCATTTGCTATAATCACATTAGGGACCAGTGGTCAGAGCGGCAAAATTTGAAGTGTGAGAGATTTTTTTTACAAAGATATTTAATTAAAATTTATCATACTCTATTAATTTTTTTTTTTTTTATTTTCAAATTGTTTTCCTAAGAAATTACATAGGCAATAATTTAGGTAAAGTGGCGGCATTTTTCACTGTGCCCCAAGGCGGCACTTAGTTAAATCCCGCTCTGGCTACAGCTAGGTGTTAAGTTATCTCTGGGGTTCAAGACACTAGTTTACTAGTAATTATGAATATATTTGTGAGAGAAAAGGCGAGCGATCTTTCCTAGGGAGAGGGAGGTGCGTACTGCCGATATATAATAATAACTGATCAACGAGCTACCATAGACAAGTACAGTATTATTTACTTTTATGATATATTCCTAACACTATAATCCCTTGCTCTACCACAATATAAATAAATATTTGAAATTTTAAACATATTTAACGTTTTTATAATTACTGTATAGCATCCTTGGTCGTCGGATGGGGTTATCGAGCGTCAGACCAGCGTCGCTGGGCGGTGTTACACCCAGCTTGCGGTGGGCGCCAACAATCCCCAATAGGTATCTCCGCGAGACAAGCCATCCCGATCTCTATCCCCGCTATGGAGATGATCGGCTATCAGAACCCCTTGCCTGGACCGCTCACTGTCACGAATAACGGACATTCAGGTAAATTTAGCGTGTGTAAACAATCTTAGATAAAAATTGCAAAATATTTCAATTAATATTACTTTTGGTTTACAAATATCAATATTTTTTCTCAATTTTATTTTAACAAATTCGTAACTATAACGACATTCGAGACTAACATAATAAAATTATCTAAGCAACAACAGTTATGAGAACGATCTATACCAGGGATGGCCAAATAAGTAGTTTCATTCGCGGTCCGATTTTTTCTCTACCAAGGTTCCTTGCGTCGCGCAATCGATTTGGTTCCATGTGTTTATCAGTGTATGTGTGTATGTATGTGGGTTTATAGAGAAAGTATAGTAATTTTGAAAAAAAAAAACAAAAGATGAAGTTGAAAGAGAAAAACAAAAGTTGAAAGAGATGTTTACACTAGTTAATTTTTAATAGAAACTAAATCTAAGAAGATTACATTTCTTTAATATTGAGCCGCTTTTTACTAAAGGTAATTTGTGATAACAATTACACTTTCAGTGGCGTTAACTATACCCAAATACTCGTCCGAGGAAGAAAAGAAAGGGTTCCGTCTACCATACATATTTGGGGGTCCGCTTGACAACGAATATGAGATCGAAGGCCTGCACTTCCACTGGGGTGACAAGAACAACCGCGGTTCAGAGCACACTCTGAACGACATGAGACTGCCCCTTGAAATGCATATTATCCATAGAAACAAGAAATACAGGAGTTTGGCCGAAGCGCTCCAACATCCTGATGGCCTTTGTGTGTTGGCTTTCTTTTATCAGGTACTTGATAGGTTTATACAATTTAATAATTAAATCGTTAGCAACTATTAAGTTTTTAAATGGTAACGAGTTTTTGGTCTAATGCGACAATACTTGTGGCGGCAATGGATAAACTTTTAAAACGTTAAAATTGGAACGGTACTACCAACATAAAAATATAATTAAAGGAGAGTTGTTTTTCGAGTGTTCATTTGCACTTTGTATGTTTTTTTCATGGGAATGATATGTAACTTAAACAGCGCAATAAAATTTAACGTTTTATACAACATTTAAAATATTTTTAGCGACTCGATTTTTTTTTTCATTTTATTTAATTTTAAATTTTGATTTAATTTTTCAGGTTGTCGAATTCGACGCTAAGCTTCTCACACCAATCGTAAAGAATCTGTCAGCTATTGAGAACTACAACACGACTATGCAGCTACCACATACCTTTTCCCTCTCATCCATCCTCTCAGGTCTTGACTCTGAACGTTTCTACACTTATAAGGGCTCCCTCACCACCCCTCCTTGTGCTGAAGCTGTAACTTGGGTCATTTTCTCTGATTACCTGCCCATCTCTGTTTTCCAGGTAAAAATACGAATTATTTCTCAGTTATTTTTTTAAGATGCTCTACTAAAATAAAAATTAATATGTTAATAGTTAAGACGATAATTGGAAAAAAAACTAAATTGTTTTCTAGATGGACAACTTCCGCGGTCTTCTCTCCAACTTGAACCTTCCTCTTGTAGACAACTTCAGACAGATACAACCTCTTTTCGGTCGTCGTGTCTTCGTTCGCATTACATCCAAGAGTCCTAAATTCAAGAAAACTAAACTACACTACTCCAAATGGGACTGGGTTGGCCACAAGAAAACTGAAAATGACATCGCCGAATTCGATGATTAAAAAAAAATGTATTCGAAATTTAAATTAACCACTCACCGCTTCTCTTTCTCTCTACGGGTAACTATAGATTATGTATCAACACCAAATTTTGAGTAATTGTTATTGTGTTTAATGTGTACACTGTATCATAAATGTATGTGTGCGGATAGTATTATTATGTGTAAGTTGTTAATAATACATGTAAATAAATATAAAAAAATATACTTTTACTTGTTTTATTAAATAAGCAGATAATACATTGTTATAAATAAGATATGGGTACATAATACGGTTTTTTCATAATACTTTAAAATAAATTATTTATCTAAGTTGCGTAGTTATCTGCACCAAACATCGACTGAAAAAAAGAAAGATAGGTACATAAATAATATAAGATGTAGATAATACATATATACAATGAAAATGCTTACCTCAACTCATTTGAGGGCTAAAAAAAAACAAAAAACAAAAACACACACAACATGCACATGTTAATACAGGATAAATAAAACAAACATTGTTTTGTGATATATTATAATACAACTTCAACAATCTATTATTTATACAATGTTTCAATTTATAGAACTAATTACTTTAAATAATTTATTATTTATAAACTGTTTATCATACATTTTTAACAGGATAAAAATATTTTTTTAATCTGTGAGGAATGTTATTACAAACTGTCAAGAAATTGCACACTGAAAATTAATAAATGCAAATCCATATTTAAATTAAGATGTTAGTAATTTCTTCGTTGGCATATATACAAGTGCCAGTCTGTTGCAGTCAGACAAAAACTCATGCATAATCTAAATTTTAATTTTAGCGTACCAGGTCTTCTGGGTTGAACATGCCCTGTAAACAAAATAAATACATTATTAAAAATTATTAAAAAGTCCAAGTGCAGTATAGTAAACATGATAAAGGTGACACTTCTTAAAAACATATAGTTCTCTGTTTTTCTTTCTCTATGTTACATCTTCCTTCTCTCTCATGTTTCTTCTTATGAAAAAAAAAAAACCTGGCAAATGAGCAGACAGAACACCCAATGTTAAGTGATCACTGTCGCCCATGGTCACTCGCAGTGCCAGCCATAAATGCATTGGTAGCATAAAAACGAATAAAGGATGAAAGTGAGGAAATTAATTGGAGAGCAGGATAGGCTTCCGGCTCTCTCACACACTGCATGAAATGCACCTATATAAGCTAGTTCACACCGATCTTCTGTGAGAGTAAGGTACTGCCCCGGTCAAGCTAGCCATATGTGATCCTAAGTCTCTACCTCTTTGTGAGCTATCCTTCAAATTTTTATCTCACCATTTGCCCACTTATCAATTACCTAATTCTCGTTTTTGAATTTCGACTTAAATATTGCAATTTTGTATATAAATAATATTTGGCTGACTCCAGGTTCCATATGATCAAAATTTGATACCCCATCCTTAAGCCCGCACTGTTTTTCATTTATGTCTATTGGTTGAAATTTTAACCATCATTAAAAATTTATGAATAACATTGAACAGTTTCAGTCAGTGTCTTGACTGTTTTAGAATTTTTTATTGATAACACAAAAGTTTTTCAGTAGCAACTAAATAAATAAATAAAAAGGAAATTGGTTGACAAACAGAAGATAAATGTACTGAGCTGTAATCTTTCCTTAATTTTATAAAAATAGAAGATTAATACACAATATTAAAGTATATAACCTAAATATATACCTTAGCACGACGAAGAATGGAATCCTTAGTAGCATCATAGGGATGGTCCTTTGAAGGAATCTCTAATACTGAGGGTACGGGAGCAGTGTGTGAGTCAATCACATGTCGGACCATTTCAGCGATGTTTTGGTTGATCAGGATGATGTCGATGTCGTCGCGTTTGACGAATCTCTTGAAACAGTCTTCAATTTCACTTATTGGAGTATCTGAAAAAAAAATTTATTTAATTGAAATCATACATAAGTACTGCAGTATTTTTTTCTACAATTTTCTAATTTTACTATATATAGAATCTGTTTGTGTTTGAAGTTTCTGCAAGTAGGATATTCCAGGTTATGTTTTTTGTACGTTATGCTATTAAACATACTTACTTTTATCTACTACCATGAAATTTGGGTGTCTGTTCTTGTTGATTTCTCCGATCCCTCCGAGGAGGAATCCGACACAAGTGTCCTGTAATGATAGAATAGAGAATATTTAAACAAACAATACGAATAAAAAAATGTTCTAATAAAAACATTAATGACAAACCAAAACAAAAGAAAGAGAAGTTTGAAAATTGCAACTCAATCAAATTACTTACTTCATCTCCTATAACACTGATTAGTTTTCCTTTTACCGCAGCCTGGAGAGCCATTTTTGTGTATTTTTTTTGTAACTTTTAAGAGAAAATTTGGTGAAACAAGAACTGTCACAAGGATTCGTCACCTGACTATAGATTTTCTTTCGTTAAGTTGGTTGCTCTGAATTTAATTTAGAAACAAATTTATTAATGATAGCTATAAATAAAAAGTTATTGCATCAAACATATAATTTTGTTAATTTTAATCAAAGTTTATAGTAGAAGTATATATAATGACAAAATAATTAAAATTTGGTTATTAAAACATATTTGTTTGATTTTTTATCAAAGTTAACCGTAACTCAACATTAAGCGTCATCTCATCAAACGTCAATCTGTCAAAGTCATTGTCAATTCGTCAATGCGAAGTCGGATTTATGAATATTATTGCTATGAATCAAATTTAGATTTTTTTAAAAAGCAAAGTTAATTAAAGGATTTCAGTCAGGAAGAAATATATCTTGTGCACGTTTTAGTTTATCAGTATAAAAATGTTAAATATAAAAAACTACGGTAGCAGTTCAGAAGATGAATCAGACAATGAAGCAGAATCAAACCAAAAACATAGCAACGAGACATTGTTGACACATTTAAAACCTGTTGCTCCAGACCTCTCTATTGCTAACAAAATGCAAATATGTGCAGCCCCTGCAGTTGTACCCACGGTGAGTAAACATTAACGAAAACAACCACGCTTTATTCATATTCATACTAATATAATAAATGCGATAATAATCCTGGTTGAGCTTTGTTTTGTTTGTCATTAAAAAAAATAGTTTTAATGTTAAAAAATAGTTACTTAGTTTGTAAAATGTACTTAAACCGCTACACTAATTTTTATTCATCTTGGTATGTAGATAGATCGTATCTTGGTAAAAGACAGGTTACTTTTTATGTAAAAAAAAAACTATTAATATTTAAATAGGGGATACAAATTCCTATACAAGTTCGGGAGTAATGAGTCAACTAATACCTTCTCAATATCTTATTTTTAATACTTTTAGACAAATGAAGACACAAGAGTCCTACTACATCACAATCAAGAATTGACACATAATCCTAAGTATGAGGAGTTATTCGCTCCGACATTTGGACCTGAAAATCCATTTCAAACACAACAAATGAAGGCGACAAGGAATATACTATCTGGTTATGTAGAAAAGGCCCATATAAGTGAATTTCAGTTTGAGAACCAAAGACGAACATTCACTAGCTATGGTTATGCTATAGATCCATCTACAGAACCTGTTGTTGATGAGAAAGGAGAATCAATTGTTGGTATGTATGCATAAAATACACAGTTCATAAAAGCATATAATTACTAGCAGCTCATGGTTTCATTTGTGTTTATAGTTATTGCTTCTCTTCTATGGGTTTTAGTGTCTTGTGATACATATATAACCTTCTTCAATACTTGAAAAATAAGCCTGAATATCTATATCTGATGTAAAAAGATTTTTTGAAATCAGATCAATAGAGTCCGAGACTACCCCTCATATACAAACTTACAAACAAACTTATATATCTATCTATACAAATAAAATCACTTGTATTAGTATAAATTGTATTGTATTGTATTATGGATAAATGTTTAATATTCTGTGTTCCTTTGTTTAAGTAAGATCATCTAATATTTAAAAAAATAGATTATTCAGTTAAAAACAAATGTTTCTTTAATTACAGTGTCAGAGATGGTAGCGCCACCTGTTGAGGCGGAGGGTAAAACGGTTTTTGAGAACATAAAGAAAAGGCCACATGATAAAAAGAAAAGAAATAAAAATGATAATCCCGAGGATGTTGAGGGTTTCCTGGGACCGTGGGGAGGGTATGTGGGTGAACAGAGGTAAGAATTATTGTAATAAAAACTCTGTAATAGGTATAATCATAGGTGATTCAATTTTTAAATTAATTGTATGTAGTCTCTTATTTTTAAAACTTATTATATTATATATTATATTTTTTTACTTATTTTAATAAACCATCACCCTCAACTTATTCTAGTATATTAGTGGATTCAGGTTGAGGTTTTTTGGGTTGTAAGTCCTCCTGAATGATTTCAGATCTTGAAATCAAACTCGAAATCAATTAAACATGTTCTGCCTTACTACAAAAGATTTAAACAGACGTTAAATGCGTGTTTATAAAAATCCGTACTACAAATCGCGTCTAAGGACAGTTTTGAGTTAATCATGCTTTAGATATAGATTAATATGCATTTATAAGATGTGCAAAACCTATTTTAGCTGTCAAATGTAACGTCAAACATTTTATTAATATTTTTTTTATGATTTTACTGGCTGTTAAGCAATTTAAATAACATTTTAAGCAATGTTTAATTTTTAAACACTGTTTAGTTAGACACGCGTTGAACATGTGAACACAACATCATTTGTAGTATGGCAGGTTATGATCACAATTTTAGCAAATTCCATAGACAGAAAGCAATCTTCGATCCACCGTTCAAGTACATATAAACATCATAAGACAGAGTGAAAATAATAACTGAAATGAAAATTATAATTTACACAAAAGTTAAATTAAAATATGAATCAACTGTGTAATATCAAGTGTCGTATTGTGTGGTTTTTCAGAGTAATGAAACCTGAAGGTGAGGTAGCAAAGGAGCTTGAAGAAATCCTTGCAAAGAGACAGAAGAAGGGCAAGATTGATGACGACAAGCCTTTGGAAGAGAAATGCATATTCCACAGTGAGTGCTTTTAAAAATATTTAACATTTTTCTAATCTAATATCCACATATTTGGATTAATTAGAGAAGAATTTTGCTTTTGTATACTATTATTTTTTAATTTTTACTATAAAGCAATTTTTATTATGAATTTCGAAATTCTCAACTATGGTTGGTTTTTAATGTTTAATTAATTTTTTTGATATGATTATTTGTTTACTCTTCAAATTATAATTATTAAATATAAATATTTTGTTTTATAACTAAATAAAATCTGTGTGTTTAGGTTGGATTACGTATTTAGACTGTGCATGAATATTTTCAGTTGACAATGCGACCGACTACCAGGGTAGGTCGTGGATTGAGGCTCCGAGGAGCGAGACTCATTTACGAAGTGACACACCACCGGACAAATGTTTCCTGCCAAAGGTAAAACGATTTTCATAAGATATAATAATACATTTAAATAAAATACATAAGGGACTGTAAAATGTTGAAAGTTTTAGTGTGATGACATCGGCAAAAAAGCTTACCGCTCAAAAAATAAAAAACTAGTTTGACCTGCAAACAGCATTATAATAAATAGTAAAAATTTCAACTCTATAGTCTATTTTTTTGTACATGTCTCATTGAAAAGATAAATATGGCGTATTTCTTGCCACACATAAGAGTTAGATAATTAATTATCGATTAAAAGATTTAACAGAATCATTTTTATAATAAAAAAATTATAATTAAAAAAAAAATATGTTCGAAAGTTCGTGATTTTTATTCTGGGTATTGTTATCAAATAAAGACGAGTCAAGAAGAATAGACTATACATTTATGGGTTATGAAATGACAGCGGCGACACCCACTGACAGATCCAATGACATACTGTGACACTAAAACCCTTGTCTTTGTCACATGTTATAATAACTCTTATAAGAATGTAACAATAATATATACATATATATACTTTATACGCGTACGCTTTATACATATTATGTATATCGCTGGTTTGCAAGAATATCGTAGTAATTCAAAATTCTAACAAATAGAACTAAGTATGTCAAAAGACCATAAATCTTTGATGTTTTATTATGAAAAGAGTTGCGTTGATGAATTTTCTTAAAATCAACAAAGTTATAGCATCAAGGGATCGTTTAAATTTTGCAGCTATACACCAACACATTAATAAAGAAATTTTAAAACTCCATTCCCTAAAATTCATCATTTTTCGTTGCATCGGTATTCTTGAAAAGCAGTGATATGTATTTATTGATTTCCTTGTTGTACCACTCGTATAAATATATGTCGGAGAAACACCATTCTCATCGACATCATCAGTAATTAGCAAAGTTCTAGTGGGCGTCATGAGGGTTAAATGCGAGCACAAAACAACGTATTACTATTTCACACAATTTTATTATAGTTTTACAATTTTGAGGAGATCACTTTTGAATAGAAAGACACAATAATTATTTCACGATTAATAATTTAGAATATGAATTGTAACTATTTTATACGAGCAGCGGGTTCGTGACACTAATCTCACAACACCAATATCTCCACCACAACTGTCCTATATCAATACAATAATTTATCCACTTCGATCTACAACTATTCTCATATTCCCGCGATTCGCCATTGTTGTCAAGATGGCGCCTCGACCCCGCTCGAGTCTTACGCTCTGCTCTGATTGGTCAATGCAATCAATAGAATAAAGAACACTTAATTCAAATTTAAAAAGAATTTACACGCAAACAAAATTAAATAAACTTAACATTATTTTTAACAAATTGTATTTTAGTAAATAATTAATAACTCGTGATATCATTTAAAGAACTATCAACTTGACGTCTTCCTCCGACATATATATGTATTACATATTTTGTTACACATCAAAAAAACATTTAAAAAACCAGGTTTGTCATTTATAGTCGACATACTTATTTACAAAAGCGATTAAGAACATGCTAATCCAACAGATCGAGAACAAACATAACTGCCAAATAAACTTCCAATGCTTGTCGGATTCCAGGCGCACGTGTTCACGTGGCGCGGGCACGGCAAGAGCGTGTGCGCGGCGCGCTGGTTCCCGCGCACGGCGCACCTCATGCTGTCCGCCGGCATGGACTGCCGCGTCAAGGTGCCTGCGCGCGGCCTCGCCGTCTGCTTACTAGTCTAGTCCAGATTTTGACGACTTGCTGATTTTTACACAGAGCGACTGCCATCTGACCTCTGTAACCTGAGGGCAAGCCAGTAACCATTTAGACTAGAATAATTTCCCTACTAAGAGTAACGATCATTATCAGATGATTGTGATAACAACCGGGACCGACAGCTTTACGTGCTCTCCGAAGCATGGTGAGGAAACCCACTAGAGCAAACTGGGTGTTTGGACCGGAAGAAATATTTATACAAATATAAATATCTGCCCCGAGCGGGGATCGAACCCACAACCGTCGGCGTCAAAGATACATTCAGCACCACGACACCAGAGCGTTCATCGGTTACCAGAAACAATATTAAAAAAACTGTTTTTTTTTAATATTCTTTTTCATAAATAATGTTTTCAAAATACAAAATTTCCACTTACTTACAGAAGGTAGGTGCAAATTTACTAATATGGCTGTGTTTAGTACTGTAAACAATAAAACCAAAATCCTACCCCAGTGCTGCCAACATGACATATATATTTTTTAATTATTTTTCATACATGATGCTATAGATACGTATCTGTACGAAACTACAAGATCTAACTTTTGAATTAAAAAATAATTGAAACAGTTTTTTTATTTTTTAATATCGATTCTGTTGCGCTGATATTCAGTACGTGCGCAGTTGACGGTCTGTATATATTGTAACCTTAACTATAGTCATCTCATGGCACAGTATGGTTGTAAGACAGTGAATATATTCACCTATATTATAGTCTTCTATAGATAAGCCCTGTTGCAAGACAGTGAACACATTTTTCTATATTATAGACAGGTGCAGTTTGATCGCAAGACTTACGTTTATTTGCATTATTTTTTATACAATGAAAATAAACATTGTCATAATTTATACCTATATATATGTACATAGGTCAGATCAGACTGCAACATCTCTATATGTTAAATGCTTTTTAGTAATAAAAAGTTCTGATAGTTGGAAGCTCTTAAGCAATACTGTGTCAAGCCATACGGACTTCATTTTGAGAAAATGTCGTCTAAAGATGCTAAACCTCTTAATAAATTTGTTTGAAAAAGTATTTTTCTATATTTTCTTTTTTTTATAATAAAAGGTATAATGAATATAAAAAGCAGGTTAATATATTCAATATTATCTAATAAAAGTTTTTTAAACATATGAGTATAAATTACAAAATATGGAACGACCTTGAAATTCGAACCAATTAAGAAACTTTTCAGTATTTATTTAGTTTATATATCTCTATTTTTTATTGAATAATGTTATATAGATGATGCAGAGTCAAACTACATTATTATCTCCGAATTCCACTTTTTGTGAGTTGACACATTATTGCTTATCAGCATCCAGCTATGATCATAAGATTTTTTCACTGTTACAATATTAAATTATTTCGGGATCCTGAATATGTGTCTTATAACCGCCGCCATATTGGATCTTTTTAATGTTAAGTAAATGTTTTAGATCTGGGAGGTGTACGGCGAGCGTCGCTGTATACGGACGTACTTCGGACACAGGCAGGCTGTCAGAGATATTAATTTCAATAATTCTGGCACACAGTTCTTATCTGCATGTAAGTTTAAAAAATTTAATGTAATTAAACGAAATAACGGTCTAAAATTCCATTTTTGACTTTTAAAATTTAGTGCATTTAGAATTTCTAGGTTTAAAAATTATAGGTGTAAAAAACAACGCTTGTATTTAGCCATTTGTTTATTTACATATTACATTATTTATTTGTTTTTTGCTTAAAACTTAATTCATGTATATGAATAGTCATGTGAGTTAGTAAGAAAAGTGCCTTTGAAATAACAACTTTTACAATACAGTCAAGAAAAACATTTTCTAATATTATTTTAAAACGTTGCCTTACTACAAAGAAATGAAACACACGTTAAACACGTGTCTATAAAAATTCTGTACTACAAAACCGCGTCTAAAGACAGTTTTGAGTTAAACGTGGTTTAAACATAGTTTAATTATGTATAAACTTTGTGTATGGTGTTTTTAATATATGCGTAAAATCTATTTTAGCTGTCAAAGATTATAGTTTCTGATATTTTAATAAGAAGTTTCTTTATAAAATTACATGCAGTATAGCAATTTAGACAACATTTTTAGTGTTTAATTTTTTAACATTAAACATTGTTAGTATAGTTGTTGTAGGCGCATATTGATAATGGCAAACTTCTAAGAATTTTATGGATAGATGGACGGATCATGGTTCATACAAAAACTATTATAGACATTAAAATAATATATAGACTACAATTTATAAAGATATTGTGTAAATCGATCCTTTTTATGAGCAAATGAAGTCATTCCGCTAGTAATGAGTAATATTTTAAAAAAGCTTAAGAGATATAGGCGTATCGCGAAATTTTTTAATTAAATATTTTTTTTTTACAGCTTACGACCGTTATATAAAGCTTTGGGACACGGAGACTGGGGAATGTATATCGCGGTTCACTTCCCGGAAGGTTCCCTACTGCGTCAAGTTCAACCCGGACGAGGACAAACAGCATCTGTTCGTTGCTGGCACGTCCGACAAGAAGATTATATGCGTAATTCTATCAAATCTTTATTATTTATTATTATTTAGATTACTATGGATTGCAGGCTCAAACCCCGGCTAGCACTGTTGAGTTTTAAGTGTTCAATTAGTGTTTAAATTCACTATGTGTTCGGTGGAGAAGTAAAACATCGTGAGGAAACCTGCAATCGGGAGACATGTTGACACATGTATATCCGGCTTGCAGAGGACCAGCGTGGTGATTTAAGCTCTTAATCTTTTTCTTGATAGAAGAAGAGGCTTTGTCCAGTAACGGGCTTTACTTTATTCGTTACTAGTGGTTCCTCGCGGTTTCGCCCGCGTATAATTTAGAATCTGATAGAAGCGCTTCGAAAAACCTATAAAAACTTCAGTTAGTTTTTTATGTTTCATTATTATCTTGTAGAAGAACGTGTTGCAAGTTTTAAGCTAATGCGACCACGGAATAAGATTTTCTATACAAATATGCAGATTCAAACCCTAGCGCTAACAGTCGCGGGTTCGATCCCTGCTCGTGGCAATCGTCTGTATTGGCCATACGGATGTTTGTCGTCTGGGTGTTTGTGTTAGTGTTGTGTGTGTTTCCTGACCCCCGACACAAGGTCTTGAGACCTTAACGGGGGCCGTTGAGTGTGCTGCGTTTATTATTATTTTATTATTATTATGGGTGGATATACTATCCGTATGGCACTCCGCGAGTGCGCCCGGTCAGTGGACAAATTGCCCGCAGTGGGACGCGCGCAGCGGCGAGGTGGCGCAGGAGTACGACCGGCACCTCGGCGCCGTCAACACCATCACCTTCGTGGACGACAACCGCCGCTTCGTCACCACGTCCGACGACAAGAGCCTGCGCGTGTGGGAGTGGTACGATGGATATGCTTTGTGGATTTTTTTTAATTAGGAAAGATACAGAGAATTATTTATAGACTTTAAAAAGCGGAAAATATCAATTTAGTATTGGTTATGTATATAGATTTTTTTTAATGGCATCACCATTTAGTTGCTTAACATTTTTCATGTCATTACCCATTTAAACCAAAGTTTAACTTTAATTCAAATTAAGTGGTTTTCAACCATTCTCAAAATTGAAATAAAGCAACACACGAACATTTAACAATTTAGTTTTTTGTTTGTCACATTCTCTACGAAGGTTAAGATTATCTTAAGTGTAACTTATATTTAACTATACTCCTATTGTATAGCCATTTCAGCTACAATACCCTTAATCTTGTTTTAAACATAAATAACACTTAGAGTCGTAAGTGTTTTAACATTCAATTTTTAACTAAAGTCCTTCAAATAGGGGTCTATAAGTCGAACACATTATAGTCCGAATAAAATAAAAAAAGTGTTATTTTTTTTTTTTTGATTCCCTTTCACGCGCGATTGAATTCGTTGCCTGTGTATTCACTAGAAAGTGTTTGTTTTCCTTAAAATTACGAGCAAAGTGTAAACTGAAATTGTAGCAGCAGCAGTGTTACTCAAATATTAAATTATTTTTAACCGACTTCGAAAAAGGAGGAAGTTCTATGTTCGGCTATATGTTTTTTTATGTTTGTTCACCGATTTTTCGTCGTTTATAAGTAAGAAAACAAAAATGATATGCTGAATGTGTTGTGTAAGACGTATAGAATCCCCTATTTTAAGAACCTTAGTTAAAAGTCGACCACCCTGTATAAGCAAGTACCCTCCCAGGGACATCCCCGTGGACATGAAGTACATCGCGGACCCCGCCATGCACTCGCTGCCGGCCGTGGCGCCGGCGCCCAACGGCAAGTGGCTGGCGTGCCAGTCCATGGACAACAAGATCGTCGTGTTCAGCGCGCTCAACCGCTTCAAGCTCAACCGCCGCAAGACCTTCGCCGGGCACATGGTGGCCGGGTACGCCTGCCAGCCCGACTTCTCGCCGGACATGAGGTATGTGACAAACACACACTTGCATACGCATGCAAACACACGCACATATACGCACACAAACACACGCACATATACGCACGCAAACATACGCACATATACGCACGCAAACATACGCACATATACGCACGCAAACACACGCACATATACGCACACAAACACACGCACATATACGCACGCAAACACACGCATAGTCTCACGGTAACACACGCACACATTCAGATGAATACCACACATATATCGTCGAGTATGAAACCGTGTGATTAGCGATTTCAATAAAGTTCTTCATTGAATCAAATGTTAAATTTCATTGTTGATAAAAAAACAAGCTAGCTCAAAATTATATAATCAATATTTGTTCAATTTATGTTTAATACATTAATAATGTTTAGTACATATATAAATTTTAACATATTGTCGGCGACACAACAAATAAAATACACTGCGCAATGGAAAACGCTGCGTATTTTATATTTGGTTCAAATTTAGACTTTATAGGAAAAGATTTTGCAGTATCCCCGACGATATGTGTACTAAATAAACCTTAACAAAATAAAGGCCTGACTTTTTTGGAAAAAAATATATGTGAAGGACACTTTTTGAATACTACACTTGTTACAATCTCTACGCCATGCACTATGTAAAACCGTTTAAAATGAACCCTTATAACACAAAAACAAAAATAACTAAAATTCCTAGCCAGGAATCACACCCGTTGATTTTCAAAAAAAATACGCTCTATATTATTCCACGATCTTTCATTTCATTCATCAGGTCTTTCAGGTTTAAAACAATAATAAAGAACTTATGTGAATCTTTATAAAAACCTTAAAGGAAAATTTATAAGTATAATTCTCGTCTCAAATAAAACGTGATAGAAAGTCTGATAAAAATCAGTCAAAAATACCGATCGAATATTATCATACAGGTATTCAACTTGCAAATTTACCCTAGACCCTCTAAAAATCCACTCATGACAGTTTTCGTATGTACTACGTGAGTAATGTTTGGCGTTAGGGACTGAACAAAATGCGTAATGTACTTCATTGGAATGATAGGGCAATTAAATAACAAAGGAAAATATTCCCGAAATGAGCTTAATGACGTGACGTGATACATGAAGCTTAATACTCTTTGTCGGAGATAACTAATACTAATACCGGAGAAGAGCATTTCATTATTTTAAGGTTATCACATGTTACTTTTTTGACTCTCAACTGACTTTATACGTTTGAATCATAAAATTGTAAATGCAAAAATGAACTAGCTAGACGTCCGCTACCCACAATCATTGTTCCCGAACCGAATTTAACTGATTTTGAAAATCAATTATCGATAACAAACATGTTAATAGTTCGGCTTCACTATTGTGATGTGGTAACTGCGCAAGAATTAATAATTTAAATAATTCTTATTGTATTCAAATTTTATTTCAACAATTATTTTTTAACATAAAAACATGATATGTGAGAATACAATTGTGTTTTAATTAAATCTTTATGTATAAATTATAAAGGTTATTAAAACGAAACTTGTTTTTACCAAGAAAGATTATAACTTTATTATTAGTTATTATTATTTGAGTATAATTATATTGTACGACGAATTAATTCCAACCACGCGGATCTTAAACCAGACAAATATACAAGCAATAATATTTCGTATTTTTAAAGAAATAAATACTGAAATTGCTTATCATTAAGTACATAATTTTAATAACATAATAATGTGATATTCAATTAAAGTTAATTAAAGTCAAAAATGTAAAATCAATTACCGCGAAAACAGTCAAGGACTGTTCTTTACATCGTAATGTTATTTTATCTGTTCTTTCATTTACTAACACATTTGTGGTTTGTAGTATAATATTTTTTTAATTAAAAACAAAAGAAAGCAGATTAGATAGATAAATGGACGCTGACAAGAAATGCTGTGTCAAGGCACACGGACTTCATTATGAGAAAATGGAGTCTAAACATGTCAAACCAATGCTTAATAAATTAGCTCGATAACCTCTATATTCATACTTTTCTGTTCTATTTTGATAAAAGATATAATTAATTAAATGCAGAATTGATACTAAAAAGTTTTATCTAGTTATAAGTTTTCCATATATGTATATGATAATATTATACATTGCAAAAAAATGTAACACAATTTAATATTCTAAACATTAAATTAAGACACTTTTTATGTACTTATTTAGTTTAAATTACAGTTAGTAAAATGTAACGCATAATCAAAATACATCGATATTTCCGAATTTTACTTTTTGTGGGTTCACACATTATTGCTTATCAGCATCCAATTAAAAGTGCGAGTGTAGCGAAAACTTTGTTTACTACAAGAACGAAAGACATTGTGTTTCAGCAAATATCTGCTCAATTCTTTGCGATCAGATCTTTCCTCAGACGAAAGTCAATTCAATTAAATTCTTTGGTTAATGGCTTTTAGTTGTGCCAATTAGACACATGTTATTTCGCCAATGTCACGTGGAACAGATAAAAGTCTCACTTGTGCAGGACCATATTGTGACAGCTCCTTTCCTATGAGTACTAATGTCATGTTATACAGCCTAATATTTATTTTAAATGGGCCATACATCGTAAAATGGATTTTTGTAATTAATTGGACTGAGAAAAGTTTCTGATCGTATTTATATTCATTTATAAAACTTTGTACCCTTCTGATATGTCAGAATGAAGAAAGATAAATGAAATATAAATAAGCATTTATTGATAAATACAGATTAAACACTAATCTTTTGTTTTTAGTTGTCATGTCACGTCCATTATGATTATGTCATTTATCAAGTGTCATTTTCTACCTGTGATCTTTGACTTCAAAGTAATTATCTGAAAAAAAAAATTATTATGTCAGGTTATATTGCATATTTTTTAAAGTCAGACTAGTTAATGATTTTATTATATGGATAACAATGTATAAATATTATACATAAATATGTCTAAGCTGATTTTAATAATTATTGATTTAATTGAAAAAACTAAACTTCATGAAAAACTTTAGATAATTTTTATAACCTGTTATTAAGGCGATGTAGAAACGGAGACGCAATGACGAAAAAATGTCGTATTCAAAACACCAGTTTACTACGATTATTTTTATTTCCATATAATCAATCCGAAACCAACTATTCTAGCGCAGACTTAGCCAGTTTTTGTATCTGGTTGTCTCGCTACACAAATGGATTGTCGATCAAAAGTCTTCAGTGTTAGCAACTGGAAACCAAAAGTGTCTACATATGCGCAGCGCCTTAATTAGCTCCAAGAGCCAACTATGTTTCGATCAAGTATGCTACCGGTAGAAAGTGTCAATATTTTTTTGGGTCGACTGAATTAGGTCACTTTGAGAAGCCGTAGTAAGATTATATATTATGTTGGGTATAGTAACTATATGCTATAACTAATATATACTAAATTAGTTAGGTACTTATTGAAATATTTGTTTGTATACGCCACAATTTTAGACATTCGAGTCATATGGTTATTTAAATTAATTTTCAAGATCACGTTAATTCACATTAAAATAATTGGGTGCTGATAAGCAATAATTTGTCAAATTCGGCGATATTGATGTATTCTGATAATGCGTCATATATTTTACATTATTAAATATTTTCAAGTCACCTAAACTAAATAAGTATAGAAAAAAATTACTAATATAAATATTTCGAATATTGAAGTATGCTTAATATTTTGCTATGTAATATATTTGAAAAATAATAGAAACTTATTATTAGATGAAATTTTTTAGTATCCAATCTACTATAACATCATTATACATTTGATCGAAATAGAAAAGAGAAGATGGATATATGTATACGTCTTCAAACAAATTTGTTAAGAATACGTTTGACATCTTTGGACGCCATTCTCAAAATGAAGGTTTTATGCTCGACACAGTATTGCTTATCAGCGTCCATTAAGACTTTGTTTCAAAGGAACGAATTCAAAGGCAAAATACGTAATTTCGTTTACTTGGATGACATTCTTATTCCATTTATTTTGATTTTAAAACCAAATTACTAAACTGATTTCTATAAAAAAAATCAAAGTGACCAAACTAAAAATATACTCTTAAAAAAATGAATATTAAAAATCGTTTAAAATTATAGAGTTCTGAGATAACAAAATTTAAAAAAAGGACACTGATTGAGAACTTCGTTTTTGAGCCTTTGGAAAAATAAATTATATTCATCGTATTACATTATGATTAAGTAAAACGTTGAACTCAATATTCTCGTAATTACAATTTTGCAACATATGACCTTCCACTCATGACGTCAATATTTAACGCGGTCAGATTAACTTAAATGTTATAAAAGTTAACTTTACAATGTACCTTTTCTAATAACACATTATCGATACTTACGCATTAAATAACTTTGTTTTATAGCATACTAGCTGTCCCTTGCGGTTTTACTCGCGTTTATTGCTTCGCTCCTATGAGTCGTAGCGTGATGTAATATAGCCTATAGCCATACTCAATAAATAGACTATCTAACACAAAAATTTTCAATTCGAACCAGTAGTTCCTGAGATTAGCGCGTTCAAACAAACAAACAAACTCAACAGCTTTATATATTAGTATAAGACTAGCAGTATCTTGCCGATTTTCCCGCGTATAGGAATTTGAGACCCAATCAACTTTCAACCCTCTTCAACTCCTTAGTATTTTCACAAATCCTTTCTTAGACATTACGACATTTAAGGACCATTAAAAAATACCTGTTTCTAGACCCAGCGGTTTAGGCTCTGCGTTGATCGATCTGTCAGTGAACATGTCAGCCAGACAGTTTCTATTTATATATATATAGACTATCTGTATCCGGAGTGCGTTGCAATGCCACATATATACTTTACATAAATTTTGGACCAGGAATCCTAGTGTTCCTAGAACACCCTCCCAAAGATTTATCATAATCCGATCAATGGTTTTGGAACGCATAGTGTACAAACGGTTTTATTTACACAGTTGGTTGATAATCGTTATTTACTTTTAAGTTTGTGCTGATTAAAGTGATTCTACTGAATGGATTTCAATAATGCATGGTGTTGGCTGATATCCTGGAATACCATATATATAATCATTTGGTGCTCAAATAGTGAGGGTTACCTGGAATGTTCTCCCGGAGTTTTCCATTTTGAAAATTGGTGATTTTGACACGATCTTTCCGAAGTCTACTTTTCGATCTCGAATATTTGCCTGACGCGCTGTTGGAAAAATAGTCCCTGCTAGTGTAACTTTTCAGGTAAAAGTATTAAATAACCATACAAATTTACGATCGAAGGAAATAAAGGTTTATGTACTAAAACGCAATGTCCATTAATGTTAAATTTTGTAATTGTCATTAAATAATTTTACGTACATATGTCTGCATTAAGTAAGTATTTATTTGTTTGACCTTCACATGAATATTTAAAAAATCACAACAAAAACCCAAAAAACTTATCATAATTCTTAAAAATGGCCGCAATCAAACGTCTCATGGAATATTCCTTTCGGTGTCGTCTAAATCATGATAAAAACAATAATTTAACACGAAACCGGTTAAATCTGGTTAAGCCGATTTAATTATATGTTAAACTTGATAAAACTGACCTTTGGAACTATGCAAACAATAGTACTAACATATATATTATGCATTTTAAAAACTTATTGACGTAGTAGCCACTGTTACTGACTATTGGGTTAGCTTTTGACGATCCTCATTCATGACAAAAACATATATACATATACTAGCAGTTCCAATTTGATACCAAACAAACTTTCAACTTTCTTTTTAATCCATTCCTTACTTAATACAGCCTACTATGTACTTAATGTACTGACCCTGAAAAATTCCTTTTGCCTTAGATATCCCGTTTATTGAGGGAGGCTATAGGTTATATTACATCACGCTGCGACGTAAAAGAAGCGAAACAGTAACCATAAACGCGAGTGAAACCGCGAAGGGCAACTAGTGTAAAATAAATTATTTAGCTCTGATTTTTGTAACTAGTACGGTATAATTGTACCGGCCTTCGTTGTAGTTCAAGAGTATTATTTCAATGTTTTTAAACATATAGGTATCTATGTGTAGGTCAGGTTATAATAATATTGTAATTATATCGTTCGTTTTCAAGGAATTTTATTAATTTTAATAGTGATATTAACTATAGATACGTTATAAGCTAATGCGTTTTGGCACACAGAATGTCGACCACTTAGGACGACGTCGCCTAGCAACCAATTAGTGATAGGCTAGTGTCATTGGTCCAACAAGTCAATTCAGCTGTCATAGAAAAGTGGTACAGATTTTTTACGTTAAATATTATGAGTAAAATATTATTGTTATACTGTAATTATATCGTTCGTTTTCAAGGAATTCTATTAATTACTTTGAAAGATTTTGCAAGAGATAAAATATGCCACAGTTATCTTTGGGTTGCCATATTGAAACCTTGCATTGTTCTCGATTACAACGAAATCGATTTTTTAATTGTTTCCTGTGAAAAATGATAACGATTTCTAATGGATTTTTTTTTTCAAACTAAATGATTTACTAAGCGTTACTACACGAGGCGATGTCAATGTTCTATGTTCGATGTTTGTATTTATATTCCCTATGGACTGCAAAACGGCTGAAGCGATTTTGTTTGAAAAATTTTAACAATAGATTTAGCGTGATGTTATATAGCCTATAGTCGTCCTTGTTAAATAGAATATTCATCACAAAAAAAAATCGAACCAGTAGTTCATGAATCATGAGATTCGCGCGTACAACGAAACAAACAAACACACTTTTTAACCATATAATATTCGTAAATATTTAGAATCTATATTATATATATATATATATATATTATATGTAAATATTTAATTAATAAATTTAATTAATATTGACGTAAAGGACAAACTAAGTACCTATATAGAATATTATGTCATACATTACACGTATAGTGGATTTCAAAAGTATTTGAACGAAACATCGTCGGAATTCAATTCATAGTCAGATATAAAAAAGTTAAATTTTGTTTTATTTTTTTTATTTAGTAGAAAATAAAACAAAATAACATAAATTAAGATATAGATATCGTTGTATAGATACGCAAATAATATTTTAATTAAATCGAATAGTTGGCTATACTAAAATTATAAAGAGATAAAATTTCTTTGTAAGTTTGTCTGTTTGAAACTACTAATACAGTTTGAAAAATTCTTCATGGATAGCCTTTTTATATATGTAGCCACCCTACGACTTATGACAGCGAAGCAGTAACCATCAACGCGAGTGAAACGGCGAAGAGAGGCTAGTGTTCGATTAACTCGATTTGAACAATTTAATACAACCGTATTATTCGTGTTTCTGTTTTTGTATTATCAACCTTGGTGACACGAATAACTACAGTAATATCATAATGTTCGAAAATATGAATATTCGAATAGAACACACTTCGATTTGGTACAGAGGTTTCGAATGATTCGCATAGACATCGATCTTTAGCAGAATCACAAAAAAAGTAGGTCATGTGTTCGACCAGCATGTATAGAAGTATGTTTTGTACATTTGCGAAAACACAAACGGCTTACGCGATTTAGATGAGGTTTTCGCGATTGCCGCGATCGTATGTTTATGTACACAACAATAGTTTTGTATAAAATCGTTTATAGATTTGGCATAGAATTCCTTAAATATTAATAAAAATATTGCCGAAATGGCCTAGTTGTTAGAACACATCGATCTCAACCGATGATCGCGGGTTCAAACCCCGATTAGCTTTTCAAGGGCTAAATTTGTGTTTAAATTCATCTCGAGCTCGAAACCTACATGTGGCAGGAGATTTTCTGACACATGTATATCCACCAACCCGCAGTGGAGCAGTAGTGGAATACGCTCTGAACTTTCTCCTTAATAGGAGAGGAGGCCTTTTTCCAGCAAAATAGTAAAATAACAGCCTGTAAATGTCCCACACATTTACAGGCTGTTACTTTACTTTTTTTCTTAAATATTACACAAATTCTATTGGAATGGATTATACATGTCATGTGACCAAGGTAGGTCACATAAGACTTTCTCTTTAAGCCGTGGACCAACCTCGCTTCGACCATGATGGACGAGTATAATGTTTTAAACACGGATAAACGATCTAACACAGTGTTTCTTAACCTTTGGTCCGCGGACCCCTTGGGGTTAGCGAGTGTGTATATGAGGGTCCATCATATTTATAATACTATAGTAAAAGTATTACTAACTGGCTGTCCCTTGGAGTTTCACTCGCATTTATGGTTACTGTTTCGTTCCTAGGAGTCGTAGCGTGATGTTATATAGTCTTCCTCATTAAATAAAGTAACACCAAAAGAATTCGAATAGTAGTTCCAAAGCTTAGCGCGTTCAAACAAACAAAATCTTCAGCATTATAATATTAGCATAGATTTAGTTGCAAGACCTTCACATTTATATTTTTTATGAGGGTTTTTTAAGAAAATTTCATGTGTTTTTTCACTAAGTGGGTCCTTGTTTTTTGGTGTTCCGTGAACGGAAAATAGTTTACAAACGCTGATCTAACACATTACATACAAACAAAAGCAATTTTAATACAAGCAAAACGTGTTTTTCTAAATATTATATTAATTGCCAAAGCGTCGTCGTTATGAAATTTTGCATCCATGATGTCAAGGGTACAGAAAAGGAGACGGTATATTTTATATAGAAATTGTTTCTAGAAAT
Organism: Hypolimnas misippus; assembly: GCA_037950945.1. Classification (NCBI taxonomy): domain Eukaryota; kingdom Metazoa; phylum Arthropoda; class Insecta; order Lepidoptera; family Nymphalidae; genus Hypolimnas; species Hypolimnas misippus. The sequence goes on from JBBEEQ010000023.1 coordinate 13,550,044, forward strand.
ATAATTAATATTTCCGTGGGATTGGAAAATAACTTTGACAATCGCTGGTGTAACAGATTCTACAATAGTGCGAGCGTAGCTGCAAGCAAATTATTAAGCTTTATTTATATCTACATAATTATGCATAAGTCGGGAAATAAATTTGTGTGTTTTGTACCGTGGTAACTGTTACCTAGGTTACATAACCTGTGAATGTCAATAAATATGTCGTTTATTGAAAATTTTTTCAGGTGTAAAAGCAATTAAAAACGATTTATGTTATTATGAAAATCTGTGAGAAAAACTTACGAGTATAATTTTCGCCTAACGACTGTCAAGGTGTCGACAGTTATGTTGTGTGTACATAACTTTATCGAAGTTTCAAGAAGGTTTAACTCTGACGTACTGCGCTTTGTCGCGCAAGTCATCGCGTGTGTGTTATTGTATTTATAAAATAAAATAGAAAAAAAAATTATCGCTCGTATTTAAGACGCACAGACGTACAGACGTGTCGCACTTTAATGGATTTTCACAAGTTAATATCCATAATATTACTAAACGTTTTGAAGTATAACTGTAAATGACAACTTTGTTTTAAAAAGTAACTGCCTCTCGCAGTTTCTATAGCGTTATGGTTATTGGTTCACTCCTAAGAGTTACGACTCTTCGTCAGCGTGGTGTAATTAAGCCTATAAGTTTTCTCAATATCTATCTAACGCAAAAATAATTAGTCAAATCGGATCAGTAGTTTCAGAAATCAACCCTTACAAACAAACTTATAAATGAACAAATTTTACCTCTTTATAGTATTAGTGTAAATGATTTGAGCTCCAACTTGCGATTGTAAACTTAGAAATTAACTTGAATAATCGAATTTGACAGCGTCAATTTAAAAGAAATTGAATTATGCATTCTTTATTAGTAGTCTGCTTTGTTGTTAGTAAAGAGACGATGATTTTCCGGAACTAACATTTACTACTGCTATTAACATGTGTCGAAGGAACATGGCAAAGAGAGAGACAACTGATCTGCCACAGAGTCACAAAAGCAATAATGTCACAGATTAAATAGTCACTTTACAGTCCATAAACAAAACCCTTTAGCATCTAATCAACGCCTATAAAGCCGTATTCTGTAATCAAATAATTTGATTATGCTCATACATGGATGCTGATAAGCAATAATGTGTTAACCCACATAAAGTTAATTTAGAGATATTGATCTATTCTGATAATGCATTACGTATTTAACATTATTGAAATATTTTTCAAGTTATCTAAACTAAATAAGCTCGGTAAAAAGTATCTTAATCTAATGTTTAGAGTATTGAAGTGTGTTTCATATTTTCTCATATATTTGAAAAACTACTTATTTGATAAAAGTCTTCACTAGCCGATCTGCTTTTAATTCATTATACCTTTTATCTATATAGTAAGAACATATACATATATTTCTTCAAAGAAATTTATTGAGAATAGATTTGAGATCTTTAGACGCTATTTTTTCATTTTTTCATGAAGTCTGTGTGGCTTGACATAGTATCGCTTATCAGCGTTCATATATCAGATTGGTTACGTGTTATTTATGTTTAGAAGTACTTGAGGTCAATGGACGTGGGCCCAGAGTTGTCAATAAAAAAATATATAATTAAGAATCGTTGTTACATTATTTGTAATCGATTTTATTGCTGTTTTGACAAAGCATTACGGTTCTATTTGATTTAAATTTTTTTTTTCAATAAAACGCTCTGTTGACTAAACTTAAAGCTTATAAGTGTAGTATATAACTTGATGCTTTATGTATTTTACGTAAATATATCTTAAACAAACAATCCTTGTATATATGTAAATATATAATCTAAAACTCGGAAATGGCTCCAAACGATTTTTATGAAATTTAGTATGATTTTGGGGACGATAAAACGATCTAGCTAGATCTAATCAATACAACGCTTTTTCTTTATTTTCAGGCTAATGGTATGATTGTAAAAATAATACATATTTTATCAATCGTTATTCATATTTAAATATAACTTTAAAGGAACAAAATAAAAAAAATGCCCGTCATCCAAGTACTTTTTTAATAACAAATGACAACTTCTCTTAATTACATTAAACATTAAAATAACTAACAGTAGAACGTTACTTTTTCGAGGTAACGCGTATTTGAGTTCCCCGTTAGCGTTATAAGGACAACAGTGAGTTTTGATGACCTAGCTCTTTTGCGTCGAGGTTTTGTGTTCCAAATGTTGTGATTTTTTAATGTGAGTGTTACGTCCGTTGGACGGAATTAAGCAGCTCCGCAATCCACCTATATACGAAACACAAGACTTTACAAAAATGTCTTCAGAACCTTCTTTTTTGAATGTCGGTGTAAACAGGAGAATCGACTTGAAAGCAAAATTCGTATTTCTTTTACTTGAACGCCATACAATCCAGTTATTTCGATTTTTAAACCATACGACGGAACTGACAATGATTATAATTATATGGGATAATAATGATAAGGAGGGGAGTATAATGTTATCTCCTTTCAAAAAAATGTCCTGACGAATTCATAACCTATTTAACGATTCCACGTTAATTGTTTTTATTTTGTAATGTTGCGTTGCGTCATACTGTTTTTGAACTTTCGCCTTGTCAACGCAAAATCAACTTGAAAATTAATGTGGTCTATAACTCGTTTTTAACTGTAGTAGAATATGTAATTTATTTATTTATTTTATTCCAAAATAATATAAAGATTTTCTTTCGTTGACGAAATGAGCAATGGGTACAGTTAGCATCAATAATCTATTGAAAACTGTAAATTTTTTGTTGACCTGTTTTTATCAATTTTAGTATTTGGTTATGTGTACTGTGAAAAAGTAATGTAGGTACGATTATATTTAAAATAATTTTTGAGTAGTTTTTTAAAAACATATATTGCTTTTCACTAATTTTGTACTGTAACTAAATTTACGAATAATGAAAATTGTTATTTTATATGAAACTACCTGTCCCGGCGAACTAAGTACCGCCTCAGAAAAAGATGTGTTAACTTATTAGCCACTTAATACAAAATGTATTATTTTCATACATATTTTGTTTAATTGAATTTTTTCATTGTTTTCTGCTATTCGGAGACAAAACCAACAAATTAAAGATCATAAAAATCGGTCCATCCGTTCTCGTAGTATAAACGGTGTTAATTACCCGACTTTGTTTGATGTACATGAAATTTGTTGAAAATCAACATTTTGTTTTTAAAATATTTTTGGACTCGTCACTGTACCAAGTTTTAAGTTTTGATAATTTCTTTGAAGATTTGTCCAAATAGTAAAGTAGTGTCCAAGTAGTAAGATCCTACTTAAGCTGTAATTAGTGTATGACATTAGTTTGCCGAATACAATTATTTTCTAGAAGTTGGTCCTTATAAGAAACACTAACAGATGATGCAATAATATAGGTTGTGTTTTTTTTTCAAAATCAGCGGGTTTGATTCCTGGTTAGGGTTTAATAACTAACTAACTAATTTTTTTATAAAACTAATGATGAAGTTTTAGTTTTCATCAAAATCTCCCACAAGGGTGCTTTAAGTATTTTTCGCTATTCCTTATACTTTCGAATTTGGCCTATCACATTCATCCTGAAAGAAATCACCCTGTATATAAATTAGTTACTAGATGGTTGTTGAAAACGATCACGGAACTAACTTTAAGTATACTCCAGAACGCTCGTTGACGAGTCATGCTTGATATGAAAATGGGTTCGCTATCAGTATTACATCGTCACCATGATACGAACAAAAATATATAACGAATCAAGTATTCATAACATTAAATTTTAATAAAAAATTGTTTATTAACCGGTTCGGTTAATAATTGATAAGTGCATTATCAAATTATTATGAAATAAAGGTAACATATGGATGCTGATAAGCAATAATGTGTCAACCCACAAAAAGTCAAATTTAAAGATATTGATGTATTTTGATAATGTATTTCGTATTTTACATTATACAAAAATTTTTCAAGTCATTTGAACTAAATAAGTACGGAAAAAAGTTTCTTAATCAAATGCTTAGAATATTGGAGTAAGTTCCATATTTTGGATTATGCAATAATTTTATATGTTTGAAGAACTTATTATTAGATAAAAGTCTTTATTAGCCTATCTGCTTTAATTTAATTATACTTTTTATCAAAATAGAAAGGAAAAGATGGATATATGCTTCTTCAAACAGATGTGTTAAGAATAGGTCCGAAATCTTTAGACGCCATTTTCTTAGAATGAAGTCCGTGTGGCTTGACACAGTATTGCATATCAGCATCCATATATGTCAAGCCACACGGACTTCATTTTAAGAAAATAGCGTCTAAACATGTCAAACCTATTCTTTACAAATTTTGATCGAAGACGTATATATCCGTCTTCTTATTAAATTAAATGCAAACTAATAAAATATTTTTTTTTATCTAATAATAAACTTTGAAATATATTAGAGTATTGCATATTGCAAAATATTAAGCACACTTCAATATTCAAAACATTAAATTAAGAAACTTTTTTCCGTACTTATTTAGTTAAGATGACTTAATATTTTTTTGAATCATGTTAAATACGTCATGCTTTATTAGAATACATCAATACCTCCGAATTATAAAATACGAATTTCACTTTTTGTGGGTTGACATATTATTGCTTATCAGCATCCATATATCGCCACCATGATACGAACAAAAAAATATAACGAATCAAGTATTCATATCGTTAAAGTAAAAAAAAAACTGTTTACGAATTGATATGAATCGTTTAGGTAATAATTGATAAGTGCCATTATCTAATTATTATCAAATATAAGTAATTATATATATTGTATCAAGTGGTAAAAATTTTAAGAATTTAATCACAGTATTAATGACTACCCCTTATTATGTGAACAGTTAAGGGTTTGTAGTTATGTCAGAAGTAATAACGTTTCTGCTCGTATTATTCATGCTTTCTGAAACAAACCTTTTATGTTTTAACTAGTATACGCTCGTTGCTTCGGTCAATACTAATTATAGTACCATTTTTATAATAAAATAAATGATAAACGCATCACTCTCAACGGCCCCGACTAAGATCGCATGGTCTCGTGTCGGGGGTCAAGAGACACACAGAACACTAACATACATATTATATACCCAGACTACGATAAACATACTATGGCTAATACAGACGTTTGCCGTAAGCGGGGGTCGAGTCCGCGACTTCGAAGTCGAAGCCTATAGTCTGTCTCAATAGCCTATAGTACATATTAAAAAATCCTTAGTAGCTAAAGCATATTATTCTGTTCAAGATTATATAGATGATAAACATGCTTGGATTTAGTATAAGCTGGATTCACACAGGGTATTTAATATATTTGTAACTCATAAATGTATGTACCCATCGCAAAACTTTAAAAAGAGTAACTATCGAGTTTCTTGCCGGTTCTTCTCGGTAGAATCTACATTCCGAACACGTGGTAAATTAATTAATTAATTAGTGTTTAGTTTTCTTTTGTTTTTGTATTGACGATTCAAAAGTGCTTGTAAAAGCCTACTTGAATAAAGCATATTTTGATTTTGATGTTTTTGAATAAATATAATATCTGACACAAAAAGAATTTTTCAATTCGAACCAGTAAATCCTGAGATTAGCGCGTTCAAACAAACAAACTCTTCAGCTTTATAATATTAATATAGTTTAGTGTTTGTTGAACTTGATGTCCGATACTTTTATTTTCCCTTTACACGTTAATATTACGTAAGGAGTTATCTATAACATTGATTGAAGTACCTACGATCACTTTTATTCGTTTCCGTATGTGTGCGTTCACATAAGTTTTTAGAATCTTTGCCATTTACTTAACTTCTCTTGTTGTTGAGTCATTGACAAATATATATAAAAATTTATGTTAGTTCCATTCATTTTCCTATTGTTTATTTCTCTTTCATCACTCATTACTCTTTATTATATTAAGCTGGGAAGTGTTGACGCATTTGTGGCTCCTATGGTGCTGGACGTTTGCTATCTTATTTTTATAAAAAAAAATCATTTGACATAAATTTTAAATTCAGTTCAAGTGTTTGGAATTTCAAATCCGCTTCAACGGTTGATCGTATATCTGAATGATAAGTGTGCTCTCGTTTATCGGCATTAATAATTTATCGTATATGTTGGACGTTTACCGAAGAACATTGTTATAAAATTGTTTGTTGATTTTTAATACTTTATTGTCATTATTCGCTTGACTGAACACTATGTGTCTGAATTGGAATATCTGTTTATTATTTGCTGCCAGCAACATACAGAGATAAGCACTCATTAATTCTTATCTTCGGTTTTTAAGTAATTAACGTTTTAAAATTTAATGTGTGGTCTTATATATTTTTTTGCCTTGTAACAATTTATTTTATACGTCATTTCTACACAATGTTTTATTTTATATATATAAAAATATGTCATATAATAAATAAATAAATAAAACGCATCACACTCAACGGCCCCCATTAAGGTCGCGTGACCTTGTGTCGGGGGTCCGGAAACACTCACAACACCAACACAAACACCCAGACCACGACAAACATCCGTATGGCCATTGCAGACATTTGCGTGAGCGGGGATCGAACCCGCGACCGTTAGCGCTTGAGTCAGTTGCAGTGACCACTGCGCCAACGTGTCTGTCAATATAATAAGTACTGATATTAAAATATTTAAAAAACGAATTAGACTTTTTGTGGGTTGACATATATTATAGCTTTTCAGCATCTATATAATCTTATATGTTTAAGTAACCCTGTTTCAGAGTTAAATATTATAGTATGGTCATAGTAAGGTATGGATGTGATATGATTATAGGCTCATAGAGTATGAAGAATTTAATTTCTTTTAAATTGACGCTTAATTGAATATTATTATGGACTAGTAGATTATTTATTTAATATATAAACATCCATTAACACAACCAACACGAAACACAATCAATTAAAATTCGTAATTATCTAATAAAATATCAATTACTCTTAACCACAGTATTAAATTCGTATTAGTGTGAAATTACAACTGCAATTGAATGTGATCAATACGAAAGTCCTATAGTTTACGCGATACGAACCCTTACAATATACACATTGCGTACAACGCTCTTCCGTTTCAGTCCGCTGAAGCATTGAAAGGCATTTCCGTTATTCAATCCTCAATTATAAACAACTAACGATCCGCTTAAGCCAAAAAAATAATGTTGATTCGATCGCTACCTAACAGAATCACTCGCTCGGCCAATCTTAAGATTGACTAAAATTTGTTTTAAATTACTGACTAAAGCGCTAACGGTCGCGGGTTCGATCCCCGCTTACGGCAAACGTGTGTATTGGCCATACGGATGTTTGTCGTGGTCTGGGTGTTTGTGTTAGTGTTGTGAGTGTTTCCGGACCCCCGACACAAGGTCATGAGGTCTTAATGGGGGCCGTTGAGTGTGATGCGTTATATTATTTTTATTATATTATTTTTCTTTACTTGTCAAACAAATATGGCGTATAATTCTAGCCACACATAAGTCTTAGATAAGAAGTTATCGATTGAATGATTGAACTGAATCATTTTTTATAATGAAAAAAAAAATGTTCGAAGATTCGTGACTTTCGTTCGGGGTATTGATACTTAATAAAGACAAGTGAAGGAAAATAGACTGTAATAACCTTTATCTGCCTTACTACAAAATATTTCAACATATATTAAATTATTTATAGTTAACCATCCAAACAAATGGTAGTTGAAACCAATTAAAAAGATTATTCGCCTTGGCCCATCCTATTTAACGGGCGTGAACAAAGAAACATGTTTTCTATTGAACCAATAACTCAAAGATAATTTTTTAATCACGCAAAATAACTAAATAAATAATATCGATCTTGTTCATATTTGATTATGTAAATTGCTTCATCAATTGTAATATGACTATGTTTTTAACGCAACGATTAGTAGATAATACATGTTTTAAATTAATTGTTTTGTAATTGTTTTTATTGTATGAGAAAAGTGTCTAATTTATACAATTTCTGTCTAAATTTTAAAATAAGTGTATAGTAGATTAGTCTCAAGATTTGAAAGGATGGCTGAAAACTATTCACACAATCTTAATATTTAATTATTTACTGGAAGTCACAATATTGTAGTAGTATAAAATGTTCTCAATGCTTTCATATAATAAAGAATGCCCGTTCCCCGAATTGTCATCTATTTTAAAAGTGTCATCAGCCAGCTCGCGCGTTAATATTACAGCCAGTACTCGTATACTAATCTCGCCTCCTTACAGATTTTATATCAGTTTGAATTGTATATGACGCGACATAAAACTTTCTTTCCACGGTAAAGGGAAAAATTGTATTAAATGAAAAAAATGTCAGAATTTCGTTAAATTGTTTTTTCCATTAACCAAAGAATTGGATTGAATTTATTTGTTTACATTTTTACAATTGTCAATAAGTTATTGTTGACGAGTAAACAGTGTTATATATTATTAAATTAAAAAAAAAACGTAAAAAGCGTCCCAAACAAATGAAGCGTAAACAAAGAGTTCTTAAGAAACTGTTTATTGATTTAAAAAAATATATTTGAATAAAATATACTAGGCAAAGAAAAAAGCTATTCTGCCAATGTTACGTTTAAATTTTAATAGCCGACACATGCAATATCCTTTGAATATGACCACAATTTTTCGATTTATTTGATACTTATCGTTATAATTTTAAAAATTTACTTAATATCTAGTAAATATATGTAATAAATTGTAACCAAAGTATTAATATAATGTATATACAAATAAGCTATATTAGTGTAATGTTTCAATATTTTATGACAGAATAATAGAGTCACTTTTGCATTTATAAAATTAGTATGAATTAGCCGGTGCCCGCGAATTCTTCTGCGATGTCTGTAATGCCTACGTCATAGTAGCTTTATGCACGCAAAGTCTCAGCCCGATCGGTTTAAAATTGACAAAGTTTCATCCCCTATTTTATACCCTTGGGGGAAGAATTAATCCTTAAAAAAAAAATCCTTTCTTAGCGGATGCCTACGTCATAACATGTACCTGCATGCCAAATTTCAGTCCGATCAGTCCAGTGATTGCGTTAAAAAATTATTATGGATTATATTTATTTAGTATACGAGTATGGATTAATTAGGTTGGTAAACATTTTCTATTATAATCATCTTTATAAAAAGTTTTAGTTGAAGTACAATTTTTTCTATATTGTAAGTTAAAGATTTTTGGTATTAGTCTTTATTATGGTATTGTTTATAGATGTAATAAAACCCGCGTTAACAACTTAAATAGAGGTTCAAATCGGAGCAGACATTGCTTAAGCGGTTACTATTGTTTATAAATTCTATTTTACGCAAGATTTATTTTAAATCTTATTGTATTAAGTCCATTTAAATAGTTTCGTACTTTAATTGAGGGCCTATTATTAGTTTTAAAGAGATTAAAATGCTCAGTGGATAGATAATGAACTACTGTCATACTACAAAAGACGCATTAAAACCATGTTGAACACGTGTCTAGCTAAACAGTGTTTAAAAATTAAACATTGCTTAAAATATTGTCGACATTGCTTAACAGCGAATAAACTCATAAAAAAACTTATTGATAAAATGTTATATGTTACATTAGACAGCTGAAATAGGTTTTAGACATCTATTAAACTCACTTAAACGTATGTTAATCTATATCTAAAGCATGTTTAATTCAAAACTGTGCTTAGACGCGGATTTGTAGTACGGATTTATTAAAACACGCGTTTAACGTCTGTTTAAATCTTTTGTAGTAAAGCAGCTAGTGTTTATCCTATGGTGGACGATACTCATTAGTGAATATTTTGAGGAGAATATAGAAATTAAATTTTATACCTATCTATATAAAAACACTGTCTCCAAAGATTTGGTTTCAAAATCAAAATTATTGCTAAAAATGTATCATCTGAATAAACGAAATTACGTATCTTTTGAAGTCAGCACACAAAATAAAAAGATCCCCATTTAATATGAACAAGGATAAGAAAACGAACGTGCAAAGATGGTCTTATTGCTACATATGAAGAACATTATAAGAAATGATTTTCCATATAATTCGAATTGTATGAAACGGTAAACCCAAAAATCATCCTTATACAGTTTCCCATTAGTATTTCCTTAGCACTACCCGGAATAAATATTTCTCCAATTTAACTTCAGAAACTTATTTATGTAGATCCGCATAAAAATGTATTTATAAAACAGAGATAATAAATTTATACTTAACTAGCGCTATCTCACGGACTCGCTTGCGATTATGCAGGTCTTCTTTTAAAATTTAAAACAAATAGACATTAAATATAGCCTAAAACCATCTGGTATAATGTACATTTCAAGTAGTATCATAATTTTTCAAATTCTGTTGTTCCAGAGTTTAATTCGCATATCCAATCCATCTTTTCGCGAAATATTCGCTCCCACTATAATGTATTAATATAGAATATAGGCGTAATATACAAAGACGGTCTCAATGCCCAAAAACATTTTCTACCAGCTGAACTGGGACATAATAAACGCGTTTTATAGTGATAGGGTTGGCTATCTTGTCTTTCAAAACTTATTGATTTACTTTTTTAAATTATTTTTTTTTTCGTCGCAATACAGATTAGTTCATTTGAAGTTTAACTTTATATGTTCTAATATTCTTAATAAAATTTTAAATAAATATGGCACATGACGATGTATTATTTACATAGTTACGAAGTCGTGATTCAGCGTGTTTTTTAAAAAGGAAAAACATTTGTATTTTTGTACGTTTGTAATGAATAAACTCAAATACTACTAGGCCAATTTAAAAAAATTCTTTTACTTTTGAAAAGCTACATTAACGTTGAGTAACATAGGCTACATTTGATGTTAGAAAAAATTAAAGACACTTACTAAAATATAAAAATAATACAACAAAAAAACATAAATGAAAGTTAAAAAGATTTCAAGAACTTTGTCCACCCGTGCGATGCCGGGATGGGCCGCTAGTAAATCATATAGTAATCAAATTGATAATTTTAGAAAGCCCCCCACAATTTATTCATTGAGACCATTTCAAAGAAACCCAACACTATGATTCTGTTGTAAATTGTATTGAGTTGAATGATGTATCCTGCTGATTCAAAATGATGCCGCAACATCAGCTCAAGGTTACGCAGCTTTTATTCTTATATAATTCAAAGTGTACCAAATTTACTAGAAGTTGCTCAGATCCTTTTAATAACTAGGAAAACCTGATTACCTTTATCGTCTGAACTTCAGATGTAAATTATGGCTAACAATCATTGGCAACGTCCGCTTTAAAAAAAATAAAACTGTCCCAAATTGGGCTGTTCGTTAGGGAGCTATGATGCCACTGGCAGACACATACACACGTCACACTTATAACACCACTCTTTTTTGACTAGGGTTAAAATGCTTTTTATAATAAACTAGCTGTCTCTCCCAGTTCCACTCGCGTTTATAATTACTACTTCGCACCTATGAATTGTAGCGTAATATAATATAGTTTATAACCTTCCATAGTAAACGGGCCATTTAACACAAAAAGAATTTTTCAAATCGGATCCGTAATTCGAAATATTACTCCCTACATACAAACTTAGAAACAAATTTACCTCTTTATAATATTAGTATAGATATATGTAGGTTAATATGATATAGACATCTGGACTAGTGTTTGTGTTACACACTCAAACTTAAACAAATAGTTGTTGAAGCTTAAATAAAACCTAAATCAACGACAAAGGAATCGCATAATTATTATAATAATAATTAATATATAGTTCCATATAATAATAATTTACCTTTAATGTGACCTTAGCCTGTACGTGGAGCGATAAAACTATTATTCGTTTAAAATGTATTGCTAACATTTTTATGGTTGTACAAATATTTTTTTTACCGAAACACATTAGGTTATTTACCGTATATCCGCGTTTCTTTACCGGTATTGGAAAATAAATATTACGAGTTTGTTTGTTTCATTTCAGGAATAACCCAGATTGATTTAAAATACGTTTTTAGACTTTGTAATTCTTACTTTATATTATAAATGCGAGTAACTCTGTCTGTGTGTTACAATTAAAATGAAATTTAGTGAAGATGTTGTCTAGAGCCTGAGTCTTTTTTATGCGAATAAAGTGCTATAAGAGGTTGAAATACGTGTTAAACAAAAGTAATAAAAAGAACAGACGAAGTCGACATAACGTAGTATCACGTAATTAGAACAAATATTTGTGTAAGTCGGTAAAGCTACTCTGTGTATTTGCTGTTTGTGTCTCGACATAGAGCATTTTGTAGTAGGGGCCGTCGAGTCTTAGTTTTCTAATATAGAATATATTTTCGCATACCTAAATTCGTAATTAAATTTATAATCGATATTTTATAAAATATAATATACTTATATAATAGAATTTTACATAATACAATACCTAGTTGTAGAAAATACATTTTGCCATTAAAGACTCTTGCAAAAATGTATTAAAATGGAGCTAGCTGATATAGCTGTTTTGCGAATAAGACATCGTAATGTCTTCTCATTCACATATATGGACGCTGATAAGCAATAATGTGTCAACCCTCAAAAAGTCTAATTCGGAGATATTGATATATTTTGATACTGCATCACCTATTTGACATTATTAAAAAAAAATTCTAGTCATATAAACTAAATAAGTACGGAAAAATGTGTCTTAATTAATTGTTTCGTTTGTTCCATATTTTGCAATTTATACACTAATTTTAAATATTTGAAAAGCTTTTTATTAGATAATATATTAAATATATCAATCTGCTTTTAATTCATTATACCTTTTATCAAAAATGAAAAGAAAGGATGGATATATAATTCTTCAAACATTTGTTAAGAATAGATTTAACATCTTTGGACGCCATTTTCTCAAAATGAAGTCCGTGTGGCTTGACACAGTATTGCTTATTAGCGTCCGTATATGGATACTGCTAAGCAATAATGTGTCAACCTACAAAAAGGAGGAAATATTAATGTATTATGATACTGCGTCACCTATTTAACATTTTTCAAAAAAATATCAAGTCATATAAACTATATAAGTACGAAAAAAAGTTACATAATTTAATGTTTCGAATTTCGAGTGCGTTCCATTTTTTTGCAATTTATACAATACTCTCAAATATTTGAAAAACATTTTATTAGATAACATATTAAATATATCAGTCTGCTTTCAATTCATTACACATTTTATCAAAATAGAAAAGAAAATATATACGTCTTCAAACAAATTTGTTAAGGATGGTTTGACATCTTTAGACGCCATTTTCTCAAAATTAATTCCGTGGGGCTCGATATTTGTTTTATTGCTTATTAGCGTCCATATAACTTATTATGTTCTCGACATGTGCGTTAGTGAATGGATGATTGTAAGAATTCTATGCCGTAAGGTCGTTATATGTGATAGAGGGGATCAGCGTAACGTTGTTGCCAATTGATAGAGTTATGATGTAGGAAGTGTGTGGTTTATAGTTGGTGATAAGCAATAATGTGTTAACCCACAAAACATAAAATTCTGATATATTAATGTTTTCCAGTAGAGTGTAAACATATTTAACATTATTCATATTTAATATAACGGGTCTTATCGCGATAACTAATGGTAGTAATACCTTTTTATTGCCCGACGTTTCGACGAAGTTGCATCCGAGTCACGAGCTGACTCAAGTCAAGTCAAGAAACATTTATAAATTGTTAAAACAAGTTTTGTAAACAAGAGCTTCAAATTAGGCTTTATATACGCCCTATTCAAATTTATATATCAATTCGAAATCGGTACTCGCACACGTGCAATACAAAAGAGAACGTAATATTTACACTGTAATTACACTATCCGCTAGCGCGCGCGTCAGAGACCTTCGAAGAATTTACGATTCCCACGAATATCAATGAACGATTTGCATTTGCGGATGAGTGGATTTACAAAATAAATACCATAGAATAATCCAATATTCTATAGCTATATTTTTTTTTAATTAGAGATAATTCCCGGTTTCACCCGTGTGTATAACGGATGAATCCCGGTTTCACCCGTGTGTTAACTATTAACTATATGTGTGTTCACATAAAGTTAATAGTTATTTATATTGCATGAAGATTAAATTAACAAAAATATTTAAAAATATAGAAGATTCGTTTTTAATGATTTGTGTTCACGTATCATTTATTTGATGGGTTAAGAAAGTTCTAATACTTTGTATCAATAAAGGGAACAATGTTCCACTTTGGTATCGGTATAATAAATCGCTGTTTTAGCAATAAGGCCGCTTCTTGTACATTGTTACTCTTTTGTATTAATTTTCTGTTTGTATTACTTAGTGTACAATAAAGACTATTCATTCATTCATTTATTTTTAATAGTATATGACATATGGGATCAATCCTTGTTTCACCCGCGTTATGTCAGTACTTTTCGACTGATCCACGTCTTTCCTAACTGCTTCGCTCCCATTGGTCGTAGCAAGATGCCTTAATTATAGGATTATAAACCTTTATCCTTCCTTATAAATTGTTTATCTAGGGTAAAAAGACACACCGACAGTTTCGGTTAGCGCGTTCAAATAGCAAACTTTTTCACCTTCGCATATTACTGTATATATACGAATGCCCAATATCAGCGCCATATCCCGGCACCAATTGTGAATCTAATTTTAAACTTCTAAAATTTCTCTCTCACGGGTCTGGGGCCCGTGGCTTTTTGCCAGCTTTGCCACCCTGTAGTTACGCCCCTGGTTATGGGCATAGCATATATACCTTTCATTATAAAAGGAGAATGTCTTCTTAATTTAGTGATATTTCTCTTTAAAATGTACAGATAAAAATAAGTCCGAACATGTTTCGGAAATCCAATGATCAAAAAATCAGCGTGACACGTAAATGTGTAATCGTTATCATAAACCTCGTGCTAGTTGTTAGTTTTGTAGTATACGATACAGATAAGAGCGGCCTTGAACTAGACTTACATTTTATAGCTGGAAGTCATCGCGATTTTATTTCCGTGGACTTTGGTTATTATGGATCTAGTTTTTGACTATTGGCACCTTTTACGTTTCCGGTATACATTTTTGAGTGTATTTTAATTTGATATACATATGTCAAAGATTTAAATCGGTTTGTTCACACTATTTTAAGGTGTTTTCCAAATTTAATTAAGGTTGGATACTCGACCCCACCGAACAATTTCCATCGTGTGTTTTTCACTCCACGTGACATTGGCTAAATAATATGTGCATAATTGGCTACTAAAAGCCACAAAAAAGAATTGAAATCGGTTTGAGTCGTTGAGTCCTCTGTGTTTTTAACTAGAAATATCACGCAGTTTCGTTTGTGTGAAATTTTGGTACTTACCAAATTGATGGATACGTGTAGTTACTGCTTAATACGTGTATTTTTTAACGCGATTTGACCTACTTACTATTCGAATAAGTTTCTGACAAATTTAGTAATAAAATATAATATTAAAAAATTTGACCTCAGTAAGTTACTTTTATTACAGTGCAGGTTTTATTTTACATTATACATACATCTTTATCAGAAACATATATTGTATTATATTTGTATATATTTATGTATATGTATATATAGCTAGTATGTATTTATGTATAGAATGTTTTATTATATATTTTAGATAGTTATTTATTTGTGTTAATTATTAACAATTTAAAGGTTAGGAAGAGATTGCTAATAGCAATAAGCCCGCCTTTGTCCACCCGTATTTCTGTGTTTGTTATTTTAAATTGTATTGTTCTCTTCTGTTAAATGTGTATGTGCAATAAAGTTGTTATCTATCTATCTTTATATATTTAAAATTAGCTTCTAGAAAATTCTACTTGAGGCATCAAATTATATTTTTACTTGTAATGTACTTCTTATCCGCTTGACCTAGTATCGGTGTAATTACCCTAAAAACTTTTTGATAAATTTTTGTGTAAATTTAGACTTTATTCTGAAGTAATACAATAGTCACTTTGCCGCCAAGTGGTGTGTTTATGAATATTTTTGTACCGAGTTTACAAGAAGGTGCCAATTTGTTATCAGTGCATAAATGAGGTAATAGTTATTGTTAAAATATTTTGACTGACGTAGTTTCTTTAATGTGTTATGGAATCAATGCCAAAAACCTTTTGACTTCCTTAAAATAATTAAGATAAATTGGTTAAAATTCTAAAATTTTATAGTGAAGAAGTAAAGTTAATAATAAACGCATCACACTCAACGGCCCCAATTAAGACCTCGTGGTCTTGTATCGAGGGTCCGGAAACACACACAACACTGACACAACCACCCAGACCACGACAAACATCCGTATGGCCAATACTGACGTTTGCCATGAGCGGTGATCGAACCCGCGACCGTTAGCGCTTCAGTCAGTTGCAGTGACCACAGCGCCAACGTGCCTGTCAAATTATTATATATTAAATTCACGAATGAAAATTTATTGTGGTAAAGCTTAGTCGATATCTTACTGACTAGCTCTTATTTTTATGAGCGGCGGAGATAACTTTACTCCAAGTGAATCGCCTGCTCGTTTGGCTGCTATTTCTATAAATAATTGACTAAAATTGAGAATTCCCAAAAACCCTCGACGATGTATAGCAATGAATAGCATTGAGACCATTTCAACGAGCACCAACACAATACCTCTTTGATAATTGGTGAGGAATTGTGTATCCTGCTCATCCCGCCTGCAGCATCAACGACCAAGAATTTCACATTCCATGGTTATTTTGCGTGCATAGGTGTTAAAAATTTTAGGCAACACATGTGTTTGAAAGTAAATCAAATACTTATCGTGCATATAAGATTTCTACCGTAGTTAAGAAGAAAAGAGCTCATGTTCTTTAAATGGCTTGACCGATTTTGCTAGAACATGTCTAATAATTATCACTAAAAACCTTCTTTCAAGTAAGAACAACCGCATCCAAATCGGTTAATCAGTTTAGGAGCTACGGTGCCACAGACAGACACAGACTCACATGGCGGTCAAACTTTTAATCTCTTTGTCAGTCGGGTTTGTATATCTTTATACGCTTTAATGTAAAGTACCGCAAAACACTTGCATATAATATAATACTTTGTATCAATAATTGTGTACATTTTAAAATTATTTACAAATTAAAAAAAATAACTTAAAACGGTTGTGTCTGTATAATTTTCTTTTAATAACAATACAGAAATGAAACGCTTCGAGTAAAGTACCAGTAGTACGTTAAAAATGTTATACCATCTCTATATCGTTCACAATCACAAACAATAGTGAGCATTGCCAATTCGGATTAGATAATGGCTGTCAACGAGATAGGAAGTATCATTTTATAACTCCCTAGTCCCTAGCCATTACGTGACATAGTACTGATATAAATTTAACGGAAAAGGGTGAAGGTACTTATCGTTACAGTATCTTTTTAAATATGAAAAGGTTTTCATGATTAAAATTATGGTTTTAACCAAATAAGTAGGAGATTCTTTGGGAGGGGCAGCGAATGCGCTTGCGCAAGCGATCCCGCAGCCTCTCCATTTCTGTACTGAGAAAGACCATCAGGATTTTAGTGGGCATAAATCTCCACGTAACCCGATCTCCCCTCCAGGAATCGGGTATATTTTCGAAGATTTCCCTTACAAAACAAAAAGAAAAAAAAGTAGGACATTCTTAATTTGTCGGGAACTTTTTTAAATATGCCGCTATATATATGTATATAATTTTCTTGAAAATCGGTTCAGTAGTTTGGTTTTAAAATCAAAATTACTGAAGTAAGTACGTCATTCAAGTAAACAAAATACGTATTTCGCTTTTTTTAAGTCTTGTTTTGTTACCAAAATTCAAACATTTTCAGGGTAAAATAATAAAACTTGCAAATATAATAATTATTGAATACAATTTATTAGTCATATTAAATTTAAATAGATAAACTTATGTAGAAAGTTAGTGTCAAAGAGAATAGGCCTTCTAATAGATATATTAAATTAGGCATAAAAATAGAATACATTATCATTTTAATATACCTAAAGAGATGATCTAAATAACGTTGTCAATAAATTTTCATGTTAAATGATTTGTGCTGGAGTTGCCACATATTAATTTATGGAAGAATGGACCTATGGTAGAACAATATAATTTCTTGCCAGATTGACCACAAGCGGAAAAATAAAAAAAGAAATCAGGAAAAATTATCGTATTTTTTGGTAAGCACATTTAACCAAGTCAAGCCGGATTATGCTGTTAGTCTGTTCAGTGCACTTTCTTTCCAATAATCGAGATTGATGCCAAAACTTAGTCTAACTCACGTTTGCTCGTGTTTTTGAAGCATAATACATAATGGATTACAGGTCGCTTAGCTTGCAAACCCTAATTTACCTGAACCTCTTGCAAAAGTCTTCAATTGTTAGAAACAAACTTTACGTTTGATCGTGTGAAAACAGTTTTAAAATTAAAACTTTTCTAATTTGCCTTTTTTCGTCCAAAATAAAAGTCTCATTTGCCTACTCCATATAGTCCATCTATTGAAATGTTATATTGATTAGGCCTTACCAATAATGATAAGGCAGAAATTTTTCCAGTTATACTTAAGGAGGAATATGGAGATTGTCATTGTATCAAGATAAGAATGATATAAAACTTATCTTTTATGTCATCGATAAATGTGTTTAAATTTTAAGTATTAAAGTTTTTTTTTATATAAGAATGACGCTTTTAAGTTAAAGCATATCAGACTTACCTATTGTATTACATAGACTTACCTATACTTTACAAACTTATTGTAACACTATTGAACATTTTTAGAAGATTAGTTTTTCAGGTCTTCTAAAAACAAATGTATTCCCATGTCAACGACCATGCCAAGAAAGTCGAGGACAGTTAAAAATAAAGGACACACTAAAAATACTGTTCATGCTATTGACCGATATGTCAAATGAGGAAATTCTCAAATAGGATGCTTAATAAAATGAAATAGCTTATTCTAAACAATACTAGCAGTTCAACAAACTTTCAACCCTCTTTTTAACTCCGAATAGATTTTCAAAAATCCTATCTAAGTGCTCATGAACGACATTTAAGTAAAGTTTGTGCAAAATTTCATGTTTCTAGACGCAACGGTTTCTGTTCTGCGTTGGTCTATCAGCCAGTGAATATGTCAGCCAGTTTTGATTTTTACGTATATAATAGATTAAATTGAATCGAGATATAAAATCAATAACGATGACAATTTGAATCAAAAACTTGCAGTCGCAGTCGTCTCTGATTGCTTATGAATAGATTATTTTTAGACTTACTCAAAATATTATTCTTGACGGTCTCGTGATTATCAAAGGGCTAAATATAACTCTACGTTTAAACGTCAAACGAAAATATTCAAATTCGTCATCTAGTGATTGCTTTATCTTCTTTTTGCTCTCAAAGTAATTGCTACAATTATTTTCAATTTTAGCTACTAATACTAGAACGTAATAGCGTACAAGGCATTCGGATCACGTTTAAAGAGCCATTGTGATTGGCAGACGAAATGCGTGAGACCTAATAACAGATGCTTAATTTCTTTGACGAGTAAGGTCGATGCGTTGCAGTCCATATTTGTATGGACACAATGTGGATTAGTATTCTATTCTTTGTTTTATATTTTTCTGCTTCCTAGAATAGATATACCAGTTGTACCATTAGGTCAATCAAAGTCGATGTAATCTTTGTATCACGATAATGGATGTTGGAAAAATGTCGACTTAAAAACTTTTTCAACAAAACGACTAGATATGAAACCATTCATGACGATATGCTTGAAAAAGAGAAAACTAAATTTTGCAAAGCTTTATTTAATACGTATATAGCTTTGAGATTAAGGCTAGCTGTAACACATTGACTACAACTTGTCTATGGGCTGGCTCGACCGGAGCTGTACTACACTCTCACAGAAGTTAGGCGTAATAGAGCTGCGTTTTGCACACAAGAAAGCTGAAAGCCCAACCCCCTTTTCATTCTTCTTCTTAATTCGTATTGTCTCACCTCCCTTATTTCTTCTTAACTTGGCAACGCAGTTATCGCTCTTCTCGTGCTGCGAATGCCCAAGGCCGGTCGGTAAGCACTTTACATCAGGCTTCGAGCCTGTTCGTTTGCCAGCTATTTAATAGTCTAATCTAGACATGCATATATATTTTGAAAGACATCGTAACATAAATGCAATATTATCATCTGGCATATTGGCCGGATGTAGTGACATCTCGAATTGGTATTTTTCTACTTCTAACGAGGCGTCAACAGTAGATCGTCAATAGTGCGATCTGGCGTCGATGCAAAGTGTCAGCACTTTTTTGCTGTTTGGAATATACCCAAGATATCTTTCATCTATCTATCCATCAGCAATGGAACAGCTAAACCACTTATAAGGCTACAATTCGAAACCTAATCGCTTAGCTACTAATCCTTTGCTTTTTGTTCTCGCTGGGAAGTGTATGTACCTTCCTGCTCGACGTTAATTCAGGCAGTTATGTAAGACTCTTGGAACGGAGAATATCTACGAGACTACCCATCAAACACAGCAGTGCCCTTATCGTCCTAATAGGTGTCCTATTCGGGGTCGGGATATATATCCCACGGGATCGCTTACGCATACTACCGCGACGCCTTGATAGTTGGCCTATCTATGCAGGCTTAGAACTCTCTCTCGCCCTATATAGTCTGTATTTAATGCTCCTTTATCTATATCTCCCTATTGGGATGTTTATAATTTCAGTATAATCAGAAATTTGTCCAGCTGTTTTACTTTTTGCGACTTATTCAGACATCCGAAATTTACATATATTTTAATAATACTTTAAAAAGTAGTTAAATGTATTGTTTTTTAAGTCCATGCAATCTCCATAGTCGAAACTCGTGATTATTTTGGTAGTGATTGAAGCGATTTAGATAATGCGATTTAGTAAGTGGTAAAAGGCAAAACGGCGAGGATTCACAACAATGTAATTAATTATTGTTGATACTGTCTATTACTAGGAATACATAGTAGTGTTATGTATTTCTGAATGTATTAACGTCAACCGATCAAGTTATATCAATACACGTGTACGACAATTTAAATATTTTAGAAGTTTTGAATCGACTTAATTTATATATACGTTACGACTATAATTATTTATTCGAATAAGATTAAAGCATATCGAAAAGAATAATCATTGTTTTTAATTGAACTTTTATTTTAATGTGATGAAATAAAAAGAAAATCCTTAAAGTGAAGATCCCTTACCGTTGTATGCAATGAGAAACAAAGTTGCCTAACTAAATGTAACAACAGCACCACATATACAATTTCAACATCAGTATGTTGCATTGCAATAGACCCAGATTCTTAATCAATAAGAATCATATCTAAGATATTCGAGGATACGTCAAAGTGGATTTAGTGTTCGTCAAAATAGGCATTTTTAAAAGTGATATGAATCGCGATTAAGATATTTTTCTATTTTGTATAAGGAAAAAGTAGTCTTTTTTTTCTTAAACATGTGACCGACATCAATTGAAACCTTCGCCCTCGGATATCTTTTATACGATTACATTGATTGCGATCGATTTGTAGCCGTTGATTTGTGATTTTTATCAGATCTTGATTAAATTCGGACAAAGATATATCCTGGGCATTACAAAAAAAAATGTTTTACAAATAGCAAAAATACTAAAATTAAAGGAAGAGGAACTAGTAAGAAACTCGATAGTTAGCGAGTTATAGGTATATATAACATTTATATAAAAATATTTAAAAAAATCTGCCAAATAAACTACATTCTACTTCTTTGGATGTTGGTCAAAAATGGCCACTATTTCTATGTGTTAGATGTGTCGCGGCCGTGTGTCGCCCGACTATTATCTCACTAAATACTATTGATATCAAATCGAGATTTGGCACAGTTATACGAGTCGTTTGCCCGCGTCTATTTAAGATGGAACTTTTTATCTTTGATACTATACTCATTGATACGTTACCAAATATATTTTAACTATAGTCCTGAGTTCCCGGCCCTTGATTCATTCAAGTAATAATTTTACAATACTATACGATTTTTCAATGATAAAAATAAATGCATTAATCAATAAAGAATTAATCATTTACATATTAACTTTGTCTAGATCATGAGTACAGTAGATATGCGTCAGCTGTTTAATGAAAATAAAGGGCGTGACCGTGTCACGTGTGGAAAAATACCACTTTTACTGTTCGTCTTTGAACGAAGTGTTACGATCACGGTCCCAGCACGTGACTATCTTTTAAAAACATTTTAACACATTAGCGAACCCTCTACGACCTTGAACGGATAAAAATAACGAATTATTAATTATTTTTATGTAAATATTATGTATAAAATTGTATTGCCTATATGTTTCCTGAATAATTTGGTTATCTAACCCAGAGATAATTTAAAAAATTAGACTGGTCATTCCTGACATTAGAGCTTTGAAACAAAAGACACTTCGTCAGCTTTATATATTAGTACATGTATTTATATATTAGTATAAATTAGTACAGGGTGATTCCCTAGGCGTGTGAAACTTTTCCACAAACGCCCAAATGGACTGCATTAACTTTAAAATCGGTGACGTGAATTCTTTCAACATATTTCTCAAGCTCTGATAGTGTTAGATTTGTCCCTTCTGACCCTTCTTAATGGATTATCCTGTATATTAAAAGTAAATATTTAGTAATAAAAGATTTCAATAAATCCAAAATCATAACTCTTTGTAGAAGATTCATCTGTCTATTTTATTTTCGAATCTTCAGGTTATCGAATACTGACCAGGTGTTTATTTGTTTTCGTCAGAGACACGGATTCTGATTTACCTTAAGAATGTCATGTCAATGTTGATGAACTCATTATCGTAATAATTATCAGCTCGTTGATAAAATGATCTTTAAATTAAAGGTTGTTTTGAGGAGAACATTTTTAGGGCAATTCTGTCGTTGTAAATTTAAGTGTGAAAATGGGTGGTAGTAAAAAGGGTCAAACATGACCTTTACGATTTACTTGCTTATGGGATAATGTTTCCTAAATTTGTATATAGTGAAAAAATCCTATTTAGCCCTCAGAACATATCAAATTCACTTGAAATTCGAATATTCTTGTAACTTATTTAAACGCTGGCGCTGACCCTAATTTTCCGCAGAATGTGTTTCAGGATATACTCAAAAGAACATTTCATAATAGATTATAATTTTTGCTCAACTTACATATTTTTTACGTTATGGTGATTTTTATCACCATCATCGGTACATTGACTGTAGAGAATTAGAGAGCATATCAGTCTTTAGCAGAGATCCCCAATAAGTATAATTCGATTTTTAAAATATAAACAGATTGGCATTTGAGCACCTCACGTATATATACTGCCATTGGATTACCCTGGTCTATAGAAATAATATGATAGATCGTAATTGTAAGTTCCAACACGCATAATTTGTTAAAATGAAGAAAGACTTTGATCGTAGGACAAGAGCATACAAGAGAAAGTAGAAATGTACGCGTTAAATGATGACTTGTGACACAGTTCCGAACTACGACTTTACGGGCTTCTATAATCAAGAAATTTAATTTTACCTTAGTCATGTTAAAGGAGAAACTGGTTTGAATTAATTTTACTAAATATTTAGTATATCATCTAAATAATTATCTGTCCAAAGAAATCTATAAAATCTTTTTATTTAGTCTTTTGCAATATTCTGATTGCTTGAAGCGATTTTATCGAGCGGGAAAGCGGTGGTTTTTAGTATCTTCAGTTTATCTAGTGTTGGTTGTTTAAAAATATAAAATAGACACATTAATATGGAATGCGATATCTTAAATGTTACAAATTAAACAGCTATAATCCAATCTATAACAATTATTTTAAAAAATGTAATTGTATTTGTCAGCATTCTATCAGTATTATATAAAGATCACGTAATTATGACACTGTTAAAACGTTTAAATCTTTAATCTTATTGTAAATAAATATATTATTGCATTCGATGTTTTATATTCTCTGATAAACAGAATGGAATTCTTGAATTGATATGCTCGAACATCAAAAGATTACACGTTAATCTTAGTAATTAATTTTAATATTTTATATACAGTGTGTACCTACTTACATTTGGATGCAAGCGCATGATCACCAAACGTTTTTGATTTATTTTTACTTGAGTATATACGCTTAAAAATGTTCTTTATTTCAAAAACGAAAGTTAAACATATAAGAACATTAAAATTTTTCGAATCCTTAAAACTCTTTAATTTTCATTTTTAAATTAATTTGTATGTTTTGTTTCAATACAAAACTTTCAGATTATTGCAGAATAACAGAGCTATGTAGCAATTAACGAATTAAATGGTTTTAAATGGTCACGTGATTAAATTAAGACTTACATAAGTAATCTTATAGAAAATTTATTATTATTATTAATATATGGAACATTTGCTTAGTGTGTGAACCATGTTAGTATTTTATTACAATTTGTAACTTTGTGTAGGTCCACTAGATCGTTTGCAATATTACATATTATAATTTATATTACATTAATTCGCAAACCAGCTGACATAATTTTAAAAAAATCCACAAGAGTTTATTATATACGACAATTTTAAAATCTTTTTCTTAACGTTTAAGAATAAGTATGCTTTTGAACTATCAAAAACATACTTACTCTAGTGAATACTGTGTGTGAATTAATAAGTGTGACTGTGTGTATTAAGTCACACTTGATCTTATTTAAATATGTTATAAAATTTCGTTTACAAAGATGTCGTTTTTAGTTACTCTTGTAAAATATACTAAAATAAAGTTAACTGGTTTGCGAATCAAGACATCGATACCATTACAAATACCAGATTGTTTTTTTAATACAATTGACTTATTAAATTCATCCGTATTTCAGAATACATTTACTGTCTGCAATAAATATTTTAATAAATAAAAAAATCGCAATAAATAATTTAATAATTAAGAAATTAAGCCAAAGCGCCATCTCTAAAATCGATTTCGTCTGTTCTTTAAAAGAATATTAAGTAAGCTCAGTAATACCGCCCAAAACCGTGAGGTCAATGGAAACATGATTGGCTTCTTTTCACACCAATCGTTGACGTTTCTACAGTCGCGTTGTTTTTTTTTCAGGTGATTTGTTTTTTTTTATCGAGCTCTATTCCAGCCAAAGGTATTTTAACATTCGGCTATTGAAAGATATTTCCGTCTTATCGTGACGATTGAATATCGATATCCTCTTCGCAACTATAATATTGATTAAATATAACGATTAATCTTATCTTAAGCTTGTCTGTGTTGAAGTATTTTTATGTTTTGTTTGAAGTTTTAAGTATTTATATTAACAGGTGTTCATAATCTAATATTTTGTTAATATATATGATATGACACTCAAAAAATATTTAAAATTAAATCCTATTTGTACCCAGTATGCGTTAGAATCCTGCAACTAGAATTTTTGGATCAGAAATCCTCGTGGACACCAAAGTTTCATCACAATCCGGTTAAAGGTATATGAAACGTATAGGTAACAAACAAACAAACATATTTTTTAATTATGCAGATTGTTACACCTCTAAATTCTCTCTAAACTCCCTCTAAAACGTATGTATGTAGGACGTTCTTTTACGACAGAGTAAAATATTTTTTTTTTATATTTAAACACATTTCTACTATGTTTTTGTCATATTATTCGCAATGATAAATATTAGTACGGTAAAAAATATGTTAAGGTAGGTCAGGCGGGCAGACGTCTCAAACGTAAGCTTAATAATAGGGCCCTCCAGGCCCTTTGGGTACAAAATTCTAATAAAACTTATGTATCGGCTTCGCCCACATCGTATATTGATAAAAAAAAAGTTTATTCTGACGTAAAAACTTCATTACTGTAAAGTTTCAGCAAAAGCTGTTCAGTGGTTTTGCATGAGAGTAGCGAACGCCTATCCATCCATCCATCCTTACAAACTTGATCATTTGTAATGGAAGTGAGATGTCAAAATCTAAATCTAAATATACTTTATATAAATAGGCATTATAAGCACTTTTGAATAATCAATAAAGAAACAAAAATAAATAAATTGATGAATCTACGACTGTGTACAGACATATGATGAGTGTCATACATAATAAATAATTATATGGGTTCTCATTGAAACATTCAATTTAAATGGCATATCGTGAATTTGATCAATTTACTACATGTAACTGGTTCGCCTTTAACGTATAGAGGTCAGATATCAATCGTAGTAACATCTAACATCTTTATTAATTCTGCGCTAACGTAGTTTTGTTATTGACCTGATTTATATAATGTTATAACAAATTTAAATTCAGACGATTAATTTATCTAGACAATAATTTGCAAGTTTTTAGCAATTTTTATTTACAATAGGATGTATAATCTATTTTTCTTTATTTGTCTTATATGATGAATTTATAGTCGCACAGTAGAATTAGGTATGAAATAATCGATTGAATGATTGAACGGAATCATTTTTACAATGCAAAATTGTAATGAAAAAAAGTTGTTTGAAAATTCTTGATTTTCACTCGGGGTATTGTGACCAAATAAAGAAAAATAGGCTATAATAATTCTGGTGGTCAAAATGGGTCCTGAATGAGTAGCGTATTAGAAAATGACGTGAATACTTGGATGCTGATAAGCAATAATGTGTCAACCAACAAAAAGTCAAATTTGAAGATATTAATGTATTTTGATACTACGTTACCTATTTAACATTATCCAAAAAAAATTAAAGTCATCTAAACTAAATAAGTATGGGAAGAAGTTCCTTAACGCAATGTTTCGAAATTCAGGTGCGTTCCATATTTTGCTATTTATAAACTAATCTCAAACATTTAAAAACTTATTATTAGATAACATATTAAATAAATCTACCTGCTTTTGATTAATTATACATTTAATCAATATAGAAAAGAAAATATAATCAAAAATAAGTTTGACATCTTTAGACGCTATTTTCTCAAAATGAAGTCCGTGTGGCTTGACACAGTATTGCTTATCAGCGTCCAATTGTAAAATATCCATTGTGTATATGTTTGTTTATATTGTGTACTTGACCTTGACGTTCCTTTTTTTAAATTACTTATGAATATACGATCTGTATATTATAATATTATGATATTTAAATTAAAATTGCAAATTATTTGCGGATACAAGGTGTAAATTCTCTCACATATTTAAACAAAAGGATTAAATTATGAGAAGTATATAAAAATAACTACGCTGTGTGTATTTTACAGATATATACATTTAATATTTTATATATATTTTTATGCTCTAATGTTCTGGAAAAAAATCTTAAATAATATGAAATATATATTTTGTGTTATCTCGTTATTCTTTTATACCTTATTACATAATTGTTTGTATTCTTACGCAGCTACCACGAGCTACTAATTATTTACATGTAAATGATTCATCTACAGGCATACGTATTTTTGAAATCATTTCAAATGTGCATGCAATTAGTTTATATTGAAATCAAAGTATAATTTTGTAAAATATTTCTACGAAATGTACCTCTACAGCTCTATCTTTAAAATTATAAAAATACATTATTAAGTCATTTATATTAAACTTTTCATTTGTTTTATTCGTTGTAGTTTCATTAATAAAGCACTTACGTAAATGATTTGTAAATTGATTAAAATTGTAATGATCATTATCGGTTACGCTTTATCATCATGAATAGTGAGAATTTACTAGATTAATTGTTATTATTGCGAGATTGAAAGTAGTGTGTTTTAATCAAGCGTTTTTTTTTGTTTCAGTTATCTCGTATCGGGCGACGCTGACGGAAAGTGCTATATTTGGGACTGGAAGACTACGAAGTTGTACAAAAAGTGGAAGGCTCATGACGGAGTTTGCATCACGTCTCTGTGGCATCCTCACGAGCCCAGCCGTCTGCTGACAGCTGGCTGGGACGGCCTCATAAAGTACTGGGATTAAATAATAACAACGGATACGATACAGCTGTTTTATTTACCCCTACCGTTAAACCACAAACCATAAATAACGACTCAAATAAACTTTGCAATAATTCAACATCAATTTTTTTTATTTATATGTCGATTCGATTATATAGATTTTAAGCGCTTTGTTTATGCGTTTACGCGGCTATGGGATATTTGACAGGCTCCTCGTAGGCGATGTCGACTTTGTACTCCATGCTGCACTCGCGACAGGCACCGTTCACCATGAACTGGTTGAAATTTATGTTGTTTTCATGGAATGATTCGATGAGGGCAGTGATGAGGCTGTCGATCATCTCCGGTGTGTGGTGTGGACCCGGTGCGAATCGAAGTCTCTCTTCGCCACGTGCTACCGTCGGGTAGTTAATGGCTTGAACATAGTGACCTCTCTTCATTAGCGATTCGGCGACAAGGGCAACCTTATCAGCTCCCGTGATAGGTACGGGAACTATGTGGCTCACAGATGGCATCTGCGGTAGACCAGCTACCAGTAAAGATAACTTCAGGTAACGGACAATTGCTTGGTGCTTCGCTCTCATCGATCTGCCCTCTTCGCTTGCTAGAAGACGTATTGCTGCTAGTGAACCTGCAAGCACGGGCGGTGGTAGCGCTGTTGTAAATATGAATCCTGGAGCCAGAGACCGAATTGTATCCACCAGCAATGCTGACCCCGCAATGTAACCCCCGACATTACCATATGCTTTGCCCAGAGTTCCAGAAACAATATCGATGAGATGCTCAACTCCTCTTTCTTCTCCTATCCCTGCACCGTGTTTCCCATACAATCCCACTGCGTGGACTTCATCCACAAATGTAAGAGCTCCATATTCATGAGCTATGTTACACATTTCTTCTAATGGACAAATAGCTCCACTCATGGAGTGGACAGTCTCAAAAACGACTAGCTTTGGTACACCAGCTGGTGATGAGGCTAATAATTCCCTTAAGTGGTTTGGGTCATTGTGCCTAAATATGTGCTTAGGTGCCCGGCTGTTCCTAATTCCCTGTATCATGGATGCATGGTTGCCTGCATCCGAGTATACAATGCAGCCAGGCAATATTTTAGCTAAAGTAGAGAGGGTCGCATCATTAGCGACAAAGCAGGAACTAAAGATTAAAGCGGCTGGTTTTTTGTGGAGTTTGGCTATTTCAGATTCAAGTTTTTCAGTCATTTGTGAGTTACCAGCAATATTGCGCGTGCCGCCAGCGCCTGTTCCGTAGGACTTGATAGCGGAGATAGCAGCATCTTGCACGACGGGGTGGCGCGACGCGCCCAGGTAGTCGTTGGCGCACCACACCGTCACGCGGCGATTTTCAGCACCTTCCAGCGCTTGCGGGTACATTCCCTCGGCCGCCAGTCGAGAGACCTTCCTGAATATGCGATACGAGTAATCCTTCTTTTTCGCGTTTATTTGTTCACTGAAGAATTTATCATATTTATAAGCGGAAACGGGCTCCACTATATCTTCGGTCATCTCCTTCGGTGCCTCGGAGATGATCGAGTTCTTCTGAATGAAAGGGCATTTCGTTTCATCGACCCCAAGCGTGCGAAAACCTCGGGAAAGTATCGGACAGAAGTTTCCATACTGTTTTACCAGTACGGCGCCGTAATTTCGCACGAAGGTTTGATTCATTGATCCTAAGAAAGGACAGGGCATTTTATGTAATCGATGACACTCACTCAACACTTACGACACAAGTATAATATAACAACAGTGTTTATACAATATTTCGCAGCTTTCTACGTCCACGTTGGCTCCCACTGTAGCCGAACGTCTCGCAGGGGTTTAGATTGCAACTGGCGGTTCAAAACACGGCAGCCTTCATTTATAAAGTCTGTGTCGTCATATCGATTAAGTTTCAGTAAATGGTTGTGTACTTCTACTCCACGTATAATTTTTATTTTGATTCCTAAAAGAAGAGTGTTGCCAAGTAAATAATTTGTCACTTCATTCTTGGACACTACCAACATAAAATATTTTTGTCTATGATAAAAAAAATTTTCGTTCAATATCATTAAAAAGATAAAATTTAATTTTTGTGTAACGAAATTATTAGTATAATGTCCCTTTATTTTAAACAAAGCAAGTATTTACTTTATATAACTTATATTTCTTCAGTATTTTTTGTAAAAAAAACACGAAATATTTGTAAAAAAAATCAGGTATGTACGTAATATGTAATTTAGTCATTTCATTCTATTTTAAAATGTAACATGATCGTGTAGTAATGACATTTTTATGGTTTGAGTTTTATTTTAATTACATTTTATTAACAATGGTATCGTAGAGTTAATATTTTTTATCTTTGTTACAATTGAAAATTGACACAATGACAAACTGAAAACATTAACATAAACAAACTGTCAATGGGACTGATAAAGTCAAAGAACTTGATAAATTGACGATATTTTAAAAAATATTATTGAAAAGATGTTTTCGTTAAATAACCATTTAGAATTGAGAAGAGTGACTATATCAAGTTTAGTGACATGCATTTATTTACCCAGTATTGTGACAGTTATTTCTTATAAAGGCTTACTATATTCGGTGGGAAATGCTTCATCCCTCTACGTTTTAGTTCTTATATTTGTTGCTGAATTGATGAAATCTTTCTATCTGAACTCTAGCAATGATCTTCAAGTTAAGAAAAAAGCTAGCAAAAGTCGAGCTGGCGACATTGTTAAATCAATTGTTTTTCTATTAGGAGTAATGTTCAGCTTCTTTATTGGAATCATATTATTCGGAGCTCCAGTATTAGAATACCATGAAGAAACATTAATCCTATCAACTTTATTGACACTATTAACAGTATTTCCCTTGATTGCTCATACTGGAATGGAATTAGCGGTACAATTATTGTTTGGTGTAAAAAGCTTCTCTCGGGATACTATAATAGCAATGTTGGTTAACAATGCGTTATTGACTGTATGCGGGGCGTGGCTCGGCGCGGTCGTCATCCCCTTGGATTGGAACACGCCGTGGCAACAGTGGCCCATACCGTGTTACCTTGGAGCAATAGGTGGCTATCTTCTTTCTAATGTTCTGACTATCACTAAAGTCACAATGATGTCAGCGGCTAATAAATACCCATTCCTAAATATTATTGTGAATATGATGAATAGACTTCACATTTCTAAGTAAATTTGTATGGAGAGTATTGTTGCATTTTGTTATTAATATATTTACTTAAAGTATTCTTAGGTTAATAAAGAATTGTTATATTTATGAGCATTTTATTTGTTTTATTTAAATCAATTTTTGAGATGAATTTTTCTGTGACTTCAGACCTATCTATCCTCTATAAGACAAAATAAAAATTTATTATCCTTTTTTCCTGATTGTAAGATTATTTTTTAATTAACCAAATTATATATATATAAATTTATTTTGAATAATTATAAAAATTACAGTTTTCTATTAAATTAGAAATTTTCAAGTAATTTACAGTCTGTAATTAATGTCTAAATTATAAAACGCACATTAAATAAGATCATGTAACATTGATGACACATTAAACTAATATAAAAGAATTTTAACTATGGATCATGTGTATTGGACCTTATAGTTCGACGCTGATAAGCAATACTATGTCAACCCACACAGACTTCATTTTAAGAAAATAGTGTGTAAAGATGTCAAATCTATTCTTAATAAATATGTTTGAAGATGTATATATCCATCTTTTCTATTCTTTTTTGATAAAAGTCTTAAAGAATTGAAGCAGATTGGTATAATGAAAAGTTTAATCTATAAATAAGTTTTTCAAATATATGGATGGTGATATGCAATAGTGTGTCAACCCACAAAAAGTCATATTCAAAGATATTGATGAATTTTGATACTGCATCACCTTTTTAACATTATTGAAAAAGTTCAAGTCATATAAACTAAATAGGTACAAAAAAAATGACTTAAAATAATTGTTTCGAATTTCAAGTGCGTTCCATATTTTGCAATTTGTACAATAATCTGAAATGATTGAAAAACTTTTTATTTGATAATATATTAAATATATCAATCTGCTTTTAATTAATTATACGTTTTATCGAAATAGAAATGAAAATATGGATATATACTTCTTCAAACATATTTGTTAAGAAATGGTTTGACATCTTTAGACGCCATTTTCTCAAAATGAAGTCCGTGTGGCTTGACACATTATTGCTTATCAGCGTCCATATATGAGATTATTGTATGAATTGCAAAAAAATGGAACGCACTTGAAACTGTGCATTACATGCACAGAAACTTTTTCCATACTTATGTAGTTTACACAACTTGAATTTTTTTTAATTATGTTCAATAGGTAACCAAATATCAAAATACATCAATATATCCGAATTTGACTTTTTGTGGGTTGACGCATTATTGCTTATCAGCATCCAGTTAAGTTTAACAACTACCCTAAAACTCTGACCTCTTATACATTTATGATTTCCTGGTACAAAAACTTTTCAGTTGTAAGAAGAGTGCAGGAATAGTTTGGAAGGGAATTTAAAAAATAAAAAATTAGACCTACCTCTCTTACTATAAGTGTAATAATTGTTGTTTAATTGACATTATTATTTTTTTACAATAATCAAATTTTAGTTAAATATTTAATGTGTGATAAACTAATAACTTAAATTCAGAATATTAAATACTAAAATTAATCATAACAGTAAAAGTTATTACAAAATTATATACATATAATGAAATTGACCGACAACTAATTAGGATTAATGCGGCTGGGATAGATTAATAATCAACCTTACAACAGCAGTTCTCAAGCCTTTTAGAAAATGAAAATAAAAGCAAAAAATCGGGTTCAAATTTTTTATTTTAATATATACATTTTGATCTAATAATAGGTATGACATGATTTTTCTCACTTATCGCCAATTATTGATATTATTATTAGCTTGATAGAAGTGATTCGAAGTCGCATGTTAGATTTATTTTTTACTTTATATTAGAATGTTTAGATATTATTATACTTTGCAATCAATATAATAAACCAATGTCATTGATGCATTAAAAAAATCAAACGTTCACACAACTCAAGTGTGTCCATATAAATTTGCATTAGGAAAAACAAAATTATAAATCAAGAAAGGCAAATAAAACTCATCTGTAGTAAATTAATAACTTTATTTGTGTTTGTTAAATATTTACATAGCCTAATCTCATTTATAAAATATGAAACTTAACTTCATCACATTGTTTAAATAACTCCTAAGTTAGCATTATAAAATACACTTTTGCTGACTTTCATTCTCATACAACTCGTCTATACTTTGCTAAACAGAATAACAATAGTTTTCACACCTAAGGCTTTGTGGTACTGAGGATGTTTCAC
The DNA here is from genome assembly GCA_037950945.1 of Hypolimnas misippus. Lineage (NCBI taxonomy): Eukaryota > Metazoa > Arthropoda > Insecta > Lepidoptera > Nymphalidae > Hypolimnas > Hypolimnas misippus. The sequence goes on from JBBEEQ010000023.1 coordinate 13,583,450, forward strand.
GCTCATATTTTCATAATATAACATAGTATTTATTTTATAAAATGTTGATTTTAAATTCAACAAGTTTTTTTACAATATTGATTGTTCAAAAACAACAAAAAAAAATCAGAGATATTATTATGAAAAATTTGGTATTTTTTTATGTTAATCTTACTTATTACATAACACGAAATGTTGATGCTTATCATTCCTACTATATTATAACTACAGTCGTTAAAAAGAAATCTGGCACATTCGGGGTGTTCGAGATATGTTATAAAAATATTTTTTCGATTTTATAATAAAAAACCTTTTTCGTTAACATCAACATAATTATTTATTATAAAAATATTTTTGTAACTACCGTCTTTCCTCTACAGTTTTCACATTTTTTTTCAGTGTGTCACTAAATTATTGCATATTACAGTGCTATTAATTGGTGCATTTCAAATTCACCCTGCAATTAATCTCACTATTGCATACGAAACTAGCGCATTGCATTAATGGCAGTGGTAATGCATTAAGAAACGTCTAAAAAACTTGGTTAGACAATTTTATCTGTACACTAAGTACTACACGCAGGCGACTCCGAATATAATGGCTATATTTTCAATAATGACATAGACTAGGCTTTATAGCTCGGTTTATCAAGAATATTATTTAGAAAGTTACTCGGTGTTTTACCAAATCACTGATCTAGAACACGCGATGTGCGAACAATGAACAACATATTTACAGAACTACCGTCAACAATTCATAATCGTTATTCTAAAAAATAAAATTTCAATATTCGTAACGAAATTCCAGCACCTCAATCGGAACATTCAAAGTTGCATTTTATTAACTTTTCAAATGTTTCTCGCTACAAAAATTATTGTAACGAAAAATATACAAATTTGATGTCAAAATTGACGCTAGCTAAGAGGAATAGATAAAATAAATCATCTAATACAGTTACCCTGTTGCAGATGTGACTGAGGAAAAATAAGGTATTTTTTTGGCACAGATTATATTTTAACATGTTGAAAAAAAAATCAAAAAATATCGAATAATTGTATCACTTAATAAAAATTCTATTACAGTTTTTGTTATAATTTTTTTTTTAATTCAATAAAAACCTATACAAGAAAAAAGTAAAATTTTCACATCTACACAACTATATATATTATCTGTGCCGTATTTTTTATATAGTTATGGCAAAAGTAGTTGCGTCAAGAGCATGTCAATAACAAGATTGGAACAAGAACATCGAAATATCCACACAATTTTTTATCACTTACAAAATATAAAAATGCTCGCTAATACTAATTACAACTTACAATTTCAACAATCTTACTAAATTGCTGAACTTTCTATACAACTTATAACTATTAATGACATATTTTTATATCCACCGTGTTCAAATATTTAAATTGAAAATTAACGGTTAGCATCAGTAAATATCAACAATTTTAATTCATGAAAAGAGTAATATTTGATATGTTGCTTTGGTGCCATTTTTTACGAAGTTGTATAGAAAATACACACAATTCTATATATTAAACTAACACTGGCCTATCACGCGCCGCCATTTTTAAACCGATTCCAACTTTGCATCCATAGACAAAAGCATTTTTTCTATCAAATCTAGGCCTTACGTTTCATCTCGGTCCGTCATATAATTTTGGTTAACTCGTTTATTGCCTTTATCAATTCCTAAAAAACTTTATCAATATTTAAAGCTTGCCATACACACTGATAGTGGCTGTACACATATTATCAACGCATTGCCAGCAACAAAAATTAAAATTAGCCATTTAACCGGGCGTACCATTTAATAGTTTTTTATTATTATTACAAATAACTTATAAAGTAGAACAAATGAATTGGCGGCTTGGGATCAATCGGTTTACGTGTTGTTGGTGTCAGGTTGGAAGTAATGCAGACCGTTTATCTGAAATTAAAAAAAAAGTAATTAAAATAACCAGAAATATATGTTTAGTAATAGATAATAAAAATATTTCAATTTGATTGCATTGTACATCTACTAGGCGAAGTGGTCATTTTCAATTTTATGCAAAACAATCAAAATTGGCATGTAAATTCATCTTTAGTGAAATTATCAGAATGGATTGTGTATGATAAATTAAATCTACTATTTAAAAAACTGTTTGCTTCCATTCAATAACAACTGTAATAAAAAAAAATGTTTTATCGGTTATTTATGTCTCACTCACCGTCATGTCGTACTCGGTGACGAAGGCGGGCACCTCGAGCTGGTCGCGCGCCATGACGGAGTACAGGAACTCCACGCCCGGCAGCGTGTGCACCTTCGCCTTGATGGCCGGCGCCATGAACGTCGTGAACCACCACGTCATCATCTGCGGGGGGGGGGGACCGTTAGCTTAATGTGATATCAGATCTGTAGCCTAGATTGTTGGGTGAAAGGGGGTTGGGTGACTGATGATAAAATATAAAGAGTGAATTTAGACTATGAACCACATGTTGGCAGGTAAGAGGGTTCTAATGATGAAAATATAGAGTGAATGAGGTTTGCGATGTCAGAGAAAATGATTTATTTTAAATTATTTTTCTTATTATTGTTTTATTTTATTTTATTACTTTAGAACTCTAAAGTTTTTAAAAATGCATAAGCTGGGGTCAGAACATTCATTTTTATGTTATAATTTTATTTTTTTTATTTAGAGTCGACAATGTGGGGCCGTAGTGATGTGGGGTCCTGTCCCTTTCCAATCGCGCCTGTCTGTTATTGGTCTGTTATTTTAAAACGTGGATTTTTTATATATATTGAAATCAACACCTACTTTATATTTTTCATTAAATAACCTTCATTAAGACATCATATTTTACTTTTTCTATTTGTAAAACAAAGTATTTTTTTTATCATAATAACATAGAATTAATATAAAAATTTAAACTAGAGACACTAAGTACGAAATAAAACTGACTAACTAAGAACATTATTAACACGAAATCTCTCAAATTATCTAAACTCAAATTATTGAAAATAGCACGTTGACCTTATTGTCTTAATTTAGAAAATGAGTCGCAACGAAGCTGTTAGACCAATTATGACGGTGACTTTTCCATTATGAGTCATAGCAACACAATGATACGTAACGTAATGCGAGAATTGCACTTATAAGTTTCGCTGTTAGACTTTCATAAAAATTTACATAAGGTATTTCTCATTGCTTAACACCTGAAAGAATTGACTTTCAGTGCCTTATTTTTGATATTCACAGTTTTTGTAAATACTTACGACGTATCACTAGGTTACAGAGGTATTTCGCTCTCGAGAGTAAAACTTACAAATGTAATCCTCGCCTTACACGTAATATGTACAGTAACATTTTTCACTTTGTCTGCATCTATTTATTCGGAATTTAACAAATCGTTTTACAAATTAATGATAAAATAAATCAAAGCTTTATTTAATGTTATACATACTTTGGTCCAAAACGTCGGATGTACGATGTAGAACGCTTTCAAATTCTTCTTATATCTGAAACGTGGAATTGTATTAATTAAATAAAGTTTGAAAGATAAATATGCATCAAATTGACACATACATAAGGAAAAAGATATATTAAATTATATTACATTTCTCGGACCAATAGAATTTACCTTAGAGAACTTTAATAATTAATAGGTCCCGTTTACAAATATACCAATGCACAAAACGCATAATTTTAAATAAAAATAAAACCTTATAAAAACTTTTAATTTTGAAAAATTCAGTTTACAAAAGTATTATCTTAAGGGAAGAGGGACCCTTTGATGTAGCTAGTTAAAAAAATTTCTTACTTTTTTTTGAAAATCGTTGGGATATTAAGAGTTTTACTGTGTATATTGCAATTTATAAATCAAAGGTAAACGCCCTCCGCTCAACACAGCGGCCACTATTAATGGACATGGCATGTTCCGCCCACAATTTAGAACATTCTACTTATCAATGCTTTAAGTGAATCATATTATAATATTTTTAGAACTGCAACAAAATGTGCAGTAAATATAGACTTGAGTCACGTTCTATTACGTCATAGAATATAACTAGAAAAAAAAAATTCTAGGTCAAATGGAATGTACATATATTTTTTATAGCTATATTTTAAACTTTCGCGATTTATACTATTCATATTTAATATAACGTGACTGGTTCAGTGGTCAGCTCGTGACCACGACGAATGCAACTTCGTCAAAACGTCAGGCAATAAAAAGGTATTACTACCATTAGTTATCGATAAGACCCGTTATATTAAATATGAATGTTTATAGCATTTGGATGTACGGCCGTTTTTAATAAACTATCTATATCCTATAATAAATGTCAAATTCTATTGCAAGTATTAAAATAGCAGTTTATGTTTTTGAAAATAAGCATTATATGTTACACAAAATTATTGATATTGTAATAGAAGTTGTTTTTATAAAAAAAAGATAAATATTCTGCTTATACGGCGAAAAACTTGTACATCGTCGCGGATAGTGCAAAACCACGTAACTACCTTTTGCAATAAGTTCCATCTTTCAATCAAATGTTAAATTTCATTATTTATAAATAAAAGTTAGCTAAACATAATATAATCGATGTATGTAGAATTAATACTTAACATATCGCCGGCGAAACTACAAATATAATACATTGCATAATGGAATATGTCCATTAAGGCTTGTTTTCATGAATAATGTAATTGTTATGTATTTATATAGAAATCAAACGCTTATTTTACGTTTATAGTTCCTCTATGTTCATATTATGTAGTGGCCAGTTATAATACACTATATATAAAACCTACATTCATAACAGTACTTTAATATTTAGACTTTATAGAAACAGTTAAAGGTGCGGATTTGCAGTATATTATATAAAACTGTTTACTTGTAAGGCAGCACGGTGTAGACCTCCTTCAGCCAGGAGAAGGGCGGGTGGTTGTTGGAGGAGGCGAGCGTGTGGAAGTACGCGATCACGTAGTCGCCGCGGACGATCGGGTCCAGCAGCTTTATTAGGTACAGGAGGGCCTGAAAAAAATAGACTTTATTCAAGTAGACTCCCACAAGCATAAGAAAAATGACAATGTATTTAAATTGATAGCAATTAATGTAGGTTACTATCGAGAAGCACCGGCAAGAAACTTGATAGTTAGAAACGAAGAGGAACATTCGAATAATTTAAATTAAGCTATATATTAATACTTGAAGCAAATATAATACATTGTACCCCTTTTTACGAAACTTGCGTCGACGGAGGAGTATGAAATTTCGCACACTTATAGTTTGTATAGAGAAGAAGCGAGAAATACTAACATATTTATACATAAAAAATATTATATTATATTAATTCTATATTTTTACACTTACAATGCATATTATACTCTTTTGTTTATTGTTAAAATCTGTGGTTAAATTGAGAATAGGTTATCTGTGTTCAATGGTGAAATCGATTGAAAATTTAATGAACTACAATCGAATTACGAACGCCAGGCGATCACTAGTTTCAGTAAATTTACTAATACAGACCATTTTCTAATTAACATTCATTTATGTAAAAAATGAATATGGAATATGGATGTTATAAATATTTTATTCGATTTACATGAAAAAATGTTTATTATTTACTAGCTGGTGCACGCGACTTCGTCTGCGATGTCTGTGATGCCTACGTCATAGTAGCTTTATGCACACAAAGTCTCAGCCCGATCGGTTTAAAATTGACAAAGTTTCATCCACTATTTTATCCCCTTGGGGGTAGAATTAATCAAAATCCTTTCTTAGCGGATGGCTACGTCATAACATCTTCCTGCACGCCAAATTTTAGCCCGATCCGTCCAGTGGTTTGAGCTGTGCATTGATAGATCACTATGTCAGTCAGTCAGTCAGTCAGTCACCTTTGAATTATATACATTTAGATTACTGCATCGAAATAATTTATTTCATTGCAAAAGATGTAAGTGCATAAATAAGTTGTCATTAACAATAGAATTACACTAAAATGTCTTTATTTCTAATGATTATTACACTAACAATAATTTTAACTTGACTAAGACGAGTAAACTCTAGGCTATAATATGCGTTTAAAAATATAGAGTAAACCTCATAACTGGTTAAGTTTATTATGCACGTAATATAAGGCTGTTATGTAACGGTTTATGCTTAACAGTGTTACTGCCTGCCTCCGAGGACTTCCTAACTAAATTACGAGCTAGTCAGTACAAATTAGTCAGGTAATATAACTTAATGTAATGCTTTCGGTTGTTTTAAACTGTTGGAAATTTGTTTTTAAATCTCTACTAATATTATTAATGTGGAATTAACTCCACAGACAGGGTTTATACTAGATTTTTTACACATTTTTCACAGTTTTGTTCGCTGTCCCTCGCGGCTTGATAGCATGTTATTTAGTTTATAACCTTCCTCAATAAACAGAACGAATCAAACGCAAAAATAATGTTTCGAATCGCATCAGTAGTTTTAGAGATTACATACACCCTAACCCAAACAAACTTAGAAATAAATTATACCTTTTTTTATAATATTATTATAGACTTAAATTTTTCCATACAAATTTTGGTTCCCAGTTTCCTCCCTTTGGGGGTGCATTTTAAAAAATCTATTCTTAGCGGATACCTGCGTCGTGATAAGTATCTGCGTGCCTAATTTCGGCGCAATGTTCAATGGTTTCCGCTGTGTTGATAGATCAGTCAGTCAGTGACAGTTTCACAGTTGACTTTTCATACAGATGTGAACTGGGCATGTGTTGGATATTTTACCAGCGTTATGATATTTAAAAGTAAGAAAAAAACTGAACTAAACTTTTTTAATTAATAATTATTGCCCTTTTAAAAATTTAAACATTAAATCTGGTACGCTCGTATTAATTCATTATAATTTCGTTTAAACGCAACGGAATTATTTATGAAAAAGTATTTTTTTTTATTACTTCAGTTTTAATAGTAAAATGGTTAAATATCCAACACATACCAAGTTGACACGTTGTACATATAGAAAACAATTCAATGACATTATTTGAAAACCGTAAATCGGTGAATCGGCTAAATTGGGTATTGACGTTTTCTAGATAATTTAATTGTGTAATATTTTATCATTTGCTTCTCTACACTCACTATAATACTGTTAGTTTATTTTCAGCGGCGGAGTGCAGACAATGAGTGATTATTGCATGCTCATTAGTTTTGAATTAAATTTGATAAGGCAGTTTTAATGGTTGCTCTTCATTATGAATGATGTCTTGATTCAATTATAATACGAATTTTTATTCTCTTATACTAGATAAGTTCACCGTTAACTAGTAACGGTGAAACTTGGTTAATAATAATATTAATATTTTTATTCCAAATCATGTGAATTAATATATTTACATATGAATACAGATTCATAGTCTTTTTTTAGTTTCTATGATATAGGTATACGCTTACTAATAAAAGTTCAAATTTCTTGCAATGCTATCACATCTATCGATTGATGTAGTTCATTGACATAATCATAGTCTACAGAACTCGTAATAGGTTTACAGTTAAATTTATAACTTTTAATAATTTATGTAATATTTTAATAAATATCTTGTTGATTGAAATCATTTTTATTTAATTATTAAAACGTTTTATTTAATTCGTTTGTATTTTTAGCATAGTTATATTGTACATGTGTAAACATCTACAAAATATAGAATACTAGCTGACCCGGCAAACGTTGTTTTGCCATATAAATAATTTCCTAGTAAAAAATAAAAATAAAAATTTAGGGGTGGACTACCCCTAACATTTAGGGGGATGAAAAATAGATGTTGGCCGATTCTCATAGATACCGGATAAGCACAAAAAATTTCATCAAAATCGGTCAAGCCGTTTCGGAGGAGTATGGCAACGAAAACTGTGACACGAGAATTTTATATATTAGATAGAAGATTAGCTGGCTTCGCGACTTCACTATTTTGACCACTTCCGTTTAGTTTTTCTCCAAGGGCCAATTTTGTCAACTAAAATTTATTAAAATTTGTTTAGCGGTTTGGGCGTGAAAACGTAAGACAGACAGAGTTAGTTTCACATTTATAATATTAGTATGAATTTGAAGTGATTGTAGACGTAGCCTTGTAAGCAGTAAAAAGCGAACACTACAAAATTAATCAGCAAAAACTGGATTTCAACTAATCTCTACGTACTTATTATGCAATGAAATTTAGCGTCAGACAAATTTTAAATATTTCACTTTTTGCTGAATCACGTGACCATAATTTTGTTATTGTATTCATTTTTGAATATTAAATCATTTGAATGTTATATTAAAATTTGTGACGCAGCAGATCTTTATGTATCGTTCAAGATCTGCCAATTATATGCTAATAAGTTACGTTTATAGTATGCATACTATATTTCTATTGCTTCGTCGAAGTTACTATCGATATCGAAACTATTGTTGTTTATTATATCGTGATACTACACACGTGGGGAAATATTAAACATTGATCAATCCCAGTGTGGTTCCAATTTTTGATTTGATGTTTAATGTTTAATATTCAATGGATAAATTGCGTGGATTTAATTAATTAATAATAACAATTATATATGGATTTTCAGATAAAATATGTTCATAGAAATGGTAGTTAAGCATAATTTGTAAACTATGTTCTAATGCAAAGCATATAGCGAAATTAAAGGTTAAAATTCAAATATCAGCACTTTTCCGTAATTTGTCTGTTTAACATAATCTCATGCTTGGTGAATAAAATCATCGAACGAAAATCCGCATTCTTTAGAAAAAAATTAGATGTAGGTAGAAGAAAATTTTAAAAACAAAATCAGAAATACTTTATTCTAGTAGGTATTTTTGAATCGTCAAAAGCAATAAAAAATAATTAATTTAATTAAAACCTACCACCGGTTCAGAATGTAGATTCTACCGAGATAAAAACACGATATTCTTCGTCTTACTAAAAGGGGATGGACTAACATATATGTTGATATCATCAACACCATACTGACCTTATCCAAATCGATGTCAGATATCGGGAACCATTTTCCAATGAACACAACAACGGGCCGCCCGAGACGGTCCACGCCGCTCTGGTATAAACAGCCGATGCCGGACACCTCGCTTAAGTCTTCGCTGCGAGCGCGTCGCAATAGGCGTTCATACCTGTGGACAACGGAGCAAATTAATTAGCCTATTATTATTAAATACTTAAGAACTTTTTAACATACGGTATAAAGGTCCTGCAAACTTGGATTATATATACGACAAGGCGGGGAGGAGTTTTGGGGGTCTGTACCCCCACGCCGCTTAATATACGACTTCCTTATACTTATGTAATTTAAAAATAATTAAGATTAGCATTTTTAATCATACCATCTTACGACGTAATTCTTAAAAAAATACTAATTTATCTTTGTACATTTTAAACTTATAACCCGGAGGGGCTGGGGGGGTTGTAAGTTTTCCCCTTTCGGACCTCTCCCATATGAAATCTATAGCTACGCCATTATCTGCAACATAACAGAAACTGGAGAACAACATTTTGGGACCAACGTTGTATTTACCTTGGGGAGTAATTTAATCTGTAGCACTGAAGCCAGTTGTGGTCACTACTGAGCTTATCAGTTGTCAGACAAATCAACGATCTTATTTATATCCAGAAGTATTCAAGATCATATATTATTTAAGGCTGTAAGAGTTTCCTGATAGAAATTAACACCACCAATTTTTCTACAATTTTAGTAGATTTTGTTTATGAAAGAACAATTATTTATTGATCGCAGATAAAAACTAACGGAACTGCATGAAAAATCATGAAATGTTTATTGATTTTTTTTTGGGATGTTTCCATTGAAACTTCCTTATTCCTATCATGTAAAGTTAGAACAAGTTTTAAATTATAGTTGCGAAAGCTGATAACGAATAGAAAAGAAAACTTTTTGTATCACACGTTACAAACAATAATGAAAAACAACAAACATTTCAAAGTATTTATTGGATTTTACGTAAACATTACATTTCCTTATTCCTTAACGTCTTAAGGTCGTAAAACACAATTCTAATTACATTAAATACCGCTAAAACAAATGCAACGATATTTACCCGCCGAATCTCTCCGAGCCATTAAACATTTTAATGACTATTTGTTCGACGTCATATTTTATGACTATAATCACGAACAAACACTAGATACCGGATGGGAAACCGTTGAATATCACGCGACTTTCGGCCTTGGCATTGAGAGGATAAGGGTTTAATTTGGGTAAATAAGATATTCATTAAAACGTGTAACGATTATGACTGGAATGTTCTTTTTAACCTTGTGCCTGGTTTTTAGTATGTAGGTAAGATTTTTCTTATTATATAATAATAGCAGTTGCTCGCGACTTTGTCCGCGTATATTTTCGAATTTCAGCTAAATAAATTTACCAGCGAAATTGTTAACGTTCCATAATTGAATACCCCCTAGCGTTATTATAAGGAATGGTTTTGAAATTCTGGGATAAATATATTTAGTTATTCTCTGTAAGTAATGTTTATGCTGAATTTAAGGATAATCGGCCAAAAAATACATTTTCTCCATATCAACTTTACTACCCATTTGTACCCCAATGTAAAATAATAGTAACCAGTTTTCTATTTTACATTTCATTACTATCACCCAGAAGTACGTGTATTAAGTTTTAAGTTAATACGACCACGTAATAAGATCTTGCATACAAATGTTTTTACCCCTTTTCACCCTCTTAGGGGTGAAAAATCAAAAAACCTTTTCTTAGTGGATGCCTACAACCTAAAAGCCACCTACGGCCAAAATTTCAAGTTCGTAGCACCAGCGGTTTACGCTCTGCGTTGATGCATCATTCAGGACAAGTGATTTCATATGTATAGATAGTTACTTTTATCTAAATACAAGGAAAGGGTTTGATAATTGCTGGATAAACAAAAATACATATTTTACACCACCTGTAGTTGCAATCCACTACCTACTTCTCAGTTATTCCAGCTTCAATAAGGGAAATTGTTTGTTCTGCCTTAAGTTTGATGTGCCTATTGTGAATTTTGCCTAATATTTACACAAATCAACAATTAATTTGATAAAATTCACCCCTTAAGGGCATGAAACGGGGTCCAAAGTTTATATTGAAAAATCAAAATAAACGCAAGCATAGTCAAGAGAAAAAGTTAGTCAGAAATAAAAATAAAGACAACATCAGTTGCTATTCCGATTTAATCGACGTTTCAGTGGTATTCGGACCAAATAATCCGCAGAACAGGGGCACGGCGTCTTTTAGGTCAAGGGTGTGAAATTGTGAACCAATAAACATGAGTGTGGCGGATCACGTCCCATAAATAATTCTCCTATGACGTTCAATTTTATTGACTATGATATACCGTTATGTTTTGGAAAAAGATCGTTGAGAATTATTGCAGAATCATTGGATTTTTACGTAATAATGAGATTAACAATTTGAATCTTGAAAACATCTTTTTCTACAATAGTAGTAGTAGTAATAACGGCTTGTAAATGTCCCACTGCTGGGCAAAGGAATCCTCTCCTATTAAGGAGTAGGTTTAGAGCTTAATCCACCACGCTGCTTCACTGAGGGCCGACGGATTTTTCTTTAATTTGCATCATAATGGACATATTTCAGTTGATACATTTGTTTTCGTTACGAGAACTCAATGAAGATTAAAAGGTCAGTTATGTTTATAATCCGCCATGAAAACGCAATGCAGTTGTATATGGTAGATTTATTTTATAAAAACGTGATCTTAAACGTGATCCAAGGCTCTGCGTCATTATAAAGCATAACATATCCGTTTGACGAACCATTCGCTTCAGAAGCAATGAAATGTATTTCCGTCGGCCTATTTGTAGTGGTCCCAAAATAAACAAGCGCGTAAGGTCACGATTTGTGACGTCACTTCGTGTTATGTACGGCTCAACCGATCATACATAATATATAAACTTGTGTAGGAACTGAAATGCGATCAGGCGATGGTATTTTATTAATAGTGGATCGCGTTGTTTGGGCCTTACAATATTTGGTTTATCATATTTTGTATTAGTCAGTGTTATATTGACTGAGTGGGTCGATTATATAGAATATAATATAGATCATTTCCATAAGTTTCATTGCTATTTCAGGATTTGTATTTTTGTGTTAATTGGTGCTTTAATTCAATAAATTTTGACGTGGTAAAAAACATTAAGAAAACCCTTTGAACTGACTTAAGAATCAGATGGGTAAGGTTCTGACTAAGAGTTATTAGTTAAGGATTTGATAGTTTACGATACTGACATTTCCCATACATTGACTCGCCGCGCCTCTAGCGATATTTTTACTAGAGGCGCTGCCAGTCAATGTATGCAAAATTAGTCAAAAAATACCAACCAAAAATTTCGTTATTGAAAATTAACACAAATTATAATATTGGTACTGGGTGTGGAGCTGTAGTTCATATTTATCTTGGTTTAGGTATATTGATGGTTTTTATTTTAAGTAACGATGTAAAGATAAGCTGCCTTACTACAAAAGATTTAAACAGACGTTAAACGCGCGCCTAAGACAGTTTTGAGTTAAACATGCTTTAGACATAGATTAATATACGTTTAAGTGAGTTTAATAGATGTTTAAAACCTATTTTGGCTGTCAAATATAACGTATAACATTTTATCAATAAGTTTTTTTATGAGTTTATTCGCTGTTAAGCAATTTAGATAATATTTTAAGCAATGTTTAAATCTTAAACACTGTTTAGCTAGACACGTGTTCAACATGGTTTTAATGCGTCTTTTGTAGTATGACAGAAGGCTATTAAGTTATAACCAGGAAACTAAACTTTCATATAAAATCATCGATTGACATCGATCGAACGAATCATGAAATGAGAGGTAAAATTTGTTTGGAATTTTGTATGTATGTATGTCATCTCTGAAATTACTGATCCGATATGTAAACTAGTTTTTACGTTATAAAGGGCTTTTATTAAAGATTATAGACTATATTTCATCACATAATAACGAAAAAGAGTGAAGCAGTAACCAAAAACGCGAGTGAAACCACGAGGGACATTAATATCAACCAAATTAAAATGTCTACAATACCTTAAAATGTATGTGCGTTTGTTAAAAATGCCATTATACCCTTGTGTGTCGACGGTCTAACAGGAATTGATGGATAGGATGTAATAAAGGCTGTTTATGGTGGCGTAGGAATTATGAGTTCTATATGGCTACTATTTAATTCAAGCAGGTTCACCCATTCCTTAACGAGCTTTATATACGTACGTCAATTTGAAAAATGCTTTTAGTTTCTCGTTGTTCATATAATTTCTAGTAGATTTATGATGTTTTCTATATTTGGAAAATAATTTTTAACGTTACATGTAACGATATGAATGGTAATACATAAGGTTCACAGGTTAGTGAAAAGGGAATATTGTTAAAGAGAATGTCATCACGACTTAAATACAAAATATGCAGGTACCGTTCACGATGTTATCCATCTCCGGAGAGTATGAAATGAATTATTTATGTGAAACATTTGAAACTTTTGCCTTTACAACACGAGGTTCTAGATAAAAGTTTAAGTATACTTCGAGAAGTTATCTCTCATTTTTTAAATTAATTAAATCTGGAAAAATACTTGAAACTGGCTTGTTCAGTTCCGTCTGTTGCTTTGAGAATTAGAAGTAAAAATTAATTTTCTAGTTACAAACGTTGTTCACTTTAAAAAATCCTTTTCCATCATTATTTTCGAATAATTCGATACCTCCCACGTAAGTTATTTATTGTAAGCCACAAAATTGCCGTTAGCGTTTTTACTGAATACTACACGAATTTGCATTGCTTAATGCATTCAAAGTGAAAAAATACCAAAAATCTTTTTTTTTCAAGGAAAGTTACAACAAATTACGCCTGAAAAAAGGCGTATTTTGTTGTAACTTTCAAACTAAAACGGATTAAAAGTGCTCTACTGTAAAATTGTAATTTTGGGGTTACAACAACTTACGTGGGAGGTATCGAATTACTCAGTTAAATAGACATAAAAATTGCCATTGCTGCTGTGCAAGTATAACCATACCAGGCAGTATATAATGAGGCAGTTATTTTGAAACCACAGGCATACAATTTTATTTACATCTAGATAGTAGCCTTGCAACGTGTTTTTGAACGTATTTACTATTCGTAGTTTTGATACAAAATATATGAACTGTTTACACGCCGCAGACCAGGCCCGCTGGCTGGGCGCCAGGCGCCGTCGTAACTCATGCTACTACGTTTTAATGTTGGTCGAGTAATTTCCTTATCTGTTTTCAATAAGAAACTAGGTGTTACTTGGTACTTTGTTTACAATATCTTGCGCCTACGTTGAAGTATATGTCAAAATGTGTAGGGCTGTAAGCTTAATTTAATTTTTATTTTTTTAATCGACTTCTAAAAAGGGGGAGGTTTTCAGTTCCTCGGTGACTTTTTTATATACCGATTTCATTAATTCTTGTTTTTGTTTGAAGAGGATTTACTTTCAAAAATCTGTTTGTAGTTTTGTTTTAAAATCAAAATAAATAGAATGAGTATTTCGTTCAAGCAAAAAAATTTACGTATTTTGCTTATGAAGTTGATTCTCCAGTTTTTTAAGTCTTGTAAGTAAAAAACCTTGTAGAAAATACAGAATTAATATATACCTACTACAAAATAATGTAATAAGCAATAAAATATTTAGCATCGATGTTAAAATTTTAATGTTGTACATTTTGTATGCACACTTAAAGATAGTCTTTACGGGGCAATTAATCAGAGTATTGCATTAATGCGACATACTTATGTATCGTGTAAAAAGCTCTCTAGAGCTTAATAAAGCTATCATTTCTAATGACGTTATAAATATATTTATTTTATGAGCGTATATATGATATTGCGTATTAAATACCGACATTTTAAATATATATTTATAACTACGAGTATTTTGCTTGTATGACGTATGAATACTGTAATACCTAAAGATTATTTTAATTAATTAACACAATTATTTAAATTCTTTGTAACCGTAATGTTTTAATTTTTACATTTAATTATTTTGATGGAAAAAATAATTATGTATTATATATTAAGCACCTATAAAATATAAGGGTAAATATTATGACTAGCCACAGAAGGTCTTCAACAACTACTGATAAAAAAATTGGTTGGTAAAAAGAGGACAATTGAACTGTTTTGTCTTTGTCAATATACATATGTATAGACATATCAAGTTTTACAAAAAATAAATGAATATCTATACTTTTATAATAATAATATTATAAAGAGGCCAATTTTGTATGTACGAAGTAAGCCCTGGAACAACTAAACCTATTTTAAAATTTTTGGTATCATTTATAATATTTTACGTATCTATATATGATTATATGCGTATTATTATAAACAAAATCTACATGAAAGCTAGCGTTGTCGCGAGAAAAAGCTAGTTATTTATAATAATTCGTTTAGAAGTCTGGCTGTATAAAATGTTTTGACGATGCGTTAATAATTATATTGTAAGATAATTTTAACGAGAGGAAGAATATTAAACATTCTTGCCAGTAGGTGGACTTTTTGCCATTGACATTGGCAATACAATACGTTGCCAAGTGCCAAAGATAGGTTTTTTGTTATTGGCACATGTTCTCAGTATTCGGCAGATTTCTTCCCTCGTCATTGGCTCATATAGTCGTGAATGAAAAATATATGAAATATTTATAGTAGGCAACGTACATTGCATTACATTGCGGTGTCACACGGTTTTATAGTCACTGCCCACTGCCATGGAGCGTAGGGTGATGTGAAACATCAACAATACAACATAGCCTATAACTTACACATATTTTACTCAATAATTGGGCACTTCTAAATAATTTTCTTAATACAAAAGATCTAACATTAAGAAATGAACCTAAAAATTTTTTTAGATATATATGAATTCAGTTGCAGATGCATAACTTATGTTAATATTACGATCATCAATACCTTAATTAAGAGTTTTAGTATAATAGTAATGTAATGTAGAAATGAAATACTTCTTTAGAATGGTGCTACAATACTATTATTATCTCCAATACTAAATTTTTATAGACATTTAATGTAATAACAATACAGCTGTAACACAAAAACTGTATTACCTAACATTAATTGGGTATTGATAATCAATACTGTGTCAACCCAAAAAAAAATTAAACTCGGAGATATTAATGTGTTACGATATTGCATCGTTATTATATTCATTAAAAAAATTCAAGTCATCGAAAGTTAATAAATAGGGGAAAAAGTTATTTAATTAAATGTTTCGAATATTGAAATATGTGCCATAAATCGCAAAATGCATTATTTTATGTATTAGAAAAGAAAAACCTCATTACATAAAACTTCTCATTATACTAATTTATGCTGACAAGCAATAATGTGTCAACCCACAAATAGTCAAATTCATTTTCGAATACTGACCTGTGTTACATATTTTGCAATATACTATAATGTCATATATTTGAAAAACTTATTATTAGATAAACATTTATATTGTAACAATCTGCTTTTAATTCATGATACCTTTCTTCAAAAGAGAAAAGAAAAGATGGATATATACTTCTTCAAACAAATTTATTTAAAATAGGTTTGACATGCTAAGACGCCATTTTATCAAAACGATGACATGAAATGTAGTTTAATTATTTTCGTTTATTGTTTTAATTATATTTATATAGATAAACGTTTGAAATTAATTTATTTTCACTGTTAAGTAAATTTAGAACAATAGCCATTTATGTGTTAATGTAGGTAATAACACTATGTTCAGATATGATAAATTGTACGCATTTTGCTAAACTTCGAAAAAGAAGATTTGTAAATGTTTGTTCCTTCATAACTCCGTCATTTATTAACCGATTATGGTAATTCTTTTTTTTTATGAAAGGATATACTTTTCCATAAAAATGTCATCGAAATCGGTATAGTAATGGTTCGGTTTTAAAATCAAATTAACTGGTATAAATTTATTTTTTACTTGTTCTATTTAGTAACAATACCTAGTCCGAAAATCACGAGTTTTCGTACTTTATTTTTCATAATAATTTTTCATTATAAAAATTATTCGGTTCAATCATTGGATCGATGATTTCTAATCTCAAACTCTTATTCGATACTGATATGCAGAAATATGACTATACTGATATGAATGATATATTTAACATTATCAAAAATAAGACACTCAAGACATCAAACTGAATAAGTACGGAAAAATGTTTCTTATTTATGTACATATTTAGTATATTGAAGTGTGCTCTATATTTTACAATATGCAATAAAGTCATATATCTGAAAAACTTATTATTACACCAATCCGATTTTCGTTCATTATACTTATTATCAAAACAGAATAAAAAAGATATATACGTCTTCAAACAAATTCGTTAAGAATAAGCTAGAGATCTTTAGACGTCATTTTATCAAAATGAAGTCCGTGTGGCTAGACACAGTATTGCTTATCAGCGTCCATGTATAGTAAGAAGAACGCATTATTTGTCTGCTATGTAATACATGTAAAGAAAAATAGACTATACTTGTCCAAGTAAAACTAAACAACCAATTTTGCTTTTGAAGTTTTATTTTTAATTTTATTTATACGGCCTCAAATTTAAACCCATAGTCATAAGGGCGATTATGGTGTTTTTATTGATAGATCCATGTCGCCATGTGTTCCAGTCTAGTCTAGACATTTGAGGTTATTGTCAAATCACGTAGTATTTTTTTGCAGGTTATGTATAGACTTGATGATTGAAATGGGATATTCATACTATAATAGTTAGTCGACTAGTATTACTAATACAAGACTACTATTAGTAAAACTATTAGTATTTTTAAAATACTTCAAAAAATGAGGAGTTTCTATGTTCGGCTGTATGTATTTTTTAAATGCATGCTATGCTTCTGTTTTTGTTGTCTTAAATAGTATTACTAATATTAAGTTAATTTTGTATTTTCAACTATGTATATTATTTAAATTAAGTTTAAATAATGTTAGGAGTATCAATACTATTCTAGTGCATGTTGTGTTCTCCAGTAAGTGGAGGTACATTTAAATATTTATTGTATAAACTTCTATTTTGTATTTTGATGTGTACTTCTGTTGGAGCTAGTTATTAAATAAATAAATGTTTAAAAAAAAAGTCTTATAAATAATAAGTGCGAAAGTTTGAAACGATGCTGGACATTCGGATAAATAATCCTCTTTTACGTAAAAACTACACACCGATTTTGATAAAAAAATACAGTTCTATATACAAACACAAACAAATATGTTCTACAACATTTTGAAGTTGGTGCCAAATAAAACGTTCAAAGTCGGCACCGAGTATAACGCTTTTACGTGTTATTGACTGGACCTTTGAAACAAAAAAAAATCAAAATTGGTCCACAAACGGCGAAAAAATCGGTGAACGAACATGATAAAAAAAATACATACAACCGAACAGAGAACCTCATTTTTTTTCGAAGTCGGCTAAAAATGCTTGTTCTACATAGCGTTTATTGAACTAATTAAGAAACCGGAACAATACTTATTGTAGTTTCACACTATCCATTTTAATTCATATTTGGACGTAAAAGTTGTAAATGAACAATTAGCGTAAGTTTTCTATCTATATATATAAAATCACTTGTCCTGGCTGATTCATTAACGCAGAGCCTAAACCGCTGGGGCTACGAACTTGAAATTTTGGCAGTAGGTAGTTTTTAGGTTGCAGGTATCTACTAAGAAAGGATTTTTCGATTATTCACCCCTAAGAAGGTCGAAAGGGGTAAAAACGTTTATATGCAAAATCTAATTCCGTGGTCGTATTAACTTAAAACTTAATACACGTACTTCTGGGTGATAGTAATGAAATATAAAATAGAAAACGGGGGTACTATTATTCCACACTGGGGTGTAAGGGGGTAGTAAAGTTTGTATGGAGAATATATATATATTTTTTTTACCGATTATCCTTACATTCAGCACAAACATTACTTAGGGAGAATAATTAAATATATGTATCCCAGAATTTCAAAATCATCCCTTAAAATGACGCTAGGGAGTAATAAATTCTAGAAAGGTCACAATTTCGCTGGTAGATTTATTTAGCTGAAATTCCAAAATATACGCGGGCGTAGCCGCGAGCAACTGCTAGTAAAATATAAAGTATGTATATAATGTAACGTTTGTATCATGTAGTCACGATAATTCTTTCACGATTTGCTTTAAAACAATTTATTTCTTTGTTACGTGTTACAAAACTAGTTTACCCGGTAAACGTTGTCTAGGCTTAAGAATAATAATATATTTTAAACTTTCGCGATTAATACCATTCATATTTAATATAACGGGTCTTATCGCGATGACTAATGGTAGTAATACCTTTTTATTGTCCGACGTTTCAACGAAGTTGCATTCGTCGCGTCGCGAACTCATATGAGCTGACTAAATATGAATTAATAATAATATTCTTTTATGTAACTTTAATTATGTGTATGCAAATCAATATCGGTAGTTGAGTACTTATATTAAAACTCGCTTTGATAATTTTGCACATGAATAGTGACAACTATATCAAAATCGGATTAGTGTTTTAAAAAACGCGGCCATGCAAACTCAAACTCAAAATATACTTTATTCAAATGGGCTTTTAATGCACTTTCGAATCGTCAAGTTACATGTCATATTTTTTTTAGGTTTTTATAAAGCTACCACCGGTTCGAAATGTAATCTCTACCGAGAAGAACCGGCAAGAAACTCGATAGTAATTCATTTAAAATCATTTATACATAATGTATTTTTATTACATTTTAATTATGTTATCGGGATAGAGAATCCACGCCTCTTTCTCGTCATTATTTTTATATTCTTGTATAATATGCTTTATCTATTATCTATTATACAAACCTTACATACATACGGGTCGAATACAAATAAACAAACTCAAATTCCTATTTATTTTGATCTGCATTTCGTATATTAATTATAAGAAGATAAGGTTCTGTAGCTATATGTGTTATTGAAGAAGCTTCTTGTACCTATTATAATATTTTAAGCTCTTATTTGAATTTCAGTCTCAATATTCATAATTTTTGTAAATAATATATGTATATAGAAAAGCGAAAGGTCACTTACTCAGAAACCACAAGTGCTACGAGTTCCAAATTATGCATGAGGGTTCTTTCTTTTCTATTTTGCAAACTTAGACTCTTAACGGGGTAATACGGGTTTTGGAAGTTTGTATAAAAGTCCTATATTCAGCGCAAGTAAAATCGCGATAGTCCGCTAGTAATATTATAAATCAACATATAGTATAAAATAATAGGAGTACAAAACAAAAATAATAATTTTTATATATCTTTATAGATAAATATTACCGAATTATTTTGGCCTCTGTTGATATTTGTTCTGGGTTGATTGTATTAGTCGCGAACGATTTGTCAGCATATGTAAGGCTTTCTTTTGTTTTCGATCAAATTAATCCTTTATCTGATAACTTATATCAATAATAATATCAATAATATTTCATAATTATATATTGTACGTTCATACTATTTGACGTTAAAAATCTGTATCCATTTCCAACTTTAACAAGCTCGTCAATTTAGTTATTGGCCCGAAAAAAGCTACTTCAAAAGCAAAAAAACTTACTTGGATGGTATAGTAATTCAATTATTTTGATTTAAAATTCAATCTACTGAAGCGATTTAGTTGAAAATTCTATGGGACCGATGGGAGAGTATACCCGTTCAAGCAAAAATTAATCTAATCGGTTGATCAGTAAAATTACGACGAATTGACCAAAGCCTCCTTTTTGGGAAGTCGTTTAAAAAAATTAAGAACTACCTTCTTTTTTTGAAATTCGAATATAAAATGAACAAACCTAATCCTAATCATTACCAAAGTTATGAACACATTGACTTTCTAATAATAACTTATCAGCCAATATTTGTCATATCACTAAAGTATGACAATAAAATCATAAAAGTCATAAAAACATAATTGTATCAACATTACACCATAATCAATACGAGGCCTGACCTAAATACTGCAAGAGAACCCCGGCTCCACGCCATGGGGAAGCCATTAGCAGCTATGACGTCATTTCTCATAACCTATTAACCAAGCTGTTCCAGTTTCATTTTAAGGATACTTTTTATTCGTCTGTCTATCAACGTAGCTTAATAACCGTAATAGGTGAAGAGACGATTTGCAGAGATAATAAAAATAACATTATGGCTATACAAAAATGGATGCTAACAAGCAATAATGTGTCAACCCACAAATAGTCAAATTCATTTTCGAATACTGAAGTGTGTTCCATATTTTTGAATATAATATAATCTCATATATTGAAAAGCTTATTATTAGATAAAACTTTTCATTATAACAATCTGCTTTTAATTCATTATAGCTTTTATCAAAATAGAAAAGAAAAGGATATACGTATATTTTTCCAAACAAATGTTTAAGAAGTGGTTTGACAAGTTTAGACGTCATTTTCTTAAAATAAAGTCCACGTGGGTTGACACTATATTGCTTATCAGCGTCTCAATACATCTCTGATTTTTTCTTATTTCATGTATAATTTTACACATTATATTGTACTATATGTTCACAGCCCAATGACTTCGCACGCTAGAATAATCATAAAAAAATATTGTCTATTTCTATAAAAAGTTGTCATTGCAATAGAAAAACTACAGAGTTTTATATATACATATGATGCGTAATATTTTTACTCTCCTGGTACCTACTATATTGCAAAATACATTTTTTTTATATCTTTGTGTAAGTTTTTCTACTGGAACTTTATTGGGCCATATATGTATAGTAAGCCCGCATCATTAGCGATTCTAGACGATGCATCAGCATTAGTTCAAGGTTACGCAATGTAATGTTATTTTGATATCATTCATAGTAAATTTCGAGTCAATCAGACCACTTAAAGTTGCTGAGATCCTTTCAACAGCTAGAAAGGAGCTGATAACATTTCAATATCTGAACAGATTTTCATAGAATATAGCTAAGAACCATCTTGATTACAATAATTTTCAAACAAAAAAACCAGCATCAAAATAGGCCCATTCTTTAGGGAACTACGATACCACAAACAGATACAAGCGACTATTTCATAATAACACCCCTTCCTTTTGGATTGGGGGTTAATAGCTATAAATAAATACCTACTTCACAAAGGACGCGGAAGCACTATAAAGAAAAACTAATTACTAACACAAGAATTGCATGTGCTAGAGCAATTTGTGAGTAAAGACCCTTAAGAACTGTTAGAAGCAAGTTGTGTGAATACGGCTTCTGTTTACTGCTTTGTTCACTCGTAGTTTATATTAAAAGTATATATGGACGCTGATAAGCAATACTGTGTCAAGCCACACGGACTTCATTTTGAGAAAATGGCGTCTAAAGATGTCAAACCTATTCTTAATAATAATGTTTGAAGCAGTATATTGTAAGCAGACAGAAGAAATTTTTATGACGGTAGCTTGCTATCGCTATTATAGGAAGACGTCAGCCGTTCGAGATCACTTTGCTGTTGAACTTCAGACTGCGCGGAAGCTCTGCCTGGCTTTCATTTTGCTAATTTCATTATTTTTGTAGTTAAAATTAGTCTAGAACGTATTTTAGTTGTAAATTCGTTAAATCATAAAATTAAATGTTTACTTCTGTTTCATTTTTTTTAAAGTCTACCTACATTTTATTTCTTACAATATATTTACTTTTCTTTTATTTTTTGATAAAAGCTATAATAAGTTAAAAGCAGATTGATATATTAAATATATTATCTAATAAAAAGTTTTTCAAATATTTGATATTACTGTATATGTTGCAAAATATGGAGCGCACATCAAATTCGAAGCAATTAATTAAGAAACTTTTTTCCGTACTTATTTAGTTTATATGACTTCAATTTTTTTTAATAATGTTTAATAAGTGATGCAGTATCAAAATATCTCTGAGTTTGACTTTTTGTGGGTTGACACATTATTGCTTATCAGCATCCATAAACGAGTTTATTATAACGACTGAGATTATAATGTGTGCATATATGTATGTGTATCAACTTTGTTACATAATTTTCGTTTCATTTATTTTTTTAATTGTTTTGTTATTAATTGTAAAATAATAAGATATTGTTTCTTATACATGTAAATTAACTAACAGGGTTCTGTAAAAAGTTAATTTTTTTATACATTTTTAAATATTTTTATATTTCCACTAAAACAAAAAAAAGAAGAGAGAATAAAGAAAGAAGAAGCGAAGAATAAAAAGTGAGGAGTTATTGAGTTTTGATAAATAAAAAAATATACAAAAATGTAAATAAACAAATTTTTTATATCTGATTCACTAAAAATTTAAAAATATGAAGTTGTTTTAAAATATAAATAAATTGTAACCAATAACTATGTTAAACTAATTCTCCTAGTCTTTTCAACTGAAGCATCGTCGAGCGGTCCCGGCACTAAGTTGATATCGTTGACCTAGTTTTACAGGCGATGAAAACGAATGTTTTAACATCAAAATATACAAAATCCTTGTAATAACTCAAGTTTTTATGTACAATACGTGGATACGAGTATATACTTTAATGGTTGAATGTAGTGTTTATATGGGTGCTGATAAGCAATAATGTGTCAACCCTCGAAACATCGAATTTTGAGATATTGATGTATTTTGATAATGCGTGATCTATTTTACATTAGTAAAAAAAAGTTATATAAGTATGCAAAAAGTTTCTTAATTGAATGTTTCGAATCGCAAGTCCGTTTCATATTTTACAATTTATGCAATAACCTCATTTATTTGAAAAACTTATTTTTAGGAGAAAATTTTCGGTACACCATTCTTGTAATTCATTACACCTTTAATCAAAATGGATAAGAAAAGGTGGATACATAAGTCTTAAATTTTTTTTTATTAAGAATAGGTTAGACATCTTCAAAGGGCATTTTCTCAAAATGAATTCCGTGTGGGTTAACATAGTATTGCTTATCAGCGTCCATATATTCTATATGAGTATAAGTTTGTATTTTATAATTAAATAGCAGTTCCCTGCAGCTCCGCCCACTTATACTTAAGAATTTGACACGTAACAAACTTTCAACCCTCTTTTTAACCCCTTAGGGAATGGTTTTTTTTTCAAAAATCTTTGCTTGTGCACACTTACCAGCGGTTTTAACTCTGTGTTGATCGATCAGTCAGATATGTCAGCCATTTTATATTTTTATATATATAATTTAGTATATAACTAAGTTTTGCTTGCATTACTATATTTCTTTAAGTTTCTTATAGAATAACACGCATATACACATAAAATACAGCTGATGACTATTAAGAATAATATACCTTTCAAATGCCACCATCAGTTTTAAAAATAATTCAATGGTCCCAGAGTTTACTTCGATCATACGAAATTCGCATCTTTCTTTATCATATTGCTATAGACGTTTAGATTATCAAAAAAGAAAGAAAAGAAAAATTCTTGTGTTTATAAAATTGACAAACGGCTTTTCACGAAAATGTTATCACTATACTCACTTTTCTTCGGGAGTTTCCTCCGCGGGAGGCTGGGGCGCGTGCGTCGTCAAGTCGGGCAGTTCAACTGCCATTGTGTCCATTGCCATTTTTAAACTAGTTTATTTCACTGAGTCCGAACAAATACACTCATGGATTTCTCACAATTGTTTGCATACGATTTCACAACAAGCCTGGGTGAAGGTAACTTTAATATTCGGAAAGCTATTGTAATAGGAACTACTTAACAGCGAACGTTTGAACTATAGACAAAATAGTCACTGAAAATAGTCATTGATACGTTTTTAATTACAAAAATATGAACCGAACAAACTTCTATCCTAATTCTCTCAGGGAATAGACTTCTCAAAATCCTTCTTTTGGACGGAAGCACTACTTTAAATAAAAAAAAAAACTTAAGTTGTCTTTTATCTGACAAACAACAAAGTATTACTAGACTAGCTGTCCCTTGTGGTTTCACTCGCGTTTAGGGTAACTGCTTCGCTCCTTTGAGTCGTACAGTGGTGTAATATAGCCTTAAGCCTTCCTCAATAAATAAACTATTTAACACAAAAAGAGTATTTCAATTCGAACCAGCAGTTCGTGAGATTAGCGCCTTCAAACAAATAAACTTTTCAGCTTTATATTTTTTTTCAGCTAATATTAGTATAGATATATAAGTATAAGTATTTCAGTAAATCTTATGCAGAAACTAAGATCAAAGGAAACGATCGGTGTTTTTAGTGCGCAATGAACATGATCTAGCTAAGCGATTATATGCTTTATGTATATGAAATATGAGCTGAATACATATAATGTGTTCACGGTGGCATAGCGGTCACACATGCGTGAGTTATGCACGAGCTAGGGCTGCTTGCTTGGAGTTATTGATATAAATAGATAATTCAATGGAACACTATATTGACCGGAAATTGAGGGGACAAGAATGTTGATTAATTAAATGGAACACGGGTCCGCGCCGCTCTGGTGTAGTGGTGCTGAATGTACCTCTGACGCCGACGGTTGCGGGTTCGATCCCCGCTCGGGGCAGATATTTATAGTTGTATAAATACATAGTTGATCCTAGGTCTGGGTGTTTATCCTTGTGGGTCTCCCCACCGTGCCTCGGAGAGCACGTAAAGCTGTCGGTCCCGGTTGTTATCACAATCACCTGATAATGATCGTTACTCGTAGTAGGGAAAACATTCTAGTCTAAATGGTTACTGGCTTGCCTTCAGGGGTTGCGGAGGTCAGATGGCAATCGCTCTGTGTAAAAATCAGTAACTCGTCAATATTAGGACTAGAATAGTAAGCAAACCCTGATATAACCGAGAAAAATGCTGGGTAAATGATGACGGATCCGCGCTTATGGAACTTATAAATGGACTGATAAGTAATACATCAAGCAGCACGGACTTCATTTTGAGGAAATGGCTTCTTAAAATGCCAAGCTATTCTTTAAAAAAATGTTCGAAAAATATCCATCTATTCTTCTTGCAGATATAATAAAAAGTCTCATCTACTTATTTACTTTAGATGACTAAATATTTTTGAATAATTAAATACATGACGTATTATCAGTATACATCAATATGGCTTTGACTTTGTGTGGGTTGACACATTATTGCTTATCAGCATCCAGATATGACTATGTTTAGATTATACAAGTTTATCGTGTCTGAGTCAGTCGGTGATGTGTTTTCTAGCCCTCTGACGCACGATGACGTATATTTTATAATCTCTGTACCTACATCTTAGTAATATCTCATTATATAGTATAACTAACAGCCAGTTAATTAGAATGAATTTTTAAATACAAATTAGGTATTACATTGTAATAAGCAAATGGACAGACAGTGTTACTTTTGCTTTCTATTAAGTATGGATAACCTCTTTTAATAAACGTAAAAAAAAACTCGAGTGTCATTTTGCTATCGATATTGAAACGACGAGACGCGACAAAATAAACGATTTCGTCTACTAAATATACCTAGTTATCATCGGAAAAGTTTATTTTTGCGTCATAGGCCGTTTGGCAGTAATAAAATTTTACGATCATCGCGTCCAAGAGCTCTGCTCTGTATAAATGGCATACTTATATAAAAATACAAAATACGCAGCCCTCGAGTTAATAAAACCAAGACATCGTGACGCAACCCTGCGTGCCACATGTGCAGAGCGTGTTGCGTCTCCATGCGGTTCCGAAAGAGCTTTGTTGTGTCAACACGGATGATTCACGCCGGATCTTACCGGAACAAACCGGATATAAGCGAAATTTTAACTTCTATAAAGGTCATTTGTTGCAAGAATACATCGATATATTTTAACGACTATGTAAAAATAATATTATAATTAATTGTGCTGGGTCATTCGAAATTCTAGGATAACTAAAATAAGACAAATAAAATCTTATAGAACGGAGACGACCTATTGAAATCTGTGAATCTAACCAACGGTTGCAATTCAGAATTCAAACAAGGACAACTGAGTATTTTAAGTGATAAAGAATTTAAAATTAAACAAAAATTGAAAAGATCTGCAAAGACCAGATGAAATTCAGGAACATGCCATTCTAAATAAGGTTTCGTATCTTTAACAGGGGGACGAGAACTGTGAGAATAAAAATGTAAACAACGTTGGTAGTTGGACGCTGATAAGCAATACTGTGTCAAGCCACACAGACTTCATTCGGAGAAAATGGCGTCTAAAGATGTCAAAAATCTTCTTAATACATCTGTTTGAAGAAGTACATATCCATATTTTTTCTTTTGACAAAAAAAGTATAATGAATTAAAAGCAGATTAGTATTGTAAAGATATCGTTGTCTTAGATTTTCGTGATTATTATTCATTGAAATAAAACTATTTTAAACGGATTTAAATCGCGTATAATTATTTTTATCATCCCGACGTTTCAACCACTTTGCAGCGTTCGTGGTCACGGGTAGACTAAGGTGACATTTGTCTATTTGAGATTTTAGAAAATATTATTTACAACTACCGCCAACGGTTTCTTAAATGATATATTGAATAACGTTCCGGTTGCACGCAGAAGGCACTAACTGTATCTTTTGGTCTGGCAGCCTGTTGGACTTGGGATTTTAAATTTTATATATTCAAATAGACAAACGTCACCTTAGTCTACCCGTGACCACGAACGCTGCAAAGTGCTCGAAACGTCGGGATGATAAAAATAATTATACGCGATTTAAATCCGTTTAAAATAGTTTGGTATTGTAAAGAGTTTAAAAATTAATAATAAGTATTTTTTCCGTACTTGTTTAGTTCAGATGTCTTTTAAGTCAAACTTTTTAAGGTCTTTGAATAATGTTAAATATGTGATGAATTATCAGAACACATCAATATATCTAAATTTGGCTTTTCGTTGACACATTATTGCTTATCAGCACCCAATGCAGCTTCGTACCTTAACAGGAGACGAGAATTGCAAGAAAAAAAGAGATACTAACAGACGATTAAAAAGGGTCCAGTAAACGAATTAAGAGTAAAATGATAACAACGACACCAAGGTCATACAGATCAATTACAGTTGACATTAATTTGTCTGAAAGTCTGAAGTTTAATCCATTAAGCGGTTAAGTCAATAACCACGACACCGGATCTCATCGGCGCGGTGCGGTAAAGAGAAATATAAGACTACTAGGGATTCTGCTTAAAGAGATTATAATGTGTGAGTTACGTCCGAGTTGCGGACAGTTTTATTTATCAGTATAATACGTGAAGCAGAAACTTTGTATTCCTTTTTAAGAAAATTGTACGGACGGAGGAGTACAATTTTGTTTAGGAGTACAATTAATTAATTTACAATTTTGTTAAGGAC
This sequence comes from Hypolimnas misippus, assembly GCA_037950945.1. Taxonomy (NCBI): domain Eukaryota; kingdom Metazoa; phylum Arthropoda; class Insecta; order Lepidoptera; family Nymphalidae; genus Hypolimnas; species Hypolimnas misippus. The sequence continues at coordinate 13,611,838 of JBBEEQ010000023.1, forward strand.
TAGTTTTGCACACTTAAGAGTTTATTTAGCTCCGCCTCATGGTTTCACTTGCGTTTATGATTAATGCTTTGCTCCTGTGAGTCGAAGCGTGATAAAATATAGCCTTATAGGCCTGCCTCAATAAAGGGCTATCCAACGCAAAAAAAAATTCGAATCAGATCAGTAGTTTCAGATATAAAAAATTACTAATTTACAAATATAAAAACAAATTTTACCTTTATGGTATTAGTATAGACAGAAAAGGAGAGAAGAATGCTAATATATATTTTTAATTATGCATTAAAATACAATAAATCAATAAAGAAAACCATAACACACATAATATATAATGTAATTGAAACACGCCTATATTATACTCTTTTGTTTATTAAAGTCTGTGGTCAAATTGAGAATATATTTCAATTAATTATGGTGGAATTTCGACCTCGGGGTAAGCACTAGTATAAAACTGTATACATGGCCTGCTTGCACTTGCTGTAGTAATTTTAATGGAACTTAATGTTTTATAAATTCTAATGAAAGACATTATTAAATTCAAAATCTGTATTTTATTTCCACGTTAACACATACACACAACACGGGCTTCTACGTTGATTAAGGTAATATAAATAAATAAATAAACGTAACACACTCAACGGCCCTCATTAGGATCTCATAGCCCTGTGTCCGGAAACATACACAACACAAACACCCAGACCACGATAAACATACTATGTAATACAGACGTTGCCGTGAGCGGGGATCGAACTCCCAACCGTTAGCGTTAGTCAGATGTAGTGACCACTGAACCAACGTTTCTGTCATAAGATAAGGGAAAGAAATGCTGGTTAACATCGTAGTTTAACAATGTGTTATACAATAAAAGCACCTGATCGAAGTTTTGAGATCTTTAAGGTGAAGAAATAAAGGTTATTTAAATGTACATATTTCAAAAAAAGGATTTCTTGTTTTAATTCGTGTAAATCTAGATTATGCAATTTAATCAGTTCTATGGTTGCTGTGTTTGTAATTGTTATTCCATCTTAATTCCATTAGTAGGTACCCTACCCGGCTACCCTCTGACTACGTTCGGGTTAAATTAAGGTTATATTCAAGGTTTATCTAAATGCAAATGTTTTGTATAATTATGTAGGATATATCACTCCCCAATAAACACTATATAAGATAACAAGAATTTGAAATCTAAATTAAAAAAATGGAACTAATATTTAATATTAAAATTAGTTAATTATTTTTATTAATCTTCAATGTAGAAATTAAATTCTTTTTCTTTGGAGTGTTCTTCGTTTCAGTGGCTCCACTCATGACGAGAGGGTTTGTTCATATTCGGCCAAAGAATGGGAATTGCGATTCAAAGTGGAAATGAGAGCATTGAGAGCATTGTTGGAACAATTCCACGCAATCATAATCTGGGGGCTAATTATGATATACTATCGCTATTAAACGTACTACATTTGACAGTTAAAAAAGGCGTTTTAGTACAAAATTCTGAAAGTATCCGTTACAATGCAGTATTCTGTGATAGCATCCGCCAAGCCGCAGTGGAGTAGCGCGGTAGATTAAGTTTTAAACCTTCTCCTTAATAGGAGAGGCCTTTACCCAACAGTGGGACATTTACCGGCTGTTAATTTACTACATTTTAATCTGTGATAGCGATATTGTAACGTAATTTTCTCGCTGTATATAATAAGATATAATATTTGTGATGTCTGTCCACAACTTTGCGACATTTTTTGTTCTCCCAAAACATAAATAGTAGAATTTACTTTAATACTAAACTGGCGACCCGTCCCGGTTTCTCACGGGAAGATAAAGATATTTAAAATATATATATATTAATTTTTATAGCCTATTTTCATTAAGGTTAATGTAGGATTATAATGGTGAAAACATTTTTCAAACGAAACTTTTGGAACCTATAAACAAAAGAACAATCAAATCTTTTCTCTTCATACTATTAGAATAGATTAAGCTTGTATTTTACTTTCTACAGTGTATTCTATTCCATAGTATAATATATATTTTATTAAAATAATAAAAATACGTTATATCTTTCTATTCTATATCACACACACACACACACACACAAACTTATGTGTTATATGACAAGATAACTTTCGGAAAAATAGTAGGTATATAAATAATTATTTATTGCTTAAAGTTTTTTATTGAGAACAGTTTACTCCGTCTATGTCGAATGGAGCAAGTATTTTTAATGTTTTTTATAATGTCACTCACTTTTAAAGGTGAAATAACGTAACTTTACAAATACCTTACGTTTAGTGTTTATTTGTGTAAAATTTACAATGAAATATTAGCAAATTGTTTTAATGAAAAGCATAACAAGATTTAAAAAAAGGAAACACATTTCAAATGCGTAATTTGAAACCCGATTTCGATGATGATTCGTTGGGACCAATCGGAGAGACCTTTTTAAACAAATAAAGAATTAAGATCTATTATCTTAAGAATACAGATCTTAAAAATTTACGTCATCGTTATATGGACGCTGATATGCAATACTGTGTCAAGCCACATGAACTCCATTTTGAGAAAATGGCGCCTAAAGATGTCAAACCTATTCTTAATAAGTTTGTTTGAATAAGTATTTATCCATATTTTATTTTCTTTTTTGATTAAAGCTGTAATGAATTAAAAGCAGGTTGATATATTTAATACGTTATCTAATAAAAATCTTTTAAATATATAAGATTATTGTATAAATTACAAAATAAAGAACGACCTGGAATTTCGAAACAATTAATTAAGAAACTTTTTTCCGTACTTATTTAGTTTGTGACTTTATTTTTTATTGAATAATGTTAAATAGGTGATGCCGTATCAAAATACACGAATATCTCCGAAATTTACTTTTTGTGGGTTGACACATTATTGCATATCAGCGTCCATATAACGATCCATATATGAAGATATTGCCGTAATCAATATAAAGATGTAACTATAATATCGAACTATAAAAACAAGTAAGCAAAAGTAAGACAGTAAATTTCTCACATCTGGGCAAATTATCATCTCCTATTAAGCAGAAGGTTTTATGTTTAATCCACCTCACTACTCCACAATGGTTGGCGGATATACATAAGTAAGAATTTCTTTCGTCTTATGCATGTTTCCTCAAAATGTTTCCCTTCACCGCCGAGCTCGAGATGAATTTAAACACAAATATAGCACGTGAAAACTCAGCTGTGCTAGCTGGGTTTTGAATCCGCGATTATCGGTTGAGATCGACGTGATCTAACCACAGTTACTCGGCTCTTATAATGAATATATATATACATCATACTAATTAAGATTCTGACCAAATTATCGGCCAATACTAACCTAATCTAACCACAGTTACTCGGCTCTTATAATGAATAAACATATACATCGTACTACTTAAGATTTTGACCAAATTATCGGCTAATACGTCGCGTACTCTGAGTAAATTCCTACTTTTTCGTCACACAAGCGAAACCGTGGTGTACAGCAACTAGTGCACAGTTAAAACGGCTTTATAATGAGACCGTGTGTGAAACATACGAGTAATATGAGTAAGGCTACTGGCATTGAACTGAATAGCGTGCAACTATCATTTGAAACGCGTTGGTTATGATCCGATACGATCGTATCGACGTATCAAGCGATAAATACGACTAATTGGCGGTTTCTAGATCGATTAACGCGTCCAATTGTAGTGTCGCATTTAGGTTTTGTTTTTTTTTAATTCCAAATTCATATAACTTAATTCTGTCACATTTTGTATCTGCTATAATACTCCATGCTGATAAATAAAATTGAAGTTTGTAATTTTAAAATTTTTCATATTGAAGCTTTTCATATTGAAGTATATATGGAACTAACTTAACAAAATCCAATTTTAACAATTTTCCGTCTGTCTGTCTGTCTATCTGTCCCTCTGTTTGTTCCGGCTAAACTTCGAAATGGCTAGACCGATTTTGACCGAACTTTTACTAGCAGACAGCTACAAGGAGTATCTTTTTTTAGCAGACGGCTACTTTTTTTTTTTAATTTATTTTTTTCAATTTTTTGCACAATAAATATTAAATAATAATTATGCTTTTGACGATCTTTTTTTTTTGTTTTAAGTACTTTTGTCTTGTGGACGTAGCTGATATTAATCTACAAGTAAATTCAAATTTGACATTTAAGGTATTTTTTATATATAAAGTATGTAAATATAATAATTAAAATATGTTATTTTATATTATTATACATATCTGTACTAAGGTTAAAAATAACATACTTTTAATTATAAATAAATTAAGCTAATCTAGTTCACATATGTATATCTGGAAAATATCGGATTTCACAAGAAATATTTTACCTTCTAACATAAACAATCGTTCCATAGAGAAAAAACAGAAATCAAATGGCGACTGGATGAGACAAAATTCGCAACTATTCGGCTAAAGGTCTCAGTTTGCGATTCATCTCCGCGATTTATTGCGTTGAGGGGATTTGTTTGAATTTACCGCGTCTCCCTAGACTGCAGAATACCTTACAGTTGTTTGTTCCTTGGAAAAGTTTTTATTAGTAAATTCAAGCGACACGCCAAAAAGCCAAAAAAAAAACAATTGATCCGATCGTTATTAAACTGCATAGGGTAACGCTGAACTGATCTGAAGTTTGCCTTAAAATTGCATACAATTCGCTCCAGCCCAGTGGAGTCCATAGGGAACATACACATATAAACACATCGATTTTATATGAATAGATAAATTAAGAACTATTATGAATCTTAAGTGCCACAGATTAAAATATTAATGAATACTATAAAATAGGAATAAAAATTAAGATTCTAAGTGTTTTCGTAAATATAATCAATTATTATTTGAATTCTGCAATATATTTGATCAGAGCCTTTAATGACACTAATGAATTAAGGGATATTGTGTTAAAGGAATACAATGTATCGGTGTGTGTTAATGATCGTTCAACTGCAATTAATGTTTTTAGATGTTCCCACGTTTTGAATTCAATCAGCATATCTAAAGCATTCATTGCAATTCTGAAGATTCTGAAGATTGTTACTTATATTTTATCAAGACGCTTAATGTTGACAATATATACATTTTAATTTTAAATTGCTATAAAGAAATATATGTCTATGACTTTTTTATATACTTATCAAAAGATCCAGAAAGGGAGGTACAAAATCAAATACGAGTACGAGTAGATCCCAGTAACTTCGTCTATGTAAAACCTTTCATCCCCTATCACCTCCTTTCACGTTTTACTTTCGCGACACAAAGCTTTGTCCTTCTCTAATGTTCTATATCACCAAAATTCCTCAAAATCCGTTTAACCAAGCGATTTAGGCGTAACAACTTAACAAAAACAAGGGACAGAGTTACTCGCTTATAATATTAGTATGACTAGAGAATAGTATGGATTCATTTAATTTTGGCTTTGTACTTATAGATATTGAAAATCAAAATTTCATTTCAGGAATGATCAAAACAGATGTCTCCTTTGTAGTCTGAAAAACGTTCGCGATAACATTTCTTGTTAGTTCTTATAAGGAAGTACAAAACGATTTATGACAGACACGTTGGCGTAGTGGTCACTGCAACTGACTGTAGCGCTAACGGTCGCGGGTTCGATCCCCGCTCACGGCAAATATCAGTATTGGCCATACGGATGTTTGTTGTGGTCTGGGTGTTTGTGTTAGTGTTGTGTATGTTTCCGGACCCCCGACACAGGGTCACAAGATCTTAATGGGGGCCGTTGAGTGTGATGCGTTTATTATTAAAAAAAGGATAAAATAAGACGAATACGTTTTTAATTACCAAGAAGTAGTCCAGTTAGGCCATGTATAATGAATATTTTTAAATTAAATATTTAGCTGATCCAATATTGTGAAATTGCGTTTTAGCAGAAACGTAACAAACATTAAGGGTCCTTTTTGGTGTAATTTAAGAATAAATTATTTTGTTACTTTTGTATAAAATTATTATTAGTCGCTTTGTAATATTTTACATTTTGATACCAAAGATTAATATTTATATTCCGTTTGTACGCTTGTTTTGTTTTCAATCGTGACATGGAACATGAATAAAGGCATGTTATTCTTGCTTTTATCATTCGACTGAAACAGTTTTAAATTGTTGTTTTAATTCCATTGTTATTTAAAGATTAGTTTTTTCTCACTTTTAAATTATATTCTAATTAATTTGAAACACGAAATGATTAAAAACAATTTTTTGCTTGATTGTTATTTTAGCAACCTTCGCATTATATTCATTTCTAACAATTTCATCGTAAAAACATTACAGTATATAATAACAAAAGCGTAGAATAATAATAATGATAATGTCGCGTCCATATGTTTGGTTTGCTTTAATTAACTGATTAAAATGACGCCATTAGTTTTATACCGCTGACGTACAAAATATTTCTAAAACAACGATAGATCAACTATTCAATTCATACATTTCATACTTACTTTTCTTTAACGCTTGTTTATGTATTGTAAAATCGTTTGCCAAAATACTAATCACTATAGGTTATATTACAATAGCTTTCCGAAGATTGATTTTTTCTTTTAGCGTTGGAGCGAACGAAACAAAAAGAAAGCCACAAAAACACAACACACGGGCAATCGATGTAAACGTATGGTACTAATTATACAGTTTTAATTTGTAGTTTCCAATCGATACGATTCGAGCGTGCGTCCTCGACGGCGGTCACGAGTCGACTGAAAGGGCGCAGTGAAATGCGCGCCGCGACGCTCCTCAGGGTGAAATATCCCCAGTTATTTTTCGATGCAAATGTTCTAAGATTGTATAGGAAAATTGAGTTCTGACGAAGAAAGGTCAGTGCGTAGCGTGATTATCGATATAGTGTTTATGAATCCTTATTTGAATCCAGCGATTCGTTTGAAATTGATTGAAGATTGGAAGGAATATTTAGTAAATTAATTTGCGTTTGGTTTACAGGATCTGTGATGGGTTGATAACGAAATTGGCCATTAAAGATTCTGCCTGGCTGCCCGCCCACACTGGGGCGGTTTTCTTGATCGATCGGCCGACGAGTAGCAGGACTAGTCGGTATAAACATTGTATTGTATGACATTTTGACGTCATCGATAATTATATTTGTACCGACGGAATTCGCATTTGTGACCTTCAACTTGCAAACGTATACCCGGCAATTAAGTACAATACGTTGGAAAAAGTTGGAATTGCTGCATTATTTATGTACAAATAATAATTGGATTCAGTAAACTAATTTACTTCTTTTTCTTGTACCGATTTTCAGAGGTTCTTAATTGGGTTAATATTAGTGTACTTGTTTATATATTATGTGATTTTGAATAAGGCAAAATAGTAAAAGGTCCACACGGTGGTATCATTTGTCACCATTGCCCATATCCATATATAGACGCTGATAAGCAATACTATGTCAAGCCACACGGACGTTATTTTGAGAAAATGTCTAAAGACGTTAAACCTATTCTTAATAAATTTGTTTGAAGATGTATATATCCATCTTCTATTTTTTATTTTGATAAAATATATGATGAATAAAAGCGGATTATTATAATAAAGAATTTAATCTAAAAAATAATTTTTCAAATATATTCGATTATTGAATATTGAAAAATATTGAATACACTTTACTATTCGAAACAATATATTAAAAAACTTTTTACGTACTTATTTAGTTTTGATCATTTGAAATTTTTTTGAATAAATTTTAATTCATATCGCATTATCAGAATACATCAATATCTCCGAATTCGACGTTTTTGTGGGTTAACACGTTATTGCTTATATCCATATATCTATTTTATAATATTTTTATTGCAAAAGTAACTGCCTCCCTCTATTTATAACATTTTTACTACTAAACAGCTGAACTAAAGATGAATTTTAGTAAAGTTATACATTGTAACTAGAAGAGGGATATAGGTTACTTTTGATCGCAAAAACGTCAAGTGGTGAAATAGGAAAGAAAAGTGTCGAAGACGAAGTTCCAGGACCAACTAGTCTGAAATAAAAACGGAATTGATGATACGGTACAGACGTTTAATCCTTTATCCGGTTTATGCGAAAAAAAAACATCTGTATAAAGGACATCCAAATCGACAGTGATAAGCGTTCGTGGCGAAATTATTTTATTACCAACTCCGGTCACGTATCCGACGACTATTTCACCAGCGGTAAATAATGAACAATGGAGGTGACAGTTTCACTTTTATTAAAAAAAAAGAACAGTAGATAAGGGTGATTGACCTTTTCACCCAAATATGTTAGGAACAGGGTAATGTTTTTCGAGTATACCTACATGCCTATGCCTTTGGCACACTGTAGCTTAGTGAGACCACTTATGAGTTCTCCACGCAGACTTTTCTAAAGATTTACATGAGTTATTTCTCATTGCTATACATCTGAAAGTATTTATGTTAGTGCCTTATTTTTGACGTTCACAGCTTTCGTAACTATTTACGACGTATTGATTGATTTTAACATTTTCAACACATTGAAGTATCGTTAGTCACGTCTTAATTGTGGTATTGCAATAGTGTTTTGAGCAAAACTGCTCGAGGTAGGTTAAAGATAACAAGCTTCTTTCTAGTGCATAAACAGCTGAGCAAAACTTTTACACGTTGCGCAAAAGTTTTGTTCAGCTCAGCGCTTGTTTTTGTATTTGCATGGTAAGGGTCACCCCTGCTCGACTTTGTATTCGTCTGGAGACATCGACGACGCGAGGAAGAGATAATGAGACTTGAGACTTAGTTTTTTTGTAGAAAAAAATTACACGAATACAACGAAGTTTGGAAAATTTAAAAGGTTTGAAAAATTTAAAAAGAAAAATCATACAAAACATACATTCTATAAAAAAGATATCGAACCTTATCTGTCACCATTTTGCAACATAACACTCTCAATATGATTCGGATATATGTTTAAACCTTTTTTTAAATGGCAATTTTTTATTAGAGCAAGCTCCAAAAATAAGTAGTAAATTACTTTAAAGGAGCTCAATAACTAATTACAATTTTAAAAAACTTCCATTATCTAGTTTTCTTCCTAAAAATTATCAATCTATCACGATTCCTTGAATTTTACAGTTATCTAGATTTGTTGTCATCGAGCGAGATTGATTGAACGACAAATATTTATTGGGAATATGAATCACAATTCTAATAATATCAGAATATGTAAGCAAGAAAATATTCTACATTAACCTTACCAACAGTTTCACAATTATTATCAGCACCGGCTTTCGCACAGTAATCCTAAAATTAAATTATATTAATAAATTTTCGAGAAAAAATGTAATTACTCTTCTACTACGAACAAGGAAAATATATAAAAATATTTTAACCATAAAAATGGTGAAATATTAAATGGTAGCGCAATCATCAAAATGTTTATTGGAGATAGTAACCATGGGTTCAATTTTATAAATACTGGTCTTCGCCTAGCGGTCGGAAAGACCGTAGTTCATTACATTATCAACCGATTTCAAGATTGACCACAGAAAATCTATTCTCACTTGGACCACAGACTATAACAATTAACGTAATTCTTAAAAAGTATATATGTGTGTTTTTCTGTCATACATGGTAATGTGTGTAATGTCTATTTTATTGATTTATTGCATTTTTATGCATAATTAAAAAAATAGCTTTTGTACTCCTCTATATAAATTATAAGTGTGCGAAATTTCGTACTCCTTCTTGTGGGCAATTTTCGTATATATACATATATATTGATTTACAAAGAAAATTTAGATTTTTTGTTGTGAAAACAGGAAGATACCAACTGAAACCAAATATCGCAATGGATAATAACTCTTTCTAGAGTTTCTCTCGCATCTGAGTATAAGAGATTGAAAATCATTTATTAAAGAAGTCTAACCCAGACGTTCACTCAGTTAAGTGGGATGAATATGTGGCCTTCAGTTCTCTTGAAAAGTAATTGAAAACGACCATTCGTGACACGTCATGACTAAAAGGTTTTGTAGATATTTTTTTGTTTTCTTTTCCTTTCTTAGTGCAATTATTTTCTAGAATTTTCTACTTTTCCATTTATTCGCGTAATGAGTGATTCGTGTGAGGTTAACTTTTTTGCATAAGTTTGAAATTATGTTGATTGAGGTTTAAGATGGGAAAATTTTTATGCAAAATAAATTATTCAATTAGCTTTATAATATGATTATTTCAATATTTATCTTAGTTTGTTATAATTAACTTCGCATACCACTTTATATTTTCATGTCGTGTTCTGGGAAGGGATTGCTCCTTTTAACGATAAAAGAGCCTTTTGACTATTTCCTCTTTCATATGTATTATTGTTTGTTTTCGGTATGCTGGATGTATTTGTATTTGTATATTGATTTTCCTTATAAAACGATATTTTTAATGAATCTTCGCAGTCATTTTTGCAAAATAAAGATCGAAATGACAAAAAATTTCCAGTAAAGTATACCATAATATACATACACCGTTTCGTAACAGATTTAAAATGTGTATGTAAGTTAAAAATATCATTTAAAATCTACCATCATTCAATCTCTGTTGGCGGTGTCCAAATATTTGCGAGACGAGATAAGGGTGTCGTCACACTGCGGATCGCGTCACGTGTAGTGCAGTGTTTGTTTGTAATGGCATATTGGAACAATTAAATTTATAAATATTTACGGCTGTATTTACTGTATTCATTTTTTACAACACACGACTTAATTGAAATAAGAAACGATATTTGATTGTAAATAAATATGAAATTGTGGCTTAATCCATACCAGGGATTAATACGTTTCATTGGGGGTTCGTTTTTTAAAATGGTATGATAGTCGCAGTCCCTTGCCTACCCATTACATATATCTAGTTTGTTAAAATAAAAAAAAATACACATAAATACATACGTAAAAATGTCCGAATTTTAGGATTTGGAAGTGTATACTTACTCAAGTAACACAATTTAATTTTTATAAGAATTAATTCTAAAATTACGTTTCTGGTATATGTGTCCGCCATTTAATGACCCCTGATCTATACTCTAAGTCTAAAAAAATAACACTCAATAGAAATATACAAAGGATTATAAAACATTGTAAACAACACCAAGCTCATAGTTTCGAGATGTGAATCGATGTGTCACGAACAATAGTTATAAGATCGCAGAACTCACATACACAAGTGACAAGTATTTAGCGTAATTTAAATTCTTAGCTATACATTTTGAGGTTCATTGACTCTATTTGCACATGTAGTATGTTTGGCTATTTTTTGAAAAATATTTCATTTTTCGCAACTTAATAATAGGTTTTTTTTTTTATAAAGTAGCTATCCCTTGCGGTTTTACTCGCCTTTATAGTCATTGCTTCGCTCCTATGAGTCGTAGCGTTACGTAGTAGAGCCTATAGCCTTGCTCATTTAACTATCTAACACAAAGAGAATTTTTCAATTCGAACTAGTAGTTTCTGACATTCCAAACAAACAAACATAGTCTTCAGCTTTAAAATATTAGTATAGATAAAAAAATATGTGTAAAATGTATTTAGAAAAATATGTTATCTGATAGACTGTCTTGAAACTATAAACTATTCTATTGAGAAAATTATATCGATACCTCCCACGTAAGTTATTGTAAGCCACAAAATTGCCGTTAGCGTTTTTACTGAATACTACACGAATTTGCATTGCTTAATGCATTCAAAGTGAAAAAATACCAAAAATCTTTTTTTTTTCAAGGAAACGCCTTTTTTCAGGCGTATTTTGTTGTAACTCTCAAACTAAAACGGATTAAAAGTGCTCTACTGTAAAATTGTAATTTTGGGGTTACAACAACTTACGTGGGAGGTATCGATATGTAACAAATTTTTTTTTATAATATTAGTATAAGGTTGAAATAGTCATGAGATTACTAACAAAGGTAACACTTGTTCGTTTTATTGTACAAAATATAACGTAAGCTAAAAAGGGCATTTTTTATCACTTTTTGTCGCTCGCTTCCACTACTCGCTTTACGAGTGAGGGTAGATTAATATTCATGAGGCCGCCGCGCAATGGGCGTTATCTCTGCGACCTTCCAATTAACTATTTCTCACTGAAGGCCTAAGTCCTGCGTATTTACATTGTGTATATATGTAACTGCTTAGTTGAGGTTATTCACACCTACTGATTTTTTTAATATCATTTGTCGCATGTCCTCCTCATTCAGTATATGAAGTAGTTTTTATTTGTTAAAATTTAAATAATAAAAGGATACATACGGAGCGTATATAAGGTAAATAAATTTTATTAATACTTTGGCTGAATAATGGATACAGTATACCTTTAAGAATTATTTCACCGCCTACTTTTTGGTTACCAGAATTTAACAAGGATTCATAAACACTTTTTGATTGGAAAGTAGCTAACATTTTCTACAAGTAAGTACCCCTATTACGAATTTTCATATTATTCATATAGTATTTCGTTAAATGCAACCTATTTAATGTACTCGTGCCTAAGCAAAATTAGACAAAGAATATTACTGGCAGAGAATGTTAGTTAATTACAATCAAACAATGTACAGCTCTTATCAGCCAGTATTTAAACAATAGTTACAACCGCTAAAAGCAGAAAATAAAAGCAGTTTAAAAATAGAATAAAAACTGACTAAAGATAAAATAAATAAATAAAAAGCCAGCATATATTTTACATACCCATCGTAACTCCGGACCGTAATACAAACGTCTTAATAAACTCGAGAGCCTTGTGACGTAGAGAACACCAGCATAAGGTCAAAAGCACACTTCCTAATTTACATAAATTGCATCCAGGGTGAACCGTTAAAACGCTAGTTTTATTAACGTGAAAATTCATTTGTTTGTTTCGTTTTATCTAACACGGAAACTGAAGAAGCGACGTTGAAATAAAGTTATATAAATCCTATGCTGTTCTTCCGTTTTTGTTCGTGTAATAATAGTTTTAATCTACTTTATTTTTTAGTTAAAGCTAAAGCATATTACTCTATACAGGATTACGTTGACGTTAAAGATGCGTGGGCTTAGTATATGCTGAAATTCGTACAGGATAAATAATCAATTTGTTATTCATATATAAATTGTATTAATAAAATTTTAAAAGAATCGACGTTACGAGCCGGTGGTAGTTTCATTGTTGATGTATTTTTTTTAAGGTTTTGACGATTCAAAAGTGCTCGTGAGAGCTTACTTAAATAAAGTATATTTTGATTTTGACTATGTTATTCTCTCGATTTTGTTTTGACTGTCCAATTTGTAACGAATCTAGAGCTGGAGCTACAGTGAAAAATTTAATGTGCATATCACACGTGTTCTTTGTGCGCATATATAAAAAGTGTAAAACTAAATGTTGTACAAAATAGGTTGGTTAGGATCCTGCCCTTAAATATATCTTTGTATTTTCTATATCAATATTGTCCGCTTTTAACCCATTAAGCGCCAATTTGACACTAGAAGACATTTTAAACCCAAATCCTTTATTTTTGACATATTTAAATATGAATATACGAAAGAAAAAATAAATGTTTTCCTATTATGGATAGTTTTATAAGGCTGTACTCGCACGAGTACAGCAGTTACAAACTTATTGATACGGCCGTATATAAAAATTAAGTTACAAAAACTTACTGTACCCAAACGAGTACCACGGCGCTAAATGGGTTAAGTGTTTCAATTTTTATTTTAACAAAGTTTATTTTCAACCAATTCACTTTTCGTTTGTAGTTGCTTTTTTAAATAGTGCATTTTACAACCGTGCTAAAAGTGATTACTTGGTTTAAGATTTTAATGCAAGATAAATAAAAAAAAATAATACAATTGAATTGAGCTGTGTATTGCTATGTACAATGTACAATTATAGATGGAACATGCAGCTTGCAGTGAATACAAACACCGTCGGCGGATATTCTAATAAGGCATCATCAACAATTAATATTCTTAGAATAACTTGCTTTAACACATGTACCTGTTACATATTATAAATGTACACTTATGTATACTCATTATAACGTTCACTTAATTATTTATTAATTGGATGCTGATAGGCAATAAAGTGTCAACCCACAAAGAGTAAAATTTGGAGATATTGATGTATTTTGATACTGCACTATTTAGCTTTATTAAAAAAATTAAGTCATAAAGTAAATAAGTACGGAAAAAGTTTCTTAATTAATTGTTTCGAATTTCAAGTGCGTTCCATGTTTGTAATTTATACAATAATCTCAAAAATTAGAAAAACTTTTTATTAGATAATATATCAATCTGCATTTAATTAATTAAACTTTTATCATATTAAAAAAGAAAATACGGATGTAGGTATACTTCTTCAAACAAATTTATTAACAATAGGTTTGACATCTTAAGACGCCATTTTCTTAAAATCAAGTCCGTGTGGCTTGACACAGTATTGCTTATCAGCGTCCAATTAGCATTCCGCTTGTCAATTTTGTCAACGTGAAATTCGGTTATATCACGGTCCCGTTCACATCCCATTTCCACATGGACTGTGCATTTTTTCGGGATTAAAAGTAATCTATGTTTTTACAAACAGTGTAAATTTCATCACAGTAAAATTTTATCACAATCGGTCCAGTAATTTTTGAAATGATTCGTTATATACAAATCTTTTACAAATACAAACCTTTTTTATTTGTAAATATTAGTATAGAAATATAGAATAATACGTATTTATATGCGTAGTTATGGTAACCTACCGATTGGTATTGATTCGTACCGAAAAAAGGCTTAATTATAAAAAGATCTTGTGCCCGGCTGTGGGAAATTTCTATACTGATAGTTTTACACGACAGTAACAAAGATTTCTTGACATTTTATCTTAATAAACAAGATAAAACGAAAAACGGAAGTTATAAATAAGAAGAGACGGACAATTATTTACATTGTTGCAAAATAATATTTATATTTTCATCATTACTCACAATTTGTATAAAATGATCAACGAACTATCCACACGAGGATGTCCTTCATTGTTATATACAGAATTGTGACTAATGTTCAGTAAATCTATATACTATACAATACTATATGGATGCTGATAAGCAATAATGTGTCAACCCACAAAAAGTCAAATTTTAAGATATTGATGTATTTTGATACTACGTCACCTATTTAACATTATCCAAACAAATTTCAAGTCATCTAAACTAAATAAGTATGAAAAAAAGTTTCTTAACTCAATGTTTCGTATTTCAGGTGCGTTCCATATTTTGCAATTTATAAAATAATCTCAAATATTTAAAAACTTATTATTATATAACATATTAAATAAATCTATCTGCTTTTGATTCAATATACATTTTATCAAAATAGAAAAAAAAGATGAATATATACGTCTTCAAACTAATTTATTAAGAATAGGTTTGACATCTTAAGACGCCATTTTCTCAAAACGAAGTCCGTGTGGCTTAACACAGTATTGCTTATCAGCGTCCATATAGTAATATATACTAATATTATAAAGAGAGATTTTGTATGTTCAAGATAAATTGTTGAATGTATTTTTGACTGTAGACTTTGAACAAAAGTAGTCTTAATAAATAAACTTATATGGATGCTGATTATGTGTTAACCCACAAAAAGTCAAATTCGGAGATATTGATATATTCTGATAATGCATCAACTATTTAACATTATTGAAAAAAAATATATTAAGTCATTTAAACAAAATCAGAAGGAAAAAAATTTTCTTAATTTAATGTTTTGAACTGTGTTCCATATTTTGCAATATATAATAATCTCAAATAATTGAAAACCTTTTTATAAGATACAACTTTTCATTATACTAATTTACTTTTAATGTATACCTTTTGTCAAAATAGAAAAGAAAAGATGGATATCTACTTCTGCAAAAAGGGGTATTAAGAATAGGTTTGACATGTTTAGACGCCATTGTCTCAAAATTAAGTCCGTGTGGTTTGACATAGTATTGCTGGTCAGCGTTTACATGATATAACGAATATGAAAAGCAAAACCCACAAATAAGTTTGTGGTTACTTGGGTTTTTTTTGTGTACAATAAAGTATATTTGTATTCTGTTGTATTTTTGACTCTTACTTCACTCAATAAGTAGCATTGTCGAAAGTCTGAATTTGCCAGTTAAAAGTATATTTACTGATTATCTGTTTTGAATGTAACTAATAGATATTTCACGTCAAAATATCTTAATTTTGATCAAACATTGTAGTAGTATTATAGTTTACACACTCGATTAACACATTGGCTATAAATTGGAAATATATTGAGTAAATTTGTAAAATATTAGCGACAATTAGTTAAAGAAATAAGTTAAAGAAATAAGAAAAAGAAATCATGTTCAATGCAGTCTAAGTGGCGCCCTACCACCGCTGGGTTTTAGTGGGCAGTCTGGGACACTCGTCACCAGGAATTCCACAAACCCCATTGGGCGGGATGCATAAATGCATTCCCCAACGAGAAAAAAAGGTGTTTTATGTATCTAAGCATTTAAAATGAAATCAAAGATTCATATTGAAGTATGTGATGGCGGTAAATACTGAATGTGCTCGTCAGAATCGCATGTTTTATGCATGCAGTGTGCACAAACATGCAGATTTCAAAATCATATGTAATATTTCAAGGTTAAAGGTGTCGTTAGTTTTTCTTTTTAACCGACTGCAAGAAAGGAAGATATTATGTTCGGCTGTATGTATATATTTTTTTATTATATATATTTTCAATAGTTGTTGAACGATTTCCCCGCCGGTTGAGAATCACAATTTTGAACATTTTTTGTTTAGACCTGATGACAATGGGACTAACTGGAGAAATCGACGGAATTCTTTAAATATTATAGGCACACCTTTACCGATTTAGATTTTTTTTGGCATCTGGCACCGACATGAAAATTTGCAGAAATTGTTTATATTTTGCCTTTTAGTTTACTTGTATTAATTTTTTTTTAAAGTTGGTTAATTTTTCTTACAATTTTTTTCCTTACTTATTTGTTTTTATTGGAAACTAGTGTATATTTTTATGACGTTGCGTTAATTTTGTTTTTGTTTTATTTCTTTGTTGTTGAAAACAGTCAAATGTGTTTTTAATTATCTTTAAATTAAGGTTACTTCCTGTGGTCACATTGGCATGAACAAAATAATCACTGGAAAGTCCCATCTGACGTGATATCTTTAATCATTTTTTCGTGATAATTAACCAAAAGAATTTATATTTAACATTACTATTTTATAATTTAAAGACGCTATGGATGCCACCTTTATAGATCGGATTAGAGTGAAAATTTGGCTCCATAGAGGTCGCTCTAGCGGAGCTTTGTATCGATGCTGATGTCGCGGCCATCTTGAAAGGGCTTTTGACTTTTTTAAATAAAAAAGAACCGACATCAAAAACGAATTAATTCCGTACAAAAAAAAAACAAAAAATTGACACTTTCTACAACATTTTGAAGTCGGTGCAAAATTAAACATTCGAAGTCGATAGCAAGTAAAACCTTTTACGTGTTTTTCACTTCGTTTGATTAAATACTTCGCCCTTGTGAGTAGTAGCGTGATGTGTCATAGCCTATCCAACTCCAAGGCTATCCAACGCAAAAAAAAAAACGAATCATTACTTTCAGAAATTACCACAACGTACAAACTTACAAACAAATTTTTGCTGGTTATATTATTAATTTAGATAAGTGTATGTGAATGTGCCTCAGAGTGTGTGTGTGTGTGTCTTATTCTGTTTTATTAATTTGCGTGTATTAAAATTTGTACGGATTCCTGACTAAATCAGCATTAATAATTAAATAACAGTAATATAGGCGAAAATTACATTTGTAAGTTTTACTCTCGGAATTCTGTCTATCTGTCACCAGATAACAGTTACCTGGGTAAACCCTACGAAAGCTGTGGAGTGTCAAGAGTACTGGCAGTGAATTCTTTCAGGTGTGAAGCAATGACAAACAACTTATGAAAATATTTATGAATGTCTGAGAGTTAAACTTATAAGTGTCATTTACGCCTAAAACTATAAATTTATAAACAATTAGCTGGTGCTCGCGACTTCGTCTGCGATGTCTGTGATGCCTACGTCATAGTAACTTTATGCATGCAAAGTCTCCGATTGGTTTAAAATTGACAATTTTTCATACTAACTTTCATCCCCTATTTTATTCCCTTGGGGGTAGAATTAATCAAAATCCTTTCGTAGCGGATTCCTACGTCATAACATACTTGCATGCCAAATTTCAGCCTGATTCGTCCAGTGGTTTGAGCTGTGCGTTGATAGATCACTATGTCAGTCAGTCAGTCAGTCGCCTTTCAGTTATTTATATATATTTAGATGACAATGAAGCTAACAGGTCACCTTCAAATGACGGTCGAATAGTTTTTCACGAAAATAATTCACATAGCGCCAAAATATTTCGAGAAAAACGGGAAAATTTCAAACAGGAAGCTATCGGAAGTCGTTGTACATTCACGAAATTTCTTAAAATATGAATCAGTGGGCCTCGCGCTGTATTCGGCTAAGAGGCACTTTGCGAAACTGTTTATTTTCATTCAATCTATTTTCGACAGTTTCATATTGAGCTAATTGAAAATGTGAATGACGCCCACCAAAATCCTGGGTTATTCGGGGAATCGGTGAAGCGTTGGCGTCAAGTTCAATTCCTTTGTAAATCTCTTTGGTTTAAGGAAAATATATAACGAGTATAAATTAATTTCAAGGTTATTATGAATGATTTTTTTTTGGAAACCATTGAAAATGTTGTTCATTCAGCCAAATGGCTGTTCTGTGTTATAATCTATTTTCAATTTGAAGACTTACATTAACAATAAACAGAAAAGTATATATGCTTTTATGAGTTAAACACAAATATTTTGCAAAATCCCGTCTTATTAAGCACCAACGTCCTAAAAAGAAACCCCTTCCAAAATTTTAAGCTCCTAGCACTTTTGAGATTTTGTGATGAGTGTGAGTGAGTGACCTTTCGCTTTTATATATATATTAGTTCATCCACTTTCTTTCTCTATATAAACTATAAGTCCGCGCAATTTTCAAGGGGCACAAAGTTTTTGCTTTACTTACAATATGTTTTTTTTAATGGGCTGTATCTTTTGAGTAGCCAGTCGTTTTGTCACATTGTATGTGATAAAAAATTAAATACGCAATTCCACTTATTTTACCATACTACTATTTTGACCATACATATTTCATAAATGTATATTTTACTTTTATACATACCACTTAACGTTAAAAATCTGTACCTATTTCCAACGTTTCCAAAATCAAATAAGAAACGCCGGAGCTTTGAAGTTACGAACATTAAAAAAAACTACGATAAGTTATTCCGCAAAGTAACGCCTGATTTAATTGAATATTAAAAAACTTAGGAATAGAGAAGCTCCTTCTTTTTTGAAATCAATTGAAATGTGTCTACGTCTGCTCAGAGCCTTATTCAAATAATCATCGTTCGACACTACGGGGTTTTGCGCACGGCTCATCTTTACTAACACGCGAAAACAAACTAATTTTTTGATTGTGTTTGTAAAATGTCCTAAAACCATAATTTACGCTCGGTGATGGATGACATATTTGATATGAAAATCGCCGACGTGCTCTACATTACTGGAATAAAATCATTCGATTGAGATCTGTGACTGACATGTTTGTGTTGATGCGAAATGGTTTCTTGTAACATAGATAGAAAATTTAGGTTCTTTTTGAAGTATTGTTTTCGTTTAAAAACGTTATGGTATTATTTCCCTAAGCTTGTTTTCTTAATCTATATAAATGAAATCAATTGCCGAATATATATATGAATTTGGCTATTTTTAAATTGTCCCAATAAGGGTTGTATAAAAAATAAAATGTTTAAAAATCTCACGGAAAAATAAACGTTTTGGATTATGTTAGTTTAAAACGTGAGTAACTTTAGTGAGTTAGTAATATGAATCCGTGCGGGCAGCTAATTATGTATTAATAGTAATTAACTAACAGTAAGTTGTGAGTATGTTTGGATTTTTTTAAGTGTTTTACTTAAAAACTAGTAAACAGATTTTGATGAAAAGTAATATAGCTTATAGTTCAGAATAACACAAAGGCAACTATTTATCAACATACTATGTGGGCGACAACTACTAAATCATATGGATGCTGATATTCAATAATGTGTCAACCCACAAAAAGTGAAATTCGGAGATATTAGTGTATTTTAATACGGCATAACCTATTTAACGTTATTCAATAAAAATAAAGTCATATAAACTAAATAAGTACTGAAAAAAAATTCTTAATTAATTGTTCCGAAATTCCAGGTCGTTCCTTATTTTGTAATTTATGCAATAATCTTATACTTTTAAAAACTTTTTATTGGATAATCTATTAAATGTATCAACCTGCTTTTAATTAATTACAGCTTTAATCAAAAAAGAAAAGAAAATATGGATACATACTTATTCAAACAAAATTATTAAGAATAGGTTTGATATCTTTAGACGCCATTTTCTCAAAATGAAGTTCGTGTGCCTTGACACAGTATTGCATATCAGCGTCCATATAATACTATTAAAATCTTAACGCGTAGATAACATCCAACTTAATATATGTATTTATTCTGATATATATAACCAATATTCCTGTAAAGTTTTATCAACATGTATTCAATAATTTTTGCGTAAAATAGTAACAAACACGCATATAAATAAACGTTCGCGTTTATAATATTAATAAGGATTCAGAATTATGTTATCTTCGCCAGTTCCATCGGAGGTAAATATTAGTTCGTCGTTTATTTGCTCGCTAATTTCCTCCGATGTGACGGCTTAATGACATAAAGAGGACAGGGTGATTTTTTAATCAGTGCTCCGAACGAGTCGAGGCTGTTTATTTATAATTTAGAAAATAGATTTCAGTTACGCTTTATTTATTAACGATGTTTTATTCATATTTAATATATATGGTTTTTATTATGTTTTTTTTTTCTTTCATGACTTAAATAATTTAATTTTAATTTAATTCTGTATAATTTTATTTCATGTTATGCTGTCACTTTATATAATTAAGTCCTTGATGTGTTAAATCTAGTGTTACCTATAATTAAGGCACCTTTTTATAAATTTGTTATGCTTTTTTTTGTTTATATCTATGTGACGAGTATGGGCCTTGCTGGTAACTCTTTATAAATAAATAAAAAAAGGGTCTTATCGCGAAAACTAATGCTTGTAATACCTTGTTTAATCCGTCGTGGTCACGACTGGCGGAGTCAGCTCGTGACCACGGCGGATGCAATTTCGAAACGTCGGGCAATAAAAAAGGTATTACTGCCATTAGTTATCGCGATAAGACCTATTATATTAAATATGAATAGTATAAATTAGCAATGTATAGTAATAAAGTGAGAACCAATTTTGTATGTGCGAAGTAAACTCCGGTATAACTGAAACTGATTTACGTATAAGAGTGTATACGTATATATTATATTCTTTATAACACGAGCGAAATCGCAAACAAATGCTAGGATCGTCGTAGCGTGATATTATATAGTCTATATAATATAAAATTGTAATTTAGTTCTTATGTATATTTAAATAGTTATTTAAAGTACTCCAAAGTAAAGTAAGATGCATTAGCATCGTTAGTTGTAGGATCAAAATAATTCATTACATTGTGTTTTTATCTGAATGTATAAATTTACTTTAACGAAAGTTACACACATAATTAATCATGACATAACAATTTTAAATCAAATATGTTTTTAATTTAAATAAAATATGTAAAATGTAAATTAAAACAGCTGTTAAAATCCTATTATTACACATAATTTTGTAATGTTTGTATCGGAAATAACAAAACTCTTTATCATGTCTTAAAAGATCGTGATTCTATACATGGATGCTGATAAGTAATAATGTGTCAACCCACAAAGGGTCGAATTCTGAGATATTGATGTATTCTGATTGTGCATCGTATATTTAACTATAATAAAAAAAATTCAAGTAATCTAGAGTAAATAAATACGGAAAAAAGTTAATTTATATAACATTTGGGCCATATTTTGCAATATAAAATAATCCCCTGTATTAGAAAAACTTATTATTTGATAAAACTTTTCATTAGATCAATCTTCTTTTAATTCACAATAGATTTTATCAAAATAGACAAGAAAAGATGGATTTATACGTCTTCAAACAAATTTGTTAAAAATTGGTTAGACATCTTTAGACGCCATTTTCTCAAAATGGAGTCCGTGTGGAGACGAGTTTTTACGAACTGTTTATTAAGTAATTTACTTATTTATAATCAACCGGGGCATTACTGCACTCTCACAGAAAATCAGTAAAGTAGCGAATATAGCTGCTTTTCGCACGGTCTGTTAGAGAGTCAGCAGCTGAATTCCTTCCTCCATTCTTTTCCTTACTTCCTATTCCTCTTTATCCCTCATTTCTCTTTAAGCCTGCAACGCATTTGGAACTCCTCGGTACTGAAAATGTCTATGGGCGGTGATCACTTACCATCTGGTGATTAAGCTGCTCCTTTGCTCGCAATTGTTATTAAAAAAAACTACTTATGTGATTACTAGCTAATAGGTACATAAATAGGTAGTTATAGGTTAGTCTCGTTCACTCGACTGTGCCATGCGCGAGTTCGAACTCGCCTCGTATTCAGACCCACACACCTGAATCGAGGTACAATTAGACGCTGATAAACAATACTGTGTCAAGCCACACGTGGAGTACGTGATTTGAGAAAATGGCATCTAAAGATGTCAAGCTTATTCTTTGTATCTTTCTTTGAAGAAGTATATGTCCATCTTTTCTTTTCAATTTTGATAAACGATATAATGAATTAAAAGAGGGTACAAGATTTTTATATATATGACATGATTATACATTGCAAAATTAGAACATATTTTATTATTCGAAACATTCATTTTTTTTAAATATTTATTTGGTATAGGTGACTTGTACATTTTTTTGAATAATGTTAAATACAATATCAGATCTAATCAAAATATGTTATATTCAAGTAGACTTTTACAGGCACTTTTGAATCGCCAATACAGAAACAAAAAAATTATTTAATGAATTTACCACCGGTTTGAAATGTAGTTTCTACCGAGAAGAACCGGCAAGAAACTCGATAGTTAGTCTAAAAAAGTTTAAAAAATATATTAAATACCCTGTGTGAAACCAGCTTATACTAAATCCAAGCATCATTATCATCCATATAATCTTGAACAGAATAATATGCTTTAGCTAATAAGTATTTAAGATTTAATTATAAAAACAAATACTTTGCCCCGAGAAGGTAACATATCAATATCCTGAATTCGACTTGTAGTAAGTTGACGCATTATCGTTAATCAGCGTCCTCGTAAGTATAAGCGGGTACTCACTCGTCGGACTGGTAGCGCAGCGGCGCGGGCGCGGGCGCGGAGGGCAGCAGCAGCTGCGTGTCGGGCGAGCAGGCGCGCGCGAACGCGGCCGCCGCCTCCACCGCCGCCTCCTCGTCGCAGAGCGACGTGTCGTCCTCCGCTGTGACGAAACCGTACCTTTTATTATTATAGCTAAGACTTTTAATGAAGACATACGTGATTTAGTTAAATTATTTTGATTTTAAATCCAGTTATTTGAATATATCCTTTGTCAGAAAAAAAATATTTTAAAAAATCTGTTAAGAAAATTAAGTACGAATTGAGAAGCTACAGTTTAAAATGCATTTAAAAATATATTGGTAGTTTTTTGCTCTTTTAAATTGAAACAAATCGCATAAGTCAATAAATAACAAAAAACAATCTAACGTCTATAGTTTTGGGCCTGCGTATCAAAAGTTGAATTTTAAATTTCTGCAATAAATTCATTTGGAAAAAACGTAATACAAATAAACAAATAGAAAACACCGCCGATTTAATTTATTTTTTTGTTTACGGAAGACCAAAAAAAATATATAAGCTTATATATTTCTGAGGACTAAAAACAATTTAATATATATTAGAAGAGAAAAACATAATTGTTTATACATTTTTGTCTGTCGGCGCCCGCGTGTGTTGTATACACAAAACAATCCTGAACACGGACACTACAAAGAAATGAAAACAAAAATATTTATTTCCGTTCAAAGTAGGTTAAAAACATTTGGGTTTGGCATAAATACGGTTACCTCGGCACAAGATAATTAAAGGGAAAATGGAATATCGTTTAAATTACGAAAAGGAAAAACGAACGTTTAATTCAAGCCTTGGTTTAAAATCATAACATTCACTTTTGGTTTTCAAAAATTGAATGTAATCGGACAATCAATCTAGCGCACGGTTAAAAAGCGAACTACCGCGTTTAAGTAACCTAAAAACGTATTGTTTTCTATTGTTTAAATATAATTGTAATAATATTATTTACAAGACATAAATGCATGCTGGTGCTTCCAGTCTTTAACGGTTGAGTCGAACTCGGTTATTCGCTCACCTATGCCCTGGCCAACCTTGGCCCAGTACTGGATATTAAGCCTAGGCCTTAATTATCATTCTAGACTTTAAGCAAGGCCAACGCGGGTGTGGAGTCCTGGGCCAAGCTTGACAAGGGTTAGCACAAGCTTGAACCGATACTGGGCCCATCGTCTTATCTAATCATAAGAACTGAAATATTTATAATTCATTAATTAAAACGTAATAGATGGCAGTCATTTAAGAAATATGTTTTTTTTTTTTACATAAACATTTCTTTAACGCAAACCCAATTGTTTGAACAGTGTTGCAAAATTCTAAGTAATATGAACATGACGATTACGTTTGCGTTATTTATAGGAAAACTTGTACATTAAAAAGTGTACAAAATAAATTTTACAAGTGCTTTTACATTCTTTTCATGATCATGTTAATCAGTACTACGTGTACGTTAACTTATACTTGGATTACACCGAAAAAATGTAGATACCGTGTGTATATAAAATAGACACTAGTTTGACACAAATTCTGCAATGCGTCATTATTATCTCATACGAAATATTATCACTGTTTACAACTTGATCTTTTGATAACGTTGGGCTGCGTCATTTGAACTACATAAATAAGTTACACCTTACAAGTTATATAGGTATTATAATTATGTATCGTTTGTATTTATTTATGTATTAGTTTATGGTTACTGTTTCGCTCTTATGAGTCGTAGCGTGATGTAATATAGCCTTCCTCAATAAATAAACTATGTTTCACAAAAATAATTTCTCAATTCGAACCAGTAATTCCTGAGATTAGCGCGTTCAAACAAACAAACTCTTCAGCTTAATAATATTAGTATAGATAGTATGAAAAATTGTAGGAACTATTAATTCAGAGATTTTGTATCAGAGACTGTGTTAAATGTTATATAAAAAGTCAGTAAGCCTACGTCGAATATCCCTCATTATTAATTTAAAAAATTAAGCACGTTAATAATATTATAATAGGTTCTAAAAATTACATAGATAATTTATTTTATTAGTGACACGAAAACGCTGGTTATATTACTGATTTGCTAGTTACTAGCTCTGTATAACATACATACGAACGCAAAGTGCTGCCATCTCTTATTGCGTTGTATTCCCAAATTAAACTCATATGTTATGTGTAGTTTTACTTCTTAATATAAAAATACAGCTCTTTTGATTTTATAATCCAAATCTGTATCAACGTAGATCAAATACCAATTTCACACATGCGATAATTCTGACCGAAAACACAAAATGGGCTTATTTATTTTTTTTACAAAAAAATAGTGATACATCCATGTCAAATACGTTTTTCTTAGATTCAAAATGGCCTTACATTTATTTTTCGTTATGCCATTGATGGCAGATGACAAATGGCGATGAAAAAATATTTGGGATAGAACATGAACAGTTTTTGTAACAATCTTACTTAGACCGTTTTTGCTTTCGATGCCTCAATTAAGCCGTTATTTTTATTTCCGCGTGTTTCACAAACATCTTTTATTATATATGGTTATTATACTCTGTGATATGTTATCTTATCTGTGCGCCAAAACTGTCTACTAAAACAATAAAAAAACACTACAAAGAATATGAAACCACACGTAATTTACAAATACCAACACACCTACATATCTATTTTTATATCAATTATTTAGTTTTTTTAGGAATAACTGATATAGTGGTTAGTTAACTATTTTTTTGTGTCAGTGGTCGTCGAGGTTACTGCTTGCGACACACATTTGAGTTAACAATAAAAAAAATGTTTTTTTTTTTTTAATATCTTGAATAATACAATCAGACATGGTCTAGAAAATGAGACAGTTTAACAATTGACTGGTAATAATTATTATTCATATTAACTGTCGATATTGATTATATTTTCAAAAAGACTCAATAAATCTTTTAACGAAATACATAATACGTTATATAATAAACATATTACTTACGATCATATTCAAAAGCTGGATTTATCATTTCTAAACAGAAAAACTAAACAACATCACGTTTAGAAACACATAATCAAAACTTTTAAAACTTAGTGATATTCCATAATTAACAGTACAAAGTAATTTTTATTATAATTAATTAATTAAAAAACATTCAAAAACAAAAATTAAAACATTTTTTATAAACATATTTTAGACGTTAAATTGTTTCATTAAACTGAGCTAACCATAGAATGCAGATAAGGAAGAAATTTAGATGTTTGTCAAATTATGTCGAGAAGATAAAATGTCGCTGATGACTCGTAAAAAAAATGATCCAGTAAGAAATACTTTTGCACTGGGCCGTTTAACGCTTATTTTCAGTAATTATTGAAATATAATAGTATTCATAAAATAATTGCGCCTAAAAGTAATTTGTTATTGAACTGTTGTTCCAGTTTAAAGCTTAACGTAGCTTTTAACTGGAACTGGAACATATTATGCTAGTGTAATTACGATGCATTTGCTAGGAAGCAATAAAATTAATTAAATTTTATTTTCTAAATATTAACATATTTAAATTCTTGATGTAAAATCATCAATAGAATAAGATTACAATTTTAAACTATTTTTTGGCTGTATGGATTATTTCGTTGGCGTTCTGGCATCTTTCGCGCCAAAAGGCAAAACGAAGGCGTCATAATGCGTATATTAATCTTTACGGGGAAATTATTACGAGTTAATTGTTTAAAAGTTTTATAAATCTTGCAGAAAACGATTAAGGTAAGGATTAATGCCTGGATTAATTTCTTTAGAATATATAGTTAAGCTATCGTTATCGTTTATGACATGTAAATTGAAATATGCCTAGTACTGACATGTGAAAGGAAATTTAAAATAAACTTCTCGTTCCAAACATTCAAGAAATCATCATTTTATTACTTCAAAGTATAAAAATTCAATATATTAGTGTTGTAAAGTTTTATTTAAATCATTATCTTCCAGTGTAAAAAGATATATTAAGTAGGAATATGTTTTAAAGTTTTACTGAACTGACTTGTTTACACTTGTTTTAATATATTTGGCATTGTCTTTAGTTCCAACCATACAACAGACCAGCTATGTTAGTTTATATTTGATAGATTAGAAAAAAATAATGCGATGCTTAAAAAATGTAGGCACGTATATTTTATACATTACCCATATGTGAAATTTCATAACATACTTTGAATCTGTGTCAATTTTCAAGTATGTATAATAAAAAATATTTTTTATTTACTTAGTGGCTTGATTATCTTTGATATCAAAGCCGCACTTATAAAGTAAAGATTAAGAAAATCATTACTTATGAGATCAAAACAAATATTTAATGAATACTTTTAATTTTGTAGGTTATCATTAATCGATAGTAAAAACTCATTACTAACATATTTTTTGTCGATAAGGTTAAGTACGCGAATACAATCCATGAGTACTTGGAAATATGAATACTCGACGTTTTCATGAGATTAATAATATCTTTGATCCACGATAAGGCAGAAAAATAAAAATAAAATATGATGTAAACACCACTTGACTTCTCTGTATTTTTTTCAAAGAGGCAGTACAACTTAACTTTACTACCGTCCTAAATACACTATATGGATGCTAATAAGCAATAATGTGTCATCCCACAAAAAGTCAACTTTGGAGATTTTGATGTATTTTAATACTGCATCAGCTATTTAACATTATTCGAAAAAAATTCAAGAGATATCAACTAAATAAGTACGGAAAAAAGTTTCTTAATTTATTGTTTCGATTTCCAAGTGCGTTCCATATTTGCAATTTATACAATAATTGCGACTATTTGAAAAACTTACTATTAGGTAATATAATTAATATATCAATCTGCTTTTAAATTATTATATCTTTTATCAATAAAGAAAAGAAAACATGGATATATACTTCTTTAAACATATTTGTTAAGAATAGGTCTGACATCTTTAGACGCCATTTTTTCAAAATGAAGTCCGTGTGGATTCATATAAGAATTCTACATCTAATTCTTTTGATTAATGCAATGTTAATGGGACTTATGTACACGTGACTTAGAGAGTTGCCTAGCAACTGGTTGTTGATGTCAAAAGGGCATGGCGATATTATAACAAGAGTTGGAAAATAACGACGTGGACTATGAATAATGTCTTATTGTTTTTAACTTTTGGACTCTACAAAACTTATATAAAATCGAAATTAACTCAGAAATGTTAAAACCGAGTTTTATCGAAATCTGAAAATCTAAAATTTTCACCATTATATTTCCTTTATTGTAAGGAAATAAAAAGACACATACAGATCTTCATCATACATATATATACATATTGTTGTATATAAAGTTTATTTAATTTCTAATACGTTTAACTATTATAATTACCACCTAACAAACATTACTTCAGAGAAATTAACGTGTATTACAATTTTTTTTTTAACCAAAAATGTGGAGCTTCGTCATTAAGTTCGTATCGCAGTTTTAATGTAATCTTTATAAGGTACCTATTATCTATTCTAAGGCGATTTCTTAAAATTCTAATTCAAGTAAGCCGAGTAAGATATCAGCAATACAAAGACATACTTTATAATGTATATATGCATTATTTTAACACGGTATTCGCAATGGCATAAAGTCAAATTACTTACCAGTAGGTCGCACTTTCATTTCGATATGAACATTCGGTAAAGGTGTAACTGGTAACGCCATATTGTCACAAAATCACAATATATTTTACACAGCACAATTTTTTCAACAGTACTGTGCGAACGAAGACGATCGATAACACTGAATGCGTCAATATTCGATAAGCTGGTATATTTGTATCTGTGATAAGCTTCGGACATATAAATCTGATAACTTAGAACTGTGTCATCGCAATTATTTTATACGTCTCGAACAAAGATTTGCGAATGACTTTGTACGTTAATTTGATAATGTCCTTAAAAACCTTACGCAGGGCCTATATTTTATATCTATTCTATTATAGACATTCAAAGAATACAGTTTATTTCATAACTAATTGAGAGAAAACATTTCATTAAAATAATTACAATATTATTATTTGGCTTAAATTGACTAAATTTTACTCATACGAAATTACAACGATAATTTTTTTGGATGATTCCGTTTATCCACCCAAAAGTATTAGGGTGGATAAAAGGAATTAACCTTATTTTTTTCCATTTAAATCATTTGGACTTATTTCAGCATTAAGTTTACGCGTGTACGTCATATACCTCAAACGACAAAGAAATGGTTAGCTTTCGAATATCGCAATTGACTGGATAATATTTTTTGCCTTTTTAATTTTGTACAAATAATATTTTAATAACACGAGTGCTTCATATGTAGATTATAGATTTTTGCTTTTTTATTTATAAACAATGAAGACGTTTTTCAAACATCAATATATACCGACTAAAATCAAATATATAATTTAAACTAAGAGATAATGTGTAGATAATCTAAATAAATAGGCCACAGATATGACTTCGTTTGAAATCAGTAGAGCGATGATTTTTTTTCATATGAAATAAATGACGCATTATTTTCTGTGCAAAAAATTCTTGACTTCATTCCAAAACTATAAGAAATATCAAAAATACTTTAAGGACTCTCGGGGCTACTTTAATGAAAATTGTAATTTAATCATTGAAAAATTAATTTTACTGACAAGGAATTAGAAGAAAAGTCATCGTTTTGGATTTGGCCTTTCATTATATATTTCTAGATCTAAATAATATGTTAAACAATATATCTAGGTTTCTGGCCGATATACTTGTTTACATCACGTGATTGATGCTAATAAGCAATAATGAGTCAACCCACAAAAACTCAAATATTTTTCAAGTCATCTAAACTAAATGAGTAGGAAAACAGTTTCTTAATTAAATGTTTTGAATATTGCAGTGTGTTCAATATTCTGTAATATGTAATAATATAATCTATTTGAAAAAAGTATAATTAAATAAAACTTTTTATTATACCAATCTGCTTTTAATTAATTATAACTTTTATCAAAATAGAAAAAAGCTTTGAAATCTTTAGACGACATTTTCTCTAAATGAATTCCGTGTGGTTTGACACTGTATTACTTATCAGCGTCCAATTATATGTAGGTGAATTCAACAAAGTTAAAATGTCTAAATACAAGCTGGAATCCGAATTCGCGCATAGTACAGATGAGTAAACAAGTCTTAAAAAACATTTACTGCCTTGCTATGAAAGTTGAAATAAAACTATGGTCTAACAAGTGCCTAGAGTAGTGAAACTCAACCATGAATGAACCAAGAAAGAAGCTCTCGTTGGGTTTCAGAATGAACATCCATCTTTAGGGTGTCGTCTACTAGTTACATCGCGCTTCGGCTAGGGCCGTCTTCCATGTGGAGGAATATGATATATGCAGTTGACGGAAGTGATGGCCTCACGCGCGTAAGTGGACCTTGAGCCAAATCGTGTTTCGTCCGTAGAGGTATGACAGTGTGTGTAATTTTATATTAATATGCAATCTACTTTTTAAATACCATTAGTATCGATTTACTTATAGATAAATTAATTATAAAATGTCATCGAAATACTTTCGAAAATTCGTATGGCTGAAGTTTTTTTAGCGATTGTAATTGATTTGTCATTAAGTCGCTGTAAATACCGAGGCATCGTTATTCCGGCCTCCTAGCCCCACCAACGCTTGGGGCAGAACAAATAGGGCGCGCCCTCGGGCCGTGGGTGAGTGAGATAGGAGTAACACGCCGTTTTCATACGGCCCCGAGGCGGACGGCAGCCGGGATGGCCTCGAACTGGCGTACGCGAGGGGTGTGGGAAGGGCTAGACCACACTATGCCCCCCCGAGAGGAGCTTCGTCAGCTACGATGTGGGGGATGCGCATGCGCAAACGATCCCGTGACCTCTCCACTTCCGTGCTGAGGAAGGCCATCGCAAGGGTTTTAGTGGGTATAAATCTGCACATAACCCGATTTCCCCCGCAGGAATCGGGTATCTTTTCGAAGATTTTCCCTGCGTAAAGAAAAAGGACTGTGTATGTGGTATCGCTCACCGCGGTCGGCCTCGTGCGGGTTGTGAATGATGCGGATGCGGCGCTCGGGCGCGTCGTCGGCGCGCAGCCGCCAGCGCGCCGCGTCGGCCTCGTGCGGCGCGCGCGGGAAGTACAGCGGCGCCAGCGCGAGCAGCGGCGCCAGCTCGGCGCCCAGCGCGCTGCTCAGCACCACCTGCGCCGGCAGGCTGTGCGCCTCCAGGTGCCGCCGCACGGTGCCTGCGGGAGTGGCGGACTGATCTGCGTGTGCTTGGTGCATCCGGCTCGAAGGACCATTTTAATCGGGTATAAGTCGAGCTTGTGGGAACACCGGGGTTATCTATGTGTCGCTGATTCATATCTGGCTCAAATAACCACTTTTGTCGTAAGCCGACACTTGAATATTGATTAAATAAGAATAACGACTTTTCTAATTTGGATGCTCATCAGCAATAAAGTACAATTTCGCAATACGTAATTTTCTCATATATTTGAAAAACTTATTATTAGAATAAAAAAAATTATAGCAATCTGATTTTATTCCATTATACATGAAATCATCATCATCATCATCAAATCAAAATCAAAATATAAAAAAGAGGAAAACAGACTTCTAAAAACAAAATTAGTACCACTAGGTTTGACATCTTTAGACGCCATTTTCTTAAAATGAAGTCCATGTTGCTTGACATTGTTTTGCTTATCAGCATCCATCTATGTGTCGGTCTTGCATATCTAGCTCGAAGGACCGATTTGTTGTAAGTTGACAGTTTAATATTGTTCATATTTAATATAACGGGTCTTATCGCAATAACTAATGGTAGTAATACCTTTTTATTGCCCGACGTTTCGACGAAGTTTCATTCGTCGTGGTCACGAGCCGACTTCTATTCTTATCGCGATATATTAAATATGAATAGTACAAATCGCGAAAGTCTAAAATATATAAGTTTAATATTGGTTAAATAATGATAAAGCCTTCTTATTGAAAAAAATAAATAATGCAGAAAAAAAAAGAAATTTTAGTAAGTCATCCTAACATGGATTTTTTTTATTTAGATAAAAAATCAATTTTAGATCAGTTATTAGTTTTAATTAAATATTTAAGGACCACACAATGTCGTCACGATATTCCTGTGTATATTAAGCTCAACTAGATATTCACTACATTAATTATAACGGTAATAATTTTAAAAATAAATTAAAACATTAATATAGAATGTCAGAGACGTTAATTAAGCATTTCGGTGCAATACGTTGTTAAAAATAAGAATCCAATCTTTTAGACAATGCGCAAATCATTCGCACAATTTTCTGATTATTAAAACAAATATTTTAATAAATATTTATATTTGTATTTTTTATTTACATGCATGCATTTTAAGATAAATTCATATCTAATATTCCTGGGTTAAATAGTCCAAAACTAAACTCACGTAACGCAACATGTGCAGCGACATCTGGTGGGAAGTTTCTTCGCGGCGTGCTTATTACGCACAACGCTAGCGTACGGACACCCATTTCACGTGCACAATGGAGTACGTTTCTGAAATAGGAAAAGATACCAAAAAAAATTGGTTTCACGATTGGATAAATAGATGTCGCTACTTAACACTAATAATACAGCTTTTGGCTGTGCGCCTGTATCGGGTTTAGATTTGTCGAAAAAGAAATTAGAAATTAATTGTATTAATGAAACGACGTTATTAGCTTTTTAAAATTATTGAACTTCTGATGTTTAAAATATTAGTGTAGATTACATTAGTGTGTACAGTATCCGACATTTATTCCCCTAATTCACTTAAAGTATCTCATGAACGTAGACAGATGACAGAAAAAAGATACTAAGAGTAAAAAGTACAGTGAGTGAGAGAATCGGAAGCCTATCTATTCCCCTCCCCGTTTCCTTTCCTCATTTCCTATTCCCTTTCATCCTTTATGCCTTTTAAAACTGGAAATGTATTTGTGGCTTCACTGGTGCTTAAATGTCCATTGGCGGCGGTGATGACTTAACATTAGATGCCCCTCCTGCTCGTTAGCCGGCCTTTTTTCACCCCTGACTCAAAAAGAGGGGTGTAATTTGATGCGGTTTTTTTGTTTGATAGTAATATCAGCTATAATTTATGAAGATCTGTTCAGACGTTTCAATGTTTTTATTTTACTTAAGTTCTTTTTTAGTTGTTGAAAGGATTTGACCAAATTCCATTGGTCTAATCGACTCGAACTTTACTATACTGTGAATGATATCGAAATATAATAATTGCGTTAGCTTGACCGTATTTTGTAACATCATCTGGAATCAGCTGAATATACAACTTCGTTAACTTACATTAGAAGTATCGTGTTGGGATCGTTAAAATAGTCTCAATTAGTAGATTGGCGAAAATTTTTTAAAATTTTCAATTTTATATTATTATATGTAAAAAGGCCTCGACTTACTTGTAGCAATTGTGTAGAGAGCTCTCCGCCGCTGTGTGATATTTGGCCACGTATCGCGGGCTCACTGTGTGTATGATGTGTCTACAGTGGAGATTGAACCCTCCCGTTACCACTACTTCTCCCGTCCGACACTCTGGAAAGGGGAAATGGAAAAATTGAGGCAACAATTGTGTTTTTTTAGTGTGACCAGTTTGCTTATTAGGAATGATTATGTATTATTATTATTTCCTTTTAGATTTATTTTTAGCACCGCTGAGTTTAAGCTTAAATTCACCTCGAGCTCGGGGGTGAAGGAAAACATCTGATACATGTATATCCTCCAAACCGCATTGGAGCAGTGGTGGATTAAGCCAAAAAACCTACTTCTTGACAGAAGAGAAGGCCTTTGCCCAACAGGGATATTTACAGGCTGTTACTTAACTTTAGTTTAAATTTATTTTAAATGTATCTGTTGTCTATATTCCGTAAACACGAGGCATGAGGTTTTTCAACATCTTAAATCACTGAACGAGTTGTGTTGAAATTGCACACGTAGTAGATAGTTGTTATCATGTAGGCATCCGTTAAGAAAGGATTTTTCAAAGTCACTCCCTATGGAGATGAAACGAGCGTCTAAACTTGGTACGGAGAAATCAAAATTAACACAAGCTATTATGATAAAAAGCTAAAGAGCTTGTTTGCTTTTGTTAACTTGCCAATATCAGAATCTATCAGTCCCGTTTAAAAAACTATTTATTGAAAAAAATTATACATATTTAGGTGTTACGTTACGGCCTAAAAGAGTGCAGCAGCACCATAAATACGGGTATAATTGTAAAACAGAGCAATACAATTTTGCTCTAAATATAAATTATTGAATAAAGGCCCTAAACCAAACCAGCTCCAGATTGAGAACCGAAACAGAAAAATTGTGTTATATTTAATTTGCTTTATTTTTAATAATTTAAATATTGATTTCACTATAATGAGTGACTGTGAATGTGTTTGTTAATTACCCTATTTATTGTGTGTATGAGTTTTTAACTTTGGTGTCCTACTGGCTACTTATATCGAAATCAACTGACTATTGACTTTTTATTGACTTTTACTGACATTGAAATGAAGTAGGCTATTTAGTACAAAATTAAAAAATCAACTATCAGAATATAGAATGATTTGATAGCGATAATTCAGTGTAATTAGCCCCTTGTTTATCAACAGCGACAAGCCTTGTATTACAAGCGTTTCCTCTTATAAATTAGTGCAATTTAACGAAAATGCGTTTATGAAAATACATGTGTAAATTGCAATTACGATACAAGCGATATCTCTTGTAATACAACTTATAAGTGCATTTTCACACCAACGTTTGGATGCTGATTAGCAATAACGTGTCAACCCACAAAAAGTCGACACATTGATGTATTGTGATAATGCGTCATGTATTTAACATAATTAAAAAAAAATTCAAGTTATCTAAGCTAAATAAGTACGGAAATAAGTTTCTTAATTTAATGTTTCGAATATTGAAGTGTGCTTAATATTCTTCAATACGCAATAATCTAATATATTTAAAAAACTTATTATTAGATAAATTTATTATACCAATCTGCATTTAATTTATCATACTTTTTATCAAAATAGTAAAGAGAAGATACGTCTTCAAATAAATGTGTTAAAAATAGCTTTGACATCTTTAGACGCCATTTTTCTTTAAATGAATTTCACGTAGCTTGACACAGTATTGCTTATCAGAATACATTTGTCGTTTTAATTATCGCCTTTGTAGCTTGTAACATGCTATAAAAATCTTAGAGGCAGTTGGTGTAAAAGGTTAGATATACTTAACGTGTCTGTTGTGTCTGTTGCATAAAGGTTTTCGGTAGGGATGAGTTCAAACGACTTAAATACTAATTTTTTTTCAGTCTGTTAGCTTTTGATCTTTAGATAATTTATCGGTTAAATAGACAAAAAATATTTATATTGTATCCAATTAGTTAAGGCTTGTAAGTATTCCAATCTTTGTATGGTATTATTTGCGGTTAGAAAAATAACAAAGTCAATGAAGAATGAAATTATTTCCCAAATCCGGATATATAAGTAGATAGGTTTATTAAATATGTTATCTAATAATAAGTTTTTAAATATTTGATATTATTTTATAAATTGCAAAATATGAATCGCATCTGAAATTCGAAACACTTTTTTCCATACTTATTTAGTTTAGATGACTTGAATTTTTTTTGAATAATGTTATATATGTAGATAACGTAGCATCAAAATACATCAATATCTACAAATTTGACTTTCTGTGGGTTGACACATTATTGCTTATCAGCATCCATTTATAAGTCTTTTTCTTAATCCTAATCTCATGCGACAATCTAATGTCTCATACCTAAAGATCTGGTAATGATTTCCTCCTTCAAGTCTGGCCCCGCTCCTTGCATTATACGCTCGCTAACTAAATTGCATTCCGACAGCGTCTCGTCGCTTGTGTTCGTGATAGCGTCCACTTCTAACGTTGATATATCGCCTTGCCTGAAATAAAGTAAACGGTTTTATGTACCTTTGTTACTTTATAGTACACATACCATCCCCTAATGAATTATTTAGAAAGTATTATACGGCGTCTTTGTACTTTTTATGTAAAAAAATAGCTGGCAAACGAGCAGGGCACGTAATGTTCACCGCCGCCCATGGACTTTTTCAGTATCAAAGTAGTCACAAATGCATCGCCAGCTTTAAGAGGGAAAGGGAATAGGAAATAAGGAAAGTAATTGGGGAAGGAGATGCCTGCCTATCTTTCCTTCCCGCACTCTCGCTCACCGAATTAAACGTACCAATATTATTAGTAGTGATGTGCCGGATCGTTAAACATATCCGAAGATACGGATCCGAATACGGATATTTGGTTTCAACATCCGCGTATACGAATCTTAACTTTCCTATTTAAAAACTTACTACTAACTTACTTTGTTGCTGGAAACGATAGTTGACGTCACTTGACTCTGCGGTAGGCAAAACATATTACGACTTGCAATGCATGGGTCTTTCTTTTGTTTTGTTATAATTTATTACGACATTGGGCATAAGCATCTATAAAATTATATTTTAAAATATTTATTTTAATTGAATAGATGAAATATAAAAAAGATACCCTAGTACTAGTAGTAGACAAGTAACGAATTCGGATCTTTCTTTCCCTCGAATATCCGCGAATACGGATACGGATATCCGGCACATCACTAATTATTAGCCACTTCAAGCCGATCTTAATTGCTCGTGAGATCCTGCCTCGGTTGAGCCAGCCCGTATTCAAACTGTAGTCAGTGGCTACAACTCGTATATTATTCAATTAAATAGTATTTTTTATAATATGTTAGATACATATTATAAAAAAATAGATTATTATAGAAATAAAGGACCTAACGCTTATAAAGAAAAAAAAATGTAAGAAAAGAAAATGAACTGAATACAAAACATATATTTTTTTTGTTTCGGATTTCCTGAAAGGTTCTTAATTTACGACATCACGATGTTTGAAGGCGCAAAATAGTCAATAATTACACTCGAACAAAGATGAAAAGGCCACCTCTTTTTACAATTAAAGTATTTAATAGCACTTTTTAATAGTACACTTGGCTCATGAAATTTTATCCTGAAATTGTTATTTAAAGGCACACGTGCAACTTTTGTGTTAAAATTAAAAGCTATTGAGGCAATAATGAAGAAATAAAATTTGGTACAAATTCCTCTTAATTCGACTATTGGAATTAAGCTGTAGAATAATTCATTATTACTGTGGCTCGAATTTTTCGGCATTTAACGTTTACGTCGGTATATAGATGGTAGAGAAAATAACGTTAAAGAACGTATAAAAAAAATTGGATTTAGGATACGGGAATTTTGAAATTGGTCTTTTCGTCTTTGATCCACACCTGCAACGATATTTAGAACCATCAAACTAGCAGATTTTATCATCGTCTGTCCAAAATTATTGTCAAATTAGTTCGTTGTGTGTACTGCAACTGCCCTCGATATATACCTTTTAGAAGTATAATAAGCTACCTAATTTTTTATAGTGCATTATCGATGTGTAAGAATTGGTAATAATTTTTCGTAGTTCAATTCAAGATTTAAACATACATAAAACGCGTGTTAATCAAAATCCGCACTACAAATCCGCATTGGACAGTTGTAAGTTTATCATGCTTTTAACGGAGGATAGTTATGTATAAACATACACTTAAGTGAGTTTAATAGATGTCTAAAGTTTATTTCAGCTGTCAATTGTTACATGTGACATTTTAAGAATAACTTTTTCATGATTTTATTGCAGTCACCCAATTTAGACAAAACTTTATAGCAACGTTTAATTTTTAAACACTGTTCAGTTAAACACGTGTTAAACATAGTATTTTATATTTTGTGTCGTGGCAGTATATATTTACCAAATAGCAAGACGTTGGTTGATCTCATCGTCGTAAGGGAACAGGGGGTAGGCGTGTAGCGGCGGCGCCTTGCCCGTGTAGTCCGTGAACGGCGCGGGCGCAGTCTGCGACCAGCGCGCCACGGCCACCCCGCCGGCAGTCGCCGGCGCACGCATCACGCTATTATCTGGAAATAAATGATACTCGTCTATATAAACCAAATAAAAAAAAAAAACAAGATGTTTTTAGTTCGTAGCATGTATTTTTTAGAATGTTTTTTAATTCAGAACTCCCCCATTTTTAAATTTTAAAATCGGTAGTTTGGATTTAAAATCGAAATAACTGGTATATAGTGTGTCATCCACGAAAACGAAATTGCGTATTTTGCTATTGAAGTCGTTTACTTTATTAAGAAAAAACTTAATTATTATTTTACTGGCATATATACATAAAATATAGCCTTATGATCATCTGAACAAGGGTCGCCAAGTAATTTCATTTGGGATCCGTTTTTCAAAACATCCTGGTGAAGGCCCTTGGGCAACAAAGGGAGAAATAATTTTGTATTGATAGTATTATATTTTATTTTTTATTACGAATTCAAGAAATAAAATTCTACGGCTACAGTTGTACACGTATTATAGATATAAATGTGATGAAAAACTAAATTTGTATTTTTTTTCTTTATTTATTTTCTTCGAAATCTCTATCATGTACAGGCCTCGAAGCAGTAGCTCTGGATATCCATCGTCTAAATCCGGCCCTGGACACGGGTAACTATAGTATAGTCTTATTTAAATTTAATCTATAATTTTGAAAGAGTTTTCATGCAACTGTGTCATAAGTACGAAGTAAACACCATGTGAAAACAGTGAAATAACGTTCCTTCTATAATTTGCATGACTAAAGTACTCTGCTATATGCAAGGCCGTACACGAACTTATCTGAATTATTTATATACGATTAGGCCATGTGGGAATTGGGCTTTACCTTACGAATGGCATGGGTTGTTTTTCCTTGTGGATTTTTTAGTTTTTTTACGTTTAAAGTAATTTATTATTAAATACTAGCCATACTTGGAAGCCTTTTGCTGTGTGATATTAATTACAAATGCTTTTTTAAGTAATTTGCCACAACTTTGTATTTCGTAAGTGCAAAAAATAAGTTGATATAGTGTTAACGCAATTGGATTACCCAGCATAAGATACAAATGAATTTGATTTTTTTCGTTCTATCATATGTATATAGGTACACAATAAAGTAGTTGAAATTGATGCAAGAGGCAAAGTTGATATTTCGCGAGTAATTTAGAAGGAAGTAAAAACATGAAAATTCCGTTGAAAAATTTAAGTACTTTAAGGTATACTAAGTGAATAAGTTCAATAAGAAATGGTCAATCTAACGAAACAATAAAACGATTTCTCAACAAAAGATTTTTGAACATCGCATTTTCATTGTATAGAAGTGGGTCAAGTTTGTCTTGCCCTGTTAATTTTAAAGTATCTTTGGTCCTATCATTATTTCACATACATAAAAATGGTATTTACTCGAAAGAAATTGTAATTATAAGTATTTTAATTATATACATGACTAGCAGTTCCTGGCAGCTTCACCGGAGTATATTTTGGAATTTGATGGAAGCTATTCAGAAAACTTATAAAACACTACGCTTACCCATGTTTGGGGTGAAATATCGAAAAACATTTTCTTAGTGGATGCTTACAATACAAAAGCCACCTACTGCCAAAATTTCAAGTTTGTATCTCCAGCGGTTTGATTCTGCATTAATGAATCAGTCAGTCAGTCAGTCAGTCAGGACAAGTGGGTATACCTATATGTACAGATAATATCAGTGTTACGCGGACCATTCATGTTGAAGCAGTCACAATGACAATCTTAGATATATTTTTAAAAGGGGATAAACGATCAGTTCCACACTTCCATCTAATGTTAACTGACTTATCGCCAATACACATCCGCGCTATGACGGGTGTTGTAGGATCGTTGCCGGCCTTTAGGGGAAAGGTTTCTCGTAAATTCAGATCTCCACAGACTATCATTTGGCCGATAGTGTAGATGAGTTTTTGATCACCATGACTTATCACACGATTAGTCATTTCGTCTGTCAAAGTGATCAAAGTGATAATTATATAAAATGAGAATAGATAAAATAATTGTATACGTAAAAAATATAACATATAGTTTATTTTTAATTACTTTACTTAGCCACATATAAGAGTTAGATAATAAATTATCGATGGAATGATTGAACTGAATCATTTTTTATAATGCGAAATTATAATAAAAAGAAATTGTTCGAAAATTCGGGGTATCATTACCAAATAAAGACAAGTTAAGAAAAATAGACTATAGTTCAAACAGATCTCATGTTGTAATCGAAGACAAACGATCGCAGCGTTTACTGTTAGTTGTGGAAGAGTTCCTTTATTCCTCTTCGTAAGATCCTAATATAATTATTATATCGTAAAATTTCCTTGAAAATATGCATTTAAATTGCGAAAACCCCATCTAAATCAGATTATTATTTTTTTGAGAATATCGCAGACAAACAAAATTACCACATACGTCTAACAGGTCGAATACAGAACCTTCTTTTTTTGAAGTCGGATAAAAATTATCGCAATAACTTATTTGAAATACTCGTATCGTCTCTAAGATACATGTTGCAAATACTTTGGTTTTGATTGGTTGTCTTTCTTAAGAATTTACCGATGCGATTCTGAGAATATAAAAGCATTATTTATTAGACATTCTACGTAATGCATACTCGATAGGCATATAATTATGGGGACAACAAAGAGAGACTTTATTTGCAGAAGAATACTTATCGAGAAATAGCATTTATAATTTAGAAGTTCATAAGAAGGCTAAATAATTAAAAATTGACCTTAATATATGATAACACAAGTCTACTAGCTTAACATTTTTAATGACGTTTGTAATGTTTTTTAAAATAATGGAATAGTTACTTTGGGCTAATAATGCCTATAGCTTTCATCGATAAATGGGCTATCTAACACTGAAAGAATTTTTTAAATCGGACCCATAGTTCTTGAGATTAGCGCGTTCAAGCAAACAATCAAACAAACTCTTCAGCTTTATAATATTTGTATAGATTTATCTGACTTTATTCGGGCTGTTGACTGACAATATACTTGAGGTTGGCTCGACCTTC
The DNA here is from genome assembly GCA_037950945.1 of Hypolimnas misippus. Taxonomy (NCBI): domain Eukaryota; kingdom Metazoa; phylum Arthropoda; class Insecta; order Lepidoptera; family Nymphalidae; genus Hypolimnas; species Hypolimnas misippus. The sequence goes on from JBBEEQ010000023.1 coordinate 13,653,320, forward strand.
TCACACTCACAGAAGATCAGCGTGTAGTAGCTAACATAGCTGCGTTTTGTACGGTGAGTGAGAGAGTCGAAAGCCTAGCCCTTTCCTCCATTCGTTTCCTTACGCCCTATTCCCTTTCAACCGTCATTCCTTTTAAAGCTGGAAACGCATTTGTGGCTCTTCTGGTGCTGCAAATATCCATCGGCGACGGTGATCACTTTACATCATGTATCCTACCTGCATAGTTGGTCTGCTATTTTTATGTAAAAAAAATAAATCTACGTGGATAAAATTACAGGTTGAAGCCAATATAACTTAACAGACCTGAAAGGGATATTATTTTTCAACTTTCTCGTAAAACGTTTCGCAATGAAAACGTGACCGTCTTTTTTAAAGTTAGAAACAATTGTGCAAGTTAAAATTATCTTAAAGGCTTCAATCTCGTGTACCATTGTTTATAATAACTTTCATTTTTTTGATGATTTCAAAAAAACAAATTGTTATTATTTTTATTAGGTACGTATTTGTTTTCAATTACGCACTTCTTTTAATTCTTACAAGTATACACTTTTAAGTTATTTCCATTAATAACAATTATAATTTTCTCTAATTTCTTGACTTTAAAAAGAAGGTAATTATATAGTTTAAACTCTCTGAACTATATTATACATATTTTATATAACGGGTCTTATCGCGATAATTAATCGTAAATCGAAAAGGTATTATACCTTTTCATTGCCCCATTTAAAAAGGAGTTTCTCAATTCGTAAAGTTATAGCCTGTTATGATCCCACTGCTGGGCTAAGGCCTCCTCTCCTATTAAGGAGAAGGATTAGAGCTTAATCCACCACGCTGTTCCACTGCGGGTTGGCGGATATACATGTGTCAGAATTTTTCCCGGCACATACAGGTTTCCTCACGATGTTTTCCTTCACCGCCGAGCTCGAGATGAATTTTAAACACTAAATTAGCACTTGTAAATTCAGTGGTGCTAGCCGGGGTTTGAACCCGCGATCATCGGTTGAGATCGACGTGTTCTAACCACTAGGCCATCTCGGCTCAATTCGTAGCGAATGTTATTTTTTAACTTATGGTACGTATAAGTGTGTCGTTCATGTATACGTTATTGCATATTTTGCTTTCGAATCTTTCGAAAAAGGATCTTTTTAAGTTTTATATAGCAAAACTAGCAACGCGCCCAGACTTCGTAAAATTAGATATTCTGATCAAATATTTTAGACGGTTTAAATATGCTTTAGTGGAATATATTAACACCAAAAACCTCAAAGAATCGCTTTGTATCTATTATAACGCGTGAATCCTAATAGTCGGTTAACAGCGAATCTGGATAACCACCAACACATATATCCAGACGTTAAAATGTTATAAATTTATCTCGCACGCGACGGCGAAGGAAATTGTTTTAATTTTAACAGGCATGTTAGTATTTCTAAGGGTCTTTACCCAATGGATCTACACTGTAATCGTGTAAATGTCCTACAGCGGGGCAAAAACCTCGTCTTCTATTAAGGAGAAGGTTAGAAGCTTAATTCTTTACATTCTTTACATACAGCTGTGTTAGCGGATGTATGAACATGTCTCAGAATTTTTCACACATGCACATACCTCAAAAAATGTATCTACCTTGAATAAAAAGAAATAAAAGAAAGATATAATATAAAACCATACATATAAGAAGAAAATATAATCAGTTTTATTAATTATAATAATTATTAAATAATGCTATATTTTAATTAATTTAAACGTTTATTACCAAGCACGAAATAAACTTTAACAGTGTGCCATAAAAGCTACAAAAACGTATCACTATTTATTTCAAAATTAAATATTCCCTTACAGTTTCACTCGCGTTTATGGTTACTGCTTCGCTCCTATGAGTTGAAGCGTCATTTAATATAGCCTATAGCCTTTATCAATAAATAAAGTATTTAACACAAAAAGATTTTTTCAATTAGAACCAGTAGTTCCTAATATTAGCGCACTAACAAACAAACTCTTCAGCTTTATAATATTAGTATACCTAGATTATTTTTTGTTACTTTAAACTAGTTAAGTACCAGTTTATTTACATTTAAATCGAAGAGATATAACGAATATCAAAAAGCAATTTAGCTTTAGGGTGTATCATAGTAAATTGATACCGAAAATAGCACGAAGGTCATAATTTATAGCGTTACTTCTCGTAATACAATCTGTGTACGTTCATGAGTATCTGTAGACTTTGTAATAATTTAAAATAAAGAAGGCACCATTAATATTTAGTTATTTTAAATTTAGAACATTTACATTAAAATTCTAATTAACAATAAGTGTCTATTTAATTAAAATGATTCAGTGCCTAATTTTGTTAACGTGATTTAAATCCATACCTTTTAATAAATTATCTTTTGGTTTATTTATTTGAAAAAAAAGAATTATGTAATGTAACAGCCTGAAATGTCCCTGTATATGGCCCATGGTTAGACAAAGTCATCTTCTCTTATTAAGAAAAGTTAAAAAAACAATGCGGATGTGCGAGTACATGTGTCATAATTTCTCGCGACACATACAAATTTTCTTATAAGTTTTATCTTCAGCACGAGATAAATTTACATATAAATATTGAACTTCGATACCCAGAACTGGTAACCGAGACTTAAACCCGCAAATCGTAATCGACGTTTTTTTATCTACTGGGCCATTTCGGTATATGAGGGAAAGCAGAATATCAGAATTGAAATAAAGCCATTTAAATTTTAAACTTTTCAATAATCAAATCTGAAATACATAATCGAATGTTCGTTGTTTCGTGTCTTATCTGTCGCCTACAATTTATTCAATTACGAAAAAACTTTGTCAACTCATTGTTTGCACTTGCGAAAAGGTTACAGGCAACTAACATCGATTATTATATTACAATTAACAGTTATTAGTTGGGACGCGTGTCATACCAGGTGAACAGAAAAATAAATTTTAAACAGTTGCCAGCGTAATAAGATCTACATATGACACGAGCAGCATTTTAAACCCAAATCCTTTATTTTTTTAATTATTAGTGAGATATTTAAATACAAAAGGAAAAAGAAATGTTTTCCTATTCTGGATAATTTAAGAAGGCTGTACTCGCACGAGTACAGCGATCACAAACTTATTGAATCGTCCGTATGTAAAAGTTAACTTACAAAAACGAGTAACTATATAACTGTACTCAAACGAGTACTACGGCGCTAAATGGGTTAACAAGAACGGAGTCGCGAGCAAACACTAGTTAAACCATGTGAACACGATTATAAGCAGTGATTATAATCATCATATTAACGAGCGACGTCGTATTAAAAAGTTAGTACTTCATATAACAATGACCGCGTATGCTGTTTAGTTAGAATTATCTACAAAGAATATGGAAACAAAGAAACAATGATTTTTGTTTCCTCTGTATGAACTTAAATCTAGTACGTATTTGTGGAACTTGCTTTGAAATTCTTTAACTTTTGTTGTGAAGCAATGACATATGGGGGAATGGGTGTTATTACGCAACTTTAGTAGACGAAATTCTTCAAAAAAAAATCTAGATATCTGTCTAGATTTTTATATATATAAAATGTATTGTTTTACGTGATTATTTAAAACAGCGCAATTGGTGCAGTTAAACAATAACGTCTACTTTAGAATAATTATATTTTTAATATCTAAATCCATAAATGTTTAAAGCTAAACAAAAATTAAAAAAAAAAAACAAAACAAAAACTTTTATTTAAATAAAAAATAACGAAACATAAAAAAGTCTATTTAATTAACATACATCATACCTAACACCGTCATCCTCGGAGCACAATCACTGAATTAAACCAACAACGAACGCGTCCGCTCCGGTCGGGGTATAGCATACATGTGACCTCGAGCGGGCGGTACACCCCCGTCGAGAGGGAGAGTGGGCGAGTGGGTGGGGATGAAGGCCGTGACGTCACGCGGTCGACGAACCCCGGAAGTGGGTCATGGGATCACAGGTCGATCTGCCAGGTTCGAAAGCATTTCCGATGTCATTTCATTGTGATTTCTGATACAATGAACTACGAGATGTATTTTTTACTTGTAAAGGAAATTTTCAGTTTTTTTTTTCTACTGATACATTTCTTTCGACTATTGCTAGTATTTTAAATAGATTTGGCATGACGTCAGTTTGTATATATAAATCTTGCAAACTTCAAAACGATTAACGGTAAAATGTTGAAATATTGTTTTTGAGACAGCATTGTCGTTACGTTAAAATACTCCATCACAAAATGCTACATTCAGTTGATTCTGAATATTTGTATTAAAACGTTTCCTTTAAAGTGTCAAAATGTGACATGTTTTGATAGCGACAATTGATCAAAATTAGGTCCCTCTGTTCTACAATTCAAGACGTCGTATTTCAATACGCATCTTTATGCGTATTAAAATATGACTTCTCTTTAGAAGTCGTGTGATTTATTTAGTCTCACCTTCTTCTAAAGTAAACATTATTATAAAAACCTATAACCTAGCATTGTTTACAATTGGTGTTATGGAGGTCTAATTGTATTTGAACTAGATACGCAATAGTAGCTCGTGATATCTGAAATTCATTTACATAATAAATACACTTATTTTTTCAAGGGTTTTTTTTTAAACTTTCCGATAAGAAACAAACTTCAAAAGCAAAATACGTAAATTCGTTTACCTGAATGACGTATTTATTCAAGTCATTTGGATGTTAATGCCAAACTATTGAACCGATTTGGATGAATATTGAATGAGTGTTCGAAGGGTCCTATACCCTTCGAACACTCTTAGTATCCATTCAAACGAAAAAAAAAATTAACCATATCGTCCTGCCGTGTTTTCAGTGAACACATATACATAAAAAATGTCCCAGACGAATTGGCAATCTCCTCCTTTTTTGAAAGTCGGTTAATTATGAATTTGTAATTTTTACGAAAATTATAAGCTGAAAAGTTTGTTTGTTTGAACGAGCTAACTTCAGGAACTACTGGTTAGAATTGATAAATTATTTTTGTGTTAGATAGTTTATTTATTGAGGAAGGCTATAGCCTTATCTTACTTTTAGGCATGGCCTATAGGCTATATTACATCACGCTAAGACTCATAGGAGCGAAGCAGTAACCATAACAACGTAACATAAGTGAAACCTCAAGGGGCAACTAGTGAATTATAATAACAATGACTGATATCCACTTCTACGTCTTTAGTCAGTTGGGTGAAAAGAACATTGAATATTTCTCTATAGCCTTACAAAATAATATAATATATGGATGCTGATATGCAATAATGTGTCAAGCCACAAAAAGTAAAATTCGGAGATGTTGGTGTATTTTGATATTGCATCACCTATATAACATTATTCAATAAAAAATAAAGTCATATAAACTAACTAAGTACTGAAAAAAGTATCTTAATTAATTGTTTCAAAATTCCAGGTCGTTCCTTATTTTGTAATTTATACAATAATCTTATATCTTTAAAAACTTATTATTGGATAATATAATAAATATATCAACCTGCTTTTAATTCATTACAGCTTTAATCAAAAAAGAAAAGAAAATATGGATAAATACTTATTCAAACAAACTTATTAAGAATATGTTTGACATCTTTAGACGCAATTTTCTCAAAATGGAATTCGTGTGGCTGAACACAGTATTGCATATCAGCGTCCATATATTCAAAGAAAATCTTAAAAGTTGCACTGCTTGTTTATCAAACTACTAAGTTTGTTACCAAATTTTAGACAACAGTGTTTGTTGGCAGTTAAGTTTGAAGTAGATTCCAAACTTGTGTTCTGTCCAAATCTAGGACGAGTGGAACGCGGAGGAACTACTCATCCAATTTTCAGATACCGTGCAGTCTGAATGTGAATTTATAGAAATAATGGTCTAACGACGACCGCACCAGATTGGTGCTGAATGTATCTCTAACACCGACGGTTGCTGGTTCGATCCTTGCTCAGGGCAGATATTTGTATAAATATTTGTTCCGGTCTGGATGTTTGTTCTTGACAACTGACATGGTACAAAACATTGACTATATAACACGACCGCTTTGTTTAATATTGTTTAAAAACTAAGACTTAAAAAAAAACGAATTGCAAAATAAAATAGACAATTTCGTTAACTTGGACGACACACTCCTACCTGTTATTTCGATTTTAAAACTAAATCACTGAACCGTTACTGCTTTTCTCTTGTGAGTCGGAGCCTTGTGTATTCGTATTGTAGTATAACCTATAGCCTACCTCAATAAATAAAATATCTAACACAAAAAAAATCAATTCAAACAAAAAAGTTCCTGAGATTAGCGTGTTCAAACAAACTCTTTAGCTTTATAATATTAGTATAGATTATTAATAAACGATCTATGGGACTAATCTAAAAGCATATCCTTTTAAACAAAACAAGATTTATCAAAATCCGTTAATACATGACGAAACTATGCGGATGGTTACAAATATTGATAAATAAACCCCTTTGAATTAAGAGCCTCCTTGGTTTTTTTAAGTCGGTTGATAACGTAACAAAAATGTAGACTTTTTAATACGTGACGTGATTAAAACTAAATTCATTATTTTATGTTTGGGTTGTAGTAAATATTTCGATCATGTAACGATGAATTGTAGTTACTGTTCGATTGCAATGCCAATCATTAAAACCTACGCACGTTTTAATTAAGGGCGCCTCGTTTTGTTGTCTTTCTATGTAAGAAAATTGCAATCTACATTTTCACTGACTAGTAGAGAAATTGTAAAAGAGGTTGGGAGTAATAAACTAGATGGCGAGAACTCCAGCTACGTCTCAATTTACATAATTCCAGTGAATAACGTACAAAGTAAAAAGATCAGGCGCTGCATCCAGCTACCGAAAACCACAAAGAAAGACGATTAAATCGCTTATCACAATGTAAAAGTATACCAGTGTGCTCTACCCCTAACTCAATTATTGGGACTCGACTTTACGTTCAATTGGTCACCAATGATGTAACACGTTTTATAAGGACTTCCATCTCATTGTACGCTTTGTAGTGGTCATTGAGAAATGTTTGATGTTTGACATTGTATTTAAGATATATCATTTCTATTTTTATACAGACGTTTACTCTATAAAGCCGAGGAGTTCGTTTCTTTATAAGCGCTCATCTTAGGAATTAGTACTACATACATACATAGAGTTATAAAAGTCTATTTCCTAGACTACTCTGATTAGATAGCTTTGTTATCATATATTTTACTCTATACCAGAGTAAGGTTTATGGGTTGTCAAGTGACTGTATAGTCGTGTCATTAATGCTACTGTTACTTTGTGGCGTTAGAATTTAGATCCGGTTCCTTGCGCTCTCTGCCACGTGCCTCCGATGCGTACGCACACACTAGAATTTTCTTCCGGGAAATCAACGTCTATTTACCAACTTAAAAACACAGATAAGTACCAACTCTGACATCACATGCTTAAAAAAAGTACAATTTTGAATTCATGTAAACAAGATGTTAATCTAAATTGCAATTCGAAATCGAATCCTTCGCTATAACGTGATTGGCGCGTGACCTTATTTGCGACTTAGCTGCGCCGGCGCAGGTTATAAACAATGATTGAACAATAAACCACGATTGTTGGAAACGATATGACAATGGATGGATTTAATAGATAATCCCATTTCACAATGTTATTTACATATAAATGTGTTTGCTGTGATAATGGAATAATAAAATCTAATAATTATAGTTCACGCCAACTTTAGGATAAAATGTATTATGAAAATTAATCAAACTCATTATGCGTTTTTCAATAACTTAAAGAGAGAATAAAGTTACCATATTAATATAATTTATATAGACGAAAACGAATATACCCAATGTATATTTAAGTAGTTTACTAAATTGATACTAAAAATACGCAAGTGATTACGCGCGTACACGAACCTTATTAACTTTCAATAAGTAGGAGATTCTATGTTCGGCTGTATGTATTCTTTTAGTTTTTCACAGATTTCCCTATCAATTGTGAATCGATTTTGATTTTTTTTTTTCGTACGATATTATATTTCCACATTGGACCCATTGACATTAGGTCAGGATCTAATGTTGGAATCTTGGAGAAATCGAGGGAACCATTAAATATTATAGGGACACATACATCGATGTAATTACTTTTGACAGTTACTCGTGTATTTGTTCTCAGAGACCACATATAGCCACTGGAACTATTCAATGTACCCAGTAAATAACACATAAAATATTTTACCCCCGCCAACTTCGAATGTATATATTTTTTTGAACTCTCTTTTTTTTAACTCTATCTCTCTCTATTACTCTTCCCTAAAAAGGGTCAGCTCTAGGATAGCCTGTAAATGTTCTACTTCTGGGCAAAGGATTCCTCTTCTATTAAGGAGAAGGTTTGGAGCCTAATTCACCACGCTGTTCCACTGCGGGTTTTTTTGGATATAAAAGTGTCAGAATTTCTCCCGGTACATGTAGGTTTCCTCACGATGTTATCGATCAATGTGAGATCGATGAATTCTAACCACTATGTCATCTCGGCTCAAATTTACTACTGATACAGAAATGAATTTCAACTGCACATGATCTATCTGGCTATCAATACTATAATACTGTATTATAATATCACACTATTCTGCTCATTTTAATAACAATCTTATAATTTCATAGCATGTTAACTTGGATAATTAATGCATAGTTATATGCATATCTGTTTTGTTCATTAATTAATGACTCGGAATTAATAACGAATCTAGATTAAGAATTAATGTTGGTAAAAATACACGGAAAATTTTAACTTTCTCAGTTGTTAAATTAACAATAATTGCAGTCTAGAAATTAATAAGCATCACACATAAATACACACAATTAACAAAAAATGTATTCTTTAGTAAGTAGATAATTTTGTTGGTACGAGTGTATTATCACTAATATCAATACGGTACATATATTGGAAAATACTATCGAAAGTATGATAACGCCAATGGGCTGAATTTTCTAAATAATATTGGAAGCAAACGGATAGACAATTCAACTAATAATCATTGTCACCCGTGGACACATGGAACATACAAGACTTTAAAAAAAGACAACCGACTTCAAAAGCAAAACGCGTAATACGTTACTTGAATTTATTTTGATTTTAAAACAAGTACTAAAGAACCTAACCTATCCTAACCTAACCAAATCTGTTCAACCGTTTTCAAATGATCGGTCAACAAACATTCAACAAACAAAAGTCTTCTACGAATTGAGAACTAACTATTTCTATTAAAACTCCTTTAAAAACCCAACACTTCAAGCTTAAGGAAAAATAAAAAGCTAGCAAGCATAATAAGTATAAGTCACTTTTAAATGTGACTCAAGGTACTTTAAAAGGGTATTTGAATAAGCTATTCCAATGTGCATAAGCAAGCTATACCGCTTCAAGGAATGTAAAGTGAATCGTAGCGGCGAGACAAAGGCGCCGTTGCAAAACAGAGGCCAATGACTTAACAGGTCAGACTTGGCAGAGCAAAGATTTGTATATGAGTTAAGCCCTACGTCTACGTCCGCATTTGCTTTGGTTGTAAGTATTCTGACGATGTTTTACAAGTTACGTTTATGCCATTTGACGTTAAAAATCTGTGCCAATTTCCAACTTTGACAAATGCAAGTTGTTGCTCAAGCAAGTCTTGTCATTGATTTGTTGGTCTAAAGATACTCTCGCCCGTCGTACTCAGTCGCTAGCTGGTTGCTTGACAGAGTCGTTCAAAGTAATCGGCATTATATGTATGTAGGTGCAAAAATCCATGATCTTATAACATATCTAGGGCCTGTTTCACCGGGTATTGATTAAGTCCACGATAGCTTCATTAGAACTTATCAGCCTAATAAACTACGATTTTTGGACTTCAAAGGTCTCGAATAGAAAAAATATATTAACAAATCTCATTCGTTGGATATCGTTACATGTCTAACATTATCGAGAACAGGTGATACAGGCCCCAAAATTTATATAATGAAACTGTTTTCTCGTTGAATTTTACCATGTTTATATTATTATTTAATTGGTAATCCAATATACCATAAAAATCAACCAATGTAACTATTCTGCACGCTTTTAGAAACTTCGACTTCTAGAAGCGATTAAGTCAACGTCAAGATTAAAGCTTTATGGTACAAATTAAAAGGTTATTTTAGTTTAGCTTGTCATCTACTATATTTTAGTATTGTTTAAAAACATAATCTATATTAACGCGAGCGAATTCACATGCAAATACTAATTATAACATAAAATATAAGTGACCGGGTTAGTATCTCACTCTCACGAAAGATCGGCGTTAAGTAGCTAACAGAGCTGCATTTCGAATTCGATTGAAAGATCCGGAAGCCTAAGGCCCTCCTCCATTCCTTTCCTTACGTATAGACTATGCATTTGCGGCTTCTTTGGTGTTGCAAATGTGTGATTTTTTTAAATAAAAAAACAGAACTTTTTTATTATTAAAAAATACTAGTTACCATAAAAAGATCAGTTTAAATCTCCCCTTTTACGTCAAAGATTTATTTAAGTCAGGTAGATTGAGTGCTGTACGTTATGCTTACGTGAGTTAGTTTGATATTTTATTAATATAGGATATAAAGATCATAGGGCACGATCCAGCTGTCGCACACCAAATGACAAAAGTAATTACCATTTAATACGATACATGGGAGATTTTAAAGGGACCAATGTTGAGTTTGGTTATAATAAGTTTATTATATGTTGTACTAGCTTTTTTATGAAAATACCTAACAAGAGAGAGAGATTAGTGAGAGATTTTTGATAAATATTCGATGAAGGTTTGCGTAAAATTGACTAACGTTAACTAATCGACGTATGAAAATTGCCGCTCGCGCTCACAAAATATGAGAATTCACCAATCACACACGTTTTCATTTTAATCTACCAATTATTTTCTCTCGCTATATTTACAAATTTTGTTTCTCCTTGTTAACACGAGATGGCGCTGATTCAATCCCATATAAATCTACGTTAATTTTACCGCAGTCGAGTAGTTAAAAAAATTCTGAGGCATGCTGATGTTAAAAACGGGGAGAGGAAGTAAGGTAAGGAATCGAGGAGGAAGTTAAGCTTCTGGCTCTCTCACTCACTGCACGAAATACAGCGATATAAAATACTTTACGTCGATTTATATGAGTGTGGTGCTGCCCTGGTCGAACCAGACCGTATGAGCTATAGCCAAATGGGTACAGTTAGGTTACCATAGACAAAATAACAAATAGATATACAAGAGGCTTAACAATATATTTACTAGGAGATTTCAAAATATTAAGTAAGTAAAGTAACAGACTGTTAATATTCCACTGCTGGGCAAAGGCCTCCTCCCTCCTATTAAGGAGTAGGTTTTGAGTTTAATCCACCACGCTGCTCCAATGCGGGTTGGCATGCATACATGTGTCAGAATTTCTCCTAGCAGGTTTCCTCACGATGTTTTCCTTCACCGCCGAGCTCGAGATGAATTTAAACACTAATTTAGCACTTAAAAATTTAGTGGAGCTAGCTGAGGTTTGAACCCGCGATCATGGGTTGAGATCGACGTGTTCTAACTACTAGGCCATCTCGACTCTCATTTCAAAATAGCGAGTTACAAATGATATATATTTTTTCATTTATTTTTTATTATATACTAGCATTAAAATCCGTTGAGTAGTTAAAAAATCGAAACGTACAGACAACGAGAGGCGGCTTTGTTATACACGTAAAGATGAGTATGGAACTTTATCTTGGCTCTATTCATTGCTAGACAATCTCCACACGAGACTTAAAACGCTCTTACATGAACAGGCGTATACTATTTTTTTTAAACTGGCACTTTTCCTCAAGTCGTTCTCAACCTATTTCATAAAGGGGCATTGTCTCTACCGTTTTGACTGTCTTGCGACAACGTTCCCCCATTGTTTGAAACTGACCCGATTTCGCCCACTAGTCCAACGATTCTCAATCTGCGGACCGCGGGAGTGAAATCACATGAATTGTTCCGCGAGAAAATCCTTATTAATATTATAAATGTGAAAGTAATTCTGTCTGTTTATTACGCAATCACGTGTAAACTACTGAACCGATTTGAATGAAATTTGGTACAGAGTCTGACTGACATAGTGATCTAGCAACGCAAAGCCCAAACCGCTGGACGGCTACAATTTGGCATGCAAGTAAATGTTATGACATAGGCATCCGCTAAGAAATTTTGACTAATTCTACTCCCAATCAACTTTATTATTTGTATATTATTTTTATTTATTGTTTAAATAAAATGAAATAAAAACACTATCCATGGGGGACAATTAAAACAATATAGGAAGCTAACTCTAAGATCACAGATAATAAATAATATGTTGAGACTAAGACAATAAAATTATCCTTTGTCAATATTAAAATACGAAACATTATAAATTATAATAAATATATTATTATAGGTTGCAAACATGTTTACAAACTATATACTCATTTACGTATATTTATACTTCCTTTAAATACAATGTAACATTATGTGTACAAAGATTTAGGTTCATTTTGTCCGTGACTTTGTCCTCGTATTATTCGGTTTATCCAATAAATTTAATAAAACATATAAGTACTTGATAAATATTTTTACAAATTTCGTAGTATTTAAGGTCATTGAACCAATCTTATTTAACTCCCGTATGGGTTTTGTTTTTTAAGTAACCTATCTAAGTTAAGGTTTAATCTATCTTTATTCAAATCAGCGATTTAGTATTAACATATCAACAATACTAAAATGGTCCTTAAACAATTTTCATCAACGACCATTAAAATTTCCATAAAAAGCTTGCTTCGACGATTGTTCGTAGTGTTCCACTAGTTAAAGAATATTGACCCTTTCCACTTTAATTAGTAATACGAGTATTGTAGCTGAAATCTGTAATGCTATCACAATGTAACCCGCGGCAAGGTTTATTGACTCCTTGTTAGCATTGTACGTTGCGTGTTCTAACTCGTTTTAGGGCACTGTCATTTGCTTACCGATCGCTAATATATTTTTTTATTTATGTATCGGGGAATGTCTTCCTGCAAGTTAATATAAATTTCGTTATTACGATAAGACATTCTGAAGACATGTCATAAGGCGAGTATTACATATGTAAATTTTACTTTCGTAACTTATATAAAACAACAGTGTAACGTAGTAACAGATACGTCGTAAGTAATAAGACACTGACAATAAATTCTATCAGGTATTAAGCAATAACAAACAACTAACGTAAACCTTTATGAAAGTCTGAGAGCAAAACTTAAGTGTTATTCTCACCAAGTCCTAAAGCTGGGCAAAGGCTTCTTATCCTATAGAAAAAGTTATGAATAATCCCCTGTTTCTCCCGAAAGTTTGTTTTCTCAATATTGTTGTCATCGTCAAGTACTAGAATTATTTTAATATAACACAAGCACTTGTAAAATTAAGTGCCGTCAACCGAAATTATCCCCGCAACCACCGAGCAAGATTATAAGTTCCATTCATTCGATCACATCATAAATAAAAACATATCATACTAGTGGTCATCTAACAGTCTGAATTCGACTGTAGTTCATTAAATTTTCAACCGATTTCAAAATTGACCATAGATAATCTATTCTCAATTTGACCACAGACTTTAACAATAAACAAAGGAGGATACCTATACCTACAGAGTATATGCCTGTGTGTCAAATACATTGTGTGTGTAATGTTTTATTTTATTGATTTAAGGTATTTGTTATGCATAATTAAAAAAATATATTAACATTCCTTTTTCCTTCTCTATATAAAGTATAAGTGTGGGTCAATTTACATTCTTCTGTCCGCGCAATTTCGTGAAGGGGTACACAGTTTATGCTTCACGTATTAATATGTACAATTGTATAATGCATAATTCTTTATATAATAATTTATGTGTTTATATCTATAATCGTACGTATGTTAATTTAATTACAAGTACAATTATCTCAATCGATACCCGTTCCACTTCGATCGACCTTCAATTGTACACAATGCATCGGCGTAGCCTGTTAACTTATTTATACTAGCGCCCCGCCCCGGCTTCATGCGGATACGTCTAGCACTTAAATATATATACGGAACTATGAATTAACGTATTTACTAGACGAGAATTATCTACACTTGTTTTTACTTTCGTAATTGACATCAAACTATGGAACCTAGTAACAGATACGTAGTAAGTAATTTAATCAATTCTTTGGTTAATGGCTTTTAGTTGTGCCAATTAGACACATGTTATTTCGCCATTGTCACGTGGAGTGGAGAAGACACGATGGTACGTAGTAAGTATTTACGTAAGCTGTCAATGACAAAAATACTGTCAGTGAATACTTTCAGGTGTAAAGCAATGCAATAACAATTAACTTTTCCCCCACAGATCAATCTCCATCGTGTTTTCTTCAATCCACGTGACGTTGGCGAAATAGCATGTGTCTAATTGGCGCAACTAAAAGCCATAACCAAAGAATTGAATTGAATTGAATCAGCTTCTGTTTCACTTGCGTTAGTGTTGGTTAACACACGTGTCACTGAGATTGTGGTGTTTTCCATTAAGATTTTATATTGTTTTTGTTTGTATTTATTATTATATTTATTATTATTATATTGTTATTGTTTTTAATTATATAAGTTCTCCTATTTCTCCTGTTTTTAAAATTTATAATTTTGTTATCTCAACTGCATCGAACAATTTCCTTCGTGTCTTCTCTATTCTACGTGACGTTGGAGAAATAATCCGTGCTCATATGGCACAACTGAATTGAACTTATGTAAATCTTAAGTTTGAGGACAAACTAATAATTTTTTTTTCTCATCTAATACTACTCGCCAATTTACTCAACATCCTAACAATGCGAATTGGACAGGCTGTTTGACGTGGATGCCAAAAAATATATTAATGACATGTTCTTCAGGAAGAATATTAAATATCGGTTTTTTTTTTGTAATGAATGTATTAATTAAGACAATTTTTATATGGATTTTTTTTAGCTCAAACACGTAAAAAATTACAAGCACAAAAAAATAGTCAAATAGATACAGACACTTCTGAAGTGATGTGCTTACATACATACATGCAATTTATTTTTATTTAATATAGATTTTGCTGTTAGTTGCAATTTTCGTTCATTTTAAAAATTATAATAATGTGACTCATAATGGCGGTGAACTTATTTATGCAGTCGAGTTTTTTAATTAAACATTTTTTATCGTATTTTTTTACCGAAACTTTTATCTTTTATACCGGAAAAGAAAGAGTTCACATTGCAATGTTTATAGTGCGATATTAAAAAAACAATGCCTCTGCATAAAGTTGCGTGTACAACTTGTGTACAGTATGAAGAATATAAGTAGGACAGTCAATAAACTACCGAGATACACGCAGCGAGCTTAAACGATAAAGAATCGTTACGAATGTAAAGAACATAATGAATGGATTTACTGTTTATACCATGAAATGTCTTAACCGCACACTGTAGAATTGCTAGTCTGTCTGGACTTTTACCGTGGTAGAGCCTAGCTGTAGACTGACAGGTCCTACACGGGCTGACTTTTTATGGTGAAGTACCAGGCGTTCAGAGAAAATCGGCGTGAAGCGTTTCGTTTGGTGAGCGAGAGAGCCATCCTTTCCCCCTTTCCTACTCCTTCCTCCTTTGTCCCTTTCCTTCTTAATTCCTCGTTCCTTTAAGGCTGGCAACGTATTTGTTGCTTCTCCTCTGCTATAAATGTCCATCGGCATTGGCAATCATTTAACGTTCCACTTGCTCGTTTGTCAGCTAGTATGAAACAAAAGTCGACAGTGGTGCCATCTACTCACGAAGTTTCAAATATTTAATATAAAATGAGTTCTTTGCCCTTGTTGAGATTAGAACACAGTACACGCAATCAGTAAAGTCATTGGCATTAGCCGCTCGAAAAGTACATAATTATATCATTATTTGCGTATTGTATTCTAGCGTCTCTTAAAAAAGCTCGTCGTTCTTTATTCACAAAACATCTTCTAATGACCGGAAATATTTTTTACCAACAAGAATTACTTTAAGCTTGAAAAAAACCATTGTTGAAATTAAAAAAAAGAATTAGAATTAAAAAAAAACATAACGAAACTGTCAATAGATAACAATAATTAAACTGCTTATACTATCAGTAAAATGCCTGTAAGAGGATTTAACTACAGACGATGTAAATCATTAACGTGCGTTTTCTCTTACTCATTGTTTACTTCGATCAAGTATATTTTACGATTGCGATACGATTTTCAACGCTCATAATCATTGTGACACATGTTTAACATGAAATACATACATGCTTTTCAAATTATTTCATATTTACACGTATATTAATGTTATTTATATTTGGACGCTGATAAGTAATACTATGTCAAGCCACACGGACTTCATTTTGAGAAAATGACGTCTAAAGATGTCAAACCCATTTTTAACAAATTTGTTTGAAGAAGTATATATCCATCTTTTTTTTATTTTTTGATAAAAGGTGTAATAAATTAAATTCAGACTAATATATTTAATATATTATGTAATAAAAAGTTTTTCACATATTTGAGATTATTGTATAAATTGCAAAATATGGAACGCACTTGAAATTCGAACCAATTAATTAAGAAACTTTTTTCCGTACTTATTTAGTTTATACGACTTCAATTTTTTTAATAATGTTAAATAGGTGATGCAGTATCAAAATACATCTATCGAGTCATAATCTGAGTTTGACTTTTTGTGGGTTGACACATTATTGCTTATCAGCCTCCATTTAAGAGACATGTTTATTTTCTAGCAAAATTGAAGGCAAATTACGGCCGCCATTTTGGTTTTATAAACAATAGCGAAGTTGACATGAAACGATAGATAATTGATTAAATAAAATCTACTCAGCCGTATGGATGATTCGAGCACATAAAGGATTCATACATACGGAAGGAGACGTAAAAAATAAGACTGTATTTGTTTTCATGCAGTCGGATGAAAAAAAAGTAAAAATAGCATTATTTTTTTGTTTTCTTGAGTAATAAATTTATACTATTTTAATTTGCGAACGATATTCGTCTACCTACCTAAGCATGATTAATTTATAAATAGGTATGTTTAATTCAATTGATAATAAAGTTAATGGGACTCCAAAAAAAAATTATCATTAATATATTAACTTAAAATGTATTTGGAATCTATAAAACTTGTTTTTTGTCGCATTTAAATAAAAAAAATACCAAGGCATGGAAATTTTTAAACAGACTACAAAAATTTAAAACTTTTTATTTATCGTCTCCGATTATTCGAGAAAGGCTGTACCGATTCGATTAATCGTTTTGTTTATTTGGTTGAAAGATACCAATTTTCCGAACGGTCCCATCAAAATCGGTTCGGTAATTTAGTTATATTCAAATCAAAATAACTAGAATAAGTATGTCATTCAAGTAAACAAAACTATTTATGTATTTTGATCTCTAAGTCGATCCCTTTTTTAATTTATATATTTTTTTAAGTATGACTCCGCTAACTTCGTATCGCCTAACAGTCGATACTTAATATTTTATTTATATTTATTTTATATTATACTTTTTAACACTTATTATGGGCCTCGGGGTCAGCTATTCAGTTAAAAAAATAAAAAATAAAGTTATTAAGTCAACAATTAAATTATGCCTAAAAATAAAAAGTATAAAACACTTGAATTTTTTAAAATTATTATTACGAATTTTCTGTACAGAAAAATGTTATTTTTAAACTTTTACGTGCTTTTTTGAAAAATATAATATTATAAAAAATATACATATAAATTAGGGAAATCGATTCAGCTACTCACGAGATTTGCGCTTAACGACACATTCAGCGATTCATTTTTATATTATAGATTGTTGAACTTTAATTTAGTCAACTTGTCTTTTCATCAAGGTATGATTTCTTGGGACTAAAAGCACCTAACTATCTGTTAAGTTGAAACAATTATTAAATTCGAAGAACAGCTATAGTCTTTTTAAAATATTCAATCGAATGCACTAAAACGTCTTGAATATAATAGTTACGTACTATTTATTCAGAGTCCGTTAATTTAATAATAATTTCATTTCTCTTTGAAAATTATATATTAACCCTATTAAAAACGAATAAATTAAGATTTAAATTAATTTATTAGTAATATAATATTGTAAATAAAGAAAATAAATCTTTTTTATTCTTTCGTAGTATTGTTTTATTAATAACTTTACCAACAAACTTAACAGAACAAGATTAGAAGAAAAGACTATTACAAAATGTTTTTTTTTTATTTTGCTTTATTTTGTTTGCGGTTAAATGAAACTCGTTAAAAGTATGTAATGCATACCTACACATAAAATAATCCACCCACAGCTGCCTTCCACGGCTTAACTATTGGTCGTTATTCTTAGTAGTTTATCGATAAGGCCAATTAGTTCAATGAGTTAAAATAGATCATTCGTAATCGTTGTGGACCACAGGGGTAATTGCAACGCAATTAATGGTTATTTTGTAATGGCTTTTAATTGCTTTCTTACAATTTGTGAGTAATTAAATCTTCTTCGCATTTTAATCTATTACATTAAAATTATGTATTTTTATAAAAGAGAAGATTTTTTTCTTAGAACGCCAAATACAACCGCTACTCAAAGTACCTCTAACGACAACGATTGCGAGTTTAATCCCCGCTCGAGTATTTGTATAAATATTTGTTCCTAGGTCTAGATGTTTGTCCTTGTGGGTAGGCTCCCCCGTAGTGCCTCGGTGACCACGTAAAGCTGTCAGCTCCGATGGTTATCACAATCATCTGATTACAGTCGTTACTTTTACTTAATAAATTATTCTTGTCTTAATGGTAACTGGCTTGCACTTAGTCAGCGGAGGTCAGATCGCTTTGTGTAAAAATCAGAAACTTGTCAAAGATTAATAAGCAGACCCTGATATAACTGGAACGAATGCTGGGTAGATGATCGGATGCCCAATTTTAAAACACAGTAAGGAATAAAAAAAAATGATCCAATAAAATCAATAAAACATGTCTTTACAAGACTCGACTGGAAGAAAAAAAATACAAAAACAAAACGATTTTTTTTTAATTCTTTTTTTATTGGTTCTTAAAACTGGTTACAATCATTAACATAAAATATAAACATGGACATAGATTGAAACCTTCTGGATATGAACACACCATGCGAATATATAATACATAAGTATCATGTGGTGTACAATCAAAATTTTAATTTAAAATTTTAAATAATAATAAATTTTAAATTTTGTAAAACTTATTCGTTACTGTGTTTTGTAATTATGCAGCCGTGATGCCCTTATATTTATCACATCACTTTGCGACCGTACCAACAGTTTGGTAAATAATAAAACTTTACACGGATGAAACTGCGAAACACATTTAGTGAATTAATGAAACGAAAGAAAAAAATTTTTTTTGCTTTCATTAGCTGTTTACTTATATAGAAAGAACCGGCACTATGGCCTATAGAAAACTCGATGGTAGATGCGTAACCAGTTTTGTTACCAGATAATCCACTTTCAAGTCTGTATTTATAAACTGTTTTTGCATACTATTAAATGAACATTAGAACGACTTGAGAAAAAAAAACCGGTAAAACTAGTATGAAACCATTCGAAAACTAAAATAACAACAGTGATAATGACGTAATATTTTGTTGGTAATAGAGATTACGTAAAAATCGTCTGAGTCATAATCTTATAATTTTATTGTTCAATTTATGAGCGCCCACGAACGCGTCTGTAATTATTTTTTGATAACTCTGTAGACATTTAATGGAAGACATGCTATGATGATTTTGTCTTAACGCCTGCTCAGACTGGGGACGGTACGTCAAAATACATTTTCTCTTTTCAAAGTAAGTTTCATGCGTAACTAGTAATAACAAGGTACAGGCTCCAAATTTCCAATGTTTAGAAAACGAACCCACAGCATCGCACGCTCTTTCTCTAGCCTTGTTACCACTACACGCTGTGCGCCGGCCATTATTATAACGTCGTAGAACCTAGACTAAGTCCTAATATTGAAACAGTAGTTCTCCCTGGCCTTCTTCTTAAGCTATTGATGTGATATGATTCCACGGATATTCCACCATTTTAAGGTCTGCTTCTATAGACCATTTCCAAGTATAACATGACAATTAAGCTATACCAATTGAAGTAGGTTCTAGCACTTAAAAAAAAACTAAGTTTTAACAATATTTTAATAGAAGTCTTTTGTAACACCTAATTTTTCTATTCTTTGTTCTTATGGTTATTACTTGTGTCAAATTTGCGCAGAATTTTTCTCTCTTCCTACTATAAATGGTCTAATAAATTGTTCTTCGTCCAATCAAGAATCGCCGATGAACTTTGTCCTCAACAGATAACTGTTCTTGGTTATTGCCATAACAAATTATGAATATTATAAAATATCGTGTAATATCGTAGACTTACATTTTTTAAATTACGTTACATACATATCAATATTAAAAATACGACAGTCGGTCTGTCTGTCTGTGTTTGTTTGTTACGTTTTCACGCCTAAATCGCTATACCAGTTTTGGTTAGTTTTGCTATAAGCATAGACTAAGCCTAAATACAGGTGATACAATTTTAAATAAATACAGAAAACAAAAACCATAAAACCTGGACTAAAATATTACTAAACAACTTTGCGATTATTTTTTTTAATAAACAATAAACAATTCTTATCGGATACGTGTATATAAGCGCAACGAGTTGATTAAATATTAGTTAAGAGTAAAAAGCGAAACGCACACAGAGATGACAAATAAACACACAAAGACAGCTGTATTGTCACAATAGTCATAGAATTAGCTAAGAACACATCAGGCGGCCTTGGTTTAAGTATTCCACAGTTGGGTGATGTCACTGCCCTTATCTGTAAAGTTATAACTAAAACTAAACGCATTATCTTATAATTCCTAAGACGAGAATTACACCTATACGTTTTGCTCTCCGTCTTAAATCAATATTTATGTAAGTTGTTCGTTCATTGCTTTACACCTGAAAGAATTTACTGTCAACTACTTTTTTTAGAAAATCACAACTTTCGTATGTTTACCTAGGTAGCTGTTACCAGGCTACAGATTTATTTCATACTAGCTTTTGCCTGCGACTTCGTCCGCGTTTTCGTCGTTTTTCGTAAAAAAGTAGCGTATGTCCTTTCTCAGGGTTCAGTGGTTTTGATGTGACAGACAGATTAACTATTGTTAGCAGACAGAAGAAATTTTTATGACGGTAGCTTGCTATCGCTATAAAAGGAAGACGTCAGCCATTCGAGCATCACTTTGCTGTTGAACTTCAGACTGCGCGGAAGCTCTGCCTGGCTTTCATTTTGCTTATTTCATTATTTTTGTAATTAAAATTAGTCTAGAACGTATTTTGGTTGTAAATTCGTTAACTCATAAAATTAAATGTTCACTTTTGTTTTATAATCTTTTTTTTTTAAGTCTACCTACATCTTATTTCTAACATCAGAAGCGGGATTGAATGCCAAATCCGCTCAAATTAGTCATCCGAATTTTAATGAAATGTTGTTGGTTTGAGTTTTAACGATCGGGCAGAGTTTGAATTATAGCGTCTGAAAGTGAAATAAGCAAAAGAGGAGGAAGACGTCGTATACGGCCTTCCCCTTCCGTTTCTACTAATCACTTAGAGGGTTTTGAAATTATTACAGACACGATTGAGACGAAGAACGATCACGGCAAAACTACGAGCCGCGAGCTGCTTCCGAGGTCTACGTGGATCCTGGCTACACGTTGGCGCTGCAGAGCGCGAGACGTGTGCAGCATTCTTTGAAATTGAAACTAATGCAATGTGTGTTGTGGGTATGCTACCTGTGTTGTTGAAAGTAAGCGCCTCTGCCATGAGTTACCTACAACACACTCGACATCGACCTACGTGGGGTTGACACCTGTACCAGAACGCGTGTCTTTCGAGGGCGAACGCGCTGACGCATTGGTGCCACCGAGAGAGGATAAGAGCAACACTGCTGAACGTCTATTAGAAACCATAAGTTCTTTGCTGGTGAGATCAATCCAATTTTTCACTAATCTAGTCCTAGTGTTCATGATGTCGACAAGTATTGTGTTAAAGTAGAGTGTATGAGCGAAATACATTTAGTTAGGGTCAGGTATGACCGAGCGAGTAAATAGAAGTAGATATGTTGGCCAATTCCTTGTTTGTGAACAAAATCATTGATTTGACCTTGAGACATTTTTGATTTACAAATATGTGATCTGTTCCCAAATTTAAAGCCAAATTTAAGACTTTGTATTAAACAATGACACGATCAAGTTGCATCTGTGATGACCGATTAAAGGCCTGTGTAAAGCTTGTCACTGTCGTTGTCTAGGTATCGGGGTGACCCGTTAGAGACCGATGTAAACGCCTGTTGTGAGCAAACTATGCTTAAAAGGTATTCGGGTGCGCGGGAAGAGACCTGTGTAAAGCCTATGTTGACTGACTTGCCTTCTTGGTTATACTGGAATTGTGTAATAGTGCGTTGTTCGGTACAAAGTCAAATTTATTGCTTTTAAAGGATTTGAATTCAATTACGAAATAAATTAATGTGTCCATATGTTGGTTCCGGGTAATTGTGAAAACCAAATGCTGTTTCTGATTGTTTTTACTGCAGGACTGTCTGCGTGGTGAGGTGCTGTCAGGGCTGCGAGGACGCTGCCGTGTCAGGAGAGGCCGTGTTAGCAGACAGAAGAAATTTTTATGACGGTAGCTTGCTATCGCTATAAAAGGAAGACGTCAGCCATTCGAGCATCACTTTGCTGTTGAACTTCAGACTGCGCGGAAGCTCTGCCTGGCTTTCATTTTGCTTATTTCATTATTTTTGTAATTAAAATTAGTCTAGAACGTATTTTGGTTGTAAATTCGTTAACTCATAAAATTAAATGTTCACTTTTGTTTTATAATCTTTTTTTTTTAAGTCTACCTACATCTTATTTCTAACACTATAGTATTTTAGTAGGGAAATATAATATGTTAATACAATGATTTGTATGATTTTTTTTTAATTTAATAGGTAATAGGTAGAGTATTATAAACGTAAGAGTAAACAAAGATAAGCAGAATGCTCCGAACTGCTAAGCTATCAGGAGTTACACGTATTATTGTGAGTCAAATATAAAAGATAGACATATGCTGTTGCGGGATATTTTTTAGAAAATTTTATGTAGAATATTTCCGTCATGCATGATTTCTATGTAAGTGTAACCATTAAGGCTGCATACGCGACGGAAGCTTAAAAATTGGAGTAACGTCTCCCGTTTTCCCAAAATTTCCCTTTACTACTCTGCTCCTATTGATTATAACGTGATGAAAAGTATACTATAACTTGCCCAGGAGTATGCAGAATAATTGTATCAAGTTTCGTTAAAATCCATCGAGTAGTTTTTGTTTCTATAAGGAACATACATACAGACAGACAAAAATTTTACTGATTGCATTTTTGGCATCAGTATCGATCACTAATCACCCTCTGATAGTTATTTTGAAAATATATTTCATGTACAGAATTGACCTCTTTACAAATTTATTATAAGTATAGATAAATTACGAGAATAAAACTTATATTCTCGTAATTTATATGATGATATATTATAAATGTAATTCTTACCTCAAGAGGGATATTGAGGAATGGAGGGATCCATTTGAGCTATAGGTATGCTTATGATATTTGTTGTGATATGGAGCAACTAATGGGTATTCAAGGTGTAATAACAGGTTAATATTTTACGATACGATCATCTTTGTAATAAATCTGCCCATTTGTAAATGTCCTATTGCTGGACATTTACCTTCGAATATTGTCATGGACCTACGAGTCCATTACTATTTTCTCATAGTGTAGGGCTTCTTACAATGTTTTAATTTCCTTCCAGAAGATGTAGACAAAAAAACATCTAAGATATGATCATTTAAAATATAAATTGGATTTCAAGTTGAAATTGAATGGATAATCTTAAAGGTTTTATTGGGGTGACATTTATATATTTTGTCTAATATACCATTTTTTCAGTCACAATACATAAAAATTAAAAAAACAATTTTGTAGGACTAGATGTGTTAGCTTGTACATGCAACTAATGAACTTCACTGGAAAGTCAAAAAACTTTTCAGATCTAACTGTAATAAATGTTTACATTTTTAAATGATTTAGATTTAAATATTGTAAAAAATATTATTATATACGTAAATTATTGGAATACTGTTTTCACTGAGAAAATCCATGTTTATCAAAATTTTTAGTTACGAGGCATCGCATATAGAGCGACGATTTGCAAATGATTTTAATGCATAAAAAAGGTTGTACCGTCTGTCAAATTTAACAGCAATGGAGTGCTGAAGTAATTGAATTGTGCCTGTAACTTCGATGGGCATAACAGTCTTAATCGTGATATCATCGGTGATCGTGTAAAACCGCGTAACTAGCTTTCACAATAAGGTCCATTTATGCGCAATGGAAAATGCCCATAAGCCTTATTTTTATCAATAATGTGATTTAGTATTTGATTCAAATTTTAACTTTATAGGAAAAGTTAGATACGCGGTTTTGAAATATCACCGACGATATAATATTAATTCAAATATTAATGATTCAAAGATATTAAGAATTCAAATTGCCAATGTTGTATGAGATATTTAAAATCCGATTAAAGAGTTAATAAAGTAAAACTTTATAGCTTTAATGCATATCATATTAAGTATTATAATGTAAGTAAGTAATAAGTAATGTATTAAGTATTAAAATGTATATATCGCAAATACTTATGTGATCACAGAAACCTATCAAGTTAAACATTATGACGTAAATAGTAACTTACGTTTGAGAAATTTCATTTAGTTCTTTAACATCCTTGAATTGTTTAAATACATTATTAGTATTGAGTTTGTTAAGGACTAGTGTGTTTTCATACTACCAGTATTAAAATTTTGGTAATTGAGAGTTTGCCTGTTGATGCCCATAGGATTATTAGCGGGGAGTTGCATGGCAACTGTCTGCCCTTTTTTCTGTGTATTTTCGTTGATGAATAAATTTTCATGGTTTTATAAACAATAAAATTAAATACACACTTGGTGGATAATTAAATAATTTTATATGAACGTATATTATATAGATATGGCTAATATCTGAAACAATGTTACACTTAGTAGATATAAACATTTAAAATATGCCAAAAAGGTTGGAATTAATTTACCGAATTTGAATTTTTATTTACAAAGTCATCACGAATGTAGGTAGGTTGGCAATTTTATTTGCATATTAAAATATTATTTTTCTGGTTCTTGCACAAGATTTTATAAATTTTTTAGGGCTGCCAACTTTTCAGATAATAGTCTCGAAAACCATTTCATTTTAGTAATTTAAGTTTCCGGCAGACTTATAGAAATTAATAAGTTATATAAAACGAGGTTGTTCAAACGTGGTAATATTTTAATTCTTAATTGTACTTAGGGTAAAACTAATAAGCAAGGAGCTCCTACATAACAGAATAGATAGATAAATACGAGCTCATGACTCATAGCAGGCTGCCACGGTTACTGATCCAGCAAGCATTAGATATTCCTTTTGCAAATTTCAAATTGTTTACAATGAAATGGCTTAAAAGAAACTTGAGGAAATTCGCACATGTTTAAAGAAATTCTAAGACATGAATCCGTAGTAGAGGAGACCATTGGATTACACTTCATAGCTTTCATGCCCTGTTATCTACATTAGGGTCAAATTTTGAAGACGAGTCAAAATTTTTAAAATGACGAACCTTACTTGTTTTCTCAACAGACGTTTTACTAACTTTGCAGCCCTAGTCTTGCCTAACACTATGAAGTCGTGACAGTCTAATATACATGTAATAATTTACGATAGTAATTTAAATTGCTTTAATACTACGCAGTTTCCAACAGCATTTAACTGGTAATCCTTTTCAAGGTGAAAATCATCGATTATATGTTATTTGCAAAAACAATTGAAATTATTTCTTTGTATTCATTAATTATTCGTACGGTAAAAACCGTAAGTACATACGTACTGTGTTGTATCTGTTTACATTAAAGGAAACACGTGTCATACCTTCGCAGAAGAATATGGTAATTATTTAATGGATTAATATTTTTAAAAGATATTTCAGGCTTTGAACTATGGTAATTATTTTTATTCATTTTATGTAAATTTATTTTACTTTTGAGTCTTTTAGTCGCTCCCAATTAATATATGTTTTCACATCAAATACCTACTTTAATGATAAAATTCGATAAAGTTAATGTTATCTATAAAATTGAGGTTATTTGACAATTCTTTAATAAACAATAATATTAAAATGTTTATTTTAATAGAAGTTTTCCATTGTTAAAAAAAGTGTAGATATACCTACATATTTAAAGTAACTAAAAATTTTATTTAAAAAATCTGCATTATATTAACGAACGAGATTATTTACATCAAATATAAAATCTGTTTTTAAGCCGTTAACAAATTGTCATTAAATATAGCTAAGAAATAATCGCATTAGATTATTTTTAAAATCAGGGTAAGCGGATTGCCGCTTATCCTAAATATAATATTTAATAATAGAATTATTTTAATCATGAAATATATAATTGATGAGTACAAAATAGTATTAAGGTTGAAAATATTCCAAAGAAGTCTGTAGACGTTGATAAATTCCATTGATATTCACTGTACTTTTTTTATTATTTCATTATCTGTGACATAATCGAACAATTACACAATTTACGTCAAAGGTAAGCCGCATTCATTTGATATGCGTGTGTTACTAATCGTTTACTTTAAGGGCTTCCGTCGCGGTCGACTGAACGAAGCCTAGGGATTTCGCGACGATCCTATTTCCAACTATTACTTTTGCCAACTTATCGGATGACTGTTAGTCAAGGGCGAGCCGAGCGACCCAAGTGCACTGTCACACCTGTACAGAGAAACGTTATATTAAACGTGTTCCCGCATTGCGAAAAAAATGGTTCGAAATTAATTTTATTAGCCGTTTTGGAACATATTATAACATAAGTACTTTCCATAACTGTATATGATTTTTACAGAAATGAAATAAAAAACACGCGATTTAATCAATCCACATTATCCATATCGCGTCAAGATAAAAGTATCAAGTATAAAAGTTTCAAACTACAGATTTTTTTTAAACGAATTTCCTATCGCTATGCATATACACTTTTACACCCATTATTCAATATTAAAGATTTTCTAGTTTGACTAAAATAGCACGACGAATGTTAAATCTATCTTTTAGATAGCACAATTCCCAATAGCACAAAATTATTCTGCAGTAAATATTTATCGAATGGTGGCTGTATTCCTTCAGTTAGAATTACGGGACATTTGAAATACGTAGATCGTGAAAAACGTAGCATTTGTTTCCGCTTTAAGCTGTTACACTGGAAATGCTGCAGACCGAGTTCCTATTAAATCGTGACAACATATTTTTATTCTAGTAAAACTGCCTTGGTTCACCTCGTTTAAATAAAAAAGTTCATATACAGGAACAAAAAAATAGTCATCCTTAGTGGATGTTCGTGGGATTTTTAAGATTTTTATCATGTCAAGTCAGATAAAGCCGAAAATAGAGAAAAGAAAGTTAAAGACGGATTTTAAGGCATCCATCATTGTCATTACACTTTCCCAAAGTTTTGAGGATAGATCTCCTGCGCCCAAGACGATACATGTACATCAAAAATATCTAATTCTAAAATAAACCTGACATTGAGGTATAGAAGTAAATAAAAAACAACGTTACTATGCATAAAAATGGATCTCAACGCATCTATCATTGTCATTACATTTTTCCAAAGTTTCGAGGGTAGATCTTCATCGCCCTAGACGATACATATATGTACATCAAAAAAATCTAATTCTAAAATATACCTAACATTTAGGTATAGAAGTAAATAAAAACTACAACGTTAATATGTAGAGTCTAAGGTATTATAAAAAGCTTACACACATCTATATAATATAAGAAGGGCTGTATGAATTGGATTAGGTACATATAAGTGAACTTACAATACAATTAATTAGTTGTGAAAATAGAATGTAACAAAGTCCAATTTACGGGCTATATTATATTATAATTTAATTTAATCCCTAATACATGGAATAAATATGTCGTAAAGACCTATATAACATTTTAAAACTAATAGAAATTAGTTTAAAAAGCCTTTACGTAAGAAGAGCCAATACTTCCGTTGACCTAAAAATTGGCGCCAACCAAGCAAGTCTGAGCGTCGCCTTTTAGAGAGAATAGTGTTTTTGGTACATGTCAAAGGACATCGTTCTTTATTCATCGAATGAATACTCTAATTTATATTACTAAAAGGTAATTTATTCTTTTTCAAGAATTAATTTACAAGTGACTAAAGCGTCAGTACAATTGGGTCACGTTTGAATGACCATTGAGCAATGCAAAGAACTCCATAACCTAAAGCGATGCGCTTAACGCCCCACTGCCCATGCACAATATTATTACCAAGTTGTCGCTATTTCATGTGAGGTGGTTTCTACTATTTTTAGTTCATCTAATACCGTTAAATGAGCAATTTTTGTATATCTTGATCTCGGAAAGGGCTCCATCAAGATCTGCTTTAAAATTATTAAAAAAAAAAAACAAAACAACTTTGATGAACATAAAAATTTGATGTATTTTTCGTGTAGTTCCTTTTAAATATGTCTTTTTAGCAAGAATTACACTTGTGAGTTTTACTCTCATAACGAATATAAACCAACTCTGTTACCTGGTAACAATGACCAAAGTAACCAAATGTAAGCAGTATATTGTAATAAATGTCACTTACAGTAAATTCTTCCAGATGTAAAAGCAATATTAACCAATTTAAGTAAAACTTATGAAATTTTGTGCAAAACTTACAAATGTAATTATTACCTTCTGCTTACCTCTTAAAAAATGGATTCTTATAATTAGAAAGAAAATTTAGTTTTATGTTTTCGAATGAATATCTTTTTATTTATAGAATATTTTAATTTGTAGAATAAGTAATGCAAATGACGGCTTCGGTTGTAAAATATAAAGGTATATATGTGTATTATCGTATTGTCCACACGTTGAGTCAACTGCTATTAGCCTAATTTCTTGTCACCGTTATTTTTAAGCCATTAACGCTCATAATATAATGGTAGTTCTATGTCGAGACGATATAAGATTTGATAAAAAATGAGTTTCCATATATTTGGAAAATGATATAATCATGTTATTTATACTATCATATATATAAGTATATAATAATAACAAATTACAATTTGATTTTGAAGCAGGTTGGGATATTGTTGGGTGAAATAGCTCGTTTTGAATTCCGATTTCAAAGACTTGATAGCTCGTTACGAAATAAATGTTATTTTGATTAGTTTATCCCCTTCTTAACATGGTTTTCGACAGGAAAATTACGATAAAGTTTAATCTAAATGTAAAAAAGTGATCGTTGAACATAATTTGTATAGGTACAGTTAAACAATTATTTCATTGTGGTAGAACCTAGCTTTAACCCACCTGCAGCACGTATTTGGGCTCAACCGGTGAAGTATTACATTCTAATAAAAAATCGGAGCAAGTAGCTAATACATCTATGTTTTTTACGGTCACTGAAGTCAGAAACTCAATCTCTCATCACTTTCTTTTCTTCTATTCTCTTTCTCCCCTTACTCCTTTTCACGGCGACAACTAATTTGTGGCTCTTCTGGTGTTGCAAATGTACATGTGCAGCTATGATCACGTAACTACAGGCGATCTATATTCCAATCTTTCCCCTATTTAAAAATACCATATAAAGAATTGGGATCAATATGAAACAAACTATAACAGTTTACACAGATATTTTTGGAACCAAATCCAAGAGATGTGAGTTCATTGTCCCGGTTCCAATTATCAAGATCCAAACTAACGACTCTAGCCAAGAAAAAAATTCACGCCGCTAACTGTTACCTAACAATACTGCTACTTCAATTTATTGTTTGCAATAAATATTTATTGCTTATTGTTGTCGAAGTTGAAACGAATATAAATCACAACAATAAACGTACACAATTTATATAAAACGTCATTTTAGATTGTTACCTATTCAATCACTAGTCATAAACACTTAATAGTAGCAAAACATCCAACTACGAAGCATATATAGCCGAAGTGCGAAATCTTCTCTACGAATATTCTTTCTTTCTTTCTTTCAAGTACGAAATGTAGATGATATCCATATGGTAAGGAGATTATTGGCGACGTCATTTATCTTAAAGAATATTTATTAGGTAATATTATGTAAATATGCTGGTAAAAGAAGCCTTATCTTTTCCTATCAAGGAATATTTATTTTGGAATTTCCTTAATGCTTCGTTGCAAGTTGTCTGATATATAAAAGTATTATATATTTTAAACTTTCGCGATTTATATTATTCATATTTAATATAACGGGTCTTATCGCGATAACTAATGGTAGTAATACCTTTTTATTGCCCGACGTTTCGACGAAGTTACATTCGCCGTGGTCACGAGCTGACTCGTCAGCTCGTGACCACGGCGAATGTAACTTCGTCGAAACGTCGGGCAATAAAAAGGTATTACTACCATTAGTTATCGCGATAAGACCCGTTATATTAAATATGAATATAAAAGTATCATAGAATTTATTATAACAACAAGTTTCTTCACCGTGCCATCAACGTCGAGGACAAAATTAATTTTAAGTACAAATTTAGCACTTAAAATAAGTGTTTCTTGTCCGCATTCGAAGCACATTTGCCCAAGTTCACGTGCTCTATCACGACAATCTCTGCTCTTTTCTCAAAATAAGTTGAAATTAGGCTTCCCGGGACATAACAGGTGTCTCGACGGGATAATTATATTTCTCCTACTCAGGAAGAAAAGATTTCGATCTCTGTAACTAAGTTGGCAATTTCATGGAATTCCTAAAATAGGTTTTCAGATTTGAAGCATAAAATTTGAATCTAAATTAAAACAAGTACTTTGGCAAAGTAAAGCGGTCATACGCTTAAATTGAAGCGCAAAATAAAATGTTCGATGACTTTTAATTTAGTTAAATTAAACTTGAAGTTGACATGTGCATGTTGCATAGTTGATTGTAAATATTTATTAAACGTGTGTAGTTCAGTCAATATTTACTTTACCTATTACGTATTTCTCTTCAGTTACAGTTTATCTCAGACAGTATTGAGGTAATAGTCAAAATAAATAAAGGTCTGTCATGTCTTGATATATCGTTTAGTCTCACTACTTTTAGACGGGAATTATATTTATAAATTTTGCTCTAAAACTTTCAAAAAGATTTTCATAAGATATTTATCACTGCCCTTCACCTGAAAGAATTTAACCAGCCGAAAGATTTCCAGCTGTTGACTCTACCTTGGTCAACTTGAAGATCGCTGAAGCGACGGGTGAGTGAATGGAAAAATGGAATTTCATGAAACTTTACTGGAATATAGTTTAAACGGCTGAATACAACCAACTACTTTGTCCGCACGAGAGGATGCTAGTTTTGTATATGAGATCAACGATAATAAAAACATGTTTTTTCAAAACAAGAAAAGAAGTAAAACAAATCGTCACGTCATGGTGAATTAATCTAAACGAGAAAAAGAAAACAGTCGAAAGATATTTCATAACAATGCTTTGAAATTGATTGAATTATTCCTATTATAAAACTGTGAATAACGGACAATGAATGTTTTTATTGAATAATAACTAATTGTTATTCTATAGGTTGTCTAGTCGATATTTAGTTGCCAGTTGCCGTTGGGTCACATCCGTCGCACGATAGGCGCATTTTAATAAGATTATCTTCGCATTCGCACTAATTTGATCGTCATTGTAGGTACGGTATGTAATAATACATTAAAGACTAGTTAGTGCTATAGGTATTATATACATTGTGTCTAATGACTGTCATTACGTCACATTATTAATATTATTAAATCTACTTTTTTAAACAAAGGTACAATATATATCCACTACTGGTGTTTCTCACTGTAGAATTTGTCTTGTTATGGAAAAGATTTAGTACCTTATTCAAAGCGCTGTTAAAACTGGTTAAAATTTCCTTCGAATTTCTCCAGAGTATTACATTCTATATATATTATATATTCTTTAATATAAAAGTTCAAAAATGGTGATAAATACGAGTTAAGATTTGGATAAATAAATATAATCGTATTTGCATGAATTTTATTTCTTTATTCGACTTTTGGTTAAGATCTTCTTCAGAGGGTATTTTAGAAGCCTGATCTATTTATGCATTTTCATCATGTCGTTATTAATAGGTCCAGATTATTGTACTTCTTGTGTTTAGTGGTGCAATTCAACGTTATGACAAAATAGAGCAATATCAATTAGCTGTAGAATATCGACTACTTTGGAGAAATATCGTTTCATGCTTAATTTGTCATAAAGATATCATCTATTTATAGCAATAAAAAAAAATGTAAAAATTTCAGTTACGGCTAGTAAATGTTTTTTAAGGTCGCACAAAAAGTTAACCAAACTTTTTGTACCAAGCATTTAAGTAACTGAACTGTGACGGATGAAGGAAAAACGACTTGACATCATAGAATGATGTCGGTCACGGATGTTAGATAGAATTTTTTAAACATCTAAAACAAATGTGCTAATTTGATAGCAAAACTTTTGTACAAGGTGAATATATATGCCTTGTGCAGTTGTCTATTTTGTTTGATTTTTATGACGTAAGCTTTATATTATTTATTTAAAAAACAATCTTTTGAGCAATTATGGATTTTTCTACTTGCATGTATATAGACGAATTTGCAAAGAAAAATATGATTTAAATGAAACAGCCGAAGAGTACGAAAACGAACATAGCCTAGAAAAAGGTATTATCTCTATTAGGAGCGTCTAACATAAACAATACAATTTATAGATTATGGTTCATTAGACATGGTTCGACAGACAAGAACTTCACCAACTACAATAAAACGCTTAAATAAAGTAGATAAAGGAGTTATTTACCATTAAATTTGAAATCCAGTGTGAATGTCTTTATCGCTGTCAAGGGTGAAAACTGTTGATTTTTCACAAGCACAAAAAACGATATTTATAAACGCGGAAACAAATTATACAAATTTAAATATCGAGGAGCGACACGTCCATTCGGCACGGCAACCGGTTAGTAACTGAAGTACCGATCTGATGACAATCAGTTAACATTGCATTGACATTTGTTTGCGGAAAACTGTGTTCTTTAACTATTGTCTTAGTGACTACATTGGTTTGTTTAAAACAAATTTTACATTTCCAGTTAACAGTTTATGTGTACTTCCAGTTTTGCCAACGCCTTCCGACTATCTCCAATCTCCACGACGAGTTTGCGATGTATCTTCGCACGAGTAAGACTCCACAGACAGCGGCAGGTGACGCAAGTTTTTCTCACTAAATTCGTAAAAACTTATAAATCATGTGAATGGTAGAATGTATCTATAGTCTAGTTTTATTTAGCAGACAACTATGGCGTATTTCTAGCCACACATAAGAGTTAGATAAGAATTAGCGATTGAATGATTCAACTGAATCATTTTTAGGGTTCCGTACCTTAAAAGGAAAAACGGAACCCTTATAGGATCACTTTGTTGTCCGTCTGTCTGTCTGTCTGTCTGTCTGTCGGGATGTCAACCCTTTTTTCTCAGAAATGCATAGACGTATCATGTTGAAATTAATATCATATACTCAAGTCTACGATGACATGCGGCCGTGAAAATATTAAAGTTCTAAGTCAACGCAATCAAAAGATAATGTAAAATATGTCGTATATTTTGACCATTTTTGCGTTTTCGCAAGGGAATCAAAACCTATAGGGTACTTCCCATTGACCTAGCAAGACGAAATTTGGCAAGAAGTAAGATCTTATGGTACGAATAAAGGAAAAAATCTGAAAACTGTAAATTTCTGTATGTATGTGTGTCTGTTTGTAAGTTTGTCTTTAAACCTTTTTCTCAGAAACGCGTGAAGGTAACAAATTTTTATCAACGTCAAGTACTCAGAGTTGTAATTACTAAGAGCTGTGAAAAAATCAAAGTTCTAAGTTAACGCAATCAAAAGATACGGTCATTTATATCACATATTTTAAGTATGATAGCATTTTTAACGTTTTCGCAAGGGAATCAAAACCTATAGGGTAATTTGGCCAGGAGCAAGGTCCTTTAGTATACATAAAGGAAAAAATCCGAAAACTGTAAATTTCTATTCGTGTGTCTGTCAGTCTGTACGTCTGTCTTTCAACCTTTTTCTCAGGAACGCGTAAATGTATCAAGTTGTAAATTGATCAAGCGGAAAATATATTAATCTTAGAATTAAAATTATATGTACTTGTAACAAATTAATATAAAAGTTGACCATGGTCAAAAAAACAATTTTACAAACACTGAGAAGAAATTTGTATCAATACGAAAACATTAAAAAGCAGCAAACCTTTATAAACAACGCAATGCAATCTATATATCGCAGCTAACAAAATGATAGCGCGATGCAGCGTACAGCTAATGCCATCTATTACAACATTATGACATTAACTGTGATATAATTCTGCTCGATTAATAAAATTTTTTATTTTAATTATTATTTAAATGCGCTAAAAATAAACTTTTCATTTAAAAGTTTTATCGTCGATTTATAACGTCATTACGTAATTAACATTCAATATAAGAGCTTCACGCGATTTGATTTAAGTACTCGTATTGACTTAGTATGAAAATTTTAAAATTAAATTCAAACAGATCGAGTTATTTAATTTACTTATTTATCTACACATATAAGTCTTCTGGTTATTAGTAATATAGTTAGTTATTTATAAACAAACAATTAGTTTTGTTCGAATTATGGACTAATTATTTTCGTCTTGGCAACACTAATATATATTTCGATATTTTGATTGAAAATGTAAATCTAAATATTTTACGAACGTAGTGCAGGGGTAGTGTTTTCAATTCGACCTTGTATTTAATTTTTTTTATGTTTGTTCGCCGATTACGCCGCCATTTGGGTAAAATTTTTTTTTGTTTGAAAAGGTATACTTCCAAGGTGGTCCCATTGTCTTCAGGTCAGGATCAGATGATGGGATCCTGGAGAAATTGAGGGAACTCCTCAAATATTATAGGCAAGCGTATACCGATTTAGGTATTTTTGATAGTAACTTATGTTGGAACTGATGATGAAGACCACAAATGGCGTAGATGGGTTAGTCTTATATAGATTTCTATAAGTTTGTACGGAACCCTCGGTGCGCGAGTCCTACTCGCACTTGACCAGTTATTTTTTATAATGTAAAATTATAATGAAACAAAATTATTAGAAAATTCGTGATTTTAGTTCGGGATATTGTTACCAAATAAGGACAAATAAAGAAAAATAGACTATAACAAGAATTGCTGTAGAAATATCAATGATAGCGCTGTTTTGGTACTTTGAAGATGTATAAGTTACCCTAAAACATTACCTGTCTTACTACAAAAGATTTAAATAAACGTTAAACGCGTGTTTATAACTTATTGATAAAATATTATACGTTACATTTGAAACTGCTGCTGCTGCTGAAATAGGTTTTAGACATCTATTAAACTCACTTAAACGTATGTTAATCTATATCTAAAGCATGTTTAACTCAAAACTGTGCTTAGACGCGGATTTGTAGTACTGATTTTTTAAACACGCGTTTAACGTCTGTTTAAATCTTTTGTAGTAAGGCAGTACGTTTTTAAAATATGGACATGATTTTACTGGAGGTCATATTGCGAAAGTTGTAATAAGATATACTACTTTATATAAGTTTATTAAAGGGATTTATTATATCAAAAGTTTTAATACTTATTTAGACAAGTAATTCAAATGAGATCACAGAGCAATAGACAATAAATCATTTTCTTTTCAAGTTTATGAAATAATCATCACATTCGATGTATGTCTTGCTCTATGGTAATATAAGATCAAGAGCCAGTGGCGTAAGACATTTTTTAGTTGGATAACTAAATAAATTAACTTTATTTTTTATCAAAATTATTTATTATTCAGAATTGTTATGTTGAAATAAAATAGCATGTTAAATATAATTAAGAAACAAAATAATTGTATACTAAGTTTGAAATCGCATTAAAATCTATTCAGTCATTAAATTCTATTATTTTTTGTTGCGCTAAACACAAAAACTGCATTCAATCTTCTCATATTGTGCTCAAGATAAGATTTAAAAGAATTAGGTACATATTGCATATTCATTCTTTTGAACACATTTTCTATTCATCAAAGGCTTGTAGTATACCTTCAACTGTATGCATGTTCACGTCAGTTGACTATTATAACAATGAGATAAGCTAAACTTAAGGCAGACGTATCTACTTCATATATTGTTAGACACCACCAGAAGTATAGTAAGGCGAGAATTACACTTGTAAGTTTTACTGTCGTAATTAATATTAAAAAAAACTCAGTAAACAACTGACAGATACTTCGTAGTATTTCCGAAAGCTGAGAATGCCAAAATTAGGCACTCACAGTAAATTCTTTCAGATTAGTGAAGCAATGACTAATAACTTATGTGCATTTTAAAAGTCTCAGAACAAAACTTATAAGTGTAATTTCGCCTTTGTTTATTTAGGTAAATGTGGCCTTGACTACAACTAATAAATGATCGGATACTTCGATATTCGTGTTAATAATATTTCGAATTATTCTTCCAAAATGAATATTCAGTATCTGTTGTAATGAACCGCAGTCAAATCTTCATAAAACATGAATTTTCATAAAGAGAAACAATATCATAGTCGATTTGAATAGGATAATGAACACGCTACTTTTATAAGTTAATGAACTAGATGCTATCCAGTAAGTATGGCTTTTATTGACTAGACTAGCTGTCCCTTTCGGTTTCACTTGCGTTTATGGGTATTGCTTCGCTCCTTCAAGTCGAAGCGTAATATAATATAGCCTATAGCCTTCCTCAATAAACTGACACGTTGGCGCAGTGGTCACTACAATTGACTGAAGCGCTAACGGTCGCGGGTTCGATCCCCGCTCACGGCAAAAGTCTGTATTGGCCATACGGATGTTTGTCGTGGTCTGGGTGCTTGTGTTAGTGTTGTGAGTGTTTCCGGACCCCCGACACAAGGTCACGCGATCTTAATGGGGGCCGTTGAGTGTGATGCGTTTATTTTTTTATTATTTAAACTATCTAACACAAAATAATTTTTCAATTCGAACCAGTGATTCCTGAGATTGGCGCGTTCAACCAAATAAAAATACTCTTCAGATTTATAACATTAGTATAGACTCGTAGGTAATAATAATCTCGTCGAAAAAAATACAATGTCATAAGATAAGTCTTGCGAAAAATAGCCAACAGCAATCGCGTAATGTGTCAAATTGAATCTTCTTAGCGATAAAGTTGTAAGGCTTCCACGCATCGAGACATGCGCAATCATTGCATGCTGTTGAATGGAGTTGTGAAACTAAAAATAGCCCAGGGTTATTTGCGGGGTCTGAATGGAGCACCCGTCCACCCTGCTAAAATAGGTCACTGTGTCATTGGTGACGTTACTCGTGACGTCAGAGACGCATTCCAGGTGAACCCGGGAATTGGGTCATAGACCAAGTAATATCCTGATACAGTAATTTCGTACAAAAGAATTGTTACCCATGAATTGTTGGTCACATTTTCTAAGGAAAACGTTAACAATAATTGCGATATTATTTAATTGTAACTTATTAAGGAATTGATGAGTGTGCTAATGTGACGATATTTAATTAGTCGAATTTGGCCTAATCTATTTATACAAATCTACATGAAGCCAAAACTTTGTACTTCTTTTTACGAAAATTGCGCGGACTGAGGAGTATAAAATTCGCATACTTATAATTTTTATAGAAAAGAAAAGTAAAGTAACAGCCTGTATATGTCCCACTGCTGGGCACAGGTCTCCTCTCCTATTAAGGATAAGGTTTAGAGCTTAATCCACCACGCAGCTCCACTGCGGGTTGGCGGATGTACATGTGTCAGAATTTATCCCGACACGTGCAAGTTTCCTCACGATGTTTTGCTTGACCGCCGAGTTTTAGATGAATTTAAACACAAATTTAGCACTCGAAAAATCAGCGGTGCTAGCCGGGGTATGAACTCGCGATCATCGGTAAAGATCGACGTGTTCTAACCATTAGGCCATCTCAGCTCTCAAAGAAAAGAGAAACACTTTAATTTTTTTTTAATTCATAAAAAATACATTAAATCAATGTACAACACTACACACTCTACTCTTATATTACTTTTTTGTTTATTGTTAAAATCTGTGGTCAAATTGAGAATAGATTATCTGTGGTCAATCTTGACATCGGTTGAAAATTTAATGAACTATGGTCGAATTCCAACCGCTAGGCGAATAATGGTACAAATAATTATTTATTTGCATTGTAGTATTGCCTTTGAGCTATGGATATAGACATTGAACACGGTATAAATATTTGTTTGTATTTTGCCTTTACACTCAACTCTATAATCAATTAATTGCCTCAGATAACGAAGCGTAAAGTAAATTACGCTTAATTGGAGCACTATGCCGAGAAACATAAAACACTCGCTTTTTATTTTATATTATCAGAATAATTTTTGCACTGCCGAGTCTTTTCATTGGGAAATTTCTAGACCTTGATATAAAGACAAAGGTTTCGCGGAGCTAGAAGGCGTTGAGAAAATGGGGCATCTTGAACAAGAGATGAAAAGATGCAAGCCGCGGTTGATAATCACGAGATGTTGGCTGCTTAGTTTACTCTGCGAGCTCATAAGGCGGTGTGAAGAAATTATATGGTCTAGGAATCAAGGTGAAACATCGCGACTTTTCATCAACGTCATTAAAAATGCTTTTTAATGAGATCGTTATTTTGTTGAAACTATTATTAATATCTATATATTAAAAACTTTAATCAAAAACATTGGACCCGTTTTTACGAAATTTACGCCGACGGAAGAATATGAAATTTCGCACACAATAGTTTATATAGAGGCGGAGTGTAGAATACTAATATTTTTAAAAATAATGAAAAGAAAATACATTAAATAATTAAAAAAGCTACGCTTTTTGTTTGTTTTGTCTGACTGACTGACAAAGTGATCTATCAACGCACAGCCCAAACCACTGGATGGATCGGACTGAAATTTGGCATGCAGGTAGACGTTGACGTAGGTACCCGCTAAGAAAGGAATTTGAATATTTCTACCCCCATAGAAATAAAATAAGGGATAAAATTTTGTATGAAACTTTGTCAATTTTAAACCGATCGAGCGGAGACTTTGCATGCATAAAGCTACTATGATGTAGGCATCATAGACATCGCAGACGAAGTCGCGAACACCAGCTAATTTAAAATAATTATGGTTGAATTTCGAAAAATGAGCGAACACTAGAATACCTAAATATACAATAGAGTTACACAGTTAAATATACAGTTATCGAATAAGATTTTAACCAATATTTACTTTAATAAAATAAAATTTTATTTAAAGTTTATATACTTTAAAGGTCAAATCGCGAAAGTATAATATGAGTGCAACGAATATACCTAAAGGTGAGTTATTTTATGCCACCACACTCTTGAATCCTTCAATGAGACTTAACAACAAGAACAAAAAAGATTCTAGTGTTATACATACGTTAGGGGTTAAATTATGTATTTATTATGTTCCAATGTTTTTATACAAATCCATAATGATAATGTAAATACGATAATTATTTATTTAACATAAGAAACAGTTAGGTTTAAGTATTTCTAATTTTTTTTTTCTGAAATATGTATTGTTGTTGGCCCTACTGGCCTTGACGGCGTCACCGGGAGGGTATTTCTCATATTGTATTTTTTTTTATAAATGTAATTGAACTGTATTTCCAATAAAATAAATAAATCATTACAATCCTTTATTTTTGTACTACTGCACTATCAGCAGTCGAGATGTTAAAAATAAAAATACGTGTAAAAAACATATTTAAAATAATACTCCTTGACAGCAATTTGTCGTGTTCATCATAATTTAGAGGCAGTTTAACACCAGTTCAACAACATGTTATAGCAAAGGTGTAACAAAATAATTGTTATGAGGTTAACACACGCGATGTTGCCATTCAATACAATATAACTCCAATCGAATGAGACTGTCAAACGAATGCACTTTACAACGTCAAGTTTGACATCCGATTAATATGAATAACGATGCAACTGTCAGATTGAAATTATCACGCAGGTGCGCTTGATAGAGTATACGATTTCTCACAGATAATAAATGTGTCACTGACGTTTGATAATTCAGGCAACACTGATGAATAATGTAGGAGTTGACCTGAATAAATTTATTTATTGGTCGATTTACGAACTAGTTAGATTTCTATTGCTTGTTAATGGTAATATGTATTTTACTGAATTATTTTTAGGTTTGAATTTCAAATTAAGAAATTGCAACATTTGAAATGGGTATTTCTCTTGGTAATATCTAGTCAATATATATCGACTTTATTCAAGCAGGATTTGACCAACATTTGCAAACAGAAGAGGGTAGTACCTTATGTTTACTTTGACGATATGTGAAAATGGATTCAATGTACGTATATGTATATAACAGAAAAATGGAACGTACGAAAATTAAACCTGAAAGCAAAGAATGTTAAAACATTTTGTTTTTCTGTTTTAAAACCATTTCTTCAAACCATTCGTTAATTTCTAAAGCGGATCTTTATATTGTTCTTTGTTGTTTTATTATTTTTTTATTTTAAGTTTTACATTATGAGTAAGCTTGATAAACAAAGCATTCACTGTAACAATACTATAGAAAAAATAATTCAAAATATATCCAAAATCTTTAGTCTTAATATGCATCGTGAATTCAAGGTTAAAATTGAAAGGCGAAAATGGCAAATTTATATTCATCTGCAAATATAATTTCACGAGGTTTTAATCGCGGTTTTGCTTGTGTTAATATTTACTCTTCTCTACAAGACTTTTTAAATCAAAGGCAGAATACATAATTTAGTTTGGATAAATGACAAACTTATTTCAGTTACATATATTTTAAAACCAAACGAATGAATCGATTTTGATGAAAATACTTTGGCACCATTCGGGACATACCCTATCAAAAAAAGTATTAACAAAATCAATCCAGCCGTTTTAGCAATCAGCCAAAATACATAAAAAATCCCCGGCGTTTTGAGAACCTCCTTCTCTTTTCGGAAGTCAGTTAAAAAGGCAACACACTGTTATATTACGCGGCAATACTGGTCGTAATT
Source organism: Hypolimnas misippus (assembly GCA_037950945.1). Classification (NCBI taxonomy): domain Eukaryota; kingdom Metazoa; phylum Arthropoda; class Insecta; order Lepidoptera; family Nymphalidae; genus Hypolimnas; species Hypolimnas misippus. Next base: position 13,694,711 of record JBBEEQ010000023.1, read on the forward strand.
TCTTGATGAAACCTACTCTATCCTTTCCTTTACCTCTGGCAACGTGTACTAACGCGAAATTTCATAATGATCAGTGAAGTACTCGTGGAGTTAAACCGTAACAAGCAAACAACTCATATTCAGATTTATAAGTTTGAAATTTTCAAATGTGTCTTCTGAACTTTGATATTTATTCCTCAAAACTTATTTCGGCTGTAGCAGTGATTACTTTGACCTGAGATACTTAATAATGCTTTACTTCAGTCTTCACACTAAAACAGCATATAATATTATGGTCTGAAGCACCATTAATTAATATTATTTCACGTCAAAAACATAATGCTACAAATTAAATAATTCTATTGTCAGAAAACAGAATCATTCTTTCATTTACGAATAACACTACATCTACAATACTTTACATAAAATTAAGTAGAGGTTTCTGTAAATCTATACAGATATAATTACTTGTACTGACTGATCGACGGACAGATAAATTAACTTGAAATTTTGACAGTTGATACCTCTTAATTTATAAGCATTCTCTATGAAAAGATTGTCAATTTCACCCGTAATGGGGGTAAAATAAAGGAATAAACGATTGTATGGAAGTCCGTCGTTTTCAAATAAGAAACGCAATTTAATATGGCTACTTATATTTAGAAATAAAGCTGATTTAAATCGACGTTTTTCAAATTTGTATCGCTAGGCGGTTGAAGTTGGGGTTGTAAATCTATATATAAACAGACTTCCCCAGTGCGGGCTGCTAATATTAAATAAAACCTCATTTCGTACGGGTTTCAAGCCATGACTTCGTCCAGTAGATTTTTCTTTTGTTTGTAAACATCTTGAAATAATTAGATAAATATATCTAAGAATGTTATTTTTCAACTAGAGATATATTACGTCCACAATAAAAATCTCTACTTATTTCCAACTTTGAGCTCGTCAATTTACTCGTTGGCCTAAAGATTCGCCTGTCATACTCGGTCGTCCCATTCTGGGAGCCAAATCCATGAGCTTTTAATATATTTTTAATTGTATAGTATCATTGTATGTATTAAAAAATATGAAATATATAAAATTATTAATTAACCTAATTGTATTTTGTACAAATTTATTCAAAATAGTCTATCTTTTTAAATAGGAAAAGACGATTTTTTTAAATCAATTTAAGTACCAGTTTCAGAAGTAAGGTTAAAATGGTAAGATACGAACATTAAATTTTTCCTTAAGATAAGATGGCATATAAATAAATAACTTTAATTTAGCTGTTAAATAGTATCATGACATATTTAAAGTTATTCAAATAAATGTCAGACTGTATCATCTTATTAAATGTAATCCAATGTTAGTATAAGACTATCTTCTTAAATAATATTACAACAATAATAATATTTACAACTTTTAGGCGAGAATTATATATATAAGTTTTACTCTCGTGATATAAAACAAACAGTAAAATCTTAGGTGTAAAGCAATGACAAATTATTATCTGTGTTGTATAAATCTTTATGAAAGTCTGAGATCAAAACTTATAAGTGTAATTCTCGCCTTATAATTTATGCTGGGATTTATTCATATTTAAAAAACGTAACACATGACTTGTACGCATGTTATGAAGGAAGAGGCTTTTGATGTCAGTAAAGTGAACATGAGAATGAATTATTACAAGAATTAAAAAAAATAAAGACACGGACTATAGAATCTAATGTCTTATATTTATTAATCGGTCACTTCTGGACTCTTACAAAGTACATTAAAGTTTTTCCATTTATGTATAAAATATTAACCGTCTAAAAAAAGGTTCTTAATTTGTCAGGGACTTATTATTTTATGTATCCTCTCTTACTTAAAGACTGCTTGACCGATTTGTTTTTTTTTGTATGAAAGGATATGCTTTCAGATATGGGACCATATAATTTTCATCAAAATCAGTTTAGTAATTTGGTTTTAAAATTAAAAGTACAGAAATAAGTATGTCATCCAAAGAAATGAAACTATGTATTGTGCTATTGAAGTTAGTTTCTTAGTAAGTCTTGTTTAAACCAAATGTTCGTATTACTATTAGTTTTAGCCTAAGTATATCTGATTTCTGTATGGCCTTATACCTGAAGTATCAAAATTAATATCTGTTCTTTTTGTAAATAAATATATAAAATTAATATAATGATTGTTAACTATTTTTCCCTTCTTCTAGACCTTCAAGCAAACACAGTAATATTTAAAAATAAAATACTTTCGTGTATCAGGCTATTAAGGGTTAAATGTAATGAAATTTTCATTATAAAAAGTATACAAGTTTTTTAATGGCATAAGACATAGCATAGAGCAATTGCTACTTAGTGGCAAGTGTGCTGAAGACATTGCTTGTATTGAAAAATCTTAAATATATGTTAATAAGAGTATGTTCATTAACTTAACATTTTTAAAGTTAAACATGAGATGTTATAATGATGTACAATATTAAAGTATGAGTAGTATTGTTGCACTAATAAAACTTTTTAAATATTTTTTTGTTAAATTAAGTGAATTATCTAATTTTACAGACTGATGTATAAGTGACATGAAGTTGTTTAACAACAGTCAATATCAAGAATGAGAACATGGTGGTTCTGTTCCAAGTGTTGAAGAGCAAAGATGTTATATCTGTATTTAATTAATTTGATTTAGTATTTTTATATTTTATTTTATCTGTAGCTATTTATGCTCATAGTTTATCACATCACTTGCATTTTCAATATTTTATATAACTGTTTGGACTCCTTCGCGTCTTCTCCAACATAAATGACATTGGCAGAATATTTTATGCATAACACTGTTATATCTTTCAAAAGTATATAATCTATGGTTAACAATGTCAGTTTCATATTTATTTATTTCTAAGTTAAAACTCTGAATTAACATGTATTGTGATGCTATTTGATAACCCTTAATAAAATAAAATAAAAATCAGAAGAGCGAATGCAAGCCATAGTATAAATGAAAAAATACAAAAAAGATGTGGAATCTAATGTCTTTTGGACTTTTTAAATAACTGAATTGAAATATTATGTATCAGTTCCATTCTTTTATTTAGTTTCCTGGATGTGTAAATGTGTAACTCAAAAGTAATTACAAGTTGTATAAAAAATCTTCACTGACATTGTAAATTATTTATATGACTTTTAATCTTACCAAAGCTATGTTGAATGTTAGAATTATCAAATTATTTATTAAAAAAAAGATAAAAAACAGCTTTTAAAATAAGAGCCGGTTAGGGGGCATAGTATATATTATTTTAATTTTTAATGAGTGTATAATAGCAAATCCAATTAGACACAACTAGTAATAAAATAATTAATTTATTAAAATATAAATTATTTTTATAATTAAGTACTAACTCTGATATGTTATAGAAAAGTATTATATCATATTTTAAGTATAATAATAAATATAGATAATACTCAATTTACGAGCGGTAAAGTATAAGTTATAATATTAATATTATGTTCTTGACTTAAATATAATAACACTTAAATATACAATTATTTAAAAATGAAATTGAGACGTAACCTAATTCAAATTTTCCGAACGTTTTCTCATTCATCGTAACATGGGGTTGACATTGGCCTTCCAAGCAGCAATCAATACGGTAAAATAAAACATGATGTACTTACAGGTTATTTACAAGTTCGAATGATCAGGAACTTACACTAGCACTGAGGTATTAACGGTTTCTTTTATGTTACTTATATATCTAATTGAGCGAAATTACAGGTAAAAACACCACAACAATCCTAATTTAGCTAGCTTTACTATACAAAGACCGCCCATTTGGCAATTCCTTTTGTTATGATCTGTCAATTTTCTTACCTGTGAAAATATTTTTTTCATTCGTTTAGAAACATGTTTTAATTTTTTTTTTATTAAATAATCTCGTGTAAATTTAATGTTATATATATCATATTATAAAAATAAGGCTTATATTTGTTTTTATATTGAAATACAACATATTAAAGCAATATTTAAACTCAGTTTAATTATTTTTGTGAATGGCGCCATCTTTATTTTAGACAGGTTAATACGGCAATATGAACATTTTCTATGTACTGTGCAATTACGCTACAAGATGGCACTATTAGAATTAAAATAATATTTCATTAGTGGAAACATGATTTTGGTTTATGGTTTACTTTATGTATAGTTAGAAATTAAGCTTAAATAAGGAATGTCTGTTTACCTTGAAGAAAAAAAAATGGATTATTCTTTTTAACCCATTAAACGCCAATATGACTAGCAGCATTTTCAACCCAAATCTTTTATTTTTTTAATCATTAGTGACATATTTAAATACAAAAGAAAAAAGGTTTTCCTATTATGGAAATTTTTATAAGGGTGTACTCGCACGAGTACAGCGGTCACAAACTAACTGAATCATCGTCGTAAAAGCTAAGTTACATAAATTAACTGTACTCAAACGAGTACGACGGCGCTTAATAGGTTAATAATTAAGATATAGTTTATCCTTAAGACATTATAGTAAAGTAATATATATATATTTTTAATTCATATTCCTAATTCGAACAGCCTGTTAGAGGCTTTTGCCCACGTCTGGGCAAAAACCTCTAAACTTTTATCTCGTAGAGATATGTAAGCAAGTTAACCCACTACACCGCAGATTAACGGATACACATATATTATAATTGTCCATGGGCGGGGGCATTCACTAAAGATCGAGCTTTCCGTTTGCCACCTATGTAGTTAAAAAAATTACATAGATTTCCGAAAAATCTGGTAAACGCGCTGGAAACTCCCCCTCATCCCTTGCTTCTAATTTCTTTATCGCTTATTATAACAAAGCGGACTAAAAACTTAAATTTGTAATAAAATTTTGCTAAAAATTATATAATTTATGACAACTGGGCAATTATTACAAATCTAATGACACCTCATTTATTAAAATTGGTTTAGTAGTTTACATTACATAATTAATTAAATAAACCTATTGATTCTCTTTATTTTGTGCTTTAATTGCATTTCTAAAATTAATAGCATAAATATTGCTTAATTTAGTAGACTTTTTAAAAACTTAAAAGATTTGGGTAACATGATTTTTTGAATAATTCATTAAGAAGTTAGACTGTTAAAAAAGCAAATTACGTTACATCATAGAGGCTTTATTTTCGTAGTTATATTTGGAAATATATAAAGTTTATTGACGTTGTAGCGACGGTTACAGAACGCATCGTATTGGTCATACGCCATCTTTGATCCCAAAAACAACACTACGAAAACGCAGACGAGGAGCAAGGCGCAGACTGTCGGACATAATATCGCACTTAGTTTGTTAACGCGATGAGACTTCTGGGATCCAGCTTCAGAATCAGTATTACTATCGGTGTCTTTGGTCATGACTGAAAATTTTAAAATAAAAGTTAGCAGGTAAGATGGCAAAGGGAATAGAAAAATGTGCATCTTTAATTTTCTAGTTTCAATATGAGCTAACGCCATTTTAACAGAATTTTTTAAATACTACGTGATTGGTAGGGAATAAAAACATGTTTTTTTTAAATGAAAATACGTCGAAACGAATTAGCTGACCAACTTGTATTAGTGATCACCGCCACCCATAAACATGAGGGACCAGAGGAGCCTCAAATGGGTTAATAATAAATAATATGAAATAAATTATATAGTAAATAACTTACTTTTTATTTATTTTTTAGTTGTTAAAAGTGTTAATATTAAACTTAATAATACATTAAATGATTTTTTTAATATAAATATTACAGAAATGAAATAAAACGATATAAGCTTTTGTTGTCTAATGAATTGTCATTTTCAATAACAACTATTTTTGGATAAGGTTTAAATTTAGTACGATTTGTAAAACTGTAATTTATTATTAATATATATTATCACATTAGTACTTAAAGGTGAATTAAATTCAATTAGAATTTTACCATTATTTTTTTTTATTTTTACGTTAGTGTTTTTGATTTATTCTTGTTCTTTGCTAAGAAAACTACACCATTATGTGTACCAGGTCCTAAAAATGTCTTAAATTGTCTAAAATGACGTACTGAGAATTTGAACGATTTGAACTCTACGAATTCATCCACTCGAATTACTCGGAATAAGAAAATGAAAGTTCTTATATATTTCTTAATTTCCTCCAGCATAATTTTAGGACTGTTCTCCACGTTTGTATACCTGATGACGGTCGTTGACCCAGGACTGAAAGATTTGTCAGAGAAGGCATCTGCGATGTCTTTAGAATTAAGCACCGATAATACTATTCTTGTAAGTTCTCATACAATATAATTTATACAAAAAGAAGAAACTTAAATTTATATTTAATAATTACTGCATAAACCATATCCGCGCGGAATGGTGGCAAGAATGCTACCAACGTTTCCCCTTTGAATCGCAATTCCGATTCTCTGGGCGTAAAATGCGCCTATACCTCCTGCCAGTGGAGGCAATGTATGAATCTTATTATTAATGCGAAAGTCGGTGTGGATGGTTGGAAGTTGGTTGTGCTTTTTTGGCGTGAATTACGCTTATAAGTTTTGCTCCTTGCTTTACACCTAAAAGAATTTACTTTCGGTGCCTTATTTTTTCAGCCACAGCTTTCGTGGGGTTACCTAGGTAACTTACCAGTTTACGGAGTTGTTTTTTAGCAATTACGAGAGTAAGACTTACGAATGTATTTCTCGACAAAGGCATTAACCTGCTGAACAGATTTTAAAAAAACTTTACAATTATATAGCATAGACATGAAAATGTAATATTTTTAAGCCACTTTTTATCAATATATCTCGCGGGAGAAGTGACGGTAAAAAGCTATAACTGAAGAATGAAAAAGCAAAATTCTAATTTCGAGGAAATTGACTTCAACGCTTTACCTATAGCTCAAAACGCATTTATCCAAAAATAGTGTATTTCCTAAATAGCCTCAATTGCTGTTAGTTTAAGGTTTAAAATTGTTTGTATATACATCCCTTGCTAAATATTAAAGTGACCAAATTAAAAATGTCTCTGAAGCAAGTTTCTTTTACGTCGAGTGTAATTTCACTTAATTCTGTCGTTCACGATCTATGATTTTGAAAAAGAAAAATAACTTGAAATAAAACTATTTTAAACGGATTTAAATCGCGTATATTAATTATTTTTCCCGACGTTTCGAGCACTTTGCAGCGTTCGTGGTCACGGGTAGACTAAGATGACATTTGTCTATTTGAGATTTTAGAAAATATTATTTACAACTACCGCCAACGGTTTCTTAGATGGTATCTTGAATAACGAATAAGAAAAATAACTGCTCTAAGAACGTCTTATGACATTAAAGTCTAAAGTCGTGAGAAAATGGCGTTATATATATATATATATATATATATATATATATATATATATATATATATATATATATATATATATATATATATATATATATATATATATATATATATATATATATATATATATATGATACTAGTTATCTCTTGCGGTTTCACTCGCGTTTATTACTACTACTTCGCTCCCATGATTCGTAGCGTGATATAATATAGTCTTCCTTAATAAATAAACTATGTAACACAAATATTTTTTAAATTCGAACCAGTAGTTCCTGAAATTAGAACGTTCAAACAAACTCTTCAGCTTTATAATATTAGTATATATATACCACTGCACTCGTCTTCAATTCGAATATGAATATTATATTTACGTTACAACACATCACAATAAATCATTCCCATGTTATCGTTAGGTGTTATTATTAATATATAATTAATCCACAGCCTCCCGATCTATACGTCGATGTTGAAAACGTACTTTCATATCAGTCAAGGCACAAGTTAAAACATTATGCAACTGTTACATAATAAATATATACTTTATTATTTAATTGCCCTTGTACTAATTTATAATAATAATAATTTAATAATTATATTTCGAATGTGTTTTATTTTAATCCTTTTCCTGAAAATTTTTTATTGTTCTTTATTTGTGTTGTTTAATTTTTATTTATTAGAAATGTTGATCGCTTTGATGCAGTGATAATGAATTTTTTATGCTTCATTCCGATGTTTGCGGGTTGGATTTCCGTTCGGAGCAGATATATATTTGTTTTTTAATTTTAAGGATTTTTCTATATGTATATAACGTAGTACTAGATAATTATGTATGCATTAACGTCGAAAAAAAAAAAACTTTTTCCTGTCCTCCTTCTTGCTCGCAGATATGCGAGTGTCAATCATGAGTATTGTATACGCGCCCAAAATATGATATGATAACCTAAGATTTTAACAACTATGTTCTTAACTAGTGCATAAGGCCCTAAGGGTAGGAATATTGTACCAGTTTGTAAATGCCTTATACCCATAATAACTATCTAAGCCGTCATACCGGAACACAATAACAGAAAAGTGAGTGGTAACCAAGCCAATAATGTCTGTATTAATCTCATGCAAGTGTTAATTTTTTTTCATATTGCATATTAATTACATTTTTTTATAACTATTGAATTATTTAGTATGTAATAATTATGTGTATTTAGCAGTATATATTATGGCTAGAATTCACATTTACATTATTTAGAGTAAACTTGTTTACGATCGTGGGTTTGCCTTTTCGATTTTTTGTTTTGTCTTCTAAAAAGCAGGAGGCTTTCAATTCATAGTATTTATTTTTTAAATGTATGTTACATTATAACTCCGTCATTTCTTAACTTATTTAGAACATTCATATAATATAGGAATAAAGTACAGGTCAATATTAACATCTTTGAACTAATTGTGTAGTACAACGGGCGGTCTTATCGCTAACTAGCCATTTCTTCCATACAATCATAAAGAAAGAAATTAAGGAACATTCTTATTTTATTTTAAAGGGCGTATTCTTGCACTGGTAACATAATATTTTTATCAAAATCGGTTCATTTAATTGGTTTTCTAACTCCCGAAAGAGGGTTGTTATAAATTTGACGTGTGTATTTGTGTATGTGTTACTAGAAATGTATATAATCCATATTTGTATACAATTTCTAGGAAATGTATGTAATACCTAAACTCGCACGCAAATGTGTATATTAAGTTATATTAGACACATTTCCTAGGAAATCTATATGTCGCAACCAACTATTATGTTATTTAGAAATTAGAGCCGAATCAGCTCACTCCGACTTCACCTGGTACTGGACTGTTCTACCCCTAGAGTGTTTTTGTAACTCCAGAATCGCAGAGGGGAAGTAGGCTCCGCATGCTGTAACGATAGACATTTTTTTTTAAATACAAAACAAAAGGCTATCAGTATATTAAATATATTGTATTAAAATTAAAGTAATTTTCAAATTTATTGAAGCCATCCAACAAAAGAATTCGTTTTTGTTGTTAAAATTGGGTATGCTAGACTTTGGTAGACAGAAAAAATCAATTTTGTAACATGCGCAGACGAGGGTCGACATCTCATTATTTACAGTTATACCAATGTGTTATTTCTATAATACTTAAGAAGGCAAAGAAAACCGACTGGTGACTATCACTAGTCTACAAAAACACTAATAGTTTTAACTAGTTAAATTATTTATAATAACTCTTCCGTGACCTCCAATCGTGACACTGACGGAATATTTCGCGCGTCACGCGTAAAATCAAAACATGTTAGGAACTACATATTAAAATGTTTATTTTTATAAACCATTTAATCTAATCAATGCTCAATTATATTTCGTACTGTTATGTCGAAATCAACGCTGTTCGTGGTTGCTTACTCGTTTGTTCTGATAGGTTTATTTTCGACGTTCTTCTACTTGATGACTACTGTGAATCCTGGACCGATGAAACGTGATGGAACCAGAAAATTTGGATCTGTATCTATTTAATTAATTTATTAAAGTATTTATTTATAAATAAAATATACGTTTCGTTTTCATAGTTCTTGTATGTAAATGATTTTCTTTATTACCTGATAGCCAGGCCCGCGCCAAGCCTAATCGGCGCCGTCGTGCGACTGTCTAATATGCGCCTTTTTTACCCGACTGCGCGACGCAATGGAGGGTAATGTGGTTATCAGTTTATGTATGTATGTTATATATCAAGTGGAATATTGTTAAATAGGTAGATACTCGTACCGTTTTACAACCATAAGGAAGAGTTACATTGGTTTTACTTAAAGTATTTCTTTCATATGGAATTTTTCTTTAAGGATCGGTTAAGCCGGGCGCCTTTCGGACTCGGCGCCGTCGTGCGCCGCACGACTTTGCACGTATGGACGGCGCGGGCCTGCTGATAGCTTTAAAATTTCTCAACCAATTGAGAAATACCTACAGATGTAGTATATTTACAGACCTTACATTACCTCAAATATCATACTAGACAGACTTAATTAGTAAAAATAAATAGAGACTGTCTTTTTTTACTAAAATTATAAATACATTTATTTATTTGCAGGATGATGTCTTGTATCCAAACGAATTTTTGCTGCCCAACGACAATGTTGCTTTTGGTCTGGAAAAAGCGGATGATTATGATATTAGTGATGATGATCAAAACGTTCGACCAATCAAAATTTCAACGGTATTCAAATTAACATCTAAAACTCCAAGATCTACCAAACACGCTAGAAAAGCCTCCTCTAATATAATATCTGGTAAAGGACCGATAACAAATTGCACTCGAAAATCTGATGATGATTTAATTAGGATGGTCACAAAGGCAATAAAAGTACCGTTACGAGGTTTCAGAAGATCCATAAAACAGAATAATGAGCCACATATGAATGCCGCACAATCATTATTTTTGAAAATAAAACATAATGATCGAGAGCCGATAATTGAAATTAAAGTTATACCGGAAACAGAAAAAGTTAAAAAGAGTGTAGTCTCAAATAATAATGTAAACAATGCTAATTTTGCATTTGATAGTGAAAATAATACTCTTATAAAGCTGGAAGGAAACGATACGTTAATAATAAATGTATTAAACGATTTAAAATATGAAAGTGAAAATGACACTAATTTAGTAGAAGATGGAAATATAGACACATCAAAATCACATTATACAAATAATTTAGAAAATAGCTATACGATTAATTTGTTCAAAGACAAAATAAATGGACAGTATAATGAAACAAGGATTAAAAAAGGAACAGGTGAATCTTTAAGCACAAAAACTTTATCGATCAATGGTGATGAAGATAACATATAAACGAATGATATTAAAACAGATTAAAAACTAATAATGATGATACAAGATACCCTTCGTACGCCAGTAGCAAAGGTGACATTGCAATTAAAGAACATGTTATAAATGAACTGTTCATAATTAAATTCAATAAAATAATAATATAACTAGTTGTTTATAATGATATTTTAGTTGTTTTTTAATAACAAATAAGACCATTACGACACTGTATTTCCTTGTCAACAATCGTTGAACGGTCTTAATAGTAATATTTTTATCTGATAGAACAACTTGATTCGCATTGCAGTAAATTATATTGTCTTTTCACACTAAGTCATGGGCAGTTGGTTTAAATGCAAAGCCACACCTCGCTGTAACTGCGTTTAATGATACTAAATAATATGTACAAAGCCGTTCCATATTTAACCGATTTCATATTTGATAGCTCGTAACGATATCAACCGTTTTGTATCTTACTGGGTTTTGACGATATTTTTTATATATGGATGCTGTACGGAATAATGTGTTAACCAACAAGATGTCAAATTTGGAGATATTGACGTATTCTGATAATGTGTCACGTTTAATATTAAAATAAAATAACATTATTAGAATAAAGTTATCTGAACAATAGAAGTATGAAAAAAATCCTTAGTTTAATTTTTCGAATATTAATTAGTGGTTTAAATTTTGTAATGTAAAATAAACTCATGTATTAGAATAACTTTTTATTCTATAAAACATTCCATTATCAAAATAGAAAAGAAAATATAGATATATATTGCTTCAAACAAATTAATCTTTAGACGCCATTTTCTCAAACAGTGTCTTGACACAGTATTATTTATCGGCATCCATTTATAACATTATTTTGAGTTTTTTTTAGTTTATATATTATACATCATCAGGTGACTCTACCTGATGTTATCTCATCATTGTCACCCATGATCATTTTGCTGCAAATGAGGAGAGAAGGTACAAATGGTTGTCAACTTAAAAAGAAATCCGGGATGAAGGGGAATACGAAGTAAGAACAGCAATGTGGACGAAGTTACACTTATTTTTAGGCTCATCAATGAAGAAATAAATATAGATGATAAGGAAAAATGAATTTAGTAGAGGTCCAGTTTCATTTTAAGTGGAAAAAATCTTTAAAGTTACTAGTGAACTTCTTTCCAATTATTTTTGTTAGCATCTTAAACCAGCGGTAACGTTAACGTTAATGAAAATTATAATTCAATACAATACCATAAGTGTACTGGAAAATAATATATTTTGAAATAATGTGACTTCTATGATTTCTTTATCACATAAAGTATTTACTTAAAGGTAAAATTAAAGAAAAACATATTATTTATTATGTTGTTACATGCAGTGAGCCACGTACATGATGTTGTCGACATCAGTTATACCATGTTGTAATATAACCCATCTTGTACGAAATTACTGTATTTTATAGTTGTATTAGTACATTAAACTGTTAACTAAATTCATAATTATATCACTAGATATACACTTAACGATAAACTTTAATAAATCATAAATAACGAAAAAAAACATTGGTCAATACTATTAAATTGAAGTGGTTTATTTTATCAAGGTTATAAAACCTTCTTATTGAGCAATCTTTGTAAAGAAGTTTGAAGGTGGTCCCTCGTTACAAAAGTAATTGGAAATTTAAGAAAAAAAAAATGTCTGTTTTTATTAATTTTTAAGTGTTAATGTTTTATGAATGAACTGAAAGTAATGTTAGATTGGAGATTGTCAGAATAATGATAAGGTTTAGTGTGTAGAGCGAACGCGTTCCCACGTGCGAGCCTGCCTGCCTTGGACGGCCTTGCCGACTCACTTTTGCTTGTTGCAATCCATTCTCTCGTTTAGCGTGCGGTATTGGATAAAATATTTCATGTTTATTTTTGATTATTTGTGTTGATTGGAAAATAAAATATAAAATTAAATAGTAACGGCACTGCTAGAAAAAATTTAAAAGCTTACAAACGAGAATTACACATGTAAATTTAACTCTCGTAAGTGATATAAAAGAACTCTGTTCTCTAGTAACTGATACGTCGTAAGTAGATCCGAAAGCTGTGAATATCAAAAATAAGGTAGACAGTAAACTTTATTAGGTAAAGTAAGGACAAAAAATGTATGTAAAACTTTATAAAAAATTATAGGGCGAAACTTATACGTGTATCGGCTCACAGTTACTTATTTAGTTATATAAATGTTAGTAATTATGCAACAAAATGTATTTGTTAAATTTTATTTAGAATATATAGGTATGTCATATTATTAATTAAACTTTTAACAAAAAAATAAAAAATAAGAGCCTAAAGGCGAAACTCGTTATTAAGAAAAACAGATAAAAATTAGAAAAATAAAAACAGTATTTTTGTTACACAATACGCTTTCATAATTTTATTTAGGGTTGATGGATGGGGATTACACGAGGAGAATTTTAAAACGACTCTAAGTATTCTATGTAAAGATCAAATTACTTTTTTTATATACTCTTTAGATATGGTCTAAATGTATTTAAAGTTACCAGTTAAATCTAGCTTAGTTAAAAATAAACCGTTATTTTATAACAAGACTTTTAAACAAAAGTTGAACCGATTTCAAATATAAAAAACCGTAATCTATTTAATGAAATAGCATACTCATTCTAGTGCTTTTAATTTTAAAACCAAACAACTGAACCGATTTTGATGAAAATTCTATAAGACCGATTTAAAACCCATTTAAACAATAAGGAATTAACTAAGACGGCCAAGCCGTTTTCCAGTAATCGGTGACATATATAAAAAAAATCTCCGACGTTTTGAAAACCTTCTCCTTTTTATAAGTATTAGTTAATAAATATTAATAAAAATGCTTCTGTCCTTTTGAACATTACTTAATCTACAGTAAATGTCACATGTTGAGGTATGGCCATTTTTCTTATAATATTTCCTACTCGCTATTTCCCGGCCGCGGCGTCGTGTGAGTTATATTAATAATAATTAATACTTAACACGTATTTTAATATGGGGATTCGTTTACCAAAACAAAAGATTTAGTAACATAGGTGCAACCTCTATCCATCTATCCGTCTTCACAAACTTTGTTTATAAATTGTTGTAAAATAGTAAATGCATACAGTAAATACATACAGCACATCCATATATATAAAAGCGAAAGGTCACTTACTCACTTATCACGAAATCTCAGAAACTACTAGTTCTAGGAGTTACCAATTTTGCATGGGGGTTGTTTTTAAAACTCTAAGCTCACTTAGATGGAATTTTGCAAAATTTGACCCTTAAGCCTCCATTACCTAGATCTTTATTTACTTATATAAAAGTATTAGAAAAATCACTCCTCAATATAAAGAAAAATAGTTTAGTAGGGATCCGGAGCATAATTTCAGAATAAATATATTTTTGATTTGTGATTAAACTTTTTAAATTTTAACAAGTAACCACAGTAAATATTTTTATTAAAAATCAAATCAAGTGCATTCCACATTTTGCAATTTATACAATAATATCATAAGTTAAAAAATAAACTATTATTAGCCAAACATTTTATTATACTGATCTCTTTTTAATTTATTTTACCTTTTCTCAAAATAGAAAAGAAAAAAATGGGAATTAACTTCTTCATACAAATTAATTAAGACTAGCTTTGACATCTTTAGACGCCATTTTGTCAAAATGAAGTCCGTGAGGCTTGATAAAGTATTGCTTATCAGCGTCTAATGATAGCACTCTAGTCAGCCGAACGTCCGCATCAGTTGCTAACATTGGAAACTGAGTCTTGCGAGTTTGCGACCCCGTTTACTTTATACCACTTTTTAATCTCAGTCCGTATGAACACCGTCTGTCATTGTCTAATAAATACCGGCGTAATCACCCAACGTCCTTGCTGATCTCGTTAATTGAGTACTTGAAACTTTCAATGGCCCAGTGATTGGAGTTTCTAAGTATTGTTAATAATTATGATGGATTATTTTATTGTTTTCGTTAGGATTGTTCTGGTATTTTTTTTCTGTTGAATAATTTTGACCAAGAACGTCGTTTACGTTGAAGTTAGGGATGATGGATAGTTTTAAATTTAATACAGAAAAAAATATAAGCTATCTTTATATAAACGTCTGTAAGCGAAATCCTTTAGTTGAAAAAAACATAACTTTTTTTAAATTTGTAGTTGGGATGCTGATAAGCTATAATGAGTTAACCCACAAAAGTCGAATTCAAAGATATTGATGTATTCTGATATTGCGTCATGTATTATGCATTATTCAAATATTCTGCAATACATCTCAACTAAATTAGTAAATTCAATATATTTGAAAAATTTATTATGAGATAAAACTTTTTATTATACCATCTGCTATCAATTCATTACCTTTTATTAAAATGGAATAGAGAAGACGGATATATACGTCTTCAAAGAAATTAATTAAGAATAGGTTTGACATCTTTAGACGCCATTTTCTCAAAATTAATTCTGTGTGCCTTGACACAGTATTGCTTATCAACGTTCAGATATAAGTAAGAAATAAGTGTAAGAATTTTATTGTATTTTTTGAACCATATTGTTTATTATTATTAGTAGTTTTATTGTTGTTATTCTGATCTTATCATTATTATTATGGGATAATTGTTGTTATTTTTTATTTTGTTATTACATTTCTTATTTAATAATATCAGTTACTTTGTAACAAAATTATATAAATTTTTTATTTTAATAATTTATGCCTGCATCTGACAACTGTGCTCTAAATAAACGTATTCTTATTATCATAAACATACTTTTTGACATGAATACATATGGCTATACAAACCGCTTTTAACTAAAATATTAACCTACATCGCTAATAAAAAATTAAAAAAACATACGGGTCGAATTGAAAACCTCCTCCCTTTTGAAGTCGGTTAAAAATACATACAGCCGAATATAAAACTTCCTCCTTTTTGTAGCCAGTAAAAATATACTGACAATACTTAAAAGCGATATCGCATCGTGGTGCGATGATATGATTTTTCATTTAAATTTAAACAAAAAATATGTACGTAAGTATTTTTAATTATGAATCTTAAAAAATAAATATTAAACTTGCTTACTTCACCATAATTCAATTTATTTACCTAATATTATATTATTAGCGTTAAGGAATAACCTCTGTGGTTCGTTTAATACTGCTACCTACCCACCTATTTATATATTTGTGTATTTAATAAATAAATAATTCAATTCAATTATGTTTTAATTTCTTTAAGTGGTTTTTGAAAGCACACATTATTTCGCCAATGTCACGTAGGATGGAGAATATATAATGACGATTAAATTTTGCGTAATATAAAAATTTTAGGCATTTCTTTATTAACCCTTAACCTAGAAATCGTAACTTTTCACTACGTGTTAACACGCCATGGCGCTGTGTAATGAAGATAAATACATAACAATATTTACTTATTATATAAATAATTTTCAGAAATTCAATTCAAGTAAATGAGTTGAATAATACGAAGTTATTCCGACGAGAAAGGTTTTATTAAATCCAACAAACACTAACGATGCCGTTTCCTTCTTTATGTACGGAATTTCATCTTAACACGAAAATAATATTATTTCATTCCATTCTTTGGAGCTGAAACACAAATGGATTCCTATTTTAATACAAGGAAATATGAGCAATATATTGTACAAGAAATAATTATTTTACTTATCAACCCACTTTAAAAATGGAGGAGGCAATTCGTAGTGCATGTTTTGTCTCAAATATTTATTATCCCGGAACATTTTTATTTTTTTAAAGGGATATACTTTTAAAATGTCATATTTTTTATCAAAATCGGTTTAGAAGTTTGGTTTTTTAAAACAGAATACTTGGATTTAATATGACAACAACATTAGTATGCTTTTAAAGTGATAAAAATAAATGAACGAGTTTCAATTATTATGTTTTATTTAAAAGTTACAGCTACTGTGTTTTATTCAACGTTTCGAACCTGCGGTAATTTAATTCAAAGACTACTTATAAATTGACGATTCAAAAGCGCTTTAAAAGCCTTTACAATATATTTTGAATTTGAATTCACTATCCAAGTTTACGCAAAAAGTTGAAAGGTGTAGCGTATATTGTGGTATTAATTTACAAGTCTTGCATTATCAAATGATCAAAGGTTATGTTAACGTGTCCGAACCGCTAATAAGCCCACGTATAAAATTTAAATGTTTACAGAATTTGAAAGTAAACTCAGTCTATCGTGTCATATCTTAATGTGTGGATTGAATCTACCCAATTGACTAAATAAGGCACAGCTGATAGTTAGGGTTGCGATTTTGAGGAACTTATATATTTTTGAAAGTTAACTTATATATTAATAATAATAATAAAAATAATAGTGTCATTTCAGATCATCATTTCATAGGTTCATGGAATTAAACTTATTCAATATGTGAATTTATGTTTTGAAAATATTATATTCGTATTTAAACCAAGCAAAATTACAATTGCGAATAATAATTACTTATATATATATATATTAACCTACAAATATATATATATATATATATATATATATATATATATATATATATATATATATATATATATATATATATATATATATATATATATATATATATATATATATATATATATATAATAATTATTAATAAAAAAGATTGGTCCTTTACGAATCTCATGAACATTTCGAAATACATACGTTTTTCCTAAAAGTATTATAATTCAAAATAACTTTATTAATCAAATACATTTTAATAATTTCGTCAATTTCGAGAACAGTAACGAAGTTCTTATTTCTCAACATATATTACGTGTATTGCCAAATAAATAAATAAAAGTATAAAAATATGATACAAATAGTTACATTTTCATTATATAGCAGAAATAAACCCAGTCCTTTAATTTTATGCAGCTTTTTAAATGCCGTTAGGTATTGGCTATTAGTAAATAAAGATATCATTTCAATGTAATCGATTCATAAATAATATTTAAGTGCTACACAAGGCGAGAATTACATTCGTAAGTTTTACTCTCGAGTTCGTTATGATACTCTGTAACCTAGTAACAGATACGTCGTAAGTTGTTACGAAAGATATAAATGACAATATAAACACTGTAAATTCTTTATAAATCTGTAATTCTTATATGAACGCTGATAAGCAATACTATGTCACACGGAGTTCATTTTATGTTAATTATGTTTATGTTAATAAATAAATAAATAACGCATCACACTCAACGGCCCCCATTAAGATCTCATGACCTTGTGTCGGGGGTCCGGAAACACTCACAACACTAACACAAACACCCAGACCACGACAAACATCTGTATGGCCAATACACACGTTTGCCGTGAGCGGGGATCGAACCCGCGACCGTTAGCGCTTTAGTCAGTTGCAGTGACCATTGCGCCAACGCGTCTGTCTTTGAACAAATGACGTCCAAAGATGTCATACCTATTTTTCATAAATTTGTTTGTAGTATATATCCATCTGATTTTTCTATTTTCATAAAAGGTCGAGTAAATTAAAAGCAGATCGGTATAATAACTTTTATCTAATAATAAGTTTTTCAAATATATGAAAATTGAAATTTGAAACATTAACTAAAAAAACTTTTTTTACGTACTTATTTAGTGATTTTTTTTTAATAATGTTAAATACCTAACGCATTATCAAAATACATCAACATCTCCGAATTCGACTATTTATACATTAACACATTATTGCTTATCAACATCCATATAATTCTTTATGGAACCTTAACAGTAAAACTTATAAGGGTAATGAACTCCTTAAGAAAGTCACGTATTAATTGTAGAGTAAGTATTCAAACAGCATTTAGGAATATCCAATATGTTTGGAAAGGAGTGTATATAATAATACATTGCATATAAAATAAAATAAAAATATAGTACCTGTGGCAACCATACTGATAGCATAGACTTTCTAATATTTTGTACACCAAATAGTGTCAGGCCGACGCCCTTCACCCATTTTATGAGTGTAGCGTTACAGATGACTTACGCAATGTGTAGCCTAGCTGTCGAGTTGCCTAGGTGCCTATGTGCCTAGGTACCTAGGTCTTTAACCAGTGATTTGAGCTACGTTTCATAACTCGTGTGAAGATAAGCCCGCAATCGCTTGAGAGGCTGTAATTGTCTGCATTAGAATAGAATCGAGTTAAAAGCTTTTGATGTAATGAAATAGGTCTTTCAATATATGTAACGGAGAATTATTTATTGAGAAACTAGCTGTACCTTTCGGTTTCGCGTTTATGGTTACTGCTTCGCTCCTATGAGTCATAGCGTGATGTAATGTAGCCTCTTCCTCAATAAATAAACTATCTAACACAAAAAAAAAATTTCAATTCGAACCAGTAGTTCCTGAGATTAGCGCATTCAAACAAACAAACAAATTCTTCAGCTTTATAATATTATGTATGGATTTAATTACCTGGATGTTTTTTTTGTACCTACCTGGACGTATAAGAGGGCGAGTCATAACTGCAGTCATTCTAGGTTAACTTGCACTGTGCGTTTTGTGTTGTATCATATTGGAGATTTTGCCATTATGTAATCTAAGTGAACATTATTAATAGGACTACACTACTGGGCCGATTTTAAAAATTCTTACACCATTGAAAAGTTACATTCACGCTGAGTAACATAGATTATATTGAATGCTACAAAAATTGAGAATCTTTATTCTTACTAAAATATACGAATATTACAATTTAAAAAGATTTTAAGAACTTCCACCCGTGCGTAGCCGGGCCGCTATTAATTAATACATTTTAACTTCAACAGTGGAGAATATTGAATATTTTCTTTATTTAATGTTGGTAACACTGCGCGGAAAACAGGGAATCACTTAAATCATATCTCAAACTAATAAATATGAAATAATAATTTATAAATAATTTCTCTAATGACTGTGCAAAAAGTTGAATGCAAATGGGTTCAATGTAGCAATTAAATAGATAATGATTGACCGATGACCGCGTTACAAACATATGTACGAGTAACTGAAAGCACGCTTTGACTGATAAACTATGTTATAATCGTAGTGTTTACAAGACTTTATTAAAAAGGCGAACTGACTTCAAACTCAAAATATGTAATTTCTTATCCCACCGACCAATCCCATCGAATTTTCTACATTCCACGAAATAACATGCGTCTAATTGGCACAAATAAAAGTCATAACCAAAGAATTAAATTGAATTGAATCAACTTCTGTTTCACTTGCGTTAGTGTTGGTTGACACATATGTCATTGAGATTTTGGTGTTTTTTATTAAGATTTCATATTGTTTTTAATGTAAATAATTGGTATTAAGGATTATTGTTTTTAGCAAACAATTGAATGAACAATAGATGACCGAAGGGCTGGTTACCTTGGACAGCATATCAGTCTGGCCTTGGAACTTGCCTCACTGTGACATTGATAATTACTTAGGGTTAGTATAGTTATTTTTAATTTCATCTTTTTATTTTTTTCTAAAGAATTGAATTGACATTTTAAAGACCTCTCAAAGAGACTTTTGGAGTCAACTGGGGACCCAAGAGCTGGCAGCTACCTCGATCAAAAAATCAGCTTGGCCATTCAACGGGGTAATGCTGCCAGTATTTTGAGAACTTTACCCAGATGCAGTGGCTTAGATGAGGTCTACAATCTTTTGTATTAAATTATCCTTTTTAAAATCTATTTATTATTATATAAAAAAATGTCATTTTTATTCCAATAATTTTAATTTTAATGACGGATTTCAATGGACGGAGTTTCAAGTTAACATTACGAAAAACATAAATTACGATGTCACGATTTCTACATAAAGAATGATAGCTATTTTTAAACTGATTAATTTTAACGACACATTGAGTTATTTTTATACTTAACGACATTACAAATCATTTTCAATCGTTTTACATATAACTAAGTTGCGGTAAGCACCTATATGATATTTTAAACGTTATAAAAAATGTTCTTATAAATGACGTAAATTTAGAAAATATCCGTTGTTTTTATTCTATATACGAGCTTAATATAGTTTTTTCAATTTTTTCTAACACTTGAATCGCAGGATTAATTAAATAATTAATAATAATAAACACATCACACTCAACGGCTCTATTAGGACGTCATGATCCTGTGTCGGGGGTTGGAAAACACACACAACACAAACACAAAAACCATGAACGGAGATCGAACCCGCGACCGTTAACGCTTTAGTCAGTTGACCACAGCGCCAACCTCTGTCAACGTAACAGGCCGGTTTAAAAAATATTTTAAATTAGAAACATTAAAAAAGGTTAAACGACAGCCAGAGGCGGTTTTAGGGCATCGTAAAATATTAGGTAATACAAGTATCAATGTTTATTTTGATTTAATATATAAAACTTTCGTCAGATATTATCATTAAAACTTATTCTATAAGGATGAGGGGCCTCGCCAAGATCTAACCATCTGGTGCTACACAATGGCTGAGGCCGCCATTGACGCCAACCAAATTATAGCTAAAGGATTAAATATATCAGAAACACACACATAGACATATCCATAACTACATGTATTATAAATTACATGCAAAAATACACATTATTACACACTTGGGAAACATTACCCCCCATTAGAGGCAATCAAGAAAAAATTTAGCTGACCCATCATACACCACTTGTATCAATAATGTACACAGTTGTAAAATAAAATTATTTTTATTATTCACGGCTACACGCATATCGTCCAGTGTAAACATCCACGCGTAAATACTTGCCAAGTTTTATTACTTTCTGAATAATATTCAGATGAAGAGTCATGAGGCAGGGCCGGATTTAGGGAAGGGATTTACCTGTAGGTACAGCCCCCGGGGCCTCCACAAGAACCATTGTAATAGAGAGAGACGAGTTAGCCTTCTTAACTATCTTTATTAATATTTTCACGCCGAAAAGTTGTACAAAAATATATTAGAAATATTTTGAGACTTACTTGGGTAGATTGCCTTTCAAACAATGACATTTGTTAAATAAATTTCTTAGTCAAATCAGCCCATATGCACCATAGCGTTCCCGTGGTGCTCCCAGAGCGGCGTAGCAGGGATGTTGTTTTATAGTGGGTAGTCCGCTTCGTCTTCTGAGCCTGGGAGTCCCACATACCCGCCTCAGGATATGTCTCTTGCGAGATGCATAAATGGCGCCGTTGACTGTCAAAAACATAGATCCGACCACAGATTTAAAAAAACGTGTTATATTTCTAGAGTTGTCATTTTTAACATTGCTAACACATAATTATATAAATAACTAATCGTAGCTCACTTTTTTGTAGATTCTTAAAATTAATACACATAAATTATATTTATATTAAAATATAACCTATGACCATCTAGAATAATGTACCTATCAAATGTAATAATTATTAAATTAAGAACTACAGAAAGTTCAAAGTTTACTTCTCACATATAAAATTCGCTCTTTCTTTATTTTATTACTACAGATAAGGGTTATCTCGTTCTTAATTGAGGGCCTCCAGACCTCCAAATCCAGCCCTGTAGGCGTAAGACGCGTCTGTTTACAACTTTTCCAATTTCCGAACAAGGATAGTTTTTTTTACGAATTGAATATATTTTATTTATACGTAAAGAATCAAACTTTTTGATATGAAATGTTATTCTTTATTTATGTACTAAAAATTGAGGATGTATCGTCGTTTGTCATTGAACTACTTATTTCAAATAATTTTTTTATTCTTAATTGGATGCTGATAAGCAATAATGTCTCAACTCACAAAAAGTCAAATTTAGTGATATTGATGTATTCTAATAGCTTATTTCATATTTAACATTATTAAAAAAAATTTCAAATCATCTGAACTAAATAAGCATGGAAAAAAGTTTCTTAATAAAATGTTTAGAATATTGAAGTCCGTTCCATATTTTGGATAATGCAATAATCTCATATATTTAAAAAACTTATTACTAGATAAAAGTCTTTATTATACTTATCTGTTTTAAATAATTTATACTTTTTATCAAAATAGAAAAGAAAATATGGATGTACTCTTCTTCAAACAGATTTATTAAAAATATGTTTGACATCTTTAAACGCCATTTTCTCAAAATGAAGTCCATGTAGCTTAATACAGTATTGCTTATCAGCATCCAATTTAAGTACCCTATTTTGTTTTGGTATAAGTTTTTGTTGTTAATCTTTTTAATCCTACCATTTTTACCGATTATAACAAAAAGTGTTCAATCAGTTTAATTAAATTATAATTTTTGTATAAGTCACGTAATTTAGGCAGGCGAGAATTACATTTGTATATTTTTTCACGGATTTACATAAGATTTACATAAATTGTTTATCATTGCCACCTGAAAGAATTAACAACCAATAACGTAAGATTACGTAGTTAATTGTTACCGGTCTACATAGTTCTTTATATCAGTTACGAGAGTAAAACCAACAAATTGAATTCTCGCCTAACAAAAGTTGCAAAGCTCTATGATATTTCCATACGAAAATAATTGAGAACCATTTAAAACCTGAATACTTAGCTGGTCGTTTTTCCAATCTAGTTTATTATAGAAATGTAATGTAAAAAAATAATGTTTGTGTCTTTGTTAGTTTCATTTGTACAATTAACTACCAGTAGGTGGCGCGCGTGTCATACGGCCCAGGCAGAGAAATAAGTTTTCGGACGTTACCGGACATAACAATATTGACGCGAGCGAAGTCACAAGTAAAAGACAGTCAATAATTAAAAAATCTGTCGAAATTTGAACAGCAAATTCAAATGTAATCTCAATTTTAATGACCAATACTTAAACCGTTCCATCCTACGTGACATTATCGAAATAATCTGAGCACAATTTGCACAACTGTTGTAATGCAAATAATTGAAAATAAAATTACGCATTAGTTCTAAATTTAAATAAATATGCATGAAGAACAATTTCTGTGTAGGTATTGTGAAAAATGTTTTTGATAAAATTAATTGCTGCTGATAAATAGTTTGAAGTTTGATATATTTAAAATATCTTAATGATTTTATTTTGATATCGTTATCAACTTTACTTTTTTTATTATTTAACTTGTTTTACGGCCCTGGGTAAGCCCTTTAGAGCCTTGTCAACTGGACATTTTACCATCGTTACCAGAATCGTTATTTAAAAGTTAAACAATTAAGTACTTGTACTTGACCGAGTTTTATTTTAGTCAGTTTAACTTCAACTTTAAGTCAACGTCAACTTATCGTCAAATGAAAACTATAGTCGATTTCCAATCGACTATAAAAGGAGGTTTACAACCGATTTCAAAGAAATTCGTCGAAAATTGTTTTCTTAGTTCAAAGTGCCCTTTCAATTTGATCCCATAGAATTTTTATCAAAATCAGTTTAGTAGTTTGGTTTTTCGATCAAAATAACGGGAATATTTATCTATGGTCCTATGTTAATCAATGAAACGATATATCGTATTTTGTTTTATGAAGTTGGTTCTCTTTTATATAAAAGTTTAAAAAGTGCTCTTCAAGTGCTCCTTTAAAAGTAGCAAACTAGATTACCACGTTAAGTGATTCGTTAAATTACTTAATTACACTAAAGCTACTGAACTGAACTAAGAATTTTACAGCTCAATAGATTATCTAGATAGACGTATTCGTTACCCCAAAACCAATACACATTTTCATACAAAAGATAAAATTTAAAATCTTAAGACCCCCAGACAAAAAAACCGATGACGCTCAAATGGCTTACCAGATTTTCGTAAAGAACTAACAACAATTTAGATCACATTAGCTGTAAAACAGGAAAACCACATCAAAATCCGCTTCTCTGTTTGTGAGCTACCATACAGACAAACAAACAGACACTTATGTCGAGCGTTAAAAAACACTCAATTCGTTCAACTAATCAAAAGGTTAAGATTTAAATGCGTAAATATTCAAAAGCGATTCTAGGATTGTTCTAGTAATCGATGACCTAAGTGTTCTGTAATAACCACATCCACGGGCTCAATAGGGCAGGTTTCAGTCAATGCACTTTTATTTTGTTATTCTATATACGTTTATATCGCACGCATGTTTATACAACACTGGACGGGGCCGCGTTCTTATTCCCGAACGCATAAAGTTCAAAATCTTACGAGATTTAGTAGAGTTTTATCGCCGCGTGTTATTTTATTAGTGTAAATAATCTATTCATTATTTCCTGTCAAAAGGTCGGTCCGTTGTATAAAGTAATGTGACTATTTGTGTTGTTATTTGATTCCGCGTGTCTTCTCTGATTAATGACGGTTTATCTGAAAATAGATCTGATCGATATATTTATAGGACAAATTATAGGAATATAAAAGTTTTGGAAGTTTGTTAGTGATTTTCGATAGGCTGTATCTTACTGAATGTTCATACGAGACGTCACTTTGATGCTTACACTGTTTTTATACATATTAGTTATGTTATATTTTAAACTAGTTCGCGACTTCACCCGCGTATGTTTTGGAAATTTGATAGATGCGAGTCAGAAAACAAGTCAGCGAATTTACATTTTTTTATTTTACTCCCTTGGTGGTCAAATTTTCTTAAATAATTCCTTCCTCTCTTAGTGAGTGCTAGCAATTTAAAATTATTATAAAATTCTAAAAGTCTAAGTTGTAGAATCAGTGGTTTGCGTTGATAAAACAGTCAGAACAAGTAATTATGAATGGATACTCTTTTTTGTACACAAAAAATACATACAGAAAATTCATTTAAAAAAGTAGCATTGTGCAAGAGGCGGCCTTATCGCTAAAGCAGCGATCACTTCCAGGCATTATATATAGATAATAAAAAAGAATAGATGTAGTATACACTGACTATAATAAAACATATACCAGTTTTTTATTTATCCAGTTTGTGAGTTTGTCAATATTCCTATATATTCAATATTCTTGTTTTCCTCGATGAAATCTAGTTTTCAAAATAATAAAGTTTATATTATTCTCTTTAAAAATGTAAACAGTAACGCTGTATGTTAATAATGGTCACTCATTCGACTAATGCTTTTTATTATTTTATATTTTATTTTTTTAATTATAAAATCAAGACCAAAATAAAAAAATACTTTATTCGAGTAGGCTCTTACGAGCACTTTTGAATCGTCATACATGAAAATAACAAAAAAATTACATAAATAATGACGCTACCACCGGTTCGGAACGCAGATTCTACCAAGAAGAACCGGCAAGAAACTCGATAGTTAAAGTTAAGAAATCTAAATTGAGAGAAATTTAAACTCGGGTCTAGTAAATTAGAATTTAAGAAAAAAATGATTATCTAGTCTATTGTTCTTTATGTAAAATTGTCTATATGTAAAATTTCGGCTTCAACCTTGTCATACATATACTAAAGCACTAAACGCATGTGGGCGGAGACAAATGCCTTGAATTTACTATTCGTAACTAAATTATTTGTCATAGGTACAAAGGATAAATGTCGCAAGAATATATGTACAACAACAATGAACTTTCGTTTTAGGTAGATTATGAAATTCCTAAAGTTTTTATACAATTATTTTTTTTATAAGTTTTTACTGGTAGTAGGATTAGGCAGTGATTCGATTAAATTACTAACATTTTCACTCATACAGATATGATTAAATATTAACTGTCATACTACAAAACACGCATTACAACCATGTTGAACACGTGTTTAGCTAAACAGTGTTTAAAAATTAAACATTGCTTAAAATATTATCTAACTTGCTTAACAGCGAATACTCATAAAAAACTTATTGATAAAATGTTATACGTTACATTTGAGGGCTAAAATAGTTTTTAAACATCTATTATACTCACTTAAACGTATGTTAATCTATATCTAAAGCATGTTTAACTCAAAACTGTGCTTAGACGCGGATTTGTAGTATGGATTTTTAAAAGCGTTTAACGTCTGTTTAAATCTTTCGTTGTAAGGCAGTAAGTTTTTACTGGTCGTAGGAGCGGTCACAATTCAGCGGTTCTTTGAGTATATGTCTAACGTTTCTAGTAAGACTACCGTAACCATTTAACAGTGATAGGATTAAATGTTGAATGTTTTTACTGGTAGTAGGGTGAGCAGTTACTTTTCAGCAGTGACATGATTAAATGCCTAAAGTTTCCACTGGTAGTAATACCGAGGAGTAAATATTCAGCCATAATTACGTAAGTATTCAGTCATACAGTAACTATTCAGCAGTAATACGATTATATATAAAAAGTATTTACTGATCGTAAGATTGAGCAGTAACTATTAAGCGGTGCTACGATTAAAGTTTTTACTGTTGATAGGACTGAGCAGTAACATTTCAGCAGTGAAAACAAAATTAGCTCTTTCTTTGTTATATAATATAGATTATTTAATTTTTATAACATAAATAAAAAGTGTAGTCGATTTCAAACATCCTTTCATTTTACTGCGAATGCATTATTCTGTTATGATAAATAGTCCTAGATCCGAGGTTTTGAAGACGAACATTGAACCTGAACTTAAAAATCATTTATTAATAAATGTATTGGATCTCTTAACTCTTAAATAATACATGATTACGTTTAACGTCAACTTGCAAATAAAATAAATTGTTTAAGGAAAATTTTAGGAAATGATCTTATCTATACTATATAAACGGGTAAAATCTTTGAAATTACTGATTCGATGTGAAAAATAATTTTTGCTTTAGATAGCCTATTTATCGAGGAAGATTTTAGGCTATATTGCATCACGATTAATGGGAGCGAAGAAATAACAATAAGCGCGAGTGAAATCGCAACAGGCAGCTGGGTAACATGTAAATATTAAATGGACGCTGATAAGCAATACTGTGTCAAGCCACACGGACTCCATTTCAAGAAAATGTCGTCTAAAGATATTATACCTATTCTTAATAAATTGGTTTGAAGAGGTATTTATCCATTTTTCTTTACTATTTTGGTTAAATGTATAATGAATTAAATGCAGATTGGTATAATAAAAACATAGTAATAAGCTTTTCAGATATATGATATTATTGAATATCGTAAAAAACACACTTCAATAATCTAATTATTAAATTAAGACTCGTTTTTCGTATTACCAGAAAACAATATTGCTTATCAGCATCCGAATGCTAATTTGTTGGTTCGTACGCTGTCATACCCGTCATTCGATTACAATAATTTTTTTCAACTTTGTCAACTTTTTGTTTGTATTTGTGGAAAGGTTTTAGTGTAGAATTACATTTGTAAGCCTTGCTCTGGTAATGCCATAAAACAACCGTGTTACAGTAATCTAGGTAAACTTATAAAATCTGTGACTGCCAAAAATAAACGCACTGACTGTGAATGCTTTCAGATCTAAAGAAATGACAATTGCGAATGTTATAAGTGTAATCCTCGCTTTAGGCATAGTATAATTGGATGCTGATAAGCAATAATGTGTCAACCCGCAAAAAGTCAAATTTGGAGATATTGATGTATTTTGATACTATGTCACCTATTTAACATTATCCAAAAGAATTTCAAGTCATCTAAACTAATTAAGTATAAATAAAAAGTGTCTTAACTCAAGGCTTCGAATTTCAGGTGCGTTCCATATTTTGCAATTTATAAAATAATTTCAAACATTTAAAAACTTATTACTAGATAACATATTAAATAAATCTATCTGCTTTTGATTCATTACACATTTTATCAAAATAGAAAAGAAAAGGTGAATATATACATCTTCAAACAAATTTATTAAGAATCGGTTTGTCATCTTTAGACGCCATTTTCTCAAAACGAGGTCCGTGTGGCTTGACACAGTATTGCTTATCAGCGTCCAATTAACTTTCAGTATGTAGCGTCCGTGTCTTACCGGGCAGACAGAAAGACAAGTCCGGTGCAACAAAATTTTCAGTAACGCGAGCAATCCCACAAGTAAAAGCTAGTGTTAAAATATAAAACAGTCGTTGAAATTACAAAGAAACGAATAATGATATCAGAAGGTACATAATGGATAACGTTTTTTTTCCTGTTTCTTTGGAAGATAGTAATTAATATTAATATTTGTAGAACAGACCTGAAACAGCTGCCATTGAAACTCACGCAACTGAATATATAATTCAAATGTTATTTAAAAGAAAATTCTTCCAAGCAGATAATTTGAACACTGAAGTTCCTCAGGCGAGTATTAAAAAAACTAATCGTTCTTCGACACGGATATTTATATTTCAAATTAAAAAAAAACCTCAACCTGAGAGCTAATTGCGATGATGAATTCATTCATTCATTCATCGTTTGTTTTGTGGCTTATAGTTTCTTGTGATCATGAAGCTATCGTTATCAAAACATGCCTGATTTTAACAGTTGAAGGAGGCGTTTTGGTAGGAAAATCGAAAGTGAATTGTCAAAATGTTTTTTTTTTTTGTGAAAGCCGTTATTTATCTTCATTACCTTGCAGTGCTTTATTGATTGCTAGGTAAACATTTTTCAGAATTTCTTTTCACACATACACTTCGATATTGTTAAAAATATATCATTAAACGTAATTGTTAAAGTATACTGAGTATAATGACGTCATTAAAATCTAATTTGCTTATTAAAATATTACAGGGAATATTATCATATGGAAAAAAAATTTACACGTGTTTCACACATAAAATGACAAAAACATCTGTGTAAACTTTATTCACTTTTTATTCAAATAATAATCTTTTGTCATTTCTTGAATTTACGATAAATCTTCAGTATAAACACAACAATCTTGAGGTTAATGGTTTTTATTTACGTTAAAAAAATTATTGTCATGAATACTAAATAAATCATATTTTTTTTTTTTTTTATATTTCATTAGTAGTAGGAATTAGGATTCTAAAGCAACTAAGTTTTTGATAGTTAGGTATAAGACGAAATAACAATATTTCATTTCTATTGGTCCTGTTTTGTTTTAAGTCTGAGTGAGCAACTGTATTACGGATAAGGAAGAATAAATTGAGTGGCGGTGTTTTGGCACTGTAAAAAAATAATTATACAATAAGTTAGCTGTGCCGTAACTTTAGAAATATTTTTAGCCATATGATTCTTTCCTATTAAGATAATGTAAACAATAATGTTTAAAATTAAATTATAGTAATTATCACAAATAATAGTTAGGTATAGCTAAAGAGATAAAATCTTGGATTTAATGCGTAGATTTAAATACAAACTACGTTTTACGCAATAATTTCGAATCAGACCAATCACTTACTATTGGTAATTCATCTCAATCTATGATAACGTCAGCTACAGTGAGAAAACTTGCATACCTCGAGGCAAAATTGAATTGTATTTCCAAATCTTTTTCTTAGCAGTAGATTAAACCTTTATCCAGTTCTAGATGGACTTTTAATCACTCATTCAATGTAGCGGTTTTCTATGTGTATGTGTTTGTTTCGTTCATCTGATTGAATCAAAATCTTTAGGTAGATCCGTTTATACCCTACGGACACACAGCGCAGAAGCCCAAGGTCCCTAGTTTTTTATATTATGGGCTCTGAAATAATTAAATATCTTTTGTCGTGTCTAAGTAATCATAAAACTAAATGTTAACACAAAAGTGCATTTCGACATTTTGTGGTGGTTTTTTCTAAAAGGGTTTCAAATTCTGTATGCCCAAGGGCCCATAAATGGCTTAAGTTGACCCTAGATATGGGGTGAGGCAGACATCTGTAGGTTAAAATACAATTTCGTTAATTTATTAGTATCAGATTTCAGATGCATGGTAAATTGGCCGCTGTAGAACTCCTTGCAATTCCTAAATGTAATCACAAACATCCGATACTAAACATTAATTTATTCTTAGTAAGAAAAAATATTCTAATGAAATAGTTACTAGTTTCACCATAAACGTTTGCAGATATCAGATAGCTATCGTGAGCATTAATCGATCAAAAGTAAATAAGACGTAGGAACATATACCAGAATGTTCCTACGTCTTATTCACTTTTGAGATTCGGAAAAAATACGTTAGAGACGATGAATAATTATTATATATACTTGTGATTTGTAAAAGGCGTCATGTTTTCTTAACTAGTGATTTTAAAATTTGTAACCGAGCTTTGACTTTATGTGTACGCAGTGTCGCAATCGTTGCATGATTGTATTTAGAGCGACCGTTAGACTAAATGTATACTAAACGCCTTCGCCATAGGCAGAACCTGACGTCAGCGACATTTCCATTCGGGCTCTTATCGCAATACATGCCCATTCCTTTAAATGTCAAATTATTTTGATTATTTATTCGTTTTTATTACAAATAAACCGACTATTTTTTTTTTTAATTTTGCCCTTAATCCATATAAGGTTTTAATAAAGTACAATATAAATAAGATAGAGTTATTTTCAGAAAATTGCTTGAATTTACAAGTAGTGAAGAACTTAAATGCCTGACTTAATGTGAAGTAATTTAACGTGTCGCGAGGTATACGATGTCGCGAGACTTACATATTCAGAAATATGTTTTTCCCAACAATTAGCGATGAATAGAAATAGCATCATATATATATATTATATATATATATATATATATATATATATATATATATATATATATATATATATATATATATACTATCGTCAGCTTCTTAACTATAAAAGTCTTTACTTAAAAGTGATATATTCATATGCTGATAAGCAATAATGTATCAGACCCATAAATTGTTTAATTTAAAGATTTTAATATATTCTGATATTGTATTTTACATTATTCAAAAACCTCTAAGGTCATCTAAACTAATTAAGTACGGAAAAAGTTTCTTATTTTAATTTTTCAAATTTTTAGTGACTTTCATATTTTGCAATTTATATAATAATTTCATATATTTTAAAACATATTAGTAGATAAAACATTTAATTATACCAATCTGTTTTTAATTAAATATAACTTTTATCAAAACAAAAAGGAAAAATGGGGTATATACTTCTACAAATAAATTTCTTAAAAATACGTTTGATGTCTTTAGACGCCATTTTCTCAAAATGAAGTCCGAGTGGCTTGACGAAGTGTTGCTTATTAGCGTCCATTTATCAGTAAGTATTTCTATGTTAGATTACTACTACAACTATCGCAACCAATTCACATCTAACGCGCCAATTTAAATTTCTTAATACAAATTTTGTTGCTCATCACTTTAGGATAATTTCCTAAAATCTGTTCTTAACTGTTTGTTTTGAGCTAAATTGTCATCCAAATCGTTTAGTGGTTTCAGATATGCGTTGATAGATCAGTCTGTTACGGTTTTCTTTTTGAGTAATAAAATTTTAAATATAATAACAATGAATATTGTATTCTTCAACTTTCGTTGGCCATAGTAAAATGAACTTACTACAGATAATTTATTTATCAAATCATACTTTGTCACTGCATTTAAGAACTTACATACAAGGTAAAATCTTCCTAATACTTTTCTAAGAAACCGTCGAAAACATCGGATGACTTTACATTATTCTTTATAATTGCAAATGGAATTCGAATATGCGTTTGAGAGCTTACATCACCAACGTATATAAGTAAAAAATATATTACCATTTGTTAACAGACAGGATAACAGCCTTTTATTGCAATACGTAGTGCTATATTATTTGTATTATTTCAATGTTTTGTAATAATTAATATCTGTAGTATTGTATCAAGGGAGTACCGCAAGGATCTCATATAGGTCTCTTTCTATTTATCCTACTATGTATTATTATAAAAGCAAGTTTGTGAGGATGGAGGGATTCGTGGGTGAATGTCCATTTAATTTTGAACATTTTTTCGATGTTTTTATTATGTTTTTTATATGTTAAAGTAACTATTTATTCATTTGACCTAACAGTCATTCTGGCGGTATACAGTTATAAGTTTAATGTGTGTGGTATTGGAGTTCCCCAATAAATGACCCAGTTTTGTTACGGTTTTTTTTTCATTTGAGAGCTGATATAATCGAGATGTTTTTAGCTATATTTTATCAAAATCTGTTAGGAGGTTTGAAGATTTTCAGCTTTTTTCTAGTTGTTAAAAGGATTTGAGCGTCTTTTACTTTTTTTACTGTTCGACTTGAGTTTTCTGTACTATAAATATTAAAATACCATAGTTGCTTCACCTTGAAATGATGCTGCAGATCTGGAAGCAGCAGGATACACAACTTCTCATCAACTTACAGCAGAAGTATCTTATTGGGGCTGAAATGGTCTTATTCACTTTTTTTTTATTTTCAATTTTATATTATTCTATATACCGCCAGTGAAAGCTAGTTCATCTTATGTTTTATATATATTGTAAAATAATGTGTTATAATTTTATTGTTTCAGATCCAATTTATTGAATTTAACTTATGTAGGATATTTTTTATATGAATGTGAAATATTTCTGTTAGTATTGCATTGAATTGATAATATGGTCTTATTCAATGAATTAGACATTTATTAGGATATTGTCTGGTTTATTTTGAATATATAAATTTGTATTTAAATTCACCTCATGCTCGGTTACCGAAGGAAAACATCGTGTTGAAACCTACACTATATGCCATGAGAAATTCTGACATTCTCAGTGCAGCAGCATGCTGGTTGAAGCTCAAAAGCCCTTCTCCTTAATAAGAGAAGAGGCCTTTGCCCAGCAGTGGGACATTTAGAGCCTGTTTCTACTACTATTGGTTTATTTACTCACTTAGAATGTAAAGGGGAGATAATGAAATGATACACAAGAGTTCACTGTTTATCACTTTTTTATAATTTATTTTCACAACATTTTTTTATTTAGTTTTCTGTAAAATTTACAATAGCTTAAAACTCTTCACAAATATATAGTAATCGTTATGTAACCCAACAACAGCGTGTTCACGCTTCTCGCTTCGTAACACGAAACAGGCCACTTGGAAGAGAAAAAAATAATAACTACAAATGTAAATATATTTGATAAAAACTATTTAATAAGCTTATACAACTTAAGACTTTATGTACTAGCGTTCCCTTAATTAGAGAGTCCGTTTGTCGCGAGATCGCTTTTAACATATGAGCGAGGATCGCAACATGGCGTTGTCGACGGCACGCGTACCGTCAGCGACAAAAACTATTTTTTCATTTTTTATACTTTCAAATTCAATTTTTTTTATTTTTGTAATAGATTTTTGTCGCTGCTAGTACATAGTTATCATGGGTCAAACACTAAATGGACATTTTAAAGTAACCGAGTTTTATAAAATCAATATAATATTCGACCCATGATAAATTAGTGTACCGAATGAAATATCGTGAAATAAACAAGAAATGCGATATTAAATGCGTGAAACGATATTGTTTTAACAGCAGTACGCAAATGTTCTTTGAATAAACACTTTTTTTTGTTCTTAGTATATAATAATAGAGTTTTTGTTCTTTAAACGTGATCGGTTATTTACGTAATAATGACGTCTCGTAACATCGGTTTGACGTACTCTGTGGATGTTAATCTTGTTATTATTTCCTTTGTAGGTATTGTCGATGAAAGAATGTAAGTTTTTTTTTCATTATTATTTCTAACATTTCTTTGGAATCTTAAATATTTATGAGCCGCCATTTTTGTTGTTTTTTACGTCTGATGGAATCAATGATTTTTATTTCTGTAAATTTATTTTACATTAAAGAATTCAATTGTTGTTGTATTTTATACTTTAGAAAACGAAATTTACGTTTAAATTTTTTAAATCGAGCCGTGACAAAATTTAAAAAAAATGTTGCGCTATGGTTTGTTGATTTAATTTAAAAGTAAATATTAAGTTTCAATTTCGTTTCATTATCTTTAATATCGCATTCTTGTTACATCCACGTGATTTACACAACGCTTACAATTTCAGACGCTCGTGTGTTTGTTTCAAATCGTCTTTAAATAACTAAAGAATTTCGCAATCCATATATCATAACAAATTTTTACGTTAGCGCTAATACATTTTCAAACAATAGCGCTCGACGAACAAAACTTAGCATATGTTTTCTAGCGTGATAAATAATATCCAACTAAATAAGAAATTATACAATTACACATAATCGAGTCTTTCTTAAGCTTTGAACACACAAGCGTCTTCGATCAATGAATAGAAAAATATTAAATGATATATTAAATTTAAGGCTAGCTGAAAATTGTTGGTAACTACAGAAAAATAAAATTCTTAATTATTATATTGCAATGTCTCTCGATTACAACATTTAGACCGTCAGTGGAAACTAGAAATCACAAAATATTTACTGGTAAGGACCTCCGTATACAATCGGCACTTCTTTAATATAAGGCGCGAATCACACTTGTAAGTTTAACTCTAGTAACTGATATAAAAGGCCTACGTAGCCTGATACAGAGACATTGACAGTAAATTCTTTCACATGTAAACAATTTATGTTAATCTTTTGAAAGTCTGTCAACAAAACTTACAAGTGTAATTCTCCCCTAACACAGATAAATCAATAGCAATAATAATTTATTCCATTATTATTACTATTAATAAAATACTTTATCATTAATAATAAAACAATATACAAAAAATTAACCGACAAAAATTCGTTACAAATAAATTCTTAGATGTAATTTTCGTTTGTTTATTAACAAGTAATGTAAGTACATACTTAAGACACTCAAATGTAAAGGAAGCTTCATCGTTCATATAAGGAGGTAGTTCAGATTTAACGCCAATAAATGATCTATTTTATAATAATCACAGATTAACGTATCTTCTTAAATTCACAAGTTACAATAAAAATTAACAAATCGATAGACAGAAAAAAACATTAAAACAAAAATTACTCGTGAAATTAAACATTTATAAATAGGCAAATGATTTTTTTTAAAGATCTGTCGAAAAGACCACGATTCACAACTTAGGCGCCTGTCTCGATACGAATATTTTGGCTGTGTCCGACATACAATCCAGTATCCTGAGCTAATGTCATCGCGAATTGACATATTTATACGTCAAACGAAACGTCAACTAGCTTATCTGAGGCGAGAATTACACTTGTAAGTTATACCCTCATAATCGATATAAATCTCGAAACAAGTAACAGATACGTAAGTAGTTACGAAAGCTGTACCTGTCAAAAATATGGTTCAGACACAAAAAACAAACAACTTATGTAAATCTTTATGAAAGTCTGAGAGCAACTTACTAGTGTAATTCTCGCCTAAGACTGATCCGCTCATTGGATTGTATTTCAGAGCACACCCGTTATAAACTTACAATCATTCTTAATAATGGAATATAGATTAATTTTCATAGTATATTATGTACTTCATTTATAACTAAGTACAACTGTCGAAAATACACGTCTGTCATATCAAAAATTGTTTGTGACTCATTCTTACCATACTTTTGAATTGACAACTGAAAAAAATTAATAATAAAAGCCTTAAGGACCATTTACGGTACGACAAATTCTGTTGTAACCGAGTAATAATATGGTTCGCTTTGCGATTCATGTATTCATTACTGAATTTGTCGCGATGCGAAACGCCAAGTTTTTACGACAGTCGTAACGTGAATGGACGTTTAGCGTTAAGCATATTTTTAACGAAAAGTATGGAAAGAATATGTTTATAAATAAATGAATCGATAGACAAATGCGTCTCAGAAAAATATCATATCGACATTAATTTCGAAGGCTAATATAAAATGAGATCTCAAATTTTGGTTCGATAGTGAGCAATTCTGAAATTCGTTCAAAAAATCGTCCTCCGATATTACAATAAAACTACAAGCAGATTGTACTCGATTACTCCGGATAATACAGCTTATACAAAAAAAAACACTATTTTTTAACATGCACATTTTTTTAAATAACCATTTACAATACGCATTGGCAACTATATAAGACATGCACATTTTGGCCGGACACTTTCATTCATATAACTCAATGATATATAACTATAAATATGTTATATGCTCATGTATTTTCGCACCCAAAATTCTTTGGACGACGTTGCTTAGCAACCAGCTAGCGACTAACTGCTTTACTACAAAAGTTAAAATAAAATTAAGTTCAACACGTGTCTAGCTAAACAATGTTTAAAAATTAGACATTGTTTAAAATTTTGTCGAAATTGCTACACTGCGTGTAAAATTATAAAGAAACTTGTTAATAAAATGTCTCACGTTATATTTGACAGCCAAAATAGGTTTTAAAGCATATATTAAAAATACCTAAGCTAGCATGGTCTAAACCATGTTTAACTCAAAACTATCGTTAGATGCGGATTTGTAGTAGAGGATTTTATAGACACGCGTTTAACGTGTGTTTAAAATTTTGTAGTAAGGCAGAAAGACGCGAGTTCTTAGCCCCAACAAGTCAATTCACAAGCTTTTCAAAGTTGGAATTTATTAACGTGTAATATTTTG
Source organism: Hypolimnas misippus (assembly GCA_037950945.1). NCBI lineage: Eukaryota > Metazoa > Arthropoda > Insecta > Lepidoptera > Nymphalidae > Hypolimnas > Hypolimnas misippus. The sequence goes on from JBBEEQ010000023.1 coordinate 13,732,222, forward strand.
AGCGCAACGTATCTATAGTTATATATTTTCACTGCATATAACTGTATATAATTAAAATACAACAATATAATATATCTCTATTGAATTTAACTATATAATAATGTTTATGTTATATCCATATAGTGATTCATTACATTAAATCTAAAACAATTAAATCACATTTTTTCATACGATCTACTCTTGTATTGAGACGTAGTAATAAAAAAAAACTCCTAAGTACTCTGTTAGCTAGATTCCACTACTTGTAAACGTTCTTAAAATATTTATACGGTGTTTTAATATTAAGAGTGGACTTTAATATTGTACACACCTTAGTTATATAATTTTTTTTTTGTATTTTTTTTTTCTTTAAATATATTTTTTTATATTGTTTATAATTATCTTACTTTGTCACTTCGTATGCCAAGCCGTATACAATACTAGAGCAATCACGAAACAGTGTATACATACAACTTTCAGATTAATAAATACGATATTAAAATAGGTATTTTCAATTATGTCATACCGAGGAACGGATCTTTCTGACCTTTGTAACGAAATCGTTTGAAGCGCGTACGCAACACCGCGTCCGACTGTATAATTAACTTTCGAATTAACGTATTCTATTTTTTTAATTTAACGTTTTTTTTTAAAAGGCCATTTCTTAGGACCGGATTTATTTATCGACGCAATATTTTGTTAAGGGTATTGAGAACGTCTGCGCGCATTCGTCGTGACCCGTGTATCTTTCTCAGTCTATTTTACCGCGGTTTTGTTTGAGAGAGACATGCCATTACATTACGGAAACAATCTTTACATACGAAGCTTAAAAATAAGTAACTAGTCTTTTTAAAGGCAGACCACCGACTTGGCTTTACATCTTAACGTCGCGTTCACCATTGCGTGATAATAATTTTCGTACTGCTAGCATATTAATGTTTCAACACGAAAGGAGTACGACTAAAAATTACCTCACGTCTCGACTCTACACCGAGCGCTGTTCGTAGGTAAGTTTCGTAGTTTGTAACTATGATAGGCAAATAACGTTATCATCGTTCGGGATGACGCGTGACGTTGGAGTTTGCCGGATCACGAATTGACGAAAATTGATCAAAAGTAGAGTGAGCAACATCGAATTGACGCAGAGCTAGCCTCCGCCGAAGGCGAACATGCCGGGAGCTCGCTTCGCACGAAAGAATACCCCGGTCGCATAGATCGAGAGGATACGAAGCGAATCACACATTATATATCTTCTATATACAATCGCACGCGTATATACAGGGTGTCAGCAGAGACTGTGGTGGACAATTTAATACCGTTAGCAGAATCGATTTTTAAACGTACACAACTTAATAATTTTTTTTTAAATGAAAAAAAAAATTGCAACATGGATTTCGTAGGTTAGTATAGTATAGGCATAATTTATGACGTTAAAGAAAAGTTTTTTATTTTTAAATATCGATTCTGTTAAAGCTACTAAAATGTCAAACACATGCCCAGTCGACTGTATAGCGTCGAATCATACATATACATACCTTTATATTATATACATTTGGCACTAAATTCATCGTGGTTACGGTGTGGTCGGGGTCGGCGGTCACGCCGGGCAGAGCGCGCAGTCGCAGCAGGCGGCGCTGGCGCAGGCGGCGCACGCTGCGCAGGCGGCGCACGCTGCGCACACGCACACGTAGTAGCCGGCGGGAGGCACGGCCACCGCCGGTACCAGCAGCGGCGCCCGCGCGCACAGCTCGCGGCACGCCAGCGCTTCGATAAGCGCCAGCGTCTGCCGCCGCTCGTGCCCCATCAGACACACGGTCGACTCCCGCACTACGCTGTGCAGCAGCGTCAGGTACCTGCCAGGGGAATGATTAATTAATTGTTGCTTATTATTTTTTTACCCGACTAGGCCAAGGAGACCTCGTATAGAGATAAGCTCTTTGTATTAGCAATTTATTTTTTGTTTTGTTTGTGGTTTTTATACACTATAGACACGTTTCTGATTAACGAAGTTCCATAAACCCGTTTTAAATTTTACTCCTATGATTATATGTTTTCAATTTAGGTGAAAAATTTTACCTGTGCTTTAGCGCCTCCTCCTCACGACCAACGAAGTGGTTCCGTAAGTAAGCCTCGAGCTTGGCGCGTTGCTGGCCGAGCTCCGAAAAATCTATGAAGAATCTTGAGCACATGTAGCGCTCGAGGGTTTTGATCTTGTCCGGTCGTGCCGGCCGGTATCCTTTGGCCAGCAGAGCGCAGTACTTTAGAAGACCGCCGCCGCGTATCTCTTCGGGTTGCCGCGTGGCGATCAGTTTCTCTGATAAATGCAGGAGTGCCTCGCTGAAGTCTCCATACACAGATTCACCGACGACGGTCGGGTAGAAGTTTTCACCGATGGGCAGCTGAGCGCATTCGTGGAACGCGAGTAGCGAGTCCAAAGCGATTTGGAAGGAATCGACTGAGAACTCGAACTGCCGACGCATCGTGTCGACAAACTTCAGTTCCACAGATTTGTGGCCGCGCGAGTTGCCCAACGAAATTAACGACCAGCGGTCGCCGTCTGAGTTGACTCGCACCATTTTGGAGACGTATGCTTCCTTCAAACCAGCCGGGGTCACGCGCCGGCGTGGTGTCGCAGCCGGGAGCAAGGTCGAAAGATGTCCGAGAACCGCAGCCTTGACGCGGTCGCAATGACGCGCCGTCGGTAGCTCCGCGGTGAAGATTAGGTCGATGTCGGAGTAAGGTTGCGGACGATCGGCCAGGACGTGACTAGCGGCGCCGCCGTTGAGACGTACGTCACGAACAGCGACGCCGGCGCCGCCTTCAGACTGAGCGGCTTCGAGGCGAGCTCTGACGCCAGCCACCAGCTCCCGCAGCCGAACGTGCAGAGTCGGGAAGTTTCCTCGGCCGTGTATTGCGACCACTTCGTCCATAACGTCGTTAAGCCTTCGTACTTGTTCATAACTTAGCACGGCATGGCGTTCACCGCCGCCGCAGCCTTCTTCTGAAGAGGTGTAGCTCGACTCGCTCTGTAACAAAAGAAACATAACGTTTTAAATCTGCAACATGTTCCATTTATATCGGTTAACATTTAGAAACAGTGGAATATTTTTAAAAGAATTTAATAGCTGTACTGCTTTTGTTACCAAATGTGGAATAACAGGTTTCGATTCATGAGCCATACAAGTGACATTTTATTGTACTGAGAATGTTTTTAAACGTTATCCTTTTACTGCCTAATGTATACGTTTTTATAAACAATATATTAAATAATAGCGCAGCGTTGTTATGGTTACCCGGATTTATAACAGATGACGTCATAGAGTTGTAAACAAAACCGACAAACGTATCCGTTGTCTTCGAAACAACACGATACTATTTGTCTTTGTATCAATAAGCATGTTACAATATGAATTGATACCGGCTAAAGGAAAACAGCAACGCAATATATAAAAGATCAAGTAAATAGATATATAACATGAATAGAACTTTTATATTTTAAGACATGACGTAATTACTTTTAGTCGGATTACTAATAAAAACATTACGCTCGAATCAAGGTCACTTATATTCAAATTGTAAAACAAATTCAATTTCGGGCGTGTTATTTGAACAAATTCCAAAGATAATGCATTACGATATTGATCTTACGCACATGTAAAACAGACACTAATCCTACTTATATTATATCCTACTAATATTATATATGTGAAAGTTTGTATGTGTGGATGGATGTTTGTTACTCTTTCACGCAAAAACTACTAAACTGATATGGCTGAAATTTTAAATGAAGATGACTTATATCTTGGATTAACACATAGGCTACGTTTTATCCCGAAAAAAATTGAAGTTCCCACAGGAATAATTTAAACCGTACTTTTTACTTTTCACGCAAAAACACCGAACCGATTTGACTGTAATTTGAAATGAAGATGGCTTATATCTTGGATTTAAATTTAATATTCCACGCGGACGAAGTCGCGGGTGAAAGCTAGTAATGTTCATAATACCACGTATTTATAAACTTTATTTTTTAAGACGCAGAAACGAAAATGATCTCTAGATATAATATACTATTATTACGACGTTATTCTTGGAGCTATACGTTAAATACGAACTCTGTAAAGATAATCTTTAAAGGGTCATTTCATTATATAATAAATTAGCTGTTATCCAATTTCGATTGCATGTTATGTCATAATGTGGATATGGTTTTCTTATGGTTTCCTATTACTAGGTATTTTACAGTGATCACATCGTCAATCTATTAAGAAAATCTTTCTTAATGATCATTTAACTCATACAAAAAGTCATATCGTGATATTATCTTTTTGCGTCACACACACACGCGAAGTGAGTTATTATTCGTCTGTCAAAAGTCAATGGATATTAAATAGTATCAAATTGATTCAATGACTCTTAACAGGATCTGTGACTAACGCTAATCAAATGAATCTAACGGCCTCGCTCGATATTTACGGATAATGCTTAATAGACTCATTACTTAACCTTGTTTTTTTCTAATTAAAGAAAAATATATTTTAATTATTATATCGTTAAATGAAACAGCTATTAATCTTATTGGGAATTTGTAAATAATTGGGAGTATCGTCTGGATTTTATTAACTTATACACAACGTTTAATTAAAAAAACAAGATTTATAAACATTTGTATCATTAACAAAATAGATGGTCTTTACTCTCAGAATACATGTAAAAGTTCGAAATATTCAGTAATATAGACCATTTTCTACAGAAAACGATATACTGTGTCAATTAAGATGCTAATCTTGTAACTCAATCTAAATAAATTTATCTATCAATACATTGAACCCCGCTTTTACGTCTACAATTAGCTCAGATTTCGCTGTCATTTTTAACTTTAAAAGTAAATCATCCTATATGACAAACAATTTACCATACGTTAAACGCGTGTTTAATTCCCTACTATAAATCCGCGTCTAAGGGCGGTTTTCAGTTAAACGTGCTTTAGACATAGAGTTTCATGATAAAACAGTGTCTAATTGATGTCTAAAGCCTGTTTTAGCAAATATAACGTGTGACATTTTATTAAGTAAAAATTGTCATGATTTTACTCGGTCTAAGGTAATTTCAACTTTAGGTAATGTTTAATTTTTAAACACTGTTTAGCTAAACACGTATTGGTTTGATTTCAACTTTTGTAGTTATGCAGCATACGTTTTACAATGTTATAGAAACGATGTTGATGACGAAAAAATAAAAAGCCGTATCATGATCAAAGTCAAACCTCGTGCATTTTAACGACTAATAATTTCCTTGATCGTTTAAAATCAGTTACAGAGGTCGACCGCACGACTTCGCACCTTGATGATGTAATTCAAGTTTAAGTTTAGTAGATTACTTTATTTTCTACAGCAGTATCTGTAATATTGGAAACCTTGGCCTCCGATTTATCTGTGGCAATTTCTTTCAGATGTCGCTTGATACTGGTTTTGTTTTGGGATTTATAAAGTGATTGATAACGTGATGATAAATGTGTCAATTCGTATGACTAATATATTATGCACTATATGTTGATTTGTCATTGAAAATTTTAACCGATTACCGTGTGATAATCACGTAAACAGTTTAACGGATTTTAACAGAAACGATGTCATTACCTGCCATTATTTTAAATGGTCGTCTTGGTATCCTTATCGTCCAAAGTGACATTGATAAAATAAAGTTAACTATATGATATTTTTCATATTTTTATAACGGGTCATTCGTCGAAGTTGCCTTAGTCGTGATCACGACCAAATGCAACTTCGTCGAAACGTCGGGCAATAAAAAGGTATTACTACTATTAGTTATCGCGATAAGACCCGTTATATTAAATATGAATAGTATAAATCGCGAAAGTTTAAAATATATATATGTATATATAATATTTGTTTTCCTGAAGTCCAAAGTACCTACATTTGTCAATAGCTCACTTCCTAATTGCTGGGTATGATTTGATTTATATGGACTTAACTAGTCTCAATTCAATAGGTAATTAAACAGTTTGTTGGTAGTGTTCCAAAAAGTTCAATAAGGAAAATAATTACTTCCGCAAAAACAACATTAATTTTAAATTTCCACGTTCAAGTTCATGTTTGAATGCGGGGCATAGTTCGGCTGTAGCAACCAGTTTTAAATAAACTATGATTAATGTCGTCTGATAGTGGTCACTTAATGTCACTTATGTCAAAATTCTACAATATTATATGAAACCACAGATAGAAGACAAATCTCCTCTCCAAATCCTTTCTACACATTCCTTTCCTTTTTAAGCTGGGAACGCATTCTCAGCTTCTCTGGTGCTGCAAATGTCCCTTGGCGGCGATGATCACTTAGCACCAGGTGTACCGCCTGTATTTTGCTATTATAATGTAAAAAAGATAAGTTATTGAAACTGACCATAATAAAAATTACTTTATTTGTCTTATCCTTACATCATCTGGACCTATTTGACTAAATACGTCCAAGATTAATCTATAATTCATCGAGGTCATGCGCATCTGCCTCAGCGAGGTTGCATGAATCATCCGTGAAAATAAAGCTATCGTTGTCTTAGATTTTCGCGATTATTATTCATTGAAATAAAACTATTTTAAACGGATTTAAATCGCGTATAATTATTTTTATCATCCCGACGTTTCGAGCACTTTGCATCGTTCGTGGTCACGGGTAGTTCAAAAATAAAGCTATTTCTTTTTCCATTTATTGTGTGTGTTTTCAATGGAAACTTTTTATGATTGTAGATTGTAATCACAGATAATCCAAAATTGTGGATACAGGACTCTCCTTTGTAGCTCTTACGAGAGTACTTCGTTATTAGCTACACTAAATTGGTATTCGTTCTATTTTTGTGTCCTTTAATAGGCTTTATAATTAATTAAATGTACAAATCTTGGTCCTTTATAACCGGATAGTTTTAATTAGAACGCAATATCATAATATTTAATAGTAATGTAATAAAGCGTATAGTGAGATTTGCATAACATTCAATGATTATATTTAAAATTTCTAATACTATACAATTGACTTACATCAATGAAAAGCATCAATATGTGCTGGATAATTAAGGGTTTCCCAAGGTAACTAGAGAATTATAATTCGAGTCATCGAAGTATAAGTTATCAATATATAAACAGCATGTTCTATATATAGCTGTGTTTATCACGCACAATGAATTGGGTTACGGACGTACTGTTAGCGTTTATGTCACATTAGTGTTTCATAACGCGAGAATTAAACTTGTTAATCTAAAAATCATATCCTCGTCGCCAAATTGTAGTGTATTAGGTGAATGAAACAATGTAAAATGTGAACACAATTTTACTTCGGTATATGACAACTGACAATGACCGCCTAGGCAGGCGGGACAACGTTGCTCACAGATACAACAATGTTTTACTCGTAATTAATACAAATCAACCTCAAAATTAACCCAGAAACAGTTATCTAGGTAGCCTTACGAAAACTGTTAGTGTTAAAAAAACACTGACAGTAAAATTGTTTCAGGTGTAAAACGATGTCAAACAACTATGGAAATCTTTATGAAGGACTAAGAACAAAAATTATAATTCTCGTTTTAAGAATAACGCGCGTGTAAGTGTTTTATTTCTCTATTCTATCTACGGCTTCGCTCGTATAGGTTTCAGTTTTTGCTGTATCTACTTAGTTCCCGCGACTTCGTCTGCAAAAAATATATAGTTTATTTCTTGCAAATATGATGAATTTTCCATACAAATTTTCATCCCCTATATATAACCCTTCTAAGTTTTATTTTCGCGATAGATATATCCTATGTCCTCTTCTAAGATTTGATCTATATCTGTATTAAAATTAATTAAAATTATTATTAGTATTCAGCGGTTTAGTTGTGAATACGTATCAAAAAGCAGACAAAGGGACAGGTTACTTTCTCATTTATAGTACCGATATTTTTAAAAAAATACCGTTTTCTATTAGATAATTTTAAACAGCGGGCCAGTTAGAAATAACTCTCACTTCATTAATAAAATATAATCTTTTTCCTCGTCCTCTTAATACATATCGTACTTTTATAAATATTTAAACATCAAGCAAAGAAAAGTAAAACAAAACATGTTTGAATACCTACGACATTCTTTTAAGCAATCCAATCGATTAAAAACTCATTGAAAAAGCAACAAGACTTGTTACAAAAGAGCAACGGACTTCAAAAGCGAAATACGTTTACTTGAATGACACACTTATTTCAGTTATATTGAAGTGATTTGGATTCCCAAAGAATTAATGGAACCAAAATGGAGAAAACTTTACTCTTTTTGACAAATAAATAACTAACTACTCATAAATCAATCAAGCGCTTTTCGAGTAATATAAAACTTCCCGTCGAATTGAGGACATCCTCCTTCAAAGTCGGTTAAAATAAATAAAAGAAAAGTAAAAGCCAAGTTTCTTTCGGATACATAAAAATATGGACAAGCGAATACATATGCAAGTCGAATGCATTTTTCATGTAGGAAATGACGTATATGTACGCAGTATAATGACGTAAATGCATCTACATGTTTTAAGTACGTCTAAGAAAGGACAAGCTATGTGTGGGCGGAAGACTGATAGTAGGAAAAGTAGCAAGGGATTCGAGTTTACAAGATGAATGAAGTTACGTATGTCATGGCTATTTTTGTATTCATTAATCTTCAATTTACGTGTATTAACTATAGTCTTATTTTTCTTTAATTGTCTTATTTAGCAGACAAAAATGGCCACTACTAACTAATCCACCAACTTCCACTACTCACACATAAGAGTTAGAGATAAGAAATTGTCGATCGAATGATTATATTGAAACATTTTTTATAATGAAAAATATCTTGAAAAATAATGTTAAAAAATTCGTTATCGTAACGGATATTGTTACCAAATAGGACAAGAAAAGAAAAATAGACTATATGTGTTTAATATGGCTTCATTTATATGTGTTTATACTAGTATTATAATGAGGGTTTGAACACAAGTTATATTTAAGTTAAATACTAACAGCCCCTCGCGGTTTCGTTCGCGTTTATGGTTACTAATTCGCACCTATGAGTCGTAGCGTGTAATATAGGCTATATTACACGCTATGACAAACTTTATCAATTAGGGGATAACCAACTCGAAAAGAATTGTTCAAATCGCAACGGTAATTTTAAGGTTTACCCCCAACATAGAAACACACAAATAAATGTTACCTCTTTAGAATATTAGTACAGATAAATATTATTTTTTATAGAAAACAAAAATTGCAACAATGTATTTGGCCATAAACTCTTATATAAAAAACGTTCACATTAGCTAGTTATAGTGTCAATTCTAATAACTATACGAGATTTTTTAAATCAATTTTATTTTCGTACGATTTTTCGTCTTCACATGGTTTCACAAGTTTCTCCAGCTGTAGTTATTTAGTGTAGTTTCAGTTTTTTCCCTACTGACCTATCCTAATGAATCACTCTCTATACACTGCAACACAAAACAACTTTACTTTACAATTTACATCATGTTGTAGTAATTAGAAAATACTTTTTAAACTTACTCGTTGTTGTTGTTGTTTAAGAGGTGGACAATCGCCACTCGGAACGAGTAATCGAAATCGCCTCACCGAAATCGCTACAAAAGACACCGTAACTTTATCAAACGCTGTCGATCGTGAACTTCGTATTTTGCGTGCGAACAGTAACGTGCGAGCGCGGAACAGTGTTGTGATTTATTTCCAAACAATGCCAGCAACGAGGCTGTTGACCTGTGTAGTAACTTTTCAATGAAAGCGAGTTTTTTTTTGTTCTTGTGTAAATCGATCTTTGTTTTTATCGTGGACTAGCTTCACTCGCGTTTATGGTTACTGTGTCGCTCGTATGAATCGTAATGTTATGTAACCTATAACCTTGCTTAATCAACGGGATATCCAATGTTGATGTTTTTTTAATCGGATCCGTAGTTTCAAAGATTAGCACCTACATACCAAATCTACGCTAATATTATCAAGCTGAAGAGTTTGTTTGTTTGAACGCGCTGATCTCAAGAAATACTAGTTCGAATTGAAAAATTATTTTTGTACTTTTTTTTTCACACACATAAAATTAAACAAAAATTTTCGTTCTTTTTAGTTATGGATATTATTTTATTTATAATACATTTAATAACAATAATAATAGATAAACAAAATGTCCTTACTACAACAGAAAAGTATTTTGATTCTCAAAAACATATCCTTATGTATGTTGATAACATAATCTGTTAACGTGATAAGTCAACGAATTTATAACAATTCGATATGTTTTTAATCGATTTTTTTCAAAACATTATTTTGATAAAATTAGAAAAATCCAATTAATGTCAATCCCTTCTTGCTTCGATTAAATATAATGAAAATAATCTGTTCTCGATTTTTCCGATATCGATAGGAATTATGTATTAATTACAAAAAAAGATCCAATTTAGACAGAAATCCAGCCAATTTTTTTTATAATACACGGCACGAAGCACCTGATGTTACGTAATCACCGCTGGCCATGGGCATTTGCAACACCAGATGAGCTATAGTTACTAGCTTTACAAAGAAATAAGAGTTGAAAGGAAATGGGGGAGGGGGTAAGGCCGCTGGCCGCACTAAACGCTAATTCACGTCGGTCTTCTGTAAGAGTGAGGTACAGCCTGTATACAAGCTGTGACTACAGCTAGGCTCTACCTCCATAATCTCGTTGTATTGTCGCTGATATTGTGTCCCAAAAACTCGGAGATATTGATGTATTCTGATAAATAGTCACGTATTTAACGTGATTCAAATATTTTTCAAGTCACCTAAACTAAATAAGTACGGAAATAACTTGCAATACGTAATAATCTGTTTTAATAACTTATTATTAGATAAAAGTTTCTGTTACGAGAATCTGCTTTTAATTCATTATACCTTCAAATCCTATCAAAATAAAAGATGGATATATACGTCTTCAAACAAATTTGTTAATAATAGGTTTGACGTGTTTAGACGCCATTTTCTCAAAATGAAGTCCGTATGGCTTGACATAGTATTGCTTATCAGCGTATATGTATGATTGGCTGTTGTGACGAAATCGACTTAATATTTTAGTAGTTCATTATTGTTTTTTTTTTTGTGTTGACGATACAAAAGTGCTCGTGAGAGCTTGAATATATTTTCATAGTATATTTTGATTTTGAATCAAGTATATGAGAAACTACGTATTTTGCTTTTTATGTCTTTCTTAAAGTTTTATTAATAAAAAACATTACTTTTGAGATATTTACCTAATTTTGTTCTTAAAGCGGAAAATTATCTTTAAAATCGCGTTCCAAACATTAATTTTAATGTATTAGTTCTTTAAAATAATATCAGCTCTATGTACTTTTCTATCTTTGCAGTTAAGTGCTTGACTACAAACTCACTTAGTCTAAAGTGTAGGTGCAGTCAAGGATATAGTCCTAGAAAATGCCTATTCACCCTGACTTTGAATGTATCAAAATTATAAGTGTCAGGAAATGCCGACCTCGGAAGCGTGTTCCTCATGTGTATGGCTAACGTATCAGAAGCTATTCTTTGTTGGAATTGATGGAATATCGATGACATAGGGACAGTAGACGTAGGTTGGAGCCCTAAGCGGCGAAGATCAGGGCAAAATTGGGAATTTTTAAATTTACTGCATCGCTTCTATAAGTAGTAGCGTGATGTTATATAGCCTAAAACCTTCGTCAATAAACGGGCTATCTAACGCAAAAATAATTTTTCAAATTAGATTCGTATTTTCCGAAATTACACCCTATTTACAAACTTACAAACAAATTTGACCTCTTTATAATATGTGTAAAGATTGTATGAGCGTGGATTTAGTATTAGAAAATCTAAGAGAAAATAAGGTACAGGTAGGAAATTTCACATGCTATTTGTATACAGATCTTAATTTAGTAAACTAACTTAAACGCTTGCGTTAGGAAGTTAGGTAAACTTGCCTACTTTAGACTTTCTCGGTTTTGCAAGTTAGGAGGTTGTGAAATATGAGGGTACAAACACTTGTTTATATGTTAGAAAATATACACATTAAGGTGCCACTACACGAGGACAGTAACAACGTAACGATTTAAGATTTAATTTATTGCGCATTCAAAATCAAAAATCAAAATCAAAATATGCTTTATTCAAGTTGGCTTTTACAAGCACTTTTGAATCGTCAATACAAAAACAAAAGAAAACTAAACACTAATTAATTAATTAATTTACCACCGGTTCGGAATGTAGATTCTACCGAGAAGAACCGGCAAGAAACTCGATAGTTACTCTTTTTAAAAGTTTTACGATGGGTACATACATTTATGAGTTACAAATATATTAAATACCCTGTGTGAATCCAGCTTATACTAAATCCAAGCATGTTTATCATCTATATAATCTTGAACAGAATAATATGCTTTAGCTACTAAGGATTTTTTAATATGTACTTTAAATTTATTTTTCGTAAACTGTAACACTTTCTGCGGAATTTTATTATAAAAACGAATACCTTGCCCCAAGAAGGTAAAACTGTCATTCGTCTGTAGTCCAATCAGCTGTATATACCCGACTGTGTCACGCAAAGTATAAATGTATGGGGGTTTGTACTTTGTGGCATTATTTAGAACAAACGCTCGGACTGATTTTTATAAATGATATATCATTAGATTCATCACGATGACGTAAATGTCATTGAAAGCATAAAAATAAAAAAAAATTAAAACGACCGATTTTAGACGCCATTCCATGAAAAAGAAAAAAAAAATTAAAATCGACGAACTGTCTCATGTGTGGTAACGTTAATTAGGTATTTAAAAATCATTTTTAGGTTTCCCAAATAGTTTTCAATCAAAATTACCGTTTAAGATCTACAACAATTTAAAGACGATTAGTAACGATTTTTACTTAAGCTTTTAGACAGAATTGATATTGATACGATTCTGTTGTAGATGGTCTTCCTACGCCGTCGATTTTTTGATTCTTTCAATTAATTTCTCGTTATAATATGAGACGAAGCTGGTTTGATACGCGGTCTCAATTAATAGATTATAGGGGGCTTAAATTTTTCGATATTATCTTATAGACACGTGATTAGATACTAATAATTAAGTGAATTAAGGATGATTTATATCAAAGAAAGTTCTTACTGCGCAATTCTTTGATAAGATAAAGCATAAAATTTCGCGACAATAAAGTAATAAATAAGAACGAGGGTATTAAAATTGTTTGTCAATGTTTAGATTGTCGAACTTATTCATAACTAGCCTCGACTTTACACATATTAAATAAACGCATCACACTCAACAGCCATTAAGATCTCATGACCTTGTGTCGGGGGTCCGGAAACACACAACACTAACAGAAACACCCAGACCACGACAAACATCCGTATGGCCAATACGGGATCGAACTCGCGACCGTCAGCCCTTCAGTCAGTCGCAGTGATCACTACGCCAACCTATCTGTGAGAAAGTAATCTAATAAGTAAGCTTACTAACTCTCTATAAGGATATTTTTTAACGATATTTTTCATTAGTTTGTGAGATTTTTCAAGTATTGTCTTTCATACAAATTGTTCTGACAATTATAAAGGTAATTGGACAAATTGAATTGAATTTGATTGATTGTCGATAGTGAAATTAGACGTTCTTGAATGATGCGCTTACATGCATTCGGATTTTTTTTTATTTATATATAATTCAATAAAATATTACTATTATAACACGCTTAAGTTTGTATTTTTAAGTAATATATTTGGATGCCGATAAGCAATAATGTGTCAACCCCCAAAAAGTCAAATTCGGAGATATTGATGTATTGTGATACTGCATCGCCTATTTAACATTATTAAAAAAAATTCAAGTCATCTAAACTAAATAAGTATGGAAAAAAGTTTCTTAAGTCAATGTTTCAAATTTCAGATGCGTTCCATATTTTGCCATTTATAAAATAATATCAAATATTTAAAAAATTATTATTAGATAACATATTAAATAAACCTATCTACTTTTGATTCATTATACATTTTATCAAAATAGAAAAGAAAAAATGAATATATAAGTCATATTAACTAAATATGCACGGAAAAAAGTCTCTTAATTAATTTCCAAGTGCGTTCCATATTTTGCAATTTATAGAATAATTTTAAATATTTAAAAAACTTTTTATTACACATTAAATATCTCAATCTGCTTTTAATTCATTATATCTTTTAACGAAAAAGAAAAGAAAAGGTGGATATATACTTCTTCAAACATATTTGTTAAGAATAGGTTTGACATCTTTAGACGCCATTTTCTCAAAATGAAGTCCGTGTGGCTTGACACAGTATTGCTTATCACCGTCCATTTATGAGTATTCATATATATACATCTCGTATATATTTGATGAAAATTTAAAATCGTAAAAATGACTAAGTTGATAATAACTCCTTACTAATATTATAAACGCGTAAGTTTGTATGAATGTATGACTGTTTTTTACGAATGTGGGTTTATTTTTGTTCGCTTGTTCCTTACATATTTACTTCTAACCGGAACAAAATCATATACAAACTATTTTTTTTTTATCAGAATATTAACAATACATATCTATTGGTTAGTAAGTACTTATAATAAATAACACGTGCATCGGCTAGCAACACTCAGTTTACAATGGCACTGTTGACACGATTTTTTGCGGCCAAACCATGACCTTTTAGATTTAAATCGAAACGTTTAAGATAAGACTATTGTCTGAGACAAAATAAATGTGTAAAACAAACTCGACTAACTTAGACTTTTGTGTAAAGAAAGATAATAAATTGCTTATAATAAAAAATTTATTGAACAATATCATTTAAGTTAAATTTTTTATAACGTCTTTGTAAAAAAAAGTCCAACAGCAAATTGCTTATTACTAGTTGCCTCTCGCGGCTTCACTCGCTTTTATGTTAACTGCTTCGCTCCTGAGGCGTAGCGTGAAAAAATATTTTTTTTTTTTATTTTGTACTCTCACTTTTTTATCTTTTGTTTTAATTTTGGAATTGTTAATAACTTTTGTTAAAATTTTCTATCTTCTGGGCATTACTATCATAATCAAGTCTGAAAGATGTGCACTGATTCCTAAAATACGGTTTATTCTAGTTTATGAATCGGGGACTAATTTTGTACTAAATAATTGTCTGTATCCATAAATAAATAAACATAACCTTGCTGAATAAACAGGCTATCCAACGTAAATAATATTTCAAATCAGATCACTAGTTTCAGAAGTTATTCCCTACGTACAAACTTACGAACAAATTTTATCTTTTTATAATGTTAGTATAGAGTTATTAATCCAAGTGCCTCATATTTTCCGACATTAGTCTAATTTACATTACGAAATCAATTTCATATTGTTAATTTACCTAATGTGTAAACAAAATCACATGAAACCCATGACCATGCTGATTGTAAAAATCTATAATTGTGTGAAATTAACACCGCGAAATTAATTTCATAATTCAAATCGGTTTGGAGTACTCAGTTCTTCGTACATGTTCGTTATTTTCTTTCCTACCGACTTCAAAATGTTATTTCATTTAACGTTTGTTACCTCACAACTCTGTTATTCGTTAAGCGATTTAAAAAAATAATTTTATTCGATACTTTTACAGATTGGTCACATAGAAGAATTAGAAAGGTCACAATTTCGGTTTATTAGTTCGATTTTTGTATCAAATTTTGCCTTTAATGTATGATATTGATGATTTGATTATTAATAAAACATCTAACGTAAAAACAATATAACAATAACATTTACAGGCATTTGTATTAACATTAACAAAAAACCGATTACAAAAACGAATTAAACATCATCGAAGACCGTAAAAGTCGATTAGCGTTGTTCGATTGTTATTTTTTCCTACATAATTCAATTAACTTCGTACGAGTAGGTATGTACTGTTTGTCGCGAAAACGATAGAACGAATGGAAAACTTTTAGGACTTAACCACATGTGGACACTGATAAGCACAAGGACTTCATTTTGAGAAAATGGCGTTTAACGATGTCAAACCTATTCTTAATAAATATGTTTGAAGGAGTATCTTATCTTTTCTTTTAGTTTTTGGTTAAAGGTATAATTAATTTGAGTCAGATTGATATTTTAAATAATCTATTAAAAAGTTTTTAAATATTTGTAATTATTGTATACATTGCAAAACATGGAACGCACTTGAATTTCGAATCAACTAATTAAGAACCTTTTTTCTGTTGGTATTTATTTAATTTATATGACTCCAATTTTTTTTTAATTTGACTTTTTGTAGGTTCACACCTTATTAGTAGCATCTATACGCATTTCGTCCATGGACAAACTTTAAAATTTTTATAAGACCATTATAAAAAAAAAACCACCAAACGCAATTTCGTTTGCTTTGATAACATACTATTTCCAGTTATTAAAATTTTAAAACCAACGTACTGAACAGATTTTGATGAAAAATCCAAGACCAATAAGAGAGTACACTCTTTTAAACAAAAAAAGAATGAATTAAATCGGTCAAGTCATTTTCGAGTAATCCGTGAAAAATTCACCAGCGCATTAAGAACAAGCTCCTTTATTTGAAGTCGGTTAAAACCACGGTATTCGACAAGGTGCAGGTGCAATTCCAGCTATGTCGTAGTTTCTAATTCAATGTTAAAAAGTTTAATATTATCTGCTCGGTCAGCTAGCGCTAAAATAATTTATTGACTTTCTCAAGACATTAAGTACAAAGCACAAGCAAATATTTTATCAACAAAGCACAAATTTACTACAAAACTAACACTATACTCTTGTGGACACAAGACGTTATAATCATCAACGAATTCCCGTCGAACGAAACGCGTGAGTATCTAACGTTACTCAGTAAACGTTACATTCCGATTTCGACAAAATGGCCGCATCAGTCAAACAGAGCTGACCTTGACGCGTCGCGTGATCTCGCTAAAAACAGATAAGAAATAAAAGTATAAATATTATGTAACTTTATGCTTCTCGGATATCCGTAATCGAGGTCGATACGCGAATGAGTTGCGAATTAATTTGAAACAATAGTTTAAAACGGTGCTTTCGATTTCGACAGACCCCATTTGCATTCAACGTAGGGTTGCCAACTCCAAATTTTTAAAACTAGAATTTGTTGAGAAATCTTTAAGGTAATTAATTACGTTAAACAATCGCTATCACAAAATGCTGTATTATGTCAGTTGATTTTTGATTTTTGTACTAAAGCTCTTGTTTTAACTGTTAAAATGTGACACAGTTTGATAGCAATAGTTTTCGCCTATTAATCTAATTATCATAAAAAAATACTTATAGTTTATAATTAATTTTTAGGTAGAATAGCTATACTTAAATAAATTTGTAGCAAAAACGGTTCAATTCACGTAATAATAATCATATCTATACTAATATTATAAAGAGGTAGGTAAAGAGTAATTTATAAAAGCACTGATCCTATTTGAAGTCTTCTTTTTGCTTTGAATAGCCCGTTTATTGAGAAAGGCTACATAACATCACGCTACGGCTCATAAGAGCGAAACAGTAGCCATAAAT
Organism: Hypolimnas misippus; assembly: GCA_037950945.1. Lineage (NCBI taxonomy): Eukaryota > Metazoa > Arthropoda > Insecta > Lepidoptera > Nymphalidae > Hypolimnas > Hypolimnas misippus. The sequence goes on from JBBEEQ010000023.1 coordinate 13,749,803, forward strand.
TCGAGTGAAACGATAAGAGGCAGCAAGTCTTTAATAAAAGTACCAATTCGAAAAGTGGAGCGCAAATTCTAAAATCAAAAACAGAGCACTTTAAAAATCCAGAACGTTGCTTAAAATCTATCCAGTTCACATCAGGACACTGCAAAAACCAGGACATATCCAGATAAAACAGGTTGACAGCCCTAATTCAACGTGACTGACGCCGTCTGGTATGCAGACGAGAAAGGTCATCGCGAGTCATTCATGAAGCTGATTTTAGACAAATGAAATTTTGAAATGGTCACATCGTGGTAAATTCACAATGGAATTCCAAATAATGATACAATTGCGTATGACAATTTGTTTCGCTTTCACGCCTCAGCTACTCAACCGATTCTCATGAAGTTCTACATACATGACAATATGTATATGTAAGGACAGAGTATCATTCATCCGAAAAAGAATACAGTTCTCGCATAGAAAAACAGCTTTTTAACAGACTTCCATAAAAGAAGTTAAGTGTTAATTTCGTCTGAGACTTTTTATGTATATTCGACTATTATTCAAAAACAGCTTGCCCGATTTGGATCATTCTTATTTTGTTTGAAAAGTTATTCTTTCCCATTGGTCCTGTATTGATCAAAATCGCTTCAGTAGTTTGTTTTTTTTAATTAATATGTCATAAAAGTAGTAATCAAGTATTGCTCTTAAATTCGGTTATGTTTTTTAAAATATAGTCGTTTAGTACAACAAAATCTATGTAGATTTGAACACAAGCGACAGACTAGTCCTGTCATAAAAGCGAAGTCCGTTACGACTTACGTTTCTTTACACGTTATTCGCAACCCACATCTAGAAGCGTACTTTCGATTTCGTGAGGCCGATAATTAGCATGGCCTCGGCGTACGTGCGCTGCGTAACACGGAACGGAACTAGCTCGAGTCGCGGGATTCGTCGCCGTCGCGAGCGCGGGAAGGTGTCCATTTTCACTTTCTTTTAAATTATTTGAACATCGTTCTAAATTCACGCTGATTAATATTGCGCCGGAATGGAATTGCAACATTATTTAAAAATAGAACACGATGTGAATAAACATTCTTCGTTTTATCGCTTATCAATATAATCTTTATAACTTCATAAATGCGCGGTATTTAAATTTCGAATGATTTTTATTAAATCAATTTTGACAATGGGAACAAAGAGTTTGTTGGATACGCAAGACCTTATTACGTGTAACTATATTGCTTTATTTTTTTTATAGCATACTTTTTTATATTTACATTTGAAATGATTATTATTATGTAATACTTTTTAATATAAATTCCATATAATTACACTGATAAATTTTTTTTGTGATTAACATTACCCATACAACTATCTCTGAAATTAATATAAAAGTGACGTAAAAATTAATTATATTATAATGCAAATTTTACTGTGATTTTATCTTAATTATTTTCACGCGTACGTGTCAGTAACCTATGAACTTCAATTTTTAATCCATGTGACCATCAAGTAAGGTTCACACCACTCTTCACAAAAACGTCGATTGTTATAGAAAATTTAAATAAAAAAAAAGATTTAAAACGATAATGATCATATTCAAACGAACCAACGCTCTTTTCGGATATTACATCATACAATTTACATACAAGTTTTTTATAATTTTTGCACACGAGGCCGAAAAGCAATACCGTTCGTATAACGATAACACTTACGCCCATATTTGAATAGCAAGAAATTAATTGAATTAGCGAATCCGATTTACATATGGTAATAATGATTTGAGGCGAAAACGACCACTGTTTTAATAGAATTTAGGTTTCAAATCGTTTATGTGTTATTGGAGAAAGATACGAAAAAAAATATGTTACTAAGTGTTATATTATAGTCATGACAATGACACGACAAGGGCAATGATTTTACAATAAAACGCGTAACATATTAACAAAATCCATAAAGTCGTTATATTGATACATAGACGTTATTAAATTTTAAAAGAATAATATCATATAACTTTATCGAGTAATAAATTACGTATTATACAATTTGCATATTTACAAGTTTCAATCTTTAAGGACGTTCGATAAATAATTAAAGGTAAATCACAAATATGTAGTCCAAGTTCATGTTATTTAAATATTAGATACAATGTAAATGTTGCAACGGAATGCCCTTACAATTATCAAGGGCTTTATCGAGGAAAATCGTCGATTCGCGGAACGCATACTAACTCCGTCCTACAGTTCTGCGTGAGGCAAGAGCTGGCTGGCGATCCTATGTAAATCTTACTGACACTTCAAGTATATACGTGGTTAGTGTAGAGGTATATACTGATCCACTTTTTAACGATTCATCGATTTAAATCAAGACATCGATACGAGTAATCGCGTTAATCATCAAGTATCTAATGTAGGTATTTTCTAATGTTTTTATATCACATATTTAATTTTATAAATTAAAATCGATTAAGTAAAAATGTTTTAACACTGTTGCTTATTAGGGCTCGATAATCAACGCCATTTATCGTAAAAGATGATTTATGAACGCATAAATCACATATGCCCAAATACAATGATCGATACAGTTTTTAATAGGGAAGCTATTATAGAGACTGTATTAATTATGAAATATGGTCAAGGTAAAACATTATTTTTAATACCGGAAAACATTATTAACACTCGATTAGTAATAAAAAGTTAATAGTAGTTAGATACATGCAAATATATTTACAACAAAAAAGGCCAACTAATTTACGATAATGGTCGGACTTTGTTTTAAATGTAATAACATAATGGTAAATTCGATTAAGCAGTGATGCTATTAAAATATTAGGTATAATATTCAGTAATCTTGTATGTTTATTCAGATATTAAAATCTTCGTCTTTTTTGTGGTTGTCGACAATTTAAATACTGTGAAATCATAATTAAGACTAAAAGTAGACCTACTTCAAAAACGAAATATGAAAATTCGTTTACTTGGACGACACAATTTACCAGTTATATAAATTTTTAAAATAAATAACTGAACCGATTTCGACAAAATTTGTATAGGATTAATTTGAAACGATATCCTTTTAAGAGAAAAATAATTTTTAATAGGTTAATAAATTACGGAGTTAATACTTAACAAACAAAAAAGTAACGAATTGAGAACGTCCTCATTTTTTAAAGTCGGTTCAAAACATCCACAACCATTTATATATTCTTAAATTACGTACGTATGAACAGGTTTGATCTTGTTATAGTTTTCATGTATAGATAAACTCCGAGTTACATAAAACGTTATTAGGTACAGTCGTTAAGGCGAAACGTGTAACACACACGACATTGAGTTACAAAACGACCCACATACCAAGCTCATCCTGTATATTAGAAAATGCTACACTTGCCGTCAAGGATGCCGCGATCACGACTGCTCGACTGGAGAATTAATAATTTTCGTTTCAACCTCAAATTCTTTAGACAGCTGCAACGGTAGAGGTCAACGTTTTTGCTGTTTTTTTGCCGCTCTTTGTTCAACTACAAGCTAAATGTAATATTTATTAGTGCTATGCAAGGTTATCGCAATTTTCGTTATAATATCCTGCGCGTTTTATTACGCAATTTTTTTTTTAAACTAAAGCGACTCGATATTGTTTATGAAACGCAATTAAAACGATAATGTGTTATTTATGTTAATTGATCGATAAGAAAGTACATTAATACCCTTCACCCACATACTTTAAATTTTCTCCGCGATAAGTCATGCACAGATACGTAAACTGCACAGATATCGATAGTCTCGTTATAGAAAACGTTGTGTTTATGCATTCATTTGAGTAAATTAAACCAAATTAATACAAAGAATCCTTTGTCGATCGGAGCATGCGCGCTGCGCGTGCGTCTAGCCGAGTCTGGCGAAAACATTGCGTGAGCGACTCGATTGGCATTTAGTCGTCGAGGAATTCGTACTACAGTTGAGTTCTAATACTGTTCGTTCAATGCCTAAATTGGCGTTAAAATCTCCACTCGCCAAGCAATGTGATACAATTTCGTCTCAGTGGAATAGTGGAGCAAATGGATTTTTTTTGAATGTTTAAATTTTATGTGCGTGAAAACAATATGGAGGGAAAGAAACTAAGCAAATATTGTAAGAAATAGGAGATAATGCGCATCCATTTACATCGTTACCGAAATAAAAAAAAAAGCGAAAAAAAAAATTAGTTACTTCGAATTAATAAAATCGTAAGCGCCAGCCCTATTTCCAATCCAGAATACAGGATGCCCCAATTAACATCGAATCGACATCATATCACAAATGTCATGATCATTACGAAACATTTATAGAAGCACAATAAAAGAAACATATGCACGTTTATATATTTATCATTTTATTATTCCACTTTTAATAATCTACTGATTTAATGTTATAGTTGTACGCACTGTATATGTTTAAAAACTTGATTTTTTTATTATTCACAAAATGTTAATTATATTGGCTTTTACGAGTTAATGTATATGTGAAGACTTTGTATTTGTATTGAATTAATTAGAATCATTTATTTGTGCTATTATTGTATTATTTATTATTATATAGGGTAAGGTAGTTGTCAGTCACGCGATAATTATCCTACCGTCAAAGACAATATTTCGTATTGCTAGTCTGTAGGATTAGTGGATCAATATAATTATAAATAACAAAGGATATAATAACTCAGGCACCAAGGCTGGCATAGCATTGGCATACTGACACAATGCGAAAGGGCTCGTTACTAGATATTATAAATATAAAAAATGTAGTCATTTCTGTTTTGTAGCTTCAATTCAAAGGCGACAAATTCTTATAGTCTTTTGAATATGGAATAATACTTAAAAATTAGAGACTTCAAAAGCAAATGCAGAATGTCGTTTATTTTAATGACATTTTTATTGCAGTTATTTCGATTTTAAAACCAAACCTCTGAACCGATTCTAATGTAAATTGTATGAGACCAATGAGAGAGTACCTTTTGAAACAGAAAATAATCAACCAAAACGTTCAAGCAGTTTTTGAGTTACAAAAAAAGTTCCCGACAAATTTCTTCCTTTGTGAAATCGCTTATAAACAAATTAACATTTTTCTTCACTATTTTATTAGCTTCGATATTCATCGAGTTAATTAAAAACATAGCCAGTAAATACGTAGCGGACCATAATACAGAGCTGTGAATCATGTCGTTCTGACGTATGATTGCAATTTTAATTTAATAGTACTGTATTAAAAAGTTCTAGAACTTACTTATTCCGCGCCATTTACACAGCGATTATCTACCCGATAATAGCAATTACATCGATCAGGCGTTAAAACGGACACATTTGTCAAAGTTATGTAGAAAAAAGGCAAAATAAATTACTACAAATTACTATATAAATGGCTATGCTTATTGGATTTTTTTTTTGTTTGATTTTTAAAAGCAATAAGCATTTCGAAATAAAAATAAAATAAATTACGAAGCACAAAAAACCGCTGGTAAAAGATTCTTTGCTATGTATACACTCAATTAAAAATAAAATAATAAAAGCTACTTAATTTAAAGCAAAAACAAATATGATAACGATTGCAAACGCCCACAATATAGTTATCAAAATTTAACTTATGACACTACAGTTTAAATAAAAAAATTCGGTATCGATTCCATATCAAGACAGTCATGAATAATTCTATCTAAAAATCAGTTAATCAATTGGTACCTACGTTAAATTTTAAAAATGTTTAATATTTAAAAATTGATAGCAAAAACCAATCACAATTGTAGAAATCTAATCAATGACATATTTATTGAATTAAAATAAATATATATTTTTATTCAATATTTAAATTAAAATTGATAGCAATGGCGATAGCAAAACGTTTGAGGTTGCGCTATTGCGGGTTCTCACGTACTGTTTCTGGTCTCGGTATAGTATCACAAACAGCTGATAAGGGTAACGCTTCCGTCGCTTCGCAGTTGAAAATTTCACCGTGTAATAGAAATTGTTCCGAATACGAATTGAATGACAATCGTCATTGTAATCGGGTTACTTAATAGGACCTATATCGTTTTTAGAATGATCGATAATAATTAAAACGTCTTCGTAGTTCTTATTTTGTATGTATTTATTTTTTGTGTTTTGTGTTAAAGTTTGATGATTATTAAAATCTAAAGAAATAAAAAGTTACATTTTACCAAAGTTTATTAATCAAATTGACGAATTCATAGTAAAAATTAAAACCAATAACCATATTGATTTGATAAAAAGTTTGAAATATAAATAGGTTCTAAATAATTTGACACGAATTTTTACATTATTATTTTGAAATATTAAATACGTTCACGTTAATTTATATTAATAAAAGTACCTTATTTAAAATTCATACATACGTGTATTAATATAATAGGCGAAGAAATTAGAAAAGAAATCGTTTCATTTTACACAACTTTCATTTTATATTAAAAATACATATCGTGGCAATGCTTAATAAACCGTTTTAAATCGGTAATCAATTGTATTGTGAAGGAAATATGATTTTTTACATCGAGCTAACATGCGCTAATTGAAAACGAATTTACGGACAAAAATGCGATTAAATTAAAAGAACGTTTTTGTTAATGCAAAAATAAGAATCTACGTTTATTTCAAATCAGGATAATATATCGATAGAATGACAAAATACTTTAACAGAGTAACGACGTAAGGCAAACGAAAAATTTTATCAACTAAATTAATATTCATGAAGTTGGCTTTATGTAAAGAATAGAAATCAATTCGATTCCGAAATCAGCATTAGATTATAATATACAACATAACGACATGATTTCGGACGGCGTAACGTAAAAACGCATATTACGCGTTATCCCGTGACGAGACCGGTCTACCCACGCACGCTAAATAAAGAGCGAATTTTCTTCACGACACCGCTGGACCCACGCCATACCCTGACATCACATGACCTGGTGATTTACCTTCATGTCGTCGAGCATATCACAGGCTGAGATTAGGGACGCGGTGTCCGGAGTCACTTTGATTACGCCCATCTTGGCCGCTATCACAACGGGAGTTCACACGGAGGACCGAACGGACCGTTTACGTGCAACGATAATCCCGTATGAACTTTCAAAAGTTAGTTATTTATTTCTAAGCGAGTTACGCGTGGTTGGTTTTAGGAACACAGTGCGCGAGACGTACTCACGCAGTGACCGAGCCGCGCGGACTGAAGCGATCGCCGGCTTCAATGCGACTCGCGAGTGAAAGGGTCGTGACGTCACTGGCGATAACGCGTTTCCCCCGCAACTTGTTGCTATATCTTCTGTCTCGCTCGCTCCTATACCGAGCGCCGTATTTTCATCTCGCTTGCGAGTTGACAGTCCGTTTTGTACTACGTATTTTGTGGACTCTAGTACGCGGTGTGTAGTTATCATTTTACAAACACATTTAACACAATTTTAAAATGAGAACAAAAATAAATTGAAGGTCGACTATAACGAATAATACGAAAATGTTGGCTCCTACACTACGTGAAAGCTTGGGTCCGTGGTTGATCACGTAGCCCTTAGGTCATTACGTAGACAGTGACGTAGACGTCGCTACGCAACAGGATGCTTAGGCAGTAAATTTGTCTGTCCTTTCACAATTATATACATGTAATGTTACAATAGTTAATAAGATAATAATTAACAATATGATTTTTATTATTACTATTGAAATTTTTGTAGGTAAAAGTTAATTTATTATGCCATATTAAATGGAAATGATTTTAATAATTAGGTTACAATAATTTCTAATTTGCGTAAAGTATGATAATGTTAGTGTCAACTTTATATTAGCGGGGTTCCCCTTATTTTAAACAAATCAAAAATTTTATTTTTGTAAAATCTTATTTTACTATAGTTACTATTATAAAAGCGAAACTTTGTGAGACCGGATGGATGTCTGTTGCTCCTTGCAAAAACTACTGAACAGGTTTTGATGTTTTGAAATTTTAAAAGAGTAACAAAAAAAAGTAAATAGATAGGTAGTATTGAGTTTCTTGGTGGTAGCTTCAAATAAATTTAAATCCTTTGTTTTTTTATCGTTTAATGATTCATACTCGTGAGAGCCTTGAATAAAGTTTATTTCGATTTTGATGAAACGTTACAGTAATAGGTATAGCATCGGAATAATACATTGCGACAGTTCTAAATTCAAAATTAGCAGCTTTAAGGGAGAGCGAAAGACTGCATATTTTACACACACGCCATTATAAATCAATAATAAATTTAATTTTAAGAACACGAATTCAATAAATATATCATTTAAAATGATAATTGATGAAAAAAAAATTTAGCTTATTTTGACTTGTGGTGTTAGAACTTTAATAAAGTTAGGCTACTTTTTATCCACATATCACGCGGACGAAGACGCGAACGGAGGCTTGTCTATATGTATATGATAAGAAATAGATATATAAAAAAATATGAAACATTTTCAAGTCTTCGCACTCGAGGAAAAAGTAAACGGATTTGGTCCTATTATATACCGAATGACCTCCGGGTATTCTAAATAGTTTCAAAACCGGTCCGCGTCCGCGAAAAAAAATTATTACAAACATTGTAATCAGATCGTGTGGGATGTTGTTAAAATAGGATAGAACTATAATACATGTAACGCACGTAACGATCACCATTAGGACCTCATAATCCTATGTCGGGGGTTCGGAAACATATAAACACAAACACCCAGACCAGGACAAACATTCGTATGACCAATACAGACGTTTGATGAACAGGATCGAACCCGTGATCGTCACTGTCATTATTTATTAGCTATGATACACAAAACAGGTAAGGCTATTCAATATAATATAATATACATAGTTCTGAGACAAAGAGTTTTTGAAGTGCAATTACATCACATGATTCATTAAAAAAATAAATAAAAATCGGTTCACAATCGCCCGAGAAATCGGTGAATAAAAAAAAACTACAGCCAAATATAGAACCTCCATATTTTTCGAAGTTTCGACTGTCGTTGACACTAAGTTCTTTTAGGTGGAAATACATTGACAAATAATTTATATAAATATTATCTTAATATGTGAATTTGTCTTTGGGACCCTATGACTGGTTGCGCAGGCACATGTGACAGGAAATCACTCCGGCAAACTGTATCGTATGTAGCCGCTATTGTGTTGATTCCATCTTTCTACTAAATCAATGATGAATTTCGTCGAGGATAGTGTAGTAACGCGTAGCTCGCTTCGACTTAAATATCGATTATTCAACTTTAAAATGTTATAGAAAATATTATTTTTTTCCGTTTTAGTTAGCTTGTTTCGTTTTAGGAGTCAGTATTTTATAACTAGACTTTGATATATTACATTGTAATCTATTTTCTTTACTTGTCTTAATAATAAATGAATGAATGAAAGTCACGAATTTTCGAACTTATTCCTTATTTTTATTATAAAAAATACCTCCTTAAAAATAACTAAAATACCTTCTCCTTAAAAAACGAAGAGGTCCTTTCTATGTTTGGCTAAACATAAAACTTCCTTCTTTTGGTTAAAAAATAATTCAGTTCAATCATTCGGTCCATATTTTCTCATCTCTAACTCTTATACTGGTTAGAAGTACGCGATATTTGTCTGCTAAATGGGACAAGAAAAGAAAATGAGACTATAGTAACATGGTATCGTATATAATTAGATAAATGGTGACTAATGTCCTTCACCTTTCTGCGCGTGCGACGGTTGTTTTAGGTTTGCAGCAGTGTTTAGAATGTGTGCTTTTAATTTGATATTTTATTTTGATAACATATCGTAGACGTCAAGCGAAATATCGTGAACTATTCATTTATAAAATATTTAATTACTCGCTGTCCCTTGCTGTTACACTCGCGTTTATGGTTACTGCTTCGCTTCTATGAGTCATAGCGTGATGTAATATAGCCTATAACCTTCCTCGATAAATAAACTATCTAACACAAAAATATTTTTTCAATTCGAACCAGCAGTTTTTGAGATTAGCGCGTTCAAATAAACAAACAAACTTTTCAACTTTATTGGTATAGATTGATTGAGATAAAATATATTAAGAACATAAAAGTTTAAATATTTTTATTTTTGAATTAGGCAGTAATTATAAATTGTTTGTACATAAAAAAAATGTATCTAAACCTACTTATATTTAAAGAAGGTAAAATTTGCTTGGACGTTTATATGTAGGGGGTAATCTCTGTAACTACGAATCCGATTTGAAATATTATTTTCGTGTTAAATTGCCTGTTTGTTGAGAAAGGTTATAGGCTATATTACATCATGCTGCGACACACAGTGCAGCAGTAAATTTTTTAAAATTCAAAATTTTGAGGCAGTGAAAATTATAAATAACGCTTTTAACGTAAGTTTCAAATGAAAAAAAATATTAAAAAGTCACATGGGAATGACATTTAAGATTATTTTTTTAAAACTTTGACACGATGATTAATGGCGTTTAGAGCCAATAGATATGTTAAAAATTATTTTTAATCTGTGACGAAATTTGATGTTATGTATAAATTATATATTTGTACTGTATATTTCATTCTTTGTATTGTCCGTTCTGTTGTGTCCTTGTTCTTTTGATTTTTTTAAATTATTATGAAAGATATATATATATATATATATATATATATATATATATATAAATTTACTTTTATATTATGTTACGATATTTAATTATTAATATGAAAAAGGTAGACGAACGAGAAATACATGTAAAAAATTAAGTTCAAAAATCTGCCTACCAAAAATAATGCTCGAAGAATTAATAATTTTCTCTAAACCTCAAAAAAGGAAGAGGCTCTCAATTCGTTGCATATTTTATTTTAATGTTTGTTCCCTCAGAACTGCGTGACTTTTAGATCGATTTAAAAAATAATAATTCGAAAGAACAAAGCATCGAAATCGATTCAAATTAGAATGTCATCCAAGAAAACTAAATTTCGTATTTGACTTTTGAAGTCAGTGTATTTTTAAGCTTTACACTAACGGTACACTAATCATACTGACTAGAGAACCTTATCCGTAGTCAGTTAAAAGATGTATCGACTCGGATATAACCTTGAGCCGTGTCGAAAACGAAAGTAGAGTCAGATTAAAAAGTAGGTCACTGTTGAGTCAAGGTGAATTGTGTTGTTGTAAAGACTTATTCTCTTGATTGGTTTCACAGGTGTACCGTGACGCTAATGATGGATTGTGGTGAAATTGATTGAAATAATAAGTTGATGTTTTTTAATGACGATAATTTGAAAAAAGAAACTCGTAACAAGTGCCCCGTTTCGCATGGGTATTCAATAAGGATTTTTTTTACTTTTTATAGGATTTTAACGGAAATTTTTTAAAAGATTTTCTTCCATACTAGCTTCTATAATATAGCCTATAACTTTTTCAAACCGCATCAGTAATTTCAAACATTACCATCTATATACAAAGATACAAATTTTACTTCATATATACATATATATACATAATATTGATAAGTACAAACGCAACAAAAATGAAATAGCCCCATTGGGTCAGCCGTTCTAAGATGCACTTACTTCATTTATATAGACTAGCAGTTCCCCGTCGCTTCGCCTATTTATACTTATTAATTTGATACCTAACAAACTTTCAACACTGCTTTTAACCCCTAAGGATATGGATTTTCAAAATCCTTTCTTAGAACTAACAACATTTAAGGAACGTTTGTGCAAAATGTCATGTTTCTAGACCCTGCGGTTTAGGCTCCGCGTTGATCGATCAGTCGGTGAATATTTCAGCCAGTCAGTTTTGATTTTCATATATGTAGATATTTTTGTTATTTACTGACGTTACGTGGTTGGGACCACGTTTTTTATTATATTGGTATAGATTTTAGACAAAATGTTCTTAATTTAAAATAATAGGTTCTCCAAATCATTTTATTTTCGTGTTGCTGTATTTTCTAATTTTAATTATCCCTTGACGAGTTATACATTCTGCCTGGGTTTTCCCTTGTTAATTATTTTTAATTATTAACAAATATTTGCATGTTTGAATTGGATGTAATCTAAACGTCATATTTAACTTAATTCCGTCACGCACTTTATATTGTGTTTCACAAGAAACGCGCACATTTCAATATAGATAATGCATACTTTGTAAATAAGTGTCTTCTTACGACAGACGGACAACCTTATCGTAATAAATTGCTATGCATGTTGCTATGGTAAAAATATAGTTACTGTAATGGATGTGACAACACTAAATATATAAAATATTTCTTATATATATTATGGCAATACCCATCGCCTTCCTTCCTTCTAGTCAACTAGGAATGTATGGTCATGGTCCAATTATGAGAATATAAAGTATGTTTAAATATGGTTTTACAAAAATACATAATATTACATGGCGCAGCCCTTAGAATTAGGCTGGGCAACAATATTGATTAATTAAAAAAATATAGTAAAAAAATTGTTTTCTTTCATAAAAATATTAGAATTTGTAATCAATATATTTCAAATTATTATATATAATAGTAAGTAATAGTAATGACAAAATATACAATAAGAAATATATATTTCAAGGTTGAATACATTAGAAAATGTTGTTGGACTTTAAATTTCTACGTAGGATTATATTGCACAGTTTATATAGCACAGAATCAATCGATATTGAAATACTATTAAAGTTTAAATTTATAAACTATACTAATATTATAAAGCTGAAGATTTTGCTTGTTTAAATAATCGGTTATCTCAGGAACTACCGGTTGAAATCGAATTTTTTTTTTGTGTTAGATAGTTATAAATAAACTCGAGTGCCACCGCAAGGGACAGCTAGTTACAAAAATATATAAAACCACCTTACGTCTTCGGCTTCTCTCGGGTGTATTTACTAATTAAGACACCTTTTCTCATAACAGCACGATTATGAAATTTTTTAACTAAAATTTTCCACGTTTTTTAAAACATTTTCTTTTATTTTATTTTCATAAGCAAAATATGTATCTATTTTATTTTATTTTTCGTTATATGATTAGGGCCATCAATTCGACAAAAAAAAACAATAAAAATATTAAAAGAAGAATTAAACAAAGAAAAATGTCATTGCAGTGAGGCAAAGTGCCCAAAATTATTTTAAACTTAGACCTGACAATAACAAACATACCTATATAAAGAATGAGATGCAACAACCATATAATTTTTAAACCCAAATTTTGCACTTTTCCGTACATTTTAACATTTTATTTCATAGAAACCTTGTCCTGACAATAAGAAACGCAACAAAAACGAATTAGATGCAGTCGTTCTCTAGCATGCACATTCGGCAATTAATATTAATTTACAAAGAAAATATTGAATAAAAATCGAAATAGGTGGCAAATATAGTACGAAATAACCTAACATAATATATAAAATGTGTTATTTTATTTTCTCAGAGGTGATAATTACATTTGTAAGTTTCGCCCTAATTGACATAAAACAATTCTGTAACCTGGTAACAGGCTAGCCTTACAAAGACTGTTGTCAAAAATAGAGGCACTGACGCTAAATCCTTTCTGGTATAAAGTCTGAGAGCTAAAAATATTTTAAGTAATTTTCATATAAATCGATTCCAATTATCACTTACAACCTTTTTCCTTTCTAACGTTCACATGTTTCTAAGTAAATTCGGCGTCCGAATATCCGGTAACAAAGCTTTATCAAAGTACAAACCAAGGAGAAAACAATCGTAAACTACAAATAAATTAGTACTACTTTTTTATACATATGCCAACGTATTTTAAACCCAATCGCATTGCAGTAAGAACGAAAGTCCTTTGTTATTTCGAGGTATTTAGTTTAGTTTGATTGTTACTGGTTGTTTTGAAAGGATTACAGTGTCTATTACGTAAATATTAAGGACGATATTTCTATAAAGACGTGGAACGTCCTTGACAGGGCCTAGCCATTCATTTCGCGTCCAACACGGATACGATCGACGCCTGTTTAATGAAAGCTATTATTAAATTAAGCTTTTGTTAACGATTTTGATTGATATATATTTTTAATAAATTAACGGTTACTTGTGACAATGAATTAATTTAATTAGGTGGGTGTGTTGTTATAATGTTATAGAAGACAATGTGTTTTGGTTTCCGCCTTTGAGATATTATGCATTTGCATATAAAATTAACAATCGATATTAATTAGGGATGGATTTTTTTTGTTTATATTAAAATAGAAAGAAATTTTTAGTTTACATGGGGTATTTAATTTAAATATATTTAGTAGATGAAGCAAAAATTTTGTAAACCTTTATATTAAAACTGCGCAGACGGAGCGGTATGAAATTCGCATACTTATAGTTTATATTTAGAAAGAGAGAGGAATGATACTACTTCTTTTTTAATTATCATATATACATATATATTAAATCTATAAAAAAATATTACACACATACGTCTTTGACACACACACGCATATATAATCTTTTGTTTATTGTTAAAAGTCTGTGGTCAAATTGAGAATAGATTATCTGTGGATAAACTTGAAAGCGTTTAAAAATTGAATGAACTACTGTCGAAATCCGACCGCTTGGCGACCACGAGTAAAAATAGAACACTTAAAATCGACTCATAATAATTAGTGAGAACATTTCGTAACACACAAACAAAATGCTTAAGATAAACAAATCAATAAAAATCTCGACTTTTTTTTAATCGATAATTAATAAGCATTTGTATTTTTAACAAGCATCATCCGGTATTTTTTTTGTTGTAATTTATATTTAATATCAATAAATAAATTGTCGATTAAAATTCGATGATCACCTATCTCATATCTACAGACAGAAAAGGAAGAAACTGTTTTATAAATATTATATAAGTTAGCTTGTTAATGATTAGATTATTTTAGTAATAATACAGATGTTATGACGGAATATTTTTATCCTTTTTAATCTTGTATCAAAACATGTTTAGATGAAAATTACACTTATAAGTTATGCTCTCAGACTTTCATAAAGATTTACGTAAATTGTTTGTCTTTGCTTTATATATCAAAGGATTTTTTGTCAGTGTCTTATTTTGACTGGCTCGCAACTTTCGTAAGGCTACCTAGGTAACTGTTACAAGGTTACAGAGTTGTTTTATATAACTCACGAGAGTAAAACTTACTAACGTAGGTAATATTCGGCTTAGGATAAACAACTTCTTAATACGCTCAAGAAAATGTACTGTCATAATACAAAAGACGCATTAAAACCATGTTGAACACGTGTCTAGCTAAACAGTGTTTAAGATTTAAACATTGCTTAAAATATTATCTAAATTGCTTAACAGCGAATAAACTCATAAAAAAACTTATTGATAAAATGTTATACGTTACATTTGACAGCAAAAATAGGTTTTAAACATCTATTACACTCACTTAAACGTATATTAATCTATGTCTAAAGCATGTTTAACTTAAAACTGTCTTAGACGCGCGTTTAACGTCTATTAAATCTTTTGTAGTAAGGCAGGTAATGTTTAATTGAATAAATGTTAAAGATTTGAGTTTTAAAACAATTGAATCTTTTTTTACACCCTTAGTTATATACTTCCCGTCAAATAAAATAATCTGCTTTTATATTAATGTTATAATTTTATAAGAAGCCTTTTCTTTTATTTCTCCAGCAGTGGAACAATTACTTTAATTACTTTAGAGCGAGTAAGTAAAAGACTCAATTTCTAATCTTAAGCATTAATTAACATGTTCAGTACATTTTGTCAGACACAAATAAAACATCTGATATAATAATTAATTTAGAATTAAAATTATCTATAATTTCGTATTCAAATGTAATTAATCCGCCTCGCTAGTCCCAACAGGATCTGAATAATTTCTTGCCTTCGTAATAATCTAGAGCGGGGAATAAGTGATTGACACAGAGACGGAATTGTTGTTTAGGTCAAGTCTAAGTATAAAGCGAGAATTATACTTACATGTTTTGCTCTCAGACTTTCATAAAGATTTACATAAGTTTCTCATTGCTTTATAACTAAAAGAACTTACTCTCAGTGCCTTATTTTTGATATACTCAGCTTTAACGGGCAACGTATCTGTTACAAGATTAAGGAGTTATTTTATATCAGTTACGAGAGTAAATCAAATGTGATACTCGCTTAATGTAGTGCGGTAAATACATTTGCATAAGTTCATGAAAGACAAAACTATATATGCAATTTATGCTTATATTTGGATAAACGATTTTCGTATTAGGTATTTGCGATTTACATAAAAATGTTATTTAGGTCCTAAGGCGG
Organism: Hypolimnas misippus; assembly: GCA_037950945.1. Lineage (NCBI taxonomy): Eukaryota > Metazoa > Arthropoda > Insecta > Lepidoptera > Nymphalidae > Hypolimnas > Hypolimnas misippus. Next base: position 13,766,057 of record JBBEEQ010000023.1, read on the forward strand.
CTATGCTATATTTAAACTTTATGACCATCAATTTCAAGCGTCGAATGCATAGACACCTTTCCGTCAAAGGCGGACAGCGTTCCCGCACTGGTGGTGGTGATGTCTTTGGGCGATGGTATCCATTATCTAACCCATATACCTTAATATATTCTAAATAAAACTTGCACTTTTTTAGCGGCTTCCAAAAAAGGAAGAGATTCTCAGTTCGCCCGGAAATTTCTCTTTGTATATTCACCGATTAATCGAAGTGCTAGATCGATTTGATTAGTTTAGATACACGCATAGATAAATAGGTGAAATTATTAAACTTATAAAAACGTTTTTGTCTGATAAGCAATATTATGTCAAGCCACACGGATTAATTTTGAGAAAATGTCGTCTACAGGTGTCAATTTGAAATTATTGTATAAATTGCAAAATATGGAAAGCACTTGTAATTTGAAAAATTAAATTAAGCAACTTTTTCCCGTAGTTATTTAGATGAATTTTTGAATAATTTAAAATAGACGACGTAGTATCAAAATACATCAATATCTTCTAATTTGAATATTTGTGAGTTGACACATTATTGCTTATCAGCATCCATTATATATATACATATGTATGGAAACAAAATATTTTTTTGAAAAAGTTAATAGCTTGCCCATAGCGACGACATATTCAGTATAAATAGTTAAATAATAAAAGTTGTTTACGCGAAGTGTATAACTTTAATGCATTTTTAATGCTTGTGTTCTCATAACAGACGATAACAAGAAAAAAACGTAATGGCCGCTCGAATAAATGGTAACTAAAAAACACATCTCATACTAGTTATAGTAAAGTTATGCGATAGCGTTTTATTGTTACATAATATAATACTAGCTCTTTACTTTTATTTTCTGTTTAGATACGTTTTCTTGACAAAATAAATAGAGACCAAAACTTAAAAAAAAAAAAAAAACAGATACTTCAAAATAAAAAACGTAATTACGTATAGTTTTTTTTTTAATTTTACAACTGGATGCTGATAAGCAATAATGTGTCAACCCACAAAAAGTGGTTTATACAATAATCTCATATATATATAAAACTTTTTATTAGATAATATATTACATGTATCAACCTGCTTTTAATTCATTATACCTTTTACAAAAAAAATAAGATGAGATGGATAGATACTTATCCACCCACCAACCCACAAAAAGTAAAATTCGGAGATATTGAAGTATTTTGATACTGCATCACCTATTTAACATTAAAAAAAAAATTAAGTCATCTAAGCTAAATGAGTATGGAAAAAAGTTTCTTAATTAATTGTTTCGATTTCCAAGTGCGATCCATATTTCGAAATTTACACAATAATCTCAAATATTTAAATATCTTTTTATTAGATTATATATTAAATATATCAATCTGTTTTTATTTAATTATACCTTTTATCAAAAAAGAAAAGAAAAGTTGGATATATACTTCAAACATATGTGTTAAGAATAGATTTGACATCTTTAGACGCCATTTTCTTAAAATGAAGTCCGTGTGGCTTGACATAGTATTGCTTATAAATAAATAAACGCATCACACTCAACGGCCCCCATTAAGATCGGGTGACCTTGTGTCGGGGGTCCGGAAACACTCACAACACTAACACAAACACCCAGACCACGAAAAACATCCATATGATCAATACAGACGTTTGCCGTGAGCGGGGATCGAACCCGCGACCGTTAGCGCTTGAGTCAGTTGCAGTGACGTGTCTGTCTTATCGGTCCAACGTGTCTGTCTTATCGGCATCTATATATAAAAAAAAGTCCCCAACGAATTGAGAACCTCCTCCATTTTTGGAAGTCGTTTAAAAAGGTTTTAAAAGAGCCGAGATGGTCTTGTGGTTAGAACACGTCGATCTCAACCGATGATCGCGGGTTCAAACCCCAGCTAGCACCACTGATTTTTCAAGTGCTAAATTGGTGTTTAAATTCAATAATAAATTAAAATTTGTCGGAAAATTCTGACACATGTATATCCGCAGTGGAGCAGCGTGGTGGATTAAGCTCTAAATCTTCTCCTTAATAGGATAGGAGGCCTTTGCCCAGCAGTGGGATATTAACAGGCTGTTACTTTACTTTACCTTTAAAAATGCTTAAAAACGTCACATAAAGTTAAAATGAATTCTTGTTATTAAACTGGACACCTCGACATGCATATTAGCCCCGTGTATTGTGTTTCAAGGTCTACGAACTAGGCCAAACCCGAAACTTCTGTATTGAGTTACATGAAAAATAAAACTTTACTTCAGACCTTTTAAATGTGCAAATTATTTTTGTTCGTATTTATAAGCAGCGAGTTACCTGTTTTGAGTTCACATATGATAAGCAATAATGTGTCAACTCACAAAAGTCAAATTCTAAGGTATTGTTGTATTGTTGTATTATTGTATTATCAGAATAATGCGTCACATATTTGGATGCTGATAAGCAATAATGTGTCAACCCGCAAAAAGTCAAATTTAGAGATATTGGTGTATTTTGTTACTGCATCACCTATTTAACATTATTAAAAAGAAATTAAAGTCATATGAACTAAATAAGTACGGTAAAAAGTTACTTAATTAATTGCTCGAATTTCAAGTGCGTTACATATTTTGCAATTGATACAATAATCTCAAACATTTGGTAAACTTTTTATTTGATAATATATTAAATATATCAATCTGATTTTAATTTATTATACCTTTTACCAAAAAATAAAAGAAAAAATGGATATATACTTCATTAAACATATGTGTTAAGAATAAGTTTGACATCTTTAGACGCCATTTTCTCAAAATGAAGTCCGTGTGGCTTGACACAGTATTGCTTATCAGCGTCCATTTAACATTATTCAAAATATTTACAAATCATCTAAAATAAAAAGGTATGGAAAAGTTGTTTAATTGAATTTTTCGAATATTGAAGTGTGTTCCATATTTTGAAATATTCATTAATATAATATATTAAAAAAAAACTTCTTAGTACGTAAAACTTTTCATTATACATTTCTTTTTCATTTCAATATTAAATTTTTTTTTCCAAATAGAAAAGATTACTACTTATTCAAACAAATTTATTAAGAATATTTTTGACATCTTTAAACCTCACTTTACATACCTACCTCATTTTACACGAGCAACCTGTGGGTCGACTACTCGCAAAAGCAGTTCAATGCCCTACGGGTACAATATAATAATGCGTTTAGGTTGCTGATGGGTCTACCGCGATACTGCAGCGCATCCGGTATGTTTGCTGAAGCACGGGTAGATTGTTTTTACACTACGTTAAGAAAACGGTGTACATCCTTGTTGCGTAGGATTCGTGCTAGTCCCAACAGCACCCTAAAAACATTTATTTAGTGACCGGTACGATTGTCGGTATTTGAATCATTGTGGGATGGTTCATGCGCTGGCAAATCGTTCCTGTCTTAAATAAATAAATAGAGTAAGTATTAAATTTTAAATTGTTATAAGTATTGTATTTTATTTATTATTATTACTAACATAGTTTTTAAAATATTTTGTTTACTAATATCTTTTCATAATTATATAATATGCAATTGTGTAAATGTAAATGTTATGAATGTTATGATCCTTGGTTGGTCGAAATAAAATATTATTATTATAAACGCTATTTTCTCATAGGGACGGCCGTGTAGGTTGACATAGTATTACTTATTCATATATGCTAAATTAAATTACTGTTACGCGAGAATTACACACATAAGTATTGCTCTCAGACTTTCATATCTACATAAGTTGTTTATTATTTTTGATAACAATAGCTTTCGTATGGCTACTTAGGTAACTGTTACAGAGTTGTGTTATGTCAATTACGAGAGTAAAAGTTACAATTGTATAAATTGGAAATTTTATGAGTATATTTTGGGCGTATATTATAAGTTCGAAAAAATTGTATCAACATAATTTTAAAAGTGTAACAGTATAGAGTTTTTGCCGGTTCTTTTCGATAGTATCTACATTCCGAACCGATGGTAGCTTCCGTATTAATGTATTTTTTTGTATTGACGATTCAAAAGTGCTCGGGAGAGCCTCGTTGAATAATATATGTTTTCATTTTGAGTTTTCGAAATTGATAATTATAATTAGTGACACTTTTTAGAGGTTCAATAAAAAAGGATGCCTGTTTTATTTTCACGCCTTAACGGCTGAGCATATTTAATTAAGATTAATAATGACGGATTATTAATGGATCTCGAAAAAGGAGTAGTTTCTATGTTCTGTCAGTAAATTATGCATAAAAGGTTTTACTTGCCACAGGCTTCGAATGTTTTACTTGGCACCAACTTCAAAATGTGGAAAATATTCATTTTCTACTTTTTTAGTTCATTTTCTAATTCGAATTGCTACATAATTATGTAAAATTATTTTAAACTATATCTAAAAAATAAAATAAAGAGTAATAAGAATAAACTATAATTAAAATATCATATCATAAATATTTCGATTATCATATCACCTTTTCATCGAAATTAATCATTATTAATTTACCAAGATAATGAGAAAGTTATTAATGGATTGAGATATGATTCTAATAAACGAAATTACGTGCACCCTTCCTTGATTAGTTAAGTTTATTCGATACATAAATAGATTGCTCTATTCCTATTACTATATACCAGTTATCGGACCCGAGGTTTCGCGTGCGTTGTGTGCCTAGCAGCAACCTACCGTCGGTACTGACCCCCAAACCATGTCCCACCTACTAGAGTGCCCATTGTGTACGGACACCTGCACAATAAAAGACCTCTGGGCAGCCACAGATAAAGCTGTAAACGTGGCTAAGCACTGGGCCCAAACAGTATAAAAATAAATTTGCCATCGACACGAAGAAGAAGCGTGCGTAAAATAATTTATCAAAGGTTAAACCTATCTATTTATTATGTCAGAATCAATGTATATATATTTATTATGTCAGAAATAATGTATTTAATATTAATTTTCATACCTACTGATATGAAAATACATAAAAAATTATCAGTTTCCATCTTTACCCTCTATAAGTTTTATTTTCACACCAAATGGTAGCTTCTAGTCACGCTATCCCGAAAGATTATGTATAGTCTTTCTCTCTTTACTTGTCTCATTTAATAGCGTCACAAATATGGCGTACTTATAGTCGCCATTTTGTTTTTCATCTCTAACACATAAACGAAAATTTGCGATTTTTATTCCAGATTTTGTACCAAATTAGTCAAGTAAAGAAAAATAGAATGCATGGGCTATTTAATATGTTTATGTGTATATTTCGTGAAATGTAGCCAGGGCCGCTCCGAACTATCTCGGCGCCCCGGGCAAGTGATGCCTTTAGCGCCTTTGTGACTTTCTTATGTATGTTCGCCGATTACTCGAAAAATAACTTATTATTTATTGTTATATTTAGTTCTGTTCAACTTGTAATATTATTATTTGGATGTTGATAAGCAATAATGTGTCAACCCACAAAAAGTGGTTTATACAATAATCTCATATATATATATATAAAAAACTTTTTATTAGATAATATATTACATGTATCAACCGGCTTTTAATTCATTATGCCTTTTACAAAAAAATAAGATGAGATGAATTCTAAGATGAGACTTATCCAAACAAACTTATTAAGAATAGGTTTGACGTCTTTAGACGCCATTTTCTCAAAATGAAGTTCGTGTGGCTTGACACAGTATTGTTTATCAGCGTCTATTTATGAATATATGATTTTTTATTGAAACAGATAGTTATTAAAATTAAATATAGTAGTAAAGCTAAGTCGACCCGTCCGGCGCTCCGTAAGCCTTGGCGCCCTGGACGCCCTAGTTGCGCCACCCTTGAGCCGGCTGATTAATACCAAACCCGAAAACCAGACAAATATATTACGCAATTATTATGCGCAGAGACACATTTCTCACAATAAGAATTTTTTAACGTTGGTTAGAATAACAACGCCCACTTCGCCCGACCGTGACTTTTGTTCATGTAAGATAAAACATGATAACACGTAACACTGATAAAATGTTGATAAGAATTGATAACGAATCAGTAAACAAACTGTTTTGTTACCTCAAGGACATTGGAATATTTTAATGCAATATTTTGGAAAAGTTCGCCAAATTACGAAATTTAATTTGATTAAACATCGCTGCGTTTAAGATAGAAAATTAGTTTTTTTTTATATGTCATAATAATAGTTAAAATTAACAAAAACTCGAAATTTCACCGCCCAAAATTATGGTGAAAATAATTTAAATGACGAAGTGCAGCGTTTTATCGGCAATGATAAAAACAATCGACTAACGATAAAATCAGATTATTATAATCATTATCAGTATTTTCGGAACGCAATATCAAAACATTGAAATGTTTATAAATACTGATAGTCGCTTAGCGGTCCGAATTCATCCGTAGTTTAAAAAAATTTCAACCGATTTAAAGTTTGACTACAGATAATCAATCTATTCTCAATTGACCACAGGCTTTAACAATCAACGAAAGAGTATATACGTGTGTGTGTCAAATACATGAAAGTGTGTGTAATGTTTATTTTTTATTGATTTAATGTATTTTTATGTATTATTAAAATATATATATATTATATATTAGTTCTCCTCTCTTCTTCTCTATATAAACTAAAAGAGGTATCAAATTTTCAAGCACATTCGTGAAGTTACAAAAATGTAAGATACCACTGGTTCCGAAAGTAGATTCTACCGAAAAGATACGGTAAAAATCTTCATCATAACTAAACTCATTTGATATAGAATTGCCACAGTAAGTAACGGAATAATAATCCGTTATCACGTAAATTTAGATAAAAAGAAGAAACTACAGGTACTAATTTTTCAGTCGATATCTTTTAGTTATTATTTTTAACTGACTTAAAAGGAGAAGGATCTCAATTAGTTGTCTATGTTATGTTAAACGGAATAGAGATGGCGCTTTCAGCGCAAACAATTATTCAAAAAATATTAATATTCAATGTGACCTATTTTAATAAACCTCTTTATGAATATGAAAAATACGTTAAGGTTTAAAAAAAAAAAGCAATTAAATTTTATAACTATAGATTATTTATTAAAATTAATATTTTAAATAATAAGTTTTATATTTGTAACTGAAATAAAAAATCTATGTGATTTGGTAACCTACCTAATTATACACAAGCTATACCCAAGTTCCAATATGTCACTGACAGTAAATCGTTTCAGATGTAACATCGATGATAAATAATTTATGTAAATCTAAACTCTCGACTCCTGTAAGCAATAGTTACGTGTGTAATTCCCGCCTAGGATGAGAATTAAAATTATAAGTTTTGCCATAAGTTCTTTGTCAATGCTTTACACCTGAAAGAATTTACCGTTGCCTTATTATTGACATAAGCCGAGATGGCCTAGTGGTTACAACACATCGATCTTTACCGATGATTGCGGGTTCAAACCCCGGCTAGCACCGCTGATTTTTCAAGTGTTAAATTAGTGTTTAAACTCATCTCGTGTTCGGCGGTGAGGGCAAACATTGTGAGAAATCCTGTACGTGTCGGGAGAAATTCTGACACAAGTATATCCGCCAATCTGCAGTGGAGCAGCGTGGTGGATTAAGCTCTAAACCTTCTCCTTAATAGGAGAGGAGGCCTTAGCCCAGCTGTGGGACATATACAGGCTGTTACTTTACTTTATTATTGACAAACACAATTCGTAACTTACGACGTATCCATTACTAGGTTACAGAGTTGTTTTAAAACTTACATATGTAATTCTCGCTCCACAACAAAACTCTCACCCCACAACAATTTTATCAACAACAGTTATTATTTTTATAGATATTATTCAAATAAGCCGTGAAAAGGCTAATTGGTTGTTGTTTTTTGGGAAATTCCGTAAATATAATAACGATTTTAATCTATTACGAATTAATACTTATCTTAAAGAAGACGAATAAAATAATTATGATAATGATATTTTTTTATTATTTATAAACATTTTTTAATGACATCGTGACGAAATGAAAATTTACACCCATTTTTACGGTTTTTCGTCCATTCCTATGGGTCATAGCATAGAATTTATTAACCGACTTAAAAAGGAAAAGGGTTTTCAATTCAAAACTATACAATCTTCGTCAAAATCGCTTTTTTTAAATAGTTTAGTTACTGGATTCGGTATGGCATCCAAGCATTGCGTGTTTTTAATCGACTTCCGAAAAAGGAGGAGGTTCACAAATCGTTCGGGATGTTTTTTATAGGTGCTCACCGTTTACTCCGCTGATTGTGGATTGATTTTGATTTTTTTTTTGAAAGGGTATACTTCCAAGATGGTCTCATTGTTATAAGGTGGGACATAACACGTACAACGTTTTACTTGCCACTAACTTCGAATATTCTACAATACTTGGCATCGACTTCAAAATATCGTAAAAAATATTAATTTTTTGCCTAAATTTGTTTAATTGTATCTAATAAACTCGTTTTTGAAGGCTATTCATTTTTATTTAAAAAAATTAGGGTTTTCAATTTCTTTATTTTTTTGAGCTTGTACATTAAGTTTTCCTTGCAGCTTCGCTCGTGTTTATTTTTTTGTTTTGCCGCAAAGCTTTTGAAACTTATTTTATAACTGAATCGTAACGCACGCTTCTGTTATGATGACTAAATGCAATATGAGTTAGATATTATTCTAATCAGATAACACGGTTTCGCCTGAGTGTCTGTTGATCATTACAAGTCGATATTGCTTAGCGTTTTATTAAATTGATTACGATGTTTTTTTTCATTTATTAGCTTTTCTATAAAACGCATCACACTCAACGGCTCCCATTAGAACTTGTGACCTTGTGTCGGGGTTCCGGAAACATACACAACACTCACACAAACACCCAGACCACGACAAACATCCGTAACAAATACAGACATTTCGGCAATCAAACCATTTAGCGCTACAGTCAGTTGCAGTGACCACTGCGCCAACGTGTCATTAACAAAACTTTTTAAAAATGGGGAATCGACTTCAACAGCAAAATACTGTAAAGTCTGATTTTCTTTACTCGTCTTATTTAGCAAATATGGTGTATTTCTAGCCACACATAAGAGTTAGATAAGAAATTATAGATTTAATAATAGAACTGAATCATTAGTATAATTTAAAAGTTATATATGATTTTATATATAAATTATATTGAAAAAAAAAAATTGTTAGTAAATTCGTGATTTTCGTTAATAAATAAATATACGAATCACACTCAACGGCCCCATTAAGGTCGCGTGACGTCGGGGGTTCGGAAACACTCACAACACGAACATAAGCACCCAGACCACGACAAACATCTGTATGGCCAATACAGATATTTACCGTGAGCGGGATCGAACCCGCGACCGTTAGCGCTTGAATCAGTTGCAGTGACCACTGCGCCAACGTGTCGGTCAATTTTCGTTAGGGGTACTGTTACCAAATAAATATAAGTAAAGAAAAATAGATTATACTTAATTTCATATAATTGAATTAAGATATTCATATTTTATATAGCGGGTCTTATCGTGATATCTAATCGTGAAAATACCTTTTTATTGCCCAATGTTTTCGAAGTTGTATCCGTCATGGCCACGGGCAGACTGGTATACCGCGCGCCCTTTGCTGGCAAGTGCGCAAGTTTTCTCCGTCTACCCTCATAGTATTAACATTACTTGCGCTCCGCCGCTCTGACTGGCGTAACACCGTCCACAAATCATGTGAACGATTTGAGACAACCCGTCGCGAACATCTCGACGCCAAACGCAAGTTACAGAAGACCAGATCCAAAATTATATACGAGTACCCGCGAAACGCATCTGGGCAACTGTACTGTGCAGCCTGCGACCGTACATTTCAAACCAAATTTGGGTTTGCAAGCCATATCCGCTCACATCAACGAAAGAGCGCGTTTTAAAACAGTCAATGCAAGGTTCGCCGTCGACGGACACGTCGTGGAAATCATCATTAACATTACTTTTACTGTTATTATAATGCTGGGAGCACACCACCTAACACAATCGGTTCGCGCGAACATTTCTCGAGGCTTTAATTTTGTTAAATTTATGTATCGCCGGAATCCAAGCGGCCGACAATTTAAACCCAATCTAAACTACTGAACTAAAAAAAAACTACGCGACGTATTGAGAATCTCCTTTCTTTAACGTTAAGTGATCTTCGCCGGCCATTTTCAGCCCTATAGGTAATGTTATAAGGAGTAACTTAGTCACCTTTTATTTTAGAAATTTTACTTATTTTAATTTTTCGCAGACGATGTCGGCACTAGCTAGTAAAATGGAAATTCCAAGCTTTGTCATGTTAATTCCGCTTCACCGCCTATTACTAATATGTTAAGGCATTCAGTTTAAGTGCTAAGACATTATACAATAAACAAATATTACAATGTCACTAATTATATCGTTAACTTGCTATTAAAAGCGAAAGGCGTCAAGGTCTCAACAGAGGTTCAACTTTTATGTAAATAATAAAAGAAAAAAAAATTTCAAAGGGAAATTGTCTTGACGAAATAATTACCGACGATGCGAATAATTACGAATATTTAAATTTCGTATCTATTAGTTGATGCAAGAATTTTGAGGTTTGTTTTTAACTTAACACGTTCACTGCATTTAGGGGTCTTATTAACACCATATACTGCTGTGATTGAAATCGGGGGTACGTAATTTTTGTAGAAAAATACCGACTTTAAAGAGAAATGTTATTGTATAAATAACTAGAAGTTCCTCGCGGCGTTGCCCGCGTATACTTTAATACAACTATAAGGAATGATTTTTGAATTCGGGGATAGAGATATTTATTTATTCACCCTAAGGAATATTTATGCTAATTTTAAGGATAATCGGCCTAAAAATTAATTTTGTGGTTTATTCGTGCGTTTTATGGTTCACATTTCATTACTATCATCCAGGAGTATGTGTATTAAATTTTAAGTTAATAGGACCACGGAATAAGATTTTCCATAAAAATGTTTTTACCCCTTTTAACCGTCTTAGGGGTGAAAAATCGAAAACCCTTTCTTAGTGGATGATTACACCCTAAGAGGGTGTCTCTTAGGGTGTAAGCATTAGTATACAGAAAAAATTTCACGTTTGTAACCCCAACGGTTTAGGTTTAGGCTCTGAGTTGATGAATCAGTCAGGACAAGTAATTTTATATGTATAGATAGCATAGACAAACGATATTTGCTCTTAGTTATTGAGTTCCTTTGTTTATCTCAAAATCCTCTTCTGATTTTATATATTACTAGTGCCCCGCAGCTTCGTCCGTGGATATTTTGGAAGTTAATAGAAGCGAATCAGAAAACTGGTAATATATTATAGCTCAGGACTTCTTCAGGATTTTGATTAATTCTACCCCCAAGGGGATAAAACAGGGGATGAAAGTTTGTATGAAACTTTGTCAAAAACCGATCGAGCTGAGACTTTCCATGCATATGATGAAATGAATGTACTAGGACGTAGACATCACAGACATCGCAGACGAAGTCGCGAGCACCAGCTTGATAAAAAAGAATGCTATTTGAAAAACAATTGCAAAAACAAATTATACCTATATTCATAAACGGAATTAATATTTGCAACTGATTTAATAATACAAGAAAGCCGAAACGCCTGACTATCGAAACGTGCTTTTGCGTAACAAAATAAAAATTCAACAAACAAAAAAAAAAAATTCAACAATCAAGTATGTAAAATATACGCGTTATTTCAATCCGAGTATTTGCATACGAAACTACAAAATTGCTTACAAATAGGCTGAATAAAAAATAGCATATTTGCTAGCAGTCCTTTGTATTAGCAATTGTAAGTTATTTACGGACTGGGCGTTTTAGGGTACGCGTTGTTGGGTACACGCTCATTGAAAAGCACTGAGTATAGTGAGTTTGCGAACTGTAAGACCCGAGATGGCGAAGTAGTTTGAATACGTCGATATCAACCGATGAAATGAATAATATGAATGATAGTTTTTGATAACCTAAGTTTTGATTTGCATTTTGTGATTAATTTTCAACGACCTCAAAAAAGAGGTTTCAATTCGTAGTTTTTTTTTTATTTTAATATTTATTATCTTAGATTTTTTATATTTATTTTATATGTGAGAGTGTTCTATCAGATCGGCGTTGTATTTTTCATGAAAATAGGTTCAGTAGTTTAGTTTTTAAATCAAAATAATCAAATTAGTTTTTTGTCCACGCAAATGAAATTGCGTATGTTCGAATTTTTAAAATCGATTTATTTATTTTATGAATTCTTAATATGTTGTACGCGTATTAAGCATGTCGGACTACGCCTACCGGAGAACGCACTGTCCGTTCTTGGCTATATGTTATCGGAAATTTTGTAATTTGATTATTAAGGTAATAACCGAATTAACGTTTCATTGAAATAACAATTAATTCAAAACTACTAATAGAATAGCTGCGATCTCGTTGTAATGTTTTGTTTTGTATGAATTAGCGTTGTTTAGAATTTTCGAACACGCAACGCATATTAATTTATTATATATAATTAATCTATGCTTAAATGTATAAAACTGATGTTTTTGTTTGAATGCGGTAATCTTAGGAACTGCAGTCCTATTACAATAAACTTTTTTGTTTTAAATAAGTCCTTTATTGACATCAGCATCTCGTTGTCTTAGATTTTCACGATTATTACTCAATGAAATAAAACTATTTTAAACGGATTTAAATCGCGTAAATTAACTATTTTTATCATCCCGACTAAGAAACCGTTGGCGGTAGTTGTAAATAATATTTTCTAAAACATCAAATAGACAAATGTCACCTTAGTATACCCGTGACCAGGAACGCTGCGAAGTGCTAGTTCTAGTGCTAGTATTTTAAATGGATTTAAATCGCGTATATTAACTAGCACTTCGGGCCTGTGGCCAGGCCGGGACAATTTTAAGGGTGGCGTAATTTGGAGTGTGAGAGATTTTTTAAAATATTTTCAATTAAAATATATAAAGCGTGATTTTTCTATTACATAATTTACATAATGATTTAGGTAAAAGGTCGGCATTTTAATATGCCCCAGGGCGGCACTTGGACCGACCCTGGATGTATGCTATAATATACCTCACAACACACTATGAATTGGTGCGAGGGAATAACCATAAACAGCTACAAAGGACAAAAGACAAAGCGTTATAAAGAAAACTTTAGATACACGGCCGCTGAGTATGACAAGCGAGATTAAGGCAATTGAGGAGTCTGTCAAAGTTGGAAATGGGTAGAGTTTTACTGTATGAACGTAACATATTTATAGTTATAATATCTGAAACAAGATTATCTCGTGTTATAAATGGACGCTGATAAACAATACCATATCAAGCCACACGGAATTCATTTTGAGAAAATGGCGTCTAAAGATGTCAAACTTATTCTTAATAAATTATTTGTAAATATCCATTTTTTGTTTCGTTTAACTTTTATTACAAGAGATAAAAAATAATAAACAGTTTTATCTAACAATTAGTTTTTGAAATATATGAGATTATCTCCGATTTATGTCCGAATTTAAAACTTTGTGGATTGACACATTATTGCTTATCAGCATCCAAATAACGTAAGTAATTTGTACTGGTATTTATTTATTGCTTTCTCCTCAACCGTGCGAGGTCGTGCTCGTTACTAAGTAATACTTAATACAAAAACATTCTTAATTAGTTGACATTAAGATGATATCTCCTAAGTATTGTATCGCAGGAGGGCAAAGTGTGGTCTTGTCCTCTCCACATCCCTGGTGCTTACGACAGTTCATATTTTAAATAGCATAATAGGGTCTCATCGCTGTATTATATTAACACTGTAAGGGTAGGCGAAGAAAACCCGCGCACTCGCCGCCGGAGAGCGCGCGGTACACCAGTCAGCTCGTGACCACGACGGATGTAACTTTGTCGAAACATCGGGTAATAAAAAAGGTTTTATTACAATTCGATACCTCCCACGTAAGTTATTGTATGGCACAAAATTGCCGTTAGCGTTTTTACTGAATACTACACGAATTTGCATTGCTTAATGCATTCAAAGTGAAAAAATACCAAAAATCTTTTTTTAATCAAGGAAAGTTACAACAAAATACGCCTGAAAAAAGGCGTATTTTATTGTAACTTTCAACTAAAACGGATTAAAAGTGCTCTACTGTAAAATTGTAATTTTGGGGTTACAACAACTTACGTGGGAGGTATCGAATTAGTTATCGCGATAAGACCCGTTATTTTATATATGAATGATATAAGTCGCGAAAGTTTAAAATATTTAGTTATTGATAGCTATACTTTTTTTCTTTTCTGATAAATCTGAAAAAGTATCAATTTATTCTATGTTGTATATAATATCATATTGTACATTATTATCTATAGCTTAAGCATTTTCTTTCTTTTCTAAAAGATAAAAGATAAGCAAAAATATCGGTGTGGGTTTTTTTTAATCTGGAGTGTTATTACGGTAAGCTACCGCTATCGCACAGCAATACATTTTGACAGTTGATTGATTCGTTTTAATACAAAAATCAGGAATCAATTTGACGCTGATAATCAATACTATGTCAAGCCACACGGACTTCATTTTGAGAAAATGGCGTCTAAAGATGTCAAATCTATTCTTAATCAATTTCTTTGAAGAAGTACGAGTATATATGGATGCTGATATGCAATAATGTGTCAACCCACAAAAAGTGAAATTCGGAGATATTGGTGTATTTTAATATGGCATCACCTATTTAACATTATTCAATAAAAAATAAAGTCATATGAACTAAATAAGAATGGAAAAAAAATCTTAATTAATTGTTTCGAAATTCTAGGTCGTTCCTTATTTTGTAATTTATGCAATAATCTTATATTTTTAAAAACTTTTTATTAGATAATCTATTACATATATCAACCTGCTTTTAATTCATTACAACTTCAATCAAAAAAGAAAAGAAAATATGAATAAATACCTATTTAAAACAAACATATTAAGAATATTTTTGACATCTTTAGACGCCATTTTCTCAAAATGAAGTTCGTGTGGCTTGACATAGTATTGCATATCAGCGTCCATATATCCATTATATTCTTTTCTGTTTTGATAAAAGGAATTAAGAGCAGATTGATATGATTAAAAGTTTATATAATATAATGTTTAAAAAAAAAATTAGATTATTGTATAAATTGCAAAATAAAACGCACTTGAAATTTGAAACATTAAATTAAGAAACTTTTTTTCGTACTAGTTTTGGTTTAGATGGCTTGATTTTTTTTAATAATATTAAATAGGTGCAGTATCAAAATACATCAATATCTCCGAATTTGACGTGTTGTGGGTTGACACAATATTGCAGATCAACATCCAATTGTCGAAAACTGCCGCTCGGCTGTTTATAGCCTAATCATGTAGGCAAGTTGTAAAATATATAATTATGATCGTGTATAATGGCCTGGCATGTGACCCTGGTCACTTTCCCGTATTTTATTACTGTTTAACGTTAACTAGGAAGTGTAGGTAATGACTCCCAAAGACTTCGTAAATACTGTACAATCGTGTGAAAAAGTTTCTAAATTCTTAATTGCAATGCTGTGGGTAATTGTATCCAACGATATTGTAGTAAAATAGTTTAAGGAGAGTTACTACTGAGATTCTCGTGAAGAGGGCGCCATGATTAATTTATTGCGACGCATATGTCTAATGGTTAAGGGAGGACCCCCTTTGTATATTACTTATACTTAGTACGTTGAATAATTGTCAATGACAGTGGTTTATATAATTTTTAAATAAATGAGATTAGCATTTAATATCATACCATCTTACTGCGTAATGCCCGGATAAAAATTAGTTTATCTTTGTACATTCTGAACTTAACACCCCATTCGGACCCTGTCCATGGATGGACCCCTCCCATATTTAAGCTATAACAACGCCCGTGATCGGACGGCACACGCTCATCATGCAACCAAACGATGCTCAATTTGTCAAATTATAATAAATAGTTTAGAAGTTATTAGGGAATAGTTAAACACACATCACCGCATACATGCATAAATTTTATATACATATATATGGATTACAATCATAAACACTCTTTCAAGCACGCGGTTTCATACGTGTTTATGGTTACTGCTTCCCCCCTGTGAGTCGTAGTGTGATGTAATGTAGCCTATAACCTTCCTTAATAAATAGGCTATCTAACGCCAAAAAAATTTTTCAAATCGGTTCAGTACTTTCAGAGATTACCCTCTGTATACAAACTTACAAACAAATTTAACCTATTTATAATATTAGTAAAGATTCTGTAGATATACCGCTTTTATGAGACCTTGATCAAAATCCTCGTTTTCAACTTTATTTTAAACGCAGATAGTTAAAAACGCTCAATATAAATTGCCCGTAACATGTTAACTACATAAATATCTTACGAACAAGCGTAAAGCGAAGGTCAACGTTCCCTTATCAATATCGTTAATTGTTGTAGTAACCACCGTTTCTAGGTGTAACCACGATATATATAATAGCATTAATTCTGTGTCGGTCTGTCCGTATTAAGTATTATTATCGTTTGGCTGCGGATGCGCATGCGCAAGCTATCCCTCTCCATTTCCGTGCTGGAAGGTCATCGCAGGGGTTTTAGTGGGTATAAATCACCACATAATCCGATGACCCTTCCAGGAATCGGGTATCTTTTTGAAGATTTCCCCGGCGTAAACAAAAAAGAAAATAGTATTATAATCTTTACGGGATATAAGGTAAAGAATTAATTTTTGAGCCTAGCTATAGCCTACAGACTACTAACTTAGTCGACCGGAGCAGTGTTTCGCTTACAGGATCTGCGTGAAGTAGCTAATTTCGCTACAGATGACCGAAAGAGCCGAAGGCCTTCTACCAATCCCTTAATTATGTCATTTTATCTTTATGCCTTATTCATTTTTAAGCTGGCGACGCATTTGTCCTTCTCTGGTGGTGCAAATGTCCATGCGCGGTGGTTATCACTTAACATGAGGTGTCCAGCCTGTTCGTGAACCAGCTATTTAAATAGAAACATAAAATTTAAACTCGCACGGGCTTAGTCGCGGTCAAAAGTTATTTCAATACTAATATTATTGAGAACTAGCTGGTGCTCGCGACTTCGTCGGCGATGTCTGTGATGCCTACGTCATAGTAGCTTTATGCATGCAAAGTCTCAGCCCGATCATTTTAAAATTGACAAGGTTTTATACAAACTTTCAACCCCTATTTTATCTCCTTGGGGGAAGAATTAATCAAAATCCTTTCTTAGCGGATGCCTACGTCATAACGTCTACCTGCATACCAAATTTCAGCCCGATCCGTCCAGTGGTTGGTCACCCTTGAGTTATATGCATATATATAGACTAAAATTTGTTTGTAAGTTTATATGTAAGGGATCTCTGAAGCTACTTATCCAATTATAAAAATTCTTTTTGCTTTAGATAGCCCGTTGCTGGATGAAGTTTATAGGGTATATTACATCAAGCTACGACTCATAGAAGCGAAGCACCATGAACGCGAGTGAATCCGCGAAGCTCAGCTAGTAATACTATAAAAATGTAAATAAAAATTGTCTATTGTTTTACCAATAACATCAATTAAAACATATATAAAATTTAAGCAGCTATTAATTTATTGTTTAACGATTTATTTTTATTTAGATAAATTTGTTTGTTTTCGGAGTTGTTAATCTTGAAATGTCATTCAGAATTACAAATTGTTTGAATGTTAACACTAATGAAGATAAGTGTCATGTGAAGGCTAATTGGCGAAAATTATTGTTAGCAAAGTAAGCAACATCTTGGTATTATATATTTTAAACTTACGCGATTTATAGTATTCATATTTAATATAACGTGTCTTATAGCGATAACTAATGATTGTAATAGTCAGCCTTTTTCAGTGAGCTCGTGACCAGGACGGATGCTTCGTCGAAACGTCGGGCAATAAAAAGGTATTACTACCATTAGTTATCGCGATAAGACCCGTTATATTAAATATGAATAACATCTTGGTAGTTAAAATGGTGTTTTTTGTCTGTAATAAATTTTTTGATAGCAATAATTAAGTTGTTTTAACCCTTGCTTAAGTAATATAAAAATATACGGCCGACTGGAAAAACTTTTACTGCCCGACGTTTCGACGAAGTTGCATCCGACTCAATTTAATATGAATAGTATAAATCGTCGGAGACGTTTATGTATGTTCGCTGTCGGTTTCCTTCTTAAAAATTTCTTGTTATTCTGAACCTTTTTGCAAGTGGTCTATAAATAGTATTGAAAAAAAAAGCTTATTCGTCAGATGGTAATTGTTTAACTACATAATAAAATGCCTCTCAACTTAAGATTGACATTAAAAAGAATACATAAATATCATCAATAAAAATTACCTTTAAACGTTTCATGTACACATATGTAATCCTTATTAATATTACAAAGCGGAAAGTATCAGTTTGTACAAAACATAGGGCTTATTATGATAAATTGTCGCTTTCCAATTTAATTTTTGTTTTGATAGCTTTTAACTGTGATTATTTCGCCAATATTACATAGGATGGAAAAGAAGGAGATTGTTCGGTGCAGCTCGACCGCTCTTCTTTACTTTCAAACCATGCCACATCTTAAAAGTAAAGATGACATTTTAGTTCAAAAATCAGAAATCAACTGTCAGAATATAGTATAATTTGAAAGCGACAAATTTACACAAAAGGGGCCGATTTATGATAGTTTCCTTGGAAGGTTTTCGTTCACCATCCAACACGAGATGAATTTCAAATGTAAGCACTTGATGAAATAATCCAAAAGTTATCTTAAAGCTATATTACAATTTTAAGTTTTGCTCTCAGACTTTCATAAAGATTTACATAAGTTTCTCATTGCTTTATAACTGAAAGAACTTACTGTCAGTGCCTTATCTTTGATGTACACAGCTTATTTTTGACATACACAGCAGTTTTGAAATCGGTTTGTTTTATTTTTAAGTTTTTGTTTAATTAATTACTTGTTTGGTCGGTGTATAAAAAGTATTGTATTCAATATACACATGTATAAGCGAATGTCTGAGCCGCCGTCAATCTGTGCCCACTTCCTGCGATATTATTACCAAGGTTCACTCTCTCCAATAGCCGGTTCCAGCGTATCCTTGTATAGGGAGCTAAATTACAATGCGATGCGAAAGAACAACTCTTAACAAAGAACGAAGGACAATGCGAAACCGATACTTGTTTTTTTTATCGTTTTTGCGAATTCTCAAAAAGTTTTCCACAATCGCGAACTTCGCTTTAAAGTATCACAATAGTTTTCAATTTAAAAGCCGTTAAATTGCTAGAGTACAATTAAGTTGTGTGAGCGATTTTATGTTCAATATACTTCAATAATTGAGTAAAATAGAGAATTAAAGAAAACGCCGACAATTTATTTATTGCTACCATTTTAACGAGCACCAACACGATTCCTCTGCTGTAAGTTGCTGAGGAGTTGTGGAGCTGGTTCTGGTTGCAGCATCAGACCAAGAATTCCCTAATTTTACATAAATATCGCTGATTTGCAAGAATATCGTAGTAATTCAAAATTCTAACAAATAGAACTAAGTATGACAAAAGACCATAAATCTTTGATGTTTTATCATGAAAAAGGTTGCGATGATGAATTTTCTTAAAATCAGTAAAGTTATAACATCAAGGGATCGTTTAAATTTTGCAGCTATGCACCAACACATTAATAAAGACATTTAAAAACCCCATTCCATAAAATTCATCATTTTTAGTTAAATCTATATTCTTGAAAAGCAGCGATATGTTGCATGTGTAGGTGTTTAAAATTGTATGTCGCACATATTTTTGAAAGTAAATCAAATGCTTATGGTGCTAAGAAGAAGAGCTCATCAACCATTATTACGAAAATTTCGCTCAGGAGCTAAGTTCCATATGGTAGGTGAAAAAGCCAGAAGCATTATCCCCTCCCTATTTCTTTCCTTACTGCCTGTTCCCTTCTATACCTATAAATAAGGCAAAAAACTAACTACATATATAAATTAGACGCTGATAAGCAATACTCTGTCAAGCCACATAGACTTTATTTTAGGAAAATGGCGTTTAAAGATGTCAAACCTATGTCTAATAAATTTGTTTGAATGTATTTATCCATGTCTTCTTTTATTTTTTGATAAAACGTATAATGAATTAAAAGCAGGTTGATATATTTAATATATTATCTAATAAAAAGTTTATAAAATTTTTAAGATTATTGAGGGTATAAATTGCAAAATATGGAACGCACTTGAAATTCGAAACAATTAATAAAAAAAAAATCCGTACTTATTTAGTTTATATGACTTAATTTTTTTAATAGTGTTTAATAAGTTATGCAGTATCAAAATACACTCTTTTTGTTTTAACACATTATTGCTTATCAGCCTGTAATTATGCCGCCCTTAAATATTAGTACGCAGATTTGCGTCTGACTTGTATCTGAATGACTTTTAGATATATTTATTCAAATATAAAGTTTTTAATTATACAGATATTGTTTACAATATAATGATTATCTTGCGTTAATAACGGTCGTTCAATGTATCCGATAACAACATTGTGTTAAAATGTTTTTATTTTATTTTTAAATAACGATAACACGTTCTAAAACAAAATGTAATCTCTAGAGATGATACGAATATGAAATACATTAAAAATGAATTGATTAAGCGAGCCGAGGTGGCCTAGTCGTTAAAACACTGTCGATCTCAATCTCTGATCACGGGTTTAAACCTCCACTAGCATCGCAGTGTAATAAAATGCTAAATTTGTGTTTGAATTCATCTCGTGCTTGGTGGTGATGGAAAACATCGTGAGGAGAGAAATTCCAACACATGTATACCCGCCAACCCGCAGAGGAGCAGAGTAGTGGCTTAAGCTCTTAACCTTCTTCATAGTAAAGGCCCTTGCCCAGTAGTTGGTAATAGCTTTATGTAATAATTTATTTGTATCAGAAAAAAAGAATTACTGCTTTACTACAAAAGACGCAATAAAACCATGTTCAACAAGAGTCTAGCTAAACAGTGTTTAAAAATTAAACATTGCTTAAAATATTATCTCAATTGCTTAACAGCGAATAAACTCATAAAAAAACTTATTGATAAAATGTTATACGTTACATTTGACAGCTGAAATAGGTTTTAGACATCTATTAAACTCACTTAAACGTATGTTAATCTATACCTTAAAATGTTTAACTCAAAACTGTGCTTAGACGCAGATTTGCAGTACGGATTTTACTTTTTAAAACAGCACTCCCATGTATCTTATTTTTTTAAATAATTTTTAAAATAATTGTTACGTAAAGGCCGTCCCATTGTAGTAATGATTACCTACATGAAAATTAAAAAAAAAAATCTTTTATACTTATCGCAGTAAATATCTGTCACCGCGTAAGTACCTGAAATGAAAAAAAAAATATTAATAGGAAATAATCACTAATTTTGTCTAAACTAAATACTATAAAGAGAAAACATTGTTTACATTAAATAGGCTCCAAAACTACTAGACCGATTTCAAAAAATCTTTTTGCGTTAGCCCGTTCATTGTGAAAGATTATAAATAATAATACATAAATAAACGCATCACACTTAACGGCCCCCATTAAGATCTCATGACCTTGTGTCGGGGGTCCGGAAACACAACACTAACATAAACACCCAGACCACGACAAACACCCGTATGGCCAATACAGACATTTTCCGCGATCGGGGATCGAACCCGCGACTTTAGCGCTATAGTCAGTTGCAGTGTCTGTCAAATGGACTCTGATAAGCAATAGTGTGTCAACCCACAAAAAGGAAATTCGCAGTTATTGAAGTATTTTGATACTCCATTTCCTATTTAACAGTATTCGAAAAAAAAATCAAATCATATAAACTAAATAAGTACGGAAAAAAGTTTCTGAATTGTTTCCAATTTCAAATGCGTTCCATATTTTGCTATTTATAGAAAAATCTCAAATATTTGAAGAACTTTTTAGTAGATAATATATTAAATATATCATATTGCTTTTATTTCATTATACTTTTTATCAAAAAAGAAAAGTAAAGATGGATATAGACTTCTTCACTATTTGTTAAGAATAACTTTGACATGTTTAGACGCCATTTTTCTCAAAATGAAGTCCGTGTGGCTTGACACAGTATTGCTTATCAGCATCCAAATATTATAAGCTACAATACATTACACTGCGATTTATAGAATTGAAACAGCAGCCATAAACGCAAGTAAAACCTCGGGTAAAGCTAAAGTATAATAAAAATCCATTTCCTATAACCAATTGACCTTATAAACGAATAACAATTGAAATAATGAAAAATTATTCGTAATAACTGTCACGACAATTAGACACACGTTACATAAATAACGAATTAATCATAAAAAAATATCACTAAATAAATATAAGAATGTTGTTTGAATTTTCAGTTGTACTATTACAATCAATATATGAACACGCATAAGCAATAATGTGTCAAGCCACACGAACTTCTTTGTGAGAAAATGACTGTCTAGAGATGCCAAATCTATTTTTAATTTTGTTTGAATATTTATTTATCTATATTTTCTTTTCTTTTTTGATAAAAGGTATAATGAATTAAAAGCATTTTGATATATCCAATATATTATTTAATAAAAAGCTTCAAACATATGTACTAAGAATAGGTTTGACATCTTTAGACGTTATTTTCCTCAAATGAAGTCCGCGTGGCTTATAAATAAATAAATAAATAAACGCATCACACTCAACGGACCCCCATTAGGATCTTATGATCCTGTGTCGGGCATCCGAAAACACATACAATACAAGCACAAACACCCAGACCACGGCAAACATCCGTATGACCAATACAGCGTTGGCCGTGAGCGGGGATCGAACCCGCGACCGTTAGCGCTTCAGTCAGTTGTAGTGACCACTACGCCAACCTGTCTGTCTGTCTTGACACAGTATTGCTTATCAGCGTCCAAATATCATTGTTGGATCTATATTAAAAATATGAATATTTCAACTTATTGAAAAATCCCACGATATGAAATTTTTAATAATATGTGATGTAATAAAATTTTATCTAGTCTTCGGAAATATACTCGCAAATAATTTTATAGTGTCGGTACGTGATATTCAAATAACTGTATCAAAATTGAATTTATTTGGAAATGGAATTTAATTTTTAATACTCGAGATAACGTGACAAAATGGATGCTGATAAGCAATAATGTGTCAACCCATTAAAAGTCAAATTTTGAGATATTGATGTATTTTGATACTGCATCACCTATTTAACATTATTAAAAAATAAGGTCATATAAACTAAAAAAATACGGAAAAAAGTTTCCTAATTAATTTATACAATAATTTCAAATATTGAAACACTTCTTATTAGATATTATATGAAATATATCAATCTGCTTTTAATTATTTATACCTTTTATCAAAAAATAAAAGAAAAGGGGAATATACACTTCTTTAAACATTTTTGTTAAGAATAGGTTTGACATTTTTAGACGCCATTTTCTCAAAATGAAGTCCGTGTGGCTTGACACAGTATTGCATATCAGCGTCCAAATATGTATAGCTACTAGTCACTTCGACTTCGTATAGATTAAGAGGGCGTTCAAGTGTGTAACGCGCCGTGACGTTGTTTCTTCTTCACCTTAAGCGTTACTTAAAACTTAACACATTTAGCGTCGTACTCGTTTGAGTACAGTGTTTGTCAGTTAACTTTTACATACGGACGATTTAATAAGGTTGTGATCGCTGTTCTCGTGAGAGTACATCCTTCTTAAGCTATCCATAATAGGAAAACATTTCTTTGTCCTTTTGTGTTTCAATATCTCATTAATAATTTAAAAAAATAAAGAATTTGGGTTTAAAATGCTGCTCGTATCATATTGGCGCTTAATGGGTTAAGTTTTAGCTATCAACTTACTCATATCAGAACATTGGACGAATGTCAATGGATTATGTAACTTCTAAATAATTGAGAGTAGCATTTAGAATCATACCATCTTACTGCGTAATGCCCGGAGATACTATTTTATATTTGAATATTTGGACGTACAACCCTCCCCTTTGGACCCTTCCCTGGACGGACCCCACTCATATGAAAGCTATAGCAATGCCTGTAGTCAAAACTATTCTTAATTTGTTTGAGGAAGTCTATATTCATCTTTTAATTTCTATTTTCAAATGGTAGAATGAATTAACAGCAGATTCGTACAATGAAAAGTTTTATCTAATAATAAGTTTTTAAAATATATGAGTTTATTACATATTGCAAAATATGGAACACACTTCAATATTCGAAACGTTATATACAGAATTTTTTTTCCGTACATATTTAGTTAGGTGAGTTGAAACATTTTTTATTAATGTTAAATACGTAATAATCAGAATACGTGTATACCTCGGAATTTGACTTTTTGTGGGTTGACATATTATTGCTTATTCAAATTGCAGGAGAATTACATGTCATTTTATAATACCCACAACATGATGTTAGCAATATTAATAGAGTTAATTTCGTCCCTATTCAGCGATTCCAAAAATGGAATATTCGGAATCCATTCAGCTTTTAATCACACACGCTTTCAACTCACACAGCGACAATAACTGATGTAGGAGGGGGTTGGCGCTGACGTCACGGGGTGGGTGGCAACGACCTTTGGTATTTCGGGCCGGTATTGCATAAATGCCGGGGTCAAGGTCGGGGTCAGAGGTCGTTGCAATTGCGCATTCTGACCTTCCTAGTGCAGCGTAAATCGATTTTGGCTTAACGTTGAATTGAAGGGTAATGACATTTAAATTTTAATGAAAATGGAATTCATTGAGGATTTCGTGGTGAGATAATTCGGTAGAACGTTTTTTTATTGTGTATATAATTAATTATGTTATAAATTTTTAGTTATATCGTTAATATTTTTGAATGACAGGCATGTTGGCACAGTGGTCACTGCAGGTGACTGAAGCGCTAACGATCGCGGGTTCGATCACCAATCACGGCAAATGACTGTATTCGACATACGAATGTTTGTCGTGGTTGGGTGTTTGTGCTCAAAACATGAAAGGTATAAACCAAAATTTCAGGGTTTTGTATTGTGGGATATAGCAGTAAAGGTAATATTTCAGAAAATTAATTTTATAATAAAGCATATATTTGACAGACACGTTGGCGCAGTGGTCACTGCAACTGACTAAAGCGCTTACGGTCGCGGGTTCGATACCCGCTCACGGCAAATGTCTGTATTGGCCATACGGATGTTTGCCGTGGTCTGAGTGTTTGTGTTAGTGTTGTGAGTGTTTCCGGACCCCCGACACAATGTCACGCGATCTTAATGGGGGCCGTTGAGTGTGATGCGTTTATTTATTTGATTTATATCAATACTAATAAAGCATGGCGTAGGGGAGTAGTAGATACTAAACTGAGTTAAAAAAAAGAAGTATAAACGGTTACGGTTATGAGCTAGGTGAAGAGCAATTGCCCCTTTTGCCCTTCCCCTCGGATCCGCGTCTAGCCAGGACAAGTCATTCTATATGTATAGATTAAAATATTTATAAGTCAAGTTGTCGTCACTTTCCAGCGCACCTGTTACTCGCAATTATCTACAATTATTATATTGTGAGATTCATGAAGGATACAATGTATGATTTCCTTTTTCTGACAGCATGATATGTTGATTATCGAATAAATATTCATATTTATATGAATAATATTGCACCTTTCTATATAAATAAAGATCTATGTTCGTATGTTTGTCCTCTATGCGTTTCCTAGCCCTGACTAATTTCAGCTAATACTTACTTACTTATACTTTATAAAATGCATATCAATTTTACGTATTATTTATATAAAAAAATGTTTTCAATCAAACAATCAATCAATCAAAAAATACTTTATTCAAGTAGGTTTCAAAAGCACTTTTGAATCGTCAAAATAAACAAAAAGCTCTTAAATTAAGGAAAAGCTACCAACGGTTCGGAATGTAGATTCTAGCGAGAAGAAACTCGATAGGTACTCTTTTAAAATTGTTTTATTAAGTACATATATTTAAAAATTACAAATGTATATATTAAACATTCTGTATGAAATCCAGGTATACTAAATCCATGCATTATTATCATCTGATAATCAATTCTATGTCGGCTTGACATAATTTTGCTTATGATATACCTAATATCAGTTACTTATTTTCTATTTTAATGAATTCAAGTTAATTAAAAACAGATTTGAATAATATAAACTTTTATCTAGTAATAGGTTTAGCAATTATATGAGATTATTGTATAAATTTCAAAATATGGAATAAAGTTGTAATTCCAAAGATTAAATTAAGTTTTTTTCGTACATAAAGTACTAAAGTAGCGCAGTATCAAAATACATCAATATCTTCGAATTTGACTATTTATGGTTTGAAACATTATTGATTATCAGCAATAAAATATTAGTTTGTATGTATACTTGTCTGTTTGTTCTGGGTATTCTTCGAAACAGCTGATCGTTTTTGATTGAATTTTCACTAGCAGATGATGATATGATAATGATATAAGAACTTAAAAATATATTATTGTATTACGTATGTATATGAAGTTAACAACAAAAAAAAAATAAAATACGAGAGTCAGCGCAAATAATTTGTACCTACAGTAAAAAAATAATAACGCACAGAGTATAATATAAAGTAATTATAAATTCATAACGATCCATATAAATAGTAAATTATGTATTACATGTTAATGTTAAGATAATAGTCTAATATGTTTAACATAAATTCTAACAAAGAACATTGTATGATGTTATAATTGGTACGGTTTTTACGATAAAACGTTTTATTGACTAGTATCAGAGAATAGCCGGAAAAGAAAGATAGATAAAAAGACAAAAATGAAAAAAAAAGTTTTTGATAAAAAAAAAAATTGCAGACATCTGTAACCCAATTCCTTGTAATAGCACAAGTAGTAAAGAATTTTGCGACTCTACAAAGTACCTGCAGGCGGCGCCACGGTCGTTAAAAATCTATTTAACCGACTCCAGAAGCGTCTCGTCTAGTTGCCGAGACAATTGAACTTTTAACCTAATTGGGTTTTATGAAATTGCCCAAGTTGCTCCTACCACTTTGCTCACAGACTCTAGTAAGATTTACGTAAATCGTTTTTACTTTCTAAAAGATTTTATTGTCAGTGACACATTTATTTGACACTCACTTTAAAGCGAGAATTGCACTTATAAGTTTCGCTCTCAGACTTTCATAAAGATTTACGTAAGTTGTACGTCATTGCTTGCTCAGTGCCTCATTTTAGACATTTACAGCTTTGGTAATTACTTACGAGGTATCTGTTACTAGGTTGCAGTGTTGTTTTATATCAGTTACGAGAGTAAAACTTACATACGCAATTTATTATATGATATATAGTATAATTTTTGTTATTTATTTGAAAATATTAGTTAATATATACATTTATTATATCTGTATAAATTTCTGTATATAACTACAAAAACATTCTCTTGTTTTAAACAAAATCACAAGCATTTATTGCGTGTTTGATAATATTTTTACAGCTAAAATACACGCCGAATATAATTTAAGTTATTATATAACCAAAATTCTAAGCAAGTCACGCCTTCAAGCGAAATCACATTAAACTTGCCGTCTACGAAATCTCAGGCTCGGTGTTACCATCTACGAAATCTCAGCGGCGTTTAGAACGAAGTCGCGTTAAGATTTAGGTAGTATAAATCTATTTTCGGCAACAAAGGACGAAATAGGTCGTATTCAATTAACGGGCTGTGTCCTTAACGAGTAACCCTGTTTGAAATACGGCCGGCGACGGAGCGCCAGATGGGTATATCGTTATTAGGAATTTACATAAATGCAGCACATAGGAAGTTAAATTTTGGACGTGCACTTGAAATAATTCGACGCAGCCCACGTAAGTTGTTGTAACTCTAAAACTACAATTTTACAGGAGAGCACTGTTAGTCTGTTTTCGTTGGAAAATTATAACAAAATACGTCTGAAAAATCCTTGAAAAAAAAAAGATCTTTATCACTTTAAATGCATTAAGCAATGCAAATCAGTGTAGAAATTTGTAAAAACGCTAACGACATTTTTGTGGCCTACAACAACTTACGTGGAAGGTGTCGAATTATCTTTTATATGTATATTGTTATGCTGAAGTGTTTGATCGCGGTCATCTTAGCAATTTTCTGTCGTATCTTTATGTTAAGGAGGCAATGCATTCAGGAAAGTTATCGGCTAAAATAAAACTGACTGCAAAAGCATTATATGTAAATTCGTTTGCAGTAACGACTATACGATACTAATTCCAGTTATTTTGATATTAAAAGCAAACTACTAAAATGATTTTGATAAAAATTATATGGGACCAATTCAAAATAGCATATATTTTCAGATTGGTCCAAAACGATTTGTTTTAAAGTATTTTCAAAATATGTTAATAAAGTATCACACAATAACTGATAAGAGAATATAAGACTTTAGTAAGAATTAAAGACAGCATTGTAAATATTTTAAAAGCAAAAATATTTACATTTTTTAATCTATACTAATATTATAAAGCTGAAGAGTTTGTTTGTTTGATCGCGCTTATCTCAGGAACTACTACATTTTTATTAAAAAAATATTTTTGTTTTAGATAGTTTATTTATTGTAGAAGGCTATGGTCTATTTCACATCACGCTACGACTCATACAAGCCCATAAACGCGAGTAAAACCGCAAGGGACAGCTAGTAAAATACATTTCGACCTTCACACGACCCGGTCACTTGTGTGAACGAATGAATCGTAACGAGAAATTTTACTATAAATCGGTTTTTGGAGCATTATATACTTTTTAATATTCATAGAATATGTCAAGGAGATTTTCATTTACATAAAGTTGAATAATAACCGTTTCATTGAGATGTTGATTTAACGAATGATAAATTGATTGTGAATTTTGTGTATTGTATTTTCCGGGTTAAAGGTCGAACACACTTTTGCGAACAATAGCAATTTAAAACCAGGGCTACACATCTGCAACAAAACTAAAATTCAATAAATGAGTAGCTAATATAGCTGCGGTGAGTAAGAGAATCGGAACTCCCTTCTCCATTCCTCGCCTTCCTTTTTCCTTCTTAACTACACAACGTTTTTATGGCTCCTCTGGTGCTGCAAATGTCAATAGACGGCGGTGATCACTAAACATCATTAGGTACACAGTTAACAATTTTTATAAGTAAGAAAACGCGACGACTCTCGTAGTTATACGTTCACGTGTGTTTCCTCTGAAACTTTGCCCTTAAAACCCTCACTTCGAGCATCAATGTCGTTCAATTTGCACATCTAATTTTCTTCGCTTGTACTTAATCCTTTGAATTATTGAAAAGTCGACTGATAGTTTGCATAAATTATTTCGATAGGTTTCAGTTGATTAAAACTAGTCACAAGTTAATAAAATTTTATTATCAACTTTAAAGAAGGAGGTTCTGTATTTGCACGGTATGTACGTAAGTATATTTAGCCGTATTCTCAAAAACTGATCAGATTTAAATGGGGTTTTGCTATTTAAATGCTTAATTTTCAAGGACTGTTTTAGTGTATCATATATAAGGTTCTGATGCAGATCTTTGAAGATGGACAATGGAACTCTTCAATAACCTACAGCAAATGTCTTATGTAAAGTATAGCGATAGCGATGGAATCTAGGAATTTTGAAGATAACCGTCATTTTTTTTTTAATTTAAAGCAAAAATTACATTTGTAAATTTGACTCTAGTAATTGTGATAAAACAATTCTGTAACCTGGTAACAGTTACCTAGGTAACCTTACGAAAGCTGTTTCTGTCAAAAATAAAGTCACTGACAGTAAATTCTTTCAGTTAAATAAAAACTTATGTAAATCCTTATGAAAGTCTGAGAACAAAACTTACAAGTGTAATTGTCGGCTTACAGGAATTTAAGACTTACAATATATACAAAATAATTATAGTCTTTTTTTTAAAGAAAGTAACCAACTTCCAAAGCAAAATACATTATTTCTTTGACTTGGATTTGACAAAAATTCTATGCAACCAATCCGAAAACATGTATATCCTTGGAAATAAAGAAAAAAATTGAAAGTAGGTTAAGATAGCAGTGCAAAAAACACTACCAACCGCTTTTTGAAGTTGTTTGAAAATAAAAATAAAAACTACGCCTGAGATCTAAAATTATTATGTATTTTATTATCGTATAAGCCTCACCTAAATATTATAAAGTTACATAATTTTTTTCCGTCACCGATTTACGTTAGCAAAATAAGTTTTTAATATTCACGAAGTGTGTCAAGTTTATTTTCGTTTACATGAAAACGAATTACAACCGACTAGCGAGATGTTTAGTTAAATGGTTCATTTTAGGATATTATTGTTTCCTACATTAAGAGAAGGAGTAGAAATGATGGGTTAGAAATCTAGGATACCGAATAAATAATGGACAAAATTGAAAATTATGAAAAAACTAACGAGATACTCTTTGAGACGATTTCAACGAGCCCTAACACGATACTCTTGCTCTAATTTGGTGAGGAGTTGTGATTTCCGCTGCAGCATCAGGTCAAGGTGGTGATATACGTTATTTTAATATAGCAGTATAGCCCATTTTGAGTCGATTAGACCGCTAGAATTTACTTAGGTTCTTTCAACATGTAAAGAGCTAATAATCTTGAAACAGATCTTCATAAATTATAGCTAAGATCCATCTCGATTACATAAGCTTTAAAAAAAAAACGGAAAGAAACAGCTTGTAAATGTCCCACTGCTGGAAAAAGCCTCTTTTCCTATTCAGGAGAAAGTTTAGGGGCTTAGTCACGATGTTTTCCTTTACTGCTGAGCAGGAGATGAATTTAAACACAGATGTAACACTCGAAAACTCCACCAGGGTTTGAACCTGTAATTATCGGTTGAGACCCACATGTTCTAAACACTACATGTTGGCATCAAAATTGGTCCATTGGTAGCGAGCTACGATGCCACAGACACACATACTAATATACGTCGTCAAATTTATAACATCCCTCTGTTTGGATAATGTTTCAATTCCGAATTTATAACACGAATTCTACACAACAGAACTTACTACTATAATCCATAGCATAAAACGAAGCTCGAAAAAAAAAAGAAAACTTTATAAGCTCCTACAAAGTAATATAGCTAGCGCTTTTTAAAGCGGGAACAATGTTTACATACATAAAAATGTAGACGTATCAACTGCGTCACTCATTCAGCCCCTATTGCGGGCGGGGGGTTCCCCCTACCTTCTATCTCTGTCTCGCTCTACGAGCAGCCGTCTCGCTCTCCGCCTACGCTCATTGACTCCCACATACTCATTCAGTTATCGATGTGGTTGTCTTTTTATTGTTATACTTTTGTTGTGGCTGCAATATACTTTTAACTTTTAAAAAATGGTATGTAAGTTAATAATTAAATAAATAAATAAATAAACGCATCACACTCAACGGCCCCCATTAAGATCTTTTGACCTTGTGTCGGGGTACCGGAAACATACACAACACTAACACAAACACCCAGACCACGACAAACATCTGTATGGCCAATACAGACGTTTGCCGCGAGCGGGGATCGAACCCGCGACCATTAGCGCTTTAGTCAGTTGCAGTGACCACAGCGCCAACGTGTCTGTCAAATAATTTAATTGAATATAGCTTAAATACAATATATTCTAATCTAAACAAAAAATTCTATAAAAAAAAATAAAAAGATGACATTAAAAATAACTATAATTGGACGCTGATATGCAATACTGTGTCAAGCCGCAAGGACTTCATTTTGAGAAAATGGCGTCTAAAGATGTCAAACCCATCCTTAACAAATATGTTTGAAGAAGTATATATCCATCTTTTCTTTTCAATTTTGATAAAATGTATAATGAATCAAAAGCAGATTGATATATTTAATATATTATCTAATAAAAAGTTATTCAAATATTTAAGATTATTCTATAAATTGCAAAATATGGAACGCACTTGAAATTCGAAACATTGAATTAGGAACCTTTTTCCGTGCTTTTTTAGTTTATATGACTTGAAAGTTTTTTGAATTATGTTCAATAGGTGATGTAGTATAAAAATACATCAATATATCTGATTTTAACTCTTTGTGGCTTAACACATTATTGCTTATCAGCATCTAATTAGCCTTGGTAACTATCGTCGTCACAGTGAGACAAGGTGCTTAAAACTCTGGTGGCATTACCTCTTTGAATGGCCAGACTTATATGCTAGCCAAGGTAGTCGCCAGCCCTTCGGTCACCTGTAGTTTCGACGAGGCGGGAAGACAGCTCTTTGAAAAATGCTTCCTCTTCCCAGGATCCCATAGTTTAAAAAATTTATATGTATATTATTCAAGGAAGGTGTTTAATATATTTTACCTAATATCTACTATATTAGGATGTAATGGATGTCTGCGGAGAAAAAGGAACCCAATTACTAATAGCAAGTGGGCCGCGTTCGTTGCGATCGTTTATCGGATATATTTTTCTACGAAATAATTTTTTATATTACTGGCTGTTGCGAGACTTTCATTATTGAAATTACTTAGGTAGTTCGACGCTGATAAGCAATACTGTGTCAAGAGACACGGACTTCATTTCGAGAAAATGTCGTCTGAAGATTTCAACATAGTCTTAATAAATTTGTTTAAAGAACTATATATCCAACTTTTCTTTTTTATTTTAATAACTAATTAATTTAATCATAGTAGTATTGGTATAATAAAAAGTTTTAATTAATAATAAGTTTCTAAATATATGTGATTATTGCATATTGCAAAAGATAGAACACACTTTTGAAACATTAAATTAATAAACTTTTTTATATTCTTGCTTCATTTAGATAATTAAAAAAAAATTATTTATGTTAAATATTTTCACTTTTTATGGTTTGACATTATTGTTTATTAGCAACCAGTCATGATTTGCATATTAATGTATAGGTAAAATTAGATGTTTGAAATGATTACTTTGTTTAAATTTCTAATAATTTTATAAGTGAACCCTACATTTTAATGTAACAAAACACTCCGTAAATTGAATGTCCCAGAGTTCCCCTGTGGGTTGGAACACAATTATACAATTATAGATGTCTAAGAATTTATTTTATGCTGGTTTTCTTACGATATTTTCCTTCAAAGAACGAAAAACAGTCGTTCTTCGGAAAAGGAAATATGTCAACGAAATAAAAAGTTGAAAGATACTTAAAACTGTCCATTTTATTAAATTTTCTGTATTCTGTAAAAATTTAAGGTCTAAGGGAATAAAATAAAGACTTAATTTTTACACTTTCTTCTTGGATCAATTTTAACCTTCGCTAGTGAGGTCGCGAGAAAAAGTTACATAAAATAAATTAAAATTATTATGATTAAAATTAATCTTGTTCAAAAATAAACATAGCTTTATTTAATAAATAGAAACTTGAAAAATCCCCCGTTTAATAAATGTTACTTCTATCAAAGTCAAATTACTGACATAAATACGTCTATATTTTATTTTTTTAAAGACAAAGTGCCTGCTAAGGTCAGATCAAAGAGGTTTAATACCCAAAAGGGACATTTTTCTTCGTGAATTTATTCGTCAAACTAATATTTGTCAATCTTAGGCGAAAAATACATTTGTAAGTTTTACTCTCGAGAGCGATATAAAATAACCTAGTAAGGGATACGTCGTAAGTAGTTACGAAAGCCTTGAATGTCAAAAATAAGGCACTGTCAGTTATTTCTTTCAGATGTAAAGCAAAGAGAAATAATATGTAAATGTTTATGAAAGTGTGACAGAAAAACTTATAAGCCTTACGGTCACAAGAGTATTTTATAGAATGTCAAATTTTCTTCTACGATTTCATCACAGATAATAAAAACAATATGCAACTAAGCTATTTATTACACGAATACTATATTTATTAATATCACGTACATGATTGTTTTATCTACACTAATATTATAAAGCGGGATTAAAAACTACTGGGTCGATTTAAAAAATTCTTTCGCCATTAAAAAGCTACATTCACGCTCAGTAAAAAGGCTGTATTTAATGCAAATTATATATTAGCAAAAATAAGGGATCCTTAATAAATAACACAACAAAAAAACCATAAATGAAAGTTTAAAAGATTTCAACACTTTGTCCAACCGTGCGTAGCCGGGATGGGGCGCTAGTATAATGTAATTAGATAATAACAAACTCAAACTCCATAGAAGCTTTCATCTCGCCTAAAGGAATCAAAATTAAAAAAAAAATAAAAAAATTCGTCATGCATGACACGGTAAATAATATTTGTATTTAAAAATTATATCAATAACAATTTAGGCGTATTTGTATTTTACTGACGTGACAACACGTGTCGTGTCATGACGTGATGGCTTACGTTTATATTATCAAATCAAATCAATAGATACTTTATTCAAGGCTTTTAAAAGCACTTCTCATTCGTCGAAATAAACAAAAAGTACTTAAATTAAGGAAAGGTTACCACCGGTTCGATTCTACCAAGAAGAACCGGTAAGCAACTCGATAGGTACTCTTTAAAATTAAAAAAATATATGTGAATCAATACAGCGGCAGCTCTAGAAAACGTTAAACTGACGTATCGTGATGCCGCTATTTCAGCCCCCCGCAATCCGCTTGTCTGGCGCGAATCGCGATCGATTCATCATAAGTTATCACTACATGTCACAACACGTCAATGTAAACGTTATCATATAAAATTTTGGATATCGATTCTGTTTTGATGCGCCACGACACGACACGTCAGTCAAATATAAATCCGGCTGTATAGTATAAATCGTCGCTAGGAATGGCAATACTTATCCCGTTTCCATTTATATTCAGTATTAAAATATCAATATTGTTTTTGATAACACTGTTTCGTATTTAAATTGAAGAATTATTATAAAAATATTCAATTCCACTTCGCTTATGTGTACTACAGGAATTTGACACTTAACAAACTTTCAACCCTCTTTTAACCCTTAGGGGATAGATTTTCAAAAATCCTTTCTTACACTTATGCCATTTAAGAAACGTTTGTACAAAATTTCATGTTTCTAGACCAAGCGGTTTAGGCTCTGCATTCATCGATCTGTCAGTGAATATGTCAGCCAGTCAGTTTTGATTTTAATCTATATTGTGTGATAATCTTAAGACACAATTATTAATCCCATCATTGATTTTACATAACTGTACATTAATTATATGTTAATGGATTTCGGCACCAATAATGCCGACTACTTTGAACGACGTAGCCTAGAATACAGCTATGACAGTGGTACAACAAGTTAATTGACAATTTAAACTAGGAAACGGGTACAGATTTTTAAAGTATGAACGTAAAAATCTATCTTTATTAAATATTATCATTAAGATGCTTTTGTCAATCAAATATAAGATTATATTTACTTCCAAGTTGACATTAAAATGACGAACCAAAGATCATAAACAAGAACAATACACACATTAACATATAGAGCGAATAAAATAATCCAATTCATACATATAACGTTTTCAGCGACCTGACCTAACCAAGCGTAAAGCGGAAATGTCAAGGAAAAAAGTATCTTATTCCTTAGCGATAAAATCCATTATCATATGTAATGGTTCGATCTCAGTACCACGCATCTACGTTGTACGCAGCGGCGTCCTGAAGAAATGACGTCACACGACCCGCCCTCTGACGTCACGTAAATGCGTCATTAGTCGAAATGTAATTTGAATATTTGAATATGAAACAATTTCAGTGACAGTCTGAATAGCCTATGGATGCCTAGTGACAGAAGTCAAGATTCTATTACAATTTCCAGGTTTTTCGAATGGTCTAAGATAATAGTCTGTTTTTAACCGACTTCCAAGAGGAGGTTCTCTATTTGTTAAGGTCATTTTTTTATTTTTTTTTTGTAAGAACACCGATTACTCGAAAACATCTGGATCCTTTCAAATTGATCCAATAGAATTTTCAACAAAATTGGTTCAGTACTTTTAAGGTCAAAATAACTGGAATAAGTATGTCATTCGAATAAACGAAAATACGTATTTTGCTTTGAAGTTGATTTTCCTTTTGTTTTTTTGTAAAAAAGTCTCTAGAAAAAAAGTCTGTAGAAATTCTCATAGATATTTTCCACCACTTTGAGAGTGGAGGGTTATTTCGAACTACTGATTAAAATCTTTCTGCAGGATTCAAAGCTAATTCGGCTTGTGAATCTCCGCAGGGAATGGTGCCATTCGCACATAGTTTGTCTCAAAACGGGTGGTTAAGAAGCCCACCCCCTCTGGCACCTCACGAGCTCTTTTCTACTTGGGTTGCGGCCTTCGCGTCGATTATGCACAACACCAAGTACTTATTTAGTCGACTTCTACAATATGGGATCAGCCACTGTTGAATTCATGATAATGCGTGCAATGACCTACTTCCAAAACGTACACAACACAACATATTGTGTAAAGATCATTCATTATTTTCCAAGTATATCGATAGCGATTTCAGCTTTTAAATTGATACTATGTTAGAAATTTATCAAATTTTCAAATGAATTCTTTAAAACAACAAATAATAAAAGGAACTTTAAGACCGAAATATGTAATTTTCACTTGGATGGCATATTTATTCCAGATATATACATTTTTAAAACAACCTACTGAACTAATATAATTATATTGAAAAAATTAGGACCAATCCGAAAGTATACCCAAACCAAACAAAAGAAGAGATAACCAAATTTATCAAGCCCTTGTCAAGTAATTGGGGAAAATATATAAAAGATACCCCAAACGAACCGAGAACCTTCTGCTTTTTTACAAGTCGATGAAAGAAGAATTGGAGAATAATACCGAAAAAGATAAATTATTAATCGTCCATTCATATTTGATAATCCAGCACAATTTATCCAAGAGGAAACAATTTCCACTTATAACCCTGACAAATTGAAAAGTATCCATCCCGCAACCTAATCAGGTTGAAAGGCTGTACCGTCGAGCACAAAGCCTCAATACGAACAAATGAATTGTGGGAGTATCATTACGGCGTACATCTGCGCTCGCTGTATCGGTTATCGCTTTACTTCGCCCATTGCTTTTATTTTTAGATGCGGAATAATGAAAATGGTCATCTTTATCTTTAAAACAAAATGGCCTTTAAAAGTAAGCAGATGCTAGTTGAATAACGGTAATTTTTATATTGCAAAATAATTTTGGTGATGGCGTCTTCGAATTTAATGTTTATTTGAATAATTTAGGTTCTTTGGAATGAATTGCTTGTAAACTGAGTTGGTTTGTAGTGTTTTTTTGCCATTAATTTCATTTTTATAAAAAAAGACATCAATCAAAATTCTTTTATGACTCCACACATATATGTGTTCAATGAGTCTGCTAAGCAATTTATGCTCGTTACAATGAATGCTAAAGTGGAGATGGTGCAACACTAGGAGAACTCCTCAATAATAAACAGCCCTGGATCGGGAAAAGCAATTGTTTCTAAATAGTGATAAGCAGATGACATTAGGCTTTTGTAATTTAGGTGAATCACAAAATATCCCTCACTTATTGCCTTAATATACGAAACTTAAAAGTTTAAAATAAAAACTTAAAAAAATAAACCGACTTCGAAAAAAAATTAAGTAAACAAAAAAAGATTTTACTTGCCGCCGATTTTGAATGTTTTTTACTTGGCACCAACTTCAAAATGTTATAGACAATATTTATTTTTTGCTTTTTAGTTTACTTGTTTCGTTTTCGAAGTCGATTTGTTTTTGTTTTAAGTTTTTTAAAATTTTTTTAGGTAATTAGTCCTCTGGCTAATAAAAGCCATGGCGTTGAGATTTACAAGAATAAAACCAAACAAACTCACAGTGACTTTCATAATGATAGAACGAAAAGCAAACATTAAAAACGATAGACACGCTTAGTATAATAATTATCAGTTACATGCGAAGTAGATGATGGTGTGACGAACTACGTCAATATTTGTTTTGACATATCAAATGTCAATAATATCACTGGCCCATAACGCTAAGTGACGCTACCGTTGTTCACATAATTATGAGCTATTATGCGAGAAATGTTATATAATGACAATAATAATTATAACAGGCAAATAGACTTTTATTATAGCAGAGCCTAGCTGAAGCCTGCTGAGAACTCGTATACGGGTTGGATCCTCCGGGGTACCACACTCTCGCACAAAATCGGTACAAAGTAGCTAACATGCAGCGTGCAGTGAGCCTGAAGCCTTCCCCCCTTCCCTATTCCTTCCCTTACTTCCTGTTCTCTTTTATACCTTACTCTTTTTTAAGCTGACAACGCATTTGTGGAAATGTCTATGGTCCGCGGTGATCACTTAATTTAAAGTGTCCCGTCTGACTGGTTGGAGACTTTCGAACACCTAGGATCCACTTATTAAAAATTTAAAATCCCAAGTCCAACAGACTGCAAGACCAAAAGATACAGTTAGTGCCTTCTGCGTGCAACCGGAACGTTATTCGAGATACCATCTAAGAAACCGTTGGCGGTAGTTGTAAATAATATTTTCTAAGACCTCAAATAGACAAATGTCACCTTAGTCTACCCGTGACCACGAACGCTGCAAAGTGCTCGAAACGTCGGGATAATAAAAATAATTAATATACGCGATTTAAATCCGTTAAAAATAGTTTTATTTCAATGAATAATAATCGCGAAAATCTAAGACAACGATAAGTGTCCCGTCTGTTCGTTTGCCAGATATTTTTTTATAAAAAATTAAGATGCCGATGGTATCTTTCGGGTACGAAACTTAAAACAGCCTTACAAAATCGATGTCTACAGACAAAACGTATGATGAGGTGGACATTTTACTCGTCCGTTTTGTCAATAAAAAGTTTAGCGCGGTTTAACCGTGGGCGGGCGGCGACAGTAAATAGCCTGTCAGAGCGGTCGTTAACAGTTTTCACGCTATTCCTGGTATTTTATCATGAAAATACGCTAGGTAATTTTATAAAGTTCTATATATGCTTCATTCTATTAACGTAAAGTGTATTCATTCAACATATCATTCATTAAATTTTAGGTACGATGAATCATTAATCCATTCATTTAATTGATCAATTACCGCAACTTTCAATAGATTTCGGTTTGTCTTTAAAGAAAGTATAGTAACGGTCTGTAAATGTCCCATTGCAGGGCAAAGCCCTCTCCCATTAGATAGAAGGTTTATTGATTGAAGGTTTATGTACATGTGTCAGAATTTTTCCCGGCACATGCAGAGCATGAGACGAATTTAAACACAAATTTAGCACTTGAACACTTAGTGGTGCTAGCAGGGGTTTAAGCTCGCGATCGTCGGTTAAGATCGAAGTGTTCTAATCACTAGGCCATTTTAAAGAAAGTATATTAATCAAATATTTCACTCCTTCACTGCTGGTTTTTTTTTTTATATATAATAGGGGGGCAAACGAGCAGATAGTACCACCTGATGTTAAGTGGTCACTATCGCCCATGGACATCTGCAACACCAGGGATGTTGCGGGTGCGTTACAGGCCTTTTTAATAAATTTTTAATGTCCTTTATTATTTTAATCATTTACTAAAAATAAAAACATGGCTGGCAAACGACCAGGCGGCACACTCTATCTTAAGTGATAACCTCCGCCTATGGACATTTGCAGTTTCAGAGGAGCCTCGAATGCGTTGCCGTTGTAAAAAGACATAAGGGATGAAACGGAATAGTAATTAGGAAGTAAAAAAAACTGTAGTTAATAAGCTCTACCTCAAAACTCTATATTGTACAATAAAAATTGATTTAGTTTAGCCATACAAGCTTAGCATGTATAATATTGTATTCCATCTAGGATTAAAATTTAACTATTCGTTGAGGAAGCCAGCCGTTTTATTTCCGAAAATACTATAGTTTTCATTTTCACAACTAAATCCAAAAGCTAAAATGCTACATTTCCCACGTTTTGGTTAAATTGTGGTTATGAGTGATTTAATGAGTTTGTTAGTATTTTGCACTCTTCATAATCTATATTTCATAGTAGCTCTTGCCTACAGTTTTTCTCGCTTTAATTATAATTTTAATTATTTAAAATTTCTTGGATATTGATATATCGATTGATCGTGTAATTTTTTTTACGATTCTTGAATAATACTTTTCACAATAATAGATAGACACGTTGGCACAGTGGTCACTGCATCTGACTAAAGCGCTATCGGTCGCAGGTTCGATCCCTGCTTATAGCCAACATCTGTATTGGCCATATAGATGTTTGACGTATATCTTAAATTATACATATTTATATCTTAAATGTATTTTATTTATTTTCTAAGAGGAAATAAAACGGAAGATAAAAGGAACACGTTTCACTAAATCTAAAACATTTCGTAAACCACTACTCAAGAATGACTTCTTCAAATAAGGAAACCTTACTATTTACATTGCAGGATATTGTACTTTAGTGATGTTAATTAAAAAAATAATAAATGTCGATAAAACCATTAAATTTTTAAGCATTTGAAAAGAAATATTTATAACACGTATTGTTTAAAAAACTATTATTTCTATATGAACTTGATTATTAACTATTACAAATAAATTAGACCATTTCGTTTAATAACACTAAAATTAAATGTACTTAAAAATCCACAATATATCTATGCCATAATAAAAATAATCATATGCGTTGTTTCGCAAACATTATTTGAGCGAACAGCCTATATATATCCCACTACTGGGAAACCTGTACGGCCATTAGATTATTATTCGAGTATTTTATCCACGAGTCCTTGGCTCATCTCAGCGACTCGGGTTGGGTATCCAACTTTCCTCGGTGAGATGTATTAGAAGAAAAATATTATAATATGATATTGTACTGTAATAGAGCTTAGCTCTACCCCACTGCCCACTGTCTACTTCTCGTATATGACCGCGCTTGGGCACCGTCGTCAGGACGTACCACACGCTCGCAGAAAATCGGCGCGAAGTAGCTAATATGCGTTTTGTGCTGTGAGTGAAAAGGTCTGAAGCCTAATCTCTTTCCCTATTCCTTTTCTTACTTCATATTCCTTTCATACCTTCTTTTTAATCTGGTAACGCATTTGTGCCTCCGCTGGTGCTATAAATGTCCATTCTCGTTCATCCACGTTTTTTGTATAACTCTTTCCAAGAGACCAAATCTTTGAAAATAAGTTTGAATTTTATAGAAAAATAATGATTATTTAAATGTTTAATAAAGCTGTAATAACTAACAAAATGTTACGATTTTGTTATTAAAATTATACTAGCATTTTTTTATTAATACACAACAACATCAAGTCTTCAAGCCAGGTAAAAGTATCGATAAAACGCGACAACTTTTATCGACACAGCGCGTCCCTAGCGCCGCGGTGGTGTGAGGTTCTATTTCGGGAACTCGTTTAAGCAACCCCAGTGTCTATTCAGCCGTAAAGTCCGTTGTTACTGAAACGAACTAAAAATGTTTATTTCGAAAACCAAAGGTATTGTTTCAACGTCTTAACATTCTGCCGGATAAGTCTTTTGTAAATTATTTTGTGTTGTAAATATTGTAAAGGATTTGTTTTTATTATTTTTAAATAATTTTATAAGTAAAATAGGTAGTGATAATTTTTGAAATTTGGGTCATAGAATATAGGTTATCTATTTTAGGAACACTAAACATATCTAGAACTGAATAGATTGTTGGAGACGATTCGAACACATTACCAAAATCATGTGAAAACATTAATTTATATTTTTGTTTTAAACGATACAACCATAGCTATTACTTTTTTATTTTTAAATATTTACTTAACATATTTTTATTAGTAAACCAATTTATTTTCTAATACTTAATCTAATAGCAAAAAATAAATATACACGTTGAATATTAAAGTAAAAAAAAAAAGAAAAAGTTACACTAACACGTCTAATTAATTAGTAGCTAGATATTTAATACTAAAGAAAAAACTAAATAACAAAAAAAACCTGTTACCGAGAAAATCAACACCACTAAAGTGGAAAGAACTAAAATTTCCGTATTCAAAAGCGTTGTCGATAACACAAGCGTCGTAGCACATCACTAGTAACTGCATACACCCTTACAGCGGTATGAGGTACTATTTCTGTCCGCGCGTGGGCGCAACTCCCCCCCCCCCTCTCATTGACGAGAATTTTAATATGCTTTGCGCTTGAATGGTTCAAGGGATGAAAATCGATGAAGTTTTCAATTTATGCGTAAGAAAATCCTTTCAGCTTGTTAAGTAGATTTATTTATAAACTTTTGTATAGTTTAATAATGAATAAATAAAGAAATATATAATCTATACATAAAAGCGAAAGGTAACTCACAC
This sequence comes from Hypolimnas misippus, assembly GCA_037950945.1. NCBI lineage: Eukaryota > Metazoa > Arthropoda > Insecta > Lepidoptera > Nymphalidae > Hypolimnas > Hypolimnas misippus. The sequence continues at coordinate 13,808,468 of JBBEEQ010000023.1, forward strand.
ACTCATCAGAATCTACATCACCTACAATCTTAAAATTTGGTAGGCAGGTTCCTTATAGGTAGACATTCGTTAAGAACATATTTTACGAAACTCTACTCCCAAGGGGGTAAAACCGGAGTTGGAAGTTTGTATGAAAATGCTATGTTAAGCGCGAATAACTACGAGTATGTATATATAATTATGTATACAAATATATCACAGAAATATATATGTTAACAAAAAGTGTTTTTTAACCGTTTAGAAGACTCTTGGCAATTGTAGGCATGATGTATTTGTATTCCTAAGACGAGGATTAATCTTGTAAGTTTTATTCTCGTAAATGATATTAATCAACTCTGTAATATGGGAACATTTACTTTATGAAAATCTGAGAGCAAAACTTATAAGTGTAATTCTCACCTTAGGAGGTTTTTATTTTATTTATTTACAAAAAATAATTATTATATAACTAAGACTTTTTAATAGTAGTATTTTCGCCATTGTATTTTGTATAGTGTCTTTAGTTTGAATGTTAAATACTTAATAAGTTTAGTTTACAAAAAGAAGGATGTACGCAATTCATAATATTATTTTTAACGTCACCTCGTCATTAACTCCATCAATTATTAACAAAGATACACACGTCAAAAATATAACTCTTTTCGGGAGGGATTAAAAATGGATTGATTTTAAGCTTAAACGTAACATTGGTAAAAATAGGTTATCTGTGAACAAAACGGTGCGTGGGATCACAAACCTATTTACGCCTACAATAACTTGCCGAAAGTAGAAAAATGTAGCGGATATTTTCATTGTATTCCTTTCATTATTAGATTTTTATCGCCAGATAATTCAGTTTTTATTGATGGTTATTTCCTTGTTTTTCTTTACATTATTTGTGGTTTTTATTTAATGCTAACATTTGAAGTAAATATGTATACAATATATGGCTATGACTATTAATATATAAATGTGTTTGAAATATTTAATTTAAACATCATCCTTTTGACGAACTTATTGAAATAGTTTTTTTTTATAAGTTATGCACTATGCAGGAAGGTGCGGGTTCAAATACCGCTGTGTTGTTTTCGATTTGATGTTTAAAATTTAATATTATATTAACAAGAATTTTTTTTTCGTAGAAAACTGTAACCGACTTCAAAAAGAACTGTAGTTGTACCTAAAAGTTGTGAAAAAATCGTAGAAATCGCGTGTCATTTGCTGTTAGTTACTGAAAAGTTCCTCTGTTTCTTTCTGAATATATTCACCAGATTCTATGGTATTACATACTGAAACATTTCTTGAAAGAATGCATTTAAACAACACTAACCCCATCCAAATCAGATAAGTATTTTTTGGAAAAATCACGAACATACTAACATACGTACAGAACCTACTTTTTAATTGGTTCAAAGAAACACTTCGATAAAAAGGCTGAAGAAGACCACCGACCAAACACGAACATTGACAAGATCCATTCTAAAGAAACAACTCGAACCGAACAGAGTATTCGTTAGAGAAAATTGTTTGGTAAACTAAATAAAGGAGGAAGTGCAAGCACTTAGGAACAAACGCTATTTTTTATCGCACAGCGGAGAGGCAACGGTTTCCCAGATAAGTCCGGTTAAATCAAGTTGATTTGCGGATGTCGTACCGGGGAAATGGATTAATTCAATTCTCTCTGATATTTCCTTGGTTGAATGTTATTTTATTATTAAGGTTTTAACTCTTAAATGTATGGTGTAAAAAACAGAGACTTACTGCCTTACTACAAAAGATTTAAACAGACGTTCAACGCGTGTTTAAAAAAATCTGTACTACAAATCCGCATCTAAGCACAGTTTGGAGTTAAACATGCTTTAGATATAGATGCAATTGGATCTCTATGATCTTAAAAACTTAAAACTAATGTTTAATCAAGTCATTTTTAGAGACGATATTTCTCCGTTCTTCTCTGAAATGGACGCTGATAAGCAATACTGTGTCAACCCACACAGACTTCATTTTGAGAAAATGACGTCTAAAGATGTCAAACCTATTCTTAATAAATTGGTTTGATGACGTATATATCCGTCTTTTTTTTATTTTGATAAAAAGTATAATGAATTAAAAGCAGATTGATATATTTAATATGATATCTAAAGATAGGTTTTCAAATATTTGAGATTATTGTATAATTTGCAAAATATTGAACTCACTTGAAATTCGATACATTAAATTAAGAAACTTTTTTCCCTACTTATATAGCTTAGATGACTTGATTTTTTTTAAATAATGTTAAATAGGTGATCCTGTATCGAAGTAACATCAACATCTCCGAATTTGACTTTTTGTGGGTTGACATATTATTGCTTATCAGGCTCCAAATGTAAACAAATTGAAACCCACGTGGCTATACAAAATCCAAATTAAGTAAACTACGAACATCAATTATAGAAACTTCACCGTTTGTGATATTAATAGTGTCACCAATTAATCGAGTATTTAGAGGTAAATGAGTCAATCAAACTTACTAGACTCTGGATTGACCTCACGGCTGTAATTAAGCCGCTTTATAGTTTAAAATTAAGTTAGGATAGATTTATCCATACTAATATTATAAAGCTGAAGTGTTTGCTTCTTTGTTTGAACGTGTTAATCTCAGGAGCTACTGGTTCGAATTGAAAAATTCTTTTTATGTTACATACTCTATTTATTGGGGAAGACTATAGGCTATATTACATCACGCTACGACTAATGGGAGAGAAGCAGTAACCTTACGCGTGTAAAGCCGCAAGGGACAGCTAGCCTGAAATATAATTGACTGGTCACGTAATTATATAATTTTTCGCCGAGAGAATAGAAACAAATTGCAATTTAATGGAAAAATTCTGATTTCCATTCCAATACTATACGAGGATCTATTATTTGTACGTAATTTTTATATGATTTTAATAAAAACGGATTTAAAAAATATACATATACATTACAGAAAATCTATATACCAAATATTATGTTACTATTGAATTCATTCAAATCTTTTTCTTTATAATTCGTAAGTTTACCATAGTTGGATGTTGATAAACAATAATCTGAACCCACAAAAATTCGGAGATATTGGTGTATTTTGATATTGCATTACCTACTTAACAATATTAAAAAAAAATTAAGCCATATAAACAAATTAAGTACGGAAAAAAGTTTTTTAATTTTATGTTTCGAATTTCAAGTGCATTTCATATTTAGCAATTTATACAATAAACTCAAATATTTGTAAAACTTTTTATAAGACAACACACTAAATATATCAATCTGCTTTAATTATGACTGTTATTAAAATAAAAAAGAAAAGATGGATATATACTTCTTCAAAAAAATTGTTCAGAATAGATTTGACATCTTTGGACGCCATTTTTTCAAAATTAAGCACATGTGGCTTGACACAGTATTGCTTATCAGCGCCCAGTTGTAATGATTTAATGTCATACTTAAAAAAATTATATTATCATGCTATAAATAAAATTATTAATTCGCATATATTTTTAATAACGACTATAAACAAGTCCATAATACCGCAGGTATTATTTTTCAACTTTCATCCATTCAAAGCTATGTAAATATATTTAAATTATACTTTCAAAGTTTCTCGGGTTTCGCTTGAAGTCACATAAATTACTTAGAAGTTGGTAACTCTGTTTATTTTTATTTTTAGAATTATAATGTAATAATTTAATAGACAATTTTTTGTAGGTTATTTAACTATTTTCTTTGGGTGGTTGATGAAATTGTTTTCGTGAGATATTTAATAAAACCAAGCTTTATACGGCGTAGTTTTAATTGAATTCATTTAATAGAATTCTGTTCGAGGAATTTTTAGGAGTTTTAGTGAACCTTCTTGAGTCATTAGCCAAACAGGATATTTTTTCTCAGTAATGCGTAATTTTCGTAAACACTCACAATGTATTAAACAACATTTATGTATAACTAGATGGTGCTCGCGATTTTGTCTGCTCAAGATTATTGACCCCTATTTATTATTATTATTTTCCTCCCATTTCAACCCCTTACATCGTTTTTTTCGCATTAAAAAGTATCTCTTAGTTCTCATCTAAACTATGTCTGTACTAAATTGTATTTAAATCGGTTCAGTAGTCTTGACATGATTGCGTAACAAACAGACAAAGTTACTTTCGCATTTATAATATAAGTAAGGTATATATAATTTTTGTATTTATATGTGGGTACACTCGAAACCCATTTCCAAATAATATTAAAACTGGGTGGAAGAAGGCGCAGAAGAAACTGCAAGAACTAAGAGTCTCAAATATTGAACGCGTGTTCATTTTAGGCCGTACGTGTTCACTAAGACGAGATTTCGCAAAATTCGACTCCTAACGGGGTAAAATGGGGGTTGGAAGTTTGTATTAAAGTCCTATGCTAAGCGCGAGCGAAACCGCGAGGGGCCGCTTTTTTTATAAATGTATAAGGCTTATTATCATTATATTTTTTTTTTTCAGAATTGTTTTCGTAACAACCTTTATATTAAAGCCTTGTGTGTACTAAATTTTCAGTAGCTTTTGCATAAAGTGTGATTTTTTACACAAATTCATCTATATAACAGTCGTATGATGTCAATCAGACGACTGTCAGTCGTATTAAAATTCAATTAACATCGCATACAGAGTTTAATTCACATAGACAGTTTGCTCAATAATAAAACAGTTAAACACATATTTCGTAATGCATCATTTGCACAATATTTCTAGTATTGCGCAAGCAAGTAAAGAGTTTTATATATGTACAAATCATTTTACAGGTTTAGATACACTGTATCTTGTAGTATAACCATCAATTTTTGTTTATTAGGACAGGTTTGGCTTAAGAATTTTTGAAGAGTAATTTTAAGTTAGAAAATGTCATCGACAGCGATACAAAGCGACGGGTTGTTATACCTTTGTATAGTTTTAAGCCAGAGGGTTAATTATAATGAACGATTGCGATCAAAATACATTTTTACAGTTAAATCGCAAATTTTAAACAGACTGGACGCGGCGAGACCATTTCAATATGGATAAAGGCACGGATATCATATAACTATAGTTACGATATATGCTCATGAGTTTTAACTCACGACGACCATTTCGGACAACGCTACACACGATGCCTACGATACTAAGCAACGCAAAAAGGGAAAGAAGTCAATTAACGAGCTTGTCATAGTTGGAAATAAGTACAGATTTTTAACGTCAAATAGAATGAACACAACATATCTATAATGTAATACGATTGAATAGAAGTTAAATTACGAGGTAGCGTATAGGCTACATAAAAAAAACTATAAAGTAGTTAAACAGGAATCCAATATTAAAATTCAAAACTTCGTAATTTTATAACATATATTTACACTTTCTTATTCTAATTAAAACGTAAAAGAAATCGCGGGAGCAAATTCACATTTAATATAACTGTTAAATCCATAATCTTCATAGTTATTAATTTGTTTTATAAAACAAGAAATAAATCAATATGAAATATATCAAATGAAAGATCCATTCGCTTCCTATTCGATTTTTATTTTTTCTAGCATTCGAGGTATTACTATTCTTAGAATAAATTATTTTTATGTGAACGCAGTTTTATTGTTTGCATTTTTTATTAAAAAAAAGCAAATTTGTATTGTTTATGATTGTCTTTAAGAATCGTCGATTACAATAATCGTAGTTCCGATTGATTAGTATGTCAGATTGATTTATTACAGAGCTATTTTCAATCGACGTCCTACACAATAAATAATGTTACTGGAATAAATAGATTGTATCGTTTGATAAAGAGGTATCATGACATTAAAGTTTTTAGAATTAAATTTGTCGGCTGTTTTTTTGCATACGAAATTTTAAAATCCCATTTCACGTTTTTATGAATTTTCAAATATTTGATTCTCAATTCTCGATTGATTATCGTGTAGTGTATAAGTGTGCGTAAGTTTGATCAAGGCTTTTAGAGTTTAATCTATTGATATATTGTTAGAAGATTTATACCAACAAGGCAGTCTGTTATGACTTGTGACAAAGTAAAAATTAAAAAAAAAAAAGCGCACCCTCCGACTTTTTTGTGCGCGGGTGCGATGGACATGTATTAGGGATATTAGAATTATTATTCTCGTTGCTTAGTTATTTTTTTTTTTTTGTAAATTTGTGTTTTTATTTATTGATATACTTCTTATAAATTTTTTACTAAAAAGGTTAACCTTCTGGGAAGCTTCTAGTTATTAAGAATATTATATAGGTTGGGAGGCGCACTTACATACCACAATTAAATTGTGCCTAAAAGTTTTACTTAAGAAAAAATAACTCTTTTGGCCAGTAATAATATCACTACAAAATTAGACTGTCCGAATTTTTCCCAAAGTTTGGTCCCAGTAATTATCACCTGAGATGAATTATTAGTCAATGATGGACGGAATGCGCCGCGCCTCTATCATCGGCCTTCACGTTTTATAACATATTTAATGTTGTTTGTTCTTTTAAATCTAGATACATAAATTTCGTTAAACGTCATTTTTCTAACAAGTAATGTTGTCTTAAACTTTTTTGTAAAATTATTTGTATCATATCATCTAATTATATTTTCTATTTATTCCTTTATTTTGTAAACTTTTTAATTACAATAAAACCTTGTTTTGTTTAAAAAAATGAATACAAAAGACCAGACGGGAGAGTCGGTTAAGTGATCACCGCCACTCATGGACTCTTACAGCACCGGCTTAGTTTGAAATTAGATCTATTTCACTCCATGCCTTATTATTTATAAGGCATGAAGCGAAATTGAAAATAAGCACGAAGCCTCCGACTATAAAATTATAATTTTTTTTCTGTAAAATCTATTAATTGTGCCATACATTATTTTGTTATATTTATTTATTTTTCCTTCTCTGTATTAGTGTTGTTTTGGTGTACAATAAAGTGAATTATTATAATTAATTATTAACGTCTATTAATTATATGATAAACTAGCTGCTCCTCGCGGTTTTACTCACGTCTGTGGTTACAGCTTCGCTCCTATAAATCGTGATGTAATATAGCCTATAACCTTCCTCAATTCACGGGCCAACCAAGTTTGTAGTTTAAGACCTATTAAATCCTAAGAAACAAACAATAAAATTATTCTTACTTTTAATATTAATATAGATAAATCAAAACGGAAGTTGACATTCTAATTGTATGTATGAAGAGAGATCTTTCATGACATGTCACTTAAATATATAATGGTCAACGAAATAGCTTGACCTAATTACAATTCCAGATGGGTCTGGTCGCGTCATGACCCATACTGAGGTATGTAGGTAATGGATATTTCATTTCTAACCACTTCATACCTATTTATATTACTTACATTTTTTTGTAAGTCTATTAAAAATCATTGGCACGCACCGTTAAAATTAAAATCGCACGACGCCATTTCTTTTTTTCATTTTTCATTACTACCCACTTGACACGTTCGCGACTGGACATCAACGCAAATGTCACACCGCTTTGTTTCCAAACCCGGATACAAACAATGAACAAAATTAGAGAAAATTCAACCCAATTGTTACAACTTAAAGTTCGTTTCAGAATAACATCATAATGGCAGTAACGACGTTTCGAATTTCAAGCGTAAGGACATCAATGAATGTCAAGGGTAAAATCCTACACTATAGTAATTTATTTGTCGCTTTTTGTCTGTCTGTTTACATATAAACTGCGTATCGATTGAAGCTATTTGATCAATAGAAATATAATAGAAGAAGAACTTTATTATAGAAGCCGAGATGGCCTAATAGAATTCGTCAATCTCAGCCGATGATCGCGGGTTCAAACTCCTGCTAGCATCGCTGTATGTATGTTCAAGTGCTAAATATTTAAATTCATCTCGAGATTGGCGGTGAAGGAAAACATCGTGAGGAACCTTGCATGTGCCGGGAGAAAAAACTCCAAAACGTTCTCCTTAGTAGGAGAGGAGGCCTCTGCCCAGCCGTGGGACATTTACAGCCTATTACTGTACTTTACTTTTTTACTTTTATGGAAGTATAGATTTGATTTAGGAAATAGAGCCTAACTTTAGCTCACTGACTACAGCTTGGATACTGACTCGACTGAGATAGTACCACACTCTCACAGAAGATGCGGCGTGAAGTAGCTAATATATTTGCGTTTCGTGCGGTATCTGGGAGAACCGGAAACCTAACCTAACATTTATTTTTCTTACTTCTTATTTCCTTATTCCTTTTTTTATTTTAAGGTGGCAACAAAATTGTGGTTTCTCTGGTGCTGCAAATATCCAACGATAATCATCAGGTGTCCAGTCTGCTTAATTATCAGCTACTTTAAAAAAATATATAATAATACTTTAAAAAAATGGAAGTTAGGATTTTGATTTTTGTTAGTTTGAACACCTTTTTACCTGACTGACTCAGAAGGAAGGTAATGTTTTTAGTGCGTATGTAAGAATGTCAGCTTCATTGTGATTTCCTGTAGTCTGACTCTTAATCGATTTTAAAGTCAATAGTTCCATTAGATTCGTAATGGATTGTGACTATGTGACGTCAGCAAAAATTAAACATGGCGGACGTACAATGTCAAAACTGCCGAAACATTGTCGAAGCAAATCGAATGTACTTTTACGAATTCCTTTTGCATTGAATTGCACTGTTTCTTTCGTGCAGTATTAATTTATACTTTTTTATTGAATATCAATATACGGCGATATGTAGGTTATGCCGCTTATTACCGAGGTGTTTACCAGCCCATGTATGTGGTTTGGTACCTTTGTAGCACTATTTAGACCAAACACGTGGGCTGATTTTGATAAATAACGCGTCCTTTGATTCGTCATGATCGCGTGAATGTCATAAAAAATTAGAAAAATCAACACTGTTATTTTTGGGTACCATAATGTGAAAAAGGAAAAAATTACAATCGATGAACTATGTCAAGTGGGGTAAAATAGAATCAATTTAGGTTTCTCATATCGTTTTTCAACCAGAATTACCGTTTAGAATCTGTAACGATTTAAAGTTGGCTGGTAACGATTTTTACTTATAGGCTTTTAGACAGAATTGATATTTATACGGTACTGCTGGTTGTAAATTGTGTTATTACGCAGTCGAGTTTTTTTTTTTTATTATTATGCATTTAATACGACAAAAACAATCTGCTCTGTGAACTTAGTTTGTCCCGCGTAACGCCGGGTTGGGTCGTTGGTTATTAAATAAAATATTTATTTTATAGACGATAATCAAGTGTTATTATGAGTAATGTCATAATTCACTGTGACAAGCCGTGTGAGCATCGCCCGTGATTTATTCGAACTGTCAGCTAATGATACTTAATCTATAAATATAATAAAACTATATGTCATCTGTAAATTGAATATTTTGAATGATTGATTTTAGGTTCTAAATTAAATCAAATCAAAGTATACTTTATACGAAAAAAAAAGATAATTACATTATTCGAGAAGCTACCACCGGTTTGGAAAGTAGATTCTACCGAAATGTACCTGTATATAAAAATATTTAGCGATAGGTTAACGCTGTGGTCTATGCAAGGTCTTAAGCGCTACGGTCGCGGATTAGTTTCCCGCTCAAGACAATCATCTGAATAGGCTATATGGATATAACACACGATTATGTTATATTAATAGGGGCTGTAGTGTGTTTTTTATTCATTATATAAAAAACTACCCCTTGCGGTTTTTATGAGTTTTAGTGTGATGTAATATAGCCTATGTGTGTAGTGTGATGTAACCTTCCTCAATAGTCGGATTTTTAACGAATTTTTCAAATCAGATCAGTAGTTTCAGAGATTACCTCTTACAAACATACAAACTTACAAACAAATTTTTCCTCTTTGCAATATTAGTGTAGATAGTATATATTGACGTTTCGCGATTTCATTTACGTAAAATTTCAGTACTGTTTAGTATGAGATTACTTGTCGCTCATTCCTCTTAGTCTTAGTCTTTGGCTCCAGTAAATAATTTAGTCGATATTTTTTGCCTTATAATTTTCCTTAATACATAATTAGGCTATTTAAGGAATATTCTATATATTTTATTCTATTATTTTTCAAAAGTGATTTTTGACGGAAAAAAAAATTTTATATGCCATTTTTAAAAACATTTCTCGCTCTAAGGCAATAATTACGCTAATAAGTTTTCCACTTAGACTTTCATAAAGATTTATATAGGGTGTTTGTCATAGCAATACTGAAAGAATTTATTGTCAGCGCCATACAATATTAAAGCAACATGAGCCAACCACAAAGTCATGTTAAATTTCAACGTAGATTAAATTTTACATAACATTCATATTGCTCTATTTCTCCCACATGATACTCGAAAATTGCTACACGATATTAGATACACCATTAGCCTCTCCTTATATAGCTTAGATTAAACTTAACAGCAGTAAAGTGAATGCATTATTATATATGCGCGTGCGCATGTGATCTTTCTAAATTAATCGCCACACCTTAAATGCGAAATGTCACCGAATGATTTTGCCTCTGTTCATACTTATTTAGGACGTGAATGTGATTTAACATACTATTGAATATACTTAAATGTCACAGTTAAAAATCTAAAGTTAATATTGCTTTTAACTGACATAAGTCTAAAGTAATGACCGCTGGTTTTGTGTAAAAGTATTTTTATTATAAATAACGAATATGTTAGGCAACACACCAGCAAATAGGTGAGTTGTGTTTGCAAAAGTACTATTGACTGGTTATGGGTCTTTACTGTAACCAGGAGTGGATCCACGCCTCAAAAAAGGTTGCAGGCACAGACACCGTAAAATCGGCCAGGTGCAAGTCATGAATTCGCTAATTTTAATCAGCCAACACGTAAATAGGCATTTATATCTATTAAAAATTCCACGTGTATGTTACAATATATTCAGGATTGAGGTGAAACTATCATTATATTATTGCCAAGACTTGGTCTGAATCACACACGATTTTTTTTTATTATTTTACTTAGGCATGTGTGTTACGTCACAAGTCCATTGGGGTTGTGGGCATGCCCATCGTGTTCAGAATGGTGGATCCGCCCTTGACTATAACATACATGAACGCTGATAAGCAATACTGTGTTAAGCCACACGGACTTTTCGAGAAAATGGCGTCTAAAGATGTCAAACCTATTCTTAATAAATTGTTTGACTTTATGTGGGTTGACACATTATAGCTTATCAGCGTCCATATATTAATTATTCTTCTATCTATTACCGGATAGACGCACGCGCCACCGAATGGGATTTTATTGTATTATGCCTTTAACAAGTTCATTTTGAAGTAACAGATGTGATTTAAATGAGATATACCTACATGAGATAAAATATATTTATGATTTTATGTTAATTCATCGGTTATTCCAAGTAGGTTTAAAAATAGACATTTATAATAGCCCCGCCTTGTTTAATTGTATTTTATTAGTATATTTTGCGCTATATTAGTATCAGTTTATATTATTTTAAATAAAAATCTATATGAGTTAATTAGGTTGTATATTTTTTTTAAAACGATATGGAATTATAATTATACAAATATTTATTCATCCGTTCGCTATATATATATATATATATATATATATGCGAACGGATGAGAATGAGAATGGTGTTTATATATATATATATATATATATATATATATATATATATATATATATATATAAACACCATTCTCATCGACGATAATCACGACGATATTCGAGGGTTAAATGCACAACATATATAAGACTAATCGTGATACTAAAGACAACTATATCATTGTCAAAACCTGCATCAAAATCTGTCCATCCACATCGAAGCAACTTTGTCAATACAAACGTTTTCTTTTGAATTGAAGGTTGGTAAACTGTTCGTTGAAATCTTTTCTATAACTAAACTCATTACCCATTACGGTACAATCGGTTAAAAAATTGGAGCCCTTTCAATTCCGCCATGGCCGCCGGCTCACACGCACCTTATCAGCGACGTTGTATATTATCAAGACCGGTTCAGTATATGGTCCAAGCCAACAGATTAGCAGCATATAGGTAAATTACATATTGACCATTAAACTTTATGTATTTTAAAAGATTATTAAAACATAAAAACTGAATTATTTTCTTGTTCATAATATTTGTACATGCGTTATAATATAATAAATACATTGACATGAGCAATATATAATCTGAATCTCGGAAACGACTTTAATGAATGAAATTTTTTACGCAGGGGATTTCGCGCCAAATCGATCTAGGTTTTATTTTTAGGAATAGTCGTTTAACTGTGTTTTCATGCAATGAAAAACTGTCACTAATTTTAATTACCAAATCAAGTACCGAGCCTAGCTCACCATAATTTATTAAAGTTCCAAGAAAAGATAATATTATAAGAAAACTTTCGTGAATTTTAGCCAATCAAACACATATGTGATATATGTATATACACATGCGCAGGTTCGAATTCTGCTACATCGCAAAAATATAAATTACTTTTGATTTCATTTAACTTCAGAGCCATTTCTCAAGGCGTGAATTAGCGTGAAATAATAGACTTGATAATTTAAAATGTTAACAAAATAATTTCAGTAGATTAATTTAGCCAAGACGGTTCATTTGATAAAAATTGTTGACTTCACTTAACTAATTAAAAGTTTGAAATAAATCCATTCAATCGTCTCGAGGTTTTCAGTATTGTGTTTTATTATTCAAATTATAATGTGCTTCATTTACGTTTTCATTTCGTACTCTAAAATTAAACTTTACTGAGTCAACCTGTAAGTTAGAAGATCAAACTGAAAATTTTCGATAACAGAGTTTTGGATAGGTTTTTAACTAATTTCACATACATTGACTTTTTATGAGAATTTCGTTAGAGGCTCTCGCTGCGGGGAAGGCAAGACAAGACAAGATTCACACTTTGTTCGGTTAAAACGAGCTCTGCCAGCCACGAGCGGAGAGCGTCGCATGATATGGACAGCGGGTGAATATGCAAGCGATCCCCGTGCTGAGGATGGCCATCGCAGGGTCTTTAGTGGGTATAAATCTCCACATAGCTGGATCTCCCTCTTTCAAAAATATGATATCTTTTGAATATTTCTTCTGCGTAAACTAAAATGAAACGCTCGCTATTCAATGTATGGAAGAATAACATTAAAAAATCGAAAACATCGAAAACTATCAAAATTAACTCTAAGGATACAGGTGTTTAATTTCCCGCTTTTCTTATTAAAAAAAAACCTCTTGACAGTGATCTTGATAGTCATGTAAGGATTTTATGTTAAAGAATATAAAATAACTAATTTCGTATTCACCATAATTAAACTTTTCCTATGACTACCGCAACATTGTTGCGCTAATAAAATGGTTAAAGAATATGACGTCATTTGTTATTAAATAAACATATTTTTATATGTAAAGGAATACTATTAATACATAACATTGAGAAACATGAATCCTGTCGCCATTTTAAGTGGTGATGTCGCTTCCAGGCTCACATTTATAATTTGCAACCAACATTATTGGTTTGAAAAATTAATCTTAAACTTTAGAAAAAGAAAGTCAGTTTTTATTCGTTTTCTAGTAAATAATATTGATATACTAATTAAAATTAAATTATAATATATATACTTTACATTTTTGGATTATTCTTAAATTATTAAAAAAAAATCACAATATGGAATGCAATCTTTCAATCTTTGTACCTATACAAAATTAAAAAAAAAATCATTCAGGAGAATACACTCTTAGGCAATTCACTTTTAATATTGCTTTTGAAATAGCTTGTAATAGAAAAATCTAGACGTTTTCCGGCCCGTTCAATACGTCATTAGACTCGGGAACGCCTGTAATACTCAAATTATAGGCTTGCCTCAATCTCGTTTGTCCAGTAAATGGATGAAATGAAAATTATGATGAACGTTATTATAGGGAAGAAAAAATATTGTGAAAAATTTCTTTATGGTTTATTGAGAAAAAAATTATTATGTTTTTTATATACAGAATGAATTTGCACGTGTTTGCTAAATGCGAAATAATGAATATGGAACTATACTCAAAATAGTTAATTTTGATGTTTTTGAAAATTAATTTTCCTAAGTAGGCTTCTAATCAGTTGTTGAAGAAAAACATCACGGGGTTCATTATGATAAACTATTGCTATCAAATCATAATTTGCTTTTATTAATGATCAATGGGTATGTTCCAAAATATGATCCCGCATGCTGGTCATTGGTAATAACACTTTGAATCGACGCCGATCGCATGCCTAAATCGAGTGCGCTAATGTGCAATACCGACTGTTTTTCCTTAATTACCAGGCAAGGGCAAGAGGCAGGAATTTAACATTCTTCCTTATGAGAAAATGGCGTCTTAAGATGTAAAACGTGTTCTTAAAAAATTTGGTTGAAGAAGTATCCGTCTTTTCTTTTTTATCTTAATAAAATGTATAATGAATTAAAATCAGATCGATATAATGAAAAGTTTTATCTAATTATAAGTTTTGCTAATACATGAGATTATTTGGACCACTTTTCAATATTAGAAAAATTAAATTGAGGACTTTGTATTATGGGTATTTAGTTTAGACGATTTTTAGTTTTTAATTTTTGAATATTGTTAAATACACAACGCATTATCAGAATACATCAATACCTCCGATTTTTTTCATGGATTGGTACAATGCTGCTTATCAGCATTCAGTTATATAATATCATTGCATGTACCACAAGAATTTTCGAACACAGACAGTTCCTGAGAACAAACTGCGCCAATTATAATCATGGGAAATACAGTGATTTAGTGTCTTTAGAATGCACATCGTTTTAACTTATGTATTTTAATGGAAATATTATTATAAAACTTAAGTATTTACTTGTAATGAGCATTCTATAGCGTATTGCGTTGCGAGAAAACGTTCACACGACTAGGACATTTGCTCGAAGCATTCCAGTGAAACAACAAAGAATTAAATTGTAGCAGAGTAGCTGTATTCGACTAGAGCTCTTAAGCTAAACTTCCCACTTGTGTACTGTCCACAGCCGTAGTGCAAACTTTTGGACAGCACCGTGGATTAACGAATATGTAACCGACATCAAGAAGGAGGCGGTATTCAATTGTTTTAACTTCTTAAAATGTTGGTTACCCCATAATTCCATAATTTTTTAACCGATTTTCGTCCAGGTAAATGAAATTGAGTATTTGCTTTTGAAGTCTGTCGTTATAGTTTCTAAATTATTCGCCAATCGACTAAAATACTACCTAATTCCGTACTAGACCTTAGCCCCAAAGGTTACACGGTATTACATCGTGGTACAGTACGAAGTGAAAATCTATGACGTGCATTATAAAAAATCAATTCACGACGTCTTGACCACTCAACATTACTAACCACTCAACATCAGGTGGATCTCAGGGGCGAACACAGTCCTTAAAAAGGTTGCGACCACCCGAAAACCGACCAAGTGCGAGTCGAAGTACGCTCATATGAATCACTCAACATGTAAATGTATCTGTTTGCACACACATCTAGACTATTAATACTACTGTAAGCTATTGAACCAATTTTTAATATAATTTACTGACGAAACTGGGTCTAAATCACGCATGATTTTTTTTATTAAGGTGTCTGTGACAAGTCTTTTAGAGTTGTGTGTTGTCCATCGTGCCCGCAACAGTGGATCCGCTTGGTAGAAAATATCTATATAACTTTATTAGTCATTTACCCCATTTTTTTTATAAAAAAAACTAATTATTCTCTTTACATTTATAAAGTACTTGTGTTTATTTACATATTACTATAATCGCACAATTGTCTGTTAATAAATCTGTCATTAAATGTCTATATAAAGATTTCATTACATTTCCATCTTTGATGGCGTTGCGCCAAGTACATATTATTTGGCTAATGTCACGGTTGACTGCTCATTATAGATATATTATTGCAATACTTAGGTAGTAAAGCTAGCTTTAAAACAAGTAGACTAGCAAAGAAGGTATTACGTGAATATTTTTGTTATTTATATTTGATTAAAGTTTTGATTTATTATTTTGATAGGTGATAGATCCATTTACATGTGTAAGTATAAATTATGTTGAAAATCTTGTTCTAGTAAGAAATGTTCTAGCATATATTCTCAACATTTATGTGCAAATGATTAACTATAAAGGTAATTTACACAAATAGCCATTTTTAAAATGTTTATATTATATTTTTTACAAGAAATTCATATGCAAGTTTAGTATTAAAGTGACTGAATAATATTTTTTAAACGAGTTACCTAAACTGTATAGTAGTCTAGGCTCGTTTTATATACAATCAACAAATATGATTCATAACCTATAATTATGAAATAAAAAGATGTTTTATCAACATCTAGTGACATTAAAGTCTAAATGAACGGCTGAAGTCCCAAATGCAAAACGTTTTTGCGATATCCTAAAAGTGTAAAATTTTAATTAGCTTTAACATTAAACGTGCGATTAAAATTCAAACCAAGTTTTTTTTATTCATAATGTGACACATGACGCATAACATTCTGCCAATCACGTATAATAAATTATACTTCTAGTTAAGTGCAGCCTAAGTGGGTTTCGTGTGACATCACAAAATTAAAACTTATCTCAACATCAAGATATGATAAAGTGAAATGTCTTGTTATTGTTTCAATATATTATTGTAAAGGAGAAATTTTATTTTAATATTAAATTGTTTCGAGTACGAACACTTAATTATGAGTATTTAAAGCAAACCGATTCTATAAACACTTGTTATCGAGTAGTGTTATTTTTGATGTAACGGACGTGACGGAAACGGCACCACAAGGTCGGATCCACTGTTGTGGGCACGACGGGCCACAACTCTAATGGACTTGTGACGTCACACACGTGCCTTAGTAAAATAATAAAAAAGTAAAATAAAAAAAATCATGCGTGAGATTTAGACCTAGTTTTGGAAATAATTTAATCATATTTTTAACCCGCAATTTTGCATATATATTGTAATATAGAGGTTGATTTTTTTTAGTTATAGATACTTACCTATGTGTTAATTGATTTATATCATATCGTTGTCTTAGATTTTCGCGATTATTATTCATTGAAATAAAACTATTTTTAACGGATTTAAATCGCATATATTAATTATTTTTAGACTCGTCTACCCGTGACCACGAACGCTGCAAAGTGCTCGAAACGTCGGGATGATAAAAATAATTAATATATGCGATTTAAATCCGTTTAAAATAGTTTTATTTCAATGATTTATATCATACTCCGATTCACACTTTGCCGAATTTCGAAGGGCTGTGACCACAATCTTTTTTTGAAGATTGGATTCACCCCTGCGGCACGACACTGTCATGTCGTCATGTCGCCTCTGCGCCATTGTCATCTTTCTCGAATCCCTTATGCGCGTATATTGTACACTTTACGTGACTTTACTTTTTTTTTAAATCTTTTTGTCCATATTTTTATATTGCTTTTCCATTAATTATAGATCCGAGTACCAACTTTGCTGATTTACATCTGCGCAAGCGTTCTGTTGCTTTTTTTACGTGTTTAAAAACTGTTACATTGTTACTAAGAACAATATTATAGTATATATAACATCTTAGTATATAACTAAAATATTGAATTTAATACTATAAAGTACTAATAGATAACAAGCAATATTTATTGATTTATTATTTGAGAAGGGTTTAACGTAAGAGATGTCTAGTTATCACCTAGTGGTTTATATTTTATTTGTGAATCGAAAAAAAAATTGAGACCTATTTTCAGAAATCATATGGTATGAACTGTCTAAAAAAATTAAACGACGGGTGGTGGAGCCCAGTTATGAACATTCTAATTTTTTTTTATCTTAAAGTACTTTTATAATTATTTTATTAATTAATCAAAACTAACAAGAATAAAGCTAGGAACAGAAGACAGTTTCCTATTAATATTACAATATAATTACTACGTAAAGTATTAACTTACAAATTTTATTACACGGAAGAAGTAACGTATAACTTCCAGGATAAGCTCGTCATTAAGGAAAACTAAAAACAAGTATACGAAAATATTCTTTATCGGATACATTACTCGTTAACGTAATGTTACACACAAATTTGCTATACAAAGAACAAACGATTTTTAATGAAGGTCTTTCAAATGGGTTTTATAAATGTAATTTTTTTTTTTAATTGTTTGTTTATCTTTCTCGCAATTGCTCTTGTTGCTTGGGTATTTCCTTGAAAGTATTAGAAAGCTTAAATATTTTTTTTATCAATTAATATTTTGTAAGTAAAAAAATCTGTTTTTTTTTTTTTTTATAATATTTATTTTTATTTGCGTCGGCTTTAAAAATATCCCGTTAACATATATCAAAATTAATATTTGATACACGATTTTGAAGACTTGCACTACCAGACATTCATAAAAAAATGCATAAGTCAATTCTCATTGCTTTACATCTTAAAAAATTTACTTTTTTGAAATTTACAGGTTACGTTATTTGTTGCTGGGTAACAGCGTTGTTTTATATCGCTTTCGAGAATAAAACTTACAAATTTAATTCTCGCCTTCTGTTGAATATAAGTAAATATCTCAAAATTAGTGTTTTCATCAAAAGGGTTAAGTGACATCATCCGAAGACAAACCAGCCGCAAAATGATAGACCACGTTACCAAGAAACCAAGGCATTGAATTAGGCGCACAACTAAAAGCCACAAATCAAATAATTGAATTGAATTGAACATTGGACCCGCAATGTGACGTACCGCAATCCTACGGAATCAAAGCTTGCATTGTTAGATAAATGCTCTTCTCATGTTCAAGAGTTGGACGCAGAGCTTAATCTGCCACGACACAACTTAATTGACATGTATGGTACATCTACGAAGTCTAAGACTATTGTAGACATATGAAGACACATTCACTCTTAATCTAATACCTTTAAACGAGCTAATTTTGTTAATATGTATATATATAATGCGGATCTCGGCAACGACTCGACGACGTTATTAGGTAACAATAACCGGAATGAAAATTACGAATTTTCGAACGTTATTTTTTTATTATAATACCTCGATATAAAAAATAATTTAATTCAATCATTTAATCGATAATCATCTCTGACTCTTATGTGTGGTTATTTATTTTCTACTCTTAATCCTTAGTTTTATTATTATTATTTTTTATAAATAACGCATCACACTCAACGACCCCCATTAAGATCTCATGACCTTGTGTTGGGGACCCGGAAACACTCACAACACTAACACCAACACCCAGTCCACGACAAACATCTGTATGGCCAATACACACGTTTGCCGTGAGCGGGGATCGAACTCGCGACCGTTAGCGCTTTAGTCAGTTGCAGTGACCATTGCGCCAACGCGTCTGTCAAAGTTTATTGTTTAGTAGTTATCATTTTACTTTTTTTTTTCTGTTTTTCAGTATTATCGTGTATTATTAAATTGTGAAAACATTGTACATGTTTATAAATAAATAAATACTAAATATAGTGATTAAGTAATTTGACACACGGAGTCATAGTAGCTAGTAGCACCTACAGCTCACATAGCTAAGCAAGGCGTGGCAAGGACAGCCACCGACCGCTCTACGCTGTATTATGCAACTTTTGACATAATGTGCGCCTGCGCACTACACGTTTGATACGGTTTGATAACATAGGACTAAATTATATTAATATATTTATTTTTTATTTATAAAAAAAGTTAAGTAACCGCTTTAAATATCCTACAGCTGGGCCTCCTTATAAATGAGAAGGTTTAGAGCTTAATACACCACACTGCTTCTGCTGATGTATGCTTTATTGTTCCAATCTTAGTATACTACCGAATCGAGTAGTCATATTTTACTATCGCGTTACAAAGTAACTTATATGCTTTCCCAACTAGAATAGGTTTATCAATTTATAAGTAAAAACGTAAAAAACAGATAGATACTGAAATTCGTATGGATAATAATTAGTATAGATGTACATCTGTACTGAAATAGCGTTATAAATTACGCTTTAATTTCATAATTGCACCACAAAACTAACCCTTTATTCATGTTTACGATGACCACGTATTTGCGGCTCCTGTAGTGCTGCAAATGCCCATGGGCGGCGGTGATCACTTAACATCAAGTATCCCGCCTGCTCGTTTACCAATTTTTTAAACGACTTCCAAAAAATGAGGTTTTCAATTCGTCGGGGACTTCGACTTCATCCGTGCCAGTAAATGACACGAAAAGAGTTTTACTTGGCGCCGACTCTGTATCTATTAAATTCGTTTTTGAAGTCAGTTTATTTTTTTGTAAAAATATTTTATATAAAGAAAAATGGATAAAAATATAATACGCAACTGTTTGCCGTAGGTTCAATTTCGTATGACCCATAAAACGAGTAAATAAAACAAAATTAACGTGAACAAAAATAATATATAACAACTAGGCGCTTATAAAACAACAAAAGGTTAAAAGGTCACATATTCGTGTGACATTCTTCGACCTTTGACCTTCTTCTGACAGCAACGTTTTCAGCTGAAACCCGGGACATTGTGTATCGCTGTGCATGGAGTTCTAGTAAAAATATACCCACTCGCTGTTTTTGCTAATACTTTTTATATTATGTAAAAAATACACTCGGATTTTGTCAGTAATCTTTTTTACGTTATTTTATGAATTAAACATTGCTTGTACCTGCCATTTCGAATGCTTCTGTTTGTGAATGATGCTTAAAATATTCTTCCTATTAAATTATAAACTTTATAACATTTTTCAAAGACCGTAATACATTTTAATGTAAAATTTAGTCTATTTAGAGTCTTTCTATTTCTTTGGAGTGTTTTGCCTACTAGCTAGCCTCGCGGCTTCGCTCCTATGAGTCGTAGCGTGATGTGTTATACTTTATACCTCTCTTAATAAATGGGCTATCCAACGAAATTATGCTTTACATAAAAACTTACAAAAAAATTAACCTATTATTAATTTAAATGGACGCTGATGAGAAATACTGTGTCAAGCCATACGGACTTCATTTTGCGAAAATTGCGTCTAAAGATGTCAAACCTATTTTCAACTGATTTATTAGAAGTATATATTCATATTTTCTATTCTGTTTTAATAAAAGGCATAATCAATTAAAAAGAGATTTTTAAAATAAAAAGTTTTATCTAACAATAAGTTTATTGTAAAATTGTAAAATATGAAAGACACTTAATTAGACGCTGATTAGCAATACTGTGTCAAGCCACACGAACTTCGTTTTGAGAAAACGCCGTTTAAAGATGTCAAACCCATTTTTAACAAATTTGTTTGAAGACGTATTTATCCTTTTCTTTTCTATTCTGATAAAATGTGCAATGAATTGAATGCAGATTGATATATTTAATGTGTTATCTAATAAAAAGTTTTTCAAATATTTGAGAGTATTGTATAAACTGCAAAAAATGGAACGCACTTGAAATTCGAAACATAAAATAAGCAACTTTTTTCTTTACTTATTTAGTTTATATGACTTGATATTTTTTTGAATAATGTTAAATAGGTGACGCAGTATCATAATACATTAATATCTCCAAATTCGACTTTTTGTGGGTTGACACATTATTGCTTATCAGCATCCAATTATTCGAAACATTAAATTAATAAACTTTTTTCCGTACTTAATTAGTTAAGATGACCTGATTTCTTGTTATATTGTTAAATAGGTAATGCAATAACAGAATACATCAATATCCCCGAATTTTTTGTTTGTGGATTGACGCGTTATTGCTTATCAGCATCGAAATAAAAAAAAGTAAAATCTTTTACGTCAGAAGTCGCAAGGATCAACTGTTTATGTTACTTATAGGCCTAGCTGTAGCCCGCCGACTTCAGCTCATATACAGCGCGGCTCGACCACTTGATCTGATAAACGATCAGCGTGAAGTAACTAGTATATCGTTTATTACGGTAAGTGAGAGAGCTGGAGAGCATTCGATTTTCTTTCTTAAAGTAAAAAAAGTAAAGCCTGTTAGTATACCACTGCTGGACAAAGGCCTCTTCTATTAAGGAGAAGGTTTAGAGCATAATCCACCACGCTGCTCCACTGCGGGTTGGTGGATATAAATGTGTCAGAATTTCTCCTGGTACTTGTAGGTTTCCTTACGATGTTTTCCTTCACCACCGAGCTCGATTTGAATTTAAACACAAACTTAACATTTAAAAATTCAGTGGTGCTAGGTTCGAACCCACGATCATCTTATAACACCTTGTTTTCGACTTCACAAAGTATATGTTTCCTTTCTGGAGCAAGGTATTCGTTTTTATAATAAAATCCCCTGGAAATATTTGTAGTTTTCGTTGAATAGATTTAAATCATTTGTTAAAAAGTAATAATAGTAGTCTAATAGCTAAAGCATATTACTCTATACAAGATTACGTTGACGATGAAGATGCGTGGGCTTAGTATATGCTGAATTTCGTACAGGATAAATAATTTGTAATCATAAACTGTTGTATTTACAATATTTTAAAAGTAGAATCTGCGTTCCGAACCGGTGGTAGCTTCATTATTGTTTTTTTTGTTGTTTCCTGTATTGACGATTCAAAAGTGCTCGTGAGAGCCTTCTTGAATAAAATATTTTTTTATCTTGATTTTGATATATATATAGGTATAAAATACTACTGATATGTGTGTATAGAAACGTCAGTTATAATTAAGTTTGAATTATACCCAACCAGAATTATTTTTCCTTTATCTGTTGTCCTCGTTGTATAATATTGCTATTAATTATCTGTGACACTTCTGAGACGTAACTATTCAATAAATCAACAATTAATTAATTTTTTATCCAGTTATTAATATTATAGAAAATCTCGTAATCGATTGTTATAAGTAATCACTTGATTTCTAAGGAAAAATAACATCGATTTTCAGAATGGATCTTTATTTGCGATTATATTTTTTTACTGTTATTAATGACTTATTGTCCCTTGTGATTTTACTCGCGCTTATGGTTACTGCTTCGCTACTATAAGTAGTAACGTAATGTAATATAGACTATATCCTTTCTAAATAAATAAAATACTTAACACAAAACGAATTTTTCATTTCGAACCAGTAGTTCCTGAGATTAG
Source organism: Hypolimnas misippus (assembly GCA_037950945.1). NCBI lineage: Eukaryota > Metazoa > Arthropoda > Insecta > Lepidoptera > Nymphalidae > Hypolimnas > Hypolimnas misippus. The sequence continues at coordinate 13,831,565 of JBBEEQ010000023.1, forward strand.
CGCGTTCAAACAAACAAACTCTTCAGCTTTATAATATTAGAGTGTGGGTACTGTACAACCGTTTTGAATGTTATTCAATGTTGTAATGGATGAAAACTTACCAAATACAGAAGATTTTTCAAACACCATATAATATCTCAATTACCTGTAACGAAAGAATATATATTTTTTAATTATTTAAAGAAATAACAAAAATGATTTGCTTTCGTATAATCAATATGAAATTAGCAAGCCCCTGGATACACATAGCCACTTCGTGTATCCAGTTGCTTCGACTTGACACAAAGGAATTGTCAATCAGTGTACAGTGTAAGCAACTATGTTTGGACGATGATAAGCAATACTGTGTCAAGCCACGCGAACTTCATTTTGAGAAAATGACGTCAAAAGATGAATATATTTAATTATTTTTTAGGGTTCCGTACCTTAAAAGGAAAAACGGAACCCTTATAGGATCACTTTGTTGTCCGTCTGTCTGTCTGTCTGTCTGTCTGTCTGTCTGTCTGTCTGTCTGTCTGTCTGTCTGTCTGTCTGTCTGTCGGGATGTCAACCCTTTTTTCTCAGAAATGCACAGACGTATCATGTTGAAATTAATATCATATACTCAAGTCTATGATGACATGCGGCCGTGAAAATATTAAAGTTCTAAGTCAACGCAATCAAAAGATAATGGAAAATATGTCGTATATTTTGACCATTTTAGCGTTTTCGCAAAGGAATCAAAACCTATAGGGTACTTCCCATTGACCTAGCACGATGAAATTTGGCAAGAAGTAAGATCTTATGGTACAAATAAAGGAAAAAATCTGAAAACTGTAAATTTTTGTATGTATGTTTGTCTGTTTGTAAGTTTGTATTTCAAACTTTTTCTCAGAAACGCGTGAAGGTAACAAATTTTTATCAACGTCAAGTACTCAGAGTTGTAATTACTAAGAGCTGTGAAAAAATCAAACTTCTAAGTTAACGCAATCAAAAGATACGGTCATTTATATCACATATTTCAAGTATGATAGCGTTTTTAACGTTTTCGCAAGGGAATCAAAACCTATAGGGTACTTCCCATTGACCAAGCATTATGAAATTTGGCCAGGAGCAAGGTCCTTTAGTATACATAAAGGAAAAAATCCGAAAACTGTAAATTTCTGTTCGTGTGTCTGTCAGTCTGTACGTCTGTATTTCAACCTTTTTCTCAGGAACGCGTAAATGAATCAATTGATCAAGCGGAAAATATATTAATCTTAGAATTAAAATTATATGTACTTGTAACAAATTAACATAGAAGTTTACCATGGTCAAAAAAACAATTTTACAAACACTGAGAAGAAATTTGTATCAATACGAAAACATGAAAAAGCAGCAAACCTTTATAAACAACGCAATGCAATCTATATATCGCAGCTAACAAAATGATAGCGCGATGCAGCGTACAACTAATGCCATCTATTACAACATTATGATATTAACTGTGATATAATTCTGCTCGATTAATAAAAATTTTTATTTTAATTATTATTTAAACGCGCTAAAAATTATAAAATAAACTTTTAATTTAAAAGTTTTATCGACGATTTATAACGTCATTACGTAATTAACATTCAATATAAGAGCTTCACGCGATTTGATTTAAGTACTCGTATTGACTTAGTACGAAAATTTTAAAATTAAATTCAAACAGATCGAGTTATTTAATTTACTTATTTATCTACACATATAAGTCTTCTGGTTATTAGTAATATAATTAGTTATTTATAAATAAACAATTAGTTTTGTTCGAATTAAGGACTAATTATTTTCGTCTTGGCAACACTAATATATATTTTGATATTTTGATTGATAATGTAAATCTAAATATTTTACGAACGTAGTGCAGGGGTAGTGGAGTGTAGTAGAATATAAATAAAAATAAAACTAGAATAAAATATAATATAATTATGTTGTTATTGTCAAAGTCAACAAGTTATTTCATTGAAATTGTCAAGAGATGGCGCTAGGTGTATCCTGAATCGCGCTATAACTATTTTTTTAGAAAGTATAAGGTGTATTAATACTTAAGATAAAATTTTGTGTTTCCATGGATTGCAACGATGATCATGTTTTAAATTAAAGTGCTCCTAAGTAGTTTCAAAATAGTTTTTGGGACGTGATCCATATTTACATAATATTTGATTATATTTAAGCGACTTCTAAAAAGGAGTGTTTTCAATTCGACCTTGTATTTAATTTTTTTTTATGTTTGTTCGCCGATTACGCCGTCATTTGGGTACCGATTTCCATTTTTTTTTTTGTTTGAAAAGGTATACTTCCAAGGTGGTCCCAATGCCTTCAGGTCAGGATCAGATGATGGGATCCTGGAGAAATTGAGGGAACTCCTCAAATATTATAGGCAAGCGTATACCGATTTAGGTATTTTTGATAGTAACTTATGTTGGAACTGATGATGAAGACCACAAATGGCGTAGATGGGTTAGTCTTATATAGATTTCTATAAGTTTGTACGGAACCCTCGGTGCGCGAGTCCTACTCGCACTTGAACAGTTTTTTATTCTTAATACGTTAGTTTGAAGAAATATTTATCCATATTTCCTTTTCTATTTTGATAAAAGTTATAGTAATTTAAAAGCAGGTATAATAAAAACTTTTATCTAATAACTAGTTTTTCAAATATATGAGATTATTGCAAAACATGGAACACATTAATATTTTATTTAATTGAGAAACTTTTTGACTTCGAATTTTTTGAATTATGCTAAATACGTGATGGATTATCAGAATATATTAAGCTCCGAATTCGACATTTTGTGAATTAACACATTATTGCTTATTCATTACTACATGTGCACAGCGCTTAAGTCGAATAAGCCAAGGAGACGCGAGGCTGCCCGAATGGCACGACGCATCTTGCAATTAAATTTTTTCACTTCAATATTAATGCGTCATAAAACGTTTTATATAACTAAAAACCTATACATTTTTTTATAAATAAACATAAACCACAAATAGAACATCATTGTTAGCGATTTCTATTGAAAACTATATAATTGATTTAATTATCAAATAACTTTTAAAAATGTACACCGCACATAACGAACTAATTATATACGTTACGTCAATTTGTCAGATGGTATGAGAGTTATATATATATATATATATATATATATATATATATATATATATATATATATATATATATATATATACATATATATATATATGTGTGTGTGTGTGTGTGTGTGTCACGTGTACGACAAATATAGTTAGTCACTCATACTGTATATATCTATACTCTCAAATTGATCGCATAGAAATCGGTTTGGTAGATTAGTTTGTAAAATAAAAATAACTGATAAATTTTGACTGATTTATATAATAAAATAGAAATAGACTAAAAAAGAAATGACGAACACTTTTATGTTGTATGTATTTCTTTTTTATGTTTTGTTACTGATTTCTCAACTAAAAAGTTTAAAATAAATATTTCCCAAAACATTTTGAAGTAGGTGCCAGTAAGTAACAAGTATAGTCCATTTTTCTTTACTCGTCTTATTTAGCAGACGAACATGGCGTCTATCCACACATAAGAGTTAGATAAGAAATTATCGATTAAATGATTGAACTGAATCATTTTTTATAATGTAAATTTGATTCGTGATTTTCGTTCGGGGTATTGTTACCAAATAAGGACAAATAAAGATAGACTATAAAAGACTTGCCACCGACTTCGAATGTTTTACTTTGAACCTACTCGAAAATGTTGTAGGAAATTTTTATTTTATACTTTTTAGTTTACTAGTTTCGTAGTCGAAGTCGGTTTATATAAAATGGTTTATTATATTTACTAAGTTTTTTTTATTATATTTGCTTCAAATAATGTATATATATTTAAAACCTTTACCGCATATTCTACTTCTATCTATAATTTCCTGTGGGCTACAAGTTATTATTAATTTCTCGATAGCGTCCTATAAGCCATTTTTCCATTTCAATTTTCTCTATAATAACGGAAATATTAAATTTACTTAAAATAATAAAATATGCTTGCCTAGAAAATGTTGCCTTCACTTCCAGTAACTTGTTATATAAAAAAAATGTATATTAAAAAAAATCACTTTTAAATTCGATAAAATTTATAAATAAGACAAGCTGTGCCTTCCACAGCCAATGGAAAATGAAGTATAAGCCGTAATCAATGATTATTAACTGCTAGATGGTCTGCGCAGAATTATTTATTCCTATTTCAATCACAGTCCTTTTTTTGCATTAACTAGCCATTTTTTTTCTTCCTTCTCAGTCTCTACACTATCTCTGTATTAAATTCTATTTAAATCGGTTTAGTAGTTTAGACGAGATTTCTGCGAAGTGGTAACCATTAATGCGAGTGAACCCACAAGTGGCAGCTTGTATAATTAGACGCAAATAAGCATTACTATGTCAAGCCACACGGACTTCATTATGTCAAAATGGCGTCTAAAGATGTCAAACCAAATTCGTTAACTTAACAAATTCGTTTGAAGACGTATATATCCATCTTCTCTTTTCTATTTTAATAAAAGTTATAATCAAAAACAAATTGGTATAATAAATAGTTTTATCTAATAATGAGTTTTTCAAATACTGCAAAATATTAAGCGCATTTCAATGTTCGAAACATTACATTAAGATATATTTTTACGTACTCATTTTATTATCAGAATACATCAATATTTCCGAATATGACTTTTTGTGGGTTGACACATTATTACGTAACAGCATCCAATTATACTTTAAGTTTCCCTAGTAAGGTTGTCAATTGGCTTATTAAGCTAGTGACCTGCGACATATATACAAGAATTCCTCGTTTAAACGTATTAGAAAAATAAATTCGACTTTTAGTCAAAGCCCCTAAAGCGGATTTCGCTTTACAAATTGGTTAAAAAACACCAATCAGATACGAATCGTGTAAACCTATACGAAATATGAAACAACCAATTAACGTGTCCATCGGGAGGCGTCTGTCGTGTTCGCAATATTACACCGCGGAGATTTATAGCGATCTGACTGATTTATGCCGTGCCGTCTGATTTGCATATCGCTTGATTGTAGATCCGTTGATGTGTGTTCAATTCTACGTTGACTAACGTTATTATTTGGGTTCGTAGGTATATAACCGGCTACAGAAGTAGGCTAATTGGACGCTGATAAGCAATACTGTGTCAAGCCACACGAACTTCATTTTGGAAAAATGGCGTTTAAAGATGTCAAACCTATTCTTAATCAATTTGTTTTAATAAGTATTTCCCATATTTTTGATAAAAATTATAATGAATTCAACGCAGGTTGATATAATTAATATATTATGTAATAAAAGCCTTTAAATTATATGAGATTATTGTGTAAATTACAAAATAAGGAATGACCTTGAAATTCGAAACAATTAATTAAGAAACATTTTTCCTACTTATTTAGTTTATATGACTTTATTTTTTATTGAATAATGTTAAATAGGTGATGTAGTATCTAAATATATCAATATCTCCAAATTTCACTTTTTGTGGGTTGACACATTATTGCTTATCAGCGTCCAATTATGCGAAGCTCAATTTGATTAAGAATTGATTAAGAATAGGTTTCACATCTTTAGACGCCATTTTCTTAAAATGAAGCAGATGTGGCTTGACACATTATTGCTTATTAGCGTCCAATTGGTATTTAAAAATCATTTTTAGCTTTCTTACTCAATTTTTCAATGAGAACAACCGTTTGGAATCTATAACAATTTAAATTTGGTTAGTAAAGATTCTCTATAGTCTTGTTACGCAGTCGGGTTTTTCATTTTTTCCTATCTTGTAACATTCAAATAAATTGGGTTTCAAAAATAGGCTGCAGCAAATCGATCCTGTCCCCAGTAGTGCTGGTGCTCGCTGATAAGGAGCCTCGAGGACGCGGACTGCAAAACTCATTTTATAATCCATTGAACAATTCCAGTATATTTATAGGCGATATTTTATAACAAGGCATAATAGGGTTTTATTTTTAGTAAAGGATTATTTTTCTCCTTCATTTTTCATACTACTTTATCGGTAATGATATTTTTAATCGATTTCAAACATGGGCCACCGTTGTGGGCACGATGGGCATTGGAATTGTGACGTCACACACACTTTTTTTTATTAATACGACCAACACAAAGAGTTTCTGCCTTACTACAAAAGATAAAGTCATACGTTAAACGCGTGTTTATAAAATTCGTTTCGTACTACAAATCCGCGTCTAAGGACAGTTTTGAATTAAACTTGTTTAGATATTTGCTATATCGCTTAAATAAGCTTAACAGATGTCTAAAGCTTATTTAAGCTGTCAAATGTATCATGTGACAATTTATTAATAAGTTTTTCATGATTTTACTCCCTGTTACGTAATGTTTAATTTTTAAACACTGTTTAGCTAAAAGTAACAGCCTGTAATGATCCCACTGCTGGGCAAAGGCCTCCTTTCCTATTAAGGAGAAGGTTTAGAGCTTAATCTACCACGCTGCTCCACTGCGGGTTGGCGGATATACATGTGTCAGAATTTCTCCCAGCACATGCATTTTCTCACGATGTTTTCCTTTTTTCATTCAAACACAAATATAGCACTTGAAAATTCAGTTGTGCTAGCCGGGGTTTGAACCCGCGATCATCGGTTGAGATCGACATGTTCTAACCACTAGACCATGTCGGCTATTTAGGCGGCGTCTCGGCGGCTAAACACAGTTGAAAATGGTTTTATTGCGTTTGTCATAGTATAGCAGGTAATGTTTAAAATAACATAACTACAGATATTTCATACCAGGATGTTTCCAAGTACAGTAACACGTGTAGCAAAGTTATATAGACCAATTCTCCTTAGCGTAAAAAATTAGTCTCGGAAAGGCAAATTAAAGCCTAATAACTGCGTAATTGTACGTAATTATTGTATTGTTATCAAGGAATACAATGTTGCAACAAGTATTTACTATAAAAGTTTAAATGAATTTGTAATTTGAGCATATTTTTTAAAGTTTAACGTTAGACTTTATTCATTTTGGAAGATCTGTGATGTTCACTTGTTTATTATACGAACTCTTTTACTTTTGGTGGTAAAAATGATCCTTTATCAGGTTCTTAAATTATTTATTTATTTCATTCAAATTAACGCCATTTGTAAGACGCTTTTTAACCAGAAATACGAGTCTTTTAGATTAAATTTTAGTTATAATATTATTATAATATTTATTTCTTATTGTATTTTTAAGAATGAATAAAGTATTAACTAAGTCGATTAGACCGTCTTTGAGTTATTGGAACATACACGAAAAAGTTCCCTGACAAACTCTAAATCTTTTTTAAGGCGTTATGACGCTTAAATGAGAAACTAGTAATAAAACGTTGAAACTTTCTTGTAAAATACTTGAAAAATCTATGTTAAATTCTACGTATAATTTTAGCTTTTAAAATTCAGCGAAACATACTCGTACATTGCTCTAGAGTCTAGAGGAATAAATTATTCAGATATGCTTAAACGGTCCGTGGTTTATGAGCAACTATTTGTAGTCGGTTTCAACAGAATTTGTGAAAAACAAACAAAAAATCAATTATAACTGATAAATAAATAGAAAAAAAAATACAAAATACGATTAATGGAATCGAAATTTTGACACGTAAATAGAAAAATATACAAAATACGATTAATGGAATCGAAATTTTGAAACGTAAATAGAAAAATATACAAAATACGATTAATGGAATCAAAATTTTGAAAAAGGTACATTAACAGTTTTTATAATCTAGTGACAGCCGCCATATTGGATCTATACTGACGTCACAGCCCGGGACGTTACTTCGAGACAAGTTCGAGACCAATGACATTCATGAAGCCACTAACCTAAAATTGAATTGAATTAACATTAATGTGTTCAAATTAGTTAAAAGGTTTACTTTCAAGGTAGTCTTTATTTAGTTATGAAGCAAGCGCTTATTAATCATCAAAAAACCAATAATAACTCAAAAAAAAAATTGAGACTTTGAGATTGAATATTTCTAGAACGCAATAGACAGAGATACTTTCACATTTGAATGCTGATAAGCAATAATGTGTCAACCCACAAAAAGTCAAATTTAGAGATATTCATGTTTTATGATACTGCGTCACCTACTTAACATTATTCACACAAATATCAAGTCATATAAACTAAACAAGTACGGAATAAAATTACTTAATTAAATGTTTCGAATTTCAAGTGCGTTCAATTTTTTGCAATTTATACAATACTCTCAAATATTTGAAAAACTTTTTATTAGATAACACATTAAATAGATCAATCTGCTTTCAATTCATTACACATTTTATCAAAATAGAAAAGAAAAGATATATACGTCTTCGAACAAATTTGTTAAAACATTGCTTATCAGCGTCCATTTAATAATATTAAATTGAATTTATTTGACACTCTCTGAAACTATTTAGATACTAAAAATACACAACAAACAAACAACAAAAACCTATGTTAAGAGTATAACATTTTGCGATTTTTAGGTCAGAATGATATTCATAACTAACACATTTTATACTCGATTTCAAGCAATCATTCTACTATACAATATTTCTTGTAAGGCGAGAAGTACATTTACATAAGTTACATAAGTTTTACTCTCGTAATTGACATAAAACAACTCTGTAACCTGACATCAGTCACCGAAGTAGCCGTACGAATGTATTCAATTTAAACTTAAGGCATTGACAGTAAATTATTTCAGGTGTAAATCAATGACAAAAACTTATGTAAATTTTTATGAAAGTCTTAGTCTAAAGCTTATGTATGATAAGTGTAATTCTCGACTAAAGATAAAATTTGTCTTTCCTAACTAAAAAATATGACTCATACACAGAGGTGTAACTATACCATCTAAAGTGGCAAATTCTTTGGATGGGGCCTACCAGTAAAAATCGTCACAATATTACTTAATTTTAATGAACTGTGTTATAAAATATAGTGTGTTTTTTACTTAAATATCAGATAAATTTTATTTTCAAGAGCATAGGTTCATATATAAAAAATAACAATTTACTTTAAATTGTTAGATTTATATTAAGAAAATTCTTTTAGGCCGGGGCCCTCTCGGGTCAGGGGCCCGTGGTTTTTTGCCAGCCCTGCCGCCCTATAATTATACCTTGCTTATACGTTAATGTTTTTGAACTTAGATCAAATTCTGTTGAAGCATAGTACACACAATAATATTCATGCATTGTCCTACTGTTGTGTAACGCTTGTAATTATTCCCGTAATGTATGCATATGGCTGGCGATATTTAATATATGCATACATATGAAAGATAAAACAATTCGAATGTCCACATTTGAATGTAAACGAAAATAAAAAGTCGCAATTTTTTTTCTGTTGTAAATCTGGTGTTTGTCTTTCTAGTTATTTAAATTTGTGTATACATTGTGATGCAGGACTAAAACCTTGAGCATGAGAAATGGGTCTATAATAATATAACAACTAGCTACTTTTACGGTTTCACTCGCGTTTATGGTTACTGCTTCGCTCTCATAAGTTGTAGCGTGATGTAATATAGCCTATAACCTTCCTCAATAAACGAGATATATGTGACGAAAAGAATTTTTCAAATCGATGTAGTAGAGTCGCAGCCAATTAAATGCAAACAAACAATCAAATATTCCCTCTTAATAATATTAGTGTAGATTTAATTGATTGATTTGATCAAGCAAACTTTGAAGTAGTTATTTATACTTTTTTTGATAAAATCGAAATAAAACCCTGAAAAAAAAACTATCGAATATAAATTACTGTCGCCACTATAAATCTATACTAATATTATAAGCTCAACAGTTTTTTTGTTTGTTTGAACGCGATAAACTCAGGAACTACCGGTTTGAGGTTTAATAAATTATTTTTGTGTTAGACAGTTTATTGACTGACGAAGGCTATAATATATTACATCACGCTACGACTCCTAGGAGCGAAGAAGGAACTATAAACGCGAGAGAAGCCGCAAGGAACAGCTAGTTGATAAATAACTTGACAACTTGACTATATTACGTATGTGAAGCTCTTTAACTAACAGTAACTATCGAGTTTCTTGCCGGTTCTTCTCGGTAGAATCTACATTCCGAACCGGTGGTAAATTAATTAATTAATTACTGCCTTACTACAAAAGATTTAAACAGACGTTAAACGCGCGTCTAAGACAGTTTTGAGTTAAACATGTTTTTGACATAGATTAATATACGTTTAAGTGAGTTTAATAGATGTTTAAAACCTATTTTTGCTGTCAAATGTAACGTATAACATTTTATCAATAAGTTTTTTATGAGTTTATTCGCTGTTAAGCAATTAAGATTATATTTTAAGCAATGTATAAATCCTAAACACTGTTTAGCTAGACACGTGTTCAACATGGTTTTAATGCGTCTTTTGTAGTATGACAGTTAGTGTTTAGTTTTCTTTTGTTTTTGTATTGACGATTCAAAAGTGCTTGTAAAAGCCTACTTGAATAAAGCATATTTTGATTTTGATTTTTGACAAGACATCGCATGATTACATCCATAAATCGTAACTGTTAGTCTGTGGGTTATCCTTTTCACGGCTCGTTGGTGGCTTGTTGGCAACAACCATGGACGTATATAAGGAGAGCGAGTTTAGGCAATCCAAAAATAATACATTTTGTAAAACTAGAAATCACGGCCATTATAACTAGTATATTTCAAACCTAAGCTTTACGTTTTTCATTTGAATTTTCTTTTAAAATTGTTATATATTGTAAGCTCTCCGAAATGTAAATTAAAACAAAATCTTAAATAGAATACACATTATACACGTGTCAGCGAAATTCCTTTGAAACGTACATGTTTCCTATTTAACTACGCCATGATGATTTTTAAATTTAATAAACTCAATTTTAAGTTCAGCGAGTCTGAATCTGCTTTTGACCTTTCCTCATAATCCGAGTTCTCAGAATAGACGCAGGCAGAAATTCTCACAATCTTATACATTTGCATTTTATTTCTGAAGAATTTTGTAGGAATTTTTCATATTATTTTCTTTGATCTAAGAAGATTACAAGTTAAGTATTGCATTAAACTTTCTTAGAAAAGAAAATATGCACAATTTAATTAAGTTTCACTTTGACTTTAAAACTACGTAAGTTACATAATATTTTAATGTATATATATATATATATATATATATATATATATATATATATATATATATATATATATATATATATATATATATATATATATATATATATATATATATATATATATATATATATATATGATAGTGATATAAAACAACTCTGTAACCTTGTGACACCTATTCAATTCAATTCTTATGTTTAATGGCTTTTTTTTGTTCACCAAGGGGAAATCTTCGAAAAGATACCCGATTACACAGACAGTAAAATTTTCAGGTGTAAAAAAATAACAAGCATCTTATGTAAATCTTTAAGAAATTCTAAGAAAACAACTTACAAGTGTAATTCTCGCTTTAGGCATAAATTTTTCAACCGTTAGCCCCTGATCTTGACATAACTACACGTTGTCAAGAACCCATTAAACTCAGTCATCGTATTTATTTAAATTATCAACATATACACCAACTTTATCGTAAATGTCAAATATTATCAAACGGCGCTTGCCTTAATAATATTTATCATTCTCAACAAAAATTAATTATAGTAAATTATAGAACTACTAATAATCAAATAATAAATTGCGGTACATCAAAATGCATGTATTTAAAATTATTCATGAATATCTATAAATAATTTTGTCAATAATTTAATAGTTATTACATAAATCATGTTGTATAAATTGTATAATAATTTGCAGATTGAGATTGAGGGCATTACGACTAATTTGGTATATAATCTTCGATTCGTTGTCATAGATTAATATGTAATTCGTGATGGTATCATTTGATCAAATGTATACTATCATATAAAAGTGATGTTTGTATGGCTGTTAATTTAAATGAATACATGAAGCTACCAGATCATTTTTAATATTCCTTTTGATTTTATCTTAGTTTTCACCAACTTTCCAGTAAGAAAGAGCTTCTTGATTTGTCGGAGACTTTTTTATATGTTCCCCGTTGACCTGAAAATGGCTTAACCAGCTTAATTCTTTTTGTTTGAATGTATATAGGTCACGTAAAATTTTCATCAAAATCGGTTCACTAGTTTGGTTTTTTAATCAAAATAACTGAAGTAAGAATGTCATCCAAGTACGAAATTACGTATTTTAATCTGAAGTCGATATCATTTTTTTTTAAATTTTGTTTTAAAAAAGAAATAAAGAAATATGATGAATGTAGACGATCAGTAAACGTCTATAAATCTAGTAAGTAACGAAATTAAACACAGGTAAAACCACGAAGCACGTTTCGTATTGCATTACATTGAAAAATAGTTGTGTATGGAATAATCTCCTCATTAAAGCAAAGCCGTCACTATCAAAGGATTTGTCTAACGCCGGCTCATGAAGTACAATTTACGAGGATATTTGATATTATTATTCTGATATCGTATGTTTAGTTAAATATTTATTAGGCAATTAAGTCTTATTAGAGTCAAATACTGTCGAGAGACTGCGGGGTTACAAGATAATGTCGTAACAAGATGAATTAGGTGAAAAATCATTTCTTGTTTGGGATTGATTATTCGGTAATCGTTAGACATCAACACAATACTATAGTATTAAGGTAAATGGGTCGAAACGTAACTCCCTTATCTTCAATATCTACAGTTACCATAATCATTACTGAAGCTGCAATCTAGCAAGGTGGTATTTATTTTAATCAAACGATTAATGAAACGAAATAGTACCAACTGTTATTTATTCCGTCAGATGATTATCGAGATGTTTTAATGGATGTTAACATGGATGCTGATAAGCAATAATGTGTCAACCCAAAAAAGTCAAATTTGAAGATATTAATGTATTTTGATACCTATTTAACATTATTCAAAAATAAGTCAAGTTATCTAAACTAATTAAGTATGGAAAAAAGTTTTTTAATGTTTCGAATTCCATATTTTGCAATTTATAAAATAATCTCAAATATTTAAAAACGTATAAGACAGACAACATATGAAATAAATCTATCTGCTTTTGGTTTATTATACATTTTATCAAAATAGAAAAAAAAGATGAATATATACGTCTTCAAACAAATTTATTAAGAGTAGGTTTGACATCTTTAAACGCCATTTTCTCAAAATGAAGTTCGTGTGGCTTGACACAGTATTGCTAATCAGCGTCCAATGAAGTGTCCTTCATATTTTGCAATTTTACAATAAACTTATTGTTAGATAAAATTTTTTATTATAATAATCTCTTGTTAATTATATATGGATGCTGATATGCAATACTGTGTCAAACCACACGGAATTCATTTTGAGAAAACGTCGTCTAAAGTTGTCGAACCTATTCTTAACACATCTGTTTGGAGAAGCATATATCCATATTTTCTTTTCTATTTTGATAAAACGTATAATTAATGCACACAGGCTAGTAAAGATTTCTATCTAATAATAAGTTTTTCAAATATATGAAATTATTGCATAATCCAAAATATGAAACACTACAATATTCTAAACGTTTGATTAAGAAATGTTTTTTCCGTACTTATTTAGTTCAAACGACTGAAAATTTTTTTTGTATAATATTAAGTACGAAATGCATTATCAGAATACATCAACATTTCCAAATTTGACTTTTTGTGGATTGACACATTATTGCTTATCAGCATCCATATATAAAGTACTTTTTTCATAAAAAAATAGTTGGCAAACAAGCATGCGGGACATCACAGCGACCCCCGACAAGTGCGCTGTCAGCTTAAAAAGGAATGTATGAAAGGAAAAATGAAGGAGAGGTTAGGCTTCCGGCTCACTCACTCACCGTACAAAACGCAGCTTTATTATAATAACTACTAAACGCCGATCTTCAGTAAAAATGACGAACTGCGCCGATCTGTATACGAGCTGTAGTTAGTAACTAAACGCTCTACTTAGTAAAAATTTAAGGAAATCCGTAACAAGTGTTCACGTATTCTAGTTCGATAGCGACTCCATTTAAAACAGGATAAACTTTAGCACATCAATGGTATTAACATTTCATGCTACGAGCGGCAAAAAAAATTAGATTCGTTAAACCTGACATAGGAATGTAATTTTTTTCGTAAATCAAATAATTTCATTTCGAATGATTAATTATTGAAAACCGTTTAGGCTGTAGCGTTCCAACTAAGTTCATACATACATATAAAGGCTCAAAAAACATGACTCTTATTTGGATAAGCAATAATATGTCAACCCACAAAAAGTCAGATTCGGAGATATTGATGTATTCTGATAATGCGTATGTAACGCCTTATTAGAAACGCATTATCGCATATTTAACATTATTAAAGAAAAATTCAAGTCATTTAAACCAAATAAGTACGGAAAAAAGCGTCTTAATTTAATTTTTTGAGTTATTCAAGAAAGTCATATACCTGAAAAACGTATTAGTAGATAAAACTTTATATTATACTAATCTGCAATTAATTCATTATACCTTTTATCAAAATAGTAAAGAAAAATGGTTATATACATCTTTAAACCAATTTATTAAGAATATTTTATCTTTAGACGCCATTTTCTCAAAATGGAGTCCATGTGGCTTGACACAGTATTGCTTATCAGCGTCCATTTGAAAAATCTACATGGGGCCACTACCATGTCCAAAACCTTATATCAATGAGACTTGTCCCTGATATTAAGTGTACAATCGGTTATGGCCTTCTCTATTGTAATTACATGCGTGCAATATTATTCGCATGCGTTCAGCCAAATCGTGGTCATGTGTATAAACGCATGTTTACCCCACATCTGAATTATAAAACACACTCATGAAAGATTCAAGTTAAAACTGTAATAAAGTACTTAACTCAAAACTATTTACAAAACTCTTGCATATTTATAAATGATATTTGAATTATTCGCAGGTTATGAAATGTTGACAAATATGGAATAACGACTTAATTCAAAAGTGATAATAACCCCGGATTACTCAACTATATCATACCCGCGCTAGCCAATTATTGATAATTATAGCTGAAAAAAATAGTTACGATTGCCTTTTACGGTAATTTCGTATTAATGATTCAAGTGTGAAATTCGTAAAAACGATTAACATGAGTAATCACGACGTTTTTGCTGTATTTTGTTTTTTTTTTTTCTTGCAATGAAATTCTTGTAACGATATGTTCAGGACCGGATTAGAGTTTGATATGCAACGGTTTCTTTTTATAACTTCCTTAATTACATTTTTATGATTAAATCAAGTTTTCTGTACAAATATTCTTCTTTGCAATAATGTCCCATTATTGTACTTCCTTATTAATGAAACTTGTCGACATGAAGCTGTGTCAATACATTTCAAGATGTCGTAGCGTGCTACGAGGCGACATCGTAACATTAACGACGTCGTAAAGTACTACGACGCTACATCGTAATTTATATCGCCGTCATAGCGTGCTAAGAGGCGACAGCGTACCATTTAACGACGTCGTGGCGTGCTAAGAGGCGACATCGTAAAATTAAACGACGTCGTTAAGTACCACGACGTGATGTCGTAACATTTATCAACGTCGTAAAGTGCCACGACGCGACATCGTAACATTTAACAACGCCGTAAAGTACCACGACGCGTAGTCATAACTCATATTCGGCTAAAATTATCAAACATTCTATAATTTAGAATATATTTGACTTCAATGACTTCAAATACGATTAATATGGCGTTTAGACTTTGATAGTTACACACAAACAATCCGAAATCACGTACAAGAGATAATTATTAACTTATTCGTCTGTTGTCTAGCGAATTAGTTGAACAAAGGCCGTCCGTATATTGTGTACAGATAATGTGATAATTAAATTAATATTTAACAAAGGGATGGCATTATTGGCTTGTTACCTGTCGCCTGGAATTTACAGGTGTATTATTATGTACCTCGAGGTTTTAAACACGTTAAATTTTCATACTTAATATATTTAAACACCGACCAAAAAGAGGGGTGTTATAAGTGTAACATGCGTATTTGTCTAAGAACAGTGACAGGCATTGCGTAAACACTAGAAGAAAAAATAAACTTTTTATACCGAGCTTTCGTCTTCATGAAGTCAGTTCATCGTTTCTTGGGTTTGGTATTCGCATCTATAATAAAATCCCGCAAACAATTTTACATTTGACACTTAATAAGCTCAAAGACTACATTAAAAAATCTTTAATAAATAAAGCATATTATACTATAAAAGAATAACGACAAAGAGGCGTGGATTCGATACGCGTTGATTTTCTTTCTATCCGGATAACATAATTAAAATGTAATAGAAATAAATACATTATGTATAAATGATTATAAAAGATTTAGTATTGAGTTTCTTGCCGGTTTTTCTCGGTATAGATTACATTCTGAACCGGTGGTAGCTTTATAAAAATCTAAAATAAAAATATCTCATGTAACTTGACGATTCGAAAGTGATTTAAAAGCCCATTTGAATAAAGTATATTTTGAGTTTGAGTTTATATGTGTATCTGTGGCATCGTAGATCTGGACTGATTTTGATAAGTTTTATTTTGACATTAAAAAAAGGCAACGAAATAAAAACCTCAGCCTTTGTCATCTAAAAATAAACTATGCTTGTTTAGTGACAATGAAATATCACATATTTTATTCATAACGGAACTGTTTCGCATCTAAAGTTGAACAATTCATTCACGAAAGTAAAGTCTGTCGTAGTTTTACTTCTACGTGCAGGAACCTCGTATATTTCCTCTAACCATTAATGTTTAGACACATTTAACAATAATTTCCGAAGCTTGAATAGGAAATAGTATTTCACATACACTTGGTATAACAATATGATCGTTATATCACGTCATATTTCTAGTGACGGCATATCATGTAAAATGATAATAGAAAATTTAGAATACTTTATATTACGTTCTGTAGAAAAAAATATACGTCCTTATATTAGCGAGTCGCGTAAGGATTCAGCATAAGGCGAGAATTACATTTGTAAGTTTTATTCTCGTAATTGACATAAACCAACTTTGTAACAGTTACCTAGGTAGCCTTACAAAAGCTGTTTCTATAAAAAATAAAGCTTTTCACAGTAAATTCTTTCAAGTTTAAAACAATGCGATTACAAGCGATTTATGTAAATCTTTATGAAACTCAGAAAGGAAACTTATAAGTCTAATTCTCATCTAAAAGTTATTTTACTTATAATGTGACATAAACCTAACCTACCTGCCTGATGCCTACGTCATAACATCTACCTACATGCCAAATTTCAACCCGATGCGTTAATTGGTTTGGGCTGTGCGTTGATAGATCACTATGTCTGTCAGTCACCTTTAAGTTATATATATTAAGATTACTTGTTTTACTTTAACGAGTAATCATTTCCAGACTCCAAACTTCAGACAGTGTTGACTATTTATGTGTACACTAGTTGGTGACACCTATCTACACCATTCTTGACACTGAGTTTAACGTCATCTCATTGGTCGAAATGTATGGACCATACTAGCTGACGCAATTTAATTGGTCAAAATAATTTCCATTGTCGTTTTGAATATAACGATTGAATTGGAAATGGTGAAATTGAATAATGTATTCAAACGTCGGTTACAAAGGTCGATTGGGACATAGTTGGATATACGTTATAAGTGGTGCATAAAGTATACTTATTATGTTCAGTTTTCTTCGGAACTTTTGTATATTTAATACGCGTGGGCTAATAGTTTGGGCGAGGTCATGACTGCAAATGAAATTGTAACAATATTGTTTATCCTAACGTAATTATTTAATTTTCAGTAACCGGATTTGCTCGATATTTTTTTTTATTTTGAAATTATATTTAATTTTTTAATTAACAGTTTTTCATTGCTTGAAGGATAAAACGATGTTTTCTAAAAATAAAACCTAGCGAGATCGATTTATCGCCCTCGAAAGCCTCACCTTGCTAAATTTCATGAAAATCGTTGAAATTCAAGAATTGCTTTTGCTTTTAAAGTCGATTTTCTTTTTTTTAAATCCTGTTTGTACTGACGAATGTAAATAAATCAATGAAGGTAAATAAAATTGTATAAATATTAGCGGGAAATTTCATCATCCTCGGTTCTCAAGCCAGACAAATGCAGCGTTGGGTTTCTTTGTAAACAGCAAAAGTTTTGACAATATTATTACGAGCATAAAATTAAATTGACCTTTACGAAATTCTCGGGGAAACTGAGATCGGAAAGTTTTTTCGGCGAGGCCCTAGAGATACGTCGCCTTTGTCTTAATATTTTCATAAAATATTTTTTTACGTTAAAAAAAAGTGGAGGATATCAATTCGTCACATATTTTAGTACGTCATTTCTTAATTGATTTTAAAAATTCTTTTTTTTTTAATTAAAAGGGCTTTTTGATTGGTCCTGTTAGATTTTTATTAAAATCGGTTCAATAGTTTGATTTTAAAATTAAAATAACTAGTATAAGTATGTTATCTAAGTAAACGGAATATTTTACTTTTAAGGTCGGTTTAATTTTTTTTTTAGTTATTAGTAATATATAGTAAAGTAAAAGTGAAGAAACAGTCTCTAAAATATCCCACTGCTGGGCAAAGGCCTCCTCTCCTATTAAGGAGAGGGTTTAGAGCTCAATCCACCACGCTACTCCACTGCGGGTTGGCGGATATACATGTGTCGGAATTTCTCCCGGCAGGTTTCCTCACGATGTTTTCCTTCACTGCCAAGCTCGAGATGAATTTAAACACTAATTTAGCACTTGAACAATAAGCGGTGCTAGCCGGGGCTTGAACCCGCGATCGTCGGTTAACGTGTTCTAACTACTAGGCCATCTCGGCTCTTGTCTCTAGTAATATATACCCGCGTGAAATTCAGTAACACGCCTAACCGCGTTCAGTGTGATTGTCCGAAAGTTTTAAACTGAATAAAACCATTTTTTTAGGAAGATCTATATATCTATATATGGTATACAACTTTAAAATGTATTCTTTAACAAAACACACATTTTTTGCAATATTCGCGGTAAATTATGGTTAGAAATAATCTATACTTATAATAAATCTGTAGAGAGGTCAATTCTGTACATGAAATATATTTTCAAAATAACTATCAGGGGGTGATTAGTGATCGATACTGATGCCAAAAAGGCAATCAGTAAAATTTTTGTCTGTCTGTCTGTCTGTCTGTATGTATGTTCCTTATAGAAACAAAAACTACTGGACGGATTTTAACGAAACTTAGTACAATTATTCTTCATGCTCCTGGGCAGGTTATAGTATACTTTTCATCACGTTACAATCAATAGGAGCAGAGTAATAAAGGGAAAACGGGAGACTTTACTCCAATTTTTAAGCTTCCGTCGCCTATGCAGCCTTAATGGTTAAAGTTACATAGAAATCGTGTATGACGGAAATATTCTACATAAAATTTCCTAAAAAATATCCCACAACAGCATATGTCTATCTTTTATGGTTGACTCACAATAACACGTGTAACTCCTGATAGGTTAGCAGTTCGGAGAATTCTGATTATATTTGTTTACTCTTACGTTTATAATACTCTCACTCATCACTAATTTATAAAAAGTTAACATTATTACCTATAAAATAAAAAAAAATCATAGAAATCAAGTATTGTGGATTGACATATTATATTTCCCTATTAAATTACGATAGTTAATCTGTCTGTCACATCAAAATCACTGAACCCTGAGGAAGGACATACGCTACTTTTTTCGAAAAACGACGAAAACGCGGACGAAGTCGCAGGCAAAAGCTAGTAATAACATATTACGCAGACAAAGTCCCTGGGACCGACTACAATATAAGATATCGAAAAAATAGTTACATCAAAATTGTTTAGAATTATGACAAGATTGATAGTAGGTAATAATAATAATAATAATAATAATAAAGAAGTTTATTCACCAAGCATAGAGGATATTAACAAATTTCTTTCTTCTAAATACAGTAAAACAGAAACAAAAAACACAAAAATATATGCCGGTAAAAAGGTCGTAGACTCAGTTTAAAGCTGCTTTTCAGTCTGCACCTACTTTCATACAAATGCTGCCAACACAAAGTGTAAACTACTTATTTTATACTTACAAAGTTGAGAAGAAAATAAATATATATAGGGTAACAATATATTGTGATAAATTTAAAGTAAGTAGTGAGCTGCCTGAGATAAAATCTTGTAATTAATGTAATATAATAAATCATGTTAAATTTGTAACAAAAAACTGTCTGCTAATACACAATTGTCCGTGCTTTAAAGTAAATATAGTGATAGAATCATGTCGGTAGTCTCGCGCTTAGCCAATTTGACTGTGACTTTTGATATTCAGTAAGCCATATTTTGCAAAGTTTCCGAAATGTAAAAATAGATGAGGCAGATTTAATCGGAGGTGGAATATCGTTCCAACATTTTGATGCTGCAAAACGGAAACTACCTCTAAATGATACCAAGCAAGGACGAGGTGCAACTAAATTTAAAATACGGGAGGGTCGATGATTACCGGAATCCATACAGTTTAACCAGTTCAATTTCCGGGCTAAATAATGTGGATAATTTTTCTTTTTCAGACTATATACAATAGTATTCAATTTCAGAATACGACGGTGCTTCATATTTAATATATTATAACTATTTAGAACTGGAGTAATATTGGATCCACGTGGAATATCATAACAAAACCTCATACAAGAATTCTGTACCTTTTGAATCTTAGATTCTGTTTGTTTTAACAGACACGGTCCATAAACTACATCGCAATAGTCAAGATGTGAGAGTACTAAGGAATCCACCAGTTTTCTTCTAACAGCAATACTTAAGAACGACCTAAATTTGTAGATCATTTTAAGGGAGGCATAACTTTTGGCAATTTTTTCTTGAACATGCTCCTTAAAACGCAGCGATCCTTCAAATAGTAAACCGAGGTTTTTTACTACTGATACCTCTACGACGGGGCAGTTGTTGATCGAAATAATTGAATTGCTTCGATGGATTACATCTATTTGTCTTTTTGTACCGAATATCATAAAAGAACACTTTTGTGGATTTAAAATAAGATCGTGATAATTTGACCACATATGAATTGATGCTAAATCTTCATTTAAACTGTTAATATTTTTAGTAAAATCTATATTTAAGCTTAATTTCATTAAAACCTGTGTATCGTCAGCATACATATGTATTAAAGAAGATTTTGTGTAGTTAATTAAATCAGACGTATAAATAGAATAAAGCAGAGGACCCAAGATAGACCCTTGCACCACACCTCGGGTGATACTTAGGGGACTAGATCTAGTTAGTTTACCATTCCTATCCATGCACTCTACTATTTGAAAACGGTCTGAGAAGTAATTTTTAAACCAATTACATACGGGCTCATCACATCCATGCATTCGCAATTTATTAATTAAAATATTATGATTAAGGCAGTCAAACGCGCGACTATAATCCAGTAATACCAAAATACATGCACTGTTATCATTAGATGCTGACAAAAGTTCATCGACTATATGTAAAAGCGCTGTTGTAGTACTATGCATTCTACGAAAACCAGATTGTTGAAGTGGTATAATATTATTGCTTTCAAAGTAATTTGATATTTGATTACATACTACTTTTTCTACTATTTTAGATAAAACCGGTAGCAATCCTATGGGTCTTAGATCTTTTATAGTTTCAACACTGGCTTTCTTCGGAAGTGGTTTAATTAGGGCTGTTTTCCACTTGTACGGGAATTCGCTGTTAACTACCGAATAATTCACAATATGAGTTATTGCATCTAATGAATAGGGTAATGTTAGTTTAATCATTTTTATACTGATACCATCAACTCCCATTGCATTTGAGCTTATAGAATTTATTACTTTGAGTACATCTTCTGAAGATACTTTAAAAAAATTAAATTTTTCGTTGGTCTGATCAAACTTAATAATATAATCATTATTATAGTTTTTATTACTTACAGGTGTTGGAATTGTTTCTATAAAACTTCTATTAATTTTATCTGGATCGCAAAGATGAACTGGTAACATATTATTTTGTGTTGAAGAACCTAGTATTGTTTGCAGTTCTTTCCACATTTTGCCTGAGTTACGTATATTGTGATTAATTTTGTGAGTAAAATAATACTGCTTTTCAGTACGCGAAGTCGAAAGTACCAGATTTCGATATAATTTGTAGGTATTCAAATCACTATCATTATTTGTTTCCTTTGCTCGTTTACACGCACAATCTCTATCAAGCATAATTGATTTTACGGTATCAGTTATCCAGGGAGTTGGAGGAGCAGTAAATTTTTTAATTTTTACCGGTACAAAGTGATCAAATAGACCAAGTATTAAAGATGTGAAACAATCCACCATACTGTTAATATCATTCATTTGAAGTACCCATTCCCAAGGAGTTATTGAGGAAGCAAATTGATAAGTTTCAATACCAAATTGATCAAACGGCCTATAGTTTACAGTTCTTATATTTGTTTTGTAAATTTCAATTGGGAAATTGGCTTGAACAAAAGCATGATCACTGAGGTCATCGTTATGTTTTAAAATTACTTCATCTGGATTAAGTTCAACACTACAACAAATTACATCTAATAAAGAACGACTAAGAGGTGTAATACGCGTTGCATCACGGACTATCTGTTGTAAGCCATGCTCCGATAATAACTGTTGAAATTCCGATTGATTAATGCCTTCCCTACACAATAAATTGATATTGACATCACCTGTAACAAATATATAATTATAAGTTGGACCTATTGCAGATAAAGAATTTTCCAATTCATCCAAAAAAACTTTAAAACTACACTTTGGGGGCCTATAAAATACACCAACTGCAATTTTATGACGCTTAAGTTTTACTTCTAACCACAATTGCTCTAATTCAGATGCCGCGACACCTATTTCTTTCACTTGAATCCCATTCCGAATGTAAAACGCAACTCCGCCTCCTCTCTGACTATTCGACCTGGGTTTGTGAATTAGAGTATACCCGTTAATTTTATAAGATTTTATTTCAGATGAACTACTCAGCCAGGTTTCAGTTATTGTAGCTACGTCAGGACCTAATGATGTGATAGTACTAACAAGTTCATCTCTGCCGGTATTAAGGGACTGTGCATTAAGAACAGACAGTTTAAAATTAATATTTCTGTTTTTCATCTTTTTGGTAAAATGAACAAGAAAAACACTATGTTCTTAAAGATATTATCTCTCAGCTCAATGACATTAAACCAGTACACATATGTATAATAAACAAAATTTATCACGCTCTTAACAAACAGCATATAAAAAATACTACTAAAATGATTACGTTTACTAATGATAGATAACCTTACATTGCAATTATTTCTAAATTGTCATATTATAACCGTGTTAATGTCATTTATCTTAGAAATTTGAATAGCACGTGACTTTTCTGTTTTACGAACAAATATCTTGCACTCCTTCACCCACACGTAAGCATAATTTTTTTCACGTGCCCTTTGTTTCGCCGCACGCAAAATCTGTTTGTTCATAGGTGTCAAATGATCGTTGAAAAAGATACGACGCTTTTCGCCGCTGAATCCCGCGTCACTAGTTGTTAGACTACCACTCGTAAGATCGTTTCGCCATGTTTTAGCAGCTCGTAACAGTTTAATTTTTAACTCACGGCTGTTCAATCTTACAACAATTCGCGATTCTCTTGATCCTTTTTGCGTAGAAACTACATTTGCAAAAGAGACTTCATCGGATTGAAATTCTTCCTGAGGCGGCGAGGTCGATTCTTTTCCTGAATTCCATACTCTTGTTCTATATGCATGATCGATTTCATTCTTTTGTAAATTAATTTTTAAGAGATTAGCCAACTCGATTATTATATCATAGACATTTTCTTTTGGAAGTTGCGGGATGCCGGAGATTTCAATATTATTAAAACGGTCTCGCTGCTCTTTCAGATTTATTTGGTTTTCTAATTCTTCGTTCCGTTCTGCTAAACGGGTAACCTTAGATTCCATAGAACTTGAGCATACGGATTTGTTTTCTAAATCTTTTACTTTCATTTGCAGTTCGGTCAATTCATTTCGCATCGAAGTAAAGCTTGATTGTAACATTTTTAATGCTTCATCCTGCTCGTTCAGCCTAACATTAACTTCAGCACGAAATGCTCTTATTTCAGATAAAACAATTTCATTTATGTCTTCTGTGTTAGTGACACCCCGGTTCGTGCTCATATTTGTATTATTTTTTCCTTTTTTAGATGCCGATAAACACGGCGAACACTTCCATGCCGCTCTTGCGGTCTCATTAGTAAAGTTAACGCAATCAGAATGAAACATGTTAGTACAGTTTATACATTTAACCCTTTTCTGATTGCCCCCTATATTTGTATGGCAAGATTCACAAACAACAACCATGTTTTATATTTTACTTTATTAGAAATAATATTTTAAAAATAAATATAATATCCAATCTTGGGCATTGGCCGTGGGTTTGAACCTTCGACTTTGGTTGTAGATCCTGAGTCTCACACCGATGCGCCACCGTGTTTGTTAAGAGCGTGTGTGAATTTATTGACCAAGTTATACCAAAATAAACATGAGTTATGTATTATAATATTAAAACAAGGTAGAAGTAGAAATTAACGACACAATATCACTTAAAAACTTGCTTCACTTTGCACTGCAAAACTGTTTTATACTATAGATTTCGAGAGATATTCATATCTTTATATTAGACACAGTTCTTTAACTAATTAATTACAAGGCCACATACTTTTCTACTAAAACCGTTCACAAAATCCACTAACTTATTATTTTATTAAAGGAGCAAATTCTAAAGCTGTTTACGCTGCGGTGGCAGCACTTATAATCCTGGTATCAAATTCCTTTTCAATTGTGCCTTTCACGGGCGAAAATTTCACCAAAAAATTCTATTGTCTGTGAAAACAAAGAATTTTGTCCTTTAAAAATATCTTTCCATTACTGATATTTATATCATTGTTATTTTATGAATTTTACTCTTATAGCAAATTAAGTTATTTCTAATATTTTAGACAAATCGATAAAAATTGAAAATTTTTACTGATAAGTAACTTAAATTCCTATTGTTCTCTATTTATTTTATGTCTAGAATTACGTACGCAAAGAATGGCATAAGAATTTAATTAATAAATCTACGACATCTGTACATCTGTATATCTGTCCAGGATTTAAAAATAAAACTTCGAAACAGATTTTGAAAAAAAAAAATTCTATGGGACTAATCTGAAAGTATATCCCTTGAATTAAGAAAAATTAATTTTCAAAATAGGTTAAGTAACGACGGAGTTAGGTAACAAACATAATTGACTAAAATTGAAAATTAAAAAAATACCCGACAATTTGAGACCATTTCAACGAGCACCAACACGATATCCTTGCTGTAAGTTAGTGAGGAGTTATGTATCCTGTTGATCCTGGCTGCAGCATCAGACCGAAAATCCCATAATTTTGCATAGTTAAATTACATGCATAGGCGTTTGAAATGTTGGGTCACATATATATTTCACCTTCTTTTAAAACCTAAAAAAGACCGCATCCAAATCGGTTCTCCCGTTTAGGAGCTACGGTGCCACAGACAGACACATAGCGGTCAAACTTATAACACTCCTCTTTTAGCGTCGGGGTTCAATTAATTAAAATATACGCAACGAATCGAAAGCCTCATCGTTTTTGTAGTCCGTTGAAAAAGTAAATTTTCATTTACCATTTTCCATCATAATACACATACTAGTATTCGAATAAATACCAATTCCCAACTTTTCACGACAGAGCCAAATACAGAGAGAGCTCACTTGTTAAAAATTTGACACGGAAATAACATTTAATTAAAATAGGTCCCGTGTAATTTGCATATATTACCTAACGAGCTGCCAACCTCCCACACACTTTGTAGAATTTAAATGACAACCCACAAAAATCTTTATACATTTACATTCTTTTGATGATAGATAAGAGAGAAAATTGTCCTAACGTTTTCGGTTTAAATCTTCTAAATAAGCATTTTTATGACGTATTTATTCAATGCCAATAGCTATTATATTTTATTGATTAGCTTTTTCTCGCGGCTACGCTTGCATTAATGTAGGTTTATAAATTTTGCTCTCAGATCTTCATAAGATACACAAGTTTTTTTTTCATTGCTTTACACCTGAAAGAATTTACTGCCAGTCCTTACTTTCGGCAGCAGTTTTCGTAATTACTAACGACGTTTCTGTTACTAGGCTACAGAGTTTTTTATATCGCTCTCGAAAGTATAACTAAAATAATAATTTATTTTTCGCGTGACATTATTATTTATCAACATCCAAATATTCTATACGTTTTTATACAGAAGTTATACCTGAGTGTTCAACGCTAAGTGAAAAATGGCGGTCTTTTATGACCGACAGCATTATCATATCAAAAGTTTCACAACGTTATTCGTATCGCAATAACAATGCTCTTCGGACGATTCCCGAACGAAGCAAGTTAAAAACTGAAGTGCAAATATTCAACAAAATATCTAAAATTATATTTGAGTGTTCAGCTAGTGCTGACCCGGCGAACTTCGCGCCGCCTAACAGTCGATTCTCTATTTTTATTTTGAAATACTTTTGCTTCTATTCGGGATAGCGGGGATCAGCTACTAGGATAAAAAAATTAAAAAGAACGTTAATAAATCAACATTGTGCTCAAAAATAAAAAAGTATAAAATACTTTCAATTATTATTACGGAACTTTTAAATTTTTTCTCACCGTAATAACCATCCTCGTATTTCAAGGAATATTATAAAAAAAGAATTACCGAAATCGGTTCAACTGCTCTCAAGATTTGCGCTTAGCAACACATTCAGCGATTCATTTTTTGTATTACATACATATAAGTGCATGATCATTAGTGATAGTGTAATGTGAAAAACTTGAGGTTTTAGGTTACTCTGTTTTACTGTTTATATCTCACTGCTCTTCTATTAAGAAAAAGGTTATGAACATAATCTACGACGTTGCCCCAATGCGGATTGTCGGATTTACTATCCCAATTACATAAGAACACAACCTGCTTTAGATTAGTGTTGATATTTTTTACAATATTCGTATTCGAATACTTTAAAAAAACGACGAAAAATTTTTTGTAACAAATGAGAGACTACATAGATAGCCTTTTAAATAATACATAAATCAAAATCGGTCTCAGGTAACAAGCATTAGAAACATAGAATACGAATTGAGAATCGTGTGTGTGTGTGTGTAAGTTGTGTTTTTGTTTGCTTTCTACGTAATTTTATTATTATATATCCAACGTTATGTTAACTAAAACAGACTTTTGATGCAAGCATAGTTGATAAATTAGTTTACGTATGGGTATAAACTATTCGAAGCACGCATATCCAAATCCTTAGAACCATTAGTGTTGACGGCACGAAGTATGCAGATCACGTGCCCGAAGCAATAAACAGACGTTGATCTCATTATGTCTTTTACGCTTGATGTTGACTCTTATTAGAAGTTAAATATCAAAATGTATAAGACAAAATGGTTCAGACACGTAGTTTGCTTGAATCTATTTTGCGAGTTCGTAATTGCTTTCACTTTCTGATAAGTCTTGGACGCTATGGAAAAATATTGTGGGATAATATTATAAATACGATACGATAATACGACACGCTCTACTACCAATTATTTAAATGAAACTGTCATTATAGAATATTTATTAATTAGTATTTTTTTCAGTAAACGTTTTTTATGTAAACATATCTGGCAAACGAGCAGGCGGAACGCGGATTTAACATCACCGCCCGTGGTCACTTGCAGCACCAAAGAAGCCAAAATTATATTGCCAGTTTAAAATGGAATATGGTATGAAAAGGAAAAAGATAGCAAAGAAAGCAATGGCAGAACGGGTAATTTTTATAAGAAAATTAATGGATGATAAGCAATAATGTGTCAGCCCACGAAAAATCAGATTCGGAAATATTGATGTATTCTTATAACGCATCGTGTATTTAACATTATTAAAAAAATTAAGTCATTTAAACAAAATTATTACCAAAAAATATCTCAATTTAATGGTTCAAATTTCAAGTGTGGTCCATATTTTGCGATTTATACAATAATGCCATATATTTAAAAAAAATATTATTAGGTAAATCTGTTTACGATACCAATCTGCTTTTAATTCATTATACCTTTATCAAAATAGAAAAGAAAAGATAGACACATTCTTCTTCAAAAAAATTGATTAAGAATAGGACTGACATCGTTAGATGCCATTTTCTCAAAATGAAGACTGTGTGGCTTGACACAGTATTGCTTATACGCAATCACACACTACTTTCAGTTATATTTATTTTAAAAATAAACAAGACTTTTAAAAATCGATTACAAAAAGACGAAGTTATGAGGTAACATTAAAAAACACTACGAATGAAAAATTTCATTCTATGAAGTCGGTTGAAAATGGATTTTCGAAAGTTCTAGTATAAATGTATCTCCCACGTTCAATTTCTACAAAGAACATCCTACATTCATACAAGATCCTATCACGGCTTTGTTACATGTAAAGGTAACACAGACCTTTATACAAAGGCTGTCTGAAGCATCTTTTAGTGTAACGCCGCACCTTTATTCTTTTGAATGTTTACATTTATATTTGAAACGACTATCAAAGTTTTTTACTCGACTGTGGCAAAGCCTAAACGAGGGTTTAGTATTTTTCCTGTATGTATATATGTATATCCGTTCCTACGTAAATTATAATTCGAATTGATTAGAAGTTGTGTTGTCGATTCTTTCAACAACTAGAAAAGAGCTAATAAGCTCCAAACGTCGGAACAGATCTACATAGATTATTGTTAAAAAAATTGGTCCATTCGTTAGGGAGCTACGATGCCACAGACACACAGGTACACAGACACACAGATAGGCAAACCGAGCTAAAAAAAAACACATTTTATCAGGGGTTAAAAATTGTTGTACTATATATGGACGCTGATAAGCAATACTATGTCAAGCCACATGGATTTTATTTTGAAAAAATGGCGTTTAAAGATTTAAAAACTATTCTTAATAAATTTGTTTGAAGAAATATATATCTTTTTTTTTCAATTTTAATAAAAGGTATAATGAATTAAAAGCAGATTGATATATTTAATGTGTTATCTAACAATAAGTTTTTCAAATATTTGAGATTATTGTATAAATTGAAAAATATGGAACGCACTTGAAATTCTAAACATTGAATTAAGAAAACATTTTTTGAATAATATTAAATAGGTTACACAGTATCAAAATACGTCAATAATCATGACTTTTTGTGGGTTATCACATTATTGCTTATCAGCGTCCATATGTATCAATCTTTACGTCTAAGATTCTAAATAAATTGAAACCTTGAACTCTTGCAACGTTACGTCAAGCTCTAGTTGCATGCTTCTGTGTAATCAGCTTGAAGCCTACACACTAATTCGATTAGGTCCTAGAACACGTTACTGGCGTGTGTCTCAGTTAACCCGTTAACAAATGTTTGAACCAACTGGCCACGACCAACTTGTTGGATCCAAACTGGCAGGGCTTTTTATTTTGATAGACAAACTTTAGCCAAAATCATAAAATACTTAGATTTTAGATGAGATTGTTGAAATTAAGCTATTATTTTCCCTACGGCTAGACATTTAAGGCGTCGTTAATCTCTTATAACAATTTTAATTAAACTTTTCTTTACACCAATAAGCACAAAAAAATTTCTTCTAAAATGACAAAAACACACATATTAATTTAACGATAACAAATCTTAGTCTTCGGCTAATTGTCTTACTTTTAGACCAATTATATTTATCGAAAGAAAATTATATCGCTTATCTTTACGGCGAGAAGTACATTTTTTAATTTTACTTTCGTAATTGACATAAAACAACTCTGTAACCTGGTTACCTGTAATAGTTACTTAACCTTACGAAAGCTGTTACTGTCAAAAATAATGACACTGACAGTAAATTATTTCAGATGTAAAGCAATGACAAACAACTTATGTTAACCTTTATGATGTGGCGGACAATAATTCGAAGACGAACACGCGGCGCAAGCATTGTATTGCGTTGTTAGGTAAGCGGGCGCGCCTCGCGGTGTTATACATATTGTAAATTTCGAATTGTCATATAAAAATTTTCTTTACTTCATCTCTGTTAAATAAATTAAATTTATATACAATTTGTGGCTTAGATGAGGTCTACAATGTTTTGTAAAATATAATCTTTTTTTTTGTATTAATTAAGATGTAAATAGTTTTATATATAATATTTTCATTTAAAATTAAAATTATGTTTTTATTTTTAAATAAATTGATAAATTTGTAAAAATCTTGTATAATAAGTAAAGGTTATTTTCATTGATCCACATTACTAACGATTCCCGGCAATGAAAGTCTGAGAGCAAAGCTTATAGTGTATAATTCTCACCGAAATAGCCATTAAAGACACCCATTATATCAACGGCCTTATATATTTAAAGGACAATTTATAGCATCGCAGCGACAGTCCATGTATATTCACGACTTTGCTAGATTTCAAGAAATTACTTAACAGGAGAATAATTTTCTAGCTACTATCTGTTAGCCAAGCGATTGGGAAATACCGTCGCGTGTCGCGACTAAAACCAAACGTGCAATTATTTGCTATACTACTTACCGCCCATTCTGTGCTTGTTTCCTAAATATGCTATGACAAGTGCTTATGAGTAAATAAGTTACTATAAATGGTTATTTAATTTATTTATTAACTATAGCACACAAATAGGTAAAAAGTATTAAATAAATATTTTTAAATAAACGCATCACACTCAACGGCCCCCATTAAGATCGCGTGACCTTGTGTCGGGGGTCCGGAAACACTGACAACGCAAACACAAACACCCAGACCACGACAATCATCCGTATGGCCAATATACATTTGCCGTGAGCGGAGATCGAACCTGAGACCGTTAGCGCTTGAGTCAGTTGCAGTGACACTGCGCCAACGTGTCTGTCAAACACAACTACTAACTACAATAAAATATAAATCCCAATAATTATGTGACACAGTTTAAATTAACATGTGTACACGTCAAGACATTATTGGACATCCAATTACATCACACGATTTTACATTAATGAAAAAATGGAATGGAGAGGCTAGGGAGGGCGCGACTCTCATTTATGGCAATCAGCTTTCAAATCATTCTAAAGACTAAACGGTGTGTTAGTGTAAAAATTACGCAATCTGTCAAAATATTGCATGTTTTAATAGCGATGGTATTCAACAATTAACTTCTATTTCTAACGCATACATGTTGCAACGAACTCAGTGATTACTCATTTAAACTCATCAATGTATTTATCGTAGTTACCTACGCAATGAAATATTTGAACGCTATAAGTATTTACAAAAAAGGTATTTTCTTAAACATCTCAGAATTGATCTTATTCCGGAAACGATAACACAAGTAAAAATAAGATAATTAACAAAAAAAAAAACAAAAGATTTTTTAAACGTTATAGTTATTTTACAACCATGGTCATGTACATTAATAACGATATAATGACGTTAAATATCCTTAGCCATTTCTATCAGCTCATCAATTGACAGTTGCAGGGACGAAATTATAGAATGACAGGGCCTGCAAAAAGCCACGGGCCCCTGACACGAGAGGGCCCCGACCTAAAAGAATTATATATATAGTTATTTCATTATAAATATATATAAACCTATTTTAAAATAAACCTCTTGACAATAAAACGTATAACGTATTTAACTACAATGCGCACAATATTTTTAATAGTTTTGATTAACTACTTAAATGGCTCATAAAAGTTAAGTTACAACGTGACAGTTTTTACTGGGGGGCCTCATCCAAAGAATTTGCCACGGACCTAATACGGTATAGTGACGCCTCTGCTTGCCTGTACTGTTGTTAGCTGGTTGGTAGGCAACCTCGTCCAAAGCGGTCCGCATTTTGGATGCCAAAATTCATGACTTTAAAACATATTTAGACGCTGATAAGCAATAAGCTGCGTCAAGCCACATGGACTCCATTTTGAGAAAATAGCGTCTAAAGATGTCAAACCTATTTTTAATAAAAATGTATGAAGAAGTATATCTCTCTCTTTTCTTTTATATTTTGATAAAAAGTTCAATGAATTAAAAGCAGATTGGCTAGTAAAGAGTTTTATCTAATAATAAGTTTTTAAAATACATGAGATTATTGCATAATCCAAAATATGGAACACACTTCAATATTCGAAATATTCGATTAAGAACCTTTTTAGTAATAATTTAGTTCAGATGACTTAAGACATTATTAAATAATGTTAAATAGGTATTACAAGAATACATCAATATCTATAAATTTGACTTTTCGTGGGTTGACACATTATTGCTTATCAGCATCCATTTATAGTCTATAGCTATATAATATAATTGCTCCTGAACAATCGCATTTAGTGGCGTATTTTACCATAAATATTAATAAAACGTAATCTCGCCAAACAAAACACGAGATGACATACAAACAAAAACCCAATAGAATTTTACATTATGTACATTTCTATAAATTTGAATATCGATACCGCCTTCAAACGATTTGCATACTTTAACCACATTGCGTATTTTATCCGACTGAAATCAAATTACGAAGTCAACACCTCACGAGAGAAAGGGCGCCAGCGTATATGGAATCGATTGCAACCATAAATCTTAAGTATACTAACAAATAGCCCACGACGACATATAGACGACGTATAGTCCTCTAAAGGCAGTCTATTGGCAATATTTTGTAACTGAATACTGATAAACAATAATGTGTCAACCCACGAAAAGTCAAATTAAGAGAAATTAATGTATACTCATAAATAAATAATTAACAGTAATTTATAAATATAAATAACGCATCACACTCAACGGCCCCCGTTAAGATCTCATGACCTTGTGTCGGGGGTCGGGAAGCACACACAACACTAACACAAACACCCAGACCACGACAAACATCTGTATGGCCAATACACACGTTTGCCGTGAGCGGGGATCGAACCCTCGACCGTTAGCGCTTCAGTCAGTTACAGTGACCAACTATTTAAACTAAATTAGTAGAGAAAAAACTTTTTCTTTCGTACTCTAATATTTCTTATATTAAAAAAAGAAAAGGTGGATGTATACGTCTTTAAACGAATTTCTTAAGAATAGATTTGACGTCTTTACACGCCATATTCTCCAAATTAATGCCGTGTGACTTGACAAAGTATTGCTGATGGATATATTAACTTGATGGGTCAAAGATATTCTCGCCTCAATCGCTATCTAGTTGCCGGAGAACGGTGAGCTTGTAACATATTTATACTTATAGTAAATTTTTTTTTTACTTGTCTTAATTTGGTAACGATACCCCGACCAAAGATTAGATTTTCGAACAATTCGATACCTCCCACGTAAGTTATTGTAAGCCACAAAATTGCCGTTAGCGTTTTTACTGAATACTACACGAATTTGCATTGCTTAATGCATTCAAAGTGAAAAAATATCAAAAATCTTTTTTTTTTTCAAGGAAAGTTACAACAAAATACGCCTGAAAAAAGGCGTATTTTGTTGTAATTTTCAAACTAAAACGGATTAAAAGTGCTCTACTATAAAATTGTAATTTTGGGGTTACAACAACTTACGTGGGAGGTATCGAATTTTTTTACATTACAATTTTCAATCATAAAAAATGATTCAGTTCAATCATTCAATCGATAATTTATTATCTAACTCTTGTGTGTGGCTAGAAATACGCCATATATGTCTGCTAAATAAGACAAGCAAAGAAAAACAGACTATATTTGTGATGTGCCGGATATCCGTATCTAAATCCATATCCGTATCCGTGCGTGATGGAATGATTCTTTGCGGTTTTTCCTGAGCACTGTTATTTAGTGGTTTGCAAGTGCCCGAGTGTAACGGCAACTTTTCCCTAAAGACCGTCAAACCAGCCGCAACTCCTCTAATGTTGCAGATGATAGACCCGTTGGCGCAATGGTCATTGCAACTAACTAAAGCGCTAACGGTCGCGGGTTCGATCCCCGCTCTCGGCAAACGTGTGTATTGGCCATACAGATGTTTGTCGTGGTCTGGGTGTTTGTGTTAGTGTTGTGAGTGTTTCCGGACCCCCGACACAAGGTCATGAGATCTTAATGGGGGCCGTTGAGTGTGCTGCGTTATTATTATTATTATTATATGTCTACTTATTTTTTTTTTATTTAGTAACGAGAATCGAATTTTCGAACAATCATTATTTCGATAATTTCTCACCTCTAACTCTTATGTATGGTTAGTAGTATATAATTGTCTACTAAATAAGATTTTAAGTTAAGTCTGTCTGTTCATTTGCCCCCAAAATATAGATTATACAACTTAAAGTATCTACAATTTTTGTCCCTATTCACTATTAGTATGGGTGATGTATGCAATAAGACAAGAAAAGTAAACTAGACTATTAATGAGCGACAGGAGATACTTAACATTAAGTGACACTGTCTGTTCATTTGCCTCCAAAATATAGATTATACAACTTAAAGTATGTCCCTATTCACTATTAGTGTGGGTGATGTATGCTTTATTCAAACATTAAGATTGTAGTTATTATATTTAATGAATGCTCTCGCGTACAATAGATCTGACGACCCAATTTAAACTCGAAGCAAATTATAACTTTTACATACCGCTCCGAACCAAATAATTGCACTGGAGACGTCAGTTGTACCGAGAGTTGCATCCGAATCGTGCCAGTAATTGCGAGTGAGGAGATAAATCAGCGGCATCGTGCGCATACCATGCGCTTGCGCAAGTGCCGAGCCTTGAAACAGCGGGCACGGTTTGAAAGTACCTTTTAATGTTACGAGTATATGGTCTGAGATCTAAGAACCTTTTTAATATATCATTTTCACCGTTAATTTTTATTGCTTATACCAGGTTATTTTTTTTTTTCCTCTTTTCATCACATTTTTAAATATATTTGCATATAGATAGCAGCTAGGGTTCCAGGCTGAGAAACCTCACGATGCGTGCCGTCTCAAGCAATACTGCCTTCTGTATCCGACCCTTGATTCAACTGCCTAGCCAGTTTCTCCGACTCGCCCTTGACCGATATTCAGGTGGCAGTGGCCAACCTTATTTGAGGGCAGATCCGATTTTATAATAAAACGCTGTAATGATTTATTTTTCGATATTGACGGCTCTTAGTCTAAAACGGTTTGTGGATATGTACGCAGTCTATATTTCTTAATAAGGCGCAAGAATGCATCTTTGTGATAAACATCGGAAATGTATGTCATAATAATGCCGTATTTAATATTGTGTTTTAATTGATTTCGCGTGTGAAACTATCCAACTATACGACTTAAATTAAAAAATATATATAATTGGTATAATTGTGATACTTTTTGCTTGTTTAAAAATACATTTATTTCACTACAAAAAAAAAATGTCGGATACAAAATGAGCGTGTTTTTTTGAAGAGGTAAATATTATTTTTTTTTTATTCATTTGTAGGGGACTCTCGGTAACCACAAGAATAATTTTAAAATTCTTTCACGAAAAGAAATCTATAAACATTCTAGTATATAGACTACACAATATGTTATTTCTAAATCTGCTATAACCAATAATAAAAACCGGCCAAGTAAGAGTCGAAAAAAAATTATGTAATACGAATTTTTAACATATTATTGCAGCGTCTATTTATTTATATATTTATTTAATAAGAAACTCGAACAGAAGTACACATTGAAACACATATATTTTTATCTTATAATATCTTGAACCTTTTATAAAATATTTAAAATGCAGTGTAAATTCATGGTACAGAACCCGTCATGGGCAAGATCGGCTCGCACTTAACGTTGCTTATTAATACAACATATCGATCAATATTCAACAGAATTTTTTGTTCGATAGAAACAGGGAAATCAGTTAACCTAGTTATGGCTTACCTATCAATGCAATTTAATTTACAATCAAGGTCGTTTCAAACGAAAACTTTAACATTTTCTAATTGAGAAACAGCGGACAAAGACGCACAGTGAAACAACGAAATGTAAATGAAAGAATTGAAACGAGTTTCAGCAATCCATTGTGATCGTCACGGTAATGTTTACACTATGTCGAATCATTAGTTTTGGTGCTGATTCATAGACTGTTACACCCTGTGATGGTAAAGATTATGGTCCTGTGTAAGTATAGCGATGAGCTAAGGCGGGAATTACAAGTTTTGCTCTTATAATTTTATAAAGATTTACATCAGTTGTTTCATGTGCTTTACATCTGAAAGAATTAAGTGTCAGTGCTCTTATTTTGGACAGTCTGATCTATCGTAATGTTACCTAGATAACTGATATCAGTTTACAGAGTTGTTTTATGTCAATTACGCGAGGAAAACTTAGAAATATAATTCTCACCTAACATTAAGCGATAGAGGAAAAAATACTTCATTTATAAATTGAACGAGAACAACTTTTCTACATATTTTATTGGTAAGTTGAAAATGTTTTTTTATTAAATTATTGACATAATATTAGTTTCGACGGTAAAAATATTTTTTATAAGAAGCGTTTAAGTATCTTATTTTGAACACAATCGTAAACCACAGTCATTTTATTTGATATTTTTATTAAAATATATTTAAATGTTATTCTATGTATTCAGAAATTAGCAATTAAATAATAATACTTTTTTTTGCGTGTCAATGTTAGTAATTACAATATTTCCTGATATTTTTCTGTCAAATTTTGCATTTTTTTTTAAATATTCGTTTTTTAACTTCTATTAGATATAGAAGTCTATTTTTCTTTATATCTCTTATGTGGTAACGATATCCTGAACGAAAATCATGAATTTGCGATCATTATTTTTCATTATCTTAACTGAATACAGTTCACTCATACAATTGGTAATTTCTCATCTAGAATTCTTATGTGTAGTTAGAAATACGTCATATTTATTTACTTAATTTGACAAGGAAAGTAAAATTGACTATACATATATTTTACACGACAGACACGTTAGCGCAGTGGTCACTGCAACTGACTGAAGCGCTAACGGTCGCGGGTTCGATCCCCGCTCACGGCAAATGTCTGTATTGGCCATATGGATGTTTGTCGTGGTCTGGGTGTGTGTGTTAGTGTTGTGTGTATTTCCGGACTCCCGACACAAGACCAAGAGATCTTAATGGGAGCCGTTGAGTGTGATGCGTTTATTTATTATTTATTATTTATTATATTCATTCAATACAATATCTAAATCAGAGCTACAAATAAGCAATAGCATCGCTTTAAGTACGACAAATACTCCATAGCAAAGAAAAGCGAACTCTCATTGCAACATCTTAAGGCCGTTCGAACGCCGCGGTATTTACATCCGGCCTTGCGAGATTTTTCTTATACGATATCGTAACCCGTTCCAAATAAATAAATGACTTTTTGTTTATGATTTACGGATATAAAGAATGAAGTTTTTAAGAAATTTGCATTTAGAAATTTTTGCCACATCTAAGTGCCGAGAGGTTGTCATATATAAGTTCATAAATACCGAGATAATTGTACTTCTTCATTAATATACTACATTAAAACATAAAGAAACACCAAAAGAAGTATTATTGTTTAGTCATTTTCAATTTTTAACTGATGATACATAAATATTTCAGTGAAAAATATCAAAAAAGATTTTTAAAAAGAAAATAAATGTTGTAATTTTTCCAGAGGGATGAAAATTTGATTATATTTATTTCGAAACCATCTTCGAATCTGTTTAAGAAAGAATATATCGCTGCTTTTCAAGAATATCGATGCAACTAAAAATTATGAATTTTAGGGAATAGGGGTTTTTAAATTTCTTTATTGTGTGTTGGTGCATAGCTGCAAAATTTAAACGATCCCTTGATGTTATAACTTTATTGATTTAAAGAAAATTCATCATCGCAACTCTTTTCATGATAAAATGCAAAGATTTATTGGTCTTTTACAACACTTAGTACTATTTGTTAGAATTTTGAGTTACTACGATATTCTTGCAAAGCAGCGATATCTTGAATTCTGTTTATTGATTTAAAAAAGGTGACAAAATCACTGTCATTTTACTCGCATTAAAGACACAGCACATGTTAAAAAACCTTTCTGTAGACATGCGTATATATTACATATATGTACATATAACGTTGTCTTAGTTTTTCGCGATTATTACTCATTGAAATAATACTGTTGGCGGTAGTTGTAAATATTATTTCTCAAAACCTTCAAATAGACAAATGTCACCTTAGTCTACCCGTGACCACGAACGCTGCAAAGTGCTCGAAACGTCGGGATGATAAAAATAATATACGCGATTTAAATCCGTTTAAAATTATTTCAATACAAATACGTATTTTTAGTATTTCTAAAGCTAAGCCAGTTTTGAGATTTATATTGTCATACGTTTGTGTTTGTAGCTTTGGGCTTCAATTTGTCCTATTTTCCAAGAACGTCTCCTCAATTTTATGATGGCCTAGATAACTTATGAATAAGAATCCCAAAGTTAAAGTACTTTTCACTTCGTATCTATGCCAAATAAAAACATAATTGAAGTCATATAACTATAATTTATTCACAAAAACTTTTACAATAAAAAGTTAAATATAAACTATACATAATACAGGTATTAAACAATTATTTGAGCATCCAAATTTTTAATCGCGGAATACATTTTAATTTTAATAAAACATTTTGCTAGATTCATTGTCTCTACAAAGTCAATAAAAAGTGTTCCGACCCGGGTTATTTCGTAACACAGAATATTAATCCGGGTTTATCCGGTTAGGCCGTTTTCGGATGAATAATTAAGCGTGAAAGTATTGATATAGTTCCGAAAACCGCTCGTTTAAATATAATATTATTACCAACCAGTACATGCCTTAATTTACAGATTAATCCCGGTCTGATTTGGAAATTATAGTCGAATTACTTTAATGTTATAAGTTGTAATTATTAAAGAATATACAACTATTTCATGGCATCGCTCACCATTATCTGTAGGGGGTATCTTTGAAACTACTGACCTGACTTGCAAAATTATATTGCTGCTTTGTAAAGTTTGTTCATAGAGGAAGCTTATAGGCTATATTACATGACGCTACGACTCATAACAGCGAAGCAGTAACCATAAACGCAAGGGATACCGCAAAAGGCAGTTAGTTTATAATATAAATAGAACAAGACATAGTTTTCTATTCGAAATTTCAATTCAATGAAACCCGGAATTACTCGCAAAACGTAAAATCATTATTCAGAT
Organism: Hypolimnas misippus; assembly: GCA_037950945.1. Taxonomy (NCBI): domain Eukaryota; kingdom Metazoa; phylum Arthropoda; class Insecta; order Lepidoptera; family Nymphalidae; genus Hypolimnas; species Hypolimnas misippus. The sequence continues at coordinate 13,870,991 of JBBEEQ010000023.1, forward strand.
ATTTGAATCCATTTCTAAATCATGCTATTTACATTAAAATCATAAATAAGATGGTCCAAAGATGTATACATATATATGGCAACTCATGCACTACATTTCCTAGCTAATTAAGCCTTCCATTAGCTATAGACGGAGTGGCAGACACCCAGACATCTAGGAATGTTATTAGGTAAACATTTAAATACTTAACGACGGACATTCTTACTACTTATATGTATACAACTTTATATATGTGATTGGCATTATTGGTGTTATATGGTATTTCACTTTGAAAGGTAAAAACAAAATAGTTAATTAAAGAGACTCAATTTTAATGTTAAATATATAATTAAATTATATAAAGAAGATAATATGTTGTGTTAGAGTGATAGAAAAATTTAATAAACTTTTTTTTCATGGTTAAATATAAATAAATGATAAAATGATTCATTTTTTGTGATTAAAAGAAAAAAATACCTTAGGGATAACGTAATATATATATTTTTAGTACAAACAAAAAAATCTCGTACATGCAAACTGCCAAATTTTAAAGAAGAGACAAAAATCTCCCTATGTCCTTTCTCAGAATCTACACTATTTAAAAAATCATCAATCAGAGAGTCGAGATGGCCAAGTGGTTCGAACACCTCGATCTCAACTGATTAGCATGGGTTCAAATCTCGGCTAGCACTGCTAAGTTTCAAGTGCTAAAAGTGTAAAAAAAAATTGACACACGTATATCCGCCAACCCGCAGTAAATCAAGATGGTGTATTATCTTCTAAGCCTTTGAATAGATTCATCCTTTGCCCATTAGGACAAACACAGGCTGTTACTATACATTTTCACTTTTATACATTTTACGCTCGCGATTTATATTGTTGCTATAATAACGGGTCTAATCGCGAAGTAATCAAAATTATATCATTTTTATTACCCGACGTATCGATGAAATTGCATCTGTCACGATCACAAGCTGACTCCGAGTGAGTGAGTTACTTCACGAGCGAATCCACAAGCAAAAGCTTTCCTACATCAACGAGAGCAAAGCCGCTTACGAAAGTTAATTTCTAATATCCATTTAAATATAATTACACGCCATCAATGTTCACAAATATACCGTCATGTTAAATCCGTTTAAGTAACTTTCGGATCCATTACGAGGGATAGCCAGGGGAAATTACTGTGCCACATGAAAGATTCCCGCGTCGGGAATTATCGCTAACACTACACATGTGATGTTATGAGACGAGGGTTATGTCATGTCTTTAATGATAAGCCACGTGCACACGTGTGTCCGAGGCTGTACAGTTTACGATTGTTTAATTTTTTTATTATTATATGAAATGGAATTAGTACTACATGTCTAAATGGGGGTGAAAATGAAGATAAAATTATGGAAAAGGTATTTTTTCACAGAGGTATTGGCTATTTAATATAATGTAAGGGCCAAATAATATATACGTACATACTTAAAACTTTTTAGAAAATGGTAGACCGACTTGAAATGCAAAAAGTAATATCGTTCATTTTACTAGTACATTTTTTCCACGTACTTTGATTTTAAAACCAAAATACTAAACCGATTTTGACAAAAATTCTATCGAGCTAATAGGAGAGTTTACATATTCAAACTAAAAAAATCTTTAACCAAATCAGTCAAGCAATTTTCGAGTAATCGGTGAACATACACAAAAAAGGTCACGGCGAATTGCGAACGTTCTTTTTTGGAAGTCGGTTAGAAATACGTATCATTTTATTAGCTCATAATAATTGCTAGTCGTCTAATTAATTCCATGCTTGTAATCCGAAAACTCTTAAATTAAATTGAGAAATATGAATTTATATACACGTTACTTATTACGACATTATTACGTACTTTAAAATATATGTACATTGAATTTTGTACCTTATTCAATGCGGGTAAAGTCCTTATTGTCTTGTAATAATTTTGTACTTACGGCACGATGATTAACAATGGAATTAGATCACCCACCTGTAACAAATAATATATTTATTAATAATCTTATTAAAATCTACCTTTGTCTTATGTAAATGAATATATTTATTGAGCTAAAAAAAGTATGACTATTACAAAGGTTATTGTTAGCGGCAATTCCATTTGGACGCTGATAAGCAATACTATGTCATGCCTCACAAACTTCATTTTGAGAAAATGGCGTTTAAAGATGTCAAACAGATACTTAATCAATTTGTTTGAAGACGTATTTACCTATATTTTCTTTACTATTTGGATTAAAGGTATAATGAATTAAAAGCAGATTCATATATTTTATATGTTATCTAATAAAAACTTTTTCAAATATTTGAGATTATTGTATAAATTGCAAAATATGGAACGCCCTTGAAATTCAGAACATTAAATTAAGAAACTTTTTTCCGTACTAATTTAGTTTATATCACTTGTTTTTTTTTTCTAATAATGTTAAAGAGATAACGCAGTATCAAAATACATCAATATCTCCGAATTTGAGTTTTTGTGGGTTGACACATTATTGCTTATTACCATTTGTAAGTTTTACTCTCGAGGGCGATATAAAAACCAGTAACAGATGCGTCGTGAATAGTTACGAAAGCTGTGAATGTAAAAAAATAAGGCACTGAAAGTAAATTCTTTCAGGTGTTAAGCAATGAGAAATATCTTATGTAGATCATTATGAAAGTCTGAGAGCAAAACTTATAAGCGTAAATCTTGTCTTAGAGCTTCTTTTTTACATTTTAATAATACTTTTCAAAAGATTTTAAATCATTTAAATATATGTTATACTAGCGGCCCGCCCCGGCTTCGCACGGGTACATACATACACACACATACACCCTTTTTTGCATCGGGTTTCAAAAAAAAAGTAAAATTATAAAGGAAGTTTGAATTTTTTTTAATGATTTTTTTTTATTCATAGTTTTTATTAATGTACTCGCGACCTTTTATTTTATTACATTGACTCCCCCCGTACCCCAGTGACGCTACATGGAGCCTACATCGCATGCTGGCTAGCTGAGCGCGGTGAGCGACAACCCCGCGACTTTTTTCTAATATTTGCATTTTTAAACTCGTGATATCTTCCGAATGAAATGCCCGAATTAAATAATTCAAAAAGTTATAAAAAGGTATTGAAGTCGTCCTGAATATAATTAATTTATTTTGATAAGGATTAATACCAAGGTACAAATAAAGAGCCTTTTCAAGCGGCGGTATATAAATTAAATTTTTAGAACAAAAAACCGCTTACTGTGACATAACTATAATATTTAGACATATGCTGTCGCGACACTTTTTGTAGATAATGATGAGTTCTGCAAAGTCGTAGAAAATGATTTTGTTCTATCATCAATAGTTTTCGCAGCGCACGCGACGTAAGGAATTTTTCAGGTCATTTTTTTACACCTTGGGTTACATTATTAGAGTTTTAGTAAGGATCCCTAATTTTTTAAAAAATATAATATAGCCTATGTTACTCGGGCATAATGTAGCTTTCCACAGGTGAAAGAATTTTTGAAATCGGTCCAATAGTTTCGGAGCCTATTCATTACAAACAAACAAATCTTTTCTCTTTATAATATTAGTATAGATATAGATATAGATTTTTAATAAACTGTGCTTAAAAATTAAATACTTTGAAGGAATTATAACAGTATAAGTAATATTTATGATAATTTCGCACTGATTTATATAAAAAACTTGATGATAGTTTGAACTTTTGGAAAATACATAAAAACCTCAAAAAATCGTAACATTTTATTATCAAACTACTTATTTTTGCACCAACCGAAACGTTGAAATTAACACGCAAAGATTTTATTTCAATTATTTAAAAAAGTCTATCAATAATACAATAAAAAATAATACCACAATGTGACCCGATTACATAATTTCAACTATGTATATAAAACTTAATTTTTTAATTTAAAAAAAAAAAAACTTTAAAAAAATTGTGTCAATTATATAGACTGTCGGATTAAACGTAACATCCGTTCATGCTCGTGTTTTCCGGACATCGACCCCCGGCCTGTAGATATCGTTTGCCTACGAAGCTTAATCAGATCCGATCTGTGGACAAGCTCTCACGTTTGTGTTTGTAAATAAATTCAATTATACGAAAAATTATTGAAAATGTTGTATGCATCGGCGTAGGCTTTATTAAAAGTTGGTTAAAAATGTTTAATTTTTTATGTGAAATTATTGTGTTGTGTGAGAAATAGCTAACATGAAATTATTAGGTTTTAACAAACAAACATACTATTCAACTTTAAATACATTTTGAATTGGCGATACCTATACCTAAAGGCCAGAACATACATATAAGCATGATGCGATGTCGCATCGTGACACGCTACGTCATAACAAGATGTGACGTCATGCTATGAAAAGCTATGATGTGCATTGTAAAAATGACAACGTGATGTCGCATCGTGGTACGATAATATGGTTTTTAAACTTGAAAATCCAACAAAACATCACGATACAACGTCACGTCGTGAATATATTTTCACGACGCGACGCCATAACGTGTGTATTTGTTTTGGCTGGTCAGTACAATTATACAAATTAAAAGTCAAAATATAATATTAAAATGTTTTTCCATTCTAAATAATAAGGTAATAGTAACAATATTAGTCCAATATTACATTTGATACGAAAACGTTTAACATAACATAGATTTAATCTCTATCTAAAATCCACTTAGCTTACAGACCACGTTCACCCGGATTGTAATAAAATAACATAGGGGTACATTTATGTTTGATCCAATCGAAATATTTTAGCGAAAAAATAATCAAAGTAATATTATAAAAAAGTAAACTAACAGACTGTAAATGTTCAGGGCAAAGGCTTCCTCTCCTGTTAAGGAGAAGGTTTTGTGTTTCCACGCTTCTCCACTGCGGTTTGGCGGATATACATGTGTCAAAATATCCATATGCAGGTCTGATGACGTTTTCCTTCACCGCCAAGCACGAGATGAATTTAAACACAAATTTAGCACTTGAAAACTTAGTGGTGCTAGTTAGGGTTTCCGCGATCATCGATTGAGTTTTACGCTTTCTAACTAGGCCTAAGGCGCTAGGCAAGCCAGTAACCACTATGAGTAATGATCATTATCAGGTGATTGTGATAACAATCGGGACCGACAGCTTTACGTGCTCTCCGAGGCACGGTGAAGAGACCCACAAGGACAAGCACCCAGACCTAGGAACAAATATTAATACAAATATAAATATCTGTCGCGAGCGGGATCAAACCCGCAACCGTTGGCGTTAGAGGAACATTCAGCACCACTACACCAAAGCGATCGTCTTACTACGTAATGCCCGGGTAAATTTAAAATAGTAAAATTAATTTATCTTCGTACATTTTGGAAATACTCTCTTCTCTTCTCAGGTCTGTAATAGATTTTTTGACGTTCAAAGAGAGAATGTAAATATTTTGATTTAATTTGACGTGTATTTTGCCGTGTTTAGAACCTCTTTGGTTAAAACGCTCATACATATGAAGTCTAAACATGAAAATGCGTGTTGTGTAATTAACATGTGTAGTTCATGTATAGCGTTGTGTGATGCGTGGGTGGGGTCGTTGACCGGATATGCGGGTGGTAATTTAGCGTCATGGGGCGGGCTAGGGATGTGCGTGCGATATGTCGATAAGTTAAGGATAATGTGTCTGATAATGTTTTCGTTTAAATCTGCATATTGTATTCTCTAATATAATTTGATATGGGAAATTTGTCTGTCGTTTATTTTGAATTTTTTATGATGTGTACGGTAATTTTAATAGCAAAATTAAAATGGAATATATTAATAAGGTATATTTAAATTTTAAGAAAATTCTAAACACTTTTAAAATATTATTATAACATTAAAAAAAAAAGTTAACCATTATATTTTTACGCTATTAGATTTTTAAAACCTTTACTTTCACGCAAACTTATCGTAATGTTGAATTACAAAACAAAAAAGAAATACAAACCTTATATGTGTAAATTTACAATTCATTTTTATTTCTATAAATCGATATAACCTTATCGATAATGACAGCACTAAAGTGCAAATTGATTGAAAAATATCCCAGCGGGTCGCTAAATAATTGCTCTGCGATGGACAGATGAAGGCGTCGAGGAAAACGATTGTGTGTTATTTTATATCTAAGTAACCCAGTTTCGCTGCCACATTCATATCTTTTATCGATAAAAAATGTATGTTTGTTGTGTATTTTATAATTCGAACATTTTTCATTCGAAATATAAATTCAAATTTACGAACACGATAAGGTAAACCATTTTTCATTGAACTGACTTATGAAGGTATTTTGTGTTTTTAAAGTTTTTTCGTGTATTGATTGATCTACACTAATTTTATATAGAGGTAGAAATTGTTTGTGTGTTTGTTTGTATGTAGGGGGTAATCTCTGAAACTACTGATTCGATTTGACAAATTATTTTTGCGTCGAATAGCCCTTTTATTGAGGAAGATTTAAGGCTATATTACATCACGTTATAACATTAAACGCGAATGAAACCGCGAGGGACTAGTCTTCTATGTAAACCTTTTTTAAAATTTAATATCTATACAAAAACAAGTTATTAAAATATTAAATATAGAAAAAAATGTGTTTTTTTGCAGGTGTTAATTTCCATCACTACCTATGTCATACTGTTCCGAAAGGTTATATATAGGTTATTTAATGTGTTTATTATTATATATTTTATATTAGTGCATTTATTGAGGAAGGTAAAGGTAGAAAAATAGTATTTATTGAAGTAAGACAAGCTCGGCCAGCCACGAGCGGACCGTCGCACGGGAGGGGTAGTGGATTTTCGTGCTGATTTAGACTATCGCAGCGGTTTTAGTGCGTATACATCTCGATATAACCCGATCTCCCTCCCAGGATCGTTTTGATATCCTCTGCGTAAACAAAAAAAAAACCGCGAGAGGCAACTTGTCTTGGGCAAGAAACTCGATAGTTACTCTTTAAAAATCAATTCATAATTTCGTATCGCAAGTCCTTACACAATATATCATTGCAAAACCTTTGCCAAACAAATTTTCAAAGATAATGAATTTGCAAATAACTCGCTACAAGTTACATATAATTTGTTAAATTAGCGGTTCAAAAGTTCTTGTGAAAGTGTAATTGGTTTTTGTACCAGAATTTTAAAGAATCTAATAACCGTTTAAGAAGGACTTGTGATTACAGTTCAGTGTTTGGACATTCGGTTCAATAAATATTGGTTAGTCATTAAATTATATGTTGCAAATGACGATACTAATTTTATCTTTTGGCTTGTAGTTTTAAAGATATGGAGTTTTAATGAAGCTGAAACTAGCAGCCACGCTTCATATCTCTTCTTCTACACAACAGAATTAGTTGTCACTTCGCACAAATTATCCTCATTGTGTCTTCTAATTGTACAAAAAAAATCAAGGGGGATGTTCAACCCCTTTTATTTTATTTTTATTTTAATCTAGCAAAAAGTAGGAAAAATATGTCTTAAAATTTTCTTATCACGGCTCCTGTGCAATAGAATTAGTTACAACTTAACGAAACTCCCTCTAATACCGTCTAGAAATAGTAATAAAAAAAATTAAATGTGACAATCAACCCTTGTATTTTTTTTCAAATGCTACCCCTAATAAGATATTCGTATTCGTTTACTTTTCATATCTCGGCTCCTGTACACTACTTTTTTTTGTAACTTGGCAAAAATATTGCCATTAGTATTAAAAAAAATTATATAAAAAACTCAAAAGAAATATCCCAACCCCTCATTTTTTTTTTCAAATTTTATTCTTTAAAAATTCGTCAAATTTTTGTTTAAATGGCCATATCTCTGCTCGTAGACACTAGATTTTCTTGTAAATTCACATAAACCCCTCTCATATAGTCTAAAGAAAGTACGAAAAAATTCACGAGGGATACCCACCCCCTTCATTTTAAAATTTTTTTTTTCTTATAAACCACGTCATTTTTTTGTTCAAATTGTCATATCTCTGCTCGTAGACACTAGATTTTCATGTAACTTCACATAAACCCCTCTCATATAGTCTAAAGACATTACGAAAAAATTCACGAGGGATACCCACCCCCTTCATTTTAAATTTTTTTTTTCTTATAAACTACGTCATTTTTTTGTTCAAATTGTCATATCTCTGCTCGTAGACACTAGATTTTCTTGTAACTTCACATAAACCCCTCTCATATAGTCTAAAGACAGAACGAAAAAATTCAAGAGGGATACCCACCCCTTTCATTTTAATTTTTTTTTTCTTATAAACCACGTCATTTTTTTGTTCAAATTGTCATATCTCTGCTCGCAGACACTAGATTTTCTTGTAACTTCACATAAACCCCTCTCATATAGTCTAAAGACAGTATGAAAAAATTCACGAGGGATACCCACCCCCTTCATTTTTTATTAAGTTTTTTCTTATAAACCACGTACATTTTTTGTTCAAATTGCCATATATCTGCTCGTAAACACTAGATTTTCTTGTAACTTCACATAAACCCCTCTCATATTGTCACAAGACATTACAAAAAAATTTACGAGGGATACCCACCCCCTTCTTTTTTTATTTTTTTTTTTCATGTAAAATACGTCAATTTTTTGTTCAATTTGTCATATCTCTGCTCGTAGACACTAGATTTTCTTGTAACTTCACATAAACCCCTCTCATATTGTCACAAGACATTACAAAAAAATTTACGAGGGATACCCACCCCCTTCTTTTTTTATTTTTTTTTCATGTAAAATACGTCAATTTTTTGTTCAATTTGTCATATCTCTGCTCGTAGACACTAGATTTTCTTGTAACTTCACATAAACCCCTCTCATATAGTCTAAAGATAGCACAAAAAAAATTCACGAGGGATACCCAACCCCTTCATTTTTTATTAATTTTTTTTCATGTAAAATACGTCAATTTTTTGTTCAATTTGTCATATCTCTGCTTGTAGACACTAGATTTTCTTGTAACTTCACATAAACCCCTCTCATATAGTCTCAAGACGATACAAAAAAATTCACGAGGGATACCCACCCCCTTCATTTTTTTATTATTTTTTTTTTCATGTAAAATACGTCAAATTTTTGTTCAAATTGTCATATCTCTGCTCGTAAACACTAGATTTTCTTGTAACTTCACATAAACCCCTCTCATATAGTCTCAAGACAATACAAAAAAATTCACGAGGGATACCCACCCCCTTCATTTTAAAATTTTTTTTTCTTATAAACCACGTCATTTTTTTGTTCAAATTGTCATATCTCTGCTCGCAGACACTAGATTTTCTTGTAACTTCACATAAACCCCTCTCATATAGTCTAAAGACAGTATGAAAAAATTCACGAGGGATACCCACCCCCTTCATTTTAATTTTTTTTTTCTTATAAACCACGTCAATTTTTTGTTCAAATTGTCATATCTCTGCTCGTAGACACTAGATTTTCTTGTAACTTCACATAAACCCCTCTCATATAGTCTAAAGACAGTACGAAAAAATTCACGAGGGATACCCACCCCCTTCATTTTTTATTAATTTTTTTTTTCTTATAGTGTACGTCAATTTCTGTTCAAATTGCCATATCTCTGCTCGTAGACACTAGATTTTCTTGTAAATTCACATAAACCCCTCTCATATAGTCTCAAGACGATACAAAAAAATTCACGAGGGATACCCACCCCCTTAATTTTTTTATTATTTTTTTTTTCATGTAGAATACGTCAAATTTTTGTTCAAATTGTCATATCTCTGCTCGTAAATACTAGATTTTCTTGTAACTTCACATAAACCCCTCTCATATAGTCTCAAGACAATACAAAAAAATTCACGAGGGATACCCACCCCCTTCATTTTTTATTAATATTTTTCTTATAAACCACGTCAATTTTTTGTTCAAATTGCCATATCTTTGCTCGTAAACACTAGATTTTCTTGTAACTTCACATAAACCCCTCTCATATAGTCTCAAGACAATACAAAAAAATTCACGAGGGATACCCACCCCCTTCATTTTTTATTAATTTTTTTCTTATAAACCACGTCAATTTTTTGTTCAAATTGCCATATCTCTGCTCGTAAACACTAGATTTTCTTGTAACTTCACATAAACCCCTCTCATATAGTCTAAAGACAGTACGAAAAAATTCACGAGGGATACCCACCCCCTTCATTTTTTATTAATTTTTTTTTCTTATAGTGTACGTCAATTTCTGTTCAAATTGCCATATCTCTGCTCGTAGACACTAGATTTTCTTGTAAATTCACATAAACCCCTCTCATATAGTCTCAAGACAATACAAAAAAATTCACGAGGGATACCCACCCCCTTCATTTTAATTTTTTTTTTTCTTATAAACCACGTCATTTTTTTGTTCAAATTGTCATATCTCTGCTCGTAAATACTAGATTTTCTTGTAACTTCACATAAACCCCTCTCATATAGTCTAAAGACAGTATGAAAAAATTCACGAGGGATACCCACCCCCTTCATTTTTTATTAATTTTTTTTTTCTTATAGTGTACGTCAATTTCTGTTCAAATTGCCATATCTCTGCTCGCAGACACTAGATTTTCTTGTAACTTCACATAAACCCCTCTCATATAGTCTAAAGACAGTATGAAAAAATTCACGAGGGATACCCACCCCCTTCATTTTAATTTTTTTTTTCTTATAAACCACGTCAATTTTTTGTTCAAATTGTCATATCTCTGCTCGTAAATACTAGATTTTCTTGTAACTTCACATAAACCCCTCTCATATAGTCTCAAGACAATACAAAAAAATTCACGAGGGATACCCACCCCCTTCATTTTTTATTAATTTTTTTCTTATAAACCACGTCAATTTTTTGTTCAAATTGCCATATCTCTGCTCGTAAACACTAGATTTTCTTGTAACTTCACATAAACCCCTCTCATATAGTCTAAAGACAGTACGAAAAAATTCACGAGGGATACCCACCCCCTTCATTTTTTATTAATTTTTTTTTCTTATAGTGTACGTCAATTTCTGTTCAAATTGCCATATCTCTGCTCGTAGACACTAGATTTTCTTGTAAATTCACATAAACCCCTCTCATATAGTCTCAAGACAATACAAAAAAATTCACGAGGGATACCCACCCCCTTCATTTTAATTTTTTTTTTTTCTTATAAACCACGTCATTTTTTTGTTCAAATTGTCATATCTCTGCTCGCAGACACTAGATTTTCTCGTAACTTCACATAAACCCCTCTCATATAGTCTAAAGACAGTATGAAAAAATTCACGAGGGATACCCACCCCCTTCATTTTAAATTTTTTTTTTCTTATAAACCACGTCAATTTTTTGTTCAAATTGTCATATCTCTGCTCGTAGACACTAGATTTTCTTGTAACTTCACATAAACCCCTCTCATATAGTCTAAAGACAGTACGAAAAAATTCACGAGGGATACCCACCCCCTTCATTTTTTATTAATTTTTTTTTCTTATAGTGTACGTCAATTTCTGTTCAAATTGCGATATCTCTGCTCGTAGACACTAGATTTTCTTGTAAATTTACATAAACCCCTCTCATATAGTCTAAAGACAGTACGAAAAAATTCACGAGGGATACCCACCCCCTTATTTTAAATTTTTTTTTTTTCTTATAAACTACGTCATTTTTTTGTTCAAATTGTCATATCTCTGCTCGCAGACACTAGATTTTCTTGTAACTTCACATAAACCCCTCTCATATAGTCTAAAGACAGTACGAAAAAATTCACGAGGGATACCCACCCCCTTCATTTTTTATTAATTTTTTTTCTTATACTGTACGTCAATTTCTGTTCAAATTGCCATATCTCTGCTTGTAGACACTAGATTTTCTTGTAAATTCACATAAACCCCTCTCATATAGTCTAAAGACAGTACGAAAAAATTCACGAGGGATACCCACCCCCTTATTTTAATTTTTTTTTTCTTATAAACTACGTCATTTTTTTGTTCAAATTGTCATATCTCTGCTCGTAGACACTAGATTTTCTTGTAACTTCACATAAACCCCTCTCATATAGTCTAAAGACAGTATGAAAAAATTCACGAGGGATACCCACCCCCTTCATTTTTTATTAATTTTTTTTTCTTATAGTGTACGTCAATTTCTGTTCAAATTGCCATATCTCTGCTTGTAAACACTAGATTTTCTTGTAACTTCACATAAACTCCTCTCATATAGTCTAAAGATAGCACAAAAAAATTCACGAGGGATACCCACCCCCTTCATTTTTTTATTAATTTTTTTTCATGTAAAATACGTCAATTTTTTGTTCAATTTGTCATATCTGTGCTCGTAAACACTAGATTTTCTTGTAACTTCACATAAACCCCTCTCATATAGTCTCAAGACAATACAAAAAAATTCACAAGGGATACCCACCCCCTTCATTTTTTATTAATTTTTTTTCATATTAAGTACGTCAATTTTTTGTTCAAATTGTCATATCTCTGCTCGTAGACACTAGATTTTCTTGTAACTTCACATAAACCCCTCTCATATAGTCTCAAGACAATACAAAAAAATTCACAAGGGATACCCACCCCCTTCATTTTTTATTAATTTTTTTTTCATATTAAGTACGTCAATTTTTTGTTCAAATTGTCATATCTCTGCTCGTAGACACTAGATTTTCTTGTAACTTCACATAAACCCCTCTCATATAGTCTCAAGACAATACAAAAAATATCAAGAGGGATACCCACCCCCTTCATTTTTTTATCCGATCCGAGAAGTAGCCTTCTGACGAGGTTGTATACGAGGTGCTTTTAATAAATAACGCATCACACTCAACGGCTTCCATTAAGATCGCGTGACCTTGTGTCGGGGGTCCGGAAACACTCACAACACTAACACAAACACCCAGACCACGACAAACATCTGTATGGCCAATACACACGTTTGCCGTGAGCGGGGATCGAACCCGCGACCGTTAGCGCTTTAGTCAATTGCAGTGACCATTGCGCCAAAAAAATTAATAAAAAATGAAGGGGGTGGGTATCCCTCGTGAATTTTTTTGTATTGTCTTGAGACTATATGAGAGGGGTTTATGTGAAGTTACAAGAAAATCTAGTGTTTACGAGCAGAGATATGACAATTTGAACAAAAATTTGACGTATTTTACATGAAAAAAAAATTAATAAACAAATGAAGGGGGTGGGTATCCCTCGTGAATTTTTTTGTATCGTCTTGAGACTATATGAGAGGGGTTTATGTGAATGTACAAGAAAATCTAGTGTCTACGAGCAGAGATATGACAAATTGAACAAAAAATTGACGTATTTTACATGAAAAAAAATTAATAAAAAATGAAGGGGGTGGGTATCCCTCGTGAATTTTTTTGTGCTATCTTTAGACTATATGAGAGGGGTTTATGTGAATTTACAAGAAAATCTAGTGTCTACGAGCAGAGATATGGCAATTTGAACAGAAATTGACGTACACTATAAGAAAAAAAAAATTTAAAATGAAGGGGGTGGGTATCCCTCGTGAATTTTTTCATACTGTCTTTAGACTATATGAAAGGGGTTTATGTGAAGTTACAAGAAAATCTAGTGTCTGCGAGCAGAGATATGACAATTTGAACAAAAAATGACGTGGTTTATAAGAAAAAAAAAAATTTAAAATGAAGGGGGTGGGTATCCCTCGTGAATTTTTTTGTATTGTCTTGAGACTATATGAGAGGGGTTTATGTGAATTTACAAGAAAATCTAGTGTCTACGAGCAGAGATATGGCAATTTGAACAAAAATTGACGTACACTATAAGAAAAAAAAAATTAATAAAAAATGAAGGGGGTGGGTATCCCTCGTGAATTTTTTCGTACTGTCTTTAGACTATATGAGAGGGGTTTATGTGAAGTTACAAGAAAATCTAGTGTTTACGAGCAAAGATATGGCAATTTGAACAAAAAATTGACGTGGTTTATAAGAAAAAAATTAATAAAAAATGAAGGGGGTGGGTATCCCTCGTGAATTTTTATGTATTGTCTTGAGACTATATGAGAGGGGTTTATGTGAAGTTACAAGAAAATCTAGTGTCTACGAGCAGAGATATGACAATTTGAACAGGATAAAACTACTACTGAAGTACATATACATTAAAAAACTTAAGGAGGGTAGTATCCCTCTTGAAAATTATTTAATTTTTTCCTTATAATATGAAAATAACTTATGCGAAGTTTCAACGAAATCCGATGTTTAGGAACAGAGATATGAAAATTTGAACAAAGTACTAAATTTTTCTTGTATTAGTTTCGTGAGAACTGGCTGCTAGCTGCTAGCTGCTAGTTTCAGTTTCGTGAGTTTTACTCATTTTCCGTTTTATGTTCTATATTTGTTTCATGAATTATGTGTAGTAAGATTTAAGTTAATACGAGTACGAAATAAAATTTACTGTACAAACGCTTTTACCTCTTTTCACCCTCTTTGGGGTGAAACATCGACCGACCCTGACCTAGTGCAATACAGCCTAAAAGGCACAGTCAAAATTTCAGGTTTGTAACCGCAGCGGTTTAGACTCTGCATTGATGAATCAGTCAGTTAAGAAAAGTGATTATATATTGTTAAAGGATTTATGTCAAGGCTGAGTCCGTTGTGACTGGTGACAAAGTAAACATTAAAAAAAAGCGCGCGCTCCTTAATTTATGGTGGGCGGATGCGATGATGGTGCGATAATATCCCTAATATGCGATGAATGCATATTAGGGATATTAGAATTATTATTGTCGTTGCTTTGTTGATGTGTGTTTTTAATTATTTAAATATTACTTTAAAAAAGTAAATAAGCTTCAGGTCATTAAGAATAATGGGCCGAGATGGCCTAGTGGTGAGAACACGTCGATCGTTACCTATGATCGCGGATTCAAACCCCGGCTAGCACCGCTGATTTTTCAAGTGCTAAATTTGTATTTAAATTCATCTCGAGCTCGGCGGTGGAGGAAAACATCGTGAGGAAATCTGCATGTGTCGGGAGAAATTCAAACACATATATATCCGCCAACCTGCAGTGAAGCAGCGTGGTGGATTAAGCTCTAAACCTATTCCTTAATAGGAGAGGAGGCCTTTGCCCAGCAGTGGGATATTTACAGGCTGTTACTTTACTTTACTTTTATAAATGTCCCTCCAATTAAGCTACAGCCCGTATACAAACTATAGTCATTGGGCTAGAATTAGGCTCTACTACAGTAAAAGTCATGTAAGTACAGCCGGGTACCTAAAGGATTATATTAACATGTGCCAAGATGCAGCAGGTTTGGCATTTCGACCTCGCATCGTTCGTAAACCTTATCAGAGATCTTGTAAATCTGTCACTAACATTATCCTTGTATAAAAACCCCACGTTATCCTTTTCAGATGATATCGTCAAACTTTGCGGTTAACAGACGAATTACCTGTGTTTTAAAGCATTTAAGTTGCTTGTCTATTTTTATATTCAAATTTGCAATAAATATTATTTTTAAAGTTCTATATATCTAAAAGCTAAAGGTTACTTACTCGTTACTACATAGTTTCAAATTTTGTATAGGGGTTCGTTTTAGGACTTAGGTGCTAACTAAGACGGAAATTTGCTAAATTCCACCCCTAAGGTGATAAAACAGGGGTTGGAAGTTTGTATGAAAGTCCTATTTTAAGCGTGAGTAAAACCGCCATAAAATTCTGACGCTAGTAGAAAATAAATAAAATTATACTTTAAATTGTACGCTTATTTTTAAAGTACCGAATTCAAAATATATGTGAACGAGATAGTTAAGTTAGCAATTAATATAACATTTCATGTAACTAATTGTGCCTAGTTAGAACACGTTGATCTCAATCAATGATCGCGGGTTCAAATCCCGGCTAGCACAGCTGAGTTTTCAAGTGCTAAATTTGTGGCTATTATTTTACTTTATGTACATAATTATTGAAAATGACCACCGTATTGTTCGAATTAATTTTTTTGTGTAGTTTCAGTTAAAAATACTTGCAAGCAAATTTTAATAAGCAATCATTTAGTAAATTGGTCAGCTAAACATAATTATTAATAAAAATGATATTTTAAATAATTAAAATTTTGTTACAAAATTGCGTTAGAATGTCGGTAATAAGTATAATAATATAATTATTAATAACAAAGAAAGAAACTTATATAGTAATACTAAAATAAATGCTTCACAGCTGGGCAAAGGCCTCCTCTCCAATTGAGACTTCTTTCTTCTTTAGAGCTTAACCCTTAAATATTGAAATGAAATTGAAAGAACCTAAATATTAACAATTTATTAATTACTGTTCGTTCTAAGTTCTTAAATATGCGAGATGATAAAGTTAGCGCTCAAAGAAGTAATCTCTTATAATTTCTCTTATAATCTTTTGTCTTTTAAAATTAAACGGATGTCGGAACTGTAATTATAGCGTCCAATAATCTCGCTTAGGGCTGCCTCTAACATTTTCATTTTTAACCGGCAAAAGCAAAAGCAAAGATTTGATTGAAATAAAACTATTTTAAACGGATTTAAATCGCGTATATTAATTATTTTTATGATCCCGAAGTTTCAAGCACTTTGCAGTTCGTGGTAGATCTAAGACAAAGATTTGATTGTTTGTTTGATCAAATTTTTTTTGATCCGTCGAGATTGATTTGACATTATCCTTGATGAACTTTAGTGTGTTCATCTATGATACATCAACGCAGAGCCTAAACCGCTGTGACTACAAACTTTAAATTATGTCAGTAGAAACCTTTTAAGTTGTAAGAATCCACTTAATCCAAAAAGATTATATTTCAGTTTGTAAGAATCGATTGTTAGTATATTATTATGACTTTCATTGAAAGGATAGCAACCGATGATGGTACGTTACCATAAATATGTTATCTTAATACATAAAACATATATCGTCGGTGATAGTGTAAAACCGCGTAACTAGCTTTCACAATAAGGCCCATTTTTGCGCAATGGAACATGCCCATAAGCCTTATTTTTATTAATAATGTGATTTTGTATTGGATTCAAATTTTAACTTTATAGGAAAAGTTAGATACGCGGTTTTGAAATATCACCGACGATATAGGAATCAAAACTAACTGGCTCACATATTCACTGCATGATCGAAACCGCTGGGTCTAAAAACATGAAATTTTGCACAATATTTCCTTAAATATCGTAAGGGTGCACTAAGAACGGATTTTAAAAAATTCATTCCTTAAGGCGTTAAAAAGAGAATTGAAAGTTTGTTCGTTATTAATTTCCTAAAGATGAGTGTACTCGGGCGAAGCTAACAGATAAGGGTATAATCGGACCATAAAGTTGAAAATGGTGTACCTATTTCCAAAATTTTTATTTAAAAAAAATATTTTTTGTAATGTAAAAATTCTCAAACGCACCGTACAATGTTCTTCACGTCTTCTCTATCCTGCTTGATATTTAATCCGTGCTCATATGACACAACTTTAAACCAAAGAATTGAATTGAAAATATCATTGGTATCAGCCCTAACTATACAGTGACCTAACTGCGCAGTTGTAAGTGTAACTAATTGCTTCTTGACGTAAAATCGCCTTCAGATCTATTTATTAAAGGCATGTTACAGTATTTTTATCTGGGAACTACTTATACCTTCAGTTAACCTAATAACTTACTATAAAAGATTTAAGCATACGTGAAACGCGTGTTTATGAAAATCTGTACTACAAATCCGCGTTTGAGGAGAGTTTTGATTTAAACAAGTTTTAAATAAGTGACCCTAACTAATGTCTAAAATCTATTTCAGTTTTGTATATATCCAAATGCATCACGTGACATCATATTAATAAGTTTATTTCATGTTTTCACTCGCTGTTAAATAATTTAGATAAAATTTTAAGCAATATTGAATTTTTGATCACTGTTTAGTTAAACACGTGTTGAATACGGTTGTATTGCGTCTTTTGTAGTAAGCCAGTGAGAGATGAAAATTAAGGACTTTTCAATAACAAAATATGCAATTTCTCTGTCACACGACACACTATTATCAGTTATTTCGATAAAATTTCTATACGAATGGGTCCTTAAAAGATGTGACAATTTTTTCACAATATTTTAATCGTGAATTTTAAACAAACAAACAATCAAATCTTCCCTATTCGTAATATTATTATAGATATATAAAAGCTTTATTCAATTTTTGTATGTTTACATGAAAATAATTGAAAAAATATTAGTAATATTATTTCTGAATTCTTAGCAAATGTAATTTTCTTCTAATAGAGTTGTTACGCGCATTCGAGGCCCGCGCCTCCCTGGGGTAACGCGTTAGAATGAGTTTTTCAATATCTTGGAAAAACAAAAATAATTTACTGATGGTTACAAAGCGTAACTTGAGCCGAGATGGCCTGGTGGTTAGAACATGTCGATCTCAACCGATGATCGCAGGTTCAAACCCGGCTAGCACCACTGATTTTTCAAGTGCTAAATTAGTGTTTAAATTCATCTCGAGCTCGGCGGTGAAGGAAAACATTGTGAGGAAACCTGCATGTGCCAACCCGCAGTGGAGCAGCGTGGTGGATTAAGCTCTAAACCTTCTCCTTAATAGGAGAGGAGGCCTGTGCCCAGCAGTGGGATATTTACAGGCTGTTACTTTACTTTTTTTTTACAAAGCGTACATTTAACTAATTATAATAATATTATTATAAAGAGGGAAAATCCGTTCGTAATTTTGTATTTGTTGATTTGAAAAAAATTTAACGCGATATACATCACGACATGATTCATAGGAGCGAAGTAGTTAATTATATTTTGACAAGTTGCATTTGTATATCGCGTTGTTTTTTTATTTGTTAACGATATTTAGGTATAAAATAACAAATAAAACTTAATTTCAAAAACCGAAATAACCCGACTGTCATCCGCCATGTTTTTTTTTTGCTGACGTCACATAGTCTATGATATTCCGGGGGAAAATACGAATCCTTTGACAATTGTTCCAGCTGTTGAGGGCATACACACTAATAATAAAGTAATACATTCACGTATATACATATGGATATGTAACCTATTAAAACAATATAGTGTAGTTCCCTAGAAAATGTTTTTGACATTATAAAGTCAAAGTTACGTTACGTTATGACGACACCGCCATAGTGAGCTATAATTCTGCAACAGTTACATTTGAAATAAGCGAGACACACCTTTATCAGAGACATTAAAACGATAAACACCGTCACCTAATTTTATTTCCTACGTAAGGTTGTTTGATAGTAAAATTAATTATTTAACTAAAGTATTAAATTTAGATAACTGGTTCTGCATTGAAAAATTAGGTACACCAAAATTTATGAAATGAATTATCAAGACTCCGAACATTTTAGTAGAAAAATATATCAATAGCTGCCCCTCGTGGTTTCACTCGCGTTTATCGTTACTGATTCGCTTCTATGAGTCGTAGCGTGATGTAATATAGCCTACAACCTTCCTCAATAAACGGGCTATTCAAAGCAAAAATAACTTTTCAAATCGATTCAGTAGTTTCAGAGATTAACCCCCACATTCAAGTTTATATACAAAATTTATCTCTTTATAATATTAGTAAACAAAACTCCATACTAATATTGTTAATGCTAGAGTAACTCTAACTTCCCATTTAAAACCACTTGAACCAATTTTTATGGTTTTTCGTGTATGTGGGTTGGACTTTGGAGAAAGATAAAATCTACAATTCGTCGCAAAAATAAAACATAAAAGGAGTGAAAGGGATGAACGTATCTACAGACGCAGTCGCAAGGACCGATTTGTATAATGTAAACGTTTTTTCGAAAAGTTAAAAAAATGACTGGACGTCAATTACGGGTGAGTTACAGTTTAAAAGAACTACGCTAAACCCGATTAACATAATAAAAAAATATTTTCAATTCAATAATCCTTAATAAAGAACCCTAAAAAGTAACTAAACGCCAATGAACTAATTATATCAGAATCATAAAAATTATCTTTCACCTTAAAACACGTAATGTACGTCAGATAAAAACTTAACTTTTAATTTTATGACTTTTTTTAGTATTTATTTTATCGTAAGTGCACAAAATATCTTAATAGAGCAGTAGATATTTTAACCTACTTCAAAAAAGGAAAACGTTCTCAGTTGGTTACGGACTCGTTTTTATGTTTCCCGATTACTAAACGGATTGACGGATTTTGATAATTCTTTTTTTAGTTTTAAAGATTACTTTCCGAATAGTCCCATAGAACTTTCATAAAAATCGTTTCAGTAGTTTGGTTTTTAAATAAAAATAACTGGAATAAGGATCTTCAAGTTAACGAAATTAGATACTCATTTTGCTTTTGAAGTGGGTTTCTTTTTTTTAAAAGTCTTATAAACGTAATTTTCCTATCACTTGTACAACATTTTTGACATACTGATAAATAAAATTGAAGCGTCTGTTTTTGTTTACAATTTAACACCTTTTAAGTGAATGCATTTGAAAGTATACATGGTATTAAAACATTTTTAATTTTTTTTGTCTGTCTGTTTGTTCCGATTAATCTCCAAAACGGCTAGACTGATTTTGACAGTACTTTCACACACAGATAACTAATGCTATAAGGAGTTACTTATATATATATATATATATATATATATATATATATATATATATATATTTTTTTTTTTTTTTTTTCAAATAAAAGTAGCCTAAGTAACTCCTTATAGCATTAGTTATCTGTGTGTGAAAGTACTGTCAAAATCAGTCTAGCCGTTTTGGAGATTAATCGGAACAAACAGACAGACAAAAAAAATTAAAAATGTTTTAATACCATGTATACTTTCAAATCAGTATATATATATAATGTAATATTTCTTTCAATAAAATAATAAAATTTAATAAAATAAAAAAAATACGCAAAAACAAAATTGAAACCGATGAAATAATGAACGATATCCAATTCAAGTAGCGAAAGTAAACATAGACGATTATAATATTTTTTCTCAAATTAACGCAGGTGAAACTGCAGGGCACGGGTAGTATTTAATAAACAGTTTAATTAATAAATAAATAGTATTAAATAACCGTAAATAGTAAACTAAATTTACACAATATCGAGTGATTGTTCACACATTCACTATTGCAAAAGGCGACGTTAGCGGCGTCGAGGACGGCTCATAATTTCATTTCATAATTTATCGGCAAGCTTTGTCTAGTTTAGACTATGACGGATTCTAGCACTAGATCAATTGTGGTTAGTGTTGGGTCATCTGCTCACCTCTAATTATACTACCTTTACACGGGGTTTCGTTCACTTGAATGTATTTCTTTTATACCGGATTGTTCTTATGTTGATTTAAATAGCGAAAGCATATTACTCTGTACAAGATTATATACATGATAAAGATGCTTCGATTTAGTATAAGCTGGATTCACACAGGGTATTTAATATGTTTGTAACTCTTAAATATATGTATTGTCAAACATTTTAAAAGAGTAACTATCGAGTTTCTCTTCAGTTCTTCTCGGTAGAATCTACATTCCGACACGGTGGTAAATTCATCAATTTTTTTCTGTTTCTGTATTGACCATTCAAAAGTGCTTGTAAAAGCTCACTTTGATTTGATTTTTTCTAAAAATTATTTTGATATCGGAAGAAAGTACGTCTAGATGAAATGTACTTTTATGTGTTTTTCTGTTGTCCTGATAACGTGTATATAAAATTTTATGTTATGTGTGTGTGTGTGTGTTCTTAAAAAGGGGCAAGTACAAGGTTTTCACTTCACGTATTAATATACAGACAAAACCATTAGGGTTATATATTTATAAAATTGGCTAATAGTTATTTCCATTTTAAAACAAAATTACTAAACCGATTATCATAAAATTTAAAAAGAATTTTCAAAACATACGCAACGAATTGAGAATCTCCTCCATTTTTGAAGTCGGTTAATATATTTAACAAGATAAACAACATAATAATACAAAGCCTGAACTACAATATATGTTAGACATATATTATAATTCAGACTTTTTCATCTTGAATTTAGTCGGAAGGCATTATCCATATACTAAATCAATAAATCCGCTCCCAATACAAGGAAAATTTAATAAACTTTCTTTCTTATCCATACATATAAGTATCGTAGGTCCTTAATAAATATAATTTCATGTCTATTTCCAAAAAAAATCTCTAGTAAAGCTTAAAGATATTAAATGACTCTATAGTCACAGTTACATAAGTATGATAATGTACTAGCGAATATAGGAACAGGCCTTTGCCCAAAAGCCATTAAACTTAGTGGTAAGCCCTACCAAATTCTACATGATCCGCTAGGCTGATCTGATGATTGCTTTAAATTTCATCAAAATCGCTTTAGGCCTTTTAAGCGTCAATAGGAAACATAATTACATTACATAAAACACTTTTTTGATAGACACGTTGGCGCAGTGGTCACTGTTCCTGACTGAAGCGTTAACAGTCGCGGGTCCGATCCCCGCTCGCGGCAAACGTCTGTATTGGCCATACGGATGTTTGTCGTGGTCTGGATGTTTGTGTTAGTGTTGTGTGTTTCCGGACCCCCGACACAAGGTTATGAGATCTTAATGAGTTCCGTTGAGTGTGATGCATTTATTATTTATTATATGTACATAGATACACTCAGCCATGTACCCAACATACCTTGCAATGTCCCCTAAGTATATTCAATTGGTAGGCCACAGGAACCGTCGTTTCCCTAAACCCTATCAAAGTTTTATCACAATCTTATCAGTGGTTTCAGAACACACAAAAGACACACACGTTCATTTTGTTTCTATCAATATCAATTGAGCCGAGATGGCCTAGTGGTTAGAACACGTCGATCTCTTTTCTGACACATGTATATATCCGCCAACTTAATAATATTTAGGATTAAGCTCTAAACCTTCTTCTTAATAGGTGAGGAGGCCTTTGCCCAGCATTGGGATATTTACAGGCTGTTACTTTACTTTTTACTTTACAATATAAATTAAAGAATAACATGTTCGTCAACATTATAATGAACCACTCCGACGATGTCAGGAAATATCGGATGCTATATACCGTAATTAAACTGATAGATCATTAATTGGTATTATTAATAATGACGCGTTCATAATATATAATTATATATTTTAATTTTGATTGACGGAGCAGACATCTATAATTATGTAATGTACTTATATAAGGAAATACTTATTTTAACTATTAGCCGAGATAACTTAGATAAAGGAACCGATGATCGCGGATTTAACCCCTGGAGAGCACCGCTGAGTTTTCATATGCTAGTGTTTAAATTCATCTCTTGCTTGGCTGTGAAGGAAGAGGAAGAACCCTTTTCGAGATAACAACCAGGAGTTTTTGTGCTCTCCGAGACACGGTAGGGACCTACAAGGACACATCCAGACCTAGGAACAAATGGACGCTGATATGCAATAATGTGTCAAGCTACATGAAAATTATTTTGAGATAATTGCGTCTCAAATCAAACCTAATCTTAAAAAAATTGTTTGAAGTAATTTATATCCATCCTTTCTTTTCTATTTTGATAAAAGGTATAATGAATTAAAAGCAGATAGGTATAATAAAATGTTATATCTACAAATAATATTTTCAAACCTATGAGATTATTGGATATTGCAAAATATGGAACACACTGCGACATTCTAAACATGAAATTAAGACACTTTCGTACTTATTTAGTTTAGATGAATTAAAATGTTTTTGAATAATGTTACATCAATATCTCCGAATTTGACGTTTTGTGGGTTGACACATTGTTGCTTACCAGCATCCAGTTTATTGTGTTTGAGAGATATAACTCAAGATTGCTAGATATTTTCCACGTCACGCCCTACCCACACGACAATTACACTGATACATAATTTACCGTTCTAGAAATTACTAGCAACTTTATGTCTGATGTAGGTCGAACGCAAATTATTTTAGTCTAGACTTTTCTCGTGGTTTTACTTGCTATTTTATTATGATTAATAAGTAAGAGTAAAAAAGGCGTCAATCGCCTGAAATCTCTTTGAATATATGTATATAAAAAGATCTTTAACGAATTGAAAACCTTTTTTGGAAGTGGGTTTAAAAATATGTACTCAGAAAACACTGGTTCGAGTTGAAAAATTATTTTTGCAAAAGATAGTTTATTTGTTGAGCAAGGCTATATTACATCACGCTACGACTCATAGGAGAAAAACAGTAACCAAAAACGCGAGCGAAACCGTAAGGGGTAGCCAGTAAAGTATTTATATTATGGGCAAAGTGATTAAGTAATCGGGCATTATGAATAATGCCCTTCATAACCTGAAGGTATTAATTTGAAATCACAAACAGACTTCAATTTTATTTATTTGTATAGATAAAGGAAAATTGCTCCAAATGTCGTACTCGCTGTTGGTCTAAGGACTCGTAAGGTCTCCGATATTACTCTGACAAGGGTATCATTAAATTGGATTTATTAACTTGTCGTCGACCGCGCTTTTCGTAATAAAATATACAAATTCTGTCTCATAAATCAGATGAAAGTCATATATTTCAATGAATATTAATTATTTCGTAACGAAAGTGTCAGTTATGTACGAGTATTTTTATTTTTTATTATATTTTAATGGTGGGTGAGAGGTGAGTGAGCTAGTGAGCCAGTGGATTACTAACTAGCTGTCCCTTGCGGTTTCACTCGCGTTTATGATTACTGCTCTGCTCCTATGAGCCGTAGCGTGATGTAATATAGCCTTCTTCAACAACTATATAACACAAAAAAAAAATTAAATTCGAACAAGTAGTTCAGACGCGCGGGTTGCAGCGGTGCTGAAATAGTGCCGACACGACACACGGCACACGTCACGACACGTTCTTTAACCTTTTCTAGAGATTATTATTTAGTATTGATTCAAAATATTATCCTGATGCGTTAGAACACGACATAATAATGTAAACGCTAGCCTAAACGCTAAACGTCATAACAAGACACGTGTCGTCACGTCAGTCAAATACAAATCCGCCTTAAATACAGTTTATACACCAGAATAATACATATAGACGCAGGTAAGCAATACTATATCAAGCCACACGGACTTCGTTTTGAGGAAATGGCGTCTAAACATGTCAAACCTATTCTTAATAAATTTGTTTGATAATAGTTTTTAGATTCAGATCAGAGATCAGATTATTTCATATTTCAAAGTTCTGAATACACTTCAATATTCGAAACATTAAATTAAGAAACTTTTTCCGTACTTATTTAGATGAGACTACTTGAAAAATATGTGAATAATACTAAATAAGCATTATCAACATCTCCGAATGATTTTTTGTGGGTTTACATTATGAGAAGCTTAGCGTCCATATGTGGTTCATATTAAACACAATATTGGTGGTAAAGAGTGAAAACTTAGTGGTAATTTCGTGCTGAAACAGGTCAAAATAAAATAGAATTGAAATAAATATTTCCACAGAACTTGGTTCAAAAAAGTACAAATTTTTAAAAAATCTATATCTACAACTACACATACGAATAAATAAAATTAAAGTATTTGTTTGTATTTTAAAATTAACAGCATTAACCTAAATGCATATGAAAGTTTATGCGGTACTTAATTAAAAAAAATAATTTTAAAATTTTTATCTGTTTGTCTGTCTATCTGTCTGTCTGTTTGTTGCTGCTAATCTCTGAAACGGCTAGACCGATTTTGATTTTCACTCACAGATAGCTAAGTTATTTATCAGTACTACGCTATAAGAAATAATTTAGGATACTATTATTTTAATTTTTGTATTTATTCCGTTATAACAATAATTATTTAGGATTTGTCAATCAGTTTATATAATAGTCCATATGTGTATATATGCATGTATTTTCCATATGGATTAATGTATAATAATGATAATTCTTAGACAATCTACAGATTAGATCAGCGAATGATTCTTTTAAATTAGATTATGATCGTCATAGATTTTATTTTTTGTTTCTCTAAATGTTACCAAACGAATCGCTATTTAATAATATTAAGATAACATTAAAATCCGTACTTTATTCACGTATGCTTTTAACCGTTCGTTATACACATGCCTTACGTAAAGTGGCAAAGAAATTATGACCATCAATTAGCGCCGCGTGAAATGACTCTCCTTAATGGATTTATTAATAATTATGTTTTTATTATCGCTCTTATAGTTCTGCTCTGAGGTAATGAAGTAGCCTTAGTGACCCCTTAACCATTTACTGCCTTACTACAAAAGATTTAAACAGACGTTAAACGCGCGTCTAAGACAGTTTTGAGTTAAACATGCTTTAGACATAGATTAATATACGCTTAAGTGAGTTTAATAGATGTTTAAAACCTATTTTTGTTGTCAAATGAAACGTATAACATTTTGTCAATAAGTTTTGTTATGAGTTTATTCGCTGTTAAGCAATTTAGATAATATTTTAAGCAATGTTTAAATCTTAAACACTGTTTAGCTAGACACGTGTTCAACATGGTTTTAATGCGTCTTTTGTAGTATGACAGTTGAAGTCTAAATAACATTAAAACAATCTATATTATAAAGAGCTAAAATTTGTATGTAGAGAGTAATCTCAAAAAGCACTGATCCAATTTAAAAATGAATTTTTCTTTGGACAGCCCGTTTATAGAGGCAGATTACAGGCTATGTTTCATGACGCTACGACTCATAGGAGCAAAGCACCCATAAACGAGTGAAATCGCAAAATGCACCTAACATTTAGGTTATATTATAAGTATATAGGTTAATCTTTGCTTTAACATTTGCTAAGCTGGTATGGCTTGACTATATCTTTTTATATAAAAATTGAAATAGATAGCTTATAAGGAATAACTTGGATTACTTTTATGTTATTTGTTTTTAATTAATAAATGGATGCTGATAAGCAATACTGTGTCAAGCCACACGGACTTCATTTTTAGAAAATGGCGTCTAAAGATGTCACCTATTCTTAACAAGTATGTTTGAAAAAGTATATATATATATATATATATATATATATATATATATATATATATATATATATATATATATATATATATATATATATATATATATATCCATTTTTTATTTTATTTTTTGAATAATGGTATAATTAATTTAAATCAGACTGATAAATTTAATATATCATCAAATAAAAAGTTATGTAAATATTTGAGATTATTGTATTACTTGCAATGGAACGCACTTGAAATTCGAACCAATTAATTGAGAAACTTTTTTCCGTACTCATTTAATTTATATGACTAAATTTTTTTGAATAATGTTAAATAGGTGATGCAGTATCAGAATATATCAATATCTTCGAATTTGACTTTTTGTTGTTTGACACATTATTGCATATCAGCATCCAAATAATAAAATAAAATAAATATATAAATGCAAAATAATATTAAAACCAATAAGTAATATTCGAAAAATATTCAACTGAAGCAGGGAAGGCAAATATTATATTAATATTATTTATCTTCAAATGAATGTGAACGCGGGGCATCTAGTAGAAAATACACACACACACACAGCTAGTAGAAAATATTTAATGGTATTAAATAGAGTTTAAAACGGTTGTAAATTTATAAGTCAAAGTTAATGAACAAAAGCTCGTGTGACCTTTAAAGTTGCGCCAACGTGTCGTAGCTTCCGTGTGATCTCGTCGCGATAAATGATATAGGGAAATCACAATTTAATACTTTTAGAAAAGCTCGTTTGAACTACATTTGTAATGCTTGAGATGTCCAATAATTACGACCTGGATTATCGAAGGATATATTTGATTTTTATCTAGTGAATAATTTTACTGTAAAAGAAATGAAATTGTTTGAAATATTCGGAAAATTAACTGAATTTATTTAAAGTTTATATTTGTAGGTAATACTTACTGCTTTGATCGACGGACAAACAGACAGACAGAAAGTTTAAAATTATGTTTTTGATGTAGGTATCGTATATACTGTTATATGTACACAGCTAAATTTGGTTTATCAAAAACACAATTTTAAAAAAATTTGTCTGTCTGTTTGTTCTGGCTAAACTCTGAAACGGCTGGACCGATTTCGACGGGATTTTCACTCACAGACTACTATATTATAGTCTACTTTAATTTTAAATTTTAATATGTATTTATTTTAATAAATAAATAAAAAAGATTATGCGATAACAAAATTGAAACCAATGAATTAATGAAAAATATCCGACTCAAGAAGGAAAGTCAAACTAGATACAAATATAATTTTTCTTCGAATTAACGGGGGTGAAGCCGCGCTGCTCAGCTAGTCATATTTTAAAAGAAGTCGTAAGATCTTATAATGTACACATTTTTTAATATATTAACAATAGAATTAAATAAAAACGTTATCGAACAAATTAATAATTCACCGATAAAAAATATATAGACATATTACAGACAATCTCAAGACATTACAATAAATATGTCAAAATCGAGACACGCCTTTTAATATTCAGAAGGTGTAAACCAAATTAAGTAGAAGTTAATAATTAATTGATGCATAAAAATACGAAACGAATCCATTATTATTATACGGGTGAGTTATTTGAAATAATTGACATAAAAAAACTCGTTATACACGCCGGCTCTTCAAAGACATTTCACGAATGATTTTAATAATACGTATGTAAAATGTTTCCTGAATTGTTAATTGAATGTCGCAAAAATGTATTTTTTACATAAAGGTGAAAAAACGGGTCATTATAAGTGACCTTTAGATGGATTCTCGTGACAATAGTATTATAATAATCATTTTTTTATTATTAAAATATCGTCTTTAATCGAACCCGCATTCCTATACTCATCTTTGCTGTGATTGCATTTTTATGACTAGTATATTTTTTATAAAATTAAAAATAGAAGCACCTTTAAATCTGTTAAAGAAAATAAATTTCTACTTGTATTACAAGACATTTTTATAGATACTTTTGTAGACACTTTTTTCCAATTGCCCATACTAAATAATTTTTCGTCCGTTGGTCAAGTGAAAGCAACTAACAGGACATAATTCTAAAAAGTAAAAAAACCGACGATATACATTTGAATAATCCCTAACATTACTTCTGCTGTAAGTTGGTGAAAAGTTGTGTATCCTGATTTCAGATGATGCTAAATAAGATTAAGCATCTATGTTTTTTGATATCATTCACGGTATAGTAAATTTTGATTCGATAAGACCAGTAGAAATCTCAGTTCCTTGCAATAACTAGAAAAATAATGACAGATGTCTTAAAATGATTCCATTTGCGCAACAACTTAATCAGCAAAAAGTCTCCAAGTAGCAATTCACGAAGAAAATTACAATACGTGTAAATTATCGTATATATAAGTGCCGCTTACTTTAATAAATACTTCTGACAAATTATATAAGGCAAAACGTAAATACGGATGATCTAAAAGGTATGTTCTAAGATTCATTACAACTTAATTGGGCTGATAATAATGAGTTGCACAAGCTAAATGCACGTAACGGCTTCACATTTACATAAATTTTCTTACTACTTTGCTATTACATATATAAAGTGTAACAGGAGAATATGAAATATAATAATGGACGTTGATAAGCAACATTGTGTCAAGCCGCGTGGACTTCATTTTGAGAAAATGGCGTATGAATATGTCAAACCTATTCATAATAAATTTGTTTGAAGACGTACATATATATCCAACTTTTTTATAGTTTTATAGAATGTATAATGAATTGAAAGCAGATTGGTATACTAAAGAAAAACTTATCTAATTTTTTTTTTACTTTTTTATAGGTGATTATTGTATAAATTGCAAAATATGAAACGCACTTGAAATTCGAAACATTAAATCAAGAAACTTTTTTTTCGTACTTATTTAGTTCAGATGACTGGAAAAATTTTCGAATAATGTTAAATACGAAATGCATTATCAGAGTATATCAATATCTCTCAATTTGACTTTTTGTAGGTTGACACCTTATTGCTTATCAGCAACCAAATATTACTTATCTTACTCCACTCACCAAGGTATCTCCAAAAGAGTTTTTAAAATTAGAACATGCATCAACCTAATTCTTTATACATAAAAGATAAATACATACTCAAAAAAAAATTTGGAAATTGAGATTTTTTTAACTTAACCTTAACAAAGACTACTCTCATCAAAGATTCAGCCTAGATAAAGGTCACCATTATACCCCTCCCCAATCCAAACCAAGTTATAAAATCTTCATAAAATTATCTGTCACGTATCAATAACTACAAATAACGTAATGTTAGACAATTAATTTTAACGCTTCCCGAAATGGTAATTCACGAATAGTTATTAAGTCGTTATTACACATAATAAATTAAAACAGATCGTTTATCATGCGAAGAAATATGGTAATAATTAAAAAAAAAATACTAACATCAAACCAGAAGTTAGGTAGGGCTGTCTTCTTCTAAAGTAAAAACAAATATGATACAGTAGTAATTCGTCAATTACTTAGATGCTGATAAGCAATAATGTGTCAACCCACAAAAAATCTAATTCGGAGATATTGATGTATTTTGATATTGCATCACCTATTTAACATTATTCAAAAAAATTGAAGTCATATAAACTTGGACAGCTAGATGGAAATGTAATAGGAATTTACATTAACTATAGAGACAAACACGCATAAATACTACTTACAAACTTAATTTTGGTGTTACGATTTCCACTTAAGTCTATTTTTTAGACAGTCAAAATTTGATTGCGTTTTAAAAGGAACAACTAACAAGCAGGTAAGATTTTCATCAAACATGGCTAAGAATTATCCTAATTCAACCAGTCAATAAAAACGCAAAAAAATATAACCATCAACTTGGTAGCTAAACACAAATAGTACCCATTTGCATCCTAAATAATCATCTCTAAATTTCCATTACTCTATACGCCTCAATTATTTAGATTATACAGGAAATTCTCTATGAAATACACATCGGGGAAAAAGCCTTAATTTTCGCTGTAAGATCTCATTCATCCTAGTTACACCCGCAGCCCTAGGTCGGGTTTATCAAGGCCTGTAATCAAGCGAGCGCCGTCGCGGCGCCGCCTGTTGAGTCTCACCCTATCAGCCTACCCATGTACCATAGATAAGATAGAATAAAATTTATTTTAAATAACGATCAATGTCGTCGCTTCTAGTGGTTGAATTTTAAGATGGAAATGTTGGCGAACAACAACGTGTTTCTCAATTTGTAGAGTAAGTTTTTTATATTTAACAGATTATGCAAACTTACTGTATTTTGAAAGGATACACTTTCAGATTTTTCTTATAAAGTTTTGATTAAAATCGATTTTATAGTTTATATTTAAATCAAAATAACTAAAAAAAAGTTTTAGTTATAACAGGAGTCACCAAACATAAATATTATTTTTAATTAATGAAAGAAAGATACTCATTATGTGATTAACGCTTCTTGTAATGAACTACTCAATCCTTCTATATTTTCTTCTCAATCCAAAACATACGCTAGCAAAACCCGAAGCAGAATCTAGTACATTCATTTATAATTTCCGCACAATCAGGACAGGCGGAGGCCGTCTATAGATGTACATTATTTTTACTTAATTTCATACAATTGTGTCACGCGTGGGCGACAAGTGAAATTGATGGTTTTATCAGGGAGTGACGTCAGCCGACCACTTGACTCCAATGACGTCACGGGCGTAATCCAAAACTAACCATGACGCTTGTCGCTAACCTACGCCTATATTATTAATTTGAAAAAATATCTCGTTAATAAAACTCTGGTGCGTAGGCAACCCACAGCCTATTGGCTACGTGCACGATATTAGCATCAGCCTTGATAGTTGCACCCAATGATATACAGCGTGTCAACTTGGCATGGGTCGGACATTTTACGAGTGTTACCAGAATCAATTTTTAATCGTAAAAAAATAAAAAAAAAAATCATTTTATTATTGTTTGTCATAATTGACGCCTATACTGTACGAACATACAAGATCAAACGTTTTAATTTAAAAAAAATAGTTAAAAATTAATTCAGGTTTAACTTTTAAATATCGGCCCAACACATGCCCAGTTGACACTGATTAATCACGAAATATCATAAACTATAATACCTACGAACTCAAAATTTGAGAGTTAGGCTCCTTATAAGGTGAAGACATAGACACGTGATAGTGAGGGACTGTGTTATCCACACTTACGTTTGAGAAATCGACCAGTCTACACCTCCAAGTCGAAACTGTCGGTTTACCTACCTAGTATTTTTGGTTATACCTTTAAGTATAGTTTTGATACAAAATCGTGATGGACCCCATACCACCGAATGTAGACGAAGACGCGACTATCGCTCAGCCATCGCTGTCGCCGTCATATACATACTTTATTGTAAACCACAAGAGTAAAGGAAAATATTTACATCTATTAACTAATTGCTTAGCCGTTTCTTCAAGACAACTTACTGGGAATACAGCACTCTTTATAATTTCATTACCATATGAATAAAAATCTTATTTGCCTTATACGTTTTTGTCATGATTTCCTGTAGCCCAAACGGATTGAGCGATTTTGAAATATAAATTGTGATTAGATTCGTATCCATCCCGAAGTCTATAGGCTATGTGACGTCAGCAAAAATCAACATGGCGGACGGATCTTATGTTCTAAACATGCGACCGATTTTGCGGGTTGTAATAACGCAATCGGATTTATAATTTTTTGGAATTATTGAAATTTTACTACATTGTGAGAAGGTTGTTGAAAAGAAGTCTGAAAAATCACAAGAAAAAGTGATGCAAAAAAAAGGCATTAGGGACTTAGTCTTAATAAGTACACCCGTACGAAATCGGGGCGTGCATCTTGTTTGTCATATTGTGTTGTGCATCATAAGTGGCTGGATATTACAACCATTTAACAATTCGTCATAAATTTGAATAAATAAGCAGTAAAGTATGTTCGTTCATTATAATGTGACGTGCAGAAATTGATACGAATTTATTGCTTCATTAGCTTACTGAAATATATTTTAGGCGAGTATAGTTGAAATAGTGTGTTTTAATAGACTACTTCTTAACCTACCATTAGGCAAAGGCTGCCTCTTTTATTATGAAGAAAAGTAGAGAATTTAGTATTACTTTTTAACCGACTTCGAAAAAGGAGTTCTATGTTCAGCTGTATACCTTCTAAATTATAAGTTTGCGAAATTAACATAAGTCCTCCGTCCGCATTATTTTCGTAAAAAGGGTGTATGGAAATTTTTATTTCACGTATTAATGATACGATGTAAAACATAGTTCTAACCGCTCGCCTTCTCGAAACGTCGTGTTCAACGCAATCTTAGGTATTTGTGTTATTATATATTTTTATCTTCTCCTTAACAGAAGAGACCTTTGCCCCAAAGGAGGGAGCCCAGTAGCTCACTTTAAAATACTTTTTTATTTGGTTACATTATGACAATTAATAAAAAACGTACATTGTATTACTGGCTTCATCATTAAGCGGGTAGTTTCCTAAAACATCTTCAAGTTTAAGTTAAAAACACAAATATTCCTTTAAAGCAATCAATTAGCCGTCAACTTGAGTATTGTATTTTTAAGTATTCTTTACATTAAATTTCTGAAGGCCCTTCTAGTTGCTATACAATTTTCAATTATTATTACTTCCAACACTTAATATAAAAGGCCATATGAAATATGATAAATTATACCAAGCTTTTGTGACAAACCTCACCGACTTCATTTGTCAAGAAAATCCATTTATTTCATATTTTTTTTATTATTAATCATTTTATGCGTGATATTTTTCAATTAAAGATATAATGTGATAAGCCTTTGGGTAAAGGCCATTAAAAAATGAATGAGGAATGATATGTCCCAGAACAAGACTTATACTCAACTGCCCTAAAATATTGTTACAAATTTATACTAGCTATCACTCTCGGTTTCACTCGCGTTTATAGTTACTACGTGTCTCATTTAAGTCGTAGATGTTATATAGGCCATAACCTACCTCTTTAAACGGGATAACCAACGCAAAAAGAATTTTTCAAATCAGTATTTTCGGAGTCTATTCAATGCAAACAAACAATAAATAAAATCAATAATCAATATTGAGTTTTAGAAACAATAAACCTATTTAATTTAGTTTGCTGTGTATTATTTCTTCCCAGAAGTTGATCCTCATAAGTAACATTATCTGATGGTGCAACAATATAGGCTGTAATTTTTGTTCTTTAAAAATCAACGGATTCGGTTCTTTTCAAAGTAAATTATTTTAAAGAACGAATGGTATTTGATAGACACGTTGGCGCAGTGGTCACTGCAACTGACTCAAACGCTAACGGTCGCGGGTTCGATTCCCGCTCACGGCAAATGTCTGTACTGGCCATACGGATGCTTGTCGTGGTCTGGGTGTTTGTGTTAGTGTTGTGAGTGTTTCCGGACCCCCGACACAAGGTCACGCGATCTTAATGGGGGCCGTTGAGTGTGATGCGTTTATTTATTTATTTAATGGTACAGTTTTATTGTAGCAAAATCGATCCCGAGGGTCCTTTAAATACTTTCGCTACTTCTTATAATTTCGGATTTGGCCTACCAGTTCCAGTTAAGAAACTCATATAATTTATCTCATATATTTAAGTCGTAAACGAAATCGTAGTAAAAGCAATCGAGCCTACATAAACAAAAGATCGGATTGGATTTGTTTGTATAAGTTGCTCGCAACTTGATCACTTTCCGCACTCATTAACATATTGTTTTTAAATGTCCCATTAGAACGATTTGAATATCAAATTATACGGTTAGTTAACTATTATATAACGATATGTTTCGTTTTCGGGTCAATGAATTTTAAACTATCGTTTAAATGTTTTGCTTAATTGCTTGCGTTGTGTTAAAAAAGAAAGTGAAATTAAAAATGTGCCAATATATACATATTTCTAGAATAAACATTGAGTGAACAAATTCGGCAATCTTTGTTTGATTGTTTATAGAAAATATTCTATTAAAACTTCTGGATAAATCTGGAATTTTCTGTACAGAATATCCGTAAGCAGCCGCTAACACGTAAAATGACCTGCCTGGTTATGGAATATTGACATAAAAATCAAGGGCTTACATCCACGTGAATAAAATTCAAAGGAACAGTAGAAGCAGTAGCTCGTTTACATTACAATCCCTCTGAGACCACACATTTTTTTAGGATTAAAAGCCTTTGTACCGTATCAGGCTTTAGACTATCTCTATACCAAATTTCATTTAAATCAGTTGAGTAGCTGAACTACTGATTGCGTTAAACACAGAGTTACTTTTGCATTCATAATATTAGTAGGGATGACTAATAGTTTTGCATTTGTACTTCTAACGGAAAGTATGTTAAACAACGTATTTGTTTACCGACTTCGGAAAAGGAGAAGGTTCTATGTTCGGTTTATGTTTTTGGGCCGTTTGTGGACCGATTTGAATTTTTTTTTGTTTGAAGGCTAAACTTCCACTGTAATCAGGTATCCTGACCTGACCCACTTCAAAATATTGTAGAAAATATTTATTTTTTACTTTTTAGTTTACTTGTTTCGGTTTCGAAGTCGATATTTTTTATTCAAAAAGTTTTTATCTTAGATGTTGACGTCAAATGTTGCTAAAATTTTACAAAACCTTTCACTAAAGAGTGAGATAACTGCAATATATATCTTTTTGATTTTAATATAATACAATGACATTTCCTTATTGTTTATTTTATCAACGCTAAGAAATGAAAACATTTTAATTAATTTCAATAACACATTGTCACAAGAAAACAGTCGCATATACAAACTTTTATCATTAGGTACATGAAATTTCAAATTCAACTTTTGGCGTCCATTATTAATTTCACAGATAAAAAAAAAACTGAAAAATGTGAGTGTATTTTTATGAGAGCATTTATAGTCTGTTCAATTCGAAAAATAATCTATCGACAACTTCAAAGAGCGATTCAATAATAGTATTTATTTGTGCTTCAAACGTAATA
Organism: Hypolimnas misippus; assembly: GCA_037950945.1. NCBI lineage: Eukaryota > Metazoa > Arthropoda > Insecta > Lepidoptera > Nymphalidae > Hypolimnas > Hypolimnas misippus. Next base: position 13,906,955 of record JBBEEQ010000023.1, read on the forward strand.
TTCTGTATAAAGGAATGGACTTTTATTGGAGGCAAAAATAACTTTTATTATAAAAATAAAGAGTAAGAAAATAAATGGTTATTTAATCTGTTATATTTATAGTAAAATTAGAAGAGATGAAGCAACGCCATCTACCGGGTCTAATTGTGAATCTAAATCACTCAGGGATCCATTAAAACATAAAAAGCCAAAGCAATTATTTTAGTTGTTTTAGTGGAGTTCAGTGTGACACAACAGATGAAATATATATATATATATATATATATATATATATATATATATATATATATATATATTTGTCATATATATATATATATATATATATATATATGTAAACATAATTTTGTATATATAATTACTACTGCTACCTGCGTTTATGGTTACTCCTTTACTCCTATGAGTCGTAACGAGATATAATCTCGTAATATATAATTCAAAGTTGACTGACTGACTGACATAGTGATCTATCACCGCAAAGAAAGAAAGAGATTAAGAAAGATTCTAATCAATTCTACCCCCAAAGGGATAAAATAGGGGATGAAAGTTTGTATGAAACTTTTTCAATTTGAAACCGATCGAGCTGAAACTTTGCATGCATGAAGCTACCATGACGTAAGCATCACAGACATCGTAGACGAAGTCGCGAGCACCAGCTAATTGCCTAGAATAACCATCCTCAATAAACGGGCAATTTTTCTAATCGTATCTATACTTTCAATGATGTAGGGGATATTACGTACAAATAAAAAAAAACCCTCTTTATAATATTAGTATTAATAAAGACGTTCATCTAAAAACCACAAAAAAATCTATTAGATTTACAAATTGAAAATGTAGACCCATAAAATTCCCATAGCAAGATCACATGTCAACACGGAAAACATTTTATTCTGTGTTCGAGAGACTCATCGAAGTCTATTTCCTGGAGTATTTCCGGTGACGGAGAGTTCTTGTTTACAACGATATAGGGTTTATAGAGGGTGTTTTTACGGTATTTTGAATACCGTATATCTTGCGTATATTCTAATGTATGTATTTGAATTTAATTATTTTTTTCTTATTCTATATTCTATCAATTACTAGCTGTGTTCCTACCCGCGTTAGTTTGAGGTAAAATTATGTTTATATATTGTTTACCTTATTCAAGGTAAAATTTGTTTGTATGTTTCTAAGTTTGTTTGTAGAGGATAATGTCGGAAACTATTGTTTCGATTTGAAAAATTCATTTTGCGTTGAGTACCCCTTTTTTCGAAAATTGCGTGGACGCTGAAGAAATGAAATGAGATTTCTTTCGAGGAATAAATTTTCGCACACTTATAGTACAGAAGGAATACAGGTAATATTCTTTTAATTGTGCATAAAAATACATTAAGTTAATAAAAAACATTACACACACAGACATATATTAAATACATCCACGCACACACATGTTTATTGTTAGTGCTCAAATTAAGAATATAATATAAATAAGAATAAGACCATATATTTATTAATACGTGAATCAAAAATATAACTACAGTCGTAGTTAGTGTAATAATGTAGATTAATATCGTGACTTTCCATAAAATCTGTTACCAATAGCTCAGTGCACGTCAACAAGTCAATAATCTAGCATTATGCTCAATTTATCTCCGTTATCAAAGCTTAGAATGTCAAGGACGGCTACAATTTTCCATATGAATCGCGTTAATTTTGTATCGGGTTATTTGCATACAGTTGTCAATTCATGATCTCGTTTAATCGACTGCTTTGTTTAATTTGCATTTTAATTAATGACTGGTGAATGAATGGTCGAATGAGTGAATGTAATGTGCTATGGATGATGTCAAATGATTATGGATTACAATGATTTAGGAATTGAAGAAAATGTTTATAAATATGTACATAATATATAACAGAATGTATTGAATGAAATAATCAATTTATTTATAAGCTAACAGACCCTCGGTTTCATTCGCGCTTAACCCTTAAAAACCTGGTTTACGAAAGTGTTTTATTTTTAAATATTACTGTTTGCTTGTAGATCTAGATGAAGGGAAAAATAGTTAAAAATCCCCATATTAATTTTACATATTTATTTGAAACAGATATCAATTTTGATAATTCAGGCAATAATAAAGAAATCAAATACACCGAGGCTAAATCTAATAGTAATGAGAACATTTGGTTTAAAAGATTGGTATCAAAATTGGCTACACTAGGCTATTAAGGGTTAACATAGGACTTTCATACAAACTAACAACCCCGGTTTTAATCCCTTAGGGTTCGAATTTCGCAAAATCCCGACTTAGTGAGCACCTACGTTCTAAAAATAACCTATAAACAAAATTTGAAAAACATAACACTTGTAGTTTCTGAGATATCACGATGAGTGAGTGAGAGACCTTTCCTTTACGTATATAGATTTAACTTTGATGTCGATAAAAAAGAAGGACGAGATCGTATGGTACGAGAATTAAGATTACTAATATAAATTTGCCAATTTTTATAAAATATTACTAAATAAAAAGTGTTCTGGCATTTTACTTAGAAATGTAATACAAAGTTGTATTTATATTTACATTTTTATATAGAAATATTAATACCTACTGACAAACCCAGCGACGTCTTGCTGCAGCTCAGTTATTTTTTTTATTTTTTTGGAATGAAAATACTAATTTTAAGATAATTATTTTTAATACAGTATATATTTCATAGTAACAAAAAGCACCTATGAGAAATACTCGTAAAATATCTAGAATTATATATATATCTATTGAAATGCGTGACGTCACACAGCTAGTGGCTAATAAAATAACCATAATAACACTTTATGTTCTATAATAAAATATAATAATTTGCCCCAACGTTTGTCCAATGTTTTCAGCCAAGTATCCAATGTCATAGGTTTGGAACAGACACGTGTTGAGTTCCTGAAACTGAATTACGCTTGAGCTACTAAAATGGTTGGCAAAACAAATTACTGGGAAGTATTTTTTATTGCTAATATGATAGAGTGAATGTTATTATGTCTAAAGGCTTTAACATTGCTCATTAATCTATTCGCTGTCTACAAACATAGATCACACACACAAGCTTTTATTTCATGATGAATATAATAATATCTGTGTATGTGTGCGCATCACGTAGAAACTGTTCAATATATCAATATTGCATTAATCTGAATGCCTGTGACATTGATTCTGCACGTTGTAGGGAACTTGCTTCTGAAGTCTTTTTGGCGCACAACGACTTATAAAAAACTCCAAGCATTAAACAAAATAATTCGACTAGAACTCTCTTAGAGCACTCAGAAAAAGACTTAACCTCTCCTATAACACTTATAATTCGGAGGGCCAAGTATTGTTACATCTGTCGCCGAGTATTCACGAAGAAGTTTGGTCTAGGTTGTCTTTAAGACATACCGACTTAATATGGGTGAATAATTACTAGATGAATCGCTTATAATTAATTACGTAATAATGTTAAACACATTTATTTTCAGATATTTACCTAATTATGTCCCGAAAAATGATTTCAAAATGGCGTATCAAACGTTAATTTCGATTTAAAATTAAAGGAAACATTTTAAACCGACAAAAACAACGAGATAACCATGTATTGAATATTTTAACTATATCATTAGAATCGAAATGTAAAAGTAAAAAAATGATAGTATGTACGAAACTCAAAAATCCAACATTTCCTCGGAAACATCGATCGATCCGTTCGATCCCCGCTTACGGCGAACGATCTAAATGTATCTGTTTGTGTTGGTGTGTTTCCGGACCCCCGACACAGGGTCATAAGATCCTAATGGGTTGAGTATGATGCGTTTAAGTAACATAAAAAGTGTAAAATTTTGTTGCTATCGGTACATATCGACGTGGGCCGGGCAGGGCGTCAGCGTCGGCGCCAGCCTAATCTAACCCCGTCGTGATCGTGGACTCACAATAATTACGCCTCGAATGATTAGTGTGTGTTGTTGCCAACCGTTTTACTGCTGTAACGTGTTATTACGTAACAAATTATGTGTATGATATAATCTATTTATTAATACGTGTAGCAAAAACGCGCGGACGGAGGAGAATGAATGAATGAAATTTCGAACACTTACTGTCATGCTACAAAAGACGCAATAAAACCATGTTCAACACGTGTCTATCTAAACAATGTTTAAAAATTAAACATTGCTTAAAATCTCGTCTAAATTGCTTAACAGATAATGAAATCATGAAAAACTTTTTAATATAATGTCACACATTACATTTGAATAAATAACATTACTAAAATAGGTTTTAGACATCTGTAAAGCCTATATTAAGCTACGTCTTAAGCACGTTAAAATGAAAACTGTCCTTAGACGCGTATTTATAGTACGGATTTTTATAAACACGCGTTTAACGTATGTTTAGATATTTTGTCGTAAGGCAGTTAAAGTTTATTTAGAGATGGATACAGATCGCTATTTTTTTGTTATGCGTAGAAACATATTAAATGAAAAAAAAATTACACACACACACACGTATTTGACACACACACGCATATATAGAGTATAATTGTTTATTATAGATTATCTGTGGTCAATCTTGAAATTGGTTGAAAAATTAATGAACTACAAACGAATTCCGACTTGCAACTACTGGTAATAATGTAGGTTTACAAGCTCCAATAATATCAGATCAAAAGTACACAAGTTTTGCAAAAAAAAAGTGTACTTTTAGCAATTAAAAATTACGCGGCTTCTTCGTGTTGGATAATGTATTGAATTGTTGTATTTGAATGACATACTTATTTTGATTTTAAAACTTAACTACCGAACGGATTTTGATAAAAAATCTATGACTCCAATCTATCAGTATAAACTTTCAAACAGAATTAAACTTATTTTTAAAGCCGTTTCTAAGTAATCGGTGAACATACAAAAAAAAATTCCCCGAAGAGTTGAAAACTCATTTTTTAGGAGTACGTATCGATTACAGTCGGTTATATTGCTCCTATGAAAATTTAATTTACTTATATCAATTTTCTTAAACGAGAAAAGCTTTTATTCTAGTCACGACTCTTGATAAATGACTATAAGATGTTCCACTGAAGTTTAATTTAAGATACACGTTTTATATTTTAAAAGATTAAAGGATAGCGACAATAATTACTTAATTTGAAAAAAAGTGCAATCAAGATAAAATTATTATTCATATATATAACAACAAAAGGTCAGTCACTCACTCATCACGAAATCTTAAAAATTACAAGTGTTAGGAGTTCTAAGTTTTGCATGACGGTTCTTTTAGGACGTAGGTGCTCAAAAAACACGTGATTTTGCAAAATTCGATCCCTTAAAGTAAAACTGAGGTAGAAATTTTGTATGAAATTATAGGAATTTTTATTATTTAATTATTAGAATTATAGGAATGTTAAGAGAGAGTGAAATGGCGAATGGCCGCTAGTCCTTATATAGTCGGTATCCTTTATACCGTAACAGACTGACTGATCTAAGACATACCTTAAACCAGATAATGGATTGGGTTGAAAGGCACACGTATAGTAACTATGACATAGATATCCTCTAAGAAAGGAATTTGAGGAAATTCAATCTCTAAATTAGTGAAAAGGACGCTTTAAATTTAAATAGAGAAATAAAAAAAGAAAAAAGCTATTAATAGATATAAAAGATGATATTGTTTTTAGTACACCTTATTGCTTCCTTATTTACTTTATACTTCAATAAGCATGATTAGTACTCAGTCTATTTTAATATCAAGATCAAAATAAAGATGAAAATATAACAAAAAAAACTTAAAGGTATTTCGGAGGCGATTCTAATGAACGAACAAAAAATGGATGTTATTTTTTTCGATATATGCAGATTTAGTTCAATACGCGAAGTGTATCTACTACTTCCAAACCAACAGCTTTACGTGCTCGTCGAGGCACGTTGGGTAGCCCCACAATCTCTGATGTAGAAACAAATATTTATACTAATATAAACATTTACCCCGAGCGGGGAACTACATCAGAGTAGTCGTCTAGCCCTACGAAATATACCTATATTAAAACTAAACATTCGAAAGTACAAGGTATACTATCTAACTATATATCAAAAAAATTAAAAAAGGATTAAAAAAAATAAAATCTATATACTGTGTGTTCATTAGAATCGGACTAGAATCACATTTAAGATTTTCTAAATATTTTCTTTTAGTTTCAGATTTAGCCATTAACGCCTACTTAAAATCTTGTATATAATAAAATGAATTATAATTTTTACAGTATATCCATACGCAAAATTCAAGAAAGAAAAAAAAAATTCCGCTGAATTTATTTCGCGGTTTCTTCTCAGGTCTGAGGTTGAACTTCTCCGAAACCGTGGTAGATTCATTTGCTTGACGTTCATCCTAATTTTGAATGAAAATATTTTGATTTTGATGTACCCAAAAAAAACCACAGAGCTAAACATTCCGATAAAAAATTAAAACAATAGCAACCAAAATATCATTATTTCTTCCATCAAATAATTTACCAATGTATGAGATAACTTCGATCAGAAATATCCACAAAAGACTCAGGTACTCCGATGCTATCGTACCCACTTTTGTTTTTGTGTACTCCTGACGAGTCTTTATATCAAAGAGATGTTTCTATTAAACTTACCGCGTGCTCTTGACTTTTATCTAATTGCTTACCTGCGAACAAAACAATTCATTAATTAAATATATGTTTAATCATAGTGATGTATATATGATGTACATAAGTTAACTTTTTTTTCTATTTTTTTGTTTTTATTCGTAAGTTTTTATCAGTATTTTATTGTAATATTTTGTTGTGAATCTAAATAACGGTTCTATCTATCTATATTTTTATTACTTTCCCGTGTATACTTAGGAATTCGTTACTTAACAAACATTCAATCCTCTTTTTAACCCTTAGCGGCTGGATTTTCAAAAATCCTTTCTCAGTATACATACGTACGTAGAACTCAGAACATTTGAGGAATGTTTGTGCAAAATTTCATGTTTCTAGACCCAGCGGTTTAGGCTCTGCGTTAATCGGTCAGTAAATATGTTAGTCAGTCAATTTCGATTATATTACATCGCATATACATTACCAGGGGTACAGAAACCGACGTAGGGTAACGACACCTTTCATCCAGAAAAAATTACTACCAACTATCAATAGAACGGAAAGAATAACGCATAGTTAATGCATAACTCATAAATGGATGCTGGTAAGCAATAATGTTTTAAGCCACACAGACTTCACTTTGAGAAAATGGTGTTTAAACATGTCAAACCTATTCTTAATAAATTGTTTTGAAGACGTGTATATTCATCTTTTCTTTTCTATTTTGAAAAAAGTTATAAGGAATTTAAAGAAGATTGGTATAATGAAAAGTTTTATCTAACAATAAGTTTTTCTAATACATGAGAATATTTTGGAATTCGAAACTTGAAACTAAGAAAGGTTTACGTACTTATTAAGTTGAGATGACTTGAAATTTTTTTTAATAATGTTAAATATATGACGTACTATAAGAATACATCAGTATCTCAAAATTCGACGTTTTCTGTGTTAAAATATTATTGCTTAATCATCCGAATTAAGCCAAATCTCTAGTCAGTTAATTTGAAGCATTTTAACCCTTCTATGCATGGTGTATCAAAAACGACTCGCTTATTTCCAAGCTCACTGTCATCTAAAAACATTACTTAACGTCTAATGAGGTCGTACAGACAGACATTTATATTTGTATAAATATTTATTCCTAGGTCTGGGTGTTTGTCCTTGTGGGTTTCCCCACCGTGCCTCGGAGAGCAAAGTTGTCGGTCCCGGTTGTTATCACAATCACCTGATAATGATCGTTACTCGTAGTAGGGAAATTATTCTAGCCTAAATGGTTACTGGCTTGCATCAGGGGTTGCGGAGGTCAGATGGCAGTCGCTCTGTGTAAAAATCAGTAACTCGTCAATATCTGGACTAAAATAGAAAGAAGACCCTGGTATAACCGGGAAAAAGTGGTAGGTAGATGATGATGATTTTGATGAAATAAAAAAATTCATGCGTATAAGGGTTAACTTATTTAGCGTGAGAGTTGTTTACCGAAATATTACCTAAGTTGTGGCGTCGGACATCGTATACAAATGCGGTTAACCAAAATAAAACAAAAGAAATCGATACGCCAAATGATTGATCGGTATTACAAATCGTTTGTAATTTTGCACGTAATGCAAATGACTATTTCTTCTCCCGGTTTCGTCCGTTATTAACTTATCATTATATATATTACGTATGACCGTTTTGTCATACACATTTTTAAAGTCTAGTAATCATTTTGAATAGCTAAATTCTTTGAGAAATGATGGCTTCACAGTTCATCCTCTACTTTTTTTTAAGCTTTAGTTTCGTAACAAAAAGTAGGTTATGTCCAATATAAATTTATGAGTGTCTATCAAAAAAAAAGTAAATACATACAAATAAAGTTATTTTCACGTTTATAATATTAGAACTGACAATATTTCCTAAAAAATCACGTCACTAACAAACCTTGAGATTAGCTTTCGTATAAAACTAGCAGGTTAGTGCACACTTACGACATTTAGGGAACGTTTATTTGGCTCTGCGTTGGTCGATCAGTCTGTTAATATTGCAGCCAGTCAATATATGTATATATGTATGTATATATTTATTTATTTATTTATTCTTTATTGCACACCAATATAAAAAAAAATAAAAAATATACTATACATAAATAAATATATTTAATAATATAATAAATACATAATTAAGATAATAAATACATTTCTTTGATAAGTTTTTTAAATGTCAGAAGAGATTGAGCGCGTACTATACTGACTGATATATTACAAAAAAACAAATTCTTCAGCTTCATAATTGGATGCTGATAAGCAATAATGTGTCAACCCACAAAAAGTCAAATTTGTAGATATTGATGTATTTTGATACTACGTTACCTATATAACATTATTAAAATAAAGTCAAGTCATCTAAACTAAATAAGTATGGAAAAAAGTTTCTTAAAAACAATGTTTCGAATTTCAGATGCGTTCCATATTTTGCAATTTATAAAATAATATCAAATATTTAAAAACTTATTATTAGATAACATAATAAATAAACCTATCTACTTTTGAATTATTATACATTTTATCAAAATAGAAAAGAAAAAATGAATATATACGACTTCAAACAAATTTATTAAGAATAGGTTTGACATCTTTAGACGCCATTTTCTCAAAACGAAGTCCGTGTGGCTTGACACATTATTGCTTATCAGCGTCCAATTATTTTAGCATACAAATAAATAAAGGTTTACCTCAATAATAATAAAAGGTAATATACATAAATATATAGGCATACCTACGAGTATCATCGTAAAGGCCCGTTTTAACTGATGCGTAATATGCATCTTTCTAAGATTATTTTGATTGGCTAGCGATTATATGATTTATATCATATAACCGCCACTGTTATCCCGGCCCAATGGGGAGTAATGTTTTTAGCCGCCTATATATATATATATATATATATATATATATATATATATATATATATATATATATATATATATATATATATATATATATATATATATAAGGGTTTTGAACATTTGGCATTATTTATAATATTGGCCATAATGAGAAAAAGAATAAAATTAAATTGACGAATGTCAAGTTAAGGTTCGTTGAATAAGTATTTAAATATTATTTTTACGTTTCTCATAAAGTTTTTTAATTAGATTTATCGTTTAAGATCTATAACGATTTAAAGTGCATTAGTAACGATTATCACTTCTAGGCTTTTAGACAGAATTGATATTGATACAGTATTGCTTACTGTAGATGGTCTTACGTACGCGTATTTGAGATTATTGTATAAATTTCAAAATATGGAAGGATATTCGAAACATTAGATTAAGAAACTTTTTTCCATACTTATTTAGTTCAGATGACTTGAAACTATTTTTAATTATGTTAAATAGGTGACGGAGTAACAAAATACATCAATTATCTCCGAATTTGAATTTAGTGTGTTGACACATTATTGCTTATCAGCATCCAATCGTGATCAGTTTATAAGTAAACAAGGTATACCTGAGGCAAGTAGAAACGCATTATCTATTTGTGATTTAACCTGGATGCTTAGTGACCTGAATTTGAGTGCGCCAGTCTCAGGATCTATTTGACCTAATGAATTAACTTAGTGACGTCGACTCGTGTTATAAATAATGAATAATTCAAAGTCAAAATATACTTTATTCAAATAGGCTTTTTAAAGCACTTCCGAATCGTCGAGTAAGAGGTCAATTGATCATATATACTTTTTTAATTTACCATCGGTTCGAAATGTAGACTCTACCGACAAGATTCGGCAAGAAACTCGATAGGTACTCTTTTAAAATCATTCATTCGTATTACATTTTTAATATAATAATACTTATGGTAAAGGATGACATATTAATTTCAGTTATTTTGATTAAAGACTAAACTACTAAATCGATTTTGATTAAAAATGTATGGCACCAATTTAAAAGTACAGTAAATACTATTTCGAATAAAAAAATTGAATAACGGCTAACACAAAAAAAAACACACACATACACTACACTGATAATCATCTTATATAAATCTTTATGAAGAGAGTTCAAACTTATAAGTTCTCGTTAAAGTTTGTATGAAAAAAAATCGAAAAACTCATATGTATAAGTGAAAATTTTGTTTAAAAAAAAACATTATTAAGTACACCGGTCGAAGGCGGAGAAAGAAACTGGTAAAAATATAAATGCAGTGTACTTCACTCTTGCCCTGTCTGAAGTAACAAGTGCAATTCTTCTATATAAAGTTTTAAAGTATCCATAATTCAGCGTAAAGTTTTGCGCTCGGACAGACGAATTTCTCGACGACGTTTACATAATTAACTATATCCAAAACTACACTACATACACCCACAGCGTATAAGCCAGAGGCCATTTGGAAACTTTAGCCCAACATGCAATTACATTTTATAACTGGACGTAGATAAGCAATACTGTTTCAAGCCACACGGACTTCAATTTGAGAAAATGGCGCCTTAATATCTCAAACATATTCTTAATAATTTTGTTTTAAGACGTATATCTTTTTTTCTATTTTGATAAAAGGTATAATGAATTAAATAAAAGGTTTTATCTAATAATAAGTAGATATATAGATAAGAGTTTCTTTGGTTTATGAGATTATTGCATTTTGCTAAATATGGAAAACACTTCAATATTTGGACGCTGATAAGCAATAATATGTCAACCCACACGAAATTCGTTTTGAGAAAATGGCGTCTAAAGATGTCAAACCCATTTTTACTTAATTCGTTTAAAGAAGTTTATATCCATCTTTTCTTTTCTTTTTTTTAAAGGTATATTGAATTAAAAGTAGATTGATATATTTAATATATTACCTAATAAAATGTTTTTCAAATATTTCAGATTATTCTATAAATTGCAAAATATGGAACGCACTTGAAATACAAAACAATTATTAAGGCACTTTTTTCCGTATTTATTTAGTTTATATTACTTGACTTTTTTTAATAATGTTGAATAGTTTATGCAGTATCAAAATACATCAATATCTCTGAATTTGACTTTTTGTGGGTTGACACATTATTGCTTATCAGCATCCATTTATAAACATTAAATTAAGACACTTTTTGCCGAACCTATTTAGTTTATTTACATACTTATTTAGTTGCTAATGTTACGTTCATACTATTTGTCGTTAAAAATCTGTACCAATTTCCAACTTTGACAAGCTCGCCAATTAACTTGTTAGCCTTAAGATCGCATGTCATACTCAATCTGGCTGGTTGCTGGGCAACGACATCCAAAGAGGACCGCATTCTTGGGCCAAAAACTCATGAACTTATATCTATCAAATTAAAAAATCGTAATCAATATATACTTAATTCAAGTAGGCTCTCACGAGCACGTTTGAATCGTCATTACAAAAATTACATTAATGGGAAGCCACCACCGGTTCGGAATGTAGATTCCGAGAAGAACCGGCAAGAAACTCGATACTCTTTTAAGTAGTTATATACTTAATTCTTGATAGTTTTATAAGATCATTGCTGACGTGATATACGCCTTTAATTTTATTAGGGTTAGTGGTTTTCGCTTGAATCAGTGAATCGTAGAATCAATGAATCAGTACATCATTGTTGGTTCAATTCTCTTTCATGCTATTTGTCATTTTTCGTTTTATATCCACATTTGTCGTTGTTCGTTTTGTTTGTTGACATCAACCCACTTCAAAAAATGAGGTGGTTTTCATTTCTGTTAAATTCTGATGATCTTTGTTACCTCTGAATTCCGTTATTTATTGCACAATTTCAAAATTTGTTTTTCAAGTGTATACTCTCTCATTAGTCCTATAGAATTTTTATCAAAATCAATTCAGTAGTTTAATAATTAAAATTATTGAAATAAGTATGACATTCAATTAAACGAAATCAAGTACATATTCTGTTTTTTAAATCGTTCTCCTATTTTTTCAAGTTTTGTTTTTTTTTTTAATTTCCTACAAAGAAGTGATACAGAGTCTTAATATTACCACCTACTTTTATTAAAGCCATAAGCACAGAAGTCTATATCCATATATCTATATTCATCCGTCTATATTTTCTGGGTTTACTTAGCAAAATGTATTGAATGCCCATTGTTAGCAACTCCTAAGACCCATTTAGCTAAGAGAACCCAAATGGAGCATACCCTCATAATCGTATTGCTAAGGCTTAACTAGCAAAAGTAAACATACAGACCACTTAGGAATATATAATATTGGGTCATTGACCTTTTGTATATAGGTGTTGTAATAATTAAGGACTTATGTGTACAGTTCATGATTAAGTTATGTAGTCTAATGGGCAAGACAGAAATCTGGTTAAAAATAAATTTAAATCGGAAACACAATACTTTCTTCATACAGCTACTAATAAATTGTTTTTTTATTGAAAGGGTATATATAATTAGAATTCATGTAAATTATATGAATATTGAAACGTATATTGTATTATATGCTTATTTGTATATATATTTGAAAGACTGAAAGAAAGAAAAGAAAGAAAGATAGTTTTTATTTAGGACAAGCACGGCAGAATAATGAGTCACACAAAACAAATAAAATAAAAAAATATATATGTATATAGCAATTACACACTAAATATAGTTGAAATTAAAAAATATATTTCTATGTGTTTAGTCATATTTGTATCTATATACCTATGTGTATAAATAGATTGTTTAAATATTCACTTCATTATTCGTAAGAGTTATTGCACTATCCATATATGCTTGACTTAACTTCTTACACAAAAGCTTGTCTGAAAGAGATTGCTTATAGCATAATAAGATCGCCTTTGTACACCCGTACTTCGTAATTTGTTTTTTTTTTTTTTACTGTATTATTCTCTTCTGTTAAACGTGTGCATGCGAAGTTTTTACCTATCTATATTTTACATATTAGTGGCATAGAAATTTTATCAAAATCAGTGTTAATTGTTTAGTTTTAAATCAAAATAATTGGAATTAGTACATCATCAAAATAAACGAAATTGCGTAGTTTGCTTTTGAAGTTAGTTTATTTATTTTTTAAATCTTAGTTATTTTGCTGTGATCATCTAATATACTGTAAAAATAGTTTCTAATTATCTACGGCGAAATCAGGACGGCATTTATCATTTTCTCAAAGGGAGCATCGGAAAGTTATTTCCTTGCGAAGATTGTGAACTAAGACTCAAGTAATTACTCTTTTTTTCTATTTTAAATACTCTGTACTTTATATTTATATCCTAAAGGTCAAAGCCACACGATTTAGACGATAATTACCTTTGTAAATTATACTCTTGTAATTGATATAAAACAACTCTGTAACCTAGTAATAATTACTAAAACTGTGTCAAAAATAAGATACAGATAATTAATTATTTTCGTTCTAAAACTACGAAAAACATAATATGTACATAAATCCTTAAAGGTTTGAGAATCTTATAATTTTTTCTCTTGTGAATACATTGTGTATCTCAAAGTTGTGAATGTCAAAAATAAGGCACTGACAGTAAATCCTTACAGGTGTAAAAGCATTCAGAAACACTTTATGTAAATCTTTATGAAAGTCTGAGAACAAAACTTATACTGTTATACTACAAAATACGCATTAAAACCATGTTCAACACGTGTCTAGCTAACGAGTGTGTAAAAATTATACATTGCTTAAAATATTATTTCAATTGCTTAACAGCGAATAAACTCACAAAAATACCTATTGATAAAATGTTATACGTTACATTTGACAGCTGAAATAGGGTTAAAACATCTATTAAACTCACACGTATGTAAATCTATATCTAAAGCATATTTAACTCAAAACTGTGCTTAGACGCGGATTTGTAGTACGGATTTTTTTAAACACGCGTTAAACGTCTGTTTATATCTTTTGTAGTAAGGCAGATAATCTTTATTTATAAACCTTGTCTAAGCAAGTCGACATGTAAGTAAGGCGTATTTTCGCCGATTTTATTCCACATCTCAGTGCGCTGTGAAGAATGGAAAGCATCCAATGTCAGACCGCACGGTGGTGAGCGCGCACAATGTAGGCGCCGGCGCCGCACCGCACTATTTCATAGCGACAAGTTCTGGTGTTGCTAGGCGCTAGTGTGACAGTTGACTAATTTTCTCTTAGCTTTATAGTGACTAGCCCTCGCCCGCGTCTTAGCCCGCATGTTAATAAAAGGTAGCTAAGGTATTATGCTGATGTATAGTCTATATTATTGTAAAATTTAATTGTAACTTATATATTTCAAACTTTTGCGATTTATACCATTCATTTAATATAACGGGTCTTATCGCGATAACTAATGGTAGTAATACAACCGTTTAAATGCATCCGTCGTGGTCATGAGCTGACCACGAAAGATGCAACTTCGTCAATAAAAAAATTTCGGGCACTAAAGAAGGTATTACTTACTACCATTACCAGACAAGAACCCGTTATATTTAATATGAATAATTCTAACTTATTTAATAGTTTTGCGTGACAGACAAACAAACATCCATCCATTCACAGGAAAATTCGCAGTTATAAAAGTTATCAGAAAAGATAAATATTAGCAACAATTGATCACGTACAAGTTCTTTAGTAAATAATAAACTAAGCGTTCTTTTAATCTACCGTAGAAGTTCAAGACTTTTAAAAAAGGCAACTTTAGAATCAAAATACGAAATTTCGTTTTGTCCCCACGAATTAAGAACCATCTCTTTTTTGGAAGTCTGTTAAAATGTGTTTTTACTATTAATACACTTTATTTAATAAAAAGTATTTGCTATATCTTATTTAATACATCGTATAAAGTAAAATCAATTATTTAGATGAAATAGATTATAGTGCATCACATAAAAATACTAAACCGGATTTAATGATTAAGTGTCCACAAAAACAACAAAATATTAATAGTCTATAACATTGCTAATTAAATTAATATTTCGATAGTCAGGAAATTAAAAAAAACACGTTTAAACAAAGATGAAGAATTCCGACCTTGATTTTAATAGATCAGGTTCTGATAAATGATCCAATTCGAGACAAAAGCATTTAAAAAACTTGCTTGCACCAAACAATCGCATCGTCAGATGGTCATTACATACTACGTGATGGTATAAATTAATAGCCCCGGCCTCGCCTTAAGTCTAAAATGTAAAAATACTGATATAGACGTGCGTCTATTTCTAACCAGAAGTAGGGATATTAAGTTTCGGGTTTCTAATTTAAAAATTGAAGTCTTACAATCGTTCAATCCTTATTTACCCTCTTAAGAGTGAAATTTCCAAAAGTTGTTTTTTAGTAGATAATTACAACAGAAAAGCTATCGACAGCCAAAATTTCTAGTAGCTGTTAAGGATCATTGTTGAATCAGTCAGGACCAGTTATTATGTACGTGAAGATAGGTGTATAAATAGATATGGTTTTTTTTATAGAAATGTTTGTAAGAAAGTTTTGTTTGGGACATTTGTACAGCTTTACAAATAAGTAGAACATGAAATGTGATACAGTATGTGAGTGTGGAAAATAGCCATCATTTAAACGATTGTACTTCAAATGCTGCTTATTAAAGTTTAATTAATCATTACCCAATTACTGGAAAGCATAATTGTCAAACTAGCATTGACTAGCAATTAATCATTTAAACAAAATTTTATATGAAATATTACTATTAAAAATAATTAATACGGTAAAGTTGGACATATTACTAAGCAAGCATGACTGATTATTGAAAAATCTGGAGATGATCAAAATGTACGATTGTTAAAATAATATAAGAGTTCAGACTATCAGACTATAGTCAAATAGTAGCTAGCAGTAGACGCAAAAGTGTATCGTGAGGACGCACCATAAAGTTGTCAAGTTAAAATAATCGAGTTATATCATTTATATTATGTAACTATAGATTTATTATAAGCTCATGGGTTTTAGCAACCAGACGCCGACCATTTTGGACGATGTTGTCTAACAACCTGCTCGCAGCAGAGTTTGGCGGGCGAGAGTATCTTTAGACCAATTGACGAACTTATCAAAGTTGGAAATAGGTACATATTTTGAACGTCAATTATTATGAACGTAAAATTTATATGTATATTAAAAACATTGTACCATTTTTATGAAAATTGCGCGGACGGAGGAGTTTCGCACACTTATACACAAAAGGAAAATGGATGCTAATATTTTTTTAATTATGCATAAAAATCATTACACACACTACCATGCATTTAGCACAAACACTCATATATACGATTTTATTTATTGTTAAAGCCTGTGATCAATTTGAGAATAGATTATCTGTGGTTAAACTTGAAATTGATTGAAAATTTAATGAATTCCGACCACTAGGCGGCCACTAGTATCTATAGTTATAGGTATATCATTGAGTTATTTGATTATTTTTCAAACATTTGTCGCGGCCTCGTTACAGTTTTATATTATGTGTAGATAAATCTAACCTTCTACGTGTAAAATATTATATCACAGGGAATTCCTAACCAGCCATGATCAATCGTTAGCTCATTCTACATAAACGTAAGCCAGCCATGACTAAATATGACTAGCTAGCTCATTGTTAGAATTAAAGTAATATAATAAATCGAATACCAAAATGTTTTAGTAATTTTACCTGTGAATATAACAATACGCATGTAGGGTTATTTTAGGAACGTCATAAATCCAAAGTACTCGTAAACGCAAACAATTTTTACTGCATTTGAAGGTCATTGGCGAGTTTCTGAAACTTAATATAAATATACTATCTTCAAATGTTTTTCATACTTTATATCCGGAAAAATCTTTCCAAAAATTTTTTCAACTTTGATCCATCTTTTGCAGTCATTATTAACAATTTTAACAATTTTAGTAATCTTAAAGAAATTGACATCAAAACAAATGAAGCCACAGCCAGATACAAGTACTAAACTGAAGGCATACAAGGCTTGCAGCATTCACGTGTTTTGATCGAAGAAGGTCGTAAAATTTCGCAGTCCGTTGTTACTCTTTAACTAAACACCATGGCCTTATACAATACAAGCTTGTTATTAGCCGAGTACATCATATTAAGCAATATCTATTATCTATGGTGCATCACAGTTATGAGGTAATAACCAGAACTGATGGGTTAAGCTGTCCTGCATGCAAATGTCAATATGCATAATTAATAGACAAGCTGCAATCTGTTAGCAATCTCCTCCAGCTTAAATATTTATGACAGTGATGTGGAGATAGCGGTGCATGTCGTATTTATAGTAATAGCTTGGTTGGTGCAAGCCAGCGAACGTGACTGGAGGTACTGCAGCTTTTCTTTATTGGTTCGACCATATTTCTGAGTTCAAATCTATCCTCTCTCCTCGGTTTCGTTGGATTTCGTGGATGGACTGTTAATCCGCTGCATGACCCTCGAAATGCTAGAGGACCATCCTCTACTTTGGTCAGTGAGCCCATCGAACTTAACTAGTCAAGCTGTATTACCCTGTGTATCTCCATCTGCCACACAGAGTATACTCCTCTACACCGCGAGGACCAATGTAAGGTCCAAAAAATATCAGATGGCAGCTGGCGAAAAGGCAATATCTTATCTCGGAGCCTCAAACTCATTTTTGACTGCTGTATTTACATTTACATTTTTTGAGCTATCGTAGTATGTTATTACAATTCTGAGTTACTGTCATGGAGAGGTTTTATGTTCAGTCTCAGGTCAGTTGTGAAGGAAAATATTGTGCCATGTAGTGGAGAAAAATTTTGAGACCCATATACCCGCCAATCATACATCAAAGTATCTCGGTGAATTAAGCTGCATATCCATCTCCTTAATAGCAGAAAAGACCATTCAGCAGTCTGATGTTGCCAGGCTTTACGAATGTTAGCTTACATATAAGTTAGTTACATTAACATTTTTTGACAGTTGCCTCCATGCCACAGGAGCTGATCACACGTCTTTCAGATATGACAACACAAATCGAACTGCAGTCTTTTTAGATAATATCTATTTGCTTATGACCATAGCAGCGAGTTCTACTGCATATTTTATAAAAATCTAAAATTAAAATATGATATGTAACTTGACGATTCGAAAGTGCTTTAAAAGCCCATTTGAATAAAGTATATTTTGAGTTTGAGTTATTGTGATGCACGTATACAATGACAGTAGACGTTTACTAACAGGTCATGTGATACTATGAACGTGCCCCTAAATGTCACAGACTATAATCGCTCTGATAACTTTCTGGCATATTAATATGAACGTTACTTTTATGTTCATAAAAATATTACTATTATTTTAAAAATCAAATATAAATTCCTACGCGCAAGCTGTTTTAATGCTTTTATTTCGAAAAGGATTTACAGTTTTTAAAAATAAATTGAAATAAAAAATGAAAAATCTATTTTTACGCGTGAGTGGGTGTACGTCATCATGAAATATAAATAACGGTACGCGGGTGTGGGGTCGGCTGCAAGAAATTGCTAGTTAAGTGAAACTATTTTAGCGAAAAGAATTTAATACATTCACCGGAAAATATCATAAACAACTATCAATATATCATGGCAATGCAATATTAAAAATCCGATTGGTTTCGTTTCAAATGAAAATGTATTTCGTATCCTGGAAGAGGCAATAAATCTCAACGATAATATGAGGAAGCTATAAATACTACTAGAATGTTATTTGCATTTTTCATTACGATTTGTATGCGTACATTCGCTTATTACACATATCGCTGGTTAGCAAGAATATCGTAGTAATTCAAAATTCTAACAAATAGAACTAAGTATGTCAAAAGATCATGAATCTTTGACGTTTTATCGTGGGGTTCGTTAAAATTTTGCAGCTATGCACGAACACATAATTAAGAAAACCCATTCTCTACAATTCATCATTTTAATTGTGTAGAAAGTAATATGTATTTTTAAAGGGTTTAGACGCCAATAATACATTAGATTTATAGTCCACGTCTTTGTTTATTGCTTCTGTAAGTGTGGAACTATACCTGTAAGTTTTAGTCTCGTAATTTATATAAACAAATAAGTAAGCTAATAGATGTGTCGTAAGTAGTAACGAACGCTGTTAATATTAAAATAGGCACAGACTGTAAATTATTTCAGGTGTAAACATGACAATTACGTAGATCTTTATGAAGATCTGTGAATGTCGTAATAATGTTAAAACAAACCTTATTCTGTTGACATCAACAGCGTGTTGCTAAGCAACTCATTTAGTCACGGGTGCATCAGTTCCATTCACAATATCTATATGAAAATCGATGCATCAAAATTAAAAAAAAATAATGTTGGTTACTTTTGGTACTAAATATTACAACAGTCCATCCTTTTGGAAGTTGATATATAGTCTAATTTTCTTTACTTGCCCCATTTAGCAGATAAATGTGGCGTACTTCTAACCAGTATAAGAGTTAGAGATCAGTTATTATCGATCGAATGATTGAACTGATTCATTTTTATAATGAAAAAATAGAAAGATAATGTTAGAAAAATCGTATATTTCGTTCCGGGTATTTTTGTCAAATAAGACAAGTTAAGAAAATAGACTATAGACAGAATAACGAACAAAACTAAACTTATCACTTTTACTTTAGACTTATACTGTCATACTACAAAAGACGCATTAAAACCATGTTGAACACGTGTCTAGCTAAACAGTGTTTAAAAATTAAACATTGCTTAAAATATTATCTAAATTGCTTAACAGCGAATAAACTCATAAAAAATCTTATTGATAAAATGTTATACGTTACATTTGACAGCAAAAATAGGTTTTAAACATCTAATAAACTCACTTAAACGTATATTAATCTATGTCTAAAGCATGTTTAACTCAAAACTGTCTTAGACGCGCGTTTAACGTCTGTTTAAATCTTTTGTAGTAAGGCAGATAATGTCTCCTTCTATCACAGGATATCTTAAAAGTAAATACTTCACTACTACAAGACTTTTAATAATAAAGGGAACTGACTTCAAACATAAAGTTAAAAACAAAGATATTCAACGCATAAACAATAATATTTTAACACAATTTTTTTTTACTTTTCTTAGTTCAAAGAATTTCGTAACGAGACATAAATCAATACGTCGAAGTAAATGAAGCAGTAAATATAATAGAAAATTCATTCGAATATGAACTTTATCGGTATTATAATAAGGACTATGTGTTATATCGCCTGTCATCTATCATTCTAACTTGGGCTTGTGATTGGCTAACGAGGGTAAAATTACTTTAACATTGTCTTTACCTATGCCCTTCGGGACTTGATATGATTGCTAATGATATTTTGTAACTGTACGAGTACATCTTTATATACAAACATACCTAATGATAGACAAAGGTAATGTGTTTTTCAGTCAATGTATGTGTGTGGGTTTCTACCTTTGTGGCACTATTGAGACTAAACGGCTGGGTCGATTTTGATAAATGATACGTCATTGGATTCGTTATGACGGCGCGAGTGTCAGAAAAAGTATAAAAATTTAGAAAAGTACCGTTTACCGTGGCCGTTTTTGTACTGAATAATGTGAAAAAGAAAAATATTAAAATCGAAAAAGTATGTATGTATCGTTGAATAGGTATTGAAAAATTATTATTAGGTTTCTTATATCATTTTTAAGTTGGTTAGTAACGAATCTCACTTATAGGCTTTTAGACAGAACTGCTGACTGCAGGGTCATTTTATGCAATCGAATTTTTGATTTTTTAAATTAATTATTTGTTAGAATCTTGTAAGTCGTAGACGTAGTCTCGAAACATTTGGTTTCCTAGGGTGATGTTGCCTGCCATTTAGACGCTGATAAGCAATACTATGCCAAACTCAATGGGCATGAAATGCATGTTTAATTCCACAATTTGTTTGTGTCATAAATTTTTATTTATTTTTTATTTACTCGTATCAAGATCGAGCTTCGCTCAGCGTCCTTTGAGTTATTTCAGGAACATTTTTATAGACGATACTTATATAGAAATGGAAATAAACTTGGAAATTTAAAAAAAATAAGTAAACAATTTCATAGAAAACCATTTGCACAAGTAAAGAAATATTTCTTAGTCTTTTTTTTATAAAAATATCAGGTAAACAAACAGGCGAGCCACGTGATATTAAATCAGCGCCGCTCGTGACCGCGGATCCAGGGAGGAGCATAAGGGGCAATTGTCCTCCCCCTGAATAGCCGAAACACTTTTATTTTGACCACCATTATCTATTTACCAAAAAAGTGAAATCACTTTTAAAACGAGTTTTATAAAAAATAAAATATATAGATATTATATTTTTATGTTCCATTTTTATTAATTTTCTGAATTTACCTATATTTTTAAATCCCACAAAAAATGCTCACCTCTGGACAAGTACCTGGATCCGTGCTTGGTCAGAGGAGCCACATATGTCGTCAGCTTGAAAAAGAATAAAGAATGAAGAGGCCAAGGAAGGCTGCGTCACTCTGAATTATTTCAGTACTATCTGGATTGTAAATCCAAACATGTTTTTAACGGACTTCCAAAAAGGAATAGGTTCTTAATTCGTCGGGGATTTTTTTATTGATTGGCTTTACTGATTTTGAAAATTTTTGTTTGAAAAATATATAAAAATACTTTTCGATTGGTCCCATAATATTTTATCGAAAAGGTTCAAGTCGTTTCATTTTAAAATCAAAATTATAGAAAAAAGTTTGTAATTTAAGTAAACTAAACTACTTATTTCGCTTTTAAAGTCGGTTGTACTTTTTTAAAGTCTTATTTCAATTTTAAAGTCTTATTTCATAAAAAAACCACTGCCGGTATCTAAACCAGGGCATATCGAACGGAAGCTGTCTTAAGAATAAAGTTCAAGTCAATAAAACTTAAGACGGCGTCATAAACTTAAACCGGAGGATATATTTACTTACAAAGTTAAGAAAAAAGTTACAATTCAAGCAAATTAAAAGGTCGGTAGAACTTTTTAAGTTGTTAACTATTAAAAGATCTTTTTTTAACAAAAACGTTTTCTTAAGAACGGTAATCTCAATACGGTTAATTTTTGTGTGTGTGTGTGTGTGTGTGTGTGTGTGTGTGTGTGTGTGTGTGTGTGTGTTACGCGATATCTTTGCTAATTATGTACAGATTTATTTTTTCTTTATTCAATACTAGCTGCTCCTTGCGGTTTCCCTCGCTTTTCAAATCCTCACATACAAATTTCACCTCTTTATAATATTAGTATAAAAGAGTACATATCAACCGTACTTCTATAATTATTACATTTAAATTTGAGCTGTAAGTCATAAATCAAAAATTGTAATGTATTGTGTATTATTCATACATACATTTATTTTCTTTTAATTTTCATAATTATCTAGTGAATTGAAAGATTTCCAAATCTTATGTCACGAAGGATATAAGAATACTGACGATACATTTACACTAAGGTAGTGCTTAGTGTAGCACACTGACTAAAAAGTTGAGTCAGTGTAAAGAGCTAAAAAACATCACGTGATTAATGGACAGCTCCCAATGCTGAGAATATGAGTCTAAAATTAAATATATCATTGCCGTATTATAAAAGAGAATTGTCAAAATTAATTATTTTAGAAGGAAGTAAATATGCTTCGGAAGATACGATCTTCGTTAATTAAATAATTTAATTTAAATCAAAACTCCATGTAAGCCTTGATAAGTTAATTTATATTGTTATATAATTAATTGTTCTTAATCAAATAATTTAATACTAATCAGTTCCTAGTTAAGTTGTTTTGTTCAACATTTTTTTGCTGTCTGTAACATTTTTTAAAATTGTTTTCGTGTTTTATAATACTGTTTATTTCCCAAATCAAAATACTACTAATGACACATTCTTGTTACCATGAAAGTATATTTTTTAAATTATTTTTTTATTATAAAATAATAAATATTTTCAATCAAATCTATATTAATAAATAAAATTGAAGTGTGTTTGTAATATCAAATTAACAGCTTTTTATTAAATGGATATTAAAGTATATACAATACATACATCAAAAAAATCTAATTTTAATATTATTGTGTGTTTCTCTATCCGTCTGTTTATTCCGGCTAATCTCTAAGATGGATGGACCGATTTTGACGAGACTTTCACCAGTAAATAGCTTATGTTATAAGGAGTAACTTAGGCTACTTTTGTTTGAAAATTTACTTTATATTCATGATTCGCGGTCACCACCTAGTTTTAAATAAATTATTCATTATGTAGCTTTTCATTTCCTTTCTCTAACTTTGTAGTTGACAGTTTTTATCTACTTTTTTATCATTTTTAGGGTTCCGTATTTACCCAAGAATATGTTTCAATCATACTACAATTTACATTCAAACGTTAACATAACAAATGCTAATAATGTATACAAGACCGCTACTTACATAACATAATTAAATAAATATGCATTGACAAGGGATTGGAGAGACAGTCATACATGCCCTCGTCCAAGGCCTCGCTTAAACTTATTAAGTACACCCCTCACCGCGGACGAATTAGCCACAGCGCATATCGTATTCACCCCGGCCGCACATTGTAAGTATCCTTATTTGTTTGTAGAACTGGTGTTAAGAAATTGATAGATGACAGAATGTCGCAATGGTCATTGCAACTGTCAAATGATATTTAATCTATACATGTAATAAAACCACAGGCATCTGTCATTAAAAAAAAGATTGAATCGATCCTGACAAAGGTATATGTCATATGAAAATTTGTCGAGGTCTTGGTGGTTTTGCTTGTGTTTTGTGATTTTCTAGACCCCGACACGGTATCATAAGAAAACAGTGGGTGGTGAAACTGTTATCATTTTTAATAAAAAATTCAAAATTACGTTCAGGGGTACCAACTGTGCGTTCCTAAGTACACGTACCCTGAAATGCACTTTTCGTACCTATATCCACGCTTATACATTTGGACCACGCGTATTAGGCGTTTCGCAAAGGTTAAATTAAAATAATAATATCAAATAATAATAAATAAGGTAAATTATATGTATTTCTAACACGTCGCATGTCTTCAGCAAGAATTACGCCGGTAAGTTTTGCTCACAGATTTGTATAAGTTTAACAAAAATCGTTTATCCATTTCTTTTACACCTAAATAAAGAACGATAGTGTGGCTGATACTCAGTTTTCTTAAGATTACCAGATTACAGATTGGTTTTATATAAATTACGAGAATAAAACTTACACGTATAATTCTTCTTGTAACACCATCAAATATTTTATGCCTATTCATATGTATATGTTTTGTGTGGTGTGGAACCGAGTGAGAAATTTCTTACATATCGTAAGAAAAATTTCTAACTTCCACTGAACATGACGTGGCCATAAACATGAAGAGAAATACCTTACAATGTACGGCCACACTTACTCAGAAACAAACAACATTTTGCGCAAGTTGGCTTGCACAAGTACATCACTGAAAAATAAAACAGTAGAAAACTGACATTTTTTTCAGATAAAATAATTTTTATAATTAAAATAAATACAAACTGTGTCATGTGTAAATATTCTGTTGTAATCTATTTAATATGAATTATGTTTCATTTGTAATTTGTTACGAAAATCTTTACATGTAATCATTATAATTATTTAATTAACAATATGAAACCTTTATCATTAATTAAGTAATAATTATAATGATGAAAACTTGTTTTGTTATATTTCTTATTATTTTGTACGAACATTCGTTACGATTACATATATGAAAAACAAAAAATTAAGCAATGAAATTCATAAATATTAGTAATGTGATCGTATATACATATGTTACGCTATTACTACTAAAATACAAATTTCAATTAAATTTACTTTTAAGTTTACTTAAAAACTCGGGAACACATACGCTTAAGAATGTGTTCGTTGGTTTATTGGAAAGCGCTAATCTCAAGAAATAGTTTTCCGATTTGATAATTTCTGTTTTGTATTTGATAGCTCTTTTATCTAAGGATAGTCTATACAACGTCACGACTAATGATTGTTTATAACTAAATAAATGTTACGTTCATACTATTTCTATTGTAAAACTTGACACTTTCACGGAAAATTATAAGTGAAATTAATTTTGTCCCATTTATGTAAATTAGTTTAAATCGTAGAAACTACAACGAAAGTTATACAAAATAATACAGAAATTGCAAAAGGCACATCATGTATATAGAAAAACGTTTTACAATAACAAATTGTTATTTAACACAACGATAAGATAATCCAGATTTACATAACGACAGCGTGGCGTAAGCTGCATCAGTGATGCGTTACGCAACACCTGCCCTACCGCAAACAACCCATGACTCATTACCAGCGAGCAAGACCTCTCCGAATGCAATTTAATTAAGGGCTCAGACAGTAGTTGAAATTCAAGCATTATTGAACAGAAGAAAACATTTGTTACTTATAGTATAAGTAGGTAAAATTAGTAAAGAACAAGTTCGATTTGAAAAAATCTTTTTTCTTTGGATTGTCTGTTTATTGAGGAACGTTCTACACTATAAACGATTCACAGAAGCGAATCATAAACGCGAAAAAACTAAAAATACTGGTCCGATGTGAAAAAATCTTTTTTGCGTTTGAATGTCCGTTTATAGAGGAAGGTTACAGGCTATAATACATCACACTACGACTCACGGTAGCAAAGCGGTAACCATAAAAGCGAAAGAGCTAAAAATACTGTTCTGCTTAAAAAAAATATTTTTGAGTTGGATAATGTGTTTATTGAGGAACGTTATAGGCTATAATACATCACACTACGACTCACGGGAGCGAAGCAGTAACCATAAAAGCGAAAAAGCTAAAAATACTGTTCCGCTTAAAAAAATATATTTTTGAGTTGGATAATCTGTTTATTGAGGAACGTTATAGGCTATAATACATCACACTACGACTCACGATAGCGAAGCAGTAACCATAAAAGCGAAAAAGCTAAAAATACTGTTCCGCTTAAAAAATTTTTTTTTGAGTTGGATAATCTGTTTATTGAGGAACGTTATAGGCTATAATAACACAATGATTCAGAAGATCGAAGCAGTATCCATAAAAGCGAAAAAGCTAAAAATACTGTTCCAATTTAAAGAAAATCTTTTTGCGTTTGACTGTCCGTTTATTGAGGAAGTTAATAGGCTATATCACATTACGCTAAAAATTACAGCAAAACAGTAACTTTAAACGCGAGTAAAACCATGAGGGGCGGCTAGTATATCATAAAAGTAAATACAGTCTATATTTTGTCCATGGAAAAAGTATCATTCGACAGACGCAATGGTCACTGCAACTGACTAAAGCGCTAACGGTCGCGGGTTCGCTTCCCGCTCACAGCAAACGTGTGTATTGGCCATACAGATGTTTGTCGTGGTCTGGGTGTTTGTGTTAGTGTTGTGAGTGTTTCCGGATCCCCGACACGAGGTCATGAGATCTTAATGGGGGCCGTTGAGTGTGATGCGTTATTTATTTATTTATCATTGATTAAATGCTACAAATATTATCAGTTCACTCTCTCCATCTCCCTAGAATAGATTACTCTGGTCCGCTCGTGCTAATATACTTATTAAACAACACTGAAGCATTGATATCAAACATTGTAGTATAACTTACTTATAGCCTATTGGCTACAGCTCGTATACGGGCTGGCTCGATCGGGAGAGTACCATACTGACACAGGAAATCGGCGTCAAGTAGCCTTTCATATAGTGAATGAGAGAACCAGAAGTTTTACTTAACTCCTTTCGCATTCCTTTCCGTAATCCTTATTTCTCTTCATACTTAAATATTTTTAAGTTGGCAACTTAGTGCTGAACATGTTCATGAGCGATGATGATCCTTAACCGATTAAAAAAATATGCTAAATATATTTTATATATATTACGTTATTTCAAATGGTCATAGGTTATATTTTATGTATAACCTAGCTGTATCTGATTTGTGTTTCAATACCAACTAATGTATATTGATTTTTTAGGCTTGAGACCCTGGAGTACGTTCACAGAACACGTCCACATAATTCGATCAAAGGTTTCGAAACAAATACAATACAAAGATATAAAGATTTTTATTGATATATGTAGATATGTATTATTTAAAGAAAAAAAATTATATTCATGCAAGCGAAACCGCGAGAAAAGCTAGTTATTTATATTGTTTTGCAATAACAATAAAGCGGGGCTCTTATTAAGTTGGTTGATGCGCATGTTAATTTTTGTAAATTCGCAGTAATTTGTACCTTAATTCAAATGAATAAGGTCCTTATATTACTGGTTTGTGTACAGGATGAAAATGTGTAAATTATTGATGCGTTAATACTGGATTAGAATGGATATCGAAGATTTAACCGAGGTTCGTGGCAATAAGAAAATGTTATTCCAATAAACAGTATACTTAAACACTTATGTTAATGATTAAAGATTAAAGATTATTAATGTGATTTTAAATATATGGTTAAAAGGTAAAACAGTGATATTCTACGTTTAATCATTTCTGATACGAAGTTTTTTATTAACAACTAGCAGTTTCGCTTCGCTTTGCCTGCGTTATGTTTATTATTCTCTTTTTAACCCCTTAAGGGATAATTTTTGAAAAACCCTTCTTTAGTACACATCGCCATGTTCTCTTTTGACATCAATAGCCCGTTGCTAGGCAATTCTCTAACATGTGCACAGTCTCGTTACCAATAGTAACTATTCTTTCTATATATATATATATATATAATCGGCCATTAAGCCCAGAAGTTTACGGTAATGTCTTCATTTTCAACTTTTTTGGTAGCACTTCGGCACTATCAAAATTAAAAGAAAAGATGAATACGTACGTCTGCAAGCAAATAAGCAAATTCGTCCATATATGTCTTTCTCCTCGATGTTAAGACACGTTCATATTATATACCTATATGTATATAAATGTATTATGTTACATACACGGTGTCGAGAACCATGTGTTACATATTTTAACTAGAAATGGTAAGCCTATACATAAATCTATACGAGCCTACAAGATCCAAGATTTCCTCAGAAACTTTTTGCATATATGGACGAATTTGCTTGAAGACGTACGTATCCATCTTTTCTTTTCATTTTGATAAACATTAAATTAAGAAACTTTTTTCCGTACTTATTCAGTTTAGACATTTAATCTTTTTTTTTATAATGGGCGCATTATCAGAATACATCAATATTAATGTTAATATATATAAATTAATATTAATAAATTCGAAGAAGTTTGACTTTTTATGGGTTGACATGCTATTGCTTATCAGCAACCATTTCTATAGCAGGCAAACGATCAGAGATTCACTTGATGGCTTGATCACCACCGGCCATTGTTTTTTTTCATTTGCATCACCAAAGGCGCCGTAAATTTGCCATCGTAATAAGGGATAGAGTACCCTCCATGCTTGGAAGAGAAAGGATAGAGATGGCAAAATAGATTTCGCTTTATTCCTGATATTATCCTGAATAACACTGGCTTGGAGAAAGAATCTCGGCAGGACTTCCTTTTTATTTGTTGTTGATTTTTCGACAACATCAACAAATTAATAAAATTGAGATAGTCTAAAAGCGATCGCCTTATTTCCATAGTGTGTCATCATCTACAAAATCTTTACTAAATAATAGCACACAAACATATCTTTACAATCTTTTTGAACTTAACTATAGAAGAATTTTGAAATGATTCAATTCAAATACTTTATTGTACACCACAAATTAAAAACAAATTAACCTTAGAGGAAGTACATAAGAAAATATGGTACAACAGGCGGTCTTATCGCTTTGAAGCGATTTCTTCCAGACAACCGCGGTGATATGGAGTAATAGCCAACAGAGAGATGGTAGGTGGTGTAAAATAGACTACATACATAGATACAAATAATATAATACATACATAAACTACTACATACATATAGATAGATACATAAATACATTTATACATATACTCATACATAAATACAAGATTGATGAAAATTCAAAATCATTTTTTCCCCTTTCGGGTTTCCCCTTGTTTAACTAATGTCATATGTAAATACAATCATGTAATTGTTGTGATTATTTAGCGAATGAATGCGCAAATGCTTACAGGTGATATTACACAGCTGACGTTACTCGCGGTGTGAACTTTGCAAGTTTAAGCGCTGCTTAAACGAGTATGCTAACTGTTATTGTAGGTAAAGTGATACTGAATTATGTAGTAGCCGGTTTACATTTAGTATTTACTATTATATTATTGATTATACAAGATAGTGCAACTTCGTTTATATGGAAACTTTAAACACTTATTAACCGACTTACAAAAAAGTATAATTCGTCAGGGATTATGTGTGTTCAGTGATTACTCAAAAACGATTGAACGGATTTGGTTAATTATTTTGAAAGATTATGCTTTCAAATTGGTCCCATAAATTTTTCATTAAAATCCGTGCAGTAGTTTTGAAATCAATGTCATTTAAGTAAATGAAACTACGTTGTTTGTTTTTGAAGTCAGTTCCCCTTTTTTAAGTTTTGCACGTTTTATTTTCACGGCAAGTAGCCTATGTCCTTTTCTAAAGTCCAATCTATCTCTATACTAAACTTCATCGAAATTTGTTCAACGATTTAAACGTGATAATAAACAGATTGTCAAACTTACTTTTGAATTAAGAAAATCCTACATTCAATTTAAATAATTCAAAAATATGTTCCGATACTCACAATAATTTTTCCTAAGTTTCATTCAAGGTTAATGACCTTAAAAGCCTAATTTAATAATCTATTTTTCATATACATATTCAATACTATCTTGCAGTTTCACTAGCGTTTATGGTACGCTTCTCTCCTATGAGTCGTAACGTGATGGTATATACCCTATAACCTTTAATAAACGGGCTAACTAACGCAAAATTTTTTTTTCAAATCGATCTAGTAATATCGAAGCCTATGCAAACAAACAAACAATAAAATCTTTCCTCATTATAATATTAGTAGACGATAACCATTTAATATTTTATTAAACACCACACAGGATTTCTCACGCCTTATAAGTAGTGTCGATTATTATTAGTATTGCAAAATGCTATTAATTTTAATGCTTCTCATTTCCTCATGCCCGTTACTAAATATTCACTTGTACTTTTGCGTTAATGTATTATTGTTTTGTGTGCATTGAGTATGGGCGTAAGTGCATATATTATTATAATCAGAAGTGAATTACTGCTAGAGTAATTTATTATTACCATTTAGGGTTAAATTATAAGACTATTTTATCAGGTAAGGTCATTACATGTTAAAAAAAGTAATACTATAGAATTTGATGCTTAAGGTGAAAATTACATTAGTAAGTTTTACTCTCGAGAGCAATATAAAACAACGAAAGTAACAGATAGGTCGTAAGTAATTACGAAAGCTGTTAATATCAAAAATAAGGAACTGAAAGTAGATTCCTTCAGATGTAAAACAGTGACGAAGAACTTCTTTAAATCTGATGTAATTATACTACTAAATAATAGGATATATAGTTTGAACAGTTCATTTAGGAATATGAATGACAATACAAGAAATATCAAATACTAGCTTCCGCCCGCGACTTCGTCCGCGAGGAATAGTTACTTTGGGCTAATAATGCATTATTTTAGAACAAATTTGGTAAGCATAGAAAGGTTATAGTGAGCTAACCTTAAAAGTTAGACATATGCTGTCGCGGACTTTTTTTAGAACTTTTAAAGGGGAACAATTCTGTCATATATGATTTTTGAGAAACTTTAAACTCTCTCATTAAGAAAATATCCCCCGATTTTGAAACATTCCTCATTGGTGCTTCGCTCCTTTTGGTCTTAGCGTGATAATATATAGCCTATAGCCTTCATCGATAAATGGTCTATCTAACACTGAAAGAATTTTTCAAATCGGACCATTAGTTCCTGAGATTAGTGCGTACAAGCAAACAAACAAACTCTTCATCTTTATATATTAGTATAGATATAGATAGAACAACGGTACGAAGGAGGTTTGAATAGATAAAAAAAATAGCCAGTGTTACAAGTGCGCACTAAATAATTATGTTTACTATCTTTCAACAAAAACTTTATGAAACAGATAAGTGAAATAGATTTTGACGTGCTTCTTCCGAATTTCGACTTTACCACCAGTAAATAACGACTTTGATCGTCTTAATTTTGATAATACATATTTGATTTACCATCGCACACTTCGCCTCAGGACAATATTATCCACACCATCTGGATGCATAGTCGACATCCAATGTGCGGACTTCATGAGCTTTTTCCTACAAGCTGTGGAATGATCTTTATTCTGAAGTCAAGGCTGGCAACGTACCCGCAACCCCCCTGATGTTGTAGGTGTCCATGGGCGATAGTAACCATCCTACATCAGATGGTACTTACCGCCGAAACGTTCATCAGCTTCTAGTTTATTGAATCAGGTCACGTAGACGTTTTATAATAGTTTATTTCTTACAATATACGGCCGGGCTAAAAAGTTTTAATCAGATATTCATTACAGAAATTATAATCTCGTAAAACAGAAAAACCTTTAATGAGACGTGAAAACGTTTAAAACAATACCGTTGAATTACGATGAGAATGACGATTGATATCATATGATGTAACAGTCAGATAAACGAGACAAAACATTGGTAACACGCGTGTGAGAAAGAGAAAAAAATATTACATGCGCCTGAGCAAAGCATGCGCGTAATCAAGAGATGAACTGTGTAAAATGCTTTAGAATCGATATTTTTTTGCATCCTGTAATCAAACTGGGCCCTGTAAATATAACCATGTCTTAATTTCAGGTGAAACACCTAATGTTAAGTGATCATCGCAGCCTATAAACATTTGCAACACCAGAGAAGCCATAATGCGTTTAAAAAGAATAAGAAATAAAGGGAATAAGATGTAAGGTAAACGCGGAACCAGGGACGGGCAAAAGGGACAATTGCTCCTCCCTGGTTCCTGGCCAAAACAAAACTTAGTGTAATATTTACAACCCTTGCTTGATTCGTCATGACGGTGCATCTCAAAGCAAAAAAATAAATTATAAAAAATCAAAATGGCTGATTTTGGACGCCATTATGTGAAAAATAAGAAAATGAAAATCAACGAACATGACATGCGAGGTATCGTTGAATAGGTATTTAATAATCATTTTTAGGTTTCTCATATCGTTTTTCAATTTCAATTATAGTTTAGAATCTATAATGATTTAAAGTTGCTTAGTAACGATTATCACTTATAGGCTTTTAGACAGCGGGAGAGGCCGCGGACGTGCCTGCGAAAGCGATCCCGTAGCCTCTCCGTTTTCCGTGCTGTGGCGGCCATCGCAGGGGGTTTTAGTGAGTACAATCTCACATAACCCGGTCTCCCCCCCAGGAGTCGGGTATCTATGAAGATTTACCCTGCGTAAACAAGAAAAAAAAAAAAAAAAAAAAAAAGGCTTTTAGACAGAATTGATATTGATACGGTACTGCTGACTGAAGAGTCTCGTTACGCAGTCGGGTTTTTGATTTTTTTTTATTAATTACCTATTGATACTAGAATAAATTAAAAATGTAACGCCTATCATACATAAAACTACCACATTGTTTCTCGGAAGCTATTGACAGATGGCGCCACGATCGATACGAGCAACAGGTCGCCCCTTCAATGGAAAGCTTTGATCTAATAAAAACTAACTTATCTTGTTGTAATAAGGCTCAATTTCCTTTAACAATGCTGTGAAGAATTCAAATGACTTTGAACTTTATATCAGATAGGATAAGGCTCGTTTTGGAACGTTCGTAATAAGTTCGTTGCAGATATTTTTATCATACATTACTTTTTCCGTTTCATTCACTATTAACTATCAGTTCTTAGTAAATAAGGTACTGAATATGACACAAATACAGCAGAGGAAAAATCTAACTATTAAAAAAATATAAGTTTTATGGTGACGTCTTCTATATTAACGTATGTTATTATATCATTCTAGCTAGTCTAGGTGAATTAACTATTTATAGTGTATTTATTTAAAGAAATATCCATACAAACTTTATTTGTCTATCCCAACGCCTTCAAGTTTTATTTTCCCGCTTAAATATTTAATAAGCTGAAAGTCTTATTATCAGCGATCGTGGTCACGGCGATAAATGAAAAATATAATCAATAAAAGCGATTGAAATTCGTTTAGAACGCGAAAATTAATTGTATTTTATAACTGTATATATGCTACGTCCATAATTTTTGTTTCTGTTACTAGGAAACAGAGTTAATTTTTATCGCTTAGGGGCTGTTTCATTAATCAAATGAGGCCGAAAAGGGAAAGGCGGTCTGGGAAAATATCACAAGGGGGATAAAGGAGTTTTCTACGATATCACGCGTATTTATTTTCGAAACTTTTGTTAGCTATATATGCATATATGGTTACATAATTTTTCAGAATGCATTGCGATAACCTGTTTTTAAAAATAAGTTTTTTAAAAATATTTCTATTTCGTATGTACAAAAAAAACAGATGATCGTAAGTGGAAAGGGGGAGTGGTAGTACCAAACCTCACCACGTATCACCAGGGGAGAGGGGGTCTAAATAGTTGCTGAAAAACATCACCTGATTAATGAGCCCATTACGAGAGAAAAACTTATGTAATTCTGACACAACCACATATTCTGCTGTAAATATCGAATTGACGTATTGCTTATACGTCATTTCAATATATAATCTATCAAACGAACAATAAAATAACCACACAATGTTATTATCGAGAAAAAATCGAACACAAATAACGAGTAGTGCTAATTACAACGTTTGTTCGATAATGAATATCATTACAAACATTTTAACGTTCTTACGATCACCGCATTTACGTATTGTGTTTTTCAAGAAATTAATTATAAAATCTTTTTACAGATACGAAGAAATACAATTTGTTGTTAGATAATAATCGTCTGAAGTTTTTCCAGGTATTTTTTTTTATGTTTTCCTTAAGACATAGTAATAAAGAGTTAAAACATTCGGTATTCAAAACCAATGTACCTAATTTAGTGTTGTCACTGTAACTGGCTTTTAGAGGAAAATTACACATATAATTAACTCTGTGTTTTTCTCGTAATTCAAATAAAACAATTCTGTAACCTGATAATAGTAAGCTCACAGCTTTGTGAGGTAACCTATGTAGGTAGGTTACCTTACAAAGCTGTGAGTGTCTAAGGCACTAATACCTAATTCTTTCAAGTGGAAAGTAATGAAATTAAAGTTATGTAAAACTTTAAAGTCTAACAGCACACCTTACAAGTGTAATTCTTGCCTTACACTAATAATTGGTTCAATTCTCGCTCGGTGCTAACTTTCTAGTGAAAACATTTATCAGCGCAGTTGTTATGGCAACTGGATTGTTTGACAGATTAAGCCGCTGTCCAATGGCGTATCCAGGAGTTGAGTTTTTAAATTTAAAAAAAAAACTGGCAAACGCAGGCAGGACTGATGTTAAGTGGTCATCGCCGCCATGACATTTGCAGCACCAGAGGAGTTCTAAGCTTAAAAAGGAATAAAGTATGAAAGAGAGTGAAAACAAAATATACCTTCTTTTACTAACAAGTTGGTTAAAATAGATTTTTATATAAATGCATGTCAATATTTGTAAGATTGTCCTCAGTGCGTTCCGAAATTGATCGGATTGTGATGAAAATTTGGTAGGATGTGGGGGGGCAGTGGGCCGAGATGGCCTAGTGGTTAGAACACGTCGATCTTAACCGATGATCGTGGATTTAAACCCCGGCTAGCACCGTTGAGTTTTTAAGTGCTAAATTTGTGTTTAAATTTGTCTCATGCTCGGCGGTAAAGGAAAACATCGTGAGCAACCTGCATGCGCCGGGAGAAATTCTGACACATGTATATCCGCCAACCCGCAGTGGAGCAACGTGGTGGATTAAGCTCTAAACCGTCTCCCCAATGAGAGACGAGGCCTTTGTCCTGCTGTGGAACATTTACAGGCTGTTACTTTCCTTTTTTCGGTAGGGTATTCTGAAGACAACCACGAACGTTTTTGGTCCAAATAACTCATATAATTTAGGTAGCATTACAACGCATGCCGGGTATAGCTAGTATAAAAACATAGTAAGAATGAGTTAACAGAGTAATTCCGTTGTCCCAACGATGACAATACGCCGGCCTTGAACGCCATGCTCTTGATCACGGTAATAGCCGACGCCATGTTTAATAGTGAAAAAAACACGTAATATTTACATTGACAATAGTTAATAGGTGCATACGAAAAATGAAGTTATTAGAATTTTTTTAAATAAGGATTTCAAAATATATATTTTTTGTTTATCGGTATTTTTGATTTTATTTAGTAATTCTTATAATTATTATTATTGACTTCTAAGAGGCATAATTTATTGACCAATAAAAAGTCGAATTCGGAGATTCTCAGAAACTAAATTCAGAAAATCACTTTAGAAAATCGGTAGTAACTCTTTTAGTTCTTATCGTTAGTAATCATTTATACATAATATATTATCATTAAATTTAAAATTTGATATTCTGATAGAAAATGAACGCATATCATCAATAATTAGAAATCCATATTATTCTAAAATCCGTATTATTCTAAAACAAAATCTATATTCGAGCAAAGCCACGTGCAATATCCAGTAATAAGATAATTCCTTAATCAACGCTATCTTCAGATGGATACAAATGTATATAAACTGCGAAGATGGAATCTTACGGCCCGCCCACATCAATCAAGTCACTAAACGTTTCACAGACTCTAAATGTCAAGCTCTACCTAAATATAATTTATGTAAGGCGAGAATTACACTTGTAAGTTTTACTCTCGTTATTGATATAAACAACTCTGTAAACTAGTAAAAGATATGTAGTGAGTAGTTAATGACAAAAATAAGACATTGACAGTAAATTCTTTTATGTGTAAAGCAATGTCACACAGCTTTTGTAAATGTTTATGAAAGTCTAAAAACAAAACTTATATTTGGACGCTGATAAGCAATTCTGTGTCAAGCCATGCGGACTTCATTTGAGAAAATGGCGTATTAATATGTCAAACCTATTCTTAACAAATTTGTTTGAAGAAGTATATACCCATATTTTATTTTCTATTTGATAAAAGGTATAATGAATCAAAAG
This sequence comes from Hypolimnas misippus, assembly GCA_037950945.1. Taxonomy (NCBI): domain Eukaryota; kingdom Metazoa; phylum Arthropoda; class Insecta; order Lepidoptera; family Nymphalidae; genus Hypolimnas; species Hypolimnas misippus. The sequence goes on from JBBEEQ010000023.1 coordinate 13,943,614, forward strand.
CAGATTGATATATTTAATGTATTATCTAATAATCAGTTTTTCAAATATTTAAGAATATTGTATAAATTGCAAAACATGGAACGCACTTGAAATTCGGAACATTAAATTAAGAAACTTTTTTCTGTACTTAGTTTAGATGACTTAAAAATGTTTTGAATAAAGTTAAATAGGTGATAGATGGTTAAATAAGCATTATTAGAAGATATCCGATCAGTAAGTTTATAAAAAAAACCTTTGTAGTACCGTTGAGTTGTATACATTTCTTTATTCATTTGATGTCGATTAAAAAGAGTTTTATAATTAAAATTCAAATAGAATTAGCTCCAAAATTCACTACACTTAAGACTTGTACATCCTCCTCAATTGCTCGCTGACGTCACATCCGCTGATCATCCGATCATTAAACAATGGTAGCTAGATTAAAACGGTATCCAATTATGTCGAATAAGAACCTAATGAAACGTAACGGGAAAATAGAAAGTGAAGTCGCTCCATTGCAGACCCTTCGATACTTTACGTAATAGATTCTAAAAGTGTCTTCTCATTTTAGAGCATCAATAAAATTTGTGACAAATTGTAATGCCTTTCGTTATTGCATTGTTTGCTATTTCAAATGAGATTAAGACGTTGTATTTTCAGAATGTTATAGTTTACACTATCTTTTGTTCGCGTTAATTTAGATTTTGTTATCAAATAATTCGCTCATATACAGAATGTTTCCGTAGAAACATTGGGTCTAGTAGGTTCGTATATATACGTATAGGTTTACCATTTGGATAGGCACAAAGGCTGAAAAGCCGAAAAAGCATTATGAAGTGTGTCCTACCTCTCACTGATGGAAGACAACAGGAGAGACGTAGGTTGTGGCAAAATAGCTGTACTACACTATCAACACCATTCATCATACCAGCAGAAAATCTTCCACCCGGACACAAGTTGCGTTGGCAAACTTGGAAGTCCCTAAATAGACTCCGGACTCAAGTAGGGCGAAGCAAGAACAACTTGAGCCGGTGGGGTTTCGCAGATAACCTAGAGTGTAAGTGTGGTGCAGTTCCACAAACAATGAGTCATTTATTAAAATGTGCTGCTTGCCCTGTTACTTCCCATCTTACAGGAGCTAATGGACGCTACTGAAAATGCCATAAGGGTGGCTGAGTTCTGGGCTGACTCAATTTAAATTTGTTGCCATTGACACGCAAAGAAGAAGATATTATATCATTATTAAAACCCCAATTGTTTTGCGGCTATCACACCTTTATTGTCATGTAATTACTTAAAGTAATCGTAAAAACTACATAGATACTAAACATTTTAGACGTTGAAATATTAATGCAAAAAGGTTATTGCTTGCCTTGGACCTTTTTGCTGTCGTCAATCTATTGTAGAATAAAATGGTAGGACGTCCAAGGAAAGGGTTATCAAGGTCACCATCTGACTAAGCGGATCTTTTAAATTGAGCTGCCTATAATGACCTTTATACCAAATTTCCTAATGCGAGTTTTTTGATAAATACACGATCCGTTTTTGTGTGAAATTGACTGACGTTTACTTTTCGACGTATCAAAATTGTCCCTCTTACTCAAAGAATATGAGAATCCACCTATGAAACGCATTTGTTCCAATCCACCAATCCCTTACTTGCTGTACTTATATAGTAACTCCTCGTTAACAAGAGATGGCGCTGATTTAATCTTATACAAAACTGCGTTAACTTTATCGCAATCGAATAGTTAGAAAAACTGCAGTATGCATATAATAAAGAGAAAGTGAATTTTGTATGTGTGTTGTAAACTTCGGTTTTATATGATTTACGTAATTGATATAAAACAATTTTGTAACCTAGGATCGGTTATCTTAGAAACATTTCAAAAGCTGTGAGTGTCAAAAATATGACATTGATACTAAATTTATTCAGGTGTAAAAGCAATGATCTTATGACAATCTGTGTGCAAAATTTACAAATGCAATTCATGCTTTACACAGATTTTGTCAACCGTCTCAATTTCACACACCACTGTGAAACTGAGTGACATCATGACTTAGTATATAAACATATAATTAGGTTAATAATGCAATTTCAAAGAAAAAAAATATATAACTACGCTCTAAAATAATCTCAAACTTGCAATGACTGTCAGTTCAAAACAAGTGATATCATTGAGCGATTTCATGGAAATTCCTAAAAACATCTTTTTACTTCGAATAATAGAACAATTAAATACAAAGTTCATTTTACTTATTAACTTTGTATTATTAAGAGATATATGGACGCTGATAAGCAATACCGTGTCAAGCCACACGGGACTTTATTTTGAAAAAATGGCGTCTAAAGATGCCAAATCTATTCTTAATAGATTTTGTTTGAAGAAATATATATCCATCTTTTCTATTGAATAAATTAATATAATAAAAAGTTTTTCATAATTTTTTTATATCAATATCTCAGAGTTTGACTTTTTGTGGGCTGACACATTATTGCATATCTCATAAATTATTTAGGTTCTTTATATTGTGAGGAACTCGGGGATGATGGGGGGAGGTGAGGACTGATGTTCACATAATTTGGGGAGTTCTCTACAAAGCAAAAGACGTAATGTCGTTTACTTGAATAACTATTTATTTTAAAACCAAAATACTAAGCCGATTTTGATGAAAATTTTATCCTTTCAAACAAAAAATATCAATCAAATCGTTAAAGCCGTTTTTGAAGTAAACATATGTATATAAAAGAAAAATTTTAATTCAAACTTTGGAAGTCGATTAAAAAGTACAAAAAGCCAAAAGTCAATCGGTAGAATGTGGCATGTTTTGATAGCGACAGTTTTACACAGTGTAGTGCAGACATAAGATTTTTATAAATACTCGAATGTTATTGGTCCGCTAATGATTCTCTAGGTCACTTCTGCCAATAGGTATTCATTTTCCGGTGTTGGTTCAGTACAATGCCAATACACTGTCAACGACACAATCATGAAAAATATTAAGTACAACGTTATTAATTATCTAGGGATTTTCGTGGGTGACGAAAATTCCACAAAATGCTATTTTATAAGAATTTTAATGTGATTCCGTGTTCGTTTTTGTATTCAATATAAAAAGTGTACGTTTTAGTTTCAGAGAAATATTTTTATATTTTTTTTTCTGCAATATATAATTTTAATTTAATTAATTACGTTTTGTAGGATGTGATTCGTTTTTCTCAGGTTTCTAATACAAAGTATCGTAGTCGAGAAAATCAGAATAATGTTTATAATGTTTTGTAGATATGTTCAAACTATTTGTCGTCCATAACATCTCCAACTTTGACAAGCTTGTCAATTGAATTGATGGCTCAGAGATACTCTCGCATGTCATACTCAGTCACTCGCTGGTTGCTGGGCAACGTCGTCCAAAGTGGTCGTTACTCTGGGTGCCAAATTCAATCTGTGTTTAACACAATTACACTCACATATATTGTAAAACACTTTTTAGTTTTGAACGGAAACATTCATTTTGATTGTCGTTGAATCTATAGACAAAAATATTGACTGGGCATCCCATAACGAACTGTCAAAAACAATTGGTCGAGAGAGTTCGAAAGAGAGTAACAAATAAGGTAATAATAATTCTCTTTTCAGGATTCTGATTCCACAACTAAAAGCCACAAAACAAAATGAAGAAGAAGAAGGATTCTGATTGGTCAAGTCACGTCACGTAGAAAAGAGACAGATATTGTTCACCTAACTCGTTTCATCTCTTTCTACTAAGTAGTCAATTTTAGGAGGCTTATACCAAGTCCATATCCATCTTAAGCTTGAATTTATTTTGACTAGTTACCGCAGATCGAATATGTATGTGTGTATACATACATATTCGTGTAACTCAAGGACGAACAGACGGAATCATTATTTGGTGATATATAAAAGTATCAAAACATTGTAAATGGTGAAGGCCATTAATAATATAATACATACCATTCAAAAATAGTATGAACATAAATTGCCTCTAAATATATATTGGTCTATTTCAATGGCTGTCAAACTTTTAATCGATAACATTGTAAAGAGATAAAATTTGTTTGTATGTTTATATACAGGGAGTAAACTCTGAAACCACTGATCCGATTTGAAAAATTATTTTTGAGTTAGATGGTCTGTTTATTGAGAAAGGTTATATACTATATTTGACGACAAAGAGGCGTGGATTTGAAACGCGTTGTTTTTCTATCCGGATAACATAATTAAAATGTAATACAAATACATTATGTGTAAATGATTTTAAAAGAGTTACTATCGAGTTTCTTGGTTCTTCTAGGTAGAGACTACAATCCGAACCGGTGGTAGCTTTATAAAAATCTAAAATGAAAATATGACATGTAACTTGACGATTCGAAAGTGCTTTAAAAGCCCATTTGAATAAAGTATGTATGTATATTTTGAGTTTGAGTTTATGGCATCACAGGAGCGAAGCGGTAATCATAAATGCGAGTGAAACCTCGAGGAGCAGCTAGTATACGTAAGCAAGGCAAGCAATTTCTACGCATTAAGTGGGTACAAACACAAGAACCTCAATTACTATTTGATGACCTGTAATTTTGGAACGAGCATGTGTTGTTTTTAATGTTGCTTCGATTAGAGCCCGCGCAGACTGCGGATTTTTAGTCAGCTGTCAGAGTTTGATTAAGCGATTGGTGAGGGCAAACGGTTTTGAGTTAAATTCGTTTAGTTTAAAGGAAATATTAACACATCACTCCTATTGATTAGGGGATGCCAAAACTAAATAATTCGCATAGTCCCATGTGTGTTATTGATATAAAAATGATTAACTTATCAAATCACATTGAGTCCGTAGTCTGCAAGGGCTTATCATCTAACTGATGAGTTTTGGGTATGTTTTTGTAAGGTATATGTTTTTTTTTTCGGGTGTGAAGTTTGTACATTACGAAGCACTAGGGTGTTTTTAAAAAAAGAAACACGCATGGAGCATTAGCTATTTAAGATCACAAAAATCAATAACACTATGATACATGATGTCAAAAATGCATATTTACCTAGTTAGATTTCAGTAAGAAATTCATTCAAAATCAAAATCAAAATATTTTTTTTATTCAAAATAGGAATTTACATTCTCTTTTTGAACGTCAAGAAAATGAATCTACCACGGTTTCGGAAAAGTATAACCTCCGGCCTGAGAAGAAACCGCGAAAGAAACTCAGCGGGACTTTTTTTTTGTTAGTTTTTTTTTTTTAACAACGTCAAGATTGGTTACAATACGTAAAATATTATTATAACATTCAGACCATTAATATTTATAATTATATTTTAATCAGACCATTTTCACTTGATTTTATTGTAACCTTATATTAATAAAAGTCAATGTTTGTATGTTGCTCCTTTATGTGTTTCGAAACCATTGATCGGATTGTGATGAAACTTTGGTAGTGTTTTCTAAACACCCATGAGGGTTTTCTGGTCGAAAACATCTATATATTTTAGTTGGTATAGCAACGTATGTAGTTATTTATAACTAGCTGTATCTTACGGTTTCACTCGAGTTTTTAGTTACGGCTTCGCTCCCATGAGTCGTAACGTGAGGTAATATAGCCTCTAGCCTTCCTCAATACACGGACTAGCCAACACGAAAGTAATTTTTCAAATCGTTTTAGTAATTTCGGGACATATTTAATGCAAACAAACAAACAATTCAATTTTACCTCTTTATAATTTATCAGTGTAGATTAAAAAAAAATAATGACAATCGCGATCGATTTTAAACGAATAGATTCAGAAAGTAATAATACACATAATATTTTTAAAAGTTTGACAAGCATTGTAATACAATGATAGTTTGGCTAGCATCCAGATCTTTTTTTAATAATGGCAGGCGGATATCGTTATCCCATGACAATAGCCATTCAAGCCATTAAGCAATTTTCAACCCTATTTATTTTAACGTAGAGTCTCTTATTGCTTGTAATAATTTCAAGTATGCAATCATTCGTGACCTACGACAAACTAATTCAAATAACATGTCATGACAATGTATAGAGAGTTGTGTTTTTGTGATCGATCATTATTTTCAAGCTTCCCGAAAGAAGTTGTATAATGTGAACATTTCATATATTTACTTACTAATATTGTAAACTAGTTGACGAAAATGTATTTTCTTTACAATTTTTCATGATATTTCAACTGTTTTAGTAGGTAGATTGCTATCTGCAGCGGAGATAAATCCAATAAATTCTGTTAAAATTGAGTTATAAATGGCTGCTGATAAGCAATAATGTGTTAACCCACAAAAAGTCGAATTCGGAGAGGATTTTGATGACGCGTCACGTATTTACGTGCGAAGGAGATTGGTAACTTTTTGTCGCGAAAATAATAATTGAAAGGACTAAAAATATGGAATTGAGTCTGCATAGAGTATCATCATTTCTCAAAAATATTCAAAATAATTATTTTAGACGAAGTAGCGGGAACTAATGCGATCTGAATAATTGTTTTTGCTTTGGATAACCCGTTCATTGAGAAAAGTAATACATCACGCTTTGACTCATAGAGACGAAGGAATATATTTACTTGACGAATGATACCGCGAGGGGTAAATAGTAATTTATAGACACTGAAAAAAAAAGTTTGAAGTAATTATATATAAAAAAAAATTGAGCAGTGTTTTTGTTAGGTTATTCTCTCAATAACATTCCGAGTTAACTTTACTGCGAATTTTCTTAAACGACTTCAAGAAAAAAATCCATCTTTGCTTCTAAAGGCTAAATGAAAATGTAATTTTGCTTTTAAACATTATTATGTTTAAAAGCAAAATTACATTTTTTAATAATTACACGTGAAGTACTCAATCTAAGTATATTAATTTAGTTATATTAAGTTTTTAATGTAAATGTATGTATTTGTTATGCTTTCACGGCTACACCGTTAAAGTTTTATTCATATTTTTTTTTAATTTTAAGAAATAGTATTCTTATCAAATGGAATAATCATCTCTTCAAATAGGTTAAGGGGGGGGAGTAAATTTTCTGTAAATTTCGTTGCAAGGGCGACCATTACGTTATTATTATATTTATGGCAATATTCTTAATTAAAGCAAAACAAGATTTCATATCAAATTAATACAAATAATCCGCTTATGTCGAATTGTAATAATAATAAATTTATTTTATTTATTATATTATTATACACTTTATTTTAAACAAAAATATGGCACAGAAAAATATTTATAGCGAGTTACTAATCTTGTCAAAGGGCGGTCTTATGACTACAAAACCATTTCTTCCAGAATATACGAAATTAAATATATCTTCATACTGATTAAGAATTTCAATATCGACTGATGTAAAGTCTGCAGTCTTCGGAAGTTGTAACTGCACTCATAAACTAATAAACTTGATAATACTGATATCTCGTCTGATTATTCTTTATCGAGAAATCAATATCGTTTAAAGAGCACACGACACATACAGTTTTATACTGATATAGACAGTAAAAAGTTTCATCACATAAGATTTTATATAAAAGCTTATTAGGCGAGAATTACACTTATAAGTTTTGCTCTCAGACTTTCATAAAGATTTACATAAGTTTTTTGTCGTTGCTTTATACTTGAAAAAAAAATCTGTTTATGTTTTCATTTTTGACAGCAAAGCTTTTTACAGCTTAAGGTTACCTAGATAATTGTTACCAGGTTCCGAAGTTATTTTATCTCAGGTACGAAAATTAGAAACATAATTCCCGTCTTGAAAACAAAAAATAAGTAAGTTTTAATAAGTGCGCTTTGCTTTAAAAAAGAAAAAAGATAGACGCAAGCATAACGATTATAAGAATGAAAATATAATATTCTATAATTCCTAACAGCAATGAAGTGAAAAAAATATATATTGTAATAATTAAATTTTCTTATAATAGCAAATATGAAGACAAAGATAGAACAGGAAATTAATATTTTTTCATTAGAATATAATTATATTTATTTGAAAATTTAAAGCATTAGCTTTTGATAAATAGATTATTCATTATTAATTTGATGTTTTCTTAGATGTTTATTTCTATTTTACTTTTACCGTTGACGGTAGTTGTTATTATTTTTTTAATTATTGACAGTCAAATAACCTAAAGCGAGAATTTAAGTTATACGTTTAGTTCTCAGACTTTACCGTCAGTGCCCTATTTTTTATATTAACAGCTGTCGTAACAGTTACCACCTTACAAGCATGATCTCGCCTTAGTCTACCTTACCTTCGCCTTAGGCATTGTGTAAACACAAGAAGAAAAAATAAACTATTCATACCAAACTTTCGTCTTCATAAAGTCAGTTTATTTTTTCTGGGGTTTGGTATTCGCATATATAATAAAATCCCGCAAACAGTTTTACATTTGCCACTTAATAAGTTTAAAGCCTACGTTAAAAAATCTTTAATAAATAAAGCATATTATACCATACAAGAATATTTTGACGACAAAGAGGCGTAGATTTGACAAGCGTTGATTTTCTATCCGGATAACATAATTAAAATGTAATAAAAATACTTTATGTATAAATGATTTCAAAAGAGTAACTATCGAGTTGCTTGCCGGTTCTTCTCGGTATGTACCTTGACGATTCGAAAGTGCTTTAAAAGCCCATTTGAATAAAATATATCTTGAGTTTGAGTTTGAGTTTGAGTTTCTACCCGTGACCATGATCATTCGGAACTTTTTTTTATAAATTAAACGCAATTTAAATCCGTTCGAAATAGTTTTATTTTAACGTATTTCAATTTCGAATTGTAGAAATAAAACTCCGTAGAAACTTTCTCGTGGACGAAGCGGGTCTATCTACGAAGTTGTCGCGGCTGAGCCATCGAAGCGATTTTAATGTAAGTTAGTACGGAGATAGTTTGACTTTAGGGAATGATATGAGTTCAATAGACTTTAAACTTCGTAATTTGAGAACACTTCTATACTTTACAAGACGGACCAAAACATACTAATTTTATATTTTAAGCTTTCGCTATTATCGCTATATACTATTCATATTTAATATATCGGGTCTAATCGCGATAACTAATTGTAGTAATACCTTTTTATTGCACGACGTTTCGACGAAGTTGCATTCGTCGTTGTCACAGTCAGCTCGTGACGTGCTAATTTCTAACCATGAGTAAATTCTAGCAAGTATATACATATAAAAATTTATGTGTATGTTTATATGTTGCCTACGCAATTCAAAACGTCTGAAGCGATTTGGATGAAATTTTAGACCGATCGCATCAACGGAATTCCTTTGGTTTTTGGCAAGCAGATACCTAGTACTTAAAAACTCAGCAATATTAAATATATTTTAAGATAGGTATTCGAACACTCAGTTCAAAACCATTTAAGTGATATTTTTTTCAAATACTAAAATATAATTTTGTATGAAGTAACATTGATAAAGAAAAGTGTATAATCAAATCATGATACAGTAGCTATCATTATTAATAAACGATTCTTACCATGACCCAAAATCTGGTTAGTGGACGATCGCTTTTAAAAACGTAATAAAAAACATTACATCAAACAATTTGGATAATAGGGTGACTCTATTTATTTTAAATTCCACCGGTTCGGACTAGTACTAATATTAATTGGATGCTGATAAGCAATGACGTGTCAACCCACAAAAAGTCAAATTCGGAGATATTCGTGTATTCTGTTAATGCGTCTCGTGTTTAATATTACTCAAGAAATTGTTTAAGTAATTTTAACTAAATAAATACGTTTCTTAATTTAATAGTTCGAATATTTAAGTACGTTCCATATTTTGCAATAGACAATAACTTCATATATTTGAAAAACTTATTTTTAGATAAAACTTTTGAATATATAAATTTAATTTTAATTCATTATACTTTTCTCAAACTAAAAAAGAAAAGATGGATGGACTTCTTTAAACAAATAAATTAAAAAAGGTTCGTCATCTTTCAGCGCCATTTACTCCAAATGAAGGCTTGACACAGTATTACTTATTAGCGTCCAGATATCCTATCACCTTAAAGGACTCTATTTATTTGTAACTAGTCACGCGACTTCATCCACGTGTAATTCGGTTGTATTACGCTCCCATTTACATCGCTTTCCCACAAGAAACGTGCATTTTTTCTGGATCAAAAATCCTATGTCACTTTTTGAATCTCTGACACACTACACTTTGTGTCCACATTACACTTTGTGTCCCATCATATTAGTAATTAAAAATGATATTTGCACAGTCAAAGAAAGGCTATCAGGATATTAAATTAAGACCGAGGAAAGTCTCAATAAAAAGTGGAAATGTAAAGCTTATTAAATGTAAATAAATATACAGATACACATAACGTCGCGTGAATAATTTGTACGATTTTGTTGTGAAATAAAAAAAAGGCTTAACAATTTTATACAAATTGAAATTTCGCTTAACAGTTACACAATCAACGGGAAAAGAAATAAGAATGCTTCGTTCATTTACATTTTCATTTGAATATATTCAGAATTGTAATTATTTTTTAGTACTGTTTATTTTTGCCATATACCGTATCGAGTTTTTCGCTAGAAATATTATCAATAAAATGTCTGTACAGATTTTATTAGGTATCCAATTATTTTTGACAAAATAATAAATGTTGTTTTATGTTTTTATTCGATACTAGCTGACTCTCACGGATTTACTCGTGTTTATGGTTCCTGTTACGCTCCGATGAGTTGTAGCGTGATGTAATATAGCCTATAATATTCCTTAATAATCATTCAACATAAAAGAATTTTTAGAAGGAGTTTTAGAGATTACTCTGTACATAAAAAACATACAAACAAAAAATATGCTTCTTTATAATATTATTATAGAAAGACTAAGTACCCCTCACAGTTCTGCACGCGTTAATAGCTATTGCGTCTTACCTATGAGTTGTAGTGTGACGTTATATAGCCTATAACATTTCTCAATAAACGAGCTACGTAAAAGAATTTTTAAAATCTGACCAGTACTTTCAGAGATCCCCTATCCCTATATACAAAGTTACAAACAAACTAATTTTACCTCTATATAACATCGACTTTTTTGTACATATGTTATAAATTACTTTACACGAACAAAATATAAATTTGTGGTCACCCTTCTATTAACATGTCGACAGACTGTATTGCTTTTAAGCAAATCCTTTAATTGGTTTTGCAAACCTTTCATAAACGGTTAAATTTATTACCAGAAAATAGGTGGATTACTCAATGTTTACTAAGATAATATAATAACCGTTACATAAATTAGTTTTAATAAACACTTGACGTATAGCGCCGAGTGTCGACACTGACTGGACACTCGATGTTAATGTCACTGCGGTTTATTAGATATTTGTATATTTAATCTTTAATTTATAACGTCATTAACATTAACAAATAATTCTATTACAAATAAAAATAAAGATAAATTAAAAATTACTATATTAAACCTAAGTAACTATCGAACTCACAGTGAGGCAAGGTGCCCAAAACACTTTTAAACTTTTATATTAAAATGCGAAAACTCTGTGTGTTACGCAAGCACGTCTAAACTACTGCACCGATTTATATTGGTATATCGAGTGGTTAACGTTCATTTCTACTGATAATAATTGTATCGATAAACGACAGAAAAATGTTGTATAGGTGTAGGTGTGTGTATAGGTGTGGGTGTGTGCATAGGTGTGGGTGTGCGCTTCATGCCCTAATACAATGTACGTTGAAGTAAAAGCATGGAGGAAAGCGAAGCGGAAACAGCTTATACTCACTAGAATATAATGACGTATTCTCTATAGAGATATAAAACTGCTTTTGCTAATATATTAGCAAAAATTAACTTTTTAAGTTGAAAATTCTAAATTAACATGGCGTTACTTATATATTGTAATGCTGAATTTCAAAATTTGACATAAAAAATATCAGAGAAAAACAGCTGTTACGGAGAGACAGAAAACAATGCTGTCCCGTCTTTGAATATGGAACGCTATTAAAACTATGTACACTAAAATACATTAAAAGATTGTAAAAAAATAGACAGTCATGAAGACAGAAGTGAAAACTTCAAACTAACATTAAATTATAATAATTAATAAACCGGTGATGTGAACCTATAACATTTTTCTGTACCAAAAGTAAGATTAAAAAAATAAGGAAATTCTCTCTGAATTCATAATTAAAAAAAATTGTAAGCGACTTTAAAATCAATATACATAATTTCGTTTACTTAGATGTCATACTTATTCTAGTTCAAGTCAAACTCCTAAACCGATTTTAATAAAAAATAACAAACTTAAAGACAAAAAAAAAATGGTAATTGAAAACCTAAAAATAGCTCAACGCGCTCAAAAAAGTTTTTACTTCAAACAATAATCGAAGCCTAGATAACATTCATATAAGTCGTATCTCTCATACCACGCATTAAATAAATAGTTAACTTGGTTGAATGAAACAAGGAAAATATAGTAAGCAATCTAAAGAATTATGAAGCGCGAACAACGGTCAATTAACGTCACATTGTAGGACAAAGGCCGCCACTTTAATAGGAAAAATTGCAACGTAATCTGCCACCCACCAAGCTTCCACTTCCCAGCGAATTGTACACGAGAATTTATAACATTTTTTTTATATAAAGTCCAGTATTTATTGGTTCATTTTATTGGATACGAATATTTTTTTGAGTGAAGACTTTTTTAGGCACGTTGAACGATTTTTGATAGAATAATGTTATTAGTTCTGAAACTCTAACTCAAAATATACTTTATTCGAATTGGCTTTTATAAACTCTTTCGATTCAGTCAGTTAGTGAGTTCGCGTTATTGTCATGCTAACGTTACGTTGTCATAGCAGCTTTTTGATTAAAATTTGAAAATAAGACTTATTTAGACGCTAGTTTTTTAAATTAAAATTATTTTATTCCGGAATATCTTACGAGTTCGCTTCACCGTCTCGTTAATCTTAAGGACAAACATCCCACCGGTGAATTTGCACACCATGTCTTATTTATTTTCAATTATTGCGTCATAAAATTACTAGTATTATTATAAACTGAATTAATTATGTTCAAGTTTAGAGTAGAACTTAAAATGTTCTCGATTTTCTACTGCTGGTAAAATATCTTCTCTTAAAAGGTCTTATAGAGGTCTCTTATTAAGGAAGGATCTTAATCCGCCGTGCTGATCTAATGCGGATTATATACTATACACATGCCGGAATTTCTCTCGATACGTGCAGATTTTCTCAAGATATTTTCCTTTAGCACCGAGCACGAGATGAATTTAAATGCAAACACAAACAACTTACGTAAATTTCTATGAAAGTCTGAGAGCAAAATTTATAAGTGTAATTTCGTCTAAAATCGATAAAATAAAAAGTACATCGTATCAGCCCGTGTTAAATAAATAATTTATGAAATCGATAAAAGAAAAGTTATTACATGGCATTACAATAATAAATAACAATTATGACGTGAACGATTTATAAAATAATATGATATGTTTGTTATAACCATTAAATATTGAATACTTTGCTCTCTCGATTAGGTTTTTTATTTATTAACATGCTTATCCAGTGTCAAACTGCCTTATGCGAAAGAGATTAATTTGATTAACAGACTAACTTACAGTTAAACGGTTCTATACTTATCGGTAAAATAACTATTTCATTAGATCATCTATCGATTAAGGAGCTAGAGTTTAATCTATAATCAAATAAAAATTTAAGTAAGTAAGTAAAAGTAAGTAAATGTCCCACTGCTGGGCAAAGGCTTGTTCTCGTATTAAGAAGACGGTTTAGAGCGTAATCCACCACGCTGCTCCACTGCGGTTTGGAGGATATACATGTGTCAGAATTTCTCTCTACACATGATATTTTCTTACACCGCCGAGAACGAGATGAATTTAAACACAAATTTAGCACTTGAAAACTCAGTGGTGCTAGCCGGGGTTTAAACCTGCGATCATCGGTTGAGATCGACATGTTCTAACAACAAGGCCATCTCTGCTCTATACAGGGTGAGTATTTTAACTGGTCGTAGTAGACCAAATCCGAAACTAAAAGTTCGTTGCAATAATATATACTGTGTTTTTTTTTCAAAATCATCGGGTTCAATTTCTGGCTAGGATAATTATTACTTCAGTTAAAAAACTCACCCTGTATAATTTAAAAAAAGTTAGTAATTACATAGTTTTTGTTAAATTTAATATCCGCTATCAAAAGCACATCCGTCACTCTACATCGAGTGAGCAGCATCACGACAAAGCTGTATAATGCAAAAATCGTGATCGAACCAACAAACTACACACGTTTTGTATTACCGCTTATTATTTTAATAATAATTGGCAAAACCAACGACACTTTATAATAAATATTTCGCATTTATCAGTAATGACCTTTAATTACTAAGATGCAAGAGCAGGATTTCATTGATATTGAACTCTTGGTTATACGACAATGTTAAGGATTTTAAATGACTTTGAAGGTCACTTTTTAATCGACTTCCAAAAACGGAGGAGGTTCTCAATTCGTTGGGGACTTTTTTTATGGATAGTCACCGATTACTTCGCCTTTTGTGGACCGATTTTGATTTTTTTTTTAAGGGTATACTTCCAAGATGGTACCCACTTGTCACCAGGTCACCTAATGCTGGGATCCTGGAGAAATCGAGGGAACTCAACTCGACTTTTAGTTTATGTTATCAAATTCGATTATGAAATTGGTTAATTTTTATTAAAAACATTTCTTTAACAACAATAACGCGTGATGGTCCTAATACTGTTAAGTGTTTTTTTGTAATAGAATAATAAGTTTTGTTTTTAATCTATTTATTTTTACTAAAGATTCTTTTCTGTAATCAAGAATATGTCAAAAATATACGAGTAGCTATTAAGCTACTATGAGGGCGGCATATTCTTGTTTCTGCCATTCGATGAATCGGCCATTTTGATTTTTTCATATATTTATGCTTTCTATGACATTCGCTTCGTGATGACGAATCAAGGGACGTCCATTATCAAAATCGGCCCACGTTTGGTATGAATAGTTGGCACTTCTTTTGTGCACACTTACGACATTTAAGGAATCTTTGTACAAAATTTCATGTTCCTTAACCTAGCAGCGTAGTCTCAGCGTTGATAGACTCGTCAGTGAATATGTCAGCCAGTCAGTTTTGATTTTTATAGATATAGAATATGGTCCTTCGATCAAGATCTGATAGAAGTCACCTGAGAAACTGGAACTCCTCAACAGGATAAAGCAGGTGCCTTGTAGATTGACAACTAAACGAATAAACTCGGTTTTGTTTTTCGTATGGAAACATGATTATATTTATAGCGAATCAGTTGTTTTCTGACTATATTTTTTTGCACTTGTGTTGTAATATATTTTTCCTGATCTTGTTAAAATTGCACTTTTTGTCTTTACGATGCTTAATTGGCGAGACTTGAGTAATGGCTTGTTTTTGTTGAAAAATACTATTTACTTTATAGCCAAATTTAATATTAATTATATCAACGCTAATATTATAAATCCAAAAGCGTTTTTGTCTGTCTATTACCTTTTTTTCTTTCTGACTAAGTCCTTAGGCCCAAAAAGATCCAATTAGAAATTATAATATCGTATATTTACTCTGCAGACTCGAGGCGGGTCGCAAGTAGTTCACAATTTAAGTCTAAGTAAAATTGAAATAGACAGAACAGTGCCTACATTTCCAGCATGAAAAGGGTCATTGAACCTGTCCCCCACTTGTCCTGTATCGTTAAACAGGTCCAAAGAACGGGATTTTAGTATCTAGTACGCATTGAAGTTATAGGGTAATAATATACTAATGTAAGGGGAATGGCCTTACGACTTTATTAAATCAAATATACCATACTTAGATGCTGATAAACAATAATGTGTCAAACCACAAAAAGTCAAATTCGAAGATATAGCCTTTAACGATATTCATTTTTTTAAGTTATCTACACAAATTTAGTACTGTAAAAAGTTTCTTAATGTTTCGAATTTTAAATATGTTCTATATTTTGCAATTTATACAACAATATCATATTTTAGAAAAAAAATCTTAGCACTTTTCCTCTTTATTATACCAATTTGCTTTTTATTCGTTATACCTATTTCAAAAATAGAAATGATCAGGTGGATAAATAGTGGTTTAAATTAATTTATTAAGAATAGTTTGACATCTGTAGACGCCATTTTCTCCAAGTATAGCTCGTGTGGCTTGACAGTCTTACATATCAGCGTCTTCTTATATTATAGAACTGAAGAGTTTGTATAATCACACTAATATAAGTAGCTTGTAGTTCGATTTAAAATCTACTTTTTCCAGTAATTAGCCTATTTCTTGGATAATTTATAAGGTTATAGAGTGGAAGATGTCATAATACGTATAATAAGACCGAAGACCATAAACGTTAACTAATCTGGAAGAAACCTTAGCTGAACAAAGTCGAAACCAACTGTAGGTAAATCTAGAGAATGAAGCACTTAAAAACTTAGTGATGCTTACACTAATTTACGGAATAAACAGACCGATTAAATTTTTTTGCGCTTAGTGGACCCTCGCGGGTTCCCTCGCGCTTAACATATGACTATCATACAAAATTCCAACCCCCGTTCTACCCTCTCAGGGGTCGTATTTTGCAAAATCTCGACTTAGTGAGCACCTACGTCCTAAAAAGGTCCCCCATGCATAATTTGAAACGCCTAGCACTTATAGTTGATACAAAGGATTAGTGACCTTTCGCTTACATATATATGCTTTGACTTTATTCAAGAATTACTTAAGACGAACCATATGTAATTCAATCTGGTAATAAATGTAAACAATTTGTTTTTAAGATGTATTTGTTCCGACATGCTAAATAAAAATCGTGATAGCTCAGCTCAACTTACGATCAAACTTTACCTTTTTATAATATTAGTATAGAAATATAGATTACCTAGGAAACAGTCAATTTTTTAAATTAAAGTGGAGAACGTATCATAATTTTAATGCAACATAAGTGCACCTACTTCAGAAGACGTGTATACTAAAAATACTATTAAGGAAAATGAATTTAAATAGACTTCTAGATACGGAATGAAAACCACAGAGTAAATAATTTATGATAAAGCGTTTCTGAGAAAGATCTCACACGTGTAGTGCGAAGTATTTTTATAGGTACTCGTATAAGACAGGTTATTTTTCGGGTAATGTAAGAATATATTTTATATTTGTTACAAGAAATACCAATATTATAAAAAAGGTAAAGTTACTTTGTATGTTTTTATGTAAGAGGTAATCTCTGAAATTACTAATTTGATTTGAAAATTTCATTGTGTTAGATCGCCCGTTTATTGAGGAAGGTTATACAACATCACGCTAAGACTCTACGACTAGGACGATATGAATGTAGGTTACCACTGGAATAAAACAGACTCAGATCGATCAAGATATGTGCGTAATCACTAAATAAGATTCCCTAAAATAGATCATCAATTCAACGATCATCTTATAAATAACAAAGATTGCAGATCGTAAAAACTACAAGGAAGTACATACGTAGAAACGATACGTCCACAGAGCAACAAAATAGATTAATAAGGAACAGCTTACTTAATGAGCATTAAAAATACCTTAACAATTGAGATTGATTCTCCAATTGTAAGACAAATCCACTTGTAGCAAACACCAATGATATCAAACAGTATAAAAAATAACAAGGTAATTAACGTAGAAATCAATGCAATTAAAACCCATTCAAGCAAGAAACACGACACGCAATCGTTTAATAACCAAATGTCAGCTAATTTGATTACATTGCACACGTGTGACCCAGTGCGCAACCTCGGCCTGCGTCAGAACACACGCCGGCTTCCCTAAAATCCGCCGATCACATGAACCGTTAAAGCATATTAGACAAAAAATTAAATATTTACTGGTTATGCCTAACGATGATGTTCTCCTTGTCCACTAACTAGCTTAGATTCGGGAATGGGTAAGTGGCTTGTATAGCCGAATTTAAATTTCCCGTTTTATGATGAGATGACCTAGTGGTTAGAACACGTCGATTTCAGCCGATGATCGCATGTCCAAACCCCGTCTAGTACCGCTGATTTTTTAAATCCTAAATTTGTGTTTAAATTCACCTCGAGCTCGGTGAAAACATCGTGAGGAAACCTGCTTGTGCCGGGAGAAATTTTGACACATGTATATCCGCCAACCCGCAGTGGAGCAGCGTCGTGGACAGCTTAAAACCTTCTCCTTAATAGAAGAGGCCTTTGCCCAGCAGTGGGATATTTACAGGCTGTTACTTTACTAATTTTACTTTTTATGACAACAGTATTGTTGACAGTTAACATTGTAAACGGTATCATCTCTTTTCTTCTTTCTCAATTACAAATTGAGATGGTCAACCAGATTATCGGCGTAAAAAAAATTTTCTTCATTACCTCATTCTCTCTCTGTTTCATCCCTCTTTATTTCTAATACATGAATAGCTTCTATTCTAGTCATTTATAGGTGGTTGTGATAACCAGCGCTGTGTTTGCTATAGGGGCACTAGGGGCCAGTGGCCAGGGAGGCATAATTTCTAGAGCGGCAAAATTTTGGGTGTGAGAGACTTTTTTAAAAGATTTTCAATGAAAATGTATTATACTCTACTAAACTTTTTTCTTTATTTTTTAAGAGGGATTTACTACTAACTAGGGATTTACTACTACTAAATTTATATAGGTAATGATTTAGGTCACGGTGCGGAATTTTTACTGTGCCCCAGGGCGGCAATTTGGGTAAATCCAGCCCTGGTGATAACATCAGGTCACCAACATGTTCGTTGTTATTTGAGTGAAAAAGAGTCTTCTATCTGAATATTCCCATAAAGCAACCCCGAGGGGACCACAACGAACGAATTAATGGGACAAAAGTCAACAAAATGCAACCTATTTCTTTCATTCAATGGCAATTAACAAAATGGGTCACGTAGTGGTCATTATCCGTCTTTAAAATTACAAATGTCTATTGTGAACCTTATGTATAATAAAATAAGCTGTTTAAATTTTAATATAACCTTTATTTATGAATACGCAATCAAAAGTGGATAGAATCAAAACAATGTAATATATATATTTTTTTATCTATAGAATATGAACATATTGAGTACTAACTTAGATAAGAATTACATTTGTAAGTTTTACTCTCGAGAGGAATATAAAACAACTCTGTAACCTAGTTACAGACACGTCGTAAATTACGAAAACTGTGAATGTCAAAAATAAGGCACTCGTAATGACTTATTTCAGGTGTAAACCAATGAGAAATAACTTATGTAAATATTATGGAAAATGTAACAGTTGTTTTTATTATGTATTAAATTTGAATATATTATTTACCCCCCCCCCCCCCAATGTAAGCCGAGATGGCCTAGTGGTTAGAACACGTCGATTTCAACTGATGATCGCGGGTTCAAATCCCGGCTAGCACCGCTGGTTTTTCAAGTGCTAAATTTGTGTTTAAATTCATCTCGAGCTCGGCGGTGGAGGAAAACATCGTGAGGAAACCTACATGTGTCGAGAGAAATTATGACACATGTATATCCGCCAACCCGCAGTGGAGCAGCGTCGTGGACAGCTCTAAACCTTCTCCTTAATAGAAGAGGCCTTTGCCCAGCAGTGGGACATTTACAGGCTGTTACTTTACTACTTTATATTATTTACCGACTGATATAAATTAAGAGAGGTATGATTTCATAATTTTATTATTAGTAAGAAATGGTAGTAGCTTTTTCACTTTTAAAATAACCGTATCTAAAAATGTACACCAGGTGCTCAATTCGCTGTATACTTCACTTTTTCTCATACAAAAATGTTTTACGTTAACGATGCATGGCTAATGTACGTAACGTTACGTAACGTCCTTAGCGTCTGTCATTTCTTTTAAAAGAAAATATGATAAGTATACGAATAATAAAGTTGATCCTTCTCCTTCGAATAAAATGTTTTTGGCGATGTGTCGTGACGTATTATTATTGTTAGAAATTTTGGAAAATCTTGCCTGTTATTGTAAATTTGTTTCAAAAATATATATATTAAAATTATAATATACCCATTCTCATATTATAAATGCGAAAGTTTTTTTCTGTCTATCTGTTTGTTGGTGATATTTTCACGCCTAAATCGCAAAACAAATTTTGATAAATTTTAGTATAGAAATAGATAGGAACTTAAAGAACTTTGTAAAGGGCGTAAAAAAAGAACACCTTTACACCATCTCAAAACAAGTCTACTAATGTTTTGGCAACATAACATATTCTTATCTATCCGTAAAAAAAATATCTATCTCCATTTTCAAGTCATAATATACGGCACTTAATTCAAAATAATACGTAAGAACCTCCTTTTATTCATGTCATAACAGGACGCTTATTAAAAATCCCAGAAACCGAGTTTATGAGATTTTTATTAGATTATTATGATGTCTTACGGCTTGCAGAGCGAGCGATTTGCTTGGCGAGAAACTTCCAGCTTCCAACTTGTTGCATACAAGAAAAGTTTATGATTAAGGACAATTAAAAAATAATCTCAGCTTACAGCGTTTGAGCGCTAATGACAGCATCCTTAAGAAATAATTTTTTTAATATTAATTTGAAAATCTGTCGCTGATTTTGAATTTTCTTTTCCTTGTTTATTTATTTTATTTATTTAAAGATTCTAACAATACATATATTTTGCACTGCTACAAAACATAAAAATATATACGATAAAGTCCGTAACACAAAAATATCAATTACTGGAGTACAAAGCTTACGTAATCGACTCAGTTTAAGTACAAGAGAAAAAAATAAGTTTCTGTCACATTACAATTACCATAACTGAAAAAAATATGTTATAATACACAAAACTTTAATCAAATAAAAAAAAATCATGATAGAAAAATAAATGACGTATGAAAAAAAAAGAGTACATCTTAGATTTACTAAGGAACTACAAATTTTAGCTATAATGATAAATGAGTTGTCTCTCTTATGTATGGTTTGAAGTGCGCCTTGTTTGTCAGCTAAATAAGACTAGTAAAGAAAAATACTCTATATAATAAATAAATAAATAACGCATCACACTCAACGGCCCCCATTAAGATCTCATGACCTTGTGTCGGGGGTCCGGAAACACACAACACTAACACAAACACCCAGACCGCGGCAAACATCTATATGGCCAATACACACGTTTGCCGTGAGCGGGGATCGAACCCGCGACCGTTAGCGCTTTAGTCCGTTGCAGTGACCATTGCGCCAACGCGTCTGTCAAATGTACCTATATTTCTGCATATACTATATATTTTGAATATAACCTAACGAGAGTTGTGTTTTGGTTTTTAACCCCCTCTAGAACTCTTTTCTAGAAGGGGTTAAAAATTAAAAAGATGTTAATATACGTATACCGTGTTATAAGTTTGACATATGCGTCTATGTATCTGAGTGTTTGTTTGTGACATAGTAGCTCCCTAACGAATGGACCGATTATGATGCATTTTTACATGTAAATCATGAAGATTTTTAAGACGTTTTAAGCTTCAAGGGTTAGCAATTGTTTTCTAGTTGTTGAAAGGATTTAAGCATCTTCTACTATCTAATCGATTCGAAATTTACTATACTTGTGATATTAAAATAACAGTTGTGCAACCTGGACTTGATGCTGCAGCTTCATCTCGAATCATTAGAATTCACAATTCCTTACTTACTGACAGCAGGAGTATCGTGTTGGGGCTCCTTGAAAAGGTCTCAATGAACAGAGTGTCGAGGTCTTTTTTTTTAATTTACAAATTTTATATTATTAATAATAAGATGTATATAATATTTATAATCCTCAATAATTCTTACTGGAAATGACATAAGTAACTTCATTTTCTACAATTTTTCCAACGTTCCATAGAAAACTTTTATAGAAGACAACTTAGCAACCTTTCAACGCGTAAATGATCAGTGCTAAGCTTCCAATCCTTAATAATAAAGACCTTTCAGTAATGGCACTTTAAAGGACTGTTACAAGATCCATCATTAATTCCACAAACACTAAAAGAGATTCACAAAATGTGCTATTCTTAAACAAACATAAGGCGCCCTTGAGCGTATCCGCCTACGCAGGTATCGATTTTACACACACATAGAATCAACGACAATAAGGCTTCACGTGTGCATTACAACAATACGTAACAACATTTCACTTTTACACGAAAACAAACTCTACTAACAACAGAATAAATAATAGAACTCCGCCACAGATGTGATTTATTTGCGACTTTTTAGGTTACGAGAATGGTCGAGTATCAGTAATTAAGTAGAAGTATACGCGTCCAACTCGATTCGACCTTGAAATGATTTGTTTTCTTTGTGGACTGTCACTTCGAAGTCATCTTATTATACGTAAACATCTCCCTCTGTTTTACGTGTACTTATAACTTTCTCTAAAAACTATCTACTTAACGTGGTTTCACTTGCGTTGATGTTGCCAGTATCCTTTGATTCGTAGCGTGATATACATAACCAATAGCCTTGCTCGTTAAACGGACTAACCAACGCAAAAAGATTAATTTAAATCGGTTAAATAGGAAGCCTATTCCATGCAAACAACTAAATATGTCCTTTTATAATTTTAGTGTAGATTAATTTCCTGAGATCTGATCCTGAAGGAACACGTTATCTTGTACATAATTATTCATAAAAAAATGTATTTTGAATAAACTGTAGGTGGATACGAAAAAATACTAAGCTAGTTTAGTTTTATTTCAGATGCCTAAGGGACGTTCAGGTATTAAGTAACGTAATTTTTTTTTAATTTTTGGCTTTTTATTTTTTGACATTTATTAAATCCACGAATTTAGCTACACTAATATGAGAATAGTCATCCGATTTGAAAAATTCTTTCAGCGTTAGATAGTTCATTTATTGAAGAAGGTTATAGGCTATATTACATCACGTTAAGACTCATAGGAGTGAAGCAATAACCAGAAGCGCGAGGGGCAGCAAGTCGAATATATAATTAATAATTTAATTGGAAACAACATCACTATATTACAATGTAATAGGTAATAATAATAATTCTCATTCTTCCTTACTTGTACTCACCAACTTCGTAGTGATAGGTATATCCAAAGAAGGGCAACAATTTATTGAGTAATAAACTTGATTTGATGTTAACTGCATTATGACATGCGTATTTATATACCTATTTCATACTAAAATAATTATGTCTAAATGGACTGTTTAATGTTTTATTTCTACCTCTTCATAAATATAGTATATATCTGAAACTTGCAAGTAAATAGAGCCTAATTCTGTATAAGATTATTGAGATGATAAGGAATCATGATTTTAGCACACTGATACTATACAGAATCTTTAAGTACGAAACGTAAATTACGAACAAATTTATAAATCGAAATAAAAAAAATTTAAGGAAAAACCATAAAGAACAGAAAATACACAAAACAAGAAAAAAAGATTTATAAAATAACCATTCAAAAAATCTTGTAAAAGCGTCGCAGATTAAAGAAAAAAAAAAGATGATAATCATGCAAACCAATAATGATATAAGTACATACTTTTGAGTAATAAAACCATTCGTTCAATTACAATGTAAGTATCAAAAGAATTGCGAAAGAGGAAAGGTCAAGTTATGTTACAAAAATACAATCTCTAACTGATGCATCGCCTATTATGTAACCACTTGCTTCCAGCGACTCCGTCTAAAAAGATGATTTAGTATTTTGTAATGCCTATGAGAAATGAAACGTGCAAATTTCCATTACCTATTTCCGAACCCTTTAAGTTTAATTGCGACCAAAATTATATCCTTCATTAAGGTCTTTTTTTAATATAAAAAATCTAGAAAACGAGCAGATGGGACACCTGATGTTAAGTGATCACCGCCACCTATAGATATTTACACCAAAGGATACAGAAATGCGTAACCAACTTAAAAAGGAATAAGGTTTAAAAGCACCTATGTACTAACATAAATTTTACTAAGGTCTAGCTGTGGTCCACTGACTACAGCTCGTACACAGGCTGATTTAACCGGGGCAGTACTATACTCTCACAAAAGATCAACGTGAGTTATAGCTGCGTCTTGTGCGGTGAATGAAAGAGCCGGAAGCCCAACCCACTCCTGTCCTCACTCCTTTTTGCGGTGACAACGCATTTGAGGCTACCCTAGTGTTGCAAATGTCAATGGATGGCGATGATCTTTTAACATCAGGTGTCCCGCTAGATTGCCAGTGTTTTATATATCTTTCTACCCCTAAATTGGTTGAGCAATTAAGACGCGAAAAGATAGACAGACAAGAGTTACTTTCACATTTATAAATTTTGTAGATGCACTAACGTAACGATTACCTAATAACAACGTGAATTTAATATGCTAATTCTACAATGTAACTAACATTCACGTGCGCTAAAACATCGATTTTTTTTTCCTCATTTATTCGAACATTCATTTTTATTTTATGAAGCAAGTACGTACTGTACCAATTTTTATATTAAAGAATTCTCTCGTCCAATCTTATGTACTTAATGTTTTTCAAGTATTTAAAACAAAAGTAAATCTGTGTAATGGGTACAATATTTAGAAAAGTGATTTGCATGTTTGATATGTAAACAAAATTTAACATTAATGAATTTTCTGAACCAGTCCAATATATTCTTAACTATCTGTAAATATCATTTGTATCAATGTGTGTGTTCTCAATGTAGAGGAATATTTAGACAATGCTAAGATTAACTTAAGTGATCCTATGAAGTTTAGTAGCCATCCAATCAAAACATACATTTCTTTAATAATGATACGTAGCTAGAGAATAAAAGATAAATGGATTTTAAATATAAAAAAAAAAACAAACACAAAATCCAAAAGCAAAGTAAATAAAAACTAACTTTAATACAAGATACCACAAAGCTTGTAACAAGATTTATAAAATATGCAAACAATATTTACTAAACGTAATAAACGTCTAAACCAGCCCATAAAAGAAAAAAAAAAGATAAAGTGTTTTCTCGCTAGAAAACTTGATAATTTCGATTCGCTATTAACAAACGCCTACGCGAAAACACACCGATTAATGGACTTTCAGAATCATTAAAGTTAAGCATAGTTATAAAATACATTACATAAAAAAACAACAATCGACGCGGATCCACCAACACGAGTATCCTACATTATATAACGTTACATAAATATCTATATAGAAGCACTATATCACTCCAATTAAATAGCAGACGAGATTCGCTAGACGGTGCACCGGTCAATTTGAGAACAAAAGTGTTGGTCATTCGGTCGATATTCCGAGTAAACGTCGATAGAAGTCATGATAGCGAAGAGAAAGGCAGACCAACATACGCTGGCTTATAAAACGTTTTGTAACAAAGTTCTCATTTACGTAACATTCGTTCTAATAACTTTCAAACTAACCTCGTCTATAGAAAACTAAATCCTGCACAGTCAATGGTCTGTGAGGATAATGGAAATGGTGAATGACCTAAGGAAGTAGAAATTGGTTATGCAACGCATATTTAGTAAGATAATGTGTTATTTAAATTAATGTACACTAAAAGGTAGCTTTGATATTGTAACGTTCCATTGAAAGTTTAATTAAAAGCATAATCACTTTTGTCTATAAAGCGTTGATGTATTTTACGATATAACTAAGACTTTAAAAAATGCAATTTCGTCTACTTAACAACAAACTTATTACTAGTTATTTCGATTTTAAAAACAAACTGCTGTACAGATTTTGATAAAATTCTAAAGGATCGAGTTTATCTCGAGAGAAAAATATAGTACGATTAAAATTTTAAAAATGTAGAAGCTGATAGAAGATCAGAACATACCAAAATTTGCGCGTATCACTTTCAAAATTTTCCTTTCTAAGTCAGTTACCCAACCTATTAAGATGATCTTTGCAGCTTAAGTCATCTGATTAACAAAAACAGAAACTGCTTACAATTTAATTTTATTACGATCGTACGATTTGATTTCGACAACATTATTATGAATGCCATTTGATCTTGGCTTGCCGATACCGTAGTTACCGCAACACACAACCAATATTAACAACAGTACAATTTTGTTGCAAAATGATTTAACTTCTTTCAACATTATACAACATATTTAGGTGTTACTTTTTCTTTATACCCGACTGCGCGACACAAAGGAGGGTTACATGTTTATCAGCATGTTGTATGTTTGTATTTATATATGTGGGTTTGTACTCTTGTGGAACTTTTTAGACAAAACGCTTGAGCCAGTAAATGATACGTCATTTGTTTTATTATGACGCGCATAAAATTTTGTAAAAATCAAAATGGCTGATTTTTGACGCCACAGTGGGAAAAATTAGATAGACGAAGTATATCAAGTGAGGTAATGTTGAATAGACATTTAAAAATCATTTTTAGGTTTCTTATATTGCTTTGAATTACTATTCAGGATCTATAATGATTTTAAGTAGTTTCGTAACGATTCTCAGTGCAGATGTTTTTGTTACGCAGTCGGATTTTTGATTTTTTTTTAAATTACTTGTTGTATCATCGGTTATTGTCAATGGCGATGCGAAAATAGTGTAATGAGGTCTCCCTCATTATTTGTTAGAATGCTCTTTCATACATTCGAAGATCTATAATTTTATATAGGTAAGAAAATATATTTTCATTAGAACATTGGTTTAAGTGGTTAACATTATTGAAGATTATATTTTAGTTCATAATTGTATTTTGTGTGATATGGTCCTCTTTTACCAGGTAATGTAGCGCAATTACCCAACACAGGGCTAGATATTAATTATAAACTATCGTTACCAAAACATGCCATATGTAGACTTTTTAGTACAAAAATCGGAACTGTCAATATAGCATTTTTAATCGCGATAGTTTAACGTTCTATTCAGATTTACCGATATCACCGACTAACATAATGATAGTGATTTCAACTGGTATAATAATCCTAACCTGTCAAAAGTTCAACGATCTTACCTGAACAACAGCGTCCAAGGCCATCCTCTCGATATCCACGCGATAGAAATTGAGCTGAGGCACGTGTCGCCGCCTGGGGCGAATGTCATCATAGTACGCGACCACATCGTTAATCGACACCACCGGGCAGTCGTCCACCGTGCTGCATCCACTGCTCACCCCGTCGACACCACTATCTGAATCTCCCTCGCCACCGAAACCCTCTTTCGAATCGCGTCTATCCCCGTAACTTTTCTCCGATCCCTCTTGATAGCCGGACTCGTTCGTGTCGTCCGGTGTCACAATTTCCGGTATTTTACTCATGTCGTACTCGTAACCGACTTCGTAATCGATATTCGTTTCATCAATGTCGGCCATGTTTTATGATTTTAAACACACTTTTGTTATCAAATCTCCACTACATGGTCCGCTCCACCCGTTCACTGATTGAGCCCTGTGAACAAAATTACCGAATATTACCTCTGTTTAGATTTCAAAAATCACTTAAATCTGCAATAGTGATTTCGGCGAAGTCTAAAGTGAGTATTACACTCTCAGACTTTTATAAAAATTTACATAAGGTATGTCTCATTGTTTTACAACTGAAAGTATTTACTGTCAGTTATTTTTGACATTCACAGCTTTCGTAACTACTTACGATGTATCTGTTACTAGGTTACGGAGTTGTTTTTTATCGCTTACGAAAGCAAAACTTACAAACGTAATTCTCACAATAGGTCATATAGGTACAATCATGGGAGCGCAGTTAAGCTCGTTTTTTCGATGGCTTAATTAATACTTCTAACAAAAGTATAGTGCTTTTTATCATTCTTTCAAAAATAACGAGAAGATACTTATGCTATTTTAGAATTTCTAAGTAGATGTGAATCCCGTTCGTTATATATTTTAACTGACTTCCAAAAAAGGAGGAGGTTCTCAATTCGTTACGGACTTTTTTATGTACATATGTACTCGTAAATAGCTTTATCGATTTAGTCGATTCAATTATATATGCCATTTTTACTGCGACGTTGGTCTCATAGAATTTTCATCAAAATCGGTTCCGTAATTTGGCTTTAAAATCAAAATAACTAAAGTAAGTAAGTCATTCAATTAAATGAAATAATGTATTTTGCTTTGATTTGATTCCCCTTTTTGTAAAGTCTTGTTTCTGTTTAATATTAATCTAATGGTTCTTCTAAAGGGTATTTTAAGTTACACAATATACAAGCTCCGATTTCAACAGATCAAGTGATCTTAACTTCGATTCAACTTGGCGATAAAAAAAAACAGCTGACAAAACTATAAGACTTTTTCAAGGCGAGTGAACTATTGAAAATGTTCATTGAAAATAGGGTTGCCAGAATGCCGGGAAATTCGGGGTTGTCCCTGAATTTTGTCAAGAACTAGATTCTTTATGCTATGTCGGAGATGATCTCTGGCAACCCTAATCGGAAACTACAACCAGTGATGATATCTCAGCCCGACTTTCGCTCTCTTCTAAACGCTACCGACACAGTGACCTCGTCCACTAGACGCGTACTGGGTTTCGGGACAGGTTTTTCACTAATAAACAAGAATTCCTTATAAATTAGAGGTATTTTATAACGACCGGTTTTAATGGAGCAGGTGTAAGCCTGTCGCTATTAGAATGTCGGCCTATGCTGACTAAATATGGCTTCGCTGGACTATGAGAAATATAAATAGAAAATGGACAGGTAACGTTAACGATCGCATGTGTGTTTTATAAGATTTCCATATTATATATCTAAATGATTTGCGCGCCAATGTGAACGATGGAGTGTCGACAATCAACTGCAATGATATTTTATTACTATAGAAATGTTACGCGCATACTAATTTTTTAAATTTGACGAGCTCGTCAATTGTCTTGTTCGACCAAAGATACTCTTGTCAGTACTTAATCGCTTGCTGGTTGCTAGGAAACTTCGTTTAAAATTCTCGTATATGGATGCTGATAAGCAATAATGAGTCAACCCACAGAAAGTCGTTTTCGAAGAAATTGATGTTTTCTGATAATTCGTCATGTATTTAATATAATTCATAAATTTTTCAAGACGTCTAATCTAAATAAATTTCAAATTTAATGTTTCGAATATTGAAATGTGATTTAAAAACTTATGATTAGATAAAACTCTCAATTATATTAATTTGCTTTTAATTCGTCAAACCTTTTATCAAAATAGAAAAGAAAAGATGGATATATGTATATATGTCTTCAAACAAATTTATTAAGAATATGTTTAACATCTTTAGACGCCATTTTCTCAAAACGAAGTCCGTGTGGCTTGACATAGAATTGCTTATCAGCGTCCATAAATTGTCTCGTATATAGATGTATTATATCATATCATTAATCTACCATTAATAGCTTCAGCACACCGAATTACGTTATCGATATCAAATAATCGATACAGTAGAAAGGAAATTGATAAAGTTAAAAACATTTCTAATAAAATTATAAATTTATGATTCCGTTAATTGTACGTAATGGAAATCGATTTGCTGATGTTATTTTGAGGAAATGACTATGTACGAAATTACTTGTGATTATCGAAGTGATAATGAAGAAATTGCATATTGCTTTTAACGTTCACCTCTACTTTAAGGACGAATACTAAGTGCGAATTATTGCGTCTTCATTCAATAAATGTTTAATATTAACAATGTTTAATATTTATTGACTATAGTAAATTTATTGTACAGTATTTACATTGGATATATCAAAGGGAAACGTTACTTGTAATAATCTATTAATACATAGCTCAGACGACTTAACGAATTGCGCTGAAAGGATCATGGCGAACTTTGGTAAATTTTTTTAGTGGCTAATTTTATTTTTTAGCGTCCAGAGATAAAAATTAATTAAAAAACTTTTAAAACCATACGGATATTATTTTTTTTGTGGTTTGTGTGTTTGCAAGGGCGTTCTGTGTGTTTCCACAGTTGTGAGCACGATAGGTATGCCGACAACCCTAATGGGCTTGTGATGTCACACGTATTTAACTGAATCCGTCCCTGGGTGTTTGCGTTTGTGTTGGGGGTGGGATAAAAAAGGCCTTATACATACTGAACATAAAAGGAAACATAATGTGGATTCTGATAAGCAATAATGTGTCAACCGACAAAAAGACTAATTCAGAGATATTGATGTATTTTGATAATGCGTCACGTATTTTACAATATTTAAAAATAAATTCAAGTCATCTAAACTACATAAGTACGGCCAAAAGTTTCCTAATTTAATGTTTAGAATATTGAAGAGTGTTTCATATTATGCAATATGCAATAACTCATATATTGACTTTTATAATTTTGATAATAATACTTGAAACATTGGTTTGACATTTTTAAGCGACATTTTCTCAAAATGAAGTCCGTGTGGCTTGACATAGTATTCCTTAGTAAAGTAAAAGTAAAGTAACAGCCTGTATATGTCCCACTGCTGGGCTAAGGCCTCCTCTCCTATTAAGGAGAAGGTTTAGAACTTAATCCACCACGCTGCTCCACTGCGGGGCGGATATACATGTGTCAGAATTTCTCACGACACATGCAGGTTGCCTCACGATGTTTTCCTTCACTGCTGAGCTCGAGATGAATTTAAACACAAATTTAGCACTTGAAAAATCAGCGGTACCCGGAGTTTGAACCCGCGATCATCGGTAAAGATCGACGTGTTCTAACCACGAGGCCATTTCGGCTCTAGTATTGCTTATCAGCGTCAATATGTTTTTTAAACTAATATATTTAATAAAACCGTATATTTTCAGAAACAAGCCAGTAATAAATGAAATGTTTCATGAATTTAACAATTAGGAATGGTTATTACGTGTCGGGTCGCAATCACGATCACAATCAGCCGATCTCTCACGTTTGACCCGCAGCGGGTCATATGACGCGATAGAAAATTACCTGTAATAATCGATAACGACATCTCGGATGAAATCAAACGTAAGTAACGCGGAAATAACTTGTCTTAGAAAATGTTTATAGTGTTAACGTTATGTACTTTATTTATTTATTAAGGTAAACACAACAATAGGTAAACAGTACACGAACTCTGGTTATGTGGAGATTTATACCCGCTAGTACTCCTGCGATGGCCACTCTCTGCACGGACATGGCGAGGCTCCGGGATCGCTTGCGCATGCGCATCCGCTGCCTCTGCCACGCGTTACTCTACTCGTGGCTGGTAGAACTCGACTCATAAGTGCAAAGTGTGGTCTTGCCATCCCCGCACCTCGCTTGTATATACGACCGTTCAGTTTATAAGGTCGCATAATGAAACAGTCATTCAGGAGCCTTCAGCCTGTACTTTTAGTACTTTTTTTGATATTCGCAATAACGGACATTATATTATTTGTGAGTGGTTTAACTATACTATACTGCAAGTAGGTTTACCCCGACAGACTAAATTAGATTAAAAAAAAATAATATATAATATTATATGCAAAAAGTATTTTCTACTTAAATGTATCGCGAATCAAGATAACACTTTTAATAAAAGGGACTTTCCCGTATGTGATTTCATCAAAATGTTTGATTGATATTTCAATATCTATAGCACTATATACACAGATACCTTTATAGTAGGTAAATAAAAATGAAATAGCATTTAAGTGCTGATAATGTGATTCCTCACGTGTGATATCGATTTTTTATTTTATTCAACTAATTGTCTCACGCGGTATCACTCGCGTTTATGCTTATTGCTTCGCTCTTAGCTTATACTAATAAAGCTATTAGCTTATAATTTCCCTCAATAAACGGGCAATCCAACCCAAAAAGATTTTTTGGAATCGGATCAGTAGTTTCAGAGAATACCCCCACATATAAACTTACAAATAAATTTTATCTGTTTATGATATTAGCTTGTTTGCGTTAATGTAGATTTTTTTAAGATAATACGCAGATATAAATAAAATATAGCCTGTGACAATCTAGAATGATGTACCTTTCAATGGTAATAGTTTTTTAAATTAGTTCAGTGGTTCCGTATTTTTTCCAAAACATGCTTACCCACGATGTTTTCCTTCATCGAGGACGAAATGAAATTATAATGACATGCGATGATGAGAAACAATGTTCCATGAACTTTTTTGATAGTCGCATCTCGCAATAGACCTTTTTAAACGGTATCGCATAACGCATACCTTGAAACTGAAAGTATATATTTCGTAATCAATATATAAATGAATAAAACGCAGGTCGTTTGTCTCGCTAAAACTCAAGAACACAATAACAATTTTTCAATTCGAACCAGAAAGTAACTTAGATTAACGCGTTCAAACAAATAAAAACAAACTCTTCAGCTTTATAATATTAGTAATAAAATAAACTGTTTCTAGCTGTGAAATATTTGATGTATTTTCTTTTAGAAATAAAAGCTTATCACGAAATTGTCAAATTTTAATAGGTGAGATATGTCTGATTTGTAAAAAAAGTGTTTGCATTTAATATTGATAAAAATTTTGTTTTAAATTTTGACCACATTTTACACAAAGTGGGTGATACGAAGTTAAAAATAAAAGTCATATACTTTTAATTGAGAATAATTCAAAGAACCCGCGATCATCGATTGGTCGATATATCCACTGAGTCATGACTAGAGACTAGAACTAGAGCAAATATTAATTAGTTAGAATCTTCACCCTTACTTAAATCGTTAATTATCAGTTAATCTTAGTAGATCGACGCCTACACGCACAACTTAGAAATTGTTCGAAGACTTTGTGTAGAAAATTTATTTTATAATCTTTGGCTCTTTGTACTAAATTTAAAAAAGAAGGTATAAATGGAAGCTGATAAGCAATACTGTGTCAAGCCACACAGACTTCATTTTGAGAAAATGGCGTCTAAAGATGTCAAAGCTATTCTTAATAAATTTGTTTGAAGACGTATATATCCACCTTTTCTTTTCTATTTTGATAAAATGTATAATTAATTAAAGCAGATAGATTTATCTAATATGTTATCTAATAATAAGTTTTTAAATATTTGAAACTATTTTATAAATTGCAAAATATGGAGCGCACCTGAATTGCGAAACATTGCGTTAAATCACTTTTTCCAATGCTTATTTAGTTTAGATGACTTGAATTTTTTTTGAATAATGTTTAATAGTTAACCAAGTATATATATACATCAAAATCTCCGAATTTGACTTTTTGTGGGTTGACACATAATTGCTTATCAGCATCCAAATTATAACCTGCACAACACAAAATAAACAAGCAAACTTTTAATCTAACAAACCTAGTGGAGTGTACCTTAACCTAATATAGTTTAAGGTCACAGGTCTTTTAATTTCGGAAATGATAAGTAAGTTAGTAAGTGAGTCAACGAGTCTATGAATAATTATTTGCTTTTAAAATTGGTTGCTTTATTTACGTCTTATAAATATTTATTAATTTTAATACCACTTCAACATTAACTCAGAGCAAAGAATCGTCTTAGAACTTAGGAAAATAGATTAACTTCCAAAGTTGATTGTCGTTAATTTCGCCATAATTAATAATGAATTAAAATGATTCGAATAGATTTAATTAACTTTAGTCTATTCATATTCATTTTCGTAATTAGATAGCTGGGAACATTATAAGCCCTTTTCAATGATCGCTTTCAAGGATACACTTTAAGATATATTCGTACACTGTCTAGACTACAATTTAAATTTCTAAATAAATGTCGGACACTTATAGTATGTGAGGAGACACTGATTATTGTGTCACATTAGGTGTCGCTGTTAAAATCTTTTGTACACAGACACTGAGTGTATATAAAAGTGTCATAGCGTAAACTGTTTTAAAAGTTTTCTATAAATTACGACAGAAATTGCGACACGAATATCACACACTAGCAGTTCTCCGCAGCTTCGCCCGCGTATGCTTAGGAATTCTTTTTACCCGACTGCGGGACGCAATGGAGGGTAATATGTATGTATGTAGGTTCGTATCTTTGTGGCACTATTTAGACTCCACGCGTGAGCCGATTTTGATAATTGATACTTTGTTTGATTCGTAATGAGAGCGCGAATGTCACAGAAAGCATAACATTTGGAAAAATCAAAAGGCCCAATTTTGAAAACCATAATGTAAAAAATAAATAAGTGGAAATCGAGCTAAACTGAACTATGTCAAGTGACTGAAGTCAAAACGTGATGATAAATCGGTTTTTAAAAATCATATTTAGGTTCCTCATATCGTTTTTCAATCACAATTATCGTTTAGGATGGATTTTAAAAAACTCTTTCTTAGCACACTTACTATATTTAAAGAAAGTTTATGGTAAATTTCATGTTTTTAGACCCAGAGATTTCAGCTCTGCGTTGATCGACACTACAATACAATCAGACAAACGCGAAATATATATGTGTGAGACACTTATATGTTTGTTAATTATGTATCTAACCTTTAAACAGTTAGAATTTTGTTTTATTCTGCCCCATTTCACCTATATTCAACTAAATTCTATTAACATAAAGCGTTAACATCATTTCCTTCATGTTTTTCCCATTCTTATTCATCTATACATATTATTATGATAAACGTTACGCCAACATCTTGCGCTATCAATATTAATATCTGTATTTTGAGAAAATAGTTCTAGAACGACCTTTGGGTAAAATGTTATTTCTCAGCGTCTTATCTTATAATCTTGTGTTATTTTATTTAAGTTTTAACCGACTTTCAAGAAAGGTGAAAGTTCCCATTTCGTCGTTGAATTTTTAAAATTATATTTTATATATTTTTCCCGATAACTCAAACATGTCTTGGCTGAACATCATTTGACATCTTTAGATGCCATTTTCTCAAAATAAAATCCGTGTGGCTTGACATTGTATTGCTTATCAGCGTCCATATAAACTTGACTCGCGTGTAACAGTCAAAATCACTACAGTGTAAATTGAACCAAGACGTGAGATGAATGAAACGTTTACAATACGAGTTTTCATTTTCACGCCTCGGCGAACACGTCGATGCGACTCAGCTAGTACTTTGATCAATTGTCTCTCTCCTTTATACTTGTTTTTTATATCACATTTATGTCTGTCTCTCTCTAATCGATTCTAGAGTTTCCATATAAAAATTTCAATGTATATTTCCTGGTTAAAGGTAAATTTCTATGTATTAATGCGGGATGCAAAAACAATGTATCCTCTTTTTACAAGAATTACTCGGACTGAGCAGTATGAAATTTCGCAGCATTATAATTTATATAGAGAAAGAATGCTAACATGTATTTTATTATGTTTTTGTGTATACGCATGTATACTCTTTTATTATTTTTATTGTTAATCTGTGGTCAAATTAAGAAAAGATTATCCGTGGTCGATCTTGAACATTTAATGAACTGTCGAATTCCAACTGTTAGGCGACCACTAGTAAGAATAAAAGTATTATTTATATAAATCAGCCAAGTGCGTGTCGGGCCACGCACAATGTAGGGTTCCGTAGTTGACAGAATTGTCAAGATCGGTCAAGCAATCTTCGAGTACCTATTTTCGTAAAAATGTTTAAATGTGAATTATACTCACGATTTTGAACATTAAATGTTCGTCGATTATTTATTATTCTAACACTTGTAAAATATACTTAGCGCCGATAAATTTCCTTCCTGATTAGCGCCTATGAAATCTATGGAGATTTGGTTGAAAACTTCATAAGCGCGATTCAGAATCACTCGCGACATGTTTTGTTAAGACATTGTTTTATACCTTATTTTATATTTTATTTTAATTTAAACTTATTAAATATTTATTTATTTATTCATTTAAATTCATATATTAATTTAAAATTATTAATATTTACATAATGTGATGCTTTAAAAAGTGAAATATTTATTTTTTCTTAGATCATCTATAACTCGATAACCATAAGAACCAACATAGCCGTGATAATTTTCCTTTTAAATTCATTATATGTACCGCTATCGTGAATTTTTTCATATTTTTAGACGCAGCAGTTTAGTGGGTAGAGGGGGGGGACACTTGACTCTAAGAAAAATTGACACTTCAAAGCTTAATATTTCGGAAACAGTTCGTCGTTCGGAAAAATGGTTTTCCCACACCTATAACATTTTTAAAAGACCTATCTAACGATACCCCACAACATGGGATAAATGAGAAAAAAAATTTTTGGTCTCTCTTAACACATAGGGAAGACACCCTGAAAAAAAATATTTTTAAGATTTTATTGTATGACTTTTTCGGCGTAATTCATATGTATACTCATACCGAATTACAGCTTTCTGGTATTAAGGGTTTCGGAGCAAAGCCGCGGACAGACAGACAGACAGACAGACGGACAGACAGACAGACAGACAGACAGACGGACATGGCGAAACTATAAGGGTT
The DNA here is from genome assembly GCA_037950945.1 of Hypolimnas misippus. NCBI lineage: Eukaryota > Metazoa > Arthropoda > Insecta > Lepidoptera > Nymphalidae > Hypolimnas > Hypolimnas misippus. The sequence goes on from JBBEEQ010000023.1 coordinate 13,979,955, forward strand.
CCGTTTTTTACTACGGAACCCTAAAAAGTGAACTTCGCTCGCACCAAGTTTCATTTCACCGTACAAAACCCCTTTTCACTCTTTTAAGGTTTGACATTTCAAAAATCCGTTCTTAGCAGATACCTACGTCATAGACAGTCACTCACAGCTGCCTTTCGTATATACGGAATTGAATTACCTCTTGTTATCTATAAGTATGTATGTATTTATCTACACTAATATGAGCCGAGTTTGATAGTTTGTACGCGCTAATCTCAGAATCTAGCGCACTTTTTTGAGAAGGAATAGGCTGTAAAATATCACGTTACAAGACAGCAGTAATGCGGCTGAAACCAGGAGAGACATCTAGCATCATAATAAAATTACACACAAAAATTAAAGGTGGAAAATAAATCTATACTAACATTATAGAGGTAAAATTTGTTTAAATTTGTATGTAGGGTAGAATCTATGGAACAACTGATCGAATTAAAAAAAATCTTTATGCGTTAGATAACCCGTATATTGAGAAAGATAACAGGCCATATTACATCACGCTACGACTTATAGAAGCGAAACAGTAGCCATAAATAAGAGTTAAAAATAAAAATGCCTAAATTGATGCTAATAAGAAAAGTCCTGTCAGAATAATGACCTATTTAAAAAGGCCTAACATGTGCTACAATTCATATCGATTTATGCATGACGTTTTTATCAAATCAATTAAGTGATTGTTGTTATCAATACCTCTTGTACCTATAAAGTTTTTATTGTTTATATCTATACTAATATTATATGAGTTTGTTTGTTTAAACGCGCTAATCTGAGGAACTATCGGTTAGAATTGAAAATTTATTTTTGTGTTAGATAGTTTATTTATTGAGGAAGGCTATAGGCTATATTACATCACGCTACGACTCAAAGGAGCGAAGCAGTAACCATAAACGTTAACGAAACCGCAAGGATAGCTAGTTTAATATATACATAAAATCTTTAATTGCGTCTTTCAAATATAATAAAGGGAGATGAATTTTGTACGAGCGAAGTAAACTGAGGATCCACTGAACCTATCTTAAAAATTATACTACCATTTGGTCATAGGATATATTTAATGTATGTATGCGTATTGTTTTTAAACAAAATCTACATTAACACGAGCGGAACCGCGATCAAAAGCTAGTATAAAAGAATTTTTTTATCACATTCGTCATAGTTGCGAAACCTTCTGGAAAAATATAACAAAATCACAAATGAAAAAATACTGTCTCCATATTTTTGTATTACCATCAATCTTCATGACACTTGAATAGATATAAAAATACAGCCATCTCTTTCCTTCACATCAACAGGTTGTCCCATTCCAGTGACCCATATTTTGTGTCAAGGTTAGGTTTATACCAAGCAACAAGTGCCACCCCTAAAGATTATCCGTCTTTTTCATTCGCCATGTCAACGAAAAGGAGGCATAGATACTATTCATTGCAAGCAATAATGGAGAGTAATAGACAGGCGCGTAAAATTTTATGACATCTTGTATAATTTAGACATTATATTATACAGAGATAGCCTTCGACTGTCAAGAGTTTTGAATTTCGAAGATAATTTTATTATATTATTTTTGTTTTTTTTTTAGAATTTAGGTTCGTAGATTCATTGACTTAACGTTAAAAAATCCTTATTTGAATTAAAGAAGAAGAAGAAATAGAAAATTTTAATTTTGGAACTGCGTTTGTCGTTGGTCTATCTCAGAATACTTTTCCTTATAAAACACTATATATACATATATACTTCCATAAACAATTTTTCCAATATATAATTGAAATATAATCATCAAATAATTATCAGAGCACATTGAAATAATAAAAAAACGTTATTTTCCGCACTACTACTCTTACCAACCAGTATTATCCGTTAAAATTCAAATAGTCTTCTTACCTAACTTATGCAATTCGATATTGTATTAAGTAAAACAGTGTGATTTCGAAAACAAACGTATTATTTCGAAATTCGCGAATAAATATCGAACTTTATCACTTGGGAATAAAGTGCATTATCAAATGTTTCGAAATTGCAATATTTGGCATGTCGCCACATCCATGGACGGCGTGAGGAGAATTCTGCCGCTGATCTTCTGATTTGTACCAGCATGGAATATGATGTCAACTTGTCATTACTGATATAACGTGTATCGTAAATAGTGTTGAAATCAAGGAAGGTGAGTAAGAACTATTACTTCGATACAAATTACAAGAAAAACCGGCGTAGTTACGACGTTTCTTTCGGTTCTTGTTTCGGTGTGTGTTTTGTTAACACTATTCTCTTGCATACACTGCAGGAACAATAACTAACTCTAGCGCATGCTTAAAATGTAGCAATACAAGATATATTTAATACTAGCTGGTGCCCGCGACTTCGTCTGCGAAAAAAGGAAATAAATAAAATTTCTTAAATAAAAGCCTATCCTTAATTACTACATTTACTATCTGTGAGTGAAAAAAAAGATTACAACCGTCCGTCTGGACAGACAGAAATAAAGACAAAAATTTTAAAAATTGATTTCTTGGTGTAAGTATCGTATGCATGTGCATTTAGTAAAAAGCTATCAATTTGAAATTGCAAACAGACAATTTTATTCGTTAATATGGATTTAGATCTCACTGATCCATCTCATCTTAAGTATTATTTCGGACTACCACTGGATTATCCTAGAAAAAATGTTTGAATCGCTTAGTCTTGAAACAAAAATTCATCAACAGAGATAGTTACTAATTTAATATGAAGAATATCTGCCATACTACAAAAGACGCATTAAAACCATGTTGAACGCCTGTCTAGCTAAACAGTGTTTAAAAATTAAACATTGTTTAAAATATTATCTAAATTGCTTTACAGCGAATAAAAAGACTTATTGATAAAATGTTACACGTTACATTTGACAGCTAAAATAGGTTTTAGACATCTATTAAATTAACTTAAACGTATGTTAATTTATATCTAAAGAATGTTTAACTCAAAACTGTGCTTAGACGCGTATTTGTAGTACGGATTTTTATAAACACGCGTTCAACGTCTGTTTAAATCTTTTGTAGTAAGGCAGTATGAGTTTAATTTTGAGCTGCGTTGATCTGTATCAATAAGAAATGCTTTGATCAGGTTCCTAATCACTACAGCAATACTATTTTAGAATAAGACTACAAATGATGAATTTTTTGGACTGAATAGGGTGAAAATTGTGTAAAACTATCGCTATATTAAAGGAGACATTTTAGTACAAAAATCAATAATAACTTTCATTATATTACGTTTTGGTAGCGACGGTTTTTAAAGGACTCCCAAAAAATTAGGAGAGAATCTTATGTATATTTCCCGATTACTCATAAATGACTTGACCGATTTTATCATTGAAAGGGATCTTTTTATTAATTTCATAAATTTTTTTATCAAAATTAATGAAGTTTGGTTATTACAACGAAATAAGTACGTCATTCTCTGTTTTAAAAAAAAGTTTTATAAGAACTATGTAATACTAGAAAACTTGTACCGCGAACCTAATGTGGTACTTGAGTGAACAAACCGGACTCCAGGAGTCGTTGCGTAGCACCATGGTATCTTGTTAGGTTGGTTGGTATGGTTCTGAGGACACTCACCCTCCATCAGATGTTGCTTACAGAAACACATATAACATGATGAGATGGGAGATTAAGTCACTTGATATTCCTCGAGGTTTCGAGAATATTACAACGATGTTTATATGTAAACGTGTCTTGTTTGTAATATTTATATACAAATAATAGTAATTATTTTGACGACTGTCTGACTGTTTATGTAAATTTTAAAGTTACATATATTTTTATTGAAAATAAAATAACTATATATAAAAAGAAACTTAATTATTTACAAACTATGTCTGACTGTTGGCGTAGTGGTCACTGCAACTGACTGAAGCGTTAACGGTCGCGGGTTCAATCCCGCTCACGGCAAACGTCTGTATTGGTCATACGGATGTTTGTTTGTGCTTGTATTGTGTGTGTTTCCGGACCCCCGGACTCAGGATCATAAGACCCTAATGGGGGTCCGTTGAGTGCGATGCGTTTATTTAATTACAAATCCTAATAATTACTGCATAAATCATGTAAATAAATCAAGGTTTTAAAGTTACCTTTCGAAATTGTTATATACATCATCACTAACACTAATAACTAACCCAATTTTACAAGTACATTGACATGCTTATAAGAAGCCCATACAATTTACCGTAAATTACATCAATGAAACATCAAACTTAAATTCGTCAATAAATTATAACCACGGACAACAAAAAAAACGTTACCCCAACAAAGCATTGCTTTCAAACCGATATAACACTTGGCACATACTACATACTCGAATTACATAATAACGAACTTGACCAGCTGACGATGAACCCTCAAGGCCACCTGTTGCACCTGGCAGCGAGCCAGCTCAAATTCAATCCATTCATTCACCCCACATTCTCATGCAATATTGACGGAGTAACAATTATTGATGCGGAAATGTTTTTTTTTCCAATATTTTTAGACACGTTAGCGCAGTGGTCTGAAGCGGTAACAGTCGCGGGTTCGATTCTCGCTCACGGCTGTATTAGCCATACGGATGGTGGTCGTGGTCTGGGTGTTTGTGTTAGTGTTATGTGCTTCCGGACCCCTGAGACAAGGCCACGAGATCTTAATGGGGACCGTTGAGTGTGATGCGTTTATATATTAATAGAAGCATTAATTTAAATTCACACAAATATAGAAACAAAACAAGTATTCAACATAATATTACGAATATGCGATAGCGTAACTTTTTTTCTGAATGAATTTAAGCATAATTTACACTATTGGATTTGTATGGTCTTTCGTAATGTTAATTATGAGACAGATATTTGGGTTATGAAGGCCTTAATTTTTTTGACAAAAGTGAATAAAATTGAGGAAAACTGTTCAGTTTTCTCAATAGATTCAAGTAAAGCTAAAGTTTTTATTTTTAAGCATTTTTACTATGACACAAGATAAATTAATTTAAAAAATCAAAAACCCAATTGCATAACAAGACTATCTTCGGTCAACAGTGTCATATCAATATCAGTTTTGCCTAAACGCCTATAGGTGAGAATCGTTATAAACCAACTTTAAATCTTTATAGACCTGAAACAGTAATTCTGATTGAAAAACGATGAAAGAATCCTCAAAATGACTTTGAAATACCTACTCCTTGACACAGTTCGTCGATTTCAATATTGTTTCTTTTTCATATAATAGCATCCAAAATCCGCCATATTGCTTTTACAAATTTTTATGATTTCTATGACATTCGCGTCGTCTTGACGAGAGAAACAACGTATTATTTTTCAAAATTGGCTTACACGTCACAAAGGTACAAACCCACAGGCTGATAAACACATTACCCTTTTTTCAGGTAAAAAGGTAGAGATGTTGTTAACCATTACGAAATAACCTTTCGTAAATAGTAATAAATTTTCTTTAAAATCTATTAAACTGTATCCAATTTCAATGACCCTCATCACTATCCTAGGTTCGTCCAATTTTCTAATTGAAGCGATCTTTATCACTTTCTAGTAATCTAGTTCACAAGTACATAGTGGTGTTACTTGCTATATAAAATTATATATAACCTGACGACTTAGAAAAGAAAACATTTTCAATATTTCATTTATAACTTCATACAAACCTTAGACTAACGAAACAGATTAAAAATGTCTGCAAATACAAAAATATGCTTTTAAACATTTCTAAACACACATGAATTTTTATATCCTTTTAATTCTGATTTCATCCGAATTTCTCCATAGATATATAATTCATAAGACGTTAAATTTACATATTACGTAAGAAATTCCTGTCCTTGAGTTAAGGCTTCCATACTAAGATAATCTGACAGAAGAGAAACAAACCCCAAATAGCATTAAGTGAATATTAAACAAGAGCTCTGTTTGCATAAGATATTATCTTGGGGAAGACGCTCTAATATATTATGTGAAGTTAAACATCACGCGATAAATCAGGACCGAGGAGAATTTATGAAATAGTAATACAGAATTTTTTATACTACTAGTAGTCCCAGCACTGCTAGCTGTCCCTTGCGGTGTCACTCGCGTTTATGGCTTCGCTCCGATGAGTCGTAGCGTGAGGTAATATAGCCTATGGGCTTCTTCAATAAATAGACTATGTAACACAAAAATAATTTTTCAATTCGAATCAGTAGTTCTTGAGATTAACGCGCTCAAACAAACAAACACTTTAGCTTTCTAATACTAGTCTAGACTAGCTGTCCCTTGCAGTGTCACTCGCGTTTATGGTTACTGCTTCGCTCCGATGAGTCGTAGCGTAAGGTAAGCCTATAGCCTATGGGCTTCCTCAATAAATAAACTATGTAACACAAAAATAATTGTTCAATTCGAACCAGTAGTTCTTGAGATTAACGCGCTCAAACAAACAAACAAACAAACTCTTCAACTTTATAATATTAGTATAGATTTCTTTTTAACACGATAATAAAAGTAAAGTAGTCGATCGCTATGATAACTAAGACTTATTAAGACGAAATGGTTTTGGTTCAGGTTTTCTAACGCCAGTTCTATTCGCTGGATTCACTCTTACCTTTAAATACTGCTATTAATAATACCATACTAATAATATTATTTTATAATTTCCACCTATAATTACCTAACGAACCAGAGTGTTAATTGTTGAAAACCATCGCTATCAAAACATGCAGCATTCTGACAGTTTGAGTCATTGTTTTGATAGCGGGGCGATCAAACTTAATATTATCTTTATTGTTTTGTTTCAGTGGCTTAGAGAAATTGGCAAACATGTCAAGATAATTTGGCATAGATCTTTTCAATTATATACGTATTTGTCGCGAATAGAAATAGAATTATGATAACCAATTGTAAAGCTTATCTATACTTACATCAAATTTTTGGTACAAAAACCGAAATTAAATCTGTTTGAATCGGTTTTTAGCGAGTTTTCACATACAAGTTTTACGTCACAGACTAATAATTCGTAAATATTAGGATGTCCAAAAAATAGAAAATATTTTCTCTATTCTATTAAAAAGTAAGCTTTTTAATCGACTTTCAAAAAGGAGTAGGTTCAATTCATCGGAACTTTCTATGTATGTTCACCGATTACTCTCAATCGGCTAGACCGATTTGGTTTTTTTTTGTTTCATAGAGTATACTCTTCGATTACTTCCAAATAATTTTCATCAAAATCGGTTTAGTAGTATGGTTTTAAAATCAAAATAACTGGAATTAGTTTATCAATCAAGTTAACGAAATTACATTTTTGAAGTCAGTTTAATAAGTATTGTTACACTTAACGTTTTATAACAGTATAGTTTATTAATTCAATATCGAAGTCTTAAAGAACAACACGAACAATATGAGTAATATTATTCGCTACAAAACATCCAACATATTCGCAGCCGGTTGGAGACAATACGGTGTATACCCGGATAATCTGTGCTTAATGATGCCTCGATCCCACGCTCGCCATTAATCCCAGCTGAAATCGTTACAGTTGACGAAACTTCGCCGATTGCATAGATTAAAAATTGCATTATTCATTATTAAATATTGTTATTTGATTTTGTTTGTATACAAATATATTAGATTATTGATAAAATATTACAATTTCCGACGCTGATAAGCAATACTATGTCAAGCCACACGGACTTCACTTAGACAAAATGGAGTCTAGAGATGTCATACCTATTCTTAATATATTTGTTTGAAGACGTATATATCTATTTCCGATTTTCTATTTTGATAAGCGCCTTTAAAGTGTCTAATTGGAAATTTCGATACTTAAAAAAAGTAATGAACGCGGGTCAGAATCACACACCGAGGGTACATATTATAAGAATATCCATAATAACAAATATTACGGGAAGATTTCGCTTATCCATTACAGTTCATTAATTACAGCCCTTTAAAACGGACAAAGTATGTTGGTATAATAGGGTACAATTGGCACTCTTTATATACGGAACCCTAAAAAAGATACACTAGCAAAAGAATAACACGTGCCCATTCTCCATGCGTCACGGTACAATGATGCCGGCCATATTTAATCGGCCGCCATTTTAAAAACACGATAATCGCTGTCATGGACGAAAGTATTACACTCCGGATCGGCGATAACATTGTACGTGAATTCTACGCTGGATTCGATTGAAACACCATGCACTTGCTGATTACATAAGGAAATACACAAATTGTAATAATCTACATTTTTTCAAGGTTTCGAAAAGGTCGAATCGTTTTTTTTTTGTCTATGGAAGTGTTTGTTTATGGTTTTTTCGCTTTTGGTTTGTTGGTAAACCATATTTCCGTAAATATATATTTAAATAAAGTAAGAATGTTTATTTAAATACTGTTAAAAAGCGTCAATTCTCAATTTTATAAGTGAGAGTTTTAATAAAAATATATGACGAACCTTTCTTAAAAGGGCTTTGCTTAGCAGTGGGATCTCGACAGTGAGAAAAAATCAGAACTTATCCTTTAAATAGTTTAAGTTAAAGCCTGTCTATCGTGTCCCTTTATTTATATGTATGTTTATACTTAAGACAAAGAAAATGGTACATAAGATGACTGTCCCCATATCAAAATCGGTTTAGAAGTTGAAAATCAAGAAAACTAGAATTAGTAAAGTGTCATCATAAAATCAGTCACTTTTTTAAGTCTTGCTTTTTTTATTTTGTTTTTTCTCGTATCCTTTACACTGTTTGAACGTTTTCCTACTTCAAGTACTTAATTCTGTGTTAGAGTTAGATTCAGTAAGGATGGTGGAAAAACCCGTCAGGGATTTATTTTATAATATCCAGCTTTTTCCAGATTATCCGCTGTCAGGACAATTCTTATTATTAAAAGGAAAATTTATCGGTACTTCAATCATGAAACACATTAAAAATTTAGCTCAATTTTATGAAATGTTTGCAGTGACAATACAAAGACAGCTTTCCATGACACAAAAATATATTAAAGACTCTATTAAAAGTTGTACAGAAATAAAAATCTTTTTTCCCCGTAAACTAATGTTAAAGTAAAATTATATATTAAGTCAATGCACTTGTTTCTCTTCTTCAGAAAGGTCGTAACTTATTTTATATATAAAATTGTAAAATTTAGATTCATACCATGTAAGGGCGTGTTTATAAGCTTCTTGCACTAATTGTAATATTTTATGTTCACTATTTGACACAATAATTTAATAAAATGACCAAATAAAGAGAAAAAATAATAATAATAAATGAAAATGGAAAGAAAAAATTTTATAGACTTTCATAAGCGTTCAAAATATAGTTTGAAAAAAAAGAAATTAAAGAAATTATGTATACATATGTATATACATAACGTTTGCAATACTTTCAAACGTTATGTAATTTTGCAATATATTCCTATTCTCTAATTTAAAATTTCACACACATAATAACAACCGATAACGATTGTTTTTTTACTTTATAAAAATAAGTGTTTTTCAATAATTAAATCTTATAAAATATCAACGGACTTCAAAAGCAAAATACGCAATCGTTCACTTAGATGACATCTCTACAATTTTATTTTTATTTAAAATTCAAACTAATCAACCGAGCTTGATAAAAATTCTATAAGATCAATCTGAAGGTAGATGAAGTTCTGATGTAAGAAATACTTTAAAAAATATACACTACGAATCGAAAACCTCCTTTTTGAAGTCGGTAGGAAATAATATCATGTACTATGAAAATGGAACAAGAATACTTTCTACTCGACGTATATAAAGAAACACCATCTCACTGTAGTTAGACAGAAGGTTAAATGCCATTGTAAAAGATTTTTTTCACCGGACTGCTGCGAAGCCAAATAATGTTTGTCCTTGTTGTAATTTAGATATTTTCTACTAGATGTCGCTATAAGTTCGGGTAGAAATAAATAAATTTCACGTACAACACGCACTTGACAGTTTCTATTATTTGTTGTTCTAGCGGCTATGTATAGAAATATATGTGAAAATCTCATCTCTCTACCTCTTATGGATCATGCGATACAGCCCGCTGACAAACAGACGGACAGACGGACAGTCTTAGTAATAGGGTCCTGTTGGCACCCATTGGTTCAGGAACCCTAAAAAATGCCAAAATATAACTATTCATACTTCCTTAGAAACTTTAATCTTTTACGAATAACGTGATAATCCTATCTTAGTATCAGAGGCGTAACTATACCATCTGATGCCCGTGGCAATTTTTTTAAATAGGGTTACTCAGTAAAAATCGTCACGTTATAACTTAATTTTCATGAACCACATAATTAGTAAATGAGTGATTTTGAACGTTGTCGCAATGGTCACTGCAACTGACTAAAGCGGTAACGGTCGCGGGTTCGATTCCCGCTCACGGCAAACGTGTGTTTTGGCCATACAGATGTTTGTCGTGGTCTTAGTGTTTGTGTTACTGTTGTAAGTGTTTCCGGACCCCCGACACAAGGTCATGAGTTCTTAATGGGGGCCGTTGAGTGTGATGCGTTATATTTATTTATTTAATTAGTTACTCAAAACTACGAGTATTAATAACATTGTGTGCATTTTAGTTAAATAATCTGATAAGTTTTATTATCAAGAGTTTATCCATATTTATAATGAAATAAGAATTTACTTTTAAAAAGATTTTTATTAATAAAATACTTTTAGGCTGGGCCCTCTCGGGTCAGGGCCCGTGGCTTTTTGCCAGTCTTGCCACCCTATAGTTACGCCGCTGCTAACCATCCCAGTGAAGAAAATGAATGTCTAGCACACTGCATAATACCATATGCTTACAAATGACAAACAAGTTCTCATTTAAATGAAAAATACATAACAATCTCATTGAAGACATCAATCGTGTGACGCACTGCTATTAGAGACGATTAAAGCATTAGCAAGTAATGTCTTTATATGAACGCTGATAAGCAATACTATGTCACATGGACTTCATTTTCAGAATTTGCGTCTAAACATGTCAAACGTATTCTTAATAAGTTTGTTTGAAGGAGTATAACGTTAGCTAAATGCGCTAAGCTGCTAACTCCAAAATGACGAGAGAATTAAAAAGAAAGAACATAATTTCAGGAGAGCGTAAAAACTTCTTTAAAATTCATAATCACACATTTTAGTACAAAAATGATACAAAACAATTTAAATACCCGTTTTAAATATATTAAAATTATTTATTTTTTAAATATGTCAAAAATAAGGAGTTGTCCAATTTTCTTGTTGCACGATTTCGTCATAAACTATTGCGTCTAGGAATTTTATTTTTAAATCCATCTATGCGTTATTTCTTTCTCCATCCAGCAGTATATAAAACTCATTTATGTTTAGCAGACGATATATTCACCTTTTCTTTTTTCTATTTTGATAATTTTTTTATTTAGTAATAAGTTATTTAGTTTAGACGACTTGAAAGTTTTTTGAATAATGTTAAGTACGTGATGCGTTATCACAATACGTCAATATCACTATATTTTATTTTTTGTGGGTTGACACATTATTGCTTATCAGCGTCTATATAATCTTATAGTTATTACGAATAACCTGTGGTTTGAAATGTAACGTATAATGCATGAAATTGGTGATAAAGTAACATACTATACGCATTACATTTTTTATATAATATACACTTTAAAAAACTCCCCGACGAATTGAGAACCTGCTTTTTTGGAAGTCGATTAAAAAGGAAGCGACTTAAAAAACAAATTAGTTTAATTGTATGACACGTTAATTCCAGTAATTTTATAAGATATTATAACCGTTCAAATATAAAAGACGTTTTTTTTAATTGGTTCGGAAATTTCGAAAGTTTCGGAGGTAACAGACATTTATTGAAAATAAAATGATATAATAATATATACAAAAAAGAGAAGCTTAACTATTTACAAATCGTAATAATTACTGTATAAATAATGTGCGTGCGGAATTGTGGCAAGAATGCTAGCAGCGCTTCGCCTTTGAAACGCAATTCCGATTCTCTGGGCAAAAAATGCGTCCTCCTGTCACCAGTGGGCGCAATATGACGAGAAAGCAAACATTAACACATAAAAATGTATTGTGTAATGTGGACACAGGCCTTCCTTGTACAAAATAAGAATAAGAAGAAGTCAAACAAAACCCTTTGGCCCTGTCGATTGTACTGGCAAAGAAAACACACTTAAAAATTATTAATCGATTCAAATCCTTATCGATCCATGACCGAATTGACGTAGTAGTTTTAGTTAAACGTCATTTATCGTTTACGTAACAAATATCACAAAAAATACCGTAACGCGTTGCGAATGAGCACGTGTTTAATTACAATTAAAACAATAAAATCCTTTTAGATTTTTCCAAAAAAAGGCTTGAAAAAACCTATGCTCAACTAAAATTTGACCTAGGTCACCCCGACTCGCCACTCCGCAACCAAAATCCTGGTCGTACCAAGTCATGTTACTGAGGTAGAGCTCTTTTTTTTTTAGAGTTTCATCCGCGATAATTTTAGGAAAAATTATATTAATATAATGTTCACCTTCCCTACTTGAGTCGGATATTATTAACTATTTCATTTTGTTTTCGTGTAACTCTTGTTTTATTTATTAATTAAAATATTTATTTTTTTAATAAAAGCCTAATTTACAGCTTACAACTATCTGTGAGTGAAAGTTCCGTCAAATTCGGTCCAGCCAAAGAAACAGACAGACAGATAAAAATTTTAAACATTGTGTTTTTATACAATGTATAATTAATACATTTACTTAAAAGCTGTTAATTTGAGATCACAAACAGAAACTTCAATTTTATTTATTGTATAGATCTGAAACTGTTAAAAGACATATGAAAATTTTCTCATATCGTAACCAATTTAAAGCGTAAAAGTGTAACAAACAAACTCACATTCAAATTTATATTATACGTAAGGATGTGTCTCTTATAGGCTTCAATAGCAACAGACGGCTCAGTATCATTAACGTCTACATATTTTAACGATTTTAATATCGAATAGACAACAAATTAACAAATTGAGGTCTTATTTGGATTTAAATATTAAATAAATACCACTAGTTGATATTTAAATATCTTATAAACTCATGTTCTTTATTATTACGTGTTAAATACATTTTACCGATCATATTTAATAATAAATTTATTTTATAGTTGGCGTCTAGGCAGTATAAAAAGTGGTAATTGGATTAACATTTGTTTTAAAAAAAAGTTAAACTATCTAGTCACTTACATGAAATGTCAATAATCAACTTTCGGTGTTTATTATTTGTCAAAAAACTGTGCTATTTATTGCTAATTTAATTTTTATTAAAATTGAATGTAGTATGATAAACCGTTGAAAATGATTTATTTGTTCATAATTTAAATATAATAGTTTATATCGATGTTATAAGAGCTGACGTTAGGCTATTATAACTTAGGTAAATGACAAAGTATCCTTTACTGCCTTAATATATTCGTAACTTAAAAGTATGAAAATAAAAACCTTATCAATAAAATAATAACATTGGCGAAATAACACGTGTCTAATTGGCACAACTAAAAGCCACTAACCAAAAAATTGAATTGATTTGAAAATAAAAACCTAAAAAATGACTTAAAAAATCTATATAAGACTAACCCATCTACGCCATTTGTGGTCTTCATCATCAGTTCCAACATAAGTTACTATCAAAAATACCTAAATCGGTATACGCTTGCCTATAATATTTGAGGAGTTCCCTCAATTTCTCCAGGATCCCATCATCTGATCCTGACCTGAAGAAGACAATTGGACCACCTTGGAAGTATACCTTTTCAAACAAAAAAAAAATTTTGAAAATCGGTGCCCAAATGGCGGCGTAATCGGCGAACAAACATAAAAAAAAAATTAAATACAAGGTCGAATTGAAAACACTCCTTTTTAGAAGTCGCTTAAATATAATAAAATATTATGTAAATATGGATCACGAATGAAACTACTTAGGAGCACTTTAATTTAAAACACGATCATGGATGCAATCCATGGAAACACAAAATTTTATTTTAAGTACTAATACACCTTATACTTTTATAAAAAAAAGTTATAGCGCGATTCAGGATACACCTAGCGCCATCTCTTGACAATTTCAATGAACTAACTTGTTGACTTTGACATTATCAACATAATTATATTATATTTTATTCTCGTTTTATTTTTATTTATATTCTACTACACTCCACTACCCCTGCACTACGTTCGTAAAATATTTAGATTTACATAATCAATCAAAATATCAAAATATATATTAGTGTTGCCAAGACGAAAATAAATAGTCCTTAATTCGAACAAAACTAATTGTTTATTTATAAATAACTAATTATATTACTAATAACCAGAAGACTTATATGTGTAGATAAATAAGTAAATTAAATAACTCGATCTGTTTGAATTTAATTTTAAAATTTTCGTACTAAGTCAATACGAGTACTTAAATCAAATCGCGTGAAGCTCTTATATTGAATGTTAATTACGTAATGACGTTATAAATCGACGATAAAACTTTTAAATGAAAAGTTTATTTTATAATTTTTAGCGCGTTTAAATAATAATTAAAATAAAAATTTTTATTAATCGAGCAGAATTATATCACAGTTAATGTCATAATGTTGTAATAGATGGCATTAGCTGTACGCTGAATCGCGCTATCATTTTGTTAGCTGCGATATATACATTGCATTGCGTTGTTTATAAAGGTTTGCTGCTTTTTAATGTTTTCGTATTGATACAAATTTCTTCTCAGTGTTTGTAAAATTGTTTTTTTAGGGTTCCGTACCTTAAAAGGAAAAACGGAACCCTTATAGGATCACTTTGTTGTCCGTCTGTCTGTCTGTCTGTCTGTCTGTCTGTCTGTCTGTCTGTCTGTCTGTCTGTCTGTCTGTCTGTCGGGATGTCAACCCCTTTTTCTCAGAAATGCGTAGACGTATCATGTTGAAATTAATATCATATACTCAAGTCTACGATGACATGCGGCCGTGAAAATATTAAAGTTCTAAGTCAACGCGATCAAAAGATAATGGAAAATATGTCGTATATTTTGACCATTTTAGCGTTTTCGCAAGGGAATCAAAACCTATAGGGTACTTCCCATTGACCTAGCACTATGAAATTTGGCAAAAAGTAAGATCTTATGGTACAAATAAAGGAAAAAATCTGAAAACTGTAAATTTTTGTATGTATGTTTGTCTGTTTGTAAGTTTGTCTTTCAACCTTTTTCTCAGAAACGCGTGAAGGTAACAAATTTTTATCAACGTCAAGTACTCAAAGTTGTAATTACTAAGAGCTGTGAAAAAATCAAACTTCTAAGTTAACGCAATCAAAAGATACGGTCATTTATATCACATATTTTAAGTATGATAGCGTTTTTAACGTTTTCGCAAGGGAATCAAAACCTATAGGGTACTTCCCATTGACCAAGCATTATGAAATTTGGCCTGGAGCAAGGTCCTTTAGTATACATAAAGGAAAAAATCCGAAAACTGTAAATTTCTGTTCGTGTGTCTGTCAGTCTGTACGTCTGTCTTTCAACCTTTTTCTCAGGAACGCGTAAATGTATCAAGTTGTAAATTGATCAAGCGGAAAATATATTAATTTTAGAATTAAAATTATATGTACTTGTAACAAATTAACATAGAAGTTGACCATGGTTAAAAAAACAATTTTACAAACACTGAGGAGAAATTTGTATCAATACGAAAACATTAAAAAGCAGCAAACCTTTATAAACAACGCAATGCAATCTATATATCGCAGCTAACAAAATGATAGTGCGATACAGCGTACAGCTAATGCCATCTATTACAACATTATGACATTAACTGTGATATAATTCTGCTCAATTAATATTTTTTTATTATTTTAATTATTATTTAAACGCGCTAAAAATTAAAAAATAAACTTTTCATTTAAAAGTTTTATCGTCGATTTATAACGTCATTACGTAATTAACATTCAATATAAGAGCTTCACGCGATTTGATTTAAGTACTCGTATTGACTTAGTACGAAAATTTTAAAATTAAATTCAAACAGATCGAGTTATTTAATTTTGCTTATTTATCTACACATATAAGTCTTCTGGTTATTAGTAATATAATTAGTTATTTATAAATAAACAATTAGTTTTGTTCGAATTAAGGACTAATTATTTTCGTCTTGGCAAAACTAATATATATTTCGATATTTTGATTGATAATGTAAATCTAAATATTTTACGAACGTAGTGCAGGGGTAGTGGAGTGTAGTAGAATATAAATAAAAATAAAACGAGAATAAAATATAATATAATTATGTTGTTAATGTCAAAGTCAACAAGTTAGTTCATTGAAATTGTCAAGAGATGGCGCTAGGTGTATCCTGAATCGCGCTATAACTTTTTTTTTTTAAAGTATAAGGTGTATTAGTACTTTTAATAAAATTTTGTGTTTCCATAGATTGCATCCATGATCGTGTTTTAAATTAAAGTGCTCCTAAGTAGTTTCAAAATAGTTTTTGGGACGTGATCCATATTTACATAATATTTGATTTTATTTAAGCGACTTCTAAAAAGGCGTGTTTTCAATTCGACCTTGTATTTAATTTTTTTTTATGTTCGTTCGCCGATTACGCCGCCATTTGGGTACCGATTTTCAAAATTTTTTTTTGTTTGAAAAGGTATACTTCCTAGGTGGTCCCATTGTCTTGATCATCAGATGATGGGATCCTGGAGAAATTGAGGGAACTCCTCAAATATTATAGGCAAGCGTATACCGATTTAGGTATTTTTATAGTAACTTATGTTGGAACTGATGATGAAGACCACAAATGGCGTAGATGGGTTAGTCTTATATAGATTTCTATAAGTTTGTACGGAACCCTCGGTGCGCGAGTCCTACTCGCACTTGACCAGTTATTGACCATGGTCAACTTCTATGTTAATTTGTTACAAGTACATATAATTTTAATTCTAAGATTAATATATTTTCCGCTTGATCAATTTACAACTTGATACATTTACGCGTTCCTGAGAAAAAGGTTGAAAGACAGTCGTACAGACTGACAGACACACGAACAGAAATTTACAGTTTTCGGATTTTTTCCTTTATGTATATTAAAGGACCTTGCTCCTGGCCAAATTTCATAATGCTTGGTCAATGGGAAGTACCCTATAGGTTTTGATTCCCTTGCGAAAACGTTAAAAACGCTGTCATACTTAAAATATGTGATATAAATGACCGTATCTTTTGATTGCGTTAACTTAGAAGTTTGATTTTTTCACAGCTCTTAGTAATTACAACTCTGAGTACTTGACGTTGATAAAAATTTGTTACCTTCACGCGTTTCTGAGAAAAAGGTTGAAAGACAAACTTACAAACAGACAAACATACATACAAAAATTTACAGTTTTCAGATTTTTTCCATTATTTGTACCATAAGATCTTACTTCTTGCCAAATTTCATCGTGCTAGGTCAATGGGAAGTACCCTATAGGTTTTGATTCCCTTGCGAAAACGCTAAAATGGTCAAAATATACGACATATTTTCCATTATCTTTTGATTGCGTTGACTT
The DNA here is from genome assembly GCA_037950945.1 of Hypolimnas misippus. Taxonomy (NCBI): domain Eukaryota; kingdom Metazoa; phylum Arthropoda; class Insecta; order Lepidoptera; family Nymphalidae; genus Hypolimnas; species Hypolimnas misippus. The sequence continues at coordinate 13,997,547 of JBBEEQ010000023.1, forward strand.
AGAACTTTAATATTTTCACGGCCGCATGTCATCGTAGACTTGAGTATATGATATTAATTTCAACATGATACGTCTATGCATTTCTGAGAAAAAAGGGTTGACATCCCGACAGACAGACAGACAGACAGACAGACAGACAGACAGACAGACAGACAGACAGACAGACAGACAGACAGACGGACAACAAAGTGATCCTATAAGGGTTCCGTTTTTCCTTTTAAGGTACGGAACCCTAAAAAAAAGAAATTTAAAATATAAATACATATGAACCTATATCTAAAGTTATGAAACATCACTGGACACATCAAACATAACGGAAAAACCGTTAAAATGACACCTGTCAAATCGAAAGCTAATAAAAAAATACCACAGATAAAAAAACGTACCTACCTCAACATAAATAAGGTAGCATACATTGTTAGGATATTTTAACATTTGTAAATGAAATATAAAGATAATTCAATGATCGCTAAAAATGCCAAGGCCGCTGGGCGGTATTTAGTGTAATAATTGCGATACCTACTCGAACATACGGTGAAGCCTAACTATTAATATTCTAATTCACAGCACGTCGTAACACACTGTAATATATTACAATTTACACATAAATAATGTTGATAAAGTTTTATTAAACTAACTTATATATATAGAATAATATAGAATAATAGAGCCCTTGGCTTTTACTTGGATGATAAGCAATAATGTGTTAACCCCACAAAAACGCAAATTCGTAAATAGTAATGTATTCGTAAATGCGTCGTGTATTTAACATTAATAAAAAAATCAAGTCATCTAAACTAAAGTACCAAAAAAGTTTCTGAATTTAATAAGTTGGAATTTCAAATGTCAAATTTCAATTTATGCAATAATACCATCTATTTGAAAACTTTATTATTTGATAGATCTTTTATGATACAAATCTGCTTTTAATTAATTATACTATTTATCAAAATAGAAAAAACATATACACATTTTTAAACAAATTATTTAAGAATATATTTAACAGACGCGTTGGGGCAATGGTCACTGCAACTGACTAAAGCGCTAACGGTCGCGGGTTCGATCCCCGCTCACGGCAAACGTGTGTATTGGCCATACAGATGTTGGCGTGGTCTGGGTGTTTGTGTTAGTGTTGTGAGTGTTTCCCGACCCCCGACACAAGGTCATGAGATCTTAATGGGGGCCGTTGAGTGTGATGCATTTATTTATTTATAATTAAGGTCCTTCAAATGACGTGTTCTATAAGACTAATAGATCACATTCCGTATAATAATCATTTTTTTACGTATATATAACTTGTCAGTCAATTAAAAGTTGAACGACCTATATAATTACTTGTTCTCATGGACCGATTTCTCAATGGATAATCTTAAAAAATTGGACAAGGAACTTGTAATTTTGGCAGTTGTTACATTTATGTTGTATGCATTCACTAAAAAAGGTTTTTATTATCCTACCCAAATTGTTGAAATGTTTTCAAATTATACGCGAACGAAGCTATGGGCGACTGCTACTTATATAAGAAAAAGTTTGTGTGTATGATGTTTTCTATTAACCTATAATTTTGACTAACATTGCTACTCCTACTACTAAATGACTACTTTTCAAATCGCGTGCGAAGCTCTAAAACCCATATAGTCTACAATAATAATTGTGTTACATCGACTTCAATTTTAATCAGAGTAAAGTCTGAAGAAAATGTATTTAATTTGCTTATTTTGTTTTTTTCCAAATTTATAAAAAAAATAACCAATACAATGGATCTGTAATATTATAGCGTATAATTCCGAGATGACCTTGATAGCCATAATTAATTTAAATATATATTGGCCACGACGTCGCCTGCACCAAATTCTGATGTATCACCTCTTTAGCTCTAAAATTTTCCAAAATCCGTTCTCCCTGATCTTCCACCTATAAAGTACGTATAAATCAGGTAGATATTTTATAAAGTAGTTAAAGAGATTTCTTATTTCATTAAGTCGTGAGTGAATAAGTGGCCTTTCAGCTTTCATAAATATGTATATACTAGCTTTCACCCGCGACTTCGTCCGCGTGCAATAGTAAAAAGTACTGTTTGAATTATTCGTGTGGGAACTTCTATTTTTTTGGGGATAAAACGTAGCATATGTGGTAATCTAAGATATAAGCCATCTTCATTTCAAATTTCAGCCAAATCGGTTTAGTAGTTTTTGCGTGAAAGAGTAACAAACATCCATCCATCCATCCACACATACAAACTTTCACATTTATAATATTAGTAGGACATTATAATTTTGGGGTATTTTTCCAAATATATAAAAATATATTTGAAAGAACGCATAAGAGTAAGTACAAGGCCGTTCGGTAGGTATAAGCAATATGTGATGAATTAGTTGGGTACAAGCGGAAAGATCACTTATCGCGGTACCGATTGTATCATAATATTTGTAAACTATGATTATACAAAAAAGAAACAAACATAATACGATATTACTTAATTTGGACCGTTGAAATTCCAGGTCAGCGACCTAGGAATTATTATTTATTTATGTAACTGTCGAAGACGACAAGTCCATTCTTTTCAGCACGCGCCTATTTTAAAGAGATGCAACGCTCTCTTTCCTTGTCATGATAACCATTTTTTATTTATAAAACCCTGTAAATTATAAAAAAATTGTACAACTCAGACTTTATTCTTATCAGAGATAAATTGTCAAGTCCTAGGTTTTACCCAAAAAGATCACCTTGTGACTTACTTCTAATAGAAAGAACTTCACAATACATAGATTTTTGCCTAACGATAACATAAATGTAACTACATACGTACTTATTAGTGTAAAAGGCCCAAATAGATCGTTTACAGCTAACATTTTAGCACATACCGATAAATCAAATACAGCAGACAAGGAAAGCCACTACCGAACTAGGTAAAACGTTGAAAAAACAACGCGCCAAGCATTTTTCTACCTTAAACGTTTAAAATAGAGATCATTTCGGTTTGCATTGAAAAAATCTAGCATAAATTTAATGGGAAAAAAATGTCCAAATTGAGACCGTATATATAATTTCATAGATAATGTTTTAGACTGGCTCGAAATTCGATCGCTAGACTCGACAGCCTTGGGACACTCACTTCTGTATCTAAGGGCTTAAACGGGAACGCTGTTGCGTTAATTTGTGTGCATTTTTTTCTAATATGTTCTAATACAAAAAAATAACCCATATTACGTCGCTTATAAGGATAAATTATGTTTTTGCATGGCGTTTCTATGCTATCGATAAGCGGATTGAATATAATTATCAAAACGGTGGCGAGGTCATTTACTAAATTGCATGGAAACATTTTAGTTATGTGTACCATTTTGTGTTAATCACTCTAAGGGTAATATTATGAAGAAAATTGTATGGATAATTCCGACATAGTTGATCTTCAATACTTGAATTAGGTGACTCGAATAATTTGCGCCATTGGTAATTACTCACGTATTAATTTTAAACAACCGAGATGGCCTAGTGATTAGAACACGTCGATCTTAACCGATAAACGCGGGTTCAAGATCCGTCTAGCACCGTCGAGTTTTTAAGACGGTTTATCGACGGTGAAGGAAACATCGTAAGGAAATGTGCCTGGAGTAATTCTGACACATGTACATCCACCAACCCGCAGTGGAGCGTCGTGGTGAGTTAAGCTCTAAACCGTCTGCTTAATAGGAGAAGAGGCCTTTTCCTAGCTACTTTTCTTTTTTGCTTTAATTTCAAACTGTATTTTTTTACAAAAACATAAAAAAAAATATTTCAACATTTACTTAATCTTCGTAATTTACGAGAAAAATATTTCAAAATGGCGTAACAAACATTAATTTTAATGCAGTATTTACATTTTATACCGGCATCAAACACCTTTGACTACGGATTATAACATTTATCGCTCTAAGTGACCACGTCCTGTCCTTATATCATAATCTTCTTCTTCCTAAGATTTTTCCAAGCCTTTTAGTATCAGTTCGTGTCCGAATATGTTTGATCATAATTTTTACTCAGAACGATAACCACCAGCCCAGTTTGGCATATGCAGGGTAATTACGTTAAACTATCGCTATCACAAAATGGTACATTCTGTCTGTTGATATCTTATTTTCGTACCGCAAAGCCTCCATTGACTGTCAAAATGCTAAAATGTGGTATGTTTTAATAGCGATAGTTTTTCGTAATTATCCCCCATGTTCGAGATAGCCAGGTGCCAGTTTTTAGCCGTGAAACTACCAACTTCGGCCAAGTTAATTCACTCAGATTTAACTCCCGTTAAACCAGGTCCGTTGACATAAATTGTGACCTATATAAACCCTTAAGAACAACCTTGGCTATCATTATTTTACTTTCTTATAATAATAATTCAAATTCAAATTTAAAATCAATATATACTTTATTCAAGTAGGCCTTTAAAGCGCTTTTGAACCGTCAAGTCATAAATTAGTCATTTAAGTATAAAGCTATCAATTAAATTATTAAATTATTATCAGGCGCCTATGTTAACAACTTGGATCTTAACCTAGAATAACGTATTCGTTACACCACTGTATACCATTGACAAATTATATTATAATTAACTTATTCAAAAGTAAATATCAGATCACATAATCTATCTATATATATAAAATCACTTGTCCTGACAGATTCATCAACGCAGAGCCTAAACCACTGGAGTTACAAACTTGAAAAAAATATTAAAAAAAATATATATATTGAAATTTTGGCAGTAGGTGGATTTTAGGTTGTAGGCGTCCACTAAGAAAGAAAAAGAAAGGTTTTTCGATTATTCACCCCTAAGAGGGTGAAAAGGGGTAAATACGTTTGTATGCAAAATCTTATTCCGTGGTCGTATTAACTTAAAACTTAATACACATACTTCTGGGTGATAGTAATGAAATATAAATTAGAAAACGGGGTACTATTATTCCACACTGGGGTGCAAGGGGGTAGTAAAGTTTGTATGGAGAAAATGTATTTTTTTGACCGATTATCCTTAAATTCAGCACAAAAATTACTTAGAAAGAATAATTAAATATTTGTATCCCAGAATTTCAAAATCATCCCTTAAAATTACGTTAGGGGGTAATAAATCCTGGAAAGGTCACGATTTCGCTGGTAGATTTATTTAGCTGGAATTCCAAAAAGTACGCGGACGTAGCCGCGAGCAACTGCTAGTCCTATATAAAATTATACATTTACATTCACGGTTCCGGAAAAACACAGCACAAACTTTTTCTACTGATGTAGAGCTACGCTGTAGCTGTACCCTTAGCTCGTATACGAACTGGCTCGACCGGGATAGTACCAGTCTCAGAGAAGATCAGTGTGAAATACGTATTGCGGTATACGTATGAGGCGCGGGGGGAAATATTGTACTATTTAAGTTAAGCTTAAGAATAAAAAACGTAGCATAATGTCTATTTATAATTTGTTTAGCTCATTCTGTACGCATTGTGATTTTAATAAAGTTTTTATTATTATTATTATTAGTAATACATTTGTGTCTCCTTTGATGCAAATATCCATGTGCGGCGGTGATGATCTAACATTAGGTGTCTTGCCTGCTCGTTTGCTAGATATAGTTATTTGAAAAAATCATCCGTCTGGCCTCTACACGTGAACAGTTTCAATGATCACTGCGCCAAAATGTACATATTTATCATATTATGTATGTTTTAATAAAAAAAATCGATTTTCTATTTCAATAACGCGTACAATACGTGCAAAAATTTATAGTATCTACTTAATGTATTAAATAAGTTATGCTTAATTCTATGTTACCTTGTTTTTATGTTGCTGTATGTTCGGAATTCTCGGGGAACGTTACTTATTAGAAGTATTTCTGCAGAAATACCAGAAGTTGCTGTCGTTAAAATTATTGTAATATCAACTTAATCGTATTTACGTTCCATATTTTATTTGTTTTCGATACATTTCCAACTGACTTAAGTAACAACTGACTGACGTAGTTAGTTTTTTTTTTAATTCATGAATAACATGTTTGCTCAGAACTCCATCATTTGTTAATAAGTCCTTCATTTTAATATTTTTATTGTTTTTTTTTTTTTTTTAATATTTTAATTGTAAATAATAACATAGTGCGCATAGATAAAAATTATAGATTAGAAATAGCGTCTCGGTAATATATTTGTTAACTAATTTCGACTTTTTTTTATTTTATATTGAACCCTTACCATCAAAATTAATTCACTAGTTTGGGATTTTAATTCAAAACAATTAGAATAAGTATATCAGCCAAAGAAATTGCTTAGTTTGCTTTTGAAATCGGTTCCTTTTTTAAAGTCTTAGTTTATTGATGTATTTTAAATACTAGATGTATGCTTAAAAATATACTTTACACAGACCAGCGCAATATATTTATATAAAAAAGAACACAAGTAAAAATTGCCTATGATGTAACGCAATTTCTCATAAACCTATACACTCACAAAAAAATATTTGATCAACATATTTATGCCTAATTGTATCACGAAGCTAAGTAAAATACACAACATTTTCAATAGGTAACCTATACAGAGTGAATTTTTTACTGGGCGTGGAGGGCTAAACCCGAATCTATAATTATAAGGGAAAACTACTTATATGACATTCGGTTCTGATTTTGGTAAGAACTAAAAATACATGATTAGTTAAAAAAAAATCCTAGCCAGGAAACCCTTTGATTATTGCGACTGATAGTGTCACTTATAAGGATCAACATCTGAAAACTAATGATATACGGTAATACATTGTATAAAATTCTCAGAACACGAAATCCAATCTATACAGGACTAGCGAGGGGTCACGGTTTCACTCGCATTTATAGTTACTGCTTTCCTTCTATGAGCTTGATATAATATAGCCTATAACCTCCCTCAATAAACGGGCCATAACGCAAAAAGAAATTGTCAATTCAGATCAGTAGTTTCAGAGATTACCTCCTAAGAAATCTTCTCCTTACTAAGAAATTTTAACTCTCAATAATAAGATTAGCACAGACGATTTTTTTAACTGGGATGCCATAATGTGGCCCTATATAATGATCTAAATGAATTTAAATAAACTAAAAGATTCTAACGAAAGATTTTTATTGACAAAAGATACCATACAAAGTCAGCCCAGTCTTCTCGTATAAAAATTCAAAAGACGAGAAGCCGATAAATTTAAAAATAAAAAGCAAATCTTTTGAAATTGGATTACGTTGTTATAAGAAAGATTTTAAGATGCGTTACAGGCTCTCGTCGGGGCAGCCTAGAATACTAATTCTTTATGCTCTGCTTATTCTGGAATTTAGATACACAAACCGACGATTGAGTAAATGCTTGAGAAATACGTGGTATAATTATAACTGGTATACTGCATGGTGGAAATTACACTTGGAAGTTTAACTTTGATATAAAACATCTTTGTTACCTAGATTATTAACAGTGAATTTCAATGAACAAGGTGTCAACTGGGCATGTGTTGGATATGTTCTACCAGAATCGATATTTAAAAGTAAAGAACCGCACTAATTTTTTTTTATAAATGATGCCTATGAGAGCCTACAGTCGACGTTTAAATGAAAAAAAAATATTTGTTTTACTTTTTTTCTTCTTTTAAAATCGATTCAGCTAATGCTGAAAAAATATCCATTACATGTCCGGTTGACATCCTGAATATGTCACCGACAATAAATTCTTTTAAGTGTAAAAGCAATGATAAATAATGTAAATCTTACACAGTCAGACAGTCTGTGAGCTAACCTTACAAGGGTAATTCTTAATAATAATAACATGGATTGTCTTGACTTCCTTTATAATAATAATATAGAATATGACGATGTAAAACGCATATATTAATTATAAACCGATTTCTAAAAAAATAAATTTCTTAACACATTAACGCGTACAAGTGTACGGGTTTATGTTTTGGCTTAAAAAATGTCGTTTAAAGTTGTTTCATTTCAATGTGTAGTTATCGGGAAAGTCTAAGAAAATATTGCAGAATATTTCTTATTTTTATATTAGCATTCTCTGTCCTCTAGGGCGAAGCCTTTTGTTTACTATTCTTCATTAAGGTAAGCATTTTTTTATTTGAAAGTAATTACGGTGTTTTTAAAAGGAATACTTTCTTAAACCAATAGTTGTATGTTTTATTATTATGCTGGTTTTTTTTTGTTTTTTAAAACCATTTATTGAGGAAAAATTGTAAACATTATCTTAGAACTCTTAAAACTATGTAAACGTCTTATCTCTTAAGCTAATGAATATGATGTGTTAGTTTTCTAGTAGAGTATCTTAAGTAAGCTGTTATTGAAAAAAACATTTTAACATAAAATGATTTTAAAAGAATAACTCTAGAGTTTCTTTCTGTTTCTTCTCAGTAAATACCACACTTCGAAGCAGTACATAGATTTAGCTGGCATAGAAATAAGGTTTTGATTTTAAGCGATCACGACGGCCCTTACAAATTTGCAACAGTACTGGAGCCACAAATACGTTGCCTAATTAAAAAGGAATAGGGGACGAAGAAGGTAAGGTAGTAATGAAAGGAATTGAGGTTTAGGCTGATTTAATATATACTCCTTGCAAAATGTTTACAATTAAAATACTTCTTTAATTTAACTGGTGGTCGCCTAGCGGTCGGAATCCGATCCTATTTCCTTAAATTTTTAAACGATTTCAAGAGAAGATGAATACAGAAAAAAATAATTTTACTTAGCGCGTTAAATTTAAATTTTAACATACGATTTAATAAATAATAATAATAAACAAGTGTATATACGTGTGTGTATGCCAAATACATCATAGTACGTGTATTGTTTTTTTTTTTATTTATTTAATGTTTTTATTTTTTTTTTATTTTATATGCATAATTTTTAAAAATCTCTATATAAACGCAACGCGCAATTTTCGTAAAAAGAGTTAGTATTAATATATAGATTACATGGATGTAATCTATATATTAATACGTGACCTTTAGTATATAATGTAGTGGTAGAAGATAGTAACATTAAATTTTACATGACCTTCTCGTTTTAATTGATTTTTTATGATGATTTTTTTATGATTAATGTAAGTTCAATTTATAAAAATAACGAAGGTATATTTATACTATAAAAAATCCATTTAAACTAGAAGGTTATGTAAAAATGTAATAAAATATTTCTTCATTATAATATTACGGATATACGGATATGATGCGCGATACGATGGTGGTAATGGTTCTAAGAATTAATTTAAGATAAGTGTTTTTTTTAATTGAATCATTATTAAAAGGTTTTTTTTATTAGTTCTGTAACAAATATTTGTAGACACTTTTTAACTAAATTATTGTAAAATATATTTCATCCTATAATATTAATGCTTTTAATCGATTTTATGTATTTTTTGTAAGTATATTAATCGCGTAATTAATTTCATGAATTCTAATAAGAATGTCTTATATTATTTTTCGGCTATCCTTTATCTAAATTTAAATTATTTTCTGCATATATAATAGGTATGCACACATAATTATTTCTTCTACTTCATTTCCATAATAACCAACATTTCAAACTAAAATAGTACATCCACAAACTACATTTTTATCACAAAAAGACACCGCCAGAACACATTTCAGGACCATTTTAAAATGGTCCACATTAAAAAAGTTTTAAAATAAATTCTCTCGTAATAAAATCTCGCTGTGGGCGAGTTTATTCCGCTCATATTCCATACTAGTATAAGCACAGAGCGACAATAAGACCATTGTACGGTAGTGTTACGTCACGTCCAGGGAAAGTATAATATATAAATCTAAGCCTCTTGTCCCTTTGAGGCAGGTTGAATGTATAAAATGTATTTATAGATCGTATGAATATGAACACTGAATATATTTGTAAAATGTTTACATGATAGTATAATTGGACGCTGATAAGCAATAATGTGTCAACCCACAAAAGTCAAATTCGGAGATATTGATGTATTATGATACTGCAACACCTATTTAACATTATTAAAACACAAATGAAGTTATATAAACTGAATAAGTACGGAAAAAAGTTTCTTAATTAATTGTTTCGAATTTCAAGTGCGTTCTATATTTGAAAAAGCTTTTTATTAGATTATATATTCAATAAATGACAGACGCGTTGGCGCAATGGTCACTGCAACTGACTAAAGCGCTAACGGTCGCGGGTTCGATCCCCGCTCACGGCAAACGTGTGTATTGGCCATAAAGATGTTTGTCGTGGTCTGGGTGTTCGTGTTAGTGTTGTGAGTGTTTCCGGACCCCCGACACAAGGTCATGAGATCTTAATGGGGGCCGTTGAGTGTGATGCGTTATATAATATATCAATCTGATTTTAATTAATTATACCTTTTATCAAAAAGTAAAAGAAAATATATATACTTCTTCAAACATATTTATTAACAATAGGTTTGACATCTTTAGACGCCATTTTCTCAATGAAGTCCGTGTTGCTTGATACAGTATTACTTATCAGCGTCCAATTAATAATTAAGGCGTGAATTACACGTTTTTTGCATAAATTCAATTCAAGTCTTTGTTTTGTGGCTTTTAGTTTTGCCAATTAAGCACATATTATTTCGCCAATGTCAAAATACGACGAAGATTTTCTAAAGTTTTTTGGATGCTGATAAGCAATAATGTGTCAACCCACAAAATGTAAAATTCGAAGATATTGAAGTATTTTGAGACTGCATCACCTATTTAACATTATTCAAAAAAAAATTTAGGTCATATAAACTAAAAAAAGTTTTCTAATTAATTGTTTTGAATTTCAAGTGCGTTCCATATTTTACAATTTATACAATAATCACGAATATTTGAAAAACTTTTTATTACATAATATATAAAATATATCAATCTGCTTGTAATTCATTATACCTTTTATCAAAACATAAAGGAAAAGGTGCATATACTTCTACAAACATATTCGTTAAGAATAGGTTTGACAACTTTACATGCCATTTTCTCAAAATGAAGGCCGTGTGGCTTGACACAGTATTGCATATCAGCGCCCATTTGTGGTTGCTTTAAAAATAATTTACTTTCTGTGCCTTTATTTTGACAACCATAGCTTTGGTTAGGTTACCTAGCTAACTGATACCAAGTTACAGAGTTGTTTTATGTAAATATAATTCTCGCCTTATAGTTTTAACGTTAAACTATCGGCTAAGAGTGCACTGATTTTTGTACTAAAATGTTTGCATAGATGTTCCAAGTATGGCACGCTGTGATAGCGAGTCTTACACAGCCCCAAGGTCTTGTAATCCAAGTGTACGTTTGTGTGCTAGTCCAGTTTGTTGTTAAGTTTACTAACAGGAGTTTACTTGCTACGAGCGCTATACTAGTGATAGACACATTAAGATAAATGCAGACTAAATGTCAACAAAGTCCGTTTCTTATGTGTAAAAACCCAATAAACGGATGGATTACATCAGTGAAGTTCTAAAAATTGGAAAGTAAAAATTAGCAGTTTTGAAAACTGCATAATGTTACACAGGCGCCATTTTTAGTCAAAGAATTGTCATAATCGATAGAGTAATGATGGAGCGAAATGTAACAAAGATTAAAAAAATAAGAAAGACATATATATATATATATATATATATATATAATTTATGTAATTATTGTTATTTATTACTATACTGTATTTTTTTTCTCTTTATTTATTATGTTTGTATATTGAAACTTTATTGTTACCGCCTTCATGATTTTCTGTTTGGCCTAAAGGTTGACTGGCAGAGAATGCCTTCAGGCATTAAGTCCACCTTTTGTTCCAATTTTTTTTTGGTCAATAAAGTATTTAAATAAATAAATAAAAAAGACGCTACGAATTGATAACCTCCTCTCCTTTTTGAGGTGGGTTAAAATGAGAATTAACCAAATCGATAAAATCATTCTCGAGTAATGTGGGAACATAAAAAAATATGGCTTCGACAAATTGACGACATGCTTCATTTTAGAAGTCAATTAATAATGAAGAGACAGCAAATTTTGTATGCGCGAAGTGAATATCGGAATAACTGAGCTATTTTTAAAAATTATGGCACCATTTGAAATGTCTGAAAAGAAAAGATTGGCTATATCTTATTTTAAGATAAAATATACATTAACACTAGCACAAGAAAAGGCTACTTTTAATAACAAAAACACATCAAAACATAGAATCTCCACTTTAGAAGGTTAATTAATATAAATTGTTAAAATATCCAAGATAATACTGTTCTATGTAAAAAATAATAAATAATAAAAAATTACATAAACTTTTTTTTAACATAAAATTTAATTATGTAAAATATTTGCATAACAGCAACGAACATGTTCGAACATGCAAAACATTACATCACTATTATTTTGCAAAACATTTATTTTATTTATAAATATAAATCTTTTAACGGCGCTCATTAATTATTCACACATAATAATAATTAATTTATTAGCTGAATGGTCGCTGAATAATTTAGTAATTTTTCAAATAGTGACAAAATTTAACTTCAAAAATATTTAAACGATTATGACTCGCGATTTCATTCCATCTTATAAAGCTCAAGAGTTTGTTTGTTTGAACGCGCTGATTTCAGGAACTACTGGTTCGATTTTTAAAATAAAATAAATAAATAAACGCATCACACTCAACGGCCCCCATTAAGATTGCGTGATCTTGTGTCGGGGGTCCGGAAACACTCATAACACTAACACAAACACCCAGACCACGGCAAACATCCGTATGGCCAATACAGGCAATTGCCGTTAGCGGGGATCGAACCCACGACCGTTAGCGCTCCAGTCAGATGTAGTGACCACTACGCCAACATGTCAGTCAATTATTTTTTTTGGTAGACAGTTTGCTTATTGAAGAAGATTATAGGCTATATTACATCACGCTACGACTCATAGCAGCGAAGCCATAACCATAACGCGAGTAAAACCGCAAGGGATAGCTAGTATAAGATATTTTTAAATGTCATAATTTTCATAACAATGATAAGAAAATATTTATAAACGATTGATATTTGAAAAACTCAGTCAAGTGACTTAAATATGTAACAATGCACATAAATAATGTTTTTTATCAGTCTGGACTAAAAAAGTTTAAATGGCCTTGGCATTCCAAGCATAGTGCTTTTGTCACCAACTAACATGAGTAATTTAAAATAATTAAAATATTAAAAAAAAAAATAAGGCGTTAAATTGCACATCTATAGAAAGAGCATTGGGATTCTTGGGGTCGACATAACGAATAAGGTTTAATTTCGTGGATACTTGAAGAGCAAAGCCAAAATTGAAACATCATAAGAGCCAATTCAAATCTCTATGCCAAATTTTAACCCATTAGTGCTCTTGTTACGTTAACTACTAATATTATAGAGAAGTAAAATTTGTTTGTAAGTTTGTATGTAGGGGGTAATCTCTGAAAGTACTGAAACGATTTGAACTATTGCTTGATTAGCCAGTTTATTGAAAGTTATACGCCATATTACTTCGCGCTACAACTCATAAGGAGCAAAACTGTATCCATACACGTAAGTGAAAGTAAGAGTACTTGTCACTAAAGGCCGGCAACGCACCCGCAACATCCGTGGTGTTGCAGATGTCCATGGGCGATAGTGACCACTTTTCATCAGGTGGTACTATCTACTCGTTTGCCCCCCTATTATATATATAAAAAAAACCGCGAGAGCTAGTTAACAATATAATGAATTTTTTGTACTAAAAACAATTACGGAATAAGTATGTTTTTTTTTGTCCATTGTGGCTTATTTTTACGAATAAAGTAAGCATGGCTTTAATTATCGTAACCATAATAATTTTTTATTCATATAATAATAACAAACACGATTTTAAATACTTATATTGTATAGTTTTTGTGCAAAAGGAATTTTTGGTACGTTATGGCTCATAAACTAATGGATTATTTTATTAAAAAAGCCGCATCAAAAACTTTCGATTTTCGATTGTTTATTAGCATACTTCAGAGACGAGACCGTATTACTTCGACACGACAATTCTAATTTTTTTTAATAAAAATGAAAAAAATGCTTAAAATAAAATGAAAAGGAAAAAAAATAATTTATACAACATTTTGAAGACGGTGTCAATAACGACCTATCATATCAAACAAAAAAATCTAAATCGGCCCACAACAAGCGTAATAATCGCTGACATCCTTAAAGAAAAAATTTAAAAAAATTAAATTGGAAAAAAACAAAGGCTACGAATTTTAAATTCCCCCTTTTTGAAAGTCGATACAAACGTCTCACCGATCGAAAATACTTTATTGAGCTCTTTTAAAAAGATTTTATTTTTGTTACTCACTATATAAATAATTTTAAATATGACCTATAATCAATATTACTATATCCTGTTTTGTCTGTAACTGTAAATTGCAATAGTCTGTAATTAAAATCACTCTAAAGCGCGGAGGAAGCTATGAAGTTATCTGCAATGAACATAATATAACAATAATGTTATTTATAAATAACGTTGACGAGGATAATCTTTTATTAATAATAATCTCCGTCTATACATATAAAATCACTTGTTAATAATAAAGCTCTAGCAGGAGCGAGTATCTTGTTAATAATGTTAGTAAAATACTTTTAGTCTGGCCGAACATTGTAAGGATTTTTTGTTAGAAAAATTCTTACGCTAAAAAATCTATTCCTGAGTTTGTTGACTGTATATTTAAGCAAAAATGTTTGTAACGATTAATACTATATTCTAAATGTATAGACACATTACAATTTATATTCTCTCAGCTAGAAATTATGTATGTAAGATTTTAAGCACTTTTTGATGTTAGTAACAACATTTTTCTTTGGTAAAAATTAGTTTATTTCATGAACACATATGTACATTATATATCAATATTTCATTCACTATCCAGATATTTGAAAGTCTTGTTTCAAAATTTTACCGATGAAAACGATTCTCACTATCTATACTAATATTATAAAGCTGAAGAGTTTGTTTGTTTAAACGCGCTAATCTCAGGAACTGCTAATTCGAATTGTAAAATTCTTTTTGTGTTATATAGTTTACTTATTGAGGAAGGTATATAAACTATATATAGGCTATATAACATCACGCTACGACTCATAGGAGTGAAACAGTAGATAAACGCTTGTGTAACCGCAAGGAACAGCTAGTCATTAATATGACGAAAATAACGTTAAGACAGCTTAAAAGAGCGTTTAAAGATAAATTATTAATTCTAATGTTACACTAAGTACACCATATAAATAAGGCACATTACTGTAGTGTCATCAAAATCTGTTCAATAATTTTTTTTGCGTGGAAGATCAAAACACATCAATCTAAACATATTTCGCTTTTACAACCGTACAAAGATATTAAGATCACGTCATAGTCAAAACTTATTTTAGTGTCTTCATTGTGAGATAAAAACTAAATTAAACCTGACTTACACGGTATCTATACAAATAAATAAAATTGAAGTGTCTGTTCGTCATTTCAAACAGCTTTCAACTAAATTCATGTGAAAGTATATGCAGTACTTATAACAAAAATACATTTTTTTTAATTTTTGTCTGTCTACGACTGGTGCGATTTTTACGGGACTCTTATTCACAGATAGCTAATGTTTTTTAAAATAAATATTTATTTTAATTAATAAATAAAAAGAGGGTTATGCGAAAACGGGTAAACATTATATAAATATAATTTTTCCTCAAATTAAAGCGAGTGAAACCACGGGGCTCAGCTAGTTAGTACATAAACATCCAACAGGACCAGGACCGAATCCAGTTATTGGCAAGGTATTGAT
This sequence comes from Hypolimnas misippus, assembly GCA_037950945.1. Classification (NCBI taxonomy): domain Eukaryota; kingdom Metazoa; phylum Arthropoda; class Insecta; order Lepidoptera; family Nymphalidae; genus Hypolimnas; species Hypolimnas misippus. The sequence goes on from JBBEEQ010000023.1 coordinate 14,013,337, forward strand.
TTTTACACAGAGCGATTGCTATCTGACCTCCGCAACCTCTGAAGGCAAGCCAGTAACCATTTAGACTAGAATAATCTCTCTACTAAGAGTAACGATCATAATCAGGTGATTGTGATAACAACCGGGACCGACAGCTTTACGGGACCTTTAAGGCTAGGGAAGGGAGACCCACATGAACAAATACCCTGATTTAGGAGCAAATACTTATACTGAAACGATAGCTGAAAAATACTACTCAAAACTTACTGTCATACTACAAAAGACGCAATTAAACCATGTTGAACACGTGCCTAACTAAACAGTGTTTAAAAATTAAACATTGCTTAAAATATTATCTAAATTGCTTTACAGCGAATAAACTCATGAATTTAAATCTTTTGTAGTAAGGCAGTTAATATTTAATTACGTACTATAAGTAACTATATTGTACTAGAATAACATATTCTAAATACTTACTTTTAATATTGAATCTATTTTAAAAATGCCATCAGACAACTCGAGTTGTAACATAGACGTACAGCCAATACTCGTTTACTAATTGCACCTCGAATACGAGTTCTAATTTCTGCCCATATCGGGGATCGAACCCACAACCGTCGGCGTTAGAGGTACATTCAGTACCACTACACCAGCGGTCGTCCGCGGTTGCGGCGGCTATTACAAGTTAATGTTATCTAGGTGTTACATAACCTTATGATGTATGACGAAATATGTTACTAGATAATAGCTTACTGTATTAACATTGCCCCAAGAAACCTTTAAAGGTGAAAATAATTTAGCATAAATTAAATATTTATTCTACACCTTTTGTAGTTCGATCCCTTGAAGGATGGTGTTTTACTAGTTTTTTATAATTTACTTCTATCAAATTCCATAATATAGGTGGGCGAAGCGAAGCAGTTGCTCGCACTGCTAGTATCTGTATTAAATAGTAATGAAACTTAATGTGTCTGGTTTATAATCGATCGAATGAAATGATATAATTGGCTAAAATTAAACATTTAAAAAAAAATCGACAATCTACTATCTACAATCAATGGAGATCGTTTCAACGAGCACCAACACGTTACCTCTGCTGTAAGTTGGCGAGGAGTTGTGTATCCTACTGATCCTGAATGCAGCATCAGACCAAGAATTCCACATTTTGGATAGTTATGTTGCAAGGATAGATGTTTAAAAGTTTATGTTACACGTATGATTAAAAGTAAATCAAATACATATCGTGTATCTAAAATTCCTACCGCAACTAAGAAGAAAAGATTTCATTGAAATGGCTGAACCGATTTTGGTTAAACATGTCTAAGAACCATCGCTAGAAAACCCTCTTTCAAATGAAAAAAACCGCATCCAAATCGGTTCACCCGTTTAAGAGCTACGGTGTAACAGAAAGACACAGCGGTCAAACCTATAACACAACTCTTATTACGTCAGGAGTCAAAAACTAGAACCAGAGTGAAAACGATACAATCGAGTCTCTTTGCACTCGAGTTACCGAGTCACATCACTGCACCGTGTAGGGTAGGTCAGTATAACATGACACGATTACAGACTATTATATTTTATTTTTGTAAACAAAATTTAAATTAATTTGTTTGTTTACAATTCGAGTGACAAAGAAATCGAGTAGCAAACGTCGCTTAATTACTGTTAAAGATAAAACAGGATATTTTAAATAAAATTCTCATGAACCATGTTCATTGAAAGAATAGGATTATTTTTTTATTAACATAGATCATATTATTTCTTACTGTATTATTAAATCTTATTATTATATAGTATAAAAATATGTATATTTAATAAATTTTACGTTGGTATTTATGTAGGTACATATAAAATACACAGAAATATCAAATATACATAGATTAGTTAAATCAAAACATTATAATTAGAAAACAAAATTAAGATTAAAATAAAAATAAAACTTTAGTTACGAAAAGAGCATACAATTAGTATTCATATTTAGTTTTCGAATGCATAATCATACACATAAGATGCAATAAAAATACTAATTTTAACAAAACATTAAAGAATGTATGAATTTAATCATAAAATTTAATATTCTAAATGTGGTAATAATAAACGGATATTTAAGCCGTTGGAAGTTAAAGCCGTAATTCTAGTGTAAGTTTTAATCACAATTTGCTTAAACGAATGCATACAACGCCTCAAATGAATAATAATTTACGAACAGACTCTAAAAAGACAATTGTAATCGATTTTATTTATTATTTCATTAATAAAAATTAAATATAGATATGAACGTTAGCATAAAATAATAACCGATCTTTCACAAAACCTAAACTTCTGATTTCAAAAATTATAAATAAATACATATACCCAACGTCACACTTAAAAATAAGACGAATCTTTAGGACGAATCCAATGACAACGCATGTTAAAATCCATCACGTTATGTAATAGAGTTTACAGAACGTGCCACAGAAAAATCGTACATTCAAAAACCTTAATTGATACTTTTTGGGAAAACAAGAAGTAAAGCCTAGTTTCAATTATGAAATTAATGGCAGGACGTCAATTTCAAAATAGTAAAGTTAATATCACGAAATAAATGTCATATACCATTAATTTATTAAACATTTATAGAAAAACACAACTTTCTCCTTTAAAATCCTCAATAATCGTAATATCTTTACACTTCAAAACATTTCATTTAAACACGTTTCATTTTTCCTAAAATTGTTTGCCGTTTATTGAAATAGAAAATTTAAAAACATCCTTCAAAAGCGTAGCACCAAAGGAAAGGTCTCGAATATATTGAACCATACCAGCATCATACAATAATTTAATATTGTGACGTAAGATTTTAAAAGTGCACAACCATTAGAATGTCGGTTTCGCTTTCATAAGTCTTTCTCAATTTGTATCTGTGGATTAACATTTGATTATCGTGTATTACAATTTAATCTGAGATAAATCTTGTGAATTGAATTAGCCAATGATGATTTTTATAGATATTGTTTATACTAAAAGTAAAATAACTCCTCCTAATATGATGAAGGTTTTAAAGCTTAATCCACCACTGCGAAGTACTGGATATACATGTGTCAGAATTTCTCCCGGCACATGTAGGTTTCCTCGCAACGTTTTCCTTCACCGCTGATCTCGATATGAATTTAAAAACAAATTGTTTATACTATTTGACGTTAAATCTAACCATTTCAACTTTGGCAACTGGACTTTAAACTGGTATTGGATAGGCAATGATTATTTGTGCGGTCTTCCAAAAGTGGAACACAATTTGGGTGACAAAATTCATGCTCATTACGTACTTATTAACTTAGACTATATACACGAAAATTAAGCTTACCACACATTGTAAGTATTAAATACATATTAAAAATTTCGAAAAATTTAACAATTTAAAAACACGGATAAGACGATTAAAATAATATAATAAATCAAAACAACAATCAGGCAAATTTCTAGATAAACATCGATTACACAACCTTCCAGATGCATTACAATTTTGTGAACATAAATTCAAACAATGTGCGGCCAAGCTTTCAGTAATCAAATTAAAAATTATAATATTTTCGTTATTAACTTGCATAAAATAAACATTAATATTTAATGAAACTTACACGTAGCCAATTTTATTTACTTGCAAAAGAACGTACAATCGAAGCCTGTATAAAAGATGTTATTTCTATAATAAGAGGTCACCTCTATTGCACTAGATATGAGAGGTCACCTCTCTACACACTAAGAGGCTAACGAGAAAGTTGTTTTGTGTCTTTCGGACGTAATTAACACCGTGTCATCCTATATTATTATTATATAGCAGTAAAACTATAATGATAGGTTTTAGTTAAAAGTGCCTTTAAGAACTATAAAATGTGGTTGATTATTATATGAAACGTAAACATAGACTTTTGTGTTTTATTTGTGGAAATGTCTGAAAATGAAAATAAAATGAATAAGTGTTAAATGAAGGAACCGGGCTTAGATAGCTCTATCTGATATCATGGCCGTATATAGGGAAGGGAGGGCATAAAGGGTCCAGACCCTCAGCATGCAATGACAATGGTTTATATAATTTCTAAACAACTGAGATTCGTTCTTAGAATCATACCATCTTACTGCGTAAAGCCCGGGTTACACTAGTTTATCTTTGTACATTTGGGACTTACAACATCGAGAAGGTGTCGGTGTCCTTTGGACGGACCCCTAGCATTTGAAAGCTATAGCTTCACCCATGCTCATATCATAAGCCAGCCTCGTCTGACGACTGAGAACGCAATGTATGAGGCAAAATATATTTCTGTAAGTTAATGATTTTTTACAATATATACATATAATTTTCTACATATATCTGTCTACGAATATCTCCATATATTTTATGACCTGAAGTCAGTACTATTTATGCTAATAAAATAGTCTTTACTAATACAATAAAGAGAGAGCGTATTTTCTATTTGCGAAGTAAACTCGAAAATCACTGAATCTACTTAAAAAATTATCATATAATTTGAAAGGTATTAGTTTATTATTCTTGATGTTCATATGTAAGCAATATTTTATATATACTTTAGTAATCTAATAACGATATAGGGTGAACTAACTAGAAATGAAATTACACTAGCGAAGCGCAGGCGCACGTTAAACCCGTGTGACGTCTAACGTCAGATCCTCAATTGACGTTTTACGCGCTCTCTAGTGTACGTGAGACAGTGTATGTATATTTTGTATAGATACAAACACTACATATGGATGCTGATAAGCAATACTATGTCAAGCCACACGAACTTTGTTTTGAGAAAATGGTGTCTAAAGATGACAAGCGTATTCTTGATAAATTTGTTTGAATAAGCAAATATCCATCTTATCTTTTCTATTATGATAAAATGTATAATGTATAATTCATTAAAAGCAGGTTGATATAATTAAAAGTTTTATATAAGAACAAGCTTTTCAAATATACGAGATAATTGCATAAATCGCAAAATATGGAACACACTCGAAATTGGAAACATTAAATTTCGGAACTTTTTTCCGTATTTATTTAGTTAAGATGACTTTAATTTTTTTTAATAATGTTAAATATGTACCAAAGTATCAAAATACATCAATAACTCCGAATTTGACCTTTTGTGGGTTGACTCATTATTGCTTATCAGTATTCGTATATAGTCTAATTTTCTTCACTTGTCTTTATTTGGTAACAATAACCCGAACAAAAAACACGAATTTACGATCAATTTTTTATCATTATAATTTCGCATTATAAAAAATGATTCAGTTCAATCATTAATATATTGATATATCGTTATAATTAGTTAAAATAAGTTCTAAGTTTTCATTTAAAGTGTTACGCTTTTGTATTTTAAATTAAATTCGATTTTTAAATACATTGCAAAACAGTTGCTACAATTCAGATGAGCTCTTTCAATTTCAGTTTGACCTTGTATTACATCATTCGAAAGGATAAATTGCTCTATACAAAAAAAAAAAACAAAATGCACTCATACGAAGGTGCATTTTAACAAATTTCGTATTACGTAAATGTTCCGCATTCACGGAATCCGTGCGAATCGTCTGACGCTTTCGCGAGTTATCTTACCGATGTGTGAAATAAAGCTTCTGTATACTAGTTAGATTGTTTGCACGTGATATTACGAGATTGTAATTGGAAACATGAAATGGATTATTTAGATGGGAGTGAAAGAGATTGATGCTTAGACGTGAGTCCAGGGCCGATGTAATCCTCGAATCCTTTGTTATGACATTGAAAACAATCGAATATAAATTTTGAAATTTGATAATGTAATCTTAAAATTAAAGTTTCACTCCATGCAACGTTTTATTTTTTTTTATTTCATAACTAGCTGGTGCTCGCTACTTCGACTGCGAAAAAATGAAATTAATAAAATACAAAAAAACACTACTTATAATATTAGCTATCTGCTAGTGAAAGTCCCGTCAAAATTGGTCCAGCCGTTTCAACGATTGGGCGGAACAATAGACGGACAGACAGACAGACAGACAAATAATTTAAAAAATATTTTTTACGTTAGCATCGTATTTATATGCATTCAGTAAAAAGGTGTCAATATAATTTACAAACAAATACTTCAATTTTGTTTATCAATATGGACACATCCTCGACACCGCAACAAACAATTAAAAAAAAACATGATGGATAACAACAAGACGGAAGTAATAATAGAAAATATTCAAAACAGAAACTGCCTAATTAAACCGCATAAAATCCGCCATTTTGATTTTTATGAATATTATGTACCCAGTGACGCTCGAACCAAATCAAATCGAAGTATTTTTATTCAAAATAGTAATTTTCTCTTTTTAACGTCAAGTAAATCTACCGCGATTTTGGAAAAGTTTAACCTCACACCTTATAAGAAACCGCGAAAAAACCCAGCGGCACTTTTTTTTTTGTAATTTTTTTTTAACAACGTTATGATCGCGTATTAAACTAGACAGCCTAGTCAACTTGTGCCAACAAAACAAATCTAAAGACCAATCATTTATCAAAATCAGTTAAGCCGTTGAGTAATAACGACGTAGGAACGGACATATACACAGACAGGTCAAACACGTACACCACACGCTTCGCCGCAATCGGGTAAGAAATGAACAAAGTGTTTTAGTTATAAATCCTCAACTGAACTTTGCCCAACAGATGACCAGTCACATTCACGCGATTATTTTACTTCAATGACTAATTTATTAAACAGTTATAACTAAAATCTATACTAATATTATAAAGCAAAAGAGTTTTTTTCTTTGTTTGAACTAATCTCAGAAACTACTGGTTCGAATTGCTGGATCTTTTTGCATTACATAGTGTATTTATAAAGGAACTCTATAGGCTATATTACATCACGCTACGACTTATAGGAACGAAGCAGTAAACATAAACACAAGACAAACAGTAAGGGACAGCTCGTAGAGTATATAAAGTCTCTACAAACCTAAACTCGACAGAATACTCGAAAAATATAATATTCATTTCGAAATGTAATATTTTCTGCTCACTCAATATTCATCCCTTCATATTCGAATCCTTTGATTAAACAATCTAGAGTTCTACCCAAGTAACGTCAAAACTGAGCGTATACTGAGACAAGCAGCAGTCCGCAGAGCAGCGCAGAGCATATCGATACCTTAATAAATTTACAAAAGTAGTACTCATAGTATATCATATACTCTTTTGTTTACTGACAAAATAATATAACTTAATTATAGTGGGTGAATACTAGTATAATATTAATTCAGTAAAGACGTAGTTTCACTAGAGACGTAGCATGACGTCATATATCCTATAACCTCTACCCATAAAAGGTCTATACAACGTAAAAATAATTTATCAAAACGAATCAGTACTTTCAAAGGTACGATAACAATTGTCGTTTTTCGCCTGAAAATTGAGTAATATCGAATAGCTTGCGAATTTAGGAATCGATATATGATTATTATAACAGAATACAAGATCGATCAGTCAGTGAATATGTCAGCTGGTCAGTTTTTATTTATATGACTACAAGCGACCCACCGCATTTTCACTCGCGCTTAACAAAAACAAAAACGACTTACATAGAACTTCCAACCTTCGTTTTACCCCTTTAGGGATCGAATTTTGTAAAATCCAGTCTTAGTGAGCACCTACGTCCTAAAAAGGACCAATATGGAAAATTTGAAATTCCTAGCACTTATGTGCCTGAGATTCGATGATGAGTGAGTGACCTTTCGCTTTTATAGATAGATATAATGCGGGCTAGCATGCGCTCAGTCTTAATATTCGCCTCTGCATTTATTCAGAATGTGGGCGCTTTTTACGTCATGATTTGTAAGAGCTGCCGTCGGCATGCTTTTTTCACGCTACAAGTGCTGTCTGCCGGACGAGTGGCGTACACATAGATTCTCATGTTGCTTTTTCACAATATTGATTAGTGAAGCAAATATTTAGTACCTAAATAATTCGATGTTAATAAAACATTATCTAATAAAACGAGTAATTCTTGTACTAATATAATCTTGAAAACGGGTCAAACGATTTTCATGTAATTTAGTATGTTTAGATTTAAGGAACGATAAATCGATCTAGCTAGGTTTCATTTTTAGACAACGTCGTTTTATCCGTGTTTTTATGTAATGAAAACTTGTTACTATTTTGTAGTGTAAATGCATTACTAAATCAAAATATAGTTAACAAAAAACACCATAAAAATACCGAACAGAGCACGGTCATCCAAGTACAGATTATAAATAGATAAAAAATAACGAAGATATATAATAAAGGTTTTGAGGGTTCGGACCACGTCCCCCCTTAGTATACAACTTACTAATACTTGTTATATTGAACGAATGGCGATGACAATGGTTTATATGGATGCTGATAAGCAATAATGTGTCAACCTACAAAAAGTCAGATTCTGAGATATTGATGTATTTTTATACTTCATTACCTATTTAACATTATTCAAAAAAAATAAGGTTAATTGTTTCGAATTTCAAGTGCCTTCCATATCTTCCAATTTGTACAATAATCTCAAATATTTGAAAAACTTTTTATTAGATAATATATTAAATATATCAATCTTCTTTGAATTCTTTATTTCATTTATCAAAAAACAAAAGAAAAGATGGTTATATACGTCTTTAAACATATTTGTTAAAAATAGGTTTGACATGTTTAGACGCCATTTTCTCAAAATGAAGTCCGTGTGGCTTGACACAGTCTTGCATATCAGCGTCCATATAATTTCTAAATGACTGAGATTATCATTTAGAATCATACCATCTTACTGCGTAATGCCCGAATAAACACTAGATTATCTTACGACATTCTGGACTTACACTTATATTATTCACTATTCTAACTTACTTGTTAACATCTGGAATCTTTAAAACTAGGTTTGTGTAAAATAACGTCTTTTCGGTCAATTATTTGATAGATAGATAGATAGATAGATAATGTATGAGAATGTTTGATTTTCCATTGCAAGCTTGTTTGAATAACATAACGAGATAGTTTAATAGACAATTTTAAATTATCTAATTGTTTTACAATCGACCGAAGGGCAATATTTTAGTTAGCTCTTAAGCTTACTCTATTGAAAGATATATGGACGCTGATAAGCAATACTGTGTCAAGCCACACGGACTGCATTTTGAGAAAATGGCGTCTAACACTGCACACACTTCAATATTCGAAACATTAAATTAAAAAACCATTTGACCGTATTTATTTTCTTTAAATAACTTTAAAAATCGAATAATGTTAAATACATGATGCATTTTAGAATACCACAACATCTCCGATTTTGAGTGAGTTAACACATTATTGCTTATCAACATCCATATTTGGAACTAGCATACGTTGTCGGCTTCGTTCTCATTTTGATCTCAACTAGACTTTAAATCCGATTTTAATGAAAATTTTACGGGACCAATGGAAAAGTACTTAAATCAGATCGGTCGAAACGTTTTCGGGAAATCGTCGAATTAAGAACCTGCGCCTTTTTAGTTCGATTAAAAATATAACCGACTTCAAACATAACTGTTGTTGTACATATAAATGGACACAGGATCGCTGCTTTCGAGGGTCAAGCTATTAGTAATCTCCGATGAAATTCATCAGATCCTAATACATTATTTACTAAAACCTTCCTTGAAAAATACACGATTAAATAGCGAACCCCATCGAAATCATATTAGTAGTTTTTGAAAAAATCGCAGATATATGTACACACGTACACATACGAGTCAAATACAGAACCTACTCGTTTAAAAGTCAGTTAAAAAAGTATATTATATAACTATCCGCAAATTATTTTACAGTTAATTCAATTCAGTTTGTAACATTACATCCAATTGTAAATCATGTGAAAGTATCACGTCAACGCAATGCAAAGATGCGAATATTCTACGACATCAACGAGTTACATCAGATGAGAGGGATATTCAATCAAATTTGTATTATATACTGTTTTTTTCTGCTTTGTAGTTTATTCTCTACATTGCTCTACTTTACTTCTCTACATTACTCTATCCAATGATTATATTGTTAAACAATTTAAATAGATAAATTTAAATAAACAACAAATACCGGTGGTAGCTTAAAATCAAATCTGTAACCAATGAACCTGTAACTTGACGATTCGAAAGTGCTATAAAAAGCCTATTTGAATAAAGTATATTTTGAATTTGAATTATAGAGATTTAAATTATATAATGAGAAATACGATCTGCACTATTTTGATCTCAGTAATTTAAGCAAAACATAAATGTCAATATTAAAATTTAACAATCAAAAATATACTCTGTACAACTAAATTAATTAAACCAAAATTAAATAACATATTTTCTCTTTTAAAATAACTAAATAATTAACACAATACAGACATAAGTACTATTTCTATTGTCTATTTGTTTTGTCATTGTCTTTTGTTTCTGATAGTTGATCGTCACTTACACTAATTAAAGTAAAAAACAACTAAATACAATTATTTTTCAATCTCAAAAAAGATAATACTTTTAGAACTTGAGCATTGGTTGGACGTTAATAACGAAGACACTTATAACAAGACTTTTCTAAAAAAGATAAAACCGACTTCAAAAGCAAATAATCGCGGGTAAACATACGTAAATACGGGTCAAACTGAAACTGCTGTTTTGAAGTCGGTTAAAACTTCAAAACCTTCTCCTAAATGTAACACATACTTTTCTTAAATACGCAGCAAAATCGGTTCAGCCAACGCGAGACTATCGCGGACAGACATACATACCAACATACAAGTCAAACTGAAAACCACCTTTTTTAGAAGTCGGTTAAAACTCATCCACAACCAGGATCTCATCACATAAATTTTAAGTATAATTTTATATCCCATTGCATATTACAATACAGTTACTCTCATAAAGTTCAGCAAAGAATAAACAAGATTTATTTTACATCGATGTAGGATACAGTTTTAAATGCGGATTATTCTTAAACTCTAAAGTAAACGCAAACGGATGAGCCAGTAAACAGTCATAAAAGATGCTTGATTTATCGATCCCAGTAAGAGGCTAAAGGTAACATTAAACTTGTTTGTGTGTTAATACCCGCAATAACACGCAGACACTAACAATTATGACAACTAAATCCATGTAAGGATATCTTTTTACGACCGAGTATCAAGTACATCGAAGTTCGAATCAAGACTTGCTGGTGACTTTTTACAGTTTACGTCCGCCATGTTGATTTTTTGCTGATGTCACTCACATTCTAGAGAAAAATGCGAATCTAATGACACAATCTACTTCAAAATCAGTCAAATCGTTCATGTTATGGATGCTGATAAAGCAATACTATGTCAACACGGACTTAATTTAAAAAAGAGGGCGTCTAAAGATGGCAAACCTTTATTTAATAAATTTATTTGAAGAATTATATATCCATATTTTCTTTTCTATTTTGATAATAGTTATTTTAAATTAAAAACAGATTGCTATTATTAAAAGATTTGTCTGGCAGTACATTTTCCAAATATATGATGAGATTATTTATATTATAATTTGCAAATTATGGAACGCACTTGAAATTCGAAACATTAAATGAATAAAAATTCCGTATTTATTTAGTTTAGATGACTTGAAAAAAAAATGAATAATGTAAATAATTAAATTGGTGACGCATTGAATACATTAATATCTCCGAATACAGCTGTTTGTGGGTCGACACATTATTGCTTATTAGCATCAATATACATACATACACGTGAAAATCATTTCTCTCTTTCCGGATCAATCGGATAATAACGCTATAATAAAAACTTATTCGAACGACTATTAAAATTAAAAAAATATATAAATAAATTATATTACTGGCTTTTTGACGTCACAACCAATATAAAATGGCGAACTGTAAAAGATACAGCAGAACCACTTATTGATTATGAAAGCCCAATTAATTGTTAAAGTTCTCGCTACAACAAAGTTTGGTCGCAATTTCGCTCGCGTAAAATTGATACCATTTTATTTTTGATCCGGATAACTAATACTTTGTCATATTTAATTATCATATTTATTTACCTATTATTATAATATGGATGCTGATAAGCAATAACGTGTCAACCCACGAAAAGTCAAATTTGGAGATGTTGATGGATTTCAACACTGCATCATCTATTTAACATTATTCAAATTAATTTGAAGTCATATAAACTAAATAAGTACGGAAAAAAGTTTCTTAATTAAAATTTTAAAATTTCAAGTGAGTTCCATATATTGCAATTTATACAATAATCTTAAATATTTGAAAAACTTTTTATCAGATAATATAATTAAAATAAATTAAATAGATCAATCTGATTTAAATTAATTAAACCTTTTATCAAAAAATAAAAGAAAATGTGGACATATACTGCTTCAAACATATTTAAAATAGGTTTGACATCTTTAGACGCCATTTTCTCAAAATGAAGTCCGTGTGGCTTGACACAGTATTGCTTATCAGCGTCCATATATCTTAAGGTTAATCTTAACATATTGCATGTTTATGATTAATCTGAAGAAAATCTTCCTTAACAAACAAACTTAATAAAATTACTACACATAAAATACATCCGTCAAGTTACGTGGGCGTAAACTAACTTTTTTCCCCGCTGCTAAAATATATTTCTAATAAAACTTCAAAGATTCTTCATGTCTTATCTTAACTACATCAAGTGCACTTTTATAGACCAACCTTAGACTTGAAACTTGCAAGCTATTTTATCTCGTGTGTCAAGTTAGCATTACCAACTTTGAAACTTTTAACATTGACATTATAAATACGTCAAATATTCTCTTTGTACGTGCCCAAAAATTGCATTTCGTTCTATTACTTTGATTTTGTCATCTGCGCGACTTTAAGAGGTTATTTTGAATCGATATAAGTATCTGCTCGAAATTTTGTGCACGTGGTTGACTCGCGTTTCACCAGTTTATTTGTCTTTCTAGTAAGTCTGATACGTGTTATATAGGTACATCGTCAAACGTAGTCAAATAAAAACAAGAATGGGCATCCCTAAAATCCCCTAAAAACTAAACGAAGCTAACTCAGTTCTTCTTAGAAAACACGGTACAAAATTATTTATAATTATCTACTTTCCCAGTTCTTTAACGAGGTATACCAATTGCAGAAAGATATTATTTCCAATTTTCAATTTTAAAGATAATCCCGTAAATATATCCATCTGTTATAATATAGAACCAATCAATTCACATAAATTACATTAACACAAAATAAAATAAAAAACGCCAAATAGAAAGATAAAAGACCCTGTTGTACACAGAACCGAAAAAGAAGACATGTGTATATTAATAAAACTGCACCTCGCAACGACAATAAATTATTATTATCTCAAGAAAAACGACGATAATATAACCCCAGCATCCTTTAAACCTGATCGAAAATTGATGGACAAACAATAAAATTGAAAAAATTCAATGATTTCTAACCTACACTGCTACAATTTACTGCTACACAATTTTAATCCATAAATTTTAAAGCATAAGTACTGATACCGCTTAAATGACGCAAACAGTCGAATTGCTAAAACTCCTATAAATAAACCAATCTAAAAAACTAACGCTGCCTTTATTTTGTTCGGTTTAAATCAGGAATTGCATTACTGTGTATCAGTCAACAGATTTATGTTTAAAGCGTGTAATGTACAACATTTCGTTCAGATAATAATTTAATTAATGTTGAAAGATTTTATTCTGGGCTTATAAAGAAACTGTATCGCTGAATTCTTTTAAGTACTATCTAAACAGAGTATAATGGTCCATTTGAATTAAAATGTAAATTATGTTTAAGAAATCGTAATTATTTTGATAAATCAATAACAATTTTAAATGCTTTTAAGGTCAAATATTTTCCGATTCCCAAAATAGAACTCAGATTTACCAATTTTTGCTGTGGAGAATTTCTATAAAAAATTATTCGAAGAAATATTGAAGGACTAAGAAATTATTATAATTGAGACAGCAAATCCAAGACGGAGCAGACATTCACTTGACAGTAAACAAGTGAATTATTAGTTATAAACAGAGTGTGAAGGGGCAACTTGAAAAGGTTACTTGGTATAGAAAACGAGTGCCCGACGCAAATATGTTAACAATCTATCGATACCCAAAAGGTCACGCGGTAATCTTCTAACAAACATTTGAAGGTAATATTGCATAATTTTATTATTAAATCATATTGTTATTAATTATAATTAAATTACCATAATTATCAACCCATTTATGTTCTAAATAAACAAAACACAGTTCTATTTAAAGAGTTAATTTAATGCCACTGTAGTGATCAGTAGAAATAAAAAATGTTGGACGCAATTTGACTTTAATTGTTTATTTTCAATTCGCAGTGATAACATTTCGGCATTAAATAAAGATAAGTATGCATTTTATGGATAAAATATGTTATTAGAATATTTAATCAAAAATACATACGATAGAATATACTTAAGGACGTGAAAATGCTCTTATTTCTTCGCGAAGCTAGAACTGCGCAATTAATTAATTTGTCTAAAAGTTTGGTCTATGGAAATATTAATTATTGATAGAATTTGGGCGAAGGGATCATAATGGGGTTTTGCTTTTAAGGCGTTGTGTGTTTAACCCTACGCTTTCTGTCTTAGTAATTTAGAGTAGAAATCTTAATTTGTTCAAGTGGAAATAATGTCAATGGTTTTATTTTAATAACAAATTCTCGGTAATGTTGAAGATGTACTAATTATACTTGTATATTGTTTTACTTATCTTATTGTGTGCAAATCGCATTAGTTATTCTAAATGTGGTTTACGTGTTTTTCTATTGCTTATTTTTTGCCTATTGCAAAAACAAACATTGCGATTTCGATTTTAAATGCTATCGGCATTTTAATGGTTAAAAATCTAGTAAGCATAGTCTTACAGTATACTTCGTTGATAATTTCTTATTATGGTAATACGAAATGACATCGCATTATGAAATATGTGAATTAAGTGCCGAATTAGATCAACAACGATAATGTAATAAACATCCAAGCCATTAGGACGCCGAAACTGAATCAACAAGTGCCCGAGGCACAGCCGTCGCGATCGCTCTCGTGTCGCCAGATTTACCAACAAACAAAGCAACTAGTGGAATTCTAAGACGGAGGCAACGATCGTGAAAACTGGGCCGGACATGTGAGCCGCGGCCGTGACCACATTACAATCACTTTTCAATTAATAAAGAACTAGGCACCTGCAGAATGCAACTGTCACTCGGCACAGCGTACTCGGATGGCGTGCGTGCGACGTTCCGATCTCACTTAGCTGCACTTCTCACAGCGGTTTCGTTTGTTTACGTGTTTTGAGAGTGATAAACACAGGGCACAGGTGCACAGGTGCGCGTGTGGTCGCGTCGTGGTCGCGAGTGGCGTTCGCTCCGCACGGCAGTCGGCGCGGTACTGCCGCGGCCCGTGACTCGCTCGAGACGTACGCCGCCGCTGACGCCGTAGCCGAGTGGACAATTCGCAACTTGCCTACGTAACGTAACTTAACTCCACAATATTTTATAGTTTCGTAACCGTATTACTCGATTACCGAGTACCGCTCGCGTCTAATCGATGTCACGATTCGGGTGCGGTCCTTGGGATAGCTTCGAGATTCGAAAATCGAAAATGTATCATAATGGTCTACGTGCATGTAAGCAGCTCGTTTTGAATTGCAACATACCCTCTCCCGAGTTCGTTGTGATTTCAAAGCTGACGAAGTCGTGATCTGGAATACTAGAAAGGCGAACATACGTATCAAAGTCCGTGATACTTGTGTAGCATTATTCTAGATTGGGTCATGTATTAATGATCAATATTTTATGCCAAACTATAGTATAATGAAGTTTTATTTTCTAGAATATTTTCTTTGTTGTCGTGTAGTTGTCTACATTTCTACAGTAACTTAATACGAAGCGCGCGAGCTATCTCAAATCTGTGGAAGCTATAAATTGGACTCGTAGAAACTGGGATTTCTCGCCATCCAGATTATGTTCGCTCTCGGATAAAGTGAGTTTAACAATGTCAAATGTTATACAAAACAATTACTTAGCGGTATTCAAAACTAAAAGTACTATTATATCAATTAGTTCCCACTTTATAATTATATACGAAATAAAGACACTGTTCTGTTAAGTTCTACTGATTCATTAAGTGTTTCAGACTTTAATGTTAAAAAATAACTACAATCCGAAAATTACGTTTCCGAATAAAAACTAATATACACTGTATAATTATGTTCGATAACACATCCAATATTCTACCAAACGAAGTATTCAAATAGACATTATCATTTATATCCAAGATTCTCGGAGACGGACAAACAAAGATGTTATTAGAAGATGGTCTTATGTGGGGCGTCTGGAGCGGCGCTTCATGAATATTCAATTTGGCGATAATTAAAAGTCGTCCCATATTTCTCTTGGTGTCGTCCAAATTGGCGGACCTTGACGGACGCCGACGCATCGATCGATGAGCTGGTAATGGACGATTATCTTCAAAATAACCTATCGGAATATCGAAAATAACAAGGTAACCTTCAAATAATAATTATTATCTTTGTAGAAAAGTATAACTGGATTTAAATACAACTGTTGTTGTATACATGCGGTCGTTTGCTGTCTGTTTTTGAAGAGTTCCATGTTTGAACATCATTATTAGATTCTTTCTTCTTTTCTTAAAAAAAAAAGTATTTTAATAGTGAAACCCCCGTCAAAATCCGATAATTAATATTTGAGAAAATCACAATAGTATATATGGTACATACATACATAAGAGTCGAATAGAGAACCTCTGTTTTTTCGAATTCGGTTAAAATATTAATATAATATGTTTCAAGGTACACCAAAAAATATAGAACAGATAAGTTCTTATCAATATGCATAATTATAGTGAAATTTGTTATCATAAGTGCGTAAAAATTCAGTTTTAAGGTTTACAGATAGTTTTCCTACAGTATTATATTTCAAACAGTCACCAATTTTTTTAGTCTATTTTGCATAACTGCTATTTTTTTATACATAGCACATTATCGTTAGTTTTTTTCTGTGCTATGATGATTTGTGCTATTAAGTTGTGCCTTGTGTTTAATTGTGGTAGAGTATTTTGGGGAAAAAAAGTCTACAAAATAAATCCTACAAGATGACTTCATCATACTATATAAACGTGTACAGTGAAAAAAATTGTAAATACTCTAAAAAATTACAAGGAAAAAAAGAGTTAATACAAAACAATTTTTTATCAGCTAACAGAAGGCGAAAAGGAAAGAGATAAGCTTGTAGATAACTATTCGGCCTTTGAAATATTACCTGTTGCGTACGTTGAGGTGCAAAACGGTGTTACTTCATAATGTCACGGGATGTGTTAATTTTTAACGAGTGTACTGTTTTGTCCACAGTTTCAAAGACATCACTTGTACTAATTTAAAGATAATTTCTAATGTAAAACGAGAATTACATTTGGACGCCGATAAGCAATACTGTGTCAAGCCACACGGACTTCATTTTGAGAAAATGGCGTCTCAAGATGTCCAACCTATTCTTAATACATTTGTTTGAAGACGTATACTTATATCTATCTATTATAGACGTATACTTATATAATAATAATAATAATAACGCATCACACTCAACGGCCCCCATTAAGATCTCATGACCTCGTGTCGGGGATCCGGAAACACTCACAACACTAACACAAACACCCAGACCACGACAAACATCTGTATGGCCAATACACACGTTTGCCGTGAGCGGGGATCGAACCCGCGACCGTTAGCGCTTTAGTCAGTTGCAATGACCATTGCGCCAACGCGTCTGTCGAATATCTATATATTTAATGTGTTTTTTATCTATATGTTCTTTAAATATTTGAGAATATTTTCTAAATTGAAAAAAAATATGCGACGCACATGAAATTCGAAACATTGAATTAAGAAACTTTTTTCCGTACTTATTTAGTTTAAAAAAATATTTATTATTAGATGATATTAGACTTAGGTATAATAACTAAGACTAAAAAAATAAACCGACTTTAAAAGTCAAAAATGCAATTTCGTTTGCTTGAATGACATTTAAATCCCGTTGAATTGATTTTAAAGCCAAACTACTAAACCCATTTGGATAAAAATTCTATAGTACCAATCTAAGAGTATATTTTTTCTAACAAAAAAAAAGAATTTTCAAAATCGGCCACGTAATGATGGAGTTTTGAGGTAACAAACATTTGAGATTCCTCTCATTGAAATCGGTACAAAATAAACAATAATATTTTTTATACACGCAGATGGTTTTAACATTTTAGGCAGTGGTTACAAATTGGGGTGACTTCAAATCGACCTTTGATGATTCGATCGTTTCGTTTTATCTTTATTAACTACAGAGTAAACTGCGGAAATCATAATAGATGTATTTTAGCAAAAACTAAACGAAGCAAAATACGCAATTTCATTCGATTATATTTAACTTAATCGTTTATATTTAACTTAACTATAAAATAAAGAAGTAAATCTAACAAAAATGTAGCACATACGCAGATAAGGTCGCGGGCGGTTGGTAGTTTGTTTTTTATATAGATTTATTAATAAAATATAAATCGTATTGACAAAATAGGCAAAAACTAATAATATTTTTTTCTACAAAATCTATAGTTTACACACAAAAGTTTTAAAAATTAAACATATATAAAAATAAACATAATTTAACATTTGCTTTATTTCATGTTTAACAGTTAAGGTAAGCCGTGAGGAAAACATAAAAAAAATTAATTTAAAGAACCGTTGTTATATTGCATTAAAAAGATCTTAAATCTCTTAAACGGTAATGACTTTTATGAGAGTTTTTATAATATATATGCAACGGATTCAATATTGAGTAGCGAATTAAAAACCTGACGCTTCGGTCTCTTGCACCGAGTATTCCTGGCTACCATAAACATTATAAAAAGTTAAAAATATGTTTTTTCTTATATGAACTCCATTCTTCTCCTACTTTATTATTTTTAGCTTATTGATGCAATTATTTTTTTAGGACTTTTCTACTATAATATGCACGTATTATACGTATAAAACTTCCTTTTCAATCACTTGGTTTATTGATGAAAAGCGCATTAAAATTCGTTGCATAATTACAAAGATTTAAGCGGGAAGCGATATCGTTTTATACTATGTAAATATGTGATACCGATACACATAATTTTAATTGATTAGTACTGTTTAAAATATTTATGTTTAAAGTAAGGTAGACAGACAGAAAGGCTTAAATGAATTCCCTTATCCTTTCCAGTTAGCAAAAATAAAAAAATAACATTAGAAATGATCAAAAATTGTAACAAAAAATTATTCAAATGATAGTTAATGCTTGCGACTTATTTAAGTATTTCTTACCGACGCTTGAAGAAATAACACACCTACTTATATATATACACAATGAGTACACCTAAGAACAACAATTACATCTGTTTCAAAGAACCGAAATACACAAACGACAAGACTTAAGTAATTAAAAAACAACAACTTTAAACATGACACATTAAAGCGCATTAAATGGATGCTGAGAATGTTAAAATTTAGAGATATTGATGTATTCTGATAATATACTACGTATTTAACATTCTTCTATAATTTCTCAAGTCATTTTAACTAAATAGGTACGGAAAAAAGTTTCTTAATCAAACGCTTAGAATATTAAAGTAAGTTCTATATTTAGGATTATGCAATAATTTCATATATTTAAAAAACGTATTATTAGATAAAAATCTTTATTAACCTATGTGCTATTAATTAATTACACTTTTTATCAAAATAGAAAAGAAAAGATGGATATTTGCTTCTTCAAACAGATGTGTTAAGAATAGGATCGAAATCTTAAGACGCCATTTTCTCAAAATAAAGTCCGTGTGGCTTGACACAGTATTGCATATCAGCATCCAAATGAGCCGTTTTTATTTTTTAAGAATTATTATAATTTATATTATAATTACATCTTTATATATAAATGTATATGGCATATACATTTATCGAAATATCGATCACTGACGATATCATACTCAAAATTGGTTAAGCCTTTGAGCAGTTTTAAGCGGACATGGAAAATGACATACATACATAAAGGTCAAAGCCCAAAAGGAGCACCAATGGAGAAAGGAGGAGAAAGAAGGAGCACCAATCAATAATCTTCCTCTTTGGATTTCACCGCAGTGGGGTTAAAACGTGAATTTTTCATCGGCAATCGCCCCCGCGAGTCACCGCTACTGCGTATGAGCATTTAAGCTCTGGTTATCTGAATAACGATAACGTCATTTAGCGGGTACAGTTTAAAGGAAGTATAAAATCTATTTGATTATACTGTAAAATGTTGTTTCTAGAACAAGACATTTTAAAATAAAGGAAATCGGCTATAAAGCAAAATTTGATTCCGTTTACGTGAACGACATACTTTCATTGTCATACTTACAGTTATTTTGATTTTAAGAACAAAATACTAAATCGATTTTTGATGAAAATTGTATGGGAGTAACGGTAAAGTATACACTTTTAAACGAAAAAAGAATTTATCAAAAGTCGTTTCCAAGTAATAACGAACATACATATGGATGCTGGTAAGCAATAATGTGTCAACCTACAAAAGGTCAAATTCAGAGATATTGATGTATTCTGATAAAACGTATTTAACATTATTTAATAAAATTGAAAGTCATCGAAACTAAATAAGTACGGAAAAATGTTTCTTTATTTAATGTTACGAATATTGTAGTAGGTTCCATAATTTGCAATATATAATAATCTTATATATTTGAAGAACTTATTATTAGATAAAACTTTTTAGTATACAAATAAGCACTTATTTAATTATAGCCCGTGTGGCTTGAAACACTATTGCTTATCAGCGTCTATATAGTCCCCGGCTAATTGAGAACATCCTTTTTTTTGAAAAACGATTAAAAAGACTATCGCTTCCAATTGTATTAAGAACCTTCCAGTCTTGACGTTGTTGAAAAAAAAATCGACGACGGCGACGAAAGCGAAAGTTCCGCTAAGTTTCATTCGTGGTTTCTTTTCGGGTCTAAGGTTAAACTTTTCCGAAACCGTAGTTGATTCAGTTGCTTAACGTTCAAAAAGAGAATGTAAATTCCTAATTTGAACAAACATATTTTAATTATGAAAACTTTATAACGTCTTTTTAAACAATTTGTGATAACATGGTATTAACATGGTATTTGTGATAACATGGTATATTAACATGGTATTTGTGATAACATGGATAACAAGGAATTAAATGGCGGCAAAAAAAACGAACAAACATTTGCGACAGCGCCATCTTTAAGAATCTAGAGTTTTGTACGATATTAAATACATTCAATGACGCATAATATTGCTCATACAAATCGATTTAAGGAGTCATTTAAAGTATTTTAACCGATTTCAGTCCGTAGAGTATTTTTTTTTAATCCTTGTTACATCAGAACTTTGTCATTTGTTAACCGATTAAGAAAATTCTTTTGTTATATGTTAGGATATAAAAGTTCAACAGTTTTTGAATTCAATTGGTATTTAAATTTATACTCAAGGTTCCTATCATTCATATTTAAGGAAATTAATTAATCTCTAAGGGTATTTAATTAAGGGACGAAGAGTACAGCTTATTTAGCTGTAGCAAAACATTTAATATCGAAGTCGGTATTTTGGTACAAAAAAATATTATTTTACGAGTGTAAATGTAATAACGTCTATTCATAATTATTATAATTTTATAGCTTGATAGTTTGAATGTATGAAGTTTTGCGAGACTCGTCTTATTTATTATTATAGTGACATAGTTATATTCATATTATATATTTTTATATAATCAGATTTTTACTTTTTAATTCAATATCATTGCTTAATTTTTTATTCGATTTCTTGTTTTCCGTAATTTCCGTGTATCGGTTAATTGAATCACGTAACTATAAAATATATTAGAAATTGTTATAAAATAACTTTCCATATTCCTTATTTAAACTTAATAGAACATTAATGAATATATTGAATGAAATTTAATCCGGGTCAAACAACGAGATTGGTAAGTATGTATTAAAATGCTAGCTGCTTTTGGCTTAATTGAACGAGGCTCTACTTCAAGAAACAGTGTTATAATTTATAATTAGAATAAAGTAATAATAGGCGTGAGTCTTTCAATTGGGCGTGGTAGGTCAAATACGAAACTATAAGAAATAGCGAAAAATACTCAAAGGACCGGAGGTCTGATTTTGATGAAAATAAAACTGCACCATTCGTTTTTTGAAAAATAATTTTCCAACCAGAAATGAAACCCGTTGATTTTGACACAAAATCACACCCTATATTAATGAGTCATCAACTTCTGATGATGAGAAATAATAATATACAACAAACTAAAGGAAAGGGTTTACTTCTTACAAAATACTATCTATTAATCTCATACATTATATAAACCTTAAGTAGTAAATCCTTAAGGAAAGGAAAAGCGCATATGTGTATATAAACAAACAAATATATAGAGCCAAACCAATAAAATAAAAGCTTTTGCCTGCGCCTTCGCTTGCGTTAATATAGATTTTGTTATGCTGGATGACTGTCTAAAAGTTATTTTCAATTCCTGAAGAACAGTACTTTTCTGAGTTTAGCTTAGTTTCACAACAAATAGCTCTGTTAAGTAAAATGGTTGGAGACTAATCCGTCTCATTGCTGCAAAGACCTGCTACATAGATGGAATCAAAGATAATCTTCGTTACTCCATTCCTTAAAATGTCATAGCAGAACAAAAGGTAAATTACGTTGTTTTTTGCACCTGTAATTTAGTAACAAAATAAACAAATGGAAAAGAACAGACGTTGGCTATCCATCTTGGCTATTGCATTCATTTCCTGTGATACCGGAATAAACCGTTGCCTCATTGCTATAAAGGGTACGCAAAAATTCCTCGAGACTATACTAAAAATCGAGTTTTCTGATGCTATCATTTGACGTTGTAATGGATCGATGAACTATCAACTGAAATTGTCAATATTTCAAATCTCGCATCAGTTACGTAATTTATGACAATCACAATTTATTTCGGGATGCTTTAAGCGATCGCTATATAACGGTCACTGGCTAAGGAAACCCTAGCTTTTATTTCTGACGCAAAAAAGTAGGTGTTAGTCATTTAAAGCCTCTCTGTCAGTGTCTATGACATCATAGCTGTTCAATGGCTAGACATAATTTGGAGAACAATTTTATTATGTTATATAAATACTAGAACCTACTTTAATTGATTATATCCTTTCTATTAATTTCTTCATTTATAGAATAAATAATGAATACACAAGTACTTCAACTAATACGGAAATAGAAATTCTGGATAAAAAAATATACAATCATGCGAAGGCCGAATGATATTCAGAAATAAAATTGAAAAGAGGTTTCCCCCATCATGTGCGAGCCTCACTCGCATTTCACCAAGGTTTATTATTTGTTAATATAGCGGCAATAGAAATACACAATCTATGTAAATTTCAACGCTCCAGCTAATATGTTTCACGAAAGAGATGCAATATAAATAACTATCATATACGAATACGGCTCGCACTTGACCGGTTTTTATTATTTGTTAATATAGCGTCAATAGAAATACACATTCTATGAAAATAACAACTCTCTACATACATGAGATAAAGTCCGCTGACAGATGGCCAGACGGAGACAGACAGATGGCCAGACGGAGACACAGACAGATGGCCAGACGGACAAAGAAGCAGCAAAGACATGGTAATAGACAAGTTTATAGACAGCCCACAGACTACTTATACTCGTAAAGGTTACCTAGAATTTCATTATCGACACTAGTTGTGCTCCCTGGTCTCATTCGTGTTGAAATGCTGTGACGTTGTTGTTACTTTGTTATACAGTTAATGTCGTATCATTTTTAATCAACTTGTGTAAAAATTAAAATAGGTTCTCAATTCGTCGGGGAGTTTTTTTTTATATATGTTCAATGTTTGGTGATCCCTGGCTTAGAATAATGTTACATAGCCTTATAACCTGCGATAAACTGGGCATATAAACAAAAAAGAATTTTTAAATCAAGCTTGTATTTCCAAACGTACAAACAAACGCTTTAGCTTATAGTACAGATTATATAATCGTTTATTTAATATGTATTATGCCGTGTGAGATGAAGACGTCTTTGACCCAAAATAAGTTAAGATATTGGGTATCATGTTACTCGTACAAAGTATCTGCTACTGAGTACGAAATACACATATCCAAAGTGAATAAACTACTAAGGAATATTTATGTTATGTGTCCTCCTGTCATATCAGTTAAATATATGGTAGTTTGAAGATAATACAAAAGGCAATTGCCTATTGGCTATACTCATGACATGTTATGACATATAGTAGAGTTATGTTTGATTTAGGATTGCCAAGCCCGCGCTGTCCATACGTGCAAAGTCGTGCGGCGCACGACGGCGCCGAGTCAAAAAGGCGCCGGGCCTATACTTAAAAATTTCACATTTTAATATTTATATTGGATTTCGTATTAAAAACTTGCGGAAAAAGACTTGTTGATTAGACTAAACCATTGTTTCCTAATATCACCACTACAAAAAAGGCGCATATAAGACAGTTGCACGACGGCGCCGATTAGGCTTGGCGCGGGCCTGAGGATTGCTTTCAAATTGCGGACTTAATAATATGGGTGACTAAATATCTGTTTGACTTTGCGGTGTCAAAAATGCTTTCTAATAAAACCATGCTGTGTTCCGATAGAAAAGGTTGCAGTGACGTCATCTGAATATATAAATCTAAAATCTTACGACACCGAATATGCTAAAACCTATCAAGCCCTTAGAACAACATGTCAAGAGAGGTCAACGGGTATTATTACAAGTATAAAAATAGTTCAATTACCTTCTGTATATATAATAAAATATAGCTAGCAAATGAGCAGACGAAACCTTATGCAAAATGATTACTTAGACATTTACAGCACCAGAGGAGCTACATGTGCGTTCCCAATTGAAGAAGGAATCTGGAATTAATGGAATAAGACATCAGGAAGGGAATGGGAAGGGGGTTAGGCTTCCGGCTCTCTCTATCACTGTGCGAAACTCAGCTATATTAGCTACTCGCCGATCTACTGTGAAAGTGAGTAACTGCCCCGGTCGTGCACGAGGTGTAGTCAGTGGGCTTCAGCTATACCTATTAAATTACTTCAAATAGTTGAACTAAAAATAAGTGTCAATGAACACAACGGCTTATCTTTTTTTATGTATTTTACGGGCATGTTGTCAATCACTCTCTATTAAAACCCAAATATTACAGCAACATTTTAAAACAAAACTTTAATAATCCCAATTAATGGATTCAAAATTAGCTCTAAAAAAGGTCTACCTTCTGTAATTAAGCAGTAGGTAATAACGTCTCTTTATTAAAGTCGTCATAGTGAGGGACAGTTGTGCTATATGTTTTAAACAACACAACTCTCTTTCTGAATCGCTTGGTTAAAGTAAATTTTAGTGGAATATATCCTTTACATTTTTACAAACCATACGCTGAGGAGAGACGCGCCGGGCGGCCATTTGCATATGAGCTTATCGTGTAGCCCCCAGAGACATGGTTTTTCAATAAAACACCATGATATCCGACACCTATAATTTTGTGGGTGTCTGTTGCCATGATCTATGGAGTTTTTAAAAGGGACTTGTGTCGAATGTCATTATTACTCTGTTATTTATGATTAAAATATAAGTGTTGGAGTTGCTTATTAATTAAAGTTAGTAGGCTTTGTATGAATAATCAAATTTTATGTACTATCTGAATATATTAATAAATTAGCAATATGAAACAAATTTATATAACAAAATTAATTATTATTTTAAGACAAACGTTCGTGAGGAAATTCCTAGAAAGTATATTTTATTTTAACACAAAATTTCAAAATAATCACAATTCCCATTAGAAATAAAAAATAATAATAATAATAAGTATTACTTCTTATACTTATAATAAAATAGGTATTTAATATAATTATTAAAAAACTAATGTAAAAAATTACATATGTATCTATTTTCATAAAAGTTATAAAATTATACCACAGTTAAATTCAATATATGCTTTCAAAAAATCTAATAATTTGATGCTTACATACAGGCAAATAATTCTCTATTACACTTAACATTAAGGTCATCAATGCAGAATCCAATCTGCCTTAATTACGGAACCGCAGGCCGCACCAACACTCAAGAATTCCAGATGAACTCTAATACTCAAACTGAGCTACCATAATCCTTTCATCTCGTTTAAATAACTTTGCCATTAATAAAATTGCGGTTTCTTTAAAATTTGCCGGGTTCAGCCTTTTGATTTTGTTTTTAATTAAACCCTAGAATTGATCAACAAAGAATATTAAGAAAGTATGTGTAAAGGCATCTTTTCTAATAAGAAAATGATCGAAAGAGCTGGAAGCTTAAACCCCTTCCCCATTTCTTTTCATATTTCCTATTAATCTTCCAT
This sequence comes from Hypolimnas misippus, assembly GCA_037950945.1. NCBI lineage: Eukaryota > Metazoa > Arthropoda > Insecta > Lepidoptera > Nymphalidae > Hypolimnas > Hypolimnas misippus. Next base: position 14,039,880 of record JBBEEQ010000023.1, read on the forward strand.
GATTGATTTTTTTAAGCTGGCAACACATTTGTGGCACCTGCAAATTTAAAAAGATGAGTAGTTTTAGTCTTTTGTTTCAAAGCGCCAATAAAGTTTCTTGCGTTAAATATTATATTTTAGATTTATTGAGGAAGGTATGTACGTAAATAGGCTATAAATATCACGATACGTTTGTGTTTCCACAAGTTTGTATATGTTTTGTGAGTTAATTATAATTTTTCATAGGCGAGTTCGCACAATAAATAGCCTATATTTATTTAATATCACGATAACGCAATCGTCCGCAATATCAATATTTGTTTTGACGTAATTATTTATTTATTTATTTATTTTAATGCTTTATTGTACAATACAAAAGTATTAACAAAAGGCGGGCTTAATGCTACTGCATTCTCTACCAGCCAACCTTAGGATGTACAAGAAAGAAAGATGTAGGTGTACAAAAAAACATAAGATAGTGTTAAATAATGAAACGATAATATAATACAATATAATATAATATAATATAATATAATATAATATAATATAATATAATATAATATAATATAATATAATATAATATAATATAATATAATATAATATAATATAATATAATATAATACAATACAATATAATATGAGTACATATAATGAAGATTCCAAATCAACCATTATTGCTTTGATTTAGGTAGTATTTTTTTAAAGCAATTTTAAAAGTGTTTCGCGAAGGAGATTTCCTAATTTTTTCCGGTAAGCTGTTCCATAAACGGATAGCAGTCACAGTGAACGACTTCGACATAAAGCCTGAATGGTGCGGTGGAAATGACAACAGCAGGTTTTCCGTGGAGCGAAGCGATCTGTCATGAGCGTCAGCCCTTAGCACGAATTTGGATACCAAATACTCGGGATAATTTGGGTCATGTCTTTTGTCTTTCGTCTCTGTTTGTAGTAAAGTTTCCATGCGTGTAAATGCGTGTAATGTTGCATAAAAAGTAAATCATGAGAAGTATTTTGAAAATAATAGTTATTATTAATGCGATTCTTTTTTTATACACTATTAAATTTACTGTAATGAACAGTTATATTTTACTCTTTATTTAGTTAAAGTAAAGGGCATCCCATTAATAAATACAGTCGTACCCTTTTATCAAGTAGTAAAAAGTATATATAATATTTAATAAATTAAAAAATAATTAAAATCAACGTTAAATCCACTAAGATTTAGAAAAAATACCTACTACTAAATAAATATTAAATTGAAGTATAATTACATTATAAGTACACATTCAAACGAAAAATAAATCCGTACTCAAAAAAAAATTACGTAGATAAAAAATAAAATTTAAAACTTTAAGTTAATACAAAAATATTCAACAAAAAAAATAATTCTAAAAAGGATCAAATATTGATACAGATAAAAAATGATATTATTATTTTTTATTAATATTAGCGAAGTAAACGGGTCGCACTACTACGCGACTATGGTTCGTATGTAATGTTATGCATGTTTGTCTGTGCTGTAAGGCCGACTTTTACTTTCAGTCACGACGCCGGACGGCCGATGACTCCTGGCGCGGTTACTAGCAGACATAATCTATGGCTGCGTACTATTATGTACAACTTCAAATATTACGTTAAACGAAACTAGGTCTTACCTAAAACGTAAATCCACTTAATATAATATTTTGATGTACCTATTGTTAAGGTTTGTTAAGCGATTTATTTGTTGTTTCTGAACCGATTTTATTTTTTCTTTTTTTTTTCACATAGACAATTTGTTGCAGGATATCACATTTAAATTTAGAAGAATACCGACCCCTAATTAAAGTGTTTTCTTCTAATTATCCTTTTAGAGATTATTATTAAGTACTTACGTATTGTTATTTTATCATTTGTCTTCCAACATAACAGAAAGCCTGGGTTAATTAGTGAATACAACAATATTCTTGTCTAGTCATTCTTAGAGAAGAATGAATAGGGACAACAAGTAATTTAATTAATAACTAAGAAATGAAAAAAGGTCATAATAGGCTATAAGGAGAGAAAAGAATTAACATTTAAATATCTTTTTTGTATTAGTGTTATAGGTCTTTCGGTCTAAAATTGTCAAAGAAAAAGTAATTTTTAAGTACATTTTAGTTTTCTACATCTTGTTATAGAATCTTTTCATAATGATTTTTACGCAAAGCGACAGTTATCTGACCTCCGGAAACTTAAGGGCAAGCTAGTTTTAGAATAGAATAATTTCCCTACCAATAGTAACGATCATTATTAAGTGTCTTTCACGCAACTTTACGTGTTTCCAGATACTGGAGAGAAGCACATGATTAATTACCAAATCTTCAAACAAATGTTTGTACAAATACAATAACGATTTTGGAGTGGAAATCGAACACGCAACCGTTTGCGTTAAAAGCATATTATTTATTACAAATGTTGCAGACCGGATGTTATTATAATTATATTGAAATAAATATAGTTACCGTTTACTGAAAATCATAAATATAAGAATTATAATAAAAATATTCTTATAACTATCAGTTTGTAAATAACTATACGCTGCAATAAATGCTTCCAATATACAATTAATATTTTTTTATTAAACAGTACTTTACTTAAAAAGTATCAGAACATAAAATGATATTTTATAATTCTTACATATATCTTACATTGGTTAATTTGTCGTTAAAAATTCGTAACAATTTCCAACTTTGACAAGCTTATCATGGAGTTTTAATGGAAATAGAACTACTAACGCCATCTAGTTGAATATAAAGTTAACAGAAACCTTAAATAAAGTCTTTACATAGGTACATGTGGAAATATAATTGATGAGCATTTTTAAATAAAAAGCTATACAGAGTGTGTTCTTTACTGCAGTATTACGAGATAAAATTGAAAATAAAAAAAAGAACCGACAATATACACATTTATGCCATTTCAATGAGCCCTAACATAATATTTCTGCTGTACGTTGTCTGATGATTCAAGATGTTGCTGTAGCATCAGGTCAAGGTAACGCAACCATGTCATTACTTTATAGTAAATATCGAGTTGATTAGATAAGTTCCTTTAAACGACTATATGTTACAGCTAAAAATTATCTCAGTTACATCAACTTTCAAAAAAAAAAATCGCAGCGAAATGGTTTATTCGTTAAGAAGCAACGATGTCACAGACAGACACACAGCTACACACGTCAAACTTATAACACGGGGGGTTCTTCAGTTTTTGGGTCGGTTTGTACTGTAATATATCTATCTGTTTTTTGCAAGGCTAGGGTTGGTAGTGCTGGCGATACTGACATGACGTGACCAATCAGGATCTTAAAAAAAAAGACAACTATAGTCATCGTTTTTATTGAAAGTGATGCACAATAAAACATATTCGCTATCTCTTTTGCATTTTCTCTACTATTTTTTAAATTCTCGCAATGGGTTATCCAGGACATATTTATATCTATGCTTAAACTACCCTACGAACGAATACCTCACTAAAACATTTACTAAAAATTTCAATAATACAAAATATCATAAAGTGTTACAGAAACAATCAAAAGCACCGAGTCCGCCTTGAATAATGGAAAATATAGTCGTATATAGCATAGAGTATTTATTGTTATTATAATAGGTACAAATAGCAATTCTTTCAATCGAAGACCGTTTTATATGGTGATTAAGCAAATTAAATGCTGTGTAATTAATTTTCCTATAATTAACCGTCCGTTAATAATAAATAATCGACATACAAGATGCTGAATTGTTTACGATAAATACTTTATTAAATATTATGATCGCAATGGTTCAAAATATTTATTGAGTTACATAATAATATAATTTTGTCTCTCGTACAATTTTGGGGCTAATATTTATTTTGAGCGTAATAGACGTTAATTAATTGGATTTCATATAAATCATAACGTGATATAATTGCACCGTAAAATTCCAATATGACACAAATTTATATTTTGTTTGCACTTTATTTTATCGAAAATATTACCAAAAAAATCTTATTCGTTTTAAAGGTTATTTCATAAATATATAATGTAAAGTTTCAATAATAATACAATTTTGTAATTTGTAACATAAAGTTACAACAAAATTATTGCGTGAAATGAAAAATATACGTCACCGTCGGTGTCAAAATAATAAACACTTTATTTTATCTATATTTTCCCTTCCGGGCTTTTTAAAAGTTGATAAATCATACAAATTACTTTGAAAATATTTTAACAATAATTAACAACATAATTCAAATGATATATAAATTTTCTATTTAAAAATTCAATTATATAAAAACGTATAGGTTAAAATAATCAAAAGTAATATAGTATTTTGTCTTTGACTTGTACAAAAAATAACTCAAAACAAATATGATTTCGTCATTCGATATCACGAATTATCATCAAGTTCACTAATTAGAATTGCAGATAAGACGTATTTAATTTATTCTTTACAATCTATGCGACAACTGGCATTACATACAGAAATTACGTAGCGACAATGACCAGTTTAACTAAAAAAGTTTTGAATCTCAATAAACTATTTAAACATGTCGATAATTATACAAAAAGACTTTCGTCTCATTTTACTTACTACCCAGACAATGAAAAACCAGTGGAAGGTAAGATTTATCGAATGCTATCTTATTATGTAGTTGATTAACTCTGAAGTACATAGCAATGTTGTAATTACCATCAAAATACATTTATTTGTTCCTTTAACAATTTAAAGTACTACATAATAACATACAGAGCAATGAAAGAAATCTAATCAAAGCTATTACTTTTTTTTTTTTTACATTTTTATTTTCTGGCACATAACCTTAGTATTTTTATATGTTTTATACAATTTTATCAAGAGGAAATAATATTTATATCACATTTCATTCTATAAGCCATGTAATATATGTTTTTTTGTTCATAAAAGTATATAAATTATGTATTAGCCATGTTTTTTTAAATAAGTATTATTATATCAATTAACTCACAAAAAATAACCATACATATAAAACCTAATTAAAACTTATTATATCTTATTCTTATGTACTTCCTTATATAATTAAAAATATCATCAGTGATTGTTTTAATGTTGGTAAGCACACAATGATTTGCCAGAACCAACATTCTTCATGTGTTCATGCATCAGAGCCATGTAGCAGAGAGCGAGCCAGGAACCGGACCATAATTCTTTTACGACAGAGTCACAATACCGCTAATGTCACAGACTATACTGTCACTTACTAGCCCATAAACCTTACAGCGAGAGTGCACGAATATATAATAAAGAAACCATGTAATCATGGATTTAAAACAGTAATAGCCCAATGACATTAACCTAGCCTTTGCTATAAGGTCTCATCTTAAACAACTTGCTATAACATCAGGTTCAATGCAATGCAATTGCAACATTATTTGCATTTTTTTTTAAATAAAGTACTTAAAGTTAATTAAGGTTCTATAAGTTATATAGAATGAAATATTTGTAAATTCAGGAGAAACGTCAAAAATGAACATGATGCAAGCTATAAACAATGCAATGGATTTGACACTGAAGAATGACCCCAGTGCTGTGCTGTTTGGAGAAGACGTTGGCTTTGGTGGTGTCTTTCGATGTGCTTTAGGATTGCAGGTACCAATAATTCTTACGATAGTAAAAACGATAATGTGGTGTATCGATTGCAATACCTAATAATTTTACATAAGGCCAAACAAAAATAACACTCAAATCAAAGTCGCACCACTAACTAGTTCCTATTTTTTTTTAGGAGAAATATGGCAACGACAGAGTATTCAACACTCCACTATGTGAACAAGGTATCGCTGGGTTCGGTATTGGTCTTGCTAATGCAGGAGCCACAGCAATTGCTGAAATACAGTTTGCTGACTATATCTTCCCTGCGTTTGATCAAGTAAGTTACTAATTTTACATAATTATTGAGACACAAAAGTTATTGATTCTAAATTCATATCTATGATGGATGATTGATTTAAACTTGTAAAGTCTCATTTTCGTGGTGAAAATGTGATTTGACTCGTATTGTTTAGCTGTTACCCACTTATGGTATACAGGCTAACTCTCCTGAGCCAGTACAACACTCTCACAAAAATCAGCGCAGAGTAACTAACATAGTTGCATTTCATACTTCATATTTCTATACTACTGAGGATATAAAATCGAAATTTTGACGACATTCACTTAGAAAAAAGGGTAACGACCACAGAATAAGATTTAGCAAAAAAAAGGGGTGACTTTCAACCTAAAACTTAATACACATACTTCTTGATAATAGTAATGAAATGTGAAATCCAAAACGTGAATATTATCCTAGTGTAGAATCCAAGGGTTTGAAGTTTGTATGGAGAAAATGTATTGTTATGGTAGGGGGGAACTGCTAGTTATTAATTTAATTTTCAGTTAGTGAACGAAGCAGCAAAAGTAAGATATCGTTCGGGAGGAGAATTTGATTGTGGAGGTCTAACCGTTAGGACTCCCTGTGGAGCTGTTGGTCATGGAGGCTTATACCACTCGCAAAGCCCTGAAGCCTTCTTTGCTCATGCTCCGGGTTTGAAGGTAATATATTATTTTCATTTATATTCATTGGTCTAAGGATTTGTTTAGTTAAAAGCATTTTGTAAAAAAAAGCCTTTTCCTTTAGTTTAACATGTACAATGACTTCTCAGAAATTAATCCTTAATAGTGACACTTTCAGATGGTGCAATAATGTAGGCTGTTTTTTTTTTTAATTAGCGGGTTTAATTGCAGGTTAGAAAAATTGTATTTAAAAAAAAAAACAAATGGTGCATTTTTAGTTTTCAACAAAATCGACCCCGGGAGTCTTGTAAATATTTTTCGCTATTCCTTAATAGTTTCAGATTTGGCCTGAGCTTTTTGAATGGGCGTACCATTCAAAAATCTCAATATATAAAGTAAGCAAGTACATCATTTTTATATTCTTACTAAACATATATTTTTTTATATTTCCAGGTAGTAATTCCAAGAGGTCCAATTACAGCAAAGGGTCTGTTACTATCCTGTATACAGGAACGAGACCCTTGCATATTCCTCGAACCTAAGATATTGTACCGATCAGCCGCTGAAGAAGTTCCCATTGAAAGCTTCACAATACCCATTGGAAAGGCACAGGTTTTGAGAGAAGGTATGGAATGTTACGTTATGTGTATACCTGTATGGATGCTAATAAGCAATAATGTGTCAACCCACAAAAAGAAAAATTTTAAGTCATCTAGACTCAATAAGTAAGGTAAAGTTTTTTAATTTCATGTTTTGAATATTGAAAATCAAAAGCAAATTATAATCTCATATATTTAAAAAACCTTTTATTAGATGAAATTATTATATCATTCAGTTTTTAATTCATTATACCCTTTAATCGAAATGAGTGATCGAAATAGTAAAGAAAAGATGGATATACATATATATCTTCAAGCACATAAGCGTAGGTTTGACATGTTTAGACGCCATTTTCTCAAAACGGTGTCTGTACGGCTTGACTCAGTATTGCTAATCAGTCTCCATATGTAATTCTCGCCTAAAACTGATGATTTAATAAAAATATTGTTAATGTTTTCAGGCGATGCAGTAACTTTAATAGGTTGGGGAACACAAGTGCATGTACTACTGGAAGTAGCTCAGTTGGTTAAAGAGAAGTTATCCGCTAACTGTGAGGTTATAGACCTCATGTCCATCCTACCATGGGATCATGACACCGTATTCAATGTAAGACTGATATATACAGCAAGAATTATACTTATAAGTTTTCTCGCAGACTTTCATAAGGATTTACATAAGTTATATCTCATTACTTTACATGCGAAAGAAATTTATTTCTCGCAGCCAACGAGTTGTTTTATATCATTTTAAACTTACAAGTGTAAATTCCGCTTACTAATGTATATTGTGTGTAAGTTTGTACGTAAGGGTTAATCTCTGAAAGTAATGATCCGATTTGAAAAAAATATTTTTGCGTTATAACCGAGGATATAGGCTATATTACATCACGATTTATAGAAGTGAATCAGTAACCACAAATGCTTGTGAAACCTCGAAGCACAGCTAGTATACAATTAAATATATTAAACTAATTGATTCTCGTCTGCATTGAATAATTATTTTGAATAGTGTATTTCTTTGGGTACGTTCATCTCCTATTTCATTGAATTGAATTTTTATATTCGCAACAAAAAGTAACCTCCAAGGCCCAATTTATATTTATACCTTCATCAAAATTGGTTCAGGGGTTTAAGAGTAACAACGTATGAAAAGGACAGTTACTTTTGCATTTTAATATTATCTGGATGTTGATAAGCAATAATGTGTCAACCCAGAAAAAAAAAAATTTGGAAATATTGATGTAGGTATACTGATAACACGTCACGTATATATACGATAAGTCGTCTAAACTAAATAAGAAGGAAAAAATGTTTCTTAATTTAATGATACGAATTTCAAGTGCGTTCCATATTTTGCAATTTTTACAATAATTTCATATATTTAAAAAATTCATTAATAGATAAAACTTTTAATTATACTAATCTGCTTCTAATTCAGTTACCTTTTTTTTTAATTAAAACAGAAAAGATTGAAATATCATACAAAAAAACTTATTAAGAATAGGTTTAACATCTTTAGACGCCATTTTCTCAAAATGAAGTCCGTGTGCCTTGACACAGTATTGCTTATCAGCGTCTATTTATAATTATATTACCATAAATATATTATTTATAATGATTGCAGTCGGTCAAGAAGACTGGTCGTTGTCTGATCGCTCACGAGGCTCCTCTTACATGTGGTTTTGGAGCTGAATTGGCCGCAGCCATACAGGTAACGAATTTTAGTATAATTTATACAAAATATAAAATAATGATTGACAAAATAGTTTGTTAGTAAATCGAAACTTATAAAAATCATGTGAAAAGAACACGAAATGTCCTTAGTCCATTAATCAATCATCCCCTGGTGGTAAGTGATGAGGTAGTGTACTACCTCTTTCCCCTCCACCTAAGATCACGTGTTTTTTTATACCTACTACTACCAAAGTGGGAATATTTAAAAAAAAGCTTAATTTTAAAAACAAGTATAACTGCATTGGATTTTGAAAAAATATGCAACTGTATGTAATAATATCTTACAAACATATCTTACAAAAGTTTCGAAAATAAATACACGTAATATCTTCCTTCCCTTCACAAGGGGTAGAAAACCCTTCTACCCCTTATGATATTTTTCCCAGCAACCCCCTTGGGCCATGTGATTAATGGACAGCCCCTTATAATTAAATTACGAATTTTAAATTTTAAACGTCACATTCGTTAGGAGTTGCTAGGGTTTCTTTTTAACTACGTGTCTTTAGTTTCTAAAACTTTCTGACAAGTAATATTTATTAATTTATTTAATGATATTATATAACTAGCTATGTATAAATATGGATTTTGGGACTCAAAATGTTGACCAGTAGACGACGTTGCCTAGCAACCAGCGACTGAGTATGGCAGGCGAAAGTAAGTCAATTGATGAGCTTTTCAGAGTTGAAAATGGGTACAGATAACGTCAAATATTTCTTGAATATTATTGATTTTTTTGCAGCGTCAATGATTCAATCACCATGGTATATTACGATTTATTGACAATAGTATCAAAAACATTTCATTTTAACAAAGCCCACTCTGAATATGTGAGTGTGGTTAGAATGAAATCACTCACTCATTAATTCACTCAGTGAACGTTTTAATGAATATTCACACATTCACTGTATCATTCACACACATTGATTCCTCCACTGAACCATATATTCGCTCTATTACTCACTCACTCGCTCTCATGACAAGTATTTCTTCCGCTAGACCATATATTCACTCTATCACTCGATCTCATAACAAGTATTTCCTTCACTAGACCATATACTCACTCTATCACTCATTCGCTCTCAGGAGTGTTTCCTCCGCTAGACCACATATCCACTCTATCCACTAGCGCATACATTAACTCCAACTCTCGCTGTCAGGACGAGTGCTTCCTGCACCTGGAGGCGCCGGTGCGGCGCGCCGCCGGCTGGGACTCGCCCTTCCCGCACGTGTTCGAACCACTTTATTTACCCGGACTATGGAGATGCTTCGACGAAATCTCACAGATGCTCAAATATTGATTGAAACAGATTAAATAAAATTGGGTTTAATGCGGCAAACGCGTATTTAATTAATTCCTTTAATGTAATTATGAATTGTGTAATTATTTATAAGTAATGAAAATTTAAAAGTAAAATAAAAAACTTAACAGATTTTCTATAGCCATATTGTTAGGCTAGAATTATACTTATAACTTTTGCTCTTAGACTTTTTAAACCTGAAAGAATTTATTGACAATGACAAATTTTTTACGTCAGCAGCTTTCATAAAGTTTTCGGTGAAGAGAGTAAGTATAATTCTAGCCTTAATATATCATTTTATTATTTTCGCGATTACTATACATTGAAATAAAAGTATATTAAATAAATTTCAATTTTACATATGATGACATGACGACGTTTCAAAAATTTTACAGCGATTGTGGTCAGGGATAGACCTATTCCTTAGACCTTAAGAATGCTTTTTAAATAGTTTTATTTCATTGTAAAAAATTACCAAAACTATGTCCTCCAGAATAATACACGGCTTAGAGCTATATTATACGTTGCTTAATTGCTTTAAGTGAAATAAAAGTTTGCTTTATATAACTGTTTATTGTTAATTTACTTAGCTTAGCTAAAAGACTAAATCTAAAGCATTTTAATGCGATCCTGGGTTACAGAATTTAATATTTGTAAATAGATAAAACATACATTCCAAAAGATTTTTATTTTTGTTATATGACGGCTTACCAGAGCAATTTAGTTTGTTTCGCCAACTGTTGTGTGGAAATATTGATAATAATATGAATAAATAATAAATATTTTAATAATTGTTTTATAGGAATTGGAAGTAGGTATCTGTTTCTAAAGTTTATAATATTGTTAGACAATGATTTCATATTTTTCTATGTTAATTATATTTTTTATACTTTTTCAACACTTTATATACAAAAGGTTTATTAGTTAAAATAAATATATATTTAATACGGCTGTACTTGTGTATTATTTTTCCCAATGCTTATGTTATTGTTAAAAGTATTCATATTAGAATTATTTTTAAATAATTTATTTAAAGTTTCCTCGGTATCTGTTTAAAGAATAACATGCATTTTTCATGACTAGGCAAGAACTGATAAGGATGTTCTATGTATATATGTCTTTGGTACACGAATTCCACCCTACCGCCGTAAACTACCGAAACAATTTTGGTGAAGTTTCAATACTTGTAATAATGATGAATCTAACTATAATTATAAATTGTCCCTAAATTTGATATGTTGAGGTAACAGGTCAATGTATACCATGTTCTAAACAGTTCTAAATTTTAAAGATTTTTTTTGCAAAATTGAGTTGTCTTTGAAAAAATATCTTTAAAGAAAAGTATACAAAAACATTCTAACTTTGGATGCATATTTCTTTTTATTACATTAGTAAATGGTATGATTTAAACTTCGAAATATATAATTGATAATCTTATTAGACTTTAAAATTTTAAATTATCTACTTATATTAAAACGACAATCTTTTCTAAATTATTTATTAAAATTGAAAATCAATACATAAAAAATAATGCTAAAAGATAATAAATGAAGTTAGTAAGAGAACTTAAATTAAAAATTAATGTCAAAGAATAACATTCATAGGTTCTATATAATATTGTGCCATCATTTCATACAAATGTTTTAGTGAAAAATATCGAAAAACTAGAAAACTTAACCTATTTAACGAACTACAATTTTTAAACAACTCGTTTCAAAACAGTAAATTCAAGTAACAAATGCAAACCGTATAATCTAGTAACTTATTGTTATAACTACATATTAAATTTTGTGATGTCAATTATTTACAAGGTCAAAAATTAGTAATTCTATTATATTTAAAGATTCTTGTTCAACGACCGGCGACTGCATCGTAAGATCAACACAGTCCGCTTGCATACAGATAACAAAGTGTAGTTGCTGAATCGTGCAACGCAACAAGACATATTATGCCGACTATTTATTGTAATAAGATGATGTCAACCTTATTTTTAATAGCACAAAAGACTGGCTATAAATATTTATGAGCATTTAAAAAATCTTATCTCATATTAAAAAAAAAAAACATTTTATTACTTTAGAATCAATCCTTCGATCTAAGAATAGAAAAATAACAAATTGAAACAGTAGGCGCCTAGTTTTGTACGCAAGATTAAATTCGCAATAAATATCAACGTAACTGCAAAACCTCTTTTTATAGCAGTTGATTTTGACTTGGACTTATTCGTCCCACGATCGTCGCAAACGAGACGGTTTCAAATATGGTCCGGATGAGGGCGAGTTCGGAAAACGTTGCATGTATCGTTCTAAACGCAAATATTTAACTGTTATCAAGCGACCCTCATACCACCAACCATGTAAACTCTTATATACCACCCCCGCATCCGTAGGAGTTGCGCATTTCACGTACACACAGCAAGACGTTCTCTCGATATCGATATGCAAAATGTTACAACGGTCGCATTTCTCGAGGATAACGTCTTGAATTACCGTTCTCAGGTTGGGATTGGCGTCATTCTTTTCGAACATATGGCGGATCTTTAGACACGGTGTCGGTGATACTGTTAAATTGTTAACGGAGCCTTCCTGAGTTTCGAATGCTTGTCCTTGCCATGATGTACTTCGTTTCGGGCTGTTGTGAGACGCTACCCACCGCCATACTCTGCAATCTTCTCCATCAACAGATTGAACTTCCATCCTGACTCTGCTTTCGTTCTTTTGAATAAACTTAACCGCCGCATCCCAAGTAGACGACATTTTTTCTCTATTCTGAGGAGATATCAGTGTATCCCTCACATGGTCCACCGATATGTATGGTTCCCCACTGTCCTCAGTCTCTTGTGAAATCACATCAATAATTTGTTCCACCATTGAATAAATCTCTTCGCTTTTCTTCTTTTGATAATTTAAATAAAGTTTATAGAGTCTTTGCAAACCTAACACCAAAACGGATATAATACCAATAACAACAAATGTTGAACCGGCTGAGTATAAAGTATTAACAAAAAGACATGATATTGGGGTTGAGGGGTCAGAGAGAGCTATAGCTACAATACCCTTGTTTCTCTGTTGGACTAAGTCATTAGTAGACGTAAGAGGCGTATATTCGGCACTATTACCATATAAGTTTTTCAGAACCACACTTAAACCCCACCGTGGATTAAGTATAAGTAAAACTTGTAAATTATTCAGATCTGTCCTATATTGGCTGACATCGACTTTTTCAACTCGGGCACTTGCCAAGTCAATTATCTCTCTTTCTGTTAAATATGGTAAAGCTCCAGGCTTGCCACACTTGTAAGCAGCAACCCGAGCGGTAAGTTCTGGATGTATGACTTGCAACAAACCTTTTGCATATGTCACTTGTTCCTCGGGAACACAATTTATGCCTGGTCTATGGCCTGGTAGATTTAATTGACATTTTGGTATGTTACTGTTTTGGTAGTCCACCACTGAAGTGATATCATTTTTCTTAACTATATACATAAAAAATAAGAAAAAAAAAAAAAGTGCAACAAGAGCAACAAGGGCAAGAGATACGAGGTTGTTTTTCAAGAATTTTTTATCATTGACTGCTTTGTAGTCCACTACATCAGATCTAGAAACTCCAGTTATATATGATCTGCGTGGAATTAACGTGCTTCCGTTGGTCGTATCTCTGTCTAAGAATGATGGTGGTTTTGGTGGTTCAGGTTTCAGAGATGACAGTCGTCGTGTAAAATTGCTCAAGTAGGGAGATTCAATTTCATCCACACTAGAGGTAGAAGGCTGATAAGTGTTGGAAGCATAATTAGAAGTGTAAGTACTCATAGATGGTCGATCGGCCAAAGAAGATGTCAGACCGAGCCGAGACCGTATTGAATTGAGTTGATCGGATGATGACAGACTGGAAGTGTAGTTTGTGTGTGACAATGATGGACGAGAGAATATCGAAGATTTTGGGGGGCTCGTTGAGGCGTCATTTGTTGGCAATGTGCTGGATATGTAGTCACTTGACCTTGAGCTACTTCTGAAAGGACTGGATGTTTTCTTGTCGCTGTCAACATCACTATCAGAACCCGTTTCATAGTCATCCTGGTCATTAGCAGCATATGTTCGGGTCACACGACGTGTTGTGACCGTTTCAACTTCTTCATGTGTGCGGACGGGGGGTTTTTCATCGTCTGACTCTGAACCTTTCTCGGAATCACGCTTAACAGGAGAATCTTTCTTTAAGGGTACCCGTCTAGATTTATTAGACACAGGCGGCAACATGGCTCCACCTGTGGTGGCCCTTCGACCACGTCTTTCCTTTGCATTGTTTGTAGAATCTAAGTCAGATTCTTCACCGCTTGAGTAGCGAGCTAGTGACCGTCTACTCTCCACCTTGCTGTCGACGCTGTTTCGCGGCTTACTTTTATTGTCCAATACCATTTTTAACTTTTTTACCAGTAACTTTCTCGTAGAAGCTGTAATTGGCATCACGGGGAACCCATGCTCGGCCAGTTTGGTGCGGAGCTCCGCGTCTGACATTGAATCAACTTGATCGGCCATTGTGAAATCTGCAATAACAATAACCAATTTTAAGTTGACCACTTCGTTTTTGACGAATAACAAAGTTCAAAAAGTAAAAAGCAACTTTTTCACCTTATTTATAGAGCGTGCACACAATAATTACGTCAATTTCTAAAATACAAAAATTCACCGGCGCGTCATCTCGCACGCGCTAAAAACGTCGTTACATTTAGAGTTCTGTGTTGCCATTTCTCATCGCTCATAGACTAATTTGAAATTTGACTTAAGTCGAACATACACAAAACATATTCACATAAAATGAGTTGTAGAAAAAATATTTTTTTTGCAACCCATAATCATTTTTTTAATATAAAATCGGTAGTATATAGTTTTTTTTATCATGTTATGTGAATAAAATATGAAAATGCTACCTTCCTAACTTTACAAAAATAGTTATTGTTATTAAAAAAAAAAGAAAACACAATAACTCACTTTACAAAAGTCTTATTAATATATTGAAATAAAATATTTTTATAATTTCATATAATAAATATTATGTACATTATATAATAGTTTTCTTCAATAAAATATAATCTAAATAAATATTTATTCATTTCACTCAAATGTACTTTAACATATAAAAGTATGCAATGCATTTATTTTTAATTTATTAGTATAACATATAATAATGTTATGTTTATTTAAATATGTATAAATAAAATTATCAGTCTTATTTCCCAAAGCTGAATAACTTTAAAGCGTTTGCCTTTTTTACGAACTGTGAACTAAAAATTTTGGTTTCCCGCTACCTTTGCCTTTTCTCTCTAAGGAAAGGAAACCACAAAAAAAATTGGTTTCCCGCCTTTTCTAATAACAAATCAAAGTTTCAACTGTTGATATCGAAATTATAAAATTTTCTGTCGGAATTTTAAAATACAGTGATTATATTGAATTATAATATTTCTCATCATATTGGTCAAGTTCCAACTGCTTTTGCTTGCTAGCAATCCTTATCCTTATACCTTAGGGACAGTTGACTATCGATTTTCGATCTCAAATAATGCATTTAAGTACATAAAAAAGTTGTATCTCATAATTACATGAATAAAGTACATATCTGTGTTTATACGTGCTGTAGACTATTTAGCCTGCTGCCTGCCTTGGTGTAATTTGTCAAATGTCTCCTTTTTAACATCCTTATTTTCCGAAAATATATCTTTGTTAATAACGGTTTATAAAGCAAAAAAATATGGCGTATTTCTAGCCACACATAAGTGTTAGATAAGAAATTATCCACTGAATGATTGAACTGAACTGTTTTTTATAGTGGTAGCTTTATAAAAATTAAAAATTAAAATATGACATGTAACTTGACGATTCGAAAGTGCTGTTAAAGCCCATTTGAATAAAGTATATTTTGAGTTTGAGTTTAATGAAAAATTATAATTAAAAAAAATTGATCGAAAATTTGTGATTTTCGTTGGGGTATTTTTACCAAAATAAAGACAAGAAATAAATAGACTACAGGTAAGGAAGAGGTAAGGGCTACAAATGAAGTACTCCATTTCGAAAGTTTTTATTATAATAATAAGAATATTGTACTTTTTAAAGAATATTTATGTTACAAATACGTTTCAAAACGCTTATTTAAATATTTTTCACAGCACATTCAGATTCAAGAGACAGTTAGAAAAAATATTTAAAAAAAGGATAAATATTTATTTTACACAAAATAACACTAAAACTTGTAGAATATTTACAATCGGTAATAATTTTAAAAAATGATACATTTTATTCATTAAATACCAATTAGATTGGTTTATATCTAACATTAAAACATTTATACATCATACATAAATAGACAAATGACTTTTTTTTATTAGATATTTCCTAAATTTATTTATTTCGTTTATTTTAACGGGACAAACATTACTATCAAATGGAAAACTGAAATTGTTGACATAAAACACTTTATCAAAATATAAATAAATGAAGAACAATTCAGATAATAGAGTACATCTTTAACAATACCAAAAAACAGACTGTGCGTGATGACATGTGGGAGTAGTCTGAATGTTTGAATGAAATTCTAATACTTGTCCAGTTAAAATAAGTCAAATATATATTAACATATAGTTGGTTTGCGCTTTAAAAAACCGTTGTTTATCTTCCACACATTTATGTTATACTTACATTTTGGCTTCAATTCACTTCATGACTCTTATCAATATAAAATTGATATCTGTGATACTTTGAAGATCAATCAAATATAGCGAAAACGTCAGTCCAGAACGCGAAACACAATATGATGTTATTCTGATTATAATAATTTATTATTAACAGAACTGATACCTTAATTAATGTTTACTGAGTTGTTTTACTTGGAAACAAAGTCATGACTTGATTATTCTGTTTGCCCATCTTAATTCCTTATACTTATTTTACGACGACTTTATTATGATTCCTGGCCTTCCTTTATGGATTAAAAGGCAGTTTTTTACATATTTAAAAAGTAATCAAAATACGAAAATAAATATCCATATGCTTATTGCATATTATTATATATAATTTATGATTTTTTTAATGTATAAAGAATTGAGATTTTTGATTATGTACCCCCACCCTTTCAGCTCCGCATAGCTTTCTAACTTAACCTAAAACCTTCCCTACTTGATCAGTACCCACAGTTGTATTGAAAGTTGCCTTACATTCTTGTAAGTTTGTAGAAAACGCAATCCAAAATAGACTAACATTCTTAAAGTACATATAAAAGGTACCACGTCATATATGTGGTTTATTGACGTTTGAGACTTATTGCTAAATGTTTTTTATCAAATTTACGATGGAGGTTGCCAGCCTCCGAAAGCTTTTTCCAGTTCTCTTGCAACTGCCAAACATAATCTGTCCTGATTTGGTGCTGCGATCACCTGTAAATATGTATACATAATGTTTTATTCATTCTGATTATTATTTTCTTATGATTTAATAATTCATCTTTTTTGCAGAACCTAAATATCTTAACTACTATACAAATTATCTTAATTGCCCATATAAGGGGTATCAAAATTTTGGGGGTAAAGGGGTATCATGGTGTTGATATTAATCGTGTTTATGTGATCGCATAGACATATCTAAAGTCTCCATCTCTTACTAAAAAATCTTTGACCAGATCAGATGTTAAGAGTATGTAACAAAATATGTTACCAGCTTAACAAGGATTGAGGGATGAAACGGAAAAGTATGGATAGGAATAGTGAAGGATTATGCTCAGTTCAGGTGTAGATGTTTATGTTAGAGGGCGTCTATGATACGTACTTGTGGGATGGGAGGAATGTTACAAGTAATGAGAATTTAAAGGGAAAATTAAGGAAAAGAATGGGGAAGGCTTTCTGCTCTTTCCCGGTGTAGATGTGTATGGCAGACGTGTGGACGATCGCACCTGTATGGCGACGGGCAGCCCCGCGTGGGTGCCGAGCGGCACGGCCGTGGCGGGCAGGCCCAGCACGTTGAACAGCATTGTGTAGAGTACGCCCGATGCACGTAGAAACACCTGCCGGTGGAAGTGCGCCAGCGAATTGTGCACGGGGTAGAGGAACACACCCGAGTCGCCCAGCTTTTCCTATGATAAAGATGGCTTAAAATCGCTATGTGTAATGGTGATTCGAAAGCATATGAGCATAGGCATAGGCAGTTTAGTTTTCTACATAACTCTAGGAAAATTATCTAAACGTGTCTACATTGCAATAAAATTTTCAGCAATCTGCTTTCTAAACTCTTTTTTTTTCCTCTTTTATCATACGACTATTATGCGCATCCATCTTATTGAAAGAATAATCGATGTGTTTTGGTTAAAGGTAAATTAACCAGTTTTTCATACAGTTCTTTTAAAGTTTCGAGTTATTTTAAAGTCATTAAGTAATATTCTCGTTTTCAAATTACCACACCAATAAATAAATGAAAAATTACATTGTTGATGACGTACCGTTATACATAAAAGAATAATTCTTGGTCAGTAATATTTTCTTTACCGATTATAGATATTTTTCTATAAATTTTTTCGTTATTAATAACATTTTAAATATATTTACGTATATAATATTAAAAAAACATTTAAAAATATAAAAAATAGTAATCCACTGGCAGCAAGAATAATTCCCAGGCCACCAGCAGCTAGGGCTTCAGGCTGAAAAACCTAACGATGCGTTCCGTCTCCAGCAGCATTGCCTTCTGAATCAGACCCTTGATCCAACTGCTTAGTGAGAGTTTCTTAAGGTGTTGATCGAAACTCTTCGCTAAGAGGCCATTGATACGACAACAGGAACAATTACTGTAGGCAAGGTCTAAATATTTACTTAATTTTTCTTTTTCGGCCTTCACGAGATTGTCATCATGTGGAATAGTGATATCAACAATAATTGCTTGGCACGCTGACCATATCAGGTTTATTGGCTGTTTTGTACCTGCCAGTGACAATCGATCGATCTTAGTAGAGCAGTGCATTACCATTTTCGAGAACCGCTGTAGGTTTATCGAAGAGCCAGTTGTTGATGAATTATCCTGGCTACTTGGTTATGTCTGTGCAAATATTCACCGTTAGCAAGATGATAATAACCGGAAATAGTATGCCTAAGAGATTCACCAGGACGGTGACATGTCCGGCACACATCTGGAGTTCCGTCTTTCATAATGTATTTTCGGTAGTTATTCATCTTGATAACTTCTTCCATAATTGCACAGACCAAACTTCCAGTCTCCCTAAAAAGGTCCCCATATTGTAGCCAAGTAAGATATTGAACTGAACAGATCTATATCTGAACTTATTAGGACTCTGTAGAATCGTCCGTGTAGTTCCTTGCTTTTCCATACAGTCACGCGATCAAGTGGGTCTTATACTACAGGTTTACGCCAGTTCTCTTCGCCTAAGGATAACGGGGTAAAGTCTTGTCAATTACCACAACATCCTTGTGCAAACTCTCGTTAATACTGAGAAAGTACTCTCTGAGATTATACACCTCACGATTATGGAGACTCTTAGCTTTGAAAAAGCCACGGCCACCACATTTTCGTTGAATGTATAATCTCATCACAGATGAACGAGGATGGTGCATTCGGTATGCTGTTAACAGTTTGCGAACTTGGCGGTCCAGGCAGTCTAGTTCAGTTTGAGTCCACCTCAGAATGCCGAAGGTGTAGGCAAGTAAGGGCATAACGCAACCGTTAAAGGCACGCACCATTTTTCCGTCCAATAAAAGGCTATTAAGAACTTTTTTCAGGCGACCAAAGAAACGTTCCTTAACCAGTTGTTTTATGGACCCGTCATCGGTACCTAATGCCTCCGCTATTCCAAGATACTTGTAGGTTTCGCCCTCGTTGAGAGATCGAAGGGATAAAGTAGTTGTTAAATGTATATCTGTAGACGGAACAACTTTACCTCTTTCTACATGAAAGACGGCGCATTTGTCAACACCAAATTCCATACAAATGTAACTACTAAAGATTCTGTGATCTTCAGTAGTTCCACTAGTTCTGGTTGTTTTGATGCATACAGCTTAAGCTCATCCATGTAGAGAAGATGAGATATTTTTTTGCTCCCTCTACGAAGCCGATAGCCCAACCCTGAACTCACTAGTAAAGAAGTAAGTGGGTTAAGGGCAAGGCAAAACCAAAAGGGCTCAAACTGTCATCCTGAAAGAGGGTTACTCTTTATCTTATTATATTATAGATATTATCATTATTCGATAAAAATTGTCTGTCATTGTCGTGAGGAATGATTTGTAACTGCTTTTATTTTCACCTTTCTTCTTGTGATTTTTTGTGTCTTCACGGGTAGAATTACTTTCGTCTAATTCATAATAAAATATTTGCCATTGTCAATTTTGTGATTTAACCAGTTGCAAAAATCAGATCTTCTTACGTTATCTAGCATGTAAATTTTATACTGTAATGCAATGAGACATTTGTAATCGTCTAACTTGTAAGTTTTTACTGCTTCGTGGGTAAAATTTGTTGGGAATTGCTTGAAATAGGTAAACATAGCCAAGATGGCCTAGCTAGCACCTCTGACTATTCAAGTGAATCATCTCGTACTCGGTGACGGAAAACATCGTCAGGAAACCTGCATGTGCGGGATGAAATTCCGACATATCGTCGGGGATAGTGTAAAACCGCGTAACTAGTTTTTACAATAACGTCCATTTTTGCGCAACGGAAAATGCCCATAAGCCTTATTTTTATCAATAATGTGATTTAGTGTTTGATTCAAATTTTAACTCTATAGGAAAAGTTAGATACGCGTTTTGAAACATCCCCGACGATACGTGTATCCATCAGGTGACAGCGGGGCAGACGAGCCCTCGCCTGCTCTTGGCTGGCGAGACCTGCAAGAGCTGCCGCAGGGCGGCGGCGCGGCGGCGGTAGCGCGGCCGCGCGGCGCGCGGGATGTACAGCATCTTGCGGCGCAGCAACGCGAACCCCAGCGCCTGCAGCGAGCGGGAGCCCCCGCCAAACATCAGCTTCAGCAGCTCGAGCAGCAGGCTCTTGTCGTGCTAGATGTCACGTCGATCAACGTTAGGATACATTGCTATATTTATTATTGTCATTCCATATTTATTATATTTTAATGTATTTGAATAGGATATGAAATTAGTGATTCCTTTCATATTGGAAACGTTAAAAAATATGTTATGATTTTTGTGTTGTGTAATGTGTGTGATTGTTGTAAAAATAAGTTGTGAATATAAAGTTTGTAGTTTATTTAATGTTTAATTTAAAATATTTAATCTTTAATGAGCTATAGAACAATTAATATAATTTTTAGTCTGTTGTCGTGTGATAATTAGATATAACTTTGTTATACATATATATGAGTTAACAATGGTATATACAGTATCTTAAATTTTTATTTATTATTTACTATACTATATTTTTTTAATTATTTCGTTTTTGATATGAATATTACTCTCAGCAAAGGTTTTCTGTCAGAGATTCCTTAAACAAGAATCCTATTTATTATTGTTTAATTTTATATTCTCCTCTTTTGTACGCAATAAAATAGACACATAAATAGTTCGTTGCATTATTGAAGATTTTCTTGTCTTTTGGACATTAGCCTTTACTTACTTTGGGATTGGCGGGGTCTTGTAGCATGTTGGGTATGTCTTTCATTGCAAAGAAAACTGAGACCGACATTTCCACAGAATCTTCAAAGTCTTTGAACTTTTCCTGAGAACCAAAAAGTATAGCTGTACTTTGGCATTGCTGGTAGTATTTTTATAAAAACTTAATGTATGTCTATAGCTTTTAATACATATTATCAACTAACTTAACAGAAATGTTATCTCTTTTAATATTAGTGATATTACATAACTATATGATATAAGCTCATGGATGGCACCTAGAATTAAAACTTTGGATGACGTTGCCTAGCAACCACCGACCAAACTTATAAACAGATTGTATCTCTTTATAATGTCATGAGCCGGGACGGCCTAGTGTTTGGAACGTGTCGATCTCAACCGATGATCGCGGGTTCAAACTCCGGCTAGCACCGCTGCGTTTTCAAGTGCTATATATGAGTTTAAATTCAACTCGAGTTCGGCGGGACATTGACAGGCTATTACTTTAATTTATTACTGTAATGTCAAAGTATATAAACGCATCGCACATAAGTATGAATGACCAAACAATGCAGGTGAAGTGTGGACTACTCACGTGCGAAAGCGTAGCTCCACGTGCCTGCAGGTGGTGCGCGGCGCGGGTGACCGCGAGCTGGACGGCTTGCGGCACCCGCAGCAACGCGGCGGACGAGCCCGCCTCGCACATGTAGAACACCTGCATGAAGTGTATCAAACCTTGTTTGGGTGATGATTAGCAATGAAATAAACGCATCACACTCAACGGACCCCCAATGGGGTCTTATGATCCTGTGTCGGTGGTCCGGAAACACACACAACACAAGCACAAACAGCCAGACCACGGAAAACATCTGTATGACCAATACAGACGGCCGTGAGCGGGGATCGAACCCGCGACCGTTAGCGTTTCAGTCAGTTACAGTGACCACTAAGTCAACCTGTCAGTCAAAGTCATAAGCAATAATGTGTCAACCCACGAAAAGATCGATCGATTTCGGACATATTGATATATTCTGATAATTCAATTAAAAAATTCAAGTCGTCTAAACTAAATAATCATGGAAAAAAGTATTTAATTTAATGTTTTAAATACTGAAGTGCGTTCCATATATTGCAATACACAATTATCTCATATAAACTTTTCATTATACCAATCTGCTTTTAATTAACTATACTTTATATCAAAATAGAAAAGAAAAGATGGGATATATGCGCCTTCAAACAAATTTATTAAGAATAGGTTTGACGTCTTTAGACTCCGATTTTTTTAAATGAAGTCCGTGTGGCTTGACACGGTATTGTTTATCAGCGTCCATTTATCCAACTTTACATCACAAAAGAAAGAAAAATGCTAATGTTAACATTTATCCGTGGAGTGACTAAAACAGATTTGATATCATAAGCATTTCAGACGAAGTTTGAAAGTGGCGTCAGTGACGGATGAGAAGAACAGTGTGGGTCAAGGTCAAGGAAGAAAAGACGGATGGATTGTGTAAAATGTGACATGAGTAAGAAATGAGTGTTGAGATGATGGCTGATAGGGAATGGAAGGAAAAAACATGTTGTGCCGACCCTACATAAAGTGGGACCAGGGCAAGAAAATTCGAATCTCAAAAACGCCGACATCACTACAAAACATACTATTTTTCTTTTCATTTACCTTCAATTTATCAATCTGCACGGGCCTGTCCAAATCCAATATATGTGCGTTGTCGGCAGCCATGATTTTTAGGAGTGGCGCAAGATCCTCAGCAAACCGCGCCATAGGACCCACTGTCAGGAACTTTGGGTAGTTTTCATCTGTTAATGTTGGAACGTGACCTTCGATAGATATTAACCCTGGAAGAAGATGTTAGATGGTTTATAAATTTTGATTTTTAACATTATACTTTAATATTCCCTACTCACTCTAATAATAAAAGTATATTCACCTGGGGTAGGCTTGTGTCCGTATATACCGCAAAAGGCGGCTGGAACGCGAATGGAGCCCGCAATGTCCGAAGAAATGGATAATGCGGACGCACCACTTGCCAACAGTGCCGCCTGTGTGATAGTTTGGTTTGTGAGCCGATACAACTTGGAGGAGCGAGATAACATCTATGTGGCTCAGTTGAGCGGATGTGGGCAGTTTTGATCATGTGACTGGGACGCGAATTAACGTGAGCAATGATTTTTGTGATTTTGTAGATATAATTCAGATGTCATTTTTTATGCCAATTAGATTTTTTCAATAGACATTGGCGTTGTAAAATACTAATTTGTAAATTGACGATTTGAAAGTAATTTGGAACGTGAAAAGCAGAGGATTACGGTTATGAAAAGCAGAGGATCAATGATCTACGTATCACGTATTTCAATAATTTAAAATTCTGCTGTATGTTTATAAAGTTAGACAAGTCTGCAGTGTTTGTGATGAACGTAGTGTTCTAGTCTAATGTTGTATAAGCTATTAAAGTAAACGGATTATTTACATTACGAATTTCGCACGCACATCACGAATTGTGGCAGTTTATCGATAAGTTTGATGATACCAAGTGCAAAATGATCCAACATTTACGGCAACATCATTCATTCGTGAGGTAATGTTATATTTGTTTAAATATAATGTATATATGTACGAACAAAATCAAAACAGGAATTATTATTACATACAAAAAGCAACAAAATTACAGAGTACTTTAACTTTCATAAGGTTTCAAAATTATTCTGACGGATAAAACCATAGTCCTTAAGACGATTCGTGGCTTCGTATTGACATAAATAGCCTGTTCTATACCTGACAATAAAGTCGAATGAACGCTGGTAATTGTTTATGATATTAAATTACTAATGCACTCTGCACAATGCATATATGTACAACGCATGACCTTGCATCAGAAAATGGTAAGTATTAATAACCCAGCTAATTAGCTGTACTAGTAATTACTAGCGTAAAATATGATTTTTACTGTTAATTACGTTGATTCTGTTTATAACGAACGTAAAAGAAAATAAGCAACTGTCTTTTCAGTAAAGTAGTTTTGTCAGATTACAATATCAATAATCTCCGCTATCAAAATTATTATTATTTTTGGACTATAAACACAGATTTTGGACTATAAACAGACATACGACAGATTTAACGTAAAAAATATTTTTTAACGATTTTCAAAAAAGGAGGAATTTCTCTAATTCATTTTTTTTCGAATGAACGATTTAAGATTTTAAGGAAACCCCAAAAATTAAACGAATAAATACGACTCATAGGTGCTCTTCTTAATATAATTTATTAATTGATAGGAGTGGATATTGCTATTTTAACATTTATTGACGTTGTCATTTGTAATAAGCACCTATGTGAGACTGAGTTGATGTCATTCATCATTAAAAATAAACTATTTGCTTACAATATTAATAGGATAATATTTGAACGATTTCAATCTCGCATTAAGCATAGTATCCTTCTCAATATCCTTCTTAAAAGTGGCATTTGCGAGGTATTGTGAAATTGGGGGCAGCCTTAGGATATTGCAACATAAATGCATTATTATGTCAATTATCAAATATCGGCTGATAAGAAGTATGCAAAACGAGGCAACGGTTAATCCTCTTTACGGAAAACACGAATTATGTTGATTATATTAATTGATTTATACAAAGTCAGTCTTTCGGAAACAAATTTCGATTTAATCACACGCCCGTTAGGTTTATAATGAATATTTTTATAATCAATGTTACATAATATAAAAAACATATTTCCTTTCGGCGATTATGTATTTTAGTTTTAGAAGTAAAATTCGATATATTTTTTTTATTTATATGGACTTTTTTCTTTTTTATATGAAGGCTTAAGCTAAAAATTAATAAATTTAGTTTTTGTTATTATGTAATATTAGAATAATATTTAAATAATCTGTTGAGTGTTCAACTTTTTTTTCTTAACTTATGCAATGTGAAGACTTTCATAAAGTGTTGTCATAAAATTAATTAGGATTGAATTTAAAAAAATACTTGAAATTTTATTAATAATCATACGTTCAAGACAAAAATTTCTTATCATTGATTGATGAGGTTCTGAATAATTAAGAAATTTACTATAGTCTATTTTTCTTCACTTGTCTTTATTGGGTAAGAATACCCTAAACAAAAATCACGAATTTTCGAACAATTTTTTTTTTCATCATAATTTTGCATTTTAAAAAATGATTCAATTCAATCATTTAATCGATAATTTCTTAAGTGTGGCTAGACATACGCCAAATATGCTCAATAAGACAAATAAAGAAAAATAAATTATAAATGTAAAGAGTCGAGTGGTACAAGTTGTCGAAAGTTTTGAAACTTAATTAGAACAAGGGTCACAATAAGCTTCAACACTACAAACTAAAACACAATCGTATCAAGAACACTCACCTCTCCACCCGACGATCCACCGGCGGTCCTATTCAAACAGTACGGATTATTCGTGGTTCCCCGTAAAAGGTTAGAGGTCTCCCAACCAAGACAAAGCTCGGGTGTATTTGATACGAGTAGAGGGATTGCACCCGCTTTCTTAACGAGACGAACAGCAGCTCCATCTGCTGGTGCTCGTCTCCCCGCATGCTCCAAACAACCCACCGCGTTCGATAAGCCTATATTGGGAGTGGAAAAAGTTGTAAATAACACTTCACGTTCAACGGTCCCCGTTGTGATCTCACGATCCTTTGTTGAGGGTCCAGAAAACTACAGAACACAAACACCTACACAAATAACGACTTTAATTAGGGTTGCCAAATGGCCGGGAAATCCGGGATTGTCCCGGAATTTGTGTCTTGTCCCGGAATTTTGTGTTTTATCCCGGAGTTCTGTAATTTATCCCTTGTTCAGAAATTATAATACACTGTTCCGGATTCCGAACGCCTACTACTTTGTTACAGAAAGGATTTTTATAACATTTTAGTTGTTTATTTTATGTGGGTAAAATTTGAAGTTTTTTTTTGTTTCTTTCTATTGTACATTTGTATATTAATTAAGTAGTAAAATTGTCCTGAAATCGATAAACTTGTATCGGGCAACCCTTACGTTAAGTCATGAGCTAAATTTGAACTCGCGATCGCTAATACATCGGTCACTTTCAGTGACCACTGCACCTTCACCATGAATTTTTTGGATGTTACCGCATTATAAAATTTAAACTTATTTTTAACTTATTAAACCTAGATTAAGTTTGGATGTTATTTGCGGTTAAGATATTATTATAGTTGAAGTTACGATTCCATGAATTATTCTCAGCATCAACACAGTTTTTGATATTTACAATTTGGTTTTTAGGTCCAAAAATATTTGTTTGATTATATTGCACAAAAATAGTATCAAGTATTGGATTTAGATTTTACCATTGGCATCACATTTGCACTGTAAGGATACCCACATACCTTAGATTAAAAATGTCAGGGTACACATAAGTATAAAACAATAATTATTGGTCATAAAACATATGTTTACATTATTTACAGAACTCACAGTATCATAAAACTTACCAGCAAGCGAGCAGCTCTCCTTCACAGTACAAGGTACACCCAAAAGAGGTTTATCAGCTACCAACTTCTCTAGATTCCCTTTGATCCTCGCCTCTGAGATTAATCGATCAACTTCTCTCGCATCGTTTAAAGCATCACGATAGCGCTCATCGACAACGGCATTGAGTAACGGGTTCACTTCTTGCAATCTTGATATGTATCGTGATACCACTTCTTCGCTTGTCAGCTATATTTAGACAATATTTCAAAGAGTTATAACTAACTTGAATTTGTGATACTAATGTAGTTAAATAAATTAAGTTTTTTTTATATTTTATCAGTTGCTTCGTTGGGTTTATAATTAATATTTTTATCTTTAATATGGAAATCGAATTTCCTTTTGATATAATTTATTTTTAGATGATAAATTCGAAAATATCTCTTTCTTTTTTTCCCGTCGTTTTTATCGTATATCTCTTGCAAATATTTTCTGTACATATTAAACTGCTATTTCAACGTATTTTATAAAACATAAAAGGCATTTCTTTGAAAACGACCGATCACTAATAGCTTATTTAATTAGGACATTTAATCTTCCTAAGTTGTATCCGGTTTGCTGCACTAAAAGCTTAATATCCAATTAAACATTCGCTGTAGTTGTGTTTCTTAAGACACCTAATTCCAGTAAAACGTAAGTAACTTAGACATAGTAGCAACTTAGCTTAGATACAATTGTATCAGCTTATGTTTCCTGAATTAAATTTGTGCGTTATTTAATAAACCATTTATTTCAATTAACAACTAAACTGAATTCGAAATTTATTTTATGTAATTACTAGCTGTACTTATGGTTCCACTCGCAACGATTTGGAGTAATGATTGTTCATGGCGACGCTACTTCGAGATATTCATGACATATGCATTATAATTATTGTCTTATAACGTTCCTCAATAAACTGACTATCTTCTGTAAAAACAATTTTTCCTATCGGAAATTTATTTGCCGAGATTAGTGCGCTTATACAAACAAACACTGCCATACTACAAAAGATGCAATAAAACCATGTTCAACACATGTTTAGCTAAACAATGTTAAAAAATTACACATTGCTTAAAATGGTATCTAAATTAGTTAACATCGAATAAAATCATAAAAAAAAAACTTATTAATAAAATAATACAATAATCTATATAATATATTAATCTATATCTAAAGCATGTTTAACTCAATACTGTTGTTAGACGCGGATTTGTAGTACGGATTTTAAGCTTTATATATTCACTATAGCTTCTATTGGAAACAGCCGATTTTAATATTCAACAAATGTAGCGATCTGAACAAAAGTGCACACAGCCTAAATAAAACATTTACATACAGAGCACATAACGTTTGACTTTCAATGCAACATCGGTAAAGCTGTCTTGTAATGCAATTAAAATTATTTATTCCCGAGTGCGGGCAATATGCTAATGATTCGGTTGCAGGGGTATTGTGCAATACGAAGCCATTGCCAATTCCGTGTTTCGTTGCTAAATAGGTTCTATCATGTGCAAATGTTCGTAGAGCTTAGCCATTGTTAAGACTTCTTTAATGGTTAGAACTTTTACATTGCTTAGGTATACCTAGGAATTAGCACTTTTTGCTTATAAAATTTTGACAATTCGCTGGTAATCATTTGCCAAGTAATAAAAAAGATACCTATCGTTTCCGAATAATCGTATTCTAACGTTTTAACATCCATTATAGGCTGTACGCTTACGCATTATAAAGTTCATATTTAATATAACGGGTCTAATCGCGATAATTAATGGTAGTAATACCTTTTTATTGACCGACGTTTCGACGAAGTTACATTCGTCGCGGTCACGAGCTGACTGTCAGTCAGTCAGTCAGATCGTAACCAAGACGTATACGAGGTATTACTACCATTAGTTATCGCGATAAGACCCGTTATATTAAATATGAATAGTATTAATCGCGAAAGTTTAAAATATAGAATTATAAAGTTAGCTCGAAACCCTTCATAAGATTTATAAAATGCGCCGTTAAGTTAAGATTGCATATGACTATTAAAAATATGAAGCATACTGTCATTCTAGAGTAGTTATACCAATTTATTGACGGCACCAATTAATTATTATATATAAGGTACGTGTAGGCCAAAAAAAAATAGAAACAAACTTTCAAAACTGAGTTGACTTACTTCTCCACTCCGTATATCTTTTGCAATATCTGTAGCACTCTTTAAAAGTAGTGGATCTCTTATCGGGGGAATTCGCGTCCGGTTGCGCGCACATATCCAGAAAATTGGTGCGAGAAGAAAATTTAGCACCCGTAGGATGATGCCCACTATCCGCACGCCTACCTCCATTCTGTAATTCAAATAGATGTTATTAAACATTTTATTTTCATCATAGCTGTTAGGATTTATTTAAAATGTCATGAACAGTCGTCTTCGGTACTAGATATTCTAAAACAATTGACAAATTAGTTAGACTAGTCGAAAGCTTAAATTATTTGCATTCATTTTTATTGCCTATTCACGCAGTCCGCAGCACACACAGTCAAAGGCCGGCAACGCACCCGCAACGCCCCTGGTGTTGCAATGTAGGGGCGATAGTAATCACTTAAAATCAGGTGGTACTATTTGCTCGTTTGCCCCACTTTTATGTAAAAAAAACACGATAAAGGCGAATTTTCACTTATACAATCCAAAATTATAATTCCCGAAAATAGTGTATTATCAACATTTTTTCAATCTTACAATTTTCTCCGTAACTAAAGGAAGACCTTTGTTCAATTGCAGAATATTTACATGCTGTTACTACTAGAATTGTATAAGAATTCTTTGTAACGATTATCGCTAATCTAATATTGAGGTGTAAATTTAAATTGCATTATGTTACATCATAATGGTAAGAAAATTTGATATCAGCCGCGTATAGAAAATATAAGGTGAAAATGTGGGAAATAATATATATTCACTGAAATGGAAATGTGTAAAACTAACTGAGTTCTCTTCGTAAAAATATAGTGCAGATTGTGTACGTTCGTAATTTGTATGGATTCTCCTTTCGGTACTTCGGGATAAAGTAATTTTATATATCGATTCTGACTAAGGTATACTTGTACGACATACCCTGAATATTTTCTCTGAAATCCATTTACTAGACTTCTGTCTACCCAGCGATACGGTCTTTACGAAAGGTTCTTGCACGTAAATAACGTAAGAGAGTACAAGTGAATATTTTTCGTCGCTTTAAAGTTAAGAATATGCAATTAATGTGGATTCTGTTTAAAAAAGAAAACTAGGTGTATTCGCGTTTTTTTTAAATATTTTTTAAGATGAAAAAATTAGGGACTAAAGGTAATGGAAAAGTCAGATAGTTCTTGAATCGTTGATAAGAAAATTATTTATTGGTACTAAGTTAGAAACTTACTCATAACAGAGTTGCTCTCATATTTACTATATAGATGTAGGTTTCCCAACATCACATTTCAACAAATTCCCATTACAAACGTCTTCAATCATGCCATTGTTTACGCGATGAAGCCAATAACAATAACTTAAGTTATAACTTGGAAAATGGTGCATTCACTATTGAATTAGCTTTGAACATCATTTAGTATGATGTTTTGTGTTAACAACGTATTTTTCGTAATTATGTTTACTTTAAAGCATACATTTTTAACAAGACATATTATTATTTTTAGTAGACTTTGTTAAAAATTAATCGTATTACTTATATGCCATAATATAACTTAAGGATAATTCAAACAATATCATATGTATTCTTCATACAAGTTTGAAAATGCCATAAAACATCCCTTAAAATATTGTCTGTTTCCTTAACATTGATCGAATTTAACTTAAAAATTGTGTGTATATCATCTATAATCGTCAAAGTCTATATTTTTCTCAGGAAATGAAAGTTATTCCAGAAAATTCAATTTTATAATTGTAAAGCTATATTCAACGTCGGAAATACAGTTTTTAAGCAATAAAAATACCTAAAATACGTTTCGCTCTCTGAACAATTCCCCAGAACAAACAGTTGCAATAAAATGTATTGATTTTATGATATTAATTTTGAACAAATGGAGGTAACAAGGTTGGTATAAATTGGTTTCAGAAATTGCCCAGAAAGTCTTGAAATTTACGATTACGTCTCTTCTTCTACCTATCCTCGATTATGCTGATGTATGTTTATTGGATGTGACTGAGGATCACCAAAACCTAGCATTCGGTTTATTTTGGGATTACAAAATAATGATCACATCTCTGCCTTTTGCACTCAGCTTAAATGGCTCTCTATTCGAGTTCGCCGTCATATGCATGTCCTTTCGGTCCTATATGCTGTTCTTAACGATTCAAATTGTCCTACCTACATTCCCGATTTAACCTCCTTCCCCAGTCAACATGTTCAAGACGTTCCTGTATTACTTCAGAGCTGGAAGTGGTACTAAATTTTATCAAAACTCGTTTTTGGTCCGTGCTGCAAATTTTTGGAACAAACTGCCGAATCCCATCCACAAGAGTCCCAATATTGAAATATTTAAAAAACTGTTCAAGAGCGAGTAGGACTCGCTCTATCTTGTAGAAATATATATATTTCTAAGACTTCAAAATATGGTAGAAACTATTTTAGGAAATTTTAAAATAATGTTACCAGGGTAACATTATTTTAAAAGTTTATTAATCGAGCAGAATTTTATCATAGTTAATGTCATAATATTGTCATAGATGGCGCTGGCTGTACGTTACATCGCGCTATAATTTTATTAGCTGCAATATATAGATTGCATTGCGTTTTTTATAAAGGTTTGCTGCCATCATGTTTTCCTTTTGATACAAATTTCTCCTCAGTGGTTGTAAAATTGTTTTTCGACCATGGTCAACTTCTATGTTAATTTGTTACAAGTATATAAAATTTTAATTCTAAGATTAAAATATTTTCCGCTTGATACGCTCTATAATTGTAAGATGTCACACACAAGCTTGGTTTATTTTCCAAAAATAATACGTTTTTAATTAATTGAATACGTATTGATTTATAATTTAGGTTTCGTTAACAGCTTCAAGTGAATGCAGCTATAAATATTTGATATAATTTAAAATTTGATACATTTACGTGTTCCTGAGAAAAAGGTTAAAAGACAGACGTACAGACTGACAGTCACATAAATAAAAATTTTCAGTTTTCGGATTTTTTTCTTTATTTATACTATATGACCTTGCTCCTGGCCAATTTTCATGATGCTAGGTCAATGGGTTTTGATTCCCTTGCAAAAACAGTAAAAACGCTAACATACTTTAAATATGCGACATAAATGGCCGTATCTTTTGATTGTATTAACTTAAAAGTTTGATTTTTTCACAGCTCTGAGTACTTAACATTGATAAAATTTTGCTACCTTCACGCGTTCCTGAGAAAAAGGTTGAAAGACAAACTTACACACAGACAAACATACATACAGAAATTTACAGTTTTCAGAGTTTTTCCTTTATTTGTACTATAAGATCTTACTTCTTGCCAAATTTTATCGTGCTATGTCAATGGGAAGTACCTTATAAGGTTTTGATTCCCTTGCGAAAACGCTAAAATGGTCTAAATATGCGACATATTTTCCATTATCTTTTGATTGCATTGATTTAGGTCTTCAATTTTTTTACAGCCGCAAGTTATCGTAGACTTGAGTATATGATATCAATTTCAACATGATACGTTCATGCATATCTGAGAAAAGTCTTGACAGCCAGCCAGCCAGACAGACGGACAACGAAGTGATCCTATAGGGGTTCCGTTTTTCCTTTTAAGGTATGGAACCCTAAAAAAAGAGTTAAAGAGAACTTTTTCACACAATTAAATATATAAGTAAATTTTCTATTTCTAGTCATATATATATTATTTATCTTTATATGTTTTGCTTTTGGTTATTCGTTTTGAAGTAGAGTATTATTTATTATTTACTATTTGTACTTCTGACTGCTGTGGGTTGGCTGGAAGAGATTTCTTACAGAAATACATGGTTATATAACTAGTTATTTATTATTACTTACTTAACTATTTATTTACATAACTAAGAGTATTTTTATACTATATAATTTATAGAATTATATTAATTATTAACGATTTGTTCATTAATAAATTAGTTTAATTATACGGAAACGACTAAGCATTAAATTAGACACTTATTCAGTTAATGACCTTACTGTCCTGGTTTGTTGGTCAAATTATAAAGTGTCGGAATTTTAAAGGACTAAAACTGTATCGCGTGACATTAAAATTCTATTAAGATTCGAACTCACGAACACATCGGAAAGAACGAAGGTTGTTCGAGGATAAGCTCTATACGTGTGTGGATAGATTAATACTGAAATTACCCTAATTCGCCTCGTAGTGACTTACTTCGTAGTTATTGCGCCTTTATTTACCTGGCACTACTATTGTCTCTATTGTTAGATGCATTAGATACGTAATGTAATCTATACTAATATAATAAAGGGAGAGTGCATTTTACACGTGCGAAGACTCCGAAACCATTTAATCTATTTACAAAATTATAATACAATTTCAAAGATGTATTATATTATATTTTATTATATTCTACATAGATGGTAATATATTGATGTCTTATATTTTATGTATATATGCGTATTATAAAAAGAAACTTCACTAACGCGCGTCAAGGAGGAGGTATTACGGCTCCTACGAATGATATCTTCAAGCGGTAGGTTTTTCAGTTTGTTACAATCAAAGCGTATGCTGCTATAGAATGTAGTATTTTTACTACTTTTAAGCTAGAAAATTGAAAATATGAGTAAAAATATATTTAAAACTCAATTAATTTTTTTTATATGAACATTCATGTATAAATGACAATATTATGTAACAAAACAATTTGCCAATTCAATCATACGATAAAATATTGTACAGACGCCGCGCTGTTGAAATTGGGAATTCTCTCAGCGAAATTGAAATCAAATCAATTTTGTGCATACTGCCTTTCAAAATTATGTCCGTTGTAACGAACCACTTGATCAAGCTACTTTTTAGGCACCGTTATTACAGTTGAATTTAATATATCTTAGTTAAAAAAATGAAAAACACGTTATCTATGTATTTTATCGTCAAAACAAATCAAATGAACCCAAACTCGAAGGGTGTACTAGAAGTTCTCTAGTAGTTCCCCTATTTACCTCCTATTTCCATCATCAGATGCGCTTGGTGGAACG
This sequence comes from Hypolimnas misippus, assembly GCA_037950945.1. Taxonomy (NCBI): domain Eukaryota; kingdom Metazoa; phylum Arthropoda; class Insecta; order Lepidoptera; family Nymphalidae; genus Hypolimnas; species Hypolimnas misippus. Next base: position 14,074,363 of record JBBEEQ010000023.1, read on the forward strand.
AAATTATTGCATTGACATGGGAATTACATACATTTCCAAAAATATTTATAAAGTAGCTGGAAAACGACCAGGACAAGTAATGTTAAGTGATCACCGCCGCCCATGGACATTGGAGCATCAGAGAAGCCACATGCCACTTTAAAGTATAATTATTTTATATATTTATTTAATTTTGTTCACTTTTTATATATTAAATATTTGAAAAATACTCTCAGCGATGTGATAAGTATGCATAATTAGCAGTAGACAAGCAAATTCTTAACAGCATATTTAGGGTTTGAAAGGTTTGTTTCTTGAGTAATGTTATGGAAAGTTGTTTGCGAGTTATGATCGTAAAGTTAGAAACCGCGTTTCCCAACACTCCCCAACAATCTGATAACGGGAATTCTATTTCAAACTTGTTCATATAAACGCCTAAATAATAATTATGTTAAATACTAAATTATATTATTGTTTCTTTATTAAGACCAAAAAATAATTTAGAATCAAATGTTAACGCTTGTAAATTCATAAAATTTTAATTTTTGAGCTATTAGTAATTTTGCTATGATTGCTTACGGTCGATACAAATGAATTAAATCTTACATTCCTTAATTGGCTTTTAGTCAATCAAATTATTTATTGGTAATAACAATACATTAAAAAATACTACACCAATAATTATGAGTGGTAAAACGTATATTGTTTAATACCACGTATGGAAAGGACTCTACTATTCCCTTTTGTAATATTTTAGAATATTCTTTTCTTAAAAAGGGCATTCATTGTGTTTATTATAACGAACAATGAAATCCAGAACTGAGTATAGTGTGCACTTATTTACAATCCCATTTTTCAATGAAATAATGAAAATATTTTTATATACATTGATTCTACCCGCGGCTTCCATTTATATGTGTATATACTTTCAGTTTGGTGATAATTACTTTTATCTCATAAAATGTACAATGAATCATTCTTTCAAAAACTATAACGTATTGAACACGTTGTAGGTATTTCGTTCCAATGTCTCTCCTGAATGGAAATTCTATATTAGTTACTCATTTTCTTTTAATCGAACTCGTATTTCAGATATTATTCCTACAAACAAAACTAACGTACACTTATGTACACTTAAGGGTTATAAGATTAACACATAATAGATTTAAACATTTACTTTCCCAAAAAATTGGTCATCGACATTAACTTATATAGTGCCTGAATAGAGATCTGAATTCCAGTGCTAAGTAACAATCGTCAATCATGTAAAAACTTTTTGAGTAAATAGCAATTAATACTAACTTAAATTACACGGGCATTACAACACCAATTATTCATAATTCTGTGACATCTATTTACTATTTTTTTTATGTTTATATTTACGTGCGTATATGATATACGTATATGACATGCGTGTGTGCTTGTGTGCGTGCCTGTATGGCAATTTTAACACTAAATACAGCTCATATCATTGAATAGAGCTAGTATTTAAATAATACCGCTAATTTTCAACGAATAAGCAAAACTTGTAAATGTGAAGCAATAAACGAAAATAATTAACAAGTATTGAAGAAATAATAAAAAAAGCTAATTTTCCTCGACATTCGCTAAAATAAAAATGCGAGTTACAAAAGATATGTAGCATTTAAACTAAAATGTACGAACATTTAAACTTTGAACGCGTAAATGGCTACGCTTTCAAGCGACATACGACATTTTCCTCTATATTCATTTATACTGCGTATTTTCATCTCGATTGTACATTGTGAGGCTGTCTGCCTGCGATACTGCAATATTACAATACAATACATATTGTATGAATTGTATATATTGTGGCAGTAATCATCTGGCGCAGTGCCTCATAGAGAAATCACAGATTTGATTTTGGTCGTGACAATATACTGTTACATCAGAGAAATGTCTTTAGAAACTAGAAAATTAAATACTGTTCATAGACTGATAGGGAGATGTGTTTAATGTATTGTGTCTTTATGAGTGTGTATTGCATGGTAACAAAATTTCCATTAGAAAAAATGGTTAACAAACGCTATAAGCTATAAACTTTACGTACGTGTTCTTTCGTAATCGGCTTGAAGCCTTACCTAAGACGATTACAGCCTTCAACGATATCATCCTATATAGACTGTGATCTAAGAAAGTATGGATATTATTATATTTTATCAAATCAGAACGTTAATATGTGTATAATTGCATTCTGGAGTTAGCTTGAGGAGGATCAGCGAGGCGAAAATTGGTTTGTAGGATCTTGTCTTTTTTTAAAGTATATTCGTTATTTTGTTTTACCATTTTTATAGGATTTATTCCTTTTGATTATAATTTAGTAGACAATGAGTCGAGATGGGAGATGGTTAGAACACGTCGATCTCAACCGATGATCGCGCGTTCAAACCCCGGCTAGCTATTTTATATATTTATATAACTATTTTTCAAGTGCTAAATTAGTGTTTAAATTCATCTCGAGCTCAGCGGAGAGGGAAAACATCGTGAGGAAACCTGCATGTGCCATGAGAAATTCTGACATATGTATAACCGCCTACCCGCAGTGGAGGATTAAGATCTAAACCTTCTCCTTAATAGAAGAGGAGGCCTATACCCAGCAGATTTTAAATTAACAGACTTTTTTTACTATTAGATTATGAAAATCTATTTAGTTATTAGAAATTCATTAGCTCTTTTCAGTAAGTTATAAATATTTCTGCAATCCAAAATATTTTCCTTTAGTTTGTAATAGTCTTTGTGTTTGGAAATAAAATATATTTTCGTCATAGTTGTCAATTCAGGACTCAGTATAAAACCCTAAAAACTTCAGTATTTTTATATACTAAATGTTATGATAAAAATCTGAAAAAAAAAAAATCTAAATAAAACGGTATGAAATTAATGTTTCCGGTAAATTTCATCAAATTATCTGAATAGGTTTGGAGAAAAAAAAATAAAGTTAGGGGTTGTTATCCCTACATCTACGTACATATAAGGGATAGGAGTTTACATTTGATATTAATTCTTATACCTATGACAAACATCTGTAAAAAATATCAGCCAAAAAAGGCTCTAGGCCAGATTCCATATACTTAACCGGGTATCCTCTTTGTTGTCATGTATTAATCAGCCCTATATTTATTTATTCTGGGATCATAATTGCTATATTGTTATTAATAACTAGATGACCACGTGAACATCGTATCACCTTCACATATATATGTAAAATGTGTCCTTATAGTTTAAACCTTCCTTAAGTGAGATCGGTCCAGCTATTCTCGAATTTTAGCGAGACAAACGAACAGCGTTTCATTTATAAAATTTAAGTAGTTAGAAATATTTTAAATTCCAACTATAGGAAGTTTCGCCCTTGGAGATATTACTGAGCTCTTACTTTTTTAAGTAGGCTCTACGCCCCAAGGTTTACCTAGTATATTTAATAAATAATATAATTAAGTAGATATAACATATTCCTAAAAACACAAGGTTAGTTTTTTGTTAAACTTTTTTTTTTTTTTAGAATTAATTTTTTATCATTTTTTTTTCTGTTTCCTTTTAATAAACGCGATTTAATTTATTGTGGTGAAATACCAAGGTTTATTGCCATAATATGATTTTAAATCTGAATAATAAAAATTTAATAATTTGTGAATAATTTATTAGTAACGAGCCAATTTATTTTTTTTAAATGTGTACATATGTGTAGACTAATATAGCGTATTGTCAGTGACATAAGTGTTCTTATTTTTTTAATTTTCTAACTTTTATTTAACATAATAAGTTTATTTAAAACCTTAGACATGGTTCTGTACAGACCCCGCAATGAGGTTCATTCGCCCACTCAGAAGCCCCTACAGCCAGAGCAAAACTTTGTATTGTTTTATGAAGCGTAATTAAGCCAAGAGACGTAGCAATTTATATCCTATTGTTTATATTGTTTAGGTATGGAGTGGCAATTGGAAATGGCATAACTTCTTATAAAATCGATATTAAAGATGACTTCAACGGGACCAATATGTCTGATGCTAATAAATGGGTCTATACCCATATCAAACTGCAGGTATTTAAAAATATTCGTTTTTCAATTTTCCTTACCTGACTTTGAGTATAACGTATGCCTCTTGTCCGCGACAAAAATCCCATATACACGCCCATCATTCATTTTGTATGTGTTAAAACATAAAACAGTATAATTATTAAGCAAACAAAATTATCGAGAGTTGCTCCAACCCAGACCAGCAGTCAGCACCAGGGTCTGCTTATTACTCTAGTCCAGATATGGACATATGACTGAATTTTACACATTGCCTTCAAAAACCCTTGAGAGCAAGCTAGTGACCATTTAGATTGGAATCTCCCTGCTAATAATAACGATCATTATCAGGTGATTGTGATAACCCACAAGAATAACACTCAGATTCAGGAACAAATATTTATACAAATATATATATCGGTACCGAGCCGGGGTCATACCCGCAATCATCGACGTTAGAGGTACATTCAGTACTACTACCCCAGCGCAGTCGGAGGGAGTGGAGCAGCGTGGTCGATTAAGCTTCTCCTTAATAGTAAAGGAGGCCCAGCAGTGGGATATTAACAGGCTGTTACATTACTAGATAAATCAGAGCTACAATATTATAAAATTCACGCGAAATTGGAATTCAAAAATTTGAATAATGGCAATGTTTTTAATTGTACTAGGTATGTATATTATTTTTTTTCATTTTAATTAATTTATTTCATTAATATTTCACGTTTACTTTATTTATATTATTCATATACAGACTGAGCAAAGCTGATGTGGAAACAAAAAATAATATTTGACTTTTAATTATATTGCTTAAGTAGTACAAAAAAAATAATTGATTTAAATTACGATTATCTTAATAATATTCAGTCTGAGAAACACTGACGATGAAACAAAAAAATTAATTATTTTGAGATATCAGAACAATAGTAAACTATTTAAGGATCTCTTTGGGTCAGTCAATAACAATTTTAAAGACAGGTGCACATTCATTTTACAAATGTATTAATTTAACATTTCAATATAAATAGAGTAAGGCTGTTTACGATATATATGTACACAGATATTGTAAATACGAGCAGACGTCACAATTAAATAATTTTTTTACAAAAAATTAAACCATTTTCCAAAACCAACCTTACAGATACAAATGAACTAAAAAGCAAAAAATTAATGTTTTCTGCACATGAATGTTTTCTATATAAATAACACAAAAAAGGTACTTGGCGCCCACTTCAAATGTTTTACTAGACATCGACTTCATAACGTTGTAGATAACATTTATTTTTTGTCGGTTTAATTATTAAACAACAAAAAATATATTTTACACTTTTGAGTTATGCATACAGTAAGATAAAGTGATTTACCTAAGTTACCTAATGATCTAATACCAACTGCCATCGCCATTAACAAAATATAACTTTTTCCGATGCAGGGCTGTTAATTATTGAGGAGTTCTCTTGGTGATGCATCATTAGCTCCACTTCACTATATGCATTGTGACGAACGTAAATTGTTTAGAATTTTTATCGAAATAATCGCAAGCCGTGAAATACTTGTTATTGAGAAGTTCCGGTGGCCATCTGTGGTCTTTTTCATCAGTTCCTATCAAAAATACCTAAATCAGTATAGGTGTGCCTGTAATATTTGAGTTCCCTCGATTTCTCCAGGATCCCACCATCAGATCCTGACCTGAAGACAATAGGACCACCTTGGAAGTATATCTCAAACAAAAAAAAAATTTGAAAATCGGTTCACAAACGGCGGACATCCATAAAAAAAGTCCCCGACGAATTGAGAACCTCCTTCTTTTTCGTATGTCTGTTAAAAAGGATGTACATTAAAAATGATCAATTTTTTACTATTTCACGTTAATGAAATAGTAAACAATAGTAAACAATATTGTTAAATGCAGTTACCCAGTAATTTTAGATCTATAGATAGATTAACTAGCAGCGTTTGTACGTATGGAAAGATTACCGATTCAATTACGAAAACCAAACGAAATTACGTTATAGAAAACTATAAAATCTACTAGGGATACTGTTCAAAATTCGAATTTTTGACTCAATGGATCTTCGACTTGTAAAAACAGATGAAGTTTTCAATACAGTGGATATGCTCTTATTGTACTCGTTGTCTTCGACAGTAATTGATTTTATTGTATTGAAATATTGTTTATGCTTTGAGGGTGGTCACATTAGATTTTCTTTAATGGAAATGAATAATTTTGAAACCGAGTTGAATAACAAGACTCCTCAACGAATGACAGCAAACCATAAGTACTAGTACAGCGAAAGGCTGTTAAAATTAAGTCGAAAAAAGTTGAAGCTGAAAGATGGCAATTTAGACAGAGCTTAAAAGTGGTCTAGTTTTTAATTACGGACATATAGAAACCGACTTTTTTAAAAGGACAATTCTTTTAAAAGTCGTTTGAACAATTGGTGGTGTTATGATACAAATTTATTTTTAATTTGCAATGTATGTATATTTGTTCCGGTGGGATTTTGCGACTCAATTTTAACGCAGATATCTTCAACCGATTACGATATGATAATTTGTATACACGTTTAGTTTGGATGACAATACATGATTTGGTGTAGTGTGTGCATCTTAAATCCAACATGACAGCACATACAATATGGGTATTAAATAAAAGGGCTAGCTGAGAATAACTCGAAAAACAAAGTGACGTCATTCTAAATCCAATATGGCAAACTTATAAAGATAGCGAATTAAGTTTTTTTTATGGATCCCTACAATAAAAGGGCTTGCTTACAATACGAGTATGACTTAAAAATATGTACCTAAATTGATGATCGTAAACTCCGTTGGTACAATCTGACTACAATTTTAGTGTACTGGGGGTTTCGAAGTATTTAACGATTAAAAGCAACCTCAATGGTGGCTCATAAATATTATCTACACTGGTAAATCTCGCATAAAAATTTTAAAGAAAATGTTTTTTTAATCTCTTGAAGAAAAGTTGGTTGAAAATAATATGTGTATTTATTTGTTTTAATATCATTATATAGTCTGTCATATACGAACAGATATTGTAAAGTCTATTTTATTTTAGAATAAAGGTATTTTTAGATTAGTCCCATTGAATTTTCAGTAAAATAGGTTAAGTAAAATTTGATTTCAACATGAAATAAAGCAAACATTTTTTCAAATCGGACATATCGTTTCAAACATCGCCCCCGTACAAAGTTACGAATAAACAAATTTTACCTCTTAATAATATTAGTTAAGATAAATTAATATTATCCTCAATAGTCATAGAGCTAAAACAACAATACTATGTGAATACTTCTATTCAATAAAATAATATGCAATACATGTTTCACGCTGCTTGTTTGCATGGTAATATTATTTGACTTCGATTATCTTGTTTGTAAGTACTTAAGGAATATTTATTTGCGATATGTTTGCGTTTATATATTTTTTTTAATTATCAACAAGCTTTTTAGAAAAGAGAAAAGTGTAAAAGTAAGGTTTTTTCTCAACGTTTTCGTGGGAATAAACATTTTATATAATATATTTTTTCTCTATTTGTGTATACATTTAATTTATATCTATTTAAAGGTTGTTGTTTTTTCTTTCTTATAAAACAACAAACAGAAATAATTTCCGACGTTAGAGACTGTCTGATTTTATTTCATTAATAGTAAATTAAACTGATTTTTGTCTTTACTATTATCACAATAATATTAAGACTATCTAGAATAATTACTAAAAGTTTCATATTAAATTTAAATAGAAATATAACGTACGTATACATTTAAAATCAATTAAAAAACAATAGACTTCTAGATGTATTAAGAGCTAATTATTTTTAAAATGTATTTTAATACTTACATGTAAAATACTTTGATTATAAGATATTAATTAAAACAAACACAGCAATTGAAACAAACAGATTAAAAAAATTAAAAAGTTTTCATTTTTCAATAAATTGCGCGTTTAATTTAACGCTTGTCGCGCCTCGTCGATGTCGCGGGAAAGACTAAGCTCCGTTCAGCGAACGAAGCCATGAAACGTTTGAAAATAAATATAACAATTGCTCAAGTTTCAGTTTTTAATTTATTTTATTCTAAAACATTTTGGAGCTTAAAAGAAAAATAATTAATGAATAATAAAACGATTTCATTATTATCATTGTATTATCGATAATAATTATGAATTTTAATGTTTTTAATAAACGTGAGCTTTATTACGCGTAAAAGATTATAAATTTCTAAGTGATTATTATTAAGACTTCGACTTTCGTCTACGTATAATATGTCTCAAAATGTTTATAAACATATTGTTCTGACGTATTAGCTACAATATTGTAAATTTTCATCAAAATCCGTTCACTAAGTACTAGAAGTAGATTTTTTTTTTGTAAATTCGTCCAAATTTAAAAGTAACTAATACATATTCATACACCTTTACTTCATTTATAATATTAGTACAATTAATACCACCTAAAACATAATTTGTAAAAAAACAAGTCTCACAACTTAGTTCTTCTACCGTCAAAAGTTGTGAGATCCCTGTAATATCAAGACGGTTGATTTGTTTAGTCCTTCTGTCTTAAGTTATTACGTTATGAGCTAACCTAACAACATTTTCTAGTAACCAGATCGATATTATGTTTTAAAAAAATAGACTGACTTGGCAATCGCACTAAACAGTCTAATTTAATATAATACGTATTATTTGTAAGGTTCATTTTATTTTCATGCAATGGGAGAAAAATAAGGTAAGGCCGTGTCGCTTTTAAATCGTCTCTTAATCTTAATATTTATGAACATTTTAAAACAAATGCATCTCTTAGCAAATTTATGTAAAGCTAACCTTGGAATATAATTATGTTAGTTACTGACGATTTGTTTTTTTTTTTATATCTTTTTATAACTTTTGTTCTAAAATTATCTATATACTTCCAAAAAATTAATTCAGGTATGTTTGGTATGAATAATGTACGTCATAGATTATGTACCTACTTGCTTTCTTGAAGTACATTGAGGACACACATATTACATGAGGTAGAGCTGTAGCCTACTGAGACAGTACAGTAAAATGATTATTTATAATAATTAATGCATATAAATTCTCTCATTTACTTCAGAGTTTAAACCATACAAGCTATTAATTAATTTTTAATTAATTTTTAAGAGACTTTCAAAAACTTTGTAATTCGTCGAAGACTTTTTTTATATCTTCAATTTTTTTTAATTTTTTTTTTTTGAAAGTCTGTCGCACTTTTATAAGTCTTGTAATGTGCAACACATATTTCATTAAAATTAAATCTCACATCATATCATAAGTAGGAATGAAGAAAATATACATTCGAAAATTTTATTTATATATAATTATTTATTATTAATCGTAAGAAGATTAAGAAGAATGATTTTATATAAATAATATTTTAAATCCTAAATAATCCTATTAAGAAAGATTTAAAGCCTAATCCGCTACGCCTACGGCAGCTCCACATTTATTCTCAATGTTTTCCTCCAACGTAAAACGAATTTTACACACAAACTTTGTACGTCAAAAGGTGTAGTTCGTTAAAAACTCTGGATTTGATTTTTACTTAAAATTGTAAGTTTCACGCGAAACACGAAAAAAAATGAAAATCGAGGTAAGACTACAATACAGCGCAGCTGGGCAAAGAATTCTATTCTGGAAGTGTCTGCTATTCAAGCATATAAACTGACGCGCTTCTTTACTACGCTATGATACTAAATTATTATTTTTGTTATATTATTAGTCCCCTCTTTTCCTGTGAGTGCTCTGGGCAAGTACCCAGAACTCCGCGATTAATGAGGCCCCATAGTTTTTGTTAGATTACGGAAAAGTGATTGATTTTGGGTCTCATATTTTATAATCCTCTGTCATACCCCCATTATCCTAATATGCCCAGGGCCTCTCATGGTTAAGACAGACCTGATAGTAAAGAGTTCACAAAGACCATTCCAAATTGCTTTTTTTTACATAAGACAAGCTATCACTTATTACTACTTTATAAAGTTACGATATATTGTGAAGTTGAAATGTAAGGTTTTTTTTTTAATTAGCGAACAACCGAGCTGACGGGTACACATATTACGTGAACACCGCCTCATAAACTTCTGCAAGCACTAGTATGGTTACAAATGCGTTGCTCGCTTTAAAATGAAACATTGAGGAATGAAGGGGAGTATGGAGTAAGGACTTTTTATGGAACTAGATCTACTAATGTTCGCCTTTGCCCAATGTTCGAAATTCGGTCATAATTATTTTAGAAAACTTGATGAATTAAATTTCTGTCTTTATCTATATGAAACTAAGGAAAAAAAAATTCATTTGACAAACAAAAAAATAAAAATGAGGTGAACTAGTTTATCTTTACCTATTTATGCATGGACTAGCTTTTGCTCACGACGCCAGGTTGAACAGTACCAGTAACAATGAAACTGCATCCAATATTGTATGGTAACTTTTGCATGTGTCGTGAACAAAGTTCAACCAGCTACATTTTTATTATATAGTATTAGTATTAGATTATTCTAAAAGAATCCTCTATTATAAAAACAGAAATATTTCTAATAATAATAATTTATACATCTTTCAAATGCAGGACTTTGTCCAACTTTTTTTTCCAAATTAATAACATTTTTACCAATGTAAATTATATAAGATTTTTCGCTGGTTTCTTTTTAGGTTTAATCTAACCCTATAATTTTTATAAAAAAGTGCAAAGGTCAGTATAATTTAATAACTGTTATTGGTTTTAATATGTTCTAATGAAACTATTAAGATTTATTATTAGCTTCCTTTTACTTTAAAAAAACAATCATAAATTAATTCTTTGGTTGCTATGTTTTCGTATTAATTTTTATAAAATGTATGAATTATATCTCTTTTTTATACTTATAAAACAAAATTTCGAAAATTTATAAAAGTGCCAGTGCTAAATAATTTAACAAAATAAAAAAAAAAACAGTAAAATAATAAACAAAAATAAAAAACTTACAAAATAAAAATCCATGTTAGAATTCATGATGTGCACCTTGAAACTACCTGTTTTAAGAAAAATAAACAAAATAAAAACTTTTTAAACAAAAAAAAAAAAACAACTAAGTAAAAAATAATTAGGAATTACATTTATTTTATTTTTTAACATTATTTTATATACTGTGCTTAAATATTTAAAATATCTAATATATAAAATTCTCGTGTCACAGTTTTCGTTGCCATACTCCTCCGAAACGGCTTGACCGATTTTGATGAAATTTTTTGTGCTTATCCGGTATCTATGAGAATCGGCCAACATCTATTTTTCATCCCCCTAAATGTTAGGGGTAGTCCACCCCTAAATTTTTATTTTTATTTTTTACTAGGAAATTATTTATATGGCAAAACAACGTTTGCCGGGTCAGCTAGTATTTCAATAGATTTTAGATCACCGCCTACCGGTCAAGTTTAACTAAATTTTTAAAAAGAATAGAAAAAAAAAACTTTTCATACATATGTACTACACCAAAAGTAAGTACAACATTTTATGTGTTCAAATAAAAAATGATAAAAAACTATATACTTTTTCATGTTATAAGAAAATTAATATTTACAATTTTATATACTTTCTTTACCATTCTATTAAAGAATATTTCCTTTCTGTACAATTTCTAATAAAATGGATTATTATTATTAATAATAAAATATTCTAATTATAAATTTAATTAAAGCTAATATTTAACCTTTAGTCAAGTTGTTACTGAATTTATGAAAAATACTAAAAACAAACCTATATAACTCTTTAAAATTCAGCACTTACATATATTTGGAGAATTGTAGTTCATAATATAATTATGGCTATTAAACAACAAAAAAAAAATAAGTGAAAGAAAAACAAAAATGATAGAAATGGAGAATAAAATATAAAAGCAAGTTCTATATACTCACCTAGATATTTGAAGGTGGATTTATCACCTGAAAATGTACAGAAAGTTGTAACTACTTTTTTTTAAAACTCACTTGAGTAAATATATTTCACAAAAATAAAACACACCTATAGATTATCACTAATTACAACACATATTTAAAAATAAATTTAATACTTAATACTCAAAACACGAAACTAAGTTTATTTGAAGTCGCTTTGTTGCAAAAATAGTTTTAAAACCACAATTGTATTTGATGAAAACAATTAAAGAGTAAAATATCAAAAGGTCATCGAACCGAAAGAATCGAGGTAAATCGATCAACTCACCGATATGGCTGATACCTGCGCAGTACCGAAAAAAAGACAAAAATCAATCACTTTATGAAGTTTTAGTTCAGATTACTGTTTATTAACGAATTTCATTTGTTATTATTATATTTCTTACGAGTTTAACACTTTCTTAAAACTCTTGAACTTGAATATTGACATTGACATTTGACACAGGACAGGGTCATAGTATGAAAACATGGACAACAAGTAATAACAGATGAGAAAAGCCATAAACCAAAAAATGAATTGAATAACAGATGAGAAATTTCGCAAAAATATACAATATGTAAAATGATGGTTCGTGTTGATGTTGTTGATGGTTCGTGTTGCATTTAAAAAACCAAGTACAGCCATATTATTATATATTACAGTTATTTAACTCGCTATAATAAAAATTGCTCCATACTATATTGCAATGATATGCCCTGTGACACGTAGTCATTATATACTCTTCGTCCTGTGATCCATTGATAGGTCAATTTTAAATGGAAACCAAAACTACAAAAACCATGTACGAAAACTTAATATTTTTATACTTGTGAAATGTAAAACAAAAACTTTTTGGAAACTAAATATTTTATTAAGGAAATATTTTATTTAATATTTTTCATTGCACTCAATCATCATTATATACATTATCTCTAAAAATATTGACCAAAGTAAATTTATAAATTGTAAATAGAAGTACAAAAATTAGATAACAACACGGCTAGTTATTTTGGCGGCAAAATTTGATTTTTAACAATTAAAATGTTTTGGATTTTGGCGGTTTTTTATAGATTTCAGATTGTCCTATTGTATATTTTTATATATACAAAAATACTCATAGTAAAATGCTAAGCGCCCAGATAGACTGAACCATGTAAATTATAATTTTTTTATCTCATTTGAAACAAAACAAAAAAAACACGTGCAAAATTTTATCCTGGAATATTTTTTTTTTATTTAAGCTATTTGACGTAGGAATATAAATAATAGTAATTTCTGTGAGAAACATTTTATTTGCAGTTGTAAAAACTGTACAAATCTTAACAAACTTATAAATTATCATCTATTATGGACCTTCCATGGCACTGCTGACGACAAAAGCCAAAAACGTCGCGCTTAGACTACATAGAATTTATATTCTCAATTCCTATAGTAACATCAGTCGTTTAATTTTTATTTAAAGATTGAAGGTAGTCTAAGGAAAATATCTTATGGCTTTTGACTTCATTATTGCTTTTTAAAGAACTTTCACTCACTGTTGCACTGCGTACCTTTAAAAAGTTTACAATTATAATAGAAACGGGATAATTTCGATTATATTTCGTTATTGATAATATAAACCAAATTTTTATTTTCTTATTTCTAACGCGGTATATGTGAAGATGATTATGTATATACCCGAAAGCACCATTTTTGACACATGTTATTTATTTATTTGAGTACAGTATCATGATTGGGTCATTAGTTTCGAGATATTTTTCAATTAAATAATTTTTTTATTCAATTTTAACAGTTGTTTGTTATTGTCAATATTTTTAAAAATTTTAACATTAAAAATAATATAGGAATATTATTTGATAATGATAAAGAATCAAAAGTTTTTTTTAAAGTTATATAATTGAAAAACATCTATTGTTCGTTAATCATAAGAACATTGCTAATAAATATTAGTAATCAGTTCACTAATAAGGTTAAAAACAATAAGTAAAATTAATAATGTCTACTTAAAAAAGCAAGTTTACAGATAAAATATTTATTCGATTAAATTACTTTCAATGTTAAAATAATGATTTAACAATAAAGGGTCAACAACTAAAAAAAATATTTATGTACACTAAAACTAAAAGATTGGTAATGAAAAAAATACGGTTTTGAAAGAAATAATACACATAATAGACTCTAAGATGATATTTGTTCGAAAGAAAAAAAATTGTCTATGTGTCATATAGATTACAAATAACAGTCTACAGATTATGTTAAGAGGAAATATTGCATAGATTAATAAATAAATAAACAGTCAAACAAGTTCAAATGCAACCCGACATTGATATCAAGTAAAGAAAATGCAATGATCAGAATTATAATTATAAAAAAAATTAACATAAATCATAAGAAACAAAATATTAATCTCCTTTCATAGTATTTTCAAATTTCAATATAGAATAATTAATTTTATTAAATACGATTCTTGTATTAGGAATAAATATTTTATATCGAAGTTAAACTTTTGGAAGAATTATGTATCAGAGAATATGATATTTACTTTAAATATATGAATTACATAAATTTAAGGTCACTTTCCATTAGTATTATCTATTTTAACAATTACGAATGAGCAATTTTAGATATTTTTTTTTACATTACGATAATTTTTATAAAATTCATCAAAAATATACAATACATAAAAAATTACAAAGGTCCAAGATATGTGGTTTATTAATGATTTTATGAAACAAAAGCACATCCAAAGACAAAACTGCAAATATACTTAATAGCAACACCAACCGTTTATAATCTGTAGATATACATACTCTGTGGTATGCGGTGTTGCTACATGTAAAATTGGATAAAGTGAAAGGGGCAAAGATTCGTTGTAATACAACACATAATAAATAATATATATCTAATAACGCTCAACAACTATACTAAAATTATAAACAATACGCAAAGTGTCTTGAACGTTGGAGAATATCGAAAGAAAATTAAACGGAGGCTATTATTTTTTTTGGAATATTCAGAACACTTTGCGCGTTACACCCTACGATTGAGTTTGAGGGTTGGCTCGTGTTTACACAGGTGAGCGTCCGCGCTATACGACTAGTATAGCGACGTTATTGCAGGGTTCGCTCATATTGGTCGCGTGAAGTTCGCCGGGAACATGCCTTTTTCATTGGTTGTTTCCTTTATTCCCATTAGCCAGCCTTCCTCCTGGGGATTGAAACAAATGTAAATATCATAAAATCGCTTGGTTACATGACATAAGAATAAGGCGTACTGCCCACTTTGCTCGTTTGTCCGCTATTTTCATAAAAAAGTTCCTTAGCTGTAGGCTAAGGAATCTTCTTAATATGCATGGCTTTTTGACCAATTCCGTATCCGACCCTTAGTCCAAAAACCGATAGACGAAATGGACGCTGATAAGCAATACTGTGTCAAGCCACACGGAATTCATTTTGAGCGTGGCGTCTAAAGATGTCAAACCTATTCTTAATTAATTTGTTTGAAGACGTATTTATTCATCTTTCCTTTTCTTTTTCGATAAAATTAATAATGAATCAAAAGCAGATAGATTTATTTAATATGTTATCTAGTAATAAGTTTTTAAATATTTGAGATTATTTTATAAATTGCAAAATATGGAACGCACCTGAAATTCGAAACATTGAGTTAAGAAACTTTTTTCCATACTTATTTAGTTTAGATTACTTGAAAATTTTTTGAATAATGTTAAATAGGTGACGTAGTATCAAAATACATCAATATCTCCAAATTTGACTTTCTGTGGGTTGACACATTATTGCTTATCAGCATCCAAATGGCCTAATGGATTCACAATCTATGATCGTTAGCACAGTTGAGATTTCAAATATTAAAGTGTTTAAATCCATCTAGTGCTCGTTGGTGGAAATTTTTTTAAGGGAACTAGCAGTCGGGAAGAATTCTGACACATGTACTCGTATATCCGACCTGCTGTTGAGCAGTGTGCTGGATTGAGCTCCTAAGTGTCTTCTTAATAGGAGGACATTATTATTGTAAATTTTTCAAAATTCTAAAAATAATAAATTACATAATGTATAAGGAACAAAAATAAACTTCGTCATTTTCGGGCTTGGTTTTCGTGTCTATAATAAAATCCCGCAAACGTTCCTTACGTAATCCTTAATTAATAAAGCCTTTACATTGTACCAGAAGACATGAAAGATAAATATGCGCGGACATAATGCGTGTTGATTTCAGGATATTAAAATAAGCTTTAATTAAAAAGACACAGTATAAATTGATTTTAAAAGAATCTTTATATAGATCTATTCTCTATTTATAAATTAACGATTCAAAAGTGCTCAATAAGCCTACTTGAATAATGCACATTCCAATTTCGATTATATGTCATCTATATATCTATATCATCTATATTAATATTATAAAGCTGAAGAGTTTGTTTGTTCGTTTGTTTAATCGCACTAATATCAGAAACTACTAGTTTGTAACTGTAAAATTCCAATTGTGTTAGATAGCTTATTTGTCGAGAAAAGTTATAGGCTATATTACATCACGCTACGACTTACAGGAGCGAAGCAGTAACCATAAACGCTAGTGAAACCGAGTATTTATTTTATTTCATAATTGGATGCTGATAAGCAATATGTGCCAAGCCACAAAATGTCAAATTCGGAGGTATTGATGTATTTTGATACTGCATCACCTATTTAACAGTATTCAAAAAAATTAAGTTATTTAAACTAAATAAGTATGGGAAAAAGTTTCTTAATTATTTCAAATTTCAAGTGCGTTCCATATTTTGCAATTTATACAAAAATCTCAT
Organism: Hypolimnas misippus; assembly: GCA_037950945.1. NCBI lineage: Eukaryota > Metazoa > Arthropoda > Insecta > Lepidoptera > Nymphalidae > Hypolimnas > Hypolimnas misippus. The sequence continues at coordinate 14,091,148 of JBBEEQ010000023.1, forward strand.
ATACTTGAAATACTTTTTGTTATAATATATTAAACATATCAACCTGCTTTTAATTAATTGTACCTTTTATCAAAAAATAAAAGAAAAGATGGATATATACTTCATCAAACATATTTTTTTAAGTATAGATTTGACATCTTTAGACGCCATTTTCCCAAAATGAAGTCCGTGTGGCCTGACATATTCTAATTAATTGCATTCAATTAATGAGGCGTTCGAGGAAAATTTATTCATACTTAATTCTACCTTTAATTTTGCTATCAGTTCATAATATAGAATTATAGAAGCCACTTATAGTTATTTCAAACAATGTTAAAACGAAACTGACGACTAAAAAGCAATACCATAATCTGTACATTACCTGCTCGTCGGGGTCGTCGTACTCCACGACGCGGATGACGTCGCCCACCTCGAAGGACAGCTCGTCGCTGTCCTCGCGCGTGTAGCGGTACGTGGCGCGCACGCGGTACAGCGTGCCGGCCGGCAGCCCCGCCAGCGTCGCCCCTGGCGGACACGACGGAGTACACTTTAACCCTTCGTTTGACGATGAAATTGAAAACTTGCAAAAATAACATGGTATAACAATTGACAATGTACACCATTCATGTTTTATATGGATGCTGATAAGCAATACTGTGTCAACCCGCAAAAGTCTAATTCGGAGATACTGATATATTCTGATATTACGTCAAGTATTTAACATTATCGTAACAAATTACAAGCCTAAACTAAATAAGTATGGAATAAAGTTACTTAATTTAATGTTTCGAATATTGTATTGCGTTCCATATTTTGCAACATACAATCTCATATATTTAAAATACATATTATATAATAAAAGTTTATATTATATATTTATTACAGCTTTTATCAAAAAAGAAAAGAAAAGATATATCTTATCTACCTCTGCAAACAAATTTGTTAAGAATAGGTTTGACATGTTTAGACGCCATTTTCTTAAAGTGAAGTTCGTGTGGCTTGACATAATATTGCTTATCAGCGCCCATATTACGCGTCTTATCGCGATAAATAATTGTAGTAATACCTTTTTTGACGAAGTTGCATCCGTCATGGTCAGCTCGTGACCACGACGGATGCAACTTCATCGAAACGTCGGGCAATAAACAAGGCTAGTGGTCTAATCGACTCAAAATTTACTATGAATGATATTAAAATTACAAAGTTGCGTAACCTCGATGCTGTAGCATCATCAGAAATCAGCAGGGTATACAATTCCTCACCATCTCTCAGTAGAAGTATCATGTTATGGCTCGTTGATATGATCTCAATAAATAGATTACTGTTTTTTTTTTAATTTTATCTATATTATTTATCGTCAACAAAATTTTGTCTTCATAGAATAAAAATCAACTGTAAAAAAATCCATATACTGGTAATATGGCGAAAGTTTAAAAAAGTATTATAGATCTGAATTGTGTGCAAAATAATTTAACGTAAAGTTTCGTACAAAGAGAAAGATTTATTGATTACTTTAGTTAAACCCAAGTAGGGTTCTTGAGATACTACAAAAATCTGTTGTTCTAAAAGTGAGGTTATATTGGGGATTTTGTGTTATATATTAATTTTTTTGCTGTATATATAATATTTATATTTTATTACATCTATTGCGATAATGAATACTCATAATACGTAATGAGCTGTCAATAGAATTATAATCAATTTTGAAAATTAAATTACATTTCGCTTCAACTTACTCGACCTCTCAGAGAACAAATTTTACGCAAAACAATCATTTAATGTGTCAAACTTGTACTAAATTCAGAGAGGCCAAGTTATTTGAAGAATACTATATATTTTTCTTACCAATATACTGTTAATGATAGTGAAAATGTATTAGTACATAACACTATTAAAACATTTAAGCAAAGCAGTGAAAAAAATCAAGCCATTCCACAAATAAATATTTACAAGATACGATATTCTGCGCCTGCAAACAAATATATTATAATTACATACATATAATACATATATACAAATGAAGTGCATGTGCTGTACATTTTTTTTTAATTTTACATAATTGAACGCATTAAAAAATGATATGAAAACCTATACAAAGCTACTCAAGTTTTTTTTTTTATTTAAATTAAATGGTTAACGATTAAAAATATAATTTGTATTATAAGAAACATTCTTGGATATAAATATGTGTTGCAAAACTGTTTGGATATATTGCTGTTGACTTTAGAACAAAAGTAGATAATATTTGATAATTTGTATAGTTCCATTTCGTCGGCGATACTGCAAAATCGCATTACTAACTTTTTCTATGATCCATTTTTGAACAAAAGTTGTCCAAAGTTGGACCTTATAGTCAAAGTTAGTTACGCGGTATTGCACTATCCTATGATTAATCAAATAAAATAGCCAAGTGTTTGATTAAAATGTGGAAAAATTCTTTATGTTTATTTAATTAAATACGTCTCATATTAATATATTTTATTTTCGGCGCCAAGTTTTTTATACGTTTCTTAAGTTTAAGTATTTTACGATTATTGACAAAGCAACACATATTTCTATATTTAAGCGAATTTACATAAATAATTTATATCCCATACCTGGTCACATTAAATTTAATTTACTTACCGACAGGTATATCGTAAACGTCTTCGTTCTTCGGCGTTTGGTTATCTTTTTCCGTTTCTTTCTTATCTACTTCTTTTTCCCTTTCCTTATCTTTATCTTTATCTTGTTCCTTCTCTTTCTCATCGTCAACTTGTCTCTTCTCCTCGACGTTATTGTTCACTTTTTCGGGTGTTTCCGGCGACCCTGAGGGAAGGCGAGCTATTGGTTGCCTACATACTACGTCACACAAGCTAACGTTATGGTAATGATTTTATTACAACAGGGATTCCCACCCAGAGACAACAGATGTTGAGTCGGGGATGCAAAACAATATTTCCTCTTATGCTTGCGATTTAGTTGTCTTTTGTCAATCAGAATCAAATTCTGACATCGTTTCAGTGAATATGTTCGATGATATGTAAATTGGTGTTACAAAAGCATATTAATTTTTAAAAACAGGAATAAAAACTACTTTTGAATTCTTAAAAAAAAAAACACATTTTTAGATAATATTGGAAATGTTAAATATTTTAAACTTATTTTTATACATCTCATCGCATTGAGTGAATTTTGCACCCGTATGAGATATTATATATTCGGTTGGGAACCCCCGTTTAGTATGTATTTTTTGGGTAGCAAAAATATTTAGGAATTTTTATATTTTGAAAAAGGGAAATCCACAAGCCTGAATTCAAAGATACAAGGTACAAATAAAATCCAAAATAAAAAACGACATTTCAACTTTTATATTGTTTTTTTTTTACGTCGAAGGTAAACTGAAATGACGATACATGGACGCTGATAAGCAATACTCTGTCAAGCCACACGGACTTTATTTGAGAAAATGACTCCCTTTAAGTCTCAAAACTATAATTAAGAAATTTGTTTGACGACGTATAGAGAAGATGAATACATCTTCTCTTTTTTATTTTGATAAGAGATATAAAGCATTAAAATTTGATTTGTATAAAAAAAAGTTTTATCTAATATATATTTTTTTAAATGTATTAGATTATTGCATATCGCAAAATATAATAATATGCTCAAATGATTTCATATTCAAAACATTAAATTAAGAAAGTATTTTCCATACCTAAGTAGTTTAGATATGAAAAATATTGGAATAATACATAATACATTATCAGAATACATCAACATCTTCGAATTCGACTTTTTGTGGCTCGACATATTATTGCTTATCAGCATCCACATATGACCGCCAAAGAGGGTAGATCTAAATTTTTCACACAAAACTTATCAAGAAATCTTACTACAAAAAATCCTAGCGCAAAATACCAATCAAATTAGCATACTACGTCTAAACAGACACCAATACTCAACATACTCACCGACGGGTATGTCATACAAGTCTTCGACCTTCTTGGAGTCGCTGGGCGAGTCGGGCGCGGGGGAGGCCCGCGGGGGCGTGGCCAGCTCGCGCGGGGGGGTGGGGAGCTCGCGCGGGGGCGTGGCGGGGGAGCCGTTGAGCGCGGGGGAGGGCGGCGCTACACACACTCTCATGCAAGCTCGAGGGATTGGCTTTATGTATTGTCTATGACATCGTACACTAGTTGGGTCCATTTTGATAGATAATTTACGATACGTGTCAACTGGGAATGTGTTGGACATTTAACGAGCGTTAAGAGAAAGGATATTTAAAAGTTTAAAAAAACTGAACAGACGCCCAGTTGACATCCTGTGTATATATGTTTTTTTTTTTTTTACATAAAGCCAATCGTCAATGTTTAGGCAAACGTATGCGTTAAGTAATACTAGTAATGGTTTTTTAAATTTCAAACAATTTTTAAAATGTTATATCGTTAGTAATGTAACTAACCTATATTCTATTTTTTTTGTTCAAATAACACTTTTATGTATATTAAACTCTAATTAAAAGTATCATAATTAATAAATTGCCTCGTCTCTTACGAATGAAACATGTCACAGACAAGTCAAAAAGAAGACTACAAACATTTAGACAGAGATGAATTTAGATATTTTAAATATTTCATTCTATAATTTTAGTTAAGTTAAAACATGTAAAAAACACTTTTACAACATCAATCACACTGCACAACACAACTATATTAATTCCACAAACGATCACGTGAAGACGATCATGCCGTTTACGTTGGAACCTTTGCCTGATATTTTGACTTTATGACAATATTAATATACAAACTGGATTTACTGGTTTTATGTATTTGTATTTTTTAACAGAATTTAAAATCCATTCGGACGTTCTGTCTATAGACGGATCATTTAAGAAACAGCACATAGAATTCCTTTTTTAAACTTGGCATAGTGCTATTTACTCAAGGTAAAATGAGTAAATAGGTGTTATGTTATATCTGTGGTTCTAGTCACTAGTTAACTGTAATTATGAATATATTTGTGAGAGTGAGGACGAGCGATCCATCCTAGAGAGAGGGAGGGTGCGTACTGCCGATATAAAATAATATCTTACTGATGAACGAGCTACCATAGACAAAATACAGTATTATTTACTTTTAAGATATACTTAACAATAGGAAATTTTAAAATGTTAGTAAATGAAAGCCTTTTTATAAAATAGTCAACTGTGCCGCTTGTTTTAATATTTTAAAATATATTTATTAATTCTAAAATATTTAAATTTAGGACAAACGGAATTGTGTATTTGTGTATGGTATTTTAGTATAACTTCTAGACCAAGAAAACTTAAATGGAAGTGACGACTATCAAGTCAATTGGTTATCAATAAAATTATGTTAATTTTATTCAGTTATATACGTGAAAAAATACCAAGTTCGTAATAAAATAATTTACAAAGTGGTCTGATGAAGGCTTTGCTAATATGAAAAGAAGATCTAACTGGATACACGACGTTTCGCGTCATTATGTCTTTGCGAACTTGGCAGTCACACTGTCATGTATCCAAACCTATTTTAAAATTGATTTTTTTACGAATGTTAAATAAACATTTTGTCGGTTAACCTTCTGTTACTCTGGTTATTTTATAAAATATTAAATATTGGCAGTGTGTAAAATAACTACTCATGTCATTGAATTAACTACACAAGATCCCATCAATTATTTTTGCTGACCAGTTAATACTGAGCCGTGAGTTAAATTTGATTCGTATTGTTTTACTGACAGAACGTTAAATTCAAAACTGGCACGATAAATACATTTAAAATTAAACATGTCACATATAAATGGAAAAAATCAGACAACGGTTCCTAGGTGTGTGTGTATGTTTGTGTACTCACTTTGCAGCGTGTCGGCAGCGCCGTTGGTGGCGGGTTTAATAGCTGGCTTCTTGTAACTGCCGCGTTGGCTCTCCGTCGCCAGCTTGTCGGTAATGGCTTCTAGTTCCAAGAATACCTGGATGTGGAAATACCAATCATCGTAAAACTTTATGCAAATTAATTGCTTTTTAAAATCCCGCAACCAATTTTACTTTTAGTAAGTTTGATGCCTGTATTAAAAATTCCTTAATAGATAAAGCATATTATACTATATAAGATTATTTAAAAAATCCATAATGTATGAATGATTTTAAAAGAGTCCTATTCTATCCTACCTACTATATATCGAGTAGCTTAAAACAAAAAAATATCTATAATCAATGGACTTGTAACTTGACGATTGAAAAGTTCTTTAAAAAGCCTATTTAAATAAAGTATATTTTGATTTTGAATTACTAGATGTCCCAGTGAACTTCTAAATATTAACCCTTAAATGCATCTTGTTGCCAAATATATACATACCACGTTTCACGTTATTTTATTGAAGTCGTATGGTATGTGTTTCCGAACGCATTTGGACGACCATAGATAATAAATATATTGAGTGTTAAAAAAAGAAATTATGCAAGTTTTGGCGGAAAATCAATTTTTTTTTTACATTTCTATTTGGCGGTCGACTAAGTTTATAAAGTTATAAAAAGCGTCTCCGTAATTTTGTATTCATTAATATACCAGTGCTACTTCTTATAAAAAAATATATATTCTCAACTATTATTAGGTAAATACCTAAATACCTAGCAGGAAACATTTTTTCCAGGCCGCGATAAAAAACCACGCATTTAAGGGTTAAGCTGACATCCTGTATAACAATGTCACCTGGTGACTTGGTTTGATGATAGTATTTTTAAAGATCCTTTGCAAAATCATCCAAAAAGTTTTCAGCTGTAATTGTTTGATAATTTTTAATTGTTCATACCTAATGATAGAAAAGAAGACTAGAGTACGTTCCAAGACAATTCTGCAATGGAAATATTACTATCACTATCTTTCTTACCTTAGAACTCTCCGAATGGAAGAGCTGCTCAGCCGAAAACAATGTTTGCAAGTTGTTGACGTAGAACAATACTCGAGAATCGTATAGCGCTGGCAGTTCGTCGTGTAGTTCAGAGTTTAGTACTTCGTATGTGCGTTTTGCTTCTTCTAACTGTTCCCGGCCTTTGGTTATCTGGAAATTTTGGTTATAATTAGATAGGTAAGTTTAGGCCAATTTTAGTGGTATACAAAACGATTTATCATTGTTTTCAATTATAAGATACTAGATCCCCGGCTTTACACAGGTGTAATTTAGTGTGACTTGGTTGCAAAATACTCATATTGTTCTCTTTTAGCTGTTTAAAAACTTCATCAAGTTTTATAAGCTGCCCCTAATTTTTATGGTTACTGCTTCGCTCCTATGACTAGTCGCGTGATAGGTAATAGGGCTATTCAACACAATAATAATGTTTCAATTCGGACCAGTAGTTTCAGAGATTTCTAGAATATTATTCTGGTAAGAATAAGTAGCAATAATTGTTATAGTTTGCATTTTTAGATTGAAATTAGTTTAAACTAGCTTCTGCTACCGGATATATTAAAAAAAAAAGGTTTTAGGTGTTCCTAAAATTTGCATGTCATACATTGTGTACTTAATTATTTCGTATTTTCAGGAGACAAAAAAGAGAATCCAGTAAGGTGTGACTGAACGGTAGGTGTTCAAATTCTGTGTATCAAATTGTCTTAATAATATTTTACAGTATGAAAATTTAGGTATTTACCTTCACATCGTCCCTTCTTTTCGCCGCGTTTGCCTGCAAATTCTGGAAGCTATGCCTCTGGCTGTCATAGTCTACAAGTTTCCGGCCGCGTTTTTCGATTTTTTTCTGTAATTAAGAAGAAAATAATTTGATATAATCGGCAAATTGTCATGATCATATCTATAATTGTAAATTGAAGTATGATAAAAAATAGTTTTATGATAAGAAGAAGTTTTAAGCCTTCAACTGTGTGAATTTTTGTATGCATAGTCATACGGACTAACTAGTCATATATTTTAGAAAAATCCTAGAAGAAACGGTAATATTTTAGCACGTGTAACTTACCCTAACTTCAGGGAACTGGTTGGTATATGTGTTGATTGGTATCAGGACTTGATCGCCGAGTTTGTGCGAGAAGTCCTGCCAGAGCATCTCCATGTTCTGCGCCTGCACGTACAACAGGTCGTGCCCTGACCAGCTGCTCTCGTACACCTCTGTGATCGCTTCCATAAGCGTCTTCGATGCTGTTTGCACCGCTGGAAGCGAAATGGAATCCTAATTTATAAAATGCGTGTAAATATTTGAGAATTGGAGTGCAATGTACTGTAACAGTCTATAAACGTCCAGTTGTAGCGCAAAGGCCTCCTTTCCTATTAAAGAGAAGGTTAGAAGCTCAATCCATATTGCTATGGTTAATTTGGCGGAAATACATGTGTCAGACTTTGTCACGATGTTTTACTTCATCGCCGAGCACGAGATTAAATAACACAAAATAATAACTTGAAAATTCAGCGGTGACGTGTTCTAACCATTAGGGCATATCTGTTCAAAAAATGCACAATAAACTATTAAAATAAAAATTTCGTCCAATTTATTTTAAATAATCATTATACTCAAAATTCAAAATTTCGTATCAAAGAATTTAACATTTTTTAAAAAATTAGCATTAATATTTAGATACGTACCTCGTATGCATCGTATATAATTGTTGAACTCCTTTTGCAATCTCGTAGCTTGTTGGTGTTGCCGGTTGAAGTTCTGTAGGTGATCTTCGAAAATGTCGTCCAACGTCCGGTCTACTTTGCCCAAATTTTGAAGCAACTGGAACACAAAGAACAACACTTTTAATATTTATTTACAAACAGTGTAAGATAAGAGTAACCTCCCTTATAGGAGAAGAGGCTTTTTCCCAGCTGTGGGTTGACTGTCTGATACAGTGCACAATCAGTGTGACCTAATAAAGTGAATATCTTTGAATGACTATTGCTCTTAATATTTGCTATAGTAATGTTTACAATCTAAGGTAAACAACTAACGATCGTATCACTTTCAATATGCAGATACGGTATTTAGTACAATTATGAATTAATTATGCCGCCCACGCAAATGTTAATCAACGTGTTACTGGTTTATGTTACATAGGGTTGATTCTTAAATTATAGATAATTAACGTAATCTACTGATATGTAACAATATATTTTGTAAGACATCGATAGCTTTAACAATTTGGACGTTGTAAAAATTGAATTAGCGAAAAAGGGTGCAACTGATTCAATGATTCCAATTAGAAATACTTTGGAAATTATTTCTACGTTTAAATAAAAATAGTATTCATTAAAAGCTAATACATTGGTCCATCGCACGGTGGCCCTAACAATTAAATATAAGCGTTTCAATTAGCATATGTTACGAAAGGTGAGACACTTGCTGAAATCGGAGACAGTCGTCACGCCTACTTAGCTACATAGTTTGTATTCTATGACGCAATCACGACGTATCTCCAACTTACATAAGATAAAAAACCTTTAATTAATACAAAGCAATAACAAATATTTACCATTCATTATATTCTGTAGAGAAATTAATATATAATTATTATGTAACAAGTTAAATAGACTTCAACTAGTCTAAGATTTGACGGAATAGTTTCAAAGGTAAAGAAATTTCGTTATTTTTTTATTTCATCGCCTAAGTTTGTATTTTTAGGCAAAAAATGCACTTGAAAGTTTTGCTTACAGATTTCCTTAAAGATTTTTATAAATTGTTTAGTATTGATTTTCTTCTTCTTTCTTTATTTTGTTTTGTGGCTTTTAGTTGTGCCAATTGTGCACATATTATTTCGCAGTATTGATTTTATTCCTGAATATGTTTAATGACAGTGACTTATGTTTGACAGTCAAAGCTTACGTATTTAGTTACCTAGGTTTGGGGGTTGTTTTACATCAGTTACGAGTGTAAAACTTACAAGTGTAATTCTCGACTTAAATATGCTTTGGAATTTCCATTAATTATATAAATGATGTCACTATTATAATCCGCGCCATTATTATTCCCAACAGGTCTTCATTTACATTGGACAGTAACCTTATTAATAATAATAATATTATCGAAATGTGCTCAAAGGGCAATGACACAGTGTTAGGATGTACATTAGTATTCGAACGGATTGCTGATACGCCTGCAAGCGATAATGTATTCAAAGCAAAGTTAGCAAACAATGCAGAGATTGTCGCAAGGTCGACGCAAACGCATGATAGATCGCATTCTATGAAACCGAGGTCGTCAGCTAAACTGGTATGGCACGCTCATTACCTGTTTGACTCGAAAGTGTCGAAGTGAATCCAATTAAATTAAGAGAGCAGCATTTTTTGACATCCAGTAAAGTATTCGGTGCTTGTAGATTAGAAGCAATCTTAAGTTGAATAGAGAGCAAAGTCCATTTTTTTATTGTTAACATCCTTTTCTACATCTTCTGTGATGTATTCGACCTTGAAAATAAATTCCGATCGCTGTTGGACTTAACTTATATTCACTTACGACTGGTATATAATTTCATTACATTATTCAAAACTTTTGCTACATCAATGAATACTTGAAAAAGAAAGATAAATGTTGTCTTAGTGAGTTTGACACAAGATTAACTTTTAAATGAATTAGAAGGGAAACATCGAATTTGTAATATTGGTATCATCGCCATTTATGATAAAACGAATAAGGTAAGGCTTAATGCGGCACATGAGCTGTTAATCCAATGCGATGTCATTATGTTAACGCTATGTTGTGTCATCGACCGCCATTCTTTCCAACCGTAAACTTTGCCAATTCATAACGTTACATTATACTTTATTTTGTTGTCATCTTTTCAACTTTAACTATTTAAAACATCATTTTTATCAAGGACACAATCCACTTGTATTTTTTTTGTATCTATCTCCTTAAAACAGAGTTCATTGTATTCAATTTTATCAAGATAAAGATTCAATTTTGGACAGATGTCGCAGATTACTGCATCAAGTCTATCATGTGGAGTAATTTTATATCATCATTTTGTGACAGCATTAATGTAACGATCATCAGTATTACGTCCACCATCAATGGCGTCACATCCGCAAGTGTTTCCTTTCGTTTTCGATTGTCTTTGACCGAGGCTTCATATTGCTATTGTTTCATCGCACGCGTCTTCAATTACAACGCTATGTTTACGATTGCGTTCACTCTTATCGTCTATGCATCAAAGTTTACTATCATTTAATTCGTCTTTGTTTTTGTTCAGAACTGTGAAGAGTTCTTAACACGATTAGCTTATCGATAATTCCATATCGATCGATTGACTTATCACAGGGTTAATAACTCTGAAAGGAATTCCTAATTACAAATTAATTTCCCTTTTTTAATCGTAGATAAATAAAGAAACAATGATTAATGGCAAGTTAAGATAATGAGTTAAATAATTTATATGCTACTAAACCTAACAATATCTGATAGGATATTGCCCATTACGTTAAATGGAACACGTCCTTTATAAACACTACATTTTTATCGTTTACCCGGAAACTTGCAAAAGATCGGATACGTGAATTACTCGAAATATATTGAAGTAATTTTAAAAATGATGAAAAATATCGAATATTTAGCAATCATGAAAGCAATTAATGTAAAGCTGTGAAATATTGGTAAAATAATTAAATGTTTTAATGGACGTTGCGGGTAATACAAAATCAGTAGCACTTGACTAAATAAAATCAAGTACTCGACTATTTAACACGTTTCGTTAATCAATCGTACACAATGTAAACACTTAACAAAGAAACAACTTTGCCAAGAAAATTGTGTGTGCTCTGGGCAATTACATGTAATATTTCTTAAATATTTCTTACAAGATCGCTTTTTTATATTAATAACAAAATATTTTTAATTGAATAAATATTTGGAAGTTATCTTCGAGACAAATAATAATCTATGGAGACAAGTATCCAATTTTCTTAGCTGTATAGTTTTCTCTATGTTCTATTTAGTATTTAAATTTTAATGATGGCAAGCCCTTCTTCGTAAGTGAAAGCTAGAGTAAAGAAAATTAGATAAATCATGCAAACATCGTGTTGTAGACGCGCAAACTGGTTGGAAGTACCGAATGTCTTAGGAGAAAGTGCTAGTTTGATCAAAGCAAACTGACTGAATCGAATGGATTATATTTAATAGATTTGTATTATTGAATTCACCGTCTAGTTTAACGAGATTTAAATGTTTGTTAAACGGGTATCATGTTACATACTGTGAGTGTTCTACAGGTGAGTTAAGACTCTCTTTCGTTTCTCTCAGATAATTGCATTTTGTTGTGTCTAAAACGAATTGTAGAGACTTAATAATTTAGAAAAAAAAAACCTCATTGAACAGGTCTTAAGCTCTGGATTGATAATAGTATTGATATAATGGAGGTGCAGTTATATAACTATTCGCGGATCCTCGCAGTTTCACTCGCTCTTAACATAGGAATTCCGTCTTAGTGAGCACCAACGTCCTAAAAAAACCCCTATGCGAAATTTGAAATTCCTAGCAGTTGTAGTTTCTAGATTTCATGATGTATGAGTGACTGACTTTTCGCTTCAATATATAAATATTGATTTCAAAATAAATAATATACGCAAATACATATATCAAATCGAGATGATTAATTAATTCCTATACTTATCTTAAATTTAAATAATGGTACGTCTATTTCCATTTACACTTAAGAAATAATTAGAGAATCGACCGCATGTGTTTCACGCTATTTTCACTTTTTCTACGTGTTTAGGTAGGTCAGCCTCGCTTGGTTATTTCTCTTAACAATCAAGGTTACCATTTAGATCGTCGTAAACTTAATTGTTGCATCAGATCGAGGTTTCAACTTCGCGGTCGATGAATACCATATCTGATTGACTGATACAAGACAATGTACAAATTCCTCGCGATTCACCCAACGGAATATGAAAATGTATAACTAGTAAACGTTTATTATTACTTTAATCATAACAAATAATAGAAGATACTATAGTCTATATTTCTTTTATTGTCTTATTTAGCAGACCAAAATGGCGGACTCGGATAAGTAAAGAAAAATAGACTATAGTCTAAACATTATCTGGACGCTGATAAGCAATACTGTGTCAAGCCACACGGACTTCGTTTTGAGAAAATGGCGTCTAAAGATGTCAAACCTATTCTTAATAAATTAGTTTGAAGACGTATATATTCATCTTTTTTTTCTATTTTGATAAAATGTATATTGAATCAAAAGCAGATAGATTTATATAATATGCTATATAATAATAAGTTTTTAAATATTTGAGATTATTTTATAAATTGCAAAATATGGAACGCACCTGAAATACGAAACAATGAGTTAAGAAACTTTTTTCCATTCTTATTTAGTTTAGATGACTTGAAATTTCTTTGGATAATGTTAAATAGGTGACGTAGTATCAAAATACATCAATATCTTAAAATTTGTCTTTTTGTGGGTTGACACATTATTGCTTATCAGCATCCATATAATGTACCTAGTTGTTTTTTTTTTTACTTTTTTATATTTAGAATGATTTGGGTCTAAAATCTTGATAAGAGTAAATTAAACAAAACACTTTACACTTAAATAATAACAAAAACTGAATATTCTAATATTATAATGTCTGAGAATTTGTTTATATCTTTACTCCTCACAAAATATTATTTACTTTATGGAAGACAAAAGGGACGCGTAAACGATGCAGCGGCGTCGGCGCACCTAACATTGACTACATGTGCGGTCTAAAAATAGTAACGCGATAACGCTGTTTGCTGGCGATATTTCACTTGAATATTTAAACTGGAATTACGTTTGTCTAATTTCTAAACAAACATCATTGCCGTGACAATTCTTATAAACTTATGTATTAGATATAAGCATTTATTTGATAAAGGTTTGAAATGTACATATGATTGGAAAATTTGATTTCTGTCATCGTTTCATCAATGACTTTTCGTTTTTAACTTTTAGGTATAAGAATTGGAAAAGAAAATGAAATAAACTTTTTGAAACAGTTGTTCATACGAAAATAGCGTTATATTTTGTAAAATTATTTGAAATATGATATTTCAAGTATTATCATTGCGATTGTAATAAATATGAAGAAACCAGCTGCACCGTGACGCGTGTCTATTATTGTTTCATGTGCATGAAGTAAGATAATTAAGTAATTTTATTTCAAGAGTAATTTGTTTTGTAATAATTTTGCTATTTATTTACTCGCACGTAACCATAAAGTAAAATAGTCATATTTATACCAAAATGAAAATATCAGTAATAAAAAGTTCGATATTATTTTTTAAAGTATTTACATATAAATACGTTAAGCAAAAAATGTGTACCCCTTTTTATGAAAATTGCGCGGACGGAGGAGTATTAAATTTCGTATACTTATCTATACTAATATCATAAATCTGAAGAGTTTGTTTGTTTGTTTGATTGTTTGCTTGAACGCGCTAATCTCAGGAAGTACTGGTGCGATTTGAAAAATTCTTTCAGTGTTAGGTAGCCCATTTATCGAGGAAGGCTATAAGCTATATATTATCACGCTAAGACCAAAGGGGGCGGAGCACCAATGAAGAATGTTTCAAAATCGGGGGTTATTTTCCTTTTGATAGAGCATACGCTGCGTGCGCTGCGTAAACAGGTAAAGTTTCGCAAAAATCATGTACGATAGAATAGTTCCCCTTTAAAAGTTCTAAAAAAAAGTCCGCGACAGCATATCTATCTTTTAAGGTTAGTACACTATAACCTTTTTTATGCTAACCAAATTTATTCTAAAATAATACATTAGTACCCCAAAATAACTATTCCACGCGGACGAAGTCGCGGGCGGAAGCTAGTAGTTTATATAGATACGGAGTGCAGAATGATATATATTATTTTAAATTATGCATAACAATACATTAAATTAATAAAAAAAACATAACACATACTACCATGTATTTGACCCTCACGCCCATATACACTCTTGTGAATTGTTAAAGTCGGTTGTAATATTGAGAATAGATTATCTGTGGTCAATCTTGAAATTGGTTGAAAATATAATGAACTACGGTCGAATTTCGACCGTCAGGCGATCACTAGTACCTATAGTTGAAATAAGGAAATATATACGTATTATGTAAATACAAAATAAAACAAAGGGTACACTTGATACAAATTTTCAATGTTGTATTCTTGATATGTTTTTATCAAGAGACGATTAATTACACAATCAATTGACAGACATTGATGATGTAATTAAAGTGCAGTTAACGAAAGATAATAATATCTCTAATAGGTAAAGTACTTCTTGAATTAATTTCATGGCTAAGTTCATGTTTAAAAAGAAGCTATTACAGAAAATGCAAAAGTAAACTTGGATATACGACAACCTAAAATGTATAGTCTATAACAATCTTTACAAAATTTATATTTAGCGCTTTTTTTCGACTAAAATTATGGAATACTCGACTTATAACGTGATTTTGTTTAACGTATATTTTTCTATTTTCACATCTTACTAGTGTTTATATACGGATGCTGATAAGCAATAACGTGTCAACCCACAAAAAGTCGAATTTGGAGATATTGATGTATTCTGATAATGCATTTCGTATTTAACATTATACAAAATAATTTGAACTATATAAGTACGGAAAAAAGTTTCTTAATGAAATGCTTAGAATATTGAAGTAAGTTCCATATTTTGTATTATGCAATAATTTCATATATTTGAAAAACTTATTATTAGATAAAAATCTTTACTAGCCTATCTGCTATTAACTAATTACACTTTTTATCAAAATAGAAAAGAAAAGATGGATATATGCTTCTTCAAACAGATGTGTTAAGAATAGGATCGAAATCTTTAGACGCCATTTTCTCAAAATGAAGTCCGTGTGGCTTGACGCTAGTATTGCATATCAGCATCCATATATACATATTTGCTTCGTATTTTACATAAGAATAATATACGATACACTCATCTACAATAATTAATTTTCCAAAATCTGTTTAAATCAAAAAAAAACATTAATAACCAATATATACACGCATTTTTTCCGTCCGAAAATAAGACAAGTAGGAAAAAAAAGACTATACTATTAAATAGTCCAGAGATGAATATTCTTTTAACATCCCTTATTGTACTTCGTCTCCGGCATTTTGTTCTTCGTTGACATCAACAAACAGTTGCTAAATAATAAAGTCACATGTGTATTAATCTCATTTACACTACATTTTGGACAATTAAATAAGAATAAACACGATTATTCCTTTTCGTCGAGTCACAGAAACAGCTTTTGTTTAGTAAAAGACTAAATATTTCTTTCAGCGATGCAAATTGCAAAGAAAAACATTTAACACAATTCAAGTTTTAATTTCCCGTTCATAGAGGTAACATGAAACGTTAGATTGATAAAAAGACTAGCATTGTAACGGTCTAAAGATCACGGTAATCAATGTTTACAAGCTGACGATTGATATAAGAACGCAATTACACGAAGCAAGAGCTACATTCAATTATTACGAAATTCATTTGAATATAACACAAATTACACTACTTACAATGCGCAATTTGATGAATAAAAATGATAAGTTTGATATTTTATAACAATTTTTATTATACATTTTATGATTCAGGCTTTTGTTATATAGATATAATAATATCATAGAGATACATCAATGGACAAAAATACTCGGATTTTGGTCCCAAAATGCGTATTTAAATTAGAAGTATCACGGAATCTAGATGTCAAGTGTACGAATCTCAAAATCTACTTTTCAAAAGACATTCAGAGAGACATCCTAGCTAACAGGTTTTTCCCTTAACAATATATTTAACATAAGACACATTATAACATTTGAATATTAAATATAATTTTCAAAGTACTGCTAACCAATTGTGCATACCCACCTTTATCTTTTCTCGGAAAACAAAGTTAGATTCACGTTAGATAGTTTTCCAGAAGTAAGACTGAAAGAAAATATTTTAATCGAAGTAAAACTTATTCTTTTGAATAATTTCATTTGAATCAAACTATAGTAGAACGGAATGTCTAACATAGATGTATGTAAAACTAGCAAAACAACTCGCATGAGTTAGCATACGATTAATAGCTTTTATTGGTCCCATAATAGTCTCTCAATCGACTATAACGTACACACCATTACTGCCCCATTAGCCGGTGTATACAGATCTCGTCAGATGAGATCAGACGTAAAACAATCTTTGTATTATGTATTAGTGATTCGTTACGAGATGTTACCTACTGCGTTAATATAAATGTTCCGATATCCACTATGTCTTATCTTTCGTGAACTTATAAATTTTCTAATGTCAGATAAATTTTAGGTACAACAATTTAAGGGTTTATATCAGTAATTAGCGATACTGATCTCATTCTTAAAATACGAGTTTCAATTATTGTAAATAATTTCTTGATTTAAATCTAGGCATTTGATTTAATATTTTTAAATTACTTGAAAACTAATCTGTTTCAATTTAACTTATACGATTATTTTCAACTATCTGCACAGAATGATTACATCCCTTTATATAACAAACATCTAGTTCCCAGGCGTTTATTTTATTGTCTCCAATTTGTATTCATGAATTAATGCAGCGAACCTATTTAAAACCTGTTGCATTATATTAAGTTGCAC
The DNA here is from genome assembly GCA_037950945.1 of Hypolimnas misippus. NCBI lineage: Eukaryota > Metazoa > Arthropoda > Insecta > Lepidoptera > Nymphalidae > Hypolimnas > Hypolimnas misippus. The sequence goes on from JBBEEQ010000023.1 coordinate 14,108,727, forward strand.
AAATAACACACGAGTTGAGAACAAATAGCGAACGTGACCAAGACTCGGTTTAATTTCATAACAAAGGGTTGGATATTTCTAGATCAGGATACGAGGCAGAGTCGACCGCAGATATTGCAATAACCTAATATGATACAGTAACACAACACTCGCTAATAAACGCAATCACAATATTGTTACTACTGACTAATAACGTTCGAAGTCGACGTTCGTTTAATGTAAAAGAGTTTGTACTTATTTTACATTAACAAACAAATAAACCCATGACGATTAATATAATATTTTAGTACTTAAATCACTACAAAATATAGGTACGAACTAAGTAAAGAACTGAAAGAAAAAAATGGCACCACTTAAAGTGGATAATTTAAAAACAACTTTCGAGGAAAAAAAAAGAAAGTATACAAACAGAACAAAATAACTAAGAGGATAGTCGTGTATACTACCTAGTTTCGAAACAACTCCATAAGTAACACAAACACTCATACAACTGCCTGCTACAGATGCTCGCCATTGTTAAGCTGACAATACATTCATCCATCAAGAGTCGAAGGATCTTGCTAATAAGCATTAAGTCAAACGCATCTGTTTAGATCTACCTAGGCTATCACAAGTAAGACGTTAAAAATTATGGTGAAATAAAAATATTTTGTCATACTTAATCTGTTTTGGGCAACTGTGTAAAAAAAGAATAATCACGTTTCCTTTCTTTCATTATTCATATGTTACGCTAACGTTTGAATTTTAATTCGTTTAGTGTTTAAAACTGTACTGAGTAATATTGTAAGTATATATAGAATAAAAGAAATTATTAAAACAAAAATCAAGTAATAATACTTCAGTAACACATTTAAAGGTTAAATCAACACATTTAAAAGAATCTCAAAAATAAAAAAGGAAAACAATCAGTGATAATAAACAAGTCCTTTTAAGGTCATTGCAATTTTATGAAATAAAAAAACAACATTTTTGGTTTAAGAACAAATTTAAGTATTTGTGATAAAGTTTCAATGAAATCAGATTTCGATATTGGATAGATTCCAAGTTGAACCGATGATAACTGCCGTTGTCAAGTGCAGAGATATTAAGATTGGATTACGATAGATATAGATCAAAGTCATACTTCGGATGTATGTAATATTAATTCTGGAATCCGTTTCAGTTATTGTGGTCCATTTTATTAGAAAATATATACAACAAAAATCTACAATAACACATTTGGGGTGGATTATGATTCCTATTCAGCGTATTTTTAGGTAATTTGGAGCCTAAAAGTCTCACTAGTATTACAAATGAGAAAATTTTTGAGTTCGGAAGGATGGATGTTTCTCGCTGTTTTATGCAAAACCTATTAAAGATACTTTTATAAAACTTTAAGAATATATAGCCTTTATACTCCAGAATAACACATATGTAAGTTACAATTAATATAGATAATGAATAAAAAAGTGTCAAGTAAGTCGAAAAAAAAACCTGTTTTTAGAAGACGAAGTCGCAAGCTGATTCAAGTCGATAATAAAATTAAAATAATATTGGTATTGTTAACGTTTTTATATGTTAAATATTAACCCCGTCAAATCTTTTAAGATATTAAGAAATAAAACTTGTCATGGTACAAATTTTATACCAAATCATCACCGCCACTGACGACGCTAGTGACGTAAGTCAACAAATATAAAAGTTAGTTTCATAAATTTTTACTTGTCCACAAACAAATTCGTCATTTAAAACATAATTTTGCCTAGGCCGGTAGTTTGCAGCGTTACAAATTATTGCAGGATTTGCGCGTGGATTACTGAAATTTACTTCATAACTCATAATATAAATTCAGTGAATCTCGAATGATTGACGTCAAACTGCTCGGATGTTATAAGATTATGCATTAGTGCAAAATATAACAAACCTTGGTTTTTGAACATTCTGCTGACAATGACTGCCTAAATTAATTTTAGCGATTCCAAAAAGTGTAAAGGCAAGTCTCAATACTCATTTATGCAAAACAACAAAAAACGTTGATAAAAGAAATATGTGCGAGGGTACGATAAAAGTAGCTTTGCGTTGTGTCAACAAAATGAAAATCAACTGAAGCAACGGATTACCAAAGGGCTGAGTAGGTTAGGTTTTAGCCTAGAACAGCGGATTTTAAGAACTTTAAAGAGGCCCTATTTATGTATTACGACATTTTTCACTCAAAAAAGATTTATACATATAACAAAATGTTATTAAGTCCATATAAACAATTCAACATGTAAGATGTTTTCCACTTGTATTTGTATTTTTTACAAGTTGCGAATCATACGACCAAATTCAATAGCTAAAGAGGCAAGCTCGGAGGCAAAGAATAGCCTACACAGTTAAAGGCGTAAAATGTGTAAATCTGCCATTGCAAGTGATTGTAAATTAAAAGTAAGATATTTAAACAAATAATACAAAAAAGACGTTAATTGTATATATTAATCCTTTGCAGGAATAAAGTATTTAAATCAGCTTTATGACAAACGTAAAACAGAATACCTTACGGACGACCTTGTAGTACGCCATGGAAGTGTTAATTATGCGTAACTCGAGTAAACATACATTACCGCAAATAGATAAGTATTGGATAAATTTGCAAACATAGCGGAGATAGCGGAGAATGTCGTAAAGACCACGAGATCGACATCCATATTCCATAGCAGTTCTATTAGTGATAATAATAAGCAGTAGATATAGACGACGGAAATATTAATCGCTGCAATCATAAAACAGACCATGCGAAATAAAGTACTCCATATCTATCTGTATTTTAGGCTAATCTCGCAATATATGTAAGAGGATTTTTATCTATTTTTCAATATAAAATATGCTGTTGGTGAAGTTTAGTATATACATAACACAAGTAAACACGATTTTTGAGTCTGAGTTCTGTGGTGCTGATTTAGATTAATAATGTCTAACTTAACAATAAAAAAATACTTTTATTTGATAAAGTTTGCTTTTGTAGCAACCAGAACGCAATTTCTAATTTTAAGAAAATCTTATTTTTTTAATTCAGTAGAATACAAAGGCAAGAAAAAGAACTTTAATTTATATGTTAATCACCTTTATTTACAAAGAACAATAAAGATAAATCTCCAAATACATAAAAAGAATCAGTAAGAAACTTTAGAAATGAATATTTTTTGTTTTTCTTCTGTGTGAGTAGGAACCTTCTCGTATTAGACTCCAAATGTAGTCACCCATCATATTCTCATTATATTGTCCTTGATAACGTTGTTCAAAGTTTATCATATCTTGGTGAAAGCGTTCTCCTTGCTCTTCTGAGTATGCCCCTAAGTTATCTTTAAACTGGTCTAAGTGAGCATGTAGCATATGTACTTTAAGGGACATTCTGCATCCCATGAGTTTGAAATTCTCAAGCATATTAGAAATGAGCTCTTTATAATTTGCAGCTTTATTATTGCCAAGAAAGCCATGGATCACTGCTTTAAGGCTGAGCCACGCTTGTTTTTCGTGAGCGTTCAGTAGCTCTGGGAATTTTTCACTGGCCATTATTTTCTTAATTTGTGGACCGACGAAAATACCAGCTTTAACTTTAGCCTCTGAAAGTTTAGGGAAAAAACTCTTTAAGTATTCAAAAGCTGGAGAATCTTGACGAAGAGCCTTCACAAATTGCTTCATGAGGCCTAATTTAATATGCAATGGAGGCATCAAAATATGATCGGCCTTCACAATCGGTTCATTCTTGACATTATGTTTTCCTATCTGGAACTCGATCCGTTCTGGCCATAACTGCTGCTTGTAGTGAAGTGTGTCAGCTCTACTGTCCCATAAGCAAAGATAGCATGGATATTTAGTGTATCCGCCTTGCATACCCACCAGAAAACCTACCATCTTGAAATCCCCTATAACTGGCCAAGCATACTCTTCATACTTTAAAGTTTGAAGCACCATTTTAACGCTTTCGTAATTTTCTTTGAGCATTGCAGAATGAGCCAAAGGTAGTGATGGAAATTTATTTCCATTGTGAAGGAGGACTGCTTTTAAACTTTTTGTAGAGCTGTCGATGAAAAGACGCCACTCAGAAGAAACACAAGGGATTCCGATCGCATCAAATAAACCTTTCACGTCATTGCAATAACACAGTCCGTCTTTCTTTGTAAAAAATCCAGAAAATATTTCATGACGCTTTCTTTGATCACTTATATTAACATCCTGCTTGAGCAAATTCCACTGTTTTAGCCGTGAAGCTAATATTTCTGCTTTAATTTTAGGTAGGTTTAAGTCTCTTACTAAATCATTAAACTCTTCTGAATTAATAAGATGTGGTTCAACAGACACTGATTTGATTAAGAATTCGCTGCCTTCGCTACTACTACAATCTTGTGATAGCGGGAGCTCTTCCTTCAAATTGGAACGAGAAGGCACAGGAAAATGTTCACTGTGGGGTACCGGAGCGGTTGTTGATGGCAATTCTGGGTACTGAATCTTTTTGGCATTTTTGCCAGCCCGACGCTTACGTGGATTGACAAGACAAAAGTAGCAATCACTGATGTGATTAGTGGGCTCCCTCCATATTCTTGGTACTGCAAACTTCATACTTTTTTTTTCTCCTCGATACCAAGCTGAAAAAAAATAACATACATATAAACGTATATACATATACACACAGGTTATAACATATCGTACTTTTCTTGCGATTAGTATCCTTGAAAGTTATGATGTACTCTCTTACCTTCTAATGTGTTTTTGCAGTAACTACATGAGAATTTAGGTGCCCATATTTTATCTTGACTTCGAATGGGAAGATTAAAATAAGCTTCATAAGCTTCACAGAGTTTTACATTTGACGACAAACTGAATTTCATAGCTCTTACTTTAATGAATTCGCCGCAAATATAACAAAAAGAGTTAACGTCATTTTTACACTTTTTGGAAGCCATTTTAGATTTCGCGCCACACAAATAACGTCGTTTCTTGGTAATGCTCACGCGCATACTACCGAGACTACCTGCCGGTCCCCGCTTCACACCTGTAACCCCCCACCAACTCCGTCTCTAGCGTGTTAAAACCCTTGCACCTCAAACTGTCTGCCAAAATATTAAAATATTTATTTTTCATCGTAAATTGTACAAAAGCAAACTTTATTTGCAATGAACGAAGTTTCTGGTTACTTTTAGTTGTAAAAAATCAGAAAATATTAATTTAATAACAAACCCAAAAAAATTTTTTTTTTTTGTTGACTTGTGTAATTAACGATCAAACTAAGATGGTCGATAGAGTGGAATAGATTGCATCAATTTGTTCGTAATGCTAAAGTATAAACTGAAATTAATTAATTTAACAGAAAGTTGTGTGAGAGAGCAGATGTACGTAACAGATTTAAGCATCGTTATTATAAGTAATAACTTCAAGAGTCAAATTATAAATTATTTATAACGATATGTAATGTAGTTTGGGTTAAATCAATAAAATAGCTTTGCAGTTTCTCGTAGAATTTAGGTCGATACGTAAAACCAAATCGTCATGTTAATCTTTGATCCGTGACCCATTTTAAAATTCCGTTCGACGAGGACAACTATTTGTACAGCGATGTGCGACTTTCTTATTTGTAGTCAAAGATAACAGTTTTCGCGAATTTCACATTTTTCTGATGTTTACACTGGAAGGTAAAATTAAACTGCTAATTCTAAAATTTACTCATAATTTCTACAGTAATGTAGATACATTACTGTAGAAATTAGGAGTAAATTTTTCATATTTTCATAGATAAGTTATAGTTTTGCCAATGGGTATTCTTTTTTTACTGTTAAAGAGAAAGAATTAAAATGTAATTTATACTGTCAATTATAGACATATGCTAGTCTCATTATTATTTACGCCTACAGTCAGCCTTATGAAATATTGGATAAATTATAAAAACAAAGAATATTTTTAAAACCAAAGTTGTGCTCCACATGTTTTACTTACTGGGTCGTTTTATTCATATATTTTAGTATGACCTATTTATGTTATCCGTTAGAATTTTTAGAATGATTTCGTTAACGTCTATATCTATACATACAAAAATTAGTATGACATTTAGTGCCCGCTATGATCCCAATAATTGTTAGAAATTGATTTATTTTGAGAAATTCATTTAAGCTGTTTAATATTTGGAGATATTTACAAAATATTTTAGATTTATAGGAATGTGTTGATCTCATGTCTAACTAGTGTTTCCAGACACGACACTAGACAATAATTATCCTGTAATTCAGTTCAAGTATTACAAACGCATCCTTAGAAATGCGCTAGACTAGCTGCATTGAGTAGCGATACTACCCGACCGGATTAAGCAAGGTAAATTTTGTAACACAGTATCCTAAGGAAGTGTCTAACATGACGTTAAGCTCATTAGTGACACAAAAGGTGACGATAGGTACGACATTTGAAGTACAATCATCGTTTTGTAGCGTCTATGAATTTATTAATATCAAGCGGCGTTTAAAAGTCAGAAAAGTCAGAATATTTGGTAATACGGTTTTCTCCTGGGAGTCTACTCTCTCCGATTTAATTATTATGTTAAGCAAGAGTATAGATGGTGAGATTTATTAAAACCGCAGATTGATTGTCAGTACACATGTAGACGAAATATTTAATAGCAATTTGGCCTCTATAATGATAATAATCGCAACCTTCTCGTTAGAATTTTAAGATACTTGCGTCTTATATGTATATTGTAACAATCTTATACATATGTATATAAGCATAAACTTTTGCTTTTGTTTCGTCTGTGAACCTCACTTGGCTGTTCGTTAGATGTCCCATGAAATGCAATACCAAATAAGTCCATATTAGATTTTTAGTTAACAAACACACAATTATTAAGAAGTATTCTTTGCTCATGTTTAAGACATATTATGGACGAGTATATGAGAGTATGTAGAAAAGCATTCAAGTATCTTAGCGACTATTCTTGATGCGGCTCTATTTCTAGAACCATTGTTGGCTACTTGTGTACCAGCTGCGACTGGACAATGGGTTTCTGTAGTCTATTATGTAGCAACTGCATACATTACGAATCTTAATGCTTTAGATTTAAGGATCAAAATAAATAGGTTTAACTCGGCTGATGCCGTGTCAAGGTTTTTAGCGTTAACGATGTCATGTGAAGAATTTAACAGCAGTGTTTTATTCCGTAATACACTACGCTCCAACGATTTCAGTTTACCTTCAGTGTTTACGAATTGTGTTGATAGTAAAGAAAAAGATTAAAAATTAAAGTAAAAATCGCTGTAAGAAAAATATATTTTAAATATTGTTAACCTAAAATATTATGGGACTAAAATATCAGTAACATTTATATATTTTCTTAAATACTTTAGGTTTTATAACAATTGGAGGGATAAAACGTGTGAAAATAAAAAAGAGCATTACACAATTCAATAACCACATACATGATCTAAAAAAATAATCAAGAAAAATAAAAAACATCGTTACACATCTCGCGGTAATACGATTTCCACATGCTAAATTTCTTCACCTCAGAAATTCATACGATTATACGTAACGCACGTAGCAGTCAAAACAATTTTTAAAAATATATTGCGAGATAGAATACACATTGTCGAAATAAATAAAGGAAAGATAACTCATTCTTTCTTCTTCAAAATCTAAAACCAATTCAAGGCACCTAAAAGTTACATTAGTGAAAACATTGATTACACAGATCGATAGCCTTCATAAACAATGTCAAATTAATAATGTGTCATATCATCGTAATAAAATTCATCCATGATAACAAATCATAGTTAGATTGTAAAATATGCAGATTAAGACTTGTACAATATTTGAAAAATTTGATTACAATAGGCATATTTATTATGTGGGAAATTTCTAAGTGAAGACATTAGCTAAGAGTACAATGAACGACCGTAAACTTGACACAGTCCATACGCATGCATAATTAATAAATTAAATTGCTCCAAATCTAACATGCTCATTTTCTAGATCAGCGGTCGGGTCTAGGTCAATACTTCAATCAATATCTAAGTTACAAAACATTTATCAACAAGATGACAAATACTTAACACTGTTGCTTATCAATATTATATTAATAACATTCTCGTAAAAATCTTTGCTTCTTACTTTGCTTATTAATATATGAGATATATAAAAAAAACGTTAAGTTTAATACATGGCTCGAGTAAGTGCAAGTGAAGTTAAAACAATACTTAAACCACATAAAAAAAAAAGAATAATTAATCGTCGATTTAGAAGGTATTATAATGATCGTGTGAAACAAACGGAGATCGGCAAAAATAGAAAGCAACGGACGCAAAGTAAGATGTGTGTCGCGCACGCAGGTGGATCTGGGGGGAGGGAAAGCGTGCGAGGAGCACAAACGATAGCCGGAACCAAATTAGCGAATAAAGAAAAGGGACAGGTACGGCCGTCGGACGGCTCTAGCATAGAACTTCTTGTTTTCCAAGAAACTAGAGAGACGTATGGCCTCATTGAGGAACTAGTTCCTACTATTGCAATGTCACTACAGTAAACATGGTTTTTATAATTTAATGTAGGTCAAATAATTATTCAGATAATGTGAGATAGTTTCGATTTGTATCGAAGAGCTTTTAATTGAAAATCGTTTCAATCACGTTAACAGATAATTAAATCGACTGCGGAACACAGTCTTATTTAAAATCATGGCTTATTATAAGTTATTTAGAACCTAATTTCGTAATACGGGGTTAATGCTTTTGCCTTAGTGACATTTGGCTGTATCGTACAGACGACTCTTGTTCGACGTTGGACGTTCACTCGCCGCATTCCACACTTGATAAATCTGTTACACCAGCCATGTAACCTACGGTTTGGGTTTATTGATCTGCATTTTTCGAAACGTCGATGAGTTTATTTTTATTTCATCAAATGTTTACAACAACGTGAATTATAGCCAAATATTTGCACGATAATGACATAGTAAATGTATTTTGTTTTGTTATGAAATTTAATTACATCGTGCAATGAAATGGAATGTTAAAATGTTATCGGTAAATAAGTTTATTTTTTTTATTTTAAAGCTTTATTTATTTTCACTGTAGAATTATTAATAATGGATATCGTAATAAACGTTGGCTTACTCCAGAAATATATTCACGTATGCGTAGCTCTTGTGTCTTGACCTCATTTCTTTTTAGATCGTACGCGAGCTTGTTGAGATTCATAAATAAACGTTAATTTCTATTGTAATTTTTATAATACTTATCTAGAAATCAAAAATGTCAGTTTGATCTATTTAAATTTACTAATAGACAATACACATATTATATAGGTTCTAAATTTATAGAATCCATTAGCGATCTAATTAATAAAAACAGACATAGGAGGCGAATTGGCTGATGTAAATAATTTCTATAAAATTATTCTTCTTTATTTATAAAATACTACATGCATGTGAAGAAAAAAAAGGAAGAGCAGAAGAGGATTTGAAATCTTCAGCAATGTTCGTTTAGACAATGCAACAAGTACAGTAGTGGCCAAGTTCCGAGACGAAATTATGCGAGATTAGAATAATTGAGGTACTGATAACCCAAATATTCAGTCGGCATTACGACCTTGTTTTCATTTTCGTTCAGTCGCGTCGTGGGCCGTTTCGCTCATTGGAAGATACCGATAAGTGACATAATGTGCTATAAAAATAATGTAAACGCCCGACAAAAAGTCGTGACTCATGATTTAATTTCGTTCGAAATCCAAGTTCAAATCGTTCACTGCGAAGCCATTTACAAATTTAATTATATCGTTTTGGGAATCATTACCGAAAACTGATACTTACTGAGATGTCAAAATAATGAAATACTATTGCTAAGGTTATTTTAATTCACATTTAAAATCTACTACATATTATAATTCGCACAACTTACATTAATTATATTTTATTATTGCATAAAATGTTCTAAATTTTTTAAATGTCTTTTGTATAATTTTCAAATGCTGTTTATTATTATGCATAAGGCGTAATTATATTATGAAAGTAAATTAACTCGTAATTAATTATTTCTACACCTAGTTTCATAACTAAGCCAGCAAAGAATAATAGAAACATGCAGTTTTACGAAAATGTGGTCTAGTGTTTAATTCCTGTCATCGTTAATTAACTTATACGTTATTCCATTTACTTGCCGACAACCTCAGTTTGTGACACTGTCGTTAATGATTGCTTCTTCGCTATAAATTATAGCGTTACAGTATTCCCGCAAACCGGTTTATTAAATGCAAAAAGAAAAAAAAACCGAATCAATAGTTCATTCATGGATTTTCATATTCGAACAAACAAACGAAATTTTGTTTCATACAATAAGTGCAGAATAGTAACAGAAATACAGATAAGATATCGTAAAAATAACGTCACATAGATAATTTTATTTCTCTAAAACTCATGTGAAATTTTCACGTGACGTGCCGGATTCCTCAAACTCAATCAGGTGGAATGCATTTGTAAAGCGCAGTATACGTACACGTATAACTGACGAAACTCGTTTGGTTAGATCGAGTTACCGTTGACTTTGGGTACGCCGTTAAATAGACGGGCTATTGGAATTGTAGGACTCCGAATTTATGGGATCAAAACAATTTGTGATTCAAGAAATCAATAACGATAGTATGATGGTTCTATGGTATTTAAACTCTAGAAGGAAATGAATTGTTGTAATTTTTAGATGATTTTTTACTTTTAATTTTCTGTAAACACAAAATATTAAATCAAAATAAATGTATACTTTATTAAAGTAAGCTCTCACGAGCACTTTTGAATCGTTACTACATAAAACAAATACATCAATAATGAAACTACCACCGGTTCGGAACGATAATTTTTCCGAGAAGAACCGGCAAAAAACTTGATAGTTATTACTACACTAAATAGATATTTTATAGCTCTAGCACATAAATGGCTAAACTTCTAGCAAATTCAATTCAGACGCCTTGGGCGAAATCAATAACAAATAATTGGTACTTGCTATTTGGGAGAACAATAAATAAGGTTGATGCCAATTATGAAACAAATCCTTATAGAGCATAATCAAATTAATGCGACGCTAACTTATGTTGTTGCCAAATTGTGTACAAAACTGAATCTTCGACGCATGAGATCTTAATATCGAATAAATTATATAGTGTTACGAAGACATAAATAGGTTAAAAATAAAGTCAATTACCTCGCGACTTTCTCACTAAAATGTAATGGGTACAATTTCATTATATATTTTACCGTTTTAATTTCATTGAATAAGCTACAGATTTGATTAGAAGATTATTAATTAATTATTTAAGTAATTAAATATAAGATTGAACTACTAATGGTACATGAAAAAAGAGCGAAAAAAATTATTCATATCTCATAATTAGTATTAAATTTTTTAAAGTAACTGTGTCACTTAGAAACTGTGTTACAACTTACAAGGCACTTGATAGTAGATTTTGTTTAATCACAATTGTGGTCATTAGAAACTGTTTTGTCTGGTTATGAACCGTACTTATTATATAGAAGAATTGGAGAAAGAGGAATCGAAGAAACTGAATTGTCAAATTCCTCACGATAACTACAATTAAATTTAGGACACTAGTTATTTCAAGATACCGGTATGTGTAAATTATTATTTTAGTGCTTCAAATACCAAAAACAAACAACCCTATACCAAATGACACATATATTCGGCGCTAAGATGATATTTCACCTTTTCCGTATATGTTCCATGATAATTTTACATCTGTCGCGAAAATAAATATGTACTCTGCATTTTTACAGTAAGCATTTGAAATGGCGCTTAAACATTGAACGATACGCGTCTACGCGACGCTTTTCGACATCGGATACACTATCCAGCTTCCCAGACGGGAATAGTCACATCCCTGGCCTGGCTGCTGTCCATATTTTAAAACGTTTCCAAATGCCATAACTCCATTTAATCTTTCTACGAATCTCAATCTTGACTGGTCGTATTTAGGTCGACATTGCTTCGTATTTAGCGTTCAGAAACGTCATTAGCGATCGCGAGAGACGGATATAAGCCGCGTCTGTCCCTTACGTAATTTTTAGTTGACGATGAACTCAATACGTCATCGTAACGTTTCCGGATGACGGATGGCTGATTCTGCATCGGCCTATTATTGTAAATCGGTATATCAAAGGGTGCAAGGTTAATGTGACCTTGTAATGGTTTTGAATACGAGCGTAGGAAAGCTAAGGCTATAAAACGTGAGATAAAGTTTTGATCTCGCGGCTTTCACTTTAGCTTTCATAGTTATATTGTTAGCGTTTTTAACCAAATTTTATTTTTTCTTGCTTCGCGTGAATGGTATTGTCATTGTGTTCTGTTGATGATTTTATTATGATCAAATATAAGGAAGAGTGTAACAGCAACTTCGCTATTCATGTATGCGTATGCAGTTTTTTCTGGTGTATGTACGTAATTTTTGGGTTTAACATTTTTAGAAGATTTTTTTTTTATATTAATATGTAGTTTTGTGTACTTTTACTGAACTCTTCAATAAACAGGATACGGGAACGATAAATAAAATTAAAGATAAATGACATCATTCGCCTCTGAACGGAAGACATACCGTGATTTTATTTTTAAACATAACAAAATAAATTGCCAGAACTGAGACAGTCATATTTTATAAAAATCTAAATACGTTAGTGAGAAAACGGGTCAATTATGAAAATTAGACTGTCTAAAATTGATTTCAATAATTACTGGCTTCAGTAGAATGAAAAAAAAGCAATAACTCCTGTAAATACATCCCACAACAAAAAAGACAAAAAGTCTTTACTAAAATATATCCCATTAAAAACTGAATGAACAGTACTTTTAACAACGACGATTCTCCTGTTTGACGAAAAATAGGTCACAAATCACAGTAGCCACTTTAAATTTAGCCGTCCTAAACTCCTCAAATTCGTTACGATCTAGATTTATTTTCACATCGATTACGTTTATATCACTCCACTTTTACTTTACGCAATATTACATGTCGATCGATAACCATGAAATTTTTAAACGGCTATTTCAGAACGTTTCATAACACTATTAGCACGATATTCTCATGAAAGTGAACAGTTTCGCCGGCGTTTCGTGTTAGTGGTGCTAACTCTTTTAGGACGGCTAACTCATTTTGCACTTAGTTTCATATTTGTAGTCTTGTCGCATAGCCTTTCACATCACAATTTCTTAATACTGATAGCTCTTAGATAATCATCCTCAATCAATCAATAAATATCCTCCATTTCAAGACAAAAGTATCTTTTCCTATATTGGAGAAGGACAAGAATTTTGGCGGATATATTGACATAGTTATATCAAAGTTCCAACGAGAGCAAGTTTCTTAAGAGGTTTTTCTTTACCACTGAGCGAGCATAAGTTTACTTTGAATGTGAACATTTGAATCACAAGTCACAAGTAAAAATATATACTTTTGTACATTTCTAAAGTATAGAATTTAGTAGCTTGTATTGTTACATTTTTCATTAATGCAATACATACCGTTATAAGAATTAACATTTTGCAATCCATTCATCTGAATCAGTTTAAATTTATAATAAATTTTTTAATATTATATTTAAGAATTAAAATGTGGTAAAGCTGAATAGTGAAAGTGAAATCAAAATAAGATTTTTCGTATTGTTTATTAGATTGTTGTAAACAATAACATTCTAAGAAACCGTTTTGTGTAATAATAGTACGTTTTATTATAATTCATAGTTAAAGTCGTAACTTTTGCAGAAGTTAACATAATTTCTTTGGTACTGCACATTTGTGCTGTAAACTTTTATTTACGCAACGCAAACGTCAGGTTTGAAGATTTGCCATTTGAGAAACCCTTCAAATTTTACGAGAATTAAACTATAAAAATTTTAAACTGCAAAATAAATTTTGAAATAAAATCAAATTTTAAGGCTGAGTTTCGCACATTTACAGATGATTGGTAAAGAGATTACCGATAAAGATATCTAAGAACATTCAAATATAATAGAACGGGTAAAAATTAATTATACAGTGTTTCATATCATATTTAAAGACGCATTTTCTGTTGGCAATTTCTGCTTGTAAATACTACTACTTTCTATGAACTGTACGTAATTCTTCAAATAGTCACAATTCAGTTCAAATTCACTTTTAGAAACTGGTCACCAATGTGTGTTGTTGACAAAAAAAGCTGTCCATTCTTCTTCAGAGATTTTCTATCACTTTAAAATTTTGTAACAAAATATGTCACGTAAGTAGACACATTTTTGTGGTTCATTTCGATTAAGTTATTACTTTACTGAAGATTTACCTTCAAATAAGTGTCCATGGTTACCATATACAGTGGTAGTCTGTGATTTAATATTTTGCGTGGGTCTGGCCGTTCACCCTAAGGCCTGACTAATTTAAGTGCTTTTGGACTTATTCCAAACTTAGTCGTGGACATGATACCGGTTTCATTTATATTATTCAAAATCTCCTTAAAAAGTATAGTTGTATCATTTAATACCTCACAAAAATTTGTTTCATCAATATTTTCTTAGTTTAAGAAATACAAGTAAATAATCAGTTTACTTTTAGATTTCAGTCCAATACAAGTAAAGATTTCTCTCAGAATTACACTTATAAGTTTTGCTCTCAAACTTTCATACAAAATTTACATAAATTATTTCTCATTCCTTTACACCTACAAGAATTTGATGTCAGCCTTATTTTCGACATTTCCAGCATTTGTAACTACTCATGAGGTATCAGTCACAACGTTACAGAGTTGTTTTATATCGCTCTCAAAAGCAAAACTTACAAATGTATTTTTCGCCGTATAATTTCTGTTTATAAAGAACCATAACCAATAGCTATAACAAAATAGTAGAGATGTAAACGAACAACTTTAAGTTGTTTAAATATTCAATAAGGAATTTATTCTATCTATAACATGTGACTCAAACAACAATTTATATGACTCTTACTAACATCGTAGTACTTAATTGCGTCTAAAAAGTAAAAATAAATTCTCAATAGTGTCTTAAAGAACCGAACCGCACTAGAGCCAATTTTTAGAAACCGACGAGACTCGACCAGGGCAGTAACACACTCTCACAGAAAATAAGCATGCAGTAGCTAAATGAGAGCTGAAAACCTAACTTCCCTCCCCTATATCTTTGCTTAATACTTATTTACATTAATCCTTTATTCTTTTTTGTAACGCATTTATTATTTGTTCGATGCTGCAAATATCCATTGCTGGCGATGATCAATTGACACCAAGTAACCCATTTGAAAAAATAAATCCTAACTACTAAATGTAGGACAATATTATAGTATAGTATTGCTTAGATTACCGATTCCTTAAGAGATCTTTAAGCTCCTAGTGCGTAATTATTTTAAACATTGTTATCAGTCTGGTTTAAACGTCATTATTTAACATTATCATTACGTGTGTTTAACAATTATTCATCCTGATAAAGGGACAGAAAATTAAAAACAATGCGTTACAAATGAGACAACAATTTGAAACAGATAATGTTATCGTTTAGGATTCCACGAGCGTTTCAGCCGACTACATTCTAGATCCGAAACTGATATCTTTAACAGTATACATGGTATATTTAGCTTTTTTTACGCAATTGTCTTGTGTAGGAAAGCGTTTTATGGTTCGATTATTTGGCTTATTACTTCTATTATAATTGTGGAAATTAATTCAGTGCACATTTCAAGTAATGACATAAAATGGAATATGCCTTTCGGAATAAATTGATGTTTTTCAAATGGCACAATTAAATTGGCAATACTTTATTTTGGCATTGCTGGCACTTTTGAAAATTTAAGAAATGTAAAAGTTTAGTTCCTGTGATTACTTTAAAATTGCTTAAAACTGACGTAACGTTAACATCATTACTTAATTTTCATAACATTCAACAGATTTACAAATCCTTTAAAATCAGGACTTTTCGAGCAATTCGGGCCACCGAGCAACGCTAATTAAAAACCAGTTTATATTTAGTTTAAAATAAATGTTTTAGACTTTTTTCAATAACAGTTGTCAGAAACATGAGTCTAGTACAAAAACAGATGCGATATTTACGACCATTTTATTATATTTCTGTCTGTTATTTTATTTACACGCACAGGTTTCCTGGTTGACGCGGATTGGGAAACTGTGACCCACATGTAACTTACATAATCAAGGAAATCGTAACAAAAACTGAACGTGTACATATTTTTATCTGTTATATGTAATGCTACTAGTATCTGAATTTATCGTTGATAAGAGTTATTTTATGGTTTCAGGGTTAACGTTACTAACAGTTTTGGGATAAAGAGAAACAACTGAATTATCCGAAGTTTTATTTATAATTCGTATTAACAAATCACGTCGTTAAATGGAAGGGTCAACATGGAACTGTATCGATGGTACTGTTTAGAAAAAGATATTGAACAAAATAATAAAAAGAAAACATGAAGTAAAAAAATTACTCATATAATACTGACTTAAATAAATATCTACGAAATCACCTACAATACAATGCAATAAAAAGCAAATAGTAATAAAATAATAAGTAAACACTAACGTAATCGTCTAAGCTGAAGGTGCACAGCGGCCTTGTACAGTACCACTTGAGGAAAATTATTCACAGCAATTTAGCTTTTAACTACTGGAAATAAAAGCCACAGCTAAATATACCTCAATGGGAGACTGTACCCACCGGAGATTCATCATTGAGTTGTCACGTTGATCTTATCTGATAAAGACTACAAGGTTAAGTGTACGGAGATGTTCAATTACATCAAAGTGAAATTTAAAAGTATCTTACAATATCTAATAAACCAAGTCATATTTTAAACAAAAATCAGTTTTATTTATAGAACGATACCTTTTATGAAGCTTGGAGATAAAAATAAATGTAACAGCAATTACCTGAAACAATGATACAGTCAATGAAGATAAATCCAAACATTTATGTGATCAATTACTTCAATAATGTAATCTCGATACATTTTAAAGATACGAAGTGCTTGGTCAAGGCAATTCAGCAAACAGGTGCGTTTAAGGTGAAGGCCAGTCGCTAGAAAGTGTAAGAGAAGAAAGTGCCTGTACGCAAAAACACGTCCGTCGGCTATCGATTGGAATTTATGCGGCCAGACACGGGATACCGTAAACAAAATAACTCGAGAGAGATAAAGTGTATCTGTACTTCGAGTGACGGTTAAAACTGATACTGGAAAATAAAGTTTTATCATTACATTGTTTCAAATGAATAGCTATAGGATACTTTGGATACTTTTTGTCAGTGGCTTCTATAATACTATATTCTGAACTGGTAGCAAAAAATAAAAGTAGAAATAAGCCTAAATAAATTTTCCTCGAACGCCTCATTAATTGAATGCAATTAATTAGAATATACATATTAGTTAATGGATTACTACCATTAATTATGGAATAAAATAAATAGTCCATTGTTATAAGGTACCAGCTGTCCCTTGCGGTTTCACTCGCGTTTACTGCTTCGCTCCTATGAGTCGTAGCGTAACGTAATATAGCCTATGACCTTCCTCAATAAATAAACTATCTAACACAAAAAGAATTTTAATTTCAACCACTTGTTCCTGAGATTAGCGCGTTCGAACAAACTATACAGCTTTATAATTTTAGTATAGATACTATATTTTGAATTCAATTCTCGTAATAATTGAAACGAAATCATGAACTTATCACACAATGAATAAATACTGCATAATTTTAAATAAACATTCTAACATATAACAGTTATAAAAAGATATAATATACAAATTTAGACGATTTGCATAATTATAAGATGTCTGCAATAATTATTTCACAATTAGAAAAATAGACTTAAGTCGCGTAGGATTAAATTTATAAGAATTTAAGGTGATCCTAATTCTATTACTGACATCACCGAAAACGTGATATTTATGCAAATTTTATACAAAATATTTTAATACAAATAAACACAACACGTGTGAGAAAAATGTAGTGATCCTTAACTACAAAGTCATTATTATCTTTTCATAACGATAAAAGAATAATACAAGATAAAGAAAATTTAAATAAATCCACGACAATCTGTTCATTGGGACCATTTCATTAGTAGTATAGTAAATTTCGGATACGGTACGTATCAGTAGAAATAACTATAATAAGCAACGAGGAAACGACTGACGATCTTCAAACGCCTAAACAAATCTTTATACATTAAATCTAAGAAGTGATCGAGATGATCACAGTCTTTACATCACATCTTTTAAACAGACAAAACCGCATTAAATTCTGTCCATTCGTTTAGGAATGATCAAAGAACGATGCCACAGATAAACTTATAACATCCCTTTATAATTAGATAAATTTTCATGATGACATTAATATTAAAGATCGATTATTTGTTAGAACAGAAAAAATTGAACAGAATGACATAACAATAATAAAATTACGTGAACGAAACACTGTTTTAAACGATCCCAATCTAATTGTACTTGGAGATGGGGCTCGAGAAAATTAAAAGCTCGATTGAAGCGTTTATTGCGCCAATTAAAACGTTATCAGACTCTTATTAGTTGCGAATAATTTTGCAATTATTTCAGTTTACAAATGCATTGATATATATTTCTTAAGATTATAAACAAATGCCTTTCAACATACGTTACGTTTATAAAGATTGCACCATTTTGGCCCAAAATAATTTAGTAAAAGTAGTGTATGTTTTTTCTTATTTTTTTTTTGTTACAAAAATACAAAAATATTTCATGTTTTGAAACAATTACTAAAGCAAAATTTAATTGCAATTTTTTATGAAATTTTATTTTTTAAAGATAAAAAAAAATTCCAATTAAAAGTAATTCTACTGGCCGGTTAAGAGTTTTAATAGTAACATTTACATCGTATATTTATCGCTCAACAATATATGTATATACATATAAGTTCACTCTACGCAGCTTGAAATTTTTCAGCCACGAAAAATCTACATGACTTTTCTACCATTGGTTAGCCAATTAACATAAGTAGGCTGTCCAAATTATCGGTTATCGAAAGAAGATAGATTTATATTACACGTATGCTTTTACACCTGAATTTGTCGTACACGATTGTCACATTAACACCTTGACTTCGTCACCCGCTGTACCAATTGGCAAGCGCCGTAGGAAGTGGGCGAAGACTAGTAAAAAGTTTTTATAACATCGTTTACTATTTTTATTAAATTTAGAATTTAAGAGTTCTACATTACTCGCCACAGTTTCTTGCGCTATTGGACAAAATACTTCGTCATTTTTTTAAAGACACGGGGGACGATACTTTTGTTCCCATGTTCAAGAAATTAGTTTACTCAAGGAACAAAAAACATATCCACGTTGTCCAAAGATTTTTATATGGATTATCATAAGTTGTCCGTTATTGCTTTAAACCTAAAAGAATTTTACTATCAGTGCCTTTATTTTTGACGGCTACAGCTGTCGTAATGTTCCATAGGTAACTGTGTAGATAACTTACTAACGTGCTCTACGAGATAGTTATAGAAGTAGCGGTTATTTGCGAAGGAGATTTATTTTTATTTGACCTCACACCTTTATAGGAATCCATAGGCCAGCGTGTGCGAGACTTAAATAAAGGTTAATCGACTTTTACACTGGATTAGAACAAACGTATTCAAAGACGAAAAAATAACACTCGTTGTAGGTGTTTCATCTAACTGATCCGTGATTGCCGCAGAATTAAAAATAATTTGCCATTTAACTGCATGTTGTAATGACGATGATTTGAGTGTTCCTGCTTTATTTATAATGGACTAGCTTCCACTTGTGGCTTCGTCCGCGTGTAATATTGATAAAAGTGTATGCTATTCTGATGTATAAGCTACATTATTGTAACATTATATCAAAGTCTGTTCAAAAGTTCTTGTGTTCTTCTTCTTGAAAGATCAAACATCAATCCAACCAAATATGGATGTACGAAATCATCTTCCAAGAACATTCGCGTTTATAACAGAATAAGATGTTCATTAAATTATTACTATTTCTACCGAAAATAAGCTCATATTTTGTAAGGCAGGAAAATTACTTATTTAATACAGTCAGATTAATTCTTGTAACTTAATAAGCCGCAAGAAACATTTTTTCTGAAATCACGGACATCGTATTAATAATAAATGGATAGTTTTCTCTACATAAATCAGAATCTATTAAGCAATATGACCAACGAAAGTGCTTCTATAATGCGTGGGCGGGGCGTGGGATAGTAGTTATATAGGTATTAGGTATGTTTGTGGGTGCACAAGGACAGATCCCACACAATGAGACCTTACACAAGCCTCGAAATACTTGTTCCGATCTTTCTACGTCAATTTTTGCGAGGAACACTTGTCACTTTTTGTTTAACTATCCCAGAATAAGGGAAATTTTTTTGGCCTTTCTTTGGTATTATAGTTAAAACGGCTTGAAAGATATTAACATATAATTTTTCTTATGATTCATCTATATAATAATGGTTTTAAACTATTTATAATTCTGTTAACGAAATTACTTTTTTCACATAAGGATAACCATTACCGTTGCCTTATTTTTGAAAGACTTAAAATAAGGTGTTATTTAATATTTCTTGGTATCTTAATTTTTCCAAATTATTTCTATCCAGACCCTTACATTTTACACCTATTTTCATGGGCATTAATTTTAAAATAATGTAATAATTATAGAAATTTTAGCGCAGAACATAAAAGGCGTCATGGCTGATAGCAGTGATATCACCGGTCAAAGACCCAATATATCCGTTGTATTCTATTTGATTCCAGTATTTACCTTCCTCGTATATTTGCTGATGCTATTGTTTATTTCTATTGTCACATTTTAGTACTAGACCTTCTCCAAATAGAAAAGTCCCCAGACGCATGTCCCTAAATACAATATTTCCGAAATATTCTATTCGGTGTGACTAATCTTGACTCCGAAATGTTTGTTTAATGCTTCAAATTACTCTGCAAGGATCTTATATAATTTCCTTATCCCACATATTACCAAACATAAAAATCATAACACGTTATGAAACAAATCGGTTCAATATTCCAAAAGTTTTTCGATCTGACCAAATTAAGAAAGAAAAACAAGAAACCATTACTCTTCAAATCCTCCTAATCATTTTGTTACCATACGCTTAATATTAGTGTCCAAAATAGCTTACACGAAGAACATTAACAGCACTGTCGGTAGCTATGAAAATATTTAAACCACACGCACGACCGTGTCATAAATTGGGTCAGACCAACAGCCTATTATTGTTTTTCGAACACCTGCCACGTATAATTAGTAATTCTCATAATACATCGTAATGTTACGAATGTTACAGCATCTGACTTGATTCATTTACAAGCCAGTGCTAAGTACTTATGGCACAAGATTGAAGTAACTCGATTACGGTATAGAATAGGTAAGGAAATATTATATCAAAATAAACTGTAATTGAAAATATACTTTGTACTATAGGTATTGTTTTAAAAATTGTAACTATCGAGTTTCCAGCTGGTTTTTCTAAGTTTTAACCACGTGTGTGCGGTTTTTAATTCGTGATTAAAAAGCGCTATATACACTTGAGTAATTACTGAATAAAGTAAATTTTGTATTTTACTTCCTTGTTTAAATGGGTTACGAAAATAAAAATCCATCAGGTCCTAATAACATAACTAGCAGATGCTGAATATTTTTACAAAAAAGTTAAAGTATGACTGTCTTGGAAGTATTCTTGTCTTGGATAATTTTGTTAGATTTGACATATGTGTACAAATTACATTGCAGTGATTATTTTCGTATTTAGAAATAAACAAAAAGTAATGTTAAAAAACATTTTTGGCAAAAAAAAAGCTAAAATAGAAAGTTCAATAATGTTTACAAAACCTAATGTAAAATATTTTGTTAAATTATTTTATTAATAATATTGCCGGCTGAACGAGTTCAAATGAAAAGCGAAACCTCCATTTTCGCGCGTATTTTATTACCAACATTTCCAGATTTCGCTATTGTAAGGATTGGCTAATAGAATAATTAGAAATTTCTATATCCACAATTTGTGCTGTGTAAGCCATTCACTTAACTAACACTATAAGATTAAATTAACTAGAATTCAACATGGATATGATAATAATATGGATTAGAAAACGGAAATTCTGTACCTTATTCGGTCGAAAACATTCAATAAACTGTAGTATTTACAAGCTAAGTCATACAAAAGTTAGTTACAATTGAGAATACCGCAGTGCTAGTGATTTATTAGTTTCAGCAATTAAAACAACGACTGAATAAATCAAAATATTAAACGTATGACTGAAAACCTTGGACTTTACACGAGGATAATACAAATATAGCTGTTACTTAAGCAACAAAATCGGAGTTATTATTAGAAGATTACTAGTATAATATCAATCTACCCTACCAGGGTGATATTTATTCTTCGTCAGATTGCAAATAAAGGGAAAATTAGTCATTGTAATTAATGGCACAAGAGACGTAAAAGCATGTATACCTTGCCAATAAAGGTTTTACGTCCCAATTTAATGGGTATGTTAGTTACAACGCAAATGTCTATTACCAGAAGTTGCCACAATCAGCTAACTTATTTACTCATTTATCTCATTATTATCAATAATATTAAAAATCAAATTATGACTACCAAAAAAAATAAAATAAAAAAGTTCTCATATTTGGTAGCCGACAAATTATAATTTGCTGAAATAAGGATATAGTGACGTTTACAAAACAAGTTCGATCATTTGTCGTCTAAGCTCATACAAAATTACCATAGCAAAGTATCGGTTTGTACATTGTGAGTCCACTGTCGTAGACATTGGGGACATAGAAAGCGTCATCTTCACAAAGCGAAAAATGACCACATATATGTAGGTGTGGATTTGCATTATAAATAATGTAATGTCTGCTTTCAAATCTATGTGGTTTGTGGGATTCGATGGCAAGCGGAACTTCGAACTAGACTTTTGAATTTTGATTTTACACATAAAATACTGTCGAAATTTCAATTTATGTAACAGAAAATGTAAAGCTATACCATGAAGGCGGAAATTTATGAATTAATTCTACAATTAAAATATTTGTGAAAATAAATATTTTCACAAATTCATTTTTTACATTGTATATAGTAAAGTTAAATTGTAGATAATATGTTGGTAAGCGCGTATTACGTTACTGTTATGATAATAGCAACTCGTGTCTGGTACAACACACCTAATAAGTATCGTATTTATGACCAGGGTTACCACATTGTATAATAAGCTTGGGGTCTAATTCTTTTAAACCTTACGTTAGATATTAGATGGTCTGTCAAAGACTGATAGCACTGTAAAGTTTCTTATAAATTGACGTATTTGATTGTAAATGTTAAGAAATTGTGATGGAAAGATTTATACAATGTTGTTTGTTTTAAAGTATCAATTTTATAACATTTTTATGTGGAATGTGGTGGTTTGTTTTTATAACGATCAAAAATTACAAGAGATAAAAAGAAAGCCATGACGTCTCGCTATGATAAATACATACATGGTGGAGTGGTTGAAGATATAAACAACCGAAGATAGAACGTCTTGGTGTTTAGACACCGAATGGAGACGACTCGAAATAATGGAAGAAAGTTTTTTTTTATTTAAAAAGAGGATCAAACGAGCAGACAGTTCCACCTGATGGAATGTGGGTTCTGTCACCTTTAGTGGAGTTGCGAGTGTGTTGCCGGCCTATTGGGAAAAGACTCAAAGCTTTAAGGCCCCGAAATTGTAGCACTCAGGGAAAACGTCTTTACGAAGATCATTCCACAGCGTGCGTGTAAACCCTTTTTAGGTATATTTTTATAGGTAAATAATAAAATTCTAAATAAATCACTGGATTTATAAATCCTGTCTTGCAAATCATGATCAAATATGTATACGTAAAGACATAAATACGGGCAGAATAATGATATCTCTACTTTAAAAAATGTTAGAAGTTGAAGAAAATAAATTGTTTTGGAGCGATTAATTAGTTTTAAATGTTAAATATACCACGAGTTAGTAATTGGGTATTTTTATCAATTAGTGAATAGATTTATCGTGTTAATATTGAGGTAAATTAAAAAATAATAAATTGATTTTTAATTTGACAAATCTTTTATTATTGTTATCTTTATGACAAATTCATTGTCTGCGTATATCTTGTAGTATTTATAGATATGATACATTGTAAGATGAGATCACGGTTGTATATTATTTGTATATACAAATAAATAGTGTCGTTTGTATGATCGAATTTTTAATAATAATCACAGATTATAAATGTTCGACTTAAAATATCATTTCCATACTTAAAAAAAAAGTTAAATTCTTTAATATATGTATACTAATATTATAAATATGAAACTATCTGCCCGTTAGTTACCATTTCATGGATAAGCTACTGAATCAATTTTGAAGAATGGATCTTGGAGAAGGACATAGGCTACTTTTTGTCGAGAACATAAATGTTTTGAGGGTGAAATAAGGGATTAAAATATCGGTAGCAAACGAAGTCTCGGAGACCAGTAAATAAGTCAATGTCCATGTAACAAAAAGATTCTTAGGTGTAATTTAATGTTAAGAGTTTAAATTAGTAGTCGTACGTAAGAATTAAAATTATATGAATTAATATTTACGTTATATATCAATTTATTAAGAAAAAGGAACGATGTAATTTTATTTACTTTTTTGACGTACTTATTTAAGTTATTTCGAATTTAAAAGCACACCTTAATTAAACCTGAAAGCATACCTTAATTAAATAAAAAAAATAATTTTTAAAATTAGTTCGTAAAAACTCGACGGTATGCTGCGGATTTGAGGTAACAAACATTTAAAAAACTTACACTAGGAATTGATAAACTCTTCCTTTTTTAATTTGGTTCAAATGCCTATCAATCATTACGTAATTAAGATTTTAAATGGTTTTATTTATTACGTTTTTCATTGATTGAAAACAGGAAAGGAGCTTTTAAACTCTATTTAAATATTTTTATTATAAAACGCGCCATCTCCGTTCCATTTTAATTCGATTTTAATGATCCATCCACAGTGATTCGATATTAATGATTTTTTAAATTGATTCTTATAAAATAAGTAGGTAAATTGGAAATAAAAATCCCACCCTTAATTAAAAAACGTTATTGATTTAGATGTGAGACGCCGTAAGTGATGCATATACTTTTTAATGATTTTATTTTTAAACGAATAGTTTCTATGCATTTTTAATTTGTGGACGTCTCATTAAGGAAGTACGATGTACGAGTAATAGTTTCCTTATAAAAATATTCGAAATGGTCCGCTTTTCATAAAGCTTTTTTATCGAATAACGGCAACCGTATTTACCGTATTCGAAATTATAATTGCCAATTTCGTATCTATTGTAAGATCGCGACATATTTTTTTTATAAATATCGATGAATAGATATTCGATGGTTTTTGTTAAACGTTACTATAGATTTTTTTTTTGGGTTTAAATTGGCATTAAATAGGATGGCATCGTATTCCCACAGAATTCTTTTTTTAAGATTTTTATAACATAATAAAGTTTATTAAGAATAAAAAAGTACTGAAGTAAACATCTTTTTTTGATATTATTTACTTTAAACTAAAACTTAAATAAGCGCATTGTAATTGTAATGTAATTTCAATAGATGTACCATTTTGAATATATTAGTGTGCAAAATACTTTAAAGAGCAAAGTAGTTTCCTAATCTCATGTTTGATATGAATGTTATAAACATATAATGTAGATATGTAAATAAACAATCACAAAAACACTTATTCTCCTAAATCAACAAAGAATTACTGATTAATAAGAAAAAATTTTAATTTTACTGATTTTGGTATAAAATTAAAATATTAGTTAAAGTATAGGTACATTAATATGTGAGCGATTCATAATAAAAAATATATTCTACATAGAAAATATTTTTATAGTTTATTTGCTAACAGTCCACAATAGTTACATTTTTTTTTCTTAGCAATAGAACTTGTTTCTTTTATTTTCTGAATTATTATAATGCAACTTTGTGACTTTGTAAAATTTATCTAGGTAATCTTACGAAAGATGTTTGTGTCAAAAATAAGTAATACTAAATAACACTAAATTTGTTCGGGTATAAACAATTTATGTAAATCTTATGAAAATCTGTGGGCAATACTTACAAGTGTAGTCCTTGCTTTAAAGAGAATTTTAACAAATAATTGATTTAAATCTTATGCCAAAAATTCACAAGTCCTGATTTTACAGTTATAAAATATAACACAAATCATTGCTTAAGCTTAAATACCGCATAAGTCTAAGTTAGCAACATTACAGAAAAGTTAAAAACTGTGTAATTACATAGACACTTTTATGAATAATTGAAACAACATTTTTAAACAGATTCCTTTTATATCATATATTTTTAGTTTTAGTATATAGGTTACTTATTTATCTTTATTTATAATATAGAAATTTCATACTCAAAGATTTTGTACATCCAAACACCGGGCTGTTTGCCAATTCAGGTCAATATCCTATTCAATACATATAATATGTGTTCCATTTACTATTGTTGTAAATTATATTTTAGTTTTAGTAAAAAAAATGACAACAATAAATAAAATAATTATTATATTCTAAATATGCTTATGAGTCTAGACGTGTGATACAAAAATAGAAATACAAAATAACGATTGCACGGATAGCACACTGTCTCCGAACAGTCAACTGTTGCTACCGCAAG
The DNA here is from genome assembly GCA_037950945.1 of Hypolimnas misippus. Taxonomy (NCBI): domain Eukaryota; kingdom Metazoa; phylum Arthropoda; class Insecta; order Lepidoptera; family Nymphalidae; genus Hypolimnas; species Hypolimnas misippus. Next base: position 14,135,484 of record JBBEEQ010000023.1, read on the forward strand.
TGTTATTTATAAAATTGGGCACACTTCCCCAGATCTGCTCGCGCCTAACATAAGTAACACACATTTGACAATTCCAAATACACAAGAATTGTACAGTATACATTCTACAAGGCTTTTATTTAACTTTTTGTTCACACCAAATTTATCTTTACCTAATGTGGCCTATAAATAGGTATGAAGATTACCCTGGAATAGATAACGTGAAGCTAATCGCGATGTTCACGTAAACTAGTCAATCACGAGTCAGCTGAGTGGGTAAACAAGAATACGTACTCGGTAAAACGTTTTATATTGTACAAGTTTAGAGCAACAGGTGCAATTATAATACAATGAAATCACACACCGACATGCCACTAAGTTACGGAGTCTGCTCGGACCAACGCAATTCCCTTTATAAAACCCACTTTCACAGCACTTGCGCCTAGATTTTGACCACAAATATCTCGACAGATCACATAACTTTCAAATATATAAAGCCATAAATACCTTCTCTTTTGCACGTCCAGCATGTTTTTGCACTGTTTTCGCGATTAACGCACCTTTACTCTCTGCCATTTTTATCACTATTTCATTACCGACTGTCTTTATTTTCGAAACACTATCAAACTGCAACTGTGCGGTTGCAATTTGCTGTCACACGTCAAAATCCAAGTGCCGTAAGACTGTACTGGCGTGACGTGAGCTTTTGCTCTAGCGGTCGAAGACGAATTGACTTAATGTCAAGTATGAAGTTTAAAATACCAACGACAGATGGCGTTAGTATTTTTTTGTAATGGAATATTTAAATTTTAATTAAGTACATTACTTTCATTGCAATTTAATTGGAAAATAAGAATTGTTGAAACGTTTATTATACGTTTTTATTAATTTGCAACAAAACATTTACCATCAAAAGGTTTCTAAACCTTAAAGAACTGTCATAATCACTTTAAATTTTGACGTTACAATTTGAATTGTTGACTGTGTTCTGTTTACAAACTTTTTTTAAAATTCTAATCTCAATAATTGCATTAGAATTTTTTACCGAAACATTTTATACATTAATATGGTAAAATTTTATGATCATAATTTTTTTTTAATTAAAAAGGACCTATGTTAAATGTGAGTACTCTTTTATTAGGAGCCTAAAACCGAACTTCAACGGAATGCAATCGCGGAAGCGCGTCGCAAAGAACTGGAGTCATATCAAAGGGCTTTGGATATTCAATGGCTGAACAGTCGGATGGAGGACGGCAGAATGGGTCGATGTCTTGCATTAATTCAGAAAGAGGCTGAAATGGAAAAAGATTTTCAAGAAGTAAATTAATATTTTCTATACAATTTTATTTCTTATATTTCTATACGAATTTAAAATTAATTTGATGGTTATCGAATATTTACAAATTAATACTTAATTTTCTACGTAATAAAACTAAATAAACTTCATTTCCATTCTATTTTTAACTTTTACAAATGTAAAAATGACTACAACAATACTTTTCTGTATAGAGAACAGATCATGCAGCCATTGTTGATGCTAAAGCGAGAAAAGAAATAGCTTTAGGTATAGAAATAGCAAAAGCAAGACAAGAAGAAGCCTGTGAACTGCTCAGACGCCACTACCTTAGAGAAAGAGATCCGAGTCTAAGGGAATTGGTGAAAAAATTACAAGCTGGTTATGTGCGCAGGGATCTTCAACAACAAATATTGCATAACGAGTACAGGAGGTTGCAGGAAAAGGTGAGATTGAGAAGACATTTATATCTGTTGAATGATTTATTAATAAACATATTTATGAAGAATGACTTTATTTAAAAGAACAGTATTTCACCAATATTTATTGACAATGTGTAACAGTATTTCTTGTAATCATTATAAGGTATCCTACCAGCAGAATATCATCAATGCTACCGATGGTGTTTAAATAGACATGCAAAATAAGACTCACATCAAGTGATAGTCATTTGGCTACGGAAAACCGATTCTGATAACATATTGGTCAATACACTGTCAAATTCCAAATATACTGTTATCAAGTAGGCTTTTAAATAATCAGCATACAAATTAGGTGTTTAGATATAAAACTATCAGGGGTTCAGAATAATGATAATAGGTCTATGAAACTTACAATACAATTTCTATGAAATTTACAAAGAGCTGATAAGATAAATTTCTTTGATTTAACAACAAGCAAATTTAAATATAAAATGTACTTTCTTTTAATGTTTTAGCTTTTTTCAATGGTTTTATTGGAGTTTTAGTATTATTCATTTAATACTAACACTTAGTTAAAACTATTGAAAATTTTTAATTTAAAACATTCACATTTTTGGGCATGAAATACGAGATCAACTTTTAAAACTTGTGCGTTTGGATATTTATTGTGAATTTAATGTCACAAAATGTTAATATAATGGTTATTTTTTTTTTTCAAAAAATTCACACATTTTAAATTTAGTCATTTTAATACTAAGTGTACATTGTAGAATCTTTATAGCTTATGCTGTTAACATAAGCAATTATAAATATGACGAAAGCTTTCTCCAAGTGTGCCAATAAAAGAAAACAATTAGAAAAAGAAAATATTTTATGATAAATTGTCTGTTGTTTGTTGTAATGTAATAAAAAAAATAATATAATTATAAGCTTATTTTAATAATGAAATGATAGTCAATTTGAAGACTTAGGTGTTGGATTAATTATCTTTAATTCTATTATTGTCTATAATTTATTTTTATCAATAAATAATATTATTGTACGTACCATATGTACAATAATTTTGATTTTCTTTGGTAGTCATTATGTAAAAGGTTTTATTATAGTGAAACCTCCAATAAAAAGTCTTACCATAAAATGAAGGAAAAGACATAAATGTTTAAAGTTTTGTTATGACAAGAATCATATAACTTTATAGTGTAATATATTTACATTTGGACCTTTTTTATCATAGTTGATTAAACCGATTCATAAATATGTACACTAAAACATAAGACTAGTAATATTGGCGAAAAGCAAAATTATCTGTAGGTACCCTTTTCGTTTCTGACATTATCCAATGATCGCCGTTATTGAAAATAAATTGATTTGGACTCCTTCGTGTCTTCTCCAACATACGTGACATTGGCAGAATATTTTGCGCATAATTAGCGCGGATGCACGCCATACTATAAGAAAAAAAAGAAAATAAATTGACACTGACATTTCCCTACTTTGTGATGTAATGTCTACCTGACACCCTAAAACCGCGTAAGTTGAATCCGAACGTAATTTATTGATTATGCTTAATACTAAATTTCCTTAACCCTTAATAGCCTAGAGTTTCAATTTTGATACCAATCTTTTCAAACCAAATGTTCACATTACTATTACTCTTAGCCTAGGTATATCTAATTTATTTATGGCGTTAATGCCTGAAGTATCAAAATTGATACCTGTAATTTTTCTAAATAAATATGTAAAATTAATATTGTGATTATTTAACTATTTTTCTTTCATCTAAACCTTCAAGCAAACAGTAGTATTTAAAAATCAAACACTTTCATAAATCAGGCTATTAAGGGTTAAGAGATTTTGAGAACAAAAGAAATCGACTACAGCGGTAATATTCATTTATTTTCATCCTTTAAACAGTAATCGTTCGAAAATCGCATCGAAATATGGTAATTGCAGTTAAGAAAAAAAAAGTTAAAATTGTTCCAAAAATCGATCGACTTACTTAAGTTTATTAAAATATTTAACAGGCTGAAGAAAACCTTGGAAACCGCGTTCTCCTAAATTCTCTGTATAACGATCAAGAAGCGAAAGATAAAGAAGATAAATTGAAAATGGATAAGAACAGCCAATATTGTATGGAACTACAGCAGCAGTTGGTGAACAAGCAGCAGCAGAAACAGTGTGATTATGAAGAAACATTGATTGAGAAGAGAATGATTGACGATGTCATGAAAACTATTGCTGACGAGGATCAGAGGTTAGTAAATCTATCTATATAGTATATTAGCCGACTGCGCTGGCTACATATACTTATTTATGTTTTAGCACACTAACAATATATAAAAAATATAAGAAGGCCGACAAGTCCTTAATATATATATTAATAACTAGTGTACATAGCTTACACAATCGACTCGGTTAAATTAAGTCAAAGAGAAAAATTTTAAAATAGTTTTTTTTTTCACATTAGTATTACAATAACAATAAACAATTTATCGTTGCTTTTCAAGAATATCAGTCCAACTAAAAATGATGAATTTTAGGGAATGGGCTTTTTAAATTTCTTTATTAATGTGTTGGTGCATAGCTGCAAAATTTAAACGATCCGTGGTTGTTATAACTTTATTAATTTAAAGATAAAACAACAAAGATTTATGGTCTTTTGACATACTTAGTTCAAATTTTTAGAATTTTGAATTGCTACAATATTCTTGCCAACCAGCGATATTATAATACACAAAACTTAAACGAAACAGAAAAAAAAAACATGATACAAAAAAATGAGGTATGATAAAAAGGTGCATCTTATATTTTAACTACTTAACTAAAGATTCAGTCAGTCAATTTGGTCAGGACAAGTAATTATATATTCATATACAATATAACGGGTGTTATTGTGATAACTAACGGTAGTAATAGCTTTTTATTGCTTCAAGTTTCGATGAAGTTGCATTCCTTTTTATTGACGAGCTCACTTTTGACAATGTGCAATAAAAAGGTATTACTACCATTAGTCATCGCAATAAGACCTGATATAAATATGAATAGTATAAACCGTGAAACTGTATAATATAGTATTCAATTCAAAAGCCCCTTTATCCCGAACATTCTCGGTTTTCTTTCTTTGAAGTGTACAATATATCTGAATTCAATGTGTCCGCTGGCAAAGGCCTCCTCTATTTCTACATTTTCCATTGGTGTCCGTCCCTAGAGATCCTTCTTCACTTTGGGCCTGCTGCTAGTATACCAATCCATGACGATTCTACTCCACTTGTCTTTTTCACTCCTCAATGTATGCCTGGTTCATCTTCACTTTAGTTAGTTCTGTACAACAAAGACAAAGAATTATATATATTATATAAACTAGTTGCCTCTTGCTGTTACTTGCGTTCATGGTTACTGCTTCACTCCTATGAGTCGTAGTGTGATGTCATATAGCTAATATATGGACGCTGATAAGCAATACTGTGTCAAGCTACAAGAACTTCATTTTGAGAAAATGGCAACTAAAGATGTCAAACCTATACTTAATAAATTTGATGAAGAATTATATATTCATCTTTTCTTTTCTATTTTGATATAAGGTATAATGAATTAAAACCAGATTGATATATTTAAAGTATTATTTAATAAAAAGTTTTTAAAATGTTTGAGATTATTTTATAAATTGCAAAATATGAAACACACTTGAAATTCCAAACATTGAATTAAGAAACTTTTTTCTGTACTTATTTAGTTTATATGGCTTACATTTTTTTTTTGAATAATGTTAAATAGGTAATACAGTATTAAAATACATCAATATCTCTGAATTTGACTTTTTGTGAGTTGACACATTATTGCTTATCAGCATCCATATAATATATACATAGTTAACCTACACCAAAATAATTTTTCAAATTGGATCAGTAACAACTATTTTCTTCCTCTTTATAACATTAGTATAGATCATATGATGGTATAAGTCCCAAGTTTTATGTGGTGAATTTTATGTATTTTTAAAATATGTGTCATAGTTTCATAATTTTGCAATAAAGCATATAAAATTTTATAATTTTGATTTAGCTTTATAATATATATTTTTAATAAAAATATATACAAGAACACAGGACAGAATATGTTTATTATGCAATCATATTTAAATATAAATAATAATATAATTTAACAGTCTTGTATAAAATTGTGAACGCGAAAATTGACTGTAGTGACTTATTACTATTACTAAAATTTAATATTCCTTCTCATTTGCCTCGTAAAATTTCATACCGTTTATTTTACATCCCCACGTCCAAAACTAATCTGGGGCATTTTGCTGCTATGCCGAGAGTCTGTAGGCAATACAATATACTTTCAATGCAACATGCTGATTCAGATATATTTACCATAAAACTAAACGAATATAAGAGTTGCCTCAATAAAATACTTTATTAATATATTACAGCTGTTTATATTGTATATATTATTCTTATGTATCTCATATTTTAACAGTTCTTTTAATTTTTGTTTTTTGTTTTAACTTAGCAATTTATTAATTTTATGTTTCTCCATTTCTATTTATAAAATGTTAATTGGATGCTGATAAGCAATACTGTGTCAACCCACAAAAAGTTAAATTCGGAGATATTGATGTATTTTGATATTGCATCACCTAATTAACATTATTAAAAAAAAAATTGAAGTCATATAAACTAAATAAGTACGGAAAAAAGTTCGCAAATTAATTGGTTCGAATTTCAAGTGCGTTCCATATTTTGCAATTTATACAATAGTGTCAAACATTTAAAAAAGTTTTTATTAGATAATGTATTAAATATATCAGTCTGATTTTAATTCATTATACCTTTCATCAAAAAATAAAAGAAAAGGTGGATATATACTTCTTCAAACATATTTGTTAACAATAACTTTGACATCTTTGGACGTCATTTTCTCCTAATGTAGTCCGTGTGGCTTGACACAGTATTGCTTATCAGCGTCCAATTATTTATATGAGCAAGCTGTGGTCTCCTATAATTGAAGGAGCACACATATTGTGCTAAAATAACATTATTCTTTTTTAAATTTTTTTGGTGTGTATCTTTTGTTGGAGATCCTAAAATAAAAATAAAAAATAAAATAATGTATATGTTTATGTCATTATTATTACAGAGAACTTGTTCAAAAACGTGAACAGACGGAGAAGATGAGAAACGAAATGGTCACGTTCCAGAAGGCGAGAGAAGCTTGGAAGGAGAAGCAGAAGGAAATGGTCGTGATGGAAGAGAGGAAGATAGAGGAGCAGAGACAGGCTGCCTCTGACAGAAGTTCGGCTATGTGAGATTGTTTACACTTTATATATTTCTTTCTAGTTACATTGCTCGACTTTGTATGGAATAATTATTATTTTGAATAGCCTATTTTTTTAAACAATGACTGTCATACTACAAAAGATGCATTAAAACCATGTTGAACGCCTGTCTAGCTAAACAGTGTTTAAAAATTAAACATTGCTTAAAATATTATCTAAATTGCTTAACAGCGAATAAACTCATAAAAAAACTTATTGATAAAATGTTACACGTTACATTTGACAGCTAAAATAGGTTTTAAACATCTATTAAACTCACTTAAACGTATGTTCATCTATATCCAAAGCATGTTTAACTCAAAACTGTGCTTAGACGCGGATTTGTAGTACGGATTTTTTTTTAAACACGCGTTGAACGTCTGTTTAAATCTTTTGTAGTAAGTTTTGTTTTGTGCAAACTTTCATTGTTTATTTCATATCTTAAATTTTTTTAGTGACAATTTGTTATGTTTCTTGAATTATTATTTTTTTATATCTATAAATTGGAATGTATATTTATAAAAAAATATTGTTTAGTGGTAAAAATGTAACAAATAAACATGTACATAGATAAAAGAGAGGCAAACAGAATTACATTTGCATTTAGAGTATTAGTATGCATCCATAAACTGTCATAATATGAGAGTTTCATATCTATCTGTTTAGGAAACTTAATAAGAATCACCTGGAATGAACGTATGTTTGTATGTTAATTTACACACTATCTAATTATAATCAACAATATTGTAGTGAAATGATTTTAGAAGAATAATTATTGAGTTTCTTGCCAGGTTTTCTCAGTAGATTCCACATTCTGATTTGCTAGTAATTTAACATGAAACTTATACGATAAATTTGTAAATTGATGATTCGAAAGAGATTCTAAAGTGTATTTGAATATAGTATATTGACTGACTGACTGACTGACTATGATGGCTCTACAACCCAAAGTGAGTCTTGGCCTCCGACACGAGTTTACGCCACTTGTCCCGGTCTTGCGCCATTTCTCGCCAGTCACTGGCTTGAAGTTCGTGAAGATCAGATTATAGTATATTATGAGTTTAAAATAGAACAAAGCTTCTTTTAAAAAATGGGAAACCAATTTAACTTTACTTGAATTACATTTATTCCACTTATTTTGATTTTAAACATTAATTATCTGATTTTGAAAAAAAAATCTGGGTCCTTAGATTATTAGCATCGGAAAGTATAAAATTGTATATAAAAAATTGAGGTGTTCTATAGTAAAACGAATATTAAAAAAAGTCAGTTAAAAATATATCTCTTATTAATATAATCTGTAATAATTTTCCAGAGTAGCAGAGAGAGAACGGAAAGTGCAATTGAAGGAGGAGACGAATCAAATGATTGCAACGAAAATGTTGGCTGACGAGGTAACTTCTAGTTGTAGTTTAGTCTATATAGGTAGCTCTTAACGTTTTAGTGATTCGGAATTGTTTAATAAATATTTTGCTATAGATCACTAACTGTTTAAATAAAAAAAATGTTAAAATTAATAATTTTGTATCAATTCAATATGAAACAGACAAGTTGGCGTAGTGGTCACTGCGACTGATTAAAGCGCAATTGGTCGCGGGTTCGATCTCACTCACGGTAAACTAATGCAGAAATTAGTTATAATCATGTTCGTCGTGGTTTGGGTGTTTGTGTTGGGTCATATCCTAATGGGGCCGCTGAGTGTGATACGTTTATTTATTTATTTATCAATTTTCGTTTTTATTGGTTCAGTACTTTGATTTTAAAATTAAAATAACTGAAATAAATTTTTCTATGAGACTTATTTAAAAGTGATACAGTTCTGAGATAATAATTAAAAAAAAACATAACTACGCTACAAATTGAATACTTCCTTATTTTAAGTCAATTAAAAATTGATAATTTGATCATAGATTAATTATAAACTGTATTCAATTTTAATTTTATGTATTTTTCAATAATAATTTCAGGCGGCTCGTCAAGAACGAGAGAATGTGATAACTCAACTCCAAGAACAAGAGTATATAGAGAAGAATATTCAAGACGATATCGCTGTGAAAGCTAACTTCGAACGAGTGAAAAGCGAAACAAAACAAGCTCTTCTATCACAGATGGAGCATAAGAAGAATAGGGAGAAGGAAGAGAAGGAGAGGGAAGCAGATTTTAGGAAGACTGTAAGTAGGAGTCTTGTTCTATTATCTACTAGCCTCCGACTGTGCTTGCTGTATGTTGATAGAAAGTAGCTTAGGAGTTATTCTGATGTATGTATATTACTCTAACAGTTTTATCAAAATTTGTTTAGTAGTTTTTGCGTAAACTACAAACGTAGACATTCGCATTTATAATAGTACTAGCTGTACCTTGCGGTTTCACCCGCGTTTATGGTTACTGCTATGCTTATATAAGTCATAGCGTGCTGTAATATAGCCTATAGCCTTTCTCAAGAAATAAACTAACACAAAAGAATTTTTAAATTGAAACCCGTAGTTCCTGTTCCAGTATAGATTATTATTCATCACATATTTTTTAAATATCACGAAAAAATATATAATTAGTTTTCCAATACATAATACTTAATGTACTTTTACTTGATTCAATATAATCCAATAGGATTTGCTAGTTTATAAGCATTTGCACTGAAATAAAATAAAATCTATATATAATTAAATTTTCAGGTTGAATCCAAAATGGCGGAGGAAGACGAAGAAGAGAAAGAGAAAGAACGAAAATTAAAAGAGAAGAAAGAACAATATTACGCAGATTTACAAAAACAGATACAAGATAATGCAGAGAGGAGAAAGAAAGAGAAGGAGAATGAAGAAATTAGGGCGAAAAATCAATTCGAACATGATAGAAATTGGTAAGTGTATATGTCCGTGGAGTAATTGAAAAATAGTCTATATAGAAATGAGAATCTGAATTAAATAGGAAACGTTCAATAAATAGACAAAAATTTTAGAAAACACAATCATAGTTTGGTCAAAAAAATTAATAAACATCAAATTGAAAGTCTTATATAGCAGAAATTATTTCCATTAAAAAATAAATAATGAAAATGTAAATAATGAAAAGTGCTGTTTGATTCTAAAATGATTTACTAAAGGAAAATGTATTTAATACACATTATTTTAAATAATTAATAACACATTATAACTATGGATATGATACATTCATAATATTTGATGTGATTATTCCCACATTTCCAACTTTGACAAGCTCGTCAAATGACTAACTCTCGACTGACACACTCAGCTGGTTGCTAGGCAACGTCGTCCAAAGTGATTAGCATTCTGAACGCCCAAAATCAACGAGATTATAACATATCCATAGTTATATAATATATATAAAATTCTTCTCGACAATACAATGACATAAAAAATATGTAAAAAATATTTCCACATTTAAACCATAATTTTTTTTTTTTTATATAACTTACCAACACTCACTGTAATAATACATGTAAATAAATATTGCTTTTAATTAGCGGTATAACAACCAGATGAACGTATCTACAAAATATAGAAAATCTTTTTTTTTAACTAAAACCGTTGAAAATATTTTCTATGAAATGGCAAAACAACGTAATTTAAGATTTCACTAATTCAAAAAAAAAAAACGTTATTTTTATTATTACAACCACTTTTCTATAGAACCAAAAAAAAAAAAAACTATATTACGAGTACTGCTAAATTAGGAAAAAGTAAAATTTTAAAACGTAGATACGTTCATCTGACTCTTATATCGCGAATTGTATTATATTTTTAAAATTTAAGCGATCTGAATCGTGATTATTTATACATTATTTTTTTTTATCGATTACTAAGATTATAAGTACCTTATGAATTTAAAACATTTATTTCACTAAGATAGCGGTGACCGTAATTTAGCACTGCTCTTTACCGTCGAACAACATTAAATACTGGCTATAGAGGCGAAAAATGCTTTGGTTTCCATTAAATACGGTTAGACTTTGACGTAGTAACGTAAAATAGATTTTTAAGACCGTGATATTGCGTCCGCTTTGTAACGCCTCGCAATTAAAAAGCAAGAAAAGCTTAAAGAGAATAATAAATGTTGGTGGAATATTTTAAAATGGTTTTAAATCAAAATTGTTTTGTAATTATATAAAAGGGAACCGTTACTGACTGACTGAACTATTAACACACAGTTTTAAATACCGAATGGATTGCAATGAAACGTATATAGCTATTATAACGTAGTTATACGCTAAGAAAGGACGCTTCATAAGTCACCCCCTCAAGGGATGAAAGGGGGAGTCCAAAAAATAGACATTTTGCAATATCCGTCCTGAAAGCTTTTCACGAATTGTTTAATCATTAAGTTACTTTACTCAATATTAAAGTGACAGAAATCAAAAATTTTGGCCCATAAAACTAGGGTTGCCATCTCTAAAATATGGCAACCAGGACAAGACGCGTAAAAACCCCGGACTTTAGAGCCTGGAACCCGGACATGTCGAATTTTTTTAAATAGTCATTTAAATCAGAAATAGTTAAATTTAGTCATCTTTTATCATCATTTTAAATGTACCTAAAAAAAACAACCTTATTAGAGTTTGTTACAAATTGTTTTAATAATCATTTACATTTTTTTAAAACCCGGTCTACAAATGAAATTTTACCCGGTCGCTCACCGGATGCCCTATAAACTAAGACAAATCCGGGGAAACCCAGACGGATGGCAACACTACATAAAACGCAAGAAAAGTTTTAAATAGGTGATGAACTTGGAAATTCAGCCAATTATTTAGACTTTAATGACCAAGAAAGTATTTTTTTTAAATCATAGATCATAAACAACAAATATATGAAACTAAATTTTAGTAATTTAGGTAACTCGTTTCACACAGATTTTGGATTCGGTCACTTTAATACTAAGCAATATGCTCGAATATGCTAGAAATGTTAGATATATGCTCTACATTAGATAGTATTTGGAAATTGTTGCTGTATTCGTAGAATTATAGTGTAGTATAGTGTTCTCAGTAGAAACATTGCACTATAGCATTATGCTCTAAAATAAACTGCCTTGAGACATTTTAAAAACGATTAATAGATACAATATCATGGAACATTGTAATGATTATTTATTTGAGTTATCTATATTAATGTATTATTTCTATAGTATCTCTAAGTAAAATTATGTTATAAGTATACGAATTATGTATGTAATAATAATTTCAGACGACGCTATTACATTGAACTCATTTAGTTGTGATAAAATGCTTAAGGCGAGTATTACATATGATAAGCAATACTGTGTCAAGCCACACGGACTCATTTTGATAAAATGGCGTCTAAACATGTCAGACCTATGCTTAATAAATATGTTTGAAGACAATTTATCAATGTTTTCTTTTTCGTCTTTGATAAAAGGAATAATGAATTAAAAGCGGATAAATATAATTAAAAGTTTTATCTAGTAATAAGTTTCCAAATATATTACGTTAATGCATATTATACACATCAATATTCTAAACATTAAATGAAGAAACTTTTTTACTGTACTTATTTTGTTTAGATAATTTCAAAGTTTTTTGTATAATCTTAAATATATTATGAATTATCAGAATACATCAATATCTCCGAATTGGACTTTATGTGGGTTGACACATTATTGCTTATCAGCATCAGCATATATAAGTTCAGCTCTCAGACTGTCATGAAGATTTACATAAATTATTCCTCATTGTTTTACGCCTAAAATAATGTGCTGTCAGTGTCATTCTGACATTCGCAGTTTTCGTTACTAATATAAGGAGGCAAGAATTATATTTGTGAGTTTTACTTTCGTAATTGTCACAAAACAACTCTGTAACTCGGTAAAAGTTGTCTAAATAACATTACGAAAGTTATTCCTTCAAATATAAGAGCACTGACATTAAATTCTTTCAAGTGTAAAGCGATGAGAAATAACTTATGTAAATCTCTATGAAAGTCTGAGCAACACTTAGAAGTGTAATTCTCACCTAATACTGAAAGAAAAAATTTCGTAAACGACATGTGGTATAATTCATAAAGAATATAAGATTATTTCCAACTGAAATGGATTAATTTAAAATTACCCACACATGACTTATATTTTTTTCTTTTTCGGTGTCGATATAAATCACTCAAAGGTGATAATTATTGATTACATTCATATTATTTTAAAAATTATATATTGAAGTGATTTAGCGTAAGGATAATCATGTATTTAAATCATTGAAATGGCTGAATTTTAGCGTCAAGTTTTAAACGGCTCCAATTGCACTGTGCTATTTTACAAATAAAAATATATACAATAGGAAATGTTTTTTATTCACCTTTATTTTAACATTTCGATTCAAGATACAATAGTGAAATATAAAAAGATTATATTTGATGCGTAACTGATGAAATGTCAACTAAAAATATAAATTAAGTACATATTTTGTCTTAGACGTAATTGATTATTGCTTAGTTTTAGAGACTGAGATGGCCTAGTGGTTAGAACACGTCGATCTCAACCGATGATCGTGGGTTCAAACCCCGGCTAGCACCGCCGATTTTTCAAGTGCTAAATTACTGCCTTACTACAAAAGATTAAACGTTAAACGCGTGTTTAAAAAAAAAATCCGTACTACAAATCCGCGTTTAAGCACAGCTTTGAGTTAAACATGCTTTAGATATAGATTAACATACGTGTAAGTGAGTTTAATAGATGTCTAAAACCTATTTCACCTGTTAAATGTAACGTATAACATTTTATAAATAAGTTTTTTTATGAGTTTATTCGCTGTTAAGCATAGATTTTAGATAATATTTTAAGCAATGTATAATTTTTAAACACTGTTTAGCTAGACACGCGTTGAACATGGTTTTAATGCGTCTTTTGTAGTTTGACAGTTAGTGTTTAAATTCATCTCGAGCTCAGCGGTGAAGGAAAACATCGTGCGGAAACCTGCATGTGTCGGGAGAAATTCTGACACATGTATATCCGCCAACCCGCAGTGGAGCAGCGTGGTGGATTAAGCTCTAAACCTTCTCCTTAATAGGAGAGGAGGCCTTAGCCCAGCTGTGGGATATTTACAGGCTGTTACTTTACTTTACTTTTTTTTAGTTTTAGAGAATGTGACAATTCAGGCAATTCAAACATTTTGGTCAAAATTTGGTTTAAATTTCAATAAAATTGGGGTCCTTTAAGGTGACGATTTTTACTCAAATTCAATATTTTTTGATGTTCGTATCTAAAAATGCTTTTTAAACTTTGGATGGGTGCGCGTGAAGTTTTCTTACATTAAAAAAAAAAAACAAATAAATACTTATTTTCATAAAATTATCTGTATTTCCTTTTATTTCATTTTACGATATATACAATTTACAAATTTTTTAACTGTAAGTCTATATAGAAATATTTCTGATAAAAAAATCGATAATTTCAGACAAAAAAAAAGGAAAAAGATTTAAAATTATTTATTCTCCAGGCGTCAAGAAGTTTCACAAGAAAGAAAGAAGATAATGGAAGACCATGTTCCTAAACTTCTGGGGTATGTCCAACCGGGTGTTATTTCTCGAGAAGATTTGTCGAACCCTCGTTTGTCTAAACTGGGCATCGAATTCACGACCGATACTAAACCGCCTAAGAGATTTCCCAAGTGCAATGCGCAGTGTCGAATTTTGAGAGAATATTGAATTTAAGTGGTTTATTATATTTTTATTAAAATGTATTTGAATAAAATTATTGGTGCTAATTTTTCTGTGTTTTTATTTATGATATACTAGCAAATCCGTCGAACATAGTACAGCCTAACTGTCGATTCCTAATTTATATTTTTCAATACTTATTCTTCTATTTGGAATACTGGGATTGCTTTGTTGTTGGTAAACACGATGATTTTCAGGAACTGTTGTTGTTTATAGTGTGCGCGCATCGGAGTCACGTAGCAGAGCGAGGGCTGGGAACCGGATCCCATTAGTAATGTCACAGAGTATCACTGTCACGAATGTCACAGACTATACAGCCGCTTGACAGCCAATAAACCTTACGCTGATTGAGCGCAAATATATGATAAAATCTAATCAACGATTATAGAACAGTGATAGCTATTCAGATAAAAGATAAAAATGAAAGTAAACGATAAAATTAAAAATATATTAAGAAAAAATGTATACAATACTTAAAATTATTTTTATTATTATCACGAATCTTCACAAGTGTTATTCTTACACTTTTTTAGTCATTTTTTAAAATTTTTCTCCTACTCATCCATCCTGGAACTTCAAGGAATATTATAAAAAAAATAACAAAATCGGTTCACATCCTCTCTAGATTTGCTTATAGCAACACATTCAGCGATTTTTTTTAATATAGATATTTTTTTGTTTCTTTAAATGAGGCCTACCTATCATGGTATATATTATTTTGGTATACGGGAAATTTTAAACGATAAGTATAAGTCTCATTATGTTAAAAAGTATGAGGTATATGTCGTGAGTAATCTCAAAAATAAACGTATACATATACAATGGGTATTCCCCAAAACAGAGCCAATCTTTTAAAGGAAAAACTGTAATCCTAATATATCATGTTGTAGCTCCTGAATTAAACACATCGTTAGAAGCAAAATACAATTAAATTCTAAATATATTTGTTCAATTTAAAAACGACATAAAATTTATCTTGTAATAAACATAAAATAATGGCACGATACAAACAAGGGAGAGGAAGGTAACAAGAAAGGAAATTCAAAAAATAATTACACCGACCGCAGAGTCCACTGGAAATATTTAAACGATTCGAATTAATATCAAATATATTTGAATATTAAAAGTGGTATGTGAGTAGGGTGTCCAAATTTTGGGTGTTCCATAACATAACCAGTAACATAACCATAATGACATCTCTAATTGAAATTAAAATTCATCATTTTCAATTCAATTCAATTTTTATAATAGCTTTTAGCTTAGACACATGTTATTTTGAAAATGTCACGTGGAATGGAGTAAACATGAGGAAGATTGATCGGTGGGGTCGAGAAACCAACCTTAATTAAAATTTGTCACATGTGACATCGATGCAAGTTGTTATTAGGTGAGTTACACACTTTTAACTTTTGCTCTCAGACTTTCATAAAGATTTAGGTACAAAAAAAAAATTCTAATTTTTACTGAAAGTAACTTAATTTCAATAATAAAAAATAATAACAATGTGTTAAATCAATCAAAACTCGTTTACTTCTTTGAAATTGATCAATCATTAAAGATTTTACTGTAAAAAATAAACTGTCCCAAAAAAGATTTGGTCGCACGAAATTTTCATAGAGTTAGCATTTTTGCGTAATAAAGAACTGAAGCTGCTACATCAGCGGTACACTCCGACCCTTCATAAAAATCGCCAACACACCCTTTACGTTTAATTGACACTCCAAGCTTTTATTTGAACGTTCTGCTTATCTGCGGATGACAGCGAAACGTACAGTTATTTAATCATGGTGTAAGTATTTATAATTCTTATTTTTTAGGGTTTCGTATAATGATATTTTATAAATATAGATTCAATTTAATTTTTTTGTAGTGGCTTTAGGTTGTGCCAATTAGATTTTTGACTTATTATTTTAAAACATTGTAAATGTCTATTACATTATAAGGAGAACGCTGTCGCCTATTATACAGGTTTATTCCTAGTGACTGACCCAGTCGATTTCACCTACAGTCTCACTTATATCGGCTTATGTATCTCATTCATTCTGTTACTGAAGAACTATAATTGTAGTGTCTCAATAAATCTTTTAAAATCTTTCTTTCTTTCAATCTTTCTTTTAATCTGTGTTACACTCTCGTTATTTTGTCATTGTCATGTGGAATTGAGACAACATGACGGAAATTAATCGGAGGGTTTGAGAATCCAACCTTACTTAAAATTTGAAAACACTCTAAAATAGTGTGAATTTCATTGTTAGTCCTTTACCCATAACAGCACAGAAATAATTATAAGTATTATATAATGGTATAAAAATACAAATCATTTTAATGGGACCGTCATGGTTTATTAACAACTTAATTTTATTATATTTCCATAAAAACGAACGTAGTGGACTAAATACAAACATCAATAAACAATCAAAATTTATAGGAAGGCCTATAGAAGGGAAGACGTCATAAAGGGTATGAAATAATTATAGAGAAGTCACGTTTATTCTATTTGATTTTGGCCCAAAGATACTTTTGTCTGTCATACTCAGTCGCTAACAGGTTGCTAGGCAACGTCGTCCAAAGAGATCGGCATTCTGGGTGTCAAAAGCAATGGGCTCATAACATATCCATATTTATAATATAATATCATTGGTTTCGTACTTTGAAACGAACGGAATTATGGCATTGACCACTATGTCTATCGGTTCGTTTAATCCTTTCGTGGAACCCTTAAATTTTAGCCATGTTTGTTTATCTGTCTGTCTTTCTTCGGTTTATGATGGAGATTCTTCGTAATAGGAAGCTGGCATTTTTTTTATTTTTTATTTATCTTCCCCTCTATTAACATAACCGCTTCTACTAAATGTGTTTTTTATTTTTTTATTTTTAAGTAACGAGCAACGACTTGATCTACAAATTTCTGTAAATAAGGTAAAATATACTAAAACATTATACGAAAAAACAAATTTAATAGTATTTAAAGAATATTGATTTTTATGGCGATTCTTTCTTCTTTTCCATTTTCTCCTTCCACATCTCTACAAGCAGTTTGAATTCTCTTCTCTCTTCCAAATGTTTTCTTTCTAATTGACCCCAATCAGTCTTATCAGTGTACCATTTCAAGAATTTTTTATAATCCTGTAAAAATATACCTATTATAATCATTAGGTCGGAATCATTTGAGTATTTCTTTAGGCCAAAATTACATTTGTAAATTTTAGTCGTCTAACTGATATAAAACAACTTTGTAACTTGGAAACGGTTACCTGGGTAACCTTACGTGAGCTATGAGATAATTTATTCTAAATTTATTATAAAATAATTTCGATATAAAACAACTTTGTAGCTTAGTAACGGATACGTCGTAAATAGTTACGAAAGCTACGTATGTCAAAAATAAGGCACTGACAATAAATTCTTTTATGTGTTAAGTAATAAGAAACAACTTACGTAAATTTATATGAAAGTTTAAGAGCAAAGCTTTTAAATGTAATTCTCGTCTTAAAAGGTAAGTTAATGAATGCATGTAGAAATCTGGATGCGAGTACATATTTTTATCGTCTCTATGATTATCGTCTCTATGAATGTTCATAACAAATAAAAATTATATTATTTCATAACTTACTATCACTGTTTCGTTTTGATCTTCCAAAAAATAATCGTAAATATCTTGTGGGTTTAATCCGTTAGCCGCTATACTGAAAAAAAGACGACATTTTAGTTATTTATTAAATAGTTAGCGTTACCTCGCGGCTTCACTCGCGTTGACGTTGGTTTTATTAAAAATAATGTACACAATTATTTATATACATAAGAATAAAATAATCTCCTAGCTGCCTTGCTGCTGTGATGTATTATAATATAACCCTCCTCAATAAAGGGGTTATCCAACGCAAAACGAATGTATCAAACACGATCAGTAGTTTCAGAGATTACGTGCTACATCCAAATTTATAAACAAATTTTACTTTATAACATTAGGATAGATGACTAACTAGAATAATGTACCTTTCAAATATAATATTTAAAATACATAGGTTCTGTGGTACTGGACTTTACTTCACATATAAAATTCGGTCTGTGTTATTATAAGCAAAAATTTAACAAATTGCTTTTTATTTAATACTTATAATAACTGAGGGATTGATGTAAACTTCGTCAGGATTATATTAATTGTGTATATATTTTTGTCAATTGTCTTTCTGGCAAGTTCTGTAATCTAAAGGGTTTGGTGGATTTTTAATATACCTAGTTATATTAACATAGTTTTTGCCTTTTTGTCTACATATTATTGGATACTTTTTTTTACCAACAGGATTCTGTATCGTAAAAAAAATCGTAGATTATTTCAACTTACTGCACGATTCGTTCAGCCGTCAGAAAACTGTCTAATTTA
Source organism: Hypolimnas misippus (assembly GCA_037950945.1). Lineage (NCBI taxonomy): Eukaryota > Metazoa > Arthropoda > Insecta > Lepidoptera > Nymphalidae > Hypolimnas > Hypolimnas misippus. The sequence continues at coordinate 14,154,568 of JBBEEQ010000023.1, forward strand.
TTTACGATATGACCAAACGAATATCCTCGAAGGAGATACGCCAAAGTTTGAATATCCAAATCATGTGGCACTACGCGGTTACTAAAACAACGCAAAAAAGAAATCAAATTGAATTCAAAAAGAAATGTGTTTTGGGTATTTATTTCGCTTTAATTTACACTCAAGGTTAAGATCAGGATTTTTTTGGGTTGTACAAATTGCAATAAAATTTTTGGTAAATTATTCGTCGCCAAAAAAATATTGTAACCTTAATTTTGACTGCTTACTATTTTTGATCGCGGCTTTGCTAGCATTGACGTAGATTATGTTTCAAAATAATACGCATAAAAAATAGTTTTTGAGCATCTGGAATAATATAAGGTATATTATTATTTTTCGGAGTATTTTTCGGATTCGAAAGTGCGTTAAAAAGCCTATTTGTATTAAGTATATTTCGAGTTTGAACTTCGGAAAATTGTCTTTATTGTTGTTTTGTTGTTGGTAAACATGATGATTTTCAGGAACTGTTGTTGTTTATAGTGTGCGCGCATCGGAGTCACGTAGCAGAGAGCGAGCGCTGGAAACCGGATCCCAATAGTAATAATGTCACAGAGTATCACCGTCACAAATGTCACAGACGCAATTGCGATTGAGCGCAAATATATGATAAAGAAACTATCTAATCAACGATTATAGAACAATTGTATTTGTATGTACTTCAATGAGAAAAACTAAAATAATAGTTAAAATAAAGATGCAGCAGCGATAGTAAAAACTTACTTTATTATCCAGTTTCTAAGAATAAGATGGATCGTAGAGTAGTTAGTTTCAGGTAAAAGTAAAACTGTAGTAAACTTCTTTAACATTTGCTTACTCTTTGTCATCCAAGGTTCTGTGACACTTCCTTGAAAAATATTAAAATACCTTATTTTTTATGTGTTGCTATCTATCTATATATATGTACATATATATAAGTATGTTTTAGTTTTCGTATGTCTATCCTCTATGCGTTTTAAGGGATAGAACGGATGAATGAAACTTTAGTAGGGTATTTTGAGGAAGACCACAAGGTTCCGGGCCCAAAAATCTAAATATGCTTTAAATTATATTGCAACACTTGTCGGATGTATGTTTGTCAGTTGTCAGTGTCACTTGTATGTTTGTCAGTTTTTACACCAAAATTGACGAATCTTAATGAAAAAGAAGGACATAGAGCTTTAATGGATAAAGTAGATGATAAATTTCTATAAGTTTAAGTAATTATCTTAAATATAATGCGGGCGCAGCCACTGCCAGAATGTAGTGTATTCACATCGGCCACAGGAACTGTTCGAAAGCTTTCTCCGCATATAATCCTAATTCCATACACATGCAGCACATGCATTGTGCTGGGTGATTATGAAATTATATATACATATATAGTTTAAGGGAAATATGTATTTAGTCACAAGCGTGAATTACACTTATAAGTTTTGCTCTCAGACTTTTATAAAAATTTACATGAGTTGTTTGTTATTGCTTTACACGTGAAATAATTTATTTCCAGTGTCTTATTTTTGACGTTAACTACATGTGACGTATTTGTTTTATTGTCTATCGCTCATGGGAGTAAAACTTACAAATGTGAATATTAGAGAAGCCAAGAAAATTTAACAACAACACGGCAACATTTAGTACTTTCCGCGAGCGACAAGTCACAAATTGTCACTTACGATTTGTTTATAATTTTTAGTTTAAAATCGCTGAATCGTAGGCTGAATCGTAGGTCGCTGTGTGTCAAAACACTCTTTATTTGTTAATTGTTGCTAAATATTTGTAAAGTAATACCTTGAGAAATATCAGTATTTGTTCGAGAAAAGCAACATGATCTTTGTGAATAATAATTTGAGTTCTTTTTTTCATTATTTTACTATTCGGTATTCGGCCGAAAGAAAGTGGCCGAATGGCCGAATACCGAATATTCGTGGCATCTCTAGTAAATATCTCTTCTATTTTCACCTTTGTTTCGTAGTGGTAGATTAAAAAAGAAATTAGTTAAAGCGTTTTAAATTCATATTAGAAATATTGATTTACCGATTATAGTGATGTTGTCCTGTTTATTAATCTTTTTGAATAATTTACGAATGAAGAAACGTTTTAATAGATCATAGTTTCTATATCTTTCTTCCGGTGGAACCTTTGAGTTATCAACATATGAAATGTATTTAAGGTTAAGTTATTTAATAATTAAATTATTATGACTGTGTCCACGTGGATCAATTTTAATTACTCGAAAACTTGTAGTTTATATTGATTTTCAATTTTTAATTTTCTCGAATATTTTCGGAAATATATAAGATTTTTTATTTTTGTCTAATTTAAGTCTAGGAGACGAATTTGATCATATTTTCATTAATAAAAACGTACAATATGAAAAGTTTTCGCTTGTCCCAGCTTGAAAGTCTATTGTTACTAAAAATCCCGTTAACTATTGCTTGTAACTAAAAAAATATTTCAAACGTAAATAATGTCCTTTACCTCCTGGACTAAAAATTAATTGTATAGAAAAACTGAAATGTTTAAAAATTAAAAAAAGAATAAATATACAGATAGATTTTATGAAAACAAATATGTCTTCACGCTCATATCCGTATTCACAAATTTGAGAAAAATTTTAGCTAAATATATTTTTGAAAATATTGTAATTATGGGATAACCGGAAAATTTACATGTGTCTTTTTGACTAAATTTTATGTACAATTGTCTATTTTAAATATTTTTTTTTTATTTAGGAGTTATTGCGATCCAAAACTTCTAGCGTAAATAATCAACATCGCAAAAATGTACATGTAAACAATTGAAAATCAATTTAAAGGACAAGTTTTTGAGTAATTATATTGATCCAGTACTTTTAGAGAGCTCCCAAAAATTTATTTTTGGCTATAATTTTTCTTTTGACAGATGAGTAAAAAAATCCAATTTTGTAGTACATGTAGATATTTTGACCCCAAACAACACCATATGATTTTATTACTCCTAGCACCATTCCCGTTCTTCATATTCGTATCCAAAAATTATTTTTGTGGGCTGTGTGCCAAATTTAGGGTCATATTTTATCGCTATAGATTTTGTTATGCCTAAAATTTATGTATCTGTTTAGTTAGTAAGACATGCGCCATCTATGGAAATTAAGATAATACCTTGGTATAATAAAGTCGATCAACGTGTTTAATATAAATAATAGAAGGTTGTGTGTTTTTCGCGCATGTCGCTATTGAGCTAATTAACTGCTGTAAATAATCTATGCTCATATTTTCTACTTCAACTTCGCATGGATCCAACTCGTACAATACAGCATCTGTAAATTAAAATTTGTTGTGTATCTAATAACTTTAGGCGAGCAATTTTTGTATAAATGCAAATTTATTTCGCTCGTCTCGGAAACCGCTGTAAAGATTTAGATAAAAAAAAAATGGCAAAGACAAACAAAAAAAATGCCAAGTGAAACTCTTGCTCAGTTATTTTGTAGTTACTAGTAAATACTAATTTATTTTTTAGCGCCTTAAATGTTATCATCTAACATCAAAATAAAAATATTCATATATATGAACGTTGATATGCAATATTGTGTCAAGCCGCACGAGTTAATTTTGAGAAAAAGGCGTCTTAAGATGTCAAACCTGTTCTTAATAAATATATTTGAAAACGTGTATATCCATAGAATATAGAAAAGAAAATTTTCTACTTTGACCAAAAATTTAATGAATTAAAAGCAGATTGGCTATTAAATAATTTATATTAGATAAATTATTTAAAAAAGTTTACGAAAAACGTAAAATTATTGCATAATAGAAAATACGGAACACCTTTCAATATTGTAAACATTACATTAAGAAACAATTTTTTGTACTTTTTTAGTTCAAATAACGAAAATTTTGAATAAATATTATTACACGTAATGCATTATCAGAATACATCAATATCTCAAAATTTGACTTTTTGTGGGTTGACACATTATTGCTTATCAGCATCCATATATTCATAACAATCGTTGAGCATATTTAGTAAAAGTACGTGTTAAATACCATTAACAGTAGCCATGATATGAACCAATGTTGTTTTTCCATTACCCTTTGGTCCAACCAATAATACTTTTTTAAAACCGTGAATCACTTCTCGACATTTTTCCCACCATACCGCTCGTATCTCCCCGCCAAAAGGTACAACAGACCTAAAATTATAAGAAAATTGACTTGTTAATTTACTAATCATATTCGAAATCTTAAGACACACAGAGAGCAATTAAAATTTTTTAATATAGATATAAATATGTTACGTTTCTACATTTGACGTTAATAATCTGTACCCATTTTTAACTTTAAAACTCTTGCCTAACATATTCAGTAGCTAGCTGGTTGCTAGGCAACGTCGTCTAAAATATTCGGCATTCTCAGTGCCAAAATCCATGAGCATATAACACGGGTATAGTCATATAATATCATTGAGTATTTAGTAAATATAGATTCCAAAGACGAAATTGTAGCCTTTATAACTTACGGGGGTCACAATTTAATCAGCACGGTGTTAAAGCGGAAAGCTGATCCATACTTCGTTCTAATTCATACCCATATTACAAATGCGAAATACTGTCTGTCAATATGTTTTTTATATTTTGAGATCTAAACTATGTTTGGTAATTGTATAGATAGATTGGACTTGGGGAAAGAATATAGGCTATTTCGTTGCGAAAATTAAACATCAACTTTTAATTTGGGGAATAAATTTTGTACGGCCATAAAGTTGCTGGAACCATCTCGTTAAGTTACCTATTAAATTGTTAGAAGTTATTAGTATTTATTTTATTAATCTTAATCATGCTTACTGTAGCCCACATCTAAGATCGGCGCCAGCAAAGTTGACATCACCGATAAAATTCTTAAAATATGTTTTTGGATATTCTTTCAAGTATCCTTTTATTGCAAGATTCTAAAACGAAAAAATTGTTCATTACAAAGAAAAAGAGCAATGATTAAAATTAAAATTTTAGTCAGAATTAAGTTTTGATTTGGTAAAAATAGACTTTGGTTTTAAAAAATATAACTTACTAGGTTGCGATAACTATAGACACAGTAGCAAAAATCACATAAAGGATATAAAATTATTGACTTTTAAAATAATTTCTAACAATTAATTTATCTTGGATATTTTCGTTTATTTCCCCTTTGATTTTACGTCGCTTCTTCTTTTTCGGTGTCTTCTCTTTAATTTGTTTCGGCATTTCTTCTCTTTTGGTTTCATATTCTTCTTTTAAAGCCTTTTTCAGTGTTTTCAATTCTTCTCTGCAAATAATAATATTAATCACTGTTTAAATGATTTCTCGTTTAAATAAATAAAGGATCTTAGACTAACCTCATATCATCATCAACAGAGTTACTAGTTTCCAATTTAGCTTCTGAACATAAAAGTTCTTCATCTATTGTCGTTACCCACTTTTCCTTGGCTTCGATTGTTTCCTCGTCATCAATGTCGGACCAATGATTGGCATATCTTTTAATTGCCTGTAAAAAAATTAAGTGTCTTATTATCATGAAATAAATTAACGTATATGCAGTAGTGTCGATTTTTTGTTTATTTTACTTAATTTTGGTTAATTATAAGGTGATACGTCGTAAGTAGTTACAAAAGCTGTAAATGTCAAAAATAAGGCACTAATAGTAAATTCTTTCAGGTGTAAAACTATAAGAAATAACTTATGTAAATCGTTATGAAAGTCTATGAGCAAAACTTTTAGGTGTAATTCTCGCTTAAACGTAACCTACCGCAATTATTTTTTCAGTCTTATTTGATATGGGATAGTGGTATCCAGGATGTAAGGTTGGATTTTTCATAATTTTCTTTAGTAGATCTGCTTCTAATTTCTTCTTCTTTAATTCTTCTCTTTTCAATATCATTTCTTCTTTTTTAAGTTCTTGTTTTTCCCATTTTAACTATAAAATATAAATAGTAGAGTATATTTGATTCGTTTGTTTTCATTTATACTAGGGTATGTTACATTTTATATATTATTTTTACTCAATATCGGTAAAACCCAAAATGAAGGTTAGTTTTTGACCTATATATCTGTTTTTATGTTCACTCATAATTACTGAATGGCTCAATCGATTTTGATACATGATACATTATTGTTAAGTTCATCTAAAACGACTTAAGAATTTCACCTGCAATGCTGTTTTATTTTTATTTGCTTTCTTTGTTTCTAAATAGATTTTATATTCTTCAAGCCACTCTAAAGGTGATGGTACTTCTTCTTTTAATATAAGAGAAGATCCGCCTTGATTCTCTTTTGGAATGTCATAGAAGAATTTGATTTCTTTATACCTATAAAATTATATGTTAAATGAAATCAAGTACGTTTTTTACATATTATCTATTTTGTATATTGTTTGGCGAAAACAATTACCCTAAACGTTAAAAAAAATATTTTTAAAGTGGTAAGTATATGGGTTTTATTGGTTTATTCAATATTTGGTGTAACTTTTAAATGAAAAGATCTTTCATCTTAATACTTTAAATAAATTGTAGTAAAGAGTGTGAACTGTGAATTAACTGTATAATGTTTTAATATAACTAGTTCATACCATTTCTCAAACCATTCTCTAATATAATCTCGAAATTCTTCAGCCATAGTATCTCGTTTCCTTTTTAAATAGTTTTCTTTATATTTAAAGCAATTAATTTCTCTCTCCTTAACGTATTTTTTATATAATTCTGAATATTTAGAATTTGCCTGAAAGTAACTTTAACTTAATATCATCAGAATTAGTATTTGTTACTTTTGGAGTATTCCTTATTTACCTCTTTATCTATTTGGGACTGTTCAGTATTGACTTTGTTGCAATAGTCCAAATGTAACAGTTCATCTCGTTTGCAAGCTTTTATCTTTTTTCTTTTTAGTTCGAAATAGTGTCTGTAATTTTAAATGATTTTGAAATTGATAAAACAGTACAATGTTCTGTTATTTTATTAAATAGAATTATTTGACCACAGTTTGGTGCAGTAGTCACTGCATCTCACTGAAGCGTGAAACACTATTGATGGGCCATACGTTTTGTCGTGGTTTATGTTTTTGTTGTGTGTGATTCCGGACCGATACAGGATTATGAGAATCTAATGGAGACCGTTGAGTGTGAAGTATTAATTATTTATTTATTTATTATTTTTTGTGGCAACAGAACGGATTTCACCTGTCATGTATCTCTAAAATGCCATTTATTGAAGTCATTATTAAAGGAATAAATTACATATTATGTATGCATAGTGATTATAACCTTAAAACTCTCTGTATCATCATTGCGCTTCTTTCTCTTACATCGACTGGTGCTTGTGGATTTAAGACACCTTTTAATTCTTTCTCCCACATTTCTCTTTTCTGTTTTTGATGTGTTTTGGTGCGTATTACATGCCTATAGTAAAAATATAGATCAATTAATTAAAAAGGAGTATCATCGTTAATCTACCATAACATGGTAATTGAAAATATATTTACTGTCCGTGGATATGAGTAAGTAAGTATACTTTAACGTAACATATATAGAAGTAAAAGTAATTATACTAAACCTAGATCTTTCATGTGCCTGTATCAAAGCTATAATTTCTCTTCTTCTTAATGTTTCTTCTGATATCTTTTCTTCCACTTCGTAGACTTCAGTGACGTTAATTCCTTTATGTTCTTTTTCATCAACATTACCATCTTCCCACCATTTCACTTCTTCTAATAAATCATCTTGATCAAGTGGATCATCTTTACTCTCTGTACAGACAAAGTATCCGTTTGATCTCTAAATGATTATGTTTTCGACATTAAAATTCGTAAAACAATTTTAAAATTGGTTTAATATTAGGTTTACTATTTATTACGTTGCAAATTTAATAATACATTTACACGCTATAAAATAAAATATTGATAAATGGGCTTACGAAAGTTATTCATTTCAGTCTCTTTCATTTCAATCGCCTTTCGAAAAGCCTCTTCTACTGCCGAATTAATCAGTTCAGATCTTTCATATTTTACAGGAATATCCAAAAATTCAGCATCATAAGGTGTTAATTTTTGTTCTATTAATCCATTACATAGAAATTGGATATAAGTCCCATCTAATTTTGTCAATTGGTGTTTTAGTTCCAGAATTCTAAAAAAAAAGGCCCTGTTAATAGACTATTTGGACCATTTTAAAAATGTATATAATGCTCAATGGTGAATTTAAACATTGTGATGAAACCTGGTGATAGTAAATCAAGAAAAACGCTTTGGAATCTTTCTTAAGAGGAAAAGAACCAGCAAACGCAACAATAGCACAATTACCGACTGTTATTTTGAATTATTGTAGTAATTGTTATATTATAATTTATGAGATTCGTCTTTATATATGTATATATCTGCTGTCCATGTATAATAATTTTGATAAAATTGTTTGTGTCATGGAGTAGGAACTAAGATGATGTACACTCACAATTGGAACTGAGAGCTGGCGCCCCTTTTGGCCATAAAAAAATCTGTCATATCATAAGTAATTATAGAATTTCGTAGACATTTATTAGAAACTAGCTTTTGCCTGCGACTTCGTCCGCGTTTTCGTCATTTTTCGTAAAAAGTAGCGTATGCCCTTCCTCAGGGTTCAGTGGTTTTGATGTGACAGACAGATCGTATTTTGGTAGGGAAATATAATATGTCAATTCACAATACTTGATTTCTATGATTTTTTTATTGAATAGATTATAATGTTAACTTTTTTAAATTAGGGATTAGTGAGAGTCTTATAAAAGTAAGAGTAAACAAATATGATCAGAATGCTCCGAACTGCTAAGCTATCAGGAGTTACACGTGTTATTGTGAGTCAATCATAAAAGATAGACATATGCTGTTGCGGGAAATTTTTTAGAAAATTTTATGTAGAATATTTCTGTCATTCATGATTTCTATGTAACTTTAACCATTAAGGCTGCATACGCGACGGAAGCTTAAAAATTGGAATAACGTCTCCCGTTTTCCCAAAGTTTCCCTTCACTACTCTGCTTCTATTGATTTTAACGTGATGAAAAGTATACTATAACCTGCCCAGGAGTATGAAGAATAATTGTACTAAGTTTCGTTAAAATCCGTCGAGTAGTTTTTGTTTCTATAAGGAACATACATACAGACAGACAGACAGACAGACAGACAGACAGACAGACAGACAAAAATTTTACTGATTGCATTTTTGGTATCAGTATTGATCACTAATCACCCCCTGATAGTTATTTTGAAAATATATTTCATGTACAGAATTGACCTCTCTACAGATTTATTATAAGTATAGAAGAAGATAGATATAGATATCTTACTCTCACCTAGCAACAATGGTTTTTACGATATCAGCAATGTAGTCAGTCTTCTGAAGCTGAAGATTACGTTGGAGGCAGTCCAAGGTTTCGTTATAACAAAGTACATAACTACCAAGCGTTCCAGTTAACCTCTGAACCGCATCGCAGATTTCTTTATCATGGGCTTTTATTTCCTAGATGTAAAATGATGTAAAAATACGAATAGATGTACATAGTGTTAAATATTTTTGTGTTGTCATGAAGGCAAATGAACCAAGGTCTAAGGAAAGAAAATGAATTGTAACGCAAGAGAGTATATTGATTAGTTATAAAATATTTTTAAAACAGAGCTTTGTTTTTAAAAATTTGAGATCTTTTTTTGCGATCTATACTATTAGCGCAGTACTTAAATTAAAAACATATTTTTGAAATGTTTGTATGTCTACATTTCTTAACCTGTCTATACGTATATCGATATACTTTTAATATCAACATCTTATATCATAGATTAATATTATAAATACATTTATTGGATGATAGAATTCTTCATTTGGTTTTTTTTAAAGAACAAATAAGAGATCGACAAAAAGAAGACTAATAGAAGAGGAAGAATGACCTCACATTAAGTGGGACCTCAACAAGGAAAAGAGATAGTACAAGACATAAAATAATGTATTTAGAATTTTTTGTAAAATAGAATGAAGTGACACGTAATGCTCAGGAAGACTAACTCCTACCTGGTATTCGAGGTCAAGTTTTACTACATTTGTCAAATTTTCAAGTGTACTTTTCCACTTTTTAAAATAATAATCACTCGTCATTTTGATTTTAACATAAATAAACTGATATCAAATCTATAATTTGAAAAGGTGTTTATGAAAATCAATCGAGACGGCCATGAAAATTATTTTTGTGGTCTACCGTTAACATTTAAGTATCAGTTACGTAAGCAACAGCAGGACAGTACATTAATATATAATTTATTACATTGAATCGTTTTTTATTTGAAAGATAATAATAAAAAGAAATCGAAATTATTTAAACATTGATTTCTAATTTATTTTCTGTGTATTTTGCTTGAAGCTACGCGAATGTACTTATGTCCTCGAACTTCCTTCCCAGCCTCATGTAAGTAATTACTATAAATATTGTTTAACAATCTATGTTTTTACGTATAAGGCGAGAATTACGAAAGCAATTCTCGATTACAACAAAAATGGAATTGAATTCGTCAGGTTACTTAGCTAACTCTTGCCAGGTTACAGTGTGGTTTTATATCAGTGACGAGAATAAAACTTACAAATATAATTCTCGCCTAAGAAATCCACTTAGCCAAATAATTCACTGTCATTACGTCGCAGCTTGTCTACCAACATAACTATAAAATTTGAATCAAAGCCTCGCCCGCCCTATAATTTCCACGAGGTGTTTTATCTGGCACCGAAGTTTCCTGTCGCGAATGTCAGCCATCTTGCCGGCGGAAGTAGTTAAGTCTTCCGGCCTGCGAATGGCGCGCGTTGTCGTTTACATATCTTTTATCACCACTCAAGCAGTGTTGACGCTTTTGTTTGCCCGTCATAAAAGAGTATTGCTTTTGATATTTTGATGCTTTGACGATAACGTTTTCGATTATTAAATGTTTGTATTTATTTTGACCAATGATATAAATAGCTATTTAAATGTTCGTTAATACTATTTGACGTTTAAAATGTGTACCTATTTCCAAATTTGATAGACTTTTCAATTTTCTTGTTGGCCAAAAGTAAATCTTGCCTGTCATACTCAGTCGCTAGTTGTTTGCTAGGCAACGTCGTCCAAAATGTTCGGCATTTTGGGTGTCATAATCCAGAAACTTTAAACATATAAAAAATTTATCTAATGATAAGTAGATACCCACGAATATATAGAAAAACATACGCACACAAAACACTCTGACAAATTTTTATTATTTACATTTTAAAATATTCATCGATCCTTTCCAAATATAAACCTTCCCCAAAGGTAACCGACACTCTAATGGAGTTTTTACATTGATCTTCATAAGAGAATGTAAAAATTCGATACGCCTTCGGGAATCGTTGGAGAAGCTATTTTTTCATAAAACAAAATAGTATAGAACCTTTAATACAATATAAAAAATATTCAAGATATAACGCCAAGATATTACAGCTGTCCTTTAAAATAAAAATAACAGAAAATAATTCAAACTAAATATATTTTTTAATTTTTTCAAAGCTCGTGTCAGCAACAAAATTAGGCAAAAGCAGCTTGCCCACAATTTTTTTATATAAATAACGAATATGTATTTCAAAACCTGTGAATAAATTTGAAAATGTTTATGTTTTTGTAACAGTACTTTTGACTGTGTTTTCAGTCAAAACTACACTGTCTAAGACATCGGTCAAACCTAGTTGTGACTAACTTGCCAGTCAAAACTGGTTTTAACCGGTTAAGGGACTTGACTGTTACATGTGCCTATGTAGACAGATGAATATCAAGAATTTTGTTTTCAACGAAGGAACGTACATTTTCGTATTGAGGAAGTGCGATGTTTTTAATGATTTTAGAAAGCGACAAAAGGGTTGTTCTCTAAACATTCTTAAAAGACAACGCTAACATTGCGGATTTATTCTGCAAATAATTTAATATATATTTTCAAATAAAGAACTGATATTTTATAACTAAGCATAATTTTGTTTTTAGTGCATGAATATTGGCACCCAAAATACCGGCCAAAAGTTCAGGTGTCAAAGTTAATATAAATTATAAGTTTTGCTCTCAGACTTTCATATAGATTTACATAAGTATTCAAAATGTTGTTGAAAATAATTATTTTTTGATTTTTCGTTTACTCGTTTCGTTTTCGAAGTCGGTTTATTTATTTGAAATATACCAATATTCTAAGAATTAAACGTATAAGTGCCTTTAGACTTTCATATATATTTTCATAATTGTTTGTTATTGCTTTATACCTGAAAGTATTTACGGTCAATTCCTTAATTTTTGATACCAACAGCTTTCGTAAGGTTACCTAAATAACTGTTACCAGGTTATTTTATATCAATTACGAGAAACTTACAAAGTAATTTTCGCGCTGTGCTCCTACCACACGAAACCGGTGTCCCGTAAGTTGAAGCAATTTTTAATACCAACCTTATAAACTTAACTTACGAATAGTTAGAAAACTACTTATTATTCGAACACTCAAATCGATATTATCAAATAAACATAATATTTCGTGTCGCTTAACATCAAACCCGATAACATTTGAGGCTGTTTTGCAACTTGAATTTATTTACTGGAGTTCGGTTGCAGCTCCTGGGACGACATAATGTGATATGCCCGAAAAATATAGAACGGGGCTGATGTTGACGGGCGTTGTGGGAATACCACGGTGTCGCTATTACTACGTCTATTTCTTATACACAACTTGCTTTCTTTTTGCGACTTCGTGTAAAACATTTAGGTAAAAACTATGGTGTGAACGTGTGTCGTATCGATTTCATACATATATGATATTGTGTTCCTACCAACGCTAATGGAAAGCAATGAATATGCTTATTACAATACACCATGAAAGACTAAGGTTTTTTTTAATGAAAATCGCAGCCAAACGAACATTTCCTGATGTTAAGTGATAACCGAGGCAGTATCAGAGGAGATACAAATGACAAAATTAGAAATAAGGCATGAAATCCAATAGAAAAAAAAGGAAGAGAGGAGGGTGTTGCAATTCCGATAGTCAAACCCACCGCACGAAAGATTAACTACTTAACGCCGATTTTCCGTGAGAGTGTAATACTACCAGGGTCGAAGCTGGCCAGTAAGATTGTAAAAACGCCATTGAAATCTACATAAAAGTAATCGTAAGCGAATATGCAGATAAAATTATGAATATGATAGAATAAAACGATCTTCTGTTAAGAGATAATAAAAATTTTAGTACTGTAATATTAAACAGCGTTAATGCAGTGCAAATTGCAAATTATATTACAATAAGCGACTATGTAGGACACTTACTGAACCTAAATGATTGAGAAACTAATGTTTTGTATACTATACAAATATAATATCGGATTGTATGGAAAATGCGATGCGCGACTATTATGCTCTTTGCCTGTATTTTGGATTTTCATATTAGCTTTACATGTGTGTATGTATGTTCTTTATGGACTTCAAAATGGCTCAAATAATTTTGATGACATTTTTAGACAAACCTTCAGTAATCTGTTAATAAAAATTGGCCTAATGCGCAGCGGATGTTAATATCAAATTAGTAACGATCGATTCTTGATTTAACTTAACAATTATTAGTAACTGGGATACTAAATAAAAACTAATTTTTTTTACAATTATATTTTTTTGCATTACAAACGAAATATTCATAATTACATAAAGGCATAATCGTAATAAACAAAGCGAGGACACGACGTTTCAAATTAACTTTCCTCGTAAATTGGGCGCGCAAACAAGTTTCAAATTGGCCCGCAGAGGCGTCGCTTTCGCTAAATACCTATAAAAATGTCTGCCCTCCGTGAAATATGGTGACTAATAACGTGGTGCAAGTGATAAGTGGCTACGATTACTGCGTCCTTAGGAAAGAATATTGTAATATGCTTTTGTTGTAAGTGAAATTGTCAACTATAAGCTAAAGTAAAGTTTTTATTTTTCTTAAAGTATGCAGATAAAAAAACGTGTGTGCTAAACATAAGATATCAAAACATGTCAATTTAGGTTATTTAAGTTTTTAAATGCTTAAAATATGATTATTTCAGATGGTCCTTCTAGCAGGATTTGATCCTCTAAAATTTATTTAAAATTTTAATTCAAATTATGATTTAAGAAGCTTGTGTGTTGGTCTAGGATAACTTGGTAATAGTTACCTAGAGAACCTTATGAAAACAATAAGTGTCAAAATAAGGCACTGACAGGGAAAGCCATCAACCAAAGAATTGAATTGAATTGTTAATCCTCTCCAGTGTTAAAGCAATGATAAATCTTATCTAGTCTGTGAGCAAAACTTACACACGATTTTCTAACAATGGGTTTTTGTTAAATAATAACTTCTTGTATTATACGTTACACATAACTATTAATTATTATAGGAATTCTTATAGTTTATATTAATAATTACTTATAGTTTACACCATACAGTTAAGTCTATATAAATTGTAGCACTTACGTCGTCGAAACAGCACATTTCGGCTGATACGACGCCGAGTGCTCCGCCTCTGAAATATCGTCGCTATCTGAGGAGCACTACTCATCTCTGCTGAAGTTATGCATTGTTTTTATTGGCGTTATAAACGGGACGATAAATATGTACTTATATTTTTATATTATTTATCATAATAACTTTTAGTGAAGACAATGCTTATTAATATTTTTGTCAAGTCCGTACTTGGTAAACAGATGGAATGAGAATGTTTAAATAACGCGTTGTTACATATGACACGCTACAAAGGAAGTGCAACAAATATATAAATATTTGAATTGCTGAGAATAATGACATAATGCAGGAAGACATTACGTCATTGTTCTCTTGCAATAATGATATAATACAACACTAAATAATGTTACGTAGCGCTTAAATAATTCATTTGCAGATCTGTCAAAATGTATAGTAATGACTTAATCATTCGATTAACCACGTGATAATTTTAGCTAATTTCCACGCTTTTTGATTTGTCTACAAAAGAATTCGTCATCCGCTCGAAAGCTTTGTCTAAAACCATTGGTCTAAAATTTGCACATGCTTTCATATACGAATAAAACAGCAAATAGCAATAATTTCGAGTGGCCAACAATGGCCACCCGTCATGGAAACGACTACATTAGCAACGCGGTAAATCTTGTTCACTTAATCGCCCTACAATCGTATATTTCTTGATTAAGAGCTCGTAAAAATGTCGTCTCTCTCTGATATACGAGCGGCGAGCGGGAGAGGAGATTAGCCCGCGGTTTGTACAGCTTGATGTATGGTGATGAATTCGGTTTAATATCTTGGAATCTTGGAAATGGTAGTTCTGGTATTATCTTAATAGTCTTGCTTTTGATGGCTTGTCAGTTGGTGAGAGTAAGGCTAATGGAATTGATGAGGGTAGTAACTACGCTGTGATAGATCGTTATAAGCATTTTTAATAGAAATGTATTATCTATGTGCACGACAGCGGCACTTGCCGTTAGCGGAATGATGTTATTGATAGTAGGACGTTGATGGTTTTATTTCATTAAATCAAGTTTTCAAATCATTTGCTTTTAATTTGGGTAATTTTATTTTAAAGGGTATACTTTTCCATTTGTCTCATAGATCAAAATCGGTAAAGAAGTTTGCGTTTAAAATCAAAAAACTGTAAATAATCTGTCGTGCAAGTTAATTACATATTTTGCTTTTGTAGTCGGTCCATAGGTCTTTTTTACGATATTTTTGTTTTAATGAGGTTTGAAAGTCAAAGCAAAGATTGTCGTAGTAGATTTATGTCATAGTGTGTGTTGCGAATAATGTGACAAACAAACCAGACTATACAATATAATAAATATATGAAAATTGCGCGGACTGAAGAGTATGAAATTTCGCATATCTATAATTTATTATAGATATGCGAAATTTCATAGAAGAGTGCAGAATGTAATAGGTATGTTTTTTTTAATTAAACCTAAAAATACACACACACGTGTATACTCTTTCGTTTATGTTCAAACTTATAATTTAAATTATTTATGGTCAATTTTCGACCACTAGATATATGAATAGATTAATTTATATACACACATACATATCATTATACACAAGAGATTATATAAATGTGACAAATTGCTATATTTTATTAACAAAGCTATTTTTTAAAATATTTTTTATCTGTGGCCGCATTACACGGGTGGATAGATTTGATTAAAATTCGGCATAGCGTCCTGTACCAATACACAGGGAAATTAAATAATTCCCATGCGATTATAAAAAAATTGTATTTCAGTATCCAAATATATCAAATTGATTTACTTTGTACATATTTTTGACTAATCGAAAAATATGCAAGTAAAAATATTTAAAGTTTAATACACATAGCAACATTAAACTTTAAATACAAATTCAGTCAATGTGTTTATTTGTTTGACTTTAAAAGTAGAACTAGCAAATTGTTCTTATTAAAGTTTTTGTTAAAAATTTGAAATACTCAAACTCAAACTTAAAATATACTTTATTCAAATAGGCCTTTACAAGCTCTTTTGAATCGTCAATTTACAAATTTGTGATGTTAATATTAGTTATATGTTATATAATAAATAATTATTAGATAGTGAAATGAATAAAATAATACAAAACACGAAAGAAAAGAAGGACGATATTCAATTCAATTCTTTGGTTTATGGCTTTTAGTTGTGTCTAATTGGCACAAGCCAATTAGACACATTTCGCCAATGTCACGTGGAATGAA
Organism: Hypolimnas misippus; assembly: GCA_037950945.1. NCBI lineage: Eukaryota > Metazoa > Arthropoda > Insecta > Lepidoptera > Nymphalidae > Hypolimnas > Hypolimnas misippus. Next base: position 14,171,322 of record JBBEEQ010000023.1, read on the forward strand.
GAAAACTCGATGGAGATTGATCGGTAGGGAATAACGATTTTATCAAATTGTCAAAAGATTTATACAACCTTTGGCGAAATTCAATATCTAATAATTTAAAAATATTTAGCAAAATTAAATAAGAGTATAAATAAACGACAAAATTTAATACTAAAATAAGTCATAGTTTGTAAACACAACGATATAAATAAGCAGAAAACTTTGTCCTGCAACTGACAACAATGTAAGCTTGAAAAGAATCGTCGCCATAAATTTAGGGTGGCGCGTTGTTTAAAGGTATAACATACGACATCACTTGTATTTCACATGTGTATGTAGAATCGAAATCAAAAGATTTTTTTTTAATTTACATTCTCTTTTTGAACGTGAATCTGCCATGAGTTCGAGAAAGTTAAACCACAAATAATTAATTATTACCAATTTAATTATGTCATTGCTGCATTGACGATTAACGTGTCTACACTTATTTTATAAAGAGCAAATATTTGTTTGTTGTTTGTTTAAATTGAATAGGCAAACTAATGGATTGATTTGAAAAATTTTTTCATCATTAGAATATATTGTCCCGGATTAACATAGGCTATAGAAGTTTATATATTTTTTTGTTAAATATCTGTATCTACCCGTGCGAAGGCGGTAGAGTCGATAGTAACTATCAAGTTTATGAAATACATGTCATATACAGTTAAATAAACTGGTTTATTTCTAGAAATATTTTTTCTTAATAGATATAATCATTGCACACGTTATCGAATACAAATGTAAAATAATTTTTGAAATATTGTTACACAAGCAATAATAAAAAATTGTACATATACACAATAATAACGAAAACTATTGTGTATTTAACACACACAAACTTCGAAACATCTTAATACTAAGTACATTTAATATACATATTTTTCAACATTTCATTTTCACTTCACAAAAAAAAAACATTCCATTTTCATTTACCCTTCAGTAGTTACATTTGAATCGTCCGATCCGTAATCGAATGTCCTTCAGGGACAAAGCATTTGATCGTGTTACTTCATCCTTGAAGGATGGCGTCCTCCCGGGCTTCACGATTTACGACTTCCCCGGAAAAAATGTAGACTCCACGGAGATTTCTACGACCGACATATTTTACTCGGAGGAAATGACGTAAGCGTCGACTTTCGAATTTACGAGAATGTAACTGAAACGATTTAGTTCACCCTTGGTTTGTATTGAATGGGTGCGAGGTGTTTGTGTTCTGTTTGCGTACGTTTTATCCAAGTGTTTTTATTTACATGTTGAGTTTTTGAATTAATGTTAGCGTTATTTATATACACAAGGTATTAGGGAAAAAAGATGTTTAAGGTTTTTAATTAAGTTGAATCGATTGTTGATAATTTTATTTAATTTCTAAGACATAATAATGAATATAATCTATGGTCAATCTATATGTTTAATAGATTTTTATTTACAGTAGATACCTACATAATTGAAGATTAATTTAAAAGCCGATCTTTAACATTATATCTTTTGGTTTGAATTAAACGAATAATCATGTAAAAAAATAAGACACAAAGATTTATGAGCAGAACATATCAAAACACGTAAAATTTGTTAACCGAACTTCCAATACTTCTAAAGTATAAGACAAACAACCTGTCCACAGACGACCACCCAATTTGTGTATATATTCGGAAATGTTTTAAAAGTTATTCAGTGTGGCAAAATGTAATGGCCGAAGTAAAATAAAGCTGTCCTGAGACTGCAGCGAGAGCGGCCGCGGGCGTGTTTTATGAAGGAAGTTGTACATCACGCGATAAATCTCTCGGACGAGGCTACTGGGCTGCTCGGTACGCGAATTATGGTCGGTAGTGGGTTTTATTTCGAATCGAGGTAGGTGACCTTATAAAAATCTGACTCTAAAGAAAGATCAATTTATATGTTCAGTGTTATTAAGATTTATTTATTTATTTTACTTTGTTAGAAAAAAAACATAAGTAATTACTTAAGATTCATGGAAAGGGAATGGAAGCCGTCATATTGATAGCAGCTTTTCCTGTATAATAATAGACGAAACTCAACTTCATCCGAAAAAACCTTACTCAAAAAAGCCACACAATTTCTTACCGTGATAAATTTTTATTTAGCATTCTGTTGCTCGATGGGAAAATTATGTAGTTATTTATATGGAATTTTGAGGCAGTTATACCGACTTCCACTTGTCAACAGAAGAAGTTTATTATTATTATTCTATGCTCAATTTCATATATGCATGTTTCATTTACGATCACAAATATGCTATATATATATATGCTAAATTAGTCGTTAACGTTACCAAGACCTTATTATGAATATAAAGCAACAAAATATGTACCCAAAATTTTCAGCGTTAATATTTTGTGTCACTAACAAGACTTAAAAAAATCACTTCAAAACGAAATACATAATCATTTGATTGGATGTCTTACTTATTTCATTTATATTGATTTTAAAACGAAATTACTAAATCGATTGTGATGAAAATTGTATGAGACTACGTGAGAAGTGTAACAAACCGTCTTTAACCCGTATCATCTCAGTGATCCATTTTTGGATCGGTTAGTTCCATATTTTTTTACAAATTTTTTTTTGTTGCATATTATTGTTTATTCGGTTACTAACAAGTGATTCTGAAAGTTCCCCTTCAATCAGATAAGTTTTGGGGACTTGGGAAGATACGGGTTAAGTAAAAACGACACTTTAAATGCATAAATTATAACTTTTTATATAATTTTTAAAATAAAAATTTAATAAAAACCGCAACACGCGTGCCGTGTAACGTCCCGGCGGGTGATATATTGCGGGGCGCGCCACAAAGAATCACAAGCTGACAAATTCATTCCCCGCTTGACACCTCAGCGCCCCCGCTCGGGGTCGGGGCGCTAATCTGTTACATGCTTTTATACTGACACGAATACTTGTCGCGAACGTATTAAATGTATTGTTTATTTTATAAGAAACGTATTTGCCGATGATATAGAGATTCAGTTATGTTAATGTCTGGCAACTAAGATAGAATGTTAATGGCCAGTATGTGTATTTTAACCGATTTCAGAAAGAAGTAGGTTCTATATTAGACTGTTTTTTAAGTAACCGAATAGGACCATTGTTTTGATTATTTTTGTTATTTTAAGCATAAAACGAGAAACGAAAAGAAATCATCTAATGGAAGTCATAGCATCCAGAAGAGATTTTTTATTATTTTCTAAAGTAGCATTAGACATCCCTTATTTTGTTAAAGCACTAAGTTTATACCCATTTGGTTCATGGTTCATGCAGTTCCCTAGAGTATGAAATTATTTACTTTGTATTGAAACAACAAAGAATATTTAATTACAGAACAAAATTTTGACGCAAAATACGTCTCACCAAACACCAATACATAAAATTAAAAAAAAAAAACGATACAAAAACCTTTAAAAAGTATAGAGCTCATGATGTTGATATAACTGGATCGATTTTGGTAAAACATATCTCAGAACCATCGTTAGAAAACCCTCTTTTATGTAAAAAAAACGCATCGAAATCGGTTCACCCGTTTAAGAGCCACGGTACCACAGACACACACACTTAGCGTTCAGACTTATAACACTCCTCTTTTTGCATCGGTGGTAATAAAGGCAAAATCAGCGTTTTAAGGTGTGATATGGTAATAACTCACCTGTAATATCTTTCTTTTAATTCTGTTTTCAACCGACTTCAAAAAAAGGAGGTTCTCAATTCGTAGCGTTTCTTTACTTAATGTTTGTTTTAACTGATTTCGCAATTTTTTATTCGATATGGTATCCCTTCTGATTTTTTAACCAAAATAAGCATAATATTTTGCGTTTTAAAGTCGTTTTTTTTTAAATTCAAACTGCTTTACTAAAAAGACGCAATTAAGTCATGTTCAACACGTGTCTCGCTAAACAGTGTTTAAAAATTAAACATTGTTTAAAATGTTGTCAAAATTGCTACACTGCGTGTCAAATTATAAATAAATAAAATTTCACAAGTCATATTTGACAGCTGAAATAGGTTTTAAGCATATTTTAAAAACGAAAATGTCTTTAGACGCGGATTTATAGTACAGGATTTTATAGACACGCGTTTAACGAATGTTTAAATTTTTTGTAGTAAGGCGGTTAGTTCCTAAACTAAATATCGCACTTTACCACGAAGGCTGTGCTTGTTTATCAGCGATAAGTTACCTATCCGCTAAACGACACGCCATTAATGTTATTGATCGTCCCGCTGTCCTACATAAAGAGCTGAAATAAAAATGGCGACGAAACATTCTATGAAACAACTTTCTTTATCACCGACTTTACGAGCGCATAAATTTGGTTTATCTTTATGAATATTCAGAGAGTTGTTAAATGCAGTCAGACGTTGTTCGTTGCTTTTTATTACGAGTGAATCTGTATTATTTACTGCGTTGACGTCAACGATGGTTCGTGATATTTTTATTCACTGATTGTTATATTATATTGTAGGTTACTAGGCCTTTTTATCCGACTTCGCGGCGCAAAGGATAGTAATGTGTTTATCAGCCTATGTATGTATGTGGATTTGTACCTTTGTGGCTTTATTTAGACCAAACGCGTAGGCCAATTTTGATAAATGACACGGCGTTTGATTAGTCATGATGTCGCAAACGTTATAGAAAGCAAGCAAAAATTTTGAAAATTCATAATGTGAAAAATAAAAATATTAAAATCGTCGAGCTATATCAAGTATCCCACTTGATCGTTGAATAGATATTTAAAAATCATTTTTAGGTTTCTCATATCGTTATTCAATCAAAATTACCGTTTAAAATCTTTAACGATTTAAATTTGGTTTGTAATGATAGTGATCACGTTCAATGCGTTGTCTGCTTTTTAAATAGATGGGGAATAGAATATCAAAAATATTTTTTACGACAAGTATGAATATCACGCTTGGCACCTATCGATCACGACTAAATACCATTAACCAGAGAATGGAATTGAATTGACACCTATCGATTCATCAAAGTTCTTAACAATAGTCAATACAGTTATAATTGTAGAATTTTCTTAGATTTTCGAGATTACTATGTTAGTTATTCATTTCGATTACTTTACAGCGATCGTGGTCGGCGGTTATGATCGTGGCGAGTCTACCCGTGACCACGATCACAGTAATGTATTGTTCGGATTTGTAAAAATAAATAATATACACGATTGAAATCCATTTAAAACTCATTTTATTTTAATGTATAGTCATTTGTCATAAGCAAAATGTCTGCTCGCCTGATATGGCATAAAAACAATTTAAATAAAGAGAATTTGAAACAAATGATATAATCAAACGACAATTTAAATTTTAAATCAGCAAACCATAAAAGTTACCGCATTAACAAGCCAAAGTCGATGTCGGGGTTATCCTTGCGAGGGTGATGAATGGCCGACCCGGCCGCCTTCACCCGACCTAACCCCATATTTCACCCTGAGAAGTAACCCCACCGAATGTTTTATTACCTGATGAAAATATCCTGTCCCGTACTGAAACAGGTTTCGTAAATCTGATGCGTTTTTAATGATTTAACGTCTTTTTTTGGTAACTTTTTGCAACTTCAACTCATTTTGGTTTTCTTTTACCGATTTTAATAATTTATTAAACTTGTGCCGACTCAAATACCATTTAAAACATTATTATTCACAATTTATTCACAAATTGGCCTTATAATTAGATGAAATAATATTTTTTTTTCAAGATGTCACAGGTCTTCTTGCCATTGTTCGTTAAATTTGTAATCATCGATTCTACGAAGTTATATAGTAAATCTACATTTACTATATAAACTATAGAGTTTCAATAAATATTTCTTCATTAATAGCCTTTGAAATTTAATATTTCGTTTGACTAAAATACGCCTGTTTAAAAAATTAAAGCAAAGTGGCTGCGACTTATACGACAATACGCCTGATAATAATATAATAGCAAATACATTTAAAAACTATTTGCTTTAAAGAAAATAGCATTAAAGTGTCCTTTTTAATTAAAGTAAAATAACGTCAAAACTAAATTATTGCTTTACATTTTTAAATATCGTTTGTTGATAAAAAATGCACTAGGGTGCGATACGGACATTTACTTCAACTGTTTCTTGAATAAGTGATGAATTTTCAAAGAGCATACATCCACGTCACCAAGTTGCCGTGGCCACTCAATAAAGTCCACGTCAGCGAATTAAGATATCATTATTGCATTGAACTGGAATATAACGTCTCATTTTCAAATGGTAAAATTATACGGTACTCGACAGGCGGAGGTCGAATGGTGTCTTGCTCTGTCATTACACGATATTGATTACTTATTTTATTGTAATGACGATAAAAGAAGACTATAATGATGGTCTGATGGTATGATGCGTTTGTTCGTCATTTTCATTTAATATAATTTTTTTTAATGTTTTCGTAGAATAGCACAAAGAAATAATGAGTACAGAAATCTTTGAATTCGTTCGTTGTAAGCTTGCAATATCATCGTTTGAAATTAGACTAGAAATATTAATATTACAAAGATATTATCCAATGGGTAACGTTATAGGATTTCTCGATACTTGTCATAACAATGTTAAAATCAATCAAAATTACAATTTTTTTTAATTTACCTCATTTTATTGTGTTAAAGATATTTTTTACAAGCTTTATATTATAATATTTTTATATGAAGAGTCTTTGAACCAACATTTTTTACATCAAATTTTTCATATCAAATACAAAAAAAAAAAAAAAACAAATAGTGCAGTCGTTCTGAAGTGATGCGTTTGTATATAAATATATTCGCCATTTGATATTTATCTACATATGATAAATAATAATAAAAAAAAAGCTCATCTATAGAGTAATGCTAGCCAAACTACTAAACCATCATACATCAATAGCAATCCTTGTACTATTTTATATATATCTTTCAATATATTAAAATCTGAATCTCGAAAACGGTTCCAAAGATTGTCATGAAATTCAATATTGCAGGAGGTTTTGGAGGCGGTAAATCGATCTAGGTTTAATAAATTTTAGATTTTTAAACGTCGTTTTATCCTTGTTTTCGGACACTGAAAAACTGCTACTATATTTTTTTATTTTCTTCTAAATTTAAATTTCCAAAAAACATCGAGCAAAGCTGGGTCATCCAGTTACTAGTTGACACGATAATTAGAAGCACAGGGAAACGACACGTGTCTCTTCGCAAGTTTCTTTAGAATTATTTTTAATTACTGGATAATAATGGCTTATCTGTTATTAACTACCAATACTTCGCAGATAATTAATGAATTAGATATTTAGTATTTAATGAAGGAAAGTCACGGGAAAATAATTTATTCCAATTATAATTATGTTTGAAGGTTGAAACAATAATTTGATGTATGGTGTTTCATTCACATTGTTATTGTATGGATACTGATAAGTAATAACGTGTCAACCCACTATAATTCGGAGATATCGATGTATTCTGATAATACTACAAGTATTTAACATTAATCAAAGGTGTTTCAAGTCATCATAACTGAATAAGTTCGGAAAAAAGTTTCTTAATTTAATGTTTCGAATATGAAAGAGTGCTCCATATTTTGCAATATTCAATAATATCATATTTTATAAAAAAAACTTTTTGGGTATATACATACATATTGATATATGACAGACACGTTGGCGCAGTGGTCACTGCAACTGACTGTAGCGCTAACGGTCGCGGGTTCGATCCCCGCTCACGGCAAATGTCTGTATTGGCTATACGGATGTTTGTCGTGGTCTGGGTGTTTGTGTTAGTGTTGTGTATGTTTCCGGACCCCTGACACAAGGTCACAAGATCTTAATGGGGGCCGTAGAGTGTAATGCGTTAATTTATTTATTTATATTGCCATTAATAAATTTAGAATAGGTTGAACATCAACAAATTAAGTTTTTTCTCTTATTCCTTTGCTATCCTTGTCTCCAGGTACTCATAACGTGGTCGTGCTTGTATTTTGTTAAATTACGCACTGTAAGAAACCGCTTTTAGTAAAAAAAATATCTATCTATGAGTTTTCAAGTTCTAAATCTGTGTTTAAATTATTTACTGGTCGGCGATGAAGGAAAACATCGTCAAGAAACCTGCATGTGCCGGAAGAAATTTGACACATGTATATCCACTAATCTACAGTGGAGCAACATGATGGATTAAGCTTCTAAAGTTATCCTTTATAGGAGAAAACAGTTTTGTCCGGCAGTGCGACATTTACGGGCTGTTACTATATAGTACACCAGCTACAGTGTTTCGTAGCGCTAGCAACATAATATCTTTTTTTTATCATTATGAATGACGACATCTATGGGCTCATAGATGCCCATGCCTTTTTTATTTACAATCGATTTTTTTTAACAGTATAATTCTTATTTAATTTAAGTGACATGACGTTTAGAACTACCTTAGAATCTTACTTACGATCTCTAGTACGTGAGTCCGGTTCTGATTGTCTTTGTTAGGTTTTATATACAATTTTGTTTGCCTATTGTATTTTAGTAATGCCCCTATTCGGATCCAGCCCCACGAAAACAGCTTACATGATTTTCGTGTCAAGTTCGCATATCGACATCTTTAGGCTTTGTTTCATAATGGACTTTGTTGATGCCTCCACCGTGCGGCTGACAATGCTTAGTAACAGAATATCATCCGTGGCGCTAAATGACGAGAATAGCTATCGCCAGTCATAGCCAGCACTGGCCTTTCGTACGTACATTAATTGGTTCAGATAGACAATTAAGAGCCCTTATTATCTATTATTTATTACCGCGCCACAGCGAAGGACCCGGTTCGTGCTAAACGACTGTACTACCGCATGTAATTGACATCGATTATAATAAAATATGAAAATTATGTATAACGATATAATCGTCGTGTTTTAATTGCTCCATGAAATATTCATAGTTCTGACTAAAAGCGGCAACACTGTTATTAAAAGTTAAACAAATTGACATTCTGCGTTATAATTACTGGACGTAAAAGCCTGACAAACATTTTGTATCGATAAGTAAAATACGTATCGAGTATATTACTTTGTATTTAATTGTTATGAAACTTGGTATTAAGTTTTTATAATTGGTGTTATAAAAAAAATAATTATAGAGAATAATGTAGGGTTTGTGCGCGCTAATGATTGTTGTTACTTCACATACTACTATCGTGATGATGAATCACTAGTTGGTAATTGATCCACCAAGAATGAGTGAGCCAGTGTAATGAATAGCGCTTAGTATGAGAAATAATGAAAGTAGTAGAAAAGTTTTTCTCAGATTAATGTAATTTTCATACTAAATGCATACAGCATTAAGTGGACACTGATAAGCAATAATACATCTCGGACACGGACTTCATTTTGAGAAAATGGCGTCTAAAAGTGTCAAAACTATTCTTACATAATTTATTTAAAGAACTTTATATCCATCTTTTCTTTTCTTTTTTTTTTAAAGGTATAATGAATACAAAGTAGATTGATATATTTAATATATTATCTAATAAAAAGTTTTTTAAATATTTCAGATTATTCTATATATTGCAAAATATGGAACGCACTTGAAATACGAAACAATTATTAAGACACTTTTTTCCGTACGTATTTAGTTTATATTACTTAATTAATTACTTACTTAATTTTTTTTTGAATAATGTTGAATAGTTGATGGAGTATCAAAATACATCAATATCACATTATTGCTTATCAGCATCCAAGTATGACAACACTTTATAAAAAAGGGGAACAAATACTATCACGGCATTACGTATATTGATTGATACAATAAGAGGTTCTTGGATTTTACCATATTAGATTTTTTTTTCAGATGACATAAGAATTCAATTCAACTCTTTGGTTTATGGCTTTTAGTATGACATAAGAAGCATCGACCTACAATCTACTGTCAACTCTCGACAGCCACAGATTATATAGACATTTTATAAAAAAAACATATCATTTTTAAATTTATCCATGTTCTGAGATAATGGCAATATTTGAAATACTACCCCTAAATGTCGACACGAAGCAGGACTCAATTGTACATTTTGTTTTCTGTCAGTTTGCATGTTCGTCGACAATGCCGTAACAAGTTCTCGGATTACGTTTCGAGTACAATGGATATATTGTTGGTTGGGATGTGTGGATCGCATCGGATTAGGCTTAGTCTATTATCTACTGGGCTTTTATTTGATATTTGTCGGGTTTTTGTTATAGTACTTTTCATTCTTATTGCGTAATTTTTTTCAGTTGTGTTTTTATTCTTTTTGCAATCTTTACACGTTGAAAAGTTATTATACTTTATAGTATTCAATTAAATGTTTATAATAATTATTATATTTTATTATATGAATAATATTTGAAATATTGATCTTAGAAATATAATAGAGCTATTTTTTTAGCACTGGGAAATGCATTTATGCATCTCACTCGAGAATTCAGGTGGGTATGTGGGACTCCTGACACTAGCATACGCTCACCAGACTACCCACTAAAACCCAGCGATGCCCGCATCGTCTTGGATGGGCGCCACGGGATCGCTTACGCATGCTACCGTGGCAAATATAAAATAACCATAATTAATTTATAAAATAATAAAATAATAACTGCACGTATTACTTTAAGCAGGTCAAAAAAAGACAGAAATATATTCTATAGAAATATATTGTAAATAGATAATAAGTTGTAAACATCATGGATAAGTACTAAGATTTTAGAAAATTGTAAATATTTTTGAAAAATTAAAGTAAAAAATGATATTGCAAGACATTGATGTTATTATAACCTTCTAGGTTATGATATCAATGCTCATTAAAAACAAGATTCTTTGACGTTTTCTATTATATCTATTTCCAACTTTGAAAAGTTCATCAATTGACTTGGCACAAAGAAACTCTAGTCTATCGGACTTGGTCGCTGGCTGGTTGCTAGCTAATGTCGTCCAAAGTGGTCGGTAGTCTGGGTGCCAAAATCCTTGAGCTTATAATATACCTATAGTCATAGCCGGCTTAAGAGGCGGCCCAGGACGCTTAGGTCTATAGGGCGCCGGGTGGGTCGACTTAACTTCAAACTCTATTTAATTTTAATAACTATCTGTGTCAAGCCAATAAATAAAAATCATATATTCATAATAATATCACAACTTAAAAACAAATAAATATGACAATAAAAATTTAATTAGCCTTCGAATAATCGGTATACATAAGAAAGTAACCAACGGATTGAGAACTCCTCCTTTGTGGAAGTCGGTTAAAAGGGCGCCGAACGAGTCATTTGCCCAGGGCGCTGAGACAGTTAGTGCCGGCCTTGCCAATACTTAAATAACATCATTGATAAAAAGGACGAAAAATTAAATAAAATATTTATTAAATATTTCAAAATAATTAGTTACACAATACTAACTGCTCAACACTTGCAATATTCAAATACAGTAACATAAAAGAGCGATTAAGGTACCCTATTCTCAACACGCTCTATTGTCAAAGTAATCGCATTGTCGCGCGTCGAGCGCTAATTACGCGCATGAATGGATGCCTTTTGACGGCCCCAGACGGATTTGTGATAACGACACACAAAATTACACCGACTTCCAGAAAATTACCAAATAATCCTTATTATAAGGGAATAGAGTGTATTTTCGTGAATTTTGTGTGTTTATGATTAGTATGTAGGTTGTAATAAAATAAATAGGCTTGTTTCCTTATCGATTTCGATCTCACGACGGCTGACGTTGATCGTAATATTTCATGAGACTGATTTATTTTTTACCAGCTAGTTGTAATGAAATATTGCCAGTTCGCATGACCGCGTTGTTGTATGTTGATTAAAAATTATGAAAATATGACGTTATAATAATTTGTTATTACGTCTATTATGGTTAATTTTGTGGTTGAGTTAAATGTTTTTTTTTTCTTTGTGAAATATACTAAGGATATTATTTTAAGACACTAGATTCAGTATCTTTGATGAATGTGACGACTGTGACATATCAGCTATTAGATATTAGATGTTTTCAATATATTGTGTATTTTTTAATGTTTGTTAACTCAGAAGTCCGCCAGTTTTTAATCGATTTTTAAAATATTATATTAGAAAGGATTTGTTTCCAGATTCCAATAGAAATTTTAATCGAAATCATTTAGTAATTTGGTGTTAAAATTAAAATAACTAGAATAAATATACCATACAGGTAAACGAAATTATATTTTCCATTTTTGTGAATATTTCATTAAAAGTAACAAATCTTTGTATAAACGTTTATATGTGTGATATTATATGTGGATTTTAAAACGGCTGGATCCAGTTTAATGGAATTTTAGATTAGCAGGTGATCCCGTGAAGTTTGGTTGTGATCTTTTGCAAGAGGTTCGCTAGTTTTAAATAAAAATACTGTTGATAATACATTTTTATCATCAACTAAGACATTCATATTCTCCACATGATCAAAATTAATTTTACACCTTACTAACTGCTCCTCGTAGTTTCACTAACTTATAGTTATCGCTGCGATAAGTCTTAGATGTAATTTAGCCTATAACCATCCTCGATAAACGGGCTACCGCAGAAATTTTTGGAATCGGATCAGTACTTTTAGAAATTACCCCCAACACACAAATTAACAAACAAACTTTTTATAACATTAGTATAGATTTGCTCGACGTTTTTCACCCCAAAGCATCGAATATCTGTCACCGCCCATGACTATCGTATTTATAAACAGCGTGTAACAAATGAAACATAATGTTGTGCGGACCGCATCGAATGTCACAATGGATTTTGAGGGTGCTCTCAGAATAGGGTCCTCGGTTGCGGATTAGCTCTCATTGTTGACATGAATGGAAGTGAACCTAATAATCTGATGTTATTTTTTAAGGGATCGTTATCTAGTTAATGTCAATGATAGGCGATAGCGATCAAAAATGTCAAGGACGATTTTTAAATGTTTAGGATAACTTGATAAATGTTTAATGTATATAAATGTATAATGGAATATTAGAACTCTGTTTAGCAATGCAATTTAATTATGATGTTTAAATTAAATTAACTTTTAGCTATGTTGATTACTATAAGGCTATCTAAAGCTCTTTTCTTTTTTCTTTATTAACACTTTACAATAAGTACAAGCACATTTTGTATTCGTTAAAGATTTTAATGCATTATGTACATATATTCATTAGTATCTATTTATTTTTGCGCGGACAGAGGAGTATGAAATTTTGCACACTTATAGTATATATAGAGAAGGAGCGAGGAATGTTAATGTATGTATTTTTTTAATTACGCATATAAATACATTAAATCAATTACATTACACACACTAACCTGCAATTGAGAAACACACGCATATATACTCTTTTGTTTATTGTTAAAGTCTGTGTCAAATTGGGAATAGATTGTCAATAGAGCTTTAATAATGTTCAAACTTATAATTTATAATAATTATGGTCGAATTTCGACCATTAGGCGACCACTAGAAAACAATTAAAATACCTATAAATAGCTAGGTGTCCCTTGCGGTTTCACTGGCGTTTATGGTTACTGCTTCGGTCCTATGAGTCGTAGCGTGATGTAATACAGCCTATAGCATTCCTCAATAAATAAACTATCTAACACAAAAATTATTTTTCAATTCGAACCAGTAGTTCCTGAGATTAGAACAAACAACCAAACAAACTGTTCAGCGTTATAATATTAGTATAGATTTGAAGTTACGCATCTATATTTAAATATATTAGTTTATATATGTTTCTATATACCAGTCCAGAGATTTTTAAGGTGACACTATGAAAAACGTTCTAAAATATAGTAGAAGATGTATATTAAAGTATATTGTATATAATATAAGCAATAACGGGTCTTATCGCGATAACTAATAGTAGTTATACCTTTTTATTGCCCGACGTTTCGACGAAGTTACATTCGCCGTGGTCACGAGCTGACTGTTGTACCGCGCGCTCTCCGGCGACGAGCGCGACGAGCGAAACGTCGGGCAATAAAAAGGTATTACTACTATTAGTTATCGCGATAAGACCCGTTATATTAAATATGAATGGTATAAATCGCGAAAGTTTAAAATATATAATATTGTAAATAATTGATTTTCATGTAGCATCGTATAGATCTGTGATCGCTATCGCTGAACTCGACCACTGGAACACATAATTTTTTTACAATATGTGCACAATAAATAATGCGCTTTTGACATACATTGTACAATTTTGCGGCTTTTCTTCGTATTTGATAGATGTAATCGGAGCGGAATGTTTGGGGGCGTTATAATGCGTAAAATTGGAACGATTTTAATTCACCGAAAGTTTTTTTTTAATAGTAATGTGATACAAAGATTTGTATTACTTTTTGTGGGTTTGACATATTAATAAGTAAATAAATTGTTGTTTTTTAATATCAAAATATAAAACTCTACAATATCTGATCGTTTAATAAGCTGAAACAAAGTGTGGTATAGCTTAGCTGTAGCCATTGACTACAGCACATATACGCGAGGATCGAGCGGGGTAGTACCACATTCTTACGGAATATCTGCGTAAAATATATCCTGTCTATCTCTTCCCTAACTTTCTATGATTTTTCTTTTCGTTAGTTTTAAGCTGGCATTTGTGGTTTTTTGGTTGTTGTAAATGTTCACGGGCTGCGGTTATCATTTTACATCAGATCATATAAGGGCTGGCTGGGCCCGTTCGGATGTAGTACGTAATTCTTACAGAGATCGACGTGAATTAGCTAATACAACTGCGTTTTGTAAGGTAAGTGAGAGAGTGGGAAGCCAAACATCGTATCCTAAACTTTTTCTTACTTCCTATTCCTTTTCGTCCCTTATTTCTTTTAAAGCTGGAATGCTGTTGTGACTCTTCTGGCGCTGCAAATGGTCCATGGGCTATGGCGACTTAACTTCAGGTATATTGCCTGATAGTTTGCCAGCTATTACTATAAAAACACAAATCCTGACAGATTAACATTAAGTCTTATCACCAAAAGTTAAGACACAGTCAAAGTCAAAGTTATATCTGGACACAGAAAAAGATATAATCACGATTTAATAGACAGATAACGCCATCTATTAGCAAGAAATTAACTAAAACTAAAATATTACTCTCAACGTCGCAAAATCCACATTACTCACAAATTAAAAAAAAAACAGATAAAATCTCCAACAACAATTCAAAAAAAAAAATTAAAATTAAAGTTATTATATAAATTACGTACCTAAAACCATTAAAACGTAACAAGAATCAAGTTATGGAAATTCACGCGTTTCTACCCACGTATTACACACAACGGGCCATTAGGTGCCGTCCCGTGTTATTTGGCTCGATTTAATAACGTTTAATGTTCACCGTTCACAAATAATAACACGTGGTAAGTAATTTGTGATGGTAAGATTACAGGGCAGACGTCGATCCATCAGTGGCGGGTTGTGTATGACGGATTGGAAGGTTATAAATGTATATGCTTCTCTATTATTTTAAGATTGATACTAATGTATGTAACTATATATATGTGACGTTCATATTATTTGATGTTAAATTGGTGCTGATAGGCAATAATGTGTCAACCCACAAAAGGTCAAATTCGGAGATTTTGATGTTCTCTGATAAGGCGATATATATTTAACATTATACAATCATTCTTTAATGAAATAAGTACGAAAAGTTCCTTAAATTGATGTCTTGATTATTGACTGTGGTCCATAATTGACAATGTAAAATAATCTCATGTATTAAAAAACTTATTATTAGATAAAACGTTTTAATATACCAATCTGATTTTAATACATATCTTTCATTAAAATAGAAAAAAAAGATGCGTATACGTACGTACGTATGTAACGTCTTCAAACAATTGTATCAAGAATAGGTTTGACATGTTTAGAAGCCATTTTCACAAAATAAAGTCCGTGTGGCTTGAGTATTGCTTATCAGCGTCTAAAATTTGTGCCAATTACAAAGACAGACGGATTTTTTACTGATTGCTAGGAAATGGGTATATCGTGCCCGGTGTTCGAAACGTGGAAGACATTTTGGGTGCTAAAATTTGTGCGCTAAATAACTAAGACTTAAAAAAGACGGACTTAAAATACGCAAACCGCGTTTTTCCTGTAAATCGAAATTTGAGTCAAATATTAAATTACATGATTTTATTTATTTTAAGTATTAATTTTGGGAATATTTATTGTTTCGTTTCGTTTCTTGAACTACTAAAAGTGACTGTGGTGTCATTTACATCTTTACAGAAACTATACTAATAGTAATGTTATAAAAGCGAAAGTTACTCTCTCTCTGTCTGTCAGTTTGTTTATTACATATCACGCCTAAACCACTGAACAAATTTTGATAAAATTTGGCATAGAGAGATATTTGACTTTGAAAGTTATAAGGATTTTTGTCAATAATACGGTAAGGAGGATGAAATAGGGGATTTATGTTTTTCCGCAAACGAAGTTCCTAGAATAAGGCTATTTTTTCATCAATAATCTAATTTAATATTTGGTTCAAATTTAGATTATATGCTAATTATTCAACGAGGATATTTGTGTTTTACTACATATGTGTTTACACCTTTTTTTTCTCTTAAAAAAATATTAAAATAGAATTTCAATTATTTTCTGCAATGAGAACTCAAAGTGAATAGGCCATCGAAACTAATTGCAGGGTGATAAGCCGTAGGGTGATTTTTTGCAAGTCAAATAGGTTAGCTTGTGAATTCGAGTGATTTTATGCTAATGCGCACCCGCACCGTTTATTATGCAAAGCTTGAGTGACGTTAAACATCGATTGTATCGATAGAAATATGAAAATTTTAATTCTGTAAATAGTTATGAATATTTTGAATCATATCTTACTTATTTCATGTTTTATTTTTTTGATTTGATTTGTTTTATTTTTATTTTATTATCTGTTTTATGCAGTTTTAATAAATATTCTTTGTATGAAGTAATTGTAAGTTACAGTCATAAGACATTTTATCTATGAGTAAGTATACTTTAAAATAAAATTGATACAAAGTTATATCTTTCTTTTGTCTTAGTCAATTTTATAGATGCGTACATCCATCAGCTAATGGTCGCCCACTGCTGGATTTAGCCTTCTGCATGGAGCTCCAATGTTCGCGCTTATGCTGCCTGAAATGAAGTTGAAACTTTTATTAAAATAAAACGAGTCGAAAAATATATTCCAGTATCGATATCGATAAAATATTTTCAATCCCTATCCCCTCCCTTCATCTGCGAGGGTTGCGGTCACCAATTTGCGTTTTAATTAACTATACATATAACGATTTGTTTTTGTTGCAAATTGTTTTAACCGATTCTGCGGCCGATTCCGTTTACTGATCCCGTTGTTTGGCTTGTTGTGTTTATTAAAAGTCGGTCTGTTGGTTTAGAATAATACTAGCTTCTGGCCATGGCTTCGCTTGAATGAATTTTAGTAGAAGCAGAGGATGAGGGGATCAAATCTTGCTTGAGTATAGGCTTTGTATACTATGCTTAATTTTTATTTCAATTTTGTCAGAACAGAATCTAGAACAATTAGGAGGGGGACAGAGAGGGCTTTACCCAATTTATCTCCTACCATCAGAGGATACTAATTTTTATTAACGTACGTGCCTTGGGCGAAACATATGCAGCTCTATGCTTCGTTCATACTTTAAGTCAGTTATTGATGCCCACCATATAAAGCCAGCAATGTGACGGACCATAATCTTAGGAAACCAAAACATAAGGCTTCCTTTGCACTAAAGGTAAGCTACGAATATGTATCAGACCCACCAATAGGATCACTTGAATTTCATAGCTTATCTTAGCTTTAGTTCCACGAGGTTCGTTCACCGCCTAGCAACATAATTTCTCTAGTGGAAAGACAGGCTTTGTTTACATTGCGAGTGGCATTTGACATTTCCAAAGAGCCGCCATTATGAAATCTATGCGTCTGTTCCAAGGGAATACGATAACACAAAGGAATTCGTTATTCAGACGGTTAAGTGAGAATAGTACAAGTACTAAGATATGCCTTTCAGCCTAACCGCAGTCTTAGCGCTTCAGCGAGGTCAATGACTTGTGATCATCGCTTAAGAGGTTGTATAAATTTAAGAGTTCTGCATTAAAGAAATGGAACTTTTATTTTTATTTATCAGTATTTTCTATCTTTCAGACATTTTGTTTGTACAAAGTTCAACACAAAGTGCAAGAGGCTATTCATTGTGTTACACACTAACCTTTTTTTTAATGAATTAGTTACACTCAAGGTTATAGTTAAATTAGAATAAAATATATCAGTTTAAATATTTTTTGTAGGAAATGATGATCGGTTCAAATCTGTGCCAATTCTTGTCAAGTTTTGCCCAAAGTTTTGCACATCCGTGCTCGCCTATTCTTGGTTAAAGTCTGGAATGATAATTATGGTATACAGTACTGGGCCAAGGTTGGCCAGGACTTAGGTCATCATCGAATAACCGAGGCTCGTTTGAACAAGGCTGGCGCAGGGTTTGAACCAGCATCGAAAAGCCAAGGTTCAGTTGCCCAGAATTGATTATAGCTCGGCGCTATTGTTCTAGACTGGGGGCTCTTACCCGAGACACCATGTTGGTCAGTCTAGCTGATACTGAATCGGCGTCGGATCGCACTACTTAACGTCTCGTTAGATTATTAAATTCTTAAAAAAAAACAAGCGTATAAGTTTAAACTTATTTTATTACTTGAATAATTACACTTATTATTGTAAAACAAAGGTTTATTCTACTCGATGTCCGCTAATACAATGGTGAGAAATTATTGTATGTAATTCCCAAATTCCAAGTCTGCATTTCCGTCACAATAACGTCAATCCCCTTTTTTTAAAGAGTATTTCATATAAGATTGATATTTGACATAGTTCTTAGTTAGAGTTAAGCAAAGATATACGTTAGGTTCTAATTTTGTTCTTTCAAAACATTAATTTTGTGAAATGGAAATTTAACTTTTGTGTTAGTCTCAAGCATTATCAGTTTTTATTGTTCTCCGGTAATTTTATAAATATAATTATTATTTTTAAATTTTTTATTTTTAACGTAAAAGACAAATCTGTGAGATTTATTTTCATGCTACTATCTATGTAGAGATCGTATCTGTTCTATGTTCTTTGTACAAGAAACAACACAATACCATTAATTATAGTTAAGTGTAATTTGCAGGACTTAAGACTTTTAAGACAAAAACGCTAGTGTTTTTAGGGTTCCCGAGGGGTACCGAGGGTGCCAAAGGGACCTTATGACTAAGACTCCATTGTCCGTCCATTCGTATGTCTGTCTGTCTTCAGGCTATACCTAATGAACCCTAACAGTTGAAATTATGTATTTCCGTATCCGCTGTAGCACAATAAAAATAGCCAAATTAATCGGTTAAAATAGCGTCTCTCTTTTTTCTTTTGAAACGTTTTTAAAAATTAAAAAATGGGTTGACTATGGTACGGTGTCCTTCGTGTTCTCGTACGTTTCGCACTTGACCAGTTTTTTCATACAACAAAAATATTATATTTCGGTTCAGAAACTATCTTTTCAGCTTTCATCTCGTAATTTTAAACCTTCAGTGTTCTATTCAGATATGATTCCGTCCTTTGTTACTTCTGTCCGTCCTATTGTCGACAAACCGCGAGATAATGTGAATAAATATAATAGCGGTTGCAACAATGTCGCCACTTTAAAATATTGTCTGAGAGAAACTTTACAAATTCAGCTTTGGACACTGGCGTTTTTGCTTGACTTAATGTTTTTTTTAAATTAATTTTCGTTTGAATTCGAGAAAAATGACATTGTTTTATTATATTAATTAAAATGTGTTACTAAATTCGTTTTATTAACTTAAACATTTCAAAAACGTTTTAAATATGGTTTTCAAAATTTCCATAAATTATTAAAACGTCTCACAATTAATTAATTTTTAATGTTAAAACATAAAATAAATTTAGCTTACTATTTAATGTGAAAAAGATACATAATTATTTAATGAATAGTTAATACTTAGTTGACAATTAAAATATTTTTACATTAACTGTTGAATATTTCGATACCTCCCACGTAAGTTATTGTAAGCCACAAAATTGCCGTTAGCGTTTTTACTGAATACTACACGAATTTGCATTGCTTAATGCATTCAAAGTGAAAAAATACCAAAAATCTTTTTTTTTTTCAAGGAAAGTTACAACAAAATACGCCTGAAGAAAGGCGTATTTTGTTGTAATTTTCAAACTAAAACGGATTAAAAGTGCTCTACTGTAAAATTGTAATTTTGGGGTTACAACAATTTACGTGGGAGGTATCGATTTATTCCATAGCCTTATGACAAAAGAAAAAAAAAATATATAAACGCTAGTGTATACATCGTAAGTGATTGTCACAAACCGAGCCTCGGAATGAAGCGTCAGGTGGCGGGTTACGTCGACTCGGATAAATTATTCAGCGGCGGCCATGTTGTCGCTCTTGTCACTTTTCCCGCGTTTATATTCGCCGATGAATTGCTTATAGTTTTAACTGCAATTGATTTGTCCCTATTCGATTTTTGTTTAACATTTGTTTCATAATATTAATTTGTTTTTTATTGCATTTTTATGTAATATTTGTGTTCTTGTATATTTATCTATATGTATAGTATGTTCGAGATAGGCAAAGACATATCGCCATACAGCCTTGTCAATGGTTATTTTTTTAGTGAAATTTGTTATTTAAGGGCTTGTTGAAACGCGTTTAATTTATATTTCCAAGTATAGTACTAGTATTTTTTTTACTGGTTATGTTTTAAATGTCGTTTATTTTTTTGTTATATGAGAATAATTGAAATTGCTAACCGTAGTCTTTGTTGTCCTTTTGCGAGGACATTAACCTTTATCATAATCAAAGAAGTTGTTTAAATGGTTTTGGGTTTCTTATGTAAAAATGTAACTGAAATTTAGTTAAGTATATATTTGAAAATCAATGAAGGTTATATTAACTGGAATTTTTTTAATACATAAATAAATATAGGTAGCATTACTGTAATAAAAAAGTAATTTACATTAGTTCTCTCGTTGATAATGTTATAAATATTTCTATTAAAGAATTCCTTCAGATACAACAAAGCATGAAACTTAATTTTTCCGTACAATGTACCCCGAAGCGATTCTTTATCAGAAGTTAATAGAAAATAGGTAATAACAAGCACACAAAGGAGCGTAACTAACCCTTTATTCGATACAAACGGTGACATAAATAATATTTTTCTCGGAAAAATACATGCTACCTTACATTTTTGTAAGGTGACCATAAGATTCAAAACTGAAGGAAAATTAATGAAAATAACAAGTACTACTAATAAATGAAACGGTCAGAAATACAATGCATATTTTAAATAACGGGTCTTATCGCGTTGAGTAATCGTACTAATACCTTTTTTATTGCGCGACGTATCGACGAAGTTGCACCCGTCGTGGTCACGAGAGATAAAACGCAAAAGTTTAATATGTATAAATTTCGATTTACTATTTTGGTAACTATTTATTCATATACAGGCTAATAAATATACATACAAGGTGTTTCTAAGAAACGCTATATATTGAAATAAAAAAATATGCTTAATTCTCGTCAGGACAACAACTGTCGAGTCAACTAGTATAGCAATTGATAAAAAATCTACTGTAAAATTATATTGAAGTTTTAAACAAATATCTCTTTTAATTTCATCAACATGGCCACCCCAATCTACAGGCGATAAGTTACAAATTTAACGACAAAAAGCTAGGCCATTTAACGTGAAATACTGTGGCGGGAGACAGTTTTCATAAAAGTTAAGGCTTTGCGTGAAACATGGCGGCCCGTGTAAGTACATGATTTGTTTTCGTATTACTCGTTATTTATTTGCTTTGTAATTTTTTTTTCACTAGATTCGCGTGATGGGTTTTACTGGTAACAATGAGGTAAGTTGGTAAAGGTTTAGGGAAATGATATTATAAATAAAAGTTGCATAGTCTATTTCTCTTTAATTGTCTTATTTGGTAACAATACCCGTAACGAAAATCACGAATTTTTCATTTAAAAAAATGATTCAGTTCAATCATTCGATCGATAATTTTCATCTCTAACTTCTGTGTGAGGTTAGAAGTATGCAATATTTGTTTGCTAAATAAAACAAGTAATAAAATAAATAGACTCTAATAAATTAAAAAAAAAACGGTACTCAAACGCACACATAAATATTGTAATATTGTAATGCAATATATGTATATATAATACAATAACTTCTTCATCCAAAAGCTGATAAAGGATAGCATATCTTAATTGATGGAAGAGAAAAGGAAACAAATATTTATTGCAGTGTGCTAAGCATTTTGTTGTAGTGTGCGTGAGACGACAATGAAACGAATCGTTCCAATTAGCTTCACTCACACACCGCCTATGGAGTGCTTGTAACATATCTACAGATTTTTACTTATAATCTCATTGTTTTAGGATCAATTTATTCGACATGTAATGATAATTAACGAATAAGGTTTGCTTATATATTTTTTTTATTCGAGACCTTTGAAATACAATTATCATATTGTATTAGGCTGATAAGTTCTGATGAAGATATCGTGGATATTATTAGTAACCGGCTTTTAGTTGCCTAAACTTTTAATTAACATTATATTGTAGTTACAAATTGTTTTCTTTTATATATTAATTTATTGCACGTAATTTTTACGTTTATTAAAAACTAGCTTTTGCCTGCGACTTCGTCCGCGTTTTCGTCGTTTTTCGAAAAAAAGTAGCGTGTCTTTCGACAGGGTTCAGTGGTTTTGATGTGACAGACAGATTAACCATCGTAATTTAATAGGGAAATATAATATGTCATTCCACAATACTTGATTTCTATGATTTTTTTTATTAAATATGTAATAAGGTTAACTTTTTTAAATTAGGGATGAGTGAGTTATCAGGAGTTACACGTGTTATTGTGAGTCAACCATAAAAGATAGACATATGCTGTTGCGGGATATTTTTGAGGAAATTTTATGTAAAATATTTCCGTCATACATGATTTCTATGTGACTTTAACCATTAAGACTGCATACGCGACGGAAGCTTAAAAATTGGAGTAACGTCTCCCGTTTTCCCTTTATTACTCTGCTCCTATTGATTGTAACGTGATGAAAAGTATACTATAACCTGCCCAGGAGTATGAAGAATAATTGTACTAATTTTCGTTAAAATCCGTCGAGTAGTTTTTGTTTCTATAAGGAACATACATACAGACAGACAGACAGACAGACAGACAGACAGACAGACAGACAGACAAAAATTTTACTGATCGCATTTTTGGCATCAGTATCGATCACTAATCACCCCCTGATAGTTATTTTGAAAATATATTTTATGTACAGAATTGACCTCTCTACAGATTTATTATAAGTATAGATTATTTAAATTAATTTTATACGCACTAAGCTTAACCTAATGTGAAATTATTGTATTTAATACGCGATTGTTAATTAATTGCATGTTTTAACATGAATTTTTAAAAGTTACGCACTGTTATATGTTATATACTAATAATAATTTAATTTATATATGTATTGGTATAGTAGTAACTGATGGCCTAATAAAGTGACTTCAAAGAAAGAGGTTATAAATTCGTAGTGAATGTTTTTTTATGTCATTAAATTGCTTATCGTTGATAAGTGGCTAATGAATGAATGAGTTGTATTGATGGAAACAGTACTTAGATATTAATATTATAAATGAGAACATTACTTTGTATTTTTGTTACGTTTGACATAAACTTAATATTTGTGGAAGACATAATTACAGTCACTTTAAGAGTAATGACCTTAGAATTCAAATTCAATTATAAAACTGCTTTAAGTTGATTTTTAAATTATGTTATATGTTATGGCAATTTCGATTGTCTATAGTTCTAAATACTGTATAAATTGGTTAGGTGACCTTTCTATTATTAGTTTTTCTTTTATTTGTCGTTTTTTTCTTTAATCAATATTGGTAGTGTTACATCTATGTATCAAATATACACACACATAGATACATATACAGTACTGTTGGTGAACATTTGTGATATATTTTGAATTAGCTTCGATTTTTACTCACACAACAGTAATATTACTGGGATACTCACATAATTACTTATATAAATCACCCGCCACAGCTTTGCACGGTTATACTAATTAAGACTTAATCTCTTTTTATATGGAGATTTATTAACCCAAATTATACACTTTTCCGTATAAGTTTCAAACATTTAATAACAACAAAGAAAAATTACAACAATAGATAATTACAAACAACAAAAAATAATAAACCAAATAAGTGTAATCGTTTTTAAGTAATATGCTTACATGCATTCGCTAATTTTATGTTTATATAAATAAAAAACATTAAACAAGTGTACAGTCACCCTCACATAAGCTTAAAACAAAACACCAACAACAGTAGACTCAAACGTAAGATATATTACATTTATGTCAAAGCTCAAGTTATCATTAACTTTCGCAATCGACTGTACACGTAACGAAACGCCTCCATACGCCTTTTTACTCTATGTAGCCCATTAGTCAAGTTTAATGGAGCGTTCTCCGGCGATATTCGTAATTTATGGTCACATTACACAGATACGACTCAGAAATTATCTGCTATCTCGGAATACCCTCATACTTTCAGCGGGCTGTCATATTTCTGTGAATTTTGGCTAAATGTCGAATTTAGGAGATTCTATTGAGTGAGCTATGGGGCAGTTACGTTTTAAATTTGTTTTTAAACTGCCCTATAAATTACATATTGGGAATATTTGGTTGGAATTGTATTTGTGGTCATATATTATCGTGATTGAATGGAATTTTGATTATGTGGTTGTTAATTTTTATTTGGTATGTTCTATTTATTTTTAATATTAAGATGTTATTTTGGAATAAATATTAATTGTGTAAATATTGATAAGAAATTACGTATATGCTTTAACCCTAATAAAGTAATAAAAAAACTCATTGGTCGTTTGATATTGAATTTCGAAATGCTGAATATTGTAATTCGTATTTTCTTCAGTTCAGAATAATTGTTTTGAATAGCCTATATGTTTGACAAACAATAGCCGAAGTATCCATTAATTCATTATTTCAAGTCTTTCAAGTTTCATTTTCGCTACAAAAAGTAGAGTAAGTCCATATTTAATAAATAACTGACCAGTCAGCTCGTTACCATGACGAACGCAACTTTGTCGAAACGTCGGGCAATGAAAAGGTATACATAGGCTACCATTAGTTATCGCGATAAGACCCGTTATATTATATATGAATAGTATAAATCGTGGAAGTTTAAAATGTAGAGTATGTTATCAAAGTCTATAATTTCTAGTCAAAAATATATGATAATTCGTTTAGGGGTTTTGGTGTAAGCACCTAAAAGCAACAGATAGACGGAGTTATTTATAATATTAGTATTGGTTATGAAATTCAAGCTACAATAACGTATGTTATCAACGGTTATCAACGAACGATGTCAAACGGTGTAAATAATAAATTACTGCTGTTTATTCGGCCATTCACACGTTAACTTGTCTATGATTAGAAAACATCAATTTATCATTTGGACTGAAATTAACGATACTTCGATCGGGATTTTATTTTCATACAAAGGTCTTTATCTAGCATTTTCCTGGTTATATATATATAAAGAAATACATGTATTCAGTCTTCGCTTTATAGACATTTTTCTCAGACAACCGTTGTGATAGGAAAAGAAAGAAAATAGGAAAATGGTAAAATACTGTTCACTAAATACATACATATAGTCATAAATAAATACAAACAATTTAACTAATTATAAACGTAATGTCGTCATTGTGGTAGTAAATTCTTAATTTTTTAATACGGTTGTTTTTATCTATGCGCAATATGTTATTATTTACAATTAAAATATTTTCAATAAGAAAAAAACAATAAAAATATTAAAAGAAGAATTAAACAAAGAAAAATTAAACTATATGAAATCTACAAATCTGTCGTCATCTTCAATTTAAGCAAGAGTTAAGTAATAGTTTTTAACTTTTGTTTTTAATTATATGTAGTGAAGTAGAACATTTGATATCAAGAATCTGTTATGTTATTCTAGTAAAGTTAATGGCAAGTTACTGATTTTTACACAGAACAATTATCATCTGCCCTTCGCAACCTAGGGGAGGATCCAGTCCTCAAAAAAGGTTGTGGTCACAGCCATCCGAAAATCAAAGTTCGAGTCAGATGATGAACTCGCTCATATGAATCACTAAAGACGTAAATATGTGTCTGTTTCTAGATTCAGACTTTAATTAAGACTGAAAATTTTTTGACTGAAATCTTTTACGATAATTCTATTTTTGAAATAGCTATAGTTCACATTATATAGATTTAGGATTGAGGGTTGAAAATATTTAATGATTGCTAAAACTGGACCTGAATCACGCATGATTTTTTTTAAAATTTTATTAAGGCATGTGTGACGTCATAAGTTTATTAGGGCATGCCCATTGTGACCACAACCAAGGCCGGATTTACCCAAGTGTTGCTCTAGGGTACAGTGAAAAATGCCGCCCCTTTAAATAAATGATTACCCATGTAAATTTAGCAGCAAAAAAGCACTCTTTAAAAATAAATTTTAATTGAAGATCTTAAAAAATATCCCTCACACCCTAAATTTTGCCGTCATGACCACTGGCCCCTAGTGCCCCTATAACAAATCACGACGATGGATTCGCTCTTGCCAGTGTAATCCAACAACCATTTCGACTAGAATAATATCCCTGCTAAGAGTAACGATCATTATCAGGTGATTGCGATAACAGCCGGGACTGATAACATATTTAGCGACACACTCGATCGATGGGGACTTTTTGTGTTTTGTTTAGATTCGCAACATGAAGTTTCATGAAAAATTTCCGCTTAATTTAATTTTTTTAAAGAAGGTCTTTGTTTCTTCTTTATTTCCTTGACTATGTCAGCTACCAGTGACGTTATACGATAACTAGTGATGTGATATCGAGAGAGAATAAAGATCCATATCCGTTAAGTTATGGTGGATCTCTTACCTTATTCATTTTCAATAAATAGATAATATCTAAATAAATATAATTTAAAGGTGGCTGACTGACATAGTGATCTATCAACGCACAGCCCAAACCACTGGACAGAACGGACTAAAATTTGGCATGCAAGTAGATGTTATGACGTAGGCATCCTCTAAGAAAGGATTTTGATTAATTATCCCCTAAGGGGATAAAATAGGGAATGGAAGTTTGTAAGAAACTTTGTTAAAATTAAACCGATCGGGATGAGATTTTGCATGCATATAGCTACTATGACGTAGGCATCACAGACATCGCAGACAAAGTCGCGAGCACCAGCTAGTTGTATATACATATATCAATGCCGAGTGTCATATTACATTATCAAAAATACAAAAAGAAAGCATAACTAATAGTGGATATCAGTTTTTTCCGCGTAATTGGCTTTACCATTGAAATTTAGGGAAATACTATTTTCTATGTAACTCCCACAATTGGGACGAATTTCATGACCCCTAGATATATAATATGTATGAAAGTGCCATATAAAAATACATATATACACGCGTTCGAAAAACATAACTCTCTTTTGGCAGTGGATTAAAAATGAACCTATTTCACATAACATATACAAAAGCTACATACTCAAAATATTTCCCTTTTTTTTGCGCGATAGCGTAAATATAGTGTATAAAAAATTTTACGCTGGGTATCCTTCGCGTGTTATCACTCGTGTTATCATATAACTGCTTGCTCCTGTGAGTGAGTCATACCGAGAAGTAATACAGCCCATAACCTTCCTCAGTAAACAAGCTATACAACGCAAAAATAATTTTTCAAATCCGATCAGTACTTTCAGAGATTACATCCTACATACAAAATTAGTACAGAACAATATCTTGACCTAAAAGCGCAGGAAAAGTTTTTTACAAAAAAAATTACAGCAAAAATGAAAGCGCTCGCGTGCGTATAAAAGTTTTTTTTTGTTAATTAATGTCCGCTATTAATCAGTGTTTATTTGCGCTGAGGGCCGCTTGTTAATTCGTTAGCAGATGAAAAGTTAAGCTATTATGGCGAATATTTCTTGTCTGTTTTTTCAACAGTTCTATTAGGCTCGCTCTTCACTGGATATAACACTATACAGTAAAATATGGCGTTGATTACGATATTTCGTTAAAATTGGAATCTTTGATGTTTTTATTGTGTAGTTTCGAAATTTGATTTTCGAAATTTAGTTGAAAGGTCCATATAATTAAAATAAAGTCCATCTTATTGCCTTATGGATGGATGAGATACTAAAAAGTATATTTTAAACAATTATGCTCGAATTTCGGTAATGAGGAGGATGGTGTAACATCAGGAAAACTCCTCAAAATTTAACAGCCATGCATCGAGAAAAGCATATTTTGTAGACGGTGATGAGCAGTTGGTATGAGGCCATTGTAACTTAGGTAAATAATATCTAAGTTATATTATCTTAAAAATGTAAAATAAAATTTTTTTACAAAATTATAAACGGACCTCAAAAACGAATTTAATAGATACAAATAAACTAAAAGGCCAAAAATAAATATTTTGTGTAAAATTTTGAAAATAGCATCAAAATTGATCCTTTCATTAGGGCGCAAGAAGGCACAGACTGACATACACAGATATACAAGTCAAATGTATTACACGCAGGCCCGCGCCGTCCATACGTGCAAAGTCGTGCGCCACACGACGGCGCCGAGTCCAAAAGACGCCGGGCCTATATTTAAAAAAAAATCCATATGAAAAAAATACTTTAAGAAAAACCAATTTAACTCTTCCTTATGGTTGTAAAACGGTATGAGTACCTAGCTATTCAACGATATTCCACTTGATACATAACATACATACTGATAACCACATTACCCTCCTTTGCTTTGCACGACGACGCTGATTAGGCTTGGCGCGGGCCTGACTACACGAGGGGTGTTATACGTTTTTAGGTCGGGGTTTAATAAAAATATCTTAAGCAATAGCAACACAGCGTTATACGTTCTGTGGAGTGACGTCTTTACGCTTATATTTTTGTCGGTTCTTTCACGAGCTCTCTTAATCTTGTAACGGGAAGACAAATTGTTGCCTCTTAAGAATTAATTTGAAAGAATACGCCCTTCAGGTCGTTTTTCATTGTCATAATGTTTTTTTTCTTTCCTAAATAACGTTTCGTAATTAGCGTTTGATGTTCGAGAGGCTTATGCCTTATGAATTCGTTTGATATATTGTTGATTTGAGAGATTGGCTGCTTTGTTAGTTTGTGGAGCGTCGGTTCTGACTCGTTGGGTTATTTAGTTAATGTGTTGTGTAGATTTACTATAGACTAAGAATTATACACAAAGTACTTACCAATTTATAATTATTATTGACTAGTTGCTGCTCGAGGTTTCACTTGTTATGTTTACTGCTTTGTTCCTATAACGTGATGTAATATAGCCTATAGGAAAAAAATGTAACAGCCTGTAAATATCCCACTGTTGGCCAAAGGCCTCCACTGCTATTAAAGAGAAGGTTTAGAGCTTAATCCACGCTGCTCCACTGTGAGTTGGAACCACATGTGTCAGAATTTCTCCCGGTACATGCAGGTTTTCTTACGATGTTTTCCTTCACAGCCGAGATTGAGATGAATTTATATATATAAATACATATAGTACTAGAAAACTCAGCGGTGTTAGCCGGGTTGAGATCGACGTGTAATGGTCATCTAGGCTCTTTAAGATAGTCTATAAGGTACTTTAAAAAATGAGCTATCCAACGCAAAATAATTTTTTAAATCGGATCAGTAGTGTAAAAGATTATCCCAACATACAAATACCGCTGGTTAATATTAGTAGGTATAGATTGATTTTATTGATATTCATATATTATATACTCTTACACTATTCTGGTGGTCGAAATGTCGAATGGTGGTGGTTGTGATATAAAAATGTGATATTAGGACAAAAAAAATTAAACTTCTTTCTTGCTGAATCTTACGTGAGAAAGTCATATGTGCTTTGTAATATAACAACTTTGAAAAAAAAATGTTATGGCAAAGAATTAGGAAATGTAATATGCCATATATTTGGACGCTGATAAGCGATAATGTGTCAACCCACAAAAGCTCAAATTCAGAGATATTGATGTATTTTGATACTGCATCACCTATTTAACATTATCCAAAAAATTCAAGTCATATAAACTAAGTAAGTACAAAAAAAAGTTTTTTTAAATAATTGTTTCGAATTTCAAGTTCATTCCATATTTTGCAATTTATACAATAATCTTAAATATTTGAAAAACTTTTTATTAGATAATATATTAAATATATCAATCAGCTTTTATTTCATAACACGTTTTATCAAAAAAGAAAAGAAATGATAGATATATACTTCTTCAAACATATTTATCAAGAATAGGTTTGACATGTTTGGGCGCCATTTTCTCAAAATGAAGTCCATGTGGCTTGACAAAATATTGCTTATCAGCGTCCATTTGTTTTATAAGATAAGCCTGCTTGCATGTTGTTTCCGATTTTTTACCGTACTTATAAACGAATCAAATTAGCATAAAATATGTTTGCTATAAACTTATTATTTCCGGTTCCTAAAATAGTCATATCAAATTTTTTATCTACACTAATAATATCAAGAAAGATATGAATGTTTGTTTGCATTGGATAGGCTTCAAAACTACTAAACTGATTGTAAAAAGATTTTTGGATTGGTTAACCTATTTAGTAATAAACAAATCAAATTTAGTCATATCATATTTGTTATCTACACTAATATTCTCAAGAAAGATTTCATTGTTTGTTTTCAATTAATAGGCTCTGAAACTACTAGACTGATTGAAAATACGTTTTTGCGTTAGTTAACCCATTTATCGAGGAAGGTAATAGGCTATTTTACATGACGCTACGGCTCATAACAGCGAAGTAACAACCATATCGCGAGTAAAACCGCGAAAGGCAGCTAGTTTAGCACTAAAACTAAATATTCGTTCATTATTGTTCACTATCAGTGAACATATTTATTAATGTTCTAGAGTGTATCATTCGATTTACTGTCTGCGAGACACCTTGTCCTTCTATTTAATGACTATAATGTTGTAAATTCAACTGTTATTGTTCCAGCCGTTAATATTAACGATTATTGTTCGGGGGACATGTTACAACTGATACGGGGTGATAAAAAACTTCGAGTTTGTTTTGTTTTGGATGCGGTAATCAGGGTACTTATTGGAGGCTGATTCTACTACGTCAAGCCATACGGACTTCATCTAAAGATGTCGGGCCTATTCTTAATGAATTTATTTGTAGATGTCCATCTTTTCTTTTCTATTTTGATAAGATATAATAATTTAAAAGCAAATTGGTATAGTAAAACGTTTTATTTAAGGTTTTCAAATATATAAGATTATTGTAAAGAGCAAAATATGTAAGACACTTGAATGTTCGAAACATTATATTAAAAAACTTTTTTCGGAATTTACTTAGTTTAGCTGATTAGAAAATGTTTTTTAATAATGATGCGTGACGCATCATTATGGTATAAATGGGTTTTGTGGGTTTTAATTTATAAACAAAATGCTTATCAGTACATAATTGAATTCTGTAAATTTATTTTTTATTATTTCGTATTAACCCATACGCGGAGAAATAACATAAAATTTTAAGCGTTAAATGTTAACTGCCTTACTACAAAAGATTTAAACAGATATTAAACGCGTGCTTAAAAAAATCCATACAAATCCGCGTCTATAGACAGTTTTGAGTTAAACATGCTTAGAGTTTAGATTGGATATTATAGATTAATATACGTTTAAGTGAGCTTAATAGATGTTTAAAACCGATTTTAGCTGTCAAATGTAACGTATAACTTTTTATCAATAAGTCTTTTTATTCGCTGTTAAGGAATTTAGATAATATTTTAAGCAATGTTTATTTTTTAAACACTGTTTAGTTAGACACGTGTTGAACATGGTTTTAATGCGTCTTTTGTAGTATGACAGTTAAAGTTTAATCATAGTGTAAAATTATTGCTATCACTAAGTGCTATATAATGACATTCGATTTAGTAGATTGTTATCCAATGAAGCCGCTTGGTATAGCCCAATATTAGCCATATTGTGACAGTTAAAGAATTGCGCATAAATCAGAAATCAACTGTCAAAATGTGCCATATTATAATAGACATAGTTTAAACACATTTAGCTCTAAAGTATTTATTATTTAAACAATTCTTTATTCACCTCATTTATTTTTATAATTTTATTTATTTTCATTAATAAAAAAGCTAGTTTCGCAAAAACAAAATTTAAATCAATAAAATAATGAACGATATCCGATTCAAATGAACTACTCGAAGTACTTATTCAGACGAAGTCACAAGCACAAGCTAGTTTATAATATCGCTTAGGATAAAGTAATAATTTACCATATCCATAAATTCTGAGCACGAAGTTAAGATTTATGAAATGCTTATAAAGGAAGATTCAAAGAAAACGACCACTCATAGTTTGATAAGAGAAAATTATGGGCCATAAGAATGCCGGTAGACGCGATCTTTGTTTACGCGACGATTGGAAAAACTATAGTTATAAATAGATTGTTATTTATTGTATACATTGTACATGTAATAAACTTCGACGAGACAGTGATATGTAATATTATTTATACATATAATTAAACTAATGTATGTACTTTTTAACACCTTTTTATTAAATATTAGCTTCTCTTCAGTCGTGATTATGGCTCATGTGAGTTATAGCATGATGGTATAGCCTTCTTGAATATTAGGCTATTTAACAGCAAAAAGTATTTCAAGTCGGATCTGTAGTTTCAGAGATTATCCCCTACATACAAACTTACAAACGAATTTTACTTTTTTATAATATTAGATTAGCTTTTGATCACATCTTTGTTATTGTACATTTTTTTAATAATACGCATATATAGATGGAATATAGTCCGTGATCATCTAGAATTATGTATCTTTTAAATGGTATTATAATTTTTTAATATAGATTCAGTGGTTTCGAAGTTTACATCGCACATATAAAATTCGCTCTTTACTAGTATTACTTCTTAGCCTTCGCTGCTTTAGATTATAGGCTATATTATATCACGCTAAAACTAACAGGAGTGAAGCAGTAACCGTCCTCAACAAACGGGCCAAACCAAAAATATTTTTTCAAATTGGGCTAGTACTTTCGGAGCCTATATTAATAATAATAAATTTATTTATTTAGGCATCTTTGACCCATTGTTTTAGTAATAGTTTCCTTATACCTATGTTAGTAACAGCTCCATTTATTACTACTTAATTAATTACAATAACAGTTAAAATGTTATCTAATTAATAAATAATTAAAATTACATTAATGTTATTTAATTTAATTGTTGTTATATAATTACTAAAATTTAATTTTTAATTTATAATACTTATTAATTACATACTTCAATCAAATCCCTGTAATATAATTTACTAATTTTTAAATTGTTATTTATAATTTAAAATTTATTTCAATTAAAAATTAAACATAATCGAATAATTCAACTATTTTTGATGAATTTAATGATTATAATTTCAATCAAATAATTTTATAGTTAATAATAAATTTTAATTTTAAATATATATTCATTTCATAATTTCCAGTACCTACAAAATCAATTATTATTTATAAACAAGCAGTTTTATGAAATGGCTTAACATTTTCGAATCCCAGTTATCTGCTAACGTTTTCAGGATACTATTAGAACTTGTTCTTATTCGGGCAAGCAGTGAAGCAGTCTTTTTTCTGAGCACTGCGTAAAAGTCATTAACTCTTGCTTGTGCAAACATATTCACTGCAATATTTTGGTAGTCCTAGTAGTAACCTGAAAGCGTTATTGTATTGAATACGCAGGGCATTGATTTCCTTCTGCGTATAGTTGGTCCACAAGGAGCTGGTATAAAATGTTTGCAGTATGCTTTGAACAATGTTATTTTAACATCAAAACTGCAGCGCAAACCTGTGAGCCAACATGTTGCATCTGGCAGCCAAGGCTCTGCGTTCACGTTCAATGCAAAAAAACCTTTCCTCTTTATAATATAAGTGTAGAGAAATTGATTTAGTTACCTAATAATAGTTAAAAACACTTTAAAACCCGATATAAAGTTCGTCAGAATTTTTTAAAATATTAATTACAAGTAATTGTAAAGAAAATTTCCATTACAAATATCTATTATTAATTTTTACCAACAGAGCAAACCACTAATACGCTATACCAGACTGTTGACTGATTGGATCCCATTAAAGAGAAGTAATGCGTTTCCTTTAAAGCGTCTGTAAGTATGTGCTATTACGAAAACAATAATAGCTCCTAAACATAATTGCTCGGTCGTTCGTGTTACTGGGAGTAATGATTGTCATTATGTTGTTTTAAAGTTAGTCTAAAGACTAGATTGTTGAACGTCGAGATAATTTATTTAGCCTTTCTTAATAATTGAAGGTAATTAGGCGAGTTTTGTGATTTTCTGTTTATGTTAGGTTTTGTAGTCAGTCATATTGAATTCATAGTAAAGTAACAGCCTGTAAATATCCCACTGCTTGGCAAAGGCCTCCTCTCCTATTAAGAAGAAGGTTTTAGAGCTTAATCCACCACGCTGCTCCACTACGAGTTGGCGGATATACATGTGTCAGAATTTCTTCCGATACATGCAGGTTTCCTCACGATGTTTTCCTTCACTACCGAGCTCGAGATGAATTTCAACACTAAATTAGCACTCGAAAAATAAGCGGTGCTAGCCGGGGTTTGAACCCACGATCATCGGTTGAGATCGACTCGTACTAACCACAAGGCCATCTCGGCTTTTAATATAGAATTCATACTAATATTATAAATGCGAAAGCAATTTTGTTTGTTTGATATGTTTTCTTGCCTTGATCGTTGTGAATTTTTTTATAAAAATAGTTGGCAAATGTCCCGTACATTTGATGTTAAGTGATCACTGCCGACCATGGACGATTGCAGCACCAGAGTAGATCATAGATGCGTTGCTATCTGTAGGATGTAAGAAAATGAATGGGGGACGGGGCTAGGCTTCCGGCTTTCGCACTAATCGTACGAAACGGTCCTGTATTAGGTAATTTACGCCGATCGTCTGTAAAAGTGATGTACTGCCCCGGTCGAATCAGCCTGTATACCAGTCAAGACTACAGCTAGTCTCTACCCTAAGTATAATATAAAGTTTGGTATAGATTGTTTTTTTTTTTGGCGCGAAAATAAAACTTGAAGTTTAAGATGTAAAGCCATGACAAACTACATAATATGTAATTCTTTATGATAGTCTGAGAGCAATACTTATACTCGTAAGTCTAATTCCCGCTTCACACTATCTAGTAATGATTACATTACGTATAAATATAAAGTTACTTAAAGTTATCTTTAGTAACTATGTTTCTTTTTTAGAAAAAAATGATATTATTGTAACACAGTGAACTGAAAAACGAAGTTCTAAATTTTGAGTTTCATTTTGACGAAAAACATTGAAGGGCTAATGTCGCACATAGCGAGTTTTCTCAACCATAAAGACCAAAACAAATTCGCCAATAAGTCCTAAAAAATAAAAATGCACTTTTATTCGCCCATTCTATTTTCGCATTACGCCATCTTGCACCACGTGACGCGTCACACGTTGTGACGTCACGGCCGCCATTTATAAAACTCAATTACCGCCGACGCCGCGTTCCCTAATAATGATAATTGATGACGAAATTTGCAGCTTCGCAGAGATCCTTTCCGCTCATATTTCTTTTTGACGTCGCGTTTCCGTTGTTTAATGCGATGCGTGCTTATGATTCGACTTTGTATTATATTGTGTTGATGATGTAAGGTGATTTATTAAGGTATTATAATTGCAGTCTCTTAGGCGAGAATTATACTTGTTAGTTTTAAAATGGTAATTGGATGCTGATAAGCAATAATGTATTTTGATTATGTATTTAACATTAATAAATAATTCAAGTCATCTAAACTAAATAACGGAACGAAAAGTACGGAAAAAATTTTAACTCTCGCCTAATGACAATGTGATTTGTGAAATAAATAAAAAATAGCAAAGACTTTATATTTCTAATATAAAAGGTCATTTAACTAACAACCGGGACATAAATAAGATATTGTCATGCGGTTAGATATTTTTTTCTCTTGAAAATAGGTGATGCAATCTAAGTAGGAAAAGTATATTTTACTTACTATATTGAAATCTTGAAAGCAATTCTACAACTTTAATTTCTTTTAAAATCCAAGCCATTGTTTTTATCTGCGCAAAGAAACTTCGAAGAACAAGTCATGCCTCTTATCTTTTAGTTTCTTTATAATAACTAAATATGTAGAATATTATAGACGACTATCTTCCGTCCACGCCTTCACCAGCATGGTATGTTAATGAAAAGTAGCCTCGGTATTATACTGATTTATTAGCTATATTATTTTTTTTTTTTTTACGCATTGTGATGACCCTCAACGGCCCCCATTAAGATTTCCTTGTGTCGGGGGTCCGGAAACACTCACAACACTAACACAAACACCCAGACCACGACAAACATCTGTATGGCCAATACACACGTTCGGCGGTGAACGGGGATCGAACCCGCGACCGTTAGCGCTTTAGTCAGTAGCAGTGACCATTGCGCCAACGGGTCTGTTTTAAAGTTTTATCAAAATCTGTGCTGTAGTTTTTGCGTAAAAAAGTAAAACACACATGCGGATGTATATATCGACTCATTTATTTATCGATTAACTGGCTGACCCTTGCGGTTTCACTCGCGTTTATAGTTACTGCTTCGCTCCTATGAGTCGTAGCGTGATGTAATATAGCCTATAGCCTTCCTTAATAAATAAACTATGTAACACAAAAATATTTTTTGATTCGAACCATTAGGTCCTGAGATTAGCGCGTTTAAACAAACAAACAAACAAACTCTTCAGTTTTATAATATTATATTTATATTAGTTGGATAAAAACTTTGTTAACAATAATAGGTAACATTGAAATGGATACTTTTTGCTTTGACGGTATTTCTTCATAACAGAGCCCCTGTTTAATTTATAAATCGCTTCACGACTGATTAAAAACTCCTTTGAAAAATTTACGACAGGCGCGCACTCGAAGACGGCGCGTCACTCGCAACGCGAATTATTTCGTCGGGGAAATTAAAAAATAAATTTTAAATTTCGAACGAATGGATTGGCGTTCCCGAAATTAGAGTATTGTTGACGTGCGAAAAGAATTTGAGCGGGAAAACTTTTTTTTTTGTTTATCGACTGGTTTTTGTTTTGATTTGAGATTACGTGGAGTTATGTTAGAATTCGATTAAAATTTTAATTGAACGTGGATTTTTGACATTGTCTTTTAGAGTTCAGGCAACTTTTTATTAGTGTTTTTTTTTTTTTTTTTTTATGGGTTGAGTGTAGTGAAAGTATTTTAACAATGTTAATGACTTTTTAGTAAAACAAACATTTTGAAATATATTACGGAAATAATGAGAACACAATTTTTTTCAAAGTAATTTATTGTGCAAATGATGCATATTTATGTTATAAATAACATACATAAAACTACAAAAATTGAAAGCTTAAACGTAACTCTAATTCTAGTCATTATTAGAACGAATATATAATTTAAAAATTAACCAAGAGCTATCAAATAGCTAAACGAAAACCCTTTGCCTTCCACGTATTGGCAAAAACGACCCAGGTATCTAATACCCCACGGAAGAATCAGATACAGCTACAATTTCCCGGACAAATTATGACGAACAAGTCAGAATGATCGTAATGGTCAGTTGAAGGTGGCCCCGGGGCGTAATAAATCCTAAGATAAGTGCAGCGTGAGGCGTAATTCTGGTTATTAGCTTCCACTGTCTTGGAACGAGGCTGGTCTGTTTATGGACTTATGGAGTTATGCTCTGCTGTCTGCGACGTGGATTGTGTTTTATCACTTTGTGAATGTCATGTAATGGTGTGCTTTATCGGGGTAGATAAGGCTCTATGGTTGTACGCCTGAGACTAATTGTTTGAATGATATTCTTATTTTGATAATAAGTTCATTTATCTAGATTTCTTGTGCACGCTTTTAAAGTACGCGTTAAAAAAAGTTCGTATCAAAATATTTGTGAGATTTCGTAAAACTCACTTACTCTTATCGAAGGATAAATTACTTTATCTGAGAGATCATTTAAATAAATATTTCACTTATAGCACTAAAAAATCTCTTATAATTTAAAAGATAAGATTGCTGCAAAAAGTCAACGACGGAGTCACATTAAGTTAAAACAAAAACGACATCAGTCGGCGTTTACTTGATTGAGAGGGTTAAAAGTACTGCAAATTACAGGTTGGGCGTCTCTGACGTGTGATTACACGTTGGCTGTCGTGCTCAACGTAACGAGCTTGGCCCTCGGACGATTGACTTTAGACGGTTGAAGGGCTACTTACTGGGGACGACGCGGGGACGATAAAACGTCGTGGTGGAAACGATATTATTGATGATCCATATCAAAGTGTTCTTTTGTTGAAGTATGCTTTCGAATGATTAAGAAAGTTAATATTTTAATTAATAAAAAATCACTTTGGCGTGATTTATGCGTTTTCTGTGAGAGATATTGTAAAGTAATTAAATTATAATCGGTGATAACAAAATTGCATGACAGATGCAATTAGTTTAATTGTTAATGCTTTGCCAAATGGCCTGCATTCGATTATACTTATAGAAGAGTATTATTTAAATTTGCAACAGTTTTTTTTTTATAATATTATCTAATTTAATTATTGTCTTTGATTGGCTGATTTCATCAATATTTGTTTTCACTTATAACACATTTAAGTTTAGAAAATGTCACTTTGATATATTGTAATGTTTTAATCAAACTAAAAATGTTTCTTGTTTCTAAAAAAAAAAATTAAACCGTTATTCAATACATGTCCATTCGATCGATAATAAGATATTTGAAAAATCTAATATTGCGTAAATATCTCGCAAGCTATAAAGGTCATCACAGAAAATTATTGAGTGGTTCAAAATGAGACGAAATTACAAATTACTCTAGCATTAAAGTCGAAAACGACTGAGTGGTGGGAATGGTCCGTCATTAATAAAATACATGACGGCCGGCTGTTGTCCGTCTATCATTAAGGATGCTTGCACAGCGATCTTTTAAAAAAATATTCAAATAGCTCGCATCAATGACGCCATGTTAATAAAAAGACTATGAAAATTGAGACAATCTTGATTTATATTATATGCCCTTAATTCTTTAAATGTATTACTTTTGGGGTCTTAGAAATTGTTAACAGTTTATAATAATTTCCGAATCCAATTTTGTCTTATATTATTAATGTTGTGTTTCATGATGTTACTTAACCAGCCACGTATTTCAAGGTGTCGATAACCGTTAAAATATTTGACTTAAAAAGATAAAGTAATTACTTTTGTATTTACTTTATAGGTTATACAGTTCGGAATTCACAATTAATAATGCAGTTATATCAAACAAACAGTTTACATTGTCATCCAAAAGAGATACAACTTCTATGAAATTGAAGTTAATAATTTTTTCACAAATGTTACTCTATCCGAGCGTTGCATAAAACGAATAAAAATGCACATTAAAAATGGAAAAGATATTTTTACTCTTAGTGAAAAATCCGATAACCATGAAGGTGTCACAGAGGAAACAGGTGATTATATCGAAGAAACAATAGGAGCAGTAGGATTATGGCAAGTTGCTATATCTATTATAGCAGTATCATCTAGATACACAGCCATAGTGAATGCGACATCAATAGTTTTCTTAACACCGGTAACAGATTTCATTTGTACAGATTTTAATGATAATGTGACATTAGAAGCAGAAAATGGTACGTGTTACGAAAGTTGTAATAAATACGTTTTTCATTCTGATGTGATGGAGACAACTCTGATATCGGATTTTGGGTTGATATGCGACAAGGCGTGGTTGGGAAGCTTTACGCAAACTGCTCTGATGTTTGGATTGGTGCTTGGTGCGGCTTTCTTTGGTTGGATATCAGACAGGTATATTTTATATTTTAGCTACGGTTTTCTTTATGCTGGGTTCTCACGATGGCGACTGTCTAGCGATGTCTAAATTGGTGTGTGGACGTGACCGTTTAACGTCAGTTCCATAAAAATCAATAAATAGTTACATCTACACACTGACTTAAGTCGCAGCCGTGAGGACTCGCCATTATAACTTGCACTTTTGTGTAATTTAACTGGTAATATTTCCGATCTATTTCTCTATGATTATTTGTTAATCATTTTAAGGTCTGTTTTCCTTTTATAGATACATTTAAAGTGTATGAGATATCGAGAAAAACTTTAAGGCATATCATCGTGCCAAATGACGGTCTTATAAATATTTTTGGTATTTTTTTCAGATATGGTCGTCGTCCAGCACTAATTTCGTCAATGTTTTTAAATGTAATATCTGGCATACCAACATCTTTTGCACCAGATTATTGGACTTTCACCGCTTTAAGGTTTATATCCGGATTTGCGTCAGGTGGTTCCCTAATGATTTGTGTACCGATAATCATGGAAATAATTGGTAAAAGATACAGAGAGGTGGTAGGTGTAATTACTATCATACCAGACGGCATTGCCGAGGCTTTATTAGTACTATTCGCATATTTTCTTCCAAAATGGAACACATTTTTGCTCGGATGTAATATATCTAGCATTCTTATACTAATTTTAGCCTATTTCGTACCAGAATCGCCAAGATGGCTGATATCGAATGGAAGAATTGATCAAGCAATTGATGTGTTGATACGAGCTGCAAAATTGTAAGTTACTGTTTTATTCTTTAAAGTAATTTGAATATAAATATAAATAATCTACATTGTTTTAGCAATAATCTGCCCACAGAGCACATACGAGATCTAGTGATGAAAAACGTAGAAGCAATGAAGATAAAGGAGAATGAATCTGTTGCGGCAAAGTATTCAGACTTATTTAAGACGAAGCATTTATGCATTATTACAGCATCTACGTTACTCATATGGACCGCTGTTGGTATTACTTATTATGGAATATATCAATACATGACATTACTAGGCCTAGATGTCTTTGTAACAGTTGCTATATTGGGTCTGATGCAAGTAAGATATTTATTTACATTTCTTCTTCTAATGTTTTAAGGATTTAAAACTAAACTTATTATTTTATTTCAGGTTGCATTATTCCCTTTAGGTATTGTAATGAACAAGTATTTTGGCAGAAAGTTATCAATTTTCTGGATTTTTATAGTAATTGCTGTTACGATGATAATATTGATTTTCACGCCAAATGGTCACTGGACTACCTCTTTATTTGGTGTAATAGGTTTCAGTGCCAGTGCTATTAGTTTTTTA
This sequence comes from Hypolimnas misippus, assembly GCA_037950945.1. Taxonomy (NCBI): domain Eukaryota; kingdom Metazoa; phylum Arthropoda; class Insecta; order Lepidoptera; family Nymphalidae; genus Hypolimnas; species Hypolimnas misippus. The sequence goes on from JBBEEQ010000023.1 coordinate 14,212,809, forward strand.
GTATTATATATATATGGTGCTGAATTGTATCCAACGCCCTTAAGAACCATGGCGTATGGCTTAGCATCTGCTACTTGCAAGATTGGCGCCATGGTGGCTCCATTTATAGCCAACATCACACCAGCTTGGATCCCTTCAGCCATATTTGCTGTTGTATCTGTAGCTGCAGCTCTAATAGTTTTCATTCTGCCGGAAACAAAAGGAATGAATTTAAAGGATATTGTTAATTAACTTGTTTATCCATAAAATTAGTATAGTAATATGTAGCGAAAGGAACTTCGTTCCTACCGTATGTTACACACCTTTTATTTAATTTACTTTTATATTATTTAATTTTGAAAAAAAGAAATTTCGAATCATTAATGTTATTATATTTTCATTTTGGATTAAAAGATGACTCAGTATATGTTCTTATTGATCCACGTTTCCACATGGTGTTCCATAGTGTTCTCTACCATTGACGCACATATCTAAAATTTTAACATAAATTCATGAATACAATTATAACCATAAATTAAGCAAATAAAAATTTGTTACTGATCAGGAATCGAACTAATTTCACCTTAAATTTCTTACATCTTTTAATACCTCTAAGCCATATCGGCTGTCATAAAAATTTATAGTTTTCCAAAATCGTATTATGTACATAGTTGAGACCTCGTTACAATTTTATAATATGTATAGATTAGAAAGAATTAACTACCGCGTCCTACTTTTGTCTTGTTATAAAATTTAAATTTTATACTCTGTAATTTAAATTAAAATTTTATTCATTGGAAATCGATAGTACTAGCTTTCTCTTGTGGCTTCACCCTCGTTTATGGTTACTGGTTCGTTGCTGCTTGTCGTAGCCAGATGTTAAATAGAATAAAATCTTCTTTTTAAACAACCTATTTAAAAATCTAGTCCATACTAGTATAAATACGAAATTAAGTCTGTTTGTTTATTAGTATATTTTCACGCCTAACCCACTAATGTAATGTTTAAGAATTTATGTATTTAAATGGATTTTCCTTAGTGAATGATATAAATTATTTTGGTCGTGAAAGTAAAATGGGAGTGAAATATGTGATGAAAGTTTTCACCAAGACGAAATTATTAGGCCCAACTAGTATTTTAAAAACGGGATGGATAGTTCTGATTTTTTTTTATAAAATTGTGGAGAAACGAGCAGGCGCGTCACTAAGCGACCACCACCCATGGACATATGTAAATTGCACCAGCGGAACCACAAATGTTTCTGATATTAAGTCTTATATAAGACAAAGCATTAACCACGCATTTCACATTCATCAATCATTCCTTTAAGGGATGAAGATTAACTTAAGAAATGGGGGAGTATAGGCTTCTTCAAATGCCGTACAAAACTTTGCTATGTCAGTTATTTTACGCCTATTTTCTGTAAGTGTGGTCCCGTTCGAGCTGGATCGTATATGATCTGTAGTCTGTGGGCTACTGCTAAGTTCTTCAATTGTAATTAGCGTAACTGTAATTACCTAACAAAAGACTAAAAAATATTGACTATTTAAAAGTGCTCGCAAAAACTTATTAAATCTCATAAAGCATCGAGTTTGTCTTTGGTTCCTCTGTTTCATAAATAAGTATATATATACACTAAAAATACATATGTATCCGTATATCGACTGGACAAAAAAAACTGGTAACAATAAAGCTTGACCGTCGCAAGCAAGATAAGGCGTTCGAGCTAATGGGGGTTATGACATTTCAGTTATCAGCCGATCCGTTATCGAAATGTCGGATATTATCAAAGAATTATTAGCTCTGATAAAAACTATTACAACAACTTGTACACTCTTGACAAATTTACGACAGCATTAATAATAATGACTTATTTTTATAGCTATCGATTATATATAGTTGTTTAATAATAAATTTATCAGTACTTGAAGGCAGTAATTTTGTATTATCATCTCGTGTAAGTTCTTTAGTATGTGTGTAATGTTTGTTTATGTTTGACGATAATTATCTTTAAAATGCAATATTTTTTATATTTGTTTTACGATTTCATAGGATTATTTAATTCAATTAATATTTTAATATACATGTACATGTTCCACTCAACTGTCAAATTTAGGCGAAAGGAGTTTATACTATAGGTTTTTACTTAAAAAAATTAAAGGAACACAATTTCGTTTACGATGTTACACTAATACCAGTAATTTCGATTTCCAAACCAAATTACTGAACCGATTTTGATAAAAAATTGTATTTGGACCGATCTGAAAGTACATCGGTTAAGAATTTTGATATATGTCGGAACTCCTGCTACTGCTAAATAACGTTTTATTTTTAAAATATTTTGTGTGATTTTGAGTGGTTCTTTGTATGATTTAGATTCATAATTGGAAACGATAGCTAGCATTACTATTGGACAGGGCAACATACACAAAATATATTAGCAAAATTCCATTTTGATAGTTAACATTACTTCGAGAACACACATAGATAATAGTAGCTTTTATCATTAACAGTCAAATTTAAAAGCAAATACACAAACGAATTTTATTTTCTTTACTTTCCGCTAGGAGCGCTGGTTTTCTACAAAAAAAAAAAAAAAAAAAACATAAACACAATCATCACTTAAGTTAAGTAGTCGTAAAACACTAAAGTTATTGTACGTAAAGCTACTATAAAATAATAGATGTTTTTTTATTAATAAACGAAATACAGACATAATGAAAGGTTGTAGTCATAAAAGGTCCTTACGCATAGATATTACGGGCATAGAATTAAATCAGATTGACAAGGAAATTATAAATAATATAATAAGTTTATAAAATAAAAAATGAGTGTCATCTTTTTTCATTTAGGTATTGTTAATATTGTTTAAAACTGATATTCACATTATTTTTATTGAAGTAAATTTATCCTAAAACTAGAACTAACTAGTTTTGACTGGTTAAGAGTTTTGATTGTCACATAATATAACAAAAACATAATTATTTTTTACTAACAGATAGCTAATGTTATAGGGAGTAACTTAGGGTACTTTGTTTTTTTTTTTTTTAATTTTTTTACTTTGAATTTTTCGCAGACGAAGTCGCGGGCGCCAGTCATATCTTAACTTATACCAAAATCGTACAAAAAGCTACACGTTTAAGTGACAATAACAGGAACATAATTTATAAACAAAGCGAATCCTATTATCTCATTCAAGCAACATGATAAGTGCCATTGAATCTTCGCCGACGGATTCATCTCGTTGACTCGATGGCGATTTACACGTCAACTAAATTGCAGTGGGGCGCGGCGCGTTTGATCCTGCGCAGGCGACGGCGAGTGGTCAGATTGCCTAAATTAGAATGCTCTGTGTATCGTAATTTGTATAAAACATTGCTTAAGGATAAAGGATGTTTGATATAAAATATTATTAAGTATAAGTTTTTATTTATTTTTGTTGTAAAGTACTTCCTTTACAGTGTTCATTGTTAGGAAAATTAAGGTTTATAGATTTTGATGTACATTGTACATATTAATTTTTGTTGCTTTTGACGTGACTTTCATATGTTTTGATATAAATTAAAACTATATAAGTAAAAGCTTTTGTGTTTAGACTGTCATGATTATGCGAGGATGAGTCAAAATAATGTAATAATCACATTAATTTTAATAATAGTACGAAGGTGAGGCTATAGCATATATAATTATTTCAATGTATTATAAAGAAACTGGCTTTGGCTACCAACATTAAAAACACGAAAAAATTGTAACTCAAAACACTTTACGTACGTACGAACGTATACAGTACGTATGGAACTCTATACATCATGAAGGTTTCTGTAATAAAATAATTTGAATGAAATAATCTACAGTATTTATTAAGTTATCTCTATCACGAAATGCAGACAGTTGGTTTCTGATTTTTGTACTAAAACGACTTTTTTGTCTATAAACTTTATTATCATAAATTAGTCTAGATTTCCGAGCAGTTCGAAAACTTTGCTACACATTACTTATTAACAGCACGTAATCACAATACTATCCCCAGAGGCAGTCGCGGTGGCGCTCATTTTGATGCGAATCAGTTCCGGCGCGCTGTGTGGCCCTTGTTCTACCCTGATTATCAATTCATATAATACTGATGTAGAGACTAGCTGGCTGGATCAGGGTAGTACCACATTCTCACAGAAGATCAGCATGATGTAGGTATTACAGATGCGTTTTGTTTCCTTTCTTTACTGCCTTTACTCTTTGATCCCTAATTGATTTTCAAGCTATATAGCAAGCTCAATAGATTTTTATTTGATTATTGGCAACCGGATCGCTCAATTTGATATAAAAATGCAATTTAAATACTATAACAATAAACAAACATTGAAATAATTCGTAACACTCAATTTTAAAAACAATTTTCTCAGTATCAATGTTGACTACACGTCGTGATATATTACTGAATAAAATTACCCAAGAATGCTATTATGGCATAAAATCTGCAAGGCGCAACACGGCCACCGCCGTCTGTAAGGTGACGTAAAAAACAATTATAGTTAAGATTCTGGAAGGCGCTCGCTGTCGGTGGTCTAAGCGATTGTTATTCAGGTCATTCCGAGGATGTTTGTCGGTTGACGATTTGTATGGACGTGGACGATTAAACAAATATTGTTTGTTAATGATTTAGTGGTCTTTCTGGGGTGGTACAGGCCGGTGGTCTGTTTAGATGATTTAGTGTGTCTATTATAACTTATTTAGTTAGTAATTTCCGTTTAATTGGTATTAATGATCGCACATTGGTCGAAATTCTATCATAATTAATTTAATAAATTAATTTATTTTAGTTATGTTTGACGTTTAATGAAGACAGACAATATTAATCTATAATCTATTCTCTATCTAACCACAGACTAACATAAACATAAACAAAAGGGTAGGTATATATTTGTGTGCGTTAAATACATGGCAGTGTGTGTAATATTTTTTTATCTATGTAAACTATAAGTGTTGGAAATTTTATACGCCTCCGTACGCGTAATTTTCGTAAATATGGGTGTAAAATTTTTGCTTCATGTATTAATATATAGATATACAATTATATAAATATAAATATGCTATAAGCTTATACGTTTTGGCATCTAGAAAGGCGACCAGTTTGGACGACATTACCTAGCAACCATTTAGCGACTATTTTAGTTTAGACAAAAACAGTATCTTTGGCCAGTAAGACTATTAACAACTTTTCAAAGTTAGAAATGGGTACAAATTTTTTAACATCAAATAGTAGACATGTAATAGTTTTAAAATGCCATTGGTTCTAATAGCGTGCGATCAAAATCGATACTATGAAATCCATGAGTACGAACTCGTTCAGGTCACGAAGACCGGCAGTAAAAATTCACCGAACGTCAGCTGTACGACCCACCTACGGTTATGGGGCCCTTAAGACCGGCTCCGAATGGTAACGGTTTGATTATATGGTAACTGCAGGATTGAGAAAGTCCTGCCGATTGCATTTGTGTCCGGATTACATATACTGTCGTTGTAATGTAACAATGTTTTGTTATTCACATATTGAGTTGATAGACAAAGTTATTTATATATAAAAATTATTAACTTGTCTATGATATTTTTGAAATACAAATTAGGCAATAAATATTCAGTATCATGCATCCCGTCCGAGATATTCTAGCGGGTATGTGGGACTCCTAACGCTAATAAAAGCAGCACACAAACTATGACTGACAGGTTGGCGTAGTGGTCACTGCAACTGACTGAAGCGCTAACGCTAACGGCCCACATCATACGAATGTTTGCAGTGGTCTGGGTGTTTGTGCTTGTATTGTGTGTGTTTCCGGACCCCAGACACAGGATTATATCATCAGACCCTAATGGGGGTGGGGACCAGGTTGAGTGTGATGCGTTTATTTATTTATAAATTACTAGGTATTGCTTGCGGCTTCGCTCACGTTATTGTGAATTAAAGATATTGTTGGCCCGGAGATACTTTCGCTAGTCATACTCAGTTGCTGGCTGGTTGCTAGGTAACGTCATCCAGAGTGATTGGCGTTTTCAAGAACGTGATCATTTTAAGTAAACTCCCTATGTTTTGATCGGTCTATATTTATATTATAAATTCGTTAATGCTTATCGCTAATTTTATCTAAGTCTGTTGATGAGGTATATAGATTATTATCATGTATTTGTACATCTATTATACTTTTTACCGATTTCAAATAAGGAGGAGGAGGATTCTATGTATGATTACTCTGCCGATTGTGGGTATAATTCAAAGTTAGTTCCATTGTTTTCACGTCAGAATCTGATGTTGGGATCCTGGAGGAATCGGGAGAACTTATCAATAGGCACACTATACCGATTTCGGTATTTTTTTATAATAACTTGTGATTTTGCTCTCGCAAGTATTTGGTGAAGCGCATGATAAAGATCACAGATGGCCGCCGGTCAAGTCAATAGAATACATATAATACTTGTTGTATTGCACGGGTTGTGATTCGATTTCTTCAATTTGATTACTAAGTAGTTCATCTTCGTCATAATGCATGTGGCAAAGTGAAGCTGATGGTGTACCAGAAGAACTCCAATTAATACGTGAAGCAAAAATTTTGCTCCTTTTTTACGAAAATTGCACGAACAGGGAAGTATGTAAATTCGCACTTATAGTTTATATAGTGAAGGAATGCGGAATGCTAATATTTTTTTAAAATTATGCATAAAAAATAAATTACACAAATAGAAAAAACATTACACACACTGATATGACTCGACACACACATATACACAGTTAAAAATTTTATACAGTTTGAACATAAAACCGAGCATATATGCATGATCGTTTTTATGTTCAAACTTATAATTGAAAGCAATTATAGTCGTACTTAGAGGCGACCACTATTTTTAATAAACACAGATCCACTTAAAAAAATACAATTTAAAAACTGGTAGCATGAGTTTAAACATGAAGTATAATAACTGAATTTTATTATCAATAAACCGAGTAATAAACGTGCCGTTACGAATGAACATTTAAATGTAATCCTAGACTTATTCTTTCGAGAGATATAAATTTACGAGTTACGAACGGACATACATTATATACATACGCGTACGTCGCTCACATAGCGCGTTAACTCTTAATGGTTGTGTTGTTGTTGTTTTATGGACTCGCGTTGATTCTTAGTGGAAATGGGTACACTGGGCGAATTATTTCGACTAGAATTATAGACTATTAAAAGCTTTTATTTAACTTGCTGTGTATGTTTTTGTTCCGATCAAAACGTCATATTAAATTAAATTTTTAGTAAAGTAATTTCGTGCTCAAACAGTAGGGGATAATTGGAAAGTTTTCCGGGAGTTTTGAAAATTGATGAAAATTAAGGCAAAAAAAATAATCATATATTAATCTTGAATATAACATTGGTGGGAAGGAATAGAATACTTTAATAACTTTTTAAATTTCGTTTATGTAGTTATGCGTTATAATTAAGTGGGCTAATTTATAAAAGGATTATTATAATCCTTTTATAAATGAATACATTTTACAATCATTTCATTTTTCATTATATTCTTTATTAAATTTTAATAACGAGGCGGTTATTAAAATTGTTTTTATCATTGGGCGTTACATAATTTCCAACAAGGCCGGTGGTCGCAGAGTTTGAGAACCTGTGGTTGGTTGTTTTGAAGTTTTATTATATCTTCGTGTGTTACGGGCGACAAGTAGCAGTCGTTACGTCAGTCCCCGTCCGGATAATTTATCTGCTGGCTATAAGCATCTTAATTTATCGCTTGAGCATTTATTTTCGGGTGCTGTTTGACTTTTATTATTAATAGCAAACTTAGGGGGGTATTAAAATAGTGTTTTATTGACGTTTGGAGATAAATGTGGAGAGTTTGGCGACTTATGACTGCACGTAGTTTTTAAGTTTTTCTAAACTTGTGATTAGAGTTACTGAATTTCGTATGATTTAATTGGGATTTCTTTGTGTTTGTTTATATTATTGAAAGCTTCTTGGTGTCAATATTTAATTTATTTTTAGTGACTTTGGCATTTGATAAGTTATTATAAAGATGCGCGAATTAAGTATATCTGTATATTTAATACAGGATGTTTGATATACATATTTATAATTTTTAAATATATGTTCTTATTATAAAAAAATAAAAGAGCTTCTTGAAGGTTCTTCTCGTTAGAATCTACATTACCAATAGGTGGTAGCTTTTTATTAATTTAAATACTTTTGGTTATTTTAACGATTCAAAAGTGCTTTTATAATAAAATAGGTACGTATATTTTGATTTATTAATTTTTTCTGTCGTTTGTCATGTGAAACGTAACTTATAAAACAAATATCAAGAAATAATTTTATTTTATATTTTGATTCGTAGACTAATTACTGTGAGTTATCTATTTAGTTATCTATTTAGCTATCGCTACGCGATACATTTTGGCATTGGATTTCTGATTTTTGTATTCAAACAAAACAAATTAACTGTCAAAATGTATCGCGATAGCGATAGCTCCACATAATAACTCTTCACATTACGTCTCCATACACTTTGCTACTATATTATCTTAATGTTTGCAAATATTACCTACACATAGACTTAATCTATTTTTATATATTATTACTATAATTAAATACTTTAAAGCTTTATAAACCTCTAGGAGTTCTCAGCAGCTTCGCCCGCGTTTACTTTTGAATTTGATACATAACAAACATTGGATATATTTACAATTTAAACGTAACATAACAACAATATAATCCCACTAGATACAAAAGTGAAGAAACAGTGTGTACAAGGCTTTATCGGTACACGTTAGGGACAGTCCACACGGTGTAATTGTGTTACTGTATAATTCTCCCATTCAATCAAACGCTATGCCTTTATCTATTACTACATGGTCCTTTGCGAGCCGGATATTTCTAAAGCAATTTTCATTGGAAAGTAATAAGATTTTCTATTAAAATTGTTGGTTAAATAAATATGAATGTCGGATATTATAAATAAATATTGCAAATTTGTGAGTAATATTTTCAGGGCTAAGGAGTTGAATAGGTTGTATTTTATTTTGGTTGTGAATATAATCCTATGGAAGAATATAGGTTTATGAAACCATGTAGCATTGTTCTAAGTACATTTGTTAAGAATAATATGAGGTAGAGCCTAGCAGTAGTCTAATGACTACAGCTCGTATGCGGGCTGGCCCGACCGGGGCAGTATCTCACTCTCACAGAAGATCGGCGTGAAGTAGCTCATGTAGCTGCGTTTTGTATGATGAGTGAGAGAGCTGGAAGCCTAACTCCTATTCCTTTTCTTACTTCTTATTCTCTTTAACCACTTATTCCTTTTTAGCTGGTAACACATTGTGCTTCCTCTAGGTTGTATTGTAAATGTCCATGGGCGTTAAGCACTTAACATCAGCTGTCCCGCCTGCTCGTTTGCAACCTATATTCCTAAGAGTAGAAAACGATAAATTAATATTCATATTCCAGACACTTTAAATAACATCAGCTTTTGAATTTCTTAATTTGGATTTTATATTAAAATTACAAAAAAAAAAACTATTTTAATTTAATGTAATTGTCAACAGAGTGAAACGCGAAAAACTGTAAACTATGGCAAATATATAATAACTATACGAGTTAATGGGACCCACAACAAAGCATCGTTTCAATTATTTCATAACAGGTGTCGTCCCAACATTACAAACGGTTTCCACTTCGGCGCAGGTGTGTTCGGACCTTAAACAGCGTATTACAATTAGCACATAAAAATTTATTAACGCGAACGCCCATCGAAATAGTCAATATAAATTCATTCAATATTACACAATGTCAATAAAATAAATCTACCTAAAAGGATACACTATAAATACCTCTATAAATAGGAGATTAAGTTGCGCGGGCGCACCGCGCGGCCGTCACATTTATTTCTTTATTTATTCGCAGCCAATAAGGCCTACATTCAAATAGTTCATTAGGCAAAGCGGAGACATATCGAGCCCTTTATATGCGGAGTTCGTTTGTGTACTTTATTTAACTGCTTCTTGTTGAAATGGCTGCTTACACACGGTTCGACCGTTTGGCAAATAAAATGATGTCATTTTTCCCATGATAAAATTGTGAGGTTTAGATTTTTATTTATGGGTCTGTTATCTGGATTGGTTGTCAGTTTTAACTCTTAATAAGATTACTAATTTCGCTTAATATCAGATAACACGTCGCGTGATTAAGATTATTCAAAAACTTTAAAAATCATCCAAACTAAACAGAAAAGAGTTTCTTAATTTAATGTTTCGAACATTGAAGACCGCTTCATATAATAAGTTATAATCGAGTATATTTGAACAACTCATTATTAGATAAAACTTTTTTATACTAATCTGCTTTCAATTAATTATACCTTTAATTAAAATAAGAAAGAAAATATGGATATATACTCATTCAAACAAATTTATTAAGAATATGTTTGTTACCTTTAGACATTATTTTAACAAAAATGAAGTCTGTGTGGCTTGACACAGTATGGCTTATTAGCGCCCATATACGATTATATTACATTGATGAATATAATTCGATCGTATGTAGATATTTTGTTACAAAGTTAATGTTACTTACTAACAAGACTGAGAAATATAAAAGAAAGGTTTTTCAATTACAGAAACAAATAATATGATAACTATATGTTACACGCACCATATTACAATGTACATGCCTACATATGTCATGTAATCATAATCGCTAACATTTTTAAATTGACATTGTAATAATACAGAAATTAATTTAATTTTGTCTTCAACTTCATCCATTGCTTCGTCTTTCTCATTTTCTTTAGCTTGGTTAAAAGCTCCCCATTTGTTGTGTCCGTGTGTATCACCTGTCAGTCTGCAAATCATTGCGTGATGTGGTTATATACGAGCATCTCGCAATGGGAACGGAAAATCATTATGGTGTGTACGAGCCTTAATATAAACCTGCGTTACACTGTCGCTGGCTGAATTGTAAATATTTAAGAGAAAACTTAGTATGGCATCGACTTTGTATTCTGAAATCAAAGGACTCCTTTATATTGTTATTGGTTTTTAATTTTGGAAACAATTTTTTTTATCTTTTTCTTTTCTTTTATAAGTTTGTTTGTAATTCTGGTCTGTTCTGGGTTTAGTTATTTTTGGTTTTATCGGTATTTTACATAGTTATTTCTATATATGTTATATATATCTTACTAAAAGTTCGTAATTATTATCTATTAGCTGTCCCTTGCAGTTTTACTCGCGTTTATGGTTACTGCTTCGCTCTTATGAGTGATGTAATATAGCCTATAGTCTTCCTCAATGATTAAACTATCTAACCCAAAAAAAAAATCAATTCGAACCAGTAGTTCCTGAGATTAGCAGGTTCAAAGAAACAAACTCTTCATCTTTATAATATAAGTTTAGATGGCACACTTATTAAAAAAACATACTAAATAAATGAATTTATTACATTAAAAATTCTATTGCACTAATCTGAAAATATATCCAATCAAATAAAAAAGAATTTTTCAAATCGTTCAATCATTGATGTTATTAAAAAAACATTACGTATTGAGAACCTCCTTTTTAGGTCAGTTGAAAACTTGCAATGCATAGCTTAACACGCAGACCAAAACGTACGTAACGGATAATATTGCATCGTACATTGTAACCACAGAATCGTGATTGCACAGAGCCTTGGGCGTGAAAGATTCCAAGAGATAACTCCTTGCTATGCAGCACAACGCGACACCTTATGTGAGTCAAGGAATCGTTGAGTTACTCGTATTATCGACTAACTTTTCTGCTGTGGTATTGAGTGCCATTTGCGTGGAAAACTTAGAGGTGTTAATTACGGAGATTCTTTAATTTTTCCTACTACTGAATTTTTAATTATTATTAAAAGTATTATGTATTCAATCTAGATAAAGAAAGATACGAATAAAATTATATAGATCACATTAATTATTACAAGATAAAAGTAAAACTAAAAAAAAACAAGAAAAGAAATAATATAGACTAAAATTGATAATAGCAATAATATACACACATATATATATATATATATATATATATATATATATATATATATATATATATATATATATATATATCTATATATATATATATATATATATATATATCTATATATATATATATATATATATATATATATATATATATATATACATATATACTCAATAGTGATCTGTTTAGGTCAATGGAAATCTTTAATAATTAACTGACCTGCGGTCAAATAATCAAATGGCCCGGGATTGCTGTGTTCGTTTTACCATGAAAACAATAATTTAAGATTTTATATATTTACCAGACCGTCGAAGGTTTTTGTTTTTTTTTGAGGGTATGTTTTTGAGGATTACTCACATAGCTAAAGCTGTCCTAATAATAAGGAATAATATTCGTTATATTAACATCTACCGAAGGATTTTTGGACGATAGCTTCTTAAAAAATGTTTACAAAAAACTTTTTACACACAGACACGATTTAAGCAGCGTTTGTTATACGTATTTGTAAAATCAAGGAATTGACCTTGCGACCTTTGGCAGGGACGACCCTTATAATGTCAAATTGTGCAGATTCTAGTACAAATATTCGTCACTTGCACGGAATGACCCTAACGGTACTATTGTATTGGAACTCCTTTATATTGTTATTGGTTTTTAATTTTGGAAACAATTTTTTTTATCTTTTTCTTTTCTTTTATAAGTTTGTTTGTAATTCTGGTCTGTTCTGGGTTTAGTTATTTTTGGTTTTATCGGTATTTTACATAGTTATTTCTATATATGTTATATATATCTTACTAAAAGTTCGTAATTATTATCTATTAGCTGTCCCTTGCAGTTTTACTCGCGTTTATGGTTACTGCTTCGCTCTTATGAGTGATGTAATATAGCCTATAGTCTTCCTCAATGATTAAACTATCTAACCCAAAAAAAAAATCAATTCGAACCAGTAGTTCCTGAGATTAGCAGGTTCAAAGAAACAAACTCTTCATCTTTATAATATAAGTTTAGATGGCACACTTATTAAAAAAACATACTAAATAAATGAATTTATTACATTAAAAATTCTATTGCACTAATCTGAAAATATATCCAATCAAATAAAAAAGAATTTTTCAAATCGTTCAATCATTGATGTTATTAAAAAAACATTACGTATTGAGAACCTCCTTTTTAGGTCAGTTGAAAACTTGCAATGCATAGCTTAACACGCAGACCAAAACGTACGTAACGGATAATATTGCATCGTACATTGTAACCACAGAATCGTGATTGCACAGAGCCTTGGGCGTGAAAGATTCCAAGAGATAACTCCTTGCTATGCAGCACAACGCGACACCTTATGTGAGTCAAGGAATCGTTGAGTTACTCGTATTATCGACTAACTTTTCTGCTGTGGTATTGAGTGCCATTTGCGTGGAAAACTTAGAGGTGTTAATTACGGAGATTCTTTAATTTTTCCTACTACTGAATTTTTAATTATTATTAAAAGTATTATGTATTCAATCTAGATAAAGAAAGATACGAATAAAATTATATAGATCACATTAATTATTACAAGATAAAAGTAAAACTAAAAAAAAACAAGAAAAGAAATAATATAGACTAAAATTGATAATAGCAATAATATACACACATATATATATATATATATATATATATATATATCTATATATATATATATATATATATATATATATATATATATATATATATATATCTATATATATATATATATATATATATATATATATATATATATATATATATATATATATATATATACATATATACTCAATAGTGATCTGTTTAGGTCAATGGAAATCTTTAATAATTAACTGACCTGCGGTCAAATAATCAAATGGCCCGGGATTGCTGTGTTCGTTTTACCATGAAAACAATAATTTAAGATTTTATATATTTACCAGACCGTCGAAGGTTTTTGTTTTTTTTTGAGGGTATGTTTTTGAGGATTACTCACATAGCTAAAGCTGTCCTAATAATAAGGAATAATATTCGTTATATTAACATCTACCGAAGGATTTTTGGACGATAGCTTCTTAAAAAATGTTTACAAAAAACTTTTTACACACAGACACGATTTAAGCAGCGTTTGTTATACGTATTTGTAAAATCAAGGAATTGACCTTGCGACCTTTGGCAGGGACGACCCTTATAATGTCAAATTGTGCAGATTCTAGTACAAATATTCGTCACTTGCACGGAATGACCCTAACGGTACTATTGTATTGGAACTAAATTCAACATCGTTGGTAAAGGTAATGTCGAAAAGTAAGTTATGAGTTTAAGAAATGCTTTTAATTTTTTAAAGGATTCATTAAATATTATACTTCGTAGTATATCATTCATTTATCATAATTAATGTATGACATTTTATTACTAGCATTTTAATGTAGATTTTGTTTTAAAATAATACGTATATAATATGTACATAAAATATCAAAATCATGTAGCTTTCAGATGGCATAATAAAAAAGGTTTAGTGGTTCCGGATATAACAAAATACAGTATACAACTATTCTTTATTGTACATCAAAAAACAACAGATACAAAATATAGAAAAATGGTATAAAAGGCGGTCTTATCGCGAATACAGCGATCTTTTCCACACAACCTTTGTGCAAAGAACATAAGATTGAATGAAACGGTTAGGAGGTGTATCGAAGTCTGTACAAATTTAATTATTACATATACGTAAAATAAATAACATAAATTAATATATAAATATAGTACTACGAATAATAAAATATTAAAATATTTATATCTTTCTGTATTACTTCGTTTATATACAAAATTTGCTTTCTCTTTATTGTACTAGTATATTTTGTTTAATCGCAAAAATATGTATTCAAAATGTACACCATTATTTAATGAATTAAACGATTTATTTATATTTATTTGAATATAAATTATGAATTAAATAAAAACAACTAACTTTAAAAGCAAAATACGTAATTTCGTTTACTTTTTTGTTTTTAGGGTTCCGTACCTTAAAAGGAAAAACGGAACCCTTATAGGATCACTTTGTTGTCCGTCTGTCTGTCTGTCTGTCTGTCGGGCTCTCAAGACTTTTTTCTCAAAAATGCATACACCTATTATGTTGAAATTAATATTACATACTCAAATCTACGATGACATGCGGCTGTGAAAAAATTAAAGTTCTAAGTCAACGCAATCAAAAGATGTCGAATATTTTGACTATTTTAGCGTTTTCACAAGGGAATCAAAACCTATAGGGTACTTCCCACTGACCTAGCAAGATGAATTTTTTTTAATTTAAAATCCAAATAACTAAAGCTTTTTTTGCTTTGAAAAAAAAAGTCTCATAAAGGGACTAATTTGAACGTTAATGTTACCTTTAAATAGAAAAAAAATTGATTAAGAAATCACGGAGTTCTAAGATAACAAACATTAGAAAAACATACAAAACGATTTGACAACAACCTCGTTTTTGAAGTCAGTTAAATAGAATAACGTTTACCAATTACAATTCGCATACAATAATAAACAGATTAACCGATTTTTTAAATTTACCGAGCACAATAAAAAAATACGGTAAACATTTCCGCGGTTCGACTAAAACACGGCTAACAATAAATTTCACCCAATCTGTGCATCGAACGTTCGTCGCTAGCCGGCTAGTGATGGGGCGATCGACGTTAAAAATAATCTCGATAAATCGAGTCAGAGATCAAAGCGTGAACAAATCGGGCGGGCGCAGCTGTTCAGTTGCGAAATATCGACAATGGATGCGGCAAAAATTAAATCTGTAAAATTAGACAACGGAAATAACAGGAACAAACTAGCTATACCCCCTACCCGACTATGTCGAGTTAGTCATATTTAATATAACGGGTCTTATCGCAATAAATAATGGTAGTAATCGGCGCCAACCGATTGTGTTAGTGTAGTGTGCTCCTAAAGAGAATATTAATATTGTGAGGGTAGGCGAAGAAAACTCTTGCACTCGCCGCCGGAGGGCGCGCGGTACACCAGTCAGCTCGTGACCACGACAAACAAACGAAACAAAGTTCAAAAATATTGTAAAGAAACGTTTTTGTGCTAGAGAATATTACGATATTAAAGATTTTGTAGATGATGACACACCATGGGAATAAGGCGATCCCTTCCAATCTATCTCAATAAATTATATAATTTGTAATAAATTATGACGTTGTTGATAAAATAATAACAATTCAACAAAAGAAAAAAAAAGTCCCGCTGAGTTTCCTTCACGGTTTCTTCTCAGGTCTGAGGCTTAATCTTTTCCGAAACCGTGGTTGATTCATTTGCTAGACGTTCAAGAAGAGAATGTACTTAATTTGAATAAAATTATTTAGATTTTACAAAGATGTATCTTAAACTACAATATTTGCAATGGTCTAAAATTCATGTCATGCTCTATGTAAATCATGCTGAACAGAATGAGATATTATAGAGTCATTAGTTGCTTGCCCTGACTTCGCATAAGTACTAATTGAGATGTTATTTTTTAATGAATATTTTTTTTCAATTATTTTCTTTCAAAACGAAATAACAAACTCAAGAATGCGTGATGTAATAGTGCCTATAACCTTCCTCAATAAACAGATCACCTAATGTAAAAATATTTTTTCAAATTAGATCACTGGTTTTAGATATTATCCCCTACATATAAATTTAGAAACAATTCACCTCTATTCAATACTAGTATAGAAAATAAAACAAGGTCTTTATTACTTTAAACAACATTTGTTTAATTCTACTATTTATTATAATTTATTTCCATGTATATTTTAATATGCTTTGTCGGTCCTTACATTACATGTATATAAAATAAATTATATAGATAAGATTTACATTATCAGTCGAAGAAATCTTTCCACGAAACTGTAACGATATCTTATCGTACGAAAATCAAGTTAATATTCAAATCGACTTTTATTAGTTTTCGGAATCGTCAAACGAAATCAGAACGTTGCAGTTAAATTGTGATTTCCTTTAAGAGGATACAATCAAATATTATAAACTGCCAGATATGGGTGTACTAATTGGAGTAAATGTTTCTGTAGAATTCTTTAAATAACGTACAATGGTAGATGGTAACCTATCAGTCCTTAGTCTAAAATTATGTCGTTCTTAATATGTAAATAAATGGATACTGATAAGCAATAATGTGTCAACCCACAAAATGTTTAATTTAAAGATATTGATGTATTTTGATAATATATTTAACATTATTTAAAACAATTTCAAGTGATTTGAACAAAATAAGTATTGAAAAAAGTTTCTTAATTTATTGTTTCGAGTTTCAAGTGCGTTCCATATTTTGCAATTTATACAATATTCTTATATATTTGAAAAACTTATTATTAGATTTATACAAATTAAATTTTATTTCACGTTTCCTTTTATTAATATAGAAAAGAAAACATGGATATATTACCTACTTCGTCAAACAAATTTATCAAGAATAGACTTCTAAAAGCCATAAACCAAAGAATTGAATTGAAGAATAGATTTGATATCTTTAGACGCCATTTACTCAAAATAAAGATTGTGTGGCTTGACACATTATTGCTTATCAGCATCCAAATCAATTTCAAATGCTGAATGTAAGTATGAGAAATTATATGTCACTAGTTGCTTGCCCTGGCTTCGCATGTGTGTACTAATTAAGACTTACATTTTTATAAGGATTTTTTCATTTTGTTAAATATTTTCTTTCATACAAACCTCGTTTTGACAGCCGTTGTATGGTGATGAGGTTCCATACATTCGGTAATGAATTTTATAGTGACTGTTTTCTAAATCTGTGTGAAACGAATCAACTAAGTTCGTAATTAAAATTTAGTTTTATATAATTCAGTGGATCAGCCTATGATGAGATAAATAAATACGTATTCTATCAACATTAACTAAATGAAAAGTCTAAAACGTAATATGCGATTTAAGTCGCGTCGTGAAGGCAGTTACGCGGCATTGTACGGCGCGTTTTTGTACAGGATAAATCTTATCGAAAGAATATTGACACATATAACGTGAATAGAATCACTGACACGACGTTAGTAGTATAAAAAACTTATATCACGAAATACTTTAATGAGTACTCACTAAACTTGTCATGAAAATCGAATAACATTAACGTATTTACCTTTTTAGACGAAAGCATATTTACCGTATAAAACCCTGCTCATTATGCGTTTAATTTTGTATACGACAAAGAACGTGCAGGTTAAAGTCGTGTGAACGAAGCCACAATATTAAAATATTTCGAAATTAATAACACATTACACAGTTTAGCTAGAAATCGACAAGGTGTTCCACATCTAATTATAATTATTATCTGCTTTAACGCGTTACATAAATAAATTTAATTGTCCTATAAAATACACCGTCTTCCGCAATTAATATGAATTTTTACTAATTAATACATTATGAACGGCTGATGGTTTTATAAATATGGTTGTGGACTTGTAACGATGTTAATTCTGTTCTCTATTTGTTCTGGTTCAAATTAATTATAATTATATTAATCACCGGATTTCCTTTCGTGTACCAATATATCTTTTTGCTTGACATGTCAAATATATGTCCATATTGGTAATGTATTACGCGAATTGTCTTTGTCGGTTGGTTTCTGCTTTGAATATATAATTATATTTCCTTAATAGAAAAAAGACATAATATTATTAATTATTCTTATAGATATCTATAATAAATAGTCATAGGAACGATATATTAATTTATAGAAATGTTCAAAAAATATAAGGTTCATAATTATAATTGTCTATATTTCAGTTTGTTTTGGGTTCGGTACCCAAATGGTGCCAACACAACCTTATTATGAAGTGTCTGCTGTCTGAATTTATAATATAAATAACGAATAAGATGTCTGTACATCTTTATATGCTTCTTCAAAATTCGTTTATTTAATAAATTCTCGCAGAAAGTGATACAGTTTAAAAATAATAAATTTATAGTATTTGTACTTTATTACTTAAAAGCCGTTAATAGCGAAAGCATGTTATTCTGTTTAAGATTATATAGACCATAAAGATACTTGAATATAGTATAACCTGGGTTCACACAGGGTACTTAATATATTTGTAACTCTTAATTTCTTGCCTGTTCTTCTCTATAGAATCTACATTCCGAACCGATGGTAAATTCATCAATTTAATTTTTTTGTTTCTGTATTGACGATTCAAAAGTGCTCGTAGAAGCCTACTTGAATAAAGTATATTTTGATTTATATTCTCAATGTAACTCATCCGTTATTCTCGTTCCATGTTGCATCGTGATTTACTCGCGAGGCGCGGGGCGGGGGGCGGTGGAAGCACTCGACTAATAAAAAACACCCCGACGCCCTCCTGACTGATGCGACAATTAATTTAATCCCATTTCTCTGCGTCTTCCGACCGTTTAGGGCTGCCTGTATCGAGATTAGGGATTTTGTTGTTTTGTTTGATTAGATATTTCTTTAATCATTTTGATTATAATTATTGGTTATATAATTAATGGTAATTTACGTTGAAAGATATGATGTCATGGATTTTGATTGTTAGTTAAGAAGTAATAAAGTTTTACTCTATAAGCAAGTCGTACCTGTATACGGATCACCTTAATCCTCCCATTATATACAACTATGCTTACACCCCTCCAAAGGACTCTTCTTTTGGACGGACCCCTCCCATATGTAAACCATAGGTACGCCCGTGGATGTAAGGTGTCACAGAGTTATAGTATTAACTTCTTTATAGATAAGGTAAAATTTGTGGATTTTATATGTTTGTTGTCATATTTGATTTAACATATTCTTAACTTAAAACATAAATTATATTAGGGTCATATATTATTGTATATAACTTATAATAACTTTACAAATTTAAATATAACACTATTATTATTAACTATCTCGTTAATAAAAATTGAATATTTTTAAATGTTTCCAGTGTAGTAATAGTCACACTAAAATTAAAAAAAAAAACAACAAACAGCACAGCCCTGTGTTGCGCGAGACGTAGACATCAACGCGGCAGGCGGCTATTAAACAAGACTAATTGAGCGATAAATTTCAGACGGGAGGCGGTGTAAAAACGAACGAGAGAAAAATCCTAGATGAAGGAATATTGAAAGCGGGCCACGGAATTGATTACTGTCAATTAGGGCCGCCACTCCACGTCGGGGCCAGATGCTCGGAGCTCGATATAGTTGACTTACAACACTATATCTACTCACTTACTCAGGTAAACTGTGACGCTTGTTATATAATTATTTGGGTAAATGGCGAAAATAAGTAAGTTTTTAGGTAAGTGTTAATTTATTAACGTCAATTATTGCTGACACTCGGGTAGATTTCTGGAGCTCAATTCTCGAAACTACGGCTACTTACTTACTCAGGTAAAGTATGACGTTAAGTAAAAGAAATGTTTGGATAAAATGTGACATTATGAATATAAGTATTAGTGAAGTGAGAATGGTTCGTTGTCAATTAAGGCCGCCATTCCTCGCCGCAGCAAGAACTCGATATAGTTTCATAACACTATAGCTACTCATTAGCTCAGGTAAACTATGATGTTTAGGTAAATTGTAATATTAGGTAAGTGTAAATTGCTTAGTATTAACACTAATCATACCATAACGGGTCAAATGACCCATTTTGAACTTTTGCATTGATAATGCACGTATTATCTTATTACTTCTCCAAATTTAACTTACTGACTTTTTCTGACTAATTAAGTCTACTGTTCTTATACTATTTTTATAATTTTTTGTTTTGTTTATTTTGAGTAATAACTGTCGTATACCGTTGTCTACCACATCGGGTCATTTGACCCGGAGAACATTTTTTTTGTTTTATAAGCTTATCAATACATATTGCTTATCTTATTGTATTCAGTAAACTGCAAATGTATGCAAAGACTGTTACGTAAAGTAGTTCAATCAAAATAGCTGAGAATAATTCAAGAAAATATAAAAATTTTAGATTGAAACTAGATTTTTGTGTAAAAAAAGTAGCAAAAAAAGAAAAGTTTGGTGCATAGTTTTTATTTTATTTTGATACCTTTATTAGTGATACAGGTAACTATTTACCCATAAAATGTCGAAACGAACGAGACAGTCCAAATTCTTAGAAGATATAAATGATATTGGAGAAGAGTTTTCGGAAATCGGTGAAGATGAATTTTCTGAAAACGAAGATATATTGATTACAAACGAAAATGAGTCTGAATCTACAGATACTGACAATGAAGAGGAAAATATTGTGAATATCGGTTGTGGACGAAAAAGAAGAAGTTTACTCTCAAGTTCTGAAGAAAGTGAAGCAGAAATAAATGAACAACATGTTGCAATTGATGGATCTGTTTGGGAAGAAATACAAATAGGTGGCACACCTGGAAGACCACCACTTCATAACATTTTCAGGCAAGAAGTAGGCCCAACAGGATATGCTAAACGTCATATAATGAAAGGTAAAGTTAGTACTGCATTTTCATTGATAATTGACCACCGTATTATGAACCATATAAGAACATGCACAATAGAAGAAGCAAGCAGAGTGTTAGGATCCGATTGGAGTTTATCTCAAGAAAAACTTGCTGCATTTATTGCAATTTTATATGCACGAGCTGCATATGGTGCAAATAATTTGAAACTTTCTTTTTTGTGGAATAATATATGGGGGCCCAAATTTTTTTCTGAAACTATGAGCAGAAACAGTTTTACCGAAATTCTTAGATTTATTCGTTTTGATAAAAAAAGTCAGCGGAGTGAACGTTTGAATGCAGATAAATTTGCTATGGTATCCACGATTTGGAATATTTTCATTGAGAACAGCCAAAACTGTTACAAGCCGGGTGGTAATATTACTATAGATGAACAGCTATTTCCGACTAAAGTACGATGTAGATTTACGCAATACATGCCTAACAAGCCGGATAAATTTGGAATCAAATTTTGGTTAGCATCGGACGTCGATAGCAAATACGTCATAAATGCATTTCCATATCTAGGAAACGATGAAAATAGACCCTCTTCAGTAAAACTCTCTGAATATGTTGTACTCAAGCTGATCGAGCCATTTACGGGTTGCGGAAGAACTGTGACCACAGACAACTTCTTCACAAGCAAATCCCTAGCCATACAACTTCTAGCAAAAAGAACTACCCTAGTTGGAACCATTCGCTCAAACAAAAGGGAGCTACCACTAATTGCAAAGCAAAAGAAAGATGACATGGCAAGATTTTCTTCGAAAATTTTTACTTCTGATAATTGTACTCTTACAATGTATAAAAGCAAGCCAAATAAAAAGGTACTTTTACTTAGTTCTAAACATAAATTTGTATCAATAGAAAATAATGATAAGCGTTTACCTGAAACTGTTTCATATTACAATAAAACCAAATTTGGTGTAGACATGACCGATCAAATGGCGAGGAAATTTACTACAAAGTCTAAGTCTTGCAGATGGCCACTCCAAGTTTTTTTCAACATCCTTGATTTAGCTGGTATAAATGCCTGGA
The DNA here is from genome assembly GCA_037950945.1 of Hypolimnas misippus. Classification (NCBI taxonomy): domain Eukaryota; kingdom Metazoa; phylum Arthropoda; class Insecta; order Lepidoptera; family Nymphalidae; genus Hypolimnas; species Hypolimnas misippus. Next base: position 14,235,348 of record JBBEEQ010000023.1, read on the forward strand.
TTTTATACAAGCAAACGACAGGAGATAATATCTCGAGACAAGATTTTTTACTCAAGCTAGCAGTAGAACTTGCCGACGATTTTCGAGTTGCCCGTGAACAACCAAAAGAAAAAGCAAATACTAAACGATCGTCGCCTAACCCTGTTACAGATTCTAATAAACGTAAGAGGTGTCAAATAGGATACTGCAAAGAAAATAAAACTAATAAAATTTGCTCCAATTGTAAAAAATTTGTTTGCGGGAAATGTGCGACGGAAACACTTATGTGTAAAAAATGTGATATATAAAAACAACTCTTATTTTTTGCGTTTGAAATAGAAATTGTAAGAATACTATGTCATATAATTATAATACATATTTTGTTATCATTATATTTTTATTTCCTTTCCAACATCCATATTTCATACATAAAAGTAGGAAACGTAAATTTCGGGTCATTTGACCCGCTATGGTAAACTAGGTATCTAATAAGTGTTGGTATGATTAGTGTTAAATCGGCCTGATCACTTAAATTCAAGGTCAGATGATCAAAGCTCGATATAGTCAACTTATAACATTATTAAGTAAAGTAAATCTTTATTTGGGACATAAAAAAATTAACAGTAATGGAATACAAACAAAAATATATATACATATATACACTGGTAAACTCTAAGATTAGGTAACATCGTTCTTCGGGTAAAATGTAACATAGAACATTGGTTCGTGGTAAGTTTCATCTTTCTTTAAATTATATTGATAATATTTTATTGTTTTGTTATACTGTATAAATCAATGTATGTAATGTTTTGTTTTGATTCTATATTGATGAGTTAACAAATATAAATCTAAAAATGTACTGACTTTATTACTAATATGTTAAGAGTGATATACAGAAAGATAACTTTGAAAATATATTACATGTAAATTAAGTGAAATTTTAAGATATCCACAATCATTCTCTAGACTAATTTATGATTTACCTTTAGTTAAATAAATGTAATTTAACTGAAATACATAAGTTTATTAATTATATAGCGTCTGAAAAAATGAGAGTCATTTGTCTTTCACAGTATTCAAAGATATCATTGATTTAAAATAATGCAGACAGTACCATATATCAACAATATTAACAGCTAACATCGACAAAAGTCCGACGCCAGTGGACAAAGTCACAGAACATACCCACAAATGTCACGACGAACACTTGTATGTCATGTCACAACTCGGACTCAGGAGCCGTCATCATACGCACTGCGTTATTTGGTCGTTAAACTCAGTAACATTTCTGTTAATGAGAACCACCTCGAGCGAGCCAGATGCCAGATCTGATGTGATATTAACGAAATAGTGACAATAAATTATAATTCAAGAACCCATTAACTTATTTTATACGCCGTGACTAATGTGCGCTACGAAAATATATTAATTTACATTAGATGTTCAGTAGATTTATTGCTTCGCACTTCAAAGTATTCTCGTTAAAATAAACACTAAAACATTCAACTATTTTCAATCCATTAAATTAGATTTAAAAAACGGTATATATGAGAGCAAACGGAATATTATTGTCAAAATAACGATTACAGCAATTATTCTAGATCAGCAGCATTTTATACGGTTACTATTCGTATTGTAAAGATACAATGGCGTTTCAGCTTTTTGTATGAACATGACTGATTGCATATTGTTCGGACAAAGCGAACGCAAACATTCAATAACGAAAGTCATCACTATTCAATGTAATTCGTAACTACACGTTATACATTACCGTTTTCCATACATAAGTATTAAGTAAATGCTGCAAGACCGAGCAATGTATATCGATTTTTGAGATATAGTCGTGTCGAAGTGTAGTAGTGTTGTACCGCCAACGTGTCCGGGAGCCATGTCGATTAATAACATTTACAAGATGAAAGCCGTCGGGATGTTAGTCGCGATGCGCTCCAGAAATAAAAAGCAGCTTTATTCTATAACTCAGCTGGGGAAACTGGGGTGACAGTGACGTGCCTTTGATATGGGATATCGCTTGTTCTGTTATTACTTTATTAAACGCGTATGATAGAATGATTGCTATTGACAGATGAGGCTATCTTTAAACTTGTGAATTATGTCTTAAGATCGTAAAAAGTTGTGAAATTTAAAGTTAGTTTTTATTTCTGACATAGATGGAAATTTTATTTACATAGTTGTGTTTAATGTATTTCGTTATTTATTCTTAAATTAATCTGAATAAGATTACTTAGATATTATTACACCTAAAAGTAGAAAAATGAAATGGCAATACATCAAAAGTGTGAAACGAATAACTAACAATTTTCTCTTCCATTTTCTAATTAATACAATTATATAATTATAAAGATCGGATGCCATAAATAAAACAAATGAAACAGTTTGTTAATATCAAAGTCAAATTTAAATTTATAATTGGATGAATATTTATCCGTCCACATTAATTATCATGGCGACATTAGTGACCGCATGAAATATACTGTGTGCAGCTAATAGGTGGGACGGGCGTTAAGGAGGGCATAAATTAGTCGATGTTGTGACGCCGCGGTGCTCGCCGACCATCTGTTTGTCGATATGTCACGGCACTAGCGTGGAATTGTATGGAGCTGTTATTGTTACTAATTTAGTTGTAATAAATTGTAGTGTTGAATTTTGGGAATTTTAAGTGAGTGTGTTAATTGAATCCTGGTTATTATTTAACGTGTGTACATTTTTGGTATCGGTTATTTTTGAATATAAATTGAAAATGTATTTTCTTTTAATATTGAATATCTTATTTTTTATTCCCCGTTTATGCTGTGATACGAAAATAAGTTTACATTTTTAAAGAATATTTAAAAAATAAATATAATTTGGAGATGTCTCGCAGCTCTTCAGACGTACATCACATAAAAGAATCGTTATTTTTGATCTCCCAGCTCTCATGCGATGATAGTTCGCGACATTTGTATGCCTCTGCCGGTCGTTTGAGTTTTTTTCAGCCTCTTAATTGCCTCGCATATATCTTAATGTATCAGCGGTTAGACGCCTGTTTGTGGGGCACGAGGAGGAACACTTCGTAACGTTTTCAATAACGCTTTGAGCCTGAAATATTGCCGACGGCTAGCTATAAAAATGTAAGTTAATATTGACTATGGCTGTTGACGACTTGGAACACGGCAGAATTGTTCAATCAATTATATGTCTAATGGTGAAAGTATAAGAGTTAATATTAGGTGCTTTAGTTTTAGATTCAGATGGGTATGTTTCGTTAATAAATAAAGATTCTTTAGCTAGGTTAATCGCTCTTAGGCTCGTACAGACAATATGTTATTGTCACATAATTTAGGAAACGGTGGATTAATTCGATCTAGCGATTCGTGTTGTTATGGCTGTTTATTTCTGGATGCTATTCTTTCGTATCCATTACGGCTTGTTGGCAGCTCGAACGAATAAATTTTAATATATCAACGTAACGACCTTCGCAGTTATATTTCTATACTTTGTTTCTCACATAATTTAAGAGAAATCATTTCTATTTGAGTTATGCTTAATTTGTATGAGTGTTTCATAAAAATGTCAGTAGATTATGATATAAAGAAATATTTAATATTCATTTTTTTTCTGTGTTGATCTCTTTTAATGTTCATTTTATGTAAATTGATTGTTGATGTAATTGGAGGAAATGTGGATGATGATTGCAACTAGCAATGAAGTGACAAACAATTTAATTTTATGAATTATTTTGTTTTAATTTTATTAATGTATATTTTTCATTTTAGGTGCTACTCTAAATGTGACTAAAGCAACCAATAAACGTGATTTGTGTCTCCTTCTCTGATATATATGAGTATAAAAAAGTACATACCACTTATTTATACATCATGAAGTCTACCGAATTATCTATCTTAAATATCTATAGGCTTGGAAGTTAAGTACTAAATAAAGCAACATTATATCTATCAGTTAAGAAAGAGATTTTCTAAAAAAAAAATCGAAGACTATTGAGGCCTTTATTTATTTCGTAAGATGCTGCGGTGGGGTGCCCGTATATAAATAGCTATATGGTTGAATTTGTGTTAAAAAAAAAACGTTTTTTATTTGTGGCTTAGCTGTCCATAGACTACAGTTTGAATACGGCTGTCTTGAACGAAGCAGTACCACACTCTCAAAGAAAATCGACGTAAAGTAGCTAATTCAGCTGCGGTTTGCAGAGTTGGCAGTCCAACCCTTTCCTACTTGTTTTCCTTATTTCTTTTTAAGCGAGTAATATATTAGTTGCATTTCTGGTGCTGCAAATGTTCATGAGCAATAAATATTAGATGGCATGGCCTGGAAAATAAGTGTAAAGTCTCTATTGAATACACATTTAAACAATTTGTCAAAAATCCCGATCAAAAATTTACTGTCATTTAAAAAGATATATTCGTTTTAAAAGTAAAATAGGTATATGTTTTATAATAAATTATTCATCACCCATAAAATTTACGGTTTAATTTTTAATTTAGCGAATAATTTTAAAATTTAACAAAATAAATAAAATGTTTATTTTATCTAAATTGGATGGGATATCATTATGATGAATATTTTCAAATGCTAATGACCTATTAGATACGGTTTTAAGTCGGCATCTTTTTATTGTTCTAGCACTGTTAGAAAAAAACAAAAGTCACCAAAAGCACTCGTGCGTCACAAACGCATTAATCTCTTAGCGAGAAAACTCGAAGTACAACACTTTTATAATTAGAATCGTAACAAATCACCGCTCCATTAGCGATGTACCGCCGACAAGATTAACGACTATCCCGGACAAGGTAACAATTATCCCGCGTATCCCGGGACCCGGGGTATCCCGCGGGACCGAGACTGATGGTCGCCCTACGATGGATGTTACTCTTCATAATGAGTAATGTGTTCAAGCGCATATCGAGGCGCATCTTTTGATGTTCTGCGGTTCAGAAATTGGTAAAATTGAGGATGCTTTTTGTTATGAAAATTTTGTTGATTGTAATTGGGAACATGTGCTTTGTAATTTCCTGTGATTTTTTGAAAGTTGTATTGTTGCAAGTTCTTTGAAAGTTTTATATATGTATGTAAAAGGCAAAGCCAGGAGACGTTGTTTCTATTGGACTAGCTAAGTTTCCAAAAGGATTTAACATTTATAACTTCAAAATAATGAACTTTTATATAACTTAAGTTAAATAAAATTGTTTTAGGTTTTTAATAATGAACTTTCGTTTCGTTGATATACATATTTTATTTGTGTTATCTGTGTGTTATATTACTACATCTTAGGCGAGAATTACACATATAACTTTTTATGTCAGACTTTCATCTTATTTTATTTTACTTAAGGATCTCCAACAAAAGATACAATTGGTAAAATATATGTTATACAATATGTGTGTTCTTTCAATTACAGGAGACCACAGCTTGCTCGTATAAATTATTAACGTTACACTCATAAACATGTACATAACGTTTTTATCATTCACTGTCAGTGACTTTATTTTTAACACGCACAGCTTTCGTAACGTTACCGATGTAACTGTAACAAAGTTACAGAATTGTTTTATATCAATTACGAGTGTAAAACGAAAGCAATAATAATGCCTTATTATAACTATAAACTTTAAATAAACATTTGAGGGGATGGATGGATGTTCGTATTTTTTCCATTAAAAAGTAACGGGAAAATTGATGAAATTTTACAGTAATATAGCATCAGAATTACACATACATTTTTTTCACCCGACAACGCGGGGAAAGCCAGAATCTATACCTAAGTATTTTGTTCTTATCCCTTTGAACAATATTAGAAAAAAAAATACCTGTATAAATAAATAATAATACAAGTCTTATACAACTAATCCTTATATTATTTCGTTACATTTTTTATGGACACAATATAACGTCGTTAACAAAACTAGGGGTCTTTTTAAACCCCTTTATAATAGTAAATAAGGAAAAATAACCCTCATGTTTTCATGTACACAGGAAACATATAAAAAGCTCGAAATAAAGTTATTAACACAAATTGTTTTATTAATCGTCGCGGCCACGAATGTAACATTGTAGGCATCGTTATTTGCAATTATATTACTTAATTATACTAACTTAGGTTCATTAAAATTTTATGACCTTAAACTGATTCAAGATAAACAGTTCTAGGGTTCCTCATTAGTCAAATTAACCAGTTTTCTAATTAAGTACTAAAAATTCGAATCTATAAAAAATGTCTCGTTTTATACCGTATTTTATGGTGTTTTAATTGGCATGTGGAAATATTGATTTTGTAATTAAATTAAAATAACGTTGAGAAATTTTTGAAATCGTATAGATGGTATCTTAATTGAGTTACATATATTTTACAGCAAATTTTTTTAAGTAAAATAATAAGTAAAGTAACAGCCTGTAAATGTCCCACTGCTGGGTCTCTCCTTAAGGAGAGGAGGTCCTTAAGGACGAGATTTAAACACAAATTTAGCACTTGCGAAATCAGTCGTGCTAGCCGGGGCTTAAAACCGCGATCATTAGTTGAAATTACCACTAAGCCATCTCGGCCGTTTTAAGTATAATAACATTTATATTCATATTATATCTATTAATAGTAATATTATATATAGCCGTGTCTCTCCGTTTCTTATGCTTTCACGTCTAAACCGCTGAACTAATTGTTATGAATTTTCATATAGAAATAGGGCCTTGAAGAAAGACAAAGGTTACTTTGTATCGCGAAAATAAAATGTAAAGGTGATAAAATAGTGATGATGAATGAGGGATGAAAGTTTCAACGCAGATAAAGTCATCAAAAGCAGCTAGTATGAAATAGTCTGATTGAAGAATGAAGATGTTAAGTATAAAATTGGAAATTTTAAAAAATCGCCGACAGTCCATTCATTGAGACATTTTCAACGAGCCCCAATACGACTGCTGTAAGTTGGCGAGAAGTTGTGTATACCAATGATTCCAGATGGTGCTCCAGCATCAGGTCAAGATTGTATAACTATGTATTATTTTAATATCAATTATATTATAGTCAATTTCGAGTCTATTAGACCAATAGAATTTGTTCAAATCCTTTCAAGAACTAGAAAAGAGCTTTCACACGTCTGAAGAAAGCTTCAAATAATTGCTTGGAACTATTTCAATTACAACAGTTTTCAAACAGAAAAAAAGCACATCAAAATCGGTCCATTCGTTAGCTACGGTACCAGACAGACACACACATACACATGTCAACCTTAACACACTCCTCCTTCTTATAACTTCTAACATCCATCCATCACCTCAATGTTCATATATATATTCATATTTTATTCAGTAATAGGCCTTATTATAGTATTTGTAAGTTTTACTCTCGATATTGATATGAAACAATTCAGTCACTTGGTAAGAGTTACTTAGATATCCTTAAGAAAGCAGTGGCTCTCTTTAATAAAAGTAACAAACAGTAAAGTCTTTCAAGAGAAAAGCAATGACAAAAAACTTATGTAAATCTTTATGAAAGTCTAAGAGCGAAACTTATTTGTGTAATTCTCGCGTTAGTCGGCGGATAAAAATGACAGGAATTAAATACCCAAGGAATTCATTGTATAGCGGTTCGGCGCTTAAGGAATAAGGTGTATAAAACACTGACATCTCATTATAAAGATTGTTTTATAAACGTTGCACTTTTTAGAATTCAAATCACTTTATATCAAAATATTTCGAATCAAGTTAAAATGTTATATAAAGTTACTAGTTCAGGTTATAAATAAACAAGTCTTTTTTAATTACTAAAATGTCAAAAGAACCTTTATTTAAAAATATATATAATATATATTTTATCAATAATATTGCATTTAATCAATAATCGCTCATCACTATAGCAAAATCACGGTAAAACAAAATTGATTATTTTAAATTAACAATATATACAAAAAAACAATGTCTCATTAACATACAGTACAATTTATTGACACAAAAGTTCGCAGTACTCGGCAACGTCAGTTCTGGCATTAACAACGCGCAACGTGTCACAGCGAGCCACTGACGTGACAAAATGACGGCCGTCACGTCATTAGCATCGCATATGCAGTCGGATAATGACTTTATCTATAATTGAATTTTTTTAATTATCTTTGATACATTGTGTATACTTTATTTGTATTTTAGTGATGTTGATTTTTAATCTGTGACCTAAAAAGAGGGGTTATGTTGACGAGTGTGTTTGTGTTTCTGTGTATCTGTGTCATCGTAGCTACCTGAGCGATAGACCGATTTTGATGTGGTTTTTTTGTTTGAAACGCAAGAAAGGCTAATGTGTTTATAAGTCTATATATGTATGTATGTATGTATGTATGCATAACGCAAAGGATGGTAATATGTTTAAGAGTTTATATATGTTTGTATCTATGTATGCATGTGCGTTTGTACCTTTGTGGCACTATTTAGACCAAACGCATGAACCGATTTCGATAAATGACATGTCGTTTGATTCGTTATAGCGGCGCAAATGTCATATAATAATTTGGAAAAATCAAAATGGCCGATTTTGGACGCCATAATGTGAAAGAGAAAAAAATGAACATCGGCGAAATGTGTTAAGCTGGGTATCGTTGAATGGTTATTTAAAACAGTTCTGTTTGAAGTCGGTTATATTTTTCTACGAAAACAATTATATATACAGACAATTTTTATTTTGTTTTGCATTAACCTCGTACAAGACAGGGAACAATAGAAAAAAAATGGAACAAATTGGAGGAGGCCTTTACCCTAGCAACGGGTTCCTGTAACAATATCTAAACTTTATATATATGTATTAAAAAATAAATAAATAAATAATAACTAACACTATAATCAATTACTAACACTAGTCCAAGAACAAAATATTTTGTAATTATGCTACTTTATAGGAAATAAAAAAGGCTTTATTATTATTATTATAATCACATTACCCTTAGTCTTGTTTATTATTAACACAAATTTGAATCATTTATCACTACAAATACAATCATTTCAAACATTACCAAATTAAACTTCGCATAATGTACAAAATACTTAGTTAATATTTTTTACTCTTTACGTAAATTAATTTAAAGTATTACTTTAAGCATTATGAATTATATCATCTGTTTATAATTCACTTACTGTATTATTAACATTATTAATACGGAGCGACACGTCACGTGGCGTGATCGAAACACTCGCAACACGGCGAGATTACAGCGGATAATTGTAGTTTGATGACGAAAAAAATTAATTTACATTAATCATAATATTTTCAACGTCAGCTTTTATTTAATGTAATATTAAACTTGTTTTACGAAAAGGGTGGTTTAAATAACAGGACTTAAGTAATAATTACATAATATACCTCGCTGATATTAGAACGTACTTAACAAACTTAGTTAGTTTAGTTTGTATTTAAATTCATCTCGTGCTTGACGGCATGGGAAAACGTCTGGAAACCTGCATGTGCCGGGAGAAATTCTGACATATGTATATCCGCCAACCCGCAGAGGAGCAGCGTGGATTAAGCTCTAAACCTACTCCTAAATAGAAAAGGAGGCCATTGCCCAGCAGTGGGACATTTACAGTATGTTACTTTACTTTACTTTAAATTTAGTATATTCCAATTTTATACATGTACATATATATTTAGACCTCAAACAATCGATTAGACCAATAGAAGTTGCTCAAATCCTTTCCACAACTAGAAAAGAGCTTTCACACGTCGTCGATTGTTATTAGTATGACGTCACGAGTAATTCAAAATGGCCGACAATACGAGTAGCTATCACAGCGTATAATTCTCAAGTTGCCTTTTCATTATTATCGATTGTTGAATTACACAATATAGCTTCATCACATAGAAACTATTATTGTATTGTAATAGTTCGTTTCTTAAGAATCTATTACAAATTAAAATTATTTTTGAATAAAAAACAAAACGCAAGTCAGCGTCGAACATTGAGGGTTCCGCAGTTATCCGATGAAGCTTGACCGGTTTTTATTTTCTCTAAGGATATATTTCTTTTTTATCAATGGGGAATGTATTTACTTATGGTCGAGGTAAACTCAGGTGGGTATGTGGGACTCCTGGAACGGAAAATACGCTAGACTACTAAAACCCAGCGGTGCCCTTAATGACAGGATCGCTTACGCATACTATCATGACGCCTCGACGGTTGGCCCGCCTATGGCCACTATGTGGGAGAGATGTTGTATCCCATATAAATTCCCTTAAGGCGGAGGGAGAAGGTGCGCATAACGCCTTCTTCCTCCCGGTCGTCTTCTACGGATTAGACCTGCGTCCGCTTCTCGTTGTAAGAATATTAGCCATTATACATCCATACTAAAATTATAAATGCGAAAGAAGCTTCGTCTGTCTGTTTGTTAAATTTTGACACCTAAACCGCTAACCTAATTTTGATGAATTTTATTTTACAGAAATAGATCGTACCGTGGACAAGAACATAGGCTGCTTTATGTCACGATAATGAACCGTGAAAGGAATGAAATAGGGGATAAATGTTTTGGACCATTTATTAAGATATATTTTTCAAAAAATCAACTGTAGTTTCAGAATTACATTCGTAAGTTTTACTCTTGTAATTGATATTAAACTACTTTGTAACTACTACTACCAGTTATCTAGATAGCCTAACGAAATCTGTGGCTATCAAAAATATAGGCAAAGTAAATTATTTCAAACAAAGACAAAAGTGTAATTATAATCTTAAAATAAACCTTAAAAAGCTCGGAATAATAAAGGCGGACAGACGGCATGATTTGATATGAGTAGGCTAAGTAATAATTTTCAGCACCATTTGGTACAGAATCCAATGGTATTATATAACCATAGATATGTTATAAGCTAATAAAATTTGATACCAAGGATGCTTACCACTTTGGACGACGTTGCCTAGCAACCAGCTAGCGATTAAGTAAAGTTGAAAATAGGAACAGATTGTAATGACCAATAGTACCAACATCTATAGTTATGAAGTATCATTGTACGGAACCCAAAAAAAGTATTGATAATAAAACACTGAATTAGTGTTTCATTATCAATGCCAGCCTGTCAGTCTAAATGTGAACGTGGCAAAACTGACACAGAACAGAGCGTAGCGTGACGCGTCGCAGATAAACAGCGGCGAGCGGCACGTCGCCCGGGAATTAACAAAAAATAATTAATTGCCCGACTAATGAATACGGCGAGTTTACAGAGCTCTGAGTAGCGTTAGCATCGACATACGAGAATTTAATTAAAAAAATCGAAAACCCTACTGCGTAACAAAACCATCTGCAGTCAGCATCGTATCAATATTAGCATTGTGACCGATGGAACTTCTGTCTAAAAGCCTAAAAGTGAGAATCGTTACTATCCATCCTAAACGGTAATTCTGATTGAAAAACGATATGAGAAACCTTAAAAATTTTTTAAATGCCTATTCAACGATACCCCATATGATGTAGTAAAATCGACCATTTTGATTTTTCTAAATTTTACTTTCTATGACATTGGCGCAATTGTGACGAATCCAACGACGCGTCATTTACTCGTATAAGAATCGACCCGAACGTTTGGACTAAATAGTGCCACAAAGTGCATTCAAACATTAGTTATTAAAACTTTATATTTGTCAAATTACTTGAATAAGAATAAACGAATTCCAATTTCGTAATGTATGTTTTCATGTTTATTACCTGATAACTTAATAATTTATGAAACGATTTTGAAAATACTTTTTCTATTTGAAAATATATACAAATTATACGTTCAAATTATTTTTTTTTATTCTTTCTTTCTTTCATCAAAGTCGTTTCATTAGTTTGATTTTTAAATCAAAATAACTGGAAAAAGTAAATCAATGGCCCCCATTAGGATCTCATGGTTCATGGCTAATACGGACATTTGCCGTGAGCGGGGATCGAATCCGCGCCCGTTAGTGCTTTAGTTAGTCGCAGTAACGATTCCGCCAACGTATCTGTCTAAAAAAAAGTCACCCACGAATTGAAAACCTCCTCCTTTTTTGGAAGTCGGTTAAAAATAGCTAAATTTTATTTATAAGGTTGTATGTAGGGGTTAATTTATAAAAATACTGATCCGATTGAAAAAAATATTTTTTGAGTTAGATAGCCTGTTTATTGAAATAGGTTATAGGCTATATTACATCACGCTGTATCTCATGAAAGCGTAGCAGTAACCGTAAACGCAAGCGAAACCGCGAGGTGCAACTAGTTTAATAAGAAAGCGACATCAAAAGCAAAATACACATTTTATAATGTATAGATATAATGTGTAGATGATGTAATAGAATGTGTAAAAAAAAAACAAAATTTAAATAAATGTTCTTGCGAACGGTACATCATTCCCGAGGGTAGAGTTAGCCCTGATTTATTCGGATCATTTCCGCCACTCTCGCGGCTGTTTAGCCGACTCGCTGCTAAATTAACCGACAATTCAACACCAGTACTGTTACGGATAGAATACAGGGTGTTTCATCTTTACTTTTAATTAAATACTAATTGCAGTGTCGCGAAGCTTTGTCAACTATTAAATAATCTATACTAATAGTATAAAGCTAAAGAGTTTGTTCGAACATGCTAATTTCAGGAACTACTGGTTCGAATTGAAAAATTATTTTTGTGTTAGATAGTTTATTTATTGAGGAAGGCTATAGGCTATATTACATCACGCTACGACTCATAGGAGCAGAGCAGTAAGTATAAACGCTAGTGAAACCGCAAGGGACAGCTAGAAATATACATTTGTATAGATAACTAGCGTACCCCCAGCGTTTCACTCGCGCTTAACATAGGAGTTTCATAGAAACTTCCAACCTCGTTTTACCGCTTTAGGCGTTGAATTTAGCTAAATTAGTGAGCACCTTCGTCCTAAAACGAACCGCCATGCAAAATTTGAAACTCATAGCATTTTTAGTTTCTGAGATTTTGTGATGAGTGAGTAAGTGACCTTGATATAGATTTTATTAAGCAGCATAATACTTTCCAGTTAGTGAATCTTAAACGCAAAGTTGGCAGTTATGTAAACAGAATTCTACTAAGTAGGTAGGGGATCTTAATTGTCCCCTGTGCTTGTAATTAACCTGTCTCTTAGCCTTACAGGGGAATGGAGAAACATACCAGAAGGTTTAATTACTGGAAGGGTAATGTGATTGACTGTAAATAATATGTACAAGAAAAAATCAAATTATTTCTAGCTTTTCGAAATCAAAAACGATATAGGTTTTTAATTTGTAATGTACCTTTTTATTTTTTGTTTCAAAATGATTATCTTAATAACGAGTTTTATCATTTCATTGGATCAGTAATTTAGTTTTAAAATTTTTAAAGCTTTCTTAAGGCTTTTATATTATAAATATACACAAGCACTTTAAGATTGGTGTCATAGTATTTTTATTAAAATCGATATAACACATTATTTTTTTTAAAGTTCTCATTGAATGAGAATCACACGAGAGCAACAGATACAAAGACCGTAATAAATCTTAATACAGAACTAGATTTTAACATATTGAGATATAAAATTAATTAAAATGTTGTTTGTCTTCGTTGTAGTTGAGAAATAGCACATGACGTTGTATTTCGTAAGAAATTTAAAGTACATATTAAAAAATCCTTAGTAGCTAAAGCATATTATTCTGTTCAAGATTATATAGATGTTAAAGATGCTTGGATTAAGTATAAGCTGGCTTTACTTTTTAAAAGAGTAACTATCGAGTTTCGGCGGTTCTTCTCGGTAGAATCTACATTTCGAACCCGTGGTAAATTAAATTTTTAATTAGTTTTTTTTATTTTATTTTTGTTTGTGTATTAAAGATTCAAAAGTGCTTATAAAAGCCTACTTGAATAGATCATATTTTGATTTGATTTATTAAATATCTTGGCGCGGTTTAAAAGCAATGTTGGACAGATATGTGTAAATTTAAAAGATATCAGCAATCACCATATGCATTTCTTCACAAGAAGATGTTTAAACATCTGTATAATTGTACATTAGTTCATAACGTAATTGATTTCGATTTTTGATAAGGAAACGTTTACATATAAAAAACAGAAATCAGCTGTCAAAATATAGTATGATTTGATAGCGATAAATCATTATAATTAGTCCCCAGAATTGTAATCTGTTTCAGTCTGCTTCTGTTTTAATGAGGTAGAACCTAGCTGTAGCCCACTGCTACAGTTCGTATACTGGTTGTCTCGACCGGGCCAGTACCTCACTCTCACAGTAGATCGGTGTAAAGTATATGCACGCTGATAAGCAATGCTGTTAACCCACACGGATTTTTTTTTGAGAAAATGGCGTCTAAGGATTTCAAATCTATTCTTAATTAATCTATTTGAAGAAGTATATATGGATGCTGTTAAGCAATAATGTGTCAACCCACAAAAAGTCAAATTTAGAGATATTAATGTATTTTGTTTTTTTTTGTTACTAAGTCACCTACGTCTGCTTTTGATTCATTATACATTTTATCAAAATAGAAAAAAAGACATTATATACGTCTTTAAACAAATTTATTAAGAATAGGTTTAACATCTTTAGACGCTATTTTCTCAAAACGAAATTCTTGTGGCATGACACAGTATTGGTTATCAGCGTCCATATACGTCATTGCTTTTGTATTTTGATATAAAGTTTAATGAATTATAAGCACATGGCTAGTAATTAGTTTTACCTAATAATAAGTTTTTCAAATATATGAGATTATTTCATAATCCAAAATGTGGAACACACTTCAATATTCTAAGCAATCGATTAAGAAACTATTTTCCGTACGTATTTAGTTCAGATGATTTGATTTTTTTTGAATAATGTTAAATACGTAATGCATTATCAAAATACATCAATATCTCTAAATTTGACTTTTTGTGTGTTAACACATTATTGCTTATCAGCATCCATATAATAGCTGCGTTTCGTACGATGAAATTTGCAATTCTCTTTTTCCTTTTCATTCCTCATGTCCATGGACGGCCGTGATCACTTGACACCAGGTTTCCTGCTTTTTGCCAGATATTTAACAAAAAATTAAAGGATTTTTGAATATTGTCGGTTAATGCAACTCCCGTCACAGTTTTGTGTATGACATCCTAACACATTTCAGGGTAATTATACACACTAATATTATAAAGAAATAAAATTTGTTTATAATTTTGTTTGTAGGGGGTTATTTCAAAGACTACGTATTGGATTGAAAAAAATCTTTCCGCGTTGGATGGCCTGAGGATTCACGAAGGTTATAGGCTATATTACATCATGCTGCGACATGTAGAAGCGAAGCAGTAACCATAAACGCGAGTGAAACCGCGAAGGGCAGCTAGTAGTTACAATAAGTACGTTACCTTCAATTTTAATGGATACCAAACAATTAACAAGACTAATAACGAAACATTACCGCGAACTAAACCCACGATGAATCCAAACTTCCTTCGTGATTAAGCTTATAATAATAAACTACGTCGGATATCCTACATCATTTTAATTGCTCCAAACTTCATCTCTATTACCATCACTTAAAGTCCAAATTTGGGTAAAATAAATGCAAAATTAAATTTGGATGAATTTCGCTACAAATTTCTATTTGCTTTTAATATCGCCTTGCTTGTAAGAGAATAAGGTTGGAATTTATTATTACGAAATGTAAAATGATATCTGTTGATATGATACGTTGGTTTAGGGTATAAAGGCGTAATTTGTGCAGCAGTTAGTGGTTTATAGGGTTGTCAACTGTTCTTTAGGATTGCAATATTTTTAAAAGAACAAAAAAATGCATTACAATAGTCACAAGGTATATACATTAGTCATTTATTTAATTAGGTAATTATCCTTTACTATGTAAGTGTGTCTAAATTTCTGAAAGAGCAACTAATTTTTCATTGTCCATTAACCTCTCAACGATACATGGATATTCTGTAACACAGAGGCAGTACGTTAAAGACAATGAAAGCCGAGATGGTCTAGTGGTTAGAACACGTTCAAACCCTGGCTAACACGGCTGATTTTTCAAGTGTTAAATTTGTGTTTAAATTTATCTCGAGCTCGGCGGTGAAGAAAAACATCGTAAGGAAACCTGCATGTGTCGGGAGAAATTCTGACACATGTACATATATCCGCCAACGCGCAGTGGAGCAGCGTGGTGGATTAAGCTCTAAACCTTCTCCTTAATAGAAGAGGAGGAGATAAGGAGCTCAGCAGTGGGACATATACTTTACTTTTACACCCAATACCCATTAATCATTGTTCATGATTTCCTTCGCAACATGGTTGCCTGGTAGAGATCGCTGCTCAGCGATAAGGCCGCCAATTGTACACGTAATATGTATACTATATAATATTAAATTATTTTTTGTATCCTTGGTGAAGTATACTTTCTTTCTATCTTCTTTTACTCTTGTTATGCATTCTAGCTATTGTTGAATTGGACAAGTTTACAAAAAGGTCTTTTCAAACCGCATCTGTAATATCAAAGATTACATACAAACTTACAAAACAAAATTTAACCTCTTTATAATATTATTGTAGATAGCAATATACATTTTTAACCGACTTCCAAAATAGGAGGCGGTTCTTAATTGGTCGGGGGGTTTTTTTATTGGTTGTTCACCGAATAATTGTTTGAAAGGGTTTACTTAGACGCCTTTTAAATGTTGTAGATAATATTAGGTATTTTTTTTTGGATTTTAGTTTGTAAAAAAAAAACATTTTAAAACCTTAAGAACACTTCTTTCTTAAAGTTGGCAGCCCTAGCGGTAGGCTAAGGGGCCTACGTTCCGGCGAGTGTTTATACAGGCTGTTTGCAGTCTTGTTAGTGGAGGATTGGCTTGTAGCTATTTATTCGGGATCAGCGTGATGTATGCGCGGATTATCTTAGCTGAATGTTTCCGTTTGATTTCTAATTCCTTTCATATTTTGGTAAAAGAAGAAAAACACTTTTGTTTTTTTTGCCTCTTTTTAACCGACTTTCAAAAAAGGAGAGTTCCCAATTCGTCGGGGACTTTTTTATGTATGTTCGATTAATTTGCCGATTGTGGACTGAAATTTTGTATATTTTTTGTTTGAAAACTTTCGTTTACTTCCAAGGTTCCATTGTCATCGGGTCAGGATCTGATGATGGGATCCTTGAATTTATATTATAAAATATAGCTTAAAAGAAAAATTAGGTGACCAAACCGTAGTGATATTTCAAAGTTTCAGGTTATTTCAGGTATCTTAATATTTATGTTATCAATTTTGAGGTTAAAAAACATCAGGTAAAAAGTCTTAATGAGTTTCTTGCGCGATTTCTCCAGGACTAAAGTTTAACTTTTCCGAAATCTATCTAGATTTATTTGCTTGACATGTAATAAGAGAATGTGAATTCTTAATTTGAATAAAAATAAATAAAGTTTTGAAACGTTTGCGTTATGGTTATTTTCCTACATGATAAAACATCACTAAAGAGTATAACAAAATTTGTAAAATAATTTTCTTTGATTTTTAGGACGACAATTTTTAAATTACTTCCAAAATGGCGGAGGTTCTCAATACGAGGGGGCTTTTTTATATATATATATGTTTATCGTTTAAGTAAACGAATATACTTATTTTGTTTTAGAAAGTCGTAATAGATATTCGTGGTATGGAATGTAATGAGGAGAGATTAGAAGAAGAATGTTAGAAGAGAAGAGTGTTAGATATGTCCGTGGAGGGTTGTGTTGGTCGAGGTAGACCAAAGAGAAGATGGATGGATTGCGTAAGAGATGAGTGAGAAAGGAGTGAGTGTTGCGATGATGGCTAATAGGTAGGAATGGAAGAGAAGAACATGTTGTGCCCCCACACAAAGTGGGATCGGAACAAGATGATGATGCTTTTGAAATCGGTTTGTCTTTTTTATTCTTGTTTTATTTAATAGCAAATGAGTTTAACCCTGCTCAAAATATGTAATTAATTGAATCAAATACATTGAATTCAGTGTCTAAAAATAAATGAGATAAAATCAAACCCTGATTAAATACGAATTGTAACAACAGTTACAATGGAAACGCTTTTAAATTAATTGCTCATTTTAAACTTAATGATACGGCTCATTGACGTTTCCCCCTGTTATGTATCGATCTGTCTGTCTGTCTCACGTCAATTATTACTGAAGGTAATGGTCTGATTTTTTTGTTTAAATAACTTTCTCGTTACGAAAGGACGAAATTTTGGAAAGCATAGATATATTAAATGATTAAATACTTGTTTTTGAATGTTTTTTCTCTTTTAATTGGTCCCTTTAAACGTACTTTTGAAACGTCAATATTGTCAGCTAATTATAAATTAAGAACATGTATTTTTTTATATATACCATTAAATACTTAATTATTTTCGTGTTTATTTTTTTGTTTATGTGAAATTATAACTGTAAAGAATGTAAATGAAGTGTTCTGTACACTGTACTCATGACGCATCATTAAATCCAGGGCCGGATTTACCTTAAGTGCCGCCCTGAGGCATGGTGTAAAATGCTGCCCCTTTACCTAAATCTTTACCCATGTAAATTTACTAGGAGAAGAAGAAGTATTTAGTAATAAAAAAGAAGATTACTAGAGTGTAATAGATTTTAATTGAAAATCTTTAAAAAATATCTCACACCCCAAATTTTGTCGCCCTTAAAATTTTGCCACACTGGCCACTGGCTCCTAGTACCCCTATATTACTGCATGCTGCAAGCTAACTGTACTGAAACGAAACAAATCGACTGTAAAAATGTATGGCGTTGATAACAATAGCTCGGCGTAATAGCCCTCCAGGAGGTACTTTATATAAATAAATAAATAAACGTATCCCACTCAACGGCCCCCATTAAGATCTTGTGACCTTGTGTCGGGGGTCCGGAAACATACACAACACTAACACAAGCACCCAGACCACGACAAACATCCGTATGGCCAATACAGACATTTGCCGTGAGCGGGGATCGAACCCGCGACCGTTAGCGCTACAGTCAGTTGCAGTGACCACTGCGCCAACGAGTCTGTCAAATATATATCTATACATTAATACGTGAAGCCAAAACTTTGTTATATACTTCATTATTCTTTACTTGCCTTATTTGGTAACATTATCCGGAACGATAATCACAAATGTTCGACTATTATTTTAAATTTTAATTTTTGATTATAAAATATAATTCAATTCAATCATTCGATCCATAATTTCTCACCTGTAACTCTTATGTGTGGTTAGAAAAAACGCCATATTTTTCTGCTAAATAGGACGAGTAAAGAAAAATAGACTGTAAAAATTGTGCTGACGGAGGATTATGATATTTCGCAAACTTATAGTTTATATCGAGAAGAATGCAGAATGATTTGCCACACGCACGCAAATGTACTATTCTGTTTCTTGTTACAGTCTGTAGTCAAATTATGTATAGATTATCTGGACGCAGATAAGCAACACTGTGTCAAGCCACACGGACTTCGTGTTGAGGAAATGGCGTCTAAAGATCAACTATTCCTAATCAATTTGTTTGAAGACGTATATATTAATCTTTTCTTTTCTATTTTGATAAAATGTATAACGAATTAAAAGCAGATAGATTTATTTTATATGTTATCTAATAATAGCTTTTTGAATATTAAAGATTATTTTATAAATTGCAAAATATGGAACGCACATGAAATTCGAAGCATTGAGTTAAGAAACTTTTTTTCATACTTATTTAGTTTAGATGACTTGAAATTTTTTATAATAATGTTGAATAATGTTAAATAGGTGACGTTGTATCAAAGTACATCAATATCTCCGAATTTGACTTTTTGTGGGTTGACACATTATTGCTTATTAGTATTTAATTTAATCTTGTATTTAATTCTGATCTTTTTCTATCTTTTATCGAGCGTGGATAGAACCAGTATTCTGGTCGAAAGAAATTTAAGTAAAGCATGATATTTAATGCTCAAATTGAATGTTGTGACTCCATGGACGAAGGTTTCAGTCTGCCCAATGTATGCTTCAGCGTGCTACGTGAGAAACAACAGTATGTTCCACTGGACACACAAGCCCTCAGAATACAACGAGATTACTGCCGAGAAGGTATTAGTATTGCTTAATATGCTGAGATGGTATTAGTATTGATTAATAAAGGGCTAGATGCTTAGGCGAGAATTACACGTGCAAGTTTAACTCTCGTATTAGACATAAAACAACTCTGCAATCATGCTCTCTCTCTCTTTCTCTCTCTCTCTCTCTCTCTCTCTCTCTCTGTGTGTGTGTGTAACAGTTGGATTTTACCCTTACAAAAGTTGTTGCTATAAAAAATAAAGACACTGACAGTAAATTCTTTCAGGTGTAAAACAATGATAGATATCTTATGTAGATCTTTATGAAAATCTAAGAGCAAAACTTCTAAGTGTTTTTCTCACCTTGGACTGACTAGCTCGATCGAATTAATGTACAGTTTCATCTAAAAATATTTTTTTTACCGTTCGGCTACTTTATTAAGGTATATTCTGTACTGCTGAGAATGTGTATGCAAAATTTTAAGACGATTAGTTGTACAGTTGAGGCTTGAAATAGCAAATAAGAAACATCATATTTGAATGTATACTATTGATATTGTCGGTTGACTAGAGGATGATTACTTATGCATTGATTAATAAATGGTTGAGTACAAGAAAATGCCCTTCGGCGTTGTCTATTTTGCATATTTTGTGCCAACAACTTCGCTACACGCCGGGAGGTCCCCTAATACATGAAAAAATACTCTAGTCTAAAATATTCATATGTATAATTTACTCGATACATTGAAATTACTGCACCCTACATGTAAGGGTAAGAGTACACTGATGCGGTTACGGCAACCATTACAGCTCGATCAGTCGCATGCGACTGTATTAGTATGTAAACACAGCTTTATACAGTATAACTTACATAGGCATCACACATCAGAGTGAGTCTTATTATGTGTCCTATTAAAGTCGAGCGATGTCGAAAATTGTGCGTAATTACCATCAAATTGCAAATCACACAATTTATCATGAAAAAACTACAACGAATTAATAGTGTTAGTTTAATCGAACGGCTTATCTAACAATAATTAAGCATAAAAATTAATTGTTGAAATTAATTTGACACAGTGCCATTGGCCTGTCGTCTTCTAAGCAATAGTTGCATAACTATCTCAAATTCGATTGCGAGTGGCGATTGTGATTGGGGTCGCATAAATTTGCGATTGTTTTACATCATATTCAGAATGGGGCGTATTTTTAGCGCATCTAAACTTATTTTATACGCACGTAATATGATCAACTAGCGGCCCCTCGCGGATTCACTCGCGCTTAACATAGCATTTTCATACACACTTCCAAGCCTCGTTTTATCCCCTTAGGGTACGAATTTTGCAAAATACCGTCTTATTGAGCATCTGTGTCCTAAAAAGATACCCCCCACCCGCAAAATTTAGAACTCCTAACACTTGTAGTTTCTGAGATTTCGTGATCAGTGAGTGAGTGACCCTTCTCTTTTATATAAATAGATTATATATCCGATGCATATGTATATGAGTGTAAAACGAGCGTTCGATCGATAAGGTAGCTTTATGCAAATCTAAAACATTGACGATTTGAAACTACTTTTAAAAGACTTTTTTTATTAAGTATATTTTGAGTTTGAATTAACGGTTTAAAATCTACGCGCCGAAAATACGCCGTGTGTACAAACACCCTAACAACGAACAGTTATAGTACGAGTCAATTGTGAATTCCATAGGTAAATCCACTAACGACACAGCGTATTGACGCATCCGTCCTTCACTTGTCTGTCCGTCTGTCTGTCACCGAGAACGCTGTCAATTAGCGTACCGTTGAATTATTTGCTTTTTTGCAATGTTCGTAAACGTTTCCCCTTTGATCATTTTGTTTTTAATGTCGTTGTGAATGTAATTGCGTAACGATTTTCGTGTTACAAATATGGAGTGAACGCGGTAATGATAAAGCGTTTTATAATAAAAATATATTAAATTAATATAATATGTTTAAAGTCTTTAATAATTAAAAGAGTAATTTTTAAAAGAGTAACTACTGAGTTTCTCGCCGGCTGTTCTCAGTAGAGTCTACACTCCGAGCCGGTGGTAGCTTCACGTGGAGCTGACATCACAAGTTCGTAAATTGAGGATTCAAAAGAGCTTGTAAAGGCCTATTTGAATAAAGTATATTTTGAGTTTGAGTTTAATTATTAATGATATGGATGCTGATAAGCAATAATGTGTCAACCCACAAAAAGTCAAATTCGGAGATATTGATGAATTTTGATGCTGCATCAACTATTCAAAAAAAATCAAGTAATATAAACTAAATAAGTACGGAAAAAAGTGTCTTAATAATTGTTTCGTATTTCAAGTGCGTTCCATATTTTGCAATTTATAGAATAATTTGAAATATTTGAAAACTTTTTATTAGATAATATATTAAATATATCAATCTACTTTTAATTCATTATACTTTATTTAAAAAAAGAAAAGCAAAGATCGATATAAACTTCTTTAAACAAATTAAGTAAGAATAGGTTTGACATCTTTAGACGCTATTTTCTCAAAACGAAGTCCGTGTGGGTTGACACATTATTGCTTATCAGCGTCCATATATCAATCTAAAATACTATATAGTAAGAAACTCTTCATATTTTATGAGTTATGTTTAGAGAACTAGTGAAAATACTCTATTAATAATCAAAATTGAAACAAATATTAAATATGGATTGTTGATTTATTTATAGTCTATTTTTCTTTGCTTGTCTTATTTAGCAGATAAATATAGCGTATAATAAATTATCGATTGAATGATTGAACTGAATCATTTTTTATAATACAAAATTATAATTTTTTTTTTTTTGCAAATTCGTGATTTACGTTCGGGATATTGTTCCCAAATAAAGACAATTATAGAAAAATAGACTATACGCTACCACGAATAGATAATTTTTAAAATAATTTATTAGATAACTATAATTTTCCTAAGTGATTTTTACGTGTACAAGTTTTATAATAATAATAGTATAACTTGAGATTGAAGGATATGCACTTTTAATTAGAACGAGCCACATTTTTAAAGTTAAAAGAGGCGTTTTAGAACAAAAATTAGAAATCAAATATTAAAATATATTTTCAATACTTATAGTTTAACATTATTACCCTGAATACATACTTCAATATATTACCTATTAAAAATAATAGATTCCTAAATCATCAAAGAATTTAGCGAATCCATTACCAGATAGTCGTCAATAAGAGTTCACACTATCTAATCAAGACACACTCGACTCAGACGCCACCATTCAAAGACATCTTAAAAACATGTGCGTGAAATAAATAGAACGATTTTAAACAAGTTTCGACAGCTTCCGTGGATGCAAATGGCTTTCAACTTGATAACAGCGCGCCAAGAATTTTGCAACAAACAATTCGTGGATGCGAATTTAGAACTGAAATCTTTTGGCATAAGCGTCAAATTCGCATGGTATATTCGACGCAGGTTAGATCGTACAGCTGATTGTAAGCCTAAGTGCCGATTTCCTGACCATCCTGTCAGTGCTAAGGAAGCGATAAATACAGCCAACAAGTGGCGAATTGTTTCTGTTAAATGTTTTATTGCTTGCGGTTTTTTTGGGTACAGTTTTGATGTTATTTTAGATTAGCATAAGTCCCTTGAAAAGACTTGCACCTGCTGTGGATTTGGAATATGGATCTCGTGACGAATATCGGATATTATTTTTGAAATGTCACTGTAAATTGTTAACGTTATTATTTTAGTTTTAATATCAAGACGAACTTTTCTTTTAATTCTAAAGAAAAACCTAATTGTGTTATCAACCTTGTTATCAATCGCAACTATTTCCTGCATTCTCGAGAAAACATTGTGTTATATTTATTAGATGAATTCTCTCGACCACGTTGATGTTCGCTCCTATGAGTTACTAGCTGGTTGCGACTTCGTCTGCGACGTCTGTGATGCCTGCGTCATAGTAGCTTTATGCATACAAAGTCTCATCCCGATCGGTTTAAAATTGACAAAGTTTCATACAAACTTTCATCTCCTATTTTATCCGCTTGGGCGTAGAGTTCATAAAAATCCTTTCTTAGTAAATGCCTGCGTCATAACATCTACCTGCAAGCTAAATTGCAGCCTGATCCGTCCAGTGTTTTGGGCTGTGCGTTAATAGAACACTATGTCAGTCAGTCAGTGAGTCACCACAGTTGAATTATATATATTTAGATAGCGTCATTTAATATAACCCATAACCTTCAATGAAGAATCAAAAGGATTTTTAAAAGCGGTCTAGTTGTTTTGAAGCCTATTCATAATCAAATCTTTCCTCGTTATAAAATTAATATATGTAGGTTACCATTAATATTTCGACTTTATGTTTATTGTGCTAGCCTCGGGATCTAAACTATGATCTATTTCTTGTGTCTGTAATTACAATGATGATTTCAGTACAGCATTTATATGACC
This sequence comes from Hypolimnas misippus, assembly GCA_037950945.1. Lineage (NCBI taxonomy): Eukaryota > Metazoa > Arthropoda > Insecta > Lepidoptera > Nymphalidae > Hypolimnas > Hypolimnas misippus. Next base: position 14,259,810 of record JBBEEQ010000023.1, read on the forward strand.
TATATAATTATGATTTGTATATCATGCTTAGGTAAGTACAACAGAAGGTCGGTAACAGTATTCATACGTCTAACTTCTGACAGCAACATGACTGGTAATGTAAGCAGGCGATCATTTTTCATGCTTTGTGTATAACGCCGAGTCACTCCCCTTACGATCCCCGGGCTGCCCCATAAATAATTTATTGTAAACCCCGATTTACATAATGGACAAGTGCCTTTGCTTGATGATGTCAGCTTCGAAACAAATGATTTTTGTAAAAACGTGGCCTTAGTGAGCTTAAAGAGTTTTTGTTTGGAAGACTTTGTAACGATATTTCGCCTTGATATTTTCGAAAAGGGAGTACAGTTTCGTGATTATTTTCTTATTATCTAATCGTTTATTTTTGTCTTCCTTCAATTTTAATAGATTGTAATAGATAATATTTTTATGTATTATCTGTTAGCGATTTTGTTTTATAATGATGCATGGTTAGTTAAGTTGACTTTCATACTGGATGTTCAATATACATATTTGTAATTTATAAATGTATGTATTAATAAAATTTTAAAACAGTAACTATCGTGTTTCTTGCCGATTTTTCTCGGTAGAATCTACATTCCGAACCGGTGGTAGCTTTTCATTAATTTAAATTTGTTTGTTTTGACGATTCAAAAGAGCTTGTAATCTTGATTAAGTATATTTTGATTTTCAAATAATTTGATGATACTTAATTAAACATATTGACTCAAACTGTCCCAAAAAATAATTCATTAAAGACTCGCGTATGCATACATTGTACAATACTAAAATTATTAAAAAATTTAAAGACACAGAAATCATAATTACTAAAAAACTATAAACCAAGAAAGTAAACTTCACCGAAATCAAAACTCTAAAAACAATAGAGATACTTAATCAGAAACCAATAAAAAAATCCGGAGCATCTGCCACAGCACTGTCCATATAAATTGACCGCGCACAGCGGGACGGACCGCTGCGTTGATTAATATACTGCGTGAGCTTGCATGCTTAATCTTCTATACTAATACGTAATGCTGAAGAGTTCGTTTGTTTGCTTTCGCTAATCTGTGAAACAATAAGTCCATTATAAAAATTGTATCAGCCTATTGGTGCTATACTTTTTAGTATAATATTGCGGGGGATCGTTAGTAATGTGGATCAATGATAGTAGTCTTTAATTATTTACAATATATTTACAAATTTTACATAAATGAATTAATTATTTTACAGAGATAAAATAAAGAAATTTTTTATATGACAATCTGAAATTTACAATATGTATAGTACACGCAGGCGCGCGCTGTCAACACGACGCCCGCTTGCCTAACGACGCAATACAATGCTTGCGCCGCGTGTTCGTCTTCGAATTATTGTCCGCCACATCACTCCCCCACCGAGACATTAGCTAGCTAAGGTCGATAGTAATCTGGGAAAGCCACTCGGCGTCCACTGCGAGTCTTCATACCCTCTGGATTAATTGGAGTTGAACCAGTCATGGTGTCATTCGTAGATGTTAAGTGCGCTGGTTTCAACCTGTCAATGCTTACAGTGACCTCTTTATTCTGAATAAGAATATCAAAAGTTTTGTCCCCACGCTTCAAAACTTTATACGGGCCGGTGTAGGGTGGTTGAAGAGATTTTTTGGCAGGGCCGAGGCGAACAAATACGTAATCGGAAGACATTAAATCCTTCGGTACGTAAAATGTTTTCTGTGAATGCGAACTTGCTGCTGTAGGAGTAAGCTTCGCCATATGACTACGAAGTCTGCTTACTAAATCCGAGTAATCTAAAGTTACTTCAGAGGATGGAGCAAAGAATTCACCAGGAAGACGAAGAGTTTCTCCATAAACTAACTCTGCTGCAGATGCCTTGAGGTCTTCTTTCCATGCGCTGCGTATGCCGAGCAATACAATGGGAAGAACTTCTGACCAGCGTGTGTTGTTGTGGCACATGATGGCTGCCTTCAGTTGTCTGTGTAGACGTTCTACCATACCATTACTAGCAGGGTGATAAGCTGTAGTTGGGCGATGTTGAGCACCTAAGAGCGAAGACAGTTTCTTGAACAGTTCGGACTCGAACTGTCGTCCTCTATCTGTAGTGATCTTCTCAGGACATCCAAAGCGTGCTACCCAACCAGAGATGAAAGCTTGTGCACAGGTTTCTGCAGAGATGTCAGTCAGTGGATACGCCTCAGGCCAACGTGTGAATCGGTCGATGACCGTGAGGCAATATCTGAAATCAGATGAAATGGGCAATGGTCCTACGATATCTACATGAACATGAGCGAAACGCTGTGATGGTGTAGAAAATGGAAATGCAGGTGATGATGTATGACGAATTATTTTGCTTCGTTGGCAATCAGTGCATTCCTTTGCCCACTGGCGACAGTCTCGGTTAATGCCAGGCCAGACAAATCTTTGTGACACCAGTTTTGTCGTAGCTCTAGCTCCAGGATGGCTGAGCTTATGAATCATGTTGAAAACTTGACGACGAAAAGTACTGGTAATGAATGGTCTTGGTTGAGATGTAGAGATGTCGCAGTAAATATGAGTGTTTGAATTGGCTGTCTGTAGCTTCCGCAAGTTTAGCGATGAACCTTCTTTAAGTAAAGCCTGCAGTTCAGGGTCTGTTTCCTGAGAACGTGCGAGAGCTTCATAGTCAAGAGGTTCTGAAATTTCCTCTATTCTGGAAAGAGTGTCAGCTACAACATTATTTTGACCAGTAACGTATCTAATATCAGTGGTAAACTGAGAGATGAAATCAAGATAACGGAATTGACGAGGAGAACATTTATCACGACGAGAAGAAAAAGCAAACGTAAGTGGTTTATGGTCCGTGTAAATGGTGAACGATCTAGCTTCAACCATGTGACGGAAATGTCTTATAGCGTCATAAATGGCTAAAAGCTCACGATCGTAAGGACTATATTTCTTCTGAGAAGGTTTCAACTGTCTGGAGAAGAAAGCAAGAGGCTGCCAGTGTTCACCAATTCGCTGCTGAAGAACTGCTCCAATCGCATTGTCTGAAGCATCAGTATGAATAGCTAGTTCAGCATCTGGAACAGGGTGAGCAAGCATTGCGGCTTTCGTAATGGCAGACTTGCAAGAGTTGAATGCGTCAACCATCTCCGGCGTCATCTCAATAACCTGCGATCGTTTTCTTTTTGGACCAGCTAATGCAATGTTGAGTGGCGCCTGCACAGAAGAAGCTCCTGGTATAAATCGTCGGTAAAAATTGTACATGCCTAAAAATCGTCTCAACTCTTTAATAGTTTTGGGAATGGGAAAATCAATTATCGCTTGAACTTTATCAGGAAGCGGTTGAATTCCCTTACAAGAAACTTCATGTCCAAGAAAAATAATTTTTTGCTGTCCAAATTCACACTTAGCTGAATTTATGAGAATCCCGTAGTCCTTAAGACGTTGAAAAAGAAGATGCAGATGTTCCAAGTGTTTAGTTTCGTCTTGAGAAAAGATCAGTATGTCATCTATGTAGCCATAACAAAATGATAATCCCGAGAGAGCTTCATCGATAAACCTTTGGAACGTCTGAGCAGCATTCCGTAGACCAAAAGTCATGTAGGGAAACTCAAAAAGTCCAAAAGGTGTGGTTATCGCTGTTTTACAAATGTCATTTGGATTTACGGGAATTTGGTTATAGGCCTTGACTAAATCTATTTTTGAAAATATAGTACTGCCTACGAGCTGATGCGTGAAATCTTGAATATGTCTTACCGGGTAACTATCTGGGATCGTCCGAGCATTTAGTGCTCGGTAGTCACCGCACGGTCTCCAGCTGTTGTCCTTCTTTGGTACTAAATGCAAAGGAGAAGCCCATGCGCTCTCAGACCTGCGAGCTGTTCCTACCTGTACCATATCTCCAAACTCCTTTTGAGCTACCTTCAAACGGTCTGGTGGAAGACGCCGCGGACGACAAGAAACAGGCGGTCCAGGCGTAGTTCGTATATGGTGAAAGGTGTTATGTTTTGGCTCCTTAAAAGTTCCAGCTGGACGAGTGATCTCTGGATACTCACGTAAAAGCTGATGGTATTTTGAAGCTCCAGAAACAGACTTCACAGATGTAATGGCTTCACTGTGCTTCCTTACAGGCACAGAAACGGATAAAGTAGTCAACCCGTCGATAAGTCGATGCTGTCGACAGTCAACCAATAAATTGTAAAAGGAAAGAAAATCGACGCCTATAATGGGTTTGGATACATCAGCTACCACGAATCGCCAGTTGAAGTTACGCCGCAGACCAAGGTTTAACGTTAGATGAATCCAGCCATAAGTTGAAATAACGGTGCCGTTTGCTGCAAACAAATCGTAGTCAGCTCTGGTTCGCTGCTCCTTCAGTGCATTGCGCGGATACACACATAAATCTGAACCTGTGTCTACGAGAAAATTGAGTTTAGTGTACCTGTCCATAACAAAGAGGCGGCCTGAAGAGGTATGGCAGTCGTTGGCCGCTAATTCCGGCTGCCTGACGCATTTTCCGCCGATGAACAACGGTAATTGCACGGAGAAATACATTTTGTCGCCTTGTCTCTAAATCTGTTGTGGTACCAACAAAAATTGCGTGATCTTGATGGTGTCCTCTGGCTACTTCGGCTCCTTCGAGGTTTTGAACGCGATCGAGATCGCAGCTGGTTCTCCAATCGGTCAATTTTTTTAATCAACTCGGCGATTTGATTTTGGGTTCCATCTGTGCTTGTGGAACAAACAGCTTGGCTACGAGGAACAACGTCAAAAACTTTATCTGCAAGATCAGCTAATTCAGTTAAAGGCAATTTTAATTGTGCTGCAATTACTGTTTGAATATTAGTTGGTAGTCTGCCTGCCCACAGAGTGCGAATAAAATCGTCGGGCACATCTGATCCAGCCAAAGATTGCAAATGTCTAAGGAACTGTGACGGTTTTTTATCACCTAACTCCTCAGATGTTAAAAGACGTTGGATTTTATTTTCTTTTGAAATAGACAATCGTTTTATTAGTTCTGATTTAACCAAAGTATACTTCCCTTCGTCTGGTGGATGGTTGATAATATCCCGAACTTCTGCTGCATAAATTCGATCGAGCTGTGATGTTGCGTAGTAAAATTTCGTACTATCAGCAGTAATTCCAGCTAGATTAAATTGGCCTTCAAGCTGCGAAAACCATAGCTCCGGGTCCTCCGCCCAAAACGGTGGTACACGGACGCCTATTTTATTTAGTTCTTTATCTTCCGCAGTAGACATTGTTGATCCACATATCATCACGTCGGGTTCACCAAATGCGGGGGATCGTTAGTAATGTGGATCAATGATAGTAGTCTTTAATTATTTACAATATATTTACAAATTTTACATAAATGAATTAATTATTTTACAGAGATAAAATAAAGAAATTTTTTATATGACAATCTGAAATTTACAATATGTATAGTACACGCAGGCGCGCGCTGTCAACACGACGCCCGCTTGCCTAACGACGCAATACAATGCTTGCGCCGCGTGTTCGTCTTCGAATTATTGTCCGCCACAATATCATAAAGGAGTAAATTTGTATAGGTATAGGAGATAATATCTGAAATTGCTAATTTGATTTGAAAAGTTCTTTTTGCGCTAGAAAGTCCGTTTATTGAGGAAGGTTATAGGCATTACCTTATATTACATCACGCTACAACTAAACAAACCATAAATGCGAGTGAAATCGCTAGGGGCAGCTTAAAAGCAGATTATAGGATATATGTAGAACATCACAAGACGATTTTTCTGGCGGCCATACACGCTCACATTGTAAGGTCAACAGGATGTTGGAGCATGTATAGGATGATCTGGTATTTCAAAGAACTCTTAAGTTTATTTTGCAATTGTTGCACGAAAGATGAAATTTTTCATGTTACTCCGTCTCTTACCACGCACGTCGACCGAACCTTGCGCAGACGACAGGCAAACTTGTCTGGTCATCCTGAGGCTGTGTGGCCGCCTTAGAAGCGGAAAAGTCGGGCAAGCACAAGTGCGGGCGAAACCGCGAGAGACAGCCAGTGCTCTGCATGCCAGGTCGGCTGAAGGGAATGTCAATTGTAATGACAAGAATTGGAGTGCCGGAGCGAACTTTTTTGATGCTTGACGCGAGTTAAATTATTAAATATTTTAAAGAATTCTCTTGCTGGAAACGAACAATGATGGAATTAATAATTTGTCAGGGTTTTTGGGATTCTCGTGAAATTGTCGCGTTCGTAATTTTAGACGTAATTTTGTCGGTTTCTTTTTTTGTAATAACCATGCAATGCTAAATATGGGTGTGTTTCGAAATACAATCAGCAATCAAAATGCTACATTCTAACAGTCGATTTCTGAATTTTGCATTAAAACGCCTTCAATAGAGTATATTTTAATAGCGATAATCCATCACAATTAGACCCCTGATGAAACTAGTTGACGTCGTTAGACATAAAATTGTCAAATTGAGATGTTATTGGCTTTGTTCAGTGTGCTGGATTGTATTTAGGAACACATCCCTTATAATACTCATAAAAAAATTAGATTGTAAATATATAAAATCTCTCGTATAAGAATTTTTGTGTAGGTACATATTTGCAATGGTTTTCCTAACGTTCTTCATGAAATCGACAAAAACTGTAGTTTTCTCTTCGATTACGTTGATATAATTAACTGTAGGTATATTATAGCCTCTATTAAAATATATTGTTAATACTCATAATCTAACACGATATGAAATTTCATTGATAAAAATGATAGTACTCAACTTAACAAAATTAAAACTTAAGTATTTATCTATTATATCCCACGTTCACGATTAAGACGAATTCAGTAATGTTTAAACCTTAAACCTTAGCCCTTTCGACTACAGAACGTGTTGAGGAAAAACACGAAAAATGTTATCATGATGCCAGATGAGTATAACAATAATTCAACTTTGAACACGTTAAACTTCCACCTATTCCAATTTCAATACACGACATCTGAACGACCAATTCAACAATCGATTAATATAAATCGATACAATACATACCGTAACAAAACAACAATATACAGCGATCATTAATATTTATCTACGAATAGAAGTAAATTAGCCGCGTCGGTCGACGAGCGACATGTCAACGCATCGACAGACTGAGTGATTAATGCCCAGAGCGTTTCATTTCACAATATACATTTCGCCAGCCCATTGATCGGTGTGAATTTCTAATGGTATTCTGTAAAGTTGAAATTGTTGTTTTGTACTGTGTGCTAATTGTGTAAAATTGTCGTTATTAAAATAGAAATCAATTACCAGAATGTAGTATCATTCTGATAGTTGATTTTTTTTTTGTAATAAAGCGTTTCCTGATTTTTGAAACGTGGCATGTTTTGATGTTGATATTTTAACATAATTATTGCTATCAAATCGTTTTATATACTGAGAGTTGTTTGGTGATTTTTGTATAAAAACTCCTTTAATTGTCAAAAATCAGAAATCAACTATTAGAATGTGTCATGTTTTAATAACTACAATTGTATAGGACAGTCGATTTCTATGTCTGACTGTCGCTATCAAAGCCATAATAATTGATTGAACGCTGCTATAATCCAAGTTATCAAGAAGATCCATGATCATTTTTTTTTCAGAATCAACAACAGATCTCCTAAACGTTTTATTTTTATCTGTGGTAATACAGTATATTATCAATATTAACTAATTTAAAGCATAACATTAAAGGAAAACAATAAATAACAGTTTATAGTAGAATCCACTACCACTTTATAAGACACCACTTTACATAACCGAACTTATAATGGCGCTATGTAAACACATAGGTCCATAAATCTAGAAACTTCGGTGATTATGGCGCCAAATGGGGGTGTACGCAAAAAATGCAAAAAGCCACGAATTTACGACCCGAGCTGGGACACTTGAAATCCTAACAGCGTCTCATTTCCGCAAAATTCACTCTGGACATAACAGTTTCCTTTGCGGAATAAAAGTTTAGCACCCAACCGTGGGTCGTGTCTGTGAGTTATTCGGTGATGCTTTTTGGAGGCTGTAGACTTTTATTTTAATGCTCGGTGATATGTTTGGAAACGTGATGTTTTTGAATGGTGACGAGGTATTTAAATTTGATTGGTTTTGTTTTTTTTAACGTTTATGTTGAGAATTATAAGAATTACCTGTCAGTACCTAATTTTTGATATTTACAGCTTTCGTAATTACTAGCGACGTATTTGTTACTAGGTTGCAGAGTTGTTTTATATCGCTCTCGCGAGTAAAATTTACAAATGTAATTCTCGCTTAAGAATTATTGACATAAGTATACTTAGTAACTGGGTACGTGGGGGTGAGAAGGAGGGCGTCATTCATTACCTCCTGGCACTATTTCCACTGAGACCAAACCTGTAGTTTTTTTAAAAAGTCGGCACATTAGCAAAAGCATCAGAGTTATAATCAAGTATTGATAAAAATAACAATAAAAGTATAAAACAATAAAATAATATTGCTCTTATAATGAAAGCGATCCAATATTATTAATCGCTTTCCACAATCGGTGGATTAAATTTGCCTAAACTCGAAGCTATAACCTGATACAACCCTAAACAATTACTGCAGCCAACTTCGGCCGTAACATAACATAAAGTGGTAAGTGGTATATTAATACGATGTACGGCGAGGGTCGGGTTGGTAAAGGTGTTACAACACGATTATATTAATCGCTGCGACTGTTTTAACATGTAAATAATATGAAAGGATATTTTGAAAAAATGTCTCACAAATGTTTGTAAATTTAAGTTGTTTATTGTAGAGTGGTAAATGTTTTTAATTTTAAAAATAGATGGTTTTATATATTATTGAGTAAATTAGTTAGTTACTGTGTATTAAATCTATAGTAATTATTTTCCTTCTATATGATTGTTAATTCAAAAGTATTAAATGTAATTCAGTATAGCATACTTTTGATTACTGTTTTTGTATAAAAGTATTTTTATATAAACTAAAAAATAAATAACAAATTCATAATTACGACACCATCTTAGATTTAGTTTAATAATGTAAACAATATTTGTCTTAAACTGAACTGAACTTAATTCAACAAATTAAAAGGCACACTTGTTAATGGGCATTAAACCTTACCCTTTTGGTAGAAACCCTACTAAAAGTTACATCACAATCCGATTCATTACTTCAACGCACATAGACGACAAACATACACATGATTTTTATTAATATAAATAAACATAAACAAAGGAAAACATTATTAAAATAAGATTTAAAGATTATAATGACTTTATTAAGATGCGTTATCGCGTCCCGTGTGATGTTATCTTAACCTACCGTCGCATTAACGGTGTATGAGGCGTATTAATAGCGTATCATCGAGATAGCCCGCCGGCGCCCGCAGAGCTCGTTTCGCTTTATGGATGCCCTGTTTAGGAGTTAAGTTGGTGATAAATATACACAGCGTACAGCTTATCGTTGTTTATAGCTATTTTATAACTAAAAACATCTCTGCATGTATTCGTTTGCTACTGTTTTAATCCCCGATCAAAAAGATGTAGCTATGAGTTTAATTAAATCCCGCAAACAGTTTTACATTTGCCACTTAATAAGTTTAAAGCCTACATTAAAAATCTTTAATAAATAAAGCATATTATAATATACAAGAATATCTTGATGACAAATTGGCGTGGATTCGATACGCGTTGATGTTCTATTCGGATAACATAATTAAAATGTAATAACAATACATTATGTATACATGATTTTAAAAAGTTTTACTATCGAGTTTGTTGCCGGTGCTTCTCGGTAGAGACTTCATTCTGAACCGGTATTAGCTTTATAAAAATCGAGAATTAAAATATGACACGTAACTTAATTCGATAGCGCTTTAAAAGCCCATTTGAATAAAGCATATTTTGAGAGTTTGAGTTTGAAAAACGTGTGGAGATCGTCGGTCTAGATGTGATAACTTTAGAGGAGACAAAAAACTACTTTTAAAGCTAACTGTAATAAATGTGTTTATGTTTAAATGATTTAGATTTATGATATTGTAAGCAATGTTATATTAAAAGTAAATTATTTGTATACCGTTTTCGACGAGAAAATCCATTTTTTAACAAAATTGTTACTATCGATATCACATATAGTCTGTGGCATCGTAATTCCCTTACGGATGAATGTTTTTTGGTTGTGGTTTAATGTCTGTTTTGGTGATCATTTCAAATGTTTGTTGTTCTTTAAAGGATTTGCTCTTGATACTAAATTTATCTGCGTGACATTGGCGATGTAATCTGATCTCGGTCGGCGCAATTAAAGCTATCAAAACAATTGAATTGACCTATATTTTCAAGTACCTTTTTATAATCTTAACATTTGTAATATATACCTTTACACACAAAAACTCAAAAGCATTTTCATCATGAAACTCTTGTCCACCAATGGACGTCCACTTGTGGACATGTCCTGTGTGTCTTTGAAATTCTTAGGTAATAATTTAATAATAATACTATTTTTATATAAAAAATAGTTGCCAAAGGAGCAGGCGTTACTGTTGTACGTACACCCAATACCCATTAATCACTGGTCATGATTTCCTTCGCAACATGGTTGCCTGGTAGAGATCGCTCCTCAGCGCTAAGGCCGCCAATTGTACATGTAATACTATATTATATTATTATTTGTATCCTTGGTGTACAGTAAAGTATACTCTCTTTCTTTCTTTCAAGCGGAACACCAGACGTTAAGAGATCACAGCCGCCCATGAACAATTACATTACCAGAAAAGTCGCAAATGTGTTGCCAACCTAAAAAGGAATGAGGCATAAAAGAAATATTGAGTAAGGAGGGTTGGGCTGGTCTTACTTATTGTACGAAACGCAGTCATGTAAGCTTCTTCACGCCGATCTTCTGTGAGAGGGAGGTACTGCCCCGGAAGAGCCAGCCCGTATAATAGTCGGGTTTTTGATTTTTTCGGCGTAAATCGTTATAGACTCTAAACTGTAATTGGACGCTGATAAGCAATACTGTGTCAAGCTACATGGACTTATTTTGAGAAAATGGCGTCAAAAGAAGTTAAGCCTATTATATGTTTAAAGATGTATATATCCACCTTTTTTATTTTTTGATAAAATGTATAATTGATTAAAAGCAGATTTATATAATTAATATATTATTAAATAAAAAAAATTTAAAATATTTGAGATTATTGTATAAATTGCAAAATATGGAATGCACTTGAAATTTGAAACAATTAATTAAAATTTTTTTTTTCGTACTTATTTAGTTTATATGACTTCAAATTTTTTGAATAATATTATACAGGTGATACGGTATCAAAATAAATTAATATCTCCGAATTTGACTTTTTGTGATCCAATTCTGATTCTGATTGAAAACCACTCCATACAGTTCGTCAATTTTCATTTTTTTTATTATTCACATTTATCAAAACCGGCCTACATGTTTGGTCTAAATAGTGCCATAAAAACCCACATAAATACACACACCCATACCATAGACTGATAAATACATTACCCTCCCGTCGCGCAGTCAGGTAAATACATTTTAGAAGCATGATGAATACATTAATTGATTATAATAATATTGTGGGAGACTGGTGCCTAAGACATAATCCTGTATTTCAGGTCACCAGGTCTCCATCCCGCTAAGTACCTACGTTCAACTTAACAGTTCAAATTAATAGATAAATAAGTAACATAAAAATCTCAGTCTCAGAATCAATAAATGTAGTGTTGCATTATTAACCATTCTATATTTAAAATTTAAAAAAATATATTTATTTTAAAAATTATTTTCTCCATAACTTTTTTTGTGAATATTTCCGATGTTCTAATTACTTATTCTGTTATTCGCAGCGGAGACAAATCTAACAAAACAAAAATCATAAAAATCATTTTTAATGGTGTAACTAAACCAAGTTTCGTTTTAGATAAGATTAATCAACATGTAATAAAATAATATATCGAAATAAAAACCATAAGTACGAAAAATTGCGAAATAGTAAGTCTCGAAGTTACACCCCTTCTGTATCTCCGACCATTATCCTTGACCCCGCTAGTCATAAAAGCGCATAGCGTTATTAACGTCATAAAAAATTCATAACACAATGAAAGTCCTTCACTCGAGTACTTAATAACGCTGTACAAAACGTACAATTGTAATTGTCATTTACCGGTTTTATGTAAATCACTCGAGTGTCACTCTGACAGCCAGCTGACACTTTGACACGCTGGCAACTGACACGCCGACACTGCCCGACGTGTACCATCCGTTTTCATTTCCATGTACATATATATTTTTTGCTCAATTTGTTGTTTGTAAATAGCAAATTTTTAAAACAAGTTCTGTTTTTTTTTTTATTATTTTATTTAATATGTGTTGTGTTATTTTTGAGTTAAATAGCGATAAGATGTCGAAGACTACAAGGTGTTATAATTTTGATAATGATATTGAAATGTCAATGTGTGTTACTTAATTGGTTCAAATTACATTCTTATTGGAAACATATTTTTGTGCTATAATACTTTAAAAATAGAGAGACAATATAATCAAAAAGCGCTCATGTATTAATATTATTTTAATATTTTCTGTATACATTAAATTTTGTCTCAGTAATCAACAGCCGAAGTAGATAGTGTTTTTGAAATAATAATTACTCTACATAATGATTATGATGTTATACAATAAAACTAAAAAATAAATATTGGCACGGTTAAATCATTACGTAAATAATAATTTAGCGATTGATGAATATGCTAAAAATTAAATATTAGTACGGTTCCGTGACAGAAAACGAACAGTTTTTAATTGTGACACGCCGGTTTTGTATAAATCGCTCGGCGGCTGTCACGCTGACACCTCGTTGTCACGCTGAGTCTGACAGCGACAGTGCTCGTCGGGCAATTTGCGCAAATGTTTTATAAATTTAATGAATGTAGTTTTTTTAATATTCATTAAAAATACATTGTGTAAATATGATGAGTGTACGTATATTTACACTTTTATGAATTTTAAAATTTGTACAAGTTCAATGAAATAAATAATTTAAATTTATTATCCATGATTTCTAAAAAATATAATGGATGTGTGAAAATGTTTCTGAGAGTACAATAGTATAATGTTTTTTATATATATTTATATAAAATATTTAATAGTAATATTAAGTAATATAATAAAATTATATAAATTTAACGTTTTTAGATACCAAAATTAAAACAGAGCTAGATCGAATTATTAACATTAAAAATAACGTTAATATTAAAATACAAAAATGAAAATACTAGATCCATTTACAAAGAACTATTGTGCTTTATATGCCAAAAATATTGTATATAAAGCGACGTAGAACGGACAGCACAAACGACCACTAAAACACATTTAGGTGTACATAACACAGGGTCTCAAGTCTCCGCCGCCCTAACGACACCATCTTTCATATTTTGAATACTTATTTCAGTTATAAGAATTTACGTCACACTTAGGCGGGGTAATGGGGTTCATAAAATGTTATGACCACTTCGTTCTCGCGTATTGACTTTTAGCCTTTCCATGCTACCATTTTAGGGGTAGTCGCTCGGTGAACTATTACTTAGTTTGAAACGCGGCAGTTAAGATATGCTACTGGTTTTATGTGATTCGTTATTCTATGGATACTGATAAGCAATAATGTGTCAACCCACAAAAAGTCAAATTCAGAGATAATTATGTATTCTAATAATGTATTTCGTACTAAACATTATACCAAAAAAAATTCAAGTCATCTGAACTAAATAAGTGCGGGAAAAGTTTCATAATCTAATGTTTAGAATATTGAAGTATGTTATATATTTTGGATTATACAATAATTTAATATATTTGATAAACTTATTATTAGATAAAACTCTTTACTAGCCTATGTGCTATTAATTAATAATATTTTTTTATTAAAAAAGAAAAAAACATAGAAGTAAAAATACTCATTCAAACCAATTTATTAAGAATAGGCTTGACATCTTTAGACGCCATTTTCTCAATAAGGAGTCCGTGTGTCTTGACACAGTATTGCTTATCAGCGTCCATATATGACTGTATTATAAATCTTTTCGCATGATTACTTTCAGTAAAACAAATTATTTTAAAAATGTTTTATTGTAAGATCGTGTAACAATTATAAAAGGAAATACAACTGATACAAAAATTGATTTATTTCAAAAAGTTCCAATATACTCGTATATTATTTTGTTAAAAACTTAAATAGATAGTAGGGTATATTTTCCAAATTTTACTTAATCATAAATTATTTCTGTTATACGACAATAACAATTTTAATAGTTCACTTCTTTGTGGAAGCAGTAGTGGAAACTTAATTGGCATATCCCTTCTAATATTATAAATGCGAAAGTAGCTCTGTCTGTCTGTTACGCTTTCCCGCTTAAACCTCTCAACCAATTTTGATGAAATTTAGCACAGACAATCTTTAGACCCTGAGAAAGGATATAGGCTACCTTTTATTGCGAAAAGCGAAGAAAGCGAAACTCACTCATCACGAAATCTCAAAAACTACAAGTGCTAGGAGTTTTGAATTTTGCATGAGGATACTTTTTAGAACGTAACAATAAAATGGGGTTAGGTGTTTGTATGAAAGTCATATCTTAAGCGCGAGTGAAGCCGCAAGGAGCTGCTAGTGTTTTATATTTTTGTATTTGTTTTCCTTCTGTAATATAAATAATGTTAAATGTTTCATAATTATCATTTTGGTTTGTAACTTCTAATTAGCTATATCTTATCAAATATCCTTACTAATATAATAACGCGAGAGTTCGTAAGTATATATGGATGTTTATAGTTATCAGGCAAAAACTAATGAATGGATTTACCTGAAACTTTCCAATGTTATAGCTTATACATCATAATGAAACATAAACGATAATTTATAACGGTATTGCGTGAATTGTCCAAAATATAAAGAAAAGTATAAAGGATAAAATTCAGCCATCTGTGAACTATTCTAGCGTGCACTGTAAAAACCGTTAGAGTTACACGTATATAACGTATAATGGAAATGTTTATCTTAATAAAGGGTCTCTCAAAGTAACTCTTAGTTACGACTTCTCGACTAAACCGCGTAACCAATTCTGGTGAATTTTTGGTATAAAGATAGATAAAACCTTGGAGAAGAAAAAAGCCATTGGACTATCTAATTCTGCGCAGACGAAGCCGCGAACACCAGCGAAAATAATATTGTAAAACTTAGATTTTCTCAGAATAGTGTAGCTGTAACGCTTTCTGGGAAATCTTGCCATACTGTTTCCATACAAAAGATTTGAGTGACGTCATCTGAAGACACAAACCGGCCGCTATATGACAGGCAACGTCATCCCAGGAAAACAAAGCTTTAAGCAAACATGACGGCGACGTTGGAATAGGCACAATTTAGATGGTAGTTTATTTATCACTCGTTTGGTCTCGCGACTCCGTCTGCAAATGATAAATATTTTTTTAAAATAAAATTAAGTAAGTAACTCCTAATAATATTAGCTAACAAGGAACAAACAAACAGACTGAGCCAAAATTTAAAAAAAAATGTGATTTTGATGTAAGTACCGTGTATATATGGACGGTGATAAGCAATAATGTGTCAACCCACAAAAAGTCAAATTTGGAGATATTGATGTATTCTGATAATTTTAAATAAACGCATCACACTCAACGGCCCCCATTAAGGTCTTGTGACCTTGTGTCGGGGGCCCGGAAACACACAACATTAACACAGACACCCAGACCACGACAAATATCCGTATGGCCAATACAGACATTTGCCGTGAGCGCGAATTGAACTGTTAGCGCTACAGTCAGTTGCAGTGACCACTGCGCCAACGTGTCTAAAAATTCGTTACATGTTTAGCATAATTCTAAAATATTTTAAGTCATTTAAACAAAATAAGTACGGAAAAAAGTGTCTCAATTTAATAATTAGACTATTGAAGTGTGTCACTTTTTTTGACATATTTAAGAATATCTTATATCTGAAAAACTTATTAGTAGATAAAATTTTTTACTATACTATTCTGCAATTAATTCAACGTTCCTCTTATCAAAATAGTAAAGAATAACGGATATATACGTCTTTAAACCAATTTATTAAGAATACGTATGTAATCTTTAGACGCTATTTTCACTAAATGGAATCCGTGTGGCTTGACACAGTATTGCATATCAGCGTCCATATATGCATTTAGTTAAAAGCTGTTAATTTGAAATAACAAACAAACACTTCAATTTTATTTATTTGTATAGATATTCAATTCAGGATGATATGATTTTAGTTTTTAGCTGTTTCATTATAGAATGTTCTTTTACTTTTATACCATAATTCAACTGCGTATGTGAAACGTATTTTTAATGAATGTAAATTATTGAATCCGATATTGATCAAATTTATATTTCAAGATATTTTCTTTTAATTAGTACTTCGGAATGTATTACACGTTCATCCATAACGAATTACGGAAGTCAGATGGAAATTTTATGTTTTAATCTAGTAATCTTTTGATCTCAATCAGTGGATTAAGTCATTAAAAATATGTGATGATTCTTGAAAAAATTAAAAATGTAATTATCTGTTTATGTTTGTAATTAGTGTGATCAAGATGTGCGGACGAGAATAGTTTTATCTTGAATTATTAATTAAATTAAAATGGTCACTTTGATGTTGCGTCAATGTATATGGTGAGAATGATAATTGTACGTATTACTTACGGACTTACATGAGATTTACGTAAATTATTTATTATTGCTTTAAAATCTGAACAAACTTATTGCTTACATAACTTACTGCGAATGCTTCTAGACGTGACTTAGTCATTGAAATTCACAACTTGTCTTACCCAGGTAACTGTAACCAGGTTACGGAGTTGTTTACATTAGCAAATTATTAGTAAGTAACTTAGACATTTAATTTACGGAAGTATAACTTACAAAGGTGATTCTCCTCTAAGATAATTTCTAAAAATAAAAACTCATATTATTAAAATATTGTCTTGTTTCAGTGTAGGCATTATGCTATCATATTTGGATAAATCTTAATAAAATTTAACTTGTTAATTAATTTAATGTCCTTAAATTAAAGGGTGATCCAAGGTAATAAAACGCTGTATCTTTTTACGGCATATTTAATTCGCACAATAATAAATACCTATATTAAATTAAATTTTATTACTTTTTCGGTTACCAAGAAAGCGCAGATACTTTAACCTATATCGCGAAGGATGAAAGTGACACGTATTAATAGGTACAGGCAAGATTACAAAATCGATTAAATTTTAAACATAAAAGAAGCTGCGAATTTCAATATCCTTTACATATAAAAGTTAGATAATTCTTTACTTAATAAATATCACTCAATGTTGTAAATCGTCGAGAATGATGTCGTGTCATCTTTACGCAACGATTTCCGATTATTCAATTGTCATTGTCGTTTTATTAACAATACACATAAAATAAACAATAGAACGGGAATCTATTAACAATAAATCAAATGCTAGAAGGCAACGCGATTGAGCAATAAATTTCAATGAGTTTAATGTTCCCGCGCAACATGCGATAACTGTCAAACGAGCGACGCCATGTTGGACGTCATCTTGATTTATGACGTTTTATTGTGAACTGTCAATAGGTGGCGTGGAGCAAAGTGCCGCAATTGCGAAAATAGTTTGTAGTTATTTGTCTATGCTTTCGAGAAAAGAAATGTGGATGCGCTAAACGGTGTTAAGGTTAACGCAAAGAGGTTTTGTATTTTTATTGAAAGAGGTTGTTTCTGCGATTTGATCCTTTCTATTTAATTTTACTTAAAATTATTTGGAGTACTTTTTTATTATTTTAGTTATACTATAAAATACTATTTTAATAAGTTAATATAAATTGTAGAAAAATAATTTTGTTTATAATAATTTATAAAAAAATATTTGTAAAAGTATCTGTTTCTTAGCTCGATGTTATATTGCGTAAGAGGACATAGTAATAGCCCCTCGTAACTTCCAATTGATTCCGCGGCTTTTCAGCCGATGCGTTTAGTATTATGGCCTTTGAGATAATTCCGTTCAAAGGCCCTTTGTTGGTGCTAAGGTCTTAAGAAATGTTTATCGTTCGATATAATCACATCACATTTTGTGAAGTGGACATTATGCACGTTTTATGAACGCCTCTACGGTTTATGATTATTATGAAATCACTGTGTTGTAGCAATATAAATGTTTAGTTCATTTCGCGTTCAATTTTTATTATCTTAATGCATATTATAAATGTCAAAGTTTGTAAAGACGGAAGGATGTATTATGCTCTTTCACTAAACAGATTTTGATGAAACTGTGCAGTAATTTAGCCTATACATCAGAATAATAGATATTTTACTATTCATTAACATACCATGCAGGTAAAGCTTAAGGTAATGTCAAAGTTGTTTTTGATATACCAAAACGTGTATGTATTTTTTTTGTTTATATTTTTATTATTTAATTAACAGAGATTATTTTTAATTATGTATTTTAACTGCTCGTTACATGCGAGTAACGTCAGGTTCAACAGCTAATTTATTGTAATTTCCTTATCATCGCCAATAGAATAAATTATAACAGCGACTAAGTCATTAGTAAGAGGATCGTAAATAACATATTTATAAGCGATTTAATCTATACTTATAAAAATAAAGATATGTATGTGAGCGATGACCGCTCTGGTGTAGTGGTACTAAATGGTTGCGGGTTCGATCCCCGCTCGGGGCAGATATTTGTAATTTTATAAATATTTGTTCCTAGGTAGGTTTCACTAAGACGGGATTTTGCAAAATTCAATCCCTAAGGGGTAAAACGGGGGTTGGAAATTTGTGTGAAAGTCCTATTTTAAGCGCGAGTGAAACCGAAAGGGGGCGCTAGTCTATGGGTATGTTACCTATTTATTCTTTGACGTTTACGTTTGACGTTTATTGGTTAAACTCGCCAATACATATTTAATAAAACGGGTCTAATCACGATAACTAATGGTTGTAATACCTTTTTATTGCCCGATGTTTCGACGAAGTTGCATTCGTCTTGGTCACGAGCTGACTCGTTTTCGTTTTTAGCTGGTTGCTAGGCAACGTCATCCAAAATGGTCGTTAAATTAGGTGCAAATTCCATTACTTTTTTTAATAATATCATTAGATATATTTAACATATAATAATAACATTGACTTTATTGTTTTTACACATAACAATTTTGTACGTAACCTCTTCACTTCAACTAAACATGACTTTGAAAGTTTAAATTATTATCGAAAGCGTATTTTAGAAAGTTATAAAACGTATTCCTGTTTAATACGCGTCCTTCCGGCTCAATAAATATTTAAAAAATAAATATTTTCGACTTAATATCTTATAAATCGCAAGTTTATTGTTACAAGAGTGATTTATTACTGATTTCCGATCAGCGGATCGTATGCGATTAGGGTTGCCAGATACAGGTGTTATATTGCCGGGATAAATGGATGCTAATAAGCAATAATGTGTTAACTCACAAAAGGTTAAATTTGGAGGTAATGTTAATGTTAATGCGTTACGTATTTAACATAATAAAATTAAAATCATCTAAACTCAATAAGTACGAAAAAAAGTTGTTTTATTTAATGTTACGAATATTGAAGACAGTTCTATATTTTGCTATATAAAGTAAACTCATGTATTAAAAACTTATTATTAGACAAAACTTTTCATTATACCAATCTGCTTTTAATTTAACGTTGTCTTAGATTTTCGCGATTATTACTCATTGTAATAAAACTATTTTAAACGGATTTAAATCGCGTATATTAATTATTTTTATCATCCCGACGTTTCGAGCACTTTACAGCGTTCGTGGTCACGAGTAGACTAAGATGACATTTGTCTATTTGAGGCTTGAGAAAAATATTATTTACAACTACCGCCAATGTTTTCTTAGTTGGTATCTTGAATAACATGTTGTGTTGAATATGCGTGCAACCGACGTCCAATTATACTGTTACGTTAGAACACGTGGATCCCTACCAGTGATCGCGGGTTCAAAATGTATTGTAGAATGCCGACCAGAGTGGTTCCAAGTGGGCACGTTACCAAGCAATAAGCTAGAAACTGCGTATGACAGACGAGTATCTCTGGGTTAACGAGTTATTTGACGAGCTTGTCAAAGTTGGAAATTAGAACAGACTATAAACGTCAAATAGTATGTCAAGTAACATATCTGTAGATATTTAATATCTATCGATGGCGCTTTAAACAAATCAGTTAAAAAAATACTCTGCTAGAAAGTGCAAAAGATTTTTCGAGGGAGAGAATTTCCTTGGAAAAAAAATTTAGAAAGAACCTTTTATGAAATAATTCACATTTGAAATAAAAAATCGACTTCATTCGGATGCCATACTTATTCCGATTATATTGATTAAAAACTTTTTGAACCGATTTTAATAAAAATTCTACTTAAACGATTTGGTACCATTTCTGTATCTTCCTATCAAATGAAATAAGATTTATCAAAAATCTGTTTATAAATGACGTAATCCTGAGGTAATAAATATTTAAACCCTAAGTTTAGGAGATAGTAGGCTTGAATTCCGGGACAAAAAAGTCTATTTACTTGAAAAAAAGTTACGCGAAAGAAATTTCGGGACAGTCCCGAATTTCCCGGTTATCTGGCAAGCCTATATGCGCTCGCGCATAAAATGATTACGCTCTCTTTGATTGATTGACGACTTTCCAAATAGACTTTATTGCTTTAGAGAAATAAAAAAAATCGATCTCGAATCGATATATCTGGAAATAAAATCGATGAGTCTATTCGTTTCCGTTCTGAATGACACGAGCGGATTCTTGAAAATATTTTGTATTAACTAAATGCTTTTAAGAAATTTTATGTACTTACAGTTTTTTTCCAAAGTTCTTTATGTTTTTCAAACAATAAGAATTATCTTTTTGTTTTTAATGTACGTAATGTGTAAACCAATGTCATGTGAGTTTAATTTTCTAATTATCAGTCAAGACATTGGTCTAGGGATCTTGGCTTATATATAAGAGCTATTAATCTACTTTTATGTTAATACATAGTTATAAATGTACAAGATCGATATATTATATATGTCGTGGAAGAACAATAATTTTTATTAGAAGTCGCTGAACCGATTTAATAGTGACGGGTAAACGCGGTGACATTGTTGTGTCAGGTGGACATAGTCTTGTCGGATAGTGGGGTACTGTGCCATGCACACTTACGTTTGAGAAATCGACCAGTCTACACCTCCAAATCAAAAATGTCGGTTTACCTACCTAGTATTTTTTGTTATACCTACATCTAGTTTAGTTTTGATACAAAATCGTGATGGACCCCGTACCACCGAACGTAGACGAAGGCGCGACTATCGCTCAGCCATCGCTGTCCCCGTCATATATATTAATATATTTGAATTTAAATATATATTTTATGTTAATAGTTTCGAAAATTACAGGTTATAAGTTGACATCATCATCTACCTAGCATTTTTTCCGATTATACCAGGGTCTGCTTTCTATTCTAGTCCAGATATTGACGAGTTACTGATTTTTACACAGAGCGACTGCTATCCGACCTCCGCAACCTCTGAAGGCAAGCCAGTAACCATTTAGACTAGAATAACCCTTACTACAAGTAACGATTATTATCAGGTGATTGTAATAACAACCGGGACCGAAAGCCTTACGTGCTCTCCGAGGTACGGTAGGGAGACCCAGGAGACAAGGACAAACACTCAGACCTAGGAACAAATATTTATACAAATATAAGTATCTCTAGTTCAGAGCGATCAAAACCGCAACCGTCGGCGGTCGTCAGGTTATAAATTGACAGTTGGTTTAATTTGTTATGTCGTTTATATTAAAAAAAAAAAACAAACATTTAAAACATACAGAATGAATAATTATTCTCAACAAATATAAATAAAGAATTATATAAAATTAGTTATAATAACAAAAAAACAAAAATTACGACAAATACATCTGTCAAATCGTTAATCTATCAAAGAATTGAGCATATTTTCGTATAAAGGCCCTCATTAAGCGATCCGCATTGTTCGCGAAATGATGAATATTAAATTTTAAACTGTCACGAGTCCTGACACTGTCAAACTTTTTCTATTAACTTTCTCATTGTAATTTGACAGCGCATTCATAACGCTGGGACTTTGATGAATGAAGCGCTCTCGCCCGAGACGGCTAGACTCGAGTCGAGTTTTGTTATAAATATTTTATGAATTGAAACGAATTTAATATTATATATATAATGATGTTAGTCTTATTATTGAAATAAAGACAAACTTGCGTTTCACTGAAAAATTAAAAATTTATTTTACAATACTTAATTACACTTAATATTAAAACAATATTTTTAACATAATATTATTCCTGTAAAATTAAAGAAACAACATTAAAAGCCTCTGTTTTGGGTATGTTTTATATTTTAAGAAAATTTCCAATAATTATAAATTTAAATATTTTTTAAATGACAAAAGTCAAAATTAAAAGAAACGCAGCGATATTTGGACACTGATAAGCAATACTATGTCAACCCACATGGACTTCATTTTGAGAAAATGGCGTCTAAAGATGTCGAACCTATTCTTAAAAAAATGTTTGAAGACGTATATATCTATCTTCTCTTTTCTATTTTGATAAAAATGTATTATGAATTAAAAACAAATTAGTAAAATATAAAGTTTTATATAAAGATAACTTTTTCAGATATATTAGATTATTCTATATTGCTAAATATTAAGCACACTTCAATATTCGAAACGTTAAGATACTTTTTTCCTTACTTGTTTAGTTTAGATGACTCTATCTGATGATGACAATATCTAAATATATGAATATCTCTGAATTCGACTTTTTGTGGGTTAACACATTATTGCTTATCAGTATCCATATATAATAGAGAGTTTTAACAACCAATAAAACTTACCTATTATTTTTCCTGAGATATCCGGAATCCATGTTGAGTATAGTCTCTGTTTTTCCAAGTGTTCGGTCCTGGTTTCTCCCCCTGCTTCCGGCCACCAACGCCCTCTGGGTTTGTTTTGGTGTTTGCCTACAGAGTTTCTTGGCGGCCGTATTTATGATTTTTTACCTTCATTATACGCGTAAGTACCAGGTAGGAATTATTTGGATTCCGGATATCTCAGGAAAAATAATAGGTAAGTTTTATTGGTTGTTAAAACTCTCTATTATTTGTTCCGTCATCGATATCCGGAATCCATGTTGAGTGATATGTTTGGTTTCTCCTGGTACTATATTATATGTTATTGATGCTATAATGTGTCGAGATGTTATGGTATGAAATAAAATTGTTGTCAAATAAATAAATAAAAAAAAAAAAATGCCGTAATTAACAATCTTTATTTTAAAAATCTACAATTTTTATTATTGGTCTGACCATTAAATCAATTCTCAATTTTATATGGCCTCAAAACATTGTGACAATGATACATTTGTACCAATTTTATCAGCATTTTTAACCTGTCTTTGATAAAATTTTCTAAACGTATGTTCTTGTTTCCAATTACCAGTAGCTAGAATCCGATCAATTGTGTAATTTTCTAACCAATTTAATGATGAAACTGCTGAACGTACCGAACCAGGAGATGCCTCAATTCCAGCCTCGCGAAGTACACTTTTTATCCATCCTCCAATAATTGTCCTTGTCGCAGGTTTACATTGTCTTCGAGGTGTAATAAATAATTCTAAAAATTTACCTTCCTTCCGCCTTTCCTGTGATATTTCTAGTAGCCGACGAATCCAATATACTATATTAAGGTTCTTTTCGGGATGCTGTGTGATTTTCCAGCCCGATTGCCTATGTTCAGTAGAATCTGTCTTGGAACCAAAAGTTGGCCACAATATTATATAATTACCTTCATCTATTAAATGGTCCTGATCACACCTTAATAGTGTAAGATCGTGCACTCTTCGACCCGAAGCAAGTACAAGTAAAATTGCAACCCGTTTTGAAACCTGGAAGAAATTGTCTTCATCCGGGCTCTGCTTTCTCAAAAATTCTAAAAGAACCACAGGATTCCATATTGGAGGTTTTACTGCTTTTAAATTTTTTAACGATATAGCTTTTAGAATCTGCTTCACAAGAAAATTAGACGATATATTTTGTTCACTAGTTCTTGTAAAGGTAGATATAGCAGACTTATGAACTAGTATGGTTCTATAAGCTAGCTTTTCTCTACTATGGAGGTATGCTAGGTAACGAGCTACCGACGACGGGTCCGGGCATTTAAAATCAAGTGATTCAGCTCTACACCACCTTTTCCATTTATTCCATGCTGGCATGTAGGTACGAATGGTAGATTTCCTCCAGCTTGTTAGTAACAGAGATTTATCTTCTTCAGACCAATCCTGAATTAAATCTACCCACCTCGAATCAACCATGCTTCCAAGTGTATGTTCCGCACCTCTGGTGGATGATGGCCTGTTTTCGTGTCTATTAGAACTTTCCGAAGGTCTGGTATTAGAAACGGCTTCTGAAGGGCCCGCTGTTGTAGATCTGCTGTCCAAAAAGGTTTGTTCCATTTCGGAACTATTAGAATGTACTGACCTTGAGCCGAGTTCAGATGTGACAGCACCTGCGGTATGAGGTTGGGTGGTGGAAACAGCCAGCCTAGATTGTAGTTCCAGTGATGAAGAAAAGCGTTGCGACTTAAGGCTTTCTTGTCTGGATCTATTGCTACATACCTTTCTACAACATGAGCTGTTTTTGATGCAAACAAATCCACCACTGGTGTCCCCCACATTTTGAATATGGCACTCGTCGCTGGTTCTAACAGATGCCATTCTGGGGCTACTTTGGCTCGTGACAGCGCGTCCACTTCCGTATTGTATCGCCCTGGGAGATATTGTGCTATCAGACGTATATCTAAATGATCCAACAGAACTAGTAATTGTCTGGTTAAGTTCAGAAGCTTCTTGGATCGCGTTCCGCCTTCCTTGTTTATATATGCTACAACAGTTCGATTGTCCGATTGCAGCAATATGTGAGCATTCTTCAGTAGTCGTTGCTCGTGATGTATCGCTGCATGGACCGCATACATTTCCTTGCAGTTGACATGCCAGGATAACTGGGCTGTTGTCCACTGACCTGCTAACTTCATATCTCCTAGCTGGGCTCCCCACCCTATATCGGATGCATCTGTCGTTAGCAAATGGGAGATGGGATCCAAATGTATGGGTAATGTGCTGGATGCCATCTTTACCCACCATTCCATTTCGGTGAGCACCGGTTCCGGAATAATCGTGTGCCAGTAAGGGCGGGACTTCGGCAGATGTCGACTGTACTGTTGTATGGTCCGACAATGAAGCCTCCCTCGAGGTACGACAAAGGAGGCGAAGTTGATTCTCCCCATTAGGGATTGGGCCTGTCTGAGGGACCAACTGCCTCTCGACATCTGTTTTTGCAGTGCCATGCGTAGCGTCTGGCACTTTGGTTCCGACAGGGATTTCGAATTGTTTCGTGTGTCCCAGGTAACGCCTAGAAATTCTAGGTGTTGAGTCGGAACCAAAACAGATTTGTCGAAGTTGATTGTCCATCCTAGATGCTGCAACAGGCATAACGTAAATGTTACCTGGTGTTGAAGTTGCTCGTAGGATCTGCTGGCCAATAGGAAGTCGTCTAGGTATACAACGCATCGTATTTTGTTGCCCCTTAGATACTCTGCTATCCAATTTGTGACTGTCGCGAACGTTTTGGGCGCTGATGATAGACCAAAAGGTAGGCAAGTCATTTGATAAAGTGACCCTTTGTAACTGAGTCTCAGGAACCTGCGATGTTGAGGAGCAATCGGCAGATGAAAATAAGCCTGGCTCAAATCTAATTTTACCATCCAGTCCTGGCTTTGTAGAAAAGATGGTATCCGAAAATGACTGAATAGACGAAATTTCCCGACTTTTATAAATTTGTTTAATCGTTTTAGGTTGAAAATTGGACGAACCGACCCATCTTGTTTTGGTATGAGAAAAAATGTGGATAGGTAACTCGGAGACATTTCTGCTTTTTCGAGAATCTGGGTGTCTATCATGCTTTCGATTTGCTGTGACATTAAAGGGGATATCTTTGTTGCAAAACTGGACATTACCAATTGGCTTGGATGTATCAGAGGCGGCTTCATGATGAAAGGAATGTGAATACCGCCTAAAAGCTTGCAGATATTGTGTGGAGCCCCCAAATCTTGCCAAATATGTTGATATTGCATAAGACACCCACCTTGAAAGCGTTTGTAGTCATGCGCGACGTATTTTGTTCTTAGCAGGAGAGCGGGAACGAATTGTCTTACCTTTTGAATATCCAGTAGGCTTAGCGCTAGATTTCTTATCCTTAGCTCCTTTACGGTGATTGGATTTGTTTTTTCCTTGAGAACTTCGGGAAGCTCGAAAGGAACTATCTTTATTATGCTTAAAATTTTGATAATTACCTTTATATCCACTAGTACCGGCACGGCCCGCATCAGCGTTATGATTTTGAATTGACGAATTTGCAGGACCTAGACTTTGATAAAGTTTCTCAGCTCCCCCTATTTTCTGCATACGGCTATTAAATAAGTCATTGTCAAACAAGTTATTCGAGCTAGGGGGTACTTTTTCTAAAATAGCACTAATATATTCATCCGAAATTTGTTTTAGTATGGAATCCCTACGTAACTGAATTAAATCCGCTCTTCTCCCGCATACTATTTGCAATAAGTCGTCAGAGGTTTTCATAAAATTGGAATCT
The DNA here is from genome assembly GCA_037950945.1 of Hypolimnas misippus. Classification (NCBI taxonomy): domain Eukaryota; kingdom Metazoa; phylum Arthropoda; class Insecta; order Lepidoptera; family Nymphalidae; genus Hypolimnas; species Hypolimnas misippus. The sequence goes on from JBBEEQ010000023.1 coordinate 14,286,593, forward strand.
TTACCAAATACATTTTCTACTTTTTCAAAAAGGGAGGTTGCCGTTAAGGTAGTTTCCGTTTCATTTGACCAATTAATTATGTTTTGTAAGGTATTACGCAACTCGTCTTTCTGTACCAAAAGCGCATGGGTGATAGCCGCAAAGGAACGTTCCATTAAGTCTAAACGAAAGTGCTCGCTAGTAGAAGGTAAATAACGTTTTAGTTCTTCGTTAACACTGAGTTCTACAAAGCCCGGAGAAGCAAGATATTTTTTCTGTACTTCCGAAAATCTAACCGCATTCCATTCTTCCGATTTAAATCTTTGTAACGCTTCTAACCTTTTTACATAACTTTCCTTCGATATAGGAAAAATAGGATCTTTAACAACCGTTGAGTAATCGGATATATTTAACTGAGCTTTTTCTGAACTGATATTAGAGGGTAGTTGTAAATTGATCCCCTCAACCGAAATTGTATCGCTGGAAATTGGTAGGGCTTTTGAAGATGATTCATTATTACTACCTCCGTTGACTTCTTTATGCGATTGCGTAATTAAATTCGTCAAAAACGCTACTTGTTGAGACAAAAATTCAAATTGCAACTGACTCACCGATCGCGCCCGCTTTCTAGGTCTTTGTGTAGATTGCCTACCTTCTGATTCATCAGACCTTTCCTTTTCCTCGCCACTCGAACTTGATGATGTGTTCGAAGTTTCGCTGTCCTTTCTTTGTCTCTTCTCTGCTCGTCGAACCACTTCTTCCGTGTCGTTATTATTCATTGTAAAAGCAAGGGGATTCTTATTCTTTACTTTAACGCAATGTAATAATTAAAACTCAATAACTTCGCTAAAATAAGTTAAAGATTATAATTATTACTATCCAACACGTCTGAACACTTTGAAAAACGACGCTATAATGAAGGTAAAAAATCATAAATACGGCCGCCAAGAAACTCTGTAGGCAAACACCAAAACAAACCCAGAGGGCGTTGGTGGCCGGAAGCAGGGGGAGAAACCACGACCGAACACTTGGAAAAACAGAGACTATACTCAACATGGATTCCGGATATCGATGACGGAACAAATAATAGCTACTTTATGCCGATCTTCTGTGAGAGTGAGGTACTGCTCCGGTCGATCCACCTCTTTACGTGCTGTAGTCAGTGAGTTACAATTTCATTTAGCACTCTACATTATATCTCGTTATCTTACAACATATTATAAATAAATATATGCAAAGTATAAAAATACACGTGAAAGTCTGTCAAGATGGGTGGATATTTGTTGTCCTTTCACGTAAAAAGTGTACGTGTACGATAATCGAATTTATTCAATATGAAAAATTAAAGAAATAGTGATAAGCATGATATTAATACGAGGAAGAAAGATAAATTTGTAACAACTAGTCTTCGATTTCGCAAAGCAAATGTTTCCTGTCTGGAGCAAGGTTTCTATAATAAAATATCCCAGAAATATTTGCTGTTTTCACTGAATAGACTTAGAGCATATGCTAAAAATCCCTAATAGCTTAAGCATATTATTCTATTCAAGATTACGTTGACGATAAAGATGCGTGGATTTAGTATACGCTGATTTTCATAGGGGATGTTTAATGAATTTGTAATTCATAAAAAAATTGTATTGACGTAATTAAACTCTGATAAGCAATACTGTGTCAAGCTACACGGATTTCATTTTGAGAAAATGGCATCTAAAGATGTCAAACCTAACCAAATATGTTTTAAGAAGTATATATCCATCTTTTATTTTATTCTTTGATAAAAGGTATTATGAATTTCAATCTGATCGATACATTTAATATACTATGTAATAAAAAGTTATTTATGAGATTATTTTAAAAATTTGCAAAAAATGTAACGCATTTGAAATTCGAACCAATTAATTAAGAACTTTTTTCCGTACTTATTTAATTTATATAACTACAATTTTTTTTAATAAGTTAAATAGATGATACAGTATCAAAATACATCAATATCTCCGAATTTGACTTTTTGTGGGTTGACACATTATTGCTTATCAGCATCCAATTTTTAAATTGTTCTTCTCGGTAGAATCTACATTTCGAACCGGTGGTAACTTCCTTATTAGTATAATAATAGTATTATCATTATTATTTTTGGTGTATTGACATTTTAAAGTGCTCGTGAGAGCCTTCATGACAAAATATTTTGAATTTTTTGATTAGTGGAATGTATATTTTAATGATATGACTTTATCCAGTGTTAAATAGATACTTGGAAAACCATACAATAAACGTACCAGCGTTTCTGCTTTGTCTGCTATAGGAGTCGGCGACACTGTCCTGGATAAACTAGAAATTGACAATTCGCACGCTCACTATGGGTTTATGATCTGTGTGATATATAAAACGACAAGTCGATAAGATTCGAGTTCTACAACGTCAACACGGCGCGTGCGCGTCACTTCTGTGTTTTCAAGCGGCGCACACTCACATCTACCCTCACTGGATTTAATTTTAAATCGAAAATGACATGTAACTACCCACAATGTAAATGTTGGTAATGTTGCTAGTGTAATTAAATTGATATGGAAGTAAGCAAATAATTAAAAAAATAAATTATAAGTATATTTTTTTATTATATAAAGTTACACCTGATGTTAAGTGGTTACTATCTCCCGGACATCTGCAACACCAGAGGCGTTGCGGGTGCCTTGCCTTGAAAACCCCCAAATTATAGCGCTCTGGGAAAACCTCAGGAGGTAAATCATTCCGCAGTATTAAATGTATTTATGTTGATTTTAGAACTATTGGACAGATTTTGATGAATCTTCACAGTAGTATAGTTAACATATCAACAGTAAAATGTATAACATCAAAATGACACAGGCTTTTTTGTTTCAACTTGTCAGCTTGTCTATATTTTTACTATGAAGAGGAAAAGTTTGTTAGTAAGTTTGTATCTTGGGGGAAATTTTTGTAACTACTAATCTAATTTGAAAAATTATTTTTGCATTGGATATCCTGTTTATTGAAGAAGTTTATAGGCTATATTACATCATGCTGCGACACATAGGCGCGAATCAGTAATCATAAACGCGTGTGAAACCTCGAGGGAGCTAATCAGTAATACTAATGTGGAATTTACTTTTTGTAGTAACGTTTCTAACGGCGCCTATTTAAATAAGAAAATATATATTAAAATAAATCATTCTAATTTATTTACTGTTATACATAGATTAAACTAATTAATTAATTTATTCCGATTTTATAGTTAAACTTAAAAAAAAAAACTCGATAAGAAAGATGGCGACGATACCATATTTTAATCAAGCCTAATTAAATATGAAATGATTTGTTGTATTTATTCAGGATTTAAATTGAAACACGCCACGTACCCGTTTAGAGGTTTATTACGTTCAAACAGACGGACAGATTATTTAAATTTATTGATATATAAAAACCCGCACGTTGTATAATAAAAAATTTAATTACTGACGGTTCCCTTGCCATGTTACAGACATGTAAAATGAACGCAGATACTAAAGTTTTCATATTATATATTCATCTGATTTTAGTCCTTATTTTTTGTGTATAAAGGCGATATTTCTATGTATATTATTCGTATTAATTGGACGTGTCGTAATGTTTGTACAAATAAACACTTTTTATGACTGTTTCATTAACTTTGTACATAATCTTTATTGTAGTCAGGGTCGTAACGAGTTATAGGTATTGATTTTTTTTATTGCATTCAATTTTAATTGACGTAAATTACTAGGTTTTGGGAATTGATGAAAAATAATGTTTTATTTTTGTGCGGTTTTTGTAGAGTAACGTAATTGTTTTGTTCTTAACTCGGTAATTTTAATGCAAATTTTTTGTAAATTTTGTTTGTTAAGGAAAGAATTACATTTGTAAAGTTTTGGTCTCGTAATTGTTAATAAATTAACTCTGTAACTGCAATTAATTAAGTCACTGACAGTAAATTCTTTCAGGTGTAAAGCAAAATCACACAACTCTTGTAAATCTGTATGATGATTTTCTTAATGAGTCTGAGAGTATACCTTATAAATATAATTCTTTCCTAAGTATAGATAATAATATATTTGTGGGGCATTATAATATTTAAGAATTCAATTTTTTAAGAAATTATTTTTTAAGTTTCTTTATTAAACACGAAACCATTCTGGCTTCGGATTGTTCCCTATATTTTTTCTAAATATTAATATTGAAAACTACCGCTATGAATACGTTGACATCTGACAGAAAAAGACGACGTTTTAGTAAAAATTATAAATTAATGGTCCCGAACAATCTCCGCCGTCTTTTCTACATTCAACGCGACATTGGCGAAATAACATGTGTCTAATATGCACGACTAAAAGTCATTAGCTAAAAAATTGAATTGAATAACATTAATTGTCAGAATTTAGCATGTTATAATGTATGCTGTAGGCGGGACAACTGATGTTACTTGATCAGCGCCGCCCATGGACATCAGCAGCACCGGGGGAGCTACAAATGCGTTGTCAACCTAAAAAGGAATAAAACATGTACGGGAATAGGAAGTTAGGAAAGTTATAGGGGAGTGGTTGAGTCTATTTTTCTTCACTTGACTTATTTGGTAGCAATACATTGCAAAAAAAAACATCACGATTTTTTGAACATTTTTTCATTCAATGATCAATCAATCAAGATTTAATAAATCGAAAGATTTCAATCATTCGATCGATAGTATCTCGTGTCTAACTCTTATGTGCAGTTAGAAATACGCCATATTGTTCCGTTAAATATGACGAGTAAAGAAAAATAGACTTTAGTTACTTTACGCCGATTTGCGTGAGCGAGGTACTGCCCCGGTCGAGCCAGTCTGTATACGAGCTGAAGTCAGTGTGTAGCGCACTAAGCGCGCTAGGCTCTACATCGATTATACAAAAACATTTACACCAAAAAATATTGCAAATGTACTGTATTTTATTATGCCACGCAATTAGCTCGAGATATTAAAAAAAATGCGATCCAAAATAATAATTCAGTACCGCAATAAAAGCGTCTTACACGTATTTTAAAACTCGTATCCGCATAAAATAAACAAACGTTTAATTTACGGGGGCAATTCGTAACGTAGCAACGTGTAAATACATTCGGCGAACAATAAAGTCGCATTTAATACAATTACTTGAGGATATATAGGTGTTTACTTTGCGAGGCGCGAGTGTTTGACCCCGAACGATTCGTTCGGTGGTCGTAAGTTATGAACTTAGGTCTTGAGGGTGACAATCTTAATATATATCTTAAAGGTGACTGACTGACTGACATGGTAATCTATCAACGCACAGCCCAAACCAGTGGACGGATAGGACTGAAATTAGGCATGCAGGTAGATGTAATGACGTGGGTATCACATATTGGATGAAAGTTTGCATGAAACTTTGTCAATTTTAAACCGATCGAGTTGAGAATTTGTATGCATATAGCTACTATGACGTGGGCATCACAGACAATGTAGACGAAGTCGCGAGCACTAGCTACTTTGGAATATAATGATAATAATAATGATAATCGACTATGGCAAAGCGTAGAAGCGCACTGTCCCAGAAGATTAGAGTGATGTACATAGCTAATATTTCTGCGAATGTTACGGTGAGTGAGAGAGCCGGAATCCTAACTGTATTCCTTTATTTACTTCCGATTTCTTGTCATCCTTTATTCCTTTTTTAATTGGCGACGGATTTGTCGCTCCTTTGGGCTACTTCGCTTTGATGCAAAGGTGTCCACTTGGATGTCCTGCTTGCTCGTTCGCTAACTATTTTAGAAGAACGAAAATAATGAAGGATACAATACGATATAAGAACGTAAAAATTGATACTTAAGCTTTGGTAGAGCTGAGACGATGGGAACTGTAACCGCGAGTATCTTATAAATTATACCAAGTATCAAAACGTCGCTATTAGCGTATATCAATGTTATTTGTTGCAGTCATTCGCTAAGCGAGCGACGACTACTGAGAAACTGTACAGTGATCTCCGAACGGATTTGTGGGCTACTGTCTGATCGCTAATGTTATTCTGTTTGACTGAACTGCGCATATGTTAATCATATTGATTATATGATATTTTGAATTTATTCTAGAGATTTAGCATCGCTTAACAATAATAAAATTCGATTTATGAATGTCGTTTCCAATAAATTGTAGCAAATGTAAATTGCTTTTGTAATAACAATGATTATGTACACTAATATTGTAAAGCGCAGGAGTTGGTTTAAACGCAACGATCTCATAATTATTTGTTCGTTTTGAGGAATTATTTTTGTGTTAGATGGTCCGGTTATTAATAAATTAATAGGAGCCTCTGCTCCATAATCATAAACGTGCATCATTGCAACTATTATCAAATTATCAATCATTATGTAAATTTGAATGTTAGGGAAAGAAAGAAAGAAAGGGACAGCATGAAGAAGCAGATATAACTCCGTTTCGTGCGGTGAAGAAGAAAGGAATGAAGAAGCCGGAAACTCCCCCTCATCCCTCAATCTTTTACACCTCTTGTTTCTCTGGTTCTGCAAATCTTCGTGGGTGTTGTGTAATATTGAAATTACTATATTATATTAAAAAAATTTAATCATGGTAAGCTATATATGTACATATAGATATGTGTATGCTAGCAGCGTTCTTCTTTTTTAAATTTTACGAGTATTTTATTAATTGTTGTACTTTAAAGTTTATTTTCTTTAAATAAACGCTTGTTTCATAAAATGCATTTTTATTATTAATTTATTTAATATACGTGTCAATCTATATTAATATTATAAACCTGAAGAGTTTGTTTGTTTGTTTGTTTGGACGCGATAATCTCTGGAACAACTGGTTTGAATTGAAACATTATTTTTGTGTTACATAGTTTATTTATTAAGGAAGGCTATAGGCTATATGACATCACGCTACGACTCATAGGAGTGAAGCAGTAACTATAAACGCGAGAGAAACCGCATAGGGACAGCGAGTTTTATATGCAATAACGAAAGTCTTGTGCAAAATGTACATAAAACACATAACAATAGTGTTAAATATAGACCACAATTAATCCAGCAAATAAAAGTCCATCACAGTAGAGACCGTTGTCACTCGAATATTTTAAACGCGAAAAACATAACCGAATCCGATCTGTCACGGCATTTGTCGCGTACATTCAGAGTTGCCACCACCGATTCTGTCGGGACAGTCCCGGCGATATTGTCCTGTGTCCCGATGATTATCCAATTTGTACCGATTTAATAACGATAACAATCAATGACGGATCGATTGACTGAAGCAACACAACATATATGTACATACACACTTGCTTACGCGGGTGTCACTTGTGAGCGTCAAATAATAAGTAAAATTAAAAAAAAAAAAGTATTAATTTTTTTTTGCGCTCAGTAGTGAAGACAGATTATAGTCAGGGAATGGTCTCCATGTATGGGAAGAAATTTTGACATATATCCGGCTATACCTAAATCCGATAATCCGCATTGGAGCATTGTGATGGATTACGCTCCTATCCGTTTATATAATGTAAAAAGAAGTTTTCGTTCAGCAATGAGATATTAATAAACCGTTACAAAAATAAAAAATAATCATAGGGCATTTTTATTTTTCCTTCAGTCAACATCAAACAGAACAGCCGTTTGTCCCGATTGTTTTTTGCCAAAAAGTGGCAACCCTGCGTACATCTGTCGCGAATACATCGTAACGCGACGTGACGCGACACGTTTACGATCGCGACGATGAAAATATTACGATCGCGCGGAGTGAATTATTGCTGTCCCGTTCTGACTAATTTATTGGTGTGTCGAGTGAAAGGGACAAGTGATGCTGGATCACAGGGATTGTTGGGATGTCGTCTTTTTAGATACGTATAAATAATCTTTGCGTGTTTAATTCACGTTGATTTAAAACGAGACTAGGATTTGTAATGTTGTTGTACTCGAGATATAGGTTATTGTTTGTGTTTTTATTTCAAATGTAATGGACTGATTATTAATTATTTTTCTTTTTAAGTATCTGTCTGCAATTCCATTAGTAATTTTTTATTTCTCAAAGGTGTTTTGGTTGTCTTGCAGTATCTCACTTAACTCAGCATCAAAATAAGTGTTTGATATGCCATTTCGAAGATTACTTTTCGCTTAAATTACGAAAATTATATAAATATCTCAAAGTTAATATTTTTATAAAAAAAATTTAAAATTATGATGTCGTGAAGTATTTGCACGGATCGATATTTTAACCGACTTCCATTAATGAAGGAGGTTCTCAATTTTAGGACTTTTTATGTATGTTGACTGGATTCAAATGGCTTTACCGATTTGGTTAATTCTAATTTTGTTTAAAAGTTACTACTAAGTTAGTTACTTTGTTGTAAAATTACTCTCTGTTTGGTCCTATAGAGTTTTTATCAAAATTGATTCAGCAGAATGGTTTTAATATCAGAATAACTGGAATATGTATAAAGTAAACAAAATAACATCATTTACTTTTGAAGACAGTTCCATGTTTTTTAAAAACTCTTGTGAAAATATTAAAATAATATACAGCGAGGTTATAATATAAATTTTTATTAAAAATTTTAATGTTTTATTAAAATTATGCGGTTATACATGACGAAGTTTTATATTATTTATTTAAATATTTTGCAAAAAAAAAATTGAAACAATTTTATATTATTAAAAATTCGTAATGTATAATTATTTCACGCTGAGTGAGCATTAAAAACGTTTTATAATAAAAGTGAAAATGAAAAAATGAAAGTTTTATTGCTTTATAAACGATTTTTATTTTAGTTATTAATTTAAATTATAATGTTTTATAATAATTATAATAGTTTATTGACTGATCTCCACTGCTTTGCTCTTTATACATAAGTAAGATTAAAATAATTAATTTAAAAATGGATTTATGATATTTTTTATCGATAGTAGGTATTTCAAGTTGTATTGCAATTTTAAAAAGTTTTTTTAAATTTTAATATTATTTCCCATATGTACTATAGCTGAGATGGCCAAGTGGATTTTTTTTATGCCGTCCAGGACTTTCTTGCATGGCCTAGTGGTTAGATCACGTCGATGTCAACCGATGCTTCGGGTTCAAACCCCGGGCTAGCATCGCCGAGTTTTTTGTGTTAATATTCATTTCGTATTCAGCGGTGAAGGAAAACATCGGGAGGAAACTTGCATGTGCCGGGAGAAATTCTGACACATGTACATATATCCGCCAACCCGCAGTGGAGCAGCTGGTGGACTAAGCTCTAAACCTTCTCTTTAATAACAGTGGAGGTCTTTGCCCTGCTTTACTTTACTTTTCCAATATCTAGACTCGGGTAATAAAAATATTATCAAAAAGTCGGCTTTTTCTATACTTTTATATTAAAAAGGTAAAATTTGTTTGTAAGTTTGTATTTAGGGGATAATATATGATTTGAAAAATTATTCTTTGCGTTGGATACCATGAAGATTCAGGAAGGTTACAGGCTATTACATCACTAAGCTACGACTCGTAACAGCGAAGCAACCTTAAACGCGAGTAAAATCGCGAGGGACAGCTAGTATTGACAGTTAGTATTGAATAAAATTGGAGGTACACTTGTCACCGCAGAAGCGCAGACAGTCTAGTACAGTTGCAATGATTTACGTATTTTCAATACCCATTGTGAGTTCTATTTTCGAACAAAATTTGATTCAAAATAGATGAGATTTTCATCTGTGATTTGGAAAACAGTTAAATATTTCATTTAATCAAGCGTTACTTTGCGGAAATCCATGAAAAATAATTACAAAATGATTTACGATTGCTATAATCCGCGAAAACAATACACATCTGTCTAATATCAAGTAGCGCCTGATGTTACCAGACAGTTGTTTTTTCGGATAATAGAAAATAATTTTGTGATTATTTAGAATGTATTTAGTCTACGATTTCATTTTTTATTATTTATATTAATAATTCAAATACTTAGCAATTATAAAGACTAATAAAACAACACGTTTAAGTAGAAAAAAATCAAATGCCAAAATTTTTTTTCAGTAAATTTAGAATAAGAATAAAAAATCGGGTATACTGGAAAAAATCTCTTCTAGGGATAAGTATACCTTTTAAACTTTCTTTTCCTGTGACATATGTATATGTGTAATGTTTCTGGCATGTTTAGTAAACTGTTAAATAAATAAAAAATAAAAAATCGAACAAACCACCACACGGTGTTTTATAAAATAATATAATATTAATTAAAGTAAAACGTATTGTGTAATTACAAATAATTTACATTATAATAATTTATTTAAAACAATTTGAAAGTGAAAATAATTCATACTATATAGCGCAATTATACACAGTTGTGTCGTCCGTTCATATTGGCATGTTTCAGCGGCTGCCGGCGACACGCGTCACTTGTTACCGCGTTAACAAGCCGCAGATACGCTCGCTCGCTGTGGAAGCAGCATTATTTATTTATATTGGATGCTGATAAGCAATTTTTTTTTGTTGCTGGGAAATGCTTTATGCATCCCACCCAGGGATTTGGGTATGTGAGACTCCTGCCACGACATAGTGTGACAGACTGTTAAATAAAACCCAGCGGTACCCCCGTCGTCTTCGTTGAGCGTCACGGGGGGATTTGGGTGGGTATGTGAGACTCTTGCCACGATATAGTGTGACAGACTGCACACTGAAACCCAGCGGTACCCTCGTTGGTCGCCACGGCATCGCTTACGCTTGCTACCGTGACGCCCCGACGACGTCAGCCCGCTAATGCGAGCCATCCTTGAGAACACTCTCACGGCCTAGTGACTAAAAAGAAAATCCGTCTCTCTCTGTCAGACTACGTCAGAGGAAAGAGATGATAAGCAATAATGTGTCAACCCACAAAAAATCAAATCGGAGATATTGATGTATATGATACTGCGTCACCTATTTAACATATATATATATATATATATATATATGTTAAATTGCAGTGTTACTAGTGCAGTCTGTAGTATTTATTGAATAGAGTATAGTTAAAAAATTGTTATCGGAGGCTAACGTAACTATTATATTATGCTGTATATACCTATTGTTTGAAGTTGTACCTGTCGTTTTTCTGTTTTCTCGTTTTAAGTATTATATTTCAAATACTGTGGTGTATCGATTAAATAAATAAATAAATAAATAAACATATTCAAAAACTTCAACTCATCTAAACTAAAAAAGTACAGAAAAATTTTTCGTAATTTAATGTTTCTAATTTCAAGTCCTACATACAGATTTACAAGCTTCGTTTTTATAATATAAGTATATACTATATATGTTTTGAGGCAAAGACTAACTGTAGTCTACTGACTAGATCGTTGCGGAAAATCATGTTAAATATTAGCTTTATCAGTATATATATCGGACTAGCAATTTCCCTCTGTTTCGCCCGCGTATACTTATGAATTTGATACCCAACAAACTTTCAACCCTCTTTTTAACCCAACAGGGGATGGATTTTTAAAAATCCTTTCTTAGTGTACACTTACGACATTAAAGGTGTAACCTAGATCTAGCGGTTTGGTCAGTCAGTGAATATGTCAGCCAGTAAGTTTATTTTTTTATATCTATATAGATTTAAAAATACGACTCATAGCAGTGAAGCAGAAACTGTAAACGTGAGTGAATCCACGAAAGTTAGTTAGTCCTTCGTACTTAGTTAATACTTACGAGAATTTAAATTATTAAAGAGATATTTTCCCATAGTCCTGTTCCATACTCGCCCGATCCCACCAAGACGCTTGTTACCGAGGTGCCTCGGAGTTTGCATTCAATCCGTATCGCACTGTCAACATCTCCCCGGATCTGGTCAACGTGGGCGACTGCACTACAATGGGATCACATTTGTAAGGATCTGTTGAGGATCCATGTGCCGTGTCAAATTGGTTACCTAACAATCAAGGAATGAGAATGTTTTCTTTTTCGGATGAAAATCTTTGGCGACTTATGGTGACTAAAATTGTTTATTGTCTTATTTCTATATATTGAATACATATATTCATTTTGATAAGTTTTGGTGTGCCATATGCGCGTATGTACGAGTACCTCGCCTAACTCAAAAACTGTTAGATGCAAAATATCAAAATGTATATTAAGAAAATTAATATACATAAATAGCCGGCATACGTTGCAATGCTAAAGTTTTTATTACAGGGCTTATTCAATACTTACCTGCGACTAACGCTGTCATAGTATTAAAAAACCGTAAATAAAATAAGCTAAAATAAGATCTCGCAGTAAGACGAATCTCAAGCTTAATCCGCTACGCTCCACTAGCAAATTTATATATCTCAGAATTGTTCTGAAACATGCAGAATTCTTGTCACGTTGCCTTCCATGTAAAGCGCGAGGTGAACTGGATATAAGCGGGTTAAGCTGTTTAATATATTTTATTTTGGCTCATAGTTCGTCAAAAATCGCACGTTGTTAGGAAAGTTTGTCAATTAACCGATGTTGATACAGCTCGATTAGTTTATTATGGTATTTTCATAGTATCATGTCGTATATTGATGCTATGGGATAGCACTACCAATATTAATACTTTGTTTATCGAGCTGTTCGTCTTATTAATACTCTAAGAGCTCGAGACTCTCTTTGGGATATTTTTAGTAAAGTAGGTATACTTACTGTTGCGTCACAATACTATTATAACATTATTGTTTATTTTCTCAAAAAAATTGATTCTTTTGAGAAAAATAGTAATATACATACTATTAACAGGAAAAAGTAAGATAAACTTATAACACCTAGTTCTCGATATCGCAAAGGAAATATTTTCTTTCTGGGGCAAGGTATTCGTATAATAAAATCAATAAAATCTCCTAGAAATGTTTGGTGTTTTCAGTAAATAGACAATCATATTTTAAAAATTCCCTAATAGCTAAAGCATATTATTCTATTCAAGGTTACGTTGACGATAAATATGTGTGGATTTAGTATACGCTGATTTTCGTACAGGTTGTTTGTAATTCATAAAAAATTGTATTGACATAATTTTAAAAGAGTAACTATCGAGTTTCTTGCTGGTTCTTTGCGGTAGAATCTATATTCCGAATTGGTGATGGCTTAATTATTTTTTTTTCTTATAGTATGGCGTGCATCCGCGCTACTTATGCGCAAAATATTCTGCCACAGCTTCATTATTAATGTAACAATAATAATATTGTATTTTATTTTCTGTCTTAATGATTTAAAAGTGCTCGTAAGAGTATATTTGAATAAAGTATTCGATTTTGATTTTGAAAAGAGGTTCATTATAGTCATCATTTATCCATATGTATAATAATAATAATATGTGTTTGTTTGTAATTTCAAATTAACAGCTTTTCATTAAATGCATATGAAAGTATACTTGGTGAGTATTTTAATTTGTTAGTTGGGTTTTTTAACAATTGAAAATCTCACCCTATATACTGTACTTAGAATTAAAAAACATTTAAAACAAATAATTTTTAAATTTTTGTCTGTGGAACTGTTTGTTCCGTTTAATAACAGAAACGGCTTGCCAGATTTTAACGGGACTTGTACTTAAAGATTGATATTGTTATTCCTTAAGTTAGGCTTTTTTATTTGAAAATTTCATTTGTTATTATTAATAAATAAAAAAAGGGTTTACGCGAAATGAAAATTGAAACGAATGAAATAGTGAACAATATCTGATTCAAGTAGGGAAGGTAGACATTATATAAACATAATTTTTCCTAAAATTAACGCGGGTGAACCGTGGTTTACAGCTAGTTTATTATAAAAGCGATTATAAGTAATATTGTAAAATATGTTTGCAGCAGAGCAGAGACATGAGCTCGTATTTTTAAAACACAAAAAATCAGAAAGTCAGTCGGTTTTATCGTCGTGTTTTTTAAGTATATCAAAATGTCACTGAGCTATAAATTATATTTTTATGATCAATTTATTTAAGTTTTATACGTTCATGTAATTATGAAGATAAAATAAATATTTTGTCGATTTCATAAAGTTTAACGGTATTTTTATACTAATATAATAAAGCTGAAGAGTTTGTTTGTTTGTTTAAATGCGCCAATCTTCAATCAAAGGAAGGCTATATTACATCAAGCTACGACTCATAGGAGCGAAGTAGTAACCTTAAAAATGAGTGAAACCGGAAGGGACAGCTAGTATAAAATATTTGGTAAGTGTTGCAAAGGTGAGAATTAATATGTTTAAAATTGTTTCTGCTATAATTAGTATAGTAATAAATGTTACTTATTACATTAAATTCTTATCGAAAAGAACCTGAAACCGAGATGGCCTATGGTTAGAACACGCTTCGGTCACACATCGGTGATCGCAGGTTCAAGTCCCGGCTACCACCGCTGAGTTTTCAAGTGATAAAGTGTGTAAATTTATCTCGTGCTTGGCGGTGAAGGGAAATATTCTGAGGAAAAATGTGCCGGGAGAAATTCTGACACATGTATATCCGTCAACCCGCAGAAGAGCAGCGTGGATTATGCTTCAAATCCACTCTTTAATAGAAGATGAGGACTTTGACCAGCAGTGGGACATCACAAAACTGAAATATTTTTCGAATATACGATCTGGTCATATATTTCCATAAAAAAAATAAGAGAAAAAACACATTCACACACACACACACACACTCACACACTCACACACGGACGCACACTTACTTTTACATTTTTTACAGGATGTTTCCTCTATTAAAAATCTCTGTGGTTTATTTAATGATATCTACCTATTCAATATATGTGGCTTGATAAGCAATAGCTTGTCAAGCCACAAGGACTTCATTTTAAGAAAATGGCGTCTAAAGTTGTCAAACCCATCCTTAATAATTTTTTTAAGAAGTATATATCTATCTTTTCTTATAAAAACAAATTGGTATATATAAAGACTTTTATTTAATAATAAGCTTTACAAATTTATAAGATTTTATGTTATATAAACGAAGAATGCACTTTATTATTCAAAACATTCAATAAAGAAATTTTCTCTACTTATTTAGTTTAAATTTTTGAACAATGTTTTGCATTATCAAAATACATCAATATCAACGAATTTAACTTTTTGTGGGTTGACACATTATTGCTTGTCAGTATCCATATATTCCGTGTATTCGATGAATAAATATAATCCAACAATAGTCAAATCAGCAAACAGGTACAATCCTAAATGCGCAAGGCATTCGTCGCAAGCCGAACAGACGACAGACAAACAACGGAAGACGGGCTAACAATGTTTACTGTGCTATGACGTAACACCCACGTCACATACGCTGTGTCCGGATTAAAGCAATTACGTTGTGATGGATAAAAGAAAGAATTATGAGGAACTAGTGACCTGCCCCGGTTTCGCACTGGTGCCATATAGTTTTTAACCCCCGACGCTAGAAGGTTTACTCCCTAAGGTATGTAGTTTTGCAAAATTTGATCTTAGCGGATGTCTATACCTTATAAGGAAGGAACCAACGTGATAAATTTTATGTTTCTAGATGTATAGTTTCTGAGGCTTCGTAATGAATCAGTGAGTGGTATAACGCTTTTATATAATTATTAGCAGCTCCTCGTACTCGCGCTTAACATAGGACTTTCATACAAACTTCCAATCCCTGTTTTACCTCCTTAGGGTCAAAGTATGCAAAATCCCGGTTTAGTGAGCACCTACGTCCTAAAAGTCCCATTGAAATTTTAAACTCCTAACATTTGTAGTTTTTGAGATTCAGAGAAGAGTGAGTGATTGACCTCTCGCTTTTTAGTTATATAGATTAATGTTTATCGACGATGGGTAGGAAAATAGTGTTAATGTGGTAAAGAATTAAAGTAATTTTTTTTAATGATAAACGCATCACACTCAACGGCCCCGATTAAGATCTTGTGACCTTGTGTCGGGGCTCCGGAAACACACACAACACTAACACAAACACCCAAACCACGACAAACATCCGTATGGCCAATACAGAAATTTGCCGTGAGCGGGGATCGAACCCGCGACCGTTAGCGCTACAGTCAGTAGCAGTGACCACTGCGCCAACGCGTCTGTCAAAATTACACCGCCATTTTTTGTCTTACATCAACAGCCTGTTACTAAGCAATTCTCCAAGTTACGTATATATCAGTTCTATTAGAATTAGTAGTAATTATAGTAATTTTGATAAAAACAGAAAATTCTTGCTATTAAATCATGAAAATTTCAGGCTGTAAATTTTAAGGGCTGATTATATAGAAATCAATTGACAGTGACTGAAAAAAAATCAAATTAAAAAATCGTAGAAGATTAATTTTATCTCTATGACACACTGACTAACACGAAACCGCTTCTAGTTTATTGTATATAATTATTTTTATTATATATTTGATTTCGTAATTTATGAGCTCATAAATGTACACATAAACAAATAAATGACGCACCCGATAAGACTTTAAATTGTTAATAACAATTTTAAATAATGTCATATTTAATAAATTAAGGGCCGTATAAATAAACAATTGTAAACACCTGCGTCTGTAACGTGAACCATTGAATATATAGTGATGATATCAACTAAATTATAATTTAAAATTAATGATTTACTAGCATAATTCATAGCTTAATACCTGGTTATTAACACCGAATGGATTAGTAGAAAGGACATGGGCATATTAATGGTCGTGGGTTTAAATGGGGTCTAGCACTTCAGAGCCTACTCTTGAAATGTTTGCTTTTAAAATCTTAGGTTAGTGGTGAAGCAAAACCATGCTAAATATGAAGATTAGTTTAAAAATGTGTTGACAGATGGCGTTATTCAAAAAGGGAATATTTTACAATATTATGATTCGAAATAATATGTGCACAATTGGCACAACTAAAAGCCACAAAACAAAATAAAGAAGAATATTATGATTAAGGTTTTTTTTGTATTAATATTATTAAGTAACGTATTTATATAAACGATTATGTTTGTTTGTCTTATTTTCACATTACAAAGCTTCAACTGATCCTTTTTAAAGGCAAAAGAATTCAAAGTGAATTAATTGTTAGTAAATATTTATCTTCAGCAGGTATTGGTTTGTATAACTTTGATATCATGTATATACGCTCTTTGTGATGTAGGCATCGAGAAAATTGGCTTAGTATACGAAACATCCAAAATTATAAAACTAAAAATATCCATTTACGAAATGCCTCTCTAATTAAAGTAAGCGCATGAAAAATGTTCAATATTAACTCTTTTAAGACAAAATCTTGATTGACTAACAACAATTTTAACTCAATGATTCATAAAAATACTTATAATAAGAAAGTAGGATGTATAAAAAACTCGTTTGTAGCACTTGCTGAATTGAAATCGTTAAGCATTTCATTTATGTGTTCGGAAGAAGTTAAGTATTTGTGAGCAATTAGAAACGATTGAACAAAAAGTGTAACTACGCCTATGCGAGGTCAGGTTGCGCCAAAGAAAAACATACACAGACACGTAAACTCACGTATTTTAAATTTAAAAAGTCTTCAATAACAAATTTGAAAGACTCATTTTTAAGAGATCCTTATCTATTGTTTAGTTTCGATTAAAATAATGACTAAAACAGAAATAAACGAAACGTAAGCGTGATTAACGAAATGGTTATTATATGTGTTTATTATTATTATCAAAACGTGAAAACCGGGTGTTAGCTATCGATCATGACAGTTTGCATTACCGTTCTAATAGCAATAACAAATACTGCATAAGCCATCAGAAAATAACTGCTTGCCGAATAAATTGCAGTCGTTACATCAAGCGCGTTAGGAAATATTCAATTTATAAGTAATGTAATAATTACTATTTTCATTGAATTCATCTATATTGAATTCATTTACTTATGCTTAATTAAAACCACTATAAGGTTAAGCTTGGTGTATTAAAACAGGCGACACTAAAATCTCTTTTGTTTAAGTGTCGTTCTTTTAAACAGCACCTGTTTTTCCATTTTGAAATTACCATAAAATATTTACTATTAACATTTATAATTTAAATCAAAACCATCGCTGAAAGGAATAATTTACAGGATTTAATTGATTCACTCAGCTAATAAATTAAGGCAAATATAATAAATAGCGCGATCAAGCGAACGATTTATACGACACATCTGCATAGGTTATTCAATCTATGGCCGAAGTAAGACAGGCGCAGTGCCATTCCGTTAGATTTACAACACAGCTGACGTTTTAACGATAATACGCATTTACGAGTATTTATGTATATTTACGTTTATTTACGGGCGTCGAGAAAGCCCGCCGGTTTAATTGTGGAATAAAATTGAATTTACAGACTCTGATTTATGTACGTGCAGACGATACGTTTATGGCGTTTTATGATTTACTCCGGGAAATGAAACGTCGGTATGGCGTAGTTGACCTCGACGTTTCTGTTATTGCTATTTCGATTGTTTTACAATGTCGCTCTTTAATTGTTGTTCTTCGATACATTGACAATTTGTGTATGGATGCTGATAGACACTAATGTTTCAACCCACAAAAAGTCATATTATATTGATGTATTCTGATGAAGCGTCAAATATTTAACATTAAAAAAAAATAAGTTTTCTAAACTAAAAGTACGGAAAAAAAGTTTCTTATTTTCATGATTCAAATGAAACTTTTTATTGTAGCAATCTGCTTTTAATTCATTATATTTTGTTATCTAAATAGAAAATAAAGGATATACATACAATTCTTTAAACAAATTTATTAAGAATACGTTTGACATCTTAAGACGTAATTCTCTCAAAATGGAGTCCGTGTGGTCGACACAGTATTGCTTACCAGCGTCTGCATGTAAATGGAAAAGAACGTAGTCGTAGGTTTTAATGAATTATCATTGATAAGTTTTGTTTATAGCCCCGGCAAAGTTATGTAGCGATTGACGGATTCATTCTTAGTTAAATCTGAGTGATTCTGGATTAAATTTTGATCCAGTGGCTTGGAAATATGGTTATTGCGCTTTAAGTTTTATGATGCAGCAAGGATATGCCTTGTAATGAGATATTTACGTTTATTTATTTTGTTGATTCACAAAATTCACTGCGCATTTGTCTTAGAATTTTCCCCGACATACTCAGGGGTAGTGACTTATCAAGTAAGTAATTTTGTAATGCTATAAATAAAAAATAGTTATATATTTGACCCTCTGACGAGAAATATCCCCTCAGGAATACTTTACAGCGTTTTAAGCATTTCCTATAACTTTCTAATTAGCCTACAAGAAGGTAATAAATTGATACGGGATTAAACTATATCAATAAATATACATTACTAGCTACTAGGCCTGGTTTTACACGTATACGCTAATTTGACGCTGATAAGCAATACTGTGTCAAACCACAAGGACTTCATTTTGAGAAAATGGCGTATAAAGATAAAAAACTTTAAACTTATTCTTAATCAATTTGTTTGAAGACGTTTATATCCATCTTTCCTTTTTTATTTTCATAAAATGTTTTATGAATTAAAAGCACAGTAGTATAATGAAATGTTTTATTAAATGATATGTTTTTCTAATACATGAGATTATTTTATATTAAATATAGCACACACTTCAATATTCGAAACATTTAATTAAAAAACTTTTTTCCGTATTTATTTACTTAAGATGACTTCAAAACTTTTTTGAATAATGTTAAATATAAGATGCATCATCAGAATATATCAATACCTTCGAAATTGGCTTTTTGTGGGTTGACACATTATTGCTTATCAGCATCCAATTAAGACCTTCACGGGTTTTTCCAATATTTTCTTTCAAACAATCCTTGTCCTACTAAACCTACAAAAATGAAACGATAGGTTTAAATATGAACTTTCGCTACTATATTTTCATTTATATCTAATTAATTAAACATAGTTAAAAAGACGAGACAAAAAAAATAGTGGAACATTACCAGTTCAATTGTGATATCCCGTTATCAGCGGCATGCTAGGCACGATAGATATTATCATATAAACAGCGCTACGGGCCATTACGTTCCTGGAGGCATTACGGAATATTTATAAATGCTAAACGCACCTTAAACGGAGAATGTTGGCCATACATTGCCGATTAGTGTGGAGATGGTGAAAGCGAATGGTATTGGATGTGGTATTTTGAATAATCGCATTTCATTTGTTTGTATTTTATAATAGCTTCAAGATGTTTTCTCAAGTTTTGTCAAATTTGATTTGTCTGAAAAAGGGTATTTAAAATATGTGTGATCATTCTCATAAGTTTATAGGAAACAGTGAAGGAAAATGAAATTTTAAGCCAATGAAATAACACACATCAATCTCTCGATCGAATCGATATACGAGTAGATTATTGTTCTAGTGAAAAAGTATAATTTATTAATGTGTACATGCACTAGGTAAATACCCAGTGTTTAAAGTATCCACAATAAGTCATGCAATTCTTACAAGACGATCTAATAAATTTTGGATGAGTAATGTCACTTCTATTTCTAAGAATATGTAGTAAGAGAACTGTTTTGTTCTTATATTTTTATCAATCGCAATCGCAAAAAATGATCGTCATTTAAATACCATGTGATATTTATGATATTTCTAAGCCAAGAATTATAAGTTTTGCTTTTAGAATTTAATAATGATTTACGTATGTTATTTGTCACTGCTTGACACCTGAAAGCATTAGTTATCAATGCCTTATTTTTGACAGCTTTAATAACTATTTAATACGTATCTAATACAAGGTTACGGTGTTCTTATATCACTTACGAGAGTAATACTTACAAATGAAATTTCAAATTCTCGCGTGAGACTCTCCATAATTTCTTACATCGCTGTCCCCACTGGCCCTAGCGAGTTCCTGGCATGACTGGGTCCTGCACCGACCGCCGCTATTTTAATTGATATGTCTCGGCGTTTACAGGCAATACCAATTAGGCGTAGCGCTTGTCCGACATTTCATGTCGATGTCGGGAGAAATTTGATAGCGCTTATCGCAATAACGCCTCGTACAAAGGTTGCCAAAGTTATTGAATACCGCAGGTGTTTTGCCCGCTTTTGGTGAATTTTGAAATTTCGTCATTATAAATGTACGTAGATGGCAATAAAATTCCTCGTATTTTAATTTACATTTCACCCTTGTTCACTTTTGCCGGAGGACCTTAAATGTTTGGAATTGCAAGGGAAATTTGATGTATTGCAAATGTTCTACTGCTATGGAAGAAGATCGTGACTATTTATAAAATAGAATTGAGTATCATTCGAATCAAAAATGCTTTGCTAATTTAGCTTTGAATCCGGATTAGAAATTGATGCTTGCTATTTGTAATGGATTTATTGAATTCCGAACGATTTCAATTTTCTTTATACAATTTTTTCAGAAGATTTCTTTCTTATGTTTAAATATATTTTCTTTTTATTTAATTTATGGAACCACATTATTTGTATTTTGTTCACCATCAATCAACATTTTTTTCTGATTCTCTTATTTAACTCAAATATTCTGAGGAACCATGTGTTTTTATATACCAACCATATCTCAATTACTGATTTTATATTATGTATCCACAAAATTATGCTAAACCAGTTTACCTAACAGACACGGTTGAAAAGCATACTTCAATTGAGTACCCTCAATAAGACTTGGAGATTAGTAATATTGATAAGAAATCTTATTATACCCAATCATGTTTATATCTTTATGATCATCAGTTCAAGGCAATTCAAGAAGCGATCATTTGCCGTCTTTACACCCGTCTAACTTTCATTAAAATTAACTGTATTTATTTCAACCTCAAGTCGGCATCTTGAAATACCTTCTAATTAAAAGCACTTAGTACCATTTCACATAACTGACTTTTAATACTCCCATCCACAGGTTTATTGCCATCTGCAATTTCAATTTCCAAAGAATGCTTAGTAAGTTGATCAGTTCATTTCGCTACTGGTTTCAAATCGTCTTGTGTTTCAGTGCTGTGTCGAAAAACTCTCATATCGGCTGTCTCGCAGCCATTTGAGCGGTCGGCGCGTCGATCTAATCTCGGACAGTTATTTATTTTAAGAAGCTTCCATCTTTACGAGCTGCCGACTAAATAATCTGATTGTATCGCTGTTTATTGTCAATGTAATGTGTCAGTTGTATTAATGTGCTGTGTCCATGTTAGGGCTCGTTCACTTTGAATACTTTCGAGTGTTGTTACGATTTTTTCGTGTCAAAGTTTAAGGGCTATAACATATATTGTGTATTAAGATTGTGTATCTTTTTACGACGTTTTAGGTGTTTATCGATTTTGGAAGAATTTTTTAATAGTATCTTGATTTAAGCAGATCATATGATAAGAGCATTTTCCAGTAATTTTGGGTTAAGAACATTTATTGATTATAATCTATATTTTTTTATTTCTTTTCATTTATCTAGGCCATTTTAAAGATCTAGTGTCTCTTTCTTATTAACAATTAACTAATTGCCAATCTCAGGGTTTTTATAAGTAACTTTCTAGTACATTTTTACGATAGATATATGTCAAATTTATAGTACCAACTTTACATATGATTCGTTTCTTAAAATTATTAATATGCGCTCGGAAAACTCATACAAATTAACGACATCCATCAAAAAATATAAAAGGACAATACCAGTATATTAAAAAGTAACAAGTTACTCTACATTTGACATAAACGGACCTGACTCCTCATAAGCGCCATTAATCTTCGAAAAAAACTCACATAAAGATGGCGTCGAACGAAACCGTCTGGACTCCGCACGTTATAATTATCATTTAAATTGTACCCACCGCGTTACGGCTTGACAGTTGACAAATGTAATGGCGATAGAGGGGCCGCTGACAGCGCTTCGAGAATTTTTATGTCCTCATATCAACTGTTTTATACGACCGTGTCAACTCCTCCTTAGCGTGTGGACAATGTTGTTTATGCACCCACATATAAATGGTATCATCTTTCTGTCACAGATAATAAAATCGAATTTAGAATGACATTAAATTTCGAAGTCGCATTTCGATTTTTATATCGTCAAACAGGAAGGCATATATTTCTTTACCGCTGCGAAAGTTTACTGATGCTTTATGGTTTACGAAATAAGGTCGATTTTTGAGTGAACCTGAATTTCTTCGGCCGTGTTTATTTGTGCACGAGTCGGGTAGCGTAGTCAATGTTTTGCTCATAAAAGTGAGTCGATACCTAATTGCGCTTGTAGATAGTGGTCTATTTAATTTCCACTTGATCGCTCCGTTTTGTGTCAGGCTCTCTGGCATTGAAGTTTTTATTGCTACGAATTGTTTTGTTACTGTTATCTTTAAGTCGAGTTTTACGAGTTTCGAGTTATTTTAATTGTAATATGATGATTTTTTGGTGGTATTATTAAATGTTATGTACCTATTTCATTTTTATTGATATATTGTTGTTCATTTTTTTCATAATTGCAAGTACACTTTACACTTTTAGTTTTTGTTTATTTAATGATAAATTTTGCATGAAATTGTACCTAGTATAATTTATTTCTATTTATTACGAAGTATGAACGTCGAGTAAGAAATAAATAAATGTTGAATAAAGAATACATTATTTTGTAAATAATTGCGTGTACAGAATAAGAATTCGATAACATTTATGTTTTATTATTAATAGTATTGTAATGTATTATTATCGATACTAATATTATAAATGCAAAATAATTACTGTCCGTCTGTTGGTCTTTGCAGTTTTTACGTCCATATTGCTAAACCAATTTTCATGAATTTAGTATATTATTAAGTTTGGACCTTGGAGCAGAATACAGGCTCCTTTTTATTGCGGTTTCTACACAGACGAAGCTGCGGAAAAATCATTTATCTTGGTTATAATATATATAAACTACTGTATCTACGGACCTATGACTTTACGCTTCATGTGTTCTTAGGTTTTTAAATTACCCACTTATCTTATATTTAAATAATATTCTTTCGTATTGCAACATTAGTCTATACAACTCATAATGTATATTAGTTATCATATCACAAGCATTTTAATTTTCAACACATGTAACATCCAGGTAATATTAACATAAAATCTGATATTCTTAGTTAAATCACAATTATCAAAACCGATCGAATATTTTTAAAACTTTAATAGCTTTTTAAGTGTCAAACATTAATATAAAAATTTCTTTCCACTTAACACCTATTAAATATCACATTTTCGACACTATTCTCAAAATTTTACATACAAAATTGTATCTTATTTTAGAGAGATAAAGTTTAATATCGTTAGTGCGGAAATGAGCTACTGATAGTGTTGTGTAAGTATCGATAGAATTTGAGATGGTATCTTGTTCGTTTTCTCACAGTAAAAAGTTAGGACATTTACAAACTTCGTCATGTAATCTGACACCTTGCTTGCTTCGGCTGTGGACTCACTAAGTGCCGAGTATTACTCGTTCAGAAGCAAAAATAAAATAAAAATCTCGCAACACTTAAATACAAAAATGTAATGTTTTATTATTTAAAAATCAAAAAACATTCTCTCTGTATGGATACTCTATGAATTTATTTTATTTTAGAATCAATTTATTGTCTAAACTACATAGGACAAGTACTTCACGTGTGTAAGTATTCTGATTATACCTATTAAAAATCTGAATGAAAATCTTCTAAAATTATATTAACGTAATTTAAGGTTTAAATGATAAAAATATCTCCAATGCAGATTATTTAAAAATATATTAAAAATAAGCTAGTACTCTATGAGTTTAAAGGAACCACTATTTCTTCATAATCATCTTCAGTACCCTCACATACAATAGAATTATCTAAAAATAAATAACTCAAAGATGACTGACCGACTGACATAGTGGAGTATCAACGCACAGCCCAAACCACTTGTCAGATCGGGCTGAAATAGATACATACAGGTAGACATTATGATGTAGGCATCCCCTAAAAAAGGATATTGATAAATTGTAGTGAATTGTACAAGATAAATAAGTTGTAAAAAATCTTGTCATCTGCGAGCTATTCTAGCATGCTCTACAAAATCCGTTAGAGATACAGCTATGTAATGTTAAATGAAAATGTTTATCTTAAATAATTCTACAAAAAAGCCGTGTCAGAGTACAGCTATCTTTTATGTGTAAGCCATTATCGTCAAAACTAATCTAATATATATGAAATAACACTTAAAAATTACTACTCAAAATCTGAACAAATAATAATAATAATTTTTATATAACTTTTTTTTTATTTCAGTAACAAAAATAAATATACAACGCTAACACCACTCTTCCCTTTTCTCTTTTAATTTGGCGCCAACTAAATAAATATATCAAAAAAAAAATCAAAAATCCTGGCAACATTAATCGTAGTCGGTGTTAAGTGTGACCCGTTCACAAAAGTAACAAACCACTCGATAATAATCGTCGGGCGGGGGCATAAATATCGTCAGATCGCGTCGATAGCTGCTACCACTTGGTGTTTTACGTTTGAACTGCGATCGCGATATGACGATTTATCGGAGCCGGGTCGGGATTACGGCTACTTGAGATGTTTGGGACAAAGATTATGGAATTAGTCTTGAACAGATGTGAGACTTGTTAGGCCATAACTTTTATTAATGTGAAAGTTTGTTAGGTTAGATAGATGTTTGTATGGTTGTTTGTTGCTTATACGCAAAAATTACTGATCAGATTTTGATGTAACTTTGCAGTAAAATATCTTATAAGTTAGAATAAAATATAAGCTACTTTTTATCAACGTATAAAGCGGGCGAAACCGTGGACAAAAACTAGTAGAACCTTAAAAAATGGATATTTTATAGTCAATATTACAGATTATTAAGTGGCATCAGCCTTACCAAAAGCAAAGATTAACATTGCGATATTAGTAGTCTATCAAATTACATTATGTGTGAAGTTACCTTTAAAAGTATTTAAACCACATAGACTAAGTGATATTTAATCATTCATATATCTATTTATAATGACATCCACCTATTATTTAGGGCACCGTTCGTTCCGATTTATTTCCAGCGAGACAGTAAAAATAATGTAAAAACAATCAATTGTCTTTTAATTAACGTTAACACACAGACAACTAAACACTATTGAACTAAGGAAAACACCACATCTGTAAACAAAACGAAATAATCTTTGACGCAACTTGAAAAATTTGTCTGTTGAGATCGTGAAATGGAAATAGACATCTGATATACGACGGCATGATGTTCGTAAACACAGTTTAACTCGAGATTTATGAATAACCGTGAGATATACTGAGTAGTTGAATGAAAACATTGTTATAAACTAAACGCGGTAACTGCCATCGTAAAACACGAGTTTTATGGACGAAATGCACATATCAAGCGATATATACACCATGTAAATGTTTTGTTTGCCTAAAAAATGGTATGTTTTTACGATAACACGGGCATTTGATGTTGGCGGATAAGTTATACGTGTTTTATGAGTCAGTTTTTCGTTATTTTTTTTTATTTTCTGTATAAATGTATTTTGAATGGAATGTTTACTAAAATTATAGGGTGTATGTATATCGTATATGTTGCAATTTATGTCAACAGATGGCGCTAATCGGAGCGGATAAATTTTAAACAGCATTCTCGAGATTATATTCGCATACGTGGTATATATATTAAGTACATTTTTTAAATTAAAAATAGCAGACAACGAGCAATCGGTTGTAAGTGATCACTGCCATATTATTGACATTTACTATTGATATTAGCACCAGAGGAGCTACGAATGAGTTGCCAATTTAAATAGGAATGAGGGATGACGGATAATAGGAAGTATGGAAAGGAACGGAGGTATAAGCTTCCGGTTATTTAGCCCAGCATACAAAATGCAGCGACCTCATCCATGTTCTGCACTCGTGAAGTACTGTGCCGGTCGAGTCAGTCCGTATACGAGCTGTAATCAGGGGGCTATATCCAAGCTCCACCACAGTATTTACAAGTATATAGGTACTGAGTACATACAATTCGCATTCATAAAATACATTCTTATGACTAACTACTCGGTATAGAAGATCTATTTTGTTTGTTATTCTTGGAGCAATTTTGATGACATTTTTACGCAATATCTGTGGGCTAATTCTGTGAGGGTTGCTAGCAATTTATATTGTTTTTTGATTTACTAGATAAATATTAATCTTATTTGTCCAGACAAGTAGTTGAGGACATCCCCTCATGAACAAATACATACATACAGTCCGTAATATCCTTAAGCGGATATGCCTATATACCTTAGTCGGATAAAAAAATCTGCCTTAATTTTATTTAACCTGTGACCCTAGAAAAATGTAAGTGTTTATTATCAAGCCACACGGACTTCCTTTTGAGAAAATGGCTTCTGAAGATGTCTAACCTTTTCGTGGATATATACTTCTTCAAACAAATTAATGAATTTGTTTGAAGAAGTATATATCCACGTTTTATTTTCTATTTTCATAAAATGTTTGTTTACAACGATTTACAACATATAATTTTATGTTGAGTATTATTGGGCAGAATGCATTAATATCTTGCTCAATGTCATATGAAGAAAAAGAAGAAAAATAAGTGCGCGCCAATTTCGTTGTCATAAAAAAGAGTGAAATTTGTAGTAATGCTTTTTTCAAAAAAATATTGTAAATGAATTAAAAATAAGTAATAAGTTATAGAAAGCATTTAAATTATTTACTACAACTATTATATGTTATGCAAACTATTCTATATTCCATATTTCAAACTCAGCCAATCCAATCCTCATCCAATACAAAGTTTCATAAATTAAAATCAAATTTATATAATAAAAACTTCGAACTAACAATAAGTTTTTCACATATATGAGGTTATTTCCTATTTCAAAATATGGAATGCACTTCAAATTCGAAACATTAAATTATGATTTTTTTTTCTTATTAATTTGTTTTAAATATTTGAATCTTTTTTAATAACGTTAAATACGTGACGCATTATCCGAATACACCAATATCTCCGAATTTGACTCTTTGTGGGTTGACACATTATTGCTTATCAACATTCATATAATTCTACCCTCAAAATTTGACATGTAATTGTAAGTCGTCGCGCCGCCATTCCCGTGTATAGATTATGGTCCTATGTTGATCTTTGCCCGTTCACCCCTTTTGACCATGTTAAAGACTGGCGTACTGGGTACTATACCTGCCGCGTGTGTAAAAGTGGTGACTTTCTTTGTTTATAGACTATATAGACAGGAAATATTGTGTTTGTGTGCTTCGACGGAGTTAGCGGTAAGTACTATTTTCTTATGACTCATTGACAAGACATTCGTTCTTTAATTAATTATTTTAGGTTCAGCAACAATTATGATATCAATTTAGTGAATATAACATTTTTGGTATCAGAGCGTGTCATTTTGAATACTAGTTATGTCACAGATAGTAAATATATAAAATTTAAAAAAACAAGGCGTTTGATAAGCATCTTAAAGTAAACTAAAAAATAAAATGAAGTTTATCAAAAGTATCAAATTTGGTATTTCTTTTGATCGAATTCCTTAGGGTGATTTACATTCAGGTAAAATTGCGTAGAAAATAGAAATTACAATTATAATAACTATCGCATGCCTTAACTTTTAACAAATAACACTTAAAAAAACAACTTCAAAAGCAAAGCATTTTGAAGTCGATTTCTTTAAAAAAAAACAGTATGTTTTTAATTAAATGCAACAAAACAGAAAAATCGAAAAAATCTAAACTACAAACACGAAACACCCAAATGTTCTAACATCATTAGCTCATTAAATAGTTGATTTAACGCGAACTAGCATCATCATTAACGAATAAACGACCGCCCGGACACGAGCTAGAAACAGACCGGTCCCGATGAAGTTTGTGTTACATTATAACGTTCTTATCTATAATTTAATGTCCAAGTGTTAATACAGGTGTACGTGCATCCACATTTGAATGATCCGATTTTTCTTTTATCACAGTTGGTTAATGTGTTCTGTGGGAGGCTGAATGGTTTAAATATATATTTTTATAAAATACTAGCAGTTTCTCGCGGCTTCGCTCGCGTATATTTCGGAATTTCAGCTAAATAAATCTACCAGCGAAATTGTGACCGTTCCAGGATTTAATACCCCCTAGCGTCATTATAAGGGATGAATTTGAAATTTTAGGATACATATATTTAATTATTCTCCCTAAATAATACAAACTTTACTACCCCCTTGCACCCCAGTTTGGAATAATAGCACACTGTCTTCTATTTTGCATTTCATTAGTAACCATAAACGCATGTGAAACTGCTAGAAGCAGCTAGTCCATCTTCTATCTAAACATGTATAATCACTTGTCCTGACTGATTCAGAGCCTAAACTTCTTGGATTACAAACTTGAAATTTTATCTGTAGGTGCCTTTAAGGTGTAAGCATCCACTAAGAAAGGATTTTGGATTTTCCATTTAAAAGGGTTAAAAGGGGTGAAAACATTTGTATGGAAAATCTTATTCCTTCGTCATATTATCTTAAAATTTAATACACATTTATTTTTCTGGCCTATTATCGTTAATCTTAGTATAAAAATTCTTTAGGGTGAATAAATAAATAACTATAAATCAATCAAATATCCCCGAATTTAAAAATCATCCCTTATAGTGGTGCTTGGGGTTATTAAAGTATACACGGGTAACGCCGCGAGGAACTGCTAGTATTAATTAGTACGGCTAGTTGCCGCCTGACCAGTTTCGTAGTAAACTTATTCAAACTAGCTTACTTTTGTATATGGAATTTTCTTACTCAATTTTGTTTTTCAGTTTCCATATTTGCTTTGTTTTGACGATTACAAACAACAAAAAAAAAAAACAAGTAGGTAGTATAAAAATTTAGGCTTTTTTAAAAACAAACAGCAACCGACTTCATAACTCACTCGCTGAGGTAGAGCATACCTGTAATCCACTGACTACAGCTCGTATACGGGCTCGCTTGACTGGGGCAGTAGCTCACTCTCACAGAAGATCGGCGTGATATCTATACTAATATTAGATCGCGCTTTCCTCAGGAACTACTGGTTCGAAATAAAAATAATACTTTTGTGTTAGATAGTTTATTTATTGAGGAAGGCTATAGGCTATATTACATCACGCTACGATTCAAAGGAGCAAAGCAGTAACCTTAAACGCGAGTGAAACCCTAAGGGACAGCTAGTAGCTAATATAGCTGCATTTCTTACGTTGAGTGAAAGAAGCTGGAAGCCTTATCCTAATGGGAGAGTTCTCATACTTTGCTTAACATCCTATTCCCTTCATCCCTCATTCCTTTTAAATGTAAAATATTACGTTCATGGATGACATACATATTTCAGTTATTTTGATAAAAATTATATGGCCCAATCTGAAAGTATACACTTTCAAATAAAAATATAGGTAATAATAATTTTAAAAATTGTTAAAAAAATTACGTAGTTCTGAGGTAACAAATATTGAAAAAAAAAATACGATATGAATTGAGAATTTCCTCATTTCATTTAGAATAATGTATCTTTGAAATCTACATATTGGACCGATTATGACGAGACTTTCACTGACATATAGCTAATATGTAAATTATAAGGAGTAACTTACGCTACTTTCTATGAAAAACCGCAGTGCACAGCTAGTACTAAACAAAATAGTTACATAACAAATATGTCTTTCAACATCCGTAAAATAAAACGAAAACATCCAAAAACAAATCGATATAAAATATTTTCCAAAAGAACATGTCGAACTAATTAATAACACAGGATAAACAAGCGATTACCCCGAGCACTCGACATATGGTGTACATAAATACAATATCTACCCGTCACTTACAACATCAAAATATTTTAAACTAAACAGGAGTACTAAAACTAATACAAAACCGTCATCACAGCACATGTTTATGATTATCGTAAAAATATAGTATACTTCGTCAACGCTTCGCTTCGTCATAGATTATTTGATTATTATATTATTACAGATACCGCGTTTGTATTGTAAAAGTTTAATACATCGATGCTATGTAAGATGGGGTATTGTAAGAATTTCATTCGTGTTGATGTTAATTAAGTTTATTCATTATATATTCTTTGGAATTTTCTCGCTTTATGTACATATTAGATGTATATAAATTAAATAGATCTTTATGCCTTTTTAAATAAAATATTTTAGTGATTGTATCTATCGAGAATAATGTTAAGCGTTAAATTAATAAAAATCAGCTTCATTACGATTTTATTAAGTATATATAGAATTTTTGTAGGATTACGAATCAGGATTAACTGTGTAAATTCAATTAAATTATCATTACCGTTTATTAAAATAATTCATAAAATTCTGGCAACACGTATAGGACATTTAAATTGCTTCTAAAATGCGTAACCACGTTCTTCTTATCAATTATGAACTAACTAGCAGCTACCTCGTGATGTAATATAACCTATAACCATCCTCAGTAAACGCAAAAATAATTTTTCAAATCTGATCAGTAGTTTAAGAAATTACCCCCTACAAACAAACTTATAAACAAATTTCACCTTTTTACAATATTAATATAGACAGATGACTGCTAAGGCAGGTTCACTCGAAAATTCATCCCTTTAGGGCTTAAATAGAAAATAAAAATTTGTATAGAAATTTGTTAGTTTTGAAGTAAAAATAAGAAAAATATTACAGATGTCACTGATGAGAAATGTCATTAAGAACATGCATAAAAGAAGTTAAAAAGATGCAACATTGTCGTATCTACTAATTAGTTATTCTTAGGTACAGATGGACAAGTTGTTTGTTTTACATACTGAGTTTATGAGACCAATTAGGGGCTAGCTTATTAACAGTAAAACTTACGAAGTAACGATCTCTCGACGTAACATTTGTTTTCATTGGCCCTCACTATTTTTAACTACGTTCAATGTTATTTGTATTTGTAGGGATTTTTAGATTCTCAAAGAGTTGGATAGGTACGATGTTACTTTCGAATAAAGCGTTTTTCGTATTAAATCTTTGGATATTAAAGGGGAACATGGGGTTAATTATGTAACTAACGCTATCAGAACATATATTCTGAAAGTTAGTTTCGGATTTTTGCACTAATACCACCCTCTTTCAATTGTAAAATTTGAGCTAGTAAAATCTCGAATTTAAATATTATTTAGATTTCATAATTTTAGTTCATTTGGTCTTTGGGTGGACATTAATCTTCTGTAAGACAGGCAATCTTTTTTTTCAAATTCAAAAAACACTTAGGCAAAAATATATAGGCCTACTTATCTAAACATTTGTATAATTAACATAAAATTCTACAATTTTTAATTAGTATATAGTTAAAGTAGTATGGAGTGGTAACATTTTATAAATTTACCATTTATAGTCATTTTTCCGAATAGGAATAAGACAACGCTGCTAAATTATTATTTAATCAGAATTACTGTTTAGGATCTATACCGATTTCAAGTATATTAGTAACGATTCTAACTTATAGGCTTCTTGACAGTACTTATATTGATACGGTACTGACTGCTGATAGCCTCGTTATGCAGTCTTCTTTTTAATTTTTTATTATGTAATTTTATTGGCGGTAAATTTATTTTTCGATATTCAAAATGCCAAAAATTAATCCTTTCTATATAATAACCTCTCCATAAAACAAATACAATGCATCAAATACCCCTTCAAACGGCCGCGTTTAACCCTCCACCTTCTGAAAGACTTAACTTAGGCGCTATCATGGCTCACTATAAAGGATGTTCTTATCAGCGCAGCTCGCTCGTAAACAGGCAGCTTTATGCGCTTCCGACTTCCTTTGTGCGTCACCCTGTATAGGGTACTTTGTACCGCTTTGTTTCGTTTTTTTCCTCTTTATTTGCTGTCAGCGATAAGAGGGTTTGTTTAAAAGTTAAGTGAGCTTTTTATAAGGCGCGTGGATTTTTTTTTTGGGTAAAACTGGGATAGGAAGTGTTTTATTTATTTTATTTGTTCGTAAGTAGATCGTGTATTTAACTGACTTTCAAATAGAGGAATAATACCTAAAGAATACCGAAAGCAAAGTAGTTTAGTTTTTTTTTGTATTACACACTTATATCGATTTTATAACCACAATACTCAACCGATTTTGATGTAATCTCTATGTGACCGATATGAAAGCCGTCAATCTGATTTTAATTCATAGAAAAAAGGAATTTTCAAAATCGGCTAAGAAATGACGAAGTGCTGAGGTACATTGAAAAATTACATACTCTATGAATTGGAAACCTCCTTTTTTGAATTTTTTATTGTTTTACTCGCGAACATCAAAATATTAATAAGTGACGTCACAGTATACCTTTTTTTAAATGAGGGAGGATATTTAGTATTGCAGAAAATGTGACATATTTTGTTTTATTACAATAAAAAAATTGCTCCTCCGAGTGACATTATATAACCTATAACCCTTCCCAATAAACAGACTACCCTACGTAAAAAAAATATTAAAAAATAATAAATTTATAATCAAATCAGCAGTAACAAAGATAACCCATTTATGTACGAACTTACAAACAAATTTTAACTCATTATAATATTAATATAGACAATTTCTCAATCTTTTATCAAGTTCAATTGCTTTAAGCCCAAATCATTTTAAAAATTAAAAAAAAAATTGTCAAAGGCTACAAAATCGAAAACTCCATTATTAAATTATGAATTGCATTATGTATACCTCATCACAACAGCCAATCCCGATGACGTGCGTGTTTGTCAGTCTGTCTGTCTACATTAAAGCCCGTCTTCATCTAATGGATTCGGACGCTGAAATGTTTACACAATATCTGAAGTTTCTTTGAATTAAAAGAGGAGGACTTTAGAAAAAACTACGTGTTGTTTTTTTACTCACTTTCATCTGCTATTTCGTTATTAGATTGTCGAGTTTATTTTGAGAAATAATCATAGAAATGTTTATTAAATAATAGTTCTGTTATTGACATTGAAGGTTAGTTGTTTTATAACAATGATTTTCGGTTTAATGATATATCACACAATTATTCGTACTAATATTAGGTTTAGTTTATATATATGTAAATACATAAATCAATTGTAGAATGTATGTATGCGCATCACTTTACCATAGGTCCATCAACATGGCCAATTCTTTTTTGTTGTTTGTTAGGTCAAGATTTGTATGAAAGAATATGTTTGATTTTGCAAGGATAAGTGATAAATTTGGGTAAAAATTTCCATATAAAAATGAAATCCTAAATCGTTATTAGCACACAGATGGAAAGCCGGAAGAGGCAGCTAGTTAGTTAATATAAACTTATATTGTAAGTGGTGGCGTCACATTCGACTCTACATTTTACTGTCCTAGCATTTCATTGAAAATGATGCTCTGAAATAAACATTAACGCGATATTTACATTTATAAATTTTACTTTCGTAACTGGCATAATCTATCTATCATATCTAACATATCTATTGCTATCAAAAATAAAGGCACTGACAGGAAATTCCTTTAGGAGTATCGACGGACAACTTATGTAAATCTTTATGAAAGTCTAAGAGCAAAATTCCTAGTGTAATTCTGGCCTACAAGAGAGCGAAAAAACTGCATAATTTATGAATCAACAATGACTCTAATTTTAAGTTCAAGAAATAAACATGTAGGTACCATTCAAAATTATAGTGTTATTAATAATGTATCAGTTTTACTAGTAAAGCAACTGTCTTTCAACGACAAAACGTTGATTTTTTAATAACAAACATTAATTTCAAATGAGTGGTCAATGTCAATCAATTTTACGCAATATCCGTTACAATCACTTGCCAAAGGAAGTTTCAAGTTTTTTTTACACGAAACAGCACGATTTAAACAAAAAAGGTACAATCACGCACGAATTTTTTTTATTAAAAAGGGGGGTGTGCACTAAGTTTATAGTTCCACCTGATGTTAAGTGGTCACTAGCGCCCATGGATATCTGCACAGCAGCGAAGTTGCCCTCAGTGAAAAGGTGTCCCTCCTTAATCATATCACTTAGTAACCTCAGGAGGATCATTCCACAGCCTGCGCGTACACGGGAAAAGGGATATATATATTTTTTTTGAGTATGAGTTTGAGTTGCATCCAAGTGGAGTGAAATATCAAAAATCAGCTATTATTTGCATCTTTGTTTCCGTTAAGGTAGATATTGTTACACCTGAAGAGCGCCCAAAGTTATGTTTCTATCCATTGTGAACAGTATATTCAATTCTATTTAAAATACCTTATGTCCTTTTCTACACTCGTGATAACGAGCACGCAAATTTTCAATAAAATCGGTACAGTCGTGAAAGCGTAAAAACGCAATAAGACGAGTCTGGTTCTTGATTTTATACATTATAAAATTAAGAATCCGACTGTATTTCTTGATGAAAGTAAATTGTTTTCTATCGCTATTAAAACTGTGCCAAAAAAATAGATAATTTATTTTGTATTTGTCTTTTTGTGAAATGTTTTTTTTTCAGTCTGCACACTAAAGCGCAGAATCCGCCATTTTATTTTTTTTTTAATTTTATATATCCAGTATCACTCGCATTAAACCGTTAAGTTAACAAGCAGACATAGAAACGAACATACATACAAAAACACAAAACCTTTTGGTTCACCGCATTGAAATAAAAAACAAACTCATATTATAATATTAGTTAGTACAAGGAAGTAAAAAAAGTCATTCAGTGGTTAGTAATACGCGGCGACGCGATCACGGACGGCGCCTTCAAAGCGTCGAAGAGCTTCGTTAATCACTCTTCCACTCCACTGTACGATGCTTATCTGCTAGCTACACTTCAAATTATATTGACTTTGACGGCCTCTTGTATATTATTACATATACTAAACAAAAACTCGTGTTTTCGACTGGGTAGACTTACTTGTTCAATTGTAATAGATTTCTGGGTGTTTTAAGTGGTAACGGTAAATGTATTGTGTCTTTGAGTGTTATACTATTGGTTTGTTTGTTGGCTCGAGATTCATGTAGGTTGAAAAAAAAGAAATATTTTTTAATAGTATAGAAGTTAAAAATCAATAATTAATAGCAAACTTAAAATGTTAACAAGAAGAAATGATTCACATAATTATCTTTTAAAATCTTAACTACCTAGTCAAATTATTAGTATTTTTTATCACAATCCGCAAGCAATAGTTAGGTGAAAACAAAACTAAAAACAAATATAGTAATAAAAGAGCTATGGGTATATAATATTACATAATTATAACAAAACACACAACAAATTCTGCGCAGACGAAGCCCGCAACTTCGTCTGCGCAGAATAATTTACCCCCATTTTTTTTCGATTATTTTTATTATGTCCCTATTTCTACTCCTTACAGCCCTTTTTTCAAATTAATAAGTATGTCCTTTCTCAGGCTCTAGACTATCTCTGTACCAAATTTCACATAAATCGGTACAGTAATTTAGGAGTGAATGCGTACAGAGACAGACTTTCGCAATTATAAGAAAGGATTATCCAGTCACTCAGTTAATCATCACATAACGCTGTACAACAAAAAGTATAATTAAAAAACGAATTTCAATTCATCACGTCCAAACAGAATTCTCGACATCTTAAAAACCGATTACCCCATCACGACACGTATAAAGTGACACATAAATAAAACGCTTCGGAAATGGGATGGCACTTTTTCTCTCGTCTGTACTGTTATGGCGGCACATCAAAGCGGCGGCGGCTTTGATGTTGCGGTTCTCGAGTATCAAGGAGCTCGCGTGAGCCGGGAGTCGGGATGTGACATTGGGTTAACTTATATTTTTGTATAAGGTTATGTTTGTCGTGTTTATAACTTTTTAAAGATGGCTTTTTTGTGAAAAAATGCCTTACTATGTTGCATTGCTTATTATTGTTGCTAATAATGGGAATGTGAAATTAAAAATTAATACAATAATTTTAGTAAAACCTTGTTTATGGTTGTCATGTTATGGCAATTAAAAATAATAATTTTTCTTTCTTTCTATTATAAAGTTATTTCAAATATTTCACACTAGATTATTCCCGTGGCTTCAATTTTATTTTATCTAAAATTATTACTCATACAATACAATGCTAAACAATAAATATATTTAAAGTTGATACTTTAAAATGTAATTTTGTACTTTTAAGCCCCGACCGAAAAAAGGGGTGTTATACGTTTGACGTTTGTATCTGTATGTCTGTCTGTGGCATTGTACCTCCCTAACGAATATGTCAATTTCGATGCCTTTTTTTGTTTGATAGCTGATGTAATATAGTTAGTTCTTAGCTATAATTTATGAAGCATATCCTCAGATTTTTGAAGATTTTTACACGATGCAGCACCGCCTGGAATCAGCAGGACACACAACTTGTTTGAATGGTCTCAATATTATTCTTTTGCCCGGTAAATAATTACGAATTGTAATATAAAAACGTAAAAGATTTAAAAGTATTACTGCATAATATATTCTGTGGTAATTGGCATATAGCTTATTTTTTAAACATGTTGTATTAAGCACGCAACTTCGAAACCTCGAAAAGTCTTTCCAACACTTTGAATACATTTTTCGATTTAATTGTTAAGACATCTGACAAAATTGCATTTTCATGGAGCCAATAAAAATAAAAATAAATAGAATTGTACCAAGTGTATAAGAAGTAAGATTTTTTTGTACACGGTTAGTAATTTGAATAAGTGAAATGCTTCAAATAAATATTTTTGAAAATGGAATATATTGTATTGTTACAAAATTAAATTTTTGAAACTACCATGAAGCCAATTAAAACAAAATATATTATAAAAGAAATTCTTCTAAACGACTTTTTTATTTTCTTATCATATCTAAGATTTTTTCCTTAACGGTAATTAATTTTAATGGTAATACCTAAGTTTCAAAATGGAATAAAAAATTTAAATATATAGTATATAGGATTCAACTTTCACGTTTTAACTAAAACTTTCAGTACTTAATTATAATTTGTAGATTTTCATTAAATTAAGTGTTGCATGAAAATGTTAAAACATATTTTATAACCTGCCCTAAATTGAAATCAGGCTAATTTAGATTACTTCTAAAATTCTTCTAATAACTACGAGTGCATTTCTTAAATATTTAAACAAAACACTTCATAATTAATTTCATTTAAGGCTAAAACTATGTAACCTCCGAACAATTACCTAGGTAACGTTGTTTGACGATGTTGTCTTTCGCAGACGAAGATGAGATGAAATTTAACACTAATTCACCATTTAAAATCTCAGCGGTGCTGACCGGGTTTTAAACCCATCGCTTAATATCTAGCTTCCTTACTACAAAAGATTTAAACAGAAGTTAAACGCCTGGTTAAAAAAATCCATACTACGAATCCGCGTCTAAGCACAGTTTTGAGATAAACATGCTTTAGATATAGATTAATATACGTTTAAGTGAGTTTAATCGATGTCTAAAACCTATTTCAGCTGTCAAATGTAACGTATAACATTTTATCAATAACTCTTTTTATTTGCTGTAAAGCAATTTAGATAATATTTTAAGCAATGTTTAATTTTTAAACACTGTTTAGCTAGACACGTGTTTAACATGGTTTTATTGCGTCTTTTGTACTATGACAGTTTATGTTCAAATCACTCTTGACAGGCAAGATGGTCTTGCCTTTTTTAAAAATAAATCTTGTAACTTACCTTTAGGTAAGAATGACTTTTGTAAGTTTTACTGAGAACTATATATATATATAAAATAACTCAACAAAATATACGTTGTAAGTAGTTATGAAAGCCGTAAATGTCGAAAATAAGGCACTGACACTAAATTCTTTGAGAGAGAGCAATGAGAAATAACTTATGTAAATCTCATTAAAGTCTGAGATCAAAACTTATAAGTGTAATTCTCGAATTACAATTACTTTGATATTATGAATACAAGTTAAGAAGCGTTCTCAATTCATACCTAATTGGAAAATCATCTCCGTTATTGTATAAATTACAATATTAGATGTGCCGGCTGTCCATTGAATATATAATGTAAGTAATTATACACATTTCAATTGCAAAGTTTCGAAATTCGTAATTAATAAACCGTTTCTAAACTTTATTGCCCATATCCTTAGCATATTCTAGACATGGGACGTGACGCGAATTAATTTAAATATTTTTAGTTTCATGTGAAAGTATCGCGGATGAATGAAAAACAACCTTAAATTTATATTTTTATAGGTATATAATTTTTAAAATATTTGTAGCAAATATCGACATATGTAGTTATTATTTTTATTTTAGTTTTTTTTTTGATAACCTTATACATATACAAAAGCAAAATACGTAATTTAATTTACTTGAATGATATCATTCCAGTTTTTTTTATCTTAAAACCAAACTACAGAACTAATTTTAATAAAAACTTTACCAACCACTAGAAAACACTTCTTAACAAAACAAATTAATAAATCTCAAACAAGATTTAATTTGCCACTTCACAAATTTAAATTTTACATAAAAAAATCATTGATAGAAAAAGCATACTATTCAGTATATGACTACATGAATAAGAAAGCCGCGATGGAATAATAGTACGTTGACATTCTCGCAGGATAACTGTTGCTAATTGTATCAAACAATATTGTACAAAAATATTTTTAAAAGAGTAACTACTGAGTTTCTCGCCGGCTCTTCTCAGTAGTCCACATTCCGGTGGGAGCTTCACATGGAACTGATATCACAAATTTGTATATTGACGATTCAATAGAGCTTGTAAAGGACTATTTGAATAAAGTATATTTTGAGTTTAAAAAACAAATCGGTCAAGTCGTTCTCGATTACTCGACGAATAACGAACATATACAAAAAGTCACTGACGTATTAGATTATTACACTTATAAGTTTTGCTCTAAGACTTTCATAAGTTATTTCTTATATATTTACACCTGAAAGAATTTACTGCGTCTTGTTTTTGATATTCATAGCTTTCGTAACTACTTACGACGTATCTGTTATTATGTTACAAAGTTGTTGAGAATTACATGTGTAAGTTTTACTGTAATCTATACTAATATTATAAAGCTGAATAGTTTGTTTGTTTAAACGCGTTAATCTCAGGAACTTCTGGTTCGATTTGAAAAATTATTTTTGTGTTAGATAGTTTATTTATTGAGGAAGGCTATAGGCTATATTACATCACGCTACGACTCATAGGAGCGAAGCAGTAACCATAAACGCGAGTGAAGCCGCAAGAGACAGCTAGTAGATAACAATTACAAACTTTTAGTAAGATATATATAACATATATAGAAATAACTATGTAAAATACCGATAAAACCAAAAATAACTAAACCCAGAACAGACCAGAATTACAAACAAACTTATAAAAAAATGAAAAAAAGATTGATACCAAAATTAAAAACCAACAACAATGTAAAGGAATCCATTGATTTCAGAATACAAAGTCGATACCATACTAAGTTTTCTCTTAAAATTTACAATTCAGCCAGCGACAGTGTAACGCAGGTTTATATAAGGGCTCGTACTCACCATAATGATTTTCCGTTTCCATTGCACGTATTGCAAGCAAATATATATTTAACACTAACACATCCTCGTTTTAGGTTTGAGATTAATATCTTTGATTAATATTGAAGCTAAATTTAAAGCTATTTATTTGTCAAAGTTAATCCGTGAAAGTTATGCAAATAAAATTAAAAATGATTTATTTAATTATTATATTACAGCTCAGTAATAAAATATTAAGTTATGTAAATATTTCAACAAGTTATGAAATTCATTAAATATCACTTCTAATGATACTAACTAAAGTCATAAAAAATAATTGTAATTATGCATAAGTAGTAGTAAGTAAAGTAAAGTAACAGCCTGTAAATATCCCACTGCTGGGCAAAGGCCTCCTCTCCTATTAAGGAGAAGGTTTAGAGCTTAATCCACCACGCTGCTCCACTGCGGGTTGGCGGATATACATGTGTCAGAATTTCTCTCGACACATGCAGGTTTCCTCACGATGTTTTCCCTCACCGCCGAGCTCAGATGAATTTAAACACAAATTTAGCACTTGAAAAACCAGCGGTGCTAGCCGGGGTTCACTGGGATCATCAGTTGAGATCGACGTGTTCTAACCACGAGGCCATCTCGGCTCATAATTATGCATATTATATATTATTAAATTAATATTATGATAATAATTACCATGAATAAAAAGTTAACAATGTAATCTATTCTTGATGCACGTTAAGACCTTCTAGCGAATTAATAAAACAAAAATTCTTACCTGAAAAGCAGCATTAGAAAAAAATACAACAATGTTACATTTACCGCTTCATATGTTTATGCTTTAAATTAATTGATAGAAATATTAATATCTACCAGACTCTTTCATAATATAAAATATAAAACCCGACTGCGTTACCAGCTGCAGTCAACAGTGCTGTACCAATATCAGTTCTGTTTAAAAATGTAAACGTGAGAATCGTTACTAACCAGCTTTAAATCGTTATAGATCCTAAATGGTAATTCTGATCAAAAAACGATATGAGAAACCCACAAATGTTTTTTAAATACCTATCCAACTATATGCCATTTCACATAGTTCGTCGATTTTTACTTTTATTTTTTTCTACATTATGGAGTTCAAAATCGATATATTTATGATATTTCCGCCGCCATGACGAACTTAACGACGTGTCACTGAGCAAAACCGTAATCATACATAGTCTATGTAACGATAACCACATTACCCTCCTTTGCGTCGCGCAGTTGGGTAAAAAGATAAATGCATATGCAGTAAAAATTTAAAGTGAATCGTATCCAGTAATATTCGTCAGAATTATTACTGTTTTATGGCTTCTAAATCATAATATATTCTAACACTTGATTTCTGATTTTTGTAGAAAAATGCCTGACTCTGTTAAAATGCGCCACGTTTTGAAAACGATAATTTATCATAATTAGACCTTAATTTAATAGAGTAATTGTATTAAAAACCTTTTTTATTTTATTTTATTTTATTTAGGATCTCCAACAAAAGATACACACAAAAGAAATTAAAAAAAGAACAATGTTTCTTTAACACAATATGTGTGCTCCTTCAATTATAGGAGACCACAGCTTGCTCATATATGTAAATTATTAACATTTTATAAATAGAAATGAAGAAACGTAAAATTAATAAATTGCTAACTTTTAATTATATTATATTATATATTATATTATATACATAAGAATAAGGAATACAATATATAAAGCTGTAATATATTAATAAAGTATTTTATTGAGGCAACTCTTATATTCGTTTAGTTTTATGGTAAATATATCTGAATCAGCATGTTGCATTGAAAGTATATTGTATTGCCTACAGACTCTCGGCATCGCAGCAAAATGTCCCAGATTAGTTTTAGACGTGGGGATGTAAAATAAACGGTATGAACTTATACGAGGCAAACGAGAAGGAATATTAAATTTTAGTAATTGTAATAAGAATAATGTTGAATATATAAGATAATGAATATTGATAAGAAGTGACGATGCAAATGCTTGTAAAAATCTATTTTAATAAAGATTATCTTGCATTTGAATCGCTAAAAGCAACTCAGCTGGACGTCATACTTACGAACGTGTAAAAAGAATTAAAGATTATAATAAATAAACATAAAATATTGTTTATAAAAAAGACGCATATAAAAATCAACAAAAATTTCCGAATTACAATAATCCAAGTAATACATTCACGTTATAATATAAATCTAATGGAAGCTATTGATATTAAGGCGTCGACGAATATCTCGTACAGAATATTGGTCATAATATTTCAGCGCTAGCAAATGCACTGCATAGCATGATATATGCTGACAGACGGACAGATAAATTGCTCATAATTTATTGTATGGAAGCCGCTGTGCGCCTAATTACGACTTGCGAAGTTGACTCATACTAGCGGTGAGAAAAATGATTAGTGATCATTATCATGAAAGCGTTCAACTTTGCTTGCGGCTAAAATTATTATGGTTGTTATTTTACGGGCATGATTTAGGTTGTTCGATTTTTGAATGTATTTAAATATGTTTAAAGATAATGTATTCTTTTATATTTTAAGTTTTTAATTACGAAAGTTTTATATTGTGTGTTTTTATGTTAAATACATATTTTTATATATCCATAGAAACGAATAACAAGATGAATATATTTTATTTATAATCAAACATTTATTGTAATAATATATTAAATAATTTAATATATATAAACGTAAATGCCATTTCTCTGGGTTACAGTTATGTAATAAAGGCGTCATAAATAATGCAACACTGTGAAGTATAATTGACGAAATAAAAACTTAAATTTACAGAGAACCACAACTTTTAATTATTTTAACCAATTAATTGAAGATTAGATGTCTGAGAATTATGTTTAGAGTTGTATATAAATTAATGTGGTTAGTGTTAATATTCGAAATAGATTTTTAATTATTGAAAAACAGTGTCTCACGGTGAAATTGGTCACTAAGATGTTTTCCAAGTGTCAAAAATATCTTTTGAATATTTTACTCAAGTTGGCGACCTAAAATTTAATTTAAATCGTTTAATCGTCATTTAATTTAAAGCGCTTATTTAAAGATTATGGATTCATTTCGAGATAAATTAAATCGTATTAAAATAACACAATATTATGACCAGTCACACCATTTTCGTGCATTGTAATTGGTCTATCCAATGACATTTGTCTTCGCCCGCTATTTTGTATTATGTCATCAAAAACGAAGAAGTCATTAGTAATTGTTTTAAAAACTATTATGTTTTTTTATATTAATGACGACGCATGTTGGAACAATTATGATTTGTTGAATTTTTATCTTATTAGCAATTGCTCGCGGCTTTGCCCGCGTAAAGTTCGGAAAGAGACGGATTGATTTATCTCTTTCAGGATTTTAAAATTGTTACAAGAATTGAATGTCATATTTATATCAAATTAAAAGCCTAAAAAATAAGTTTCAAGTTTCTGCCATCTTTTCCATACAAACTTTCTTCTTCTATTTTAACCCCTTAGAGCCTTTTTTCGCAGTAAAACGTACGTGTATATGTCCTTTCTCAGACTCTAAACTATCTCTGTGGCAAATTATATTTAAAACGATTCAGTAGTTTAGGCGTGATTGCGTTTCACAGATAAAGTTTCCTTAGCAATTACAATATTCATACTACTTTAGATGAAAAAGTTTTTTAAACGAAGTAATGTTTCCTGGAAACGAATGATACCATTAATAAAAAATATAAAACTTATCTAAATTAAATTAAAAAACCACCGTCGATATAAGTAACTGACTCTCATTTTACTTGAAACATTTACCAGAATCATTAATATAAATAATACTTTTACCTTTTATTTTAGAACTAAGTGAATCTAAATTTATGCGACGGCATATTTAACAAAGTAATATAGTAATTGAATTCAAAACTTTACTCTATTAAAAATACTACATCATTTACTTCATTACTACCATTATTTTTATTTAGCTGTTGGTTTTTGTTTATAATTTCAATCGCTTTTTCGCAATCACTTATCAACAGTCTCTTGTTCTCTCCTTCGATGAAATTTTTCCATTTTAGCAAGAGCTTAGCGATGTGAAGTTTTCCTGATGTTAATAATTGTATTAATTCTGCGTATTATTAACCAATTGTGCTTCTCTCTCATTATAAAACTCATTTAATAACAATTAATCTGTTTTGTTAACGCTGGTGTCGACTTGTTTAAAGAAGTGTGTCTTATATTTAGAGGCATCATTGAAACGAAAGTTTGAAATTAAATATTTACGTATATTTTCCATTTTTATGTACTTTTTAACAACAAATCTTTGTTAACAGATACTCCTTGCAGCTATTACAGTGATACAATATACTAGTACGCAATGTTCACCTTTCCATGATTAAAAATTTATATTTTATATTGATAATGTTTTAATTTTCTTATTAACATTTCTGTTTTAAAGACACGGTGCCATTTCAAAAGCCTTTAACGTTTGAATTATAACGTGTTCTGGATAATTAAGATTTTTATCACATTTAGAAAG
Organism: Hypolimnas misippus; assembly: GCA_037950945.1. NCBI lineage: Eukaryota > Metazoa > Arthropoda > Insecta > Lepidoptera > Nymphalidae > Hypolimnas > Hypolimnas misippus. The sequence continues at coordinate 14,331,560 of JBBEEQ010000023.1, forward strand.
TGTGCAGAAATTAAAAGAGATTTTTTTTTAAGTCAATAACATTAACATTCATATCTTCAAGCGTTCATATATTCATACTAATAAAGGATATGTGAATCTCGCAAAATAATATTCGAAATATATCGATTAAGAAATACAAAACACAATTAACAATCCTCACTAATTAATTGCAACAACTTAAGTTAGAAACTAATTAAATTACGTTACTATAGATTTGGTACATAAAAATTCAGTTAGTCTAACTAGAAAATTATAACCGCGCTCGCGGGACGAAGCGATAGCGGGCTCAGAGTCAGTGCACTATAACAACACGAATATTACAAGTTAGAGATCACAGCTGTCGTACCCCGCTGGGGTTCAAGTCCGTCGATGATATGAGCCGACCAGGAACTCGAAAAACACTAGCTTATATATACACTTTCTTCAGTTCCGAATGTCCTTTTGGCATGGGCGTTAGTGGTCGGCGCCCCCCTTCTTGTGTGCGTGGAGCGCCGATGGTCCTCAAGGGTGCAGCGGCCGTGGTCCGAATAAGGGGTACGAAGGGAAGTAAGCCGCGAGTGAAGGATGCGGCGGCAGAGGGAACGGCAGAGGCGGCGACGATACCAAGTGCGACGGCTTGCTGTACGGGTGGAACCGTGGTGTCAGTGGCGACAATGGGGGTGTAGGATATGTCCTCTGCAGAAGGGGGTGAGTCGCGCTCAACATTGATAAACTCGGACTCGATTCTCCACTCGCAGTGTGTGATCTTAAATGCTGAAGCAGTTCGTCTGATGTTGCGAACCTTTTTCCACAGTACGCAGAGTCTCCAGCCATCCAGCTGCATACGAAGGGTAATTGGGATGCTGCAGCTAAAGCGGCCAATTGCGCGTGAGCATATGCAGCCGCTGCGGGGTGTCCTGTTGGTAGAGGAAACGGCGTCTTGGCGTGATCGCACTGAGCACAACCCGCTGGACATACGGCTGATTTGAGCAAGTGTGAGCTAAGAGAACATCCAGTACAATAAGGATCTCTACAAATACCCAAGTCACTCCCGGGCGCTTTCATTCTTGCATATGCAAGGTATGGGTTCAGTCCGTTTTTCAAAGCCTGATGTTGGGCCGCCATAAGGCTGCTCGTCATTAAATCCATATGTAACGGAAATCCAGTTGGAGGCAACCCGCCGAGAAAAGCTGATGAAGAGACAGGTACGCTGGGCTTGAAACTGGAGGGTTCTTTGGTATCTGAGGACGGCATAGAGCTCGGCGGGTATGGTAACTTGGACGTTGAACTAGATGAATCTGAATTTGATTTGGTCTGAACAGGTGAGTGTAGAGGACTCGTCCTCTCGTCAGATTTCTCCGATGGCGTTTTGCGATGCGCTGGTGGCGACGTCCTTTGAGACGATGAACTTTGGTTGCTATTACATCGCGCTTGAACGGGTGTCGTCGAGGCACTCCCTTTTGACGACGGCGTTTTTGAGTGAGCGTTAACCGACGAAGCTCTGTCTTCCGGCGTTCTAGTCTTCTCTCTCGAGGTTAGGCACGATTCGTAAGGCTTAAAACTGGGTTTATTATCGACATGCATTGGTTTATCTTCGTATTTCTTGCTCGCCTTTTCCGCGGCGGAGATGAGCTTGGGGTTCGGCGTGTCAGCACCGATCGCGCTGCAGGTCTGCGCGAGTAGCGCCAGCGGGCTCTTTTTCGCGTCGAGCTGCAACAAAGAAAGGTTTATGAAATGAAACGTCGGGTTGCGAGTGACGGCACAAAGGGAGCGAGGGTGCCCGGGGCGGGAGGGAGAGGGAGTCCAATCACGCGGCCGACGCGCCATTATCCGCGCGTCTGGCAGCCGTCGGCCCCGCTTGACATTTCACTCGGCTCCCGCATGATGTAATCTCGCAGTGAAAAGGCCAATTTGTGCCGCTGAATTTGCGGCGCGCCTGTACTTGCCGGGCTGTCACGTCTATTATCACGGAACGGCGTTAGTTTGAGCGAACGTTTCGGGTAGGGAATTTGTTTTATGTTTCCAGAATGTCGACATTGTTTCGCAAAAACTTTAACGCTAATAAGATTCTAGCAAGATTATTATTTCCTTTTATGATTTATTTTAACGATTTTTATTGCAGTTTAATTACAGGCTGGTTGATTTATTATTCGTTTACATAATTACTACACGTTTTTATTTCAAGGCCTAGGTTTTAATTGGTTACAAAAATAATTATTATTTTGTATTTAATTTTAAGTTACATACCGCGTAAAGTTTATTTTTATATTATAATTACATTTAATTATAATGAACATTAATTATACCTTCAAATAAACTTTTTATTATACGCTTTGTAGAAAAAGAGATAATTGTTCCGCCTCTTTGTATTTGTCATTACATTTTGTATTTATTTTATAAAAAAAAATACATAAATCTCTAAACATTAGCCACGGATGTCACATCATTATTTAATTTAAAAAATATATATTTTTAAACGTTAAACTCATTCAATTTATAATAACGTCAACATAATTTATATTTCAAAAGAACGCTTCGCTCGACAATCAATCATTTTAAATTAAATGTCTTACTCCGAATATTGCGTGTTTTATGGCGTTGTTTATCGGCTTGAAAAAAATTTTATTCATTTATTAATTCCTTCGGATTAAACCCGCTGGTTATTAATGTTTCATTTGTTTGAATTTATTGCTGATTTCCTGATATCGTACAGACATTGGTAAGTAAACGTTTATTAAAACATTATCTTAATAATCAATTAATTGGTATGAAATTTTATTTACGATTCTGATTTGGTTTTTAATTGTTTTTTTTTTAATAGTTGTTTATGGTTCAAACGAAGAAAATTATACTATGATACCCGCGGATATTTTTCTTCGTATATCTTTAATTTTGTATATATAAAAAATGTAGCAATTACAGAAAAAAAAGTTTTTATTTTTAAATATATTTAAATGTCATTACCTAGATGTTTTTTTAATATTCATAAAGAAGATATCAGAGTAATTTAATATAAAAAAAACTGTCAACAGTTAAATATGACATATTTATTAAATACAACTTCAATCGACTTCGACAAACTTTGAAAGTGTTTTCTTATTTATATAAAAATAGAAAAATTCGAAACGCGAAAAAACCTATACATAAAAAAATAGAAAAGACAGTCCTACAAAGAACAAAAGTTGTATACGAGCTTTTTAAGAATACGCTTAAAATACTCATATAAATGGTTACAATAATTATTTGTACCATTAAAAAAAATAATCAGGATATCATTGTTAGCGTCACTGAAAAATTAAATAAAAAATAAAAATAAAAACCTACCGTGGTCGGTAGAGGCGACAGGTAATCCGGTCGCAGGTACTGATTACTAGATGTGAGCATGGTGCTCCACAATAAATTATCCTTCTCCAGTTTAGAAACGTTTCACAAACACTGCACAATCAAAGCTCTGTGTCAGCACATCACTCACAAGTCACAGGCCGCGGGCGCGTTAAACTAGCGGCGAACACGTGCGACTCACGCGACGGTCGGCGTCGAACTGAGCCAGTTTCTGACGCGCCCCCCTCTCTGACACGTTGTCACTCGTCGCCGCGCCATTTTTGCATTTTGTGTACTTTGCGGGAGCTTTGCCGTCTTATCCCCACCGCTGTTTGACACCCCGTTTGTTAGGCGTCTCGCTCGCGCGCGGGAAAAATTACCACAGCGCCAGCCGCGGCGTTTTGATGAAAGGATTATATAAAATATGCAGAGCGCAGTCAAAGGCGATGCGGCGACAGAGATGCATAGCTCGGGAAATTGAATAGCCACGAAGCGGGTAAACGGTGGCTGAGTAATAATTTAGTTTAAGCGTCATCTTTCTGCGGTGTCCGCTCGGCGCTTTATATTGACGTACGGTGGGCGCGATTCGTGCAATTTAGAACGTTGAAACGCTAATGAGTTTCATATTTGAAATGTTTTTTTCTTTTTTTAAAAATAGCATGTTGAATTGAGGCTTGACTGGTGACGAAATATTTTTCTGTGAAGTATTTTTGTCACTGTTATTGTATTTTATATTGTGCGAAGAACTTTTGTTGTTAGAATTGTTAAAAATGTCATACAATTTGTTTAGACTTTTTAACAGCCTTAATACTATTATAAAATTTAATATTATAAAGTTATTTCACTTTCAATATAATTTTTATGGTAGACTCTGAAAAATGAAAAAGTTTACTAAAAGTGTGCATAGATGTCGCTAGTAGTATCAAGCGCTTGAAGATCTGATCCCGATGAAAATATTTTAGTTGATTTCGTTGTATACATTTTTCTATTTTTTTTAGGTACAAGGACATTTTATGGCGTCAAGTAAAATAAACTCTACATAAATAAAATTGTATGTACGTAAAATTGCTGGAACGATATTTAATTATCAAACAACTTCTAAAAGTGGGAGGTTCTTAATTCTTAGTGTCATTTTTTTTAATGTTTGTTTACCTCAGAACTCTGTCACTTCTAAACTGATTTTGAGGTTTTTTTTATTTGAAAGGCTATACCTACTTTCAGATTGCGGGATGAATAAATAGAATTTTTATTAAAATCGGTTTAGTAGTATGTTTTTAAAGTCAATTTTTGTATCTTATATCTGATAATTATATTTATTTAATTCCCTATTTTATCACGGGTGTACTTATGAAAAATTACATATATTTTTATATGAAGAATTCTTAATTATTTTTTTTGTACGACTTTTCAAACATTTTTTTAACTATAAAAGTCCTTGTATATAAAAAAAAAAAAAAAAAAAACAAAATACGTGCAGTCGTATTGGAGCTTTTATGTTCATTCGATAATTAAATACATTCATATAAATTATGTGGATGGAAATGATTAATTTTCAATTAACATTAAACCTGAACATATACTCCATAGAAACTGTATCTCATTTTCTTTAAATGTCCATTATCTTCAAAATCGTTTTGAGGTTTAGCCATGCAAATCTTAACTCCAATTGCGTAACCCGCTCAGGTAGGCTGCGGTCTGCCAGACCACCGGCGTGGGGTAAAAAATGCCCTTTCATTGTTTACTTCACAAATAAACCCTTGCGAAAATTAACCGCTGGGTATTTGAGTGACTATCGCTTTTTACTATTATTGTTAAGTTTCAATGACTATTTTTAAGTTTCAACCCTTTGTTAATGGAGGTTAATCCTAAAATGTTTTATTGATTTTCGTTATGATTGTTTGTACGTTACTGATAAGTCTCAATTTTTTGATAACTATTATTGTCTGCTCATATTTTATATACTTATTTAATATCAATAATATTACTCTACAAAAAAACAAACGTTTAAATATTTACAAATTGAGCAATATACTTAAACAATTCATACAAAAAATAAATAAAAAAAGATAATTTATTACAAGAAATTGTATGCTTCATTCAAGCCACTGCACTTAGTGAAAGTTCCCAAAATACTGGCTGCATTATCCCTTTGAATGTCCAAATTGATCCTCTGACCGAGGTAGGTCTTAGGTTCCAGTTTACTCTTAAAGTCTCTTTGAGAGGTTTAATAATATAAATTGTTTATCTGTGACGATTAAAAAGTTTATTAAAAGTAAAAAAGTAAAGTAACAGCCTGTAAATATCCCACTGCTAGGCTAAGGCCTCCTCACCTATAGGGAGAGTATTTAGAGCTCAATCCACCATGCTGCTCCACTGCGGGTTGGCGGATATACATACATGTGTCAGAATATCTCCCGGCACGTGCAGGTATCCTCACAATGTTTTCCTTCACCGAAGCATCCAAAAGTTTATTACGTTAATTAATGATTTTTAATGTAATTTTATATTCTCAGTAAACCTTAAATACATTTGAATAATTACTGAAATAATACATAAGGTCATTGACACAAGTGCATTGACAAAATAAAAATATCAAATTGTTCTTATCTACAATACCTTAAGTTATTAAAAGAGGATTAAGCATGTCCGGGCTCCGAGATAAGTATGAATAAATTGATTTTAATTAAAAATAAGAGACGTTATCTCGATCTTTTACGGGTTCTTAGTTTCTGAGATATCTCCGATCGGATGAGGGACAGATGGACACACATTCACGGCATCTTTGAGAGGTTTCTTGAAAATGTTTGACGGTTTTTATTAGGGATTTCGTTATTCGTGGGTAACTTTTATGTTATTTTATTATTACTGGTGGTCGCCTAGCGATCGGAATTCGACCGTAGTTTAGTGAATTTTAAAACGATTCCAAGATTGACCATAGATAATCTATTTTCAATTTGACCACAGACTTTAACAATAAACAAAAAAGTAAAATATACGCGCGCGTGTGTCAAATAGTATAGTGATGTTGATGGTGTGTATTGTTTTTTTTTATCGATTTAATATATTTTCTGTGCATTATTACAAAAAAAAAATGTATTCTACACTCCTTCTCTATTTAAAATATAAGTGTGCGAAATTTTATACTCCTCCGTCCGCGCAATTCTCGTAAATAGGGTAACAAAGCATTTGCTTCACGTATAGATATATATATAGACATGTTTTTATGACAATCAATTTTTGATTATGGTTTTGAATGGCGTGATTTTCGTGAATTCAATTGTAATGAATCAATTTAACATGCATATGAACAAATTAAGAAAGCCTAACAAACAATCAATTTAAAAGGCCGACAACGCATTTCGTAGCTCCTCTGGTGCTGCAAATGTCCATGGGCGGTGGTATTCACTTTTCATCAGGTGATCTGTCGGCTCGTTTGCCCCCTATTCTATAAAAAAACAATCACAGTTTTTTTCTAAAATTGGCTTTTGTTACAGTTCTAGTTCTGTATATAATATTTAACTTAATCGCTTCAGCGGCTTAACTAGGAAAATATTACAGACTGGCTTTTACCCGCGGTTATGTGTGTTTGATAAAAAATAAGTATTTGTTAATATGACATATAACCTATATTACAGTTAGTTTTCATCAAAATCTGTTCAACAGTTTTTGCATAAAAACGAACAAACATCCATACATCTATCATCACAAGCTTTCACATTTACAATATTACAGTAGCAAGATATAGATAATCATTAGACTAACAAGAGTTATTATGCTATTAATAATAGAAATAACGATTATCGGTCAAACTTACAATATTGTCGGTCAATCAAACAGAATAAGTCAAGCATTATTACCGACATTACACCGACAACGATCAATTCGATACAAATGACCGACGATAACAAGTAACCATAATAATAAATGATTTTAAGGCCAAGTTTGATATAGTATCGGAATAGTCAACAGATTATTGACATTAATCAGTCGCAGAGAATATGAATCGTTGAAAGGCCGGCGAATCAAGTCGACCGAGTTGCGGTTCGTTTCACGCTGACTATAATCGCCGACATTATACACGCTGACAACATTATTTTAGGGTTGGCGAACCTTGATATCTATAAAATCGGCAGTAATTATTACACGTGAATTACACGTGACTTTTTTAAAACGAATTCAAATATGTTGCAATCTTAAGTATCCGAATAGTTAATGTACTGACATTAATTAAGCGCAGTTAATATGAATCGTTGAAAAGCCAGCCGAAGTCAATCGAAATGCGGTTCCTTTCACGCCGACTATAATCGCTCAACATAGATACTGATAATATTATTTTAGGGTTGGCAAATGTAAAGGAACTATTGGAAATTATGATAAAAATAATTCTTTATTTCTTTTAAATTATTTCATACCACAAGAACCTTTAAAAATAATATAATATGTATGTAATACAATATTCCTCAAAACTACGAGAACTTATCGCTTAAGTTTTGTCAAAAGTAATAATAAAAATGCCAAAAAAAATCCAAAAGGTTATTCACCTTTTTTTAATTATATAGATTACCATTACATTATTACAGCGATACAGTCCTATAGCCCTATATAATTAGACTCGCCATCACAATCCTGCTGTACGCCATTTTAAATCATCACTAAAACTATGTATTAACTATACAATTCTTAACATTTACATTTAAATATAATGCAACAGCTCTGTACTATTCTCTTCAGTATTTTTTTTAGTAGAAGGTCACATAAAACGACGTCTTAAACTAGAAGTAAAATGTGTTAATAATAATATCTCTATACCATTATCATATCGAGGCAGCGCTACGTTATTAAACACTCTGACGTCGCGCTGTCACGCTCGCCGCTACAATTCCCTTCAAAAGTTGACCGATGCGACGTAGCATTATAGTTATTTGCACTCATCCTTATATATGTAATTTTTTTAAAAGAGTAACTATCGAGTTTCTCTCCAGTTCTACTTTGTAGAACCTACATTTCGAACTGGTGGTAATTTCATCGATTTAACATTTTTTTGTTACTTTTAAAACCCTACTTGAATAAAGTATGATTTGATTTTGATTTTACTGCATATTATGTTACTTTAAATGATCAGTAAAACAATTGAATATAATGAAGTTATTTATTTAAATATAATGCTAGCACTTTGTAATTTTATTTTGAGTAAACTTTTATTTGCGTCTAATACAAGACAACGTCTTAAATTAGAATAGTGTTATTAATAATAATTCCAATTTCATCACACTCGAGGCAGCCCTACGTTATCAAACACGCCGCCGTCGCCGCGCTGTCACGCTCGCCGCTACCATTCCCTTCAAACGTTGACCGACGTCGCGTTTTAGTTATTTGCACTGTCATCCTTATATTGCCTGTTAGGTCACGTTAAATGATTAGGACGGGAACATTGTTTGATGGGTTTGTTTAGGGGAATGGTAAATTTAGAGGCTTTTTATTTCTATTTGCGTTTTGTTAATGTCAAATAGTTTGTATATTTTACGAGTTCCTCGCATCTTCGTATGCGTAAAAAATTTTATTTGCCTTTTGTCTTCTTCATGTTTTATTTCTGTAAAAAGAAACAGATCCTTCTCTATAGTTTATTCTATTGTATCTCAAACAAACAGACAGAGAGTATGTTTTTTTAGTTAACTCAAAACCCCATCATTTCGCAAACGATTTTGAAAATCTTTATTTTATTTGAGATTATTCAGATTGATTTCATAGAATTTTTTTCGAAATCAGTACATTGTTTTTGCAGTTGGTTCCTCATTTTTTTAAAAGTCTTGTTATGAAATTGTTAAACATATTCACCGCATGCTAAATATACAAAAAAATAGGCGATTTCAGCATTTTAATGTTCAAACAAAGCTGAACTAAAGCGAAAAATTTATTTAAACACCATCACAACTAACGCTTATCTCACAGTTTTACGTCTGGCTCAGAGAACAACACTTCAGCGAGATAACATCTCAAGTTATCTCCTCAGAGATCGTTCCAATGAACAAACTAGACTTAAGAAACGTTAATCCGGCTAGATGCTCTGGATTAGGACGAAGCTAGGCTAAGTTTGCTAGTTTTGAGAATCTTAGCCGATGAGATTTTGCGTTGAGATTCTCGAGTGAGTTGGTTCGCTATTAAATGGATTTCGAAAGGTATTCGTCTGAATGTTTTTTGTGCTTGTTACTTTCAAGGAGGTCATTATTATGGCTATTTTTTTGGTGTGTTTGTAGCGATTTTAATGATTTTTTTACTGCTGGTACAGAAGTAAGATAATGTTTTTCGCGCGCTTGTATGTATGTACATGTGTTCGTATGAATATATGTTCGTTCGAAAAAAATGGCAAGAGTTTCTTCTTATTTAGGATTAAGTGACCCCACATCAGGCAGGGGCAGTCCCTCACTCTTACATAAAATCAGCATGAAGTAGCTCATGTGCGTTTCGTACGATGACTGAGAGAGCCAGGAACCTAACCCCCTCCCCTCATTCTTCCCTTACATCCTACTTTCTTAGCTGGCAACCCATTTGTCGCTCGTCTAGGTTGCCCATGTCCATGGGCGACGGTAAGCACTTAACGTCAGATGTCACGTCTGCTCGTTTTCCAGTTGTCCCTTCTATCCCTACTAATATTATAAATGCGAAAGTAACTCTATGTCCGCTTAAACCTCTGAACCGATTTTGATGAAAATTGGCACAGACAATCATTAGACCCTGAGAAAGGATATAGGTTACCTTTTATTGTGAAAAGCGAAAAGTCACTCACTCACTCATCACGAAATCTCAAAAACTACAAGTGCTAGGAGTTTCAAATTTTGCATGAGGATACTTTTTTAGAAAGTAACAATAAAAATGGGGGTTAGAAGTTTGTATTAAGCGCGTGTGAAGGTGCCGCTAGATTTCTATATATATATAAAGGTGTGATCTTTTTCGAGGTATTGTAATTAGGCAGTTCCATTCAGAAATCGCAGGTGTTATGGAGCGTCGTAACGTTTCACTAAATATACGAAATCGACGCGTCACTACACCATGACATTATAGTGTATTTCCAGCTTTAGTTCAGTTTTGGCACGACGTGTGATCGCTTCCAGTTCGCGTTTCAGCTAATCCGAGCTGTAGCCCGATAAGAATATTTAGCATAAAATGCATATAGTTAAACTACGTGTCCTTTAGAATAATACTACCCTTTGTATATAGAATGGAATGCTTCCAAATATTCGTAAGTCTTTCTCAACAAATAATAGACACAATGTTTTGTTAATGAGTCATGTGTGTCAGAACTCAGAGAAAATAAACATCTTTTTATTGTCTATTGATTTAGAGATTTTCAGTATTCAGTCGTTGTTAATCTATACTAATATTATAAAGAGGTAAAATTCCTTAGTAAGTTTGTATGTAATCTCAGAAACTACTGATCCGGATACTGATACTGGTGACTTTATCGTTTATTGATCAAGGATATAGGCTATATTGCTTCACGCTATCACTCTTGGGAGTGCAGTAACCATAAACGTGAGTGAAATCGTGAGATTATATACCCATATGCAATTATAGACCCGAGGCTTTGATGAGTAAAATTGGAACACATTTTTGGAATATATATAACCATTTTACGTTCAATTTCATATGAATTATTTCTGGTTTTTGGTTTCGAATACTGAGTTTTTAAGTATAAACCGCAAGACAAGAGGACTATTATTCTATGACATACTTCGAAACTAGTATAAAAATCGGCAGTAAGTTAATAATTCATAAATAGAAGACAGATTACAAGTATATGGTATAAGTGGCCTATTTGTGTAATATAATAAGTCCATGTCACATAACATAACGCTTTATAATAACATAACAGCTAGTAGACGAGTGGGCGGGTGTGCGCGTCGGGACCTATCTACGGAAGTCACACGGTGACTTGCTTTCAGTGATCTCTTCGACCATAGACACGGTTAGTTGTAGAGAGGAACTAATAAATATATCCACCTGTTTATATTAATGATATATATTATTACTAAAGATACGGGCCTAGTTATAGCTTTCATATAGGAGCGGGAAAAGGTCCGAAGGGGGGAGGGGAATAAGTTTTTATCCGGCTATTACGCAATAAGATGGTATGATTCTAAATGCTAATCTCAGTTATTTATATATGTAACCATAATCACTTGTACTTAGTGGATTGATCGAATTGTAATAATTCGCTTAATTCACTAAGTACAAGTTAGTCGTATACAAAGCCCCCCCCCCCCCCCCCCCTTATATGCGATTCGGACGTGACGGATTTGAATATATAAGTTGTCATAAAAATCGTCACAGTTGTAAGAGTGATAAAGGATATATTATTTTTTAATGGGAAAGTTACATAATGGATGGTATATGATATTTGTATTGTAATACTTTATTCAGATAGTCGGGATTTTAACCTATATATATAAAAGGGAGGGGTCACTCACTCACTCATCGCGAAATCTCAGAAAGTATAAGTGCTAGGTGTTTCAAATTTAGCATAGGGGTTCTGTTTAGGACATAGGTGCTCACTAAAACGGTATTTAGCAAAATTCGACCCTTAACCCTTTATAGCCTGATTTACGAAAGTGTTTTATTTTTAAATATTAGCTGTTAGTGTTTGCTGGAAGGTCTAGATGAAGGAAATAGTTAAAAAATCACAATATTAATTTTACATATTTACTTAGAAAATAAAACAGGTATCAATTTTGATACTTCAAGCATAAGGCCATACAGAAATCAGATATAGCTAGGCTAAAACTAATAGTAATGTAAACATTTGGTTTAAAAGATCGGTATCAAAATTTATACTCTAGGCTATTAAGGGTTAAGGGGATAAAATGAGGGTTGGAAGTTTATATGAAAGTCCTATGTTAACCGCGAGTAAAACCGCGAGAGGCCACTTTTTTATATAACTTAATTTTGTTACATTACTTAACCTTCTATATTCTTTATTGCACTAAATAGTTATTACAGTAATATACAGATTAAATTATCTCTAAAAGAGATCTCTCCCAGTCAATATATGGAAGTGTGTGATGAGGTCAAACAGCCTTTGTCCTTTATTCGATACATCGTTCTATTATCAAGGTCATTCGATTCTAACATTACGTTTAGTGGTATGTCCAATTGTTCTCAAGTCTCGGAGCGAGAGCACAATGAAGCCACTAAGTGGTTGTCGGCCGTCGCCCGCTCGAATCGCTTCTGCGATGTATTTGCTGGGGACAGCGCTTCTCAATCTTATGTCTGGGGTAACTTTTTGGTTACACAGATAATAAAAGATGATGATATTTTTGGATTATTGCGATTGTACATAATAGATGTTTTATATTTGTAACTAGGGGGTATATAAAGATGAATGAAATTAGATATTTGTATTGACTTAATTGCCAGCTAAATACGGTTATTTATGTGTGTTTTTACTATCAAAATGTGTTTATTATTTAGATTTTAAGTTTATTTATTTATTACACACGATTAATATTTTTAGTTTGCACTTGACAATATCCATATCCATATTAGCATCAAACCCTTATCAATATAAATAAAAAAAATCCTTAACTTTGAGAAGCTCTGCCCCACCGGAACGTCTAGATAGCGTGTCGCGCTGTCTGCAACTGTTTGCTTCGCTCTAGATAGAATAATTCCACAGCTTCTCAAACTGCACTCAGGCTCTCGAGCCGGCTATCTGTGTCACAGTTTAGAGGACACGTTACCTCTTTACCTCTTAGACTAAAATAAGTCTGAACTACTAAATGGTACACGGCTTTTGACCTAGTTTTTTAATGGGCGTGTTACTAAATACGTTTTTATTTTTGGACGCTGATAAGCAATACTATGTCAAGCCACACAAACTTCATTTTGAGAAAATGGCGTCCAAAGATGTCAAACCGATTCTGAATAAATTTGTTTGAAAAATGTATAATGAATTGAAAGCAGATTGGAATAATAAATAAAATCATCCAATCAGTTTTCAAATATATTAGATTATTGTATAAATTGCAAAATATGGAACTCACTTAAAACCCGAAACATTACGTTACGAAACTCTTTTCCATACTTATTTAGTTTAGGTGACTTTAGTTTTTTTTTAATAACGTTAAATATGTAACGTATTATTAGAATACATCAATATCTCCGAATTTTACTTTTTTTGGGTTGACACATTATTGCTTATCAGCGTCCATTTAATAAATAAATATTTAATAAGTAAGCCGACGAGTTCTAACCACTAGTTAGAACACGTCAACCTCAACCGATGATCGCGGGTTCAAGCCAAGGGTTGCACCGCTGAGTTTTTAAGCGCTATTCGTGTTTAAATTCATTTCGAGCTCGGCGGTGAAGGAAAACATCGTGAGGAAACCTCCATGTACCGGGAGAAGTTCTAACACATGTGTACACACAGATATTCTGTCTTACATGTACGGGGGTTATTTAATAGCCACTTAAATTAAAGTTGACATTAAATGCCATTTTAATTCTGTTACATTCAAGAGATCATAAACTTAAATAACTTAAAGGCGACTTAAAATTAAGTAACGTTTGACTATTTGGCCGTAAAGTTATTCGTTAGTTTCTTATAACTCTCGCCTACATAGTCACCATTGAATATGATTAGATAAATTATTTAAGTAGGTACTTCTTTCTAACCGACTTCGAGGAAAAGGAGGTTCTGTATGCGACCTGTATGTATGTAAGTTTGTGTGTACGCGATTTTCTCAAAAACGACTGATCCTGTTAGGGTGGTTTCGCTATTTAAATGTATATTTCTTAATTAAGATTTAAGTATATAGACGGACACGTTGGCGCAGTGGTCACTGCAAATGACTGAAGCGCTAACGGTCGCGGGTTCGATCCCCGCTCACGGCAAACGTCTGTATTGGCCATACGGATGTTTGTCATGGTCTGGGTGTTTGTGTTAGTGTTGTGAGTGTTTCCGGATCCCCGACACACGGTCACGCGATCTTAATGGGGGCCGTTGAGTGTTATGCGTTAAAAAAAAACTGTTAAAAATTAAAAACCCGACTGGCAATAAACACACCTCGCACTTTAATATATCTTATCTTTAAGATCTTCGAAAAAAATACAAAGGGAATTGTTCAAAAATCAAAATCAAAAGATACTTTATTCTAATAGGCTTTTAGAAGCACTTTTGAATCGTCAATACAGAAACAAAAAAAAATGAAATTGATGATTTTACCACCGATAATTAACAGCGAATGACCTGCGATTTCTTTTTTAACTCAGTTATATTTTTCTACAAAAACAATTACTCTATAAATCCATTATATAACATTTGGCCCTAAAATCCCACAAGTTAGTAACACTTCCTGGATGATAGATGGGCGGGAGTGATATATACCATCAGCCCGGCGTTGTTTATGCACTTATTGTGAAGGAAAAGCGATTATAATTCATAACGTCACCGGCTCAAGGGGTGAGAGGTAGCGACTGATTTATAATATAAAAATAATAGCTGAATGTGTTGCTAAGCGCAAATCTCGAGCAGCTGAACGTATTTCGCTAATTCTTTTTTTATAGTATTCCGTAAAGTACGAGGATTAATCTTACGGCGAGAAAAATTAAAAAAAACATTACACAGACGACCATATATTTGACACACACACATATATATGCGCTTCTTGTACTCTTTTGTTTACTGTTAAAGTCCGTGGTCAAGTTGAAAATAGATTATCTATATTATTGAAAATTTAATGCACTACAGTCGAATTCCGACCGCTAGCCGACCACTAGTACCTCTTGTTAAAGGTTTCAGAAGTTAATAATAATGAGATATAAGTTTTTTATTTATTCGTTATCCACGTCTTTTTTATATCAACAACCCGTTGCTAGGCAACTCAAGTCGAATGTGTATAATTCTCATTAACAATACATATATTATTATTCTATTTAAAGTTATTCTAATCTATTCTATTCTATATGTTTGCTGATAAGCAATAATGTGTGAGCCCACAATAAGTTAAATTCGGAGATTTTGATATATTTTGATAATGCGTAAAAGTGCACTAAGACGTCATATGAAGGGACATTATGTGGATCTATCGCCATCGCGATATATTTTGACATTTGATTTGTTCAGTTTTAGTACAAAAATCAG
Source organism: Hypolimnas misippus (assembly GCA_037950945.1). Taxonomy (NCBI): domain Eukaryota; kingdom Metazoa; phylum Arthropoda; class Insecta; order Lepidoptera; family Nymphalidae; genus Hypolimnas; species Hypolimnas misippus. The sequence goes on from JBBEEQ010000023.1 coordinate 14,346,996, forward strand.
AAGTCCAATACCAAAATGTATCGCTTAGCGATAGCTAGATAGATAAATAAATAGATAACTCACTGTATTTAGCCTGCGATTCAAAATATGAAATCAAATTATTTCTTGATATTTGTTTCACAAATTCAGTCATGTTCTCAAAATGAAGTCCGTGTGGCTTGACATAGTATTGCATATTAGTCCATTTATAAATGTATAGTATTTAGTAACCCTTATTATAGACTTAATGAAATAAAAGCGTTATATATTTCGTCGCTACCGGCATTGGATTAGATGTTTTCTAGAAGATGGCGCCAGATCTCATTAGAAGTAAGATAATCAATCATGGAGAATTAGCGCGGCAGAAAGGCCTCTCGTACTCTACTGAACACACACACACCGAGCAAACAACTAGGCGGGATTGTAATCTGTATACAGCCTGAGTTTTTTAACTGGGCGTATGCCAAATCGAAAACTATGAGGATCCGACTATATTACTTTAAAAAATATTTTTTTTTTTTTAGCCAGAAATCGAACCCCCTGATTTTGGAAAATTACACCCTATTATTGCATTTCATTATAAAAAGGCAACCGTTACTGACTGACTGATTCTACTGACTTATTTTTACATATAAACTTGGTTTCCCTAACCTGATTCGCTCCTATGTGTTGTAGCGTAATGTAATAATCTATACTGTATAAACTATAAATATATAAATAGCCTATAACCTTTCCGAAACCTTTCAAACCGGGCCAGTAGTTTTAGAGATTACCCCCTATATCCAAACTTACAAACAATTTTTTTTTATAATATTACTATAGATAAAATACACATACAGTCGAACAAAGAACCTTTCTATTTTGATGTCGATTAATTAAGTTCCTTGTAACGGTACATTTAAACTAAAAGTATCGAAACAATTGAGAATATTTATTTTAGGTTTTTAATAAACTAACATCCTTAAAATCTTTCCATTCCCCTTTTACACGCGCAATTTTGTTACATATACGTTTAATATAAAGGCAAAATGTAAGCAAGAAAACTAACAATGAATAAACACGTTTATACCAAAACCTCTGTACAAATATAAGACACGTGACACAGCTCACCAAATTACACGAAAAGATGGCGGCAATGTGTGGTTATTTCGACTCGTAATGAAACAATTGACCAACAAATTGAGAATCTGTGGACGAGCGTGCGGTAAATGACGGTGCTCGGACCTTATTACGTTTAGAAACATTTAATTAAATCAAAGTTGATCGTCTTTATTAAATATGTGACGGGATGACACTTTTTATATTATATTTATATCATTGAGAAATCTTACTAAATTTGATAAAGGTAATTTTACCAGAAAGATTTTCTGTGGGTTTGAAAAATTCGTCATATTTTGGCACTTCGTATTTTTGCCGCTCGCGGCGCCATATTGGCAAGATGGCGCTTGATTTTAAGTTTTTGACAATATCTCTTTCGATACTCGTTTAATGATAAAAAAGTTGGCACAACTAAAAGCCATAAACCAAAGAATTGATTGAATGATAAAAAAGTATGTAATATATGAAACTAAAGAAAAATTTATACGGCGACGCAAACAGCATATATACAAAGTAATTAAGTAGAAATTTAGAAAGAGCACGTCGAAAAGAATTACCAATTTTCAAAATTCCCGAAAGAGTTTTCAGGTAACCTATTTTTTGAGCACCAAATGACTGCACCTACTAATTAGCATAAGCTAACACTAGCAGGGTTTTTCCTTTGAATCGCAATTTCAATTCTCTTGGCGAAAAATGAACCCGTCCTCCTGAATGAATTATTTACTTTATACTATTCACTTGTTTAGTGGAACAACGAACATGTTATTATGTTAAAATTGATCAATCATGATCAGCGTTGTCTGAGTGCTTGGTGTAATTACTAATAATCATTGGTGCTAATGTGTGTTTCCGGACCTCCGAAGCAGGGTAATTTAAGGCAAGAATTACACTTGTAAAATTTACTATCGTAACTGATGTAAATCATCGCTGTAACTTGGTAACAGTTACCTAGATAACCATATGTAAGTTGTGAGTATCAATGAATATAACACAGAAATATAGTATCGATATATGATAATATATGTAATATATTATTGAATTTGCATTCCGAACCGGTGCTAGCATCCTTGATAAATTAAGAATAATATTTTTTTGTGTATTGACGATGCAAAAGTGCTCGTGAGAGCCTACTTGAATAAAGTATATTTTGATTTTGTTATTTATAATATGTAAATTATTTTAGGTGTAAAGGCAGAGATATACATACATTTTATTTAAATCCTATGAAACTCTGTGACCAAAACTTACTAGTGTAATTCTTGTCTAAAGGAAGCCAATAAACGCAGGCCGATGTATGTTCGAGTATAGAAGTTATTACTTATCATTAGAGAGATTTGGATGTCTATACATAAAAAGAACATCGAGTTGAGCAAAACAATCAGATATTTTAATTAAAAAAAATGTATAATGAGCTGCCTCCCGTGGTTTCACTCGATTTATGGTTACTAATTCGCGCCTGTGAATTGTAAATTGTTGATATAATATAGCCTACTTTTGGATCCAATGCAAAAATACTATTTCAGATCGGATCAGTTCTGAGATTACCCCCCTACATACAAACCTACAGACAAATTTTACCTCTTTATAATATTATAGTATATACTAAAACACAGCTATATATTATTTCCGAATTTAATAATCATAATAAGAGATAATAATTATAATGGTGATTACTTTGAATATTAAAAGTCGATTTAATTTAATGAAATTTCAATTTTAATACGTAAATTGAATATTATGTTGATTTAAAAAATAATTACCAAATATTAAAACATCACTATTTAAAATTAAACGAAACTGTTGAACTATAAAAAAAATAAAAAATAAAAAATTGTACCTACACGTAATTGGTAATGAAATAGGGATTGGAAATTTGTTCCAATCCTAAGTGCAAGGGTTGGTGAACCAATTTTTACTTTGCTATTCCTTTGTTTTTTCTTTTACCAAAAATTATAACGCAAATATTTTATGAATGAAAAAAGAAACTGACTTCTAAAGACCAATATTTTCAAATATGTTTATATGAAGGTACTAAAAACAACATTGCAAAATTTAAAAGTCTTAAAATTGGATTATTAGATGCAGAGATTGTTTCAATTTTACCAATAAATAAATAAAATAGAGATCCTACAAGATTGTGTTTAACCGCATCGAAATCGGTCCATTTGTTGACGAGCTACGGTGCCACAAACACTGGGATACATAGGTATATATATACACAGATACATACGACAAACTTATATTATATTTTGACCGGATATTTAATAAGAATTAAACAAATCCGGCAAGTCCTTTTTGAGTAATCATTGAGAACCGCCCCATTTTTGATCGATAAAAAATATTTTAAAACGTATTGTTACACACGAAAAACGCAAAATTATTAAAAATATATTTATGTATAAAAAAGTTAAAGTATAGTATAATTATACATCATTTTACATTATACATTTAGTTACATGTAATTATAACCCAGCAAATGTATACGATAATCACAAGATGTCAGCACACCACAACAAAGGGGTCCGTTAACCGTAAGAACTAGTTCGAATACACAAAATATTGAAAATTAATACCTGTCAACGATGTAATAGTACAGAACCGATTACCAACAAGTCACGATACATTTAAGTATACATGATTACAAGCCTTAACACGTTAGGGTTAGATGCTAAAATCGTTTGCAAGATTTCGACAATAGTGTAGGTTTTCACTTTGTTTTGAGGTCCCAGGATATGTTTGAATTGCTTTCAATTGTGGAAATATATAATTTTATTTTATTATATATCCCTTCTTAATTTCTTTTCTTACTTCCTACCCAATTTTATTAAAAATTGTAGTGTAAACCAAATTAAAATCTACTCAACAGAGAAAACACAGATAAACGCGACTTAAGTTTTAAGTTTAATAATTATAGATTGTTAACCTGTCGTAAAAATTCATGGTGTCCCTACAGCAAGTATAACGTAAATGCAAAGAAATTGACCCTCGTTGGTTCGTCACAGAAGCATAATGCGTATAATCCATCATCGCCATTGAATGCACGTAATTTGTTTTGTGAAACATATTATTTTACGGTCGGTCTGTTTCGTATTCTAATGACATAATGTCTTGTTCGTAATTTAAAAGACGTATAGAATAGGAATGGAAGCTTTGAACTAATGTGTATAAGAAGAGACATACACTTGTAAATTTTACCGTCTTAAATGATAGAAAACAATTCCGGAACAGTTAATTATTTTAGAAGTAAAGGATAGTAAATTAGTAATAGATGGTAAAGTATATATTTATTATGAAAATCTATAAACAAATTTACAAGTAGGTAAGTATAATTCTCGTTCAAGTAAATCCTTTGCGTCATTATAATATGTGAGCATTTTATCGAAAGGATAATTGTCCTTGATATAACATATTTTATTAAAAAATAAAAAATTGTCCTTGATATAACATATTTTATATTTGAACTTGGAGAATCATGTACCATAGGTGTATCACTTTTCTTTTATTTTTCGATTACTATACATTGAAATAAGGTTATGGATAAAAATTGCGTATATATTTTTTTCATACCGACGACGTTTCGAATTCTTTGCAGTGATCTCAGTGATTTATATTCCAGCTATTGATACCGATATTCCACGTGATCTGAGCTATTTTAAATATTGCATTTTATTACAATCGTTTGGTTTTAAAACAGGGATTATACCAAATTACCACAAAATTGCTGGCTATTGAGAATTACACTTATAATTTTTGTTTTGACTTCCATAAAGATTTACATAACTCGTTTGTCATTACATTACAGTAAAATTGACTGTCAATGCCTTTATTTTTGACAGCAACATATTTCGTAAGGTTATCTAGGTAACTGCTATTAGCGAGAGTAAAACTTACGCGTGTAATTCCTGCCTAAAGGTGTCAATAGTATCGATATGTCAAGTACTTAATTATATGTAACTTTATTTACTTATGGAGTTACATCATTGTATGAGCGAGATAATTATAGAGGATTGTAATGCAATAAATAAATCATTAAAAATGTTCACGATAAAAAAAATCTTTTCGCCTATTCAAATTGAAATCTTAAGCAATTACAATAAAAAACCTGAATCTTTTATATTTTTAAACGTCAGCATTGTGAAATCGCCTCGAATTACATCAATTTCTTCAAATCATTTGCAACTGGCATCAACAACTGCGTAATGGTTTGACAAAGACGGATGGCTCTCTTCAACGGGCCGATTGTCAGGAGGAAATGATCCAGTTTTTAGTTTACAAACAGACGGTATCACATCAGCATCTAATATCAGCTTTATTACAATAATAATAGAATCTAATTTTGTTATATCGTTAGATTTTTACATTAATTTGACTTAGAATAACGGTATTCACGAAATTTCACGATGCGTGAAACGATTAGACGCTTTGTTAACTGGTTCGGGTTGGAGATACGTTTGATTGATCGGTAACGATGTTTTTGATGTCTGAATTTTAATGTCACGATGTAATTTTATATAAAAAGTATTGGAGGAGATACAAAAGCTAGTGTCGATTGGTAAACGGAATAATACAAACGATAACAAATAACCTGAATGAAGGATGCGACTAAATTTTGACTGACCTGAATTCGGATGACGTACATGACAAGTTGTTTTGATTTAAAAACATCAGGTGTCCTGCCTGCTCGTTTTTTAGTTTTTTTTTTTTTTTTTTATATAAAAATAGATAAAATTACAATAACCGAGATTCCGCGATGGTCAATAGTTTTATTTATGACTAGCTGATATTCGCGACTACGTCTGCGATGTCTGATGGCTTAAAATTGACAAATTTTTATACAAAACTTTATCCCCTATCTTATCCCCTTGGTGGTAGAATTAATCAAAATTTATATTTCATTAAGTCATAACATCTATCTGCATGTCGTTCAGCCCGATCCGTCTAGTCGTTTGGGCTGTGCGTTGATAAACCACTATGTCAGTCAGTCAGTCAACTTTGAATTATATATATTTAGATATATTATTATTTTGGTCGCTGATATTTTTTTCGCGATTTCCGTAATCCCTTTACTCGGTTTACTTACTTACGTATACTTTTTTTTATATACAAACTAAAAAAAAACAATAAAAACAAAATTCAACCATCCAACTTCATCACACAAACACATAACGTAAATATTGAGTTTTCTAACCGCAATAAAGTTACGGACCGAACTTTAAACTCCTTTTGTTTTCACATCTAGTCGCGAAAGATAAGCTAATCCGCGGGATCGCGCCGCGCGCACGTCGCGTGGTTCCTTCAAACTGTTGAATTATCTTTTACACAGCTATTTGGAATGGTATTATACGCTCAATTGTGGGTTCGTACCCTTTAAAAATAAATTGAAAATTGTTTATTTCGGTTATCGTTTTAGATAAAAAAAGTATTTGAAGTTAGCGAGTTTAATAAAGGATTGTTTTGTTAGATTTCTTTATGAGGAAAGAAGTAGATAAATTATATGGATCTTACTGAGGATCTATGTTAAGTGATCACCGCCGTCCATGGACATTTGCAGCACCTGAAGAGTCACAATTGATACGTTGCCAGGTTAAAACGAAACAAGGAATGAAAGAGAAAGAAAGGAATGAATGTGGGAGGAGATTAGGCTTTTTGATGTTTCGATGTAATGTTCGTACATATCAATAACTACAGCTGGGGCAGTACCTCATAGAATATCGTTGTGAATTAGCTTGTATAGCTGCGTTTCCTACGTGAGTAAAGTAGCTGGAAGGCTATCCACCCTTCCCCATTACTGTCCTTATTTCCTATTCTCTCACATATTCGTTTTTAAGCCGGCAACGTATTTGCGGCTCCTCTAGTGCTGCAAAAGTCTAGAGGCGGCGGATCAATTAACATCAGGTATTCCACCAGCTAGATTGCCAACAAATTTTTATAATAAAAAAATTGGAGGAATTGGATTTATCATTCACATACATACACACACAGTTATACTATAGGATACAGCTGTAAAGTGCTCGAAACGTAATTATAAAACGGAACGGAATTATAAAAATAGTTAATATACGCGACTTAAATCCGTTTAAAATAGTTTTATTTCAATGAGTAATAATCGCGAAAATCTAAAACACAAAATAGGAGTTTCTTTACAGTGCCATAAACCACCAATTCTTACGTAGCCGAACGCAAGCTGTGAATATAAAAAATAAAAGCACTGATAGTAAATTCTTTCAGGTGTAAAGCAATGAGAAACAACTTATGTAAATCTTTATGAAAGTCAGAGCAAAGCTTATAATTGTAATTTTCGACTATATTTGGTAGAACCATGAATCCCGTATCAATAGTTATTAAAACAATTCCTTTGTCACGTTCTCTATTCACGTCCGTCTTTCATGGCTGTCCCACGACCGATCAAATGAGTTCGTGTTCAAGATATACATATATAAACATATACTTACTACGTATGTGTGTTATTAAAAGAGACAAACTTATATATACATACATACCTACGTATCGTTGTTATTCGCAGTATGAATGACATTATATATACAATGTCATACCTATATTGACCTAATATAAAAATAATACATTTGATTTATAATAAAGAAACATATTTTGTGTTATTTATTATTTAGTTTTTTTAGATAGTAAATTTTATACGTAATTATTGAAATTTTGTCATTGTAATTTATGAACATTGTAAAATGCATGTTTAATTTAATATTGTTTTTAATTTAATATATTATGAATGCTATTCAGTAAATTAACAAACAATTTCATTGTACATATGGTCTTGGAAATAAAACATTTGAATTTGAGCGGTTTTTGTATTTACATACATACTTCAAACTGTGAAATAAACTTCACAACAGTAAATCTATTAAAAAAATTCATAAGCAAGTGAAGCGGCGAGCAAAAGTTAGTAATATATTCTTATGTATTTCATTTGATGTTCTATGAAAGCTAAATAATGCGAATTAAAAAACAATGAAATTCTTTATAACATAAGAAAATGTTCACCCGAGAAGATAATTCAAATGTTATATATATTTTATACATTAACACTAAAATGCCACGCAGGTCTAAAATACCACACAAAAAAATTTGACAAGGTGGGATTCCGACTAACCGAGGGTTCCATTATTATATGTTTATTACTTAAGAATTTAAACCATTTTATTATAGCATGTTCGACGTTAATTTACTACTGTACTGCGCTACAGTTTTATACAATACTAGCTGTTCCTTGCGGTTTCACTCGTTTATGGTTATTGCTTCGCTCCTTTGAGTGGTAGCGGGATTAAAAATAGCCTATAGCCTTCTTCAATAAATAACCTATCTAACACAAAAATAATTTTTCAATTAGAACAATTTTTCAATTAGAACTTACTGAGATTAGTGCGTTCAAACAAACAAACAAACTTTTCAGCTTTATAATATTAGTATACATAGTAAAATAAAAACATTGCACAAGGCCGTTTAATTTTTAGACACCTTTTAATTTTGTATTGCTTTTTTATATGTTGGTAAATACGCTGTTATAACACATGTATTCTATGAAAATTTTAACTGCCTACTAAGTAGGATGGATGGATTGGACGAAAGTCGCGAAGTAAGATTAGTAATAGGGTCCCACTGGCAATCTTAGGGTACCCCTAAAAATAGCGATTTGTAAACAGTTCAAAAATTGAATTATTAATGCGCCCGAGGCTCGCGATGAAATACGTGCGTGCCCCGGGGATACTTAGAGATAATTTTTGGGGATTTGCAGGGAACCGAAAAGCAATTTCCGTGCCTTAGGCTACTGTTGCCGTCGCAGTTTGTTATGTAGTGGGCGTGCTTTCGCATTAAACCTCTTTGGTGGACCTAACTGTGTTTGGTGTCCATCATACCAATTTTCTCCGTATAATCATTTTATGACATGATTTTGTTATAAATTGATTGTCGCTTGCTTTAATGTTGTTATTCTCCTTTATTTTTGCTTATAAATGTCTACATAATGGGAAAAATCAAAAATGTGACGCCATAACTATAAAGTCTCTTAAGTTACAATAACAAAACACATCCCAGTCCAATATAATATATTTAATATTCGTCTTGTGTTTGTTTTATATTATTCTTACGTAAATATAAACGAAAATTAAGTTTTATAAATCATAAACAAAATAAACTTGAAAAGACATCGTTTTAAGACCGGTCAATCTCAAGTTGAATTAATACCGTTAAAAAACAGGGGTGGAATTGTCGTCAATATAAATGTTATAAAAACCGGCATCTATTAAGTAGTCAAGATAAATAAACACAACACAATGTCGTTACACGTCACACGTTTAACTGTTCGCTCACGAATTTAAAAGTACATGTTAACCCTCAAAATTAGAAGGATTCAAAAGCGAAAATTCTCATTGTACTGGGCCGCCGCGACCCGAGTAATGATCTCACGTCCCGCGTGCGTGTCCCGATAAAGGGTTAAGTACACACTAACAACCTGACGTGAGTCACAAATCCACCATTATTATGTTATTGTGGGAGCCGTGTCGCTGCGGCCCGCATTTACATACAATTTAACATGAAATGTGGGCAATAATTCATGGCGGCTGTTTCGTTATTATTTCTATTATAAAGTGCTCAACTCGACATTTTTCATGTTACCGTCTGGCGTGTTTTCTTCTCGTTGTAAATTGTCCTCCTTTATTTGTTAACGGTCGGTTATTTTCTACATATTTTATCGTACACACCGGTATTTAAGTGCACATTATTATAGCATGAATAATGAGTGAATTAATTCGAGGCGAAACAAACACTCGCTTGTTGGCAATTCACGACCGTTCGACTAACTGAAAACAAATTAATCGGAGGCATATCAACAAATAAATCGCATCACGGGGCGATACGGTGAATGATTGCGGAATAATTGGAATCGAACAAAACACAATCCTTTCAACGATCAACGACATATCGACGCACGCATTATCTATGCATGGTTTAACACGAAACCGAATGAAGGCATTCACCGTTTAAAATATTAATCGATGCGAGGAGCTTATTGAATATTTTTACCACGATTTATGCCCAATTAGCAGCCGGTGCGTGAATTGAATTGTTTGTGCCCGAAATCTGAATAAATACCATAATATTTACGATAATGTCCGGTCGTTTGAATAGGCGGCTCGGAGGCGCTCTGCGGGAGAGAAGCAGTTGGAATAGTTTATTATGCGGCGGCGAAGGGTTAGCTCTTTGTATGACGTTTTCATGTTAATTTACGCGCTAGCTGACAAGGTGGTCCGTCCGACCCCGGGCGCTCGTTCACGGCTGATTTTAAAAATGATATTTCAGTGTTAATACGTTCGTTGAATAAATTTCTTCGCTCAATTTATTCGAGACTTTAAGAAGTATTTACGAGGTATGATGAGACACGAAACTCGTTACCGTATGCCTGTTTATGAAATTTATTGAAACGGGTTTGTTTTATTTCAATTAAATAAGTGAGATTGAAGGGGCTGGTGTGAACGGTGCTATTCAAGACGCGTAGAGATTATGAAGCCATATAATCTCTTAGAATGTATTTTTTTCCATTAATTTCCATGAACTTAATATGCTTAATTTTAGGTAAATAATTTAAGCAAGATATTTTTGTGGTATTAAAAAATTCATTTCTATTGTATAAAATTTTTATTTCAATAATTTTTTTTTTCGCTCATTTTATTAAAACGCACATTCTTTCAAAAACACACTTATTATGGTAAAAATAAGCATAATCAAAGTAGAAGTAAGTAGCTAGTTTTTAAAGGTAAGTTATAATATCATTGAATCAAACAATATCAAAAGCGTAATATAATTACCGAAAAGTACCTCGTTCACAAGCAGTGATATCGCCGGTCCAATGCTCGCTTCCGAGCCGTTAAACATTTCATAATGGTTCATTATTACCGTTAATTAATTAAGGGTACGTTTCTTCGGCTCACTTGCTTTAATTACTACTTTGATGCTACCCGAGATCAAAGCTGTGAGCGCTATCGTAAATACATAAATTATAGACGTGGTGTTGTTGATACGTCAACGGGCACCATACATATAGAGAGAGTATGGGTGTGCTTACAGCGAACACAAAATGGTTTCTTTGTGTGAAATGTTTCTAAAAGAGTATTATTTTATTTAGTTTCTATACTAGTATTTTTATCAGCAACTAAATAATTGTCTTTCAATTACATTACCAACTATTTTTTTAATAACTTGCAAGTGAATAAACGATACACTCAACGTTAAGTGAATATTTATTCTTCATAAATATTGCATCAACACCGAAGCTGTGCTTTGCTGGCTTAAAAAGGAATAACGCAAAGGAAGAGATGGATGTGGAGGAGAGTAAAAGAATAGTGGATATCAGGCTTTCAACTCTCTTATTCACCGCCGGACCTTATACTCACTCACCGTGCAGCCAGGCTACTTACACGAACTGTAGTTAGAGTCCTACAGCTAGGTTTTACTACAATACATTTTTACGCAGATTAATTATCTGGCCTTGGAAGGTAAGCCAGTAACACATTAGACTCTAATAATTTTAACTACAAAGACTATCAATTATTATTAATTTATAATAATTACAATAATCGACAATTTTACATTATCTTTGAGCAGAATGTGATGTAAAAGCGCAAAATTTCAAACTTAGAAAGAATCATATTTGAAAAGTGACGTTATACATCAATTAGTTCGTATTAAACCAAGTTATTGTAGTATAAAAAAATATCACTATATATAAAATGTTGTAAAGAATGAAGTAGATATATTATAAGAAAGACGCCACAGTAGAAAAAGAAATATTTTTGTTCGTCGTGGCGATTACAGTGTTAAGTAGAAACGGTTGTTCCTGTGGGCGTAGTATTATTAATAAACCAAGTATTTTGTGGCTACAAATTACAATTTAGTCTTAAGGAAAATCATTTAAATTATATTTTATGATTTTTGGTATATAAATAGTATGTATAGATAATAATCTCGGTGATAGTGTTATAACTATATATAACATAAACTATAAATAACTTTTGCGGTAACGTCTAAATTTAAATTAAATATTAAATTTCGTTATTAGTAAAAATAAGCCTTTTTCTCATTAATAATAAAATTTATTATTTAGTTTCAAGTTCTACGAAGAAAATGGCGTCTAAAGATATCAAACCTATTCTTAATAAATTAGTTTGAAGACGAATAATATCAATCTTTTCTTTTCAATTTTGATAAAAGATATAGTGAATTAAAATCAGATCAGTAAAATAAAAGTATTATCTAATAATTAATTATCCAGATATATGAAAAACACATGAAATTCTAAACATTAAATTAAGAAACCTTTTTGGTTCTTATTTAATTTAGATGACTGATTTTTTTTTAATAATATTAAATATATATGATACATTTTCAGAATACACCAATATTTCCGACTGTGACTTTTTGTGGATTAAGACATTATTGCTTAACAGCATCCATTTATGGTTCTCGCATGTAACTGATTTACAAAGTAAAACTTATAGGTGTGATTTCAATCATAGATTACTTATCAATTCACTTCTACGAAAAATTGTGTAATTAAAAAAAAAGTATTATTTTTTTATTTTCAATCGTAAATATAAATTTTTTGTCTTGTATCACTTTTTTTATTACTAATTAGTTCACGAGATTTGATCTAAATATATTATGTCTTTCGCCAATTAATAAAATTACTTAAAAAAAAGTGTCGCATATAATGTGTGGCTGGCTTTGAAAGTTTCATAGTATCGCCGTGAGTAATGGCTGTAAATATGTCATCGTTCTTTGATTCGAACGCATTAATAAGAGGCGTGAAATATGAATTATGATTTGTGAAAATAGATAATAGGGTTGCGAATGGTAAATAAACTATCGATAAAAAAGTAAGATTACTAATTGTATGTATGTAACGCTGGTGACTGCGTGAATGATAAAGATATTAAAACAATCATATTTTATTTACTCTCGCTTAAAAATATTTAAAAGTATTTTGTAATAAAATCTAATTGTTTTCGACTTCACAAAATAATTGTTTCCTTTCTGGGGCGAGGTATTCGTTTTTATAATAAAATCCCCCAGAAATGTTAACAGTTTTCGATGAATAGATTTAAATCATATGTTAAAAAGTCTCTAATAGCTAAAGCATATTACCCTATACAAGATTACGTTGACGATAAAGATGCGTGGGCTTAGTATATGCTGAATTTCGTACAGGATAAATAATCAATTTGTAATCATAAATTAATACTAGTAACATAAACTAAATACAACACGTATTGACAATTTTTTAAAAGAGTAATAATCAAATTTCTTGCCGGTTCTTCTCTTACTGATCTTTTTTTGTTTTTAATGTATTGACGATTCAAAAGTGCTCGTGAGAGCCTACTTGAATAAAGTGTTTTTTGATTTTGAATTCGGACTTCTACTTCCTCGAACCTATTGAAAGTAGACAAAACGAATATTCTGTTAAAGTCAATTCAATACTTACTTTAGATTTTAAAACAAATAAAAAGTCTTCAACATCATAAATACCATACGGAGTTTTTTAGTAAAATAGATTTCAAATATCGATAAATAAATACATTAATATTATAGCTACCAAAAATAAACTTATCTAAGCGATAATTTAATCCTTTAAAACATCATAACATAATTTTAACTATCGATAAATCTCAATTAAAATTTTTATCGATAAGATCGCATCCCCAGCGAGACCGCACCTGTCTCTCATAAAGCATCGTGTGTAAACACAAAGGGACAAAAATAACCGTCTCCTTTAATCTTCTTAACTCGCCGCACTAACGACCGAATTTAATTGACAAATAAAGATTTTAATATCATTTATCATTATTATATAAATATTTGACGTTCTGTACGTGACTTGAATTATTATGGTAATAAAATAATATAATTTATTAAAGACTAGCTGCACTCTTTAATTTTAACCCCTAAAATCGCTTAGTATATAGTATCTATATTTTTCTTTGTAATACTATAAATAGTTTTTGAATTTTGTAACAGTGCGTAAATCAGAAAAGCAGCTATGAAAAAGAGCGAAAAATCTACATCATTTTTCATAGAAAATAATTTGAATCAGTACTATATATTTTAACTGATAATATATTTTATATTTTGTATACTGAAAATTAGATTTATTATTGAGTCTTTCTCCTTTAGGGTTACTAATTTTGACTTACACACTTTTTGAACTTCACAGACGAAACCGAAAACTAATTATGTCTGTTTGTTTGTTACGTTTTCACACTCGAATCGCTCAACCAATTTTGATAAATTTAAGTATAGAGATCAATTTGATTTTGGAGGAGGACATCTGCTACTTTTTGTCGCGAAAATAAAAAGTTAAGGGCGTGAAATAGGGGATGCCAGTTTCTACACAAATGTAGATGCGGAAACTAATTAGTATAAAATAAAAATATAATCTGTGTATTATGTGTATAAGTATTGTACAGATTTTTATAAAGTATTAGTTAATTACAAGACTTTAAAATTACGAAATAAACAAGAATGAGGTAAACGATAATGTTTACACAATATAAAATAACCACATGCAAACGATATTAAACTTACGGTTGATGTTATAATTATGTTTTCTCTAAGAATTACATTTGTAAGTTTTCCTCTCGAGAGCGATATGAAAGAACTCTGTAACCTAGAAACAGAAACGTCGTAAGTAGCTACGAAATGAATGTCAAAAATAAGGCACTAACAGTAAATTCTTCAAGTGTAAAGCAATGAGAAATAACTTATGTAAATCTTTATGAAACCTAAGAGCTAATTCGGACGCTAATAAGCAATACTGTATCAAGCCACACGGACTTCATTTTGAGAAAATGGCGTCTAAAGATGTCAAACCCAATCTTAACAAATTTATTTGAAGACGTATATATCTGTCTTCTCTTTTCTATTCTGTAAAAGATATTATGAAAAAGCAGATTTGTATAAAAATATCTGTTATTAATTTTCTTAAATATATTAGATTATTGCATATTACAAAACATTGAGCACACATCAATATACGAAACATTACATTAAGAAACTTTTATCCGAACTTATTTAGTTTAGATGACTTGAAAATTTTTTGAATAATTTTAAATACATGACGTACTTTTAGAATACATCAATATCTCCAAATTCTTTTTGCGGGTTGACACACTATTGCTTATCATCATCCATTTTAAAGTAATTCTCTCCTAAGAACTGACAGATTAAGTCGAATTCCAAATGAGTTAACTGTTTACGTGTTTGGCTATTCCGTGAACCTAGCAAAAGTAATTGTCGATATATATCACTGCCTGCCTACTTACAGCTGGTAACAATTTTCTGCCAATAAGCAAGAATACGCCGAGGATATCTGTTATTTCCTCGCGAATGGTGGTGAGCCATGCGAAATGGGCATTGAAAACTTTGCATAAATAGATTTATATCTGGCTATCCATTAGAATGGCAGATTGATTCATTTACAATAAACACGCGATTATCTTTCGACTATTAATACGTGTAGTGTACGTCTGTGATTCCGATATATGGATGCTGATAAGCAATAATGTGTTAACCCACAAAAAGAATTTGAAGATATTGATGTATTCTAAAAATGAGTCTTTTATTTAACATTATCCAAAAAAATTTCAAGTCATCTAAACTAAATAAGTTCGGATAAAAGTTTTTTAATGTAATGTTTCGAATATTGATGTGTGCTCAATGTTTTGTAAAATACAATAATCTTTACAATAATATATTTGAAAAAATTATTAATAGATTTTTTTATACCAATCTGCTTTTTCATAATACCTTTTACAAAATAGAAAAGAGAAGACAGATATTGTTGTATCCTGATAATGATGCATTTGACGTAAGTATTTAACATTAATCAATAAAATTCAGATCCTCTAAGCTTTTTAAGTACAAACAAAAGTTCCTTAATTGAAATGTTTCGAATATTGTAAAGCGTGTTCCTTATTTTCCAGTGTACAATAATCTTATATATTAAGAACATTTATTATTAGATAAATAATATAATTATATCAATCTACTTTTATCAAAATAGAAAAGAAAAGATTGATATATACTTCTTCAAGAATCGGTTTGACATCTTCAGACGCCATTTTCTCATAATGAAGTCCGTGAAGCTTTTCAGCGACTAATTATCTTGTATAGTCTATTTTAATTTACTTGTCTTCATTTGGTAACATTACCCTAAACGAAAATCACGAATTTTCGAGTATATATTTTTTTCATTATAATATCACGATAATTTCTTATCTAACTCTTATGTGTGGCTAGAAATACGCCATATATGTCTGCTAAATAAGACACGTGAAGAAAAATAGACTATAGTCAATAATTTAAATGAATTTAGTCAGTCCGCCATCTCCGTCAATCGCTTTATGACAACCACGCTTTAATTCAATCAAATCAATTGGTATGTCAACTTCGCATGTCACTGAACGTCATTAGCATGCAATGACGCCGCTGACACGGTAATGATCGCTGAAAGAGATGACTTTATAACACGCGATTTTGTTTAGAAACTTGCTATGGTATAAATTGAATTTTTATGAGCGTAAAAATGTGTTCCTTTTAAAGACATTCAGCGAACATTTTTAGTGAAATCTAATAATAAGTTTTTCTATTCTAATACATGAAATTATTTTATAGCGCAAAATATGGACCACTCTTCAATATTCGAAACGTTAAATTTGGGAGCTATTTTTGTACTTATTTAGTTTACCAGATTTTAATTTTTTTTTTAATTTTTGAGTTAACACGTAACTCATTATCAAAATACATCAATACCTGTGAATTTAATTTTTTGTGGGTTGACACATTATTGCTTATCAACATCCAATTATGACTATGTTATAAGCTAATGAATTTTGGCGACCAGAATACTGAATACTTTGGACGATATTCTCTAGTAACCAGTTGGACTGAGTATGACAGGCGAGAGTAAGTTTGGGCCAGTCAAGTGAGCTTGTCAAAATTGTAAACGACTACGCACTGTTAACGTCTAATATTATGAACGTCACATATTTAGTGTTAAAAATATTATTGATTTATTAGCTATAATTATGTGGCTATGTTGTAAAAAGTAAAATTAAAGTAACAGCTTGTATATGTCCCACTGCTGGGCTAAGGCCTCTCCTATTAAGGAGAAGGTGTAGAGCTTAATCCACCACGCTGCTCCACTGCGGGTTGGCGGATATACATGTGTCAGAATTTCGCCCGACACATGCAGGTTTCCTCACGATGTTTTCCTTCATCCCCGAGCTCGAGATAAACTTAAACACAAATTTAGTACTTGAAAAATCAGCGGTGCCAGCCGGAGTTTGAACCCGCGATCATAGGTAACGATCGACGTGTCCTAACCACTAGGCCATCTCGGCTCATATTGAATACACCTATATATATGTAAAAATTCAAAGTTTCCAAGCTGTCTTAATACATTTTATAATTTGGAATAAATTTTTACATGTTAAAAAAAGAAAATTAACAAAAGAAAAAAAAGAGTCCCGTTGTGTTTCTTTCGCGGTTTCTTCTCAGGTCTGAGGTTTAATCTTTTCCGAAACCGTGGTAGATTAATTTTGACGTTCAAAAGAGTGTTAATTCCATATTTTGAATAAAAATATTTTGATTTTGAAATAAATTGTCTTACACTTCAGGACGGTTGCATCTGTTTGTCTTATTCTTTTATCGTTGTTTATAATTAACTCGACAAGGTTTGTATGAAAGAAAATGTTTGAAGAATTAAATAGGAAATTAAAAATTTCAGCTACAAAATCTCAGGGGAATGGTAAGTTTTAGAAGACGCGTGCGAAGCCGGGTCGAGCATGTCGTTACTATTAAATTGTCGTCATTTTCACAATCCGTTATCATTGAGTTTTCTTTTTAGCTGTAGTGAATATTAATGCTACGCACTTTCTCGTATAATTTATTCTAACTACGTATACATATATCAGATGATATTAACTCACAATCATAATTAGCGTGTTTATAATTTATATCAAGTTAATAAAAAATGTTATGATCTTCACACGGTTAGAATTTATACTATTAAACTACTGTAACTAATAAACTTAATTAAGTATAGTTCATTGATTTGTACATTGCCATCCTATATGAATAACAAAAGGCAACACGTCATTGAACTTTCGTCCCACATTAAACAAAGGAAATCAAACACAGCACGAATTACGAAGCTATCGTAAATAAAGCCAACTAACAATCAGCTAGATACGAAGAAGGCTCAAAACCAAACATCCTATCAGTACCGACATGTTCCAATCAACCTTCACTTCACAAGCACGCCGCAGACGTCTCGATACAATCGAAACTGCAACTGCATTTCAGCTACAAGGCCTTTGATACGTCCATCGCTTGTCTGTCCAAACGATTGTAGCGAGCGACCAATCGAACGAGACCCACTATCCTATTAACTAACTCCCCTGCCAGTTTTACGGGCAAAGCGTCGGGCGCGTCACGGCGGGTCGAGACAATCTGGTAGCGCACCGCCCGCCTTTGAGTTCAGAATATAGCATCATTTCAATTGTCAAGCCTTACTCGTAAACAGAGGTGATAAATTAATGCCCCAGTACATTAGACCGTGATAATAAAACACGCATTAAAGCGTAATTGCTGACAACTCGCTCGTCTTGATCGTGTTTAACGTACAACGCTGTGTCCAAGTCGCGGCGTGTTAGGGTGTTAGTGATTCTTAATTGAATGTAGAGAGCAATGGTACGTCCGAATCTTATTAAAGTTACTCGAGACGTGGGGTGTAATTTCGTGTTAGCGGGCATCTAACAGCGAAACTCACTCTCGGGGGTAATCGCGCACGAAAGCGTCTGGTAATAAAAGTGCTCGTAAAATTCTAACGTTACGACCCGTGAGACGGTAGAGTGCACTCGATGGCACACTGATACGATTTTTTGGGTTCAGTTGCTTCTACAAGTCGTACAATTGATTTATGTATATATATTCTGTATTGACAGGATGTTGTCGGGCGATGCGTTTCCGTTCAGTTGGTTTAAATTGACTTTCGTTTGATTTAGTGTGACAATAAAATAAATGGTGTTATGTCTTTTTGGTATTTTAAAACGCACATGTTATTATTTAAAAACTTTGAACAAAGATTTGTTGATAATTTAAATCAGATAACTTATAAAGATTTTGAAATATATAAAAACATTTTTTATTGTGTCATTATTTTTCTCAATACATTTTTTCTTCACAATAGTTATATAAATAACAGATATTTCATTAGAATGCTCGTAGTAGGGGTTGGTAATATGGGAGGGAACTTAAACACATGAAACTTTGTTGCTGAAAGGTACATTAAGTATAACATTTTAAGGATACCTATTCAATTTTGTTAGAATTGTAAGAGCATCCATGTAGTTACTTACTCACTTCACGAATATTCATCTAAAGATAAATATAATAAAATTTGTAAGGGATATGTTTGTACGTTATAAATTATAAACAGACAGACTTTTTTCTTACAAAAATATCTATTAGTGAATTTGAAAAATAACTAAAGTAGATAATTTTCACGAATTTTAAACAAGCAATTGTAGGCTACAAAATTTTAATTATTTAAACAATTTTGTACAACACAAACACAGCACAAAATTATTTGGACCATAAAGAGGCGTTGGACCTAATGTTTGTGTGTTTTAACAGGATAACAAAATAATATACAAATTAAAATAGAAATATCTATAGAAATTATATCAAAATCGATTTAGTAACTTGGTTTTAAAATCAAAGTAACTGGTGTAAACGTATCGTTCAAGAAAATGGAATTGAGTATTTTGCTTTTAAAATCGGTTTCCTTTTTTTAAGTACAGATTTTTTAATTTACTCGTAGTAAAGTTTACACAGACGAGGCATGGAGTATAACATGTAGTACAGTTGTCTTTCAAAGGCTTTATCTCCAATGTAATTGGTCGTAAGACGCGCTCTTTACGAGTCTCGCAGATTTTATCCTCGTCCGCTTTTGTTCGTCATTGTACTTATTGTCTGGAGTCGCATTGACGGTGACGAGGTATACTTTGAAGTTAATTAGATTTGAGATAAAGTTGCGTTAGTAAAAACATTATTACGAATTGAAGATATGAATTTATAAATCTCGAAATTCGCTTTTCGTGTTATGAAAATTTGGTTAAGAGATTTATAAGATGGAAAATAATATGAACAAGAAATTCAAATAAATATGTTATATTCAAATTAGCTTTTCCAAGTGAATTGTTATTTATGTAAGTCTCTTTTGTTATTATTATTTTTAAAAATGCTTTGAGATGAATATTGAAATATTTTCCTTTTAAAATATTTAGATAATGTAATTAAAGCACAATACATATAGCAAAGAAATAAGTAGTACGACATCTTGGGTGCTCCGCCATGTTGAATTTAGGATGACGTCATACACCTAATCATGTATAGTCATCCAAACTAAATGTGTATACAAAATTTCAGCTCAATTTGTTGAATATATCTGCTTCAAATTGAGTTGCAAGATTCCACCCGAACAAACATATTTACGTACATCTATATAGTTATATACGTATATACATTGGAAGTTAAATAAAAGATTGTCAAAAACGTGTTTATTATTATTATGGCACAACTGGTCACTTCTGTGATAACTTTAATAAAAAATACAAAAAATATATTATTCTTGAATTATTTTTAAAAGCTGAGTATCAAAGCTTTAATATGTACCGTACTGTATGTACATTGTACATATTAATCTTAATATTCATAACTTAACATCAAACTACTGTAACTTGTATACCGTGAAGCACTTTGCTATACAAAGTTCTCTTTGTTATTCTAAACTTTAAGCTCAGGAGATAGCTTAACCAGTCTGCACTTTTTACACCGGATGAACCAGTATAAGTTGACCTCCCTTTTAGGACAGCGTCTTAAAAACTCTATTATTTATTTACACAATGTACCAGAGAAATAGGTCACGGTAAATGGTCTGTACTGAATGTGCTTTAGAGTTATTATACCGTTGTGCACTTTCAGGCGTATTTATGAGTGTAGCACAAATTATATCATGATGTTATGTATGAAGTATGTTATACTTGACTCAAACTATATTGAGAGAGATGAGATGTTAAATTATGTTACGTATTTTTATTATACTTTGTTTGATAGGAAACAAAAATTGTTAGATTATTACCAAAGATATTACATGGATGCTAATAAGCAATAATGTGTTAACCCACAAAAACACTAATTCGGAGTTATTGACGTATTTTGATAATTGATCACGTATTTAACGTTATTCATAAAATTTTCAAGTCAATCTAAATAAATAAGTAGTATTGAAAAAAGTTTCTTAAGTTTATGTTTCAAATATTGAAATGTGTTCCGTATTTTGCAATATATAATAATCTGATATATTTGAAAAACTTATCAATAGATAAAACTTTTTAGTATACTTATCTGCTTTTAATTAATTAAACGTTTTATCGAAATAGAAACGAAAAGATGACGTATATATATACGTCTTCAAACAGAATAGATTTAACATCTTTAGACGCCATTTTCTCAAAATTAAGTCCGTTTGGTTTGACTAGGCATAGCTTATCAGCGTCCAATTATGCCATCAAAACTACTATGTCATACTTAACAGCGTATACCAAGAACGTATCACACGAACGTTTTTACCTTAGATAGTCTATAGAACAATAAAAATGATAATTTATTTTTAATGTACATTTGGTAATAACAAATTAATTTTAATGGTAAAACAAGGGTCTCCCAAAAAGAGAGGCACTGTCCGTCTGTTATGCCTTCATGACTAAACCGCTTTTGATGAATTGTAGTATAAAGATAGATAGTAATTTGGAGAAGAAAAAAAGCTAGTTAAATTACTAATCTTGCGCAAAAGTAAAGTAACAGCCTCTAAATGTCCCACAGCTGGGCAAAAGCCTCCTCTCCTATTAAGGAGACGGTTTAGAGCTTACTCCACCACGCTTCTCGGCGGGCGGTTTTCCTCACGATGCTTTTCTTCAGCGCCGAACTCGAAATGAATTTAAATACAAATTTAGCGCTTGAAAAGTAGCCGGGGTCTGGCCCAGTGATCATCGGTTTAGATCGATGCGTTCTAACCACTAGACCATCTCGGCTCAACCATCTTGTCATATATAATAATAAATTTTATCTACACAGATGCGTCAGAGCGATAAAAATTTACGTGTCAAATGTCACTCCCATCATTTCCGTATTCAAATCTCTGGGACCGTGAAAAATGTCCATAATAAACTGACCATTGATGTGTGGTTTCGAAAAGATGTGCTTTCGAATCGCGCCCCTTTACTGATGGTATTGAGAGCCTCGAGCGACGCGGGTAATGATGTGTGAATGATCGATCGGTGTGGCCTTGAAATGTGTACTTTATCATGCCCTTTATTTATCAAGCATACGCTTGATAACCTATTTTTTTTAACTGACTTTCAAAAAGGGCTTCTCCCTTTTCTTGTTATCTGTTCGTCGGGGACTTTTTAATGTATATTCACCGGTAATAAGCGCCGAATATATACACATTATTGTTAATTATGTAAATACACATTAAAAAGTATCCCTAACCTACCTATATAGGGAGGTTAGGGATTGAAATAAAACTATTTTAATCGTGACCACGATGTCAAGTGCGTCGAAACGTCGGGATGATAAAAATAGTTAATATACGCGATTTAAATCCGTTTAAAATAGTTTTATTGCAATGAGTAATAATCGCGAAAATCTAAGACAAAGTTAGGTTAGGGATTTTTGTTTCTAAGAGTATGTTCTTCATTTGTTCCTGTAGAATGTTTATCGGAATTGGTTTGTTTTTTGAAATTCTTTATATAATTATGATTGGACTTCACGTATAGATAAATTTGTTTGATCATTAATAATCAGTAACACACAAAATGTAAGTACATATCCATCCTAACGTTGCCATCATCAAATAAAATAAAGCAGGATTTGAAGTAGAAATTTATTTAAAAACAAGGCACGGAGAAGCAATACTTAAAAACATTGATTTGTAGTGAAATAAAATTCAAACAATAGTAATCATATTTTTAATAAAAGTATCCCAAAATTGCCGCCCAAATTTAATAATTTATGACTTAATCAGACCAAACAAATTACAAAATCCAAAGCACTCCAAAAACGAGGACATGTCCTGGGAAAACAACACGGTAGGCAGCACTCAACCTAAGCCTGTCATTGCCAAAGTAGCTAACGAAATAGCAAATACATTAGTTTTATCGTATCATAAATCGCGCGAACGATGACGTTTAACAAATTATATTGTACGTCATTTATGTCAACCGTGATGTGTTTACAGCATCGCGATCTGCGGATTATTAAAAGGTTCTGATTATAACGAACAAGTGGTGGGCAATAAATTATGTTGTATACAATGAAGTAATTTTGAGTTATTGATCTAGCTGAAGTTGATGTTGGAAATAGATGTCTGAAATATATTAGTTTATATTAGTCACTAGCTGCCTGTGAAAAAATATATTTATATAATGTTTACCTTCTAGAGTCTATTTTTCTTTACTCGTCTTATTTGGTAAAACTATTTGTAACGGAAATCACAAATGTTCGAATATTATTTTTCATTATAATTTTTTCATTATAAAAAATGATTTAGTTAATTTATTCGGTCAATAATTTCTCACCTCTAACTCTTATGTGTGGTTATAAAATACGCCATACTTGTATGCTAAATAGGAACAAGTAAGAAAAAATAGACTATACTTGACATTTCAATATTTTTTCACTATTTTATTATAATAATAATAAATAATAATAATAAACTCATCACACTCAACGGCCCCCATTAAGATCTTGTGACCTTGTGTCGGGGTCCGGAAACATACACAACACCAACACAAACACCCAGACCACGACAAACATCCGTATGGCCCATACAGACATTTGCCGTGAGCGGGGATCGAACCCGCGACCGTTAGCGCTACAGTCAGATGCAGTGACCACTGTGCCAACGTGTTTGTCTAACTTCATTGGTATTAATTTTGTTTTCGTGTAACTTTCTTTTATTTATTAATTAAAATAAATAAAATCAATAACTAATTTTAATAAAATGTAAATTTTATAACTCGGGAGACGAAACATTTTAGGTTGATAATAATCAAATAGACAAAACACGAAAATTCATGCGTAGAAAGGACTCTACTTATGTAATACATATGTATACGTACATTTAACTTATATAAAGGTATTTCATTATCATCCCATAAAGAAAGAATATCAAACAATTAATGTTAATTGCCTAAAATGAGAATTTAACTGCGTAAATACCGAAAAAGCTACCAAGTCATATTAAAATATTTGAACCGTTTTAGAAGGAACCGACACTACATTCTGTTCTTTTAAAAGGATATCCGTGTAACCAATTTTCTCTTAAAAGGTAATGCAAAAAAGATAATTGTGAATAATTTTATAACGTGCGGATGACAGTCTGTCATTCCTGACGTTCCGGTGACGCGGCGTTGACGCGTCATAATTGCGTACCGGCTCATTAACACGTCAGCTTTAGCTACGCGCAATTTGTATACTTTGTGCAACATGCAACTTTACGTTTGTGTTGAGTTTTTATTTAACAGAATATGGAATAATTTTTATTCCAAATTCAAATTTAATTTGGAATAAAAATTATTCTGTATTTCCAAATTTAAAATTAGTTAGGAATAATATTTATTCCATGTTTTGTTTGATTAATTGAATATTTTCATAGATGAGATTTGTGATTATTTTTATGGTTATATTTAAATTAAATAAAACTCTTTAATGAGTTTAAATATTTTTACTGACTGACTTGTAAGTTTAAAGTTTAGCAAGCCTGCGTTTTGTACACACAGTTTGTTATGAAAATAAGATGCTTAAAACATCAACAAAGGAGGTGGAAGGAAGTTTTCTTTTAAAACTTCTAGAAAAAAATGAAGTCTCCTTCATTTTGAAAGCAGTATTCTTCGCATTATGTCTAGCAAAGGTGTAGGTTCCTTTACCTTAAATCTTTATCAATATTATAAAAAGATAAAATTTGTTTATAAGTTTGTATGTAGGGTGAAATCCTGACACTACTAATAGGCTATGATTTTTTTTTTGGATAGCCTGTTTATTGATGAATGTTAAAGGTTATATTATATCACGCTACCACTTATAAATCCGAAGTAGTAACCACAAAAGCGAATAAAACCGAGAGGGGCAGTTTGTAATATTCCCATGACATGACATAGATTTCGTGCATTAGTATTGTACTTTTTTCAAGGTCATTCTATCACGTCTTTTGCATACGTAGTCTTATTACATAATCACTATTAATTTAATACAAATAGATTCAAAATGTAATTCACTTCATTTCATTCAATTTATATACCTAGCATTATATTAATAAATTCATAGCTTTAAGAAACGAATATCTGTGTATATTTCGTGTATTCGATTAGTAAATATCGCTGGTTTGCAAGAATATCGTAGTAATTCAAAATTCTATCAAATAGATTTAAGTATGTCAAAAGACCATAAATCTTTGATGTTTTATCATGAAAAGAGTTTTCCATCCATCTTCTCCATTCCACGTAACATTGGCGAAATAACATGTGTCTAATTGGCACGACTAAAAGCCATTAATCAAAGAATTGAATTGAATGAAAAGTGTTGCGATGATGAATTTTCTTAAAATCAATAAAGTTCAAGGGATCGTTTAAATTTTGCAGCTGTTCACCAACACATTAATAAAGAAATTAAAAAAACCCATTCCCTAAATTTCATTTTTAGTTTCATCAATATTCTTGAAAAGCAGCGATATATAAATTCTTCACATATATAGGTATACTTAACAGAATAATATTTGTACAGACAGACAATTCATCACCACATAATCCGTAACACAATGTTCAATTAAAATACTGTCACCCAATAAAACTTAATACACGCTAATTACACCTACCTCCCATATAAAGTATTGTTTGTTCAATGATTTTTTTAATCTCATTATTTCCTTAAACGTATAAAAAGCAATTCAATTATTCCTTATTCATGAAACGTATGGAATATTTTAAATACATTTCGAAATGTTGATGAAAATAAATGTATACTAATACATATAGCTAAAAAGTATGTTTGTATAAACGTGCTTAGCTTCGAAACTACTGGTCCATTTGAAAAACATCTTTTTTAGTAATAATTAGGCCGTTTGTTGAAAGGTTGTAGGCTATATTACATCACGCTACGCCTGAGACGAGCGAAGAAATAAACATTAAAAAATATACTTATCTGGCAGGTATCAAAATTTGACGCGCGTAATACAACGAGGCAAATGTAGTTGAAATAATACGAATTCTTCAAAATGATTAAAGGTTATTTTATTTGAAGTTATGTTGAAAGTTTTTTTTTATTAAATTAACTAATTGTTGTCTTATAATATGTTTACTGTTTATCTTTCCTGTAATTTATATTTCCATATTTAATCGAATTGCTTCATGTAAAGATAAATCGTGGGTGATATTGCAAAACTGCGTATCTAGCTTTTGTTATAAGGTCTAAATTTAAACCTAAAATAACATTATTGGTAACAATAAAGCCTTATAAGCATTTTTCATCACGCTGTGGGTGGAGTGTCACCGATATGTTAAAATTAATTTATATGAAGTATTAATTTTACAAATATGAATTATATAATTATTAGCCCGGTTTCAAGAAAATTTTACATTCGGTTCAAAGATTATTTCAAAAGCTAGTTACGCGGTTTTTCACTATCCCCGACGAAATTATCTGTACATATAAAAAAATTCGCTGAGATCTTTCAAACTTCGCAACGGATTTTAAGGAGTTTTTCATCGATAAACATATATAATACATGTATAGTATACTAGAGGAAACCCGAAAATCTTAAAGATTTATCACATAAAGAGCTATTGATTGTTAACAAAAAAAGTCTTATTAAAGGTTTTAACATTTAAATAACATAGGCAAAAATTTTACTGAGAGGTTAGCGTAGTGGTCACTTCAACTGACTGAAGCGCTAACGGTCGCGGGTTCGATCCCCGCTCACGGCAAACGTCTGCATTGGTCATACGGATATTTGCCATAAGACCCAAATGGGGGCCCGTTGAGTGTGATGCGTTTATTATTTAATCATTTTAACACATTTTAATAAATATATCTATGTTAGTGTATAACTTTATGAAATTAAATACTTTTACAAAAAAAAAAACAAAACAATTCAATCGATACTACTCCCACATCATTGTTTTATTAAACTCAACAATATATGTACATATCAACAACAAAACGTTTCATTCCTATACCAAAGCAATAAACAAATTAAATCTTCAAAGGCCGTCATTATATCTGTCTAAAACACCGATAAAATCCAGAGAAAATCCATTGTATTTCTCTGTCTTTACAAAAAGCGACACAATAGCCTAATAATTTACTCATATAAATTATTACCGCTGTGATTCAATAAATCTAGGTCGCTCGCTGCCAAATTACGTTATTTATGTGAATATATTTGCTATTAGTAGCAGTCTAAGGAGGATTTAATACGTAAGATAGTAAGACAGTTTCGTCGCAGCAAGACAAGACCGTCTTGTCTTATTACGAAATGAAAATTATGTTATCAATTGATTAGTATCTAAATATATGGATGCTGATAAGCAATAATGTGTCAACCCGCAAAAAGTCAAATTTGATGATGATGATTGATGTATTTTGATACTGCGTCACTTATTTAACATTATTCAATAAAATTTCTAGTCATCTAAATTAAATAAGTGAGGGAAAAAGTTCCTTATTCAATGTTTCGATTTCAAGCGCGTTCCCTATTTTGCAATTTATAAAATATTCTTAAATATTTGAATAAAAACTTATTATTTGATAACATATTAAATATATCAATGTGTTTTTAATTTACTATGCCTTTTATTAAAATAGAAAAGAAAAAATGGATATATACGTCTTCAAAGAAATTTATTAAGAATAGGTTCGACATTTTGACGCCATTTTCTCAAAATAAAGTCCATGTGGCTTGACACAGTATTGCTTATCGGCGTCCATATGTAATTTAAAGGTGACTGACTGACGTAGTGATCTATCAACGCACAGCCCAAACCACTGGACGGATCGGGTTGAAATTTGGCATGCAGGTAGATGTTAAACTTAGGCATCCGGTAAGAAAGGATTATGATTAATTCTACCCCCAAGGGGATGAAATAGGGGATGGAAGTTTTGTATGAAACTTTGTCAATTTTAAACCGATCGGGCTGAAACTTTGTAAGCATAAAGCTACTATGACATAGGCATCACAAACATCACAGACGAAGTCGCGAGCACCAGCTAGTTCCTTGTATAAATATAGGTAGATAGGTACATAAATAAACTTCGTTTAACGCGTGTTTGTTATTTTGCCGTAATACTATTCTTTGTATTACCATTTTTATATAACCCATTTCCATGTGCTGATTACCATTCAGGTCTGGAAGTATTTTAGCGAGAGTTGTACCTAATTTTGAAATCGAATAAATAACCCCAGACTGCATTCTTAAATCGCTTAAATATATTTTAAATTAATTCTATTGCATTTTTTGCGCTCTACGTGTTTGTTTGATATGTTTTTCACTTTTAAAAACAAAATTATGATATTTAAACATTTTGTTAATCTATACTAATGTATTATGAAGACGTATATTTTTGTTTGTAAATTTAATAATAATAATTTATTTATTTAAAGGTACAAAAACCCACTTTACAAAATTACTCCGGAATAAAATAAATTTTAGGAATTCATCAGTCTTACTATAATATAAAATAATATGTATTACTTTCGACAGTTATTACTACTTCCTGTTAGTCTCCTGGTGCACCGAAAGCCAAATTTGTATATAGGGACTAATATATAAAATTACTGATCTGATTTGGACATATTTTTGTGTTATATAGGTCGTTTAGTGAATAAAATTATAGGCCATATTTCATCCCGCTACGACTTATATAGGAACGAAGCAATTACTTTTTTATGTTAATTACGAGCGAAACCGCGAAATAAGTATTAAACAAAGTATAATTTAATAAACAAATAAAAACAAATACGTCTGAAAGTAACACAGAGTAACATAAAACATAGCTGATTACACAAACAAACATATAAACATTAAAACAGACGATAAATATGCGCCCACATCCGCTATTCGCCACTTGTCACTATTCCGACGAAGCTCGACATATTTCAGGATTAAAATAACGGAACACGCGACTCGACGAAACGATTTATACGACGAAAACAATTTGCTTTTCAAACGTTTTTATTACGTTTATAAGTCGGGAATTATATTTTGATTTTAAATTTTTAATGAGGTGAGATTTATTTATTTTTTGTTGTTTTATTATTAACTTGCTAGATTATGTTTTAAAATAATATGTATGTATTGAATTATTTGAAAATATAAAGTATTCTTATTTGGAAATTATTACGTTCAATGAATTTGAATAAGGTTATACAAAAAGTCGTCTAAAAATCATAAAATATAGTCTATGATCATCTAGAATAATACTACCAAAGTTTTTTCTAAATAGATTTAGTGATCGGTTTACTTAACACTTACAAAATTAGTTCTCTTTACCCAACTGCACAACGGACAGAGGGTAATGTGTTTATCAGCCTATGTATATATCTGGAATTGTATCTTTGTGGCACTATTTAGACAAAACGGGTAGACCAATTTTGATAAATGCGGAATTAAAAAAAAAAAAAAACAAAAATTTGGAAAAATCAATATGGCTGACTTTTTACTCTATAATGTAAAAAGGATAAATGAAAATCGACGAAGTAATGTCAAGTTGAATAGATAATTAAAAATCATTTTTAGGTTTCTCGTATCGTTTCCAATCAGAATTACCGCTTAGGATATATAACGATTTAAAGTTGGGTCGTAACGATACTCACTTGCCTTTTAGACAGACCTAATTGAAACGGTACTGCTTACTGAAAATGGTCTTGTTACGTCGGGTTTTATATTTTCTTATTAAATTACCTAGTTGTATAAAAAAGTAATTTCAAAACATGTAATGCTTATGGAATCACCGCGGTGTTTTTATATCACGAGCACCTTCAGTTTAATAATAATTTAGTATTTTCTTTAAAAAAAAACTCTGTAATAATAATAAGAAGAGTTTTTAAAATAAATTGCCACACTCTATGGATAGGCAAACTCTTGTCAGCTTCCAACACTCGCCGGCCATGATAATTTTGCTAAGAAAGATAATAATAACAATATAATAAAACCGGGGTGTCGGGGGTCTGTAACACACACACAAAACACTCAGACCACGACAAAATATCCTTATGTATATATGTTTTCACGAGCAAGGATCGAATTCGCGACCGTAACGCGCGAGCATATCATAGAATCCTAGACGAAAAAACACAGTTAAAATTAAATGCTGGCCGCGATGTTTCCGATAATAAAACCAGTTAATAGTACAATGAATCAAACGAAACGACAGACGTTTAAACGTATTAAATTATCACAATTTATTCCCTAATATTAATCTCCAGGCATCTGCGCACTTGCATTGCTAAGCGCTGGCCAATTAATTCGGACATAATTGTTTCAGACATGATTTAATTGCGGATTTATTATTGAAATATAAATTGGGTTAAACTGAATCACTAGATATTAAATAGGAGAAAGCAAACATGTTAGCTGTTCTTGGTGGATAAATGGTTTCACGAGCAATTTCAACGCCGAGCAACAATGATTTGTAGTGCCTTTGTTTTGGTAAGGGAAAGATTTGGCTTGTCGGTCTTGCTTGTGTGCATCTTCTAGAAACTTTGAGACAAAGTTGAGTTGATAAAATAATACTTACCTACTAAATTAGGAAGGGAAGATTGGAAGCCAGTTTAATGTATTTCAGGTAGAAAACCTGAAAATATTAATATACTAGTGATCCGTTTAACAAAATATATTTCTGGCGACATTATCTCTGCCAAACTTCATCACCCGCTGGGCTAATTTGAAGAATATCTAAAAACTTTATCAATATTAGTCATGACATTTTAGAGTGCATAGGGAATATACATACTAACATCGAAATATCGAATTTTATGTATGACATAATGACAATAAGACGGTTTAAGATGGTTGCATCGAAAATTTCAGAGTATTTTATGTACAATCCTCTAAAGATGCATTACATGATGAGATGTAATTTTCAGTAATTGTTTTTAAAACTTCAATAATGTCAAAGATTTCTATATCTAGAGCATTCGCTGTGTTATGTATTATTGAAATTTATTTGCATGATTAAATGACTATGCAGTGTAATCATGTTAAGACGATATATAAAGCAGTCCTTGATATTCTAATATGTCCCTGTTTTTTAGCACGAGTATATATTAAACTAGTTGTCTCTTACGGTTTCACTCGCGTTTATGGTTACTGCTTCCCTTCTATGAGTCGTAGTGTGATATAATATAGCCTATAACCCTTCTCAATAAATAAACTATCTAACACAAAAATAATTTTTCAATTTGAACCAACAGTTTCTGAGATTAGCGTGTTCAAGCAAACGAACTCTTCAGCTTTATAATATAAGTATTACAATTAAATGTATTAGTTTGTTTTTTCGTATTTTAATAGTTTCCAGTAGTGGCATGCATTGTACCGGCCAGACGGGAAAAAGGTTTTGGACGGTGGTCTGGCATAACAATTCTACATCAACGTGACCGATACACTGACTGACAGCTAGTAAGAGTATTTTATTAGAAAAAAGTCATAATTTTCACTACCTTCGCTGAAAGTTCGAAACAAAAGCAATTTACATTCAAGCAAATTTCAACCTTATGTTGTACCAATAAAAATCAAATTAACAGTACGTCTCGCTAGTTTGTACCCTGCACCTCGGGATATTATACTCGCTAGCTAATTTAAATCTTATTCCATTACAATAAGCGATAGATTGGCGTGTTTTTAAACTGTTCTGGATACAGTTGGGACGTCTGTGTGAATAACAAATGAAAGGTAATTAACCGAGCCTGTAAATATTGTCGACGCTCAGATTTCGCGATGCCGTGACATGCTTGTTTTAGAATAAGGGTGCTATTGAGTAGTGTAAGTCATTGATTTATTTGAAATTCGAAATTCAAATTTTTGTTATGAGGACTATATATGTCATAACAAATAATGAAATGACTGTCGACAATTTGGGTTGGAGTCTATATCAGATCAGTTACACATTTTATCTCTGTACTATACAAGCTAAAGTTATGTTAATTATAAATTATATGCTTCCGTAAATTGTGACACGTTTATATTTCTGCTTATAATTTAAAATTAATCTATACTAATATTATAAATCTAAAAAGTGTTTGTTTGTTTGAACGCGCTAGTCTCTGGAACTACTGGTTCGAATTGAAACATTATTTTTGTGTTACATGGCTTATTTATTAAGGAAGACATAGGCTATATTACATCACGCTACGACTCATAGGAGCGAAGCGGTAACCATAAATGTGAGTGAAAGCGCGAGGGATAGTTAGTAGTAAAATAAGTAGTAGATACAACGCTGATCAAATGACACGTTGCCTCTTACCATCAAATTTGCTGCCTCAATATAACACAAAACGAGACGTGTGAAACATACTTCGAAAAATACATGTATATTGTATTTTGACACTTTGTGCGACTGATCAGAGTGAAGATCTCGATTGACATTTTACATCTAAAGAGACGTCAAAGCAATTTGGCGTCTATTCAAACTGTCATTAAGACTAAAATTACACCCAATGTTTCACAATTATATAATTAAAACTCAATTGTGTATTGTAAGCGCATCGCTTCGGTATGGCTAGTGTTACATGATAATTTTTTTTTAAATTTGTAATTGTCAGCACGAGGTTAAAAAATCTTCATATAAAAAGTCAATCTTAATTAGTAACTACCTGTGCGAAATCAGTGTATGCTAGGTGCATGGTTGAAAATGATTCCATCTTCTCCATGGCTGACTCTGTTCACCCCTTAGTGAACAACACTAATGGTTTTGAAGTATCGGTTTTGATGTACCCTCGTACGTCATGTGTGTCTCCTGCTCATTTTTGCAGCTGCTTTCCATTTGTACATAATATCGCTTTTACAGCGTAATGACGTAATTATCTGTCTTTGAATATGAAGTGATGGTAGACGGTAGAGTTTGTTGTAATAAAAAAGGTATTTTTTTTGTAAAGTTATAATGACAAAGGTTTTATACTTATGTTTGTTTTAAATTCCAATTGTTTTAATTCAAAGTAATAATATTATTTAAAATCTTTGAAACGATTACTAAAATTTAGTTTAATTAATAGAAAACGGTATCTAGGTGTAGTTCCAGTATCTAATAATGTCTAATTAAAATAATCAAAAATTAAATTCATATTTTTATTACTTGAAATTTTAAACTAAAAAAAAAAAAAATACCCTCATAGCATTACGAAAATTGAACAGTAACACTAAACTGCATTAGACAACATCAAAAAACTATCCACAACATCGCCACATCATAATGCCTACCAAAAAAAAACATCTACAAAAACTCAACTAAACAACACATAGCACAGAAATTATTAACACCTCAACGCCATAATCTATAACGCGGTAACAGCCCTCCTAAAGCCGCCCACTGACGCGCGTCACACGTAATCGCACAAATAAATCAGCCATTATCTCGCTCTCGAAGGCAACAGAACAAAACTGCGACGCCAACAAATGACCGCCATTTTTCTCCAGCATCCGTAACCGAGGACTCTGTCAATATAGCCGTGAGAAGCGATCAGTTTTCGAGAGGTAGCGATTATTTATACTATGCTATTTGTTACTGTATAAATTGTTAGTTATTTTTAGTTTGGTAACGGTTTTTACAAATTAATTAATAAAATAGTCAAGCTTGAATTTTAATTAAATATTTTTTAGTCCAATTTTTAATTCGCTGATAATCAGCAAGTCAGTAATATTCCATTAAAATTAAGCTCAATTCTTAGCCAAAAATCAATTTACACTAATTTAAGTAATCGTTCTTTAATAATTTTACTATTAAATATTTTCTTTTAGGTTATCTAAATAAGTTGACTTTTATCTCTTGTTACATAACACATTCTATTTTATTACTCATTTTCTTATCTATTGGCGTTAAATTAATAGATATTAAAAATCTTTATTGTTACTTATTATTATATATATACTTTATTGTTATATATTTATAA
Source organism: Hypolimnas misippus (assembly GCA_037950945.1). Classification (NCBI taxonomy): domain Eukaryota; kingdom Metazoa; phylum Arthropoda; class Insecta; order Lepidoptera; family Nymphalidae; genus Hypolimnas; species Hypolimnas misippus. The sequence continues at coordinate 14,381,380 of JBBEEQ010000023.1, forward strand.
CTATACACTTAATTATTCAGGATCATAATAATAATCATTATTCTAAGGAATTACCAATTGTAGGTCTTATGATTAAAGCGATAGTTAATTCTATTTTCTTTTCATAAAATGAACTAAACCGAACCATTTAAACAGATGTAAAAATAAGAAAGACGTGTCTTTAAAAGCATTTAAGAACGAAATGTCATAAGACAGTATACCTATATACAAAGTATGAAACACGCTCGTCACTCACCCCAAAGACCACGGTCCTCGCCCCATCTGCCGCCCCTAACCACTGTTATATTTTATTTGCCTCATAAATTACGTTTTATTACACATATTTTGCCGCGTTATAATAACTAATGTACCGACTCTCAAATCGCATGTAACGCTGCGCTATGCACATTTTGTTATTCATACAATTTTTTGGGGTTCCTTAAACTTAAGGTGTCAACAGGATCCCCATAAAGCGGATTTTCTATGACTGCAGTGACCGTTAATTTTACAAACGTTGTAATAGACTGTTGTATTACGCCGAATGACATCACTTTTTAACCGACTTCCAAAAAAGAAGGAGGTTCTCAAATCAAAGAGAGGGGGGGAGAGGTTCAAGTTTTTACTTTTCCATGGAAACAACGCGCCATGATTTTTAGGTTTTTGACAATATAAGGGCAAATAGTTGTTTCTTTATATTTTCTGTATATTTTTTGTGCAACAAATCCTTTAAACAAATAAATATTCTCAGTTATAATACGAACTATTAACCCAAAGCTTAAACTTACGGTGTGTGTTGTTTAAAGGAACTAACCTTTTCAAGAGTAATATATTTTTATTATTTTTGTGCAGGATGTAATTATGTTATTGTAGCAGAAATTCTAACAAATATAAAAAAAAAGAAAATAGTAAAAAAAATAATAATTCTCCATACGAGATTGTGCCGTCAAACGGAACAATCATTGAACAAGTCAGCTCGCACTTAGTCAGTTTTTATTACAATCCAACCCCGAATTGTATACATTATTTGATGACGTGAACCGGAATCATTCTGCGATTGTATTGTGTTTATTGTAACCAGACAATCGGAAAATCGATTATGACAGACTCATAACTTTTATTATAACAAAAAAAAATATATTTTTTCCTGTCAGCGAGATAAATAATAGCTTTTTGAGAATTTATTTAATAGATAATTTCGTATGTGTTTTTTCATTTCGCGAAATTTTTTAATCTGTTTTTTAAATATTTTTGGTAAGTTTATATTTGGACCCTGATAATAAATTCTATGTCAATCACACGGTCTTTTTTCTATTCTTAATCTATTTGCTTGAACAGATATACATCTTTTCTTTTAAATTTTGATGAAATATATACCGAATTAAAAGCAGATAGGTTTAATAGAAGTTTATTTAATAATAAGCTTTTTAAATATATTTTCAAATTATTGAAAATTGCAAAATATTAAGCACACTTCAATATTTATAACATGAAATTAGGAAATTCTATTCTGAACTGAGTGATGTAATAGCCTATAAGTAACTAACTAACACAAAAAAAATCAATTCCAACCAGTAGTTCTTGATATTAGCGCGTTCAAACACACAAACTCTTCAGCTTTATTATTATAAACTAATATTTTAGTATCGATATTTCGACAGAGACGTTGGCGCAGTGGTAAATAACAGTTGTATTATTCATGCAGATGTTTGTCGTGGTCTGGGTGTTTGTGTTAGTATTGTGTATGTTTCTGGATTGCCGACACAGTATCACGAGATCCTGGTGGGGGCTGTTGAATGTGTTACGTTTATTATTCTTTTTATATAGCTTAATAGCAGTGCCTATTTCTCAGAATCAGAGAAGAAATAGCTAAAATTTAAATGAAGCTAAGAACGACCCTTTACCCATAGGCCAAGTCTAGACTAATCAAGTATCATATTGATAAAAACACCCTTGAGAAATTATATAAATACCTATAAAGATGTCTACGAATACATTAAGATGTGTTTAAATGAATACACCGATAAGGAACCAGAAAATTAAGATTATGCGCGCATTACAAAATGAACGAAATAGAATGTCACGATAATTAAATTTCCATAAATTCGTTTGTGAAAGTTGTCGAAATCTTCAACGTGGGAGCATCGGTTTACTTTCGCAACGTTGCGGGGTGGAGTCGTGAAAAATTGCTCATCCTCCCCCGCGTGGCAAGATGTATGGTTGCCATTAAATCGGCACGCCACACAAATCATTGTAACCACCCGACCACCCGACGCTGCATCATTTCAATTTATTCCAGTGACACCAACCCCTATGATTCGTGATTTATTTGATATCAATGAAATGTTTATTAGTATAACGGTTTCAATTTTTTTTATTGGTAAGGTTTAGTATGGCGTTGACGGAACTCTAGAAATTAGCTCATTGCTGGCTTTATAGGAATTGTATGTCTTTAATATAAAAAGAACCATTACTTTTTTTAATGTTATTGTTATTTTAGCTACCATTCCCTATATACAGTACTTAATGCTTTGTTTGTATAATATGTATATATATAAAAGCGATAGGTCAATCACTCACTCGCGAAATCTCAGAAGCTACAAGTGTTAGGAGTTTTAAATCTTGTATGGGGTTTTTTTAGGACGTAGGTGCTTGCTATGACGAGAATTTGCAAAATTCTAACTTTTAAGGGGGTAAAACGGGGGTTGGAAGTTTGTACGAAAGTTCTTGTATATTATAATTGTAATTATTTTTCATATTATAAGCAACTTTTATTAATATAACTAAAATCTATCACAAACCATATAACCCTAAAACGTATACTACGTTAGACAACAGATTTAAAAAACTCTATTACTCCACGGTATATAATTTTAATCGTATCATTAAAAAAATAAACTACAAATCTTTCCATTCACTTCGACAAATGACAGTCAGCGATATACACAAAGCATAACATCAACACACATTTCACCCACACCCTTAAGCCCGAGCACTTTCAATAACAGCCGATTCGACTCGGAGCCATTACATACGACTGTTTTTATTCCAGCTATTATCATTATTTATGACGTCACAGACGCAAATCGAGCGATTTATGTTTATGTGTATTTTATATGTCAGGTTTAATGGCACGCACTTCTAATGTTGTTATTATAATTGTGATTTACGACATTTTTAATCCCCCGACAATAGAGTGGAGCGTTTAATCTTTATGACGTGAACGATCATCGTTTTGATATGAGAATGATGATAAAGCGCGGATTATTACTCGGATTTGATAAATAATTTAATTGTTTTATTCGGTCGATATTGATTTTTTAAACGTATTTTTTCAAGTGGGAATTATGATGGATTGGTGGTTTTTTTCATTTTTAGATTTACCTTTTAAATATTATCAACTTAAATTTAACGTTTATATTACGAATTCTAAATTGGAAAAAATAATCTAAGCTTTACTATATAATTATTCATTGAAATAAAAATTATAATGCTTTTAAATATATATCATACGTAGAAGTAATATTATATATATTATAATGTACACGAACGAACTTAACGTCCATTTTTTTTTTTCGAAGAAATTTTTTAATATTTTTAAAAACCAAATCTAACACAAACGATATAACCCTACGACGTATACTACGTTAGACAACAGATTTAAAAAACTATATTACTCCACGGTATACAATTTTAAATTTTTTAATATTTTTAAAAACCAAATCTAGGTTGTTCAGCGAAAACCTAACATAGATTAACAAGTAATACATTGAAATAGAACACTTATTCGACACAGCATAAAATATGAAATACTAGGGTGACATGATTGATGGAGCGGACATAATTGGTTGGCCCCCGCATGCTAATGAATCGTGCGTAATGAAAAATGATTGCTCGGTGCGACAGCGCTCGTCCGGCGTGTTTTGATGTATTGTCTCCCTTCGTGTGGTGGAAATGGCGGGAAATGTTACCGTCTTTGTGATTCAGGTGCGACGGAGGAAATTTTGCTAATCGATCATTTGTTTTTGAAATACGTTTTTTGCAATGACAGTTTTTGGTGTAATGATTTAAAACGAGTTCTTGTGTTGAATATAGAAGCTCATAACTGCATTTATTATTATTTTTTTATTGATTTTAGGAAGATATAATGTTGTATACTTTTCAATTATCGGGTTCATGAGTTGACTTGAGTAAAATTTTAATAGATAATTCCTCAACGAGCTCAGCAATTGCCAATACCATATTGCATTCGAACGAAAAAATAGGACACGATATCGAAATAATCTTCATATGAAATTCTTACAAACGCAATGCGAAATCATTTAACATGGCCACCCGTGCCTGGAGAGCAGATAAGCGGCAGCGAAATGACCACAGCGAATATAAAACTGCTGTCCGATGACAAAGTGCCCCTCATAACGACTCACCCCCGCGTATTTTTACGTTTAAATGCACTTACCACCCTTCTACGCCCATATCTATGCTAATATCGTAAAATATGATCGTGTACATGGTTTTCAGTGCCCATTTCAAGTGATAAAGATAGATTTATTGACGCGAAACTTGATAGTTTTGCTGAATTGAATGTGCACTTAAATGCAATGATGATACTTGCCTTGTTAGTCTTGTTAAGTTGGTATTATTATTTCAATTGTTTTCGGTGTTTTGTAGTGTCAAAAGAATCTAGGGATGAACAATTTACACTTTAGTTGGAGAATGATACTATAAAATATTGTTAAGTTGGTATGACTACTTCAATTACTTCTAGTGATTTGTATTGCGTTGACACCTTCTATACAATAATCTAGTAAGAAGGAGAATAATGATATAAACAAATAAAAAGTAAATAAACGCCTCATATTCAACGGAACCCATTCAGATACATAGTCTTGTGTCGCGAATCGGGAAACAAATACAACACTAACACAAAACCCATATCTGTCAACATATACAATTTAATTCATGTTAAATATTTTTTATAAGCTTTCAAGTCCTGTGATTGTGTTTTGTGTACGTGAGTGATTCTGAATCTTCCATGGAATGTTACTGAACCTAAACTATTGTGGGGCTGCCTCGTGGACGCCTTTATAGATATAACTCACTCACTGTTAATGTCTCTATCATTGTCTTACTATCTACTTATATATTTTAAAGTTTAGAACAAAACAAGCCAGAGGAGTAATAATATAAATAATAATAAACAATGTGGCTGAGACTTATAAAAATTTAATCTTATTATATTAATGATTACAGGGAAATATGTCATTTACTTTTCTATTTTTGTTAATTAACAACTGATTAATACAATTGTTATTTAAAATATTTGCACCTCTAAGAGTCTTGAGTTCGATGCTCATTTATAACAAATCATCGGAGATACAGCAAAACTGGGTATCTAACTTTTCCTAATTATATCAAGAATTAATTTTACAATTATATCATTTATTAGCTTGTTTTTTTATCAATAATGAAATTTAACATTTGATTCAAAGATAGACTTTATTGTAAAAGGTAGTTAAGCGGTTTTGCACTATCCTCGACGAAATATATATTTCATAGGCATTTTTGTCTGTAATCTGGGTATTTGTATTGTATATTATCAGTATTTCATTCAACTGGGGTCTGTTCATTTTATGTACTGAACTTTCTCATAGACATTAATAGAACAAAATTCTTAAGACACTTCGTAACTCACTCCTCAATACACGTTCACTGAACCAAAAATATATACAATAGGCAAAATAGTCCAATCATAAAATGTATCATAAATTGCCTACTATCTAATTTATATATCCATTTGTTATATCAATAAATTGATACGGTCGATTAAATTCAATGGATGTTTTCACGAGTTCATACGATGTTCGCATCTGTTATGTTAGTGTTGGTGGGGTGTGAGTTAGAATTGAATTATTTTTGATGTACGATTTTAAAAATTTTTAGAACATCGGTTCGAATATTGAAATAGTTTGGATTTGAGAGGTTAGGAAATAGAAATGTTAAAAATGGAACAGGTTTTTTGTTTTTACGTTAGATTAGGTATTTATTTAGTTTAAAACGTTCGTTTTACATATACTTATAACTAAATATTGTAATTAGTAAAAGGAGACTCGGCAAGTCCCTGTGTTTTGTCAAACAAAACCATGTCTTATAATTTAAAAAAGATTATACATTAAAACGAAATAAGAACAAAATTAATATACCAAAAATAAGTAAAAATGATGTATTAAAATAAATAAAATTGTAGTGTTTGTTTGTAATTTCAAATTCATAGCAATCCATATGAAAGTATATATGGCACTTATATCAAAAACACAATTTTTAATTGTATGTTCCTGTTAATCTCTGAAACGGCTGGATTTTGACGGGACTTTCACTCGCATATAGCTAATGTCATAAAGAGTAACTAATTTACTCCACTACTTTTTTACTCTTACTTCTTTTATATTGGAAAATTTTATTTATTTTAATTAATAAAAATTAAATAAAAATTTCCGCGATTTGCATGAGACATGCCAAGAATCCTGTAGTCCACGCGACCGAAGTCGCGAGCGCAGCTAATCATTACTAAAGACAAAACAGACGAAATAAATACTATATTAAAAGCCCCTCGAATTACAACATAAAATATTTTATCAAATCAACAATCAGTTTTTCGTCAGCTAATAAGAGTTTGACATATAACTTAAAAGGCGAGAATTCAAATTGGATTTCGTTTAGAGACGCGTCACCAAACATATATTTGTCTCTTTCTCACTTAAGTGAATTACACGACTTGTAGAAGAAGAGCTCAACGCGATTATTATCTTTGACAGGGTAATTTGGCGACAGAGGCTGTGTCACACCAATCTTATTAAGGATGTAAATGAATATGGAATGAATTCATTATTTCGCAAACAAGGCCCGAGGCTGGGGTGATAATATTGTAGGGAAGACTCTCTAAATTATAAAATATATATTGAGAGCTGTTATTTTTGACATTTTATTTTTATTTTTAATTATATTTACATATATCATACCAATTTGTCAACGTGTCACGTTAAATAAATATTATCAAAAATGTTTACAAAGATAAATAATTTGGTAGCGTTTTTAAAAACTAACGACGACCCTTTCCAATTCTGCCGTTTTAATTCCAAGAAAACAATATATCTGTATGCTGATCCAATATAAACCTAAACTATCTCTATTCCAAATTTTAAGTCTGTTATGTAATTACAAGTACAACAAACATACACATTCACTCACAAATTTTCGCTTTTATAATACTTATTCGATATTGAAATAATATATTTATATAAAAAGACAAAACGTGACTAGAATCGCAACTTTTAATATTCTTGTAATATAAACCTGGACATTATCAAAACAATCGAAATCAACACATTCACCACAACAACAAAAGCAGCTCCATACAATTCCCCATCACGGCCGCCATTAAGCCGGGATGTATAATAAATGCGTCACCATATTTTCGTCTGTATTACGCGGGGTGTTATTTATTGGCTTAAAATTGTAGTCATCGCATACATTATGTATGAAGGTGGTAATTACCTTAGACATTTTGTTTGGGGCGATCTGATTTCGAGAGTGTTTCCTAATATTTTTTCTTAAGAATAATGTGTATATGACGTTCCACGTGGGACGTTCTATTTTTCAATATTATAATATAGTTTTTATTTTTGTTTTGACTTTACAGATCAGTGTCATTTAAACTATATTTTATGTTCATTTAAAATGAGCACAAATTTCTTTACCATATCAAAATTAATAATTGGATCAATGTTTACAAAAATCTGCAATTGTAATCGAAACAAAAATTAATATATAATTTACAAAAAAGAATTAAACTTAAATATTTACAAATGAAATCCTCGCGGAATTGCAAGATTGCTGAGCAGCATTTTGTCGTTGCTATGAAAATGGCACAATTTAATTATACATAAAATAATATTAAGAAAAAAATATTTTAAAATAAAAGTACTAGAACCTCTTTTAATTATACCCTTTTAGCTTAATTTCTTAACTTAATTTTATGTTGTAATTCTTATTAAAATTACTATCGTGCCCCATTTGGAACACTCGCACCGATGACACTTCACTTTGACGCCGAGTGATTAATAGATTGAGGGGGAAGCACCTATCAGATTATTTCGACGCTTGTTATTTATTATATTGTTGCAAGTAATTTTCCGCATTCGAAAATTAAAATTTATTTTATGAAAATATAATTTAATATTTTCTTCTTAATTTTAAAAACTATCAAATTAATGATGATCATTTGGACTATTAGACAAATGACTGGTTTTATGGTTTACACGCAACATACTTCCTTTAAGAGTTTATTAATATACTTAGCAAAACCAGTGCTTAATAAGGCTATATTATTTATCTATACAAATAAATCAAGTTGAAGTGTCGGTTTACTATTTTAAATCAACAGCTTTTAACTAGTTGTATATGAAAGTACATATAGCATCTACATCAAAATCACAAATTTAAAAAATTGTGTCTGTCTGTCTGTCTGTTTGTGCGGCTGTTTGATACGGCGGCGGCGAAACGGCTGGACAGATTTTGATGAGATTTGTACTAAGAGATAGTTACTGTTATAATGAGTACTGTTATAATGAGGCTATTTTTATTTTTAAATTGTTATTTACTTTAATTAACAAATAAAAAATTTGATTATATTAATAGTATACTAGGTGTTATGTCGATCGATTTCAAAAAATATTTCACTAGTGGTTAAAGAAGTTAAGAATAACCTCCCAAAAAAAAAAAATCCGAGAAATTTCCAGGAAAATATACTTCATGTCAATCCTACAACTTAGACGAATTAAATTAAATTTCACATGTTAAAATTACCGACTGCAAGGTGTCATTAAGACTGAACAGCGCGCTGGAATATACCTACCTAAAGTAAAGCAGATCCGTTAAATATAGAGTTAACAAATGAGTTTTTTCGTCGAAGTAACTATTAGTTTAGAATGGCGTGTACGGATTGCATTGTAAATATTTAGAATTGGGATAAGAGATTTTCATCACCTGCACGTCTCCTTTGATGTTGGGTAATTTATTGTTAAGACGTTTCTCGAGAAATTAACGCTATTTACAAATGTTTTTTCGAAGTATAAATTATGATATAATGTGTTTTTGTTTTTTGTAGTATTGCGTCTTTAATAATGATAAATAAAATTGTCTTTTTCGGAGAATATATTTACGTGAAATAAAAAAATAGTCTTCTAATAATAACTGTCAATTTTGATAAAATAGAATTAATACTCTTAATATGAGAGTAACACTGTCTTTATGTCTGTCTCTTGCTTTGTTACGTTTTGATAAATTTGGGTATAGATATATGTAGGTTGACACTTGATGGAGAATATAGGCTAATTTTTATTACGAATTTAAAAATTGAAAGTTGTAAATTGAGGACGAGAGTTCGAGAATGCGTAATTTCTCAAAGAAATAGGCTCTTCGAAATAATTAATCTGCGCAGAAAACATATATAAACTAACCAGTGCTTAATAAACAGTACAGATGATATTAATAAAAAAATGATTAAAACCTAATATACTTTAGTTTCAATTACACAGAAATCATAATTAAAATTAATTAATATTTCAATCTACTTAATACGTAATATTCTGACGACTAATTAATAGAATTAAATAAATAAAATTTAATTTAATTTTCACATTATTAAGTTAATTGAAGTATTTGCTTCTTGCAATCAAATAACTATATTTCAGAAATGAAAACTCACACTACTTTAAGCTATCTAATTTTTATAGCACTCACTCACTCAAGGAAAATCATACCAACTCCCACAAACATTTAATAACACCACACAAACCTAGAAAATTAAACCCGAAATAATACGTAGACCATAAATAAAACACATCCTCTATAATTGGCAACGTAAAGACCAAAATCGTATGACCTCCCTTAATAGACTGAAAGGAAGATTTACGGTTTTAATAGTTCGCAATATGACAGTGGTCAAGACCTACGATTTATACGACTAAATTAAAAGCTTTGTCCCGTTATAAATGCGGTCGGTTAGTTTGGGGATTTCATTTATGTTACGGTGATGTTTGATCTTAAATTTAACGTGTTTTGATAGATAATATATTATGTTCCATGTATAGTTTTAGTGTCTAGTCTATGTATTTATCAGGTCATTTAGACGTTATAATAACCAATCGTCGTGATTCTCGTTTCTATTTTTTTATCTTCGAAAAAAATGTTTCATGTACACATTCATAATTTTTGATGTCTTATCGAAGTGCTAATTTCGAATGTTAACTTTTGTATCCCGTTTAACCTTCCCCAATGCCTCTGGTATTTCGATATTTTGACCATTTTCCATATATTTCAGTTCCTTATCCCTTCTTGCTCTCTAGATCAATCATAAACTTATCACATCAGATTTTATATAAACTCTCAGATAAGAAGCCAAAAACATATAGTCTCACCAGTCTCACCCATATCTATATCTACCAAAGATAAATGCTCAAGATACAAACCTCTACAAACAAAACCAAACAATTAAGAGCACACTGGCTATTAAACCACCCCGAATCAATTAACAACATCATCCATCCTTTTCTAACTTACATATAATTGTATTTCTGTCTCTTCCCCACTAATGCCTCTGCGGTTCCCCGAGTTACTTATTAGGCATTGTTTACCAGTTTCCTAGTTCATTTATTTTCCTTGTAAAGGTATTTTCTGTAAAGGGATAAACCTTATATCTTTCTTAGTATTTTCAAGAATACAGGATTATGTATTAAAAAATTTCATTTACACAAATACCACGAAAATTACAAAATAATCCCTGATTTTGGATGAATTACGTCAAGTTTTTATACTAAATATAATATACCCTAATTTAAAAAAAAAAAACAGGATAAATGAAAAACTATAGGAAATAAATGAATATATCTAATTATGCTACAGCTAAAGTCACTGTTCTCTGGAAGATATCTATGGTATATCAGGCGATTAAATTTTCAAAAATAAAACGACTACATTAACATCGAATAGAATCGCCAAAAGATCAATTCGATCACGTCAAAAGATCAATTCGATACCGACTTACAATTCCGGAATCCCGAGAAAATCTCTCTAATACCATCCCTTGTAATTCAGTCCCGTGATTCCCGCTGTCCGGGACGAGAGTAAATTGCGGACCGCAATGTCCCGGTATTACGTTGGGTCGGATTTAATTTGTATTATATTATCTTAGAAGTCAGGTGTTGGAATGTTTATGAGACTGGGACTAGATTACTGAGGCAAGTTAGTGACCTAATAGTCTAGAATATATGGATGCTGATAAGCAATAATGTGTCAACCCACAAAAAGTCAAATTCAGAGATGTTGATGTATTTTGATACTGCATCACCTATTTAACATTATTCAAAAAAAATTTAAGGTCATATAAACTAAAAATTACGGAAAAAGTTTCCTAATTAATTGTTTCGAATTTCAAGTGCGTTCAATATTTTGCAATTTATACAATAATTTTATATATTTGAAAAACTTTTTATTAAATAATATATTAAATATATCAATCTGCTTTTAATTAATTATACCTTTTATCAAAAAATAAAAGAAAAGATGGATATATACTTCTTCAAACATTTTGTTAAGAATAGTTTTGACATCTTCAGACGCCATTTTCTCAAAACGAAGTCCTTGTGGCTTGACACAGTATTGCATATCAGCGTCCATATATCACCTGCAGTTGCGTGGTAGTGGTAAAAAAAGTAAAGTATTAATTTCATTCTAATAAGCAATAATGTGTCAACCCAGAAAAAGATCGGAGATATTGATGTATTATGCTAATGCGTCTAATATCTAACATTATTCAAAAATTTTTAAGTAATCTAAACAAAATTAGTACCAAAAAAATCTTAATTTAATGCTTGGAGTATTTAGTGTAATTCATATTTTGCATTTTATACAATAACGCTACAAATAAAAAAAAGTTATTATTAGATATATCTTTTTATGATACCAATCTGCTTGTTTTTAATTCATTATATCTTTTATATTATCTTTTATCAAAATATAAAAGAAAAGATGGATATATGCTTCTTCAGATGTATTAAGAATATCTTTGACATCTTTAGACGCCATTTTCTCAATATGAAGTCTATGTGGCTTGACATAGTATTGCTTATCAGCGTCTAATTAACGATATTTCTGTATTACCCTCAAATCACTGAAATCAGCAGAATACACAACTTTTCTTATTTACCGCAGAAGTCGTGTTGAAGTTCGTTGGAATAGCCTCAATCAATAGTGGTAAGATTTTATCAAGTTTATGTTTATTTTATTAAAATTGTAGATAAATTTCGAACTTACCTTTCTAAGCCCGCGCCTTTATCCAACTCTAAAACTTTAATAAAACACAGATTTATAATTAGAAGTAAATAAAAATATTAACTTATATTCTGTTAAAATAATTGTATTATCATTAAAACTAAATGATTTGTGCACTTGTACTGCAGGTACTAAATCTGATCGATCGATAGAAGGGGGTGAATTATTAATTACTATATTTGACCTACACAAACAAAGAAAGCTAAATAAAACCATTGAAATTTATAACCAAAACAATGGATTTTTTGTTACAAATTTTGCTACTTTTTATTATACAATAATTTAAATACAAAATATTCCCGTGAATTCTCTCCACCTCAGTCACGTAAGTCTGAGCGCCTAGGTAGAACCGGGTCAGTAAAAATGTGTCCGCGTAAAACGCCATTTCTATGTAAATTTTATTGGGGCATCCGTTTAATCCTGTGCTTTGCTTAAACGAGCGTGTATCTGGATTAAACTAGGGTCGCCAATGTTGAAATGTTTCTTATGAAACTAAGAAATGTATTTATACTCTTTAAAATACCATTTAAGAAGTCAATGTTTAGTAGTATTTAGTTTTCATTGACTATTATTATTATGTCTGTAAATACACCAAAAATTTGAAAAAAAAAAAAGAAAAGACAGCAGACAAATTATATTAGAGATGATTGTATTTATCTAGACAGGCATACATATCTTTAGCAAAAGAACTCAAATATTTGTAAGAAAATAGAAAGACAGTACACGAAGAAAAGAAAGTTTTATAAACTAATTATATTAGTTTAAGTATGAATGTTATAAAAAATCCAATTATAAGTTACACATACAATTCTTACTAATCTTATAAACGCGAAAGTTTGTATCTCTTTCACGCAAAAACTACTGAATAGATTTTGATACAATTTTAAAATAATAAAGCTCATACCGCTGCTTTTCAAGAATATCGATGCAACTAAAAATGATGCATTTCAGGAAATGGGGTTTTTAAATTTCTTTATTAATGTGTTGACGCATAGTTGTAAAATTTAAACGATCCCTTGATGTTATAACTTTATTAATTTAAAGAAAATTCATAATCGCAACATTATTCACGGTAAAATATCAACGATTTATGGTTTTTTGACATACTTAGTTCTATTTGTTACAATTTTGAATTACTACGATATTCTTACAAACAAGCGATACATCAGAATAACAAACAATTTATAAAGCTATTATACAAATTTTGCAAACCATAACGATAAGTGTTAATTTTGATGACTTTTGGCATGAAGATAGGACCTTGGAGAAGAAAACAAGCTATGTAGTACTAATTTTACATAGACGAAGTTGCGTAAACCAGCTATTAGACTATAGCAAGACATTAAAAAAAGTCGTGATATTATTAGAAGTAAAAATCGAAGACATTAAAAAATCTTAAAGTAGTCGTACCCATCAACACAATCGTAGTGTCGCTAGAATTATTCCTCGTTGCCAACCCTGAAACAAATTTGCTATAAAGATTCGCTGATAGTTTGGCAAGTGCAAGTATGTGCAGCGAAAACTTAGCGAAGCGAGATAAAAAAGGCTTACTTTGTGCTTGAAGAACGTAACAAGCTGGAACGTTACTGCTTTTGTTTTTAGATGATTACATGCAAATGGACTTTGGTCGTAAGCGTTTAGATTGTTTTAGGTCTTTATTAGTGACCTTTGTTTAATGTATTAAAAGATGAATAGTGTATTGTATAAATAATTAGTAGCTATAGATATACGCAGAGATTTATAGATAACTTTTAAAAAATTGTAGGAATGGAATTAGATACAAATTTGAAGAAGTGGTTTCCAAATGTGTTTGCAAAAATTGGATTAATATAATTTTTAAATCTAAAGCGAAAACAGTTTGTATAGGTGCATAGTATGTCTACTCCTGGAAAACAAAATTTGATCAAAGTTCACTTATCGATACAGGAAACCACATTTTGAAAACACGAAATTTGCATTCTTCATATCCATCTGAAACACAATAGTCTCAACGATATCCTTAGCTCGGATGTTAGAAATCTTTATTCCGATCACCACATTATCCTCAACAATCGACTTCCCTTGAATCCGAGTTAATTTAAAATCCCCAGTAAGGAATATCGGTTCGACAATCGATAGTTTATTCAATTCTAACAATTTCAATATTATCTCTATCGACATCAGATTCGGAATGGCCGTGGTCGTCTCTTTGATTCTTATTCGATTCCTCTACGTTTATTACGACAAGGTTCTTATTTGCGATCATGTTAACGTTTGTTACACCCTTGTCTCTTTTTGATAATTGTATTCGAAAATAAACTTTAAGTGTATAGACATATAGTTGTTAGTTGAATGTTGATGATTCTGTAAGGATTTGTGTAGTGATGTAGTTAGGCGTGCAGTGTTAGCACTATTCAGTATCAACGATAAAGATAAGACGATCGGAGGGTAGTGTCGGAGAGATTGTATTGAGTTGTTGCAATTACAACTTTAATATAGAAATGAACGAGATATTGTTCTTGATGACTTTTATAGCTAAAGACAGATCGAAAACGTTTATTGGTTCTTTGTGAATATAATTTTTGTTTCAACATTTGAAATAGTGTTGTATAAAATTATCGAATACGGAATAAAATGCGAACTACATGCTTTGCAAGTGGTGTATTGAATGCTATAATACTGTGTTCTTAAAATAAATGGTAATTATTTCTTCAAAAGCATAAAAACGTAAGTCGTAAAATATAATGTAATAGTACATATTTCATTTGTTATAACATTATAACAGTATTAATTAAAACAACATTATTTTAATAATCACATTCGCGAAAGTGTTCACCATGAATTTATTTAATTGCAACAAAGATAACTCTCAAATATTTCATTGATTGTTAAAATTTAATTATTGTATAAATATACTTAATAATTACTCAATAGCAATCACGGAAAACATTAAAACACATTTAGTAACGAAGTCGTTATGTAAGCTGTAAATGTTAAACTATGTCCAATGATTTACATTGTAGAGAGTTGTAAATTTACTTCAGTGTAAAGTGAGCTGGTAGGTGCGCTAGTCAAATAACGCGGAACGTAAATTGTAGACAACCTAGTTAAAGACTGACAGCTCCGATGTAAATCCTACTAAGATATAAACTTACAGCGATTTTCTCAATATCATTTTTCAAAATCAAAATAAAAAAATACTTTATTCAAGTAGGCTCTTACGAGCACTTTTTAATCGTCCTATATGAAAAAAAAAAACAAAAAAAAATTACATCAATAATGAAGCTACCACCGGTTCGGAACGCAAATTCTACCGAGAGGACCCGGCAAGAAACTCAATAGTTTAAAATTATCAACTTTTTTTCTGTCTATCCGTAACAACTACAAAGATTTCTACAATTATACTTATTATTTTCCCTTATTAATCTACAGCGATTACCTTTAGACCTATCACACCTGAAGATAAGTACCATTTAGTTTCAGACTACAAATTATATACCCGAGCTCAATGAAAATTTACTTTATAATAATGTAATCTATTCATTTTACTTCATTTTCTCATATTTTGCTTTGTGTTCTCCCTTTTCATTTACGAATTCATGCTGCCAGGTTTTTTCACTCATTCCATCAATGGCTATTTCAATTGATCCATGTAACGTTCTTAATTATAATTGGTTAAGTGAGAATTCGAATAACAGTTGTATTTCTATATTTCGACTTACACATTAAATTACATTTGAATGTGGGCACATTGTAGTTAAGGTTGAAATTATTAGAAACATTTCACACTTGTACTCATATAAAACTTAGCTTTTAATAATCATCAAATATTTTGTACCAATAAAAGTGCTCAACGTAATTCTAGTTTTTGTACCACAGGGTAACAAGTATCACGCGAGCGAAACGTAAGCGAATGTAAGTAAGCGCTAACTAACGCGAGGAAGACGCCGACGCGAAATATTTGCGCGAGCGGCACTTAGCGCTTATCGCGTCAATAAATCGCTCGCTTCGCTCATTTGTTGGTACAAGCGTTGATAAAGTTGCGCCGTGATTACCCGATACCTGCTAACTGGGGATTCTTGATCGAGTGGATCTTTTATGTTTTTGTCGTGACTGTACACGTTTGTACCGATCGCTGTTGTAATAGCGGTGTAATAGAATTTAATCGTTCGATTTTTAAATTTTTATGTACAGTCGTGATCTGAATAGATGTGTACGTTTTTAGTAAACAAGATTGATTGCCAGATGTCTTATAAAAGGGATAATTGAATAAGTTAATTTTATGTGTTTGTCGTGACTGTACTATTGTACATGTCTATACTGATCATTGTTGTTATGGTTTTTTTTTGATGTCGTGATCTTTATAGGTATGGAAATGTTTGTTGAAATCGACTCATTATCTGATCCCCGCTACCTGGGGATTCTTGATTAATGGTGGAGCAATTGAATTTAATCTTTCGATTTTAATTTTTTCCGCGGTGATCGAATTTTGTTATATTTTTGTACCACATTTAGAATTTTCGAAAATCTTATTATCAAACAAGATTTACGCAATGCCGCAATCGTATTAAACCTATAAGTTAACCTAGAAGAGAAATAAATAAAAAAGAAACTATATTTTATTTTCTAACTTTACGGGCAAAAATCCAATTCATAACTCATCATAAACAAGTCGAAACAGATTTATTTCACACTTAATGACGTGGAACTTATTTCTGATACCAACAATGCACATTGTGTTATAATTTAAGTAACATTAAATGAAACTAGCGTGAAACGTAAAACTGCAGTGCAGCCATTAGCTCCGAGTCACGTCCAGCTCAGTAATAAGTTAAAACAACACAAAGCATTGCCTCGTTGCCACTTTACGTTATTTACGAGCACCTGGCCGTGGCAATTACAGCCACTAATGTGGCAACAGGAAATATTACTGGCAAAGATGGAAAAATTGTTGCCAGGAAGCGTTATCCATTTAGAATTATAGCGGATTTGTAAAACGAAAAATTAAATACTTTTTTGTAAATAGTAAAAATTTGGTGCCTACGTTTTCTTAAATATTGGATTGTTTTCGCATCATTACGATGATCTTTTCTATTTGATGTTTTACTACTCTTCAGTTACTAAGTGTTTTATGGACGATAAAAGTACTTTCAAAGAAGATAAATTCTGCAGTACCGTTCGCTTTTCATAAAAAATAATAGATACAAAAACCGAAATAGATACAGCCCGCGAAAACAGATATACCAATGAATTACGACGCCATCATAAAAGAGGCCAATAAAAAATGGCACACGCAACATAAACCATATTTTATTACTGCGATCAATAATATTTTATAGGTACATTCAATAACATCAACGACGGGAGTTACTCAAGCGAATAACGCTATAATTACATAGAACTGCGCATAAAGAAGATTTACACGAAAACTGTGAGCCAGTAACAGTCCCGGGCGACTATAAAATTTGCTACACACGTTTATCTCCAGCTCACTCGATAAACAAACTGCGGAAGAGAGGATAAAGCCGAAAGACCAACATATATCTCGCGGGGCAATAAAATAAATCCGACTCAGCTCCATAATAACATTCAGAGCGCTGAATTATTTTCTAATCCGCAGTCGGGAGGCTAATAGTTCGCACGTGCTGGTCTTTACGCTGACTTACGGTCGAAAACATCCCAAGAAAAACATGAATTTCCTCTAGAACGGGCGGTATAATGCCGCCTTAATGCGGACACCTTAATAATTGTCAAATAAATTTTGGGAAAAAGTGGTGTAGCTTAGAGCGGGTGTGAATGTAATGACGTCATAAAGTTCCACCGCTGTTGATCCAGCGGTTGAGGTGAGGAAAAGTGCGCCCAGCTTAAGGCGACGCTCGGATGTGAAAGGGGTAAGGTGTACTTAAAAATAGGGCATTATGTACTCGCACAAATGTTCAAGACCTATTTTTATATTTCTAAAATCACTTAATAACAAAATTTATTTCTTTAAAACCATTTTAAGACATAAATTACCTAGATTTTTGTTTTATTGGGGCAATTAAAAATATATGCCTTTTGGTGGCTAAACGATTCTATAGTATCGTTTTATTGAAGCAATTGAAAATTAATTTTAATATTTAAATCCAGCTTAACAGTATAACACCGTGAAAAATTAGAACCATTCAGCTCGTGACCACGACAAGTGTAGCTACCAAAACTTGGAACAGTAAAAGATATACTAATATTTTAACCATCGCGATTAGACCTGTTATAAAAATATGGGGTATAACCCCCGAGTATAAATCACTTCACTTTAAACCATGCAATATAACAGACGGCTATTCACTAGAACACCTTCAAAAGATATAGTCTGGATCTTTATAATATTCAAAGTACAGAAAACACTAAGTCACGTGTTCAAATAAATAACTACAAACCATTTTACTCAACTCGACGTGGTTAAGTAAAGGAGATTTCTCAAATTCTCATCCCAGCCTTGACGTGAGACATAAATAACGAGTCATATTTTCACGCCGTTTCAACTCTGCCCCCCACAAAGGAATGCACGTCTGCTTAGATTAATGTACCTTCATATATTTATACCCTACTCCTCAATTGTTACAGTGTCGTACGTCATATTCAGCCAAATCTTATAACAGATTTTGAATTTTATGTCCTTGAGATAAGATTGTATTTCGAAGAAGTTATTGATGTTAGTTACGACGTTTATAACTGTGTGAAAGATGAATTTTCCACAAAGTTCTCCCCGTGTCTATCTGAGCACTTTGTAAGATAAAAATGTGGACCCGAAGGAGAATAGATCAAGTCTGTCTGTGGAGAGGTGGCGGTAGCAGACAACAGACAAAAAGTTGCCTCAGTACGACGACAAGGATTTAGAGTGAACTAGGACAATAATATATATTTTTCAATTAATAGTTTTTACTGAAAGTAATAAGAAAATGAATTTATTTTTAGACCGGAGTATATTACATCGTAAATATTATATAGAAACAAAAAAAAAATGCTTTTGGTATTTTGAGTATCAAGCTTAGAACGCTCTACGTTTTTAAAACCTCAAAAGAATCCTAATTATTGTGTTTAGGTTAAAAGTTCTTCTACAGCTAACGGAATAACTGTCAACAATTTGAAATAATTCCAAATAGATAGTTTGATAGACACGTTGGCGCAGTCATTGCAACTGACTCAAGCGCTAACGGTTGCGGGTTCGATCCGCGCTCACGGCAAATGTATGTATTGGCCATACGGATGTTTGTCGTGGACTGGGTGTTTGTGTTAGTGTTGTGTGTGTTTCCGGACCCCCGAAACAAGATCACGCGATCTTAGAACGCTCTACGTTTTTAGTTTTTTTGTTTTTAGGGAGCCGTTGAGTGTGATGCGTTTATGTGATACATACATCGGCCTCTAGAACATTCAACTAATCCGCAGAATACAAAACCTACTGTCACCCTAAGCTAGTCTTTTGACAGCTGTTACATTAGCTTCCTGGGCGCTTTGTACTTGTTGAAACCTTAATTTCGAGCTCGCTGAAATATCATTGCAAGTATCTTTACACTTGAATATATAATTATTATTTTCTTTTTATTGAAGTTCCTTAGTCAAATGACTCATAATTTTGTATCTACGTATTTTGATGACTAGTTTTGAGTTTATTGCAACGGTTCATATGCCAAATATTCGTTTTGACTTCATTTGTTGTCGTTGGGGAGGTGTTTGTCTTATGTGTGGTTCCTGACTGTATTATAGGTATTACGGGCAATATTGTGAGAGCTTGCTGTCAAAGATTTTTTTTAAATTAAGAACAGCAACCAAACGAGCCTACCTGGTCTCATGAATATGTAAAATATTTATTATATGTATATCATGCGTAAAATATTTAGCATCGCGTGGCAGTTGACTGGTGACTAAGGAAAAGGTTAATTGTATTATTTGTGCAGTGTACATTTTAAAATATAAATTTACATTTTAACGACAGAAAGCTAATTGTCGTAAACGATCACTTTCAAAGTATGCAATATGTTGACAGTTCAAAGAGTTTTTTTTTTAGTTTCTCTTGTAAGAATATAGCATGTATTAAAAGCGACAATTTTACACAATTAGCTCGCTGTTTAGACTATTGCATATAGCGATAGTTATCAGCAAGCAACCCCAGTTCGCTATTACACAACAGATATGATAAACATTTTTCACCAACAAACAATTGGAGTCCAAGGAATGAAAAGAAACAAAAGTACAATAATTTATATCCGGAACGTACGATTCATCACTTTCAGAATGCACGGCGACTGAAATAAATGATACCCACTGTATATTTTCCTTTAAACATGTTTCGCATTTTTTTACATTAACAATTTTTTTAGAATATAAAACATCTTTACTTTATTTTATAGTTATACATGGTGTTCAAGCTATCTCAATACTTATTACAATTTGTTACGAATCTCGTTGTTGAAAAAGAGTTAACAAAAAAAACCTTTCCACTGAGTTTTCCGGTTCCGTCTAAGGTTTAACTTTTCCGAACCGTTGTAGATTTATTTACTTGGCGTTTAAAAAGAGAACGTTAAATTCTTAATAAAAATACTTTGATTTCGATTTCGAATACAATAAATAGTTTGTTCTTAGACAAATAAGAATGGTTTTATTATGTTTTTAGTTCGTACATAATTGTTGGTCGTAAATAACTAAAAGGTCCCTTTTACCTATAAAAATGATATTTTTTCTTAGTGACAATTTTACCACAATCTCTCCCTTTGCTATCCATATACATTAGGTTGAATCAACCTTTAAGTGAATCGTCAAAAGATCAGTCATAATACTTACTCGTATCATAGTTTTCGGTATTGATACTTTGATGTCTTACAGATAAGTTTCGTCTGTAGCTGGTTATGTAACAACAAGAAAGCAATCTCCCTACAATTTGTTCGTGTCTGTATTTGTACCTGTAGCAGTTTATAAATATAGTAGTAGTAGGATTACTGGCAAAGATCTACTCTAATATACGCTTAATCTACGACAATGTTCTACTTTTGGTAAGGGAATATAATATCTATGTCAAAATTTTCAAAATCTACAGGAGGTTTTGCTCGTTATTATTTTCGTATTTTACTAAAATTAGCAGGTATAATCTGTACTAGTATTACAACTCTGTTATATGTTAAACATGTTAGTCTATTATATGCTACATCAAAATAAATGCCATCATTAACAAAAACAAATTTTATCATCGTATTTCCGTCGCGTATATTTCCACATCTGCTAAAACGTACAGTCATTTTTGAGGCATAATAAAGCTGACTACACATCACATCCACAGACGGGAATTTTAAATTGAATAAGAAATAAATCTTGCTTCTTTTTAAGGCTGTATTGACGGTTCCGTCGCTGTCACCGGCTGCTTTATGGTTTGACATTGACGAATGCCCTTGTGGTCTAGCTCGGCATTCGGTCTATAGGTTGCTCTTTAATTTACTGTTACTAAAAATACGCATATGTATGTCAAGATGCGGTCCATGTTTAAGCTATAAATTGTCTGTGTAGTGTATTTTATTGGCCTTCTATTTGGAATAACGTCTTATTGTAAATTATAGTGAAGTTAAGTTATTTTTGGTATTATTATTTATTATTTACTTGTGGCAGTTTAGAGTAAAATTTCTCTTAAAGTAATAAATAATTATAAAATAATTAAATGACTAATTCAACAAGCGTAGAGCGTGTTTGGTTATGCGTAATTTAATTTATTTAATGTGACTAACATTAAGGTTAGAAAAACGAGATTATTTTTATAAGAAAAGAGACGATTAGTGTTGCTAGTGGCATTTATGGCATATTGATGCTGATGAGTGGCCAGACTAAAATTTATTTGTTTATTTAACTGTAATACACACAAATAGGTACACAAATACTTTAAGCAATGGGTACAAGAGTCCTAAAAAAGAGTAACCGACTTAAAAAAAATAAATCAGCCAAGTGCGTGTCGGGCCACGCACAATGTAGGGTTCCGTAGTTGTCAGAATTGTCAAGATCGGTCAAGCAATCTTCGAGTACCTATTTTCGTAAAAAAGTTTACGACGAACTGGGAATTTCCTTTTTTAAGTCAGTTTATACAATATACGTACTTACAATTTTAAACCTTTTATTATTATAAAATTATTTTTAATTTCTCTTTATATGTATTTCGAGACTAAAATATTTTTAATGTAAACGACATGTTTTACGCGACATGTTTTATTGAGACATTGTTTTATACCTTATTTTATATTTCATTTTAATTTAAACTTATTAAATATGTATTTATTTATTCATTTAAATTCATATATTAATTTAAAATTATTAATATTTATTAATGTGATGCTTTAAAAAGTGAAATATTTATTTTACTTAGATCATCTATAACTCGATAACCATAAGAACCCACATAGCCGTGATAATTTTCATTTTAAATTCATTATATGTACCACTATCGTGAATTTTTTCATATTTTTAGACGCAGCAGTTTAGTGGGTAGAGGGGGGGGGGGACACTTGACTCTAAGAAAAATTAACACTTCAAAGCTTAATATTTCGGAAACAGTTCGTAGTTCGGAAAAATGGTTTTCCCACACCTATAACATTTTTAAAAGACCTATCTAACGATACCCCACAACATGGGATAAATGAGAAAAAAAAATTTCGGTCTCTCTTAACACATAGGGGAGACACCCTGAAAAAAAAAATATTTTTAAGATTTTATTGTACGACTTTCTCGGCGTAATTCATATGTATACTCATACCGAGTTACAGCTTTCTGGTATTAAGGGTTTCGGAGCAAAGCCGCAGACAGACAGACAGACAGACGAACATGGCGAAACTATAAGGGTTCCGTTTTTTACTACGGAACCCTAAAAAAGGGGAACTGACTTTAAAAAAAACATAATTTCGTTTATGACACTGATATACTTATTCCAGTTATTTTTATTTTTAAAATAAAGTTCTGAACCAATTTTGAAGAAAATTCTTTGGGATTAATCTGGAAGCATGATAAATTATCGATAATCGATGAACATACAAAATAAAAGTCCCCGACAAATTTCGACCTCATTTTTTGTAAGTCGGTTAACAAATTATCAAGGATGGGTAGAAGACCATGCCGTTCGCAAATATGTTCTCCAGTAAACTTTTACAACAAAAACTCTTTAAAAGAATTAGAAATAGGGCAATAAAAGACAAAGAAAAGAAAATAATAAACTCGTGTAAATATTTTATCTGTAACCACAAAAATTACAAAATTTATAAATCAAGTAACACACAATATAAATTGATTGCTATAAATAAGTAAACGATATCAAAACGTTGAAAGTAAATCTACCATAAATAAAATCTCAAGATTTAGATGAAAACGGTTTAAATAGCGCGGTAAACGCGCAAGTGACTCCTGCACATCTAAAGATCTGCGGATCTAAAGCGTGATTTATGCGCAGGATTATAATAAAATATGGCACGTTAACGAACGTGTAAGTCCGTCTGGATACATAGCTTATAAATAAAGTTGTAAATAAAATAACTGTTAGATTTCATTTTTATACTTGAGATATATGTTATGTTTGTAAATTATGGTAATTTCAATATTTCGATACCTCCCACGTAAGTTATTGTAATTTGCATTGCTTAATGCATTCAAAGTGAAAAAATACCAAAAATCTTTTTTTTTTCAAGTAAAGATACAACAAAATATGCCTGAAAAATTATTTAAGGCGTATTTTGTTGTAACTTTCAAACTAAAACGGATAAAATGCATACATACATATGTATCTAAATGTAATGGATCATATATGTAAGTTTATTCAGGATGAATAGCTTAGTTATCGATATCTTGTTTTAGATGATAAAACATCCAAAATTTTAATTTTATAAATAACAGATGAATTTAAAAACGAAGATAATATAGAAAATTTGAAAAAAATAATGTTAATAAAAAAAAATCGAAATCTCAACTCCACTGTATTTACGAAAATTTTTGTAGATTTAGAATGAGATAACACATAATCTATGAATTTTCCGTTTATAATTTGGGGAGCTTAACCCTGGTAAGGTCTTCGTTGAGGCTAGACTTTGTCAAGATAATCACTAAAACGCTTAAAAAGCGCACAATTTCACCATTTTCGAATTTGATTTTGAACAAACTAATGAGCTTTTTGGATAAAAAAAAATCAATAATATCTATCTTAAAATGTCCATCATTCAACCAAATAAAAACGATAAGAAATACCAACAATTACAATTGATAAATTAGCTCAGATTAATGATAAAATTTCACAGTAGCCAAGTCAGGTCCGGTTTTGATTGTCAGCTGTTTCGAAATTGATAAAAACCCACCGAGACAGCTCGCTGTGATAAAACTCGATCATTTATTAAGTTCATTATGATTAAAACGGGTGATTCGTTATGTTTCATCCGGTAGCTGATTGTGTAGCGTTGGGAGAATAATCGTTTGATTCGTTTTATATTAATCGAAATAATTGATAATTTTTAATGAGTCGAGTAGTTTTTCTTAATCGATTTTTTAAAAGTTGTAATGTTAAGAATTATAATTGTAAAGAATTTTTTTTAATGTGCGATACTTTCATTAAGTACCTAGCTAGATCGGTTAGTTCTTTTATATAAAATTGATTTGAAAATATTTTGAATTACTTAGTGGTTTTAATTTGTGATTTATATTTAAAAAAAAAGTTTAGTAATTTAATTAAGATAAAGTGCATCTAATTTCGTATACATTCAATTTATTTTGATAAGTGAAAAGTATGTGTGTATTTGTTTAAGTGTAATTTTTTGGCAATTTATTCTACTTTAGACTGCATTTCGAATAGTTGTTTCAACGCCAAGCATTTACGTATACTTCGTCTTAGCCCACGTGGTATGTTAATAAAAAGTAACCTGAAAGTTATTCTGATGTCTGTAACTATATTACTATAAAGTTTTAACAAAATCTTTTCAGTAGTTTTTGCGAAAAGAGTAACGACATCCGTCCATTCTCACATACATCTATGTATATATACGAGTATATAAGCGAAAGGTCACTCACTCATTAAGAAATCTCAAAAACTACAAGTGCGAGGAGTGTGAAATTTTGCATTGGGGTTCTTTTAAGGATATAGGGACTCACTGATATTGGATTCTGAAAAATTCGACCCCTTAGGAGGTAAAAAGGGGGTTGGAAATTTGAATGAAAGTATGTTCAGCGCAAGTGAAACCACCAGTAGCCGCCAATTTCTTATAAAAGCAATATAAGATGTGACTTTTCTTGCTAACCGTACCTATTTATCTGATGGCCGGTACAGTCACAATGATATACTTTTGACAGGCGAGATGTCCGAGATAGTATTGACAGCTTCAGATACGCTAATGTAATGTTAAAGTATTCGTTACAGACAGAAGTGTTTCGGGAGCTATTATTATTAAGCTATTATCTTTAAATGTCTAGATTTGAAACGTGGATTAAATTTAATAACGTTGCGTTATGTTAAGTTCTTGTAATATTAAAAAATGAGAAGAGAGAGAGAAAGAGTTTGTTT
Organism: Hypolimnas misippus; assembly: GCA_037950945.1. Lineage (NCBI taxonomy): Eukaryota > Metazoa > Arthropoda > Insecta > Lepidoptera > Nymphalidae > Hypolimnas > Hypolimnas misippus. The sequence continues at coordinate 14,407,271 of JBBEEQ010000023.1, forward strand.
GTTTGAACGCGCTAATCTCAGGAACTACTGCATCGAATTGATTTTTTTTGTGTTAGTTACTTTATTTATTAAGGAAGGCTACAGGCTGTATAACATCACGCTACGACTCATAGGAGCGAAGCAGTAATTATAAACGCAAATGAAACCAGAAGGGGCAGCTAGTTATGTTATTATAAAAACAAGCTATATAACCATATCTTGTATACGGGCTGATTTGCAGTACCACATTCTCGCAGAAAATCAGCGTAGAGTAGCTAAAATATCTAAATAAAATCTAAGTGGTAAGTTAGAAAGCCGGAAGCCTTACAAACCCCTATCCATTCCCTTTACACCTTTATCTATATTACACTTTTATCTATTATTCCTTACTAAGACAATAACGCATCTGTGACTCCTCTGGTGCTTGTGTTCATGGGCGACGTTATCTTTTAACATTAGGATCGCATCGCGAGATTGTTTTCCCGCTATTACGTATACATTTTGTTCTATATAAAAACGGGGAGCAAACGATTAAATAGTCCGGTCGTAATGATATCTGATACACCATGGACGTTGCGTGTGCGTTGCCGGCCTTTGATGGAAAGGTGTCTCGACTCTTGAAAACCCCCAAATTATAACACTCTGGGAAAACCTCAGGAGATAGATCATTCCACAGCCCGCACGTACGCGAAAAAATATATTATTTGTAAATAAAAAAAAAAGCTATTTTTTTTTCACGAATGAAAAAGTTTATTACGAAATTGTTCAGCGGCGTTTTATTTCGATTTTCATGTATGTATTTTGTTAATTAATTTAACTTTGAAAATATTATTTAATTGGTTATGTTGTATTAATAATAATAACATTATAAATATTTCCGTTATTATTGCAAGTGGTTTTTAGTAACGGTACTTGTAAAAAGCTTTATTGGTAATTACATTAAAAACTTTAAGGGAGTTTATTAATAAAGATATGCATACTGTCAATATTTGTTTATTTTAAAACGTTTATTTATTTTGTGAATATTTACGATTTGACTCTTAAAATAGATGTTTGAACGTCACAAATACGGATATCATTAAATTAAATATGAACATATGAAATGTGTTGAGAAGGTAATAAAAAAATTAGGGACCATTTTTATCGATACAAAATTCCTCCCGACACATGCTAGTTTCCTCGCGATGTTATTCTTCACTTTAACATTTGAAAACTGAAAAAATGGCATTAGCCAGGGTTTGAACCCGTGATCACCGGTTGATATCGACATGTTCTAACCACTATCCATCTCAGCTCAAATATACAAAATGTAATTTAAATATGCGAAGCATAAAAACACGTTTTATACTGTCCTGTCTGTGACGGTTGACTGGCGGTTTCCGTTATTCCACCAAACACGGGTTTAATTCAATACAATTGAATATTTGTCGTTGACGGTGAGTGAGTTATTGATTAGTTGTTATTTTTAACCGATTTCAAGAATGAAGGTTTTCAATTTTAATGTTTTTTTTATTTTATTTTATATGTTATCGATATTATCGCTTTTTTAATTTTACTTTTTAATTGTTGGAACAATAAGTTGTAGTCTGATTATTTTATTTTTAAATAATATATAATATATAATTTTACGAACTGATTATCCATCTCAACTATTTCATTTTTATCTAACATTTGTTAAATAAAAATTTAATAGTTGAATAACAACAAATTCTTTGTCTAATCAAGAACATCTAATTATACATATTTTTTTACTAAAATAAAAATCAAATAAATCAGACTCGAACTTGACCCTTTCAAACGAAACGTACTATTGTGAAGCCGTCACAACGACAGTAGCGCTTAAGCCACAAAGAATATTATCGTCCTACCGTCAATCAATCACATCGCGACATTGCTGTAACACACACACACAAACACACCCATGCAATTCACTATCATACAAAACTACACCCTAATACCTTATAATAAAAATCACAAGAAGTCACAATTTGGTTTAGAAGCGGTAAAGCTAAATATGCGCAAGAGTCGATTGGATCGCAATCGATGTTTTTGATTGACAGATAAAAGAAATCGATGTTTCTTTGTCCGTGAATCGATTATTCGCTCGATACGTAATTGGATACCGGTATGCGCTGATGGAATAAAAATAATGATATTATCGTTTTGTCGATTATTAGGGAGCGCGTAATTAGGATTTTTTGAAAGCGATTGTGACTTCGATTATTATCGTGTCGTTCGAATGTTTTATGATTGTTTTTTAATCGAATTTTGAATCCGGAATTTGTGTAATGTTTTAAGTTATACGACTCTTGATTATGAAATTAAATTTAAATTTTGAATTGAAATACAGAGTGTATTAAAGTCTCTAAAAGTATTAAATTATCTTTAATATAATTGAATATTTTAAAATATTTTGACAAAAATGCAATCATTTTTAACCGAAAAAAAATAATACGATCTTTAAGTATATTTATCTTCTCCTTCAACCAAGTGGATTACAATTTATAGTTAAATCAACATCACCTATTAATTGATTATGACATTGACAAAATTTTTCGTCTTAAACACGCCGTGGAGTGTTTGCATTGTCCAGTGCCCTCGAGCTAGTTGCTCGACCACGGTAGCGTCTGTTGTGACAAGCCGAACAAATACTATTGTTGGGAGCAACGGTATAATTACACTATTGTTGGTAGCCATAGATGTGTCAGGTGTCTAAATGATATTTTGAATACGTCTATATCTTGACTATATACTCGTGTGTAACTGCGTAGAAGTTTATTTATATAAAGAGACTGATTTATTTATATATTTAGTAAATTGTTATCATATGAATTTTGAAACGGAATAACTTAAGTACATTTCTAATAGATGTTGTTATCTTACATTATAACTTTTGTTTTTTTGTACCTGAACTCCTAATAATTCAACGATACACGAATTATCTGGTGGCATTATTATAAAATAAAATATTATCTAAAAAAATTGTATTATTTAATGATATTATTATTTATTAAACGGAAATAGTGTCAAAATGTTGAATTGAAAAAATACTATTAAAAATATTCAATACTCGTTCCGACAATAATAATAATTGGTTTATTAATGAAAGTGTTAACATTTATTTAGTCAATTTATTTTCACTTATATCATGGAAACCTTGTATTCAATTTATATATTACTGTTAAAATTGTATTTTATTATAAATAAATATAATATAATAAAACTTAAAAGCAAAAAAGTCGTAGCAAAGCAAGACGCAATTTCAGTTATTTTCATTTAAAAAACAAACTATCGAATCGAATCGATTTTGATGAAAATTCTGTAGAATCATTCTTAAAACAAACCCTTTCAAACAAAATTTTTTCAAATCGCTAATAAACGGATTCTGTATAAAGAAACGTACAAAAATAATACCTGTTTCTATATTAGTTGAAAATATATTAATACAATTTATACCTGAACGTTTCAAATTAATCATTAACATATTTAAAAACCTAACATCACATACATGTACAGTGTACACATCACTAAGCAAAACAAACATCACAATCGAGTGGGTTTGTGATCGATCATCGAGTCGACTCGCTCAGACTAATCGTGTTTACACAGTTCACACTCGATACCAACAATTTTGAAAACGCGCGGGTGGCCAGCTACTGTTTGCGTTTCGCCTACGATTCCAACGGTCCTTCAAATAGCTTTAAAAATTAAAAACCTTCACACGAAACTCGATCTTAAAGTTTAAATATATGAATTCAATTTGTAATGCGTTATTTTTTATTGTATGAGTGTATATTTAAAGAAACAATGAGTTGAAAAAACAACGTAATGTAAGTACGTTTTTGACTACCGAACGTTGGCAATTGGTTAAATTGTTTCAATGATATTCGCTTAGTCATTGCAAGGAACTATGTATGGGTGGTCTTGTCGTGACTCGATATTTTTAAATTTGGAACTTTTTTTTTTAATTTAAACTGCGATAGAGCCAAGGATACTGGACGAATATTTCATTGAGATTTAGTTTTTATTTTTTCGAAGGACGAAATATTAAGGCAGGAAATCTATTTTGTCACTCTTTATGTGATTCCTCGTAACTAACAATTTTGGTTAAAATGGATTTGCTCAGTGAAACCGACATTCAAATAATTTACTAATAATAATATATCTTTCAATATCATAAGTCTTATTCATGTAAAAATGTAAACATATCTATAACAATTAGATCCAAAAGAAGTTTTTTGTGTTTCCTGTAAAGTTCGGCAGTTTGTATGTACGAGTAATCACATCTAGACCGACGATGTTTATGTTTGGCTTTCGTAATTGTCATAAAATAATCTGTAACCTAATAACAATTACCTGGATAACCTTACAAAAGCTTTGGCTGTCGAAATAAAGGTACTGACAGTAAATTCTTTTTGGTGTAAAGCGATGATGAATGCGATGAACTTATGTAAATATTTATGAAAGTTTAAAAGCAAAATTTATAAGTGTAATCAGGATTTTGTTTAAAAATGTAAAAACTAAAGTAAATTGTACGTATGTTTTATTATTTTGCAGTTGTTATAAAAGGGAGACTCTCTTATGCATACAGAAATTATCAAATTAATCTGATAGTTTCTGAGGTAAGGTCTATTAAACACACACAGTCTTCACCTTTATATTAATTATAGATTTTAACAAACGTAAGTTATTAGTTAATTAAAAGCGGGACACGTATAAGTTAATTTAATGACTTCAAACAGCTTCAAGTATACGACTTAATTGCTTCGCTCCGTGCTTTATCTTAATACATTAATTCTGTATGTAAACATGGTAATTTATAGTAAATGAGAAACTTTCTTTTAAAATAAATTATAATTATAGAATTATTTCAAATATTATTACCAACTAACTTTAGCTAGTTGAACGTGTTTATTTTTTTCGAATAAACTTTCAATATTTAAAAAAGTAGCCAGTAATATTGCACGTTAAAAAATATTTATAATATTTTTTATCGTTTGATGTAAGAGATATACTGATAAGATTTGCTCTCAGACTTTCATAAAGATGTACATAAGTTATATCTCACTGAGAAAGAACTACTCAGTGACTTATTTTTGATATACACAGCTCTTGGAACTACTTACGACGCATCTGTTACTAGGTTACACAGTTGTTTGATATCGCTCTCGAGAGTAAAACTTACAAATGTAATTATCGTCTTAGAGTAGGTACATTTTTCTGGCCAAACTGATACCCGAGCGAAGCCGCTTTCAAAAAATAATATATAATATAATCAAATAATATAAAAATCATATTATCGTCGCAAAAGCATTAAAGCACAATAAATTTCGAGCTCAAAAACCTTAAAATTATGATTAAAATAACATAAAAAAAACCCGCAAAACAGGCGGAAACAAATAAATTAGGCCCAGGTTTTTAAGAGTTACTTTATCGATCGTTAAATTCTGTAAGGGCACTTCACTTATCTCATTTGGCGGCAAAACGAAATTTTATCGATCCTCCGACACGTCGGCGGACTCTTTGACGTTTAAGTTAAAGGTATTTTAAGAAGAATGTTCATTAGCGGGCGTGAACGTTGAAATGTATTTGGCGTTCGTTTTAAAAAATATCACGTGCTGTTTTATAGTTAACAGATATTGGAAATATTCGTTGTTGTAGTCAATGTGTGTGTTTATGGATAATTTTATACATGATATTTTTTTGTGTTTTATATTTGTGTATATCTCAAATACTTGTACTGTGTTTGTTAGTAGGTTATATGAGCCTGTATTCTTAAATACATTTGCTGCTTCGAATGTTCTAGGTAGAGCTTAGCTGTAGCTGACCGGGGCAGTACATCACTCTCACAGAAGATCGGCGAAAAGTAGCTAACATCGCTGGGTTTTGTACGGTTAGTGAGCGAGCCGGAAACCTAACCATCTTCTACCATTCCTTTCTATATTTCCTTTCATTCTTTCATTCATTATTCCTTTTTACGCTGGCAACGAATGTGTTTCTCCACTGGTGATATAAATGTCTATGAACGGCGGTGATCACTAAACACCAGGTGCTCCGCCTGCTCATTTACCAGCTACTTAATGTAAAAAACAAACTTAATTTTTTGCAGAGATGTATTTTTGATTAACTGCATAAATATCTTATTACTGGGCAAGAGCCTTCTCCCCTAAAGTCAGGAGCTTAATCAAACATGCAAAGCGGATATATATGTGTCCGAATTTCTCTCGTAGTTTAACACAAGCTGTTTTCCACCCTTCACCGGGGAGCACGAGATGTATTTAAACACAAGCACTTTAAAACTCGGCGTTTGTTGCCGGGTGGAAAGCCGTGATCATCTGATTAGATCGACGTTACCACTAAGTCATCTCGGCGCGGCTACTTCACTCACATACGTATCTTTTTTGTAAAAAAAAATCTGACAACAAAATAAAACAAAAATAATAAAAGATTTACGTGTTCTATCAACGAAACCATAATGAATAAATTGCGATAAATTCGCTTCTAAAGCGCAGTGCGTAAAACGCGCTCCACCCCGACAAGTGAGTACATAACTTTAGACGAACGATTAATTTTCGGGTTTTACTCTTAAGAATTCCGTAACGAAACATCATTATTTAAATGTTTAATTCATTAACATTTTCCGTTCGATGGCTACGATTACTTATCGTCGAATATTTATTTTATCGTATTTTTTTAGAGTTTTTTATTAAATTCGCTCCTTATTAGTGATTTTTTAAATTGAGTTCACTAATCAAAGATAAGGCGAGTAATGTTATCTGATAGTCCGGGAGCCAGGCGGTAATTTCTTACATCATTATGTTGAGTCATCGTTTGATATGAGACGAGGGTAGGATATAATATCATATATATTGTGTAACTTTTACCACTTGGCTAAATGATCGATCGTTTTAATGGTAGAAATTGAGGCTTCTGTATACCTGGTGCGAGTTTTTCTATAATCATTCGCTGCGTAAAATTTCCTTACGTTAACTATTCACTAAAAACGTATTGTGTCTAATTTCTTAAAACAAAGTAGATATAAATTATATAGATTAGCAATACTTGTTTACAATATAATCTCTCCTTGTTATCGCTAGATGGCGCTGATTCAATTTCATATTAATCTGCGTTCACTTTACCGTAATCGAGTAGTTATAAAACCTCGCACTAGACTTACTGATTTTCAATTAACTTCCTTCTTGAGTGAAAATTTTACTTTAATTTAATTTAAACGATATAATAACTTAGCAAGAAAACCTTTTGATGTTTAAATGATCAATGCGTTTTTTAATTACTTTTAATTTAATTGTACAATTAAAGCGATACTTTTTACATTACATCGGTATTCATTCATTTATCATTATTGAGTCGTGTCTTTTATTACTTTGGCTTTACCGAATTTCGTTGAAGTAATATTATAAAATGGTATATGTTTCAATTAATAGTATACGCTTTATATATTACAGTAGCCCACAAAATACATTTTCGATTGTCTAATATAGAACAGTAAATTTTTTTAATGGTATAGTGGCATGCTCTCCATTAGCCTAGCATCTAGTTGATCATCTTTCCAAATTATCTATACTTAATAATATATATATTTTGAGAGAGTCTACTCAGTTGAATAGTCTATTATGCTAGAAATGTGTCATACGAATATCACAATTCTTCATTTTATTCACCGATGTATAGTCTACTTTATTTACTTTTCTTTATTTGGTAACAATATCCCGAACGGAAATTACGAATTTTCGAATATTTATTTTCATTGTAATTTTGCATTATAAAAAATGATTCAGTTCAATTATTCGATCGATGATTTGTTATCCAACGTTATGATATAATGTGTGGCTAGAAATACGCCATAATTGTCTGCTATATATATATATATATAGATATAGTCTAGATCCTAAATAAGCACGAAGGAAGGAGAAGTACGTATGGATATTACGGCATTTTTAAATATTATGCACAAAGCAAAAGACGCAATGAAACTCTACAATATAATCTGTGGTCATAAATATATCCTTAAATCTAACATCGCGTTAATAAACTCGACTAACCCATCTGCACCCACCTTTACGCCTCACTGTCGTCCATCATCGTCACAGATGATTGATAATACTTTTTCAACCGTTGGCTCTTGAATATTCGCCTTAAATAAACGAAATCAACCGAAAACCAACCTTATTTAATAGATATTAAGATTGAATCTCCCTTGTACATTACGGAGAGTTCTTTCGATATATGTTGCAAGGAATATTGTACTTTATGTTAAGTCTGCTAGAGTTGATTTTAGTTGTTAAGGGTAAAGTTAAGAGGTCATTTATAGCACACTTTGCACACAATGTAAGGCTTAGCGCGAGGTTTTTTTCGCTGGATATTGAGCTGATGCTAATACCGCATTCGTGATGAAGATAAATGTGCTACTGTTATATTTTAATTGGGAAAGCTTTGAATTTATAATTTTTTATTAACAAACGTTGTACGTTTTGTTTATTGTTGACGTATATGTCGTTTGATTATATTTTAATATTCGATGAAAAAGTGAACGTTTTAGGCGAAAATACATTTGTTAGTTTTACTCTCGTAAGTGATATAAAACGACTATGTCGTAAGTAGTTTCGAAAGCTGTGCAAGTTAAAAATAAGGCACTGATAGTAAATTCTTTCAGATGTGATGTAAAGACAAACAACTTATGTAAATAGTTATGAAAGTCTAAGGCTAGAATTACATTCGTATGTTTTACTTTTGTTAGCGATATAAAAGAAGTCTGTAACTTAACAACAGATATGTCCTAAGTAGTTATGGAAGCTGTAAATGTCAAAATTAAGGCACTAACAGTAAATTTTTTCAGGTGCAAAGCAATGATAAATAACTTATGTTAATATTTATGAAAGTCTGAGAGAAAATTTTATAAGTATAAATCTCGCATTAGAGTAGCTGTGTGTCTATTTGTCTTTCACTGACTTTTCAGACAGTCCAAGGAATATTTCATTTTATATAGTAATTCAAAAACGAACAAAACGTGATTTGGATACAGAAATCCACACACGTTAGTTTTGAGCGTAAAATGAAATATTTTGTAAGACGATGATTGTCAATGACTGTCAATCAATCCCTTAAAAATACCACTTTAAAAAGTAAACATAAAATTTTCTTTCATTTTTTATTATTATACCAAATAAATAAAATGATCGTTCGTCTTTCAAGATTCAAATTCCTAAATACATTTCATAATTTAAACATATTAAAATCGAACTCAATATAATATTCCCTATAATCCCAGTCACCTAAGTTAACGCTAGGCTCAGTGGGCGGTCGACTCTAGACTAATTAAAGTGCAGCTCAGAATGCTATGAAATATGCATGCAAATGCAATAGTATTTGCATCCGCCGCGAATACGAAATTCGTATCGATTGTCGGCGAGCTTTTGATGTTTATCACGAACACTTATATAATACGTAAGTATCTATTTAGTATTACATGTGAATGAAGGTTGTTTAATACATCTAATCATTTAGACGATTTTGTATTAACTTATGTTGATATTAGCTGTGTCTCGGTTTCATTCGCTTTGGTGAATGCTTTGCTGCTATGAGTCGTACATGCAATATAGGCTATAACCTTTCTTAATACATTAACTATCCAACGTAAAAATAATTTCTCGTATCGGTTCAGTAGTTTCAAGAATACTTCCTACATACAAAATTTGACCTATTTATAATATTAGTATAGATATAATTTAAGGAAATATAAATTCAATTAAACTAAATAAGAGTTTTAAATGTAAAAATTAAGTTAAATTATTGTTGAAACATTTTTATTTTTAATTATAAAGTTAAATAAATGCCTTAAAATACTCGCAAACAGACACTAACGTACCATGTGGTCGTGGAATTAAACACGTTTCTATAGTCTTTACAATATAAAATTCAATTACTGGCAACAAACACAATTTAATTAAAGATTATTAAAGAAACTATACGTCGATTAAACGCAATGAAATTCCAACGATTTGGCGCTAAAGAAACTTTTCTGCACAAAAAAAAATTGTTTCCAAAAATTGGTTTCTTAAGCCCCAATAATCTTCATCAAATTAAACATTACTTATTAATTACGAAAAACTTAAACGCAGTCAAAAAAGACACGACCCATAATAATTAACAACGATTGATGATCATCCAGACATGCAACGATTACCAGAATTTAAAACGCAATACTTTACATAACACAGAGGCCGACGCGAATAAATCCGAACCTGGCAGCGAATGATTGAGACAAAGAAATAGACAAGATATAATGCCTCGCCAAAACACAGTCCGATTCCGACGAATCGATTTTCCGAAAAATCTCCGACGGAATATGTATCGCGCAAAACATGACGAAAATATTCAGAGATTTCGCCGACAGAGCCGTCGGCACGGCCAGATATGTCGACTTCGACCGCATCAAACTTCACGGGTGGGTGTCGGTAAAAACTTGAATTCCGCTGCTCCGCCTCGACTGATTCCGTATGCGGACTGCGTTTTCGCTGTATTATTATTTCAATCAGAGATAATTGGGCACTTGTCGCGTTGCCTAGCGATGGTTTGTGATAACAATGGATTTTTAATACGGTAGTGTTCTTTGGTATGGTCGAAATTGTAGGTAATTAGTGAGGTCCCGCGACTGTCCCTGATAAAATAATTAATAACTGACTTCCAAAAGAAGGAAACTCTCAATTCGTCAGTGACTTTTCTTATTACATTCACATCACTACTCGAAAAAGGCTGGACTTATTTTATTATTATTTTTTTAATTAGCTATCTCATTGGTCCTATACAATTTTTATTAAAATCGATTCAGTGGTTTGGTATTACAATCAAAATGACTAGGATATTTATATCATTCACGAGATAACGTATTTTGTTTTTAAAGTTGGTTATTTTTTATTAAAGTCGTGTTAAACTTTGAGTTTTAAAATTCTAACCTTACTTATAATTTAATAAAGATTATAATCAATATAATGTATAAACATGAACTTACATTTTCATACTGATTGAGAATCTATAATTATCGATAGTCTGTGGAGGCGTAAATATTTGCTTTATAAGACTTCTCTATTTGATGCCGTGAAGAATACTCGTCTGTTATTGAATTTTAATTAAATTCATTGTTCGCTTCAAGCTGTATTGTGAATATAAAGGGCCCTTTGATCTTTCGGTCGTGGATAAAAATATTTCCCATTGAATGCGCTCCGCGTGAAGATGGCATTGACAAAGTGCGTTATGATTAATTTCTCTGAGAATTTGTCTAAGGATTTAATTATATTCCGCTTCGTTTTTGACGGTATTATTTTCTAATCTATATTAAAAGACAGATAGCATTGAGTTAAGAAAAGGTTATCTTGTCTAAAACTAGTTGGTCTTGTGACATCTTTTGTGTAGAAACTTACGTCCCATATTTTCACCCCTTTAAAATCTATTTTTAAAACGGAAAGTAGGCTATGTTCTTTTTCAAAATCCAATCTGTATATATATCAAAATCGATTCTGCGGTTTAGGCGTCAATGCGTAATAGATAGACGAAGAGACAGAGTGTTACTTTCGCATGTATAGTCTAAGGAGCGAGTAAGGTTTTGTCCCGTAATGGAATGCCCTAAAGCGAGAATCACATTTATAAGTATTAATCTCGTAATTTATATAACAATTACGAAGGTAGCCTTACGAAAGCTGAGCGTATCAAAAATAAAGGCACAGACAGTACCTAAATCCCTTAGGTGTAAAGCAATGACAACAACTTATGTAAATCTTTATGAAAGCTTTGAGAGCAAAACTTATAAGTGTAATTTTCACCTAATATGGCTTTGTATGGAAAGACACTATCAAGCTTAGAAAGGATTATCTTATTTAAAAACAGATATTATGATATTAAGAATGTTTAAAGTTTTTGACAGACATTACAGACAGAATGTTCAAAGTTTTTGAGAGAAATTATTTTAATACGCGATGACATATTCTTTTATGGTATTTAATCTCGACAACGTAGAAAAAAAACTTTCTTTTTTAAATACAGATTATAGTAATCGTTTCCTTACAATAACAACCTTTTTAAAAACTTCCATTATAATATGTATTTTAAAAATATTACAAAGTTTTAAAAATATACTTAGAACAATAAAATTTTTATGAATATTATAACCCATTGTTTAGACTTAAACCATAATCCCAATTCTAAAAAAAAAACTAAACAATACTCGAGTCACACCTTAAATTATCCTTAAAAAAAAAAAACAATTATATAACCATTCATAAATGAGCCCACCCAGGGACCTATCCTTAAACAATGAACTGGCAATTTAGCCTACACTAATAGTAGTAACACAAAAAAATTGGCGCCACCAAATCGTCCGTCCATTCGTCATAATCGACGTGTAAATTTGTCGGAATTGCGTTAATAATCATATAATGATTGGGTTAGACAAATGTTACAGAGATTAAGTGAGGGTTCTCTCTAATTTGGTTCACCGCATTTCGGCATTTGGTATGGCCGCTTGTTAAAGATAATGTTGGGGTGATTAGCTCTTAGTTTATTGGTTTAGAAATTGCTCTGCTCTTTTAAATGTATGGAACGTTACGAAAATTTTATTAAAATCAACTTTGACAAATTTATATTTATGAATTAAGATCCATTATTAACATGCAATTGTCTTTCAAAAATTATTAATTTTATATAATCGATAATAATAAATTCTTAATCAGTATGAAAATATAACTTCATGTTTATACATAATATGGATTATGAATTTTTTTAAATTATAAATAAGGTTAGAATTTTAAAACTCAAGGTTTAACACGACTTAAAAAAATAAACCAACTTTAATAACAAAATACGCAGTCTCGTGAATTTCAAAAACTATTAATTTTTGTTTCCACTTTAATTATTTAAAAGCTATCTATAATTATTAATCATTATGTGCTGTTTTAGGCCAAAATAATTAGGCATGTGGAAATTATTATTATATATAATATTTTAATAAAAACCTTCAGCCTATAATGATTCTCGCTATATCGATTTATGTTATATTTTTAACTTAGCCGAGAATTGCATACAGTTTTGAAAGAATTTACTGTCGTTGATTTATTTTTGACTATCAAAAATTTCGTCATTCACAAAGTTATGTCAATCACGAGAGTAAAACTTACAAATGTAATGCTCGTCTTTCTACTGTTACTACATAAAAAACATACCTGAGTTATTAAGTTTGTACGTATATTTTTAATGAAATATAATGTTTTAAATGTAATGTAAACACATATATTAAGACAATTGCACTTTTCAAATTTTATTCTTGTAACTGATGTAAAACAACTTTGGAACCTGGTAACACTTATCTAGGTAACCTTAGGTGAGTTTTAAAAAATATGTAACTAAATTATTTAATGTTCAAACGCAATGATATATATTTTGAAAGTGAACAAAATTCACAAGTGTAATTCGTAATACAAATTTAATAACGTAATTGATACACACAAAAATACTGTAAAATACAAAATCACATTTTAATAATTAAGCTTAAAATATATTTATTATTCAGCGAGGTGTGTGCACAATGCACAACTCTGTGTGCGTTGTTACAGCACACGAATAGTGTGATTTAGTTTGTAAATGTCGGTGCGTTTGTCCGTCGGTTCCGACAAATTATATATTATTTGGACGTAGTCGAAAACCCGAGTTGGCGCCTCGTTGGTACGGTTGTTACGATATTGAAGGGCAGAGGACTGTGGTTGGGGCAGGGATGGACTGGGGCAGATATTAAATTATGCTTGTGCACTGTGAAGTTACAGGTTTTAATTTTCAGGGAATATGTGTATGTTACTCATTATTGCCGATGTAAATCAGTTATCATCACTTATATTAAATATTTTATATAAATGATGATTTTTAGTGCTGAAACTACCGTAGTGTTTATTATTTTCATGCAAATACAAATTTACAAAATTGTTTATTTTTAATTATATATACAATAATAATATGTATAAGTATTTAAGAAGTTTTTGCTCTCGGTGATGTTTTTCTTTATTATTCTAAAAACAAAATTATACAAATATTAATTATATATTAATATTGCCAAAATAAAATCTCATGAGACTCCATAAAGGATTTATCTATAAATATCTCATATATGTAGACTATTGCATCAGAAGACCGCATAAAACTTACTTTTATATCTGGCCACTATGACATGAACACTACCTGAAACTGAAGTTAGTTGTATTTGTACTTGTACGTTAATTGTACTACTCTCTTAACCTTCTATAAAAACCGTACGTTGACAAAGTTTCTTGTGATCGGATGAACAGTATGGCCGCATAAAAGATAGGAACAAAGTAAAAGACTTCATCATACACAGATAAAGCGAGTCGTAAAATCAATTTTCATTTTTTACCGATTTCCAAAAAAGGAGGAGGTTCTCAATTCGTCGGGGACTTTATTATGGATGTTCACCGATTACTCCGCCAGTTCTGGACCGATTAAAAAACTTGCTTGATAGAAGATGTTCTCATTGTCATCAGGTCCAGTAAATAACACGAAAAACATTTTTCTTAGCATCAAATTGTTGTAGAACATTATTTATCATTATATTATATTATTATTTGTTGCATTTTAGTATATTTGTACCTATTAAATTAGTTTTTGAAGTGAGTTAATTTTTATATTTTTATTTAATATTATATTTAAATACGTCCCTGTCTCTTATCGGGTAGTCTAATAACTAGAATTATACTATTAGAGGCCATATAGTATTTTTACTAAGAGCTCCGAGCCGAAGTTAATCGTCACTTATGGCTGATTCAAATTATAACTTAGATAAATATAGAGTCTGACTTATGATATTATGTATCAGACAATCGATGGTTCGGTGTTTAACCGCTAGATGTCGTTACTCGGTTTGATGTAAGGTTTTGGTATTAATATGTTGGTATAATGACTTGATTGTAATACACAAAAATGATTTGGTAACAAAATAATTGTTATTATGGACCCTGGGCACTTTCCCAGAGCGCCCGTTTGGAAAAAAGGAGCCTGGTCATCTATAGCTAACACACATTAGGACATAAATCAGCTATCAAAATGTATTTGCGATAGCGATAGCTTTCCGTAATAAGTTTGCAGTTCTTTTTCCTTCCTAGTGTTAAATATTTATTCAATAATATAACTATAGATGTGTCGTTAAAATATAGTATTTTATTTGAAATTCAAAAAAAGTTACATCATATAAAAATATATTATATAAGATTATATATTGGTATTATGCCGAGATGCTCGAATATTGGTATAACATGATTTAATATTATCTAAGGCTGATTTTTATAACTATCACATAAACAAGATTGTAAACAGGTTATTTAAATTATCAGCCTAAAACGTAGGGAGTGTCGTTTTTTTTACAGGGTTATGAAGTCGCGCGTTTTCTCTCGTCACTATTTTATGATACAGAATAAGATGCGAGGGCCCACGTGGTAAATGATTAAACACCAAATAACACTAAGTTTATGTGTTTTTCAAATCTATTTCTCTACCGCCATACGTCACTAGTAAAATCTACATTATAAATTAAAACTTTGTTAACAATGTAATCATTTGCAGTAGGTAGGATTTTAATAGACGTAATTACGAGGTAAAACTTCGTCTTGTATATTTAACGATCCTTAATAAATAGGTGTAACAAGCCCTTGATGGCTGTAATTTATACTCAGAGGGACAGATTAATATTTAAAATATAGTAATAAAAATATTTTTTTTTTTTTACTTTTTTTTAAATGAAAATGGTTTATAATTTTTTGTAAGAAATTTGGAAATTTTTATGTACTTCCAACTACAAAAATATTTTGTTGGACAATAATATGTTTAAAAAAAATTATATAAAAAAAAAAACACAATAAAATATTATTTTAAATTTTGACGGAAAATTTATATAGTCAATAATACAAAACATAACAATTCCACAGCTATTCACGAATCAAAACACTAAAAACTAAAATAAACCAATTAATAAAAGTAAATAAACAAATCATTCACAAATCTCGATTCAAGATCTAATGATCACAAATCAATTTATTACGAGCGATGCATGTTGCAACACAACCTGCAAGCGGCCATGTTGGGAGGGGCGGAGCCAGCCGACGCTCCGCCCCACGCCTGCACGAACACGTGCTCGTCGAGCAAAGTTTGTAGTTTATTTGTGATTAATTTAATTTGTAATGTGACTTTGTTTTTGGAATATTGTATTAATAAAATATTGTTACTTAAAAGAAATAACTTAAAATGTTTAGTGAAATAAATATAAATAATTTGAATTTAGCAAACATTTAGTGGTGTAGTGGTTAATTTATTTGTAATGTGATTTTGGAATATTGGGTAGAATATAATGTTTAAAAAAACTGGCTATATTGTGAAATAGGTAATTTTACGACCCTGATCACACACACAAAACTGCACACAGCCCACAAAAATAATTTTTGGATACGGATATGAAGATAAGCTAAGAGTTTTTTTTTGGATCAAAATATTTACATGTACAAAATTAGAACTTTTTTATCTTTAAAAAAAATTTTAGCCAAAAATGGTTTGTGGAGAGCTCTCTTAAAGAACTAGATCAATTTAATTTTTCAAAAACATATAATATTTATTTTCAATTATTTATATGTAGGTACATTTTTCGGATTTTGATTATTTGCCAGAAGTCTTGGTTCGTAATAACGCCTAAAAACATCTCAACTGGTGCACACATACATTAATATATTTATAAATAAATATAAAAGTATTTTTTTAGAACTGTAAAAACAATAAGCTTATGTTAAATTAAATTAATGTAAATGTTATAAAAAACACGTGAGCAAAACTTAGTAATACTCTCGCCCTAAACATATACTTTAAATATTTTTTAAGATAAAATAAATATTCATAAAATAAAGCTACACAACTCTTAAAACACTATCAATGTACAGACGGAGTCACAATTTTTTTAATACATTATCGTTTTCATTACAAAATTATCAAGTGAACCAATTAAAAATGATATTTACAGTGTTAATGAACGATTAAAACGACTCTACATTATAAAGTAAAATTACCGAACGAGAACGCACCTGCCGAATAAATTGACGAGAACGGGACTCGATTGGAACAGATGGAAGACGTTTGATATACTAGCTTCACACGGCTTTGCTTGGTTTCTGGTTAAGAAAATGAGATAGAAATGTATACAGGGTGATTTTTTTACTGAGCGTGGTAGACCAAATAGAGATTTAAAAAAAAATTGAATCATTAGTTAATTGAAAAATTTATATTCCCAGCCTGGCTTTGGGCTATTGAACGTTGATTTTGAAAATAAAAACACACCCTATAGTATTGCACCACCTGATAGTATCCATTTTTGGGTCAAATTTTACCAATTATATTTATCAACTTTAATAGTATTTTAATAAAAATAAGCCTTTTTCTTTAGTCTGCCGTATACTTTTACTTTCCAGAAGTTGATCCTTAGAAGTAAACAGTAACTGATGGTGCAATAATATATATGCTGATAAGGAATAATGTGCCAACCCACAAAACGTCAAATTCGGAGATATTGATGTATTCTTATATACCATAATGTATTTAACATTATTCAAATAAATTCAAGTCATCTGAGCTAAATAAGTACATAATAAAAGTTTTTTTGATTTATTGTTTCGAACTGTATTCAATATTTTGCAATAAGCAATAATCGAATTTATTTGAAAAACTTATTATTAGAAAAAACTTTTTATTTTACAAATCTCCTTTTAATTTCTAAAAAAAGGAAAGAGAAGATGGATATTTAAATTTGTTAAGAATAAGTTTGACATCTTTAGACGCCATTTTCTCAAAAAGCCTCTATGGCTTGACACTGCATTGCTTTTCAGCGTCCATATGGGCTGTATTTTTTTCAAAAAAAAAAAGATTTAACGAAATCATCAGATATAATACTAATTTACTAACTGTGTCCCGCGATTACACCCGCGTTTATTTGAGGAATATACTAATATTTATGTAATGTTTACCTTCCGTATTTAAATCGCATATTGTTTACTATTCCATCGGTTTCAATTTTGTTTTCGCATAACCCTCTTTTTTATTTATTAATTATTTTTTTAATAAAAGTATCCTAAGTTGATCCTTATAGCATTAGCTATCTGAAACTGCCGTCAAAATCAGTCCAGCTGTTTCAGAGATTAGCCAGAACAAACAGACAAACAGACCGACAAAAAAAATTGTGTTTTTGATGCATTCATAAGAATTTAATTACAAGCTGTTAAATTGTAATTACAAACAGACACTTCAATTTAATTTATTTGTATAGATAAGAAGTCAGAGCAGGTAGCTTTTAAAAAAAGAAAACTTTTTATAACATTTTATAGAAACTCTACGATCGACTAATAAGCTATTTACTTGAATGACGATAGAAATTCGGCGTAACACGGCGGCCGCGTCTCGTCACAGTCAAGATGTCGGCAATAATTCAACATGGCGGCGAGCGGCGAGATCAAAGGCGGCACAGACGCCCGATGAAATGACTTGTTTCTCAGTTAGCTTAGTGTAAACAGACCGGTACATCAAAGATGCCGAGCTGGGTTCAACCGGCTTTGATGGTTAGCGATTTTTTTTTCGGTAATTTTCGCTAGTTAAACTTTTTTTTTTGGTATTTTTTGTTAGTTTTTTTTTTGTTCGAGATGATAATTTGATATTAAATTGTGTTTAATTTATGCTTTTGATGTAATATATATTATTGTAATTTCGTTGAATATTTTTGTTTTAATTAAAAACATAATTAACAGCTCCTTATAATTTAATTTAATTTGTTTATAATTTTAATTTGAGACTAAATACCCACTTGAAATAAGCATCCTATATTGCGTAAGAACGCTATTACTAGTGTTCTAAAAACAAGATTTAAAAAATTATAACCCGCTAACTCTATCTCTGTCATATAAAATTTTGATAAAATTTATATAGCATATATTAACCGGGCCATTATTATCTATTATAACCTTATTTATTACAATCGGTGCAGTACTTTAGACGTTACGGTGGAACACACAAACACATACATAAACTATCAAAATCTTTACCTAACATACTAACTTTCGCCTTCTTTTAGTCTGCACTTTAGTCGGTAATAATAATCAAAATATATTTTCGTAATACACAGAACACAGTCAAGGAATATTTTTCAGCGTGTCGATAATTTCGATAGAACAGGGTAACCCTATTATATTTACGTCAGAAACGTCGGCAAAACACGTTTTACCGTTTTTAATTTGTCAGGAATACACTATTTACCGAACTATGGTTAGTTTATGAGTGGTCGAAAGCTATCAATTATGTGGCGCCTCGCATCAAAGGTAGGATGACTGATGTGTTTTTTTGATGTGGCTCTTATGATTTTGGGTTTACGGATTTAATCTCGGGTCTGTTTAAGTGCTGGTTTCCGGCTTAAAAAAAAAAAAAAAAAAAAACAAATAATTGGCGCGCAATTGGCGGAAAAGATTGATGGGATGTTTTCTTTTTTTTTTTTCATATTTTGTGTGTGGATTTTTCGGATGTTCCTTTTGTTATGCCGACGTTGTAAACTTTTTAATGAATGTTCAGTTGAAATTCTTAACGGCGTTGGTTGAAATTTTGGCTTTATATAGGTGAATTTATATACATATAGGTACGTATGTTATAATTTTTTCTTTCTCTTTTTATTATATTAATCTATACGAATGCTATAATTACATTATTTATTCTTTTAACTTTCTTATTAGAGATAATGTTGTTAAGTTAATGTTGGCAAAGTCGTGTAAAATACATTAATAAATAGTTAAAGATTAAAAAAAGTAATGAAATTGTTGCACATACAATAGATAATTAATATGAAAAATGTATCCCATTACAAGTATATTCAATTAAGGGTAAGTTATAAAAACAGCAGCTTTCCGCTTAATTGAAAATTAAAATTAAAAGTTTAAACAATGATCGTTCAATATTCACACGTCGCGTGAGAGTTGGACATAAATAAACTTGTCAGTTCGTCTGTTGATCGCGCGCTTAATCATTTCTCGATAAGGATAAATAATGAAGGTTTTACTTCGCTCCTTGGTTTAACGAATAAAAAAAAGAAACATTTAATTTATTTCTTGTTTTGTAGTGCGGAGCCGAGATGGCCTAGTGGTTAGAACACGTCGATCTTTACCGATGATCGCGGTTTCAAACCCCGGCTAGCATCGCTGATTAGTACATGTATATCCTCCAACCCTCAGTGGAGCAGCGTGATGGATTAAGCTCTAAACCTTCTTAATAGGAGAGAAGGCCTTTGCCCAGCAGTGGGACATTTACAGGCTGTTACTTTACTATACTTAAAGTTAAAAAAAATGGAAAGTGTAAAATATATATCTAATGTTTTAGGATTGTCAATCATTTTAGTGTGGTAGAACAATAACTCAAAATGACATAAGAAATTTAAATTAAAATATGTTTACGATATAATAAGTAATAACAATAAAAGGCCTCGCGAAGTGTTTCGTAAAGCGGCATATTGAAGGCAGACGCCATGATTCAACGAATCACTCAGATGCATCTGATCCATGACAGAAGCTAATGGGGAATTGTAAGGGCGATATTTGATGGCATGCGATAGTATAAGAAGCGATTATATAAATATCTTAGAAAAATTACATTTTGTAGTAATATATTTCCATAAATTAATATATAAATATATATAATTAACAGACACGTTGGCGCAGTGGTCACTGCTACTGACTCAAGCGCTAACGGTCGGGGTTCGATCCCCGCTCACGGCAAACGTCTGTATTGGCCATACGGATGTTTGTCGTGGTCTGGGTGTTTGTGTTAGTGTTGTGAGTGTTTCCGGACCCCCGACACAAGGTCACGTGATTTTAATGGGGGCTGTTGAGTGTGATGCGTTTATTTATTATTATTATTATTATTTATTATAATTTAAAGATGACGTGACTTACTGACTGACATAGTGATCTATCGACGCACAGCCCAATCCACTTGACGGATCGGGCTGAAATATGGCACGCAGGTAGATGTGATGTTCTACCACTCAAGGGGATAAAATAGGGGATGGAAGTTTGTTTGAAACCTTGTCAATTATAAACCGAGCGGGTTAAGACTTTGTATGCATAAAGCTACTATGACGTAGGCATTACAGACATCGCAAACGAAGTCGCGAGCACCATGTATTGTTTTATAAATTTATAGTTAATACCTATTTTAATCAACATAACTATTCTTAGCTCTAGCTCGCTCGCTAGCTCTAACTTTTTTAAAAAGTAAGTTGACAATGATTCGTAAAGTTCGGTTTATGTACCTACTACTCCCGTGAAATTTTTTACATAATATCCAGAAGCAACGGTTGAGTGAGTAGAGGATGAATTCTAATAAAAATAAACACATTAAAACTAAATATATTGTAAACGGATCACTAAATTGAAATAATGGTTCTCACTTACTAACAATATTTATAAATGACCTATTTAACGATACTTATAAAAATAAGTAATATCCTCAATTAAAAAAAAGCCAAGATATTATTTTATTTCACCATTTTGTCAGCTAAATTACAACTTTCTAGTACTAATACTCACTAAGTTACGTAAAGGACACACAGACAGGCATATAGACGGACGTCGCGAAACTATTAGGGTTCCTAGCTGACTACGGAACGCTAAAAATTGACATAATATACATAACATCATGTCAATTAAGCTCACGAATAAAACTATGACTAAATACGTTCATTTCACGTCACATATATTAATATCCTTATAACACAATAACTACGTCATCATAATTATTCCATCACATTGTATTAAGTCGAATCAACACAGTCGACTGACTCTTATGCTATTATAGCGTGGTTATCGCTACACATCTGCATCACGTCAGGGCACAGCTCAATGGGCATATCGATGAGATCAAAGTTGATGCAATTAGACGCAACGCGATCCGCCTTCAAAGCCGCGACTAATTTCTTTTGGGAGCGACGTATCACGTCAAACCCTTTTAGACTCGATCTGTTTGAGATGATCCCGACACGCCACCCGCGGCGCAGGGCTGGCGATCTTTACTTATGTTATAAATAGGTAAAATTCGTTTATAAGTTTTTATATAGGGCATAATGTCTAAAATTACGTATCTGATTTGAAGAATTATTCTTGCTTGGGATAGTCCGTTTATTAAGGAAGGTTTTAGGCTATAATACATCACGCTATGACTCACAGGAGCGAAGCAATGACCATAAATGCGAGTGAAAATGCGAGGGCCAGCTAGGCTTATGTAAATTATTTTGGGTTATTAAGTTAGAGGTAATTTAATACTAAGTAATATGTTTTTTATTCTATTAACTTTGAAATAATAATTTATTTTCAATTTTGAAAAAATACTTGGCGATCTTCTTCGTCTTATCTGTACAAAATATAATCTTTTTGAGATATAAAAGTCCAAAAGGGTAAAATAGGGTATAATAAAATTTATCAAAATGAATCAGTTTAGGGGTGAAATATAACAAACAAACAGACAGATCGAGTTACTTTCACATTTTAAATATTAGTGTGACTAGTACGTGTATAAAAATGTTGGATTTAAAAATAAATATAACACAATAACTTATTAAATGATATAATTTTAAATATCGACTTATTTTAATATTATTAAGCTTTGTAACGTAAACTAATTAATTGTTTAAAACGTCATGTTCAAATAAAATTGTCTTTCAATATATAAATAATAACATTTAAACTTAAAAATACAACCATTATTTATAATAGCCAACAGCCATATACCCAAATATTTAGGGCACCACCAGAAATACATTTGTCTGCCATTAAATAAAAATTAAAAACCTATGGAATGCATTAAGCAATAATTTCTTAATTTAATGTTTAGATGGTTGAGCACACTTTAATATTTTGCAATATGCAATAATCTAATATATTTAAAAAAAACTTATTATAAAATAAAACTTACTATTATACCAATTTACTTTTAATTCATTATACCTTTTATTAAAAATAGAAAAAAGAATATGTTCTTCAGACAAATTTGTTAAGAATTGGTTTGACATCTTTAGACGCCATTTTCTCAAAATGAAGTCTAGCTGGCTGGAACGTGTGTCTTCACATAGTATTGCTAATCGACGTCCATATGTTATATAATGAAAAACCTTTATGTGACATTATTACAGATTGCGCAAAAATAATTTATCCTCCACCAAAAATATAATCATATGTTGATTTATAGTTATAAAATAAATAATATAATAAAATTAAGTCTCACGCGGCAACCCTGTGACGTGTCAGCGTCGGCGTGAAGATGTCTAATTGCAAAGCGACCGCCGACAATGATTTGATGCCGCCACTGGGAATTTAATCACCGGTCTTTAACACTGATCTAGAAAGGAAAGATAATGAAAAAATATATCGACATAAGCAATTCTACCAGAACCGTTTCTACCTATCACTTTTTAATGGCCGAGCTTGTAGGTTTTCACTTTGTTGTAAGATGTGAAGAAAGTATTTTAATAAGGTTTTTATAGGAGGTGAATTTTTACTTGATATAAGAAATAGCGAAAATACTTAAAGGAGTCTCGTGGCTGATTTGAATGAAAACTATAATTGCTCCATTGGTTTTTTGAAAAAAATTATATTATTGCGTCAAATGATAGTGTCACTTGTATCAGCCAGTGATCAACTTCTGAGAACTAATGGTATACGGCAAACCAAAAGAAAATGCTTATGTACTACAAAATGGTATTCAAAGCATTAATTAAATCTTAAGTATTAAATACAAAATAACATTTTATATTTCAACGGAAATACAACTAGTATTGAATTTAATGAAAATGAAACATAATATAAAAAAACGAAAAGTATTCACAAGCTCGTAACAATTCTAAAAGCTCGTAAATGCTTATTTAAACAATATATGGACGCTGATAAGCAATACTGTGTCAAGCCACACGGACTTCATTTTGAGAAAATGGCGTCTAAAGATGTAGAACTTATTCTTAACAATTTAGTTTGAAGACATATATATTCATCTTTCTTTTCTATTTTGATGAAATTAATAATGAATTAAAAGCAGATAGATTTATTTAATATGTTGTCTAATAATAAGTTTATAAATATTTGAGATTATTTTATAAAGTGCAAAATATGGAACGCACCTGAAATACGAAACATTGAGTTAAGAAACTTTTTTCCATACTTATTTAGTTTAGATTACTTGAAATTTGTTTGGATAATGTTAAATACATGATGTTATATAAAAATACATCAATATCTCCGAATTGGACATTTTGTGGTTTGACACGTTATTGCTTATCAGCATCCATATAATCTTCTAGGCTCGTACAGATATACGTATAAGCATTATTTATAAATAAATAAATAACGCATCACACTCAACAGGCCCCATTAAGATCTCATGACCTTGTGTCGTTGGTCCGGAAACACTCGTGAGCGGGGATCGAACTTGCGAGCGTTAGCGCTTTAGTCAGTTCCAGTGACCATTGCGCCAACGCGTCTGTAAAAATTTATAAAAACGCGAATTAAAAAAAAAAACAAGTTTTATTTATTTCATTTTTGATTCTGGTAACGCTAGTAAAATGCTCTAAACATTTATCATTATATATTTCATCATATATATTTCATCGACTTCGTCGACTTCATTTTGAAAAAATGGCATCTAAACATGTCAAACCTATTCTTGATAAATTTGTTTGAAGAAGTTTATACCGTTCTTTTTTATTTTGATAAAAGATACAATGTATAAGACAGGTATCATAAAACGTTTCATCTAATGATAAGTTTTTTTAATACACAAGATTATTTTATATTATAAATTATGAACCACACTTCAATATTCGAAACATTAAGTTAAGCAACTTTTTTCGTACTTATTCAGTTTAAATGACCTTAAAAATTTTTTAATAATGTTAAATACATGTTATATTATTAGAAAACATTAATATCTTGACTTTTTGCGGGTTGACACATTATTGCTTATCAGCCATACATGTAGCGGATAGTAATCTTAAGTATTGATTCATTGAAAAAAGTTGAACTATTAATTAGATACCATACAAAGAAACGATGATTTTTAAAAGGTCATATTAATCAATTTTTAATCTATACCGTACACGATAATTAAAAAAGCATAATTTAATTCCCTTTTAATTGAATTTTATGTTTAAAGTTCGAATTTCAAACCATATTTGTTTTAAATTATGCATATCAGTTAACATTTTATGCATAACTAGCGACCTGCACCGGCTTCGCCCGGGCAAAAAAAATTAGCTTTATCATAACGAATACAGAGTTCTTTTTGTAAGAGTTTCACGCTTCAAATACTCAGCTGATCATTATGAAATTGATTCTGAAAAGGGAGCTACAATGGCACAGACAGACAAACAGATACGTACGTCAAACTTATAACACCCCTCCCTTTTAGTCGGGGGTTAAAAATGACATAAGGTGCCCTTCATCCGGAAATAAATTAATATTCTCGAGATATAGTAAAGTAACGTTTAGATCATCTAGGATAGCAACCTGGGGTCTAATTATGTAAAACTGAGCTACATTCTGACTAGTGATGTGCTGGATATTCGTATCCGTATCCGTGGGTATTCAAAAGAGAAGAATGATCCGTATCCGTATCCATTACTTTTTGACGGAATATATAAGGTACAACCCTATTAATTATCAATAGATGAACCTATGCTCAGGGTCGTACAAAATTAAGAACAACACAAAAGAAAGATCTACGCAATGTAGTTCGTACCATGTCTTACCTACCTCACAAAGTGTAGTAGAAAGTTTTTAAGTAAGAAAGTTAAGATCGGTATCCGTATTCGCAGATCTTGACCCCAAATATCCGTATTCGGATTCGTATCCGAGAATATATCATATATTAACGATATAACTCATTACTAATTCTGACAATTGATTTCTGTTTATTGTACTGGAAATCGTCAAAATGTGGTAAGTTTTGTTAGCAATAGTTTTACACATTCAGTACAATGAATCGACAAAATCCACATTAACACGAGCGAAGGAGGACCAGAACTATTTAATCGTTCAAAACGCTCACGTAGCGAAACGATAAAAATTCAAAACATTATACGAAGTTCCAGACAGCAATGCAATATGTTCAAAGGGAATTCTTACGGAGCGCGAACTTTAAATTATTTCACCGCATTTAGTATAGCAATTTGTATTTTTTGCAGCGATACGCCCGCTGGTGCAATTAAAATGATCTTCGCATAACACGAGACAATTAACTATGAGTGGTATTTTATTTAATTTAACACTTAAGTTAATTATTATAAAAACTATTTATCGTGTAATTAATCATTGCGTTTAAAGGTTATACGGGTTTTGGAGTATGAGAATGACATGCGCGTCGTTTACTTTTTTTTTTTCAGCGAAAGATTTGCTTTGGACGGTTGATTTCGTAAGTCAAATATTGATTAAATTTTTTTTATTATAGGTATTCGAAATTCGAATTGTTTTTTTTTTTTAAATTTAGATCGTCTTAGTCATTACTGGTTTGTTGATAAAAGTGAATTACAAGAAGAACTAATTAGACACATTGTAGTTATTATATAAAAACACGTTATTACATAAAAAATATGCAGTTTTAATTAATTTATCCAGGACTAGCTGCACCTTGCAGTTTTACTCGCGTTTCTGGTAACTGTGAGTTCTAGCGTGATGTAACATAGCCTATAACCTTCCTCTATAAACAGGCTATCTAATGCAATAATTTTTTTCAAATCCGATTAGTAGTTTTATAGATTACGCTGTACATACAAACTTACAAACAAATTTTACCTCTTTATACACAACCTACTCTCTTCTACACCTAACCCTAGCGTAATGTAGTGTGTTTCTGAAAGTGTTCTTAAATAGAATCACTAATTTTAAAATTACACCTTACGTACAAACTTACAAAGCATTTTTACCTCTTAGTCATATTAATTGTACGGGCTAACACGCTGATTTGTAGCGTCAGCAAATCGCGCTACAACGGCGAATTATATGTATTTTATATCTCAGTCCGCAACGAGCAGCCGCGCGTGCTCGCGGGTCTCAATATCATTATATCATTAGCAATTTATCATTTTATCCAATAAAGTTATCAAATATATCAACTTCTATCAATTATCAAGCATATCAACTTATATCAATTATCAACTATCAACCAAGGGTGTATAGGGCACGTATCAGCCCGTACATTATCTTTTTTGGTCCTTCGATCCTTAGAACTTCGTGCGTGTGAGTATAAGCAGAATCATACGTGTGAAAGAACCAGTGCTATAAACATTGACTATAAGTGGAACAGTTCAGCAGTGACAGTTTAGGTGATATCAACATCCTAATATTGGGCGCTCAGCAGCAGAAAAGCAGTAAGGACAGAACAGCAACCATCGAGTAACAAATTATCAAGTAAGATCTTTCCATTTTATATCTTTCTGCATAAAAATATACAATGTCTACCATGGAGGATATATTGGCCACCCAACAGCAAATTTTGGATGCCATGGTGCAAATGTACACCAATTTTAAAAAAGATAGTGCCGAGAGAAAGACATCGGACTATATTAGGAAACGAGTAGAGACGATTGATAAGTACTGGCAGGAATTTCAGGAAAATCACTCAATGCTCGGTAAAATCGAGTTTGCGAAGTCTCATTCTTATTTCACAAGTGAGCAACATTCATTAGTGAAGGAGAAATATGAAAATATCAGAGCAGCTTTTAAGAATTATCAGGTCCAAGAGAATAGACCGTCCACGCCTATCCTCAAGCCGGCGACGTTAATAAGCAATCCAGGACCATCTCGACAACCGTCCCCTCAAATATCAATGTTGCAGTGCCAAGGGACGAACAGCAAAACTGACGAGATGTTGCGTAAGCAAAGTAGCAATTTTAAAGCACTTGAGCATACTCTGTCAAATATTAATTTAGAAGCAATATCAGAAAAATGGGAATTCGATCATATTCTACGCACAATACAATCACGTTGGTCTAATATTGACGCATTACATTGGGAGTTAGACAGTGAATTAGGCGGTAGAAACTTAACATATGAAGCTGCCTTCTTAAATTATGAATCAAAATATAACGACATCATTAAATCTATCAATAGAAAGTTATGGTCAGTTTCGCATAAGGATCAATTAACACCTCATGTAGAAATACCGACATTTAGTGGGAATTATCATCAGTGGAGCTCGTTCAAAGATCTCTTTATTGAAACAATACATGGGAATTCATCATTGTCGAACGCACAGAAGATGCAATTCCTAAAAACAAAGGTCAGAGGCGAGGCGGAAAGACTTATACAGCATTTGCCTATCACTTCCGATAACTATACTATCAGTTGGGACATCTTAAACAATCGATATAATAATAAACGCTTAATTTTCCGCTCGCATATTGATATCTTATTAAATATTCCAGTGGTACCGCAAATATCATTAAACCATATTAAGCGTATTCATGACACCACATTGGAGACGCTAAATGCTATCAAAAATTTAGGTATCGACGTGGAGTCCTGGGATCCATTGCTCGTACACCTCCTATCACAAAAACTCGATGCAGAAACTCATAATAATTATATAACTTCATGCAAAAATCCCCGGGAACTGCCAAGTTTGCAAGAATTCATATCATTTTTAGAAAGTACTTTTACAAGTTTGGAATCTTCACGCAAGAAGCCTGAAAATTATCATACCAATAAAACGACACATCATACAAATAATTATTTGCCGCATCAGTCCAACAAATTGAATAAAAAATTCCATAAACAGTCTTTTCCGGCGAACAATAGGTTAATTTCGCAAAAACCTAATAATAAAAACGATAATTTCACAAAATTTTATAAATGCGCAATTTGCAAAAGTAATGAACATTGCCTTTATTATTGTAAAGAATTTTTAAATATGACACCATACCTAAAACGCCGAACTGTATCAAAATATAATGTATGCGAAAACTGTCTTTATTCGCATAACGGTAAGCAATGTATTTCAGAAAAAAGATGCTTGGAATGCAACGCGGCGCATAATACAATTTTGCATGAAGCATATAAGCAATCGGGTCAAACAAATAACTTTAATGCTGCCAAAGCAACTTCCAGCGGAAATGGTTCGAAACCTGACTCCTCGCAAAAAATGCAAAGCAACTCGCATGTTTCGGTGCAACGTGACATGCCAGAAATCCTTTTAGCTACAGCAATTATTAAAGTACGAAAATATGATGGGACTTTTGTCAACATGCGGGCCCTTATAGACCAAGGGTCACAAACCTCGCTTATTACAGAGCGTGCTGCTCAAATATTAGGGCAACCCAGGTTAAGGTGCCACGGGGTGATATCAGGAGTGGGCACTAAGGCGAGTAACTGCAAAGGTCTCATATCTATCAAGTGTGGATCAAAAACCAGCGATTTTGAATTTGAGACGGAAGTTTATATCATGAAAAATCTAATCAAGAATCTGCCGAATTATACATTTTTAAAGCCGTCTTGGACTCATCTAGAAAATATCAATTTAGCAGATCCCGAATTTTATATTAGCAGACCAGTCGATATCCTTTTTGGAGCCGATATTTATTCATTGATTTTATTAGAAGGAATCTGTAGACCGGATGACAACATACCCTTGGCTCAGAATACACGTTTGGGCTGGATTTTAACAGGAAATGTCAAAACCCTACAATGTAACGTAATTATCAATAATTTAGAAGAAATTAAGACATTTTGGGAAATTGAAGATATCAAGGAGGATTCGACCTTATCAGCAGGAAACCAGCATTGTATGGACTACTATAGATCAACCACGACTAGACGCGAGGATGGAAATTATCAAGTTCGATTACCAATGATTCCCAATTTCCAAGATCAATTAGGAGAATCTAAATACAAAGCGATAGCTCAGTTTAAATCATTAGAGCATAAATTAAACAAGCATACAAATATAGAAACACAGTATAAATTGTTTATAAATGAATTCCGAGCGTTAGGTCATATGATTCCTGTTATCGGTAACTCGAGAATTGAATATTTTAATACGCATCATTGTGTTCAATCTGATGACACAATGAATTCTAAATTTAGAGTTGTATTTAATGCATCAAGCAAAACGTCATCAGGTAAGAGTTTAAATGATGTCATGGAGTGTGGTCCAAATTTACAACAAGATTTACAGTCTCTTATCATCAAGTGGCGACAATTTCAGTTTGGTTTTACCGCTGACATTGAGAAAATGTTTAGGCAGATTTGGGTTCATCCTGATGACCAAAACCTTATAAAAATAATTTGGCGCGACTCCACCTTGGAACCTATCAAAGAATATCAAATGACTAGGGTTACATATGGTTTAAAATGCTCTCCCTTCTTGGCCATGATGACCCTCAAACAATTAGCAAATGATGAGCAAGCAAATTATCAAAACAGTGAAGCAATAGATGTATTAAATACATCGTTTTATATGGATGATCTTGTTTACGGATGCCATACCGTAGATACAGCCAAAAAATTGCAAGGTGATATTATAAAATTATTAAAGTCGGGGGGCTTTCACCTTCGAAAATGGAAGTCTAATACGAGCGAATTATTGAAAGGTGTGGACACCGAGCAAAACAGCAAAGATGAATTTTCCTTCAAATCAACCGAAGAAACTAAAACCTTAGGATTAGTCTGGAAACCTCAGGAAGATATGTTTACGTTCGAGTCTAAATGGGAGCAAAGGGAGATGACAAACAAGGTCACAAAAAGAAGTCTACTATCAGATATATCAAAGTTATTTGACCCCTTAGGATGGCTAGCACCTATATCAACAAAATTAAAAATAATTTTTCAGCAATTATGGGCAGCAGATATCAAGTGGGATGATCGAGTACCGGATCACATAGGCTCCGAATGGATAAAAATTCGTGACGATATGATTAATATTAAGAATTTAGAAATACCGAGATGGATGCGTACGCACGCGGGCAATAGTATCGAATTACATGGGTTCTGTGATTCTTCACTGAAAGCGTATGCATGTGTTATTTACTGTCGCCTTCATGAGGAGGAGAAGTCATCGGTTGTTTTATTAGCTAGCAAAACAAGACTCGTGCCAACCAGTAAGAGCATTACATTACCCAGATTAGAACTTAGTGGAGCATTGCTTTTATCAAGGCTTATGAGTAAGGTCATAAAATGTCTTCAAGGTCTTAATATCAAAATATATGGCTGGGTTGATTCGATGGTGGTACTAGGATGGATTAATGGAGATCCTGCGAGATGGAAAACGTTTGTCGCAAACCGAGTTAAGGAAATCACGCCTATCATGCCGCCAGATTGTTGGCGATATGTCAAATCAGATGAAAACCCGGCTGACTGTGCGAGCCGTGGTTTAACAGTACCTCAGTTAAAGGTACACAATTTGTGGTGGCAGGGACCGACATGGCTATCACAATTTAATAATGATAACAAAAAAATGGTATATTCCACAGATCAGGAATTAAAAATATCAAAACAAGTTTATTCAGTTACGCAACAGCAAAATTGCACTATCATCGAAACAATTCTATCAAATTATAGTTCATTTAGAAAGGCAGTTCGGGTCGTAGCATGGATTCGAAGATTTATCAATAAAAATAAAGAGAAATATGGCAGTTGTTTATCAGTTAATGAACTGAAGCAATCAACTATGTTTATTATCAAGAAGAGTCAGCAAAATATATACTTTAAGGAAGTGGCCGATTTAGCGACCGGAAACAAAATAAATAGCAAAAGTAAAATCTGTGAATGGCATCCTTATATTGATCAAGATGGGTTGTTAAGAGTAGGTGGCAGATTACGTCACGCTAACCTTGATCCCGATATGAAAAATCCTATCATTATTCCTAGCAACAGTCGCCTAGCCGAACTACTTATAGATCAATCACATAATATGACGTTCCACGGAGGCGCGAGATTGACGTCAGCACATTTACGCCAAAAGTATTGGATCGTGGGTGGTAACCGGGCAGTTAAAAAGAGGTTACGTTATTGTATTCAGTGCCGACGACAAGAACCGAGCAAGCACTGTCAGATTATGGGCGATCTTCCATCAGCAAGAACAAATCCTTCAAGGCCATTTTATCATGTGGCAGTGGACTATACTGGTCACGTGTTTATAAAAGCAAATTTAGGCCGTGGTATTAAAACCACCAAAGGTTACATAGCAGTATTTACCTGCATGGCAACGAAGGCGGTTCATCTGGAGTTAGTGTCCAATCTGACGAGCTCAGCATTTTTAGCAGCATTACGACGAATGTCAGCCCGCCGAGGTACGCCTAGACATATTTATAGTGACAACGGCACAAATTTCGTCGGCGCAAACAAGGTATTACAGCAAGAATATGAAGAGCTCCTTAAGGTTTTCAACGAGGACTTCGAATCTGAGGTAGCCGAGATGGGTATCAAATGGCATTTCAATGCCCCATCCTGGCCATCGGCTAACGGACTTTGTGAAGCAGCCGTTAAAAGCTTAAAATATCATTTGAAGAGAGTGGTTGGCGACCAAAAACTCACATATGAGGAGTTTAGCACACTCTTAGCGCAGCTGGAAGCCTGTTTAAACTCAAGACCTTTGTGTCCATTGACAGAAGACGTAGAGGACTTAAATTATTTGACGCCTTCGCATTTTTTGTCAAGCGGCCCTATACTATCAATATACGAGACTGAAAGTGACCTTAGAACCAGATGACACTTAACTCAAAAAATATTTCAAGATATTTGGAAAAGATGGCAACAAGAATATCTAACCAGTCTTTCAGCACGCAGCCGATGGCGACAGCCTCAAGAAAATATCAAAGTAGGAGACATCGTCATTATCAATGACGGCCACCTTCCGCCAGGGAAGTGGGCCTTAGGTCGCGTAGTGGAACTACACCCTGGAAACGATGGATACGTTCGTGTTGTAACACTTAAAACTAAGAGCGGATATATGAAGAGACCTATCATAAAATTATCAATTCTACCTATCAAACAGGAAGAAAATCAAAGCAAAACTGAAAATTCGCCTTCTCAAAGTCATGAAGAAAAACCTAAAAGATCAAGAAATGCAAAGAAAAAATATAATTTTTCAGTCGTGGCTACTTGTGTGATGTTATTTTTCATGACCTTAATAACAAACACACAAGGTATAATACAGTATAACATAACATCGCTATCAAATAACCGCGGCTTATACTTCGATAGAATGGCTACTATGCATTTAATTCAGGATAAGTGGCGCCTAATTGTGTATTACGACACCGGCCCATACTGGGAAGGTATGAAGGCTTCTAGCAAATACATAAAATATCTACAAGCGATATGCGAGAAGATAGGTGTTCATTCAGCATGCGACGGTGTCCTGTATCAATTACATCATCGCTATTCCGAGTTAGAGAATTACAATAACCTATGGCTAGATCAGCAAAATACCGCGCACGCGCGCCGATTTCGTCGCGGGCTTATCAATGGTGTCGGTAACATTGCCCATTCATTGTTTGGAATATTGGACAATGATTTCGCGGAGAAATATGAACAAGATATTATGAAAATAAGAGAAAATCAAAACCATTTAGCACAGTTATGGAAAAATCAAACCTCCGTCGTTGAAGCTGAATTTAATTTAATCAAGAAGGCGGAAGTTCTAATGGAGAAGAATCACAAAATAGTGAATAAAAAACTTATGGACTTAGCGGGTTCCATAAATATTCTTAAATCAGAGCTTCAAAATAGCTCCTTCATCAACGAGTTCACTCTCTCAGCAATGATCGCTAACAACATGTTGTATGATTTAAAACATATTCAGGATGAACTTTTAAACACGCTCACTGACGTATTTCATGGAAAATATGACGTACATCTCTTCCAACCTGAGCAATTACAACAGGAGCTAAGCTTCATATCAGCAAAACTCCCTAAAGACCTATCATTACCGATTGACCACGTGAATTTATCAAAATTATACAAAATTCTAAGGATTAAAGCACGATTATCAAAAAAGTTTCTTATATTTGAAGTTCGAATCCCATTAATAGCAAGAGACTCGTACGAAATGTTTCAAGTTACTCCCATTCCTAGACAATTGGGAAACAACATGATCAGCATTGTACCTATAAGCAAATTCATAGCATTGAATCTTAACAAGGATTTATTTTTGTCCGTAGCAGAAAATGATTTACAAACGTGTTTTGAGCAAGATTTTGAAATTCTCTTATGCCATCTTAAGAAGCCTATCTATCATATGAAAAACGATCAAACTTTATGCGAGAAAGAAAATGCAAATATCTGTAAAACTATCACAGAGCCTTGTAAAAATATTCTTTTACCAACAAACAAAATGAACACATATTTTTATTTCTATTGCAATACAAGTCACCTCAGGCTACTGTGCGAAGATCATATTACCGCCATTCAGCTGAGTCATACGGGGTTATTGACAGTCGGTCCAGGCTGTATTATCAAAACTGCTGATTTTATTTATCATTCAAGTAGTCAATATATGAGCAAACTCGGATTAAAGATGGATTTAGCCGTACCAGAAATCGCGCTTATCAACCATATAATAAACATCTCGCTTACCGAGTCCCTTGCCAGTACTAGTTCAGAAAGATTAGATCAGAAACAACTACTCGCTATACAAGACCAACTGGACAGCATGAAAATGAACCAGCCATTGATTGAGGGAATATCCTATCATGATATTCATCACTACTCCCTCATTTATCTGATCGTGGCGGTGGCAGCAGTGGTCGGCGCAGTCGGCGGTTGGAGGCGCGTGAGACGCGCTCGCCGCCGGGAGTCGGCAGGCGGGAGCGGTCCAGCAGTGATAAGTGATAGTGATGTGGGTGGTGTAAGTGAAATGCCAAGCCAGCATTTTAAGTGTCAAAGTGATGAACTGATAAGTGAAAGCATGCTAACAAGTGCGCGTAAAATCCGTCAAAACAGAGGCACCTCACCCGTGCTTCAGTCCGTTTTCACAATCGATACCGGGGTGTAATAACGGTGTATGCAATGTATAATGTATATACTTTGAATGTAATGTTATATGTTATTTTTGTTTGTGTTTTTATTATTTTTTTTTGTGTCATTTTTCCTAGATCAATCAATCAAAAATGCCCATCATCTTGTTAGTAGTATTAGTTCACCACATCATCCTCTATATTTCGGCCCGGGAGCATGTACGGGCTAACACGCTGATTTGTAGCGTCAGCAAATCGCGCTACAACGGCGAATTATATGTATTTTATATCTCAGTCCGCAACGAGCAGCCGCGCGTGCTCGCGGGTCTCAATATCATTATATCATTAGCAATTTATCATTTTATCCAATAAAGTTATCAAATATATCAACTTCTATCAATTATCAAGCATATCAACTTATATCAATTATCAACTATCAACCAAGGGTGTATAGGGCACGTATCAGCCCGTACATTAATATCACATTACTTTCATCCATTTTCATCCTCGTTTTTGATAAGAATCACTAAGATATGGAACACGCTTCCAGCATCAGTGTTCCCCGCCACTTACAATTTGAGTGCCTTCAAGAGAAGAGTGAATAGGCATTTTCTTGGCAAGCACGCACCAACCTAGGCGTCATCATTGCTTACCATCAGGCTTGATTGACGCCAAGTGCTAGCCAAGTCAGAATAGAATAAAAAAAAAAAACTTATAAAATTATTTACGTAGGACATTGTTCGCATGCTATTAAAGAATTTCATAATTTTTTAAATGATTGATATCTATGAAAAACATGGCCAAGGCAGCTTCAAGGTGTATTTAAAACATTCCTTATATAAATGTTTTTAATCTATATTAAAATTATAAAGATAATATTAAATTGTAAGTTTGCATGTAGAGGGTAACATCTGGAAATCTAAAAAATAAATTGTATTCCATAGCTTGTTTATTGAGGAAGGCTACAGGCTATACTACATCATGCTAGGACTTCTTGCTAGGATTATTATACGAATTATATTAACGAATACTTAACAATGACAAATAACTGGTGGTTAAAATAATATTTCGAAAACGGGATAAAACTATTAAAGTGATTTTGAGTACTTAACTAAATAAAATTAATAAGTAATTAATTCCGTATACTTTAATCAATAAATTTTTTTTTTGGTTTATTAACATTTCGGTTTAGCTTAATACATGTAGACTATTTATTGACATATAAACAGACTACACAAAAACATTGAATGGAAAGTATATACAAAAAAAAGATTTAATATTAATTAAAAAAATATATAAAAATATTCTAATTTCAAATACTCCAAATGTAATTACGTTCGAACGGAAATCCCATTATAAAACTTCTATTTACCAACGGAACCCTAAAAACAACAAATAAAACTCAACATATCGAAGCGTACATATTTACGTCAATAACAATTTGTAAACAAAGTATTCACTCGCAATACATATTTGGTTATCGCTAATGAATTTATGCAACGATTGTTCGTTAACATAATTTGCTTATAGCCATCTACGGAACACATTTAAAGATGTTGTTTTAGCTTCATAAAAAAAATAAACTTGTACTTTCCGTATTTATAATAAACACGCTTTCAACAAAATAGCCGTAACGATAACGATGATACGATCTTAATTTTTTTTTTTTCAAAATAGCAAACGAGCAGGCGTTGGCATAATTGTTATTTCTGACCGTACGCGGCTTGGTCTCTTACATTCCTATTTTGTACGGAACCTTCCGTGCACATAGCACAACAAAAGTACTAGGTATACATATCTATTAGCCTGTCATAGTCCACAGCTGAATATAGTCCTCTCCCAAACTGCGCAACAGTTCCCGATCCTTAGTCTTCTGCGTCCAGTCTATACCAGCTGTTTTTTTCTTAAATCATCGGTCCATCTGGCTGGGGGACTAAAATTGAAACGCAAAAAATCACTTCAAAATATTAAACATAATATTAATTTTTGCTTTTTAGGTTACTTATCTCGTTTTCGAAGTCGGTTTATTTTTTACTTACACTTTTTATTAATGACTGAAAGTGACTTGTTCTAACTCGAATTTGTACCAGCGATCTTTAATAACATAATATCCACTGTGCTATGGGTCACGTTAACTTGTATTAATGTATTTTAAAGGTTAAAGTTAATTAGCGTGTATAATATCAGTATTACTTTATAAGGCGAGGTGTCTTGAAAATAATTAATCCGAAGGAAAGAAATACTTTGACTTTAGTTAAGATAATGTCAAATACTTTAATAAATTACCACTTATGTTGAAACAACCCACAAAAAGTTAAATTTGGAGATATTGATGTATTCTGACAATGCGTCAAGTTAAACATTATTAAAAGTAAAAGTAAAATTAAGTCGTCTAAACTATAAAGTAAGAAAAAAGTATTTTTATTTAATGTTTCGAATATTGATGTGTTTTATATATTTAGATATATAAAATAATCTTATATAATTGAAAAACTTATTATTTTATAAAACTTTTCATTCGGCGAATCTTCTTTCATTTCAACAATATACCTTTTATCAAAACAGAAAACAGCAATAATTCAAAGTTAAATGAAAAATATTTAAAAACGAAATGGTCACTGTAAATATGATTTTTAACGAAAAGCTTCAAAAGCAACATACCTAATTTAATTAATTTCGATTACATATTTATTTCAGTTATTTCAATTTTAAAGATAAACTACTGAATCGATTTTGACGAAAATTTAATTTACTAATAAACAAAGAATTAACCGTATCGGTCAAAATGTTTTCGAGTAGTCGGTGAACATACATACATAAAAAAACCCCAACGAATATAGAACCTCCTCATTTCTGGGAAATAAGTAAAAAACAATTTTATTAACATAATATAAATTTTAAAACGAAATAATCGTGGAAAAAATCCATAACTGAAAGGAATAACTCTACATTTTTTATCATTTTTAAATTCTCTACGTATTTTTTAATACTTTACGTTAAGTTATAAAGGAATTTCAGATATGAATGTAGATAGGAAGGAATAATCCAAAAACATCGTTGCTTTATTGCGACAACAAACAAACATGCTTAATCATATTACAGACAACAACTTTACAAGTACATGTTGACTTTATCAATAAATTCTGTAATGACAGTAAAAATACTAAGGGTTTCTGTAGACTAAAGACTAGAATAAAGACTTCTATCGGCCAATATTTTGACACTGATAACACAACACTATATCGTTGTCTTAGATTTTCGCGATTATTATTCATTGAAATAAAACTATTTTAAACGGATTTAAATCACGTATATTAACTATTTTTATCATCCAAACCGTCGGGATGATGAAACACAATACTATGTCAAGCCACACAAACTTCATTTTGAGAAAATGGCGTCTAAAGATGTCAAACCTATATAGATAAAATTTGCTTATAAGTCTCTATGTTTGAAAGTTTGTATGTAGGGAGTTATCTCTGAAACTACTAATCCGTTTTGATTTTTTTGTTGTTGTTTTGTATGGGATAGCCCGTTCTTTAAGAAAGGTTATAGGTATACTACATCACACTACGATACACAGGAGCGAAGCAGTAAGAACAAACGCGAGTGAAACCACAAGGCGCAGCTAGTAATACATTTATTAAACGTGAATTCCGGTTTGTTGTTTTGTTGCACTTTTACGTTTCAACTTTTTAATTGATTATAATTAAATTTTACATACATATTATATAACAGGGCTACAGAATATGTCAGAAGGTTATGATCTAGAACAAGACTTATTTTAAAAAGGGAATCGACTTTAAGAGATAAATAAGTATTTACTTGAATCCTGTTATGTCGATTTTAAAACCAAATTACCCTTTAAAATATAAAAAATATAAAACAACTAACCAAATCGATTCAGCCGTTTTCGAATAATCGGTGAACATACATAAAAAGTCCGCGACGAATTGAGAATCTCCTCCTTCTTTGAAGTCGGTTAAAAATACTGTTTTCGAGGAATAGAAATAAAACTTTCATTGATTAACATTTCATTACATTTTGTTAGACATATTATTACGAAAAAGTTTTACCCAACTACGATAAGAACGCTGGGTATATCATAATTATCGAATGAATACGGACATACTCACAAGGAGATGCTGGTAATGTATATATTTTTCAAATTACCAAGTAACGCCCTTTCCACTGATTACTTTATACCCGCTAGATGGCACCACATTAGATTCAGTGTCACGTCATATAGCCTTAAACTAGCGAACGACCAAGACTCTTATAACGATAACTCATTTGTCCAGTTCTGATAAGTAGTTTCCAATATAGTGATTCAATTAACAAACTGAAAAGGAACTAAGAAGGAGAAAAATATACTTAAAATTTAATACGCAGTAAATGCGTCTTGAGCCGCGAATTCGCTCGTTTAACGTAGTAAGTACCCATTAAAACGATTTGATTTACGGACGACTATGTATTTCTTTTTATACATTTCAGTCTTTGATTATACATTTACAACGTATATAAAACCATATTTTGTTACACGCATTAATATGACAAATTCGAGGCGTAGCTCTGGTCTGTGTTTAGGAGCACATCTAAAAAGTCGCCAGTCTGCGGCAGTTCTAAAACGAACTACGGTTATAAAAATATATTTGTACGACCTGAATTTTCTCAGGCATAATATCATGAGCATTCACTCGTTCGATTCTCATCAAGTTTAATACTACTTAGTTTTTTTATCGTTTATATATGGACTGTAACACATTGTAATTTATTTGCTTTTTTTATTAATTCACATTGTTGTTTAAGCACATGTCATAAACATGCAATATTTTATTACCTTAAGTATATATTAATATA
Organism: Hypolimnas misippus; assembly: GCA_037950945.1. Taxonomy (NCBI): domain Eukaryota; kingdom Metazoa; phylum Arthropoda; class Insecta; order Lepidoptera; family Nymphalidae; genus Hypolimnas; species Hypolimnas misippus. The sequence goes on from JBBEEQ010000023.1 coordinate 14,447,181, forward strand.
AAAAGTAGACGACTTTGTTTGTTCCAATACGATAGTTACATTAAATTGTTGTTGTACTTAAACAAGACTTTAAAAATTGAAATAAATTTGTTATTCGTAAATGTAAATACTGATAATATTTAAAAGAGAAACTATTGAATTTCTTGTCGATTCTTCTCCGTAGAATCTACATTCAAACTCAAACTCAAAATATGTTTTATTCAAATGAGCTTTTATAGCATTTTCGTATCAAGTTACACGTCATTATTTTATAGATTTTTGCTCAATAAGGCTAGAGTTTACAAATTCGACCTCTAAGGGGGTAAAACTGGGGATAGAAGTTTGTATGAAAGTCCTATGTTAAGCGCTGGTAAACCCGCGAGGGGCCACTATATAAAACAAAGTCGAGTTAGCTACACCATTTATAACTTAAAAAGGACTAAACAGATTATGATGATCTGTGTTTTATTAGATTCGTCTCCGCCCAGAATAGCAGGACAACAATTAAAATATTGGATAATTTCACGAACAAAAAAAGTTTACGAAGAAAATTTATCTTTTCATTAATTTAGAATAAAACGATCAATAATAAAATATTTATCGAAGACGGTACGAAGTTAACAATCATATAACATAACAGATTTTAATCTGCAACAATAAAAAAAAATCTGTCGCGTAAGTAAAGCAAACAGTCTAAAACCCTCAACTAAATAAAACCTACATCTTAATTAGCCTAGAATTAGTATCGACGCGTAACATTTCTCGGCGTATCTATCAAGATTATTTTGATACGGCAATAATTTACATCGCAAGCGCAGCGTGCAATAGATCAAAGCGCGTTTCCGTCGTAAACAAACTCAATAAATCATAATTATTGCATTTTCGCAATACATAATGAGGATAGATAATCAGACAACGCTATTTCCTTAGTCCACAATCCTGTATCTCAGTTGCGGCATTAACTTACATTGTCAGTTCAGCCAGTCATAAATCTATGGGCTGACGACATAAATCTGTGTTGGGAATTGTGCAAAAACTTCAACCTTCCGATATACACGGTATTTGGGACACACGGACGTTTTTGAATCACAAATCAGCGAACATTCTGTTGTTTACGGCGCCATTAATGTAGAGATACGATTTTATTTAGCAATAAAAATATATTGATTGTAAAATTACAATTTCGTTCTCACGATGGTATGTTTGAATGGTAATATGTTGGTAGGTAAGTGGTGATTCCGAGGTTACGTTGATCTTGTGGGCTCGTATTTACGTATATTTCCATTTATGAAAAAGAATTTAAATAAAGTTTAATTCAGTTATCGATTCTGCTAACGCTGATAAAATATCCAACACATTCTCAGTTAGCACATATACAAAGTAAAGTAAAGTAACATCCTGTAAATATCCCTGCTGTGCAAAGGCCTCCTCTCTTATTAAGGAGAAAGCTTAGAGCTTAATTCACCACGCTGCTCCACTGCGAATTGGCGCATATACATGTGTTAGAATTTGTCCCGGCACATGCAGCTTTCCTCACGAAGTTTTCCTTCTTCGCCGAGCTCGAGATGAATTTAAACTCAAATTTAGCACTTGAAAACACAGCGGTGCTAGCTGGGGTTTGAACTCGTGATCACCGGTTGAGACGTGTTCTAACCACTACGCCATCTCGGCTCTATATAGAAACTTACTATATTACTTGTGTTATATATCTATATCGCTTTTAAGTATTTACAGTTAGGTGCTAAGGTTGGATAGTAAGTGCATTTAGCGTTAAGGTTCGCCTTTTGTTTAATATGTTTTATTTTTACCCGACTGCGCAACGCAAGGAAGGGTAATGTGTTTTTCAGTTTATGTATGTATGCTTCTGGCACAAACAAATTTAGCCATTTCGGCTCATGATAGTTGACGTCACTATAAAACTATCGCACACCATGTTCGCCCTTTAAAACATCCATGTGTCACGAACCGATGCAGAATTACCGACACCTACTCACAACCTACAGCTAAAGCCACGTACACCATCCGATTTATCTGACACGATAATATTATAATCGTTATTTATCACCGAGTTCTTGCATTATTCATGCACCGGTCTACCAACGATTTACAACGAATTGACGAGCTTGCGACATGTCTTGTAAATATCTCGTTTAGTACGCTCGAGTGTGAAAACGTCTTTAGGCTGTTAAACGGCACGTTCACTTTAGCACCTATAATTATTTGCACGGCAAATATATTGTAGAACAGATGATGTGGAATTGACTTAAATGAATTGAACATGCCCTAAGCTGGTTTGAGTTGCATAAATTAATTTACAAAAGTGATATTACTATGTACTGGCTTCCGCTTGAGGGTTTGCCCGCGGTAATGTTGGTAAAAAGTATGTTTTATTCTGACGTATAAGCTATACTACGGTAGATTTTCATCAAAATCTGTTTAGTAGTTTAGACTTGAAATAGTACATACATCATATAAACCTTTGAGTTTGATACGATAAGATAAGATTTAAGCAAGGTTATGCGACTATGTTATTTTGATATCACTTATAGTATATTAAATTTCGAGTCGATCAGACCAATAGAAGATACTCAGATTCTTTCATGAATAATAACATCAGCTTAGAAAAACCGTATCAAAATTGGTACCTTCATTATGGAGCTACAATACCATGAACAGAAACACAGAAACAATTGAATACGTCTAATTCATAACACGCCTTTTTTGAGTCGAGACATGAAATCAGAGAAACTAAAATATGTTTATACAATTATACATGTTCAGTTTACACACTAATTACAGGACAAATCATACCGCGTGTAATACTTGCAACAGTGCTAAGAGCATTTTCTCTTTAAGTTGAAATTCTTGTTCTATTAAAGCAAGAAAAAGTTCATTGATTATTACAATTTCTAGAGTATCATTAAATTAACCGCTGAGTTTTCAAGTGCTAAATTTTTCGTTTTGTCACGTGTCCAGGAATTAGATTAATACCTGCTTAAGAAAAAAGCAAAAAGCTTAGAGAAAAGAGAGAGAAAGTTCCAAAATTTGCATTTTTTTTTTGTGAAATTTCCTCTTTTTTTTAATCAGTTTACACTGAAATATATATAAGCTTTTAAATGTTACTAAACAATTGATTTTTTTTACTTCCTTTATGTTATTTGAACGACTATCCCTACTAATATTATAAATGCGAAAGTAACTCTGTCTGTTACGCTTTCCCACTTAAGCTTCTCAACCGATCTTGATAAAATTTGGCACAGACAATCTTTAGACCCTGAGGGAGGACATAGGCTACCATTTATTGCGAAAAGCGAAAAAAGCGAAACGTCACTCACTCACTCATCACGAAATCTCAAAAATTACAAGTGCTAGGAGTTTCAAATTTTGCAAGAGGATTCTTTTTCGAGCGTAACAATAAAATGGGGGTTAGAAGTTTATATGAAAGTCCTATTTTAAGCGCGAGTGAACCCGCGAGGGGCCGCTAGTAGTACATATATTAATTAAGTAGTAGAATTGTCCCGGAAATCATAAACTTATATTTGGCAACCCTAGTTCTACCTCACTTAAAATTTATAGCCATTTAACTTTATACCATTTCCACACATTTCTATACTCTATGTCATATACAGACATTTCCTCTTTAACCTTTTACGATATTTATCCAAGTCTCGCTGAACGTTTTTGCTGTTTATACTTACTAATTAACGTTTAAGTGTGTTGAGTCAATTGCTATATTTATTACTAAAATACTGACAGGATAAAGGTGGTGACAGACTGTGGTTTTTTTTTATAAACTAGAAATTTTCGCAGTCCAGAAACTGAACTGCGTAGATCTGCAGTTACCAGTATTGTATCAATATCAGTTATGTCAACAAGCCTATAAGTGTATTTTAAGCCTGTAAGTATATTTTAACGTTGTTAGAAACGATTCTCACTTATAAGTTAAAATCGTTATAGATACTAAACGGTAATTCTGATAGACATAGTTAGTGTATTTTCCTTTTTTTTCACTTTGGTTCGTAACGACTCTCACTTGTATTTTGTCTATTAGGTAGAACTGCTGACTGCAAATGGTCTTGGTACGAAGTCAGTTTTTTTTTCAATTAATTACTTGTTAGTAAAAGTGTCTATACACTCAACGCTTGTAAGATGCGATCAACATTTGGACGCTGATAAGCAATACTATGTCAAGCCACACGGACTTCATTTTGAGAAAATGGCGTCTAAACATGTCAAACCTATTCTTAACAATTTTGTTTAAAGACGTAAATATCCATCTTTTTTATATTTTGATGAAAAGGTAAATTAATTAATTAATTAGTGTTTAGTTTACTTTTGTTTTTGTATTGACGATTCAAAAGTGCTTGTAAAAGCCTACTTGAATGAAGCATATTTTGATTTTGAAATGAATTAAAAGCTGATTGGTATAATATTTTTTTTTTATCTAAGAATAAGATTTTCAGATATATTAGATTATTGTGTATTGTAAAATATTGAGCGCACTACAATATTCGCTACATTAAATTAAGAAACTTTTTTGTCTACTTATTTAGTTTAGATTACTTGAAAAATTCTTGAATAATGTTAAATACATGACGTATTATCAGAATACATCAAAATGTCAGAATTCAGGGTTGACACATTATTGCATATCAGCATCCATTTGTAAGTTTTATCCTTATAATTGATATAAAATAACTCTATAACATGGCAACAGTTATCTATGTCAAAAGTAAATTACTGAGATTTATTTGTTACTGAAAGCAAAGATAAATAAATAGATAAACGCAACACACTCAACGGCTCCAACAGACACCCACGACAAACATCCATATGGACAATACAGACGTTTGCCGTGAGCGGGGATCGAACCCGCGCCGCGACCGTTAGCGATTCAGTCAGTTGCAGTGACCACCGCGCTAACGTGTCTGTCTAAATAACATATAATGATATACAAATTACGTAAGTCTTATAAAAACCTGTGAGCGAAACTTACAAATGTAAGTTCTCGTCTAATATATTTTATATCTTACGAAAACGTGTAGTCTGTACCCGTCTTTATTATATAGTTTTGTTAATGATTTCTTGTACATATATAGATTACAATGTTGCAACGACATAGGTATATGCTTTTTACCAGCTGTGCCCGTGACTTCCTTCGTGTGGACTACGGAATGGTATTTCTCATACAAAGCAAGGCTGCACTATATGGTGCCTCTCAAAAAAGGAGCATTTTGCTCGCATTAAGTTTGGTGTATACTATTACTTCCCACAAGATAATCCTTATACGTGACACTATTAGGGGGCAATAATATAGAATGTGTTATTATTATTTTTTTTTTTCAAAATTAGGGGGTTCGATTCATGATTAGGAAAATAAAATTTCTAAATGAAAAGTTAGACCTAAGCCTAAGTTACTTATTATAAAATAAGCTATCTGCTAGTGAAAGTTCCGTCAAAATCGGTCCAGCTGTTCCACATATTAGCCCGCAACAAACAGACAGACAGACAAATACAAATGAAAAATATATATTTTTGATGTAGATATATTTTCATACGCATTTCATCGAAAGCGGTTAATTTGAAATTACCAACAGACACTTTAATTTTATTTATCTGTATTAAAGCAAAAAATATAATGAAATAAAAAAAATCAAATGTGCAATACGCTTGCAACAAATTAATGATGTAATTCATTGAATAAAAAAAAAGATCAACTTCAATGTTTTCCCAATAAAATACGTTGAATTATGTTAATATAATGAATTTTTACATAAATATATAGTAAGATAATATTCATAACGTAAAATAACGTTTTTTATGCAAGAAAACGCTCGTAAATACCGTATTCTCGTTTTGCAACAGTGGGAGAAGGTGTGTTGTTGCAACATAAGTATATTTATTCCACCCGATAGAGAAATCAAATGTATAATTAAAAACAGTAAACATTACATTTACGAAATAGCATATAATTATATGGTTATCGTAAATATGCATGTTTTATTTAGATTGTTCAGTTGTTTATTTCGATTATTTTGTTGTTCGTTTCGATTAAGTCGGCAGTAACGGTTGCAACTGTATTTTATCATGATTTACTTGTTGATAGGTGATGTTGATTATCTATTTTATTATTTGCAGTTAAAGGCATTTATTTCTCAAATGTTTGGAATTTTAGTTTGTGAAACTGCACTAAATGTAATTAACTTAAAATTATTTATGTTTGACCCACTCACTGACACAGGATCATGAGATATTACTGGAGACCGTTGAGTATGATGTGTTTATTTTATTTATTAATGCCATTTATGTTACAATATTTTGATTATATCAAACTAGCAACTTAGTACTAAGATGTTTGACTAAAGATAATAATTACTCACTATAGTTATAAAGGAGAACATTGTATAATAATATTAATTATATAGATGTATGTATGAGTCAATAAATATAAATATTTTGGTAACAATAACTAAATACTTATAATATATAGTGATTTTATGACGAGTACGATAATCAACCATGATCTGATATCGTATCGGCTTGTTAAGGAATGTCGTTAGGCAACGTCACGTCGTAGACAATGCACGTAGACTTTCACGACACAACGTCATATATTTATGCAACCTATTGGAAGCCCTGGACATATTAAGAAATGAGATTCCTATGACATGATAATAGGACTTTAACAGAGGACTACATTGATAAAATAGGTATAAAGATTAAATTGGAAAAATCCTATTCAACTGTTAGTTCTATATCTTTGCTGTTATATTAAAGTAATAGATAATCATATACATATATTGCAAATAGTCACTCTTTTAGCATTCAGGGTAAATCTTTAACGCCTATCCTAATTTTAAGAGAGGCAAAATCATCAATAAATTTTCGACCAGCATTTAGGACCCCAACGATCGATCTCTTGCCCAAAATGTCCAGTGGAAAAGAGGGTCCTGGTAATAACGTGTGTAAGGTATTTTTGTTTTGGTCGTCCAACAAGTCTCTGTTTCGCAAAAGCAGGTTTCGAATCTAGCGGCTAATTTATATACAGTGTAAATAAATGACACTTCATGGTTACACCGTTACGAGTATTTAAAACCTATTTATACGCTAAATGGATATTTAAAGTTGTAGGTTAATAAATAACTGTGATCATAAATGGTCAATGTATCAAATGCCTTCATTTCATCGCGAAACGCATTAAGCGACGTAATTAAGATGTCGTCGGTAACATATACGCGGATGCTGTGTTATCTCGGAGGGAAATGCAAATTGAGGGTAATTTATAGGGATGGAAAATATATTTTCTATATTAAGGCGTGTCCAGATCTACACATGTGCACGGAGCGTGTAATTTTCGTGCATACTACACGCCTTGAAAGACTTTGAACGCGTCATGATTACGCGCGAGCACGCCTTGCAATCTTTTGAGCATATACAGGTTAGCATAAGTTTATGGCATATAGGCGGTGTTCTCGAACAAGTATTTTAACTATTTTTTGCACGCGAATATATCCAAAGGTGCACATATTATGTTTATAAGATGCACGATAAATGCACTTTTTGTATCCGCGATATAACAATATAACTTGGACCCCAACTACTCCCGAACCTATTACAAACATGTCTCAAGGTTTCAGTACTAGACACCTACCGACTTACATAGGTTACTTACTTTAACCGGCAAAGTCGACCGAATGGTGGTGGGGATCAAGGCGCTGCTCAGCATACTCTTGAGGCGTGAGGGCCGCCGAGAGTACCGTCGTAACGCCATCGCTGGGGTTTTAGTGGGTACAAATCTCAATCCTATCTCCCTTCCAGAAACCGTGTATCTTTATATTAATTATGTGAAATATTTCTTATGACTCTCTCTACTGTTATTTAGCAATTGCATTATAAATTCGCTTCTTGAAAATAAGCATGAAATCCGGATTTGAATACTTGATCACCTAAGATCTATGTCCTCTTAAATAAAAAAATGAAATCGGACTACCATTGACAAAAACATAGACGAACATGAAAAAAAAAATTCAAAAATGCGATAACTATTTTCGTAACGAAATAATAACCTTATAACCAAAATGCAAATTCACGAAAATACTGTCGCATGTAAATGTTAAGATGCATGCATAATGCGACAATGACCTAGACTAGACTACATTGAATTATGTATTAACTGCAAAAAACTACCTAATTTTGTTGCTATGATTCCTTTCGAGTTGAAATGTGAATATAACTTTTATGTAACACTGAATTCACTAAGGTGCACCTTCACCGGGAGTGTAACAATATAGTTTTTTTTGAGCATTATGTTACAATAGCGCCCCACTGATTAATTATTCACCTGTTAGTGATAATTCATATATGATTTTGATTATTATTATTATTTTTTTTTATTTATTAAACCAAAAGAACAATACATTAATAATACACAAAACGGTACAACAAAAACCACAGTCGGGTTTCCTGCGCACCGCGGATTCAAACGAAGATAACAACATATTAAAATGATAACGAATTAACAATGAGTATGAGTAAAAATAATAAGTGTAACAGAAATACAAAATTGAGGGTAGAACTAAAATAATAGCTTTGTAGTTTGTCAAGTCAAGTCAGCTGTTTTTATAATGTCAGGCAAAACTGTTGGTGCGAATTCATATTACAATGTCGCAAGTGTTACAAATTGTATTATTAGGCTTCCTGCTCATTGATGTAATTTCTGAATTTTAACTGTTACATTACATGCAAATATTCTCGGTGAGGGACTACCCTTATATGTGAAAAATATTCTTAAAAATCTATCGTAATTTCATAATTATATTTATTCTAATTATATAGAATTTCTATCACGCAAAAAGACTACAAAACTTTATTGTTATTTCATAATTCTATATATTTTAAAAATATTTATTACAGTAATTTAAAAAAAAAATTACAAAACAAAATGTTATGCGTTTTTTTTTTAATTTTTATCAATATTCGAATTTCGAAACCAAATTCGAAGTGATGCATTATATTAAAAAAATGTTATTGTCACTGCTGCCAAGGTCAGTTCGGTTCAATTATTCAGTTACGACCTGGACGGCCAAATGTCCGAATTATACGGGAGTCGAACTGCAAACAACTGCATATGATGTTGGTCATTTATCAAGAGCGTACAGCATCAATTTTTGTGTCTCATGAATCATTTATTTACTTGATATCTCTCCTCGGAGTATAATATTAATATTTATCAAAATATAAGCGAATAGTGATGTTTGCTTTTGTTGTGTAACGATTTTGTCGTGTCGGTTTTTTGTTATATTATATCGTTTATAAAAAATTAAGTTATAAAACGTTATAAAGTAATGTTTATATATATTTTTTGGTCGTTCTATAGGACTTTCCCAAGCTCAAGTTTTTTTTTCGTATAAATATTCTAAAAAATTATTATCTTAATCATAATTGTGACGGATTCCCATGCGACTTTATATACATAAAATTATAATTTTTTTTTTTGGGAATAATAGCGTTACATTCAGCTGAATCCAGAGTTTTTGCCATTCTTATCGTTATAAACATAGTAAAGACTACAAAAATTGTGTTTTTTTTTTTATATATATAAAAAATTGCCAAACGAGCAAGCGAGACACCACGATGGCACGTGATCACCGTCGCCCACATTTTCTGTAGACAAAGGAGATACAAATGCGTTACCAGCTTAAAAAGTAATAAGGGTTATACGGGAATAGGAAGTAAGGAGGAATGAACCCCTCCGATTTGGGCTTCCAACCCTTATTGTAAAACGAAGCTTTACTGATGAGTTCAAGTCAATTTTCTGCGAGAGTGAGGTAAAGGTCAAGCCAGCCCATATACGAGCTATATTTTGAACAATAATCTACCAGATTATTGTAAAAAAATATGAAGGAAAAACGTAAACACTAAAATACTTATACAACACTAGCAATGCAGTTCGGAATTATTCATAGCGTTCGATAAACGAAGCTCATTTATTGTGTCTCCTAACACAACAGTTGCCTAGATATTTCGGAACAGTAATAATGACTCATCGTTTTTCTTTTGTATCTTTTTTTAGTTGTGATGTTGAGACAATTATTGAAATGCATTGATAATAAATTTCAAATTGAAACCAATTGCAATTCCAAGCACATATAATAATAACTTCCACACACCACCGGGGCGGGAGACAAGCGCGGATCTAGGATCTTGTTCAAGGGGAGGAGGATAATTTTTGTGAGATTTAAGGATATATGTAATGTTTTAGAAAAATGAAGTAATTCTGGTTAATATAAGTAGATCATGGTAGTCAAAATAAACGTGTTTTGGCTATGAGCCAGGGGAGGGGGGTGCAATTGCTCTTTTTGCCCTCGCCCTGGATCCACCCGCACCTGGCGGTACCTTCGGTGCCCGTAAGGATTACTTAGATGAAGAATACCTGCATTAGCGGGTCAACCGCTACGGCGTCATGGTAGCATGCGTAAGCGATCCAGTGACGTCCAACTAGGGCGACGAATGCATCGCTGGGCTATATATATGTATAGATTGTCGCTGCCAGAAGTCCCACATTGCTTTAATAAGCTTTATTGTAGACAACTGATTACAACTTGACTACGAGTTCCATTGACAGTTAAAAACCAACCAAACAACGTACAAAAGCTAGTAAAGATTGTTATGCATATATATTAATCCCAAGGCAAGAGTAAAATTTTGTCCGGTTAAAATAGACTTTGCCCGGGTTATAATTTTGGTTATAAATATATTTTAATAAACAAGACTAAGAATAGACGAAGAAACTAAGGCAAATAAAAACAATGGACTTAAAAATCTGGAGGGCGAAAGGCCCATGGCTGTAACTCCTTAGATGATCTTGTGCATGACAGATAAGAATCATTTCTAGTATGTCAAAGTTTATAGCTAGAGATTTCTACTGTCGTTAATTGGTAAAACAAGTTACGTAAGAAATTTTAATTATTAAAAACTCGAGTACCTAATAACTCACACTTCATAATCGGTGAAACTGTTTAGATTACCAGATGTCACAACAGTTTTCCAGTTTTGACAGCTTATGTCCACCATGGTGATTTTTGCTGACGTCCCATAGACTGTGTCATGCGGGGAAAGAATACGAATTTACAATACATATCAAAATCGGTCAAGCCATTTAGGCAACATGAGTTAACGGAAAATATACACGCATAAACACGTAAAAGATTGTCCTATTTTTGGGTGAGTCGCATAAAAAAACTCTAATCAAAGTGTTATTCGCAGATGCTCAGGCAATATCAATTCTAACCGGGTAATGTGAACCTACCATAAGCATTATCCAGACAATACGAACATATTTCTGCTTTGTATTTATACGTCTGTACTAAAATGCAGCGACTAGATCATTTGTCAAGCGTGCAGCATTAATAATTCATGTTCGTCTTGTTCCTGACATGCTGCCTCGGTAAGTGCATTGACGAGCTTCGTCGGGGAATACGTAATAACTTGGAAATATACGTGTCATATATTTATGTTATGTAATATTTTAAATATAGTAAATATTAATGTTAAAAGTAAGTCGTGGTCGAGACGTCCCATGTTGTCGTTTATGTTTGTTATTATTGTTACTTTTGTACGTATAAGAAATGACAGATTTCTTAACCAATCATGAATTTTTTTTAAAGGGTATTTTTCAGTTTGATATTTTCATTAAAATATTGTTTGGTTTGAAAAAATGTTTTTGAAGTTGGTTCCTTTTTTCATTTTTGAATTGTATAATATGTATTCTTCTTCTTGTGTTATTTATATATATATAAACGTTTTATTTTAAAGTACTCAATAAATAAATCAGCCAAGTGCGTGTCGGGCCACGCACAATGTAGGGTTCCGTAGTTGTCAGAATTGTCAAGATCGGTCAAGCAATCTTCGAGTACCTATTTTCGTAAAAAAGTTTACGACGAAGTGGGAATTTCCTTTTTTAAGTCAGTTTATACAATATACGTACTTACAATTTTAAACCTTTTATTATTATAAAATTATTTTTAATTTCTCTTTATATTTCGAGACTAAAATATTTTTAATGTAAAATGATTGTTTGAATGTGAATTATACTAACGATTTAGAACTTTATATGTTCGTCGATTATTTATTATTCTAACAGTTGTAAAAAATACTTAGCGCCGATAATTTTCCTTCCTGATTAGCGCCTATGAAATCTATGGAGATTTGGTTGAAAACTTCATAAGCGCGATTCAGAATCACTCGCGACATGTTTTATTGAGACATTGTTTTATACCTTATTTTATACTTTATTTCAATTTAAACTTATTAAATATGTATTTATTTATTCATTTAAATTCATATATTAATTTAAAATTATTAATATTTATATAATGTGATGCTTTAAAAAGTGAAATATTTATTTTTACTTAGATCATCTATAACTCGATAACCATAAGAACCCACATAGCCGTGATAATTTTCCTTTTAAATTCATTAAATATACCACTATCGTGAATTTTTTCATATTTTTAGACACAGCAGTTTAGTGGGTAGAGGGGGGGGGGACACTTGACTCTAAGAAAAATTAACACTTCAAAGCTTAATATTTCGGAAACAGTTCGTCGTTCGGAAAAATGGTTTTCCCACACCTATAACATTTTTAAAAGACCTATCTAACGATACCCCACAACATGGGATAAATGACTAATGATAATTTTAAGATTTTATTGTACGACTTTCTCGGCGTAATTTATATGTATACTCATACCGAATTACAGCTTTCTGGTATTAAGGGTTTCGGAGCAAAGCCGCGGACAGACAGACAGACAGACAGACAGACAGACAGACAGATAGACGGACATGGCGAAACTATAAGGGTTCCGTTTTTTACCACGGAACCCTAAAAAATAGAAGATTTTTTAAGCGTTTTTGGTAAGCAATCGTAATAACAACAACACAGTTACTTTCGCATTTAAAATGATAGAAAAGATGAAAGAGAAGTGCCATGTCGAAAAAAATCGTTTGGCTGATTTACATGCCATGTTTTTCCAATAAAAAGGTTTTATACTTATTCTATATACCTACCCCATTAAAAATATTAAAATAAAACGCGTTTATCACACACAACGTCCCCCATTAGGATCTCGTGATCTGTGTCGGGTGTCCTGAAAGACACCCAGACTTTGTCACCATAAATTTATTCTGTGTCATTATTTTTTAACCATATTTTCGCATTATTCGGTAATAGGTTGCCATACTCAAAAAATATTGGCAAACTGTCTCCTAAATTAGTGGCCGTGCGGTAGCCATTTAGCTGTCCCTTTTTACCAGTAAAGGCGACTGTGACATCAACAATGTTGTAAACAAATTATGTCACATCAAATCAATATCAGTCATTAATAATTTAATAATTATTAAAACGTAGAAATGAATTTTCTTGACCCTGTAAATTTCGTTACAAAAAAATATGGGTAAATAAACGATTCGATCTTTATCAAAAATTTTGTCTTCAATAACTTACACCCAAAATTTATCTAAAAGAAAAAAAATATTACACCAAATATTCCAGTCTATTTCGATAAATTAAACTATACATTTTAAAACGAATATAAATAGCATATAATATGCGATAAAGACAGGTGTCTGTTAAGTGTAGAGTCGGTATTTTGATCCACGGGTATAATCAAGATAAAAATTAATGTGTCCCATCAGAAGCCTGTTTCGTAATTTAACGCAATTTCCTAAAGTATTGATATTAAAATATCGTAAAACCTTAAACAAAGCACTCTGACCGTAAAGTAAATGCCGCGTGTGTTACACGGTACAGAATCTACGGCTTTTTTGTAAACGAATAATTTTATTTGAAACTAGTTATTCCTCGCGATTATGGTTACAGCTTCGCTCCTATTAATTGTAGCTTAGTTTAACTATTAACCTTTCTCAATAAACGATCTATCTAACCCAAAAATAATTTTTCAACACGGATCAGTAGTTTCAGAGATTATTCCTCACATACACGTTTATAAACAAATTTTACTATTTTATAGTATTAGCATAGAAAAATAAATAATATTCCATTGACGAGCGTATCAATTCCAAATATTTTTGTTGTATGAAAGATAATGATTGAAATATGGTACGGTAAGAAATGAAAGGTTTGAGTTAAATAACTTTACGAGATTTACCTACATTTTTAAATGGAGATCATTTAAAAATGTAGGTAAATCTTTAATTACCCGACTGGTTTGAAATAAAAATTTTCTACTTTTCTCTACTTAATTTAATAAGGAACACAGAATCTTTATTGCCCTTATTCATTTATTTTATGGATATACCGTCAAACGAGATGGCTTTTCGTTTGATCCTAAGTGGTCACAGCACATGCAGCACACAACAATCGAAAATACGTCGCCAACTTAAAAATAATAAATAGACGAAGGTAAATAGAATTTAAAAGAAAGGAATTATGAGGGGATATGGTCTTCCAACTCCATATTATTTTTCCATTAACATATTTATTCTCATACATATGTATATTAAATAAAAAAATATATATTATAAAAACCACCACACTCGACACGCATATGCACATCGATCGGTAGTAAAAAGTCGAATCATAAAAATAAAATAAATTACATCGTAAAAACGTTGAGCGAAGTTGTGACTCCATTTACGCGTGTAAGAGCCGCGTTGACATTGGCTCTTATCTCTATCAGACCTCGCCGTAAGAGGTCGTTACGAATTATGTATGACAATGTATGATAGCCGAAACTTATGTTATTTTGATGTATGGAACTAGATGTGAATAAAGCTCGTTTTGCGTTTCTGGTACTGCAAAGGATTATTCACTTTTTAACAGACTTCTAAAATAGGAGGTCCTCAATTCGTCGGGGACTTTTCATATTTGTTCTTCGATTACTTGGAAATGGTTTGCTTCTATAGAATTTTCATCAAAATCGAATTAGTAGTGTGGTTTAACAAAGTATTAGACAGGGAAGTGCCAAGTCGAAAAAAAATCACAGGCTGATTTGCATGCCACGTTTAACCAATCAAAATATATTACACTATTTCTTTAAGCCCCATTACTCATTAAAATATTAAAATATAATATTATTTAGAATTAGTAGTTTGGTATTACAAAGTAACTAGAATAAAAATGTCATTCTGGTAAACAAAATTACGTATTTTATTTTAAAAACAATTCCCTTTTTTAAAAAGTCTTTTTTAATCCAATCTTTAGTTTACTATTTTCATTACGATCTTTGTTATAAAGCGCTACAGTTATATTTAATACTAGCTGTGCCCGCGACCTCGTTTGCGTGGACTACAGGATGGCAAGCCTCATATAAAGCAAGGCTGTACACTGCGGCGCCTGTCAAGTAAGGAGTCAGTTTACGTCCTGTCAGTTTACGTGTATCAATTAAAAGGCGCATTTTGTAAAAAAATTACTTTTTCTACCCACCCTCCCTTAAACCCCCTCACTCCTCCTTCCCTAAACTCTCCTCTTATATACGTCTAAGGTCAGTAATAATATTTCTCATATCCTATAACTAAAACGCTAAAAGCGCATTATTATTACCTTCATCAGTCCACTGCAGGAACCAGTCGTTAAACTTATTATAATTGACTAATATGTCATTACAATATCTGGATCACTAATCGTAAATTTTATCTTAATCCAATAGCTAAATCCAGGAGGCGCGAACTTGATCGTTTAACGTTTGAAGTTTTACGATTATATCCCTTAGTAGCTAGATAAAACTTAGACTAGAGAAAATTGGAAATGGTAGTCGAGATTTTAATATTATCATCTGACTCGTCTGATCAGTGACCATTGAGACTAGAATAATTTTAGTTGTCAGCTTTACGTGCTCTTCGAGGCACGTTGGGGAGACCTACAAGGACAAGCAACTAGACCTAGGAACAAATATTTATATAAATATAAATATCTGCCCCGTGCGGGGATCGAGCCCGCAACCGTCGGCGTTAGAGGTACATTCACTACCACTGCACCAGAGCGGTCGTGATTAGAATATACCAACTGATTTAGAATTTCACTGCCGTAAGCAGAAGGATTACACTTATAAAGTTTGCTTTCAGAGTTTCATAGAAAACATAACAAGTTTGTCACTGCTTTACAACTGAAAGAATTTACTGTCAGTGCCTTAGTTTTGATCGAATGACTATCGTTATTAATTAGTATATAACTGTCACTAGGTTACAGTTTTGCTTTATATCGACGATGAAAATAAAACT
Source organism: Hypolimnas misippus (assembly GCA_037950945.1). Classification (NCBI taxonomy): domain Eukaryota; kingdom Metazoa; phylum Arthropoda; class Insecta; order Lepidoptera; family Nymphalidae; genus Hypolimnas; species Hypolimnas misippus. The sequence continues at coordinate 14,463,399 of JBBEEQ010000023.1, forward strand.
TAAAAGTGCTATTCTCGCTTAACAAAGCATATGGCAGCAGAAATAATGCTGTTGGTTTTTTATAAACATATGATAAATATACCTTCTCGCCTTTTTTTAACTCTGCATCCCTCTTTTTTCCTCTGGTGTTTAATGTATGTATGTTCATTGGTGGCGGTGATCAAAGAAAAAGCTTAACCCACGCTGCTAGATTGCGGGTTAACGGATATACATGTATCAGTGTTGCAACCGATGCGGCGGTTGCAGACTTGCGGCGCGGACCAATGGCCAAGCATGACGTCGTGTCTACGCGTGACGGGGGCCCGAGTATAAAAGGCGCGGACGGGCCCCACTCGGCCCTCTTCTTCTTCTTTTTCGCCATTTAATTATTTGTAAAGTACACATTTGTGGTCTTGCTAAATAAAATTAAGAACCGTAAGCGTATGGGTTTTATTACGTCCAAACATAGATCCGGCTCGAAGGACCACTATGTTTGGTTTGGAATAATAGCCAAGACAGCTCGCTTCGGTATACAAAAATCGTCATAACTATTTAAACAATCAATCAATGCCATTTCTAAAACACCCTGAGCTCAGGACTAATACCGCGTTCAGCGTTCCGATCGCTGCGAGTCAGACGATCGTAATTTTATAATTTACGATTATGATGCAACTCGGATTATCGAGCTTATATTATTCGCGTTTTATTTTCCGTTCCTGATTGTCCAATAAATAAAACTGTCGTAAATATTCATTTGAAGTAATCTACGTTCGTTTGAAATAGATTGTATATTATGAAGGACTAGCTTTTGCTGGCGGCTTCGTTGGGATGTAGATTTTGTTATGCTGGACGATGATTTAAAAATTAATTCTCTATCTATTGAGAACAGATTGACGACCGCTCTAATTTAGTAGTACTGAATGTACTTCTAACGCGGACGGTATTGGGTTCGATATTTATTTTTGTATAAATATTTGTTTCTGGGTGTTTCTCCTTGTAAGTCTCCCGACAGTGTCTCGGAGAGCACGTAAAGCTGTCGGTTCCGGTTGTTATCACAATCACCTGACAATGATCGTTATTCTTAGAGAAATTATTCTAGCCTATATAGTTAATGGCTTGCACTCAGAGGTTGCGGAGGTCAAATGGTAATCGCTCTGACTAAAAATAAGTATTTGTTAATATCTGGACTACAATAATAAGTCCTGACAATGTGCAAACAAAATCTTATGATCGATTGAGAAGTTGAAGCATGTGTAACAAAAAATTCGTATTCGAATTTATGACACCAGTTTTAATTTTTTACACTTTTTTTTTAAATAAAATTAATAATATATAAAGTACATACAAAAAAAGGATGGCTTAAATATTTACGAATCATATGATTTCTGTACGTGTTTTGTCTTATATATTTATGTGCGTTGATTGGTAAAAATTCAAATTTAAATTACTTAAAACTCGGACAGGTTTTAATCGTATATAAATTACAAAAAAATCCAATTTTTTTTGTAATTTATTTATTATTTCTAAGATATTCCGCGAATAAATTGTATGTTTTACAAATGACAACTAGAAAAAATTTTAATACTTTTTCAAACTCGTGACAGCATACTAATGTAAATAATATCCATCTATCCGTACATATATAATTATTTGCTTATTATAAATACATAAGTAGTAATAGAGAGCGTGAATTTTGTGTGTTTGTACTTTAACCATCTGGCTTAATGTATTTAAGTATGAAGATAGCTCACAATACCAGCGAAAAATGTATCAGTCAATAGCACTGACTAATTTATTATCCTACAGATAGAGAAAGGGCAAAGCTAGTTGATCTATAAAAAATAAATAATGTAAACAAACTTACGCTTTTAACTAATTATTTTTATAACTAAAGATATCTTACGTTCATAATATTTGACGTTAAAAATCAGTATTAATTTCCAACTTTGACAAGCTCGTCAATTGACTTCGGCTCAAAGATATTCGTGTCTGTCATAGTCAGTCGGTATTGGCAGGCAATATCGAACAAAATAGTCGGTAATCTGGGTGTCAAAATCCATAACCTTTTATATAAATATAATTTTTTATATTAATGTTTTTAAGGTTAGAAGTTTCAAATATATGTTTTACTAGCGGCTCGCTGCGGTTTTACTTGCGCTTAACATAGGACTTAACATACGTCATAAAAAGAACTTCCGTGCAAAATTTGAAACTTCTAACACTTATAGTTTCTAAGATTTCGTGATGAGTGTGTGAGTGTCGTTTCGATTTTTATAAATATCGATTTCATTAGATTAATTTTATTATATTAAAAAAAATAACACAACGAAAGTCAAAACACTCCACGAGTTTCACAACAAATTAAGAATCTTTATCGAATCTATAAAATTAAATGCGAAATCAAAACCCAGCGGCATATCGCATAAAATAAAATCAACTGACGTCTCGGACGATTCCGCGATCGTTTTAAACATCGCGTTGACAATTATATTTTTACGATCGCCATCAATAATGAACTTATTGATGTTTTGCGCCGCACAATGACGGTCGTTTAGCATAATCTTGTTTCGTATCTACTAAATACACTAAAGATTCGCCGTATATAGCGACGTTTATATCTTTTAATAAAAGAGGTTATTTTCGGTGAATTTTTATATTTTGAATGTGTATGAAGTTTTGTTTGAATGTTTTGTATATTATATTGGGTTGTTCGGAAAGTCATTTCGTTTTTATTTATGAAAATGATGCAAGATTTTCTCATAGATAATGAATACTTAATTAAATTATATATTGTCTATTTCGGTTTAGTATCTTTTGCCATCTTTCTGGCAGTAGCGTGATTCCACGTTCATAAAATTTTTGGTCTTTGCTGGCAAAAAACTGATATAGTTGATTTTTTACCTCCTCATTTGAAGTAAAGTTTTTTCCGTCTAAAAAATTTTGTAGAGACCGAAACAAATAATAATCCGAAGGTGCCAGATCTGGTGAATATGGTGGATGTGGCAGAACATCCCATCCAAGCTGTAAAAGCTTTTGGCGTGTTACCAAACTTGTATGAGGTCTCGCGTTGTCTTGGTGGAATACTACACCTTTTCTATTGATCAATTCTGGCCTTTTCATTTTAAGCGAATCATTCAATTTATCCAACTGATTACAGTACACTTCAGAATTGATCGTTCTGTTGTCTGATAGAAGCTCAAAAAAAGCGATTCCTTTGAAATCCCACCAAACAGATAGCAAGACCTTTTTTTGGTGGATATCGGCTTTCGAAGTGCTTTGAGCAGGCTCATTTTTGTTAGTTCATGATCTCTTGCGTTTTACGTTGTTGTAAACATCCCATTTCTCATCGCCAGTGATAATACGCTTCAAAAATGGATCATTTTCTTGACGTTTGAGGAGAAAATCACAGACTTCAACGCGGCGGTACAAATTTCTTTCCGTAAGAACATGAGGAACCCATATGTCGAGCTTTGAGATTAAACCATGGCGGTTCAAATGACCATGAACGGTCGAATTCGATAAAGTTAACCTCTCAGCGATCTCACGAGTTGTTATTCGCCAGTTTGCATCAATTAATGCCTTTATGGTGTCTTCATCAGCTTCCATTGGCCTTCCAGAACGTGGTGCATCTTCAACATTAAAATTGCCCGATCGAAATTTTGCAAACCAGTTTTGGCACTGGCGTACTGTCACTACATCTTCTCCATACACATCGGGTATTTTTTTCTTGCTTGAACAGCATTTTTACCTTTTCAATAATAAAAAAGTAAAATATGTCGAAAATGTTGCTTGTCACTTTCCATGTTTGAAAGGGCGCGAAAAAAAAATGGCGGCTCAAAACCAATCATTTCTTTTCACAAGTAAGCCTTAGTATATGACCTGTCCAAATATGTAATAAATATGCGACTTTAGTGTGAAATAGATTGACGAAAACACCATCAAAACTTTTGTTGTGTAAAAACGAAATTACTTTCCGAACAACCCAATAGTTTGGATGCTGATAAGCAATATTATGTCAAGCCATACGGAATTTATTTTGAGAAAATGGCGTCTAAAATGTCAAACATATTTTTAATTTTTTTTTTTGAAGAAGTACGTAGGTATCCATCTTTTCTTTTCCATTTCTAGTAAAAGTTGGAAGCATATTGGTATTATGAAAAGTTTTATGTGATCGTTTATCGTCTCTTTCTTTCCGCCCATTACAAAAAAGTAGCACTATAAAAGAGTTGTTTAGGAAATTATTAACAAGACAATTTTAAAAACTTGTTAAGTGCGCGTACCATAATGGACAATAATTAATACGGTTCGGACCGACGGACATTTATGGATTATTTATCATATATGCAAATTCCATAATAGTCTTTTAATGGGTCAGCCGGTTGCGCAATTAAATACTTATTTCAAAGAATAAGAAAGAGCAGATGAGTGAAACTGTTAACGTTTTAAATCACTATAATACATTAAATATTTGAGTCGAAAATCATAATTTATTGAATAATATCATTTATTATTGCAAAATTGGTTTTAGAATCATCCAAAATAAGTTTGAACTAAGACTCTGAGACAAGCTCCGCTAACCACCAGTGGGATTACGGGAGGGGCAGCGGATGCGCATGCGCAAGCGATCCCGAGGTGTCTCCATTTTCGTGCTGAGGAAGGCCATTGGTTTTAGTGGGTATAAATCTTCACATAACCCGACCCCCCAAAAAAAATCGAGTATCTTTTCGAATATTTCCCCTGCATAAAAAAAGAACTAAGAATGCTAAAAACATTGACTATTTTTTTTACATACAAAATTACTCTCTTTATTATATCAGTATCTTAATACATATCTGTAGGCAGAACACTATATGTCTGCGTTTCTTGTTTTAATCTATGCCAATAAATTAATATTCCGTCCATCGCCCGAAGGTGTTTGGGCAGACAGACGCGGGATGTAGTTATTACAGTAATGATTGATAATAGGCCTATGATAATTTATGGGCGATAAAATTTGTTGGAACGAAACTGTAAGGATGTGTAATTTGCTTATGTTTGATATATTCATCTTCTGAGGTCATCTTTGTATGGTTCTTTTATTTTTAACCAGCTACCAAAAAAATGTTGTCAACCTTTTCTATGTATTACCATACTTTTTAGAACTTTTTAGAGATTCATCATTGCATTCCTAAAAAGATCTCAATAAAGAACAGATACTAAAAAAATTAAGAACGCAATTTCAAAATATGTTTCCAAATCGCGTTTCTTTCAAGAATATACGAATGAACAACTTTTAAATTTATGAAGAAAAAAACATTGCCAGTATTAAATTACAGAGCCAAATTGTTATATTCAACTCTGAATAATCGAATTGATAGAACTCATGAACATATTTCTTTATTTTTTATTTTGACGGTACTAAAATTATACAGAAGATATTACGATGCATTATTCTTGATACATTTTTCTTTTCATTGTGGAATAAAGGATAGCTTGCAAACGAGCAGGGATACCTTAGGTTAAGTGACCACCGCCATCGACATCTGCAGCACCAGAGGTACCACAAATACGTTGCTAGCTTTAAAAGGGAATAATGGGACGGGGTTGCGCTTTTGGCTTGAAACGTAGTTATATAAGCTTCTTCACGCCGACCTTCTGGGAGAGTGAGATACTGCCCGGGTGGAAGCAACCTGTACACGAGCTGTAATCAGTAAGGTACAGCTCGGCTCTACCAGAGTACTATATACTGTACTCTAGCGAAGTGAGGTTAAGAAATATAGACTCACTTTTTAACCCACCACCTTACTCAATTTAAACATACAATTTCTTACTTGAAAGCTCTAAGATGATAACTTAGATTTGAACCTATGAACATCAGTTGAGATTGATTTACTACTCACGTGTAGATGTAATCGACTATGTAATTAAAGAAAACGAATTTAACAGTTTATTTACACCACACAAGAAAAAACAGAGAGAAAAACACAAACAGGATATCTATTATTAAGTTCAGATGGAAGAGTAAACTAAGTTATACATATAAGTACTAGCTTCTGCTCACGTCTTCGCCTACGTAGTATTCTAATGAGCGTATATATGTAACGTTTCATCAAAATATGTTCAGTAGTTTTTACGCAAAAAGGCACAAATCACACAGTCTCCACTTTATAATCGTAGTTAGATTATTTATGAATCCTAAAAACATAATCCCTTTTTTAGGTAGCGGTCGTGTAAAATGTTATGGAAACTCGCCAATAAGATGTGATTGTTAATGTGCTACGACATACTATTAAAACCTTGTACAGTTTTATCAAGAGACGCGTATTTGCATTTAATGCGTCGTAAAAGTTTACGATCGCATCGCAAGTTGCTGATTCTCAAATTGATATTTTATCGATCGGCTTAAATACATTTAAATTTTTTATATAGATTCGACCCACGGCTTTATTTCTTGTCTAAGACAAATTATTAAAAGTAGTCGAAGGATTATACGTATAAGTTTTGCTTTAAGACTTTCATAAGGATTTCTATAAGTCGTTTCTCATTGATTTGCAACTGAAAGAATTAACTGTCAGCCTTTATTTTTGATATCGCCAGCTTTCAAAAGGTTACCTAGGTAACTGTTTTCAGATTACCGACTCAATGCGAGTAAAATTCACAAACGTAGTTTTAGTTAATATTTTGTTACTTTTAAAGTTTCTAATCGAAAGTCTTATTTAGTGTTTTAATAATAATAAAAAAAAAATACATTTTTTTTTAATTAAACATTAGATCTTGCAGAAAACATTTTTCCGTGCTTATTTAGCTTAGATGACTTTAAATTTTTTTGAATAATGTTAAATACGTGACGCTTTATCAGAATACTTCAATATCTCGGTATTTAACTTGTAGTGGGTTGACACATTATTGCTTATCAGCATCCATATAGGAATACAAAATAAAATAAAAGCTATGAGTGAAATTTTCAAACACTAAAATCAATTTTGCCTTTTAAATTTCGCGCTCGCGTGAATAGAGCAAGCTCGGGAAAAATTAGAATTGAATTTAGAATTTTCTTAATAAAACATAACATATATTATACGAAGGTTATCAAAAATGACCACAAGGTTAATTACGTTAAACTATCGCTATTATAAATGACTACATTCTGACAGTTGATTTCTGACTGTTATACTAAAACACCACTGTTAACGGTCAGAGTGTGGTACGTTTTGATAGCAATTGAATTTCACAATAAGCCCTCAAATAATAATTTTTAATTCCCTAATTTCCAAATCGTTACACACCAAGGGAACTAATGAGAAAATACACAATTAGAAGTTATTCATTTTTATTTGACCTTAAAAGAACGAAGTTAGCGTTTTATATTTTCATTAAAGAGCTTTAGGTTATAATTTTACTAGGTGATTTTGAAAATAATTTTTATTTTAAAGGATATTCATCCAGATTAGAATTGATCGAAATCGGTTCAGATATTTCGTTAAAAAAAACGAAATATCCGGTAAAAGAGGAAACGGCGGCGTATGGTAAAGAGGCTAGGCTGTTCATTGAACGTCTAATTAAGCTAGTTAGCTGCGACACATACATCTACACTATACTAATCAATCAAATTGATGCACCTGTTCGTAATTTCAAATTAACAGCTGTTCACTAATGCATATTAAAGTATATACGGTAGCTACATCAAAAACGCCATTATTTCTAAAGCGGCTGGACCTATTCTGACGGGACTTTCACTCACAGATAGCTAATGTTAGAAGTTACTTAGGCTACTTTTAATCATATAATAATAATAAACGCATCACACTCAACGGCCCCCATTAAGATCTTGTGACCTTGTGTCGGGAGTCCGGAAACATACACAACAGCAACACAAACACTCAGACCACGACAAATATCCGTATGGCCAATAAAGATATTTGCCGTGAGCGGGGATCGAATCCGCGACTGTTAACGCTACAGTCAGTTGCAGTAACCACTGCGCCAACGTGTCTGTCAAACATTAATTTAACACCGTGGTAAGAGAACGAAAAAACTGCATAATTTTATATTAAATCAATAATATTCTTTTTTTAATAAATAATATATTTTTTACCAAATCCTAACTAATTACCTTTATTAATGATTCATAATAGTGTTAATATAAAATTAGGCAGTTTGCTGGTTCTTAAGTAAATTTGCTAATATAGACTTACGTGGCGTTAAAACTTAGCGACAATTTATGAAACAGGTATTCAATTTTCACATTTAATATATATTTTTAGAATTATACTTTACTTGAGAGTCGAGATGGCCCAGTGGTTAGAACACGTCGATCTTTACCGATGATCGCGGGTTCTAACCCAGGCTAGTATCGTTGATTTTTCAAGTGCTAAATTTGTGTTTTTTTGTGTAACCTGCAAGTGTCGGGAGAAATTCTGACACATGTATATCCGCCAACCCGCAGTGGAGCAGCGTGGTGGATTAAGCTCCAAACCTTCTCCTTAATAGGAGAGGAGGCCTTAGCCCAGCAGTGGGACATATACAGGCTGTTACTTTACTTTACTTTACTCAACTGCTTTTAGCTGTTTTAAAAGAGATATCATAATATTGTACTTAACTGCACAATTTATTTCAAGAGAGAGCTGTGTCCACCAAAAAACTGATTTATAGTTTGGCAGAATATTAGTTATAGAAATAGCATTAAAAATATATCTTACAAAACTTAAAATAAAAAAATTATATATATTTACCTGACCTAATGAATAAGCTAAAAAGAATAGACGATTACATGACAATCGATGTTTAAAATATTCCAAGCGAACATAACAGAGCCCAGCTATGTAATAAAACAGGAATATTTATCAATAAACATGCCATTGGAGTACAAAAAAAAACAAGAAAAAACTTCAATACCGTTCATTTCAAAAGAATTTTCATTCGCGTCGTTCCTTGCAGCGTTTCCGGCGTCGACAGAGGGCGCCGCAAACACGGGCTCCATTTCCGGTCGGAAGGGGACATGGCGGAGCATCCGGCGGCCGACTGATTGGGTCTTTATTAAAAACTGACACCTGAGGCGAAATTGCATTGTTTTCGCCACCGAGCAACGTTTGTCTGGAAATTGTTTTGAATATTGGATTTTTGCCCGGTTCCTGTATAGATATTGCGTTTGTGTAACGAAATATTGATATGTTTATGATATTCTGATATCCCAATGGTCCAATTTTGTCTTGTAACGATAATATTTCTTCTAATCCGTATTAATGTTCAAATCAAATCAATCAATTCTTTGGTTTACGTATTAATGTTATAAATGCGTAAGTTCGTCTGTCTCTCTGTCTATCATGTCTAGCGGAAATTTTATGCATTTTGGTTTTTAAATCATTTGGGTCTAGGAGAAGTTTAGGCTACTTTGTGTTGCAAAAGGAAAACGTGATAGCGGTGAAATTGGGGATGAATCAGACGAAGTCGTTTGACTAATTAGTTATATGAATAATAATTAATGAATAAGGCGTATCATTATATTCACATTGACAAATAGAGTCTTTTAAGCAAGAAAAATGTAAGAAGTTAGCTACGGTGGTATAGATCGTGGATGGAAAAACCAACAAAATAAGAAAAAAAAAATCTAATTCAATTCTTTCTTTCTTGCGAGTCATTAACATGTACCTATTGTCTGAAAGAAAGGACAGATAAGTATCTCTGTCTCTATTCCTTACTAATATTATAAATGAGGATGTCAATTTAGTTGTTTGTTACACTTTCACGTCTTAAGCACTATATTGATCAACATGAAATTTTGTATTTTTCTTTTGATACACAAAAGGACATACCTACTGACTAATGACCAGCCTTTGTACGCATTTGAGGCTTCCTTGGTTTGCTGTAAATGTCCATGGGCGGCACTTAACTTCAGATGAGCCGCCTGCTCGTTTGCTAAGTACTTAAAAAAAGAAACGGTCGCCCAGTATAACGAAGTCTACATTAATGCGAACGAAGCCGCGTGCAAAATCTGGCTTTCACAATAAAAATAACTGACCACAATCATCAGTCCCGTCTCGAAAGAACAATAAAGGCGCGTTTTTTACGATGTCCGAAAATAAATGTTGAGTGGACAAGTTTAATCGTTATGGGAACGATTCCATGTTTCTTTATTATGATACCCCGAGGGCTCGTTTACGGGGCCCGCGTTGTAAAAACTGAAACAGTATCGAACTTCAATCGTTTATGCGGTGAAATACGATATGTTGGTAATCTTGCGGAGATGGTGGAAATCTTGGAAGTTTTGGTTGATCTTGGAATTTATTTTTATGGTATTTGGTTGGTCGGGGAATTTAAAAAAAAATTAAGGAGTAGTTAGAAATCAAGGGTAAGCTTGATCCCTTCAGTAAATCCAATAATCTAGAAAAGAGGATTAAATCTAAATAATCGATCCAGCCAGTTATTTTTAAGCTAGCGTATCCATATCCCTTTTAAGAAAAGAAATCCTTATTACATCAGTAGTTCTAAGATAAATAAATTATACAAAATTGAATCGAAACCTTCATGCGTTGGTAGAAATTTCAACATATCCATAATGCAACATCTGACCATGTTATGAAATTTTCTTACCGTAGAAGTTCTTTGTCTAAATATTAGGATTTGTTTAAAGATATTGCTAAATAAAAAATTACGTGTGTGCTAAGGAAGGTTCACAGTTATTTGTTGGTAATTCATTTAGTTTGAAACGCTTAAAAAGTGTTAGAATTTCTAAATAAATTATTAAAAAATTGTTTAATTCTTATTTTCTTTCATGACTCTCAATTGTATCTTCTCCTTTCAATAAAATAATCAGCATAATTTCCCCGATTTTGTAAAATGAAGTTAGCCAAAAATTAATATGCATAATATAGCACCAAAGGACCTATATCATCTATATTGGACGTTACCAATAAAAAAAATAATAAACAATAAATAGGAATATGAAGTAAGAAAAGGAACAGAGGAGTGAGACTTCCATCACTAGCAGCAACTTATATTATTTTAGTTTTTTATATTATATTAAATATATTCGTTTTTTTTGACAATTTTCTGTAACTACGAGTAATTTTTCGGTCGAGCTACCCTGTTTGAATTGTCAGTAGGCTCTAATTTTACTCTATCACAGTAAAAAATTGTAGAAAATTCGACGAAAATAAGTCACTGTAGACTTTAATATTTAATTTGTTCAAATCTCGAGAATTAAAAACGTGTGAAGGCATCCTAAGAGTTTCTCGTCCGTGAAGTATGAAAATAACTCTTTAACTCCGTCAAGTGTTACAGCAAACACCATGTTTAGGCATATTAATAAATTATCGAGCCGACGTTGCTTGCTCACATATTTTAGTGTGCTTGCGCTAATAAGAGAAGAAACTCGACGCTAAGTTGTGCGCAAACAGAGAGGTGCTTTGCTTTGTATGTGATAATGTATGGAGCTCGCTGCATAATATTTCCAGATGAAAAACACACACACACACACTACATTTAAGGAACGTACATATGTATGTGCAAAATTTCATGTTTCTAGACCCAGCGGTTTAGGCTCTGCGTTGATCAACCAATCAGTGACTTGTCATAGTCAGTTTTAATTTTTATACATATAGAAGAGATTGAAATCTTATATTAAGTCCTTGATACTTTAAATCGTATTTGAATCTAAAAGATTTAAGAAAGGCTATGAAGAGTCTTAGAGCGTATTTGCAGAAAAAGGTATATATTTATAATTAAACATCCAAATGATTCCGTACGTTAGCGCAAGTTTAACAAACGAAAAAAAAAACAATAAAACGAGTAGCCAACGTGTTTCCACAGAATTACAGGAATGATTAGAGCATAGCGCTTAAATATTTGCGTTTCTTTACCCATCGTCGACCGTCCACGGTTTAGCGTAAACACGTTAAAATGGCGGTTCTTATATAACGTTCCCAGAAGGTCTATCAGTCAATATTGTGTATTTGTTCTTTATTTCTTGGACAAACTCGCTTGTATCGACACGTCACGGCGAGAGGGTCGTTTCGTGTCGACTCGATAATATGCAAGGGATGACAAAGACGCCGCTTTGGACTTGGTCTTGTCCGTACTTATATATTATAGTAACTCTGTCTGGGAGTGCAATCACGCCTAAATTACTGAACTCAAATGGAATTGTGTACAGAGATAGTTTAAAGCACTTTAACTTTTTAATGCGGAAATAAGGCTGTAAAGGGTTAAAATATGGTTACAATAATAATAATAAGAACTGTGATAATACTGCGCAGACAAAATCGCGAGCACCATCTGAGCATAAATATACTGGGTTTTAAGTTCATTTCATTTAATGACATTGAAAAAAATATAAATTATATTTAGGTTATTGGAAAAAGGATATTTCTGTGTCACGGAACTTAATTTGTGCGTGTGCGTGTGCGTGTGCGTGTGCGTGTGCGTGTGCGTGTGCGTGTGCGTGTGCGTGTGCGTGTGCGTGTGCGTGTGCGTGTGCGTGTGCGTGTGCGTGTGCGTGTGCGTGTGCGTGTGCGTGTGCGTGTGCGTGTGCGTGTGCGTGTGCGTGTGCGTGTGCGTGTGCGTGTGCGTGTGCGTGTGCGTGTGCGTGTGCGTGTGCGTGTGCGTGTGCGTGTGCGTGTGCGTGTGCGTGTGCGTGTGCGTGTGCGTGTGCGTGTGCGTGTGCGTGTGTGTGTGTGTGTGTATTAGTGAAGCTTTACAGCCTACACCCTTTCACAGATTTCAATATATTGAATTATCTTTTATTGTCTCTTTTTTTCTTATTTAATACATTTTTAAATACGCGATTTTTACTGCAATAAATGAATTCATTTAATTTTACAAAAGCACATACTTATAGAGGAACATATTCACATTAAATCTATAAACAAACATTTTGAAAATAAAAGCAAATACATTGTAATATAAACAAAAAATTCTATTTAAAATATTTTTAAATACATTTAATATATATAATATAAAAAAATATTTAAAAATATAAAAATAGTAATAAAATAGTCATTTAATTCAATGTTGAAGTGACAATAATAGCCTGTTTAAATTTTTTTATATTATTTTCCGGAATTCCACGGAAACGTTACGCGGAAAATCCCAATCACCAATACTACTAACCGATTAAAACTTATTTACTCAATAAAAATTTACATAATAAGTGGGTTTTTCATGTAGACGTATCGTCTGAAAAACCATGTCATATCATATTCTTCAAGTAATCTAATAAAATACAGCGATTCCAAACATCTTCGTAGAATCTACATCATATAATTGCAATATCCACTCACAAAACCCCTTCAGCCATAAAGTCAAACAACGCCGCAACCTGACCCGACCCGTTGTCGAGTAAATTGGAGTTCTTCGGCTGTTTACACGCGACGACACGCGGACGTTACGACTTCGATTTGAAAATATAATATTTATTGCCAAACAAACTATTTATTGAAAATTAAATTACATTATATAAAAAAGATAAACTTTAGTTAAGTTTACAAATCGTAATCATTTAAAATCATGTCCATGCGGAACGGTGGCAAGAATGCTTGCAGCATTTCCCAGATAACTACCCAGGTAAATGTTTTGTTTTATTATTACAAATCACAGCTTTATATAGAGTGAATAATAAAACTAAACATAAACAGGCCAAACATAAGCGAATTTCGGATTTACATTATTTATGACTAACAATTAAGCTAAACTTAACGTAACGAATAATTTCATAAAGATTACGATAGATGAATGAAAGATACAAAAAATGTTCAGCATTAATAAAATAAATATTCTAAAACTCGTAAAACTTTTCAAATTAAAAAACTGGGACGATATTTAGCGGTAAATTAAACAAAAATTTAAAAATATGTGATTAAAAAGACCACAGTTGTTATAACGATATATGAATGTGTGTATGTGTGTGTGGGTGAGTGAATATGTGTGAGTGATATTTAAGATATGGTACACGTTGCGATTATTTACCACTAAGCACGTGTATTAAATGAAAGTTAAATAATATATTGGAATACCTAATTAGTGTGTTACAGATTTTTTTTTTATTCACCATTCTTTTGGAAGCATAAACGCGAGTAAAACTGCGAATTGGTAGCTAATATTGAGTCCATATGTGAGTAGGATTCATAATATCTCTCTTTCACCTTTCCTGTATAATTTGTAGCTATGATAATATCTCCTGGTATTTTGCTTGAACGAGAATTTGTAAGATAAATATGATAAAGCATATCCTTATTAAGTCATATACATGAGCTATAAATATTTAAGTGGCAAAATTAACTTACTATTAAGCTATTTTTTTATTATTTTTTTTTATTATGTAAGACAATATTTTTTAAAACGCTAGCTGGGAAGTTTTGATTTTATAATGTAAGATGTAAACTATCTCTATATAACTTTAATCTTGTATGTATATTACTTACATGATTCTTTAAAACATACAAGGAGTATTGTGTTTTTGATGTGTTAAAGAATGTTGACGAATTAAGGATTCGCTCACATTTAAGAACTTCTAAATAAAACATAATTACATACAAACAACGCACATCCACACCAACACGGTTCTTAAAATCAACACAGCACCTATAAAATGTTAAACTAAATCTACGAAAATTAATATCGTGTCGTTCCCTCGCCGTCACGTGTAAATATCCTCAAACACATATCTGAGACATTCTGGGTGTAATATTAGCGTAGAATCTGATTGCATCCCGCTATTATTTGTGATGGAACCTGTTCGTGTCGAGGGTGTTTGACTTCGGTTCAGTTAGGTGGGTGTTGTCTAAGTAAAAGGGGCTATTCAGGTTAAGACAGGTTAAGTTTACGACACTATACGTACTATGTACACAGCGTCTGTGTAAATATAGAGGTTTCTAATTCTGATGAGAGATCCAGGTTAAAGAACTGATATGATTATAGGAACACGTAGATTTTAGTTGATTGTTGTGGATTCAAAATTTAAGTAGCATCTGGGATTTTCTACAATAAAATATTCCTTGAAAAATGTCCATTTTAAATAGCAAATACCCCAAATTGGACCAGTAGTTTTTTAAAAAGTATATATGTACATATGGGCCGAATATAGACCCCGTTATTTTTAAGTCTTTTGAAAGTCTGACTCTATGACAGTCTAATTTAAAATAGAAATATTGTGCTGGATTTAAATCACCATCGAAGTTAAATATGTTAAAAATACATACATAAATACTATGTCTACTGCAAGCGTTCTGCTGAAATTGACCAATAAGAAAACTATTTACGAAATAAATTAGCAAGCTGACGATACTCACATGATTTTGTAATAGGAAAAATGTTGTACGAAAATAAATAACAACTTGCAAAAACCCAAAATATCTATTCAATTAGAATAATCTCAAACACGCGAAATCATAAATAGATATTCATGGAAGGAAATTATCACGTATATTTTAATACTTTTCTGCGAAACATTTATATGCTGAAATCATCTACATACTGGTGTTAATTGGACTATCATAGAATTGTGACGGAATAATGTAAATCATATATTTGGAGATTTCCTTATTGTATATTTATTAATAATGTCGCAAGAGCTGGCAGCTACCTCGGTCAAAGGATCAGCGTGGCCATTCAACGGGGTAATGCTGCCAGTATTTTGGGAACTTTACCCAGATGCAGTGGCTTAGATGAGGTCTACAATGTTTTGTAAAAAATAATCCTTTTTTTTATTTTTTGTATTAATTAAGATGTAAATAGTTTAATATATATTTACGTGTAAAAAATTAACAATATTATGTAAAATTTATATACTAATAAAACTAAATTGCGTTTGATAAAAAAAAAGACGTGGATTGTTATATTTGAGTATAAACACTTTCTTATCTGATGACATTACATATCCCCGAACTTCTATTTTATTTGTATTATGTGATTCACATCACATCACATCTATAGTCTGTTTTCCTTAACTTGTCTTTATTTTGTAACAATACTAAAACGAAAATCACGAATTTTCAATTTTTTTTTTCATTTAATTATGCATTACAAGAAATGATTCAGTTCAATCATTCAATCGATAATTTCTTATCTAACTCTTATGTGTGGCTGGAAATACGCCATATTTGCCTGCTAAATAAGACAAGCAACTAATATAACTAATAATAGTCTATATGTATAATAGTCTATATGTACATCTTTTTCAGTATTTTTCCAATTGACAAAGCTGTGTCACATCTATTAATAGCTTTTATTCTATGACGCGTCAAAATATCAATTTGGTATGTGCACATTTAATTAGGATCACTTAATAATTAATCATTTAATTGTTACATGTGTGTTGTGTTATCACTCTGTTTCGTATGTATTGTGTAATTTTTATGTGATGTATGTAGTGTATGGAAATGGCATATTTAATTTTTTTTTAATTTTGCAGCTTATATATTTTTTAATATTCCTAAGAGTAATGTTATCGGAGACTTACTGCTTTACTACAGAAGATGAATTAAAACCATGTTCAACACGAGTCTTGCGAAACATTGTTTTAAATGTTGTCTTAATTTCTTAAGCTGCGTGTAAAATTATAAAGAAAATTTTTAATAAATTATCACTTTAGTTTTGACAGATAAAATAGATTTTAATCATATGTTAAAAACATCTATGTGTATGTTTAAACATAATTAAATGATGTCTAAACAATGTTTTATTCAAAACTTCTAAAGACATTTAGACGCAGATTTGTAGTACAGGATGTCTACAAATGATGATGTGTAAATGTCTTGATCGTTACTTTCAATACTGAAGCTGCATAATTATAACATAATTATATAAATATTTTTAAACTGCACTAAAATACATTATGTAATAAATGTTTTTAAAGCGTAACCATCGAGAATTTTGTTGGTTCTTCTCCGTAGAGACTACATTCCGATCCGATGGTGGCTTTTAAAAAACTTAAAACAATTAATTCGTAACTTAACGAATCTAAAATGCTTTAAAAAGCCTTTCTGAATAAATTATACTTTTGAATTTAAATTATTATATTTGGTTCCTATTAATTTTAAATTAATTTTCGTTAATGTTTATCGGACCACTTTAAATGTGACAATCAAAAGGGATTTGTATTGTTAAAGGTTATACGCTTTTCAAGTCTATCATTTGTATTTCATTCATTGAGCGTCGTATTTATTATTCAACCGATATTAATCTCCTTAAGATAGAATATTACATTAATAATATTTTTTTTTGTTGTAGTATCAAATTTAATACTTGATAAATTTGACGTATGTTTATGGTTCAAAATTGGGATAATAATTTCATAAAACACAGATTATTAATTTTAAATTAGTTAAAAAAACGTAGTTGGATGATGATAAGCAATAATGTGTTAACTTACAAAAAGTTGAATTCGGAGATATTGATGCATTCTAATAATGCTTCATTTATTTAACATTAAAAAAATTAAAGTCACTTACACTAAATATAAATTAAGTATAGGAAAAAGTTTCTTAATTTAACGCTTCGAATATTGACATGTGCTCAATATGTGCAGTATGCAATAATCTAATATATTTCAAAAACTAATTATAAGATAAAAAATTTTCAGCGTCCAGTTATATTTACTTTCTTATTCAATACTTATTATACTGTCATATGGATGCTGATAAGCAGTACTATGTCAAGCCACACGGACTTCATTTTGAGAAAATGGCGCTCGAAGACGACAAAACTATTCTCAATAAATGTAATTGAAGACGTAAATATCAATCTCAATTACATAATCTTATCAGCGTCCATATAGTAATGTGTTTATTAACACTCACACCCTACATTTAGGAACCCAGGTCACTGTCGCTAAGTTACAGAGATGTTTTATATAAGATACATCAATTTCCTAGTAAGCACCAATAAGAAAATGTAGCTAAATGCCACTTCCGTCATTTACACTTCTAAGGATCTGTTATGAAAATTTGCCAAATCAATTATAATTCATTAGCCTCCCGGCGATGCTCGTGCTGTTGTGTTTGAACTACTCATTTAACAATAGTGCTTTCAATTTGACCGCGTTAACACCGCCATGCTATGTTTGACGTTGCTATAATGATAATGGGCCCTTGAAAGAATTTCACTTGAGTACACGGTGTAATGAGGTGCCAATTGTGTGTAGGAAATGCCGACATATATCTTCTGTGGAGAAAAATGAAGTTAAAATAACTAATTCATATTATTTGATAGATGCATTGGCGCTGTGGTTAACAAAACCGACTGAAGTGCTAACGGTTGCGGGTTCAATCCCCGCTCACGGCAAACGCTTGGGCATATTTGTCATGGTCTGGGTGTTTGTGTTTATGTTGTGTGTGTTTCCATATCCCCGACACAAGATCATGACATCCAACTATGGACCGTTGATTGTGTAACTTAATCCACGACAATTGGACGCTGATAAGCAATACTGTGTCAAGCCTCACAAACTCCATTTTAAGAAAATGGCGTCTAAAGATGTCAAACCGATTTTAATCAATTTGTTTGAAGACGTATATATCTTTTCTTTTCTATTTTAATAAAAGGTATAATGAATTAAAGGCAGATTGACATATTTAATGTGTTATTATAAAATACTTTTTCAAATATTTCAGATTATTGTATATATTGCAAAATATGGAACGAATTTGAAATTCTAAATATTAAATTAAGAAACTTTATTCCGTACTTATTTATATAATAATGTTAAATAGATGATCCGTATGATCAATACAGACGTTTGCCGTGAGCGGAGATCGAACCCGCGACCGTTAGTGCTTCAATCAATTGCAGAGACCACTGTGCCAACGTGTCTGTCAGAATAATACGCTTACATACATACCCAGAATATAACCTTCGACCGTATGAGGAGTAATGCGCCTTTTAAATGGTACAACGATTTTTATAATTAACTAGCTGATGCTCGCAACTTCGTCTGCGCAAGATTAGTTTTTACATATATTTTTTGTAATATAAAAGGAGGGGCAAACGAGCAAATAGTACCACCTGATGTTAAGTGGTTACCATCGCCCGGACATTGCAACACCATGGGCCTTGCGTGTGCGTTGCCGGTCTTTGACGGAAAGGTGTCTATACACTCGACGCTTGAAAACCTTCTAATTATAGCACTCTGGGAAAACCTCAGGATATAGATCATTCCACAGCCTGCACATACGCGGGAAATAAGATCGAGAAGAATTTTGACAATAATGGCTTACACATAAAAGTTAGATGTATGCTGTCACGGCTTCTTTGTACGAATATTTAAGATAAACATTTTTATTGTACATTACGTAGCTGTAATTCTAACGGTTTTTGCAGCGCACGCAAGAATAGCTCGCAGATGGCAAGATTTTTTCATACTTATTTTGACACTTACATTTATATTTTATACAATTCACTGAAATTTATCAAAATTCTTTCTTAGGGGATGCCTACGTAATAGTAGCTTTCTGCATGCAAAGTCTCAGCCTGATCGGTTTAAAATTGACAAAGTTTCATACAAATTCATCCTCTATTTTATACCCTTAGTGGTAGAATTAATCAAAATACTTTCTTAGCGGATGCCTACGTCATAACGTCTACTTGCATGCCAAATTTCAGCCCGATCCGTCCAGTGGTTTGGGCTGTGCGTTGATAGATCACCTTTGAGTTATATGTATTTAGATTAAACATAAGTGATTCCGGAGTTTATTTCGCACATACAAAATTTGCTCTCTCTTTATTATCTACACTAATATTATAAAGAGGAATGATTTGTATTTTTGAATGTTTGTAATGAATAAATTTAAAAACTACTGGGCTTTCAAAAATTCTTTCACTATTAAACAGCTACATCACGCTAATGTTACATAAGCCTTACTAAAATATAAAAAATAATACAACAAAAAAAACGTAAATGAAAGTTAAAAAGATTTCAAGAAATTTGCCTACCGAAAGCCGGTACGTGCCGCTAGTATTGGCATAGCTTTACAACTAAATAATAATAGATTAAACGGTCGCTCACTACGAAATCGTAAGAAACAATTTATTTCCCGTACAAAACGATAAACTTATAATGATATTAATCAGAATATTGTTAATGGTGAATGTTTGAAACGTGTTAGCATCGCTGTCGGCGGTTCTCGTAACTCACTCGATCTTGGAATACGAATGAATCAGAACAGACGGTGATGTGGAGCCTCATTTAAATAAAATATCACTTTTCTAATTTTATAATCTCTATTCTTGGTAATATCGTTATAATCTGATCTCTTAAGTAAATTAAACTGCAACAGTGATATACCTAACTAACACTAAATAGTAATATTATCTCTCCATTATAACGACATTTTTGAAATGGACAAGTAATGCCCTTTCCAATGATATGGAACACGGTATATTTATGGCATTTTTATTTTTAATACCTCTCTCTACTGCCCTCTAGCGGACATTAGATTACATTATATTTAGTGTCATATAACTAGCGAACGATTAAGACGCTTCTAACGATACTTCATTTGTTCAGTTCTGATAAATAGTTTAGGAGCTACGAGGAAACAGATGAACAGAGTTTATGTAGCTTCTATATCATAACCCTTCTTCGGCTTTGCAGTAGTCGAATAAAAAATATCTACTTATTACCTTTATAACTTATAACATTAAAAACGTTTTTAGTCCCACTATAACTCTACTCTGTTGACTTCTATATTCCTACTTCGTAGATTTATGCAGCGTTTAACTTGACGTTGGTTCAGATTAGCAGTTCAAAGGGCGCTTTCCGCTGACCTCCGCGACTTTCCAGCGCCTTTGCACAGAGCACTCGCTTGTAGAGACGGGCTTAATTTGATTTTCTGTTAGAGAGCTGTTAAATAAAAGCCCCTTAATGTTAGCGGCTGGTTTTTGTAGACAAATGTGTTGTTTGTCTATTTAGTTGTTTGTTTCACTTTTGGATATTTATATTGCTAGTAACTTAAATTCATTATAGTTAACAATATTAATCTATATAATAATAAGGTTTGAAATATACCAGATAATTTTGCAAACAATGGAATACTCTTCAATAATGGATCTCATACTCATTACGGAATCTCATAAACTGCAAGTGCTATGAGTTTCCAGTTTTGCATAGGGTTTTTTTAGGACGCAGTTGGTCACAAAGACAGGATTTTGTAAAATTTGACCCCTAATGGATAAAACGGGGGTTGGAAGTTTGTATGAAAGTGCTTTGTTAAGCGCGAGTGAAACCGCGAGAGGACGCTAGTGTTTATATTCGCAGATCAGTAGCTTTGTGAATAAACTATTAACTGTCCGAGGTTTAGAAATATACACGAAATAAAAGCAAAAAGGATTACGATAAGAATCTGATTTATGTATACAAATATTTACATGAGTTTAGATAAAATCTGCCATTCGTGCAGCTGTCGTACATTAACTATTGCTCCGATTATTATTGACAACACGAACATAAGTCACGTGTTTATTCTGGAATCAGTTCAATGTCCCTGATCACGATGGAATTGATATCTAATTGATAGATTAAAGCAGAAATAAAATAATAAAACTCGTCAGTCCAAACTCATACAGGATTTGACGTCATTCTGACATTAATCATTGTCTTAAATAACGCCTGAATGAGCTTCTAATAGACCCGATATATTAACGCTTACTAACAAAACTCAAGTGCACTGATGCGTCTAAATAACTCTCCTGATAACTTTATAACACTATATATTTAAAACGAATTTATTAATCCGCTTAAAAGATAAAACTGTTAGATAAAATTCTAACCGCACGAATTTATTCGAGTATTTTTGACGCCACACTAAATCCACAAAGTGGAAGCCCCGAGTATTTTATTTCGGGGGACAGTACCACACGAGTCGCCTGTCCCCGCATTTTTTATCCAGGGCCGCACTCGATTAATCTTGCTTATCTACCATCGCCGACCACTTGAATAATCGCGGTGCGGACGAGTTTAACATAAATTAAGTTTTCCACGACACCTGAGATACCTCCCTGTGTTAAAGACGTGACAGCGATACGAAACGACTGAGTCGCGGAATTTTCGACTCTGTGGTGTTCGGTTACGGGTGGGGAAATACGAGTCGGGAAGTTTGCTAACGAGTAATAATGAGGCGTATTCCAACGATGTATATCATGGACACGAAAGAAAGGTTAAGTGTGAACATTTGTTTGTTAATGTGCTCATGTAATGGAATTCTGTTTTTTGTCGGACTCATGATAAGTTGTTTTTAGTTGGAGTGATCGATGGTGCGCTTTTTTGTTGTTAAAGATGTTTTATATTTTTTTATCTCTTTTTAAAGAATAAAATTTATTTATTAAAAGGTTATCTTGCAATATATTTATTTCGATCGATTTATTTAATTTGTGTGTGGTTTTGTATCTTTCGAGATACGAAAAAAAGTATACAAGGTTCGGTTCGAGTCTTCGTCAGTTTGTCGAAGAACAAAATGCAGATGTAATCTCACGAAGTTTTGAGTGTTAAGATCTTTGAACGTCTACGACTTAAAATTGACTTAAGCTGTTACAACATAAGTATAGCCTAGCCTGCAAAACTGCTCGTATAAGCGGGGCAGTACCTCACTCTTATAGAAGATCCCTCCCCTTTCCTTACTTCCTATTCCCTTTCAACAATTGTTTAATCTGGTAACATATTTGTGGCTTCGCTGATGCTGCAAATGTCCATGGACATCGACCACCTAACATAAGATGCTTTTGCCAGTTACATTAAAAAAAGGGTTTTATTTTCAATCTGATGTTTAAGCATAAAATTCTAACTATGTTCATAGAACACTATATTGAGATTATTCAGTGCTATTGACGCAATTAAAGCAGGTAAAGTTACTTTCGTATAGGATTTTTTTGACATGCACGTTGGCGAGGTGGTCACTGCAACTGTCTGAAGTGCGGTAGCGGATTCGATCCCCGCTCAAGGCAAACGTATTAACCATGCGGTTGGTTGTCGTAGTTAGTACTTCGTAGTAGTCACTACGGTTGTTGAGTGTGATTCGTTTATTTATATATACTAATATTATAATGCTGAAGAGTTTGTTTGAACGCGCTAATCTCAGGAACTACTGGTTCGAATTGAAAAATTATTTTTGTGTTGGATAGTCCATTTATCGACGAAGGCTATAGGCTATATAACATCACGCTATAACCAATAATAGCGGAGCATCGATGAAAACTGTTGCAAGTATGGAATAATTTTTGGTAGATATTTTCCTCAAATTAACGCAGGCGTGACCGCGGGGCACAGCTAGTTTCATTATAACTGCGGGTGTCATTATTGAAATTATTTATGAAAATTTCGTATCGACGATTAATAATAAATACAACCATAAAATTCGGACATAAATACAGACGTATGACGTTCGACAATAAACGGATAGCCCGACGTTATTGTAAATACCGTGTGTCGAATAAATTTTTCATTTGCTCCGAAAAATTGTCCGATGTACGTACGTATTTAGGGTGAAATGTTTAAGCACACGAATTATCCATACATGTATGATTACTTGTTCTGACCGACTGACTGACTGACTGACTGACTGACTGACTGATTGACTGATTGACCGATTCATGAACGCAGAGTCTAAAACTTGAAATTTTTACAGTTAATGCTCTTTGTATTGTAAACATGTACTAAGAAAGGATTTTTGGAAAATTCACCCCTAAACGGGTAAATAAGTGATAATGATTGTATGAAAATCCGTCATTTTTGAAGTAATACACCTGAAATTGAATGTAATTACTTCTGATTAGAATTAAATACACATATCGATACCTCCCACGTAAGTTGTTGTAACCCCAAAATTACAATTTTACAGTAGAGCACTTTTAATCCGTTTTAGTTTGAAAGTTACCAACAAAATACGCCTTTTTTCAGGCGTATTTTGTTGTAACTTTCCTTGAAAAAAAAGATTTTTGGTATTTTTTCACTTTGAATGCATTCAGCAATGCAAATTCGTGTAGTATTCAGTAAAAACGCTAACGGCAATTTTGTGGCTTACAATAACTTACGTGGGAGGTATCGATATACATGCGTTTTTTTAATTTCACCCCCAAGCAGGGGAATTCAGGATTGTAAGTCTATACGTAACCCGGGAGAAGCCACTAGTATCTATATGATGTAAATAGAATTGAGCTGATGACCTTCAAAAATACTAGTATGTAGATTAACAATATATTAAGTCAATGATTAGTAAAATCGGCTATTTTAATAAGGGGCTGTCCATTAATCAAAGGGGAAAGGGGGTGTCCGGGAGAAAAAAACCAAATATCACAAGTGGTTATTAAGATATCATGTATTTGGTATAGAAACCTGACATAGAATACAGGGGGGCAGGGAAGTATAAAAAGTTGCTAAAAAACATCACGTGATTGATGGACAGCGCCTAAGTTTAAAGCATCATTGGCCGACTTCCAAAAAGGACAAGGTTTTCAATTCGTCGGGGACTTTTTTATGTGTTCTCCGGTTTCTTAAAAACTGTTGAAGCCCTAGCTCTAGTGTAGGTCCCATTGAATTTTCATCAAAATCTGTTAAGCAGTTCGATTAAGCATTAAACAAAATTACGTATGTTCATATTTAATATAACGGGTCTTATCGTGATAACTAATTGTAGTAATACCTTTTTATTACCCGACGTTTCGACGAAGTTGCATTCGTCGTGGTCACGAGACTGACTGTCAGTCAATCATAAAAAAAAAGTATCGCGGTAAGACCCGTCGTATTAAATATGAATAGTTTCAATCGCGAAAGTTTAAAATGTATAATTACGTATGCTATTGAAATCGGTTCCCTTATTTGAAGTCTTGTTCATATCTGTACGCTCTCTAGAAAAATCCATTCAGACGATCGCAAGTGAAAAACGGTCGAGCTGCCAATTACGTACACTAAAAAATGTCCGCAGTTACCAATTAAAATGATTTACACATCGATAAATCGTTGATACAAGGTTCAGTTTAAATATGGTTTTATAGCGGGCGTGATGGTGTCACGTTACGCGTGGGAGGTTTATGGGACGTCGTTGAATTACCGCTTATCGCCTTTTTAAATTTATTGCCAATATTTTTTGTTTTGTATCCTAATCCCCTTCTAAGTTCGGCTTTTGTTTTATGATTTTGTTTTTTTTTTTAATGAAAATATTATTTTGGCTGTGAAAGCAGTTAGGATGTTGAAATGTTAGCTACAGAAAGAATGATATGTATTTAGATGATACAAATATACAATACTTAGAAATGAGGATATAAACATAATTAAGGCATTGAAAATATTTTTTACGTAAGATGAAATACACGTAACAAAAGAATAAACCGAAATGTTAAAAAAAATCATAAATTTAATTTAAAAGCAACCAATACAACTTAACAATGATTAATGAATAACATTGTTATAAGAAAATTAAAGCTAAATACCTCAATTTTATTAAAATTTATTACAACCAATTTAACTAATGGAAATCTAATGAATAATATACCAAAAGATCCAGACTCACCTTCGTCTTATCTGTTACAAACAAATCCAACTAAAACAAATTACGATCTTTAAATACAAAACTTGAAATCTAAAATCTCGTAGAGTTTCGACATAAAATAAATAAAAATTCAAATTAATCGTTAATTTTTTATTCGGCTGTCAAACGAGTTGAGTGATTTAAACATCAGGCCAATTTTATTGATACACCATTTAACACAAATCACTCATTAATTATAGTTTCGTGCGAAGCGACGCCGGCCCATTAATCGCCGGTCGAACATGTTTACACGATTTTCGTTGCACGCGAGTGTACGGGTACACTATGTACGCCCGTGTCTTTTATTGCATAGCTTAATGTACAGATTAATTAATTATTTTTTATAATAAATAATTTTATTGAAAAGATTAAAAACTCGACGACGACGAATAACAAGACCATTTATAGTCTAAGAGCCTATAAGTGGTAGCTTTATAAAAATCTTAAATAAAAATATGACATGTAACTTGACGATTCGAAAGTGCTTTCAAAGCCCATTTGAATAAAGTATATTTTGAGTTTGAATTTGAGTGAGAATTGTTATTATGCAACTTTAAATTATAAACGGTAATTATGATAGAATAATTATATAAGAAACATAAAAATGTATTTTAAATACCTATTCAACGATATCCCACTTGACATAGTTTGTCAATTTTCATTTTTTTTTCTTTTTCACATTATGGTTTCCATATGGCCATTTTAATTTTTCCAAATTTGAATAGTTTTTATGACGAATAAAGTGTCATTTATCAAAACCGGCTCACGTGTTTGATAGTCTAAATAGTGTCACAAAGGTATAAACCCACATACATACATATGCAAATGGAACACCTGATTTTAAGGATTATCCGCACATGGATTTGCAGTACAGTTTCATTACTCGACACTTTATCAAAAAACTTATCAATTGTTTTCAATTCAAGCCCGTACAAGAGAAGGGTCAACAACAGATCAAACACTTATATTTGCCACTCAATGAGTTTAAAGCCTATTATATTTTGACGACAAAGAGGCGTGGATTTGATACGCGTAGATTTTCTATCAGGATAACATAATTAAAATGTAATAAAAATACATTATGTATAAATGATTTTAAAAGTGTTTATCGAGTTTCTTGTCGGTTTTTCTCGGTATCTACATTCCGAACCGGTGGTAGTTTTTTCTTAATTTATTTGTAACTTTTATTTGTTTTTATACAAAATAACGTTAGAACAAAAGACGCTGAAAAGCGATCTCTTCCAGGCAACCTTGAAGCAGAGTCAATGGTCTATGGATGGTATAGGTGGACAAGTCAACACGTACAAGGTGTTTTCGAGAAAAAGTTGGATCTTGTAGGCTCAAGTCTTACCATTTATGAAAAAGAATTAAAAAATAGTTTTTTTTTTAACTTTTAAATATCGATTATGTTAACGCTTGTAAAATGCCCAGCACATGCCTCGTTGACACCTTGTATTATAATACAAGTAATTATAATATCGTTCAGTCTATGTATCGTTTTTTTTAATCTAATTGATGCGATCGAAGATATTATTTTACCTACATGTAAATTTGTTAATTTTACAAACAAACACATGTATTACATTTTATGTATATAATACTTTTAAATCAATTTATCACAAGCATGTATATAAGTTATTGTAGCCGACAGCTAATTTTAATTGATGATTGTAAATTCTTTACGTATTGACTAAGCATGCGATATAATTACACTTTTTGCTTTGTTGTTATATTATTTCTTTAAATACGAAGCCGCTCGAGGAAATTACATATTTACCCGTGTTTTTATTTTAATTAGAATTGACGTGTATTAATTGCAAGAAATTATGAAGTCTTTTGTTTTTTTTTTGTAATTACTCATCAAAATATTTGACTACGCATTGTAGACTTAATAACCATTAAATAAATAAACGCATTACAGTCAATGACCCCAATTCGGATCTCATGATTCTGTGCCCGGAAACATACAACACAAAAACAAACACCCAGACCACGTCAAACATCCATATGGCCTATACAGACGTTTTCCGTGAGCGGGCATCGAGCCCGAGACTGTCTCTCTTCAGTCAATCTCATCAAAATCAAAAAAAAGTTATCTCTTCAGTCAATTGCAGTGATCACTGCGCCAACGTCTGTTCAAAACCAACCAAGTCTCAAGCCTCTTTCATGTATTCAACAATTAATCTCTTCTCAATCAACATTCTCAAAATTGGTTTAAAATCGAAATAACAACGAAAATAAACGAAATAACGTTCCTTTTTAAAAAGGTCTTCTTATAGCGACAAAATGGGCCTTGAAAAGGACATACGGATATTTTTTGTCCCGAAGATAAAACGTGAAAGGAGAAATAGGGAGTGAAAATATATACGCAATCAAAGTAGGATTGACAAGTTTTGTAAATGAAAATTAAAGATTTCATAAACAATCGTTTTAAAAGACCAATAAAATTAATATTCTTAGCGATGCTGTTGTGCTCTGAATAATAATTAATTATACGCAATTACTCTTTATTATATATAAATGTCTGATGTTATTTATTTAATTCTCCGTCATTATTTATGGGCTTCATTAGCGGTTGTTTTAAATTAACATTTTTTTAAACATACCGTTGACTCCAAGTTTCTTCGAGTTTTGTTCTAATTAAATTGTTTATGGTGAGAAGTTATACGGTAGGTACTTATTATATTTATTTTAATTAATAATTAGTTTTAATTCGTACTATATATTGGCGCTGATAAGCAATACTATCTCAAGCCACACGGACTTCATTGTGAGAAAACGGCATCTAAAGATGTCAAACCTATTCTCAATAAATTGGTTTGAAGAAGTATATGTATACATGGATGCTGATAAGCAATAATGTGTCAACCCACAAAAGGTCAAATTCGGAGATATAAGTGTATTTTGATACTGCATCACCTATTTAACATTATTAAAAAGAAATTAAAGTCATATAAACTAAATAAGTACTAAAAAAAGTTTCTTAATTAATTGGTTTGAATTTCACGGGCGTTACATATTTTGCAATTTATACAATAATTTAAAACATTTGGAAAACTTTTTATTGGATAATATACTAAATATATCAGTCTGATTTTAATTTATTATTCCTTTTATCAAAAAATAAAAGAAAAAATAGATATATACTTCTTTAAACATATACGTTAAGAATAGGTTTGACATCTTTAGACGCCATTTTCTCAAAATGAAGTCCGTGTGGCTTGACACAGTATTGCTTATCAGCGTCCATATATAACCATTTTTTCTTTTCTATTTTCATAAAAGGTAGAGTGAATTAATTTGTCTAATAATAAGGCTTTGAAATATACAAGATTATTATATTTTGCAAACTATGGAATACTCTTCAATATCTGAAACATTAATTTAAGATACTTTTTTCCATACTTATTTAGTTTAGATGACTTGAAATTTTTTTTAAACATGTTAAATAAGTAACGCATTATCAGAATACATTAATATCTCCGAATTTCACTTTTCGAATGTAGACACATGTTTGCTTATCAGAATCCATACATCAACATATTAAAATTAGATAGCAAACTATTCCACAGTGACATATAATACTGAAATGAAATTCTGTCAAAAATTGTCAATTTTTGACAGAATTTCAGCCATAAATCGTTATAGTATACATAACATGTGTCTAATCGGCACAACTAAAAGCAATTAACCAAAAAATTGAATTGGATTGAAATTGAATTATAGTATACCTAAAAGCGATCGTTTAAAACTAAAGACTATATTAGATAATAAGTTTCGTGATTGACGAAATAATCACAAAACTATATGATTGATGCGTCGATCGATTGAAGAATGCTCAAAAAGTGGCGTCACGCGCTGGCAATATCAATCAACATTGAACGCGTGTGTGAGTGATGCGGGTATTGTCAATTGAATTCAATCAACCACTAGTGTGCGTGGATCGTTGTCTGGTTCGTTCAAATAACCTTCAGTCACCGCGCAGACCGCGCGAGCGATGGACGAACGCGTATCGTCCCCCGCGGCCCTCACCGCCGCACGCTCCCCACTCCCCCTCACCTCGTACATTTTAAAATTAGAAAGAGATGTTGAATCAATGGAGTCCGAAGAAGAATCGAATCCTCTCGAACAAGAAGATGAATACGGCGCACAAGACTCAGAGGAGGAAAGTAGATTGATGGAGCCACAAAAAGAATTCATATTAACATTCGAATCGCTTGAAGTATTGTGGGATCCCAGAAACCCTTTTTACACAAATAAGTATAAAAGGTTAGTATTATATATGGCAATATAGGATGTCCTTGGTAATGTAAATAATTTAACTAAATATATATCTCATACTGTCCTTGAAAATCAATAACGCCAAGTCACGCAGAGAGCGTCTCTGGCAACTCGTTGATATACTATCAATATCGTGAAGGATCTCCGAAAAGAATTATTGTAGTTGTCAATATTTAATGCTTTCAATTGATGCGATTGACGTGCCAATTTATGTATTGACGCGATGACGTCAGAACGCGTGACGTAATGGCTTATCAAGGCTATTTTTATCCCGCTATAAATAAACCTACATAATTGATATATAGCGATACTATATATGTATATAATATTAAAAATTAACTATTATTCACTAAGATTAATCACAATGGATCCGTAATAAATAAATGACTACAGATTTTATTTTATTAAGATTGAAAAGTTTACACTGAAGTAAATATTGATACTTACTCGTGATTGACTGTTTTGTGAGCTCATTCATGTTATAGATACTCAATGCCTAATAATTGTGACAATAATACAAATTCATTCCAATGATAACTCTACATTTTTTATATGCTCATGAATTTTGGCACCCCGAATGGCGACTACTTTAAACGACGTTGCCTAGCAACCAGCTAGCGTCCTAGTGTGACAGTCGAGAATATCAATTAAATTCTTGTAGTTTTTAGTTGTCGGGAATATCTTTGGTTTAACATGACAATTGACCAGCTTGTCGAAATTGTAAATGGATACAGATTTTTAGAGTCAAATAATATGTACGTAAAATATCTAAAGTTATAAAACATAATTGGGGATTTGATAGTTAATAAGATATTTTTTAGTATGAAATAAAGCATATTTGATAGGATTAGAGACTATAATACTTTGAGTGTCTCGTCCAACTTGATCTTTTTTTCGCGCTCATTTGTCTGACCTTGTGGTTTTATTATTTGATCGATGGTTCTATAGTGTTCTCTTAGAGGCTGTTTTTCTGAACCGATGGTAGATATCTGTCAATCAATTTCTAAGGACAATTCGTCAACGTTTAATATATATTTTCTTAATGTTTCAGACATAATATTTTTAGTGGATATCATTTTTTGAATTTAATATTTGTAGAACAAAGAGATAATTAATATGTTTATTGTATAGATTTTTTTTGTTTAACACTAATTTCTCTTAATCTTTCACATTTTACAATTGATTTTGATATTTGGGAAAAATTAATTTGTCATTTAAATTTTTAGGAGAAAGGCTCTAGCTAAATTGGTGCCCATTCTAAGAAAAATGAAACCAGGTGCAACTATAGAGGACGTTAAAAAGAAAATCAACAGTCTCCGGTCGAACTATCGACGACATTTGAGAAAAGCTATGTTATCTCAACAAACAGAGTCTGACCCGGGTGATATTTATAGACCAACAATTTGGTATTATCAATATCTCGATTTTTTAAGAAAATTGGAAGAGCGAACATCTCGGGAGGTATTTTGTAAATTATTTCAAATAAGATTTTTCATTTAGATGAAGTACAGTAGAACGAATCCAATGTGAATATTTTAATCTTAACAATTGAATATTTATTTGCTATCTCCTAAAAATCATGTTGAAATAAATACATACATTATTTATTTTACTGCGTTCAGATAAAAAAAACTGATGTAAAACGAAAATTTAATATATTTTGTATATTATCGTTTTATCAATCTATTAACAATATAATTTTTTAATATGAAGCATCCTGTTGTTTTTAAATTGTTTTTATACTAAAAAAATAATGTCAATGTAAGCAATTCTAATATTACAATATTTCTTTCATGAAATGAAAAGAAAGAAGATGATGAAAGGAAGAGCCAAAAACGAAATGAGAGCCAAATTTCGCAGGTTGCAACATCGTTTTCACCAGTCAGGATTCCGGAATCACCATCAGTACCGCAGTCTAGACCAAGAAAGAGAACAATTCACACCCAGATTTCAAATACTCCACCTATCCCACAGAATTTACCCGATTTAAAGCCCACAGCTGAACCATGCCCACCGAAAACAATATCCAATCACGTTGTTTTAGAATGGGCTGAAACATTGGAGAAACTTGATCCTATGCAGCGTTTGTACGCGAAGAAAGCTATCAACGATGTGCTGTTTGAAGCGGAACTAGGTAACTTACACAAACACTCGGTTAAGATCAATGAATCCGGTTCATGTGATACATCGTTCATGGCACATTCCTCAACACTGAAGTCTCCGACGCAATCTTCCTCTTGACAGTAAACTCATAGTACAATGTATCTTAAGCATTGTAAGCTGGTGGAGAAGATCTACTTCTACTATACTACATTATAAATAAAATCAGGTTATCTGTGGCTTCATTACTTACACCGGAAAAGAGAAGGTGAAATATATTTTTTACCTTAAGAGATGATTTAAGAAATTAAGAAGAACAAGAAGAATAGTTTTGAGTTATTGCCATTATATTTTAGTTATAATAATAATGTTTATAATTATTTAGTAATAATAAAAAAAAAATAAGAAATATGAAGTTTTTCTTGTTATAGATTATACTAGTTTTGCTTGTAAAATAAGTAAGGCTGTAAATGTCCCACTGCTGAGCAAAAACCTTCTCTCCTATTAAAGAGAAGGTTAGCAACTTAAACCGCCAATATGCTTCACTGTCAGTTTTCGGATATACATGTGTCAGAATTTCTGTCGCCATATGCAGGTTTCCTCACGATGTCTTCCTAAATATACATGAATTTAAACACCCTTTTGCATTCGAAAATTCAGTGGTGCTACACGGTGTTTTTACCTCCGATGATGGGATCTCCACCGAACCGAACACGAAATGTTCTAAACAATAGGCCATCTCGGCTCATAAAATCTTCTAAAAATAATACGTAATTATTAACTAATTCATTTATTTTCGTTCCATCGTACGTCAGTCTTAATAATTATAAATAATTAAAACATAAGCGTATGTATATGTAAAAATCCATACTATTTATTATATTTTAAATGAAAACAGCAAGAAAACGAGAATACGGGTCATCTGATATAAAATGACCCGTATTCTCGTTTTCTTGCTGTTCACCGCCGTCCAAGAACATTGAGAGCACTAAAGAAGCCACAATTGCGTCAGCTTGCATGTAATGAAGAATAAAAAGGAAATAGACAATAGTACGGGAATAGAAGAGGGTTTTGGACTTCCGCCTCTATCACTCACCGTAAGAAACGCAGCTATTTTACGTCGATTTTCTGTGGGAGTGTGGTACTTTACTGGTCGAACCAGCGCATATACATGTTGCAGTCGTGGTCTGCAGCTATGGTCTACACTATAAAAACTGTCGTTAACTTTTTAACATAATTTCCCATAAATTATTCATGCAATTAGAAAGACTAAAAATATTAAAATTAAAACACAGTGCAATTTATTATTACGCCATATGGTTAATAACATTATACTAATTATCACATTTTTAAATAAATTGGTAATTATTAACAACCGTCAGATGTAAATGCCATATTATTTATGATATAGGCTATTTTTATTAATATGATATAGGTTTAAAATATGTATATCGATGATATTTATAATATGGGCGCTGATATGCAATACTGTGTCAAGCCACATGGATTTAATTTTGCGAAAATGGCGTCTAAAGACGTCAAACCTATTCTTAATGATTTTTTCTGAAGAAGTTTATATCCATATTTTCTTTTCTATTTTGACTAAAAGTATAATAAATTAAAATTGATGTATATAATATAAATGTTTTATCTAATAATAAGTTTTTTTGAATATATTAGATTATTGTCCATTGTAAAACATGGGACGCACTTCAATAATCGAAATATTAAATTAAGAAACTTACATATGTTCCTATTTAATTGGCTTAGATTACTTGTAAATATTTTGAATAATGTTATATACGTAACAGATTATCAGAATACATCAATATCTCTAAATTTAACTGTTTGTGGGTTGACACATTATTGCTTAACAGTGCTTAACGGGTTAAAATATAAAGAAATACATAAACAACAGTCATTTAATATCGAATTATTCATATCGTCTGTTACATGTTCAAAGATCGTTATAGTAGTGACATCTGTTTTTCATTTCAATTCAATTGAATTCTTTGGATTATAGCTTATCTGTTTTTCATGAACCTAATAATTTAACCTTTGACATTAAGAGAATGAAGTAATCAATAATACGGTTGATTTATTAATTATTATTGATTGAGACGTGGTCTATAAATGAAAATCTATGAATAGTTGTTGCAATATCGCGGTATAAGAGTCAGATGAACGTATCTACGTTTTAAAATTTTTTACTTTTTTCTAATTTAACTGTACTATGAGTACCGTTAAACGCTTTTTTTTTAAATTACTGAAATGTTAAATAACGTTATTATGCCATTTCGTAGAGGACATTCCCTACGGTTTTAGTTAAAAAAAGATGTTTGATTTTATGTAGATACGTTCATCTGGTTGTTGCACCGCAATATATACTCGTATTCAGCTAGCTGTGCACCGCGGCTTTATCTGTCAATTGAGGATAAAGGTATTAATCACTTTACCACAGACTATTTACATTTTACCATAGACAATTGGTTTTTGAGTAATTTTAGAATACTATAAATGACATGTAATATTGAGATACGATACTTCACTAAATTGTTTTGCTTTCACGAAACCCCTTTACTAACATTTAAACTTTATGGTATGGTATCAAAGTTCAAATTGACTCTTGATTATTTTAACTAATTTTCTGTATGGGAATATAGAAAAGATTTGTTTTCAGTTTACTTTTTAAATTTTTCTCGTAAGAACCTTGTCCATGGAATATTATAAAAAAAAAGAATTAACAAAATCGGTTCAGCTGCTCTCGAGATATGCGCTTAGCACCACAGTCAGCGATTCATTTTTATATTATAGAAAATACCGTTAAGTACGTATGTATAAGATAAATATGAAAATTAAATAAAACTGTCAAGTTTTTCATTGATACCAATTCAACGACCCAAACAATACTTCTGTTATTATCTTCTGTAATCTTCTGGTTCCTGATGATCCTGCAGCATTGGGTCTGGTTAACGCAATTATATTATTTTAATGCCAATAAAGTAAAATGTATAGTAAATTTAGAATCTGTCAGATCAGTACAAGTTGCACACATACTTTTAACGATTAGAAAACATTTGATAACTTTCCAACTCATGCACAGATCACAAATAATATCAAAGAACATTATCGATATCATCTGCTTTGAAACAAAAAAAAAAAAAAACATAAAAATTGGTCCGTTTACGAGGCAGTTACGAAACCACAGAAAGACAAAAAGACACCACACTCTATATCTTTTACTTGGTTGGGAGAAAAAGTACTTCTCCTTTGTCATCTGAGCTGAATTTCACATGAAACTTTCCCTTCAGGTTTGAAAAGGAAATAAACAATTGTGTAATTTATTTACGTCCACACAAAGTAATTTATTTCCAATGCCATGTTTGTAATCTTATAAACAGCCTCAAATCAATATGTCACATATTAACATAATATACACATTATTATAAATATACAAACAATTACTGTTCGCTTTAAATTTATCGCTGATTTAATACTTTGACGTGACACTGGACATCGACTATTTTTATAAATAACTGGTCAAGTGCGAGTAGGACTCGCGCACCGAGGGTTCCGTACAAACTTATAGAAATCTATATAAGACTAACCCATCTACGCCATTTGTGGTCTTCATCATCAGTTCCAACATAAGTTACTATCAAAAATACCTAAATCGGTATACGCTTGCCTATAATATTTGAGGAGTTCCCTCAATTTCTCCAGGATCCCATCATCTGATCCTGACCTGAAGACAATGGGACCACCTTGGAAGTATACCTTTTCAAACAAAAAAAAAATTTGAAAATCGGTACCCAAATGGCGGCGTAATAATTATATTATATTTTATTCTCGTTTTATTTTTATTTATATTCTACTACACTCCACTACCCCTGCACTACGTTCGTGAAATATTTAGATTTACATTATCAATCAAAATATCGAAAAATATATTAGTGTTGCTAAGACGAAAATAATTAGTCCTTAATTCGAACAAAACTAATTGTTTATTTATAAATAACTAATTATATTACTAATAACCAGAAGACTTATATGTGTAGATAAATAAGTAAATTAAATAACTCGATCTGTTTGAATTTAATTTTAAAATTTTCGTGCTAAGTCAATACGAGTACTTAAATCAAATCGCGTGGAGCTCTTATATTGAATGTTAATTACGTAATGACGTTATAAATCGACGATAAAACTTTTAAATGAAAAGTTTATTTTATAATTTTTAGCGCGTTTAAATAATAATTAAAATAAAAATTTGTATTAATCGAGCAGAATTATATCACAGTTAATGTCATAATGTTGTAATAGATGGCATTAGCTGTACGCTGCATCGCGCTATCATTTTGTTAGCTGCGATATATAGATTGCATTGCGTTGTTTATAAAGGTTTGCTGCTTTTTAATGTTTTCGTATTGATACAAATTTCTTCTCAGTGTTTGTAAAATTGTTTTTTTGACCATGGTCAACTTCTATGTTAATTTGTTACAAGTACATATAATTTTAATTCTAAGATTAATATATTTTCCGCTTGATCAATTTACAACTTGATACATTTACGCGTTCCTGAGAAAAAGGTTGAAAGACAGACGTACAGACTGACAGACACACGAACAGAAATTTACAGTTTTCGGATTTTTTCCTTTATGTATACTAAAGGACCTTGCTCCTGGCCAAATTTTATAATGCTTGGTCAATGGGAAGTACCCTATAGGTTTTGATTCCCTTGCGAAAACGTTAAAAACGCTATCATACTTAAAATATGTGATATAAATGACCGTATCTTTTGATTGCGTTAACTTAGAAGTTTGATTTTTTTACAGCTCTTAGTAATTACAACTTTGAGTACTTGACGTTGATAAAAATTTGTTACCTTCACGCGTTTCTGAGAAAAAGGTTGAAAGACAAACTTACAAACAGACAAACATACATACAAAAATTTACAGTTTTCAGATTTTTTCCTTTATTTGTACCATAAGATCTTACTTCTTTCCAAATTTCATCGTGCTAGGTCAATGGGAAGTACTCTATAGGTTTTGATTCCCTTGCGAAAACGCTAAAATCGTCAAAATATACGACATATTTTCCATTATCTTTTGATTGCGTTGACTTAGAACTTTAATATTTTCACGGCCGCATGTCATCGTAGACTTGAGTATATGATATTAATTTCAACATGATACGTCTATGCATTTCTGAGAAAAAAGGGTTGACATCCCGACAGACAGACAGACAGACAGACAGACAGACAGACAGACAGACAGACAGACGGACAACAAAGTGATCCTATAAGGGTTCCGTTTTTCCTTTTAAGGTACGGAACCCTAAAAATGATTACATTAATCGGCCTACTTATACAATGCTAAACATAGCTTATATAAGATAATTTTACATATGTATAATTTTATCAGCGAGGCTGTTACACCATAGAATTCTAGCTTAGTAATATAAATCATACACTTTGACTAAGCGATATGGATAATGAAAATAATAAATAAAAGTTGAACTGAAATATAATTTACGTTACTTAAATCTTCCGAAATAATATGTTGTTGTAGGTAATACTGGATTTGTCAAGTAATCAAAAAAGAGTCGTTGCCTATAAATACATGTATGGACGCTGAGCAATGCTGTGTCAAGCCACACGGACTTCATTTTGAGAAAATGGCGTTTAAAGATGTCAAACCTAATTTTAAAAAAATAGTTTGAAGACATATATGTATACCCATCTTCTCTTTTCTAAAATATTTTGATAGAGGTATAATAATCAATTAAGAAACTTTTTTCCGTATTTATTTAGTCTAGATGACTTGAATTTTTTCTTGAAAAATGTTAAATACATGACGTATTATCAGAATACACTAATATCTCCAAATTCGATTTATTGTAGGTTGACACATTATTGCTTATCCGAGACTGGCAAATGACATTCGTTACACGTTTTACAACTACATCAATAAATTTCATCTCTGTACTGTCAGTTTGACCAACGTTCAGATAGCAGAGGCTTAATAGAGCTCCATTGGCATCTTTTGGACATGGAGAGTGCTGAATTAGCCATAGGAACTAAGGGCCAGTGGCCAGGGCAGCAAAGATTCTTTTTTTTTTAAGTTTTCAATTAAAATTTATTATACTATACTAAGGTTTTTTTTTTAATTTTAAAGTGTTTTTTCTACTACTTATTGTATATTATGGTTATTTAGATAAAGAGGCGGCATTTTTCACTCTCCCCCAGAGCGGCACTTAGGGTAAATACAGCCCTGGATATATAACAAAAAGGCTTACTACTAACGAAAGTAACTAAAAAAACATCTTTAATAATCTTTAAATAACTTTTTTATGCAGTAAACAATTTTACGATAACATCATACAGCTCAATCACGGGATCAACATAATTGAATCTGATAATCATGTCCGAGGATACTTCTGACACTTCATTTATTTCAAGATGTAATCGCCTTACGTCTATTTCCTGCTTTATTATGCAACATCTATAAAAACAGAAAACACTTGTTAACAAACCATTATTTAGCATACATTGCTGCACCAAAAGTAGATTATACTGAATTTGTTGTAGAATGAGCGAGCAATGTATGTCAAATCGAATTGAAATTGAAATTATCAACCTGTTTATAGTACGAAGATCTGTACGTAGAATCAGTAACGGACAGAAGCGACATTGTATGGTAATACTCTTTGATGTTACGATAAAATGTATGTTTTAAATCACGATGTTACTTTACTGCTCTATAAACAAATTAGTTATTTTTTATGACGGCTATAGCCGAAAGTGAGTTTCAGATTCAGATACTGTCAATTGTTAAAATATTCAACAAATAAAAACTTAATTATCTTCAAGAAATCTATAATTATATTTAACAGAGAAATAAGAATCGACTTTAATATAATGCAATAGAAATTAATCATTAATTTTCTAAATAAATACCGAACCGATATTAATGAAACTTCTATGAGACTAACTTGAGAACACATACTATCGAACAAAAAATAAATCATGGAAATCAATTCACATCTGGTCAAGATATGACGATAAAGAAGGTCATACACAAAAAATATACAATCGATTTGAGAAGAGAATCCTCCTATCTTGAAGTCGGTTAAAAATAAAGCAGAAATAGATCCCCAACAGCTTAAACTAAATCTTGACGACTGGACCTTCAATAAATAAAGTAATCAACAACGCACATGACTTATTAATTATCGATCGAGTCGTGGTCTATAAATATGTCAAAATATCTATTTATAGTCGGGACCG
The DNA here is from genome assembly GCA_037950945.1 of Hypolimnas misippus. Lineage (NCBI taxonomy): Eukaryota > Metazoa > Arthropoda > Insecta > Lepidoptera > Nymphalidae > Hypolimnas > Hypolimnas misippus. The sequence continues at coordinate 14,502,531 of JBBEEQ010000023.1, forward strand.
GCAATTGACATTCGCGACACGTTTTACCGTCGAATCAATAAATATCAGCTCACCGCGTAAAGGTTTGCATGGATTGTAACTTTTAATTGACGAATGTGTTCTGATTTCAAAAAGAATTTTAAAATGATTATTATGAATAGACTTTTTTAAATTCAAGTTGTGTTTCACTGTTCCGACTCATGATTGTTGAATTCTTTTTAAAATCTGTGTTGAAGTTTTCTCGAATTTTTTATGATTCTGGACTTTTTGATAATAGAATTATGATTTACTTGTACAAGGATTAATTTATTTGGTGTTGTGTGTAGTAATTCCAATTATTTTAATGACAGAGTAATGAAATTGAAAAGTATTTTAAAATTATATTGCTTTAAAACCAGGAAATTAATCACAATGTTTGCTGTTTTGAATATCGTACCTATTCATTTTGAAGTCCTAAGATTTTTATTAATAACACTTTAATTGTGTCTGTATTGTTAAAGAAATTGTGGTATTTAATTATTAAAATTTATTTGATATATTTTTTTTGTATTAATTGACTTTAGCAAATTGCTCAATTTGTAAATATTATAAATATTCAATTTTTTTATATTACTCACTTTGTTAATTCATATATTAACTATAAATAAATACAATTTTTCAGATTGAATACCTGTGTTAGAATATCTAAACTTTTTAAAATCTATATTTTAGTATTCTTAAACGTATATAAAAATCGAGTTATCGAATGAATCACGTTTGTATTTATCCGAATACTTCATCAGTTTAAACAGTTGTCCCAAATTAAATTCGTTTCATTATATTTATTTAAACCGTATCCAAATAAAGGGGCAATAAAATAAAGTTTTTAATTACATCACACGTTACAATTATATCGCTACAGGATTATTTGAAACGGAATTAACGCGTAAACGAGTTAATGTGCGCGGACCTTAATTTGACAGATTGAAACGAACGAACCAACTGTCACTTTTGACACATTTAGACGTTGGAATGTCATTCGAATTTATACTCTGTGTTGTGGACAGGAAGGGTGATATTATTACGAAGTATATTAAAAGGTAAAAGAGGTAGCGGTTTTTGGATAAATATTTGTAGTTGTTTTTTTTTTTCTTAATTTATTTTTAAGCCGTAGGCTTTTTTCTGTTCGTTTTCGTAGGTATTTAATGAATAAAATACCTTTTTATTTTCGTCAATTAGCTGTTGTTAAAATTGAAAATTATTATAGGTATATATTTGTACATATATATTCAGCTCATAGATTAATTAAAAACGTATATAAGTATTATTTATGTATTATATTATTATTTAAGCCTTTTTATTTTATATCAAAGTAAATAATCATAATTTTTTTGTTGAACATAATTGTTTAAACTTTCAATATAGAAGTATATTGATTTTACGTTACAAAAAACTGTCATAAGTTTAGAAAAGGAAAAACACAATAGGTTTGTATTTACAATTACTGTTGATTTAGAAAATATGATTTCGGTACACAAATTGAATATAAATTAATTGAAAATATATAAAATTGCTAGTGAACTTGAAACGGTGAACGATTTTATTTAAATTAACGGTTTTTAAAGTAATAGATAAGATATTAGTGTACCTTTTATTTTTACCCAACGTTTCGACATAGATCGGTCGTGGTCACGGGCTGATCTGATCATGACCACGGTGCTGCATGCACGCATGCATGCACTTTGTCGTCTATCTTATCCATCGTGGTAACACCCGTTACTTAAAACATGAATTGAATGAAAATTAAAGTTTCAATCCAACCACGCTGTTTCCCGTCACCCGCACCACAACACAAAGCAGTGACATCGAATGGCGCCGGTAAATTTTCATAATTCATTTGCAATTAAACGCGGAGCGCCATAAAATATTATTTGCAACTAAAATGTGTGCAAATTGCGTTGCTTAACAGCCTGTATAGTGGAATATGTTAATTCATTATTAATGGCCTTTATACAGCTGTATCGTTATGTTTGTTATGGACATGAATGTAATATTTTATGTAATCAACGAGATATATTTATTTATCGTTCAATGCTTATTACATATTTTAATATTTTATTGCGTTTAAAATTACATAAATATTAAATTTAATGTCCGTTATTTTTGCATTAACGTGTATTTTTTTTAAAATTATATTATTATTTTACTGTCAATCGATACGTTAATTACTGGATTTAAATAACAGCATTTTCTCATTTTAAATATGGTAGAAACTAGTGAATGTACTTGAAATTTAATATAGTGACAATTACGTAAAAATTTAAAAGTTATGCTCATTTAAAAGTAATCAGTAAATAAGCAAACAATTTAAAAAACTCGTAACCATATTTGTCAAATTGTTTGACAATTTTGCTGCTAATTTGACCATGTTTCGGATTGATTTGACAGCATTGTTTGTCAAATTACTTACACTTTCTAAAGCTTAAAAACATTGTAGCAATTTATTTAACAGAACAAAGTAGTATTTAGAGGCTCACATATTAGAAACATCATCACATAAAATAAACATATTAGTGAAACCAACTAAACACGAAACTAATTAAAACCGTTAAGGGGCTATAAAATAAAATTTTCATAAGGACATTCACTAAACAACTCGTCTTATTAAAAGTCGATCGATAACGATTAGAAAGTGTGCGAGAACAGCATTTCTCCGTATTTACAAACCGACTCGCCAAGAATCTTTATTACTATATTCTTATCTCGATTCAACAAGAACCATATTACATCGAACGAATATGATCATTATAGCTAAAGATATAGAGGACAATATCGCGTATTCGAATATAGTTCCTTTTACAAATTGGACTAGTTCTGTCGGATATGTGAGGCATAAAAATCCATATTAGAAGATCTGAAGTCATTCCAAGGGTAACGGTATGCCTTAATTGCGGCAAAAACAGAATCACCAAACGAATTAAACGGAGCAATAGAATGTTAAAACAGGTGATAAATATATACCTTTTTTTAAAGAATAACTTGGTAAGTGGCTTTTATCTTGTGAGTGTTGCTACATCAATTTTTATGTCCTTTGAAATTATGATGGAGGACATTTTTGCTGTGGTTTAGATATCTATTTTAATGTGTGATGACAATTTTTAAAGCGATATGTTTTGATGATATTATTATTTTTTTATATACATAATTAGTAAGAAAATAATAATCAGTGTTATACTTTTTCTCATTCTCATGTTATTTAATCATTATTATATTTTAAAGTATAATCTTTTAGGCGTTCTTTTTTTACAATAAAAGACAACAATTTTTATTATTTCGCTTAACAGTGATAATAAAATACGTAATAAAGCTTAGGTTATACTAACTACTTTTACCACATAATTTTATTTGCAAATAATTTACAAGATATCATCAACGTATGATAACTCGCAAATAATAAAAGACAAACACAATACACAAACAAAAAAAAAGTCCAAGATAACTTAAATTGGCAGATACGTATTCCTTAATAACCGCCATCTCGCTTGTTGACCTAAGGCGACGTCTTACGTCGACGATTCATAGTGAACGCGATTGTGAAGCGATGACCGGCGAAGCAATGCGGCGCGATGCGGCGGCTTGTCCTGTGCACGAATCGCCTCGAAACGTGACTGTCACATATACTAATATTATAAAGAGATTTTTTATTATTTATTTTTACTATATATGAATTTATTTTTTGTGCACGCCTACTATCAACTCTCGTGCACCATTCTGGGTTGGCTGGCAGAAAATGGTGTAATAGCGTTAAGTCCGCCCTTTGTACATTGTTCTTAGTGCAATAAAGTATAAAAAAAGAGGTTAAATTTGTTTTTATGTTGTTTATATGTAGGGGGTAATCTCTAAAACTACTGATCCGTTTTGAAAATTTATTTTGCGTTTAATAGCACGTTTATTAATGTTTGCAGGCTTTATTACATCACACTACAACTTATAAGAGCGAAGCAGTAACCATAAACGCAAGTGAAGGAAACCGCGAGGAACAGATAGTGTCAAAATAAAACGCCGACGCAATTCATTCACGCGAAAATGTCAAGCCAGCTGGTTGTGTTCGCTACATTTCGTGCTGTGCCGCACCACGCCCCGCGTTCTTATGTCGCGTAGCACAATACAATTGTTTGTTGTTTTCGCGCCGCGCCGCGCTGCATCGCGTTCGCCCACATAGAACGCCGGCTTAAGGGACAGGCAGCATGGCTCGTGAAATCGTTGACATACCGTCGGTTAAACTCGTCTGTATTAAACGTTATTGGACACGTAACTGATTGGATTATTAGCAACCATTTGCGAGTAATTTACGAATGACAATTTGCGTTTTACATGTTTTTTTTACGTCCGTGAATCGTATATAGTGTTGTAAAAGTTATTAGCTTGACTCGCGTCAAATAAATTAGTACCTTATAAATATAAATTGCTCGCTCGAAATAAAATAACCTTTATATGGAATAGAATATTAGACTTTCCATTTTTGAAATGTATAATTTTAATTATTTAAAAATTTAAGTTGATAAATTATACACGTCGAAATAATGATTTCGATATTCATAATGAACAATACACAAAATACGAATATCATAATTCGAATGATAAAAATTTAAATAACAGAACGATTTGAATGTTTATTGTTCGAATTATATAATTTTATCGTATTATCACACAATTGTGTTCGAAATACAAATTATCGGAAAGTTCGTTTAATTAGAATATCGTTTGTTTCAAGGTTTCGGTAACTTGCTTATTAAATTTTATACTCTGTGGGTTTGAAATGTCGACTTACGAAGGAAACACTTAGCATGTTTTGACAGGAAATTATTTAAATAAGTTCTATATCAAATGCCAGCGATAAATGCTTAGATTAGATATGAGAATTCAGCGAGGAATTAATCATTAATAATCGTTGGTGGAATTAACTTAGTATCTAAATTAAAAATCTATCCCAAGAAATGGTTGTTATTAAAGCTAATAGTATTTGTAATTTAGTTGAATAATTGCGAATAGAGTTTTGCTAAATTCAAACCTAGGAGTATTAAAGTTTATTGTGTATACAGTATATGAAAAGGTTTTTATTCGGATGGTGACGATGGGTTAAGGACAGCTTTCTATCTGTCATTCATAGTAGATTAAAATCGCTTTTTTTATTAAAAAAGCGGACATATGAGCGTCTACTCATAAGTTTTAAGCCACGAACGAAAGGTTTTATGGGAGGGGTAGCGGATGCGCACGCGCAAGCTATCCAAATACCTCTCTATTTCCTCATTGAGGAAGGTATTTTGCTTTTGTAGTCGTTTCCAACTTCTTTTAAAACTCTTGTCGATCTTATTATTATTATTTCTTGTCAAATTTACAAATTCAAAATTATATTTTCATTCTTTGTAGCGATCCGGACGATTCTTGTCAAACCATGTAGGCTTTTCATCCGAAATGCTAAAGATTTAATTAAATATGTCAGTATACTTCAAGAATCGTGCTCAAGGTGCTCCACCAATTAAACTGTGTCCTAGTGTTTGTCAATACGCCTACATACATTCTGTTGATAATATAAACAACACTCAGAATATAATTAACAAGCCGCATAAAAACAATTTAAACATTTCAATATATCACTTAAATTTGGACGTAAAAATATGCGTCCAAGGAAATAAGTACGCTGTTCTCTTCGCTAGTAAAGGAATAATTCCACTCTACTGCGAAATTATGTCGAAACATGCGCTTCTTCGTCTAAATCGAGTTCAACATGAATTAAATATTCCTTATCATAGCATTGAGTAACTCTAAGGGTTTTCAATTGAAATTCTTTGACCGAGTAAAGAAAATATTCTTCGACGGAGAAGAGAATGAATGCTCCATTTGGTTAAAGAAGTGACTGTTGTCAAAATTGTTAACACCATTGTAGGAGAACGATTGACTTGCATTGTATATAATATGTATTGTACCTTTCACAGCATATAACAAACGCTGTAACATCTTATCTTACATTACTAGTTATATAAATACGAAAATTTATGAGTATGAATGGATGTATGTTTATACCTGTTTAACGCAAAAGGTGCTGCACAGATTTTACATGAAATTTTACAATATTATAATATAAAAACTTCTACGTTATAACAACACAGGCTATATTATATCGCGAAGCCGCGAGCAGAAGGTGGTATTTAAAATATAATAACTAAATAACCAATCGTAAAATATGTAATAGAGTATATGGATGTTGATAAGCAATAATGTGTCACACAAAAAGTCAAATTTAGAGATATTGATGTATTCTGATTATGTATTTCATATTTAACATTGTTGAAAACAAAAATTAAGTCATCTGAACTAAATAAGTACGGAAAAAAGTTTCTTGATCTAATGTTTAGAATATTGAAGTGTGTTCCATATTTTAGATTATGCAATAAAATCATGTATTATAAATGCATTATCAGATAAAACTCTTTACTAGCCTAACTGCTATTAATTCATTATACTTCTTTAAAAAGATTTATAAAGAATAGGTTTGAAATCTTGAGACACCATTTTCTCAAAATCAAGTCCGCGTCGCTTGACACAGTACATAACAAAGCAATACTCCTTATCAGCGTCCATATAACTTTCATATAGTTTTTTTGTTGCCATTATAGAATATATATCGAGATGTTCATAGTAGGGCCGTAGATTTTATAGCTCAGGTCAGTAGTAACTCAACAGTTATCGCTTTATTCCCCGCTCATTTAGATTTTATATTACTGATACGGGTTATTAATTTCACTAAATGGCAGTTACCTAGTTTTACGACGGTGCGTAGTGTTGGTCTTTAGTTCTTTATATAATTTTATGTTTTGACGTCGCCATTAAATCGTTTGCGTCTCATGACTTTTGGTTAATTAGGATGGATTTATAAGTGTAATATAGTCAGGCACCAGTCTGAATGACCTTCCAGTTGTATAGAAATTGCTCTACGTTAAGACTTTCGTGTCAACACAGTATTCATTAATAAACTGTTGAAAATATAGCCAATACTATACTTTTGACATTATGAAATCAAAGTTGTCATTATCTTCCTCATCTTTATCTGTTACGCCTACAATATGAAAAAACAGCGTTAGGGCAGGGGTCATGATATGATGGGCTATGCAAGAGAGAGAATCCATGTGGGACGGTATCTATCGGGTGCTGAGAAGGGCGACAGGTCACCGCGAGGATCAGCTCCTTGTGGAGGATGGAGTTGTGCAGAGCCCGGACCAGTCGGCGGCGTTGCTGGCCAGGACATTCTTCGCCGATGACGATGGCGGTACGGACTCTGAGGTCCACGCCGCCATCCGAAGCCGAGCGGACCTGGTCAGCGTACGCATGCCGGAGGACACCGACGACCCCCCGATCACCAGGGCGGAGTTGGTCCGGACCCTGCACAGCTTCAATCCTAAGAAGGCGCCGGGTCAGGATGGATTTACTGCCGACATATGTTGTAACGCTATATGCGCAGAAACAGAGCTCTTCCTGGCCATCCTGAATCGGTGCCTTGGCCTGGCGTGCTTCCCAGCGCCGTGGAAGGAGGCATCTGTCGTGGTGCTCAGGAAACCAGCGCGTCCAGACTATGCACGCGCAAAGTCGTACCGGCCCATTGGACTGCTTTCCATCATGGGCAAGATCCTAGAGAAAGTTCTGTGTCGTCGAATCCGATGGCACGTCTTGCCCAGGTCCAATCCCAGGCAGTACGGCTTCACACCGCAGCGGAGCACGGAGGATACGCTGTATGACCTGATGCAGCACGTCAGAGGTGTCCTCCACAGGAAGGAGACCGCCCTCGTGGTCTCTCTTGACATCGAGGGGGCGTTCGACAACGCGTGGTGGCCAGCCATAAAGTGTCGAATGATGGAAAAGGGTATCCCCGTAAACCTAAGGCGTCTTGTCGAGGATTACTTCCGGGATCGAAGCGTGGCTGTGCACTATGCGGGAAGAACAGTGCGGAGGACACAGACCAAGGGCTGTGTCCAGGGTTCCATCGGTGGACCTCTGTTCTGGAACATGCTGCTGGACCCCCTCCTGGACGACCTGGATAGGCTGGGCGCGTACGTGCAGGCATTTGCGGATGATATCGTTTTGGTGTTCTCCGGGCACACGGCGCTTGGGATCCAGCGGGAGGCCAATGCTGCCCTGGCTTGTGCACGAGACTGGGGTGTCATAAATAAGCTACGCTTTTCCGCCGAAAAGACCCAGGCGATGGTAGTCACGCGTAAGCTTAAGTATGACATTTCGGTTGTGCAGCTGGGCGGCGTTGACATCTCGATGGTGACCGAGCTCAAAATCCTCGGAGTCATCGTCGACAGTAAACTCACCTTTAACAGTCACGTTGCCTACGCTTGTCGTAAGGCAACTGACCTGTATAGGAAACTGTCGACGATGGCTCGGGTGGAATGGGGCTTGTGTCCGGCGATCATCCGGACGATATACTCCGCAGTCGTCGAACCGACGATCCTGTACGGCGCGAGCTCCTGGGCGAAGGCCGCCGAAAAGATCTCTGTGCGGAAAACCTTTGCGACCGTCCAGAGGGGCTTCGCACAGAAGATTGCTAAGTCACATCGTACGGTGTCGCTCAATGCAGCGCTCACGCTGGCGGGTCTCCTCCCACTCGATCTTCGAGTCTGGGAGGTGGCCCGGCTGTTTGAGTGCAAACGGGGACGCCCGATCGATGAGCTGGAATTCCTCGAACTGGAGGAGCGTGAGGCCTTTATCGAGGCCCCCCACCCCGCCAGTGAGCCAGAGGTTGAATACCGGTGCCTGGAGAATATGCTCCCCGAAACTGTGGCTCAGCTGCAGCTCCCCGTTCATCTGATTTACACAGACGGTAGTAAATCGGATGACGGGGTCGGGGCGGCGTATTCCTACTGGCGGGATGGGACCGAGATCCGGACAAAGCGGCTGAGGCTGGAGTCGGTGTGCACCGTCTTTCAGGCGGAGCTACTCGCGATAGCCAGGGCTACAGACCTGGTCGTCGCGAGGGGCTTCGACTGTGCGGCTGTGCTCAGCGACTCCCGGTCCTCGCTCGATTTGATCCGGAACCCGGACACGCACCATCCCCTCGCTACCCATATTCGTCGGAATATAAGGGAGTTGCAGGGGAGGGGTAAAACCCTCCAGTTCTTTTGGGTGAAGGCTCACGTCGGGATCCCCGGCAATGAGCGCGCCGACGAGTTGGCGAGGCTGGCGGCTCAGTCCAGGGTCGCCCCAGCGTATGCCAGGTGTCCAATCTCATACGTCAAACGACGTGTGAGAGAGGGCGTGGTCCGGCGGTGGAACGAGAGGTACACCGGTGGAACCACGGCCGAGGTCACCCGCATGTTCTTCCCGGATGTATGGCGCGCTTATCGGGCCCTGAAGGGTCTCGACAAGACGTCTTTGTGGGCGCAAGTGCTGACGGGCCACGGCGGTTTTGCCGCCTATCTCCATCGCTTTAAATTGAGAGATAGTGCTGGCTGCGTGTGCGACCCCGAGGTTGCGGAGACAATCAAACACCTGCTGTTCGATTGCCCGAGGCACGAGCGAGACAGATACGACCTGGAATTAAGTACTGGAACAAAATTAACGGAGGCGTCGATCGCCGATATGATATCCGATAAGCACTCCAGGCCGTATCTGGAGCGGTTTTGCCTCAGGACAGCCAAAATTGTTACAGAACGCAATAAAACGAGATGACATTATTTTATTATTAAACTTAATTTATTATTTTAAAACTTTAATTTATTATTTTAAACTTTAATTTATTATTTTAAACTTTTATTTTACATTTAAATTAATTATTGAATAACTAATAATATTTTATCTAATTTATAATTTTAATTTTAATTTTATTAACTTACTTTTAGTTGTATTTTTAACATTTAATTAATTCATTAATTTTATTATTTTAACTGTATTTATATTTTAACCTAATCTTGTTTTAATTGTAAATAATTCAAACGGTAATATAAATAGCAATTGAATACATTTCATTATTGTATTAACTGGAAAACTTTTATTAGCATTAAGTCAATGTCTGCGTTCTGTAACCTCCGCAACCTCAAGCCGTCGGCAAGATTTTTAATGTACATAGTTAAGGTAGTTTTTAATAAATGTAAACCAATATAGTCTTAAATAGCGTAAAAAAACTGTAATATAAATAAGAATAAAAAAATTGACAAAAAAAAAAAGGTAATGAAAGAAAAGAATTGACAAGGGAAAAAAAGAGACCCAAAAAAAGAAAAGACAAAATGCCGCAAAAAATATGAAAAGCGGTAAAAAAATGCACAAATAAATACTATGACTACCTTATTCAAATTCTTGCCACGCAAGAAAGACCTAGACGGCAAAAAAAAAAAAAAAAAAAAGATATGATGGGCTTATTTCGAATCTGGACCATCAGCCTAATTTGTATGAACCTTGAGTAAGTAGTGGAACAAATAATAGATATCTTATCGTCTTAGATTTCGTTTCAGTCCAAAATTTAATGACAATAGTCTGCATCAATTTTACTTCAAACTTCAGTGTTTACATTTTTAAGTTTAAATATATGTGGTGATGGTGGGGAGAAGGGGGTTGGCAACAAACCGTGACGATCATATTATTTAAAAAAAATGGAACATAAATTAAACTAACTGCCGACCCTTGCGTTAGGGTGTTAAGTTTAGGGTTTTAATGTTAAGATCCATAGATACCAATAGTCGCCTAGCGCTCGGAATTCGACCGTAGTTCATAAAATGTTCAACCGACTTCAAGATTCACCACAGGTAATTTATTCTCAAATATGAACACAGACTTTTACAATAAACAAAGTGTATTTACGCCTGTGTGTGTCAAATACATGGTAGAGTGTGTAATATTTTTTTTATTGGTGTAATGTATTTTCATGCGTAATTAAAAAGATATTAGCCTTCCCATCTCGTTCTGTATATAAATACAATAAGTGTGCGAAATTTCACACTCCTCCGTCCGCGTAATGTTCGTGTAAAGGGTTACAAAGTTTTTCTTTACGTATTAATATATAGATGACATAAAATACCAGCTTATAAGCACTTAAAGACGCTCGATGTGTTAACGCCCTTAGACAATTAGACGATCTGTGTAATCATTCTATCGCAAATGGCCCAACATATCCCCTTCAATTTTGTTATTATTTATTGTTTTATAGGCCTTATCTGGTTATTAATTTTTTAATAGACACTTAAATTTTATAGTGTATAATAAGGTTCGCGTGAAGTAAAGTTTGATTTATTATTTTAACTTCCAAGTCATTTGCATACCGTAGGAGCATAAACTGTGTTTACGATTAGTTATAATAAGTAGTAAAACTGTGTATATTTTCTTTATCTAATATAAAGAGGAAAGATTTGTATGTATGTATGATGTGTGTAACAAATAAACTCAAATACTACTTGACCGATTGCGATTAAATTTTACAAGGACGTAGTTTACATCTTTTGACATATGTTACTTTTAATCCCGAAAATGTAAACGGTTCCTGTGGGAATGTGATGTAAACGGGAGCGCGATATAATAATTCTACACGGACGAAGTCACAGAGCGAACGTAGTAGAACGTCTGAACGCTCTCCTAGCATAATATTGTAAAAAAGATTAGTTTATATAAGTATATTTTTATTTCTCCTTAATTAACCTTATTTATAAATAAGTGTAGGTATAATATAATTATCAAACGTCATTTAATAGAACAGAAAAACATATCATGAACATAAATATAAAAATAAATCGGTATACAAAAAATTAAAACGTAATTATTGCTCGGCATAATATTTAGTTTTAAATATATAATTAATTAATTAATTATTAAACATTATTTTTTATTATTTCTTAATTATCTTAATTGTGCAAATTTGCGACCTCTGTTTTAATAAATATATATGATTATAAATTAAATTAAAGTTTATAAATATTAATAGCTATTGAAATAATCATTAAATCGGACACTTTATTGAAATGCCGGTGCAATTATGAGCCGAGGTTGCGCCGCAAAAAATACATGTTTCAAAATAATTTAAAACCAACGTAATAAAAATTCAAGATAATAAATCAAATACAATTATAGAATCAAGTGTTTTTTACTATAATAATTCATCGTGTTTATTGTGTACACATTAAATGAATTTTATTTTGTAATTTTATTAAAATAAAATGCCACAATGTGCACTTATAACATTCCTTTTTTGAAATTTGTATTTTAAAAACACGTTTAATTTGATTTCAATTCTATTTTTAAAATGATTAATATTAATTTTACTTTCAATGACAATAAAAATTGGAACGAAGCAAATTGAAAAAATAATGTTAAGACAATTGGTTTCTGATAAGCAATAATGTGTCACCCCAGAAAAAGTCACATTTGGAGATATTTACATATTTAACATTATTTAAAAAAATTTAAGACGTACAAACTAAATAAATACGTAAAAATATTTCTTAATTAATTGTTCCGAATTTATAATCTGTTAATGTCAAAGTCAACAAGTTAGTTTGAAACTGTCAAGAGATGGCGCTAGGTGTATCCTGAATCGCGCTATTGTAAAACTGTGCTTTTGTAAAAGTATAAGGTGGTTTAGTACTTATTAAATAAATTAATCTATCCATGGCTTGCACCCATGTTTTTGTTTTCTTTTAAAGTGCTCCTAAGTGGTTGTAAAACAGTTTTTGGGATGTGAACACAATCTATATAGTAATCTCAAATATTTAAAAACTTTTTATTGGACAATATATTAAATATATCAATCTGCTTTTAACTCATTATACCATTTATCAAAATATAAAAGAAAAGATGCACATATACTTCTTCAAACAAATTTATTAAGAATAGATTTGACATCTTTAGACACCATTTTCTCAAAATCCGTGTGGCTTGACGCAGTATTGCTTATCAGCGTCCAATAATTAACTATCTTAATAATAATTAAAAAATAATAATAACTAGGTACGTATTTCTGTCCTTAACATTACATTTACATTCAGTTTGTGGCATGTTGTTCGTTAATTTCGTTGTTCGATGGTATAATTATTTATTGTATGTAAGTAATACCGGTTCGTTCACAACTAATAATAAACTTCACTATTCATTAACAATTAATAAACGATATCTGATAACTGTCATAACGAATGAGCTTCCTTAAACATAAATATTGCTTTCATAAAAATTCGCAGTCATTTTATTATTTCCTATTTGTATGGTTAGATAATATTTTATTTGTGTTATGGTAATTGTTACGTCTGATAGAGATCATGATTTTTATAGTATATACCACTTGATTTTTCCTTGTTATTGATTTGAGTTCTGGTGGATGCATTTTTCCAAAGAGGATTGGTAAGTGTTGAAATTAGTGCATTTGAAACGAAATCTTATTAAAGTAAAAATACTTCTAAATGCCGTACTCTGTTATTTAATATCATAGTGTCAAATTGTCCATGGCCGATGGTAACCATTTAAGAATAGGTGGTGCTACTACTATATATATATACTTACTTACTATATAAATAAACGCATCACACTCAACGGCCCCCATTAAGATCACGTGACCTTGTGTCGGGGATCCGGAAACACTCACAACACTAACACAAACACCCAGACCACGACAAACATCCGTATGGCCAATACAGACGTTTGCCGTGAGCGGGGATCGAACCCGCGACGGTTAGCGCTTCAGTCATTTGCAGTGACCACTGCGCCAACGCGTCCGTCAATGCTGAATATGGATGCTGATAAGCAATAATGTGTCCACACAAAACGTCAAATTTGGAGATATTGATGTATTTTGATACTACGTCACCTATTTAACATTATTCAAAAAAAAAAAATCAAGTCATCTAAACGTTATAAGTATGGATAAAAGTTTCTTTATTGAATGTTTCGAATTTCAGGTGCGTTCCATATTTTGTAATTTATAAAATAATTTCAAATACTTAAAAAGTTATTATTAGATAAAATATTAAATAAATATATTAGCTTTTGATTCATTATACATTTTGTAAAAAAACAAAAGAAAAGATGAATAAATACGTCTTTGAACAAATTTATTAAGAATAGGTTTGACATGTTTAGACGCCATTTTCTCAAAACGGACTCCATGTGGCTTGACAAAGCCATCAGCATATATATATATATATGTTACTCAGGTTTTTACGTCTTAATCTTTTTGCTGTTGTAAAAAATGAAACATTTGCATTTTATTTAAACGAAATACTAAATTATCTATGAATAAATTGACTGTTATTAATGACACGTCTCATGCTGACGGTACGTTTTCAATTACAGATCAATAAATTATTGTTTATATACAATATAAGTATAAATAATCACGTGTTGTAAAGATTTTGCAGTGGATGTTACTTGCCTTGCGATTTATCTATAGGCTGGTAGAGAATGTCTGCTTTAGTAAATTGGCGTGTTTGTGTGTTACGGCACATCTCAGATAGAGGTCTGATTTTAATGAATTATTTGTTTTTTTTTTTCTTTTATAAACAGAATTAAATTAGGAAAGTTTTTTTTCATTGAATAGTAAAAGACTAAAAATATATAATATTCATAAATATAATATAACGTAATTAATTGTTTCAACAGAAGTGTTCTGGGATAGTTTCAAAGAAGCCGTATCTTTAAGAAAAAGATCTGCTATTAAAATTAAAAAAAATGAAAAAGTCAAAGAATTTTTAAGAAATACATTAGTTTAAAAATTAGTATACACATTATAATTTCAAGAAAACAAAGCTTAATAAAAATAAAATACAATTAGGTAATTAATTAAACAAATCTTATCCTCAATTTTAGAAAAAGAACTAATTAGAATTACTAGATAAGATTTAATAAAATATTCACATGAGTAATTTTATTTTAATACATCAAAAACGCGCCCGCTCTATAGATATGCATCGCGTGGGTAGATCCGCCGACTCGACACGTTATTTATTATGACATTTAATGTTGGAATTAAAAATGTTTATCTTGTGTTAAAAAGATGATGTACACACGTGATAACAGCCTGTAAATACTGGTCACAATGACGTGGTACAATCAACGCATTTCAGCCCAGTGAGCGTGGAAGTGGACTCGAGCAAGAACGGGTCTCCTGGTTACTCTTTACACTACCCGACGCACCCCAATGCGAGATTATTCAATTCAATTCTCTGATTTGTGGCGTTTATGTGCCAATTGTTCACATAATATTTCGCCAATGTCACGTGGAGTGGAAAAAACATGATGGAGATTGTTCGGTGTGGTATGTGAGGTTATTTGGATGGTGATAAGCACTGTGTTAACCCACAAAAAGTCAAATCCAGAGATATTGATGTATTCTGGTAATGCGATACACATTTAATTTTTCAAAAAAAAAATCAAGTCATCTGAACTAAATTGGTACGAAAAAAAGTTTCTGAATGTAAATATTAAAGTGTGTTGGATTATGCAATTATTTCTTATATTGAAGAAACTTATTATTAGATAAAACTTTTTAGCACACCAATCCACTTTAAATTCATTATACTTTTCATCGAAATAGAAAAGAAAATTGGATATATACTTCTTCAAACAAATTTATTAAGAATAAGTTTGACATCTTTAGACGCATCATTTTCTCAAAATGAAGTCCGCGTGGCTTGACACAGTATTGCTTATCAGCGTTCATTTTACATCCACTTTATCGGTAGTGAGCAGAAAAGTAAACATGGAAGTGAGGGTGAACACAAACGGGTCACGTCTCCGTTCACGTTGCCTGACGCTTCAATACGGGATTATTTGATCCACTTTCTGGACAGTGAAGATGAAAGTGAGTACAGTTACTTGCGCTCACAAGCGAATATAAACGGGCGACTTTTCTTACTGTTGTTCACGCTGTCTGACGCTTTTCAAGCCGGAGTTTTAGTCCACTTTCTCGACAGTAGGCGGAAAAGTAAACATGACAACTTGTGCTCACTTTCAAGTACGAACGGATAACATTTTCTAACTTAGCTATTCACGCAAATTTTTTGGTCTACTCCTTCGACAGTAAAAAGGAAAGTGAACATGGGAATATGCGTTCACTTACAAGTATAAATGGATCACTTTTCGTTTCATTGCTATTCACGTCGCCTGACTCCCCTCAAGTGCAGATTAGTTTTGGGTCGCTTTCTCGCAAGTGAGCAGAGAAGTGAGTGAATGCGAAAGCTACTTCCCTTGCCACGGCTGCTGGTGCTGCCTAACGCTTCTTAAATGAGTTTACATTCAGTCCACTTTGGTGATAGCGAGCCAACTTGAGTTTTAATATGTAAATTGGTCACTTCTTCTGCTCATGATTCCCTTACTCGGTACCTGGCGTCCATTGGCGTATCATTAACTGATCGATCACTAAGTATTGTAGCAGCAGCTAGAGAGTGCATAAATTATGATGCTGCCAAAGAAATAATTTGAGAAGTTTTCTTCCTTCTCTTACTTCCTATTCCCCTTCATTCCTGCAAGCTGGCAAGATATTTGTGGCTTCTGTCGTGCTGGAAATGTTTATAGTTAGCGACGATCACTTAACATCAGATAACTCTCTTAATAATTAGTCCATTGTGTTATTTAAATTAAAAATAATTTAGTAAAAACATGTACTTATTATTGTTAATAAAATATTTAAAAATATCGACGGAATGTATCCATGAAAGAAATTTGATTAAAGAAAATGTTATTCTCAAAATTGATACAATATTTTTTATAAAAAAGGGGGCAAAGAAGCAAATAGCACCGCCTTATGTTGAATAATCACTAGCGCCCATGGATATGGGTAATGTTCCGCGTGCGTTTCTGGCCTTTGACGAAAAGGCTATACACGTGGGGTGTACCTTGAGTAGTATGGAGCAGTGAAAATGAAACATAATATGTGAATTTAAATGTCTAATAATTGTTATGAAGATAACATATATAGATGATAAGGTTATAATGTATTCTACTATCTACTATTTCAATTTTATGATGCGGGCTAATGATTTCTGTACTTGACTGTATGAACTTGAAGGTTCTTTTTAGTTGGAGGTTAAATGAAGAATTTTCCTCATTTTAACCTTTCAGGTTACATTTCAGCTGATTTTTTATCTGGATATGTCACACAATATTATTGCCGATTGGAAACTTAAGAATTTTTTGAGATGTAATGGTAACAGTACAGTCTATTTTTCATTACGTGTCCTATTTAGTAACAATACCCAGATCCAAAATCACGAGTTTTCAAACTTCATTTTTCATTTTAATTTTTCATTATCGATATACGATCAATTATTTATTATCTCTAACTCTTATGTGTGTACTTAATAAGTCAAGTAAAGAAGAATAGACTATACCTGCTTAAATAAAATATTTGATACACATAGAGCTCAAGTTAGGATGGTTATTATACAAATTGAAGAAAAGTATTCTCGAACGAGAGCTAATTTTTTATACTTTATTTATTATATAATTTTATTAAAATTGATTCAGACATGTAAAGTACAAATAGTTATCGAATTTATAATATCATTATGGATATATCCATCATATTAACTATTAATATCCTAAACTATATGAAAATTATTTCAAAATGCATATTAATATTCTTTGCCATTGAATTAATCCATTAATTTATATGATAAATATAAAAAACGGTAATGACACGATTTATCATAAATGCAAATATAACGTTTAAATGCAAAATAAAATTAACATATCATTCGCATTTAACAAAATAATTTCGGTATAAATGAAAAGAATGAAAATAAATTAATATATACGAGAAAAATATAAAAACGGTTAACGAGATTTGTTATCTGTATTATGGGAAGAACAGTTATCTTGCCTTATCTCGTTTCCTGTGTAGATTAAATTTATTGACGTTCGAAATTAAATTTAAAAATTTAATTTTCGAAAATAAAAATTAATACTACGTAACTCAGTTTTTATTTAGAAACAAAACCACCTACTTTCAAATATGTATCGTCTAAAAATACCTAAAATGTACAGCGTGGAATTACGTGTCAGAACATAATTATGGTCATTCGAAAAATACTTTTTAACAAACATTCCGACACACCTAGCAATAAAACAGCATAATACCATCGAAAACCAATTTAAATATTAAAATACTACCAATAAAAAAAGATAAATGCAAAAAAAAATCGTAAAATAAATTACAAGAACGACCAACGCCATTATGATTACTCCAACCTCGTTATTCTATAGCGTAAAAATCGATAATTTAAAATATCGATTATAATATCTCGATTTCGATTGATTCGATGTTTATGCATGAATCAATTTGATTGTCGATTCATAGATTACGACACGCATTCGTCCGGCGATTCAAAAAAAACCTGTTAATTTTTTAACGATTTGTTTAACATTTATTCGTGTCGACTGCTATAAAATAGCTATCAATATGACATTCGACGGTAATAAATTAAAATGATTGGAAAATAAGAAATTGATTAATGCTGAGCCGACACGGGCTAGTGGACGGGAATCGTTGATAATAAACAATGGCTGTAGATTAGAATCTGAACACTTATGACTGCTAGAGGTGTTTAATTTGTAATTAATTAGTAATTATGTTGTTATAATCTGTGCTGTTGTTACGTGGAGAATATATGGAAGCTAATTATTAATGTCAAGCCACACGAAGTTTATTTTAAGAAAGTGGGGTCTAAAGATATCAAACCTATTCTTAATAAATTTGTTTTATAATATGATTTTTGTTTAGGCTTGTTACTTAAACAATTTGATTTATAATGGTTAACGAAATTGTAATGAAATATATTTATATTTATATAGGGTATATTATACCTTGGGGTGGAAAATCAGAAGAACTATCAGAATGCAATTTCGTAATCCACCCGGTAATCATCCAGCTAGTCGCTAGTTGTTGATATAATTGGACGCTGATAAGCAATACTGTGTCAAGCTACACGGACTTCATTTTGAGAAAATGGCGACTAAAGATGTCAGACCTTCTTTATAAATTTGTTTAAAAAAGAATATGTCCATCTTTTCTTTTATATTTTGATAAATGGTATAATGAGTTAAAATTAGATTGATATATTTAATAATAAGTTTTACTACTTTATCATTTGCGATTATTTTATCAATTGCAAAATATTGAACGCACTTGAAATTTGAAACAAATTAAGTAACTTTTGTGTGTACCTATTTAGTTGTGATGACTTAAAATTATTTTTAATGATGGTAAATAGGTTACGCAGTATAAATTACATCAGTACCCCCGAATTTGACTTTTTGTGGGTTGACACATTATTGCTTATCAGCATCCAATTATTACAACACTAAAATTCTGTTGTTGCTTTTATTTCCATGTACTAAGTTTTACTGATACGGGTGACGGCAACATAAATCTATATATATAAAATCACTTGGGGGTGACTGATTCATCAACGCAGAGCCTAAACCGCTGGGGCTACGAACTTGAAATTTTGGCAGTAGGTGGCTTTTAGGTTGTAGGCATCCACTAAGAAAGGGTTTTTTGATTATTCACCCCTAAGAGGGTGAAAAGGGGTAAAAACGTTTGTATGCAAAATTTTATTCCGTGGTCGTATTAACTTAAAACTTAATACACATACTTCTGGATGATAGTAATGAAATGTTAAATAGAAAACAGGGTACTATGATTCCACACTGGGGTGCAAGGAGGTTGTAAAGTTTGTATGGAGAAAATTTATTTTTTTGGCCGATTATCCTTAAATTCAGCATAAACATTACTTAGGCAGAATAACTAAATACATGTATCCCAGAATTTCAAAATCATCCCTTATAGTGATGCTAGGGGGTATTAAATCCTGGAACGGTAATAATTTCGCCGGTAGATTTATTTAGCTGAAACTTTTACAGCGTATTTCTATCAAGACAAAGGGATGTATTAAAAAAGAGCTTTTCGATATTTCACCCCAAAACGAGTGCAATGGGGTAAAAACGTTTGTATGCAAAATGTTATCCTGTGGTCATATTTACTTAAAACTGAATACTCATTCTTCTTTATGCTAATAATGAAATATAAAACACAAAATCATCGTATCAATATCAACCCCAACCCACAGAGGTGCAATGGGGTAGTTTAGTTTACATATTTGAAAAAAAAAACTCTAAATTAAATATTTATTATATATACGCGTTTAGTAATTAAATCCCTTCAAGGATGGTGTTTTACCCGTTTTTTTTTAATTGCTTCTATCAAATTCCAAAATTTACGCGGGCGTAGCCGCGAGCAAATGCTAGTATTATATAAAGCCTCGTTCTGAGGTTAATGTCTTCCTGATAAATAATTTATTTTTTTTAAAGAAAGTAGATCGCTTTCTTAACAGTGCATCATTATCATTGTAAAACAAATTTTAATATTTCTACTATATGTATCTATTAAAATTTTAATTAATTTAAAGAGAAATTCCCACACAATCTTTTCCGAGACACGAGATATTAAAAACAATAGTCAGGTTAGTTCATGTATGTATGTTTACTCGCTTTGATGAGTTTGATTTACTCTTAAAGATTTAATATTTTTTTTGCAATACTTAATAAAAGTTACAAAAAAAAATATGAAATCTTTAAGAGTAAAGAGAAACTCATTTAAGCGTGTAAACAATGTTTTTTTATAAAACCAGTCAAGTGGGATCAACTCGGACACGAATAATTCAATCATGTTACACTTTATTTTATAGTGACAATAGAAATACATACCGTATGGAAATTGTTAAATCATTTACGGATCATGAGATAGACGCTGATTGACACTGAGGTAGAGCCTTGCTTTAGGCTTCAGACTACAGCTTCGTATACAGGCTGACTCAACCGGGGTGGTACCTCACTTTCACAAAATATCGACGTAAGTGAGGGAGAGAGACGAAAGCCCAATCACCCCAAATACTTACTTCCTATTCCGTTTCATTCCATATTCCTTTTAAGCTGGTAACGCATTTGTGGCATCTCTGGTGCTGCAAATATCTATAGGCGGTAGTGATCACTAAACATCATGGGTTCCGCCTCTTGCCAGCTTTTATATAAAAAAGACAAAACGTTTTACAATTGGGAATTATTAATTTAGATTTTAATATCACAAAATGTTGATCGAATACTTATTTATGACTTTTTTAAACGATGATTATGAACCGCAGAATTATATGAAACTGAGTTTTCTAACTTAGCTAACAAATTTTTTCTTGGCGATATAGACGACGAGATCTGCATAATATCCCGTTATATAAAAAAGTTATTTCAAATGTAAAAAATATATTTAGCGCAACTCGGAATTAAACGCGTAACCTTTACAGCGCATGTTAAATCAACCAACGCGAATGGATCATTAAATTAACAAACATTACCATTCCAAACTAAAGAAAAAAATATATATTTATGGCTAATGTAATTTTACATACACATTGCGTGGGCATAATTATTCTAAAAGTCAATATTCATTACGCATTTAAAAGCAAGACTAATTAACAATTCTTTCTTCACATACAATTAAATGAATATTTCATAAATTATTAATTACGTGTACACGCCTACGGCTGTATAAAAACACTCAATATTCTTGTACCGCTGATGACTTCGAGAACAAGAGTGCTATTTACAACACTCGAACACTCTGTCACTCTGGCAGTAGAGTTCATTATTCCCTGTATGTCAGTAGCCGTTCATTAGCGGGCCCTCGGTAATTCATCATTCATAACAGTCGAACATAAATAATAAACTTGGTGTTTTCCGCTTTGTAACGTTGTAACTTGTATAAATTATTTTATTTATGCTTAGCGTGATATAATAATATCATGTTGAATATGTTGCGCTTAAAAATTAATTGTTTTTCGTGTGTTCGATTTTCCGTATGATTTAATTTATAGGCTGTATTTAGGTACAATCGAGTTTCTTGCCGGTTCCTCTTGGTAGAAAGTAACAGCCTGTTAATATCCCACTGCTGGGCAAAGGCCTCCACTCCTATTAAGTAGAAGGTTTAAAGCTTAATCCACCACGCTACTCCATTCCGGGTTGGCGGATATACATGTGTCAGAATTTCTCCCGGCACATGCAGGTTTCCTCACGATGTTTTCCGTCACCGCCGAGCTCGAGATGAATTTAAACACTAATTTAGCACTCATCGTAGCAAAAATCAGTAGCCGGGGCTTGACCCGCGATTATCGGATGTGATCGACGTGTTCTAACCACTAGACCATTTCTTGCAAAACATATATTACGATGGTCACAGAGTATGGTTTCACAATTGTAAGCTATACACTAATATGCACTTGAATATATGAATTTTGAATGGAATATTTTTTATTTCATTTAAAAATAACTTGATATCTATGAAAATGTACAATTATAAGTGCAGCTCGTGACCACGACGGATGCAACTTCGTCGAAACTTCGGGCAATAAAAAAGGTATTACTACGATCACTTATCGCGATAACACCCGTTATATAAAATATGAATAAGTACAATTGTAGTCTATATTTCTTTACTTGACTCATTTGGTATACTCGGGACGAAAATCATGAATTTTTGATCATTGTTTTTTTTTTATTTATACGTGAAGCAAAAGTTTTTCACATTTTTTTACGAATATTACGAAAACGGAGGAGTAAGAAATTTTGCAAACTTGTAGTTTATAAAGAGAAGCAGAGAGGAATGCTAATATATATGTATATCTTAACTATGCACAAAATTAATTAAAAACACATTCCACAAACTACCATTTATCATAATATTTGACTCACCCACGCATGTATACTCTTTTGTTAATTGTTAAAGTCCGTTTAATTGAGAATAGATTGTCGATGATCAGTCTTGAAGTCGGTGGAAAATTTATTGAATTACACTCAAATTCCGACCGCTAAGCGATTACTAGTTTGTAATAAAGTGACGAATATAGTCTTCGTTCTCGAATCTATACCTAAACTCGTAATGTTGATAGACAGGTGACAAAGATATACTTTTCTTCTGTTATTTTTTTATACCTTAAGGAAAAAAGGTACCAAGTAGAAGCTACCGTTTTCACATCCACCTATCAGTACCGATAACAAGGTCATATTTCAGTCATAAACACTATTTTACAACTGGGTTTATTTGCCCCTAAACATAAACGTGCCGAAGGTTGAGAACCGCTTCGTTATTAAACACAGTAGGTTATGTTTCTAACATAATTTATTGTTATGAGCGCTAGTGGCAACGTTTGCCGACATCTGATTGAATTATTCATACGATTATAGTCATTATTCACACGGTTTAAAGTTCAATTCGGCGTGTTGAGTTTTGATTAATATGCGACATAATATCGAAGTGGATTTTATTAACGATATTTAAGTGGGTGATAATAATTACCGTACACAAATCAGTCGGACGTATATTATATTAATGGGTATAATTTGAATTTTTAAATTTCAACAAAATACAAATAAATATAATAAATGCTAAGATGTCTTTGAGATGTTTTTCTAATATAGAATATACATTGCATTATTGATGACTTCTGATTGAGCTTCTGTGCGCGGCATCATCCGTGTTATGTTGATAAAAAGTAGCCTATGTCCTATACTGACGTATAAGCTAAGTACTGCTTATTAATATAAGACTTTATCAAAATATGTTGAGTGAATTTTGCGTAAAAGATTAAAAAACTACGACGCATCCATTTGTACATCAATTTTATATTTGTCACTTAAAAAGTTTAAAGCCTACGTTAAAAAATCCTTAATAAATAAAACATAATATACTATACAAGAATATTTTCACGACAAAGAGGCGTGGATTTGACAAGCGTTGATTTTCTACCCGGATAACATAATTAAAATGTAATAAAAATACATTATGTATAAATGAATTTAAAAGAGTTACTATCGAGTTTCTTGCCGGTTCTTCTCGGTAGAGACCATTCCAAATCGGTGGTAGCTAAAATGAAAATATGACATGTAACTTGACGATTCGAAAGTGCTTTAAAAGCCCATTTGAATAAAGTATATTTCGAGTTTGAGTTTGATTTATCTTTAAAATTTTATACTAGTCATAAAACACGTATTTATCACAATCGTAAGGTAATCGTATGATAATTACACTTTTAAGTTTTGCTTTCAGACTTTCATAAAGATTTACATAAGTTATTTCTCATTGCTACCTGAAAGAAATTTCTAATTGTAATCCACAGCTTTCGTAACTACTTATAGCATATCTGTAACTAGGTTACAGAGTTGTTTTATATCGCTCTCGAGAGTAAAACTTACAAATATAATTCTCGACGAAGGATCCTACAACGATTCACGTTGTACAGTTAGAAACAAAAATCAAGTCAATGCCAGTGCTTTAACGCCAGTAAGACTGACGTTGCAAGATAACTTTCAGAAACTTAATGTAATAAAGAATCGATGTGTTTATTTATTTTATTTATTTATTTATTTATTTATTTGTAATCAACAGCGTATACAGATTATATTTGTACAGTTTTTTAAATTTCATGAAGGCTATGGCCACAAAGATTACATTATAAAGTGTTTAATAAAATATAATTAACAAAGTGGATAACAAAATTAAAGTAGGTCCAAAAAAAATTGTTGACGCATGTGTCAAGAGAATATTCACAAGTGTATGGTCATTTGTATGTGTGTTTATGCGTGCGCATGTGTGTGTGTGTGTGTGTGTGTGTGTGTGTGTGTGTGTGTGTGTGTGTGTGTGTGTGTGTGTGTGCGTGTTTATTTTTGGCGGTAAGATAGTATTATTTGATTCCTCAATTGTTTTTTGGATAAGTGAAACAGGTCTAAATGAGAAAATAATTTATTGTATGTTCGTGCTAGACGTACACTTATAGAGCTTTTTGCATAATTTGTGTTACATTTAAGAACAACTAGTTTAGTATGTAACTTATGATTTTCTCTAATGTTACTACTACAGTCTATTTTTTCGTACTTGTCTTATTTAGCAAACAAAAGTTGCGTACCTCTAACCACATAAGAGCTAGAGACGAAAAATTGTCGACTGAATGATTGAACGGAAACATTTTTATAATGAAAAAATATCAGGAAAAATAATTTTCGGAAATTTGTTATTATCGTTGCGTATTGTTACCAAATAGGACAAGTAAAGAAAAATAGACTATATGGACGCTGATAAGCAATACTGTGTCAAGCCACACGGACTTCATTTTGAGAAAATGACGTCTAAACATGTCAAACCTATTCTTAATAAATGTGTTTGAAGAAGTATATATCCATCTTTTTTTTTATTTTTTGATAAAAGGTATAATAAATTAAAATCAGTTTGATATATTGAATATATTATCTGATAAAAAGTTTTTCAAATATTTAAGATTATTGTATAAATTGCAAAATATGGAACGCATTTGAATTGCGAAACAATTAATTAAGAAACATTTTTCTGTACTTAATTAGTTTATATGACTTTTTGAATAATGTTAAATAGGTGATGCAGTATCAAAATACATCAATATTTCCGAATACGACTTTTTGTGGGTTGACACATTATTGCTTATCAGCATCCATATATGAGTACCTTTTAAGTAATGTTCAAAATATGTACCAATATTTAGGATAATCATTCCATAAAAAGTGAAAATTTTAATCGTATGGTTTCCTATTAGAATTAACTCGTTACGTTAATGGGAGGTCAATGCCTTTAATCGTGTACAAAAAAGGTTTATTTTATAAAAATTTTAAGGGCTAATGCACCTTATGTATATAGACGCTGATAAGTAATACTGTGTCAACCCACACGAACTTTATTTTGAGAAAATGACGTCTAAAAAATATCAAACCTATTCTTAATCAATTTGTCTTTTCTTTTTTGATAAAAAGTAAAATGAATGAAAAGCAGGATGATATATTTAATATATTATATGGACGCTGATAAGCAATACTGTGTTAAGCCACACGAACTTCATTTTGAGAAAATGGCGTCTAAAGACGTCAAACCATTTCTTAAAAAGTTTGTTTGAATAAGTTTTTATCAATTTTTTCTTTTATTTTTGATAAAAGGTATAATGAATTAAAATCAGTCTGGTATATTTAATATATTATCTTATAAAAAGTTTATTAAATATATGAGATTATTGAATAAAGCACAAAATATGGAACGACCTTGAAATCCGAAACTATAAATTAAGAAACTTTTTTCCGTGCTTTTTTAGTTTATATGACTATATTTATTATTGAATAATGTTAAATAGGTAATGCAGTATCATAATACATCAATATCTCCGAATTAGACTTTTTGTGGGTTGACACATTATTGCTTATCAGCATCCATATAATAAAAAGTTTTTCAAATATATGAGATTATTGTATTAATTACAAAATAAGGAACCACCTTGAAATTCGAAACAATTAATCAAGAAACTTTTTTCCAACTTATTTAGTTTATATGACTTTATTTTTATTGAATAATGTTAAATAGGTGATGCAGTATCTAAATACATCAATATCTCTGAATTTCCAATCTAGTTTATTTCATACATGAATGCTTATCAGCATTCATGTATGAAATACACTAGATTTGAATTAAGTGAAATCAACAGTAATCAATATTTTAATCGTTATTCGAAACCAACATTATTTCAAGAAAAAAATACCTATTGATAAAACAAATAATTTGCATAGACATCCGTTGAAACGACTGATATTATAATAAAAAATAACGTATCTAACATTGTATCGAGTTACATAAAGCATGACTCACAAAGCGAGTTTTTTTTTTATAATTCATGATTTACTACAAAACGCAATTAATTCAATAGAATTTACAATTATAAATTTATAATTTTCCACATTTTAAATTTAAATTAGTCATTGTAATCAATGGTTAATTGACAGGGCGATAAATCGCGAAAGTATGAATTCAATAAATAATTAAAATTTAAAATTGCCTCGCCTAATACTAGACGTTTCAATTAATCCGCAATACAAGATGGTGGTAATATTTTATCATAGATTATTAAATGCACGCGCAGATCTGCAAAATGATTAATGTTTACCTGTTTTTTGAAAATCGAATACGAAATATTCCAATTCTAATTTTAATAACATAAATTTTAGACTACTTTTTTATCACAAATCATTAATATTATTATTGATGTGGTTTATTTAAAATAATATGACCCATTACCTTAAAATAAACTTATTGTGTGATAGATTGTGTATAGTTTTTAAATCCATTTAAATTTTTTTCTCCTTAATCGTAAATGTAATTTAAATTCCTTTTTCAATTAATATATTTTTAATAATATATTTTCGCATCAATTATTTAACATTAATTCCTTTTTTTATGCTTTGTTTGTTAAAAAACCAATGTGTGGTTGTTTTTTTACAATTTTTTTCGCTCTCTTTACAAGTAACTTTAAAATAAAGTTAACAAGTAATTATCATAATATGGCACTTCAAAAGACTTAACTTTAATAACATTACTCATTTTGTTTATCATTTACGTTCCTAGTATCCTCTTAAATGCTTCACATGATAGTTTCTCTTGTCATTAAAACATTAACCATATTTCTTATACATTTTACTCTCGCAATTTATTTAAATAGGATTCTAGTAGGAAGCAAACAGTTTTTCAAAGAGTTGTCTTTCTGCTTCCTCGCCTATCAGTCTGATCATACAAAGAGGTAATGCTGCCAGTGTTTTTATTTTAAATAGAATTATTTGTCTATCTTTTCATCAAAAAAGATTTTTGTGAACGTTATATTAAATAGGATTTTTAATAAAAATCTTTCCCACATCTACCCATCAAGCAATAATCTTTGTACCAATATTTCAACAAGGTCTGTAGTGGCGCAACACCTGCAGGCGAGCGAGTCTGATTTATCGGCCCGTTTGTTCCACTGTCGCTGCCTCCCACACTTGATGGTTTTGCTTGCGGATGATTGGTGGGTCTTTTGTTCGAGCTTTTGTAAAGCCAATTGTAAAATGTTCAGTTTTGACAGCGTATTTATATTGGGTTGCAGCGGCGCGTCACTTGTGTTAGTCATCTGAAACTTTAGAAAATCACAATTCGCTTTTTGGTTGCATTGAAATGACTTAAATATAAAAATATTATTCTTATTTTAAAAATCCATTCGTTCATTCTTATACAAAATATATTTGACACAGTCTTAATCTTATTGTTCGGTCTATTGCTTCTTGATCTATAGATATTAAAATCTATTTTATAGCAAAAAAGGTGGTTTATAATCTCTTATAAAAATAAAAGTTTTATAAGTCACTCCCTCACTTACTCAGATTTTGTAACTGACACTAAATAGTTAAAAAAAAAACACTAACAAAGCATGTATATTTAAATAAACAATAATTTTATTCGAACCCAACATTCGAATTAATCTAGCGTCTTATTCCACGGAAGCATGTAATTTGCTTTTCACATTTGTCTTATTACGTTACGTATTGATCAACATGATCCCACACAGCCCAAATATATAATCGCAGGTGTAACAGAGCCATTAAATTTTTCAATTTATTATGAATTATAACCGCTTCGGAGCCGACGGCACAAATAGCGAGTTAGTAATTAACGCACATCCAATATTTCGTGATAAGATGCCATTCGTCGCGGCATTAGCATACGTGAATTATTTCATTACACCATAAATAATTTAAAAATAATACCCCACAACACGCGACCCAGAGTTATGAGCCTCTGGAGATGTATTTATGAAGTCATATATTTCTTTTTTTGATTATACATCTTGTTATAGAGTGGTAGAGTTGATTTTAGATTGTATTGACTTCGTTCAGCGGCGCTAAACCTTTAATTATGATATTGGTATTTTAATAATTTAGTTTCATGTAATTAGTGTACAGTATGTAAATATATGTTACATGTAATGCTTCCAGTTTTTGTAAGGACATTGTTCTTGTATTAAAATGCAATACTATATTAGTTACTATCGATACAGTAAAGAATGTCTTTATGAAATTAACACCTTTCAAAGTTGTGAGTTCACAGAATGTTAATTTATTGGAAAACGCATCATTAAGTAGATAATTGTTTGTATATTGTTTCGGTTTCCTAGTAAATAATTTTTAACTAGTTTTAATAGGTACTAAAGTCTGATTAAAAGGCTTTAAGTAACGCTTTGATTTATCTTCTTCTATCTTCTATACTTATAATAAATCTGTAGAGAGGTCAATTCTGTACATGAAATATATTTTCAAAATAACTATCAGGGCGTGATTAGTGATCGATACTGATGCCAAAAATGCAATCAGTAAAATTTTTGTCTGTCTGTCTGTCTGTCTGTCTGTCTGTCGGTCTGTATGTTCCTTATAGAAACAAAAACTACTCGACGGATTTTAACGAAACTTAGTGCAATTATTCTTCATACTCCTGGGCAGGTTATAGAATACTTTTCATCACGTTACAATCAATAGGAGCAGAGTAATAAAGGGAAATTTTGGGAAAACGGGAGACGTTACTCCAATTTTTAAGCTTCCGTCGCGTATGCAGCCTTAATGGTTAAAGTTACATAGAAATCATGTATAACAGAAATATTCTACATAAAATTTTCTAAAAAATATCCTGCAACAGCATATGTCTATCTTTTATGGTTGACTCACAATAACACGTGTAACTCCTGATAGCTTAGCAGTTCGGAGCATTATATTTGTTTATAATAATTTCACTCATCCCTAATTAAAAAAAAGTTAACATTATTACCTATTCAATAAAAAAAATCATAGAAATCAAGTATTGTGGACTGACATATTATATTTCCCTACCAAAATACGATCTGTTTGTCACATCAAAACCACTGAACCCTGAGGAAGGACATACGCTACTTTTTTACGAAAAACAACGAAAACGCGGACGAAGTCGCAGGCAAAAGCTAGTAGTCGATAAATCTGATTCCAAAGATTCTTAAAAAGTCAATTTATTACCTAATGAAAATAAAATACAATTGTTAATATTTATTGTGTATTAAGTATTTATAGATAGTTCGCAGACTAACTTTCAGAATAACATTAAAATATATTTTCATATAAACAAATAATTCTATTAATAATTATTGTATTGTTATTATTAATTAATATTATATTAATTACACATGCAGCATAATTATACGTCCATTGTACTGATTCATAAAATACAGTTTATTCTTTTTTTCTAGTTTATTCTAGTTTAGTAATCGGGGACTAATTTTGTACTTAATTATTGTCTGTATCAATAAATTATTTCAAATATTACCTTAGTGTCTATACATTTATCAGACACGTATTGATTTTTTTTTCGTTCATGATGAATAATTATTTTGTTTCAAAAATAAAAGGTAACATTACGTTTCTTTTAGCTTATCTTAATATCTTATAAATATATCATAAGTTATAATATAGCGATATCGTTACGTAAAATGTGTTATATAAAATATACATTCGAATTAAAATTATGATATATGACATATAGTTACGCTCAAAATGTTATTTATTACATCTTATGTTTTTATGTTATATATATACTAATAGAAATAATGGAAAGTTTGTACAGTTTGTTGTATGTTTGTCAGAGCCAAACGCAGAAACCACGTGACTAGTTCTTATGGAATATATTATACTTAGATTTTATTTGAATTTAAATTAATATTAAATAAAGATTAGGCACATTTTTTAAAAGACTTCCAAAGATGTAGGAGGTTCTTAATTTGTCGGGACTTTTTATGTTTGTTCACCGATTTGGTTAATTATTTTTTGTTAGAAAATACTTCCAGATTGGCTTCATAGAATTTTTATCAAAATCGGTTCAGTAGTTTGATTTTAAAATCAAAATAACTCGAATAAGTATGTCATTCAAGTAAACGAAATTATGTACCTCTAAAAGCAAATTTTAAAGTCTGTTTTTATGTATTTTTTTAACTTACTCAAATTTTAATATGGAAATATTGAGGCCAATTATTCTGGTTTTTTATGTCATTGTTCAAACATTTTCTTAAATACTAACAACAACACAATACAAAATGAATTGAAAATCTGTTTCCTTTACAAAGGTCCGTGATTGAATGTGTGTAATTTAAAATTTGTATGCAAATATCGATAAATATAGTATAAAGAATAGGTAAAATTTGTTGGTAAGTTTGTATTTAGGTAATATCTGATATTCCTTTGCGTTGGATAGCCTGTTTATTAAGGAAGGTTATAGGCTATATTACATCACGCTACCACTCACAGGAGCGAAGTAGTAACCTTAAACGCGAGTGATACCGCAAGAGGCAACTAGTTAGCATATAAAATGACCACACTAACCAATCTAAAACTATTACGTGATAATAAAAAAAATTAACAAACACAAAGATAATAAAATACAAAACTATGTTTAAGATACGGGCTATAAAGAAACCGACGAGGCGTTGAAAATTTTGGAATCAGTTCGTCTGTACAATTGCAATAATGTCTGCATTTTATTGACAACATTGTATTTCTACTAACTGACATTGATGTTAGCGTCAAAATGCTAGTCACCTCGAGGTAACAAAATGAGGTATAAGCAAAACTTGAGTGTATGATATTAATTCCAACATGATACGTCGATGCATTTCTGAGAAAAAAGTCTTGACAACCAGACAGACAGGCAGACAAACAACAAAGTGATCCTATAAGGGTTCCGTTTTTCCTTTTAAGGTACGGAACCCTAAAAAACATCATATTCTATCAATTTTGTTTGCTCTTAATCTATATAAATAAATAAAATTGAAGTGTCTGTTTGTATTATTGTATTTCAAGATAAACTCAGCGCAATAAAGGATTGTCCATGTGTCTGTAATCTTAGCTTAACGTGCAATCATCAGTAATTATTTTTCTCGTAAGATTAAAATAAAAATCATTAAATTGTTTGAAGATAGCAAATTAAACAGACATTTTTATCGCTGTTATTATGCTCAAGGAAAAAAAAATATCATTGACTTGTTCCATAAATCATATACTTCTTGCTTATGTCGAGTACAGAGTATTGGTATGAATTAATGATTGTAAAATTTTTGCTTTACAGCGTTACAGCTGAAAAGATTTAATCACATCTATCTATACTAATATTTTAAAGAAGTAAAATTTTATAGCTTTGTATATCCCCTACATACAAATAATACAATATAATCTCTGAAACGATTGATTCGATTTTAATTTTTTTTTTGGATTGGATAGTTTATTTATTGAGGAATGTAGGCTATATTACATCTCGCTACAGGTCGTAACAGTAGAAATAAATGTGAGTGTAACCACGTGAGAACTAGTCGGTAATATTCAATTTCAAATGATTACGTTTATGCAATAGCAAAATAGTAATATAAAAAAACGTTATTTCGTTAGAAAATGTTACAAAATTTATGATTGTGACGTCATTAAATTTTTAAACTTAACCCTAAAATAATGTTCACAATTCGTCGCAAAACTTTTTTTTATGTATTCTCCGATTTCTCTAAGGTTTGATCGATTTAGCTAATTCTTTTTTTGTTTGAAAGATAATACTTTTATTATTAGTTCTATATGATTTTCATTAAAATCGATTCAGTAATTTGGTTTGAAAATCTAAATAACTTGAATAAGTATCCTAGTAAAACAAAATTGTGTATATTGCTTTTAAAATCGGTTACTTTAAAAAGAAAAGTCATGCCAGGGGAGAAGGAGAATGTTTAAGTTTTATTTTCGAGAACGGTATAGAACTTCTCTGTCACTTAATAACATATACATCATAAGTACTCGCGAAAGTTATTCTATATTAAAAATAAGGCACTGAAAAATTATTGTTATAGGTGTAAAGCAATGAGAAATAACTTATGTAAGCCTTCGTGAAACTCTGAGAGCAAAAAGCGTAATTCTCGTTTAAAACAATATCACATCGGCATTTGTTGTGATACAAGTGAAACATTTATATAATGGAATCGATGCGTTAGTTCTTAGTTATTTTGATACTTATATTCTACTAACACCTTCCCACGGTAAACCATTCCAAATTAAGATCGCAACACAACAGAAGTCCCACCTCTTACAAATGAATCAGTTTATTGAATCAATAAATCACGTAAACGAAACTATGTTAACTGATTTAAATCAATAAATCTCTCTATTCCGCTTACTCTATACGAAGGCTTTATTGCTTAGAATTCTACCATTAAAATGCAGGCTGTTATTTAATAAAGTACAATTATGAATCATAAAACCGTTCTCGTTGTTGCCTTTATGAGTGGTGGCCTGTTATCGCCTCGATCTTGATTTATGTGACGTGAATGCGCTGTGTGAAGCGATCGTGACGGAAATGGATGCGGCTATTTTGACTTTTTATTGGTGTTTAATTTGCAACGACGTCGTCATCATCAAATGGCGTTGTTTTTACCTAACTGCGCGACATCTAGTATGTATGGATGTGTGTGTATGTGTGTGTGTGTGTGTGTGTATGTATGTAAGTATATATGTATGTATGTATGTATGTATGTGTGTGGGTTTGTACCTTTTTGGCGCTATGTAGACCAAAAGCGTTGGCTGATTTTGATAAATGATACGTCGTTTGATTTATCACAATGTTGCGAGTGTCATAGAAATTATAAGAATTTGGAAAAAAATTTGATTGATTTTGGATGCCATAATGTTAAAAAGAAAAAAACAATTGACGAACTGTATTATTTATAAAAACTTTTTATAATAAAATATGCCATGTCCACAGACATTTTCAATGTCAGTCCCGTCACGTTCCGCGGGAAGGTCGACGTCATCGCCGGCTCGCGATGGCGCGATAGAGCTACCGTCTGCTTTTCAACGTTTGGAGAACTGAATTAGTGTTCCGTACATTTATATATGAATTAAATACGTCATTTGGACCGTGGAATGCTATTTAGTCGGAATTTAGTTTTTTTAGTCTGAATTCAGTTTTCACTGAAATTAGTGTTTAGTGTGAATTGACAGGTAGATTTTAGTGAACTTAGTTTTTAATCTGAATTTAAGTTATAAGTTAGTCTGTCTTCGCATCGTACCTTCTTAGCAAATGGACCAATTTTGATACGGTTATTTTTATTGTTTAAAGATGTAATCGGAACGGATCTTGGGTATAAGTTATGAATCTGTTTATACGTTTGAAGGTTATTAGCTCTTTTATGTTTAAAGGATCTGAGAAACTTCTGCTGGTAATCAATTCGAAATTTACTTTACTGTGACAGACAGATGAGTAGAGCCCAGGGGCGTAACTATAGAGTGGCAGAGCTGGCAAAAAACCAACGACCCCGGCCTAAAAAGTGTTATTAAAAAATGTTATTAAAATAAGTTGTTATTTTATTTTAAATATATAAAACCCAATGCTCTTGAAAATAAACCTTATCAGATATATAACTAAAATGTGTGCATTACTAATAATTTTGAGTAACTACTTAAGTGGTTCATTAAAAAAAAAGTTATAATGTGACGATTTATACTTGGAGGCCCCATCCGATTTGCCACGGGCCCCAGATGGTATAATCACGCCTCTGGTAGTGCCTTATAAAATTCCAGACACTTTGTTTTATAACTATTATATGGATGCTGATAAGCAATAATGTGTCAAGCCACACGGACTTCATTTTGAGAAAATGGCGTCTAAAGATTTCGAACCTATTCTTAACACATCTGTTCGAAGAAGCATATATCCATCTTTTCTTTTCTATTTTGACACTTACATAATATATCCATGATTTCATGCTACTTATATAAATACTAATATTACAAATATATAAGTCACTCAGCCAGCCTGTCGGCTCGTTACGTTTTCACTACTATACCGCTAAACTAATATTGACAAATTTTGACATACCTAGATCTTGGAGAAAGACACAGGCGACTTTTTGTCAAATTTGGAGAAATGAAAACTTAAGGGTTGTGAAAATGAAATGACAATTTGTTTCGAAATATTGTAATTCCATAAAGAAATAGACTATTCTAGTAAATATTCTACGAAGTTACTAGATCTTTACTAATATCAAGGTAAGTGTTAAGTAAGTAGGAACAATTTTGGCCATCTACGAGTTATTCTGGCGTGCACTGTAAAAACCGTTAGAGTTACACGTACATAATGTAAATGTTTATGAAAGGGTCTCTCAAAGTAAGTCTGTCCGTTACGACTTCACTACTAAACGTATTGCAACCAATCTTGACGTTATTAAAAAAAAAAAACTAACAAAAAAAAAGTCCCGCTGAGTTTCTTTCGCGGTTTCTTCTCAGGCCTGAGGTTATACTTTTCCGAAACCGTGGTAGATTCATTTTCTTGACGTTCAAAAAGAGAATGTAAATTCCTATTTTGAATAAAAATATTTTGATTTTGATTTTGAAACTGCAGAACCAATTATGATATTTTTTGGTATATAGATAGATAGGAGAAGATAATTAGCTAGTACTAATCCTCCGCATACGAAGTTGCGATGGACGACAAAGAACCATCCTAGTTAGATATAGTATGAAGCTACAGCTTTCATATAGAGGGGTTTGTTCAAGGGAAGGGTCCGAAGGGGGAGCGGGGGTTATAAGTCCAAAATGTACAAAGATAAACTAGTTTTAATCCAGGCATTACGTGGTAATATGTCATGATTCTAAATACAAATCTTAATTATTTAGAAATTATATGAACCACTATCATTACGATTTATTCAATGTACTAAGTAAATGTCGTATTATTCTGTTCAAGATTATATAGCTGAAAAAGATGCTTGGATTTAGTATAAGCTGGATTCACACATTTGCAACTCTTAAATGTATCTATTGTAAAACATTTTAAAAGAGTAACTATCAAGTTTCTTGTCGGTTCTTCTAAATAGAATCTACATTCCCAACCGATGGTAAATTCATCTATTTATGTTTTATTTTGTTTATGGTTTTTGTTTTATTGACTAGTCAAAATAGCTTGTGAAAGCCTACTCGAATAAAATAAATTTTGATTTCGTATCTATATACCGCCCTGGTGGGATATTAATATGACAAAAACATTTCCAAATGAGTGTCAATTAGTCCTCGTATTCACATCCGTCCGTCCGTCCGCTGTCTCTATTAACCTTGACAATAGCCAATTGAACTTTGGCTACTGTCAATTGCGCGTCAAAAACAATAGATGCATCAATAATCATTACCGCTCCATTATTCTTGATAAAGATATAATAATTAAGATCGAATAGGAGCATTGTGTTGTGTTGACACAATTGATCACATAGAAATCAAGTGACAGGGCAACTTGAAAGATTTCATAATAATGTATTAGAACTATTTTGTTACATTTTTTTTTCAACAGATTTCAAATAGGTTCTTTTTAATTGTTACCGTAGAATTTTAACATTTATTAATAGATTAAAAAAAACCTTTTATTTGAAAATTACAAATACTTTCAGTTAAGTCATATAGATTTTTTATCAAAATTGATTTAGTAGCTAGCGAAATTTGCATGTAAGGAGAAGCTTAACTCATCCATCTCTTTGATGCTAATTGAGGCCTTTGTCCACCAGTGGGATAATTATAAGCTATTGGAAGATTATATTTGAATTTGAATTGTTTAAATATAAAATAAAGATTAGGAAATATTAAATAGTTTTTATACGTTTACATAGTCGATATCTACGAATAGCATAATTTACAATACTTAAAAAAGAGACCCGATTTTCAATAGTAAAATACGTACATAATTTCACTTACTTGAACGACAAAAATATTCTAGTTATTTTGATTTTAAAACCACAGTACTATATCGATTTTGATGAAAATCGCATTTGCTCGATGGAAAAATTTACCCATAAAAAGAGGATAAAAATAAATGAAACATAAAAAATATCACCAAAAAAATTACTCCTTCTTTTTGGAAGTTTATAAAAAAACTATACTTATTTAGATATTAGGTATCAAGAAATCTTGGACATAAAGATTTAAAACAAATACAAAATAAAATACGAAAAACAATTTTTAAACAGACGCAAGAAATATAATCCGTTTCTTTAAAGGACAATATTCGAACTATAAACGATACCGCAATAACGTTTATTACCGATCATTAATCTTAAATTGATCAAGTGACATTTTTGTCAGAATACCGTCAGTAATGACGAAATTTAAAAAAGATTGTGACAAATTAAGATTAATGCCGTAGATGTATTTCTTAATATGGCGAATGTAAGATAGTTTTAGTTTTAAAGTATATTAAATATGTCTATCAAATTTAAATTTGTATCAAATTCATTAAAAAGTATAAACGTCTAAATAAATAACAAATTGTGACTTTTATGGATATTCAAAAAGTTCCAATTTATATTTTTAACACTAATAAAATTGAATTCATAAATATCTTAATAGAAGTACCTAACACTAAAATATTGTCATAAAATATACTAGAATTTAATAGTGACTTGACGCGTTAAGACGTTTATGTGATAGCCATTCGATTTGACGTGACGATGTGACGCGACAATAATTCTAACGTCACGTCACGTCAACGCAAGCTGCTTGATCTTTAACCCCCGACCAAAAAAGAGAGATCTTGTAACTTTGACGTGTATTACTGTGTCTGTCTGTGGCATCGTACCTCCCTACCGAATTAATCAATTTTAGGTGTGGTTTTATTTTTGTTTGTTTAGTTCATTCAGACGTTTTAAGGATATCAGTTTTTTTCTAGGCGTTGAAAGAATATGAACATCTTCTCTTGATGCATTGCATCATCATCTTTTAATTGACAAGAAATTTACTATACTAGAAATTATATTATTTTTCCATTCAAGATTATATAGATGATAGCTTGGGTTTAGTATAAGCTGGATTTAAAAGGGTATTTATTAAGTACCCTGTGTAAATCCAGCTTAAATTTTTAATAATATATATTTGTAACTCATAAAGGTATGTACCTATTGTAAAACTATCGACATGATGGTTCTTCTCGGTAGAATCTACGTTCCGAACCGGTGGCAAATTCATTAAATTAATTTTTGTTTTCTTTTTTGCTTCTGTATTGACGATTCAAAAGTGCTTGTAAAAGCCTACTTGAATATAATATACTTCGATTTTGATTTTAATTAAAATAATATAGTTACATGACCTTGACCTAATCTTCTTAATAAAAAGTCTTCCCCAATATACAGCAGAAGTTTCATGTTCGGGTTTGTTGAAATGAGACCATGAATGGATATTGTTTTCTTAAATTTCACTTTTATATTATTTTTATTTAAATGCATATTTACGACAAACGTTGCAATTTTTTAATCATAGAAATAAAACTTTTATTTTATTTTTTAGTTAGTAAATAAACCATTATAATTTCCATACTAAGTTGAATTATTTAATGCTTATTATTTTTCTTTACAAATAACTTGATGTGTTTGTATCATTTATCGCGTAGCTTTTTAATTAAAAATTAAATAAATAGATTATTTAATGTTCGAGAAATTAGGCAAATTATAAATTGCAATCAAAATCATATTGTTAATAATATGTACATTTATCTCATTATTTATCTGTCGTAACAAATTCTTACCTACGTTGACGATTTTATCAGACACTTGGCATTTTGACTCTAAGTAATGAATTAATGAATTTTATTAAAATTATTATGCAAAGTAATAAAAATGTTATAATATATTTTATAATCGCTCATGAATTTCATAATCGATATAAAAAATCTAAAATATACATATTCCGACCGTTAAATTATAATTTTAAAATAATAAAATGGTATTTTTAAAATGCTAAAAAAATAAAATTGCATTTTTATTATGTGTTATTACATTTATAACGTTATAAAATTTTAATTGCTGTGCAAATAATTATTACGCTAGTCTCGCCGACGTACTCTCGACATTCTTTTAATTCGCCGTAACCACAGAGATTTTTTTTTTAATTTTTTTTTTGTTTACAATAAAATGATCACGACTTTATTTTATAGTGTAGATAATTTTAGAATTCCGAATATCACATTAAGTGGTACAGATATTTCAACTTTTTAAACGAGTTAAATGGAAAAGGTTGATAATGTTTTTTAAATTTATAATAATAATTTTATAGCTATGTGGTTTCGAATAGGAAGACATTGCTACCATTCTACGCTGTCACAAAGTATACAATAAATATTTTTCAAGCCTTGATTTGTGCATATTTATTAAATAAATTATCAATACATATCAATTAAGCAATTACATTTAAAACTTAAATCAACAGACAAGAATTCATCGACATACTATTTTTAAAAGGTCATATGTATGACATATTGACTGGATTATACACCTGACTTTGCCTGGCTAGGATTAGGTATTATTTAGTGGAGAGAATTTCTTTGTAGAAAAATTAGGGGACAGCTAAATTTTTAACCTTCCACGAAATTTAGAACAAATTATCGTTAAAAACCTTATCTCAAAATAAGTAGGTGGGTACTGTGTTTTGTAAACAATTTTTAAGCTAGTTCGGAAGCTGCCAATTTCAAATATAGTGAACTATTAACTAGATCTTAAACACTTCTAACATCTCACTTTAATTATGAAAGAGATGTCAAAATTAGATGAATAAGTATATACAGAGATTTCATTATACAAACAGACTTACATTTCCTATTTTATGTTTTTTTGCGTCAATCCCCTATTATTATATTAAACAAATTGATCATTTCGAAGATTATCTGGAACAAATAAACAGACAGATGGGCAAAAATTAAATGTCTTATTGGAATAAGTAGATTATTAAAACATTATTATCTAAATCTATACTCAAAAAAGGCCTATTTGAATAAAGTATATTTTGTTTGTTTGTCAAAATATACTTTATTCAATTAGGCCTTTTTTAAGCTCTTTCGAATCAAGTCAATTTTCAAATTTCATTTTCATTTTCTATTTTTCATACGTGTGTATGAATTTAGTAAAATCTTTTGACGTTACAAACAGATGGTCAATTTTATTTATATAGATATAGTTGGCAAATCGAGTCTTAATTGCAACGGCTGTTAAAACTTTACTACCATATAGTATAGTGAATATTATTTTTATAGACGGTAATTATTTTGTACTGGCTGGTGCCCGTGACTTCGTCTGCAAAAAAATTAAATAAATAAATTATCTAAAATAAAAGTTGCCTATATTACT
The DNA here is from genome assembly GCA_037950945.1 of Hypolimnas misippus. Lineage (NCBI taxonomy): Eukaryota > Metazoa > Arthropoda > Insecta > Lepidoptera > Nymphalidae > Hypolimnas > Hypolimnas misippus. The sequence goes on from JBBEEQ010000023.1 coordinate 14,542,577, forward strand.
CATACACTTATAACATTAGCTATCTGCAGGTGAAATATCCGTCAAAATCGGTCCAGCCGTTTAAAGATTAGCCGCAACAAACAAACAGACGGAGAGATAGATTAAAATTAAAATCATATATTTTTTATGTATGAGTACAGTAAATACTTTTAAATGCATTTAGTGAAAAGCTGTTAATTTGAAATTACAAACAGATACTTCAATTTTATTTATTAGTATGGATAATATCTAATAAATGATAGTACGTCGATATTTTGTGTATGTTAGTTTATTCCACGATAACTTCTAAACCGTTTAACTTATTTCGATTTCCGTGGCATCATTTGCGTATATTCTCTACGTATTTAAAATTCAATCTATTTGTCTTTATCTATTATTTTTATGCACATGACTAAAAGCATAATTATACATTTTGTACGTCATTGTGTACTTATATTTTTTAAACTTTTGCGATTTATACTATTCATATTTAATATAACAGGTCTTATACGTATTATTGTACGATAACTAATGGTAGTAATGCCTTTTTACTGCCCGACGTATCGATGAAGTTGCATTCGTCGTGGTCAGCTCGTGACCCCGTTATATTAAATATGAATTGTGTAATTAGTACATTAATTTTAACGAGCGTGCAGTTTAACTACATTTTTGTTGAATGAATTAATGTTAGTAATATATAAATTGAAAAAAAAAACCTGACAATCTATTCACTGTGACCATTCCAATGAGACACTATACTCTATATGTTGGTGAGGAGTTGTGTATCCTGCTGATGCCAGGTGTGTTATATTAATATCGTTCATAGTATAGCAAAATCCAAGACAATCAGACCAATAGAAATTGCTCAGATTATTTCAACAATTAGAAAAGAGTTGATAATCTTCGAACGTCATAACAGTTCTTCATTATTGCTAAGAACCATGTCGAATGTATCATCTTTCAAACAAAAAACTACATCAAAATTGGTCCATTCATTAGAAAGCTACGATGACACAAACATTATCATATCTTTTTGGTCGTAGGTTGAAAAGAAGATTTTAATCCGAACCCGTTAATGTAGGATAAATACATTTATCAAAACAGCGTCACCTAGTGTAACTTAATTGTACTAAAAGTATCTATCGCGCAAGTGGAAACATTAAGTTGGCAAAATTGTATCGGAATATAATTAACGGTATAACGCATAAAATACAAACAACAATGAACAAACAGATCTTGATTTTTATAAGTATATTAGATATAAATAAAAAAACCTTTAGCACGAATTACGTATCATTCGAATTCCCAAAAACATTAGCAATTAAAAAATATGTATACATATTTAATCAAAAGATATAAATTAAAAAAAAAAACACCAATTTTAAAATTACAATTCTAATTAAATAGTAATTCAGAGAACGCGTAATCTATCTAGGTAATCACCATTCATAATTGCGACTGTCTAATTCCTTAATTACACGTTTAAAAATAATAATTACCATTGAAAGCGTGTTAAATTCGACTATTACCCGCCCTTGTAGATTAAGAAACGCTAAGCTATGTACTGCGCGTTTCTAAGTACGTGCTAAGGTACGCGTACTGAAACGTATTGTTCCTGGAATCACGCTACATTTCGTCCAGGCGTGTCACGAGAAATGAAGCAAGTTAATGGCCTTTGCAGAGGCGTGATATGGTCACATTAAAAAACGTTGTTCGGGAGACTTTTTAGCCGACTTCAAAAAAAATATTAAGAAATATATATGTACGCTTCTATGTTCGTAATTCAAAGAGGTGGATAAACGGAATCATTTAATTCCTCACTATAGCCTACTTCAGGAAAATCAAAAGAGCAATCAGAATTAAATTCCGTTGCCGGGGTAGATAGACGGACATGCGATTCTGTTTATACCCCTATGGTGGATATTTTGGGGTGGATAAACGGAATCATTCGCCAAGATTCATTGCAGCCTGTACAGGACTGTTAAATGCGTTACATGTGTCTGTTATGTTATCTCTGAGGTTCTAGTCACTAGTTTACTTGCAATTATGCATATATGGACGCTGATAAGCATACTGTGTCAAGCCACACGAACTTAATTTTAAGCAAAAAAACAGCTAAAGATATCAAACTTATTCTTAATACATTTGTTTGAATAAGTATTTATCCATATTTCCTTTTCTTTTTTGATAAAAGGTATAATGTTATAAAAGCAGGTTGATATATTTAATATATTATCTAATAAAAAGTTTTTTAAATATAAGTGATTATTGTATAAATTACAAAATATGGAACGACCTTGAAATTTGAAATAATGGATTAAGAATATTTTTTCCGTACTTATTTAGTTTATATGGCTTTATTTTTTTATTGAATAATGTTAAATAGGTGATGCACTATCAAAATACATCAATATCTCCGAATTTGACTTTTCGTGGGTTGACATATTATTGCTTATCACCATCCATATATTTGTGAGAGTGAAGACGAGCCATCTAACTTGAAATAGGGAGGGTACGTACTGCCGATATATAATAATAACTAACTAATCAACGAGCCACCATAGACAAATTTCAGTATTATCAACTTTAATGATATATTGAAATAAAACTATTTATTATATATATTTAAATCGGTTTAAAATAGTTTTATTTCAATAAGTAATAATCGCAAAAATCTAAGACAACGTTATTTAATGATATATTCCTAACAGTATCCATATGTACTCGTGTTCGATGCACCCGACTACGAGTACACTACAACGCTCAGTCTGTCCAAGGCCTATGACAGCGAAATTAATATAACAACATTGTAATTAAAAACCTGACACAATACAATGAACCTTTTCAAATGTCGAGATGGAGAGATAACTAAGAACTCAGACGCTTAACTAATTACAGTTGATTTGTAATTCAGAAGTCGAATTACAATTAAAATATAATAACAGAATAACAATTAAAATTGTGTAGTTAAAACGCTTTTGCGTCACGGTAACGATCGTTTTGAAGCGATAAATACATCTAATTAATTATATATTATCGTTTTTAATGTTCCTTAAATAATTGAACATATGAAATCATATTTCTGAAACAATTAATTGATATTTGCGCAATCATAAAATAAGAATTTAAACAAAAATTAAGCTTATATTGTAGAATGTTAATCATGTAAAATCCTTTTGGAATACATTATCAATAGCTAACTATTAATTAATGACAATAAACAAAAATTACATTTCATTTTTGCATTTTTTATAATTTACTTATTTTATAATTTATTATTCTGCAAGTATTAATAACTCTTTCAGGGATATTACTTGTTTTAAATAATAACTCAAAATGCATTGACTCTTGCTTCATATGTAACACTATTAACAGTTTTGAGTCACTAAATAATCACAAATTACTTTGCCATAATCCGCGGAACAAAATCACAAAGCATATATTTGTTCCGCAAAGTAACGCCTGGTTCAAATAAATATTTAATTCAACGATTATGGTATGACTGACTTCACGGAACACTGACTCTAAGTAAAAGCTACTTGACATTTTTTTATAGATTGATTAATTATTCCAAGGGCAGAAATGGTTATTTCTATTGTAATGAGGGTTGTAATGTTTAAAAGTTATTTATGACGTCATTAAGCCAGCTGATTAATGACGTGTTACATAATGGGTCATATTAATTAGAACGTATAATGATATATTAGTGTTATCTTTATGATATCTTTTTTTGTATCTTTTTCATCGTAGTCCAGTTAATGATAGTTATGCTTAATTAAGATTTATGAGGGCGATTTAATTGTTAGATTTCGTTAATTTTAATCGCGATAGTACTATATAATTTGCTATTTACATCTTGATATTTTTTAGTGTTTAATTAAAAGTGTACCGATCTTTACCTAGAGATCCGTTGACCTTATTATTGCAACTGACCGAAGCGCTAATAGTAATAGTAAAAGTACACTGCTAAGTTTTGCTCCCAGACTATCATAAAGATGTACTTACATAGGTTGTTTTGTTGTCATTGCTCTACCTATACCTTAAATAATTAAATGTCAATAGCCTTATTTTAACAGCCACAGTTCTATATTTAATTGAATCAGGCGTTACTTTACGGAATTCCATGATAATTAATCACAAAACTACTTTGCTGTAATCCGCGAAAACATCTACAGCTGTCTGGTATCATGCAGTATGAGCACCACCCGCCCTCCCACATACGCACACGCATATACAGCACAAGCAAGCAAGCACCACCCGCCCTCCCACATACGCACACGCATATGCAGCACAAGCAAGCAAGCACCACCCTCCCTCCCACATACGCACACTCATATGCAGCACAAACCTCTACAACAGATCCTCAGGAGATCTAGCCTCTACTACAGTAGATACTCCGGTTTCGGAGTGAAACGTGCGTAGAGTGCCTGTGTGGTGTCTTGTGGTGTCGACGCTTGCCTGCTTGTGCGTTTGCATATGTGGGGAGCTGTGCGGCACTTGCCTGCTTGTGCTGCATGTGCGTGTGTATATGTGGGAGTGTGGGCGGTGCTTGCCTGCTTGTGCTGCATGTCCGTTTGCATATGTGGGAGGGCGGGTGATGCTTGCTTGCTTGTGGCGGGTGGTGCTCATACTGCATGATACCAGACAGCTGTAGATGTTTTCGCGGATTACAGCAAAGTAGTTTTGTAATTAATTAGCCACACTTCTGGTAACTACTTACGATGTGTTCGTTAGGTACTAAGTTACCGTACAAAACTACACAATACATTTGTATGGCTCATAGAAATATTTGTCATTATTAGATCTACACTTATACAAAACTACAGACCAAGTCATTTATTGTATTTGTCCTATCAAATAAAATGAAAACGATTTCTGATTTAGAGAATATTATAATAGATGTCCTATAAGCATGTTTTTATTCATAACTTAAAAATCGATAATTGGATTGAATTATCAAATAAAAATGTAAGCTAAAATCCAAAAATATAAATCTGTAAGAGATCGCTCTTAGTGCTAAGACCGCCTCTGACTACAACTTTCCATTCCTTAGAATAAGTTGTTTTTTCTTTCTATTATTGTGATCTTAGATAATTGAGTGCAATAAAGTTTTTTTATCTATCTATAATAACAAAAATTTAAAAATATACTTTTAAAAGAAAAGTCGACGGCGAAACAGCGTCTCAAATCGTTCGCCAAATAATAAGGTAAGCTATAATTTGTATGTTGTTATGATATCTCCGCTTAATATGGCAGCCGTCATGTTTTCAACTTCAAACGGACAGACGGACCCCCCGTCCGTCCGATATACGTGACGACGCATAAATCAAAGCACAATAGTGAAATAAAAAACACGTTTAGTTAGAAACGTTACATATTTATAAGGTTCTGTATAATTTTTTTATTTTATTTTTAAGTAGCTATTGCTCGTGGTTTCGTTTGTGTAAATGTACATTTTGTTTTGTAATAATACGTATATACGTTAAATATGATTATCTAGAATTATGTACTTTGAGTTATTTGAATTATCTATCTGTTTATTAAATTAAAAATCAAAATCAAAATATACTTTATTCAAATTGGCTTTTATAAGTACTTTTGAATCGTCAACACAGAAAGAGAAAAAATATATATATAATTTATGACCACCGATTTAGAATGTAGATTCTACCGAGAAGAATCGGCAAGAAACTCTATAGTTATTTAGATCTAAGAGATACAAATACATTAAATACCCTGTGTGAATTAAGCTTATACTAAATCCAATATTTATCACCTACATAATCTTGTACAGAATAATATGATTTCGCTGTTAAGTGACTTTTTAATATTATTTTTTTTTTATATTATTATATAGACTAAGGGAGAAAAAGTTTATATACGGCAATTATACTTGTTTTACTCTCGAGAACGATGATAACAACTGTGTAACAGATACATCGTAAGTAGTTACGAAAGCTGTGAATATCAAAAATAAGGCGCTGACAGTAAATTCTTTAAGGTGTCAAGCAATGAGAAATAACTTATGTAGGTAAATCTTTATGAAAGTGTAAGAGCAAAACTTATAAGAGTAATTCTCGCTTACAAAGTAGTTAGTGAGTAATTTTATAATCGTTGACTTTAAAAACTAATAGGCTGAATGATGGTAACGAAGTTTTTTATATTACATAGATAGTGACGTGTTATAGACCGATCGATTGAGGCGTAAAAATGTAACAAATGTAAATAGTTATCTTTAATTTTATTGTATCACCTAATAATTGCTTATTTTATATACATTAGTATATATTAAATGTACATGTACCTTAATATATTACAAACAAGTAAAAGAATACATACAACAAATTTGAATATAATTATTTGTAAGTGCCTTATCTTGACTTTAAAACTTAAGTGCGATCTTGTGTATTAATCGTCTAGACTATCAGCAAATAAAGTCAAAATTGATAAAATAAAAAAAAAAACAAGACAATCTCGCTGAGATCATTTGAACGAGCCCCAACACGATACTTCTGCTGTAAGTTGACGAGGAGTTGTGCATCCTACTAATTGGAGATGCTGCAGCATGAGGTCAAAGTTACACAACTATGTTATTTTGATATCATTTACAGTATGGTGAATTTCGAGTCGATTAGACTAGTAGAACTTGTTCAGATCCTTTCAACATCTAGCACAGAGCTGATAACCTTGAATTATCTAAACAGATCTCCATAATTTATAAGTAAAAACAAAATATCAACTTTGAAACAAAACAATTGCATTAAAATGGGTCTCTTTGTCAGGAAGTTACGAAGCCACAGACTAAACGGTAATGCTGATAGATAAATGGATGCTGATAAGCAATAATGTGTCAACCCACAAAAAGTAAAATTTGGATATATTGATGTAATTCGTTTCTGCATCACCTATTTAACATCATTAAAAAATTGAAGTCATATAAAATAAGTAAGTACGGAAAAAAGTTTCTTAACTAATTGGTTCCAATTTCGAGTGCGTTCCATATTTTGCTAATTATACAATAATCTCAAATATTTGAAAAACTTTTTAATGGATAATATATTAAATATATCAGTCTGATTTTAATTTATTATATCCTTTATCAAAAATTTAAAAAAAAGATGGATATACATACTGCTTCAAACATATTTGCTAAGAATAGGTTTGACATCTTTAGAGGCCATTTACTCAAAATGAAGTACGTGTGGCTTGACACAGTATTGCTTATCAGGGTCCAAATGATATGAAATGATACATGTATGTACTCTGAATGTAGGTATATGTATATATAGATATAAAAAACCTAATTATGATTATTAAATACCTATTCAACGATACCCCACTTAACATTGTCGAATTTTATTTTTTTCTTTTTTACATTATGGCGTCCAATATTGGCCGTTTTGATTTTTCCAAATGATTATATATTCTGACATATGCACTTTTATAATAATCAAACGTCTTATCAAAATCGGCTCACGTTTGGTCTAAATAGTGTCACAAAGGTACAAAACCTCATACTTAGACTGATAAACACATTACTCTCTCTCGCGTCGCGCGCTCGTGTAAAAAGTATTGTTCCGAATTAATAGGAGAAATACGTAATTTTTATAAGACATATTAGCGTCTGCCACGTCAACTAATATTAATACAAGCTTGATTAAAATATTCACATGATAAATGTTAGCAGCAAGTCATTCGATATCAGACGCGGTACCCTAAAAAAGTTAAAAAAAAAGTAATGGAATCATCGCGCCATTGCCGTCCCGTTTGCTTTACTGCATATGGACTTCGCGCTCCGACGCAAGCGCATTTTAATTTTATTGCCCCTCAAAAGAATAAAGATTTGCCGCGAGTCGTAAATTTCTACGTTCCTTTATTTAAAAGTGTTTAGAAACGTTTTAACATTCGTCTTTTGAGAAGCGACGAATTGCGGTTCGAATTGCATTCGGAATGACGAAGAGTTTGATATTTGAATTGGTTAATATCGTATTGTTTATACGGTAATCAATAATCAAATTAATTTATAAGGCCTTTTTTTAATTGAAACTGGCTTCGATTTCTTTGTTTACTTGAATGACATACATAATACAGCTATTTTGGTTTTAAAAGCAAAAAAATTGACCGATTTTGAGTAAACTTATATATCAATTGATCAATTTGAAAGTTTAGCAATTAGAACAAAAAATATTCAAGTCGGTCCAGTCTTTTTCGAGTAATCGCTGAACATACATAAAAAAGATCTCCATCGAATTGAGAACCTACTCCTTTTTTTATTCTTAATTTTTTTGAAATCGGTAAAAAAAAAAACAAAATTATATATTTAAAAGAGAATAACATTTACATTTTAAAATTATGTAATTTATGATATACTAATAATTTATTTTCGAATAATATAAACATAAAAAATATATATATTTAAAAAAAATATCCTCAAATCATAATAAATGCAACACCGTCAGATAAATTAATATTAATAAACCAAGTAAAAAATTCTGAGAATTACAAACAGAAGCATTGAAATATTTTAAAACAATGCATAATATAAATGGAATAGCCAAATTAATTCCATTATTCTAAATTTAACTTAAATCGTATAACATCCGCCTTTGAAAAAAAAAACTACACATTCAATTTTAGAACACACTAATAATTCCGTCTAAAAATACAATTCGTTTTATTGCAATTCAATTTTAGTACTTCAATGTTCTTTAATTGAATCACTTTATAAATTCAAACTGTTCCAATTTTATTCAAATCCACTCAGTCTCGAATTCCCTCATTAGCGTGTCCCATTTGACACATCAAAGCGGTCAGCTGTCATCGCGTCACGTCACAGTCACACGCCATGATAAGTAGTCGGCTGATTACTGCGGCCCGGCGCTTTTTGTGCGGACACGAATTGTCAAACAACATACTGCTTGACATGAGGGATGACAGCGAGCCGCGAGCTGACGGTATCGACATTCGTGATTCGTGTTTTTTTATTTGAAAATATCTACAAAATTAATCAATCATACGCTATTTTTAAAATACGTATATGATTGTCTTGATTATGTTATAATTATGTTTTGTTCAATAATACTATATAATTAATAAATGAGGTCATAAAGTTATTTATAGTATAAAAGGTGAGTTTCTGATTACGTTTTAGATATTAACTAATAAGCGAATAAAAAAGTTAGCTATTCGATAGTAATTAAATTGTCGCAGACAGTGGAAATATAAAAAAAGCATATATTTAAGCGATATGTTACCGACTCTTTGATGAACATACAAGTAATATTTTTTCATCTAAGTTCACCCAATATGGATTCTCTCATTAGTGTCTTGATGACATGTCAAAGCGGTCAGCTGTCATCGCGTCACATCTGACAAGCTATGATAGATAGAGGGTTGATTACCTGCTTTAGCTTTTTGTGCGGATGTGAGACGTGTCAAATGACGTACTATGACTTTTTATTTAACTGAGTTTAATTGATCGATTTTAATATAATATTTCTTAAATAAATATTTTCAATCAGAAAAAAAATGATAATTAAGTTAAATTGAGTCATTTTAATTATATAATCATATTTAACGAAACATTTAATACGAAACCACATTTCATTAATAAACCATTATGATATTTAATAAAAACTTATCGATAATTTATAAGGCCATCACTATCGCTCGCACATAAATTACTTCAAAAGTGATTTACTCGCCATACAAATCGTTCCACTACCCGCTGCCTCGTCTCCCGGCTGACAGGTGTGAATGATGGGCCTAGACGCATGTCGACTGACAATCACGCGCTTCAAACAACCGACTCTTTGATGCTAATCGTCTTGTTTTTGTTGCGTTCACTGAACATTAGGGCAGAAATAGATTAAAGGCTCACCTTTAGATTGTTTATTCTGAAGTAATTGCTGGTAATTCACCTGACAAACTTTAATTTCCTGTTCAATTTTCTACAGATCTTAATAATATTTACAGAGTATTGAGTGTATTTAATCTTATAGACGTGTTGTGATGGAAATTTTTCATTGATGTTTTTTGGAAGGTTTGGGATATTATGAATAGAATACAGTAGATTCATTTGAATATACGAAATGTTTTAAAGAACGATTTAAATGAATATAGAAAAGCTTATAACGTCTATCAAATATGATTTAGAAAGTAAAATGAATCATCGTTAGCAATACAAAAGTTTTTAAATTGCGAAAAAATTGTGCATCTAAATCATACGAAGCGTCCAACCACTTTCTGGCGGCGTCTTTTTCAACGCTCCCGTCTGCCCGTCACGTACACGCCTCGCAAAATAAAACACGCGCTGAGTGGCAACCACAAATCACATTTTTTAATCGAGCTCACGTCTCTGATCACCTACAAAGCGCATTTTACAACAACTACATCCCTATCCTTGTGAAATTAAGATCGAAACTCCCGCAGCAACGTCACGGAATAATATAGCCGCATTACGGTGTGCAGTCACGTCGTGCCGTGCGGAATGTTATCGACATCCGCCAAACTATCGACACTGGCGCAACACTAATTGCTCTTTTTGCGCGACCATTATTCACACAATGATTTACGTAACAGTTTTCAAAGCGTAATAGTATCGCTAATGATTTAAACGACTTTTACAGTCGCTCTGATGACTTTGATTGATTGCGCGGTGCGTTATAAAATCCTCTGCTTGTCGGTTTACTAGATTGCTATCGCGATTATGAGATTAACTGTTTTTTTTTCTACGTCTTATTCAAATGTTAGTCGCGGTAATTATTTTTAATTTCGTATATTTATTCATTTTCATTAGTTTCTGGTCAGTGTGATGAATTATTTATATAATTTTTTTGTTGAAATAATTATGACTTGAAACTTACTGCGAGGTATAACTGGGTTTTATTTGATTTAAAATTTGATTTTTCAATTTTATTCATATCCCCTTTTTTCAAACACATACACAAACATGTAATATAAATAATTTTATATTTTAATTTAATACTATAATATATCAAATATTTTCGTATTATTTAATTTTGACCTTCAAAATATTTTTGAAAACTCGGCCTTTGTCTTAATTTGGATATTAATTAATTACAAATTAACAAAAACAAAATAAATATTTTATTAGCGTTATATTATATTTAAAAATTAAGTGTTTTTAATTATACGAATTTTAATTAATATAATACTTAATTTTTATATTTATATTAAAATTTAACAATTTGGATCGAATATTAAGGGATATAATTGTCGTTTTATAAATTCAATTTAATAAATTGACAAGTGTAAGAGCTGAATGCCACGATAATAAAATGCGTTTATCATTGCTTTACTTATAATGTTGGCACATTTCAGAGCAATACAATTGCTCATTTTATTGGTTATGTCCAATTGTGTGACTTTTTATAACATAATATTCTATTAAACATTTTTTTTTATATTCATTTTGTATTCATTTTTAATGCATTATTGCATAAGTATGGACAAGTGGCGAACTTAATGCTACTGTATTTTTTATGTGTAAGCAAGGACGATAATCTGAGAATAATATAATATAAAAATAAGTATAATAAGTAATATTTATAAAATGCAAACAAATAATAATGATTTTCTGTATATATTCTAAATTATAAATGTGGTATAAAAAAACCAGGTAATTTCATTACCCGTCGCACCATTGTCGTAGTCGATTAAATAAAAAAAATATATCGACGGTATATTTTATGAAATGCCATAAATCTACTTAGACGGTAACATCGCATCATTAGTGCGGGCTCAGGTAGCGATGTATCGATATCGATAAAACCAGTTATTTTTATCTAAATTACACAAGAAATAAGGAACAACACGGCACATTTGTCAACTCCGAGCGGAGATAAAGGCATAAAGGGATCAATTAAAAATTTATTTCACGATACCACTAGCGGCTCTGTAATTAAGTTATCTCGAACGCATAGATTATAGAAATAAGTAGAAATAATCTGACACATTATACATTAAATTTCAATTAAATATCAATTCAATCGCAAAGCTATAAGGTTCAATTTTGAATGTTGAATCGGGTGACTTGTTACGTGTTTGGTTGGGATGTTGGGGGACGAGTTACGACGTGTGGATATCGTGTGACGGGTTAGGAAGCGATTTTCATTTGTAATTAGCGGCTTGTCGTGATAAAAGGGCGGTGTATTTTAATGCATTCAGACCGACTTCGCTCTTCGTTTTTAATATAAAACTAAATAAATATTCTAAGTTAAATTAATTCTAATAATAATGTATGATCGTTTTAATTCGATTAGAATACTGGTAATGATCATGAGACATATGACATGTACATGACACTGCTCACTTAATTTATAATTATTTTGAACTATGATCAAAAATATAGTAGCAAAATGCTGTGTGTCTATTTATCTGTTTATTGCACCTTGATGACGAATGACTTTTTTTTTCAAGATGGTTCCTTAGCGGTTTATAAATGGATACTGATAATCAATAATGTGTCAACCCGCAAAAAGTCAAATTCAGAAATATTGATGTATTTTGACAATGCGTCACCTATTTAACACTATGAAAAATAATTTCAAGTTATCTAAACTAAATAAGTACGGAAAAAAGTTTCTTAATTTAACCTCTCGAATTTCAAGTGCGTTCCTTATTTTGCAATTTATACAATAATCTCAAATATTTAAATAACTTATTATTAGATAAACCATTAAATATGAATATCTGCTTTTTATTTATTATACATTTTATCAAAATAGAAAAGAAAAGATAGATATATGTACATACGTCTTCAAACAAATGGATTAAGAAAAGGTTTGACATGTTAAGACGCCATTTTCTCAGAATGAAGTCCGTGTGGCTTGACACAGTATTGCTTATCTGCGTCCAAATATTCAAATATTTGACAAATATAATGTGGTTATCAAATATTTTGATGATGTTCGAGATGTCAAAGATAGTGTAATATTTGAAAAAAAAAATGTCTAACGGCGTGCTTGTCATTTTAACCATTTGAGTTATGTTTTAATAATATATAATTATATATATATTTTAAATCATTAAATTTTCACATTTCTTATAAAAACATCACTCACATCCGTGTTCCGTGTGTTTTTAACAGAGTATTTAAATCAATAAAATTACTTAGGACATTACTGAACTAGCGCGGACTAGATACTAAAATAACATAATCACAAAGCTTAGTCCATTACGGTACGTCCCTAGCCTATAATCAGCTGTCATAATGTCTGTATTACAGGGAATAGGTTATTTCGAATGTACGCTATCATTATTTATATACAATGTATTACCGTATAATTTAAATAACAAAGGTTACGTTTTATTAAAAGGAATTCTTTAGTATAGTGAATAAGCATTTAATATTTTGTATTGAATTTTTTTCTTTTGGTTGATTATAATTCTTGTTTATTCCGTGTAAATATAAAGTTCTTTTTCGAGAAAAATGTATTTTTGACGAAAATATGAATTGAAATATGTTTTACGTTTCTTTTTAATTTATTGTTTCATCGTGAAATACTTCCTGTAGTTGCTAAATTTCTCTGCTTTGCTTTAAAAAAGAAATCACTTCGAAGGATAACATACCTTTTAAACTGTGTTTCTCTGTGACTTAGATATTTTTATGTATAATGTCTCTGGCAAGTTTAATAACCTGTTAAATAAATATTTTTTTTTATTATAATTAAAAATAAAACCCACTTTTATTGTACTTGCTATTTTTGAAGTTGTTTCCTATAATTCATTTCCCATGGAATGTGAAAACAAAATCAGAAAAGAACGCAAAAATATTAAATTAGAGGAATCATTTTAAATTAGAGGAATTAAAAAAAAGTTTGGTAAAACCTCTGGCGAGCTGATATAATTAAAGATATAAAAATAATTATACGCAATAAAAGCGGTCAATAAAAGTCTATTGCCATAAAATTAATAAAACGTATAATAAAATGCGACAAATTTAGTTCGAGTTATGTATTTTTAATAATAAAATTTATAATTAATATGTCGTTTAACGTAATAATAAATTAGACTATAAATTGGTAATAAAAATTGAGCATTTTAATTTTTTTTTTTTATTTATTTCGCATAAAATCAAAAAATTTACTTTTCATTATTATTTTGGTAGCTTTCTTGACACCATTTTAACAAAATTTTTAGGTTAGTAATATTATTATATATTTTTTTTATTTATTTTTTTTCCAATTAGAACGTACAATTTAGCAAGATTAGTTATACTATAAAGTCTTTATACACAGTGTTGTAACAAATTAATTTCAATCTATAAATCTATTTACTAAAAATATTAACATGGAACGTCATAATCAAATCTTTGATCTAGCAATTGCTAGAACTCAAACCTACATTACAAATTTAAAGACAGTAAATAAATGTTATGACATTAATTTTACCAACAACACCAACCATTAAAAGTTATACCTTACATTGTAATATTGATGTTTAAATTTCAATGTAGACTAGATTTTAAAAAGAATGGTTGCATTATGTTCTAGTATACTTTCTGTGAATGAATATTTCACAAGCCCGGGTCTTAGGGGGTTAATGCACACATTATTTATGCTCACATGTCATTACATTTCCAATACTGACGAACCTATTAACCACTATTAGTAGTTATAGATAAGAACAACGAACACCGTTTCTTGTAAAACATTAAATATTTATAATACATTTTAAATTGTAATAAAACACGCACACTTGTTCCTTGAATAAGTTTTTATGACCTCACTCGGCATGTATGAATGTTAATGAAATAAATTATCCTATTACAAACAGCCATATGTAGAAACATTTAACATATTATTGAAATTGAAATGTTTATTTCATTAGTACTGAACGGTTTTTCATGAAATAACACTGTTATGTTATGTTGAAGTTCGTTCTGGGAGAGCAGACAAGAAATCCAAAGACATTAATTATTTAACGCATCACGCATCCAACGGCTCCCATTAAGATCTTGTGACCTTGTGTCGGGGGTCCGGAAACATACACAACACTAACACAAACTCCCAGACCACGACAAACATCCGTATGGCCAATACAGACATTTGCCGTGAGCGGGGATTGAACCCGCGACTGTTAGCGCTACAGTCAGTTGCAGTGACCGCTGCGCCAACGTGTCTGTCAATTGAGTGTGATGCGTTTATTTATTATTTAAAAAGATTATCTTCTGCGTTTCTACCTTTAACAAGATAATAATCAAAATAAAAAAAAAAGACAGTCTACTCATTGTGACCATTTTAAGAAGTCCTAACACGACACTTCTTTGTCAGTTGGTAAGGAGTTGTGTATCTTGCTGATTCGAGATGATGTTGCAGCATCAGGTCAAGCTTAAGGTTACGCAATTTTGTTATTTTGAAATCATTCACAGTAAAGTAAATTTCGAGTCGATTATACCGGTAGAAGATGGTCAAATGCTTTCAACAACTAGAAAAGAGAATACCTGCAAACGGCTGAACAGATCTTCATAAATTATAGTTAATAACAATTTCGGTTATATCAGTTTTCAATGAAAATAAAATCAAAATTGGTCCACTCGGGGATAGCTACTATATCACCGACAGACACACAGATACACACGTCAAACCCATGACACTCCCTTTTTTGAGTCGAAATTACTGAATTGCGAAATTATGCTTTTGAAATAGTTTTATTTTTTTAAAGTCTTAGCTATATTACTTAATTATATAGTCCTATACTGATACAATATCAAAACTGCAATAGTTTTATATTACATGTGACAAACCAAAGCTGTATCGATACAGTAGCTCGTTATTGCGAGTAGACGGTTAAACCCGACAGATGGAATTAGCCCTCCTGACTATACATGGATAGATTGTTCAGAAATCAGTTCGAAGCTTTAAACATATTCCTGTTCGAGTTAATTTGATGTCTGTCGAAGTTGTAAGACGTGTGTCGTAAGCGAATAAATGGGGTCTGAACAGTCGTATAAATCACTGAGGTGTGATGCTAGTGTTGGCGATGAAGGTGTAATTTTTATAAAATTAGCAGAGAAACAAGAAGACGAATCAGTGATATTAAGTGATCAACATTTTGATTGTAAGATTTTAATTGCAGCACCAAAGAAGACACAAACGCATTGCCAGCTTATAAATAAGTGAAGAATGAAGGGAAATAGAAAGTACGGAAAGGAATTGGGAATGAGATTATGCTTTAGGTCCATTCACCGTATGAAATGTAGTCACATTAGCTATTTTACGCGCTATGAGAGTGCGATATTGTCCCATTTTAGCCCATTCAAGCTATAATCAATGAACTAAAGCTTAGTGCTACTATATCAGCTGCTGATAAAAAGCTATTAATAAACTCATAATCATAATATATTTTATTCATATAGGCGTTTATACGCTCTTTCTAATCGTCAATTTACAAATTAGCCATATAAGTTCCACGTGAATGTACTCGACTGAGAAGAGCGAGAAACTCAGTAGTTACTCTTTTAAAAATAACTTTGTATTCTTTATTATTTGTTGGATACAACTAGCTACAGTTATCCTGCGAGAATGTCAACGCACTATTATTCAAGACTGCTTTATCATTAATGTAATCATGTATTGAAGAGTATACTTTTTCTACAAATGATTTGTTTAATATAAGCTTTAAATTTATGAAGTGGCAAACGTGATCTTGTTTCCGGGATTTTATTGTAGATGCGTAAGTAATACTAAGAAAGAGTATAAATCGTTAACAGTATCGCCATACACCGGAGAGGAAATGTTGTCCATGTATTTAACGACACCGATTAACGATAAATTCGTGTTGGTAATATTTTAAAGCGATTCGGTCTCGGCTAATTACTCGCTTTATGACGTTATTGACATTTCCGTCTCGGTATTATCAGATACGAGAAGCAGAAATGTCTCGTCAAGGATGACGAAAAATTTATCGACAAATGTTAAGATTGTTACTTTTAATGTGACTGGCTCTTGCTCGCAATTTTGTTTGTTTTGTCTACGATATATTGTGCATGTATACAAAAATTTTATGTTTAAAATTGTCTTCTCAATCTTAGTATCAGAAATTTTTGGTAAATTTTCTTTAATATTCTAATTATATTATTATAGCTCCAACCGCCGCCCATTAATATTTTCTGCACCAGATGAGTCACACATGCTTTGGCAACTTAATTAAAAGTAATAAAGGAAGAAGGGCGGTGGGAAGTAAAAGAAGTAGGGAGAGAAAAGTTAGGCTTTCGACTCTTTCACTCACCGAATGAAAATTCTGTGAGAGTGCTGTACGATGTAGTCAGCAGGCTACAGTTATTTTTTCAACAGTAAAATAAAATTTACATTTTGATATATCACTGATATACTGACGCCATACATCAGGACTTTAACAGTAAATTAAATAAAGTCATCTGAATACAAAGTTTTAAATCAGAATCTATCTAAGGCGAGAATTACACTTATAAGTTTTGGTCTTAGACTTTCATAAAGATTTACATAAATTATTTCTTATTGATTTACGACTCAAAGAATTTTACTGTCAGTGTCTTAATTTTGGCAGCCACAGCTTTCGTAACTACTCACAAAGTATCTGTTACTACGTTACACAGTTGTTTTACATCGCTCTCGAGATTAAACCTTACAAATGTAATTCCCACCTAATACCGCATAATATTGCAAATAAACAATTAACCTTTAACAGCGAGAAGATAGATAATAATAAATCTTCAATCAACTCAAGCCCTACCAACAAAACAGAAAACATTACTTAACGTCCGTTTATTGGCTAATAACAATTGAGATTGCGATTTATGTGTGAGATGTCAAACAAAACGGTTGAATTCACGGCACGATTTCATTACATTATAGCCCACTAGCGGCGTTTATCATTGGACACCATATTTCATTATAATCTATTTAACACTGTTCAGCGCTGAATCGATTAGATCTTGCAAGACTTGTAGAATAGATGTGATGTAGATGCTGTTTTTAACAGATTAAAAAATGGTCCTTTTATTCGATCTGTATGAATGTTAGTAAATTTGTGTTGGAGCAATTTTCTTAAAAAACTACTCATGGGATTCGGATGGGGTTTTCGTTATTTAAATACGTATTTTTGACCGACTGCGCGACGCAAAAGAGGGTAATGTATTTATCAATCTATGTATGTATGTGGGTTTGTACCTTTGTGGCACTATTTATGCTAAAAGCGTTGGTTGGTTTTGATAAATGACACAGCGTTTGATTTTTTGTAACGGCGCGAATTTCATAGAAAGTATAATGATTTGGAAATATCAAAATGGGCGACTTTGGACGCCATTTTATGAAAAAAAAAAATCGACAAATATGTAAGTGGGATATCGTTTAATACGTATTTAAAAATCATTATTACGTCTCTTATATTTTTCTAACAGAATTACCGTTTAGTCTGTGGCTTCGTAACTTTCTAACGAATGGATCCATTTTATTGCCATTTTTTTGTTTCAAATTTATTTATTTTCGTATACTTGAGGATATATTATTTATCAAACAGAATTACACGTTTAGAATCTATAACGACTTAAAGTTGATAACGATTCCTATGGTCTTTTTACGCAGTCAGGTTTTTGATTTTTTCAAGTAATTACTTGTTTAAGGGAAGTTTTAGTATATATTGTATTAGGATCTGATGAAGATATTCGGAAATAAACTAAGTCTAAACCGTAATTATAGCTGACTCGCGCTTGCTGCGATCATTTGTCTATGTCTACAACAACAATTCTGTTTTAAATTAATTATCTTTTTCTACGAAAACAATTATATTTTCGATCAATAATTTGATTTAAAAAATGTCTTAGGACCATTTCTGTACCTATTGTGAAAGGTTTTCAACCAGAATTTTTCTTCTTATTTTATTGAAATAGTATAATTAAAAAAAACACTGTAATAAATTTATATATATAACGATGTTAATCTTATTATTGAAATAAAGACGAAATTGTGTTTCTCTGAAAAATTAAAGATTTATTTTACAACATTTATTTACGATTAACATAAAAATAAATACAATATCATTACCAAAATATTATCTTACCTGAAAAATTAAACAACATTTGAAGCCTCTATTTCAGGTCTATTTTATATCTTAAGAAAATTCTAATAATTATAAATCTAATAAAAAGTAATAAGAGAAATTGACATAAATAATTAAAGAGGTTTTCTTTACATGTGTGTATGTTCATATTTAATATAACGGGTCTTATCGCGATAACTAATGGTAGTAATACCTTTTTATTGCCCGACGTTTCGACGAAGTTACATTCGTCGTGGTTATGAGCTGACCACGACGAATGTAACTTCTAAAATATATGTATTATGTTTTTAGTGTACTTGTTGAAAAAAAATTTAAAAAGCCAGAAAATAGCTACACATTTTAATGTAGATTTAAATATATGTGTATTGTGGATGAAGTATTTCAAAGATCGACAAGTATAAGATGTATTGAAACATATACACTCCTAATTTCAGTAGTAGCTGTATATGAATTCGTCATTGAACTCGACACGTTATTTATGCACTAGCTTTCAATTGCGGTTTCACTCGCGTTTATTGTTATTGCTTGGCTTCTATGAGTCGTAGCTTGATGTAATATAGCTTACAGCCTTCCTCAATAAATAAACTATCTAACACAATAATAATTTTTCAATTCCAACCAGTAGTTCCTGAGATTAGCGCGTTCAAAAAGACAAACTCTTCAGCTTTATAATATTAATATAGATCGTCTTCATTTTGGCTCTAGCATTAATACCTATAGAATCACAATGTATCCTTCCTATTGATTATAATAGGTAAATTTGATACAAAAAATTCCAATACAAAAACAAAAACGATTAAAATTGACCACGAAAAATTCAAACGTGAATGGAAAAAAAAGAAAAAATAAAAACACCCATAAATACGATCAATTAACATTCATCGCGCAATTTTGTATCTCGATTTTTATTGAGACCTTTATGTAACAAACACGTCAATTACCCGGATTTATCACCAATCGTGTTTGAAGGTTAGTCATTACCGCGTCATTGCGGAGACAACTTTTATCATTACCATCCAATATTTTATACTACTACTGTCTGTCCCTTGCGGTTTATGGTTACTGCTTCGCTCTTTTGAGTCGTAGCGTAATGTAATATAGCCTATAGCCTACCTCAATAAATAAACTATCTAACACAAAAATATTTTTTTAATTCGAACCAGTAGTTTCTGAAATTAGCGCGTTCAAACAAACAAACAAACTCTTCAGATTTATAATATTAGTATAGATATAACTATATATTGATATAGATGATTTTGGATTGATAAGCAATAACGCGTCAACCTGCAAAAAGTAAAATTCGGAAATATTGATGTATTCTGATAATGCATCATGTATTGAAAATTATTCAAAATTTTTCAAATCATCTAAAGTAAATGATTACGGAAAAAAATCTTAATTTAATGTTTCGAGCATTGAAGTGTGTTTCATATTTGGCAATTTATTCAGTAATCAGTAATACTTGAATTTTAGATAAAAGATTTTATTGTACCAATTTACTTTTAATTAATTATACATTTTATCAAAATAGAAAAGAAAAATGGATGTATACGTGTTCTGACATATTTATTAAGAATAATTTTAACATTGTTAAACGACATTCTCTCAAAATGAAGTCCATGGGGCTTGACATAGTATTTCTTATCAGCGTCCATATATGTTACATACCATTTGACGTTAAAAATTTGTTTTCATTCCCAACATTGATAAGCTCGTCAATTAACTTATTGGGCCAAAGATACTCTTCCCTATTACGGTGAGTAGTTAGGTTGTTACCAAGCAACTCGTTCGAAGTGATTCCACATTCGTGGTGCCAAAATCCATGTACGTAAATTAAATATATTTTTTTATTGTATTTTTTTAAAATAGCTAGCAAACGAGCAGGCAGGCTAGTTGATAAATGATAACCGCCGTTCATGGATATTTGCATAACAGGAGGAGCCACAAACGCGTTACCAGCTTAAAAAGGAATGGGAGATGAAGGGAATATAGGACGTAATGTGAGAAGGGGTTAGGCTTCTGTCTCTTTTTTAAAGACGTGTAATGTGATATAGTTATATTAAAATTAGAAATATCAATAATAGTTTTATATTGATTCTATAAATATATAGATGGTGCACCCGCGATGGTTTACCCCACACATGGAGCAAGATGGGGACTAGTGGGCATTTTTTTTCAAATCGATATTACCATAAGAATAATTCTATTTATGTATTTTGTTGGAAGGAGATTGGTTATGTATTAATAGGAATTTCTATATTGTGATAAATTAAAAATAAAAAGTTTTATTTATGAAATACTTCAAGGTTTCCGTCTTTCCCCATTTCTCCCTACTATTTTTCTATGAGTGTCGTATTTTAACAATACGGAAAAACAATTAATGAAAACAACTTCGTCTCTATATCAATAATAAAGTCCACAACAGTTTAATTGCAAGGTCATAAAAATAAATAATAAAATATTAAAAATTAAATTCTGCGTCATCACCACAAATACCGACTCAAATCACCACTTCTCAACCATTACAAAGGTCTTATCATACAATCAATAAAAAATACACATTTCGAAATCGAAGTGGTTGATTATTGGCTCAGCTCACGAATAAATAAACCCACGACAGCCGCTTATTATGTCCGCAGATTGCAAATTATACGGCTAACGTAATGACAGGTTGGGTCATTACCTGCACTCTTTAACGGCGAAGCTTGTAAAATATATTCATTCCCTTCGAGGCTATATTTTATGTCATTTTATAATTCATACAGAGTCGTTAACTTATTGCTATCAGATGAAGGATGAGTTGAATCTATCTTTATTAATATTGTTAATGTGAAAGTCTGTACTGAATTAACTAAGTAACTTTATTTTGTTTTGAAACAAGTGACATTATAATATAATACCCAGAGTATAAACAAAAACCCTTTAAATTACGTTAGAGATTTTAATGCAGTTTTCATCAATAAAATGTGATTCAAGGGGAAGGTTTATATGTATGAAACATGTATATTAAACGCGTATTCGAAAAATGCCGAGAATTCTTACGACTTGTAACGTGATGTAAAAAATTGCATCGCACCCGAAGCCAGGGTGAATCGCAAGATAAAAAGAGAAACTTAAATATTTATAAATCATTATAATCTCTGTACAAATCATATCCGCGCCGAATGGTGGTAAGAAGTGTTTGGCAATGATGAACGCATCACATTCAACGGCCCACATTAAGATCACATGAGCTCGTGTCGGGGGTCCGGAAACACACACAACACTAACACAAACACCTAGACCACGACAAACATACGTATGGCCAAAAGAGACGTTTGCCGCGTACGGGGATCGAACCCGCGACTGTTAGCGCTTTAGTCAGTTGCAGTGACCACTGTGCCAACGTGTCTGTAGTAAAAACAAAGATCTTTTAAATTACGCAAGGGATTTTAATGCAGTTTTTATAAATAATGAATAATTTGAGATATGGGAACGGTTATCATATATTTTTTTATCAGTTGATTAAGTAGCGAAAACGGTAAAAGTAATGTAAAGTAAACTAGTAAACTTTTTTATACTATTTAGTAATAAAATAATAAAATATACGCAACTATAGTCCATTTTTCTTCACGTGTCTTATTTAGCAGATCATTTTGGCGTATTTCTAGCCACAGATAAGAGTTAGATAAGAAATTATCGATTGAATGATTTAACTGAATCATTTGAACTTCAAAAAAACAAGCCTACCATTGTTTCGGAAAAGTTTATTATAATATCTGAGAATAAACCGCACAAGAAACTCAGAGAGAATTTATTTTTGTTAGTTTTGTGACGACGCGTGATGTCAAGATTGGTTAAAAATTATAAAATGTGTTGAGGCCACTTGGAAGCGATTCCTATGGCTTGTCATCGTTCTTACAATCTTTAATATCATGATAACCTCTAACATATAAACGTTTCATTACAATCTTTTTGAATTTTGCTATAGAAGCATCAACGTTTCTTGATATCACTACCTTCCTTCCTTAACCCCTGTCCCTAAATCGCTTCTCTTTACCACTATTCCATTTTAAGCCAATATAATCCGGTAAAACATTTGTAGCCCCTCTGTTGCAGCAAATGTTCTCCACCGCATTGATCGCATTCACATCAGTTGGAGTTGTCCTCTTATTAACTATTTTTATTTAAAAAAAAAGTATCATTGAGTGAAAGGATGATATATCAATTAAATAAACATTTTATTAAAACATTCAAGTATATTCTAAAGCGGAGACATTAATTGTAACATCACCACAAAGCCATTGTTACGTGCGAAGAATTTTTTATTGATGAATTGTATTATGAGCTGTAATAACACAAATGACACGACACTGTGACAAAGGAACATAAAATAATTAAGAATAAGTGCAACGGCTGTATAATAATGGCGTGGGTACAATGCGATACAATTAATAAAATTATACT
Organism: Hypolimnas misippus; assembly: GCA_037950945.1. Taxonomy (NCBI): domain Eukaryota; kingdom Metazoa; phylum Arthropoda; class Insecta; order Lepidoptera; family Nymphalidae; genus Hypolimnas; species Hypolimnas misippus. The sequence continues at coordinate 14,566,064 of JBBEEQ010000023.1, forward strand.
CGCTATTTATATGGAAATTTTAATTGTTCTGCATACGTTGTGTTGGACTAGAAAATTCTTACGAGTCTGTCTGTAAATGTGAATAATTTACTTCGGAATGTTTAATTTTGTTTTAACCAAATGATTCCAAAAACTTTGACGTGTTTCTGTATTTAGGTTAAGTTTGTTGAGTGTTGTGTATTAATATGTTACGGTCACACTTCTTCACGTTAATAGTCTGTAAAGTAACAATCTATAAATGCCCCATGCGTGGGCAAAGGCCTCTACTCCCATTAAGGAGAAGGTTTAGAGCTTAATTCACTACGCTGCTCCACTGCAGGTTACCGGATATACACGTGTTAGAATTTCCAGCACATGCATCTTTACGATGTTTCCGCTGAGCACAAGATGAATTTAAACACAAATAAAGCACTTGAAAACTCAGCAGTGTTATTACCGCTAGGCCATCTCGGCTCAAAAATTTGTACTAATTTTCAACTTTGTAAAGCTCGTCAATTGTCTTCTTAGCTCAAAGAAACTCTTATCTTTCATACTCAGTCGTTAGTTGACTGTTAGGCAACGTCGACTAGCAAAGTCAAAGTGGTCTGCAAACTGGGTGGAAATATCTATGAGCGTGTCACATTTCTATACTTATGTAATATAATTGACCACAATACACTGGTCTTGTGAAAATATATAAAAAAAAAAACCTAAAAAAATGTACTAAAAAGGTATCACATATCATTAAAAAAATCCGAAATGAGTAACGATAATTAAACTCGTAATCCATTCAGAGGTTCACGAACCCACAAGAAACATCACATAAGTCATAAAACCGAAAATTTCGAATAATTATAACCTTAAAATATTTTGAATTATGGTCGAATATAAACACATAATTTATTTGAAAGATGGCTGTAATTTTAATTACGCCATATTACGGTTAGAGCAAACATCCTTCACTTTGAAGCGCCGCCGGGAAAATGAATTATACCATAAATTTACGAGCATTTCACAAACATTACAACGTTTCTTTGATGTCATTTTTCTCGATCATAAATTTTTCGGTGTAACATAAAGATCTCCACGCGTTATTAGACATGAAAATCGTTTTGGGACACACTGGGGTTTCGATTTGGCGGCGTGTGTGCAAAAATTTAACTATAAAGATTGGCTAAATTGGCAGAGTTTAGTATTTTATTCTGTCACTTTTAGCTTGTCATTAATCTTTAAGATTATAAAAGCTTTGATATGCTTGATTTATTTATCTTTTACAAATTCATATTTATTTCGATTTATATTATTTATCTTCAGCGATTTTGGAAATTTCAAGAAAATTTTATTTTGGTGCTTACCCAAAATTATATTAGTAGGTAAATTAAGCCTGTAAATATGTGTGACATCTTAAGTAAAAACTCTTCTTCTACTTAGAAGAAGGATACGGTTCTTAATCCGCCTTTATCTTTTACTACAAATGCATTCCATTAAGATTAGTTTTATAGGATAACTAGCTGTTCCTTGCGGTCTCCCTCGCGTTTATGGTTACATCTTCGCTTCTTGGAGTCGAAGCATGATGTAAAATAGCTTATAGCCTCCCTCAAGAAATAGACTATCTAACACAAAAATTATTTTTCAATTCAAACCAGTAGTTCCTAATTTAGCACGTTCAAACAAACTCTTTGGCTTTATAATATTAGTATAGATTGTGCCTAGTTGTATTTTCTATAAATCGATCGCTGTCGATCCCTCACATCTGTGTGTGATACGGCTTCACACATCGCCTCCTCACGAATAAATCTGCCTTTACAACTGCATAAATTTGTCGATGAAGCGATTTTCGTATCCGGTTCGCCTTTATTCGTCCCGCATCCTGCGCCATGTAACGTTCTAGGAAACCCTGGGGCGATAAATAATCAAAGTCCCTTATAAAACTTTGTAAACAAAATTGGGTTTACGTTATAAGCTAAATTTACTATAATGACTTGGTTGTTTCATTTTTATACAAACTTTGTTATACATAATTACATAATTTGGAATAGTTTGTGCATATGTTAGTCTATAGTTTTCATAATAAAAGTAATTCCTCATATATATAATTCATATATTATGCATCTATTTAGTTTTATTCTATGCTCCACATTTTAGAATATAATTTAGCGGATAAATTAGATAAAGAATAATTTTATATTCCACTCAGATTAGAAAATCAAATAGATAATTATTCTGATTAAATAATAATGGAGTTTTATATTTTAGTGTCATATTTAAAAACGTTAGTTTATTCTTTAATTTATTCTCAAATTTGTCTATACATCTAAATATTATGGAAAAATCAAAGAATTTGTTATTAGTAACTATTTTATTATCATATTCTTTGTATTAACAAAACCTTAGACTAATGCCATTCTTAATAAATAATTCATAATCATCGCCATATTCGTGTCTTGTTCTTCATTTATATCACAGAAATTCTCTTCAATCATGCCCCACACGATCAAACATCGTACTTAATTTAAAACTCCATCATTCTTCTAAGAAGCATTCATTGTTACGTGTACAGCCCTAAGTATTAGGGGAGGTAATCCTATTAGGAACTGACAGTGATCGACCATTTGTCATAATGCAGAGCCAAATCTGATAATGATGCTAACGTATTGTTATAAACCTGCTTCTTTGGAATTGAGTATTGCATTTGACAGTTTAGATTCTGATTCGAAAAATTTTGTTTAATCGTTTAAATCTATTTGATCGTAATTTCAATTTGTATTTAGGTTGGGAAATAATAAGTAATCTTTACACTAAGCACACAGATTGTTCACTACAAAATTTTTTACATCATTTAAGTCTTTCTCTATTTTGAAATCTTTATCTGAGGATGATCTGAGGATCAATTTAAGCCTTCAATAGTGTAACAAAATATAAACTTTTTATTTAGTATTTTAGAATACAATAACTTTGATTCTGAAATTAATGCAATCATCATAAGTCTACTCTATTGTTTAAAGTGGCTCTAATAAGACATTAAAAAAATGTATCTAGCAATTTAATTCAAATACCAAAAAAGCTAATATCTTAACAACGAATTCATCTTCTTCATTTCTTACATCGAAACTCATTACACAGTTTGCTTAGTCGCTGTAACCTTGACGCGATGGATGTTTTTTGATTAACGATCCGTCTCAGGTCAGGTCTCCATTGTGCCCCTTTGAAATTCCGACACTCATTTATCAAGCTTACTGTACTGAAAATTAAGCGTATGGTCCAAGGTAGGTCGCCTTTTTTGCTTTTTTTGATAGCTTGTCTATCAACTAGCGTTGATTATAAAACCTGCCTTAAGCTAATGTTTCTAAAATCAGTTAAAATATTTAACTTAATAGTAATGGCCATAGTTTTTTGTTGTTTAATAACATTGTTTAATAATTAAATTAGCAATATTAAAATATATATATTTGTACTTAAGAAAATGGGTTGAAAGTAATGAATTATTATTTAATAGGTAAAATTAATAATCAACTTATGTTTGGAATGCAAGTAGGTAATTTTTAAAAGATTATAACACCTTGAACCAGAAATTTAATAATTGGTATTAAAAATACAATTTCTTACAGTCATCTGATAAATTAATAATAGTCCCTCTTAACAATCCGTTTAAAGTTTATTCATCTATTTAACCTTAATAGTCCGGTGATTAAAAACTTACGAGTACACTCATGACGTGTTGGTTTCTGGGGTTACATTAAGTATGGTCATCGCAACATCGTTGTCAATAATGGTCGGAAAAGATTATAAGTGCTAAAACAAGTTCTTTTTTTCTATATAAGAAATTACCTCTTCTACTAAATCCGACTAAACATTCATTAATATTTCGTACTATTACAATGCCGAAATCAAATGCATATCACCAAAAAGCGAATAATATTTATAAATCATAAACTAAAATGGCTTTCTAGCATCGCAATTTGTAATATAATAGGTAACAAGCATTGCGCAAACACTCGAAATATTATTGGCCTACGAACAGTGAACGACATGAAGTCAGGTCAGTTCCTGAATTAGTCACCTCACGATCAGTGGTCACAGGACTGACAACCGAAGCACGAGCCCTATTGTCATTTAAAATTACCAAGCACCATTTTCTACGACTACGATCCTTAACTGTATAGCTATAGAAGCTAATATCGAATGAAAGGATGATAAAGACAATTTCGCAGCCAAAGCGTGTGTTGTCATGTTGGAAAGCAAGTTAGTAAACACACTGTGACATGTGTGACTTATGCGAAAGGGGACAAGATTTATATTCAAAGTCTCTTTGCATCGGTGTAAAGTATGAAGCATGACTTTTAGTTTCTGTTGGAAAACTTATATCATGTAATGCAAAATACACTTCCTCAGTTACTGATACTGCTTTATTTTGGTTTGGAATTATTATATTTCTTTTATACCTATGAACAATAAAATCGTAATTCATTTTATCATTAAATATGCATTTTACTTTATATATTTATATTCCTTTGGTGAAAGCAACGCATTATTCGAAATTACCAAGTCGCGATGACACCACGAAATTTCCTCGAACTATTTATATTACAAGCTCAAAATTAACTAAACAATATTAATCATACCACCGAGTCAAAGCGCCCTCCGCCTAAAGCGCTGAGTACACGATAATGATATATGAGATATTTGATGATAAACAATCGGGGTCATTTATTATCTGTCCGTTATTTGACAGGCGGTAGGCAGATGTCATTTGTCATTTTCCGTGGGTCCCTTCGTTACGCCGCCGCCTACATTCGCCTCCGTCGGTGGTTAGCTATCAACCGACAAAGCTAATGCTTGCCATTCGAAATCAAACCCTGATTTTAGCGACGTAAAATTCAATATCGCTCAAACTAAAAATCAATCTTGATTGTTTTCAGCATGAACGATTATGATAGATGAAAGAGTTAGCGCTCCCGCAGACATGGCAATACGTTTCACGATAATAAACTTTAAAGTGATGCTAATAAAGTTGCATATTTAACAGTCGATGTTTTTGTTGAGGCTGGTACAGCGAAACTTGTTATTGAAGATGAAACAGTAATGGATGGGGATAGAGAATGCGTGAACGATGTCGGAGATGTATTGTTATCGCGCTGTTTATCAGAATACCGACCGATCGTACCTTTAAATAATTACCTTTTCAAAAGAATATTCTGCTGCTACCGGTAATATATTCATTATATCTGACATCTTACAAAGCGCCATTAAAATAAATAAAAATACATTATAGCTTCACGAACAGTGGGATAGGGTCGTGGAGTTTTTTATTGACATTCGGTATTTCGACTCAATCACAAATGACTCATTGTATCTTTAATTTGTTTTAAAATGTTTTATTTTATATTAAGTGACTTCCAACAACGTTTTTGTTGAGATTTTATTTATTCACAAACAAAACTAATGATAAAATTCCACAAAGTTAAATGTTGTCTCTTTGTTTGGTAATTTTGAAGGTTAAAAGGATTTTCAATATAAAAATTACCTTAAATGAAATTTATTTTGGAAGTATCTTTATTGCTAGGGAAAAAGCAAAGTTAATTTTTTAAAATATTTTCAATGATTATAAAAAAGTATATACTTTGTATTACATACTGTGCATATTTATATTATAAATGGGAAAGTAATAGTGTCTGTTACGTTATGATGAATTTTGACATATATATAGATAGGACTTTGGAGGAAGACATGCTATCGTTAAAAGGGCCGAAAGGTGATATAAATAATGAAATGCTGAGTTTCGGACATGTAAACTTTTAAATGTACGCTTTATTCTAAGAACTTTTTTTTTAATATAGAATAATTGAAACATGGGTTTTAACAATCGTATTGCTCATAAAATTCATCCAAATAAGTTTTACCGACTTGAATATAATATTAATTTAATGTACTTTTTGTGACTACGAGATTATGATTTTAAAATTATTTTATTTAATTTATATTTAAATAAAGTTAAGTGCATTTATGACCTAGAAGTCCGTTCGTTTTATTATTTAAAGAATATTCGTCTTTAACGTTCAGTTCAAAGAATACCGACTTTATATGTAATATAATGTTGTAATAAAATTATTACTTTATTTAAATATTTAGTTGTATTATTTTGAGTTTAAAGATAATAAAATGTTGGTATTTAATTGTTTCATTGTTTTTAATTAATATAAATTATTACGTATTAAAATTTTGATAACATTTTATGTGACCAAAAACATGACTTTTGAAATAACCAAGTCTCGCAACTCAGTTAGTTCTTCTACCTTAAAAAGTTGTGAGATTCGTGTAATAAATATCAGGCGGTAAATATATTCAGTTCCTTCTTAAGACACCTTCTGTCTTAAGTTATTACGTAATTAACTATTCTAACAATATCTTATGTTGTGTGACCATATCAATGTTAAAATTCTTTAATGTTCTAAATAAATAGATTGACTTGGCAATCGCTCCAAATAATCTAATTGTCTTACTTGATAGATACAATGTGTTTTAAGTTTCAATGATATATTCATTTGATATTCATCTCATTATTAAGGAGTAAATTAAAGTAACTATTAACACAAATTTATCTTGATATTTAACGGACTTCCAAAAAGGAGGAGGATCCATGTTTGGCTGAATGTATTTTTATGCTTCTTAACCGAATTTTCCACCGTTTTGGGAACGATTTCGATTTTTCCTGAATGTATACCTTAATTTCATAGTAGGTCCCACTGTCATCGGGTCATTGTTTAACGCTTGGATCTTGGATAAATCGAGGAAACATCAAATAGACATCTATGTATACCAAGTTAGGTATTGTTGATAGTAACTCGTAAATTTGCTCTCTGATTCGGAAAATATATTTTTTTTATATTCCTTTTTTTGTTTTTGAAGTCAGTTTTATTTTTCGAAAGTTTTTATATAATACTTCTTACTAAGTAAACACGATTCAATGTACATTGAAACTAAAATTTATATAACTTCTGAGGGAAGTGCAATACTTCAAGTCTCCCACGGGGCCGTGTCGCTTACGGATACGTCTACTAAATCAACTGGTTAATTTACCGAGAGAAACAGCGATACGAGGATTATACACAAAGTTATGTAATGATTGACGGATTCGAGTTTAATCAAAATCATTTTAATTATATTATTTTAATTACTAGCTGTCCCTTGTGGTTTCACTCGCGTTTATGGTTACAGCTTCGCTGCTATGAGTCGTAGCGTGATGTTATATGGGATAGCCTTCTTCAATAAATAAGCTAACTAACACAAAAATAATTTTTGCAAGTCGAACCAGAGTTCCTGAGATTAGCGCGTTCAAACAAACAAACCCTTCAGCTTTATTAAATGAGTATAGATGCTATAACCATACTACCATGCCACAATTTGACGTTTGATTTCTGAATTTTGTACTAAAACGCCAAGTTTAACTGGAGTGAGTACTCCATACAAAGTTTCGTCCTTGATTTCAACCCCTACAAATATTAGCTTCGCAACAAAAACTACCCTATATTCTTCTCCCAAGTCCAATCCATATCTATACCAAAATTCATCAAAATCGTATCTACAATTTAGGCAGGAAAGGGTAAAAAAACAGACAGACACAGTTACTTACAAACTTACAAGATTAGTAAGTAAGTAAGTAAAGCATGGAAAAGTCAGTTTTGAACGTTTGATCTTTGTATATAACAAGTTAACCTCATATAAATAGCTTCGTTACTTCTAACAACTAATCACTTTTATTTTGACACAAAATCGATTTCTGAGTAAACAGCCTGAGGGGTAATTTTTCAAGGCTTGACGCAGCCCGTATAAAACCGTCAAGCGAGCGTCAACCGACAATGATTAAGTAAACCAGGGTTGTGCGGTGTTGATTAAAATGTATTTCATAATACACTAACGGCATGCCGTGACTTCGCTTGTGTTATACAAAGATTATAACGACATCTGTTGAAAAAAAACCGCAATTATGTTTATACTAATTTTGTCATCTATTTCGTATATTACTTAAAGCTGATGCTGAATTAATTTTGAAAAAAAAATCCGTGGAATTAATGGGAAAGTATAAAAACGATGTCAAGACGATCGAATAACGGGAACATAATTTTAAAAAGCCAATGAATTAATAACCTTTTTTGGAAGTCGGTTAATAAGTTACCAAAAGACACTAAGGTGACTAAATTACTATTACATTTAAATTGAAGCGATTAAAAAAAATACATTTATGTATGCATTACCTCCTTTGTAACAGCAATGAAAGTAAATGAAATAATAAGAATAATATATGTAATTTACATACGTAATGGACGCTTGTCAATAGGACTGTCGCTTTTTCGTCGTGTTATTATAAATAATAATTATAATTACAAGTGAAATGTACGATAAGTTGGTAATTCGCTTTTAAAAAGGTTGCTTTTTAATATGGTAATTACTAAAGTGCAAAAAAAAAATCAAAATATTAAATGAATGCATATAACACAAGGTGTGTTTAATCTTTAATTTCTCGTAACATCAATATAAAATTCGTTTTTGGTCATGGCTTCGCTGATGTCTAGTTTGATTTCTCCGTACGAACTTTGGACTCTCGTTTCAAGCCCTAAGAGTAAAATTTTGGAAAATCCTTTCTTAGAGGATGTCTAAGTCATAATAGCGTATATAAAAGCAATTTGCTGGTTTTCTGTGGGAGTGTGGTACTGCACCGGTCGTGGAAATATGTATACTATTGTCAGTGATCTCTAGCTAGAAGAATTCATGAGAATGAAAAGAGGTTATATAAAAAGCGAACCGATATCAAAAGCAAAATGTAATATTTCGTTTACTCAGGTGACGCATTTATTCCGTATATTTTGAGTTTAAAACTAATAATCATACTGATGAAAATTCTATAAGACCAAAGAGAGAGAGAGAGAGAGAGTAAGCCCAAATAAAATATAAAATAAACACTAAATCGGCCAAGTTGTTTTCGTGTTTGAAAATACCTAAAAAAGTTTCCGACGAATTGCGAACCTCATGTTTTGAACGTTAAAAAAATATATACATATATAATGTTTCACAAAACATCCAATCAAACATTTCAATAATACAACCACATCTAATTTAAACAACATAAACACACGATAAACATTATTTAAATGTATAATTAATTAAGAACATCATCAACAAATTTCGTCTCCAGTAGACAGACGGACAAAAAAAGGAATAATTTATGTGTTCAACGTTTCAACCCTACGCGTCGGCAGGTTGAAAGAGCCGAGCGTGTGATTGATGAGCTCCAGGCCCCGCCCACGCGTCCTAACAACCAGGACTGACTGACTATGGTAGTTGGTTAAGCTCTAGTCTCCAGCGGCGCCGTTATACAACGGACGTGAAAAACTTTTATATCTATTATACTATAATGTGTCAAAACACTCCTTTTAAGATTTTTTTGCTTGTAATTAAAGCTTTGATTTAGGTTATAGGAGAGCGTGATGAAGTAAGTTTAATTCGATTTTGTTATGTTTGTCATAATGCGTTATATTTAACAAAGATGACGGTCAAATATCCTAAAGTAAGGGCTATATCATTTGGTTTAGTGGTTGTATTACAGTGTTGAATCAAATTTTCTGTTAAAACCATATGTCTTTGTTTTCTAGACAACCTTTTTTTGGTAACGTAAAGTATTGTAACCATATTAAATTCAGTGAAGGTTCCGTATATTACGACCGCGATAGAACGGTACGGTTCCATGAAACTAAAGCTTTATAAGAAATCACATCTACTTAATTTATGACTGCACTTGATAACTTAACAGATACTAGGGATAAAGACGGATTTAAACTTACAATTTTATGTGAACGTTTTGCTAGTTAACGATATCAGTACAAAAACTGAGATAACCCAGAGAAAATAATCGTATCTTACATCTGGGGTTGTAATTTTGTTTTATCCATACTAATAAATAAAATTGAAATGTCTGTTTGTAGTTTCGAATTGATAGCTTCTAACTGTATGCGTACTATAAAGTAATATACGGTACTTATATAAAAAAAAAAAAAAAACAATTTTTAAGATTTTTGTTTGTCTGTCTGTTTGCTTTTGTTTCATAAAAAGGGTAATGTTTTTGAGTGTTCTCTTTGTATGTCCCTTAACAAAACATATTTACGAGTATATCATAATTATACCACATATATGATATTAATAAACACTACAAATTGAGAATACCCTCCTTTATTGAAATCGGTTGAAAATGTCCAGATTATAATATTAATAAAAAGGAAACCTTTCAAGTAATACCCTATTTCATAATCGACACGACAAAAGAGAGCACTGTCATGATTTTTACGTTTTATGTCAAATCATCATTGAAAAATATGAATTTGTTGGCCCCACATTAATCTTTTCCTGTCTATGGAAATAAGAACAAGTTGGACTGTAGCGTAGACGGTTCCGTACAATGTTTAAAATTGAAAATGAAAGATCAGAATTCCTATTGAAATCGACAAAGATTTATGAAGATAGTCTACGAGGTTACAGGGATATGTGGAAATTAATGTTATAATTTTTTTTTGTGTAGCGATCAAACGACCAAGCGGGACACCTAGCGTAAGGAGAACACCGCCGTCCATAGGCATTTTCAGCACCAGAGAAGACACAAATTCGACGCCCGATTAAAAAGGAGTAAGGGATGAAGTGGCAAACTCAAACTCAAAATATACTTTATTCAAATGGGCTTTTAAAGCATTTTCGAATTTCAAGTTACATGTCATATTTTAATTTTAGATTTTAATGAAGCTACCACCGGTTCGCAATGTAGTCTCTACCGAGAAGAACCGGCAAGAAACTCGATAGTAACTCTTTTAAAATCATTTATACATAATGTATTTTTATTACATTTTAATTATGTTATCCGGATAGAAAATCAACGCTTGTTCAGTAACGGTTGTGATTATGAAGATTTGACCACAGACTTTAATAATAAACAAAAACTATACGTCTGTGTGTATGTCAAATACCCAGTGAGTTTTAAGTAGGCTACAGCCGGAGGTTTAAAATTAAGTACGAAGTATACTTATTAAAATAGATTTAATGTAATAGATTTTACATTAGTTTTTGCTTATTCTATTTTTAAAACTAAATTAACCTAAGGTATTTACTAGAGGTTCGTGGGAGCCAATAGTGACGGAAAGACATCGGTTTTCTATATTCCTTAAAACATAGTCAAATTGTTACGGAGCGCCTGTCACACCGACGCGTTAAATATGATACGAAGTAGTCCTCTGTTACACCGCATGAAACAAGTGTGTTGTGTTTTTTTTTTATTTGATGTATTTTTTATGCATAATTAATAAAAAATAACATTCTTCTTCTCTATCTAAATTATAAGTGTGCGTGTGTGTGTAGGTTGGCACAATTATCGTAAAAAGTGTACTCGGTTTTTGCTTAATGTACTATATGATACGGAACCCTAACATCCCGACATTTAAATACAAAGGCTGTTAGTGATAAATTATGAATGAAATAACAGTCTACATCAAGGTATAGAATACTGTTACAAGAAAAATATAGATTTCTAACAATGAATTTACGTACTACTAGCCGCTTCTTACGGTTTCACTAGCGTTTATAGTTGGACGATGATATGCAATACTGTGTCAAGCCACACTGACTTCATTTTGAGAAAATGGCGTCTAAAGATGTCAAACCTATTCTTTATAAATTTGTTTCAAGCCGTACTCGTATATATCCATCTTTACTTTACTATTTTGATAAAAGGTATAATAAATTAAAAGCATATTGGTATAATGAAAAGTTTTATATAATAATAAGTTTTTCTAATACGTGAGATTATTTTCTATTGCAAAATATGGATCACTGTATGATTCGGGACATTAAATTAAGGAAATTTGTTTTGTACTTATTTAATTTTGACTTTAAAAACTTTTGAATATTGCTTAATACAAAACGCATTATCAGAATACATGAATATCTCCGAATTTGTTGTTGTGGGTTAACATGTTATTGCTTATCACTATCCAATTAGTATATACATTTTTTTTTCTAAAATGAACCAAAAATTTCAATCTGACGTATTTTTTATGACGCATATCATTTTTAGGGTTCCGTACCTTAAAAGGAAAAACGGAACCCTTATAGGATCACTTTGTTGTCCGTCTGTCTGTCTGTCTGTCTGTCTGTCTGTCTGTCTGTCTGTCTGTCTGTCTGTCTGTCTGTCTGTCTGTCGGGATGTCAACCCTTTTTTCTCAGAAATGCATAGACGTATCATGTTGAAATTAATATCATATACTCAAGTCTACGATGACATGCGGCCGTGAAAATATTAAAGTTCTAAGTCAACGCAATCAAAAGATAATGGAAAATATGTCGTATATTTTGACCATTTTAGCGTTTTCGCAAGGGAATCAAAACCTATAGGGTACTTCCCATTGACCTAGCACGATGAAATTTGGCAAGAAGTAAGATCTTATGGTACAAATAAAGGAAAAAATCTGAAAACTGTAAATTTTTGTATGTATGTTTGTCTGTTTGTAAGTTTGTCTTTCAACCTTTTTCTCAGAAACGCGTGAAGGTAACAAATTTTTATCAATGTCAAGTACTCAGAGTTATAATTACTAAGAGCTGTGAAAAAATCAAACTTCTAAGTTAACGCAATCAAAAGATACGGTCATTTATATCACATATTTTAAGTATGATAGCGTTTTTAACGTTTTCGCAAGGGAATCTAAACCTATAGGGTACTTCCCATTGACCAAGCATTATGAAATTTGGCCAGGAGCAAGGTCCTTTAGTATACATAAAGGAAAAAATCCGAAAACTGTAAATTTCTGTTCGTGTGTCTGTCAGTCTGTACGTCTGTCTTTCTACCTTTTTCTCAGGAACGCGTAAATGTATCAAGTTGTAAATTGATCAAGCGGAAAATATATTAATCTTAGAATTAAAATTATATGTACTTGTAACGAATTAACATAGAAGTTGACCATGGTCAAAAAAACAATTTTACAAACACTGAGAAGAAATTTGTATCAATACGAAAACATTAAAAAGCAGCAAACCTTTATAAACAACGCAATGCAATCTATATATCGCAGCTAACAAAATGATAGCGCGATGCAGCGTACAGCTAATGCCATCTATTACAACATTATGACATTAACTGTGATATAATTCTGCTCGATTAATAAACATTTTTATTTTAATTAATTAATAAACTTTTTATTTAAAAGTTTTATCGTCGATTTATAACGTCATTACGTAATTAACATTCAATATAAGAGCTTCACGCGATTTGATTTAAGTACTCGTATTGACTTGAGTACGAAAATTTTAAAATTAAATTCAAACAGATCGAGTTATTTAACTTACTTATTTATCTACACATATAAGTCTTCTGGTTATTAGTAATATAATTAGTTATTTATAAATAAACAATTACTTTTGTTCGAATTAAGGACTAATTATTTTCGTCTTGGCAACACTAATATATATTTCGCTATTTTGATTGATAATGTAAATCTAAATATTTTAAGAACGTAGTGCAGGGGCAGTGGAGTGTAGTAGAAGATAAATAAAAATAAAACGAGAATAAAATATAATATAATTATGTTGTTAATGTCAAAGTCAACAAGTTAGTTCATTGAAATTGTCAAGAGATGGCGCTAGGTGTATCCTGAATCGCGCTATAACTTTTTTTTTTAAGTATATGGTGTATTAGTACTTAAAATAAGGGGCCGTTCAAGTATTACGTAAGCAGATTTCTTACCATTTTTTACCCCCCCGCTCCCCTTGTCATCAAAAGTAAGCATAGCAGTTACCCCCTCCCCCTATGCTTACGTAAACATTTTTAGTTATAAATGTTTTTTATATCGTCATTTTTTAAATAGGAAAATTCATGAAAATATTACGTTTTACTGATACACATAGAATAAGGGACAAAAATATATAATCAGAAATAAAGAACATAACAAACATAAAGTATATTTTTGGTACACATTAACAGTCTTCAGTCCATGAAACCTGATCTGCGGTAATTCCCCTAATCAGCTCTCAAAGCGAGTGCCTACGCATATATATTATTTGCAGGAATCCCCGAAAAAATGTAAATAACTAACGATGACGTAATCATCATCTAGACCCCTCTACCCCCCATGTAATCCAAAATAAGCAAAACAGAGACCCCCCCACCCCCTCTTGGTGCTTACGTAATACTTGAACGGCTCCTAAAATTTTGTGTTTCCATGGTTTGCATCCATGATCGTGTTTTAAATTAAAGTGCTCCTAAGTAGTTTCAAAATAGTTTTTGGGACGTAATCCATATTTACATAATATTTGATTATATTTAAGCGACTTCTAAAAAGGAGTGTTTTCAATTCGACCTTGTATTTATTTTTTTTTTATGTTTGTTCGCCGATTACGCCGTCATTTGGGTACCGATTTTCAAAATTTTTTTTTTGTATGAAAAGGTATACTTCCAAGGTGGTCCCATTGTCTTCAGGTCCGGATCAGATGATGGGATCCTGGAGAAATTGAGGGAACTCCTCAAATATTATAGGCAAGCGTATACCGATTTAGATATTTTTGATAGTAACTTATGTTGGAACTGATGATGAAGACCACAAATGGCGTAGATGGGTTAGTCTTATATAGATTTCTATAAGTTTGTACGGAACCCTCGGTGCGCGAGTCCTACTCGCACTTGACCAGTTATTTATAACGCGACGTGTGATGTTTTTTTTTCTGATTGTGTGTTGCTGTTGGCGCTAGTGGCCTTGACAGCGTCGCCGGGGAGGGAGGGGGGGAGGGGCGAGTACTGAGACTCGGTGTTGAAATTGGGAGCCTCCGTTGGAGCTCAGGATGGACGTCCGTGTCTAAGGGTGTCTCCTAGTGAGATCGCACCTCGGCTTAGAACGTCGTCGGTGTGGAGGATGGCGCTGTGCGGAGCGCGGATGACGAGGGTGACGGTCTCACCTAAGCGCGCCCGAGCCGTCGCAAACCGGGGACCTCGTCTCCGCCGACGGAGACGGTGTGTGTGATATTTTATGATGCGCGAAATTTTCGTGACGGGACGTAAAGTTTCACCACGTCGACGCGACGTAACGTGCCACGGCGCGACATCGCATCATGTATTTTTGCCCCAAAGTATTCAGAGGCAAATAAACTTAACGCTGGTTGCACAGACCGATCGTTCCATGTGTTTTTACGTGCGTATTCACCTAAACGTCTTTCCTCGACAATGGTCATAAAACACGAAACACAAAGGACGCTGATATTTATGCGATCTTGATAACTCTGGCGAGTATTGTCTGCGTTCGTTGTTAAAATTTAATTCATCGGTAATATTTAAAGTGAATAATAATCAAGTTGCAATCCACTTGATTTTCACATCAATACTATGAACGATACTTATCTACTACCTGTAATCGGTGGCTTCACCTGCATTAGTTGAAGGAAAAATTATTAAATTTATATAATGTTTTTTTTTTTCATTGTTTTTTTTGCGTAACCATTTTTTATTTATTAATTGAAATTAAAATATATAAAAATCTTTAAAAATAAAAATAGCCTAAGTTACCCTCATAACATCTATATGTGAGTGAAAGTCCCGTCAAAATTAATTTAATGTTTCGAATACAAACGAGTGGTCCATATTTTGCAATATAATATAATCTCATGTATTAAAAAAAACTTATTATTAGATTAAAGTTTTCATTATACTATTCTGCTTTAAATTCAATATTTTTCGTCGTAATAGAAATGAAAAGATGGATATATAATTCTCCAAACAAATTCAGAATAGTTTTGATAACATTAAACGCCATTTTATCAAAATGTGGCTTGACATAGAATTGCTTATCAGTATCCAGTTATTATAGAACATTGTCAGACAGCCCATTCAATTTTCATCAAAATCGGTTTTAATAAATTGATTTATAATTAAAATAATTGGAACAAATTATCATTTAAGTAAATTCAATTGCGTATTTTGCTTTTTGAAGTCGGTTCCTTTTGTAATAAAGATTAAATATAGAACAGGGGCGTAACTATAGGGTGGCACGGCTGCCAAAAAGCCACGGGCCCCGGACCCGCGAGGGCCCCGGTGTAAGTGAATTTTATTAATAAAAATCTTATTAAAACTAAATTGTTATTTCATTAAAAATGTGTATAAATCTATGTTCTTGAAAATAAAAGTTATTAGATATTTAACTAAAATACATTCAATATTATTAATGATTATGACGACCGCTCTGGTGTAATGGTGCTGAATGTACCTCTAACGCCGACGGTTGCGGGTTCGATCCCCGCTCGGGGCAGATATTTATAGTTGTATAAATATTTGTTCCTAGGTCTGGGTGTTTGTCCTTGTGGGTCTTCCCACCGTGCCTCGGAGAGCACGTAAAGCTGTCGGTCCCGGTTGTAATCACAATCACCTGGTAATGATCGTTACTTGTAGTAGTATTCTAGTCTAAATGGTTACTGGCTTGCCGTCAGGGGTTGCGGAGGTCAGATGGCAGTCGCTCTGTGTAAAAATCAGTAACTCGTCAATATCTGGACTAGAATAGAAAGCAGACCCTGGTATAATCGGGAAAAATGCTAGGTAAGTGCTACTTAAGTGGTTCATTAAAATTAAGTTATAACGTGACGATTTTTACTTGGAGGCCCCATCCAAAGAATTTGCCACGACTCTCAGATGGTATAGTTACGCCTCTGTTTGTAGCCTATGTAATTATACATAATTGCTTTAAATAAAACGATATTAGACCTTGATTAAAGTTTTAAGTCGAATATTATTAATTTTTAATCTATGCGAATGAAGGAATCTTTATTAGTTGTCCAATGTTCTGAAATTTATTTAGATTTTTTTAAAGACGGTTTTTTTAAGTCTTGGTTAATTATAATTCCAGTATTCTTCAGAGTACTTTTGTTAAAAAAAAACAGAAATTAAAAAACCAAAGTACAATCTTAGTGATTAAAGCATTTCTAAAAATGAATTAATTATTCATCTGTAAATTAGCGCAGTTAACGCCCATATAACTATATTACCAGCTATAAAAATCGTATTGTATGATAGACCGTTTCCGATAATTGCATCAGACAATCCGATCAGACAATCGTACGATGAAATCGGACGCATCCCGGCTCGCCGCGCTCGATTGAGACGAGTCTCGCAGCGATGGCTGCCAACATCTCAATAAGCCGTTCCACATTTTTACGGCCCCTATATCCGTTTCGCTGCGTAAATACACTTAATGACCGACATTTCGTGAATGCTTTTATTGTGAAGTTTTTATTATCGAGAAAATCATTTGTTTAGTCTACATACGGTTATTGCGAAGCGACTCGATGCGTTTCGGGGTTTATTGGGGGCGCTTTATTACCCTTTATGTGCTTAGCGGACGGAGGTTCGACTTTAAAACGCACCGACGCCGATTTCTATCTTCGTGTGCAATAAATAAATTCAGTTACAACATACGTAAAAATATTCTTGCCCGCTATCTAGACAGGCGATCTTTAATTACTCCTCATTACTAGATAAGGCTACTTTTTATCGAATTACGAAATCGAGGTGTTAATATAATAGTTATTTTAAAAAAAGCTAAATAGCTTCACGCTAAATAGCTTCAGCGCTCCGGAGCTGTAATTTGTGTTGAGAAATTTCCGCTCCTCACTCTAAAATTAAATATACGAGCAAAAAGTCGACACGATAATCTCTCTCGGCGATAAAACGGTGTCAGAGTACCATAATAATTTCGAAACAGTCTATTAAGTGAATCTTTATGATAATAGCTGAACAGAAGTCGCGGCCGCGAACGAGCCGCCAGTTATTTTGATACATTATCATATTTAAACAATTCAGATGATAATAGACACGTCGGGCGAAACCCTTTGGTAATATAAATGGTAGAATTATTATTTATTTATGAGTTTCCTTCCTCCGGGCCGGGGGCGATGTAGCATATTTCATTGAGCGAAAAAATGCTTCGGAGTCGTGAGTTTATACCGAGCGGATCCGGTTCGAGTACCTGAAACGACTCGGTATAAGCTTGTTGCTGCAATAATAAAGATTTATGCGACATTCGGCGGTAGCGTGTTTTGTTCTCTGTTACGAGTCGATTCGTTTTCTGCGAGATCAATAGCGATCTTTATTGTACGTCGTGAATTATCGTCACCGTTTCTACTTTTAGCCTCGGCTGTAACTTCCAATTCTATTCGGTATCGTATCGCGTTATCGCTTCTTACATCTCCTTTCGACTTGTCATTATGATATCAATTTATTTCTATATCGTCGCTCGGTGCGATGTTATCGCGATGTAAAGCATAAAATCTTCTTTTATGGCCAATAAGTAACTGTTAGACGCGTCGATTGTTCGCTGTGATCTACAATGTTTCCTGTCACCGTTCCCATCACGTCTACTGTTACGTGCGTAGTTTCTTTGGCTCAGTCGTGTGTAATTTTTTCAAGTAATCTCATTATTACGTCCCGGGCTGTGGCACGGTGATTAAGTTCTTGATTTATAGCATATGCAATTTGCATCACAACCGACGCCATAGCTTTTTGCTCGTAGCCGATGATTATCGTCCGTATCGTGTCGGGTTTAATGATAGTTATTTCATGACTCGCCGGGCTCGCTATCGGGGACGTTTCATTAAACTTCTTTACATACATTATTTCGGCGAATATGTCTGATTATGTTAATAGGTGCTGTACAAGGTGCCCGCTCGCCATATCTTCTTCTGCTACGGCCGTTAATGGATTGTTTACTGACGCACTCGGAGATTCAATCTTCGCGACTTTCGTTTCGAGCTAATAAGGTAAATTTATGCGTAATAACATCTCGATTTAAACATGTCTTCGACTCATCAAAGATTTCGCATAGTTCGTGATATTTTATAGTTTATCATATTCCTGGACACTGATATTGTTTCCACGACATGTATTTCAACTAGCATCGTCGGTTTGTCTGTGTGTGTAGAATAGATATTATCGTACATAAAACTAATCGGCGCGCCACGAAATTTATGAATCGGCCGGAGAGCTGCCTTCCTCACAAAAGTTGTTTACGACCGCGCCGCGTAGGGCTGCTAATAATATATTATCGTTTTATTGCTAGTCTACGAACATCATAATTTTGTTTCTTTATTCCGCTGAGTTTTAATGTACCCATATATCATATTAAAAAGTCTCCCGTCGCGAGTGTGGTTAATTTAATCGGCATCATTACTGTTTATCGTCGGAGCGAGTTTCGCTTCGAGATTGAAACATCGGTGGGCGATGTTGTTATCAAAAATCGATTTATCAATGAGATTTATCGATTTTTTTCGTTTGTTTGTTGAAGTCGTGATCTCTTACAGAACTCTTCTAATCCTCGCCGTTCGGCATGACCGAATATCGATTATAAAGAATGATGTACGAGTTACTCGGAGCGGGAGGGTCAATCCATCATGTGTAAACAATATTAATAACGTCTGACTCGCGTTCGTTTCTGAATCAATCATCGCGTTTCTAGAGTCATTTGGACTGTAGTATTAGGTATGATGTTAATGCCTTTTCTGTGTGATTAATTATAAAGGATAATTTTGTGAGGGAATTTTTGCTGTCTATTATGTATTTCTAATTATAACTAAACTTCCTCGAATATAATATTATGTTTTATGATACATCGATTGTAATAAATTATATATTAATTTGAATTTATTGAAAATTTACAATAAAAATTTACATATAAAAGAAATTTAACTTATTAAATATATAAAAAATCGATCTTTTATGTTATTTACAACACAAAATATTGCTTTATATGAGATTATTATATTATTCAAATATACATTTCCATATAAAATTTATAGGAGATCGAAAATTTATTGTAATGTCCGAATAATCCGATCAAGAATTATTTAAACTTATGTATTATTTATATTTTTAATATGGGTATCTAGTACCCCTTGCTTTTATCGTTATTGCTTCACTTCTATGAGTCGCAGTGTGAAATAATATAGCCTAAAACCTCCCTCAATAAACGGGCTATGTAACGCAAAAAGAATTTTACAAATCGAATCAGTAATTTTAGATATTACCCCCTACTTACAAACTTACAAACAAATTTTACCATATTATAATATTAGTAGAGATATTCCATTCAGCTTTTATAAGACAATATTATTATATATAAGCATCAATTTTTTGTTGTATATAGTTGATTTGTTTCTACGACAGTTTTTGTTCTAATCAAATATGTTTATTTCAAAATTTGTGTTAAGAATTGAAATTTGAGTAGTCGCACTTAAATAATATTATTTAGTTGAAACTCAATCTTTAGTATTATATTAAAGTGAATCTATAATCATAATCATATATTAATTCGCATCGAAAAGTCAAAATAAAATAATAATATTAAAATATTACCGTAATTAATATTTATGTACTATATTTATTGAAACGAAGAAAATGATAATTCGTTATTAGCAAATAGTATCCATTTCTTAGAATTTTAAAACCGTAAAAATTGCTAACTAGCATTAATTAATGTACTGATTAAAATTCAAATTAAAATAAATTAACCAATGAATTAGATACGACACCAAAGTTCATGCATACATAATCACAGGAAATGGTATATAAATATTCATTTGTATATTATGTGCATATTATTAGAATGTAAGGTGCAATTTTTTTTTTTTTTGGAATATTTAATCTATGAGCTTATGACATATCTTTGGTTACATAAAAAATTGGTTATGTTTTCTCTCTGTATATGTTATTTATGTATGTAAAAAAGTAAAAGTAACAGCCTGTTACTATCCCACTGCTGGGCAAAGGCCACCTCTCCTATTAAGGAGAAAGTTTAGAGCTTAATCCACCACGCTGCTCTACTGCGGGCTAGCGGATACATATGGTTCAGAATTTCTTTTGGCACATGCAAGTTTCCTCACAATGTTTTCCTTCACCGCTGAGCACGAAATGAATATAAACCCAAATATAGCACTTGAAAATTCAGCGGTGCTAGCCTGGGGTTTGAACCCGAAGCATTGGTTGACATTGACGTGTTCTAACCACTAGGCCATCCTGCTCTTTATGTATATATGTGTGTGTATCCTTTTGTGGTCCCATTTAGACCAAACACGTGAACTGGTTTGTATTAATGGTTTGACTCGTCGATTGATTCGTAATAACGACGCGAATGTTATGGGAAGTATAAAAATTTGAAAAAAATCAAAATGGCCGATGAACGTTAAAATGTTTAAAAAAATTGAAAATCGACGAACTACCTTAAGTGTAATGTTTAGGATCCATAACAATTTAAAGTTGGTTAGTGAGGATTCTCACTTAGCGTTTTAGACAGAACTAAATATGATACTGTACTGGTGACTGGAGATTGATTACGTCGGGTCGGGTTTTAAATATTTATAATTAATTAATTACTTATAAAAGTATTTAAAGAAATGTTGTCTTGGTCTTTTTCGATTTGCACCAGACAATATTTTTTTACTAAAATGTCACCTTTAACATTGACAGAATATTTTGATATGAACACGATAAGCTCGTTGTATTCAAATAAGCCAAGATTTATTCAAACTTAATATCACTAATGTTGTAACAGAACTTTAAGAAACAGTTTTAAAGTATTGCATAATTTTTCATAGACACCGTTTGAATCTGTTATATGTATATATGAAGATATATTCTTTAATTCAATTCAATGCTTCGGTTAATGGTATTTAGTTGTGCCAGTTAGACACATGTTATATTGTCAATGTCACGTGGAATGGAAAAAACACGATGGAGATTAATCGGTGGGGTCGAGAATCCAATCTTAATTAAATTTTGGAAACACCCTAAAATAATACAATTTCATTGTTAGTAGTTTCATAGGAGTATAAAAATACAAATCATATTAAATTGGAGTTATTACTACTTTTGATACATAAAATGTGTTTGACTTGTATTTATAATGTACTCGCAACTCACTTGGCTTCTATGATAAAAATTATGTTAATGTAAGGTAGAGTTTGTACTCTACCCTACATTACAATACCACCACACACACACACACTGCCACATTGAAATTGTATTTTTATACTTTTTAGAGGTTTATATATATAGCAAAGTCATCACCAATGTTAAAATATTATAATTATTGCAAAAAGCGGCAGATATCAACTCTTGTTTTACATTTTTGAATTAATACTTTTTTTATAAAAGAATAACCGACTCCAAAAATAAATACGAAATATCGTTTGTTTAAACGTCAGTGATATAAAAACTAAAGTACGATTATGATAACAATTAATTGGGATTAATCTAAATGTAAAATAAAATAAATTTGTGTTTATATATCTTACGCTCGGCAGTGAAGGAAACCATCGTGAAGAATTTCTTTCGACACATGCAGGCCTCATGTGTCAGTAGAAATTCTGACACATGAGGCGAATAGCCCGGCAGTGGAGCAGCGTGATGGATTAAGTTGTAAACCTTTCCTTAGGATGCCTTTGCCCAGCTGTGGGACATTTACAGGGTGTTACTTTTCTACTACTTTAATCTGAAAGTATTCTATTTCTTATGAAGAAAGAATTATCAAAATCGGTTATTGAGGCTGGACCATAAAACATATTTTGCGTCGGGGGTTTGAATGGGATAAATCAGGTCAGTCTGTCTATTCTATATCACTTAATTAAAAACAAATTTAAGACATCAAATTAGCATAATTTAAAAGCAAGACCATGTTTTTTCATTCGTATAAAAAACAGAAGAATAGCAACGGGTGACAACTTTTGTACCACCTTGTATATAGCACCATCTAAATATACGAGTATATAACTCAAATGTGACTGACTGACATAGTGACCTATCAACGCACAGTCCAAACCACTGGACGAATCGGGCTGAAATTTGGCATGCAGTTAGATGTTATAACATTGCTATCCTCTAAGAAAGGATTTTGATTCATTCTACCTCCAAGGGAATAAAATAGGGGATGAAAGTTTATATGAAACTTTGTCAATTTTAAACCGATCGGGCTGGGACTTTGCATGCATATAGCTACTATGACGTAGACATCAAAGACATCGCAGACGAAGTGCGAGCACCAGCTAGTTTAATATAATTATATACACAATTTATGTATATAATTAACTCGTGGAACGCTATACATTACAATGATGCAATAAACAGTTAATTTATATAAATAATGTATAATTAATTAATTTAGTAATAAAATGTAAGTATTATAATAATTAAATTAATTTTAATAAAATATCTTATAAATAGATTAACAAAAATAGCGTTAATTGAGTTCCGCGGTTTACATAACAAAAGATTTTTAATGAAAAAAACCATTCTTAATATTAGCACTTAAATGCGCTCTGTGGTTTTTACAAAACTTACTAAAAAGTATTTGTAATTAGATACGATGTACTCATTATTTTTTTTTAATTATGAAATTATCGTTATAAAATTAATATTAATCCGAATTAGTTAAATGCTAGTTTTATTTTTTTACCCACTTAGCAAAACACGACAATTTTGTAAAGAAAAAGGTGATATCTCATTTAAGGGTTAAGCGTGTGAGGATAATATCTACATTATGTTGGCTAATTACATAGAGTACTCTGTATTGAGTTGAGATTCACTGAGATGGGCACTTGGTTTTAACTGTTTTAACAAATTCAATGGGACGTTTTATCTTTATTTTTTTTTAATTTTCGTTAGGTTCTACATTCCCAGCCAATGGTAACTTAATAAAATATACGTTTAACAATTATGGTTTCTTAAGTATTCTTCTTGTAACTTTTAAAATAAAATAAAATACTTCATTACGTATAGGATAATTTTTATGTTATTTTATAAATAATTTCCTTTTTTTTATTCCAATAAGCGTATGACCCCAAGAGCTTAGGTATTCTATCCAGCCTTAATAATGAATAGATCTAATCCAGAGTTTATAATTTAGATAGATGTGTCTACTAATCTCATAACATCACTAAGTCTTTTTTTTTTTGTTTACGCAGGGTAAATCTTCATAGATACCCGACTCCTGGGGGGGAGACCGGGTTATGTGAGATTGTACTCACTAAAACCCCCTGCGATGGCCGCCACAGCACGGAAAACGGAGAGGCTACAGGATAGCTTTCGCAGACATCACTAAGTCTTAATCATTTATTTAAGTTAGCTTATAGCTGTAAGAACGGAATTCCACTAATAAGTAATTTTCTCAGACTTTCATAAACATAAGTTGTTCGTTATTGTTTTACACCTAAAAGAATTATTGTCAGTGCCTTATTTTTGACACTTAAACCAATCTGAAGGTCATCTAGGTAAGGTGTTATTACAGGTTACAGAATTGTTTTATATAAATTACAAGAGTAAGACTTAGAAGTGTAATTATCGTCTTATTAGTAAAATTGTAAGTTAATGTACACTTAAAATCATTCAAATCTTATTTCAAATAACTTTGACGAGTCAATTTTTAATTTCGATAACCATACATTCATATTTCACATGTTATGATATGAAATACATTTCGTATACAAATGACATATTAAATACTACTTCTTAACTTCTTCTCAAATAAACCTATTGCCTATTTCTCGTTACTGGTCTTTTTTTTCAGATAAATATGCCGTACTGCTAACCACACATAAGAGTCAGAGTTGATAAATTATCACTCAATGCATTGAACTGAATCATTTTATATAATGAAAAATTATAATGACACAAAATTTTTCGAAAATTCGTCATTATCCGTCCAAGTATTGTTACTAAATGAGACAAGAAAAGAAAAACAGACTATATATGGATGCTGATAAGTAATACTGCGTAAACCCACAAAAAGTTATATTTGGAAATACTGATGTATTCTTATAAAGCGTCTCGTATTAAACATTATTCAAAAACAATTCAAGTCATCTTAACTATATAAGTACGGAAAAAAGTATCATAATTTAATGTTTCAAATATTTTGCTATATACAAATATCTCCATATATTTGAAAATCTTATTACTACATAAAACTCCTCACTAACCAATTTGCTATTAATTCATTATACTCTTTAACAAAATAAAAAAGAAAACATGGATGTACTTCTTCAAACAGATTTATTAAGAATAGATTTGACATCTTTAGACGCCATTTTCTCAGAATGAAGTCCGTGTCGCTTGACATAGTATTGCTTATCAACGTCCATATGATATTGTAATTTTAATTTTAAATGCCTTACATGTATAGGTAAATAAATATCTAAAATATCTAGTAAAATTATTATTTCCAAGAACATAACATTATTTCGTATAATTAATCAATGTAATATATTGAACAAAATTACACATTTCAAATTCATGTTGTTGTAAACAAGTTAATATATTATTTCTCTTAAATCTAATTACACATAACTGTCTGGAGATACATTAAAAATTCAAATTTAAGTCTAGACTAGAAATTAACGCGTGCTCTAAACATAAGCTTCGCTATTAAAATGAAATATGTTCGGAAGATTAAAATCTTGTTTACAATATCGTAAAACTGCGGCAGATGTCTGAATATATGGAAATTGAGGTTGTAATTATTACAAAAATTAAAAATCCAAATTTAACTTTTAACGAATTTCCTGGCACGTAAATGTAACAAAATGTTCTATAGAGTGACGTAGGTGCACTATAATGGTTTTTATGAAAATAGTCGGCAACGAGCAGGCAGTTCACCTGATGTTAAGTTACCACCGCTGATGCACTTTTGCAGAGAGGAGCCACAAATGTGGTCTATTTTCTGTGAGAGTGTCGTCCTTTCCTGATTAACTCAGATCGAGATAGATTCACTTACTTAGATTCTACCACAATAAAAGTCACCTAAAGCATTTTTTTAACCTATTTTCTTACATGTCAAACTATTTTTCCACGGTTAATTTAATTAAAATCGATTTAGTCATTTAAGCGTTGTAAAAACACAACAGACAAAATAAAGCATTTATAATGTTAGTATTACTAAGTGTTTCTAGTAATTAATTAAAAACATTCACGATACGGATAATTAATCACTCTTGACAATGAGTGATGGTTGAAATTCTTAATCACTTCTTAAAATAAATTAATGACATCCATATTAAACTTAAAACATTTTATTGCATCAAGAAAATATTATATCATTTATTATTATATAAAAATATTATTCAAATATTATTATGACATTATCATTTTAATATTAAATAACTTAAAAGTGTAATTTAATATTTTACGTATTAATAATGTTCTTAATAAATATATTAATATATTAACTTTTTGTAATAAATATATACTGAAATATTTATACATAATTTACCTAATTTTTAAACGGGCAGAATTTGATTCGATTTCCGCGAGATTATATTTTGATTATTTAAAATAAAATATTGTTTTCTATAGTCCTTCAATAGTCCTTTAAAATTTGCATTACGTATATTTTGATTTTGAGTCATAAGTAAGTTATAGTTATTTTTTATTTTTATAACGTTTGTATATATTTCCGTTTGTTATATTTGAGTATACAATTATACATATGGTGCTGGTGCCTTTGATTCGTCTGTAAATTACAATAAATAAAATTTCTAAAAAACGGAGCCTACTTGAAGGTTAACCGGAACTAACGGACAGACAGATCGACAGATAGACAAACAAAAAATTTAAAAATTGATTATTCTATCTAAGTACTGTATATACTCTCATATGCATTTAGTAAAAAGCTGTTAATTTTTAATTACAAACAGACATTTCAATTTTATTTTTTGTATAGCAATCATAATACCAAATTCATAGTCTATAATTATATCAAAGGGAATATGACAGACGGATAGACAGGAGACCTTCAGTTAAAAAGACATCAACAAGCTAGGAGCACAGTTCGTGTCAACCCTACCGCTGCGGAGGCATTAATACAACATGAAATATGGCTGACTAAAGACTATATAACGCAGAATTTACAATTCATAAAACAGAATGATATACACCGCGGTAGATTGCCGCTGTCCGACATTTACGAGGGAATATTGTTATTGCTTTAACGTTTAACAATTGACATGGTTTAATCTCTGATGGTATTTACGGGTTAATTGATTCTCGTCTTGTTTTAATGTTTGTGAATTATTGTAATAAGCGACCCGTCCACATTTAGCGCGATATGGATTCGGGACTCTTAAACCGTTTAAAAAGGATAGTTTTATTAGAAAGTATACAATTTTAAATTATATTCATTGAAATTTTCTATCTGGTATTAAGATATTTGTTTCTGAATATAAAATTATAAGATCGATTATGATGATTTTTCTTTATTTTATTTTGATCAAATTTAAAAATAAATATTGTGAAGTTAAACTTTTTATATATTTGATATACATTAAATGCGTGTTAATTATTTATAAACTATTAAGACTAGCGAATTAAATATTTTTCTTTATAAACATTTTTTTTTTTCGATAAATAATTATAATATAGGATATTACATTGCAGATACGGTGATGCCAACAATAAGATCAACGAATTATAAAATTATATATAAAACATATAGACTAATAATAAGAACAATCATAATTATTTTTATATTATACGTACCATATTTTTTATAAAAGGAAAAAGAATAATCAAAGAAAATATATACTTAATAATTCACACAAAAACAAAAACCAAACTAGCCATTACGTAAGCTGTTTGAAATATGATTTCTTGCTATCCGCACTCATCGGGCCCAGGTGGGGAGGGGGGAGGGAAGTAATAAATCAGGTGGTAACGTCGACGCGGCACGCCATCACTCATGCTGACAGCACAGTCACGTCACAGAACGGTACTGAGGTTACAGGGTACGTGGAAGACAGAGGATTAGAATTGAAATTTAGTATTGTTTTTTTTAATGTTGGTATTAGTTGGTATTCTCGAAGCGATATAAACTCTGTAACCTAGTAAGCAACTGAAAGTAAATTCTTTCAGGTGTAAAGTGATAGGAATAACTTATGTAAGTCTTTATGAAAGAGGGAGAGCGAATTTATAAGCGTAATACGGTGAGTATTACGCTTATAAATTCTTAGGTTAGTATTAGTTGTTTAAAATGTGTATATGATATTTAACCCCCGTCCGAAAAAAAAGGGTGATATAAGTTTGACGTGTATATCTGTGTTTGGCAACGTAACTCTATTCTAGTTAACTGTATTGTGCACTTGTATTTAAAGTAGGTAAATCGGACAAGCCACGCCACGCTAAAATAAAAATGGATGCATCAACAACAGAAATCAACATTTTCGTTGAAATATGAAATACTTTGTAGTCACGTTACTACGTAAATACTAAATTAATTTACCTTTACAGTCATCTAAAATTTTACAATTACGAAGTTCATACTAATATTATAAATGTGAAAATAACCTTGTTTATCGGCCTGTTTGTTACCTTTTTACGCCTAAACTGCTGAACAAATATATATATATATATATATATATATATATATATATATATATATATACATATTTTGTTAGATAGCTCGGGAGAGATTATAGGCTATATAACAACGCGAGTGAAACCACGAGCAGCTCAGAAATATTAAACGAAGCGTCTGTCGTCACAGTAAACTGTGCAGTCTTTAATGAGTCATGAACATAGAAATGTATGGACGTACTTTTGAAGTACTAATGTTAAGTAACATATTACTTAGCGGCGTAAAACAAAGAAAACTCACTAGTTTAACATTTACAAGTCGAGTTCAATATGAATTCGTAACGAGTGGAATTCGTTTTTCCTTTTTCCCCTTAACATTATATTTTCCGGGTGATAATTGTCCAGTATTTTGTCTCAATGTATTGGCCGGTAGATCATTATGCAATTTTATCAAAATCATTTCGTATTTTAAAATAATTTGCCTAAGTTTCTTCGAAATAGATTTCCTATAATTTATATACGTATTTATATTTGATGTACCAATATAAACTAACTATGGACTATGTCTGGAGCGATTTCGATGACATTTTAGATAATCTGTAGATAAGTCCAGAGTGTGACTGTGTTTGGTAGCGATTGGATAAACAGATCTTCGGCTTTTTAGCAAGCGTAGCGCTGGTTGTTACTTTTTAATAGCATTTAATGTACCACCACTCATCAAAAGCTCCGTCTCCTGTAAAGGAGATGAAGAGAGCTTGATCCATTATGCTGTTCCACTACAAATTAATAGACGTTTCTCTCCATAAATACAGTTTTCCTTACAATGTTGTCATTCGCCATTGAGTGTAATTATACAAGGTGTCAACTGGGCATGTGTTGGATATTTTCACGGCGTTAGGAAAATTGATATTTAAGAGTAAAAGAACCGAACTACACATTTTTATAATTATTTTTAATAAATGGTAAGTCTATACGTATATACGAGCCCCCAAGATTCAAAGTTTCCTTGAAAACACCTTGTCGATTTGAGATAAATTTTGTATCTCTGAATTAAATTATCTGTAAAATGCTATTTAGGTTTTAAACCCACGATTATTTAGTAAGATGTTTTTCTCTCTATGTAGCTAATGTATCCAAATGAGTGTATGTTTGTTTGTTCATATCGTAATAATAATGGTACTAAACTATTTAAGTCGCACTGGAATTTTTTCTTAATTCATACATTTTTTCTTCGTATCCTATGCGCTGCAATAAAACTTTATTAACTTATTGTTTCCCTTAACAAGAAGGTAATAGACATAGTATAATTACAGTAGGAGGCGCGCGTGTCTATATGATACAATTCAACACTAACGTATATTAAAAATATTGTTACACAAACGGATATAAAATTATCATCACAATTCTGTAACACAATTCAAACGTTCCCCAGAAATATCCGTTTTTATTGAAAACCAATACATCAACATAAACTATTCGATATCAATATTTATCGCTAAGCTCATTTGCAACTTGTTCTTGAGACTGATAATTATGTATTATGATAATATATTCCTTTAAAATAAACTTTAATGCGTTGTCAGTTAACAGTGCATAATAAAATGTGACCGAATAATAAAATACGTCGATAAAATTTAAATTAAACGGTAAGGCGCCCGCAGACTACAGACTTAGCCGATTTTAGGTGCGCAGGAAATAGAAATCGTCTGGCAACGTGCAAGCAACCTGGGTGATAGTAAACATAAGTGATTTTTACAGATGTAACTGTCAGCTCGTTTGTTCTTTTTTTTTTTTTAAAAGACACTTGTGTTCTGTGTTGGATATAAGACACCATTTGATTTTTATATCATCAATTTGAAATCGACCACTCCATACGCGGACGTAACTGTTTGTGTCCAATTGCTTCCACTTGACACGAACGGATTGCCGATCAAAACCTACTCAATGTCGGCAACTGGAGGTAAAAAGTGTCCACTTTGTCATATTGTTTTAATGACTGTGATCGTGGACAACTTCTTATGTAGCTAACGCTTTTGTATTAGACTAGTTTTGAACCAAGATAATTCTAAGATTAAACCTTTGTTGAGATGCAGCACTATGTAGGACAGCATTAGCAAGTCGTAACAGCGGACCTAAATATTGGTTACAAGCATCAGTATTATACATGAAAAGATATGCAAGACACAGCTCTATACTGTTCTTATTTTAGAAAAATTGCTCTGCGCTGTGCTGCGTGTTACCGCGTCTTCGTGATGTGGTTCTATGTATACCTAGTCGATAGGTTAGTCAATCTCTTTGTAAGTGTTATATCGATTTGTGATTGCCTAAAAAATTATATTTTATGTTTTGTGTCTACTAACAACAACTTTCATTCAATTTTTCGGTCAGTTTATTCATTGTAGCGCACGTGTCGTATAGATGCATAGAAAGTCTGTAGTCTGTGTGAGCTCTTAGCATAAATATTAAACAGTTTTTAAAAATGGGAATGTTGCATTTTATAAACGCAAAAAATAATCGTTCAATAAGTATAATTTTATCATAATTACTAAGTGAAATATAAATGAATATTCATTGTATTACTCGTTATAAAACGTACATAATTATATACTTATATAGATATGTATGTAACATACAAGTAGATAATAAATATTTTATATGGATTTTATGAAACCCAAGTATTTCGATACCTCCCGCGTAAGTTGTTGTAACCCCAAAATTACAATTTTACAGTAGAGCACTTTTAATCAGGCCTCGCCTTTAATCACTTTTAATCGCCTTTTTTCAGGCGTATTTTGTTGTAACTTTCCTTGAAAAAAAAAAGATTTTTGGTATTTTTTCACTTTTAATGCATTAAGCAATGCATATTCGTGTAGTATTCAGTAAAAACGCTAACGGCAATTTTGTGGCTTACAATAACTTACGTGGGAGGTATCGATTTGCTCGTACGTTTGTATAAATGCAGATTTTGTTATGCTATGACCATCTGAAACATTATTCATTATTTTTCTGCCTACCCGATGCGACACACGCGCCACCTACTGTAACTTAATTGTACTATGCATAAATGGACGCTGATAAGCAATACTGTGTCAAGCCACACGGACTTCATTTTGAGAAAATGGCGTCTTGAGATGTCAAACCTATTCTTAATGAATATTTTTGAAGAAGTCTCTCTTTCTCCATCTTTTCTTTTCAAAAGCAGATTGAGATATTTAATATATTATCTTATAAAAAGTTTTTCAAATATTTAAGATTATTGTATAAATTGCGAAATATGGAACGCATTTGGAAATCGAAACAATTAATTAAGATACTTTTTTCCATACTTATTTAGTTTATATGACTTGATTTTTTTAGTAATGTTTTTGGTGATGCAGTATCAAAATACATCAATATCTCCGAATCTGACTTTTTGTGGGTTGACACATTATTGCTTATCAGCATCCAAATGTATGTTTGTCAGGTCATGTGTGTGTCACCCGTCAAAAGTATCCTGCAACTGAGGAAATATTTTCCAATGGCTACCTAAGTAACATGTATATAAATTTCGTTTTATTTTAAACGACGTAAGTACAGTGTATTAAATTTTAAGAGTGTCTAGTGGGGGCTGCTACTCGAATATGTGTATATTAATATAACCATATGATTTCTATTATTATTCCGAAGAAAATAAAAATCACGCATTATTATTTGATGAAAGTAAACTTAATTTTCATACATCTTTGCTACCTTACACGATCCAAGTTTCATACTTAGTCATCGTCCCTACCTATGTATGTTGGGAGTATACCCTGAGACATTTCCAGCTTTTATTAAATAAGATAAGGTCTGACATTCGTGGAATCTTTGACCAATATTAGTGGCAAAAATTTTACATACTCGTAATACTTCATACAAATTATAACATTCCACATAACCACTAATAAATACGTTATTAAAACAACAATAAAGAGTTATGTAGGTTTTTCTATACATTATTTTAACCCACAGAAATATTAAAACCTGCTGTGGAAAATTTTTATCTGTGATATAAATTTTTTGTATTCGACATAACAAGAATAAAGTTTACTATAAACAATTTAAAACATAATAAAATCAAAAGTTTTCGACTGTTATAATTTATTATAATTAGTCGATCTAAATCTACATAACCGTTACATTCTCGACATAAATCTTAAGATCTTGACAGATCAAATAAAATTATATCAATTAATTTCCGACGATGCGACGTTCAAAGATATATTTCTGTAAATATAAATCTATTGACACAATTATTTTGTTGTGTTCGTAAATTTCAGAAAAAGGTTTGTGTGAAAGTTATGTAATGTATGAGATATTTTGTGTAATAGTAAAAATCTACATTATAATAAAGACATTAAAAAAAATTTCGTCACCAAAACACACAATTTCGTATACGTGAACGATTCATGTTTCGATTTTAAAATCAAATTAATGAATCGATTTTGATAAATTTTCTAGCACACTAATGTAAAAGTATACCGTTTCAAATAAAGATATAATTTTGAAAATCGGTTAAACCTCCTGTATCGGGGTTCCGGAAACACGCAACACAAACACCCAGACCACGACAAACATCCGTATGTCAAATACAGACTTTTGCCCTGATCGGGAATCGAACCCCGTTAACGCTTCAGTCAATTGAAGTTACCACTTCACCAACCTGTCGTCTAACCAGTGAATAAGTCCGAATCAATTAGGCAGCTAGTCTTTAATATTAAAAAGAGAATTTACAAAAAAAATACTGTTTATAAGTTTTTATATAGAGGGTGATCTCTGAAACCTATAATCAGATTTGAAAAATACCTCGTTGCGTTAGATGATTTATTTATCGACGAAGGTTATAGGCTATATTACATCACGCTACGACTCATTCGAGCGAAGCAACAACCAATGAGACCGATAGGGGCAGCTAGTAGTATCAAACAACACTGTTGTTCTTACCACACAACCGCACAACAAAAGTGTAATTAACAACAAAGTGTTAATAAGCATTCATTACAATTAATTATATTATAAAAAGTATTAATTAGTAATAAAAAATAATTGCTCCGTGACTCGACCTCAACTAATTAATTAGATCGTAATTACGCATTGTATGGGACACATAAAAAGCATTTGTTTTTATGTTATTACGTTACAAAAGAAACTTACAAAGTAATTTATGTTAGAAGTTATAGCCTATTTAGACTTTAACTAAATTATGTGAACACTCCACTCCGACGACGTTCTAAGCCGAGGTGCGATCTCACTAGGAGACACCCTTAGACACGGGCGTCCATTCTGAGCCCCAACGGGGGCTCCCAATTTCAAGGCTGAGTCTCAGTACTCGGCCCCCCGGTGACGCTGTCAAGGCCAGTAGGGCCAACAGCAATACACATTTCGAAAAAAAAAAAATAAATAAATAAATAAAAAATAAATTAAAAAAAAATGTGAACATTGCTAATCAATACATTTAATTCTTTCTGCATACTAATACTATAAAGGTGAAAGTAACGAAAAATATAGCCACATAGACTTGTTCAATGGTAGTTTCATTAGGTGTATTTCGATACTTAAAAATAATTAGATTAAAATTTGTTACGGTTTTCTTCTTTTTTTGTCCGTTTCTGTCAAACCCTAGACTGTTTTACATAATTTAAATTAGGTTTGTATAAATATATACACTAGCATTTCTTAATTTAACGTAGGTTTAATTTTTTACTGATTTAGCTTTTATTATATATTATGTTTACTTCCTGTTTAACAATTAGTGGGAACTTTATTGGCATGTGTAATTTAAGGTTTATTTAAGTTTTTTATGTAATATAAAATGTGCTGTTTGTTTCACTCATAAATAAATAAATAAATAAAGTCGATCTGTTTGTTTCTTTTTCATGCTTATACCGTTGAACGAATTTTGATGAATTTTTGTATATATATTATATATATAAAGTTTAGTAAAGTAACAGCCTGTAAATATCCCACAGCTGGGCAAAGGCCTTCTCTCCTATTAAGAAGAAAGTTTAGAGCTTAATCCACCACGCTGCTCCACTGCGGGTTGGCGGATATACATTGTCAGAATTTCTCCCGGCACATTATTAAATTGAAATTAAACACAAATTTAGCACTTGAAAAATGAGCGGTGCTAGCTGTGTTCGAACCCCACGATCATCGGTTGAAATCGACGTGTTCTAACCACTAGGCCATCTCGGCTCTCTGATTGATGATTTTTTTTTTTATATAAAGGTAATAGTAATAGTGTAGAGTGTATATACGCATTAAATATATTTTAATGCAAAATGACACGTGACGTATCGGTGTCATTACGCTAAAAAATGCAATCACGACGGATACGGTCGTAATAACATACGGGTCTCCTTATTTATTAATCCACTACTGTGTTTTACCGTGACTTTGCCCAGTTATAATTAATGTATTCAATGTGCAAGTAGACATCTAGTGGTCGAAATGTGTTATCTTTACTAATATTATAAAGCTGAAGAGTTTGTTTGTTTGAACGCACTAATCTCAGGAACTACTGATTCGAATGGAAAAGTATTTTTGTGTTAAATAGTTCATTTATTGAGGAAGGTTATAGACTATATTCCATCACGCTACGACTCATAGGAGAAAAGCAGTAATCGTAAACGTGAGTGAAACCGCGAGGGGCATCTAGTTCTGATATATAAGTTATATTACTGTTAAGTTTCATCAAAACATGTTCAATAATTTTTCTGTAAAGAAACAACGTGAATTCATTTATCTATACAACCATGTGAGAGCAACTTTTGCATTTACATTCGTTTTATCAGTTTAAAAAAAATGTACTTTAAATATGTTTGACGATTATTATAACCGACTGAAATACTTTTTTAATAAACGCATGACACTCAACGTCCCCTATTAAGGTCTCATGGCCTTGTGTCGGGTGTTCGGAAACACACAACCCTAATACAAACACCCAGACCACACCAAACATTTTTATGGCCAATACAGACGTTTGCGGTAAGCGGGGATCAAACTTAATGATTCTTTTAGATTTTAATTCCTTCAAAATAGGTTTACTATCATTAAGCATTAAGTATCCTTGTATTCTACTTAATCATATCAGCTAATTGCAAAACGGCATAAAAAATTAAGACCACATTTTCTTATTAGGATCATCTGTTAATCTAGTTCGCATAGCGGCGCATTTGTCACGCTGACGGCTGACAGCTCGCGTGACAGTCCACTTGACACATTGCGGGAGCGCGGATTATGTCACATTATACCGTGACGTGACGCAGGGAGATAATAAATGCTTAATCCATCACGGACACGAAAACGGACGTGATAAAAAAATGTTGTGGTGATAACATTCGGTGGAAATGAAAGTTGAATTAAATTCGAGTTGAGTTTTGTTTAATTAAATTTTAATTTTCTGGTTAGTTTTTTTTTGTTGTTGTTTCGTTGTGTTAATTAGTACTGTGTACTGTAATATTAAATGTTGTTGTATTTCTACATTGAATTAATACTACTAAATAACATTGAAGTGTCTGTTTGTAATTTCAGATTAACAGTCTATCACTAAATACATTTACACCAGACGTTCATTAGCAGATATCTAATGTTCTAAACTTTTTTTTTTTTAGAAATTGTCCTTATTTTAAATTTTCGTACATGAAGTCGCGGATACCAGCTAGTTAATACTAATATAATAAAGAGGATGTTTTGTATGTTTGTATGTATGTAATGAATAAATAAAGAAATGACTGGACCGATTGCGATAAAATTTTACAAGGATATGATACATCGTTAGGAAGGACATAGGGTAATTTTAATCCTGAAATAATGCGAAGTCCCTGTGGGAATGCGATGTAATAGCGTGCGCAAAATATATAATTTGGACAGTTTTTAAAATGAACATTGATTATATTTTGCTATTATCATATTTTAAAATTAAGTAGAATTTTATAAATTCAAATAATTCTTTGTTACATTTAATACATTAGTCATACATTTCGTTAGTAAAAGGCTTTTATTTTAAATTTATTTATTATCCTTCATATAACTTTTTTTATTGTTTCTTAGAAAATAAACTATTGCAATATTTAACCTCATTTGAACTAAAATAATTCACATATAACGTCGTAATTCACACCGGAAGCATTTTTTTAAAATCTGTGACGTTTCTGTAATATCGCCATGGCCTCGGATTCGATCCCCGCTGATGAAAAATATTTGTATGACAAGATAATTAACGATGTAGGTCCGGTCGTTACTAGGATTGTTTAGTTTCTTGGACTTCTGCAGGATTTCATTTTACGAAAATCTTTGAATTTAAAGCGTTTATTAAATTATTATTAAGCATTTCATTTATATTACGCCAAAATCAATGAAATACTTAATATCGTAATAAAATACTTTTCCAATATTACTAGCTGTTGCACCCAGTGTCACCCGCGTTAATTTGAGGAAAATTATATTTATATAATGTTTACCTGCTTGAGTCAGATTATTATTCACTGTTTCATTAATTTCAATTTCGTTTTCGCATAGCTTTCTTTTTATAAATTAAATTATATATGTTTAAAGTAGCCTAAGTTACGCCTCATAACATTAGCTATCTATGAGTGAAAGTCCCGACAAAATCGGACCAGCCGTTTTAGAGATTAAACGAAAACAAGAGACAGAGAGACAAAAATTTTAACAATTTTGTTTTTGATATTGTACGTACTTTCATATACATTTAGTTGCTGCTATTAATTTTAAATTACAAACAGACACCTCGATTTTATTTATTTGTATAAAATAAACCAAACATATAATGCCTCACAAAAAAATAATTGACAATGAATTATAATATAACAAGTCATTAAACCCAGTTTCACATTTTATTCAGCGAGCAAAAAACGAACGCAGCCGCCGCGGTAGGCGCGCTCATGCGTCATAATTTTGACAGGCCGCCTGACAGCCCGCCTGACAGCCCGCTTGACAGGTAGGTTGACAAGCGGCCTGACAGCCTCGACGCCGGTCGGATTAGTCGTGATAGATTAATTTGTACGCTGCGGATATGATGGAATCCATTTTAACGTGGTATTATTTAATGATTATGTTTGGATATTGATATATTTTTTAATTGTGATGGAATTTGTGTGATAAAATATTGGATATTTGAGTGATGAGGTGTTATGGTAGAATTATTATTTTTTTTTTATATATTTGAATTCCGGAATTGCTAAAATATTTAAGGGGATACTATGGCGTTTATGCTTATCAGAGTATCACTGATTTTTTGTACTTAGATATTTTTGAGATCTGTATTTTTTTGTATACGTCACGAGTTAAAAAAAGGCTCCTTGCAACAATGATACACCTCGGCACAATCTAATAAATAGTCTTATATATAAAATATAGAAAATAAAAACAAAAAATCTCTCCATAATATTAATATGACTAGTTGGAGGTTGCGGTAACACTCGCGTTTATGGTTACTGTTTCGCTCCTGTAAATCGTATCGTGATTAAATATAGCCTATAAGCATCCTCAAGAAACTGGCTATCCAACGTAATAAGAATTTCAAATCGAAGTTTCAGAGATTACATACATACAAACTTACAAGCAAATTTTACCTCGTTGTCTTAGATTTTCGCGATTATTATTCATTGAAATGAAACTATTTTAAACGGATTTAAATCGCGTATATTAATTATTTTTATCATCCCGACGTTTCGAGCAGTACGGGTAGACTACCCGTGACCACGAACGCTGCAAAGTGCTCGAAACGTCGGGATGATAAAAATAATTAATATACGCGATTTAAATCCGTTTAAAATAGTTTCATTTCAATAAATTTTACCTCTTTATAATATATGTATAGGTATAAATTAATATCCATTTTGTCAAAACGTAACGACGACATTATTATAATACAGTCCACGAGTCGTCAGAACATAGGACTTTCATACATACTTCCACCCCCGTTTTACCCCCTAAGGGGTCGAACTTTTTAAAATCAGGTCTTAGTGAGCTCCGACATCCTAAAAAGAACAACCACGCAAAATTTGAAACTGCTAGCACTTTTAATTTCTGAGATTTCGTGATGAGTGAGTGAGTGACCTTTCGCTTTTATATATGGATGCTGATAAGCAATAATGTGTCAACCCACAAAAAGTCAAATTTTAAGATATTGATGTATTTTGATACTAAGTCACCTATTTAACATTATCCAAACAAATTTCAAGTCATCTAAACTAAATAAGTATGGAAAAAAGTTTCTTAACTCAATGTTTCGTATTTCAGGTGCGTTCCATATTTTGCAGTTTATAAAATAATCTCAAATATTTAAAAACTTATTATTATATAACATATTAAATAAATCTATCTGCGTTTGATTCAATATACATTTTATCAAAATAGAAAAAAAAGATGAATATATACGTCTTCAAACTAATTTATTAAGAATAGGTTTGACATTTTAGACGCCATTTTCTCAAAACGAAGTCCGTGTGGCTTGACACAGTATTGCTTATCAGCGTCCATATATAAACATTCTTAAGTAACGAAGGGGCAATTACCTGTAGAAATGTATTTACCGGCACGTTATTCAAAGTCACAATAATTAAATTTTATCATACCACATCGATATTTTAAATGTATATTTTACACCTTGACATTATTCCGAGAACTCCTAAGAACGGTTAGATATAGAAATGGTATACGCTTAAAGTTTCTATAACACCGTTGAAAATAATATAACAAGTCGCGGTCTCGTGTTATTAAAGGATGCTTCCTACATTTTGTAAACTCACTATATTTGCCAAAAAATATGGTGATTATTTAATGAAGTGTAAGTTCAATCTTTCAGTTTTGAGTTTTCTGACTCGTTAGTGATGTGATTTCAATATTTTTCTTAATTATATAAGTTAATAAGAATATTAACCATACTAGATATGGTATTAGTATATAATGGCAAACGTAGAAAAAATTATGCCATAATAAGACAATACCATTTAATGACATTCAGAACACTTATTTATCCTTTTGTCATAAGCAATATAAATAATTATATGAATATTATTATTTAATCTTATTTTTATACATTTTAACATTAGAAATTAGACTTTGAACTACAGATTGTAACAACTATATGTTTACAAATTAATAAAACCAGGGATTTCAAAGTGACAATGACGTCATGAGTTTCAAAACGTTATTGAATACGTTAATATCATCTAATGTTATAATATTTTAAGTATAGTTATCATTCCATAAGTAGAATTTATCTTTATACAAACAAGAATATTAATACATAACTGTATTAAACAGCTATACATTACTTTATTACTAATATTATTAAGAGGAATTATTTGATTTTTTGTTTGCATTAACCCATTTAGTGCCGCCGTACTCGTTTGAGTACAGTTAATTTTTGTTACCTAGTTTATATATACGGACAATTCAATAAGTTGACTGAGTGAGTTAAGTGCGACCGCTGTACTCATGCGAGTACACCCTTCAAAATCTCTTCATAATAGGAAAACATTCCTTTTTCTTTTGTATTTATATATCACCAATAATTAGAAAATAGAGGATTTGGCGCCTAATGGGTTAAATAGATTCCCAAACTCCTAGGACAATTAAAAACAATCTTTTTGCGTTGATTAGCCCGTTTATTAAGAACGGTTAAAGGCTATATTACATTACGCTACAATTTATAGGAACAAAGCAGTAACAATAAACGCGAGTGAAACTGCGAGGGACAGCTAGTGTAATATACAAGGTGGCGCAAAAGTAATATCATAGTCAATTCAAATTGGACGCAATTTTGGCTGATAGCGTCGAATGCCAGTTTGTTTTAACAGTTATAATGTAAATACTAAACAAATTATCAATAACTTGAAGGCTAACATTGAAAAAGAAATCGCCAATTTGGAGCCAGTTGTTTTGCGAGCGACAATTCAAAATGCCGTGAAACGAGGGCAATTATGCATCCATTCAAAAGCCATTTGAGCGACATATTCTTCCAAGTAATTTAACCAACAATGCACTTTCAAATAAATATTTGATAAAAACAGAGCTCTTTTTTTAATTTAATAACATCATAGCAGCCAATTCAAATTATGCCATTACTTGCATCACCTTGTATATTTGTACGTGGCATTTCTAACGTAATTTACTCTATGACGAAACTAATAAACAAAACTAATTTATTTGATGAATAGATAGCCAACGAAATACTAATTACTGTACAAATAACGCAATTTAGATGATTAACGTAAGTTTTTTTTAGCAACGAATGGAATTATTGGTTTAAAAAAAAAGTTTAATTCACCTTAATTTACATTATTCAAGTAATTACTGAGTGAATTTATGATTTCCCCTATATGGGGCGGAGGAATTTATTAAGTTTATGCTGGTATCGCTATAAATATACAAATGAAGCGCATATCAATGAAGGAAAGAGTACAATTAAAAACTTTACGTCAACGGCATGACATTGTGTAGTGGACCTCAGCTCGTATGTCACCTGGCTGTCAGTAGCACACTCTCAAAGTATATTGGCATAGAGTAGTTAATATACCGGTGAGTGAGAGAGATGGAAACCTAACCCCTACCCATTACCTCCCCTTTAACCCACATTCCTTTTTAAGCTGACTGCGTATTTATGGCTCATCTGGTACTACAAATATTTATGGGCGGCCGTGATCACTATTTGGTACTTATTATTTATTATAAGATACTAATTTTGGAAAGAACTAGCTGCCCTTCGCGTCTTCAATCGTCTTTACTGTTACTGCTTCGTTCTTATGAGTCGTAGCGTTATGTAATATAGCCTATAACCTTCCTCAATAAACAGGCTATCCAATACAAAAATAATTTTTCGAATCGGATCACTAGTTTCAGAGATTACCCCAAACATACAAACTATAAATATATAATACAAACTTACAAACAAAATTTACTTCTTTATAATATTGTTATAAGTATGTACTATTTATTACAATTACATTAATATTAGGAGCGATTTTCTTCGTTCTTAATTCCTATATTTTATAAAAAAAAAAATTGAATCGTATTTTTTTAATATTCA
This sequence comes from Hypolimnas misippus, assembly GCA_037950945.1. Classification (NCBI taxonomy): domain Eukaryota; kingdom Metazoa; phylum Arthropoda; class Insecta; order Lepidoptera; family Nymphalidae; genus Hypolimnas; species Hypolimnas misippus. The sequence goes on from JBBEEQ010000023.1 coordinate 14,607,508, forward strand.
TTAAATGATCTACCGAATATAAATAAAATGATTAAAAATCTGGTTTAATCGGCGAAAAATTTGACGAAATCAATTTCAACATCATCTTAAAATGATAGAAACGACTAATTCGTTCCATTATTAAAGCCTTGATCGATAAAATTATTTCCCTAGTACTTAAACATTACAGTCATAAACGGTAGGCAGCCTACATATCCTTTCACATAATCACGATGTTATCAATTCATATCCTACTTGTAAGTTTTCACTTACCTCATAAAATCGTTTTAATATTATTAAAATTTACACAACGTTTATTTATTTCCTATCGCTTTCAATAAGTATTGAAAATTAATATGAGTTGTTATTACATAAATATCTTTATGAATAAAATAATATAATTTATTTAATTTGTAATTTCAAATTAACAGTTTTTCACTAAATGGATATGAAAGTTTATACGATACTGATATCAAAAAATCAATTTAAAATAATTTGTCTGACTGTCTATCCATCTGGTTGTTCCGACTAATCTCTGACACGACTTGACAAATTTGACTTTCACTCGCAGATATCTAATGTTTTAAGGAATAACTTCGGCATTTTTTTTTTAATTTTATTCATTTAATTTGTCGCAGACGAAGACAAGGGCACTAGCTAGTAGTGTAATCCACATTAACTTATAAATATTAAAAATGTGAAAGTTACTCTGTCTGTTTGTTTATTTCCAATCTGCTTATACAATTTGACTAATTTTGTTACAAAAACAGGACTTTGGAGAAAAATTTCAAGAGAGACATATTCTACTTACTTTACTTACTAAACAACTTAAAAAAATACACGCACAACATATCTACAATTTCATCACACGTACACATAACACATAAAAGAACGATGTCCTAGCTTCCCTTACAAGCTATTACTAGATAAAAAAACAACTTCAAACAGCTTCAACAAATCACCGAGATTGCGTTCAACCGTCGTTACCAATCGCAACGGGACGTCAAAAAAGTGGTACCACCGAGTACCACTGCGTAAGCCTTTGATTAGTGTAAATTGATTCAGATACTAAGATACGAATGTTGTCACAAGAAAGCGGCATCGCTTGAATAATGAATCCACCACAGCATATTATAAGCTACAGCTCTGCTGCATACAGCTTATTTATTTAGGTGAATTATAAAAATAGTTTTCTTATATATGGATGTTGATAAGCAAAAAGTGAAATTTTGAGATATTCATGTATTTTGATACTGCATTACCTATTTAAAGTTGCTCAAAAAAATATTAAGTCTTCTTAATTAATTGTTTCGAATTTCATATTTTGCAATTTATTCGATAATCTCAAATATTTGAAAAACTTATTATTTAATAATGTATCAAATTAAAAACTTATTTCATGAAATTAATAATAGAAACACAGATTGTAAAATATTCTATACGGATGGTTCAGTTTTGAATGGAAGATCAGGATGCTCAATAGTATCGGGTGATAGTTGCTATCGATATAGGCTTTTGGATTCTCATTCGATTTTTAGTTGTGAAGCAATAGCTATTAGTAAAACTTTAGAATTAATACATAACGGATGTAATTTAATAAAATATATTATTTACACTGACTCTAAATCATGTTTGGCAGCAATACAAAATCAAAAAAATACAAATCCAATTATTATACATATTAAACAAACAATGATAAACCTTCTGAAGGATAAGTACAAATTCGAAATTATATGGATTCCAAGCCATCAAGGAATAATTGGCAACGAAAAGGCTGATATTGAAGCTAGAAATGCAACCAATGAAATCAACACCTGTAGAACAATCAATTCCATACCTGCTGAAATAAAAAAATATTTTAAACATAAAATAAAATTGAGTTGGGATCACTATTGGAAATCAGAAAATACGACTAAATTATGTAGCATAAGAGAGTCAATTTTTGACAAACCTATTGTATTTGGGTGTGAAAGGATCAAGTCATAATTACTTGATTGCGTATTGGACACACAGATATGACACACATACATTTAATTACAAAAACTAACAAAAACAAATGCAAGTGCGGACAGGATTTAACTGTCTTACATCTCCTAGTTGACTGTACTGCATATAGTAATGAAAGAATAATTTGTAAATTACCTAACAGTTTAAAAGATTGTTTAGATGGAGATGGTTGTAAAGTTACTATAAATTTCTTGAAAATGATTAATATGTATAACCTTATATAACCTATTGTATTACATTGTTTACCGTGGTCGTTAATGACCTTAGTTGTTAAAAAGCGACCTAAAATAAATAAATAAAAAAAAATGTATCAAATATATCAATCTGCTTTTAATTCCTTATAAATTTTATTAAACAACAAAATAAAAGATGGTTATACACTTCTTTAAACATATTTATTAAGAATAGGTTTGAGATCTTTAGACGCCATTTTCTCAAAATGAAGTCCGTGTGGCTTGACACAGTATTGCTTATCAGCGTCCATATATAAAATTTAGCTGTGACCCGCGGTGTCACCTGCGGCAATTTAAGGGAAAAATACATTCATGTAACGTTTACCTGCCCTTCTTGAATTGTTCAATATTTCATTATTGATGTGATTTTTTTATGTATTGACGATTCAAAAGTGCTCGTGAGAGCCTACTTGAATAATTTTGATTGGTTTCAATATTCATTAATAAATTTTTTTTTTTTCAAGTAGCCTAGGTTTTTTAACATGAGCTATCTGTGACTAAAAGTTCCTTCAAAATCGTTATTTTTTTTAATATTACAATTCAGAAGTATCATTCCATTCTTCATTAACATTATTACATTATTTTAAATTGTGTAACTTGTATATATATTTGTTTAATTCAACAAATATATACCTCTGAAAACATTGTTAATTTATATATTTTTTTTGCTTCACAAACTTTCAGGATTGTGATTCTTAAGTTATAAGGTGAGGCTGTGAAGAGGCTATGTCCGTGGGTATTCAGACGGTATTTTGTGACTTGCAGACCTCTACCTGACTTGAGGTCACAAGTGACGAAGACATAGTGGCTTTTTATAATTTATTTAAAAGCGTATTCAACCTTATCTTCATCTATTAATATCTTATTTGGTAAATATTGTGCGTCGAATAATATGATTATATATTTTGTTTTATTTCAGCTATTGTTGATATTATGTTTAGGAAACTTTACAATAAACAGTTATATTGGAATATACTAATTTTCTTTATTAAGGATTAGTTTTTTAATTTGTAGTATGTTTTTTTAATGTTTGATGCCTTAGAAATTCCGAAATTTTAAAGTCTCTTTTAATTTTAAATTATCTTATAGTCACATTAAATTTATATCAAAATCCGTTTAATAGTTTGGTTTGAAAATGAAAACAAATATAAAAATAAGTAATCCAAGCACACAAAATTACGTCATTTTAAGTAAGATAAGTGCAAATTTTTTTTAGCTTAAATAACTGACTATAATATTTATTTTCTTGTGTAATTTTGTATAGTTGGTTTTTACCTTTAAAATGCTATTAAATAGGTCCAACAGACCTTGCCACGTATATCTAGGGCTGGGTTTAAATACGTTAAATTAATATTATTTATTCATAGAAACATTAATTTTGAGACATTAATTTAACTTTCTCCGTTAGAACAGAAAATTAATCTTCAAAACGACGTTATATACTTACATTAAATTTGATGTAGTATTAAGGAAGATATTTCACGTGAATAAAAAACACCTTTAAAAATAATACAAAGATAGTTCGTTAAATAAATAAAAGTAAACTTACATCCTGTAAGCATTCCACTGCCGGGTAAAAGTCTCCTCTCGTATTAGAAAGGTTTCAGGAAAGAAATAAATTAATAATATGCGATAAAAATTATCAGTAAATTAATTACTCTTGTTAAAACATTTATTAAATGAAACTGCACTTCAGTTTCACTAAATTTATATTTTTAATTACTGTTCGTAGTTTCAGTTTTAAACAACAACTTATGTTAAGACGAAAAGGTTTAATATATATTTCAATTAGCAGACAGTAAAAGACAGAACTTATAGTGTAGACAGACAGTCGAGTGAATAGATGAATGGAAAATAATTACATTACAGATAATTAGAGAATTAGAAAAGATAAATGAAAATTTAGTGATTACTAATCAACATTTCATTTCCCAAAATCATTTATGTTGATTCGTTATTAAGCACGCGTGTTAAAACGGTTATACGAACGCCGATAGTGAAAGTTACAAGCATTTCCTTAATAAGTGTAAATCTTATATTTATGGGTATATTTATATAGCTTTGACATATTTACATATAATAAAAATGGCCATCTTAATATCTCTAAGCTCCGATTAACATCTTATTAAATTATAAATTTATATCAAGAAAACATTATTTAAATACTTTAAATAAAGCAAATAAACCTTAAAGTAGATTAGACTGGTCATTTTGTTACATTATACAATTTTATTATATATCATGTTTACGTCAGTTAAGCTTGTTTAAAAAATCTCATTATGTATCATTAAAATCTTCTTGTAACGCACAGTTTTACAAGACTTTTTAAAAATAGGAAAACGCAAAATATGCAATTTTGTTTATTTTGATTTTAAAACCAAACCACTAAATCGATTTTGATGAAACTCTCTAGCACGAATCTGTAACTATACCCTTTTAAACAAAAAAAGAAATAACCAAATTCATCAAGCCGTATTTGAGTAATTAATGAACATACTTAACAAAAATTCCCCGACGAATTGAGAACTTCCTCCTTTTTTGGAAGTTAAAATATTTGACATTAAAAAAAAACACTTGGCATTTATAACAACGATAATATTATTAACCAACCATAAAATACTTGCTTTTCGATTATCACACACAGCGATCAAAACGCGACAAGAACATGAAACAAAGCATATTCATATAATCGAGAAAATCGATACAAAATTAATATGGCATGATGAGATCTCTTAAACACGAAAAAAGACGATTACTGGAAATCGTTTATAGCATTAACGCATAAAAATAACCATAAACATAAAATATGTGCGAATGAACGATAAATGTGCGTGAAATGACAGCCGGGCATAAAGATTTCTCCTCGCGAGAATCGATTTTAACTCGAATCGCTCATTTACTCGATTATAGTGTGGCAAATCGGTTGTTGAATCACCGGCAACAATAACGACACAACAATTGCAACACTCGAATCAAATGTTAAATTTAGTCAGACATATGTTTGACAGACGCGTTGGCGCAATGGTCACTGCAACTGACTAAAGCGCTAACGGTCGCGGGTTCGATCCCCGCTCACGGCAAACGTGTGTATTGGCCATACAGATGTTTGTCGTGGTCTGGGTGTTTGTGTTAGTGTTGTGAGTGTTTCCGGACCCCCGACACAAGGTCATGAGATCTTAATGGGGACCGTTGAGTGTGATGCGTTATTTGTATGTTGTCAGGTGCGACTTACTCCTGCGACTTAATAATTTACACATCTTGTTCTATATTGTCGGACAAGTCACTTTAGGAGTAATCATTGGCTTTTATTACGTTCACTTATTTCTAATAAATTTTATATCCATGCTGCCATACTAATGAATTTCATATCATATATTAATAAACATTTATATAAATTCTTTGTCATTGATTTATACCTGACAGATTTCCCTGTCAGGACCTTATTTTTGTCAACTTTCGTAACTACTTACGAAATATCTGTCGCTAGGTTATAGATTTGTTTTATATCGCTCTCAAGACTAAAACTTACTAATTCTCGCCAACTTATAGAAAAACTAAATTTCAATTTTAATCCTCTGTCCCCTACCTTTATATAAAAGTTATCAATTACGAGATTAAAACTTACAAACGTAATTCTCATCGAAGACGCGTCCATCAGTCGCGGCAGTAAATCACGGGCAATAATATATTTCTTTACATATATTTAACCCAAAAGTTGAATCGTGGCCGTTCGTTGTTTGATTTTGATTGGCATTCGTGCGAAAAGCAACACCTCGACCCTGGCACTGATTGATTGTATAATTAATTTTATTTTACATTTTAAAACGCCCGGCTCGCCTGTCAGCTGTCAATTAATTGGACAGTTTTTGATGTGGGCTCCGTATAACGAGTGTTTTTTCCCCCCGAGCTGTTAATCGTTAAAACTAGTTATGTCCCGTCGTTTAGGAGATAAGTTGACAGCTCAGACTTGCAAATACGTATTTACGACTGCATTCTTCTTTTTTTTTCCTCGACCATGTGAAATAAATCGCGGTTATTATATTCCAATAATGGCCGACGATTGCGAAATAAATTTATGTTTTCTTCGGACGTTAATGATGATTAATATACATTTTTATTTAAATTTTTTCCTTTTAATATAAACTTAATTTTGTGCTGTTTTATGTTTACATGGCCATTGCAATAAATTAGATGTAAATTTTCTTGTCGAAAATTAATAAAAATCGACAAAATTAAAACATATTTTATAAACATAGAAATTGGCACTTTATTTTTTTATTTAGTATCGTAATTAACAAATGTCAAATAACAAATGATAAATACAGGTATATATCAAAACCGGAATAGATTATTAAAATAAAATAATTATTTAAAAAAATCTATACAAGAAATAAGTCCATATATTAAACTAACTTCGTTTCGTGTATGAAACATACATACCTATAAGTAAGTGGCTAGAATGGTATACAGCAAATTCGAATTCGACAAGTCACTTTACCATTTTTATACTAAGATTTGTCTACAAATGAATTTGTCAATCGCTCCACAACTTTGTAACTCCGCCAGACAATTAACACAGATCTAATAGCAAATGACGCTATGACAGATCAAAGACACCGATGACTACTAATTATGAATAATTAGCAAAGATTGATCGAATCTATTAACTTTATCGCATTTTAATTCGGGAAGAGGATGTTGTTATATTTATGACATTTTGTAGGTTTTTTATTTACAAAAATGTTTAAAAGATACCTTTTCGTATAATGCAATTGGAATCATAACAGAATTCTTGTTCGTTTTTTTTTTAATTTAAAACAGTAGTCTTTTAGTTATAGAACTTTTTCATGACGTTTTAAATTAAGTAAATTATTAGTTAAGACGAAAGTTTTAAAAATATAAGTAAAGCTTTTAATTATTGCGTATGTTAAAGTTTGATTAATTATATCAAAGCTTATGAATATATGGATGCTGATAAGCAATAATGTGTCAACCCACAAATGTGTCGAACTCGGAGATATTGATGTATTCTGATACTACATCACCTATTTGACATTATTCAATTAACAATAAAGTCATATAAACTAAATAAGTACGGAAAAAAGTTTCTTAATGAATTGTTTCGAATTTCCAGGGCGTTACTTATTTTGTAATTTATACAATAAATCTCATACATTTATAAACCTTTCATTAGATAATATATTAAATATATCAACCTGCTGTTAATTCATTATACTTTTTATCAAAAAAGAAAAGAAAATATGGATAAATACTTATTCAAACAAACTTATTAAGAATAGGTTTGACATTTTTGGACACCATTTTTTCGAAATGAAGTCCATGTGGCTTAACACATTATTGCTTATCAGCGTCCATATGTAGTATAATAGATAGTATTTTTTTTTTTAATTTATTTATTAGTATTGATATTTCATTTTGAAAGCAAAATATGAGGAACAGTAATCAAAAGACAAAATTTATGTGTAACGTGTGTAAATCTATTAAGTCGCAATTTTCGGTATCATTATCAAATTTGAATATTCATTCGTTATTAAAATAATAACTAAAATAAAATCTTTGATTTATTTATTCACTTACGAGGTAACGTGATATCGACGTGTTTATTGATTCTCATAACATAAATGCTTAATTTACGATATAATTTATAAATTTACATTTTATATAAGCTTATATCCTTGCTTAACGAAATGACAAAGAGCGAGCCTATGATATTAAAGATTTAAATTAAGAGATTTTTCAGTGAAACAGTTTTAAATACAGATAATTTTATTCTGTAATTTATATTACAAAATCAGGATATACTTAATTTAGGTAGACTTTTAAAAGCACAATTTCAATCGTTAAAATAAACAAACAATATTTAAACTAATAAAAATCTACCACCGGTTCGTAATTCTACCGAGAAGAAAAGGCAAGATTAAAAATTACAAATATCTACTAAATCCATTGTACAGAATAATATACTCGATAGGAAGTACCTATTAGGTACTCTTTTAAAATGTCTTTAATATATTTAGATATTACAAATATGTATATTAAGCATTTTGTGACCTTATGTGGATGCTGATAGGCACTAATGTGTCAACCCACAAAAAGTCCAATTCGAAGATATTGATGTATTCTGATAGTGCATCATGTATTTAACATTATTCAAAAAAATTCAAGTCATCTAAAGTAAATGAATACGAAAAAAGCTCTTTAATTAAAAGTTTCGAATATTGATATGTGGGCCATATATTGCAATGGAAAATTATATAATTTATTAGGAAAACTTATTATTTGATGAAACTTTTTATCATACTAATCTCCTTTTAACTGACTAAACATTTTATCATAATAAAGTAGAAAAGATGGATTTATACATCTTCAAACAAATTTGTTAGGAACAGGTTGGACATCTTTAGACGCCATCATCTCAAAACGAAGTCCGCGTGGCTTGACACATTATTGCTTACCAGCGTCCATGTAAAATCCAGCTAAACTAACTAAATCCACGAATCATTATCATTATCTATACAAATAAATAATATGAAGTGTCTTAGTAATTTCAAATTAACCGCTTTTAACTAAAAGCACTTCAAAGTATATAACCGCTCTTACGTCAAAATTTCTCAATTTTTAACATTTTTTTCTGTCTGTTCGTTTATTCCGGGTAATCTCTGAAACGGCTAGGCTGATTTTGACGGGACTGACACTCACAGATAGCTAATGTTATAAGAAGTAACTGAGGCTACTTTTATTTTTTTTTTATTAAAACGTGGGTAAAAACGCGAGGCACAGTCATCCATATCAAATCTCTTTTTCATACAAATAGCAACTTTAACTTAACGTTTTGAGATCACCGCCTTTGAACAATAGTAACACCAGAGGAGCCAAAAATGCGTTACCAGCTTAAAAAGGTAAAAATAAAGAGCAATAGGAAGTAAGAAAAGGAATGGTGGTGTAGGTGGTGTAGGTTTAGGCTAACATAGATGCGTTTCATACAGTGGGTGAGAAGCCTAAACTCCCCGGCCATTTCTTTCCTTACTTCCCATTCCTTGTTAAATTGACAATGCATTTGTAGCTCCTCTGGTACTGCAAATCTAGATAGTGATCTCTTAACATCAGACGTCCTGTCCGCGCGTTTGCCGTTTATTTTTAATAATAGAAGGTGTTGAAGCATACAGCTGTTTGCTCATATGTTAAAATTTTATCCTACACGATTTTTTTCCGATTGTAAAGTTGATTTTAATTCATAATTGTTCTATGTAAACCTGATCAAAATGATGTAAACCATTCGGGTTGGAGAATAGAAATCATATTTTCATTTTGAATTTAATTTTTAACCGACTCCTGTGTTCTGAAACCGACTGTGTTCACCGATTACTTGTAAAATTAAAATAACTGGAATAATTTCGCCATTCAAGTAGACGAAATTTCGTATTATGCTTTCCAAGTCCGTTCACCATTTTTAAATGTCTTGCTATGTAGAAAAAAAAATCTCATATCAATAAAGTAACATATGACGATCGGTTTGACGTGTGAAAGTATTTCAAAGAACTCGCTTTCAAAATAACAATGCCATGTATGTCCATCGCGACCAAGGTCAATATAATGTGTCGATGTGTTGACGTGCCAATTTTTTAATACGGCATGTCTATTGAACTATGACTTTTGCTGTTGTAGGTTAAAGCCAGTGGTTAATGATTTTTATATCGGCTATGTGTACAACAGCAGCGTCATATAGTGTAAACGAAATCCGTGATTCAATTCAATTCTTTGGTTAATGGCTTTTAGTTGAAAATCCGTGATAGAAGTGACAGATAAAATATATTACTTTCATGTCTCATGCTTTGGTTTCCTGTTAAATCTAAGTTGATATTAAATTTCGTAATATCTCGGATATATTAGGGACAAAACACATCCAAGACGCGATGTCGCGCCGTGGCACGTAACGTCCGGAAACGCGTTTTGTTTTCTAAGGATTGCGGTCCGTCAAATTATTGACATAATATTATTCGCGTTTAGAAAACTTTTGACTTTACATCGTCAAAATACGCTTTCTAAGAAATCATACCATAGTACATAGTAAAAGTTTAAGTGACATTGTGAAGTCATTACTTGGTAATAACACGTAAAAGGTTCTTTCTAATGATATACTTGGTCTTCAAAATGTTGTTGAAAATGTTTATTTTTTAATTTTTGGTTTAATTGTTTCAGTTGCGAAGTTGGTATTTTTTTTTAAATTTTTATGTATATTATAAAGCGATTCATACCAAAGCTGCAAACGATTTGACAAGAACAGTCAATTACTTGACTCATATGTATATAATTGATGTTGTATCAAGTGCCATGTTTTTGTATATTACAACTAGTTGACGGCGAATTTCGAATAGCCTTACAGTGAAAATCTTTATTTTAATATCTTTTAAAAACTTTTTTAAGTAATATTCAATTTTTCTCGCCGTAAGAACCATCCTCGTACTTTAAGGAATGAAATCGGTTCAGCTGCTGTCGAGATTTGCGCTCAGCAACACATTTAGCGATTCATTTTTATATCATAGATATGCATGTGTTCTTATGTGTATGTTTATGTATGTACTATATTTTTTATTTTACATTATTGAATACATTTATCTTGATTATGAATTAGGCAACCATGTTTTGTCATAATAACAAGTAATAAAATATGTCCTTTTTTATATTAAACGTGTTAAAAAGAGAATGATGGATATCCTGCCCACATATCTTACATTTGATGGAGTGGATCTTTGCACCTGTTTTTGCCAGCTTTTTATAAGTAATGGATTTTTTTGTATGAGGTATGAAATAGTTGCTAACACTAATATTAAAAAGGCACAATTTATTTTTATGTTTGCGGGACAAAAATAATATGTTTGTTTTGTACAAATATCAAATTATTTATAATAATATTATAAAGCTGAAGAGTTTGTTTCTCATTAATTGTCTTTTGTGTCAAATAGTTTATTTATTGAGGAAGTCTACAGGCTATATTACACCACGCTACAATGCATATGAGAAAAGCAGTAACCATAAACGCGAGCGAAACCGCGAAGGGCAGCCAGTTTTTTATAATTATAAAGCGTCTCTTTCTGGTTTCACTCGCTTTTATGTTTACCGCTTTGCTCCTGTGAGTCGTAGCGTGATAGAATATAGTCTATAACTGTACAATATACAGCCTAACTCAAATTTTCAGTATAAAAACAAACATATTATTTTCCCAGATCTTGGCCCGCAAAATTCAGTATCTACTTTGATGTCACCTGACACACTATATAAGCTAAATAAGAGATTATCCGTTAATTAGCATTGCTAAGAATATAAAAGACTTTCTACTCTAATTAAAATATATATGAACGATTAAATCAATTTTCGATATATTTTTTTTGAAAAGTGATATCTAGTGAAAACTTACGATGGAAAAGCTATTTGGTTTGACGGTAGTAATTATATTGACAATAGTCGTTACTCCATCTTTAATTACAAACCAGAAAAGCCACGGAAAAAGCTAGTTCAAAACATAATTAAAATACATCGTTTCCATATAAAAAAAAAACGACATAAAAATTTAAAAATAATCACTCTACCAACAAGTACAACTTATCAAGTTAATTAGATGGTTGGGCGTCAATGAATATAACAATCTCCGCGTTGGCAGGTTGCCTATCTATTATCATTCATCAAACACGATCGGTGGCTGTGAAGGGTTTCATTATGAAAATTGTATCAAGATTTATTAGATAATAGCTGGTTCCCGCGATTTCGTCTACGTGAAATTAATAAAATATCTAAAATAAAAGTAGCTTAAGCTCAGTTACTCCTTATAACATTAGCCAATTGCGAGTGAAGGTCGCGTTAAAATCGATCTAGACGTTTCAGAGATTAGTCAGAATAAACGGACGGCCTTACAAGCAGACAACAATTTTAAAGATCGATATTTTGATGTAAGTACTGTATATCGTCGGTGATATTTCAAAACCGCGTATCTAACTTTTCCTATAAAGTTAAAATTTGAATCAAATACAAAATCACATTATTGATAAAAATAAGGCTTATGGGTATTTTCCATTGCGCAAAAATGGACCTTATTGTGAAAGCTAGTTACGCGGTTTTACACCATCACCGACGATATGCTTTCATACGCATTAAGTAAAAAGCTGTTATTTTGGAATTACAAACAGACAATTCCATTTTATTTATTTGTATGTACTAGCAGTTCTTCGCGTTTTGGCCCGCGTATACATTAGAATTATATACAAGCCGTTCAAAAAACTAATAAAATACTACGTTTGTGTTTATTATAACATTACTATCATCCAGAAGTATGTAATTTTTATTTCAAATGTATAAAATATTAATAGTTCCTACTACCTCAATAAATTTGAAGTTTGTGAAGATGGCTTTCTTGCTCCTTCACGTAAACGCGACCTTGTGTCGGGGGTCCGGAAACACTCACAACATTAACACAAACACCCAGACCACGACTAACATCCGTATGGACAATACAGACATTTGCCGCGAGCGGGGATCGAACCCGCGACCGTTAGTGCTTCAGTCAGTTGCAGTGACCACTGCGCCAACATGTCTGTCAAATATAAATGAGACAAAAATGAAAATCATTACGAATTGTAAACATATTAAAAATCCTGTATGGAACCCAATATACATTATAGTATGACTATAATTTATAATCTATTCGTAGGCTGTATATAAAACTTCCTGTCGCATTTGTTATTTCATTTCGTTTTAATTAAAGCCTTAAGATAACAGAGTATCTTTGTCTATCTAAAAAGATTACAGATACAGATTTTACATCAGCCTTAATTCAATGACTGACATTTGATTGACGTTGAATATCTGACACATGGTAGTGGACTTCAAAGATATTTATCTTTTAAAGAAATGCTTTGCCGTTTGTTTGAAGCGGTTTTATTATAAGATATTGTATTTTCATTAATAAATTAGGTATTAATTACGTAATGAATTTAGTTTTAATATTTCTTCTATACTTGATAGACATATTTCCAAATTGCAAGCACGATAATATCACATAAATCTAATAATATTCCAATGAAATATTATAAATTCGAAATTAACTCTCTCCATTTACTTATTTTTGATAAATATTAGTACAGGTGGATTGAACGCTGAATAAGAACAAAGGTTACTTTTTGAAACGAAAATAAAACTTGAAGAATATGAAATAGGGAATGAAAATTGGCATTGAGAACTAATCTTATTTAAAACGAGCTGCCCTTTGCAGTTCGATTGGTATTTATGGTTACTGCTTCACTGTATGTGTCTTAGCATGATGAGGTATACCTTATAACCTCTTGCAATAAACAGGCTATCGAACGCAAAAAGAATCATTAAAATCTAGTCCATAGTTTCGATATACCCTTTACAGTCAAACTCACGAACAAATGTTACCTCTTTATAATATTAGTAGAGACGTTTTTATTCTACGCAGACAAAGTCGTGGCGTCCAAGTAATATCACACGACCAAAGTCGTGTCCACATTAACCCATAACGACTTTACTTATAAAATAATCACATCACACTCAACAGTCAGCTACAGATAAAATATGAGCGTTCATTTTTCCGCTCCCCCTGTCTTGCCGCGTGTTTATCTCCACAATAGACTTGATCATTTGTCTTTCCCGTTTCTAAATATTCCTCATTGTCTTTGAATAATTTTGTTAATAAATTCCACCAGTCAAAACCTTGAGGCGCTTAAGCAATCTCTTTTGTTTATCATCCACTCACAGAGATGATTTATTTGATGTTGCTACGAGCGTTTGTATAGTATACTTAGATTAGAACCACACAATAGTACTTTACAACACAATTGGTTATTACAAAATACGACTTGTCTTATACCTTTGAATAATTCGAAACAAACATCTATCTTTTTTTCTGTCTATATTTTCTTTAATTGATGACTTGTATACAAGTCGTTGACACGAGCGACGGCCACCTGGTGTTAAATGGTCATTTCTATCTTAGACTGTCTTGCTTGCAATGTAAATGCATTAACTGTGGTATCTTTTTATCCCTTTAGGTATGTATTTAAATGTTATGTTTCTTGAAATTTAAATTAAAATTAAGGTGACAATTCAGTATCATTCAAAGCGAAGTACCGTCATAACTAATTACAAAACTCATTAACACAGCGATATTTGATAACCAATCTATATAGATACAAGAATTGGTCCCGAGTGTACGTCTCTAAAGTACCGATTATGATTAAAACTGAATAGAAACTCGTAATGAATAAGTGGATGATACTCAAGTTCTAGCCATGTCGACCGGCGCCGCGGTGAATGCCGACATTAAAGTACCATCTTATGACGTGGTCAAGCTAAAATAACCCTTATACTCTCGGAATAAACGTTAGAATACAGGAATTGATAAATTTGTAGGACTGTAAGCGGAGCCGACAGCCGTCAATCAGAAGCTAAAAACCGGTAGCTGCCGAGTCAGACATTAAAGAATAAGAAAGGTATAGAGTTGTTTAATAAATAAATCTTTTATGTGTTATACAAAATTGATTAAAATTAAAACAATAAATATTGAAATATTGATGACAGATGAAATATTACGGAAATAAGATAATATATAGGAACTGATATTGGACCTTGTAAGGTATTTAAGAATTAAATATAATAAAAATAACAATCACGACGATATCGTTGCAAAATATATTAATTCAAAAGGTGACATTGAAATTAAATGTTTTTTTTAGCTTTTATATCTTAACAGTTTATCGCCATTAAAAAGACAGCTTGATTAACATTTGTAATTTTCATGTACAAACCATTAAAGTATAAACATAAATAGCGTTCGAAGTGACATTAATTCCTTATAAAGCTACGTTCGCCACGGCTGTATCATTAATCAATCAATGATTAAGCGTATGTAACGGAAAACATAAATCAGTCAAATTAATGTTTCTAGCTGTGGTCAGTAATTCACGGTAGAAGATCAAGATTTCCATTTTCTTACCATGACGTATTATGCACTTTTACTTTTGATACCTTGCGTAATATACGATCATATTCCGGTATATTTAATTGGTTATCTTTATTAATATTTGATTAAACGAACCTCATAAATAAAAGTCCGCCCAAAAGACTCTGAAGATTTCGTTATGCGTCTTCAATTTTATTCATCGCAGGCGGCACAACTTGACAGCCGAAGAGGATAATACGTAACGCCGGGCGAAACAAGAAGGTCCCAAATAAATTACGTCGGAGAGCAAACAAAAAAGGCCTGCCACACCTCAAAGATAGAATAACAATAACACGGTTTCCGAGCTTTCTGAACATAATGAAAATAATACAAGAGACGAACTCAAAGGCACCGCTAGATATGAAATTTGACCGCTTCGTAAACATGCGAGGGTTTAGATAATAGAGGGTCCACAAAAATGGTTTTAAGGCGTTTTTTTTTCTTGTTTCCTGTTTCAATTAGTCCTTTATTTTTGCTGTTTGGTGAGCTGTTAACGTCGGCTGTTATCTCGTTTGAAAAGGTAACGTGATGAATGTCAGAATCTTTCGGGATTAATGTGAATAAAAGCTTTTAAATACCGATTTGGCTAATTGTTATTGCTTCGGCTTTAACTTGAATCTATTTTAAGAACTAAAATTGTTATAAGTAAACCGTGTTGTTGAACAATATATTTTTAATGAAATATTTCTCTAGTTTAACATAGATAGACAGGTTGAAGTAGTGCTCACGGCAAACATCTATATAGGACATCGGACGTTTATCGCGGTCTTGGTGTTTGTGTTTGTGTTTGTGTTATGTGTGTTTTCGGACTCCCGACACCGAATCATGATATTCTAATAAGGGCCGTTGAGTGCAATGCATTTATTTATTTATAAACTAACAGTGTGTATTTCTAAACACATCTTACGATAATAACGTACACAACGAACAATCTTTACAAAAAAATATATTTTAAATTGAAACTTCAACTCGTTCCAGATTTATTAACATATCAAATAAATTATCTAATGCAGTAACCTCATCCGATCCCATACATCTAAAAGAGACCTCATATAACGGACAGGCGGTGAATAGACCGCTTAGTCGTAAATCTGAGTCGGATTTGACATCTGACGCACCACATCTAATCTCCTATCAACACACGGCTCATATATAATACCCAACATGATCTTATTGACTACCGTCTATTGTAGCTCTCACAATGGATAATATATTACGGAATCTTTCATTCATTTCGCTATTGTGCAATCGTTTGAAATTACTTTTCGAGTTGGATACGGTTCTGATTTGCATTGATTTCGATTTAACACCTTGTCGACTCCGCAGGTCGTAGCATGATTTGATTAAATCGCAATCATGATTTGAATAAACGAAATTAATTACTCATTGCTAAACATTTAATTTATGTGTTCCATTTGTGATTGTTGTAATTTAAATTAATAGTTTGTATAATAAATGTTCATTTTTAACGTCTACAACTAATTTCACGGTTTGTTTTTAGATAGAATTTATTATGGAGTAATAAAATACATAATTTATATAATTCGTTATGTTATTTAAAGATAAATTATACGTTTTTAGCATTTGTTTTTTAAATTCTATTTCTGCAATTCTCTTGTATAATTCAAAGATAAAAGATAATTTAATGTCTAACTTAACAGAAACTAGTAGTTATGGAACGTGTTTATCTCTAAAATCAGAAGCTTCTTTTTGTAACATATATTTTTGTAAATTACGCAGACCTTGAGTTGAAGGTTTTATTTTAGCTCGAAATGTAAATCCATCTGTTCGGACATATTTGAAAACGTACAGCAAGTAGATTCTGCATTGATATCTGTCAATCGTTAGACGATACAGACTCGCGAATGCAAATCCGAAATTTAAATCCAGTCTGTGCATCTTATTTTTCAAAGTAAAGCACACTTTATTTTATATGAACATAAGGGTCAGATTCGTATGAAACATTTGGGCATTGATAAATTCAAATATGGTAAAGAGACATGGGGATTTATAACAGAGAATGATTATGTCTGTCTGTCTCAGATTGAAATGCAGTTTCAAAGGCGAGGACTGATTATTTTATGCCCTGTAGTCATGACCTAATGTCACGATGTTTCGAGTTATATTTCGATCTTAGCGTATAATTTATTGTTGTCTGTATATATAAGTACTTGTTTATGTAAAACATTACGAATATTATATAGTTGAGGAGTTTATATCTTTGAATATCAGACAACAGTGCTTTTTGAAAAAATTACTTTGTATAATGAGCCTTTACGTCTCTTGCAGACGATTTAAGGCCTGTTTTTTTTCTAGATTGTGTATTGCTGTTGGCCCTACTGGCCTTGACAGTGTCACCGGGAGGTACTGAGACTCAGCCTTGAAATTGGGAGCCCCCGTTGGGGCTCAGAATGAACGTCCGTGTTTAAGGGTGTCTATTAATGAGATCGCACCTTGGCTTAGAACGTCTTCGGTAAAGGCCTGTGCAAACAAAGAACAATATTACGGGTAATGTTTTGTACATCCTAATAGAATGTTTAGAGTTGTATCGCATAACATTCCAATGGACGAAAAACGTCTAGTAAAATGTCTCCCGGACACTAGCTTTAACATTCCAGGCGGACTTTCGTCTGCGCAGGGAATAATGGTGCAGTGTTGGAAACACACCGCTTCTGATAATTTAACAGACATCGGTCTGTTAGATATCCCATAATGAAGGATATCCCATAATGAGGGGCTAAATGTTACTAATATTATAAATGTGAAAGTTTGTATGTGTGGATGGATGGATGTTTGTTACTCTTTCACGCAAAAACTACTGAACCGATTTGGCTGAAATTTGAAATGAAGATGGCTTATTTGTATCTCGGATTAACTCATGGGCGTTTTATCCCGAAAAAAATGGAAGTTGCCATAGGAATAATTTAAACAGTACTTTTTACTTTTTCACCCAAAAACTACTGAAACGGTTTGATTGTTTGAAATGATGGCTTATATCTTGGATTTACATTTTATCCCGAAAAAATTTGAAGTTCCTACAGGAATAAATCACTAAGAAAGTATAATAAGTTTTTCAATTATATGAGATTATTGCATAATCCAAAATGGAGAACATACTTCAATATTGTAAACATTAGATTAAGAAACTTTTTTCCGTACTTATTTAGTTCAGATTTATGATGAGAATACATTAATATCACAAAATTTGACTTTTTGTGGGTTGACACATTATTGCTTATCAGCATCCAAATAATAATTACACTAAATATAAAGTGCTCTGGAATCCTCTTTAAGTTATTATTACAGTATTATAACAGCCTGTAAATGTCCTACTGATGAGCACAAGGCTTCTTCACTTTCAAGGAGAAGATTGCCAATGCGGATTGCCGGATATTAATACATGTTTCAGAATTTTTCCTATTCAAATATGTTTCCTTGAAATGTTTTCCTTTGCTGCCCAGCATAAGGAATTTTAAAAACTTAAGCACTTGAGGATTTAGCGGTACAAGCTGAGGATTGAATCCGCAATCGTCGGTACATCAACGAGTTTTAACCATTAGACTACCTTGACTCTTTATTACATATTATAGTAAAAAATATTACAGGAACAAACTAGCTATACCCACTACCTAACTATGTCGAGTTAGTCATTCTTTTGTTGGGAGATGTATAACATTTTACAACAGTATCCCAGAAAACGTTCAAAATTCTTCTACAACAAAGTTAGAAAATATTGTAAAGAAACGTTTGTGTGGTAGAGGATATTAAAGATTATGTAGACGATGACACACCATGGGAATAAGGCGATCGCATCCAAGCTATCTCAATATTTTTTTTAATTTCTAATAAATTATGACGTTGTTGAAAAAATAATATTAATTCAACTATAGAAAAAAAAAGAGTCCCGCTGAGTTTCTTTCGCGGATTCTTCTCAGGTCTGAGGCTTAATCTTTTTCGAAACCGTGGTAGATTCATTTGCTAGACGTTCAAAAAGAGAATATAAATTCCTTATTTTGAATAAAAATATTTTGATTTTGATTTAATTTTGTAAAAATAAAACTCTAGTTTATCCGTCTAAAAAAGACTAAAAGTCTAATATTGAAAAACACAAAATTGAAGCTGTAAAAATAGCATTACATTGTCAACTAGGTGATTACAAAATAATTATGATATACCTACATTCGACATCCTTAACATTATTATTTTATATATAAGATAAGTACGAATTATTCAACCTTGTTACATAAATATGTTAAATTCAAGATACATAATTGTATTTATTAATGATAATTTCATTAATAAATACAATTATTCTCAATTTTATAAACATTTGAACTATATTTTTCAAGAACAATTAATATATAAGATATTATTTTTTTTATTTAAGAATTAATTAATAATATTTTTAAATCGATTGTATATTTCTACAAGAGTGAAGTGGGGACTTCACTCTTGTAGAAATTAATTATTTAAGTATCCTGTATCTTTTGAAGGAATTAAATATTATGTCTTATTTTACTATGTTGTAGTCAACTAAGTACTCGTACACCTCATATCAGCTGGTTCGATAAGGGGTACTACCGCAGAATCTAAGAAAATCAACGTAATTTGGCTAATATAGCCGTTTTTCGTAGTGTGAGAGCCGAAAGCCTAACTTTTTCAACCCCATCGCTTACTTCCTAATCTCCTTATTATTATTATTTTTGAAGATGGCAAGGTATTTATTTATTTTCTGGTGCTCTAAATGTTACCGTCTATATTCATTAAAATAACTCCATATTAAATTTCATGAACATAGATACAACGATTTGTATAAAGTAATGACTTAAAACTAATTTATTTTAGGTTGCTTTGTTTATATTTATTTTATTTGGCCACTCAAAGAGGAAATACCGTAAGTGTTTTGGGCACTAAACCTCATTGCAATGACGTCGACAGATTTTTAGGTTTTATTTATGTAGTTTTTAATTATTCTATTAATTTTATTGTATGTTTGTATGTGTATGTGTTTATTAATAATATATATACTTTTCTTTCATTGTAATTCTATACGTACTGTTAATAAATAAAGATTTCAATTAATTTTGATGAATGAGATGTATCTTAATAATTGCTTTGAAAATAATTAAACCGGAACCGAATTCGTTATACTCGGTTCCTTCGAGGTAAGACGTGATCTGCGTGCATTAGATTATGATATACGTTGATTTTATTTATAAGGCGATAATCACACTTATAAGTTTTGCTCAGACTTTTATAAAGATTTACATAAATTATTTCCCCTTGCTTTGCACTTCTTCATTCATTGCTATCATCTGTTTGTTTCTCGTCTTTATGCTGATAAAAAGTAGCCTCTGTGTTATCTGATGTATAAGTTATATTATTGTAAAGTTGTATCAAAATCTGTTTAGTGGTTTTTACGTAAAACTGAAAACATCCATACTTAAAGTTCCACATTTATAATAGTAGCAAGATCTCGTGATGTCTTTCGTGTTTATGGATATTGTTTTTCACCTAGAAGTAGCGAGATGTAATACAGCCTTATAACCTGTAATAGTCTATGAAATACGAATATAATATTCAAAGCGGTTTGGTAGATCATAGAATTAAGGGGTGAAACAAAACTCTCCTGCTATATATATATTAATATAAAATATATACTAGTGAATAAATATAATAATTATAAAATAAAAGTTTTATAAAAATGTATTCCGGTACCGGGAATCGAACCCGAGCCTCCTGGGTGAGAGCCAGGTATCCTAGCCACTAGACCATACCGGATATGATATAGGGGTTGAAAATGTTGCATTCAATTCACACTGCTAATGTTGTCGGTATAATTATGTGATTTTTGTAGGCAAGTATCTTGTAATTTTGCTCATAGCCACTCTGCTCTGGTGAGGAATAAATTAATAAGTTTTGCTATAGAACTTTCATAAATCAAAAAATACTTTATTCAAGTAGGCTCTTACGAATGTAATCTTTATCAATGTTCTAAATCGCTTCTAATTAATTCCAAAATATACGCGAGTGACTCCGCGAGGAACTGCTCGTTTATTATATATATCGATACCTCCCACGTAAGTTGTTGTAACCCCAAAATTACAATTTTACGGTAGAGCACTTTTAATCCGTTTTAGTTTGAAAGTTACAACAAAATATGCCTTTTTTCAGGCGTATTTTGTTGTAACTTTCCTTGAAAAAAAAAAAGATTTTTGGTATTTTTTCACTTTGAATGCATTAAGCAATGCAAATTCGTGTAGTATTCAGTAAAAACGCTAACGGCAATTTTGTGGCTTACAATAACTTACGTGGGAGGTATCGATATATTGAATCTCACAGATTACCTACAGACACCATATACATTAACTTATTATATTTAAAAGTCAAGAAAAGATCTCGAGACATCTCATCAAGTATCAAAACCCATCAATTAAAGTCAAACGTCAGTCCGAATGCCATCGGATGTGAATTTCAAATCCGTTGCATGGAATTTTGTTAAACGACGCTATCCCGACTTATTATATGTTAAGCAGCTCACATGTCGCCGATCTAGTTCATCACTGTCAGTCTCGGATGACATTATCATATAGGGTAGTGATAAAAACTTTTTTTTTAATAAACCCACTTTTAAAACGACGCAAGTAAAACATAAAGTATTAAATAAATATTCTTACGACATTTTGTAATCGATACCAATTAAAACATTTTATGTGTTATTTACTGGCGAAAAAAAATAAATTAAAAAAAAACATACGCCGAAGATATAACCTCGATATATTTCGAAGACGGTTAAAATAATATTATTATTACTAGTGTTCGCCTAGTAGTCGAAATTCGACCATAATTAACTGAAATTATAAGCCTTAATATAAACAATAGAATACATACTTATATACCCTCTTGTGTGTGTCAATACATACATAGTGTGGTGTAATGTTTTCTGCATTCTGCAATCTTTCTCTATCTAAACAAATAAATAAAATTGAAGTGCTGTTTTGTAATTTCAAATTAACGGCTTTTCACTAAATGCATATGAAAGTATACTCGGTAGTTACCTCCACGAAGTCCACGCAAACAAAGTACAATATAAAAAAAGCAAAGATAAAAACCTTGACGAGGCTTTTATGTTTGCTCCGTTTGGAGTGGAAGCTCTTGGTCCGTGGGGCCCAGACGCTCGTTCTCTTTTTAAAGACCTCTCAAAGAGGCTTTGGGAGTCAACTGGGGACCCAAGAGCTGGCAGCTACCTCGGTCAAAGGATCAGCTTGGCCATTCAACGGGGTAATGCTGCCAGTATTTTGGGAACTTTACCCAGATGCAGTGGCTTAGATGAGGTCTACAATGTTTTGTAAAAAATAATCCTTTTTTTATTTTTTGTATTAATTTAGAGCTTGATTGATATATTGAATAATAAGTGTCTTTTTTATTTTATGAATAAAATAAATAATGTTTATTTTCATAAAAAAATATATATAAAAAAAAATTAAATTAAATTAAATAAAAAAAAACATAATTCGAAGTGTAAACCACGTCAAAATCGATTAGTCTTATTCACTTTCTTTTGCTTCCGGTTTTGATGCACCTAGTTTGTTTTCTCCTTAGAATTATTGGACTCCTTTTATAATTATATAATTATTGTATAGAGCAGGATTATCCGCTATCTATAGATAATTTTATTTACATGCTGAAGATAAATACTATTTCGATGAAAATTACATAGAAATGCAATCTATAGTTGAATTTCGACCATTGGGCGACTACTAGTTATCAAGAAATAAAATAATTATATCTATATTATATCAACATTAAAGTAATGATATCTATTTAAATTGTTCTTTGTTTAAACTTTTATACAAAGAACAATTTCTTTGTAAAATCTATACTTACTGTAATAGATGTAAAACGAACTTCGATAATAGACTAAAATAAATATTCAAAATTATTATTATATTTGCGTTAATCTGCTAATAATGGAAATGTATAGTTTGTGAGTATGGATGAGTGTAGAGATTATTGTAAATACAATACAGGTTATTGTTCGTATTTTTCAAAAAACTAGTGAACAGATTTTGATGAAACTTTGCAGTCAAATTTACTTTTTTAGAATGAACATTTAATCAGTATATATTAATAAATATTTTTTTCTATGTCTCATTCCGCGAGTGGTCTAAATACCAATAAATAAATCAAATATCAAAACTCATTAATCACATTAATCATTTAAATCGAACCAAGTATCAAAACTCATCAAATACCCCAGTCTATTTCTGTTCGCGATGTCATTGAATGAATTTGAAATCAGTTGCATTGAATTTCGTTGATACGACGCTAAAGCAACTTATTATATGGTAAACAGTCATTACCATGTCTGCTTGCCGGTTGTCGATCAACGTCAATCTCTCTCAGACAGACATACTTTTTGAATACACGGGGTGAATTTGTATAACATATAAAAAATTATGCTCTGGTGTAGTGGAATGTAACGTTGGTTGCGGGTTTGATCGCCGCTTGGGGCAGACATTTATATTCATATCAACTAGTGGTCGCCAATATGTCGTAATTCGACCCTAATTAGTTTTAATTATATGTTTGAATTTAATTAAGGTTCTATAGATTTCTATAGATTGCATTTATATACCTTTTATGGATAATATACAAAATATATTAGCATTTCTCGCTCCTTCTCTATATAAACCATAAGTATGCAAAATTTTACAATCTTCCATCGTATTCTTTGATGGATAAATATCATTAAAAACTTTAAAAAGTAGTAAAAGAAGACATAAAAAATTTTAATTAAAAAAAATCATTGAATTTAAGGTCGCATACGTCTAAATTCATTTAAATAAACAAAAATTATTCACATTAAAAAATTGAAGAGGAAATTTTCAATATATTAAATAAAACAAAATACAAACACCTCGTGAGCTCCGATCCCAGATTCCCCGACATTTGAAGATCGGAATACGATGCTTATCCCGGATCGGACCTTTGTCTGCCCTTAAACGGACCTGAATGGCCTTTGTTGATGAGAGACAATAACTTGTCTTCGGACCTTCCAAAGGTATTAATTATCATAACGCAACTAGATAATAATAATTGTTTCAAAAGTGGAATATCAAATCATGGTTCTTAGGCAAGAATTACACTTATACGTTTTCCTTTAAGACTTTCATAAAGATTTACATTAATTTGTTTGTCATTGAAATAAAAAAAAAAAAACTATTTTAAACGGATTTAAATCGCGTATATTAACTATTTTTATCATCCCGACGTTTCGAGCACTTTGCAGCGTTCGTGGTCACGGGAAGACTGATTTGTTTGTCATTGTTTTAGACCTGAAAGACTTTAGTGTTAAAGCCTTTATTTTTACCTAGATACTTAGATTTCTGTTACCAGATTACAGAGTTGTTTCTATCAATTACGAGAGTAAGACATAAATGTAATTGTCGTCTTAGACGAAAATAATAAGTCTGGTATTTACCTACAGCGATATTTTTAGATCGATTTTATAGATATTGACCAATCCTATCATACAACTATTATAAACACTCTCACTGAGAGCAGATCACAGCTGCAGCACACTGACAGCTCGTATGCGGGCTGGCTAAATCGGGGCAGACCCTCACTCTCACAGAAAATTGGCGTGAAGTATATATTTTATACATTATATTATTCCTTTCTTTACTTCCTAATCGTGCCTTATTCTTTTTATCTGGTTACGTTTCAAGGTTATCAGCTCTTTTGTGGTTGTTGAAAGAATTTGAGCAGCTTCTAGCTATTCGAATCGAAATTTACTGTACTATGAATGATATTAATATACCTCAGTTGCGTAACCTTAACCTGATGCGACAACATCATCTGGAACAAGGGGGACACATTCCTCGCCAAATGTCAGCAGATGTATCGTGTGAAATGGTTTGTCGCTGGAATGGCTTCTTGCAAGATTATTAAGGTTAGTTTAGCATATAGAGGGTTATTTATGAAGATGGGCCAGTAGAGAGAAATTTTAAACTGTGAGAGACAGAGGAAATTGTCAAAAGGAATCATATGTGGACGCTGATAAGCAATACTGTGTCAAGCCA
The DNA here is from genome assembly GCA_037950945.1 of Hypolimnas misippus. Lineage (NCBI taxonomy): Eukaryota > Metazoa > Arthropoda > Insecta > Lepidoptera > Nymphalidae > Hypolimnas > Hypolimnas misippus. The sequence goes on from JBBEEQ010000023.1 coordinate 14,632,845, forward strand.
CACGGACTTCGTTTTGAGAAAATGACGTCAAACCTATTCTTAGTACGTTTGTCTGAAGACGTATATATTCATCTTTTCTTTTGTACTTTGATAAAATTTATAATGAATCAAAAGCAGATAGATTTATTTAATATGTTATCTAATAATAAGTTTTTAAATATTTGAGATTATTTTTTAAATTGCAAAATATAGAACGCATCTGAAATTCGAATCATTGAGTTAGGAAACTATTTTCCACACTTATTTGGTTTAGATGACTTAGAATTTTTTTGATAATGTTAAATAGGTGACGTAGTATCAAAATACATCAATATTTCCGAATTTGACTTTTTGTGGGTTGACACATTATTGCTTATCAGCATCCATGTATAAATAAGCGGATATAATTTGAAAAATATTTCATTTATACTGGCTTCTTCGAAGTGGTCTGAATGGGGTATTGTAAAATTCTCAATTTCAATTTGTTAAATATGTCTAGTGTTGAATATCTATTCGTTTAACTATGGATTTAAATTTCTGACAAAAAAGTCAGGTTTATTATACTGAATTATACCGCACCAATCACACATAGTTTACCAAATCATTTTCAGCTCTAATTGGTTATAAACATACGTTAAACTCCAAAGTAAGATAAAAACTGAACTCATCAAACATTAAAATATCGACTCCAATCTCATCGCATACAATGCTACCATAAGTCCATTTAGCGTTTGCGTCGGAAAGCCTCGGTCGGCACGTACTTACCACCAAGTTTTTGTCTGCATTCGTCGCCTCCATACATTGTGCATGTCACGCGGACCCACGATTGGTATGCATGTTGGTCTTGCAACGCGAATTTATATTCAGCAACGTCTCTCGGGTTCGGTAGAAAAAAATATATATATTAAAACTTTCACAGAAGTCTCGGAACAGTTCGGAAATTTTTATGGTACCTTTCGTTTTTACTCGCCACTCGTGCTGATGCCAACTAAAAATTCCATATAAAACGTAATTTATTACCAACGTAATTTCATGTGAAATGATCTAATTGATTGTGTTCATTGTTAGAAATCGTGTTAGAATTAAAACAGTTCCCCAGAAACGATTTCAATTATCGATCGATAATTGAATAAATTAGACGTAAATAGATAGATTATTTAATTAAAATTTATTATGGTGCGTTGCAAATGATTTCTAGAAAGATTCCTGTCGTGTTTGTGTAATGGGTGTAAAAAACACCATTCCTATGAACGTCGATACGGAATCTTAATTGATCGTTCATATTTCTGCTTGACGATTTTTCTGTGAAGCGTTGGATGTAAACGTTTCACGTCATGGGTGGGCGCTTCTGCTAGATTGATTTCATTGTCACTGTCAGCATAATTCAGGCGAAATGTCGGGTCGTGAATAGGTAATCTGCCCACGTTGATATGACCAGCGTTTGCGATTATAAAACGTGTCCACGTCAATACCAATGTCAATAACGTTCAAAGAAATCGTCAATAAAGTGTCGAAGGGTCTTGCATGATGCTTCTTTTGAATTTAAATGTCGTTTATCGGATTCCGTCGGAAATTGTCGTCGATTGATATCTGAATGTGACATTATCGTATATCATACATTGTTTTATTTGAGAAAAATAATCTAACATTCTTAAAGACTGTATGTTTAATAAATTATGTCATATAAATCGTTACTGTTTTGTGACTAGAACATAGAAATTACAGATTTCATTCCGCGCTAACACCATTTCGTTTTTCGTTTACAAAATTTTGTTTTATTATTCATTTCTTTAACAGCATTTATGAATAATTTGTATGTATAAGAAAAAATTGAGACATATTGATCTACCAATGGTAAAACTAGTCAAATTCCTTTTGTAGAAAATATAACCGACTTCAAATATAATTGTTGTTATATGTCTAAGGACATAGATATACGATCGCGGATTATTTTCTGTTATTAATTGAGAAGTTCCTTTGTTTGTCTCCGAATATCTCCATTAAATCCTAGTATAATATATAGTAAAACCTTTCTTGCAAAATATAAATTTAATAAGCGAACACGCCTTTAAATCTGATAAGAATTATTCGAGAAAATCGCGGTCATACAAACTTACATACACACATAGTCGGTTAAAAATATCATGCTAGTTTAAGCTCTGTACCTTTTTTCTTGGCGGAAATAGAGTACTTTTCCCAGCATGTTTTGTTACTGACCTTCTTACTTTTTGTTATAATAATAATTATTACGTCAACCATTGAGCTTATAAGAGAAGATTCAAGATGCTTACCTAGCTTACTCAAAACAAGTCTCAAGAGATTTTCCTTAATCGCTAACCACACAAAGTTTCTAGATATAAAATCTCGTCCTAATTCTTAGTACGGCTTTAGACGAAGTGAGTCTTAACTGCATTATGTATTTAATCTCAACTAAGCGCGATTTTGAATTAAATTTAACAGAAATCCGACATTGTCAACGTTTCCCTTCGTTCAATACTCAATTTCTAGTTCGAGAATTATATACCCGTGGAATAATATACCCTTCACCGCTCCCGCTAATCTTCCGACCAACACAAAGAACTCAATTTATACTTAATTCCATTGTCACAGCCAACAAAGATCTTGTCAATTATAATCTGCAAGAAATCTTTCATCGCGGATCCCGTCAAACGGTAGCACACAGTGAACCAACTGCCGTGGCGTACAAAAACTTTTTAATAAATTATTTGCGAAACCTGTTTAAAACCCTCTTCAAAGGGCGGCGGGGAAGTGAAACCGATTGCTCGTGACGTGATGGCTTTTGTGTCCATCGAGTATTATGTTGTCAAAATACACGGGGATTTTGTTATTATTTTTGTGTTTGCGAGAACACTTAGCACCCTTTTGTGCGGACCTTCCCAGAATAGGGGATGTGTGCCCATAAAGAGAATACGATGCTAACTCCAATCTTTCCATGAAAAGCGACATGTGAATAGAATAGCAATCAGGCTGAGGTCCTCGAAGAATTGAAAACAATGGGTAATCCCTTCGTCTTAGGAGGAATTACTCCGACTTGCGTCTGAGAGTTAATCTCCGCTGGGAGGGAAATAATTTCATAAAAGAAAAAAAAAACACAACTGAGCATGTCACATGTCTCGCGTCTTACACGACGTGTCCTTAAAAACTTAATAACATTTTTGCGTATGTGGAGCCGTCGTCTCGCATTACGTTCTCCGCGCCAAATGTTCCTGGCAAATTACAACATCACAACGCATAAACACGCGTGGCTGAGCTCGCTTTTGTCACGTCACCCGAACGGGACTCTCCTTGATATTTATTCAAATTATTATTCTACGTCTCCCTCTTTGTTTTGTTACGAATGAATTTTTCATGCACACGGCTCGAAAAGCTCCGGTAATTTCACTTTGACTCGCTCTACTTCAGCCGGAATGGATTTATATTTGACCTTTTTTTTTGTTTTGGTAAAGAAAATAAAACGAAAAATGTGACATTGCTTTCATTTCGCCTTAAAAGATTTTAATCATAAAAACATTAAAACTTTTATATGACTGCGACGATAGTAAAGATGACAATCATAATGATCCCTTTGTAAACAACCAAAGTTACTGCATTGGGTTATATGTTCGCTTCACAATATTTAATTCCTAAGATTGTTACTATTTGCCAGGCCTTGATGATATGTTGATCCGTCGTTTATTTATATGCCAAACTGTCTTCTGTAGCTCTTATTGTATCATGATATTTATTTTCAAGTAAAACCTCATTATTATCACCGACTTGGCTAATTAATTTAGCAACTATTAGTGCTTCTTTTTTATCGGAATTAATACTCTTATCAAATAAAACATCAATGTACTCGAAACTAATGCAAAACTATACAGTACCTTTTCGACTTCGTAACATCTTTGTCACAGTTAGTGGATTCACATAGCTATAAATTTCAACCTGTTGACACGAAACAGAAAAATATTTGTACATCATTTAACATCAAATAACGCTGTCGTTGAATAAATTTGATTTTGACTTATTTAGATAAGAATGTTTAATTGCTGTGATGTGATTAGCGTATTTGTTTGACTCAGTGGTATTTGGGTGTTTGCTCGGTCGTAATGCTGCGTCTTCGCCTGTTTGGGGAGATAAGACTGTTTTATGAGAATCAAACAAGGAATTGGGTTTCATATGTGAACTGTTATTGTCTTCTTCCGTATGAGAAACATCCTCTCCCCATGGTTGAGATAAATGATGCCCATGAAACGTTGACTCAAAGTCAATCTTATCATAGACTTTTAATTTATACTCTACAGTTTTAATTTTTACTTTATCTATATTAAGTATTTTATTATTTTAGGATACGATATGTAATAATATTTTATGACTAACTAATTTAAATTCAAATTCGGAACGGAAACAAGTTTCTTTTTATAAAACAAATTATATTTAGTAGGTTAAAGATAAAACTATATTACCATATTTATTAAACATTTAATATTTTGACAATTTTTTTTTTAATTTTATAATAATTATTTTGCAAGCATAAAAAAAAATGTTTTTTTGACTTATTGATAACTTTTATAAAATTTGTATGTTAAATTATCAAATGAAACTTATTAGTATTACCGTCAGTATCTCCTGTCATACTAATATATCAAAGATAAGCTTCCAACTAGCTATTTAAAGCTCTCATTTATTACGATTAGTCAGTCATAACGTCTGTCGAGTCACACTCAGCACGTAAACCAACCCCAATGTAAATATCACCCTATTATCTGACTTTAACAATTTCGTAAACTCACAGTAACCCATCATTGGAATATAAATTACGTTCACACCAAACGAACTTGACATTTACAAAACGAAGGCGCACACAAATTTGATCCATAAACCGATGTAATAAGAGCTATCAATGGTAATAATCTCTGTGACGATACGAAAAGTTATTTTGGTGAATATGGCAGAAAACATCCTCTCAAATTGCCCCCTGCCAATAAAAAAGGGGAAGATGCAAAGCTGAATTTTGTTTATCGTTATCTTTATGGTGGGCGAACCATTTATTTATACCGTATGCGTTGGGATGTAATATAATACGGCTCGGAATAAAAGTTTTTAGTTAAGGCTAAGCTTGTTTCACGGTACAACAATTTCTTTGAGGAATCGTTGAATTAGAAAATGCTATGAATGAACCTTTATATGAGGTATTTTCGTTATTTAATTGTATTTATTGGCTCAATGTGTGTTCGAACGGAATCACGAATTGTATAGATTATTCGCATTATAATGGTAATGTGGGTTGTGTTCGACAAATTTGTAGTCGCGTAGTTTATTTTGAATAATTCATTTAACTGTGTGACAACATTTCCAATCATGTGCAATGGCTTGGGTTTTTATTGTTGGGACCTGAATAGGTAATATTTATTTATCGCCCATTTAATAATATCTAAAGATTAGCATGATTTCAGACTAATATGCATATTAAAATATAAGTATATGTTTTGCTAGTACTTTGCTTATCTATGGATTTTATTGAACTGAAAGTTGTTTCTGTTATTGGAATAAAGTTAGTTTTAGTTATGGATGTATTTTATAGTTAGAATTGATTGTAGCTGTAGCCTACTAACTACAACACGTATTCAGGATGGCTAGGATTGTACCTCAATCAGGCTTTCGAAAGGCAAGTGAGAGATCTGGAAGCTTCTCCCATTCCCTTCCTTGCGTCCTATTCTCTTTCATTCCATATTCGTGGCAACGCATTTGTGGCTTCTCTGTGGCTGCAAATGTCCATGAACTGCGGTGGTCATCTAAATATATATAACTCAAAGGTAACTGACTGGCGTAGTGATCTATCAACGCACAGTCAAAACCACTGGACGAATCGGGCTGAAATTTGGCATGCTGGTAGAGGTTATGACGTAGGCATCCGCTAAGAAAGGATTTTGATTAATTCTACCCCCAAAGGGATAAAATAGAGGATGAAAGTTTGAATGAAACTTTGTCAAATTTAAATCGATCAGGCTGGAGCTTTGCATGCATATAGCTGCTATGACGTAAACATAAAAGACATCAAAGAGTAAGTCGCGAGTACCAGCTAATTTAATATAAGGTGTCCCACCCGTTTTCCACGTATTTTTTTATTAAAAAAAACTATGTGTGCCACGCGGTAGCACCCGCGTTAAACTTGCAAGATCAGCTGACGTTTATGGTTACTGCTCTGCAGCTATAAAACGTAACTTGACGTTTTATAGTCTATAACCTTCCTCTATAAACGTGATATCGAAACGAAACGAAATTTTAAAAACTGACGAGTAACCGTATTCAATAAAACTCTTAAATTTTATATTATAATATTATATGTATTGAGGGAAATTAAAATGTTTAACATTAACACTTAAATGTATGATTTTTTTTAATATACATAGGTAATGTTAAAATATTGCTAATTGATTTATTCAGATTATTAATAATTTTATAACGATAATGTCGTAAGATAAAAACTTTTCCCAAAATATTATGATACTATTTACACTGGGTACTTTAAGCAGCAAAAACACGAAGTAAATAAGAAAAATTACTTCGCCTTAAGATCGTCAATAATAAAACTAGACTCGAAATGGTTTCTAGAATTAAGATAAAGATTTTTTTTACAAACATGTGTGCGGCCATCAGCGTTTATTATGAATATCGTCACCCTTAAACACATACTTAATGGAACATCGCTAAAACGATGGCCATTCGAAATTAGTCCCCCCCTTATAAGGAATAAGGTCCTTTATTTTTTGTTGTAAATGTATCCTTAATGTTGTTTCTCGGAATGTGTTAAATGATTATTTACTGTATGTGTTTCGTTTGCATGTTTACATGTTTTACGCCCCCATGCTTCTGGTTTTATTGTTATTAGAACTGCCTGTTTGTTCATTCGACCGTTTCGTTACGTCATTTCAAAATATTAATGATAAATATGAAAAACGTATATCGTGTTCGCAGTTTATATGGAAATGTCGGTTTCTATGATATGTTTATGTTCTCTTGATATTTCTTTAATTTTAATGCCTACAGTATAATGTGTATTGCGTTTCGTTCATTAGGTGTAGTTGCTTTCTTTATCAGGAAATTACAGAAGGCTTGTATACGGAATAATAAGTATTCATTAATTCATTATAATTAGTTTCGTAAATTTCAGTGGCAATTGTGTGAAACCTACATATAACTAAGGAAATTAAGACAGCCAGTATCCTCGGTAAAAATATTTAATTTTGTTTGTACAAAATTTACTAATTCATTTTAGTTAAAAGTTTCCAATAATAATCTTGGTAACAGAATCCGACCTTTACTAAATTTCTCTATGTCCGCGAGTTGTATATAATATTTCAGTTCAAATTCGTTATCAAATATGTTCTCATTGAAACAAAACTAAATTGATTCATAGATATATTCGTTTTACATAAGACAGGTGGATTATTTAATACGAATTTCAATTACTAGGACGAAACTAACATATAAATGTGAAATTTTGAAATTTTTGTCACATCAAATATATTTATTTATATTTATATATATATATATATATATATATATATATATATATATATATATATATATATATATATATATATATATATATATATAAATGAAATGCTGTTCTTTTGTCTCACTGAAACTCGAGAATGGTTAAACCGATTTAGGTACAATTGATTTTGAAATATTTGTGGCAGTTCAGGGAAGATTTAAATGGTAACACAAATAATAAATAAAGGAAAATATTAAAAACGACAATTTTATTTTCCAATATAAACTGTTGCTGTGTAACATTTGATTTTGTCTTTATAGAAATAAAAAAAGTCCGATCTCTTTGGTTAATTTTGTTGGTATAAAATAATATATAATATATTTGTTTATATTGTATATTTATAATTTAAGTTTCAGAAACAAAAAAATGTACATTTAGTGTAAATAAAAATTTTGTATGACGTTTTGGCTACATTTAACACAAATATAATATAGGTGATACGAAATTTACCGAGTCATCTAGTATTTGATACATATATAACAAAATATCACTTGCGTTCTCGTTAACATTTGATATAGTAGGCTACACAGTTTCCCACAGAAATAGACATTGAAAAATATCTTATAGTACCTACTGGCGTACAAAAATTTTGTATCTCGAACCTGAGTAACACATAATAGATTCGTAACAAAACATAAAACAATGTTCATTCACGAAGCGCCACCTTTAGAAGCACACAAAGATGACAAACGGAGCAGAATGACACAATTGTCTCATTAAAACAGTCATTAAACATTGTTTCCTTTACTTTTGAATTTTACCGACGCAACGTGGAGCCACGAAAGAGGAGAGCGGATTGAGATGATAGTTTTTTGTGTATGTTTCCGGACCCCCGACACAAGGTCGCTAGATCTTAATGGGGGCCGTTGAGTGTGATGCGTTTATTTATTTAGGTAAGTAAGTAAGTAACAGCCTGTTAATATCCCACTGCTGGGCAAAGGCCACTTCTCCTATTAATGAGAAGGTTTAGAGCTTAACCACGCTGCTCCACTGCGGGTTGGCGGATATACACGTGTCAGAATTTCTCCCGGCACATGCAGGTTTCCTCACGATGTTTTCCTTCACCGCCGAGCTTGAGATGAACTTAAACACAAATTTATTTATTATTATTTATTTTTTTATAAAAGAAATAGCTGGCAAACGAGCAGGCGGGACAGTTGATGTTACGTGATAACCATGGACATTTTCAGCACGAGAGAAGCCACTAATACGTTGTTAGCTTGAAAAGAAATGTGAGATCAAAGTGAATAGGAAGTAAGGAAAGGATTTGTAGAAGGGATTAACCTTTCGGTTCTTTCACTACCGTATGAAACGCCTCTTGATAATGAGGTAGCTCGAGTCGAGCTTGCCTGTATACGAGCTGTAGTGTGTAGGCTACAGCTTAGTTCTACCTCAGTAAAATGTAGTAAAGCAGGTAAATTAGACCCATGTGACGTTAAGTCTCAAATGAAAAGCAACGCGGTCCGTAAACATTTACAACACTAGAGGACCCACAAATTCGTTGCCAATTTAAAAATAGAATGAGGGTAGATTGGGAATAGGAAGCAAAGTAAGGTACAAATCGTATGAAATGTATTAACGAGAATGCATCGCAACAACACTACCAGAGACTAATTCTGAATAATTCTAGACAGTAATTACGTGCTTTATTTCAGTATAAAAAGGTATGTACACTTTCCGCAAAAATAATATGCACCAGAGTGAAAATATCAGAGATTTACTACACTTATATTAACCAAGCACTTAGCTGATGAGATAGCAAGCAGAAAAGTACAAAACTCAGAGCAATGTATGGTAATCTTTTTAAAGTAATAAATCTATTAAAATATAATTAACGAAATAATTGGCTTAAGTAACCAACTATTTCGTAATTGTATACAATATTTAACGCAAATGATATTTAAACAAAGCTTATAGTGCGTCCAAATTAACTAAACATGTTATAAAACTTCTTTACATAGTATAAAATGCTTACCGCCGTTTGTATACTTAGATCTTATAAACTACGTAACGGGTTTTAATGGGATTTTCACCAATAACTAGAGTGATTCAACAACAAATGTTTATGTACAATACATACATACATAGTGTAGTAGATAAAATCATATTTAATATAACGCGTTTTATCACGGTAACTAATGGTATTAATACCTTTTTAATGCCCATTGGTTCCACGAAGTTGCATCCGTCGTGGTTACGAGCTGACTCAGTGTCAGCTCAGTCAGCTAATATGAATAAATTAAATATGAATGGTTTAAATCGCGACAGTTAAAAAAAATAGTAGACAAAAGACGAGAGTTTCAAATATTTGTAATGTGATGTCGTTAAAAACTACATTGCATCCGTAAGAAGTCGAGGCGGGTCGTTAGATGGCTATAAAACTATTACACCACGATTAACATCGAATCATAACATTGTAACTTATAAAAATAATAAACCTTCTTTAATAACACATAATTTACACTAATAAAACAAGTTTAATAATTTTGTTTTATGACGTTTTGTTACATAGTCCGGATTCACTATAAGTTATTTAGCAGAAATAATAATAATAAACGCATCACACTTAATAGTCCCCATTCGCATCTCGTGATCCTGTGTCGAGGTTTCAAAGCACCCAGACCAGGATAAACATTCGTAAGCGAGAACATTGTCGTGAGCGAGGATCGAACTCGCGAACTTAGTCAAGTAGTCTCACTTTAAACAAAAGGAAATCAAATAGCAAAGGACAATGTTTCACCACTAAATTACAGCGCTCATCCTTCCAGAACATTTAGCGGCTCAACGTACAAGTGTTACAAGGGCCACGCTACACAGTGAAATTATTTACAACGGCGGCATTTCACAAAGCTCGACCGTTTATTGCGACCATAAATACTGATAAAACACGGGGAATATTTATTTCAGTTCACTTCTTATTTATGGCTAGCCGTGTTCTGGTTTTTACGCGTTACAATTTTTCTCGATGAATATTAGGGTTTAACAAGATTGTTATTATTTTATTATTCTTAACGTTTCAATGTTATATCAGAAATTATAGAATAAATATCTGGGGGCTTATTCTGTATAACTATCGCTATCAAAACGTGTCACGTTTTGACAGTTAATATCGTTTTGATATTAAAATCAGAAATCAATTGTCAAAGTGTAGCGTGGTTTGATACCGTAGACATAATTAACTCCCGTTTTGAAAGTTAAAGCTATTATAATTGGAATCAATTTTTGGTTCATGTTCATGGTTAAATAATTGTTATAAATGGACGCTAATAAGCAAAACTATTGTCAAGCCACACGGACTTCATTTTAAGAAAATGGCTTCTAAAGATGTCAAACCTATTCTTAACAAATTTGTTTGAAGACGTATATCCTTTTTTTCCTATTTTGATAAAAGGAGTAATGAATTAAAAGCAAATTGGTATCATATAAAGTTTTATCTAAAAGTAAGTATTTAAATAATATTTAATTACTTAGTTTAGATGACTCGAAATATTTTTGTTAAGTACATGACGCATTATTGCTTATCAGCATCCAAATAAAAGTTTTAGTTGGGCATGATTATATTTATATAGTATTATAGTGTATAAATTTACAGTGAAATAAATTTAATACTAATAATGCGACATCTTAACATAGTATAAAACAAAATCGCTTTCTACCGTCTGTACGTTACAGTCTTTTCAACTTCGCGATGGATTTTAATGCGGCTTGCAAAAAATATACATTTAATCGTTGACTTTCGGGACACCCTGTATATATAATATATGCATCTTATAGTATAGAAAAGCCTAAAAAGATTATTAATATGATGTCGTAAAAAACTGAATTGCACCCGTGCCAAGCCGGGCCGCGTTTCGATTCGTTAACAGTTTGTATTTCTTAATTACAGAAAAATTTATCGTTACGTTTCTGTTCACGCTAAAATATTTAAGAAATATGTATATAATTTGTCAGAATTTAAAATTATGTGAATTGTATAATTATAGAAATGTTACTACATAAACTCATGAATATGGCTCCCAGAGTGCCGACTACTTTGGACGACGTTGCAACTAGCTAGTGACTGAGTATAACAGGAAGGAGTATCTTCGGGACAACAGGACAATTAACGAACTTGTCTAAGTTGGAAATTGGGTACAAACAGTTATAAAATACATCGTGGCATTACGTCTATATTCCCCAAAACTAGCGATATTTAGTAACAAAGAGTGACACAAGTAATTAATTTAAAAAATCCAAAACCGTGCGTAACAAGACCATAAAGAATCGTTACTAAACAACTTGAAATTGTTATAGATTCTAAATGGTAACTCTGATTAAAAAATGATATAAAACACCAAACATACATAGACTGATCTGAAACCCTCCTATTAATAAACATTATATTGATATTAATAAAAGCAACTAACAAATTTACAAACGTCAAAAAAAAAATGTTTTACAATATGTCATATGGTATGGTATTTCCAAAATATTTTTCGCTATTGTTGTTTCTTTTGAAATTATTAAGCCGAGCCCTTTGCCCTGCACAAAGTAACCTTTATCACTCCACGATAATTTGTCTTAAACACAATACAATAGACAAAAGGTTGAAACTTTATTGCACAGATAAGAAAGGTCTAAAGATTTCATTCCTATTTTATCTGTGGAGCTTAACGATAAGATTTACAGAGTAATAAATATAACAATTAGGGCACGTAAGGATTTTATTGTGTAATGGGAGGTCTATTTTAATTTTATCTGTAAAGTCTTTACGACTTAATTTACTTTGGAGTAAATGGGTTCGTTTTTATATTGCGATATTCTATTTCATCATATTATTATTTATTTTGTAACAGATTATTGAATGTTTATATAGAAACGTTATATAGTATATATTGTTAGCGCTGGCAGGTGACTTAAAAAGAAAATGATGGAGAACAAATATTTAAAATGAAGACAGTTGTCAAGAATGAAAAAAGAAGGGCATTATGTTTGGAGAGATGAGATTGTAACGAAGTAAACTTAATATAATATTGATCATGTGGGTTTTATTGGTAAACTACTGGAGCTTTTAATATTATACAATAGCGTTATGTTATAATTATAGATGTTACGTTCGCATTATTTAATGAAAAAATCTATGCCCATTCCCAAAGACAACTAGACTTTTAACTGGTTACTGGGCAACGACCATATCCCTAGTCATCCAAAGTTGGAAAAATTTTTGGCGTCAAAATTCATGCGATAATGACACATCTATCGGTATAAATTACTATTATATAAAAGTTTATTTATATATTCAAAATATTAAAGAAAGTATTATATCGATTATTATGCATTTATTTTTATATAAATCAATTATTGTCTCTGGTTTTCGCTGTAAACGTCTTAGCTAAAATAAAAATTTAATTTTAAATAGTTCCAGTTATTTTGGACTTAAATATTTATCTCATTATATATCCTGTCTCTTAATAAGACAAGAGATTTTTGTCCAATTGTGAGACTTATACAGAGTATATTTTTTTACATTACAAACTTACAATTTTGTTTCAATCTTTCTCACGATTGATACTATTATTTTCATACTCGATGGTGCCCGCAACGTCGCCTGCGCAGTTATCTACCTCTATTTTTTATTATTATTGTTTAACCTCTTATAACCCGTTTTTTCGCATTAAATTGTCTATGTTCTCAGACTCTAGACTATCTCTATAACAAATTTCATTAAATTGGTTTAATATTTTAGACTTGATTGCGTAACAGAGTTACTATCGCATTTATAATATAAGTGAGGAAGTATGGATTAAATTTCATTAAAATTCATTCAACAGTTTAATCCTAAACGTGTAACAGACAGATGGATATTACAATACCACCCATTGAGTACAAACATGGGATTATTGGAAACAGTACTAAGATACCGTTGTAACGATGTTTTGAGGGCGGATGCGGCGAGATCAAAGCAAGCGCCGCTAAACAAAAGGTTGTAAATGAATCTTTGACAATTGACAAACGTTAAATGGTTTTCGTTATGAACTAGCATTTGGGTGAGTTTGTGTTAGATAAGATTTTGTTTTGCCGGACGAACATAAAGATTGAAATATTTATTGAGACATTTCCATTGAATGCTGATAAGCAATAATGTGTCAACCCACAAATAGTCGAATTCAGAGATATTGATGTATTCTTATAATGCGTTACATATTTAACACTATTAAAACAAATTTCAAGTCATTTAAATTAAATAAGTCCGGAAAAATTGTTAATTTAATGTTCAGAATATTGAAGTGTGTTACAATTTATGCGATATGGAAAAATAAATATATCTGAAAAACTTATTATTAGATATAACTTTATAGAATACCAATCTTAATTAAATTCTTATTCAAACTAATTTTATTAAAATAGGTTCGACATGTTCAGACGCTATTTTCTCTAAATAAAATCCGTATGGCTTGACACAGAATAATAAGCGTCCATATATGAGTATGTCATATACTCCGTAGTCTTTTTAAAAATATTTTTAATGTATTTACTTATATATTGTATATATTTTTATATTGCAAAAAGAACTCTTGGTCCGTGGGGCCCTCTTTGTAAAGACCTCTCAAAGAGGCTTTGGGAGTCAACTGGGGAAGCAAGAGCTGGCAGCTACCTCGGTAAAAGGATCAGCGTGGCCATTCGACGGGTAATGCTGCCAGTGTTTTGGGAACTTTACCCAGATGCAGTGGCTTAGATGAGGTCTACAATGTTTTGTAAAAAATAATCCTTTTTTATTTTTTGTATTAATTTAGAGCTTGATTGATATATTGAATAAAAAGAATATAAGCATTCCTCTCTCCTTCTCTATATGAACTAGAAGAATACGATTAATTAAGACTACAATTTTCGTAAAAATGCCTACAAAGTTTTTGTTTCACATATTAATATATAGACAATTAATTATGTTACTATCTATCAAAATAAGACACCGACACTAAATTATTTAAGGTAAAGCAATGACAAACAAAGTATGTAAATCTTTGCAATCTTTACCTATAAAAGTCTAAAAGCAAAACTCATAAATGTAATTCACACCCAACACCTTAAATATATGAGCCGAGATGGCCTTGTGGTTTTGAACACGTCGATCTCAACGGATGATCGTGGGTTCAAGCCCCGGCTAGCACCGCTGATTTTTCAAGTGCTAAATTAGGGTTTAAATTCTCGAGCTCGGTGGTGAAGGAAAACATTGTGAAGAAACCTGCATGTGCCGGGAGAAATTCTGACACATGTATATCCGCCAACCTGCAGTGGAGCAGCGTGGTGGATTAAGCTCTAAAACCTTCTCCTTAATAGGAAAGGAGGCTTTTGCCCTGCAGTGGGTTATTTACGGGCTGTACTTTACTTAAATTAAATATAATTAATAATACATTTATATACCCAACAAAAAATTAACCAAGAATCGAATCAGTAACCTCAAGATCGTTAAATTAACAGCCATAGCCGCAAGCCCGTATGTGATAAGTTACGGTTACCGGGCAGTGTACTGTCGGTGCCGATTGCTTTGATCTCGCCGCTTCCGGCCGTCACTGGCTGCCGGGTGTCGACGGCACTAATCATCTATCCCTTAGCCCGGCGCCAGACACGATAAAGGATGACATAGACCAGCTCAGTCACTTGGAAATGTGTGAAATGGAAATCAATTTCCGAATGTATCTAAACGCATCACTACATAACCTCTATATATACGTATAAGCTATACTGAAAATGACGCCTAAATGTCAAACCTATTCTTCACCAATTTGTTTAAAGAAGTATATAGATATACGTTTTCAAAAAAGAAACCGACTTCAAAACTATATACGCAATTTCATTTACTTAAACGACTCACTTCTAACAGTTATTTCGATTTTTAATATAGTGTATAACCTTCTTCAATAAACGGGCTATCCAGCTTAAAAATAATTGTTCTAATCGGATCAGTAGTTTCAGAGATATTACCCACTACATAGAAACTTATATCGGTAGGTTAGCGTATGGATTGGTATCTGAACACAATAAATTAAAATTGATTCAGCGACTCTGTTTTCGAAACCTATCAGACAGATAATTAAACTTAAACTTTCACGTTCGTAATATTAGTAATTTAATAAAGTAATAATTTCTATTTTACAACAATTTGTATCCAATAAAAAAACCACCAACCACACAAATTGCTAATTTAAAATCCGTTTAGTAACCAAAAAAAGAACAGCAAAAAATCACCGCACCACCTCACAATTTCTCTTTCATCTCCGATTTTGGGGTTCTTTCGGATCTTTTTGCGTGATTTTTTTGCTTGTTAATTCATAATGAAATATGTTTACACGTGAATAAATTACTAACAGCGTATAATTTACTTTATTTTTTACGTAAACCGCGCGACTGGTGATGCGTAAAAATATTTGTGGATTTTATTAGTACGTTTTATTGAAGTTAATATTGGTATGAAACCAATAATTGTAGCTTGTAGGCTTTTATGTATACTGTTTGAATTATATTAGACTATTTTTATTTAAGAAAGGATCTTTAGACCTTTAGATCACGATTATGATATAACTTGGCAGAGTATAACTTCACATTGTTTTCCTTCGTCGTAAAAGTAATATATACAATGATTGACGTACTGACAGATATAATTTAAAATATTTTAAAATTGATCAATAAATCAATTCAACAAAGTATTTAACATTCTATACACACTAGATATACCTAGATTTTTGTATGATTACATAATTAAAATGCACATTTATATTCGCTACGTATAACTATAATTGAGGTCAAATTATTGAAATAGTCTTAAAGTAATTTACTCTTAATATGTTAGTAGTTTGATTATAACAAATCGAATAGGTCTCTATTCCTTAATATAACAATTAAAATTAATAATAATATATTAAAAGATTATTAATCATAAAGAAAATAATGTACTTAACAGTGTACAGCTGTTTTAAAATAATAATAATTTAAGTCTTAATACTTTCAACGGAAAGCGAACATAATGAATACGAAATATTATAATAATATTTATGTAATTATGATATTATATTTCTAATCTATCCTATGATCATAGCGTGGTGTAAAGAAGCCTACCTTTTTAAATATACGAGCTATCTAGTTTAAGAAATAATTTTTCTAACTATATCAAAATTGCCGCCAACTGTACATGAAATATTGTATAACATTATATTATTATTTGTATCCTTGGTGTTCAATAAAGTATACTTTCTTTCTTTCTTTCTATATCATCGACATTACCCCCTATATTCCACTAATTCTACAAGTTGCCGTCTAAAAATACACAATTTCGTTCACATAGATGACTTACTCATTTTAATAATTTTGATTAAAAAGAAAACTGCAAAATCGATTTGAAATAAAAACAGAATTTGCCAAATTTATATTAATATTATGAAGAGTTTGTTTGTTTAAACGCGCTAATCTCAGGAACTACTAGATCGAATTGAAAAATTGTTATTGTGTTTGATAGTTTATTTATTGAAGAATGCTATAGGCTATATTACATTACGCTACGACCTATAGGAGCGAAGCAGTAACTTTAAACGCGAGTGCAACTGCAAAGGACAGCTAGTCTGGTAATATGCATAGTTCTGAAGTAACAACTGATTTAATAACACACTACGAACGAACTTTATCCTATTTTGAAATCGTTTGAAAAGGAAAGCTTTCAATATCATAACACAATATTAATATTGAGTAAATTTCATAGTCATGTATAAAAATCTAATCGACAATTACCAGCAACCCCATAAATCCATTAAGATAAGTCATATCTATGGAGATAAAATCCCATTAGTTCAGGTCATTGGTACGCCATTCAACGGATTTTTTTTAATCCTCTTATCGGTTAATTGAGTCAATATACATATTTATGTATAGTTCTTTTAGGAGCTTATTTATGTAGTGCTTTATGTAACAACAAATATATTATGCTTAGCGACATCATTTTAGTGTCAATTAAGAACTTTAACACATGCAAAAATTATTTACTATAATAAACGATCACATACATACAATTATATATAAATAAATAAAAAACTTATTTATTTCTTATTCATTTAATTGTGATTTAAAAGAAATCTTTGTAATACATTATTAAATATTTCATTGTGATATTTCACTTCTTAATTAAATATGTATTAGAAACTGTTTTTATTTTAAGCTTAACATCTTATTTTTAAACTAAAGTGAAAACCGTAAAGTCCATAAAAGGTGAAGATTTAAAAAATATTTTAAAAGATTAGATATTTAAAATTTATCAGTATAAGTAAATAATCCTTAAAAACGACTAACGTATTACGAATACGTAAAGGATATAAATGCATAAGAATACAATTGTTGATAAAAATAGAAAAACAAGCGAGTTTTAAACGCAAGAAAATGTTCTCATAAACGACTTTATTTTTATGAGAAACGATATACGACACTTGAATAAAAACAGGCGCGACGCTTAACTAAATTCACTGTTGGCAAAACATTTCAATTCCGCAGCCAACAAGTGATAACGTCGCAGTCGACTCACGTATACCATGATTTAGTCACAAACTAGACCAACAATAAACAGCCTGACGCCTATGCGCTCCTAAACAAACACTAAAATGCCCACGTCTCTAATTTATAGAAGAACTCCGGCCCGCGAGGCCCCGTATCGCAATAAACATGTTTTTTGTTTCGCATGTCCGCGCACTGTCAAATATATTACAACCCGCCGGGTTATTTACGACCTCTGTCGTCCGCCCATACGTTATACTTAGTATCTTTGTTTGGACACAATAAGCAATATTTCTAAAGGGCCCGACGTCGCTCGCAGCTGTTGATATGGGTTCCCAAATTGACATATTTAATTTGATCGCGACGCGGGTCCTGTTTGAACGGGGCCGTGTTTGACAGGTTTTAGTGTCGGATTAACATTAACGTTATGGACTTTGTACTGTCAATAAAGTGAAATATCGAAAGATAAAGCACCGGCGCGCTCGTAAAACACGCGTTGACACATCAAACGGTTACATGGAAACGCCATAGAACGGATCAATTTTCCCCTTTGAACCGAGCACATCCCAGAACAAAGGCGACTGTAAAAGAGTAAGTAGTTTCGAATGTGTCAGCAGCAAAGCGCCGGCGAGAGGAGCGTTGTCGAAAGCGTAATAAAAGTGGCGCGGAACAAAAAAGCTGCGGAGTGTAGCGGAGCGGGCAGGTAGAGCCGCGGCGGCTCAAAGCGACGCCGTCATGGGTGGCTCGCCACCAACGCCATCGCACGTCTCAATCCGCACCCGGCTGCCCGCCATGCCGCCTTTCCTTTTTCCCCTACCGCAATGCAGCTATGTGTCGTTTCCGCTTTATTTTTTATGACTGTGTGCTGCAGCGGAGAGATATAGCGTAGCTTGTCTAACAAAGACTTGAGATAGCGCCGTCCTTGTCTCGCGGGGCGGGCGGGAGGCTATGGAACGTCGTGTGCTGGTGGGGTCTCGTCTCTCACAGTCACCTCGAACGCCGCCACGGACGCACGCATTCGTTCCCAACATTTCGCGCGACCGTGTCATAGAGTAGTTGTGTTAACAGAGCCGACAGTGACTAACGTTAAGTGAACAAGTGATCGTAAATAATAAATCGTTTAAGTTAATCTCCAAATGGTGGTGCTTGAAGACGGAGCCATGATGACTACTAATCCTAATCAATATCTCCAACCAGATTATTTAACACCACTTCCGTCCTCTGTAAGTATTTATTTTAATTAAATTTAAAATAAAAAATACAAGTTTTTCAAAAAAATAAAAAAATCTAATAAATTTTAATTTACAAAAATTAATTTATGTTTTCTTTTGTTACAGTTGGACTCTAAGAAAAGCCCTCTTGCGCTTTTAGCGCAAACCTGCAGTCAGATCGGAGCAGACACATTGCCGAGCAAGCCGCTTTTGCCGCCGCTTGACAAAAAGAAATCAGTGAACAGTGTTAACAGTGATGCTATTAGTCGTTCTTCACCCAGTGCGAGTAAACCGGATAAACCGCGTTCCACGCCGGAAAGCAAACATTTAGCTTTCAAACCGTACGAAACAAATGTCGTTACGAAGAAGCCTGAGGAATCTCGTCCACCGTCAAAGGCGAGTTCTGACAGCTCGGATGATAAAAAATCTGGAAAAAGTACGCCAGGAAGAAAGTCAACGCCGCCGACTACTGAAAATGGAAAGAGCAGTCCTACAACTGATCAGAAGTCTTCACCTTCTGCGTCATCTGGAACGAGTCCTATTATTCGTTCCGGTTTAGAAGTTTTGGGACACGGAAAAGATCATCTCGGCGCGTTTAAAAATATACCCGGTCTGCCCGGATTTAACCCATTGGCTGGACTTTGTTGTCCTCCTGGTATGGAACAACACGCGAATCCCGCATTTCGCCCTCCTTACGCTGGAGCCCCATTGAGCGCTCATCACGCCGCTATGCTAGCAGCAGCCGCTGCATTCCCAGGATCATCACCAAATCCTTACCTCGGATATGCTAGAGTTAAAACACCGGCGGGCGGAGAAACATTAGTCCCGGTATGCAAAGACCCCTATTGCACCGGATGCCAATTTTCAGTTAACAACCATCACCTTTTAATGAGTAACGGCGCCTGCCCCGCCGGCTGCACGCAATGCGAACATCAAAAGTATAATTTAGCAATGGCAATGGCTTTATCTCAACAGGGAGCCGCCGGCAGCATTCCTTACCCGCAGTTGAGCCGTCCCTACGTTTGTAACTGGATTGTTGGGGAGTCTTATTGCGGAAAACGTTTTGGAAATTCTGAGGAACTCCTCCAACATTTGAGAAGTCACACGACGGACGGATCGACACCTACTTCGTCCACAGCTTCACAGCCGTCGCTACTGAATCCATTGAATCCCTTATTCACGACCGCCGGGCTTCGTAGCGCATACCCGACGGCACCGTTGAGCCCTCTGTCAGCGAGTAGATATCACCCATACTCAAAGGCTCTACCAGCGAGTCTAGGCACCTCTCCATATGGTGCTTTCAATCCAGCTTTGGGTCCCTTTTATTCGCCCTACGCGATGTACGGCCAGAGGCTGGGGGCCGCTGCAGTGCATCAGTAATTTAGTGTAGTGAGGATTATGACTGACATTTTTAATGTTTGTAATGTCCAATTTTCTTCTGTGATATCATGATAGACTAATCGATGTTGTAAGGCGTGACCCGCCATGACAAATTTAGTGAATAGTGCAATCTTAAATAGTTAATAACTTAAGTTAACTTTCCGACGGAGTTTGTATCTACGCTGGTGATGTAGGGATTATATAAAGACTATGTACAGCCAAATGTTTTGTGTAAATAATAATTATCTATGTTTAATATTAAATGAGAAATTTCAAATACAATATCTTTATGAAAATTATACAGTTTTTAATTTATATTTTCTATTATAATATTTTATTACCAAACAAATTAATCATGTTCATAAATAATCAATCTAATTTTATAACAGCAACAATAAAATAGTAATATAATATAATTTAACGATACTTTTATATCGATAAATCATAATAAATACATCGAGAAAGTGCCATGAGAATTCACATAAAGTAAATTACACATCAGTCTTGAATCATTTTAATTCTGGCACGGATCTGTAAGCCGATACGAATGATTGATTAATGTTCATCAACATACACATTAGTGCCGTCAATCAACAGAGCCATAGCGTGATAAAACGGGCCGGCAATCACGCGAACACGAGTTCTGCTACCGCCCACCTAAACAGAATAGAAAAACATAAAAAAAAAAAAACAATTTTACTTCATTGAAAAAGTTTAAAAAGATGAACGGTACGAGAACCGACGTCGTTAATAAGAAAGCCGTGAGCTGTCAGGTCTGTTAATGCGGTGTTTTTTTAATAAATGCTATTTTGATTAGGCCCATGTCATGTTGAAAATTTAACTGTCAAAAGCGTAATTGGTCGCACGAAAAGGCCGAGAGACAGGTGATGGTGTAGTTTGAAACAGAATTTGACTTGAAATAAATTAATACTTTGAAGCTTTTTTATTTTTTCAATCATCAATAATCAGTAATAATTTTTATACATTAAGTAATTGAAGGAGAAATAAATTAATTGAGGTATCGTTACCAAACGAAATCAGAGTTTAAAATTAAGAAACGAAATATAAAAATAAAATCTTTTTGACATTCAGATTTTTTTTTTAACCTCTTAATGTAATATTCAGACGAAGTCGATGAACTTTTTACCAACGTATCTTTTATTATATTAATCTATAATATTAAATTAAACAAAAAAAAAGTTTATTTAATACTTTTAATATAAAGAATTATTAGCCATTATCTT
This sequence comes from Hypolimnas misippus, assembly GCA_037950945.1. Classification (NCBI taxonomy): domain Eukaryota; kingdom Metazoa; phylum Arthropoda; class Insecta; order Lepidoptera; family Nymphalidae; genus Hypolimnas; species Hypolimnas misippus. Next base: position 14,654,732 of record JBBEEQ010000023.1, read on the forward strand.
ATACTCTTCATTTAATAACGCAATAAATTTAGTAGCATATTTTGATTGATATATAATTTTATTATTGGCTCAGTATTATGACAATCGATCACAGAGGCTATAAAATTAACAAGTTAACAGTTAGATAACTTGGCACGACATTGACATAGTTCGGATCTCATTGTTTCATTACATTCAGTTTTCGATACCACTAACGCCATCTAGTTCACGGTGCTGGAACTACCAGTACTAATGTAAAGTTTTAAAGGGACTTGTTTTAAATGGAATAAACAGTATTTTAATGGTTCATGAAACATGATTAATGAATTTTTATGCATATAATTTTAACCATTACATTCACTTTTGCTTAATTAAAAGTATTTTTGAGGAAATTAGTCTATTTTTACCGTATATTTTGTTATTATTACGAATACAATATTTTTTTAACAGATTAAATCAGAGATTATTTTTTGTTAATTATTGTGTTTAAAACAATTAAAATGAAGGATTTAAATTCATGTCAAAAGTTTCATTGGCTTATTTATTATTATTGATAAATTTTCATTTTCCAACATTTCGACAGTTGGACTTGTGTCTAATGACATCGAATATTCTTCATAAAAAAAATAAAATACTTTTTTTTAGAAATAATGCGGATACTTTTCTTTTGTTATTATTAATCTATAATACGATCCACATTCACTTTAAAACATAAATGCCATACGTAAAATAAAAAAAAAATTTAAACATTTAAAAACATCCAGGATCGTTGTAATAAAACATAAGGATATATATGACGATGTGTTTACTTGGGCTTGATTAATCGACGCATTAAAATGTTTAAAGGGTACGAAATAAATCTTCGGATTATTTATTAATTGAGATAATAATATCTGATAGTGCAGTGTGTCTACTCTCACGGTAATCACCATTGACAGATGAGCACCGGAGATTGATGAGATACGTCACTGTAATCTGTGCAACGAAATAACCAATTAAGATTAGCATAAACATAAGGCGAAGTAAATTAACATATCAGAGTATAAATTATGCATGCGGGGTATTATAGACCCGCACGGCGAATTAGAGGGTTATCCCACCCTTCAACGGGCTATTGTCGAATCATGTTTCACTTGATATGTAAATTGATTTCTACCTGAATTTTAGAACGTTCCATGAATAATATAATGTTTGATTATTTTTTTTTTTAATTCGGAACGGTGTAACCTTTTATAGACGTATTAGGGTTATTTAAAACCTGTACGAGCGTATTGTAACCCTTAAATGAAGTGAGCGGTCTTTTGTACCGAGTCAACTAGTGGACAGGATGTTCGACAGAGCGTGATGGGATCGGTGAATGATGGAGATTTGTGATAAATGCGTTTTTAGAATATTAAAGTCGTCCATTGTTGGGCGACGCTTGTTACTATACAATAGGGTTGTCATAGAATCGTATTTCTGTGTCAAACTCCGTTTATAATGTTTCTCGGTATACAATGTGTGGTAAATCGTTTTATTATACAAAACTGCTGCGACTTTAAACGCTTTAATTTTTTTCTTATAATTATATATATGAATTGAGATTATTAATGTAAATAAACTGTAAAGTAATAACTTTAATGTAGCTGTGGGATGAATGGAAAGATATACAAGACGAAAAGTAATATATAAGAGGGAGTAAAATCTTTTAGAAGTTTTTAGCTGACTTCCAAAAAAGGAGGTTCTCAATTCGCCGTGGAGTTTATTTACGTGTCTTTACCGTTTTACCGATTACTCAAAAACAGCTGGACCGATTTGATTACTTTTTTTTGTTTTAAAGGGAAAATACTACTCTCCGGAAAGTGTCTTAGAGTTTTCATCAAAATCGGTTTAGAAGTTTGGTTTAAAGCAAAATCACTTGAATAAGTTTGTCATTCAACTAAACGAAATTAGTTATTTAGTGTTTGAAGTCGATTACCCTTTCTTCTTCCATGTGTTTGCAAACATCGATTTGTACAGAAATTATTCTAAATTGAAAATATTTAAGTTTCTCTTTCTCATACATACATTAAATACATACATTGTAATTATATTTTTTATAAATATATACCTCCATTTAACAATAAAACAATAAAGTAATTACCGCATCAAAACATTAATATATTTTTATTAAACAATATCCCCATAAACTGAATTACCCGAACAAAGGTTTATGGTGCAAACAGCTATGGATTGAACACGCAAAAAAATGAAACTTAATGACATGTGACAATGGCTATAGAATCGATAGGGGACAAATTACAAGGCTACTTGGTGTATGGTGTAAGTGATAAACTGTTATTGAAATGTTATTTTATAAATATTTTACATTCTAAGTTAGCTAAAAAAAGTTACACTTAAAAATAACGATCTCGAAAACAAAATAAGAAAATTTGTTTGCTTGGATGATATATCCAGTAATTTTGACTTAAAAACTAAACTACTGAGTCGATTTTGATGTAAATTTTATTGAACCAATCTATATATTCAATACCTCCCACGTAAGTTGTTAAAAGCCACAAAAGTTAGCGTTTGTACTGAATACTACACAAATTTTCATTGATAATTCAAAGTGAAAAAATGACAAGATTGTTTTTGTTTCAAAGATTTTTCAGACGCATTTTTTTGCCACTTTCAAATGAAAACGGACTAAAAGTGCTCTCCTGTAAAATTGTAATTTTAGTGTTACAACAACTTACTTGGAAGGTATCGAATTATTTTACCTTCTGTAAGGAGACGCGATTAGTAAATGAGTATTGACTGTAATATTAACGCGCGAGCTGGCTGATGGCACTTTTAAAATAGATGACAATTCGTGGAACGGGCATTCAATATTATAAAAAAGCATTGAGAATATGTTATACAACTACAATATTGCGACTTCCAGTAAATAATTAAATATTAAGATTGTTTGAATAGTATTTTTCATCCTTTCACTTCGTATCGCATTTTTGATTCATTGAGCGAAAAACGCGGTATTGTAATACTTGGACCACGATCGCCGACAATAAAAATTAAACGCTCGTAGCTGACACATGTCTACAGGTAAATGCAATTACATGGCATTATTCAATTCACATTTGTATAATAATTGCTTTGACAGTATCAATCTATTTCAAAAATGTATTGATATTTTCGTATATCGCCTTGACACGAATATATGGTTAAATAAATTTATAATTAAATTGTAATTAAGACAACGTTAGCCTTGAATTTAGGCAATGTAAAGAATTTTAAATTTTATTCAAATAAAAATAATTACGTTGAGCCGATAGGTTAATTCAAGAGAGTTTTATCCGAAGCTTTTGTAGCTGTCCCTCGCGTTTATGGTTTCTGATCCGCTCCTATGAGTCGTAGCGTGATGTACAGCCTATATCTTTCCTCAATAAATAAAATATCTAACGTAAAAAGATTTTTCAATTCGAACCAGTAGTTTCTAAGATTAGCGCGTTTAATCCAACAAACAAACAAACTCTTCAACTTTTTAATATTAGTATAGATAGAAGGTATAAATCTGAGCAACAACGTTGCTCGAATCAAAATAATCAAAATAACAAAAATACTCTTTTTCAGTAGGCTTTCACAAGCACTTTTGAATAGTCAAAATAGAAAAAAAAATCAATAAAGCTACCAACAGGTTCGAACGTAGGTCTTTCGAGAAGAAACGGAAAGAGACTCGAAATTTACTGTTAAAATTAAGAAGCGAAGGAAAATCTATACAAATAAAGAGACCGATTTTCAATTTTTAAAGATAAAAAGCCCTGCCTTTCGAAGAATGTAAACTACATACCTGTAAAGTTTTATCAAAATCGGCCCAGTAACTTTTGAATTTATTTGTTAAAAGCAGCAGAAACGCAAATAAGTCCTCTTTATAACATTAAAATAGATAAACTCTATATTTGCATAGTGTGTTGCTAAGTGTTAATTTACTTGTAAGATAACATAATCTATATATATATATATATATATATATATATAAAATCACTTATCCTGACTGATTCATCAACGCAGAGCCTAAATTTGGCAGTATGAGGCTTTTAGGTTGCAGGCATCCACTAAGGGTTTTTCGATTATTCACCCCTAAGAGGGTGAAAAGGGGTAAAAACATTTGTATGCAAAATCTTATTCCGTGGTCGTATTAACTTAAAACTTAATACACATACTTCTGGGTGATAGTAATGAAATATAAAATAGAAAACGAGGTACTATTATTCCACATTTCGGTGCAAGGGGGTAGTAAAGTTTATATGGAGAAAATGTATTTTTTTGACCGATTATACTTAAATTCAGCACAAACATTACTTAGGGAGAATAATTGAATATATGTATCCCAGAATTTCAAAATCACTTAAAATGATAAAATAAAAGGTGGTAAAAATACTGGAACGGTCACAATTTCGCTGGTAGATTTATTTAGCTGAAATCCAAAATATACGCGGGCGTAGCCGCGAGCAACTGCTAGTCACATATAAAACTATCATACAAAATATGTACGATATAATATGATGATTTTAATTTAATTACTTATTGCAACAATTCTGTCTCTTTGATGATAATATAAGTATTAAAAATATCATTGTATCTTGTGTTAAGTATTTCCTTTGTATACAGAGTATCTGTTACAGATTACTACCAGTGATAAGATCGTTTTCGCGCCCTATTTTTTTTTTGTATTGAATTTTTTTTGTACAATAGAGAATAAAATAAAATATAAAACAATTTAAATAACCGGTTAAAATATTTTTTTGTAAATGTGATGATGAGATTTAAGAACAAAGATATTAAGTTTACACTCGTAAGTATGAATTCCATAACTTAGCATAAAATTCATATCTGACACTCTATGGTTAAATAAAACAATAATGCCATATATTATTAAAGTATGAAACATTTAATATTTCATAATAGCACCTAAATTGTTTTATTCACGAAATGTTAATATAAACAACAATTAAACCGGTACAATTTGCAAACACAGATAATTGCTGCACTTAACATTTTTTCTCATAAATAAAACCTTTATTAAAACCTATAACTATGCGCGCACATTGATGATTTTGGAACTATAATAATTAAACCTGTTTTTTTTTAATACTGAAACAATTGGACGCTGATAAGCCGCATAGACTTCATTTTGAGAAAAAGGCGTCTGAAGAAGTCAAATCTATTCTTAATAAATCAGTTTGAAGAAGTTTGAAGAAGATCTTTTCTTTTGTAGTTTGAAAAAAAGTATATTTAATCAACAGCAGATTAGTATAGTGTAGAATTTTATTTAAGTTTCTGAAATAAATATGTTACACACTTCAACATTCTAAAGATGAGATTAAGAAACTTATTTAATTTGGATGACTTTAAACATTTTTAAATAATCACAAATATGTATTTGATTCATTATCAGAATACATCAAATCTTCGAATTTGACTTTTTGTGGGTTGACACAATATTGCGTATCAGTATCCGATTCCTGTAAAGGTATATTAATTAGATTTAGGTTATAAGATATCGGAAGATTTTCTTAATAAACACAGTAGACAATATCTAATGTGAATCAACGCTGCCCATGGATATTTGCAGCACCAGAGGAGCCACAAATGTGTAACCAGCTTAAAAAGGAATAATAGATTAAGGGGAATGGGAAGTAAGGAAAAGAATGGATAAAGGATAAGGCATCTGACTGACTTTCTGTGACACTGTTATAAGTGAGTAAAAATGATCTAAAATTTTAAGCCACATACGCTTAACTTAGAATTAATACATATATTTTATTAGTCTACAATGTGCGATTTAGGTTAAACATCGCGACATTTGCTATCGAACAATTATAATTTTAACGTCACATTGTGTTTCTTTCACAATACGATTGTATTGAGGTTGGCTGGAGGGGTAATTAAAGAATAAAAACTTTTGCTGGTTCAGATCTAAATAATTGCTTCTATATTTAGTTTTATTTAGGTATATCGGTACATAAGGGTTTAATGAGAAACGAGTTAATAGTTCAATTAAAACTGGTTAAAGGTTAATTAAAAACTAAAAAATATCATCATAATTAGTGATAATTAGAACCATTTATTTTTAAATTAGCTGCTCTCCGTTGATTCATTTGTTCCTACAAATCGTAGCTTGATGTAATATAGCCTATAAGCCGTCTCAATAAATGGGTTTCCCAAAACGAAAATAATTTTTAAAATTGGATCATTAGTTGCAGATATTACTCCCTATATACAAACTTACAAAGTAATTTAACCTTTTTATAGTGTAGTATAGATGTAATAGATCTATGTTTAAAACTAATATAATTTGTCTCACTTATTGACAGCTAGAACAATTTGTCATAGAATGAGCTACTCTGAATCTCTTAAAGCTTATTCGGATTATATTTTTTGTTAGCTGTCCAACGCGGCTTCACTCATGTTTATGGTTACTGCTTCGCTCCTATGAGTCGTAGCGTGATGTTAAATAGCCTAAAACCTTCCTCAACAAACAGGCGATAGAAAAGAATTGTTCAAATCGGATCAATAGTTTCAGAGATTATTCCTTATTCATACAAACTTATTAATAAATAATACCTCTTAGTTATATAGATAAAAAAAATATAAAAATTCTTTTCCTGCTTTACTTAATAAGACTATTATTTAAGATAATATGCAAGGCAATAATTATGATCTGCAAGAGTCATAATTAATGCATCACTCAAAAATAAGTAAAAAAATTAATTTAGTGTATAAAAAATCACAGTAAAAACTAAATTTGGAAGCTGATAAGCAATACTGTGTCAAGTCACGCAGACTTTATTTGGAGGAAATGGTGTCTAAAGATGTCAAACCTATTCTTAATAAATATGTTTGAAGAATTAAGTATATGTCCATCTTTTCTTTTATGATGAAAAGTATAATTAATTAAAAGCAGACATATATTTAATATATTTATTAAAAGTTATTTTTTAGTAGTTAAAAATAATTAAATAGTAAATAATTTAATCGTTTTTTTTTTTTTAAATAATTGACATTATTGTATAAATTGCAAAATATGAAACACACTTGAAATTCAAAAAAGATGACTTGAAATCTAAATATATGACTTAAATTTTCTTTAAATAGTGTTAAATAGATATGCGTAATATGCAGTATCAAAATACATCAAAATCTTTCAATTTGAATTTTTGTGGGTTGACATATTATGGCTTTTCAGCATCCATTTAACTGTAAAATGTACATATTTAACATTTTATAACGTAATTAAAATATAAACGATGAGAATAATAACGTCATTTAACAATAATTGACATTGAAATAAAAACCAATATTCACACCAACACAATGGATATTAAAATATATAAAGTCGACATTGTTTCCTGTATTTGAAATAATTATGTAAATAATGATTTATTTATATATTATCAAGAATATAAAGTATATGTAAAAACATCTTGAGATTATAAAAAACATCTGAACAAATTATTATAATTGGAAACAACACTGTTTAAATAATATCATTATTTAAAATATAAATATGGGTAAATGATTATTCATTTTCGCCTTGAAATGATGCAATTTGTCTCAAAATGAAACGTGCCAATGGAAATACACGAAAACGCAACGCTTTTACAACGTCAACCTTCAAAAGAACATTCAAAGACTGCAATTTTCACGTCTCCCATTTCACGCGACAAAGATTAATGCCGCAATAGAGGCAGAACAATTTGAACTGTAGCTCCCAACCTCACAGGATACAATATTTTACGTTGACAGACATTACAGCGCTTATACGAGCGTTTATTCTTTCTGTCCCGTATTTTATTCGCTTTATGACGGTCTCCGACCGCAGTCATTTACCGTCCTGTAACAAGATTCCGTTCAAATTTCGACTGTATCGCGTTAGAATAAGGTTTGTGTAAATTCTGTTGGCTTTGTTTTTATCTTTGCGCGGGTATAATAGTCGTGGATGCCGGTTGTATGTTTGTTAGTATTTTATTTCTGAGCGTTCTCGCGTCATAAAATAATGGCGTAATGCAGTGTCGTAAATCAATTTTCCTTTTGAACGATGACGGGTATAATGAAGGTCGGTAGTCGGATTAGTATATTTGTATAAGTTCTGTTGGTTTTGATACGAGACTTTATTTTATTGTTGTTATAATTTATCGTCTTTGAGCCAATTATTTATGATGCGCTTTTTTATTTTTATATTGTTTAATGGAGTATTAAATTTCGTGTTTCAATTTTATAATAAATTGAGCACAGAATCATTGACTTAAATAATGTTTGGATGATTTAATTAGATATAGTTTTATTGTGAAGCTTTGTGTTGTGTTTAAAAATAAACTAGGCGTAATTATTAATAATTACTATTAACGAAGTCCTAATTATGTTCACTATATATGAAGAATCTTTATGTATAAAATACTTCGTCATACATTCATATAAGATGTAATAGGTTAACAATACATTTTTATTCTTTGACAAATTTACACGTGACAGAAAAATTTCCTGACAGGTTTCTGATGTAAATGAATTCAAACACGATATTCATCAAAAACATCGCACAAAACTCATGTAGTTGACACAGGCGTTCACAGGCGTTATTGCGGTGCCGTAAGGGAACCGGTTTCGATTCAAAGTGCAACCCGAGGCGTTAATACGTAATGAGAAACCGCTCGGTACTGGGTTAGATCTTCATTCGTGTGCACCATATCGAGTTGTCTCGAATTTAAATTCGCTTTAAGCTGCCTTGATGGATTTTAGGCTTACTGTTTTATTATTTGCCGACGTTCAAAATGCAGAAGGTTCCCAATTCGTACCGTATGTTATTTTACAATTTTTGCTTGAATTTTTGCTTTCCGTTTTTTTCTAACTGATTTTGAAAATTCTTTTTTTATTTGTAAAGGTATACTTTCAGATTGGTTCCATAGAATTTTTATGAAAATCGATTAAATAGTTTGGTTTTAAAAATCAATATAACTGAAATAAGAATGTTACACTAACTTTCGCGTTTATAATGGGAGTAAGTTAAATTGAAAGTATGGTAAGCATACAATGACTACAGTTCGTATACAGGCTGGCTCGACCGAAGCAGTACCTCATTCTCACAGAAGATCGACGTAAACTAGCTAAGAGAGCTGTGATTCGTACGGTGAGTGAGAGAGTCAGAAGCCTAATCCCATCCCCCATTAATTCCCTTAAATCCATCATTCATTTTTAAGCTGGAAACGTGTTTGTTGTTTCCCTGATGCTGCAAATATCCACGGCTGGTGGTGATCACTTAACATCAGCTCGTCCCGTCCCGTCTGCTCGTTTGCCAGCTAAGTATTTTTATTTTACGACTATAATATAGAATATCCGCTTTCTTACCAATAGCTGACCAACAAAATTTTCCACTCTTTCATGATTATTACTATCCATTATTATGCTAATCTTATGTTGAAGAAATGTGTTTGTTTTGGAATTCATATGGAAACTGCTAATCCGATTAACATTTTTCACACTATGATTGATTGCTAAATTAATTTTGACATCGGTAAAAGCTTTTTTGTATTGTGTTATTTATTTCGTGAGATAATAATGTCAGTGGATGAGGAATGAAAATTAATAAAAGCATAAAATATTTATACTAATTTCATCAAATATTAAGTTTGTACATTTAATAAATCCTATTTGAAAAGGAAAAACAAATAAATCTTGTAATAACAATCTAAAATTGTTTGTAAAAAGAGGGTATTTTTAAAATGACAGCATAATAGCGCCAATTGTCCTACTTTGAGATAATTGCCTTTACTATTATTAATACCCATCTTTTAGACTAACCGCACCACCAAGTAGAGTAATTTATCACAATGACTGTACATTTGAAATGTTCAGTTGATCAAAACTATCAGAAGCACGAACATATGTGGCTTTGACTGTACGTACACAGTACAGGTCTGTTCATAAATCTTCATTGCGTTCCGATGACACGCCGCGACACGTCTCGCTACCGCGCTCCCGAGCTTCTACTTCATCAACGTCTTATCTCAGTGCCATCCATCCAATCGATTTTCAACCCAATTCTGTATGAATAGAGTTGAATTTTCAAACTTCTCTATCTTTTGATGTTCCATGATTCCTATAATTCTTCGAAGGGCATCAGCTTTATTGAATTCTGAATCAACTGCAGCTGTAATACGGTAGGATTTAGAATGAGCCTCAACATCTGGAACTTTGTTCTTTTCGTTAGATTTATAAGGGTGTGTATCTAGAAGGTCATTAGGAGCGACATTCGCTTTAAGCTATTCTAAGCCTTGACGTACTGTGTTTGGGTTGTTTTTAGAATGTATAGTACGTAGTGTGGCAACAACATTATCCCCGTGACAGGCAACGTCAGGCTGTCGATCAATATAATATATGTGCCGCACTGTCAGCTGTCTTAACACATGAATGATTCACTTCGTGATAAATTTTAGCTTATGATTACCTTTCAGACATACGTCAATATGTCTGTTTACGTAATTACAGCCTCTATGTTTAAAGACTTTCAGCCTGTTTTATGATGAAATGGTGAACGGAAGCTAGGGTGTTCATTATTTTGACGTCTGCACGTCGGGTCCGAGTGATGAATGATTTATGGCGGTAACGGTGCTCGGTGATTGATCGAAATTATGCGATAGCTTTTGATATAAATGTGATCGTTAAAATGAACATAAAGTGACAGCCTATACATTCAAATTATAGACCCACTTCGTCTAAAACATTCCCTTTATTATGTCACCGACCCTTTTATATTTTGTATCTATTGCTTGTTTCGCTATATTATTTGATGTTATAATTTATTGTTATTTTTACAAGTTTCACTGAAATTAGATGACCTAGTGAGTTCCCCTGGACATTTACTGTCAACAACGAATATTTATGTTCCAATATAAAACACATTATAAGCTCTTGACAACAACAAAATTATATTATTAAAATTCAATCTCCAATGGAATAAAATATGCAGTTAAATCATTATAATTAATACAAAAAAAAACATTTCATTTCGTAATACTTCAACACTTTCTTATTTGCCAAACTACATATACACTGGCGGATTCGCAGACAGAAGTTGCGCATAAATATATATAAAACGTCACATGTTGTATTTCAAAATCTCCACGTGCAGTCCCGTCATAATTTCATATTTAATAAGCGATCGTGTCTCGTTAATGTAGCAAATGAAGCGAGAATTTTTAATAAAGATAATCGGGGTTCATCCGCTACGTATCAGTTTTAATTACCGAAGCCTGTCCACGGCGTTTAGTGATGCACTACGAATTATCGATAATCATAAAAAAATTGTGGAATTGAATTCTTACCTGACTAAGCCAGAGAGAGGGTAACGGTTATAGCGCGTTTGAATGTATGTTTTTATGTGGTTATGTATGTACGTCCGATCCATTGTGACCTCCGGTAGCCTAAATCCAAAGGTGTCATTAGATTTCAATTCATTGTTTAATGGCTTTTCGTTATACCAATTAGATACATGTGTCATTAGATTCATATTCTTCACTGGAGTGTCATTGGTTATGTGACGTCAGTAAAAAAACAACATGGCGGACGTAAACACTCAAAGCCGAACCCTTGTAACGTACTGGAACCGAAACAATTTGACCGATTTTTAAGCGCATGGTGTTGTAAGTAGGCGTCTGTGTTTTTAATTTTCTAAATTACTTAAGTTTTGTTGATCTTAATTGCCTGTATGTACTTCTTCATGTACGTTACAAAAGAAATTATTAATCGTTATTGTTATTTTAATGTACTTCATGTTTATGTTTATATGTATTAAAAATATTTTCTATACCATAGAAAGATATTCGAAATCCAAAATCGAAACACCCAATTGGAACATTTTTATTTCTTTTAAATCTTGACTGTATTGGTTAAAAGTATACTTATAAATGTAATAAAAATAAAAATGATTAAATCGATAAAAATATTCATTTGCAAGCTCTAGTAAGTGATAAATAAGATTAATTCTTGCCTGCTGTGACAAATCATGCGCTGTTTCTCAGCCTCCAAATGAGAGACGTCATTACACATTGCTAGTATTCTATTATGAAATTATAATCTGTTGAATAATAAATATACATCTAGTTAGATACTCGTATGTTTGGATATATCAATTGAATTAATTTAAGTATAATCTATATATTAATACGTGAAGCAATAACTTTGTACTATTTTGAAATTTTGAACATTTATAGTTTATATAGAGAATATATAGAATATCGATACAAATAAAAGTGATGAATTAATGTGTTGGTGCATAGCTGCAAAATTTAAACGATCCCTTGATGTTATAACTTTATTGAATTAAAGAAGATTCATAATCGCAACTCTTTTCATGATAAACATCAAAGATTTATGGTTTTTTGTCATATTTAGTTCTATTTGTTAGAGTTTTGAATGATATTCTTGCAAACCAGCGATATGTAAATAATACATTTAAATTATAAAAAAAACATTACTCACACTACCATGTATTTGACACATACACGCGCATATAGACTCATTTGTTTATGTTTAAACTTATAATTGAAATTATTGATGGTTGAATTTCGACAAGTATAATATTAATTCTTATATTATAAGACAATAATTTGTTCCACACTATAATTTTATAGACTAACCTCAGTATTAAACTGCCGAATATAGATTATTAAGCAATATTATGTAATTCACGAAATAAAAATGAAAGTTATTTTTTTTTCGTTTGGGATAAAATGAAAACTTTTTAGAACATTTATTTAAATCACCATTGCCGCATATATCGAATAGAAAACACTAAATTAAATGCAATGAAAATCCTTTTCAGTATATAAATAATTTAAAGGCTTCTAATAACAGTCAAACGATCTTCTCTTCCACAGTCCATACGAAGTCCACAACGTTGGTAATAAGCCAAACCGCTCGTCCATCACTGACAGCTCTATCCGATTATCTTGACTTTAAAACGTAAAATACTACCGCCATTTTGAAATACATTACAAGTAGACTGACCGACAGGCAGAGACCCATCTTAGGGTTAGTTCAGGATATCTGCCCTAGTTGAGAAGCTGTTACACAATTAGATAAATTAGGGTTTGTAGATTATTTTTAATCAAACAGGTAAATTAGTGAAAATATATGTTTTAATACTTATTTGCTATAAATCTTCATGGGCCGCATCAGCTCACAATTGATGACGACGAATCAGGAATCGAAGATGAATCAGGTATCTGCTCGTTTTTCGGTTATAATAATAAAAAATATATAGATATTTAGTTCAATTCAGTTTTATAATATAAATCTTAATCAAACAAAACCTTTTAATTTAAAACAACTGAAAAATATAATCTAATTGGACTATTCAACACTAAAATAATTTAGAAACTAGAATTGAGAAGCTAAAACGAATATTAAAAAAAGATTAAAGCGAAGCATGCCAATAGGTAACCCAATAAAACAAACATTCTCGCAGAACACAAAAATATTAACCGAGGCTATGGACGCTCAGCCCAGACTCAACAGTCGACACACACTGCATCTGTCAAGTCTGAAACATGAATCAACGTCAATCTTATCGCCTCGGCTCCTTTGCGAGTCGATCTCGTAAAGCATGGTACTTATAACCATCGTGAGCTTGTATGAGACAAGAGAATATCAAACATCAGGGACATTATAAGGGATCGGTACACTTTACTTTTGAATTGAAACTCATATAAAGTTTACAAAATTGGAACGAAAAATTATAAAGAAAGGTGCAACGCTCGTAAACGCTAATTTGCCTCAGCATATTTTTATTCAAAATCAAAATCAAAATCAAAATATGCTTTATTCAAGTAGGCTTTTACAAGCACTTTTGAATCGTCAATACAAAAACAAAAGAAAACTAAACACTAATTAATTAATTAATTTACCACCGGTTCGGAATGTAGATTCTACCGAGAAGAACCGGCAAGAAACTCGATAGTTACTCTTTTTAAAAGTTTTACGATGGGTACATACATTTATGAGTTACAAATATATTAAATACCCTGTGTGAATCCAGCTTATACTAAATCCAAGCATGTTTATCATCTATATAATCTTGAACAGAATAATATGCTTTAGCTACTAAGGATTTTTTAATATGTACTTTAAATTTATTTTTCGTAAACTGTAACACTTTTTGCGGAATTTTATTATAAAAACGAATACCTTGCCCCAAGAAGGTAACATTGACTTTGCGGAGTCGAAACTTTGGCGTTATAAGTTTATCCTTTCTTCTCGTGTTAATACAATGCCTGTTACTGTTTTTATCATATATTATAACGTAAAGTACAACGTTTGTGAAACTGTTAAGTATAGAAAACCGCCATGTTGTATACTACACTCCAGGTCATTTAACATTTGCGTATTATTTAACGCAGGTAAGACAGTTTGTGCATTTATTTGACTTTTAAAATGTTTCACTGTACACGTTATGTAAAAAAAAACCTTAATTATTGTATACAGTATTCTCGTTTTGCCGTCTATCAATTAAATTCTTAATGCGTTAACGATTAAATGGATTATCGAATCTGTTTATATTTTGAATCAATATACGGTTAATAAAATGTTTGAAGAAGGTATTAATAATAAATATAAGCTATCTTAGTCAAAGGCTGTTAAGCGAAGTGTCAGGTTTAAACCTGATTTCCAGCTTTCATCTTCTAAGATTAATATAAACTAAAACCTTTATAAAAATACAATCAGCTGATGTCCCGAGTATACACAGACAACATTCAATCATCTGAGTTTCGCATGTGCATGCAGCTTTAGCATGACGACAAATCTGTCAAGTCAAAAGTATTCATCAAAGTCAAGCTTATCTTGGTATTCCTCGAGAACACGTTGAGTCTTGGTCTCGTAAACAAACCGGCATCGAATGTGCATTGAGAGATTGTATCAGATTGTTAAGGATACTGAAACGTATTAAAAATGTAACATTAAGACTAATAATTCGCGGTAAATTAGAAAATTGCGTTGAAGGTATATGATTGGTTAATTTCCTTCTAATTTCCATTCATTATATCATTTGCCTTAACCATTCCTGCGTAAAATGTACAACACCATTCCTGCGTAAAATATACGCCAAATATATACCATAAATATTAATTTAAGAGTCAACAACAAGTTCAAAGAATAAAACTCAAAAAATGCCCGATATATCTTAAAAGCGACACAACACAAACTTTAAGTTTATAAATCACAATTTAATCTCATAGCACCTTATAAATTATATCCGTCTTGTTACTGGTGGTCCAATTTAAGATAGATCGAGTTTTACTTGACGCTTGCGATATCAGAACAGAATCTCTCGCAGGTGAGCAACGATTTAAGGCCCTCGTTAATCTTATTAGGAAGACTAATGCACGTTCTGTGAGGTTAAGACATCGTACAAATCAACACCGAATAACAAATGCGCCGATCACGGGACAAATGATATCGATATAAAATACTATCCCAATTATTTGGGACAATTCATTAGAGTCCCTCTACGTTTTCCGATTGCTGTTATTCGTCACACTAGCGACAGATGGGTATCCGTCCCGACGAAGTGCCGGGAAGAAATGGTCGCACTAAATCAACGGATGGCCGACAATCCCGCGCAGTCGCCGACGATACATCAAGTGTAATGCTTCGGATACCGCGGCCAGATAATCGAATGTGAGCATCGACTCGTTACGCTGGAAATAAGATGAGGCTTGCGGGGATGCATCATTAACAATGGCGTATGTAAACGATGCTTTGATGCTATTATCGCCCATAGCTATATGTACCGTTCTTGAGTCTAGACAATCGAATTATTTATTAGCGTACTCAATATCAGCTAGACGCTTCTCAAATCGTCTGTTTTTAAGGATGAAATTTCCGTGACAACTCGATTCAGTTGTCGTCGACTAGCGAGCGCTGATAGATCTGTAAAGTTTGCCGCGGACAGGAATATATCGAGTGGTTGCCTCTGTGCGGCTTTATTTATACATAACATCTGTTTGAAGTAGAATCTACCGGCGCGCGGCGCGGACGGGGAGCGCATTACCGGAGATTTATTCCGCGTCTTAATTGTGAATCGATGGGTTAATGAAGATAAAACCCACGGCTGTGTTGTAAATTAGCTCGCGTGTCGACTCGTAGCTCCGATAAAGGCCTTCTTTATTGCTCTGTTTGTTTTCTCGGACCGTACTTCAAAGGGAACAGAGATAAACTTTACTTTTATGCGAATATATTTATTGCTGAGCTTCAATATACAAGTTCGCTTTTAAACGTCTTTAAAACTGACTCATACGATACTTTGTGCGCTCGAATGTTAGCAGAAGACATTAGGTTGAATCAAAGGATATTAATGGTTCGTTCTCGTTCGTAATTAGCCGGGCTGCTTATAAATCAGCCGTAACCTCGATCGCCTGTAACAATAGCCGCAAAGTAAGATAAATCGACAGGACAGCTCCTCTCATACAGCTCGATATTGACAAGAGCATTGGTCCCTTGGTGCACGTACGTTGTATGAGACGCTTAGGAAATTGCTGCCACTGATTAATGTTTAGTCCTATTCTAAGCAGACTTGCTTGTGGTTTCGAAATTCCAATATATAGAACTCTGTTAGTCTGTGGCACGCTCGATTTACGAAAGAGCTATATAGGAACACGAAACGGCCGACGCGGTCACACACTCGCATCTAATGGCCGTGATTCGACAAGTACAAATGGCCTCTGTGACAAATGGCCAGCAGACGACCCCGTGTCACACGATCCGACGTAAGTTCAAATACTACTCAAGCTAATATCTGACTTATTGTAAACACTCTTTAATATTCCATTCCCCGTTAACTGTTTTGAGTCGAACACAAAAGACATTATCATTGAAATGTAAATGAGTATGTTAATACTTATAATTGATGGTGCGTCGAGTAACGACTTTGAACCGAACCTATACTGTTTATGCTATCACGCTAAATTAGTATCGTTAAGGTTGTTTATCCTTTGGCAAATAATAATGAAAAATGATAAACGATTCGACGTCAATTGCTTTCTCAATATCGATAGAAGTTACTGCTCGATGAGGTATTAAGGAAAATGCTCTTATGGTGTTTCATCGGAAACAAGGTAAGTTTTCCGATCGGCGGTTTCCTTTTTATATTATGTGAAGACGGTCGCGAAGGGACCCTTGGCTTATGAGGTAGGAGTGATTTATGGGCTTTATGCCATCAATTCACTACAAGGTTTCAGTAACCCAATATAACTCGTCACTTGACAAACGACCTCCGAGTTGAGGATATCTCGGCCCGAACTTATTGCTTGAAATATGATCATCTCCGAGTCTTTTTTCAAAGAACAATGGAACTATCGGAAGACCATTAATGGCGAAGGTATAAATCTTCCAGCGTAGATGCTGGCGATCTGTCTTCTAATGAAGAAAAGTGCGCCCCCAGGATGCTTTATCGTCGATCTGTGTAATTAAAACGTTACCCGGAGGAAATGTGCGGTAATAACAATAAATCTAGTGCCTCGTAACTCGACCATGGCCGTGTCGAGACACGACGTTAATAATTGCCGTCGGAGGGTGGATGCGGTGTTCCTGAATATTTGATGACGGCTAATGAATCAAAGGTCCCTTGTTGAGCTGAACTGACCGTTTCCTGGGGCGAGTGAAAATTTCAAATTTTGACATAAAGGAGAACACTATCAGAAGGGTTGAAATCTGAATCCACGGTTTGATTAATGTTACGGTTTGGGGAAATAATTTGCGATGTTACAACTGATTAATTTTGGTAAGTGTTTAGAATGACAAGAAGTATAATTACCAGAAATGTTACTTCTAATCAGAATATCATATGAAAAACTTTTAGAAAATACTGGATTGTTACGTTACTATATATTTTGTTGTTAAATAATATTCATATATACATGAAATATAGCATATGATCTAGAAAAATCTACCTTTCAAATGTACCAATCATAATTTTTTAAATATGTTTTGTGGTATCGTTGTTATTTTTAATTCGCTCTTCACTATATTAGTATAGATTTTACCAAATTGTTTTACGGAACACAAAATCCTTCGACTTCACCACTCTTATCCAGTGTTTAAAAGATTTCCCGCTAACCATTAAACAGTATTGTCTCCTGTATAGGAGCTGGGACCATTAGCGTACATTCGTTACACGATAACATCTGGCTAATGAGCCGTCGCCTTCCGAGCCACTGTAATCTGCGCCTTCGACTTTTTGCCACGATTTTCTGTACTTTAAGGATTTAACTTTTGATCCGACGTTGTTTTAGACCATTGACAATATTATTACGTAACTTTTTTTAGTGCTAAATTTGTATCACATTTTTTTTTTATTTTCATGTTTTCATAAAGAATTATATGCGATAATATGGTCATCATTATTGATCATAAATTATTTATATATATCAAAATTGACTCCATATGCACTGACTGATCGATCAACTCAGAGCTGAAAAAGCTTGTCAAAAAATAACATACAAAAAGGTTACATGAGTAAAAAAGAAGTGAGTGTGGAGATGACGGCTGATAGGAAGGAATGGAAAAGAAGAACACGTTGTACCGACACTTTACAAAGTGAACCAGGACATGAAAAAGATGATGAGAAATAAAATTTTACAATCAACAGAAAAAAATACTAAATTTTATAACAAAACGAAATAATAGTAAAAGCAATAAGCTATACCATAAATAATACCGTTGTAGCGATCAATCTGACGCTACACTGCGAAGGTGCCATAACACAGATGTCAGTCACCTCAGTATGGCTATTTGTTCGCGAAAGTGCCCCGTAAACTAGGAACATAAATTATTTTGTCTGCTCCGCCAAGTGTTAGGAACTCCTCAAGAATTTATTACAGATTGCACGTCCAAGTGATGGGAAGACGCGAGGAATGTTCACGTTTAAGTTATTTTCTTAACTAAATGTCATGTTATTCTTGTGTATTACATACATACTTATATTATAAAGAAGTACAATTTGTTTGTAAGTTTGTATGTAGGGGGTAATCTCTGAAACTACTGAACCCATTTGCAAAATAATCGAGTCGTAACGTGATGTAATATTGTCTATGGCCTTCCTCAATAAACTGGATATCTGTGGCAAAAATATTTTTTCAAGTCGGATCTGAAGTTTAAGAGGACCCCTTATATATAAACATACTACAAAATTTCACCTCTTTATAATATTAGCATAGAAATTTTGATAAAGCACTTGACACTTTTATATAAATATATTATATGAAGTGAGTGTTAGTTTAAAAACTTTCATTCGCATCTTCTAGTAAGGTTCAATTTTACTAAATTTACTAATATACTAAATATTCAACGCTTACTTACATATTCAACATCGTTAAAAATTTATGCAAAAAAAACTTGCACCATAACGTTTAGAAAAAAACTACCGAGTGCCGACAGCCATTTTGTACTAGCGAGGGGAGTTTAAAATATTATGCGCAGTGGGAGTTTTTTTTCAACGGAGCCGTGTTTATTTAGCGACGATGACACTTCTAATTTTTCCTAGTCCTTTGTAGCTTTAATACACGCTAGACCCTGGAGTATATTTTTTACTCGGACGAAAAATGGAAAATACTAAAAGTAAATATTTCACGCGAATTATGTTGCAAAATTGAGTATAAAACACATTCGTAAGTTGATTTTATTTATTTTTTTAGCTAGCTGTCTAGTTCGCTCGAATACATAAATTGAATTAAACCATTTTTTTATAAATTCAGATTCTTAACATCAAATTTTTAATTTTACATACGACTTTTTAAGACATATTTTTTCATACAGATGTTCTAACAAATACAAAAGCAACATTAAAAAATTTAGCCAAATAAGTGCAGCCGGTCTAAAGTGATGCGTTTATGTGCATTCGGCAATTGCTTCCAAATCGGATATTCTTATTTCGTCTGAAACTTTTTAATGTATGTTCGCCGATAACGATTTTGGTTAATTCGTTTCTTGTTTAAAAGGGCTACTTCTTACATTGAGTTTATAGAATCAAAATCAGTTTAGTATTTTAGTTTTAAAATTTAAATAACTGAAATAAATATGCTATCAAGTAAATTTAGTTACATAGTTTGCTTTTGAAGTCTGTCCTCTTTTCAAAATGTCTTGTATCAATGATACTAAAAATAATTTTCAATTCAAGAGTGTTCGTCTTCTTAAAGAAAAAGATAAACACGTAAAATATTTAAATCAAAAGACAATTTCACAAGTCAACACTATTTATGCGTCCATATCAACAATGTTACATTAATACGACGTTGAAACAAGATTATAACCCACGGGTTTAAGGAGACGTATAATTTACACCAATGACATGTTTTAGTGGGACGATTCAAATGGGCGTCATAAATCAGAGATCGCATAAAACGTGCGAGCTTAAATCACTTTGTAAAGGTTGAATCGGTTTGTAAAAGTTATTAGGGATTTCGGATAAAAAATTATGTTATAGTAATATCTTTTTTGGGATTATTTGAGGTGTTGGGTTTATTAGTGACTTGGTTTTTTGTTTTTATGTTAATATTTAAATAATTTAGAGTAATACGTTATTAGATAATTAGATAAAAAATAAGCCATAGTAGTTTATATATGTTGCGAACTCCTTCGAATAAACTCTTTTGATTCATAATTTAAAATGTAAATAGAACAAAATGTAAAATAGTGTAATATATGACAGAACGTTCTCAACAAACTAGAACCGATCTTTTATTTCAATATTAATTTAACATTTAACAATATATATTCGTATGTAAATGTCTTGAGTGTGTTTAACAATACAAATATAATTTAAACAACTGGCATCCTAAATATAAACAAGGCAGGAAACTTATGTAACATACAAGATTAAAAATGCGACTGCTCAAATATAGTGTTATAGATATTGGACACTTATTATGTATAGTCTACATTTGTTTACTTTTCTTATTTTTCAAACAAATATGGCGTATTAGTAACCACACATGGACGCTGATAAGCAATAATGTGTTAAGCCACACGGACTTCGTTTCGAGAAAATGGGGTCTAAAGATGTCAAACCTATTCTTAATAAATTTGTTTGAAGACGTATATATTCATCTTATCTTTTCTATTTTGATAAAATGTATAATGAATCAAAAGCAGATAGATTTATTTAATATTTTATGGAATAATAGGTTTTTAAATGTTTCAGATTATTTTATAAATTGCAAAATATGGAACGCACCTGAAATTCAAAGCATTGTGTTAAGAAACTTTTTTTCATACTTATTTAGTTTAGATGACTTGAAGTTTTTTTTAATAATGTTAAATAGGTGATGTAGTATCAAAATATATCAATATCTCCAAATTTAACTTTTTGTGGGTTGACACATTATTGCTTATCAGCATCCACATAAGAGTCAGAGTTGAGAAATTATCGATCTCAAGCATTTTTTGTAATGAAAAATTAAAATGACAAATAATATTCGAAAATTTGTAATTATCGTTCCAAGTGTTGTTATTAATTGAAGAAATATAGACTATAGCCTTCAATTGGCAAAAGAGGTTTTGATGAGGTAGTATTAAACGTTGTTTCATCTAATTATCTTTTTCATGGAAATTTCGAGAAACAATATATCACATGTTAAAATTTCACGGTTTTGGCAATAGAGTACGCCAGATACATATAAAAACACAACCGTCCGTCAGCAGTCGGGTAAAAACAAAGAAACAAACGAAACTTACTCAAATTGAAATGAAAAACCATTCAAAGTTCGTATCGAGACAACTCGCTTCGCATATCTGTGAATTATTCCCCCAGATGATTTATACAGCAATATCCCTGAATAATACATGGTCATATTTCAGCGCTACGACTACGGCCTACGAGATACAAGCTACGGGACTGCGTTTTATTTTGTAATCTCGCTTTCTAAATAAACGATATTGTTATTTTTTTTTTGTTGTTTTTGTGTTTTGTCTTTGTTGTTCGGTTTGATTTGTTGTGTCGTGGGTTTCTGTGTGTTTGATGTTGCTAAGGAGGATAAAACTGAATCTTTGGGTAATGGTTTAATTTGTTGTTTGTTTAATTGAGATATGAATTACGCACTAGATGCATCCTACCTAGAGAAATGGGCATTTATCTTACAATTGAATAGGCGATAAAAATTATTACATTAAGCTATTATATGACGTAATTTTTTTACTAGTTCTACGAAACATTACCAAGTCGAAAATGTAATTAATCAATAACGTCAGCGACATTTATTCGACAACAATACGCGAACATGTCGTACAAAAAACGTTAAAATTCTATTAAAACTCAACATAAATATCGATTAGTTGCAAAAAACGATTCTCACAAATTTCGCAGCGATCAAAAGTTAAAGTGACAAACCTGACTTCACAATAAAAATTATAAATTAACACGCATTTGGCAAAAAAAAAAGTCACCTGGTGTTTTTTTTATGTGTAATTCGAGCGCACGACATAAAAAATGCCAATGTCTGGCCAATTTATCACGCGAGACCTCTTTTCAGAGATAATATATTGGAACATTAGAGTATAATAGACGATCTGTCTAGTCGTCCATCATGTTTTTGCGTAGCTAACATATATTTGCCAATGACATAGCCTTTATTATAAAGCAATAAGGTGTAAATTCGATTGGCCAAATGGTAATATTTCTTGGCAAAACTTTCACGCAGCGCAAGGATCTTGGAAACGTGTGTCCATAAATTCTCTTAAATCGGTTTCAAGTTATTGTTTGCGTAGATTTCGTTTGAAAGGCATTACGCTATTCGCCGAGTCATTCGACTATTGTGTTGTATCACGAAATAACCTATGACAAATATCACGTGTCTATACTAATACTAATGTTGTAAATGCGAACTGTGTGGTACGTTTTCGTGGCTAAATCGCTTAGGATGTTTTATTGAAATTTCGTATAGAGTTTATTACCCTGGGAAATTATATAGGTTGTTTAATCAACGCCTTTAGCGATCATTCAGAACTCCGTAATTTTTAAGCGTAATTTTTTTTTGATACAGTTTCTTTTATTAGGAACTCACAGGTCACGTGATAATACTGTTAAGTAAGTAGTAGTTTTTTTAGATATACTAAAAGACTAGTTTGTACATTGACGGTTCAAAGACGCTTTAGAAGTCTTGAATAATTATGGTATTCAAAAGTTAAAAATTAAGAGTGTTACCAATACTTTTTTAATGTGAAATAAACATATACCGAATAAATATATCTTCTTGCTTAAGTCTTCATTGTGAATAACCTTGGCATACAAATAAATCTACATTAATGGTTAAGACATATTCGTTGTCGTGTTTATTTATTGAATAATACTGTTATTGCTATTAATAAATCATTCTTATCATTTTTATTAGATATATAATACAATAGAATTTAAATCGATGACAGTATATACAATTCTGTGAAGGCAATAAAAATATATTGTTTAGATATTTAAATTTATATTATGCGATAACAATATTTATTAAACATTGTAAAATATGACTCAGATTGTCTTGTGGTTAGAATACGTCGATATCAACCGATGATCGTGGGTTCAAACCCCGACTATCCTCGACTAGTTTTTTATGTTTAAGTTTAAATTAATTTCATGCTCGGCGATGAAAAAGAAAACATCGTGACGAAACTTACATCTGTCGGGGAAAATTCTACAAATGAAGCAGCGTGGTGGATAAAGCTCTAAAATTCTCCATAATATAAGATATTTTCATACATGTTAAAATCTACAAACGATTTCATGAATGAACATAATAATAAAGTCAACATTTCCACCCAAACAATTTTCCAAGAGCTACCATTTCAGAATCTAAAAATACGAAAGAGCGCTAGCGAGCAACGCCGCGGGTTGTAAAGGGGGCTATAATCTTGAATTATCGTTCAGCACGACCGGCAGAGTAATGAAATAGGCTCTATATCACAATTGCGAGCGTGCGCCGACGCTAAATGGCGGCTATGAATTAGACGTTTTGCAAATTTTTCATGCAACTCCGTAAAACATCTTTGATGGATTAATGAGAATTTTATTAAAATGTTTATATATAATGTAACACATTATATAACATATTATAGCCGCCCGGACTTCATTTTGAGAAAATGGGGTTTAAAGATGTCAAACCTATTCTTAACAAATTCGTTTTAAGACGTATGTATATGTATATTCATCTTTTCTTTTCTATTTACTATATTTTATAAATTATTAAAAACAGATTGGTCTAATGAAAAGTTTTATCAAATAATAAGTTTTTTGATTACAAGAGATTATTTTATACAGCAAAATATGACACACATTTCAATATTCGAAAAATGTAATTAAAGTTTTTTTTTCCACATTTATTTACTGAAGATGACTTGAAATATTTTTGAATAATGTTAAATACATGATACATCAATATCTCCGAATTCGACTTTGTGTGGGTTGACACATTATTGCTTATTAGCATCCATATATGGATGTATTGTATCGTTTCGACACATAGTTTTATATTATTTGATAGATTAAATTAGTTTTCATTTTCACTGTTTAAAAAAACTACATTGTTTTTATTTAATGACTAGCAGTAGCTCGCGGCCTCGCCCGCGTATATTTTGGAATATAATAGAAGCAATTTAAAAAAAAACTGGTAAAACACCATCCTTCAAGGTATTTAACTACTAAACGCGTATATATAATAAATATTTAATTTATGCTGAATTATTTTCACCTTTGATCTTTAAAGAACTTTTTTTTTCCTTCAAATATTAAACTAAACTACCCCATTGCACCTCTGTGGGTTGGGGTTGACATTGATACGATGATTTTGTGTTTTATATTTCATTATTAGCATAAAGAAGAATGAGTATTCAGTTTTCAGTTAATATGACCACAGGATAACATTTTGCATACAAACGTTTTTGCACCCGTTTTGGGGTAAAATATCGAAAAGCTCTTTTTTAATTCATACATTTGTCTTGATAGAAATACGTTGTAAAAGTTTCAGCTAAATAAACTTACCAGCGAAATTGTTATCGTTCCAGGATTTATTCACCCTAGCGTCACTATGAGGGATGATTTTGAAATTCTGGGATACATGTATTTAGTTATTCTCCTAATAACTAAATACATGTATCCCAGAATATCCTCCTTGCGAATGCTATTATATTGTACCTGTTAAAGATATATTGTTCCTAAATATATCTGTGACAGGTACAATAAAATAGCATTTGAAATCGATAAACAAAAATGTTATTAACCAAAAAATCGAATTGAATGTTCGAAGTTTAAAAATACCATTTAAATTATATTGAAAACAAATCGTGAATAATTTGCTTATTTATTTTGATTGGCAATTGATTGTTTAATTTTGAAGTAACAATTTGTGATTAAGTGTAATATGAATTGCTATAGAAAAACTAACAATCTACGTCGTTGGCATTTCTATTATTATAAATAAAAAAAAAAAAAAAAAACAAAATTCCAAATTAAAAATTTCACCCACACGGTTTATAACGTTAATAAACAAGCTTAATGGTCACGGCATTTTAGCCATTATACCTCATAACATAAAGAAGAAACTACCATACAGGTGTATGGTTACCGGCGCCAAATTGAAATATACACGCGCCATATTCATTACAGTCGGGTGTAACTCAAACTTATGGTACCTTTTACGAGTTTAAGAGCACTCTCCGGTACGAGCGGTGATGTTACTTACGTTTCGGGAAAAACACGGAATGCTGATGTACCGTAATAAACCGCGTAAATGCCTATTACATGCCTGGTATGAATGATGTGGTTTAATTATGGGGATCTTTGAAGTAGGTTTTGGCTTAGGTTTTAATCACTTGTAACGTTAAAACAAGTTTGTATTTTATACTAGGTGCTTTTATTCGTCTGTGTAGAATATTTTTAATAGTTTATTTCGTTAAGAATTTGTGAATATTCTATACAAACTTTCATGATCTAAACACAATTGTTCAAATATTTGATATATCTCGTTATATGTATACCTAATTATAATCCTCATATAATACTAGCTATCCCTAGTGTTTATAATCAATCCTTGGCTCCTGTGAGACGTAGCTTGATATAATATGTATAACCTTCCGTATTACACGAGCTATCAAAAGTAAAAATATTTTTTCAAATCGAGACGGTAGTTTCAGAGATTACCTCTTACGAACAATGAAAGCTATGACATTTTTCTTGTATTGATGAATAATTAATAATTAACTTAAGAGACATTAAATTACTATGCTTGTACAATCGTATATAATAATAATAAATAAATACGCCGTTTATTTCTTACAGTTACAGTTCGGTTTCTTATTTTTGTTTGTTAGTATTAAAAAATATTATTGTTATATCGACGCTGATATGCAATACTCTGTCAAGCCACACTTCATTTTGAGAAAATGGCGTCTAAAGATGTCAAACCTATGCTTAACAAATATGTTTGAAGAAGTATATATCCACCTTTTATTTTATTTTTTGATAAAAGGTATAATTAATTAAAAGCAGATTGATATATTCAATATATAATCTAGTAAAAAGTTTTTCAAATATTTAAGATTATTTTATAAATTGCAAAATATGGAACGCACTTGAAATTCGAAACAATTAATTAGGAAAAATTTTCTGTAGTTTTTTAGTTTATATGACCTTAAATTGTTTTGAATAATGTTAAATAGGTGATGTTTTATCAAAATACATCAATATCTCAGAATTTGACTTTTTGTGGGTTGACACATTATTGCTTATCATCCATATATAAATGTTAGTAATTAATGTTGTTATTATTATTTTTGGTAGTCGAATAGTATTCTGTAAGAACCCTTATTCGGGTAAAGGCATCCTCCAAAGATTTCCATGCGTCTCTATCTTGTGCTACTGTGGTCCAGTAGGCGCCGGTATTTCTCGTGATATCGTCTTCCCAGCGTGTTATGGGTCTGCCTCTTTTTCGTTTGCCTTGTAGGCCCTTCCAAGTCGTTGTTCGTATTGTCCATCTTTGATCTGAAAATCGCGCCACATGACCAGCCCATTTCCATTAAAGTTTTTGTGCATAGGTTAGAGCGTTTGTTGCTTTTGTTATATAACAATCGTACATACCAAAGACAAAAAGAGTCAAGAAAGCTTACTGGTCATCGAAAAACACGTCGATCTTAACCGATGATCGAGGGTTCGAATCCCGGCTAGCACCGCTGAGTATTTGAGTGCTTTTGTGTTTATTAAATTCATCTCCTGCATTGCCGGGAGAAGTTCTGACTCATGTATATCCGCCAACCCGCAGTCGAGCAGAGCGGTGGATTAAGCTCTAAACCTTCTCCTTAATATGATAAGAGTCCTTTACCCAGCGGTGGAACATATACAGGCTGTTATTTTAACAAAGATTATTCTTAATATTATATTTAGTATCATTAAGGTTGTGAATTCACTCGACTACTTTCCTAGTATCAATAAAAAATATTAATTCACTGTCAAAACAATAAATTGTAAACGAAAATTAAATATGAATTATGTATCATTTAAATCGTACGTGTATGTTATTTCAAAGTGCCAATAAACGGAGCAAACACAACAACAATGGAACGCTTAATTGGACAAACAGAAAATTTCCACAACAAACTGCATCGAACGTCAGCTAAAAAAATATTTACCCACTTTCATCATCGGATAAAACCAATTTATATCCCGTCCATATTTATTTAGAATCATAAATTTCCCTTCAGCGAACTACCGCGTCGTACCCCAGAATCGCAACAAAAGAAACGCGTACATCACCACAGAAAAAAAACACCAAACACGCCACGACACCGCTTATTTATTTATGATCCCAATTCATACCGAACCCTCTTCACTACGGTATAATATTGAGCGATCGATATCAACTCATTTCGCTCTATGCTACACTGAGCGATCACAATGGGACGTGTCAAAAAAACGGTTCCAAGTGTCAGATATCTGTGACAGACGACAGCTGGGGAGACTCACAATACGTTATATCGATTCATCAAGTTGACGACAATGACGCTCACTAGGGCGCACACCCTGTGTCGTGCGACACAGAGTACGTCATTATCAACTTAAATCTCATCTTACTGGTTGTGTAATTATGATTTTATTTTAACTACTGCTAGTCTGTGTCCCAGTGTAATCGTTCGTCGTGTGAATAGTATAGACAGCCGTGGTAAATTGACAATGCTTGTGATTTAGAAAGGAAATAAATGGGATAAAAGCCGTGAAGAGTCTAATGACAAACACACATTTCACGGTTACGAATGCGTTGAGTCATTGTTGCGGATTTGATATGGGTTTCCGAATTCAATGGTCGTTGCGTTCTGTTGAGTTTTACTTTTTTAAAACCTGATTAAGTAATGTGAGGCGATAAGTACATGATGTTGAGGAAATACTGAATAAATAAACAATATTTTACATTTTTTTGTACTTATCCAACTGCCTTAGAATTTTAATCTAAGATAACCAAAAGTGTAACAGTGAGTTTTACAGCTAACTACAAATAATAAATCCAGAGATGATATTTAATTTATTTAGTCAGAGTAATCGGAAATTAAATTATCAGTCAAGAACTTTTATCGTGCACTGCCATTTTTTTAATCATTTGGATATATAACTTTAGTTTTCGCTAGGTCAGGTTCTAAATATATAGTATTTTTTGCATTATTACTGATATAATTTTGTTATGTTCTCCCATAAACTTTAATACTCATTTAAAATTATTTATAAGTTTCATTCTCTAAAATTCATGATACTACGTGAATTACCACGTTAAACCTAACGTTGTTTTATGGTCTTTTCAGTAAGCAGTACTTCTAACACAAAAAAGTTTTTTCGGATAAGCAACTTCTGAGATTTGTGCGCTTATAATCATCTTTTATTAATATAGGCTATAAATAATAAAATGAATCATTCGGATCGGTCACTAAGAAGAATTTTGAATCTATAAGAGGTAAAGAAATTTACTAAAATGATCAATGTGATAGATTTTAAAATAAAAAAAACTACACCCAATATATTGGCAAAAACTTAGGTACTTTAAATAAATGTTATTAGTTGTATTATTATGGAACTCTTTGATATATAATTAGATTGAAAGAAAACCCTGTATAAAGCAGTTTCTCTATTTAGCTCTGTATAAACTACGTGTATTTTCTCAATCTCACAAACACTGACACACCTATGAATACATTTTTTTTCACATCTCATTACACAACTCATAATTCATCAAATGCCACAGGTGGTCCTTCACACAGCGTCACATTTATTATATGATCCCGCTCTTTATTTATGAAGCCTTTTGTGAATTACACCTTAAAGGGACACCGTGATGACCACCCGCACTTTACGGCAATCGGCCAATCCATTACTTGAATACAGAGGACAAGTAAACCATCTACAATCTAGAAAGAACTTTATTTATATATCCATAAAGTCCACATTTCTCTAACCATTTCAAACTATAGCTGGAAAACCTTTAAGCTTATATTCAAACGAAATTGTATTCTAAATACAATGGAAAAGGTTTCAAAATTGTTTGTATATACGAATGACGTTCAGTGTCGTTCAAGAGTGATGTTTACACAATTCCGCTCTTTGAAAGCTCAGGAAGTAGCGCTCATGTCTGTTTGTCTGTCACTATTGAAGGCGACAAAGCATCGTCGATCTGAATGCAATATAACGTTTTATACTAGGAAGCTGCTTTTCGAAGGTATTTAATTTTAGTTACTACTAAAATGTCATACTTTTGATATAGGATATAATATTATGGGTATTTAGTCTTTGGCAAGAATGACACTTGAAAGTTTTGCTCTCGTAATTGATTAAAACAACTCTGTAACCTAGTAACAGATACGTATAGTAACGAAAGCGTGTACTACGTAGGTATTTACGAAAGCTTTGAGTGTCAAAAATAAGGGAATAATATGAAATTCTTTTAGGTGTATGACAATGACAATCCACTAATGTAAATCATTATGAAAATGTTTGTCACAACTAAAAGCCATTAACCAAAGAATTGAATTGAAATTATGAAAATCTGAGAACCACACTTATAAGTGTATTTCACCTTATGATGAGTGAGTAACGTGATGAACGTCGTGACGTGTAACGAGTGAACGTTTATAGCCTACAAATTTTTGCTTGCTTCGTTCACGTTAATGAGGATTACTTTTAAAATAATACACACATGCACATAAAACAGCCTGTGATCATCTAGGTTAATACACCTTTCAAATGGTACGATAATCTTTAAAATAGATTCAATGGTTTCGGAATTTACTTCACACATAAAGAATTTCCTCTTTATCAGATTAGTATAGACAATATTTATAAGTACATGGGTGTATCTAATGTAATGTGAGGAGTCTCGATTAGTAAACGAGTCTTCATCTTCTCAGTGTGATATGTACATTGTGATTGTCCTTCAGGTCTGCGAATCTGGTCTGATCTTTTGCTTTCAATCTTGCTCATCATTATAAATTGAAGTAGTTGATTTCGTGCCGAAACACGTGACCGATATACTCAGCTTTCTGCTTTTTGACGGTATGTAAGAGTGTTCGCGTTCTACCGACATGCTAAGTAGGTAGAAAACATACTGGCTGTAATATAGACGAGCGAGTTGGCTGATGACACTTTTAAAATAGATGACAATTCGTGGAATGAGCATTCAATATTATAAGAGCGTTAAAATATGTTATACTAGTACAATACTGTCACTTTCAATCATGTTAAATAAATATTAAGATTATTTTAATAGTATTTAATCCTTTCAGTAAAAATATATTTTCAAAAGTTGGTATTTTTAATCCAGCATCAACGCATTCGAAGGGAATGAAAAAAGAAACTTTTTAAATATAATAAGATAATGAGTTTTCTGCTATCTATTGCTTACTTCTCAATCATACTAATATTATAAAGGAGTCTTTGAAACTAATTATCCGATTTAAATAAAAATCTTTTTGCGTTAGCTAGCCTGTTTGTTCGGGAATGTTATAGGCTATATTACATCATGCTATTATTCATAGGATGTCAACCTATAAATGCGAGTAAAACTGCGAGGAGTAGCTAGTATTTTATATGTAATCATGTTTGAGCTTCTAACACGATTCCTATGAATTTATTAATATTTATGTTGTTTAAAATATCATAATGTTATTAAAAATGTTAAAGAATTATATGATAATTTGTCTAGGTTAAACAAGTAATTAAGAGCAATTAATGTCACTCGGTAAAATAAGTTTTATTGGTAGATTAACGAGAATTTATGTGTCAGAAATGCATTCAAAATATAATTAAAATTCTAGGGTTGTCACTTATAATAACTTGTTTTAATTTTAAGTCTTTGTTTTAAATGTTACAAAATTTTATATAGATTCTAATATTTTAAATTTCAAAGTAACACCGTCTGTACTTTATAATTTTGTTTGTTACGTTTTCATACTTAAACATTTGATCCGATTTAAATAAACTTTAGTACAGAGATAGATTAGCTCCGAAGAAGGGTATAGGCTAGGACATGAAAGAAGAACTGACAGTTTTTATGCAAACGAAGTCACTATTGTAGATAAAAAAATATATAAGTCATAATAATTTTGGAACATTCTAATGTAATATCAAAAATAAAAATAACAATAAAAACAATAAAATCTAAATTTCATACTAATTGACAACCCTATAAAATTATATACAAAAATTATTAAGAAATTAAAAATTTAAATTTAATTTAAAATTTTATGGTAGACACTAATTAATGCAAATGTTTTGATTTGGAATGAAAAACAACTATGTTCTACGAATTATTTTATCACCGCGTGTTATAGCAAAACATATATCTACAAAAACATAGCTACTAATAATGAAATCTTTACGTCATAGTGGGAAATTATAAAACACTAGATATCCCTCACGCTTGTGAGTCGTAGCGTGATGTAGTATAGCCTATAACCTTCCACAATAAACGGGCTATCCAAAGCAAAAAGATTTCTTAGTATTGGTTCAGTAGTTTCAGATATTACCCCCTAAATACAAATTACAAACAAATATTAAATATAACGGGTCTTATCGCGATAACTAATGGTAGTAGTACCTTTTTATTGCCCGACGTTTCGACGAAGTTGCATTCGTCGAGGTCATGAGCTGACTGGTGTACCGCTCCATACTAACATTAGTAATCGCGATAAGACCCGTTATATTAAATATGAATAGTATAAATCGTGAAAGTTAAAATATATAATTACCAACAAATACCTCTTTATAATATAATATTAGTACACACTAGCGCCCCCCTCGTCCCCCCGACAATATTAACACAATATCATTTAAAATATTGCCAAATTCGCACGTAAATTCACCCAAATTTATTCCCCTCCTTAGCAAGATGTTTTACCTATAAAAGATAGACATAGTATTTCGCGGACTTTTTACTATAAGTTTTTGAGAGGAGCATTTTAGCCATTATTCTATATCTTTCACATTTTACTATATATTTTAATTAGGTTTTAGTACTTCTAGAGTTTATTTCCCACCTTATTGTATAAAGTAGCTATATAAGGTCACGGTTCGCTGTAGCTTATTTTGATATAAATTATTAAGGAATAAATAAAACGAATCTAACGAACATAAATTTAACAGGAAATTACATAATTCATTCTAATATTCTGTTTTGGCTATTCTGGGGAATGTAATAAAAATACATTTGAAACTTTCCACATTGAATGAACAACAATAGTACACTTACCACGACAGCAAAGAATAATCTTTATTGGACACGAATTAAATGTAAAATGCGTGAATAATGAAACATCAAGACAGACGTATAAAGGCGATCTTAAAGCTAAAATAGATTTCTTTCAGACAACTTCTGAGCATGGGACGCAACATCTACCATTAAAAATTATTAAGAAATTTCCGACAGTCTATTTTTGTGGCCATTTAAATAAGCTCCAAAACGATACACCTGCTGTAAGGTAAGGAATTCTTTATTCTGCTGATTCCAGATGATGCTACCATCAGGTCAAGGTTACGCCACTATATAATTAGAGTAATATTGAAGTCACAGAGTAAATTTCGATTAGACCCGTAGACGTGGCTCAAGTCCTTTCAACAACCCTAAAACAGGTAAGACTTTGAAACGTCTGCACAGATCTTCATAAATTATTACTAAGAATCATCGCCATTATATTACCCTTCAAATACGATGCGTCAGACAGACAGATAGTGCATAATAGTAGATACGCAAATACACACGTCATTTCTAACACCTCTCTTTTTAGTCGGTCTTAAAAGCGGTTTAGAGAAGCAAAAAGCACAAATTTATTCACAACAAACAACTAATAATAATTGGATGCTGATGAGCAATAATGTGTCAACCCACAAAAAGTCAAATTCAGAGATATTGATGTATTTTGATACAGCATCACCTATTTAACATTATTAAAAAAAATTCAAGTCATCTAAACTATATAAGTAACGAAAAACGTTTCTTAATTTAATGTAATAGATATATATAACTGTTTTTAATTAATTATACCTTTTATCAAAATAAAAAAGAAAAGATGTGTATATACGTCTTCAAACAAATTTATTAAGAATAGGTTTGACAAGTTTAGACGCCATTTTCTCAAAATAAAGTCCGTGTGGGTTGACACAGTATTGCTTATCAGCGTCCAATTATATGACGATTACATTTTAAGTTTTACTATCGAGGGCGATATAAAATAATTCTGTAACTTAGTAACAGATACATCGTAATTTTTATCTATCGTAAATAGTTACGAAAGCTGTGAATGTCAAAATAAATCACTGACAGTAAATTCTTTCAAGTGTAAAGCAATAAGAAATAGCTTACGTAATTACTTATGAAAGTCTGAGAGCAAAAGTTATAAGTGTAATTCTCGTATCTTAAGTCGTGAGCTGTCAAAATAAAATCTCCCTTCATACTTTACAGTTTTAATACGTCCACTGGCTGTCTTATCTGTTCTAGTTAGTAAATAGAAGTGTTAATGTCCACTCGGAATATCTGTCTCTTGAAAGTAAATATGTTTTGATAGTAATGCTAATAACGATAAGGTAATGCACTTTTAAATTCAGTCCGACATTTAAGATATTAGTGTCATTATTGTCAACATCCATTATGTAATTGGTATATTTAATGGAAAATGTTATAAATATTTAGACGTGAAACTTGATATTAACGCGTTTTATTTGGAAATTTTATTACTAAAACTATTTAATCAGGTTAATATTGAAGTCGAACTTCGAGTAAACTAAATACTTAAACTATGATTTTTTTTATATTAATGAGAATAAAAATTTTGTGATCATCCTTAAATATAATAAATTAGAAACTACCATATATATAATTCTTTAACTATAAACTTAATTTTACGTCAATCGTTTAGATTTCCACGAAAAAAATTCTCATTACATGGATAATAATGATTTATTGAAAGGCATATAAAATTGAAGATACAGAACTTTTTAGTATAGCATAATAATAAACTAAAATAAATAATAAAACTAAACCAAAAAATATTACGTAGGAATATGTAGAGGAAGCAAACATTAAAATCTTATACATGTACAACATTAATGCCAAAGAGCTTTTAAAATATAATTAACCAATACAAAATAAATACGCTCCCTCAACCATCGAGCCTTGACATTAACAGTAGCATAAAATTCGATTAACAAAACTCGCATTAAAACCATCAATAACGGATATCTAATCCCCGACAGCCGCATCAATAAATTATGGCTAAGTGAAACACAAATGATAATGTCATTCGAGTAAACTTACAATTGTACAAACAGCGAACCGATGGTTATTAGGGCCAACCACTCTCTTTACTCTTCCAATCTAAATTCGACTTTATTCCTTTACAATAAAAATAAATTTTGCTAAGCAATGTTTGGAGTTGGTCAATGCGAGCCGGATATTTGTAATTTAACTTTATGTTTAATGTATTTAGAGTTGATTTTTGGTTATAAGCGAAGGTTGTTGGGACGTTTTGTAACACTGTGGTTAAGGAAACAACTCTATCAATCATCGGTAAGTGATGGATGAGGTCTGCCCAAATATTTGAATTATTTGATATTTGAGTGCGGGAGCGACTGTACACACTTGCCACTGTGGGGAGGAGGTTTGACGAAATAAAGTGTTAATTCCGATTGAATTGTATGGGAAATTATTAGGTATATTATATAAGGGTATTTCTGAATCGTGGTAATAACCATATTAGAGTATTGTCTATTTTTCTTGTCTTATTTAGCAGATAAATATGGCGTATTTCTACTCACACAAGAGTTAGATAAGAAAATAGAGATTGAATGATTGAATGGAAAATTATTGCAAAAGTTTTGTTACCAAATAAAGACACGTAAAGACAAATGGACTATATAAGCTTAAATGTGTATTAAATATTCTTTTCTTATTAGATTCGTTATTTTAGTCTACTTGTATTTTTTTTTAATAATGAAAATTAGTAACGCAATTGTATTATTAATATTACAAACAATTATGAAAGCACCGATCCATAAATACCGATATTAAAAAATATTGTTTTCAAACTAATATGAATGATGATATTGAATATTACCAATCGTGTTTTAAAGCCGCAGTTTCACTCGCGTTTATGGTTCTTGCTCCATTCCTATGAGTCGAAGTGTAATGTAATTAAGCCTTTAATCTTCCTCAATAAAGGGGCTATCCAACGCTAAAAGATTTTTTTTATCCCATCACTAGTTTTAGAGGTTACCCCCTACGTACAAACTTACAAAGATATTTAAGATCTTTATAACGTTATAGTATAGATGCAATTTTACTTGCAACGTTATCCATTGTCAATACAGAAAAGTTTTATAATATGATCGTTGGTTATCTTTGAATTAATTAGAGTTATTATTTTTTAATATTTGTATAAAAATAGCTGACAAACGAGCAGACGGGACACGTGATTTTAAGTGATTATCGTCGCCCATGGACTTTTACAGCACCAGAGAAACTACAAATGCGTTTCCAGCTTAAAAAGCAATAACGGATTAAAGGAAATAGGAGGTAATCAAAGGAATGGGGAAGTAGATTGGGCTTCAGGGTCTCTCACTCACCGTGCGAAAAGAAATAGGGGGGCGGGATACTGCCCCGGTCGAGCCAGACTATGTACGATCTGTAGTCAACAGGCTACAGCTAGGCTCTA
This sequence comes from Hypolimnas misippus, assembly GCA_037950945.1. Classification (NCBI taxonomy): domain Eukaryota; kingdom Metazoa; phylum Arthropoda; class Insecta; order Lepidoptera; family Nymphalidae; genus Hypolimnas; species Hypolimnas misippus. The sequence continues at coordinate 14,690,939 of JBBEEQ010000023.1, forward strand.
CCTTAGTAATAAATAACTTGGATTTCAAAAGTGAAACGACATAATCCAAAAACGGACACACTTAATCTAGTTAAAATCAAATAGCGGCTAATCGTAGGATGGTTCAAATAAACGTAGGACAGTTCACGATAAACACGCTTTGCCACGCCAATATTTGTCATCGCTATCAATTTCATGTTAGTCCATACTAATATTGAATTAGTTATTGAATAATGACATTTTCATTCGATATTTTATATCGATGAAATCGATCATCCCTATGTAAATATGATATTAAAAATACAAAACTGTTTATTTTGTCCGTAAAAATGCACAGGTTACGATATTGTTGATTTAGAAATATTCAGAAATAAAATTTTACGTTTTCGTTGTTTAGGCATGTTTGGTCCATTTGTAAAGTTTAAGATTGGACTATCTTATATTTGTGTAATAAATAAAATTTGCCAAAACTAATAATATTGGATTAGTATAAGATAGAGTAGAAAGTTGTTAAACAAACATTCGTATCCAAAACTACGTTTTAAACGCCTGCGTAGGATTCGTTTTATCGAGATATTTAAAAGGACTTTAAATTAAAAAACAAAAAAAATATTATGAAATTCTCAGTTTATTCTTTTGTAACACTTAATTATCTTTTCTAAGGATTTCTCAAAAAGTTACTTTCTTTAAGAGATTGAATTGAACTTCAAAATTTTAAATATTTAAAATAAGCTTAATTGATAGTAAATAAAAACCAAAAAAAAAAGAAAGTAGAAATTCATCGGCAGTTGCAGTAATGACTTTATTATAAATGCAAAAGTTTGTGAGAATTAGTTAAATTGTGGTTCAATTATATTAAACTGTCGCTATCAATACATACCATAATTTGAAAGTTGAACAAAAATCAGAAATCAACTGTCAGAATGTGGCATATATTAATAGCAATAGTTTATATAATTACCGCTAAGGTTTAAAACATCTTTGATAATTTTAAAATAAACGCAGGTAAAGCCTGTACAAGATAATGTGAAAATAAAAACGATTTATATTATAAATCTTCTTTATATTTCAGCTAGACACATAAGGGCGCCACCTGCGAACAATTTGTTATATTAACACAAGAATTAAAATGAGCCATTTCGCCGAACACAATTCACTTCTCGAGGGCCTTCTTAAATCTACCACAGATGAAAAACATCAGTATAGTCAACATTATATTATTACTAGTAATACTTTATATGATAAAATAGGTGATTGAAAACAAAAAACAAAATTTCATCTCCGAAAATGGACGCTGATTACGTGATAGAAAAAAGAAAAGATAGCAGGATAGCTTGACTTAGCCTGGCCCAGGATAGAGAGGGGTGAAAAATGAAAAGGAATGCTCTCTCTGCTCAGCACTGGAACAAGCTTGTTGCTACATTAGAAATATCCAAATGATTATTTGCTCCAATTCGACTGTCGGTTAAGAGTAAAAGAAACACCTCATTCTACCAAAGCTCATTCTGGTATAATATTATCATCTTCCTAAATATGTTTTAAAATTAAAATGATATACTTTTATATAACACATTTTTGTAGAATGGATTGCCCGTTCGTTGAGAAAGGTTACTATATTTTACTTCACAACCATAAACGCGAATGAAACCGCGTGAGGAAACTAGTCAAATAATAAAAAATCATACTGATATTTTCCGTCTGTGCACTCCACCCCAATCACCCTGACGGTGAATGATGACCCAACACCGCAGTGATTAACGACTCCGCCATTCATCATCCGTGACGCGACGACGCCGACGCGATACGTCAACGACTACGACACGAGAAATTAGTTTGATTGACGGTTTTAATATACGGTTAAAGCAAATCGTGCTACAGTTACGTAACGCGTAATTATATGGATCGGAACGGTTAAAGGTCATGACGAGGGTTTGATGAATGGAATTGAATGAAGGTTAGTGTAATCAATAAATATTTAATTTCTTGTTAAGGATTTGATGAGTAATCGCAAAACCTTTTTTGTAATTTTTATATATATTTAACCCTATAAACAGCTAACACAATTTTGCAGAAGGACAAAGGTATACTTTTTGTTACCGAAAAAAATAAAGAAAGAGAGAAATAGTAGGAAAAAAAAATTTCAACGCTGACACAGTCTCGGGGACCAATTAGTTCTAAAAAGTTTGCTTGGAAATTAATGACTAATTTTATTTCCTTCATCAGATATCTTCCCCTGCATAGAAAATCAAAAAATCAAAATCAAAATATACTTTATTCGAGTAGGCTCTCACGAGCACTTTTGAATCGTCAATATATAAAAAAATAATGGTAATATTATTATTATTACACTTATAAGGAAGGAACCACCGGTTCGGAATGAAGATTCCAGCGAGAAGAACCGGCAAGAAACTCGATTTTATAAATGACAAAATCATTAAACATCCTGTGTGAAAATCGGTATACTAAAATCACGTATCTTTATCGTCAACGTAATAACGTAACGACGAAGTTAAAACTTCACTTAGCGTCACCTTCAAGCCAGTGGCCTTTATATTCAATCTAGTTAAGCATTTACGCATAAGACTCATCAGTCGTTTCGCCAAGTCAAGGGACACTTGGTCGCTACTACAGGAGCCAGAAGCTAAGATGACCTAGTGATTACAAACTGTTGATTGCGAAATCAAACCCCGGCTAGCATCGTTAGGAAACTTGCTTGTACCGAGAAAAATTCTGATACATGTAACCAACTCTCAGAGGAGCAGCGTGATGGATTTTGTCCAAAATCTTGTCCTTAACGAGAGAGTATGCCTTGCCCGGCAGTGGGGTATTTACGGGTTTTTACTATGCGAGAACCATCTACCTTCGCACTCAGGCGGCAATGGTCAATAGATGAATAGGATAATCTATAGAATAATCCGAGTTCAAGTCTGAATTTTACTTATTCTTGGATGATCTTCATTTTTGGAATCTCGCGCTGCTGTTTACAAATGTGAAATAAAAGTCAGTCTAGGTATTTCACTAATGAAGTATAGTAATCCTAAGTAAGTCAGTTAAACAAAAAATTATTATAAGAGAGATGATTTTTGATGTTAAAAACGAATACAAAATTTTGTTTCTTAAATTTGTAAAGAGGTGCCGGATACATGTATGACTAATATGAAACAATTATCAATCGATATCGCTTTATTTGCAAAAGATAATTAAAACATATAACGAACGTAACATATAATGTTAATCGACAGACGCGTTGGTGCAATGGTCACTGCAACTGACTAAAGCGCTAACGGTCGTGGGTTCGATCCCCGCTCACGACAAACGTGTGTATTGGCCATACAGATGTTTGTCGTGGTCTGGGTGTTTGTGTTAGTGTTGTGTGTGTTTCCGGACCCCCGAGATCTTAATGGGGGCTGTTGAGTGTGATGCGTTATAATGTGTAATCTATATCGAATATATACTAATACAATAAAAGAGAGAGAGAGAGAGAGAGAGAGTGAATTTTATATGTGCGATGTAAATTTTTAAGTATTATGATACCAATTAAAAGGTATATTATTCTAGATGGTCATATGTTAACACTATAATTTTTTTTTTCAAAAAATTAAACCGACTTCAAAAACGTACCCAAGAAATACAAATGAACCAAAAGGCATAAAATAAATGTTTTCAACAACATTATGAAGTAGGTGCCAATAAAGTTCCGGTAGCCGTCTGTGGTCTTCATCATCAGTTCCATTTCACCAAAAGTGACTTTCTGACGGTAATTTCATAAGTTACTATCAAAAATACCTAAATCGGTATAGGTTTTCTTATAATATTTGAGAAATTCCCTCAATTTCTCCAGGATCCTATCATCAGATCCTGACCCGAAGACAATGGGACCAACTTGGAAGTATACCCTTTCAAACAAAAAAAAATTGAAAATCGGTCCACCAACGGCGGAGTACTCGGTGAACATCCATAAAAAAGACCCCGATGAATTGAAAACCTCCTCTTCTTTGAAAATCAGCTAAAAACAAAATCTACATTAACATGAACGAAGGCGCGATCAAAAGCTAGTTGAAGTATAAAAGCAGCTTTTAAAAAACCCAAGTATTTGTACAAGTCAACCAACGATCAAGAGGAAGCGGTTCATCTATCACATCTGACTCAGCTATGATTAACAACGATCAAGCACATTAATCATTTTATGAGAGAACATTATGTATACTAATTTTCGCTAGTAGCTTTGCTTGCGTTACTTAAGATCTGTGGATTATAGTAAGAAATAAGTCTGTTATTTTTCTGTACTTTTAAAGCTTATAACTCAGGAACCCATTACATTTTCGTAGTAAAACGTAGCATAAAGTATTCCTTGTGAATTTTTCTACCTGCATGTGAAAGTTTTGTCAAATTCTATTTAGCTGTTATCGTGAATAAACAATATTGGCTGAAAACTTGTAAAAATTTTATAATAATCTACAGAGTCAATTTATTCAAAACTTACAAAAAGAGACACTTCAATTTTATTCATATATATATAAATATGTTTTTCCATCATTTTATGTACTTACTGATTAATAAAACAATAGACTACACAATTTACTGACCAGTGACCAATCTAAAATCTTTATATTTTTTATAGTGTCGATATTAGTATATTAAGTTTATCGAAATAAAATAAAATGAAGTTGTTTAAACAGAAATTTCATAATATTTTTCATATACCTCTTTAGAATAGATATGAGGCAGTCTATATCGTCTATGTACTAACTTCAGGGTCGTGTATTATTTAGTTAAAGCAAGATTTAAGGATCATCTACATAATAAAGTTAACTCTTCAATTTATTTCATACACAGCCCTAAACAAAATGAATGATGAAGGTGTGATGACAGAAGAACATACGAATCATTCATCACCATCAGACGTCATCGACTTGCTAATTGTAATTTATGTTGTATATTTGTTGTGTTGTTTAATTTGTTCAAAGATAATTAATATTTTTAGTATAGTTGGTCGATTTTTATGGTTTACGTTGAGTTCTTTATAGATACTACATGCTAACGTGTTTGTAATGATGAATTATACGTTGTAAAACATATTCCGTAACTTGTAAAAAATTACCAAGTCTTGCAACTCGGTTATTCTACCGTAAAAAGTTGTGAGATCCATGTCATACCAAGTCGGTTAATTTATTCAGTCCTTACTTAAAGGACCTTCTGTCTTAGGTTATTACGTTATTAGCTAACCTGGAGACATCTTATAATGACCAAATTAACATCAAAAACTTTTTTGTAAGTTGTAAAACATACTGCTGTCTGAACAGAAGAATAACTTCATTGCGTTGTTAGATATTTGAATACTAGTGGTCGCCTAGCAGTCGGAATTCGACCGTAGTTCATTAAATTTTTAATCAATTTTAAGAATGACCACAGATAATCTATTCTCAATTTGACCACAGACTCTAACAATAAGCAAAATAGTATATGGATAATAGTCTGTTGATAAGCAATAATGTGTCAACCCACAAAAAGTCAAATTTTGAGATATTGATGTATTTTGATACTACGTAACCTATTTAACATTACTAAAAAAAATCAAGTCATCTAAACTAAATAAGTATGGAAAAAAGTTTCTTAACTCAATGTTTCGAATTTCAGGTGCGTTCCATATTTTGCAATTTATAAAATAATCTCAAATATTTAAAAACTTATTATTAGATAACATATTAAATAAATCTATCTGCTTTTGATTCAATATACGTTTTATCAAATAGAAAAGAAAAGATGAATATATACGTCTTCAAACTAATTTATTAATAATAGGTTTGACATGTTTAGACGCCATTTTCTCAAAACGAAGTCCGTGTGGCTTGACACGGTATTGCTAATCAGAGTTCATATATGCATGTGTCAAATACATGGTAGTGTGTGTATTTTTTATTGATTTAATGTATTTTATACATTATTTAATAATAATATTGGCATTCCTTTTGTATTTAAACTATACCTGCTTTACTACAAAAGATGAAATAAAACCTTGTTTAACACGTGTCTAGCTAAACATTGTTTAAAATGAAACATCGTTTGAAATGCTGTCAAAGTTGCGTGCAAAGTAATAAAAAAAATATATTTGATACCTAAAATAGATTTTAAGTATGTATTAAAATCATCTAAGCATAAGTTTATACAAAGTTAAACTATGTCTAAACCATGTTTTACTCAAAACTGTCTTTAGACGCGGATTTGTAGTACAAATTTTTATAAAAACGCGTTTAACGTATGTTTAAATCTTTTGTAGTAAGGCAGTAAGTGTTTGTTGTAATTTTAAACTCGCTCACTGTACGCAATTTTCGTAAAAAGAGGTCCAAAGTTTTTACTTCACGTTTTAATATATAGATGTACCTACGTCAAAGACATAATTATGTTACTTTGTGGCGTATATTTAAACAAAAACAATTCGAAAAATATATGTATATTGTAAAGAATAAGAAAACAATAGTCAGCATCTAAAATCAGCTTATTGCCTTAACATGTTTAATATGATTATAATATGACGCTAATATAACGTTATTTGACGTTATATTTCCTCCCCCTTCCCACTTAAGAGGTAATTAAGCTGATTAATATTTCTACGATTATAATTAATTCCACAAAAAACCCAGTCAAAAACTTTGACAAGTAATGATATTAAAATATAATTTGCGTCATAGATCCGCGATAAAGTAATTAAACAGGCTAATTGTAAAACGTATGATTTATATTAATCTCAAAAAAATTCTAATACATCTTTATTAAAAGGTGGATATCGTGGAATCTGATTGACGTTTGTTAATTAGTATCACGGTGCTATCTAACTAATCGACATTTCACGATGTTATCTTGATGTATAATATGTTTCCTAATGGCGATTATCGATATTATAAAAATTAAAATATTATTAACTATTACTAGCTGTGCCCGCGACTTCGTTCGCGTGGATTACAGAATGCTTGGCATGTCTCATGCAAAACAAGGCTTTAGTCTGCGGTGCCTTTAAAAAAAGGCTTTTTACTTTGGATTTAGGAAGTTTTTGGTTGTATTTATAAGCAGACACTAACTCAGATACGGCATTCCTCCACGGTTTTCACTAAAAATGTTGAAGAAAAGTGTTTTGTGCCAGTCTCTATATTTCGACTGTAAAACAGTATATTTCCGTCGAGGTTCTCCTAGTATTATATAATGGGTAACTTTTTTAATTGGGCTTGGTAGGCTAAATCCGGAACTATAAGGAATCGAGAAAACACTTAAGAAGTCTCGTGTCCGATTTTGATAAAACCTAAAACTGCAACATAAGTTTTAAGTTACTGTTAAGCAATAATGTGTCAACCCACAAAAAGTCGTATTTGGAGATATTTATGTTTTCTGATAATGCGTAAGTTTTAACATTATTAAATAAAAATAAGTCATCTAAACTAAATAAGCACGAAAAAAGGTTCTTAATTTAATGTTTCGAATATTGAAGTGTCAGTATTTTGCAATATGTTATAAATTGACGACATACACTGCTTATAATGCTTCAAAGTAGATCTATATTAGGCTCATTATAAACTTAATATATCAGACTGAAAACGGGGGTAATTTATTGTGAAGTGTCGAATGTCTGTATCCTGGCTATTCTAGAGAGAAGAAAGATCCTTATGTGTCACCGTATCTGTTACTTTTTGGCGGATCTTTTACCTTATTTTCAAAAAATAGATATATGCCATAGTGTCATACTAAATAATCAACAAAACAAAATAAAGATTCATGCAATGCAAGTCGTAAAATATCTTGCCTATCACGTAGTGTCAAGAAGCGTCAATTATCGTTTGAAGTAACAAAGTTAGTAGTAAGTTATTAAGTAAAAAAGTAATCCGTATCCGTATCCGCGGATCTTGACACCAAATATCCGTATTCAGATCTGTATCCACGGATATATTTAACAATTCGATACATCAATAATTAAACAGTTTCGTCGAAATGTTTTAGATAAAGGAACAATTGGAATAATTTTGGACGAGAAAACAGCATATGCTGATCATAATGTCCCGCTGATAAACTTTGATCACGGAACCTAAAAAAGTAATGGAACAGATTACATGAATAAATCGAACGACGGACGTATTATTATTTTTTTAATTTATTATATTAATTTATTATTAAAAAATAACGCGTAATTAGGTAATTAATTTTTATAACATGCCATTTAAATGTTAAATTGGGTTATCGTTTGATATTTACAAACAGAATAATTGACACCGATTTCTAAATTTATGTGTTCAATTTTTTTTTGCGTTTTAAAATATGTTTTTAAGTAATAAATGATTAATATGTGATAATAAAATATATATGGCCATGAGATTAATTGGAATTTCGCTTTTTATCGTAAAATCTGGGACAACTGATCTGGCGTAGTAGTAATACCGACGGTTGCGGGTTTGATCCCCGCTTGGGGATGATATTTGAATAAGTTTTGATTCCCTAGTCTGGGTGTTTGTTTCTTGGAGAGTACGTTAAGTTAATGTCCCTGGTTGTTATTAAAATCACATCGTCACTCTTAGTTAAGTCTATTTTTCTTTACTTGACCTATGTCCGGAACGATAATCACGAATTTTTGAACATTATTTTTCCTGATAATTTTTCGTTATAAAAAATGATTCATTTCAATCATTCGGTCGACAAATTCTCGTCTCCAACTCTTATGTATAAGACTACGCCATTTTTGTTTGCTAAATAAGACAAGTTAAGAAAAATAGACTATAGGAAGATTATTCTGGTTTAAATAGTTACTGGCATTCTCTAAGGTGCTGTGGAGGTCAAATGATAATCTCTGTGTAATTAGTAACTTTTCCGTAAGGGTCTGTCATTTTTCCAAAAGTTTAATTTTCAAATAAAACAGGGTCATACTCTAGTTTTCCCCCGAGTCACACTGTCATAAAAGACATATATAAAGAAATTTATTCGGTAACTATTATATCACTAAGACACGGGAACGAGCAAAGTCGGTAAAATTTTTTATTTTTTGTTTAAAAAAATTAAACAGCACATTGTCCTTATAAAGACTGTATAACAAGTCGATCCTGGTATGATCCTAAAAAATGCTAGGTGAATCATGATAATCGTTAAATCGGGGCACGCATATATAAAAATAATTCTTAATTAAAGTCAATTAATTATGTGATTATGATATTTAAAGTGCGATAATTAAATTATTTGTTTATTGATAACGATCTGTGGGTGCGGACTCATTTTCCGCGACTGTATCTTGACACTGTATCTAAATATATATTTATCTGACTCGATCTATCAGTGATAAGAATATCGTCTTAAAATAATACTTATTTCAAATTTTACCGATAATCGGTTCAGTGAGAGCATTTTTAGGAGCCTCAACACGATACCTCTGCTGTAAATCGATTTCGGTGAGAGAACAACATTTTTTGAGTTATTTACTGGCACAGACTTCAAAATGTCGCAGAAAATATTTAATTTTCGCTTTTTAGTTTACTTGTTTCTTCTTCGAAGTTGATTTATTTTCCTAAAAAAATGTTGTAGTTTACACTTTTAAATTACAATTATAGTAAGGAACATTTTGTGTTTTACCTAAATTAAAATAGTCTAATGTCAATCGCTTATTACTTTTTTCAAAATTTTGCGTTTCTGATGCAGGGCTAATAATTATTGGGGAGTACTCTTGGTATCGCACAATCAGCTCTACTTTACTAATTGCATTGTGACGAGCATACATTAAATAGCAATTGTTTTTAACTTGCTGGTACCCGCGACTTCGTCTGCGTATTTTTAATTTCAATATTAAGGATTCTATTACCCGTTCCGAATCCGTTTCGTTCGAACTTCGGAAATTCCGTTTGTAGAAAAACTTTGCACATCCTAAGAGACCTACGTACCAAGTTTCATGGTTTTATCTTCAATAATGACGAACCTATAGAAACTTTCAACTCCTATTTCACTCCACCACTGGTAAACATTTCAAAATGCTAGAACAAACATTTTTTTGGTTTCTTATTTAGTTTCTAAATAAAAAATGTAGTGTTCAAAAATGACAAACAGATCGAAATTTCAACAAATGTTTTTTTTTTATTTCTTATCAAGTGCTTAAATATAAAGTTTCATGGTTTTGTCTTTTAAAATTAAGGAATCCCATACAAACTTTCTACTACTATTTCAATCTCTTCATCCATTTTTTTCGCAATAAAAGGTAGCCTATCTCCTTTCTCAGGGTCTAAAGATTGTCTGTGCCAAATTTCATCAAAATCGGTTTAGAGGTTTAAGCAGGAAAGCGTAACAGACTGACAGATAGAGTTACTTTAGCATTTACAATATTAATAGGGATGTCCTTTCCCAGGCTCTAGACTGTCTGTACAAAATTTCATTTCATTCGGTTAAGTAATTTAGGCGCGTTTGCGTAACACAGAGACAGAGATACTTTCACATTTATAAAATAAGTAAGGATAATTAAACTAACAATTTAAGTTTTAATGATTCCTAATATTGATAATAATCAAAAGATTATATCTAAAGTAGCGAATTCAATATAATATATAGAAATAATATCAATTTACGAAATACGATAAAAATCTCAATCAGGCAATGACCCAATTAGTTTAGTTTAGCATTAACACGGCTACTGGTGATGACAATCATATTCAACGTTCGAGTGATTTTTTGCTAAGGTAAAAATACACCTAGTATAAATATCATTCTATATCACAGCACGAATATATCAATTTATCAACATCAAAATTGATACATAAGCTGTTACGACTTTTTTTTGATTAAGCAGGGGAAATCTTCGAAAAGATACCCGATTAACGGGGAGGGGGGGATCGGGTTATGTGCCGATTTATACGCACTAAAACCCCTACGATGGCCTCAGCTCGGAAATGGAGAAGCGTCGGGATCGCTTGCGCATGCGCATCCGCTGCCGCTCCCGTGCGACGCTCCGCTCGTGGCTGGCGGAGATAGTCTCAGGATGACAAAGTTTGGTCTTGCCCTCCCCACAGCCCTCGCTGGTGCGTACGGCAGTTCATCCCGTCTGCCGTCCTCCTCGGGGAAGCTGTTACGACTACAGAGTGTTAATAAACAGACATACCTAAGTATACTGAATAACAACTAAGATCTAAAAACCAACTTCAAACACGCAATTTCGTTTTTATCACACCATCGAAAAATCGATTTTGTTCCCTCTTTTGCGGGAGCAAAGCAGAATATTTCTTCCCTGAGAAATAGCAGAGAGAAAATTAGTACAGCGGGTGAAAAAGTAATAAGTGGGAGAATCAAAAACTATACTAATTTAGCACTCAATTACAAAACTGCGTCAATTGTGTGATTATTATTTTTGCGAATTCAATAAGTACTATCTATCTAATTGGCACAAATAAAGCCATCAACCGAACAATTTAATTAAAATAAAATACTTTGTAAAACTACAACTGAATTAAGTGAGAGAGTTATATAATTTATATACTATTATTACACGCTCTCTTTTACCATTTAGATTTTTGTGATTTAAAAACCAAACTACTAAACTGATTTCGATGCAATTTCTTTACCAATCTGAAAGTTTACTCTTTCGTATAAATACAGTGTATATATAATATGATAACGCAAACAAAATATAAACACACACACGTAAATACACTCACTATATACATAAGTATTAGTATCATTATTATCCTTATATATCTAACAATTAAGAGTAAAATTAATGTAAGATATTCCTTATTAATTAGTTAAAATAAATATTATGTTATGGAAGAGCGGGTCCTTCTGTCACGAGTATTATATTATACTCAATAAAAGGTCCCAACCCTTAAGTATTTTGCGTATTACCTAATAAAGAATGAATAATTTTAATTTTAAGTTTCATATAAAAAGTATGAATTGGTTAAGAAATTACGGAGTAAAAATATTACGAGTTGAGACCCTCTTCCAATTTTAAGTCGATGAAAAAACATTCTTCTCAAGCAGATGCGTAAAAAATAATAAAAGTTTTATTGTAATAGCTGTGCAAAGCAAAGCTGTAAAAAGCTACTCAATTAATACAAACAAGCAAATTATAGTAGAGCCGAGATGGCCTAGTGGTTAGAACACGTCGATCTTTACCGATGATCGCGCGTTCAAACCCCGGCTAGCACCGCTGATTTTTCAAGTGCTAAATTTGTGTTTAAATTAATATCGTGCTCGGCGGTGAAGGAAAACATCGTAAGGAAACCTGCATGTGTCGATAGAAATTCTGACATATGTATGTCCGCCATTCCGCAGTAGAGCAGCCTTTGCCCAGCAGTGGGATATTTACAGGCTGTTACTTTACTTTTTTTTAAATTATAGTATTAAAATAATTATTGTGTATTTGTAAGGAAACCATGTCAATGTAATGTTAATCACGGCCTGTCTTGAGCCATTGCTTCCGTCTTGACTTCCGCTGTCAAGCGGTGATGGATAGGGATGTGACAATTTGTTGCAAATATCGATATGCGTTTAATCTTATAGACAACTAGCTGCCCCTCGCGGTTTCAATCGCATTTATTGTAACTATGTACTTCGCTCCTTTGGGTCGTACCGTTATGTAATATAGCCTATAACCTAAATAAACAAGCTATCCAAAAAAAAAAGGATTTTTCAAATGGGATCCTTAGTTTCAGAGATTACCTTCTACATACAAACCTACAAACTTTACCTCCTTATAATATTAGTATAGATTTATATTATTAATATCATGATAAGTCATTAAATTGTATTGTATTAATTACTTCAAAAGTACATCACTTTTAAAGTAATTAATACAATACAATTTAGTGACTACTAAACAATTGGGTAAATGATAATAGGTACATATATTATAAAATACTAAAACGTAATATATTAAGTGAAATATAAATACATATTACAGCATTAGTACTAGTAGTTTTAAAAGATAAAAAAATAAGTAACTAAATCACTATTGTAGTTAACAGTACGATAAAAAAAATATGTACGTATTTTAAAAATGACTTGAAATGTAATCTGTATCATTCAATAAAAACTCTACAATGCAGAACTTTAGACAAATACTTCCTATTTTCCGAAATATTTTAACAAACGTGATCAATAAAAGTCATTGGATATAAAACCTGATCGATTTTTTAAAATTAATCAGCATCCATTGGTTCGTAGATGCAATTTATTTTTCCATTTTTAAATTTTCGTTCTTATAAGTGACAAAAAGAAAATCGAATGATTAATTCCTTGAAATTAAAATTTAATCAATATCGATAAACAAATACGGAACGTCACTACGTGAGTGACAAACATGTCAATTAGGCGACGTGCAATGTTCACGTCTCTCCGAGAATGAGTTGAATTTCGCACTACTGTTTTGTATTACTTTATTTTTAACTACCTGACACTCGCGGTTTCACTCGTATTTATGGTTATTGCTTCATTCTTTGAGTCGTAGAGTGATGTAATATAGCCTATAACCTTCACTAATAAAGGGGCTTTTTCCAAATAAACAAACAAACAATAATAAATTAATATCTACACCAAAATGTAAGAGAATTAAATATAATAAATATGAAAACGTAAAAAGCAAGCCAACAGACAGACAGAGTTATTATCATATTTAAAATTTTAGTATGAATTATATATACTAATATTATAAAGAGGTAAAATTTGTTTGTAAGTTTGTATGTATGTAATCTTTGATTCAGATTTGATTTGACAATTTTTTTTGCGTTGGATAGCATGAGGATTGAGGAAGGTTGTAGGCTATATTACATCACACTACGACTTTCAGGCGCTAAGCAGAACAGTTAATAAGCTATATATTTAAAAAGATCAATATTGCTAAAAGCTATCGTATCCGCTACAAATTGAAAAAAAAACTATCATAAATACATTACGCATTGAGATTCCTCTTTGAACGAGTTTTTTAGACAGGAAATCAACTCGTAATTTGTCAGTGGCAATTGGAGCGGCATTCTCTGTTGTATCATTGCCAAATTAACTGTCAATAAAGGAGAATAAGGAGTTGTAATATGCATACATATATTTTAAGCCACGTTTCGCTTATGAGATATAAAAAAATGTAATAAAAAAGAATCATACAAAACTTTTGTGTATGCTAGAAGAAGCTATTTCATGTTTTTGTTGTTGTGTTAATGAAAAATGTTAATATGATTGAATTTTAACGTTTCAAATCGCTTGTAATTATTAAAATATAATCTTTTCTGGACCTAATTATATCCAACTAGCTAATTTCTTATTTTTCTATTAAAAAGTTCTCCTTGACGAGAAACAGTCAAAATTTTGACACATTTAGTCCCCTGCAAGAACATGGCGACTCATTTTAATCGCCTTCAAATAATGAGGAGTTTCTCAATTCGTCAGGGACTTTTTTCCGTGTATGTCTACCGATTAGTCGAAAACAATTGTATGGATTTCGATCGATTCCATAGAGTTTTTATTTACATCAATTCTGTAATATGCTTATAAAGTAAAAATAAATGAAATATAATCGTCATATAAGTAAACGAAATTACATATGTTGATTTTGAGTCAGTTTCTCTTTTTCATAAAAATCGAAATCAAAATCTTTTCTTAGGAAGGAAACAAATGGGGGTCTCACGCATCCGTTTTCATACGGCCGAGAGGAGGACCGCAGTCCGGTATGGCCCCGGACTGCCGGTGTACGCACCAGCGAGGGGTGCGGGGAGGGCGAGACCATCTTCGCCCTCCTGAGAAGGGCTCCGCAAGCCACGAGTGGAGCAACGCACGGGAGAGGCCGCGGACGTGCCTGCGAAAGCGATCCCGTAGCCTCTCAGTTTTCCGTGCTTTGGCGGCCATCGCAGGGGGTTTTAGTGAGTACAATCTCACATAACCCGGTCTCCCCCCCAGGAGTCGGGTATCTATGAAGATTTACCCTGCGTAAACAAAAAAAAAAAAAAAAAGGAAGGAAACAAATCTATAATATCACTGTATTACACACTAGCTGTCCCTTTCGGTTTTACTCGCGATTATGGTTACTACTTCGCTCCTATGAGTTGTAGCGTGATGTAATATAGCCTATAGCCTTCCTCAATAAATAAACTATCTAACACAAAAATAATTTTTCAAATCGAATCAGCAGTTCCTAAGATTAGAGCGTTCAAACAAACAAACAAAGTCTTCAGCTTTATAATATTACTATAGATGACATATGTATATTTCACGGTCCATTCTATAATAATAATAGCTATAAATAAGATAATAAACATTAGTAATTAATACATCATGTACCAAGTTGATAGAAGAATAATTTGAACATTATTTCTCAATGGTAAACAGCGCTTGGATGAGTAATGTAGAACCATTTGGCAAATTTATATACCTCCATAATTCACGCGGACTAACAGACGTGAGTTATTTTATGTATACACTAGCTGTGCCCCGCGGTATCACCCGCGTTAATTTGAGAAAAAATTATATTTTTATAATGTTTACCTTCCCTATTTGAATACGGTATTGTGTACTATTTACAATTTGAATTTCGTTTTTGCGTAGCCTTATTTTTTATCCATTAATTTAAAAATATATATTTTTAATAAAAGTAGTTTGAGTTACGCCTTATAATATTAGCTATTTATGAATGAAAGTCTCGTCAAAATCGGTCCAACCATTTCAGAGTTTAGCCGGAACAAACAGACAAAAATATTAAAATTTGTATCGATGTAAGTACCGTGTATACTTACATATGAATTTAGTTAAAGCTGTTAATTTGAAATTACAAACAAACACTTCAATTTTATTTATTTGTATAGATTACAAGTGCAAACGCATTCTATATATACTTCTGTTGAATTGTTATCATGTACTTTTAAGTTGTTCATTATATGATATTTCATCGCTACGTCGTTTACTAATAAAAATTAATGTTTGTTTCATGTAAAACTTTTTTTAATTACATTTCACTTGCGAGAAGGTTACAGGCTGAATACAATTAACTTCCTGTAGATGGCGCGTGTCGTATAATTTTAGGACGTACATCCGATTATTTATGTACCAAAACAAAAAAAATACAGAGAATTATATTATTGAAAATAAAAGTGTACATATAATGACTTATCCCTAAAAAGAGATCTCTTGAAACCCTAGACGGAATGGAGATTATTTATAATAGTCATGATGTAGGTACAATATCAATTACTATAGAAAAATAGCAAAAATACAATATATTAAAATTCTCTAATCTACATTAACGCGAGCGAAGAAGCAATCAGATGTTAGATTTAAAATATAGTTACTAATATAGAAGCCATGCTATCCAATAGTCACTTTCACTTATACTTCATCAGACTCTTGTCAAATCAAACTCACTCTCCACCTCCTGGTACCATCATTAGATCAGATGGGACCAAATTATCATATCGGCATCAGTATTACATCCAGAACATAAAAACCTAATAAGAAATCATTGGTAGTAGTTAATATTAGTCTTTTATTTCTTTATAGGCAATTGCGATCGTTATTAAAAAAATACAGAGAATTATATTATTGAAAATAAAAGTGCAATATTTGCTGCTGAATTTTCATGGGCCTTTTGTTCCTTTGTACCGGTAATGGGTTCTTGCTAGGTATATGTATGTATGTTCGTGTATTTGGCATGCACTGTGGAGTGAACGCCTTAATGGATTTTAACGTATCGAGTGTCATAATTGGACGCTGATAAGCAATACTGTGACAAGCCAAGCGGACTTCATTTTGAGAAAATGGCGTCTAAAGATTTCGAGCCTATTTTTAATTTGTGTTTGAAGAAGTATATATCCATCTTTACTTTTCTTTTTTGATAAAAGGTATAATGAATTAAAAGCAGATTGATATATTTAATATATTATCTAATAAAAAGTTCTTCAAATATTTGAAATTATTGTATAAATAGCAAAATATGGACACACTTGAAATTAGAAACAATAATTTAAGAATCTTTTTTTCTTACTTATTTAGTTTATATGACTTGAATTCTTTTTAATACTGTTAAATAGGTAATTCAGTATCAAAATACATCAATATCTCCGAATTTGACTTTTTGGGGGTTGACTCATTTTTGCTTATCAGCACCCAATTATGTAATCACATATGGATGCTGATAAGCAATAATATGCCAACCCACAAAAAGTCAGTTTCGAAGATATTGATGTATTCTGACAATGCATTTAGTATTTAACATTATTGAAATCATTTTTAAGTTATCTGAACTAAATAATAATACGAAAATGTTTCTTAATCTAACGTTTAGAATAAATTTTAGCGAAACATATTTTTAAATTTATATTTCACTAGTAAGTTGTCACAATACTCTCACAAAGTAACGTTTACTAATTTATTGTTTAGCATTTGAACTTGTTACCGCGACCCACAATACAGCTAATAAAACATGAATTAATCCATCCGATATTTAGCGACGTCAATCAGCAGCACGTCAGATTAACACGTCGATACCGTAACGACACGTTGTTTGACACGTCAAAATATGACACGTCAATCTAAGCTCTCGGTCACGCTATCCGAATTTATTCACATATACAATTACGACCCAGTCAAACAAATATCGCTTCAAAGTTATTGTAATAAAATTTAAAATTGTACGAACAATCATACAAACGATCGTGTAATGAGGCTGCAATTATGGTTGGCAAATTGCATTTGTTTTTCGACGAGGTGAAATCGACTTTAAGGCTAACAGTGTAAGGTATATTATTGTTTGAATTGCTCGAATCGCTAGTGGTAACAATTAGCTAATTACCCGGGCAGTGACACGCTGTCAGCGTCGGCCGTGACAGGCCGCGGACGTAGGAGCGACAACCTTTCGTCGCCATCTATTATTGTGGCATGAATGGGTCGGAATAGGATTGGCGTGAGTGGAAAAACATCTTTGATCTATGTCACGTCACGTCGCGATGTCAGATGTATTGTTTTTGATATTTACGAAAATACGTTACGAATGTCGTTTTTGTTTAGGCTGACTACATTGTATGTCCATTTTATTGATAAATAAATATCATATATTTCCTTAGTGTAGTATTAGTTTTTTGATCGGTGTTTCGACAACGTTGCTACCGTGCTAACGATTAAAATGGCAACTAAAAATAAATTAATACCTACATTTACAAGTTATTTATTGATATATGAATATTCATTAAGCTTAATGCTTTATTAGCCTTTAGAATAGCAACATTCCTTGACATTTCACAATTTTAATATACCGAAATAATTATGAAATGTACTACTAATGTTAATTTTCGAACAGAAAAAAAATGCGAAATGGCTATCAGAAATCTCAATAACATTTTGTCAAAAGTTTGTTTTTTATTACACATAGAGTTTCAACAAACCAAACACGTGAAACATACGTAAAACATTTGACAATCGCTGACACTGCGCGCCGAAATGAGTAGCCGCAATGTTGCGTGTATTACTCGTAATTAAAAAATTTCATCAGCATTTCTATAGTTTAAATATTGATTTTTTACTACAAATTAGTTCCCCGCTTCGCTTATACTTCGGAATTTGATACCTAACAAACTCCCTTTTTAACCCTTTAAGGGACGAATTTTTAAAAATCCTTAAGACACTTACGATATCTAAGTAACGTTTGTGCAAAATTTCATGTATCTAGACTTAGAGGTTTCAGATTTACATTGATCGATCAGTCAGCGAATATGTCAGCTAGTCAGTTTCGATTTTTATATACAGAAAAAATATTTCAGTAGCTTTTAATTTTAATATCAATTACCGTTGGAACATAGATTAAGTTTAGTAGTATTAATTTCTATATTTTAAATAAAATATAATATAGTAACTATGGTTGATTTAAGTACTTTATCTCTCGTAACATTAACATATAAATAGAAATACATAATTATCACAATAAAAAAGAACAAACACAAATATAATTTTATACGGAATCTAGAATCTAGACTCAACGTAAGCAATGTTGTCGCTAATTCGAGCGACCGCAAGCGATTAGTATTCATAAAATGTAGCAAAGTGTTCGCCGCAGCGACGGAGACGCGTGTCGTGTCGTATTCCATTTATTTACAGGATATTTTCAAGGAGCAGTGAATTATGGAAATGACATTAGTGGCTTACGTTTATTTGTTTTTTACTTTTTATTTGTTAAAAAATTATTATATTTCTTAAAAGTAACAAGAAAATATAATAAAACATCGACGTCACTTGTTATATACAATAATTTATCAGCTAAATGCTGCCATTTGATTCTAAATTAATTTAAAACTAATATAAAAGGCATATGCATTTTACACAAAGTTCACTATTTGGAAAAATACAAGTGTAATTTCGTAAGATTCAATTCGTTTGTCTCAATATAATTACATGAGAGCGCTTCAATATGCCAAATTTTTCTAAAGAGTTTTATTGGTTATAAAGTTTTTAGGAAACCTAACGTAACTCAGCCGGTCCGCCTAGTGACATTATTATGTCATTGACATTGGCTTAGGGGGGTTTCTGAAACTACTGATACGATTTGAAAAATGATTTGGATCGCCTGTTTATGAGAAATGTTTTAAACTATATTAAATCACGCTGATTTACAGGAGCGAAGAAACCGTTAACGCGAATGAAATCATGAACAGCAGTTAGTGTGATATATGAAGACTAATTAAAAATTATAATAAGTTTAAAGTAAGTTAATCGTTTTAATTTTGTAAATTAAAAAGAACTTGCATAATTTTATATCGAAATCAATCTCAAAACACGTAACGTAATTTTTTTATCTTGATAACTATATTGTCGTGCTGTTGAATGATGGATGTTATTTATTATTAATTTTTGTTTCGTAAAACGTCAATTAGCATTAAAACGAAGATAACTAAAAAAAAAATGATAATCTTTCATTTTAAATCTTTAAATTCTTTGGAATAAAGTTTATTATTTTGTATAGCCTGCATTACAACAAAAAACACTATAATATTATAACTGTAAATGTTACTTTGTCTGTGTGTCTGTTTCTCTGTAGATCTATTTATTACGTTTTCATGTCTTAACTGCTTATCCAAGTTTGAATAATTTTATAATAGATATAAATTATACATTGAAAAAGGATATACGCTACTTTTTGTCGCGTAAGTAAAATTTAAAGCGAATAATGGAAATATGTAAGGAGACGTTATTTTTCCTCAAACAGGTAAGCTATTTCAAATAATTATTACAGATAAACCAACTTATTCTTAATACAACAACGTTACAACCTCCGAAGAAAGAATAAAAACACAATATCACACACACGTTTAATTAATCTACAAAAACGCTGGATTTAAAACCAAATATCACGTTGTTAAAATAGTATCAAAGATATAAGGCGAAAATTGCATTCGTAAGGTTCGCTCACTGACTTACAAAAGATTAACTTCAATTGTTTATCACTACTTTTACACCTGTACTTACTATCAGTGACTTATTGGAACTCACAGTTGACGTAAGATTGACTAGGTAACTGCCGTAGTCCTAGTGGAACTGTCTTCCCTCTTATCGCCAGGTGGCGAGAGTGTTTCTCGGTACCTGTAAATATTCCCTAGCCGAACAACATTAACAGGCTGATCGTCAGGGCGACAGTAGCGTACGATAAGCGATCCTGTGTGACTTTTAATAGGTAGTCTGACCCAATATGTCGCGCCCTACATACCCGCCTGAGACTCTAGGCGGCATGAATAAAAACATTCCACAGCGTTCAATAAGGTATCTGTTCACAATGGGTCTAATGTGAGTTTGCAAACTGTATACTGTACCGTATGCGTTTTAAGATTTAGTATAGATATCTATCGCGAAATAGTCGTTGCATTCTATCCACATTAAATCAAAATACGCACTGTATAAAGTTCACAAACTCACATTAGATTAGGTTATAGAATTGTTTTTATCAGTTACAAGAGCAAAACTTACAAGTGTAGTTCTCGCCTTATGGGTAGCACGCCACTTCCAAAACAGTACTAATCCTTGCCAGTGATTAACAGCGGTGTAGCGACAGTGACGGGCAATGCCATTCGAACAACTTGTCCAGAACGTTTCAAATAAAAACCTAAGTCGGTCAGCCGTTTAGTAATGTATTTTACCTCAGAATTTGTTGTTGAAATTATATATGTATTTGAAGTCAATATTTGACGTACTAATTATTAGTTTTATGTTAGCTTTTATGGTAGGAATAATATTTTTGATTTGTCTGTTTATTTAGTAAACAGTTTAAATATATATAGACTTTTTATGTTATATATTCATTTTATATCTTACTAGCTGTCCCTTGCGTTTTTATTCGCGTTTATGATTAGTGTTTCGCTTATATGAGGCGTGATGTAATATAGCCCATAACCTTCATTAATAAACGGTCTAACACCGATTACTCGAACACGGCTAAACCGAAAGAGTATATTTTAGAATTTATGTAATAATCGATTTAGCTTTTTGGTTTTCAAATCAAATGACGTGAATTTCATTCAAGTAAACGAAATTACGTAGGTACTTGGCTTTTGCAGTCAGCGCGTCTTCTTTTTAAATAGTCTCGTTAACACAAATTTTTATTTATTCTATACAATTTATCCCACATTTTCTTTTGCAGAAACGTTGTCCGGTCAATTTACAAATACAATAAAAATATTAAGTCAAATAGATCCATACTAATGTGATGCGCGAACATCATTCGGTAATTCATAGCTATTCACTGAATCGGCCGTTGCACAACTTGCACACAGACACGAATACTAATCCACAAATCGCATGCTTTGTATTAAACTGGCCGAATTCAAAAAATTTACCACAAAACGCAAAAATCTTTTTGCATTTGGAAATTCGGCCATTTATTTAGATGTAATGTCGTATCAAAATATTGATAGATTGGTCACTATTTTTTTATAAATCATACAATATAAAGTACAGAATAATATGAAACGAAATTTAATACTAGCTGAGCTTATGTCACAGGGAATTTGAATTCCGTCTCTTTAATAATACGCGTAACGCTATATCCGGGATATGAATGAGATATTCCTTAATGCGAAACTAGTGTTCGGCGTTAAAGGATGCAATTTCTCATTATTGGCGCCTTTGAATTATTTCAATTCGAAGTCAGTCGGTGTTAATCTGCACGCGAAAAGTGTTACCTAAGCGTCCAACATCTTATCTCAAAAGTATTATCCAAACAAACTTTGTGTAATTTTACCCCTATAACAGTGCCATATATGCTTCCATTAAAAAAATCAGAAAATCAACTACCTTATCAAACGATAAAGTATAAAATACAAATGAAATTTCACAAAAGATATGAGTTTACCATCACGTTACGCCGCGTTAAGCGTCACGCAATGACTTCTTAACGCATTTAATTGCGTTATTCCGAGTAATAACATGTGATTTAGATTGAAATCTCACAAGGTGCAAAATTATTCAGAGGTTCCTCATTTGCGGACTTGGTTTTTTTAATGACGTATAATTTTTCGTACTTGAATCAACTTTATGGCCATTTTAATGATGTCAATTATTTTTTTTTGGTGTGAATATTGTATGTTATTACACTGATGGTCCGTATTTATATTGTGCTGCTTATTGTATAAAGGTTTTAAGGATTTTCTTTGTTATTAACTGTAGTGAAACCTTGATCCACTGATTAGCTCAGGTGCAGGCTGACTCACAGGAAATCGGCGTGGTGTAGGTACTGTTATACCAAGGCTTTGTATGGGATAATGCTGAACCCTAAAGCTGACACTCCAGCGTCAGCAGATTAGAGATTCAATAATTAAATAAAGCTTTGAGTTAATCAGTCGAGTTCTACATCTCACTCGGTTCGGCTGCCAAAAGATATTTTTCTAAATCCGTTCTTTCTATGAAGAATTAATATTTAAATAGTTCTATTTCAATAATCTTTTTTTAAAAAAACCGACGAGTGACCCCGTTCTAACAGTACGTTTTATACAATATGAGCCCCGGAGCCTAACCCTCCTATATCTTCCCTTATTTCTTGTCATTCCTTATTCCTTATTAAATTAGTGCTGAAAATGTCTCTGGGCAGCGGTGATTGTTATCTACATCCGTCTGCTCGATTCTTCGCTATTTTCGTCATAAACAAAAAAATCATTAAAGATAAATTGAAATTTAATTCAAAACCAAAGTGACATTAAAGAATTAGTGGTATTAAAATTAATTTATGACGTTAATTTTGACAAAAATATCACGTGTAATCATTAGGTTTTACAATGATTCATGCACATTATATTTTTCTGTAACATCGATATGACTTGCAAGTTATTTCATCGACTTATCGCGACGCTGAACTATCTATATATAGACGCTGATAAGCAGTACTGTGTCAAGCCATACAGATTTCATTTTGAGAAAGTCTAAAGATGTCAAACCTATTCTTAATAATTCTGTTTGAAGTAGTATATATCCATCTTTTCTTTTCTATTTTAATAAAAAGGATGATCAATTAAAAGCAGATTGGCTAGTAGAATTTTATCTAATAATAAGTTTTTCAAATATGTGAGGTTATTACGAAGTTAATCCAAAATATGGAACATACTTCAATATTTTAAACATTAGATTAAGTAACTTTTCTCCTACTTATTTAGTTCAGATGACTTGAAAATGTTTTGAATTCTGTTAAACGCGTAATGTATTAATTGAATACATCAATATCGATAAATTTGTGGGTTGATACATTATTGCTTATCAGCATCCATATATATCGTAAAAGGATTTCTGAATTGCGAGATATCTTATGCAATATTAAGTTCTTCGCGGCTTCACCCGCGTATATTTTGGAATTAAATGAAAGCATTTTAGAAAACTGATAAAATGCGTTTTACGTTATATATTTAATTACTATTATGCAGTAAGTTTTAAATTAACACGATGGAATAAGATTTTCTATACAAACCATTAACCCTTTTTACCTTCTTAGGGGCGAAATATCTTAAAATCGTTTCTTAGTGGATGCTTACATCTCAAAAGGCGCTTACTGCCGAAATTTCAAGTCTGTAGCCCGAGCGGTTTAGACTCTGCGTTGATGTATCAGTCAGTGAGGACAAATAATTATATATGTATAGATATCGATAATCTGATAATGCGAGATATCGATGGTCATCAAAGTCGATATATTGGAATCCAAAAAATGCTTTTTTTTTTGCTTTTTGGCATAATGAGAGCGATATTAATTTTACAACATTATAATTTTCACGTAATAAGTAACAAAAATACATTTTATTGAATGAAATTAAATTTATCATAAAATATAGTAAATTGGTAATGTAATACCGACACAAATGTTTATTTTTTGTCTTTAACATGCTTTTATATCTTATCATATTAAAAATTATGTGTTAATAAGTATTATGCATGCTTAATGTAACCTACATTTTAGTTTATTTTTAATTAATTTTCTAATGTAACATTTTTCTTAATTAAATGTATCTGTTAATTTTTACTATATTTTCTATGAACTTACAGTTAATATGCGTTAAGTAATACCATGTTCACACGGTTCAATTTTAGCTAATTAACTGCTAAAGATTAAAACAGTTAAAAATAAATTAGTTTAATATTTTTGCAAAATATCTAATGTTTGTTAATTATAATAAAATCGTGTGAACTCGTTGTTATGACACATTTAAGTATGCGCAAAAAATATGGAAAGACGCGATACTCCATTAAGTTTTTTTATAACCAAATTTTATTTTATTTTTTTATTGTTTTGTCATATTACAACGTAGATTTAAGTCTACTATGAGACTCAGATTTAGTAACACGTTATAAATCTTTGGGTATTAAACGCGTCCACTCTGTTTAACATTGTTTAATAACATTTTAAAAAATAACAAAAATGTGTCTTTTTCAACCAATATCAAAAATAATGAGACGCATTCTGCATTCGTACTGTATTATTTTTTTATATTCTGTACTGTGTACTGTATTAGTTTGTTATTTCAAAACTCCGTCGTTCATTAATCGTTTGTCGAAATGCTTTTTTTGTAAGGGTATGTTCTGAGACTGGTCTCATATAATTTTTATCAAATCGATTTAGTACTTTTATCATAACTGAAATAAGTAATATAATTTGGATAAATAAAATTATGTACTTTGCTGTTGAAATCGGTTCCTTTTTAAAGTCGTATATATCACATACCGTATACACTAATAAACACGTTAAAAATCTTTTATAACATAGTCTGGACGCACCATTAGAATTCGTTCATATAAATAACATTCGAATTTCGAATTAATCTCGACACGTCAATATTCACAAATACACATTAACACAGATCGCAATAGCGAATCTATTTTTCAACATTAATCATTTGAACCAGCATTTGGACCAACATTGGCACCAACACCCTCAATACGCAATCACATATTTGGCAAGAAGGTACAGTGTTTGTTCAAATAATGGCGCGCATTGACCATTAGAGCGACGTAACGCAAATCGTCAATCATCCATACGCATTAATCTTCTGCAGACAACTTGATAGATCATCGCTGTTAGGACGCGAAGTGAGAAAAATCTGATGGAAATAATGTTGGATGTGGTATATTGGTTATGTGACTTATATAGAAGCTTGTGAACATCGCAAGTGTTGAAAGACGATTCAGAACACTTTTGATCGATTTGGAAAAAGGTTTACAATTAGCCTAAACTTTTTTTTAATTGTTAGAACACATCGATCTTCACTGATGATATATAGCACTGCTGAGTTTTTAGGTGTTTTTGTATTTGAGCTCGGCGGTGAAGGAAGACATTATGAGGATATCAGCCAACCCGTAGCAGCGTAGTGGATTAAGCTCTCCTTAATAAGAGAGGACTTTGCAAAGCTGTGGAACATTTACAGGCTGTTACTTTATACTTTTACCCGATTGCGCGACGCAAGGGAGAGTAATGTGTTTATCAGTCTATGTATGTATTTTTGTATGTACATATGTATGTGGATTTGTACCGTTGTGGCACTAATAAGACCGTTTGGTCTTAATAGTGCCACAACGGTATAATGGTCTTAATAGTGCCATATCGGTCTATGCGTTTGCGTAAGCCCATTTTGATAAATAACACTTCGCTTCACGTTTCATTTTGAAAAATCGCCAAATTGTATTAAGTGGGATATCGTTGAAAAATCAATTTAGATTTCTTATATCATTTTTCTATTAGAATTACCGTTTAGACTCTATAACGATTTAAATTTGGTAACGATTAGTCTTGTTACACAGGCGGATTATGGATTTTATCAATGAATAACTTGAAACAATAATATCTCGTCCACATTTCGCGATCTCCGTAACGGACGTAGAAGCTCTGCTCGCGGCTCGCAGGTAATAAATCGTGTTAAACAAGTGGGTTGGTCGTTTTATCAAAGTCAATCGGTATCGCGCCGCTGTTGAGTAATTACTGTCGGCTTTGTTTGCCATACTACATGACAGAGTAGGTTCAATGTATGCATGTGCATAATGTGTGCTTGACGTTAATTAATACGATGTTAGATTTTAGTAATGTATGTGATATTTATTACATAAAATTAATTGAAAAAATCATTAAAAATCAGTCAGCAGTTCTGTATAAAACAAACTTTAAATCGTTATATATTTTACATACATTGACGTTGGCGCAGTGGTCACTGCAACTGACTAAAGCGCTAACGGTCGCGCGTTCGATCTTCGCTCACGGCAAACGTCTGTATCGATCATACGGATGCTTGTCGTGGTCTGGGTGTTTGTGTTAGTGTTGTGATTGTTTCCGGATCCACAACACAAGGTCACAAGATCTTAATGGGGGCCGTTGAGTGTGATGTGTTTATTTATTTATATATAACGGTAATTCTGACTAAAGAAGAGGCCCAATTAGCCATACAACGAGGTAATGCTGCCTTGTGTGTGGTAATGTTTTGGGTACCTTGCCTCACTGTGACATCGATAGCTACTTAGGCTTAATATGTTTATTTTTAATTTCTCTTTCTTCTTTTTATTTTAAACAGAATTCTTTGTTTATGTTAGAATGTATTGTATTTAAGTTATATTTTATTATTAACTCCTACTAAAAAATATGCGTCAAGCAATACCATGTTGTGTCAAGCAATTATGTAAGAAACCTAAAAATATTTTGTTAAATACCTATACAACGATACTCTATTTAATTTTTTTTATACTTTCTATGACATTCAAACAATTGTACAAAGATTTTGCTACCCGTATTAATATAAAGATGATCGAATGACATGTCTTAAATATAGTATAATCATAAAACGACTCATGTTGTCTTAGATTCGCGATTATCACTGAAATAAAACTATTTTAAACGCATTTAAATCGTGTATATTAACTATTTTTATCATCCCGTCGTTTCGAGCGCTTTACATATATAAAACAACTCCCTAAAATTATTATAAACAGGTGTCTATAAAATCCATTAAGCTGTTCCCATTATAGATCTTGCATATTTTATCTTGCATCGCAAAATTTGTGTTTTCATATAAGTATTCGATTTATCTATTATTTATGATTTCCCTATCATTTTCATCGTTCATATTTTTTGTATGTTGTTGCTTATTTCAATACAGAATTTATCTTATTTCTATTTTATCAACATACGAGTACCATGCGGGCGAAACCGCGCGCGGTAGCAGGTATTAATAAAAATGGTGTAAGTTTTTAAAAGAATTTAAAGTCTAAAAATTATAAGTCTATTACCAAGTCCAATATGAACAAAGTCGAAGGCATAACTATCAATTTATTATGTAACCACAAAAATTAATAGACAAATTGCCTATTGACATTAATTGAATTCTAAACTCCAAAGACATCAATCATAATTGTCATGTACATTTTATTATACAAATAATTATTATGAAAATATCAGAATAAAACTATTTTCGTCAATAATCAAATGTCATATTACATTGACGCGTTTAGTTTATATTACTCCTCAAAAACGTACTAAGACAGCGATGTATGCTATACATTTGAAAGTATTCGATTTTGTAATTTTAGTCATGAAATTTAATTTCTGCCTCCGCAAAAAGCATTGACAGATGATGACAAAAAGATAATAGCCATGTAGAGGAAATTAAACCTTATTATTATAGAAATAAATGTTTCTAAAACTACCGTCATGCGTAAATATGCTTCAATAGATACGTCAATCAAACTTTTCGTCCATTCCGCAGTGTAAACACCGTTGACATGTTTCAGTTCAAGGGTGTCAACCTTTTTTAAAACGAAATTCAAATTTGAATTGCGAATAGAATTCGTGTATTTAAAAATAGAATCGTCATTCCAATTAACTCGTTACATTCTGATACATCCGGCATATTACAGATTATAATCTCAGCTTCGTATTCTAAATTTAAAAAAACATTATAAGCACTGATTTCGACCGAAACAGCTGAGAGGCAGAATTTATCGTTGCTATAGAAATAGACCACCATAAGTGATCTACGGGCGAAAGGAAAGGAAATAACGTGGCGGGTCACGCTATCCTGGGCGTGGGTGATAAATGGCTGTTCCGATAAACACGGCCACTTTATCACGGGTGCTATGATTTATTCATACGCTTGTCGGTTATGAGAGCTTGCATTTTGTTACTTGAAAAAGTTCCTTTATGTTTTTCGAATATAGCAGATACTGCCATCAATTTATTTGTAAAATTATTTATACTTTTAAAGATCTTATGTCATCACGCTGCGTAGATAAGGAAAAATTTTCGGTGTACTTTTTCGTCCACCAACATGCGTATTGTGATTCAGATCTAATGATCTAAAGGTCTGAATCGGAAAACGTATACGAAGAACTAAAATTACCGCATACAAAAAGTCTTCTCGTTAAAATTCAAGGATTAGAGTCCTCATCATCTACCTTGCATTTTTCCCGGACATACGGGAGCCTATTATTCTGTCCATTATTCTAATCCAGGTTTTGATAAATTAATGATTTTTACAAGGGATAACCAACGTATTGTAAATGTCAAGAGATGTGATGTCGTGAATTTGTGCGTTCAGACTGTAACAAGACATATGATAAAACAAATGATATTTTAAATTATCGATATGTTAGGTTTAAATTCTATAGGAATTTCCAACTTGGACGAGCTCGTCAATTGCCTGGTTGTCCCAAACATACTCTCGACTGTCATTCTAAGCCTATACTAGACAACGTCGTCAAAAGTGGTCGACATTTTGGATGCCAAAACCCACGTACTTATAACATACATACATATCTGTAATTATATCATCATCATTGTGTTACAATTTTATTGGAGTGTGTTAAAGTGGAAGTTTTATATAGCTAAAGTTTTAGAAGAAATCAAAATCAAAATCAAAAAATACTTTATTCAAGTAGGCTCTCACGAGCACTTTTGAATCGTCATACATGAAAATAACAAAAAAAAATTACATCAAATAATGAAGCTACCACCGGTTCGGAACGTAGATTCTACCGAGAAGAACCGGCAAGAAACTCGATAGTTACTCTTTTAAAATATTGTCAATACATCACAACACAGTTTATGATTACAATTTGATTATTTATCCTGTTAGTTAATCTGATGGTACCACTATGTTATGAGAACTATAAATCTAAACATCTCATTATTGTACCTTCTGAAGTATTCAGAAATACTTACATTAAAAAAACACCCAAATGTGACGGTCAGGTAAAAAACCGACCGCTAGGAAAGAAGAAACTAGGTTAGAAGAAGAATATGTCCCTAAAATTATAATTAATTGTAACGATGACGTAGATAACTCAAATTAAAAATTTACCACGAGTAGGAACGTGTGTCGTGACGTTGACAAATTGATCCCGGGGGCGAAGAGGCGACATGTGTATTTATTGTGTTGTTACTTTGCTACTGAAGGAGCTGTCTGCTGGTGTTTTAGTTTTAAAATTTGAAAAATATGTCACATTATTTCTTGTATTGTATTATTTTGTATTCATTAATATGAAAGGTAATTTGGATAATTAATATTAATTTTTAGATTGCTTGCGTAGAAGTCTTTTTATTTTAATATAGAGAAAAACTTTTGCTTATTTGTTTTTTCTCTTTCGCTGTAATTTAAAACTTAAATTTGACTACCCAAGAACAACACCTCACACTTCAAAATTAATCAAAAGTTTAGATTACAAGTGGTCGCAATTATTCTCCAGATTTGACAGTTTAAGTCCGCCATATTGGCTTTTTGCTGACGTCGCGTAGTCTATGTACCTTCGGAGGGAAAAACCATTTTAATGAAACCTTACTAAACCGTTGAGGATACTGAAGGTCGCAATTGAACGCGCATACCACATATGTTAATAGGTATACATGCAATGAAAAACTTTGTCCTCCTTCTTGGTCAGTACGGTAAAAAGAATTAAATAGATCAATTTGATCATAGTTAGATATGAAATATGTATAAATGAGTTTGTTCGAAAAATTTTTATCGTGTTATTTATGAACTAATTGACCGAATGTTATGATTGATCGTTATTATTAAGCCGTTAACGTAATTATGATACCTATGAGATATAATTGACAGTTACAAGGATATTTTTGAGTCAATAATTATAGCGAGACCTTTTCAATCGAACAACATTTAATCGATTTAAAAAAAATAAGAAGGTTCTTAATTGGACGCTGATAAGCAATACCGTGTTAAGCCACACGGACTTCATTTTGAGAATATGGCGTTTAAAGATGTCAAACCTATTCTTAATAAATTAGTTTGAAGACGTTTACGTCCATCTTTTCTTTTCTATTTTGATGAAAAATATAATGAATTAAAAGCAGATTGGTAAAATAAAAAGTTTTATCTAATAATAAGTTTCTCATATTAGATTACTGCATATTGCAAAATATTCAGCACACTTCAAGATTGTAAATACTAAATTAAGATTTTTTTCCCGTACTTATTTAGTTTAGAAGACTTAAAATTTTTTCCATCAATCAATATCGCCGCATTCAACTTTCTGTGGGGTGACACATTATTGCTCATCAGCATCTAATTCTAATGATTTTATTATTATACTTGGGCATGCCTAATTTTCCGTTAGTGATATTTTTATAATTATTTTTTTCTTATTGAGTTGTATATCGATGATCTGAAATCTGGAGGACGGTCCTTGTCCTAATCCCAGTTTATGTAGGCTATAAGCTGTCATCTCACTACTCTCTTACTGCTGTCACTTTTCGATGGTATTCCTCGTTTCTTTTGCATTGGTATCGACCAACAGATTTTCCACGTCTATATCCAACACTTCATGTCACATGGCATTCGTCGATCCTCATAAAATATATGACAATTGTCCTATTAGAAAAAAAAATAGAAATCACGTATTTGAATATATTTTAATGGTCTTTCCATCATTTAAATATCAATATTTTTTATAGTACCACGTGAAATATTGTACGCTATATTCAGTTTCGATCATATCGATACCTCCCACGTAAGTTGTTGTAACCCCAAAATTATAATTTTACAGTAGAGCACTTTTAATCCGTTTTAGTTTGAAAGTTACAACGAAATACGCCTTTTTTCAGGCGTATTTTGTTGTAACTTTCCTTGAAAAAAAAAAAGATTTTTGGTATTTTTTCACTTTGAATGCATTAAGCAATGCAAATTCGTGTAGTATTCAGTAAAAACGCTAACGGCAATTTTGTGGCTTACAATAACTTACGTGGGAGGTATCGATATATTAACATATAAATAGTCTAATAGAGAAGGCAGCTGATCTTAACTAAAACCATTGCATAAAAACCCTCGCAATCATAATCGCTTTCTAACTCGAAAACGATTTCAATCGCGTTAATTTTAGGAAACTGGCACACGGTTATATTATCTACCATCAATGAAACCTATATCAATAAGTGTCACAAAATCATTCTAAGCTGATAATACGGCTTTAAAATTTGATTTATATCCATTAACGTTATAAACGACTAAATGACAAGACGTTTGTCAAATGTCGATGTGAACATGTTAATTAATTCGGCTTAAACTTTGATCGATGCGAGATGGCTATCTCTTCGAGTATGACGCATTTCTTAGCTACTATAGGTTACGATAATAATCGATTTTTTTTTGTGGGTTTTTTCCAAATCGATGTGTAATCAATTATTCGATTGGATTAACGAAATTTTGTTGATATTTAAAGAAGACTTGCGTAATTTGATTCTTCTTTCATTTATTATTCATTCATTCAATAATGTGATCTTTTGTTATTCATTGATAGTATCTATTAAACTATTTATTTTATTAGATTAAACCCATTTTATTCTTTATACTCACCTGGAAAATTCGCAAAATAATGTCACTCGCAATTCGCAAATATGACACTCCCACAACTGAGACGAATTTAACGATACCTCATAAACTGAAATTTGATAAACGGTTTAGACTGCAGAGCATCCAAAGAAATATACATACCAACATACAACCCTTGAAAAATACATAACCTTCCTTCGGCAGTTGGGTAACTAACACTATATTAGTTAATAGCCAACTATCAAATACAGTTAAATGTATATATTGCAAGCCTTTCTCTCCATTACGTTTCCAAATTCATCAACACTAATATTATGAAGAGGAACAATTTGTTTGAGATTTTGCACCTGAGGAGGATTCTCTGAAATTACTAATTTAATTAAAAAAAAAATATTTTTATCTTGATTAGCCTGTTTATTAAGGTATAGGCTATATTACATCGCGCTACCACTCATAGGGGCGAAGAAGTAACTATAAACGCGAGTGAAACCGTAATGAGCGGCTAGCCTATACTAATATTATATAGGGATAGAGTTTGTTTATATGTTTGTAAGTCTGTTTGTAGGGGATAATCTCTGAAGCTATTGATCCGATTTGAAAAACAAAATTGTGTTAGATAGACTGTTTATTGAAGAAGATTATAGGCCATAATACATCACGCTACAACTCATAAAAGCAAAGCAATTACAATAAATACAAGTGAAAACACGAAGGACAAGTATACAATACAAATTTTAATCACATAACGAATAATTTCGAAATTACTCTTTCAAAGCTATCACCTTCACCGTCCATACCATTTATCTCGTAATTGAACAAAATCATTGACATTAAACAAACCTTGATGCATTTCGATAACTGGTTATAAAGACTAATCGACACAGATAAGAGCAACACTGAT
Organism: Hypolimnas misippus; assembly: GCA_037950945.1. Taxonomy (NCBI): domain Eukaryota; kingdom Metazoa; phylum Arthropoda; class Insecta; order Lepidoptera; family Nymphalidae; genus Hypolimnas; species Hypolimnas misippus. The sequence continues at coordinate 14,724,080 of JBBEEQ010000023.1, forward strand.
AGATCACTTCTATTCCCTACTTTAGGCTGAGTCCCCACTGGTGGAATATGACGAGCAAGGTAATGTTAAAATATGGTATAATTTGAAAGTATTACGCGCATAAGCTGTATCTTTTCGACTGCATTATGAAAATTACAGGATGTATTTTTGACGTACGAAATTAGCCTGAAAAAGTATTTTAGACCAGATAGTGCTCGCGAATTCGTCGTAATTTATTATTATTATTTAATCACTATTTAAATCCCTTACAGCCTTTTATTCGCATTAAAAAGTAAAGTCTCTAGACTGTCTCTGTATCATATTTCATTAAATCGACTTAGTAGTTTAGGCGTGATTGCGTAACACATAGAGATTCGCAATTATAATATAAGTAAGGAGAAGAAAGGATTATTACCAGAAATTATAGTTACCTAACTGCAGTCAACTGACTACAGCTCGTTTACGGGCTGGCTGGACCTCATTCTCACAAAAGATCGACGTGAAGTATTAACCTGTGAAACATTCTATTGTCAGTTTATAGACAAACAGATACAAGCGCGCTCGGTATATACCTAGTAAATGCTCGATTCATACGAACGACGCAATGTGGAATTAGTATAGTCTGAGCGCAGCATTGAAAAGCGTTTGCATTATTTATAAGCTGGAGGCTGATTAATACAGCCATTTAGGTAACGTATAATATTTCAAGTTTATTAAGGTTTAATATGAATATATCTGTTGCATTTTATTATAATTTTGTAGGATTATGTCTTTTTTATGTTTAATAAACATCACTTTATTGGTAGGGATTAGATTTTTTTACTACTTAATCGGAAAACTTTTACTTTATTCTAATAGTTCCGTAATCCTGACTGCATACGAATTTGTATTATATATTACTAAAGAAACTTTATGTTTTTGGTATTTTCGTTGATGTTTGTTCATTGATCATCGCGGGTTTAAACCTCTGCTAGCACTACTGACTTGTCAAGTGTTAAATTTGTGTTTTAAATCATCACGAGCTCGACGGTGAAGGGAAACATCGTGAGGAGACCTGCGTGTGTCGGGAAATATATACAAATGTATATTTGCCAATGCGCAGTGGAGCAGCGCGGTCGATTAAGCTCTAAACCTTCTCCTTAATAGGAGAGAATCCCTCCGCAGCTAGCAGTTTGCCCAGCAGTCCCACAATTACAGGCTGTTACTTTATTTTTTTTAACTTTTTTTAATTTTTTGCTTTGTTTTATAAAATGGATATATACTTCTGTCCATAAATTGTATTTATTATATGTAAGAAAATAATTCTAATATATCGATATGTCCAGTAATATCAGTCATACATTCGCTGTTATTAACCTTATCTTTACTTAACATTTTCTGACCCATTTTTCTGATCTTACACAAAGTTTCATCCTCCAACCTAAACGGCTGTTTGGTGGAAAGTTCCGCCATGTTTTTATTTAAGTTCAATTACCTCATAGCAACCATATCACCTCTCATACATATCATAAATCCAATCGTTTATTTCATAAAAACACGCGAACACAATTGTTAATTCGTCGTAGGCGGTCCGCGCTGTAATTTCGTCAGCTGCGTTATTTGTAAGTGGTCTAAACGCGTCATTAAATACCACAAAGTAAACTCACTATAATTTACCGTCATTACGCCGTGGTCCCGCGTCAAGCCTCCCTTGTAATCAACACCCATTAGAGAGACACAATAATACATTATTATCACAGAACAGATCGTTCGACGGATATGGTTTGGACCTTTTTAAAATAAACGCTGAGAAAGTTCGTTTGATAAGGACAATGATAATTTTGTGAAATATATAAATAAACGCATCACACTCAACGGTCCCCATTAAGATTTTGTGACCTTGTGTCGTGGATCCGGAAACAATCACAATACTCACATAAACACCCAGACCACGACAAACATCCGTATGGCCAATACACACGTTTGTCGTGAGCGGGGATCGAACCCGCGACTGTTAGCGCTTTAGTTAGTTACAGTAACCATTGCGCCAACGTGTCTTTCAATAATATATGCTTTCTTATAATTTAAAGTGAATGTAAATTTTAATATATGCACATTAAGGAGACAGCTTCTGGGCAATAGGCAAATACAGTATCAGTATTATTATTCTATTAGTTAATAATATAGTATTATTAACGGTTACTATCACAATTAGGATCAATTATTTTAAGACGACAAAAAGCCAACCACGTGTAAAGTCAATTTTTTATCACATGTAGGTTTTAAAAGAGCCACAAACCGCGATGTGACCACGAAAAAGAATTTCCAAATAAATAGACATACATATGACTTTTATCACAGCAATTAATGCAATTAATGTATATTTGAAATCATACACATATTTACATAAAATAAAGTCTAAGAAAAAGCGCTGTAATAATAAATAGGGGTTAATAATTCTGTGCAGACGAAGTCGCGGACTCCATCTAGTGGTAACATAATTTGGTAAACAGTTTCAATAGTTTCAGTGTTAACACATTACTTTAGGCTAACTCTTACGTATGACATGATTTTTTCCAAAAACATTTCCCATACCATTTCCATGCTCATCTCACTATGTCTATCACAATCTACGTCAGGAATAACAGCTTTTCAGTGCAATAATGATGTCACAGCAATTACCGTCAATAAAATGTACAATAGATTATATATATTACAGTATCAACGTCTGCATATCGACCTACTTTAAATTATTGCCGCAGTTAATGTATCGTAACATGTGAATTATGATTGTGATATAAGTCATAAATTTATTTTATTGAATTATTGTATTTTTAGTGATTCGATTTCGACGTCTTTAAAAAAATCCCCCGTTGATAATGAAATCATAGTGAGTAAGGATATGAATATTTGCAAGGTAATAATATTATCAATTGACTGCAAATAAAGACGAGGTTCTTATTTTGTAGTGTATTTTTTTAAATAATTTAACGTTTTAACAAGACGTGCGGTAAGTTCATTAACAATATTGTTTGGGTGTGTTATATGAGGATGTGTTTATAAACAAGGCTTTAAAAATAAAAACTTAAAGAATAAGCAAAAAATAAATATTTTCTACAACATTGAAATCAGCGCCAGGTAAAACATTTGAAGTAGGCGCCAAATAAAATCTTTTACGTTTAAAAAAAAATATTTTCGAAATCAGTTTTTTTTTAAGTTTACGAAGTATTGAAACAGTAGTAAGGGATAATGTATGATTTACCTAAATTACAATAGCCTAATGTCAAATGCTAATGGCCATTAACAAAATATTGCTTTTTCCGATGCAGGGATGTTACTTATTGAGGAGTTCTCCTACTATCGCATCATGAGCTCCACTTCATCAAGGTTGAAAATGGACACAGATTTTTAATGTTAAATATGAATGTAACATATATATAGCTAAAAATTCTATAGCTTTTACACGAAATTTCTCATCAGTATTTTTTCAGATCATTAGAATAGGTTAGCATTAGGAAACTTTTTGTCGTCCAAACCATTGTACTTATAGAAGTCGAGGTGAAGAACAAATTATAGTGGAATCTAAAATGATGGGGTAACGACGTTTTAATGAGGTGTTCCAAGTTACAGTAACACGTGCTGTAATACCAGGAAACTTGCGGTTACCGATGATTATATAGTGCTCTATACAATTAGCCGAGCGAACTCTTTATAATACTATTTTATCTGGCGTCGTGTTATAATGTAAGATATTACTTAGATCTTCACCTTGATGAGAAATAGCTGGTTTTAGTTGAATCTGTATCAATTATTCCACTGATTATTGGGGAATTGCTAATAGCGCCATCTTCTATATGAAATTTTTTCCCAGTTATACTAGGGTCTGCTTATTATTCTACTTCCAGCTACTGATTTTTAACAGACCTCCGAAATTTTTAAGGGCAAGCCAGTAATCATTTGGACTACAATAATCTCCGTACTAAGAGTAACGATCATTATTAGGCAATTGTGAGAATACCAACAGCTTTATGTGCCTTTCGAGGTACGGGGAGACCCACGAGAACAAACACTCAAACATAACCAAAATATATTATACATATACAAATATCTGCCCCAAGCGGGGATCGAATTTAAAGCGAATTGGTATAGTAATGTTGTTCTTTATTTATTTAGTTCAAATTATTTATTTTTTTTAAATATTAAATACGTAATGCACTATCAGAATGTTTATCAATATCTAAATTTTACTTTTTGTAGGTTGCCACATTATTCCTTATCAGCATCCATATTATATGAGATCATTAATAACTGGTCCCAGTTCGCAGACGATGTTCGATATCATGAATGGCTGCTTAAAGCACTTGCTTCCAGCAAATAAATAACCTTACACCAAGCAGCCGACATAAACAATTTCTCCCATAAACAAAATGTGTTTTAAACTACTCTTAACATATAACAAGTGAACCGCTATTCTGTATCTAACTTTCGCCGGCTTACAAGTCGTTATTTATGTAACTAGTCGATCGTCGATTATTCGTATTACAGCCGGCCATGATATATGGGCCGTGGGGAGTTTCTTCGCGCCCATTGTAAGGCTTTCTATTCACTATCGATAAAACTGCTTTTCTTATTTTATTTTATTTTTTATTATAAAAATTATTAAATTGCCCCCCGCAAACGATGTTACCTTAACCTGATGTTAAGTGGTTACCATCGCCCGTACATATGCAAAACCAGGGGCGTTGCGGGTGCGTTTCCGGCCTTAATAGGCCTGTTAAATTAAAGCTCAAAATATATTTTATTCAAATGGGCTTTTTAAAGCACTTTCGAATCGTCAAGTGACATGTCTTTTTTTAAATTTTTGTAAAGCTACTAGGTGGTGTCTGCAACGTCGTCTGCGCAAGATCATTTACCCATTTTTTTTAATTATTTTACTCCCATTTCAACGTGTTTTTGTATTAAAAATAGCCTATGTCTTTACTCAGGTTTTAAACTTTCTATGTAACAAATTTCATTTAAATCGATTCAGTAGTTTATGAGTGATTGCGTGATTTACGCAGACAGTTACTTTCGCATTTATAATATTAGTAAGGATTTGAAGCAGTAACCATAAACGCGAGTGAAACCTCGTAGGGCAGACAGTATAAAATAAGATACTTTTATTATGTTTATATTATGCTTTAAAAAAGTGTTTATATGTTTAATAATATGTTTAATATTTAATCAAGACAGTCTTACTTACTGTATGTTTTTTCCTTACACTTATTGAACACAATCTAATGCAATATAAGAACTGATTAGATACGTGAATTGTTTTGTTATTCTTATTGCAGAAAATCTATCGTTTACATGTTTTAGAATGTAAACTGTGATATAATTATATATTATAAAGCTGCAGAGTACTTGACAACTTACTAATTCCAGCTGAATTTAAAGCCGACACTATTGGTGAATATGGACGTGTTATACACATTCACTAAGACATCATGGCTCATCAAAGACCAACGTCTTATAATAATTATTTTTGCAGAAAAATATAACCGAATTCAAACAAAACGAAGAATCGCTTGCAGCGAAAATTTTATTTTGAATCGGATCAGGGGTTATTAAGTAAATGGTTGCCTTTCAAACTTTCACGCATATACACATGCATACATTCATATATACACACACATATAGAAAGATACATACACACATACATAAATACCTGCACACGCACGCGCACGGACATAAGCACGCAAACACAGACCGATTAAATCAAATAGACCGCCGAGATAAGCTTCGCAACCTTCCTAAGACGCATCACCGCAGTGGTCTAGAAACTAAAATCGGTGATACCTTGAGCGATCTCAAGCACGAGACGTAGGAACAGCAATGTGAGAATCAGAAGCTAAGTGCTGTTCCGGTAACGATGGATCTCCTGGAGAACTATACCGGGCTTGCGACGATGTGACTTCGTGGATGCGAGCGGTCTTACGAACCATCGTTATGATGCAATAACTAAATACAAAAAAGAACACAATGGAACAGGATCTACGTACGGCAAAAACTTCAGAGCGAGTAAATAATAAAAAAGCACAATACATATCGTCCTATATTGTTATCGTCGTGTGTGGTCAGATGAGGAACGTGTATGATATGTCCGTCCCGTTTTCCCTGATTACGTTAATCGACGCCCGCTATGAAGTAATTACCGCTTGTCGTTAACTGTCCAAGCTTTAATGGCGGTCGCGAAATTGAGTTGGATTTCTTGTCACTTCTGAAGAAACCACTTAGAACAGTTGGTAGCTTCATTGAGAAATGTTATGACAAACTTATTATGCTCTTCGAATTAAAAGAAAATTAGATTTTTTTAAATATATTTTATAATCAACTCCTGTTATTAGTTTGACGTGTGTATCTGTGTATATGTCTGGACCAATGGACCAATTTATATGCGCTTTTTTTTGTTTCAAAACTGATGTAATTTAAATGGTTCTTAGCTATAGCTAAATGGAGGTAAAGCCTAGCTATAGACTACGATTACAGCTTGTATACGGGCTGGCTCGACTATGGCAGTACCTCACTCTCATTGAAGATCGGCGTGAAATTGCTAATGTAGCATTTCTTACGGTGAGTGAGAGAACTGGAAGCTTAATTCTCTCCGCCATTCCTTTCCTTACTTCCTATTCTCTTTTATCCCTTATTGCCACACATGCATTGCCAGCTTAACAAGACTGCAAATGGCCATGGGCGGCGGTGATCACAAGTGAAGGAAAAGTTCAAAAAGATTGTAAGGAAACGTTTGTGTGCTAGAGGATATTACGATATTAAAGATTTTATAGACGATGACATACCATGGAAATTAGGCGATCGCTTTCAGGTGGTCTCAATAAATCTTATAAACTGTAAAAAATTTGGAGGTTGTTAAAAAAAATCAACAAAAAGAAGGTCCCGCTGAGACTATTTTGTGTACAAACTACTAGCTGCGTTTACATTCGTTTATGTTTACTGCTTGCAACCCATAAGTCTTAGGGTGAAGTAATATAGCCTATAACCTGTCTCAATAAATGGGCTATCTACTGCAAAAATTATTTCTCCTAAAAACAAACTTACAAACAAAATTTACCTCTTTATCCCTATAAAGTAGTTATTAGTATATACATTTTTAACTTCTAATAAAACTTTATATACTATTTTATATTACTATCTTGTTTGACTACATTAATGAAATCAAAGATATAACAATAAAATATATAAATTAAGATATAAATAAATCGAAACAACGTAAATAAAATCGCAGATTTAAGCCACTCTAAAAACGCCCATTAACCTACAAAAAAGCCATTCACGATAGAAATGTATCCGGGAAACATAATAAAATTAATGAATGATATATCATCTAAATTCGTACACTATACAACTGTATATCACTATACGCTGTGGGTGGCTGATTCAATCGCTCCATTCAGAATGATTCATTCATCAGGGCGAATGATAGGAATGATATTTTAGTAAATTATTGAATCGTTCCGCGCACGATTATGATTGTGATTTAGTGTAATATTTATGCATCCGGTCGTAAATAGAGATATATGATGCAAAATTCCGGTGAATAAAAAAATATTTTATATTGTAATCTAGCTTATAATTATGTAACTACTTCGCTTCAAATATGTTTATGTAATGCCAATACTACATACGTTTAATGATGAAACGAATTGTATATAGGAGGCAGGATACTAAGGAAACAGACAGTTCTGCTCGAAGCCTTCTAATTTGAATTGAAGTTTAACTTAAAAAAGTCTTTAAAAAACCCACGCCTTCATGGCATGCTCATCTAAGGACCAGGTTTTGGTACCATAAAAGCAAAATATAGTCTTATATTTTCAAAGTCTATAACCACTTATGGCGTTTGTTATATTGCATGCTTAATAATTTTACGCATTGTTTATAGACAAGCTCAAAAATTGAAATGGAAATGGGCAGGACATGTAGCAAGACTAACAGATGAGCGATGGACCGTTAGAGTTACACGGTGGAAAGGCCCAAGTGGTAAACGGTACAGAGGAAGACCGCTTACAAGATGGGCGGACGATATCAGTAAAACGGCTGGGCCAGGCTGGATGCAAACAGAAGATAGGCAATATTGGGCCTCTTTGGAGGAGGCCTTCACCTGCGGAGGGGTTCTTGCAGATTAATTATATAATTTAAAATTAGAATTAAGTTCATTTATTATGTTTTTTTTTTCTGCAAGAAATAAAAAGGCTTTTTTTTATTTTATTTTATTATAGACAAGCGGCCCCTGCCTAGACTCGCGCTTAACATCGGATTTTCATACAACCTTCCAATGCCTGTTTTACCCCCTTAGTGATCGAATTCTGCTAAATCCCCCTCTCAGTGATTACCTACATCCTAAGAAGAATTTGCATCCAAAATTTGAAACTCCTAGCAAGTGCAGAGCCTGAGATTTCCTGACGAGTGTGTGAGTGACTTTTCGCTTTTACGTTTACAGATATTGACTTCAGTGTTGCAAAATGTTGACAGAATAGTTATTTATTTCCTTTCAAAATTATAAATTATGAATCACAGAATTATATGAAAATTTTAATTACTAATTAAGATATGGACGCTTATAAGAAATTCTATGTCAAGCCACACTGACTTCATTTTGAGAAAATGGCGTCTAAAAATGTCAAACCTATTTTTATTACATTTGTTTGAAGAATTATATTTGTATCTTATATTTTTTATATTGATAACAAGTATAATTAATTAATAGCAAATAGCCTAATAAAGCGTTTTATCTATTTTTTATTATTTTTATTTATCTAATGATAAGCTTTCAAATATATGAGATTATTGCATAATCCAAAATATGGAACACACTTCAATATTCTAAGCATTAGATTAAAACACTTTTTTCGTACTTATTTCGTTCAGATGACTTAAAAATGTTTGAATATTGTTAAATACGAAATGCATAATCAGAATACATCAATATCTCTAATTTTTACTTTTTATAGGTGGACACATTTTTGCTTATCAGCATCCATATATCTTATCACACAGATTTTAAATTTAATAATTTTAATATTAGGCGTGCGATACTATCCTATAAAACTCCAAAGATCATTAGTTAAATTGTAAATACATTAAAAAAAGTATTCTATATTCAAAGTAGCATAAAATAAGATAAACATACAGCAAATGTGAATAATAATCTTGCAACATTCACATGTCGTCACAGCGACACGTCGCGCGACATAAATCGCGCTGCAATCGCGCGATCTGACAGCGACCCGTTGAAATGAATATTCGTAATAAATCACAGTTTAGCGGCCACCGTGCGAGTTCGAATACAGGCGACTGTAGAGACAATATTGTTCCTAAACAGCTTTATTAGGCAGCAAGCTAAATAGTCTCAATAACTTTATTAAAAAAAGTCAAGGATTTACTAAAATATTCAATTTTATAGTATACTTTTTATTTAATAACTGAATGTTTTGTTATCTTAGTACAAAAAAAAACGTAATAGATAATGTGTACATTAAGTCATATAACAATCAATAGTAATTAATTTTAGCGCAGCGCCATCTATTATCGATAATTTGCGCTAAATATAATCTAATATTATTTTCCTTAGGACGTAGATTATAACTCCATTACAGTTTTACTATGCTAATATTAACTGTCGGGTCTGTCGTATAAGATTGTAGGATTTATGGCATTTAATAAGCATGGCGTGTAATTAATCTTTACGTGTAGATACTAGGTGCTTATTATGGAGCGACCAAAGTAAATGGACCTCCGTTTTGCTTTTACTGTTGGTATCATAATGTAAAGGAATAAATTAATTTGTTTTATATGTAATAATAAATAGCATACAATTGTCATTGCATTGGTTTGTACAAATACGTTAATTTTACTAGCGTTTTATTTAAAAGTCGACGAAAGATTAATTTTATTAAATCTTAATGTGATAGGGCTGAGCGGGAACTGTACCACATTTCACAGAATATCGGCTTTTCATCTCTTGCTTTTTATTTTTAACCGGCAATGCATTTGTAAATCCTTTGGTTCTGTTTATTGGCATTTGTGATTACTTAACATTAGATGATCGTCTGCTCATTTCTCGAGTATTTTATTACAAGAAAGATCATCTCAATCAAAAAATTATCGGCAAAACTAACTTAACCTATATTATACTAAAATACAATTTTTTGCTCTAAGCAGAGGCGAATTTACGTAGTAGGCTGAATAGGCCTAGGTCAATAAATTTCGGGCCATTTTTATGCATTACAAAAATTTCACTCCAAAAAGGTTAATATATAAACAAATATTATTAAGTCCACATAAACTATTGATTTGAAATGATCGAATGCAAGGGGTCGACAGAGACAATAAAATTCGAATAGCCTACTAACGGCAAATCTGTAAATCCCCCACAGCCTCTAAAAAAAAAATCTTCAAATTCAATGACTACTATATGCTATCATAGACGTTTACAAGAAAAATGAACACGTCAAAGTAAAAAAAAAGAATGGATGTCACTGAAAATTAGTTTTGAAGTACAACTTCAATTATAACTGAGGGACATTACTCATTCATTTACTAAAACTAGTTATTTTAGTAAAAGTTTTGTCTTATTTTAATTGTTTTATTTTTATTAATTTATTTTTGTATTTTTTAAAATATTTAACAATCATCTGCTTGACTACAAAAGATGAAATAAAACCATGTTCAACACGTGTCTAGTTAAACAGTGTTTAAAAATTAGACATTGTTTAAAATGTTGTCAAAATTGCTACACTGCGTGTCGAATTATAAAGAAACTTATTAATAAAATGTCTCACGTTATATTTGACAGGTAAAATAGGTTTTAAGCATATATTAAAAATACCAAAGCGTATGTTCGTACATAATTAAACTATGTCTAAACCATGTTTAACTCGAAACTATCGTTAGATGCGGATTTGTGTAGTACAGGATTTTATAGACACGCGTTTAACGTGTGTTTAAATTTTTTGTAGTAAGGCAGCATATGTCTTTCTTTTTCTCCTTAGTAAAGTTTTTATTTTGTTTGTAATAAAGGCATAAGTGAAAAGTTTGTTGTTTACTATTGCTGTTTTTTTTCTGTGCATGTACCCGAATAAACTTAATATATTCTAAATTAATTAACAAGTCAATTCCCTCGCTGTTCCTCAGAGGATCTAATAACGATTTCCTCAGTGTAGCACGTCGGTATTACGCACCGTCCATTACGATTTTATTATGTTAATACGCGCTGTCGGACCTGTCGCGTGGTTTGTTAGATTTATTGGCCTCGTGAGTTAGTCTTCTAGACTTGTATGAGTGTAAATATACATGTATAGACAAAAGTTCAAGCATTCTAAGTGAACACTATATAGGCTATGATTTTTACCCGACTGTAAAAAAGAGGGTAATGTCTTTATCAGCTTATGTATGAATGTATGTAAGTGAATTTGTACCTTTTTGGCACTATTTAGAGCAAACGCATAGGCCGATTTTGATAAATGATACGTAGTTTGATTTGTCTTGTATATTTATTTCAGAACAATATCTACAATAATGCGAACAAACCCGCAAGCAAAAGCTAGTAGTTAGGTAATAAATAAAAACAACACAAAAATGTATTCTTAAAATATATCAAATTCTCATTAACATTTCACATACATATCTATACTAACATTATAAAGCTGAAGAGTTTGTTGGTTTGTTTGAACGCGCTAATCTCAGGAACAACTGGTTTAAGTTTTTGAGTGAGATAGTTTATTTATATAGGAAGGCTATATAGCCTATAGCGTGATGTTATATAGCCTATATTCAGTTCATGTGATTAGCGCGTTCAAACAAACAAACAAACTCTGGACCTTTATAATATTAGTATAGATTCACATTAACATTACACATATATATTACAAAAATAATAAATATTTATTACAAATAAATATTTTTAAAAGGAATCTAAATAATTATTAAAAAAAAAAAAAAAAAAAAACATTACAATAAAACCAGCACAATTACACGTTAATGCTTTATAAAATTATATGATTTTAAACCGTAATTAGTATCTCGTAAAACCGTAATAAATCCATCAACGATATCGCTTAATCACTATTTTTCCTTGATATGTAATTTACGGAAAAACCAATGTCTAGAATACAAATAATCTCCTACGATATAGGCCAATACGATTACTTGTTATTAATTACAATCTGATAATTTCTATGATTTACGAGTATGACAATTTAAATATATTATGAGCCGAGATGGCCTTTTGGTTAGAACACGTCGATCTCAACCGATGATCGTGGGTTCAAACCCCGGCTAGCACTGCTGATTTTTCAAGTGCTAAATTAATGTTTAAATTCATCTCGAGCTCGGCGGTGAAGGAAAACATCGTGAGGAAACCTGCATGTGCAGGGAGAAATTCGGACACATGTATATCCAACCCGCAGTGGAGCAGCGTGGTGGATTAAGCTCTAAAACCATCGCCTTAATAGGAGAGGAGGCCTTTGCCCAGCAGTGGGATATTTATAGGCTGTTACTTTACTTTTTTTTAATATATTATAATCTGTTACCTGCATCACAGATAACGTGTGTCATTTTTTGATTACGTCAATTGTTTGGACTTGAACGTATTTTAGGATGATTTATTGTAATTTTTTTTTTTGTTAGGAAATGCGAATGATATATTTCACTATGCCGTTTTAGGCGAGAATTAAACTTGTAAGTGTTGCTCTCTTTTATAAACATTTAAATTAGTTATTTCTCATTGCTTTACAATGAATTCACTGTCAGTGACTATTTTTACCATTCACAACTTTCGTAACTACATACGATTTATGTTAATAGGTTACAGAGTCGTTATGTATCGCACACGAGAGTAAAACTTACACATGTAATTCTCGCCTTATATAAAATTTATGCATTAAAAATTATATATATATAGTATTAAAAGTTATACAACTAAAAATTTTAAAAAGGAGGTCACCTATAAAAAATATATCGAGAACAAAATTAACGACGGAGATATTAAGGGAGCGGCTCGTCTTTTATTTTCCAACGATACTATCGCCCCCAATACAGCGGAGACTTTGGATTGTCTCAAATCAAAACATCCATCACCCATCAACACTATTTGTTTTCCTGATCCACTTTCAATTTCGGTTTCTCCTTTTCAGGCCACTGTTGACGACGTGCTTGGGGCTGTGATGGCTTTTAGAAACGGCTCTGCCGGGGGTTTAGATGGTCTAACGCCTCAACACTTCAAAGATCTTCTGTGTAAAGTAAACGGTGAAGCCGGCGGTGCGCTTCTAAAATCCATCACAGATTTAGTCAATCTAATGCTGTCTGGTCTAGTACCCTCAAATATCTGTTCGATTCTTTATGGCGCTAATCTGTGTGCTCTAAAAAAGAAAGATGGGGGTATTCGTCCAATAGCAGTGGGTTCCACTATCAGGCGCGTCGTATCCAAAATTTGCTGCAGAAAAATTTTACCTTTTCTTTCTTCTTATTTTCAGCCCATTCAATTAGGTTTTGGGTCCAAAGGAGGTTGCGAAGCTGCCGTGCACGCAGCTCGTACCTACCTTCATAATTCAGACTCAGAAATTATTTTAAAAATAGACGTCCAAAATGCTTTTAATTCTATTGATCGTGGTTTTCTTCTTTCAGAAGTAAAAGGTAAAATTCCGGAGTTTTTTCCGTATCTTTGGCAATGTTACGGTCGAACTTCAAAATTAATATATAAAAACAATCTGATAGACTCCGCTGTTGGCTGCCAACAGGGAGACCCGCTGGGACCTGCCATTTTCAGTTTGGCGATCCACCCTTCTATATCCGGTTTAAATTCTAAATTTAATGTTTGGTATCTTGATGATGGGACTTTCGGCGGAAAAGCGACAACAGTTTTAAAAGATTTAATATCATTAAAAGCTAAATTTGAAAATATTGGCCTACATTTAAATTATTCAAAATGTGAAATTTATATTTCGAAAAATATTAGTCAAACAGATAGAGATACCATTTTAAATCAATTTAATTCAGAGACTCCAGGCATCAAAATTTTAAGTGACTCTTCTCTTCGCCTTCTGGGAGCTCCCGTCCTTGATGATTCCATTCCACCTTTTATTGTTGACCAAATTACTAAATTCAATGACAGCTCTGATCGCCTGTATGAAATAAATTCACACATGGCTTTGGTTATTATTCGGTTTTGTTTATTTTTACCAAAATTTATGTACGCTTTACGCTGTTCTCCCATTTGGAAATTCGATTCTTTGTTAATTACTTTGGATAACTTAATTCGGAATGTGTTAAGCGAAATTCTAAATTGTCCTATAGACGATTCAATTTGGACTCAGGCCTCGCTTCCCATTCGATTTGGAGGTCTAGGGGTCAGGAAAATATCTAATGTCTCCTTGCCAGCGTTTTTATCTTCTGTTCACAGCACGCACATGCTTTACGGTAAAATTATTAGTCCTTCATTGGGCTCCGTTGAGGTGTCGTCTCTGAAAGAAGCTAAAAGCGCTTGGTTAGAGATATGTCCTAGCGGTCAACCAGTGTCAGCTTCCATTCAGAAACAGTGGGATGACTTGCTATGTAAGAATATTTTTAACCAATTGTTGAACCGGTCTACTACCATCACTGACCGTGCTCGTCTTCTAGCTGTTTCTGAGCGGGAATCTGGCTACTGGTTACACGCTCTGCCGTCTTCCAATCTTGGCACCCTTTTAGACCATACAACCTTAACACTTTTAATAGGTCTTAGGCTTGGTGCCAAAATAATTCAACCTCATTTTTGCCACTGTGGACAAAAAGTTGACGAGTACGGCCACCACGGTCTTTCTTGTTTTAAAAGCGCTGGCCGTCTCTCTCGCCACCATGCTATAAATGATATCATCCGTCGGTCTCTTGCCAGTGCAAAAGTTCCGGCAACATTAGAGCCGATTGGCTTAATCCGCAAAGACGGTAAGAGACCAGACGGTATGACCCTTGTAGCCTGGAGGCTGGGTAAGTCACTGGTGTGGGATGCTACTTGTGTTGACACCCTAGCAGCATCTCACATCCAGTCGGCGGCATCAATGGCGGGAGCAGCGGCAGCAAGTGCCGAACATTCCAAGCGGCGCAAATATGAAAGCCTTGACGAGGCTTTTATCTTTGCTCCGTTTGGAGTGGAAACTCTTGGTCCGTGGGGCCCAGACGCTCGTTCTCTTTTTAAAGACCTCTCAAAGAGGCTTTGGGAGTCAACTGGGGACCCAAGAGCTGGCAGCTACCTCGGTCAAAGGATCAGCTTGGCCATTCAACGGGGTAATGCTGCCAGTATTTTGGGAACTTTACCCAGATGCAGTGGCTTAGATGAGGTCTACAATGTTTTGTAAAATATAATCCTTTTTTATAGTAATTAAGATGTAAATAGTTTAATGTATAATCTTTTATTTTATTTTTTTTTAATTTATGTATATAAATTAATTAAGATCTTAAATTTTATGAATAAACATCGTATTAAAAGTTATTTGTGGTGAAATATTTCAAAAGGATTATTATAGCGATAACTATATACGCGATTAAGATACCTTAAAAAACTATGTTCCAAATATTAGTAAAATAAATATTATTAATTGTTAACTTCGTGGCACAAATAATTGTAATTTTTATAATTTTTGTTTTGATATTTAACAAAAATATCCATTTTGGCTATCCGTGAAGCCATTTTGAGTTGTTTTGTCATACGACTTTACATACAAAAAATCATACAAATATTTAGCTAAATACGTATATAATGTTGAAAATTTATAATTAGTACTGTTACATATAAGTGTGTGCTTCCGCGATCTGGTCGAAAATCTCAAAAAGATCTCCAGTCCTTATAAACAAGGATTGGTTCAAGAACCAATCCTTATTTAAATTTAAAAAAAAAATGCCCTTAACTATCACAGTATATCTGTACTTTGACATACAAAGGTGCTAATCAATAAATCTAGATGAATTTTATCACACGGTTCAGCTACATTGAAAAGCGTTACGTTCCACCCAAATATGAATCAATTTATGGTCCGATAAGTCTTATGCGCTATTAATTTATAGATGGAAACACCGAAGATTAAAGGTATTATGTATGTGACGAAAATAAACACACCTCTCATAATGTAATCTGGTCATAAATTACCTTCACCGTTTTATCTACGATTATACTTTGTTTTTAAATATATTAATCGCTGACTTGCTTTATTAACATTTTATGATATAGGTATAGGGACAGTAGAGGCCAAGGCGGTTAAATTTGGTGTGTGAAATTTTTTTTAAGGATTTTCAATTAAAGTTTATTATACTCTACAAAACAATTATTTCTTTATTTCTAAAGAGTGATTTTTCTACTATTAAATTTGCATAGTAATGATTCAGGTTTGGGCGGCATTTTTCACTTCCCCCAACGCGTCACTTAAATGCGACCCTGGTATAATACAATGAATGCATATATTCACAACGTGCAAAGAATTCATTTGCAACAATCCACAAAAATTGCAATATATTTGGACGCGGATAAGCAATACTGTGTCAAATCACACAGACTTTATTTTAAGAAAGTAGCGTCTAAAGATGTCAAACCTATTCTTAACAAATTTGTTCGAAGACGTATAAGTCCATCTTTCTTTTCTATTGTGATAAAAGGTATAATGAGTTTAAATCAGATTGGTATATAATCAATCGTTTTCACTAATATTTTTTTTCAATATTCGAAACACGAAATTAAGGAACTTTTTTCCATACTTATTTATTTTAAATGACTTTAAAAGTTTTTGAATTATGATAAATACGATTATATCACATTATCAGAATACATCAATATCTCCGAATTTGACTTTTTAAGGGTTTTATTTATTTATTTATTTAAGGTTCGTCAAGTTACAAAAAGGTTGACGTGTTACAATTATAATAAAGCTATGTAAATATTAACAATTTGTAACTATGTGTAGACAAACACCACATGCATATACATTTAAGTGAGAAAGAAGCTGACACATTATTGCTTATCAGCATCCATTTAATACACAGATTATAATATGCTAACACACCACACGAACAAAGAACGAGCATACACGTAATCCCTATAAAATGTGATTATTATTGAAATAAAAAAAACCCTCGTTTTAAATTAGAAAACAATTTATTATGATAATAGAAATTAGAATAATAAGCTAATTATAGTAATATAATAATCGTAGATAAATATTGATTAATTGCGTGTTGTAAAATAAGGAAGATATGTATCTATTGTATTAACTAACTAACATTATATAATATTATAGTAAGTAAGGAAGTCAAAGAGCCTATATTATTACATAAACAGTTAAGCGCTGGAAAAAATTGTGTAGAGGTCAGATAACACAAAAAACGTGATCTGGTCGAAAATGTCAAAAAGATCTCCAGTCCTTATAATTATAACGGTTCAAATATAAGGCGATACCTACACTTGTAAGTTTTACTATCGCAATTTACATAAAACAGTAACCTGGTACTCTGTAACCTAGTAACAGTAATCTAACTAACCTTACGAAATCAATTGTTGTCAAAGATACAGGTAAATCTATAAAAGTCTGACAGTGACATATAAGTGTAATTCACGCAAAATCAATGATGATTTTACAACTGAAAGATTTATTAGATAAAAATTTTCTTTAGTACCATAGGATGCTAATATTTACGTTGACGATAAGGATGCGTGGGCTTAGTATATGCTGAATTTCGTACAGGATAAATAATTAAATTGTAATCATAAACTGTGTTGTATTTACAATATTTTAAAAGAGTAACTATCGAGTTTCTTGCCGGTTCTTCTCGGTATAATCTGCGTTCCGAACCGGTGGTAGCTTCATTATTTATGTATTTTTTTTTTGTTATTTTCATGTATGACGATTCAAAAGTGCTCGTAAGAGCCTACTTGAATAAAGTATTTTTTGATTTTGATTATCTGTGTACTTAATGTGTAATTCCTAATTTGGAGCGGAAATGTTATAAAAAACTGGTAACATTTTTAAGAAACTCAAACATTTGTAAGCACACAATTGAATAGTGATAAGCAATTATGTGTTAACCCATAAAAAGTCATATTCGAAGTTATTGATTTTTTTCTGATAATGCGTCACGTATTCACATTTTTCAAAATATTTTGAAGTCATATAAAATAAATAAGTACGGAAAAAAGTTAATTTAATGTTACATCAATCTCATATATTACAAAAACTTATTATTAGATAAAACTTTTCTTTGTACCAACCTGTTTCTAATTTATTATAAGTTTTAGCAAATTATAAGAAAAAATGGATATAATTCTTTAAACAATTTATTACGAATAGCTTTGACATCTTTAAACACCATTTTCTCAAAATGAAGACCGTGTGGCTTGACACAGTAGTTCTTATCAGCGTCCAATTATTGTAACGCAAGCGCACCATTACGAAAGGGAGAAATTTAAACGGCTTCTAACCGCCATTGCATTGTATTATCTGCCAATTTTCAAATCGTAAACAAGAAATGTGATCTCGTAAAGTAGAAGGCAAGCACAATTGCGGTGAAAGTACTGAGGTATAAATCAAAATGTGTACAATGAGTGCTTAAGCAATGGTGATTTGACTTGATTTACCGGCAACCGCTGGCGGTTATAGCTTAAGTTGGAGCTATGACTTGAGATGGATCAGTCTTTGGCCCTTTCGTTTTCTGAAAATACGTTGAAATACCTGAAGTAAAGTAAAAAGTAACATTCTGTAAATGTCCCACTGCTGGGTAAAGGTCTCCTCTCCTATAACGAGAAGGTTTAGAGCTTAATCCATCACTGTACTCCTCTGCGGGTTAGCGGATATACATGTGTTAGATTCCCTCACAATGTTTTCCTTTGCTGACGAGCATTAGATGAATTTAAACACACAATTTTGCACTTGAAAACAGCGATACTAACCGGGCTTTGAACTCGCGATCATCGGTTGATATCGACGTGTTCTAACCACTAGGCTATCTCGGCTCATACTTGGAGAATAATCTATTTATAGCCTATCATAATTCTTTGATTTTGTAATTCAATTACTCTATATAGAAAAAGTACTTGAACACGATAACATATATTTTTCCATGTTAATTTAAACGTATAATGTCATCGATTTGGACTAAATCTGAATTAATTCTAACAAAATTCAATGCACTATCAGTACATGTTATCTTTTTCATAACTCGAATTGAACATCCGATTTTGATAAAACTTTTTTATTTATTGTCGACTACCTGCCACTCCCAGTTTCACTCGACTTTATGCACTGCTTTGCTTCTATCAGTTGTATCGTCCTATCATTGTAAATATACTATATAACACCACTCAATAACCTTCGTCATACGGGCTAATTAACGGAAAAAGAATTTTTCAAGTCGTTCTAATAGTTTCGGAGCCTATTTTGTAACCAAACAGACAATCAAATCTTAGCTCTTTATAATATCAGTATAGACAATAATAAAACTATAACTCTACACGTAACACAAACAAAGTCATAGACCAGAAGGTAGTAACTGCATAATGCTGCTCGTGACAGCCCTTGGTAGAATCGTGAGCCGATAAAATGTTGTTTGAATAACAATAGCAATAATCAATAAATATGTTATGATAATGGCTTTCGTATATATTGTCTGTTGTAAATTACAAATAATAACTATATTATTAGAAAATGTTGTAATTTTATCTTAAGTTCTGTATTTTTATGTCATATTAAACGAATATGTCTGTATTTAAAACAAATTTTTTTAAAATAGATTTATAGCTTGTGATAATTATGAGAGACACGTTGACGCACTGCAAACTCAGCAAGGAGTGGTACGCGCGTACGTAAAAACTTATCGTGGCAGTTCCTTGCTACCTTCGAGGCCTGAATGAGGTGGAAGCGACGAGTCACCTAAATAGCAAGGCGGGCTCGGGAGGGCGCCGATCTCGCCCGACGAGTACGACCGAGGCGTCGGTCTTCCGGCCTTTTAGCCCCCCTAGCTCCCAGGGTGCCCTCGGGCCATGGGTGTCCCGCTTCATACGGAACAGAGGAGGATAGCAGCTGGGATGGCCTCGAACCTCCCAGTGAACGTTTAACCAATCTTTGCCCTCCTGAGACGAGCTTTACCAGCCACGAGCGGAGCGTTGCACGGTAGGGGCAGATTTTGACGAAACTTTCACTCACAGACCGTTAATGCAATAAAAAGTAACTTATATAAAAAAATAATCAGCAAATGAAAAAAAAGGTCATATCTACTAAAAATATTATATTTATTTTTAGGCTTTATTGTAATCGTCCTACGAATATAAATGTAATAATGTGCATACAAGTAGGTCGAATTGATTACTCCTTTACGACTTTAGTCAAATAATAAAAAACTTATCTATAGAAATAAATAAAATTGAAGTGTCTGTTTGTAATTTTTAATTTATAGCTTTTAACTGCAAATGCATATGAAAGTATACATGGTACTTACATCAAAAAGGCAATAATTAAAATTTTTGTTTATGATTTTGACGGAAATTTCACTCATAGCTTATTATTGTTATAAAGAGTAACTTAGATAACTTTTATTTTCATTATTTTTTGGGACAATTGAATAAAAAGGAACGGTTACCAGAAAACGAAATTGAACCAATACAATAGTAAAGAATATCCGATATAAGTAGGAAATTATTACATAAATATAATTTTCCCTCAAATTAACGCGGCCGAAACCGCGGGGCTCAGCTAGTTTACAATAAACGGCAATAATTTCACCCGCTAGATTGTCTTGATCTAAACGAATGATCATAAAAACGAAGCTATAGTCATAACTCCGAGTAATTACGTAAAACAATCGAGTCATAAATAAAAAAGACGGCCAAGCTTGAGCAGAATACGTGCTTGGGGTTCCGTATCATAATATTTTAAGAAGGAAGTCTTATTCCCTCCCTATTTTCCCACTTCAACTTTCTTAATTATTTAAGCTGACAACGTTTGTGAATCTTCTGGTGCTAAATTTTCCATGGACGGTTATCACTTAACATCAGGTCAAACACTTGCATATGAAAAAACTAAAAAAAGAATACACCACCTCCAAAAACGAATTACATACAAACTTAAATGCAAACAATAAATATTTTCTACATTTTGAAGTCGGTGTCACTATATAAAACATTGTACGAGGATATAACTTTTCCATTTAAAATTAAACAAAAAGCAAAATGATTTTTTACGATGCACGTCGTGGATTTTTACGATACGACGTTGTGAAACGTCACGTCAACATACGTTGACTTTCACCGCTATTATTTGCCGATCATTTCACAGTACATCTATTGTAATGGTCATATGGAACTAAAGTTACAGGTATAGGCTTCTCTTCTTCTATATATCTATTCTATTCTATATTAACAAAAGGTATAATAAATTAAAGATTGGTACAATAAATATTTTTATCAAATACTATTTTGTTCAAAATCCGAACGATTAAATTAAGAAACTTATTCCATACTTAATAAATTTAAATGACTTAAATTTTTTGAATAGTGTTAAATACATGACGAATTATCAGAATACCTAAATATCTTCGAAATCGTCTTTTTGTGGGTTGACTCATAATTGCTTATCAGCATCCATTTCTGATATTGAGACCTTTATCAGACGAACCGTCGACAAAGATATTTCGTGAAAAATAAATTTTAATTTAATCTCATCACACGGAACCCCAAAAAGCACCATTCCCATATCAATTGAGGCGCGTCGTGTCCAATTTGGACGGGTCGTCAATAAAAGTTAATTGCGAATTATTCATCCAAACGTAGTGTACACCTATTCGCAATGATGTACGTTCATTGTGCATATATGTACATTTTGACACAATTTAATGCATTCACCATAATGATATTATATGGACGCTGATAAGCAATACTGTGTCAAGCCACACGGACTTCGTTTTGAGAAAATGGCGTTTAAAGATGTCAAATCTTTTATTAATCATTATGTTTGAAGAAGTATATGTATATATATCCAACTTTTCTAAATAAACTTAAACAAACATAAAAATATAAAAATATCCCGTAACAGCATATGTCTATCTGTTATGGTTGACTCACAATAACACGTGTAACTCCTGATAGCTTAGCAGTTCGGAGCATTCTGATTATATTTGTTTACTCTTACGTTTATAATACTCTACGTATTACCTATTAAATTAAAAAAAAATGTGTATTAACATATTATATTTCCCTACTAAAATACGATAGTTAATCTGTCTGTCACATTAACTGAACAAACCACTGAATCCTGAGGCAGGACATATCCTAATTTTTTACAAAAAATTACAAAAACGCGGACGCAGTCGCAGGCAAAAGCTAGTCAGAAATATAATAAGTTGTACTTTTTGACTAATACGTTAACGCAGAGCCTATCCTGGTGAAGCTATAAACTTGAAATGTTGACAGTAGGTGCCTTTTGGATTCTTAGCATCCACTATGACAGAATAGTCCAACAATAAAAGGGTGAAAAGGGGTAAAAACATTTGCATATAAAATCTTACTCCACGGTCGTATTAATTTAAAACTTAACAGACATACTTCGCATATAGTAGTATTATACCCGTTTTTAAATCGCTACAATGAAAATTTACCCAAATATATGCGGACAAAGCCGCGCGGAACTGCTAGTCTACACTAATCAATCAATTATTCAATCAAATTATACTTTATTCAAGTAGGCTTTTAATCAGATAGCATTTGTTTTTAAGTTTGTATGTAGAGGATAATCTCTGAAACTACTGATCCGATACGAAAAAATATTTTTGGGTAGGATAGCCCGTTTATTGAGGAAGGTTATAGGCTATATTACATCACGCTACGACAGCTAACAGCTATTGATTATATTAGTAGATCAATGTGGATTTTAGTTAGCGATGTGATATTAACAAGCTAATAAAAGTCATATAAATTATAATACACACACACACACACACACACATACATATAAATATATGGATGCTGTGAAGCAATAATGTGTCAACCAAGAAAAAAATCTACAGCTAAGCGCTAGGAGTTTAAAGTTTTGCATGGAAGTCATTTTTAGGACGTAAGTATTCACTAAGAAGATTTCGCAAAAATCGACCCCTTACCCCCCGGTAAACGGGAGTTGTACGTTTGTATGAAAGTCCTATGTTAAGCGCGAGTGAACCGCGGGGGCCTCTAGTTGTTCCCTCCTACCTAAAACTATGTAACGCGAATTCCAATTCATCATTATATTATATATGATTTATGACACTAGATTTTATATTAACGGTCATAAAACGTCATCTCTACTTTTACAACCAATAATTATTATTAATAACTCACCTACAAAATGAGCTTTCTCTATCATAATTCGGTTATCAACTTCATATATTATTTTATAAAGATTTATTATTATTTGCGTCGGTAAATAAAATTATTTTTGTAATTATGGTAAGTTTGTATGTAGGCTCTAAGAAACTACGGATACGATTTGAAAAAAATCCTTTTGACTTAGATTGCCTGTTCATCATGAAGGTTATAGGCGCTATTAAATCACGATACGACTAGCAGGAGTTAACCAGTAACCATAAACGCGAGGAACAGCGAGACAAAGCTAGTATTTTATATTGTTATTCATTAGTACAAAAATATTACATTTGTCTTATTATTTGCTGTGACATAAATATTATTTTAACATAATTTATGATTGCAATTACAAGGTGAGCCGAGATGTCCTAGTTAGATCATGTCGATCTCAACCGATGATCGCGGGTTCGAACCTCGGCTCTTGTGTTTAACTTCATCTCGTGCTCGGCGGTGACGCATCGTAAGGAAATCTGTGTGTCAGGAGAAATTCTGACACATGTATATCCGCCAATCCGAAGTCAAATTCGGGGATATTAATGTATTCTGATAATGCGTTACGTACTAACAATATGCATATATTTTTAAAGTGATCTAAATTAAATAACTACGAAAAAAAGTTCCCTAACTTAATGTTTCGAATATTGAAGTGTGGTCAATATTTTGCTACATAAAATAATCTCACGTATTAAAAAAACTTATTATTATATAAAACTTTTCATTATACCAATGTTCACTTCATTCATAATAACTTTTATTAAAATAGAAAAGAAAGGATGGATGATACGTCTTTAAACAAATTCATCAAGAATAGCGTGACATCTTTAGACGCCATTTTCTCAAAACGAAGCTTGTATAGCTTGAAGCAGTATTGCTTATCAGCGTCCAATTAAAGTAAACAAATAAGGTTTTCAGATTTATATATATTAATATAAAAAAAATTATATACGAAAGAACTAAAGAAACATGGCATTTCTATACTTTACATTTCTAAGGTTTTACTCACGGGTCACATATGTCACTTCCGCTGTTGACACTTCTGTGTACAGCTAAGTGAACCGGTAACCGGGATTGACGGAACAATCACCTCTCGCCGTCATTTGACGTCTTTATCAAAACCCCATGAGTGACGTGACGTTTCTATTGAGAATAATCGTTTAATTATTAATTAATATTGCGCATTATGTTGGCGTATACGCTGTTCTCAGAATGTGTTCTTTGTAAAAGATGAATAATGTTTAAACAGATTTACTTAAATGAGTTTTCCCATGTTTCAAGATTCAGGTTTATCTTTAAAAAGGCTTAATCGATTTTGATGGGACTTCTGCAGGTAGGTAGGGAACTATATGACAATTGTTACGCTCTAATTTTACTTGGAAAATATTAACTATCGCTGAGTAAAAAGCGTTCAAAGTTACCGTTTAAATTTCCTAATAAGCCATACATAATTAACACACTTAAATCCGTGTATTGTTATTATATTATACAATGACATTGTCCGGTTATAACAGATAACCTACGACCAATTCATATAACAGCCAAACAAAGAAATCGCATCACACCGACTACTATACAATAAAAGGTAATGTTCTGGGCAAAGCGAGAAACAATAGTGTCCGTCCAACTTGTAATAACGAGAGCACATTGGAAAGTATACTTTACTTCTTTAAGTATATAGTATAATTTCCTTTGACCTAAAGAGTCATGTAATAAAATGTTCTATAGGTGATCTTGCCCACGCAAAACGAAATTTATTGTTGTTTTTAAAATATCAGATTCGATTCCAGATTGTTATCGAATAATATTTGAGGTCGGATATAATAAATAGAATAAACGACGCTTCTTATCAATTTTAGTATTGTTTTAAGAGATTGGACCTATTTTTAGATATATACAGTACCATCAAAGCAGTCTTTTTACATGATTATTAAAACTAATACTAAGTAATATACATATTAATACTAACTAATAGAGAGCGAATTTTGTAAGTGCGAGCTTGTGAAGTAAACTCCAAGAATTAGTGAAACAATTATCAAAATAATAGTACCAATCGAAAGGTGCATTATTCTAGATTTTCACACATTTTTTATATGTATAATATGCGTTTTATTTTAAAACAAAATTTACCTTAACACAAGCGAAGCCGCGAAAAAATAACTTGTTAGTATATGTACATTTCGCCCGCAATTTTTTTAGAATTTGATAAAGAAAACTGGTAAAATATGAAGTTTTGTGTTTTATATTCCATTATGAAATCGAGAAATATGAATATAAAATTTTAACTTAATACGACCACGGATTAAGACTGGCAGTAGCTGCGTTTTTTCCTCCTATTTTTCTTTTCTTCACTTTTCAGCCATTTAGAGGTGAAAAAGCTTATAACTCAAAATGCACCTACTGCCAAAATTTCAAGGTCGTAGCCCCAGCAGTTCAGGCTCTTCGTTTTTGAACCAATCAGGACAAGTGATTATGTATAGATCTAACCTCGTTTTTCAATTTTAATAAAAATAAAAGTCAAGAATAAAATAGGCTCGGCAATAAAACCTTGAGAAGAATCGAACAAGGCCTAAATACATGTATCGTGAATTAATAACACTATTACAAACAAAACTGTCACACTAACTCATAGAATTTAAATACAAATGGCGCGAAACGAGATCTCTATCTTGATAAATACACGTCACAATCGTGTTCATTGTTATTCAAATTTATCTTTATTAATTCAGTATAACCACGACGTAAGATTTATGGAATTATGGTCAGCTAAAGTTGTCGGAGATGATCTCATTCGTACATGGGTATTGATTGATGTTGTCGTTGATTGCTTTTATGATATATTTTTGTATGAAATTGTGACTGGCTTTCATCGCACATTAAAATATGTACTTTTCAACCAACATACAAAAGAGAAGGAGATTATATGTGGGGTGTTTTTTGTTGTTTTTCCCGATTACTTGAATATGGCTTGATCGTTTTGGGTAATTCTTATTTTGTTTGAATTTATATACTCTTCCATTGCTCCCATATATTTTTTATGAAAGATCTGTACAGTAGTTTAATTTCAAAATCACTTGTTGTGCAATAGAAGTCGGTTTCCTTTCAAGGGATTCAATAGTTATTTCTGAATGTTAAGAAGCTCTGATTTCCTGATTCGTTTCACGAATAAGTATTTAAAGTTTTGTGTTCAGGACTATTGTAATAGTTAGTTTTGCTTTTTCCAATTTCGCGGAAAGAAATCGTATTGTTTCGGTAGTATTTATGTAAAGCTCTTATCAACCGACTTCGAAAAGGGGTCGATGCTTAATTCATAGTGTATATTTTGTACCGTTTGTAACCTTAGAAATTCGTAGCTGCTAACCGATTTTGAGAATTATCTTTTTATTTGAAAGAGCTTCAGATTGGTCCTATAGAATTTTTATCAAAATCGATTTAGTAATTTGGTTTTAAAATAAAGATGAAATAAATATATCAATACATATACAAGTAAACCAAATTACGTATTTCGCTTATGCAATCAATTGCTTTTTTATCTTAATTATTCGATGTTTAACCATGCACAATCAATCTGTACACAGTTGAAAAATTAAAACCATAGAGAGTTCAAAAATATTGTATGTATACTTCCAACTTTATATACACATATTATACTTGTACAAGCACCTTCTCAATAAAGGGAAAATCCAGAAAGTAATCTATATAAAACAAAGTGAAATTATATATTTTAAACTTTGGCGATTTATACTATTCATATTAAATATAACGGGTCTTATCGCGATAACTAATGGTAGTAATATGTACCTTTTTATTGCTCGACGTTTGGACGAAGTTACATTCGCCGTGATCGCCTAGGCGAAGAAAACTCGCGCACTCGTCGCCGGAGGTCGCGCGGTACACCAGTAAGCTCGTGACCACGGCGAATGTAACTTCGTCGAAACGTCGGGCAATATAAAGGTATTACTACTATTAGTTATCGCGATAAGACCCGTTATATTAAATATGGAAAGTCAGATTAAATACACCATTTCTAACTTAATTACTGGACCTGGTCATGGAAAAAATTAATCTAAAAAAATACATATTCTGATGTCTATTAAGTTAATTAGTTAACACATTTTAATTCTAACGACGTTCGCCGGGCGGTTAAATATTTTCGCAAACGAAGTCGCGGTTAAAAACGTGTATAATTATAAAGCGTGTGCATGTACACTCGCAATGAATCACATGAACACTGTTGATGTTGCGCGTCTCCGCCCGCAATTAAAACGCCTACAACGATGCGAGAGCAATTTATTGAGCCTGCGGAACGCCTATACAACAAAACAACGTTCGATTCTTGAATTTTGATAATTAAAATATATGTTATAATTATTCCTAGAGTAATTCCTTTGTTCTGAGTTTTTTATTCAGAAAGTTTTTTTTTTTGTAAATTACCTAGCTAAAAATATATTTAACGTTGTAAAATGACCTGTTTTAAGGATTTCGAAAACTAATCAAAAATTTATCGTAGTCTTTTATTAAAATGTTAATCTACAAAGTAATAATTTTACAGATTATTCGCATTATGTAATATGGTGTTCATATTTATGTGAATGTATGCTATGTAGTATTTTGTTTATATTTACCTAATTAAAATATAAAGCATCACATCCTTGACTCTGACCACTTTAAATTAGCATTTTTTTAATTCCGACAATAATTCAATGGGAACTTAGTAATTTCATAGACCTTCTTTTCATTTTTATAGTGTCAAAAATAAGGTCATAAAATAGTCTTCTTGAATACTCGAAACCCACAAAAGCAAAGCCTGCTTAAAATTTACAATTCGTCTTCAAGAAGACATACCAATTTGCATCCTCAGCATACCCACTATCAAACCCATCCATATTGAGATCTCAGGGCGTTACAGCGCAATTTACGCTCCAACATCGCATAAATATCTACTAAGACATTAAATATGATAATGCCTCTCGCGTCCGATGAATGCGCTTTGTGGTTAGGGCACGATGTATTGGTATATTCCGAAATACATTTCAGCGTGCTGGTAGGTCTTAATTGAAGACAGGAGTTAAAGAAGATTATTTGTCGCATTTCGGATTTCGGATTTATGGATACATTTTAAACCTTAAAACAACTTTATTTGAGGCTATATATATATATATATATATATATATATATATATATATATATATATATACGTGAAGCAAAAACTTCGTAGTTCCTTTTACGAAATTTGCGCCGACGGACTGAAATTTCGAAACGAACGCCTGGACGGATTTTGACATGACTTTCACTAGCAGATAGCTAATGTTATAAGGAGTAACTTAGGCTACTTTTATTTTCGAAATTTTATTGTCATAGCCAAGAATCAAACCCGATACTTTTGAAAAAAAAATACACAATATTATTGCAGCATCTAATAGAATCACGTATAAGTATCAAATTCTGGCTAGCAATAGTATACAGCAAACTAAAGGAAAAGGCTATTTTTGTACAAAACGCTCATTAATGCGAGTAAAATGCTTATTTTTGATAAGCGCCACAGAATACAGCCTTGCTTTGTATAAGAAATGCTATCCTATATGCCATCATCCACACGAACGAAGTCGCTGGCTCACCTAGTTCCAAATGAAACGCACACAGATATCATTAATTAAGACCTGTTAAACCTGGACTTGCAAATCTCACATAGAATCTCGACCATAAATCGACAAAGACCAAGTTTCGGTGGAGTCTTCCATCGTAACATTCTTCAAGTAAACCAGATTTATTACTTTCCTGGACGATAGAGTTGGAACATTCTCGTTCTAATTAACGTCTCGGTTAATAAGAATTCTGCTTCTGATCTGCGCGTGCGTGAAATATGTGATCCAGTTTCAACTGGTTTTAACTGGATTAATAAAATGTATTATATTGTTAGCAGAGAGATGAAATTTTTAAGACGGTAGCTTGCTATCGCTATAAAAGAAAGAAATCAACCATCTGAGCATCACTTTGCTGTTGAACTTCAGACTGCGTGGAAGCTCTACCTGGCTTTCATTTTGCTATTTCATTATTTTTTGTAATTAAAATTAGTCTAGAACGTATTTTGGTTGTAAATTCATTAAATCATAAAATTAAATATTTACCGATGTTTTAGTATCTTTTTTAAGGCTACCTACATCTTATTTATTACAATATTATAATTATTTTTTCAAATAATAAAACCGACTTCAAAAACGAACCTAAGAGATACAAATGAACTAAAAGGCATAAAATAAAGGTTTTCTACAAAATTATGAAGTCTTTTTATTGAAGTCGGTTAAAAATCATATTCCTTCGCTAAAACATATTATTCTAAAAATGCTTCTATATTCTATATTATTTCTTCTATATAAATGTTACAAGACTTTAAAAAAAGGAACCGACTTCAAAGCAAAATACGTAATTTCGTCTATTTGAATGACATCCTTATTCCAGTTATTTTGATTTTAAAACCAATCTTAATGTATACACTTTCAAACAAAAAAAAAAAGAAATAATCAAATCTGTTCAGCCGTTTTTGAGTAAACGATAAACATACATAAAAGACTCCTTTTTTGGAAATCGGTTATAAAATAAAATATACTATACAATAATAAATTCACTTACGTATCTTCCTCTGATCGTGATCAACGTGTTTCCTCCTGTCATTAATAATGTATAGTATTTTTTACAGCATCACAATGAGAGCAATCTTCTTTCAGACCACCAAGCGCGTGCGATGAATGCCTTTCAAAGGCCTTTATTGAAATGAGATATCGATCGGGATGGGGTAAACGCGATTATAGTTTAGAGGCTTTGGTGTGATCTTAAACGTGTAATTGAAAACTTTAATGCCTACGATATGGTATAAGTAATACTATACTAATATTGTAAAGCTGAAGAGTTTGTTTATGTGTTTATTTTAACGCGCTAATCACAGAAACTACTGGTTCGAATTGAAATATTTTTGTGTAAGATAATTTATTTATAAAGGAAGGCTATAGGCTATATAACATGACGCTACGACTCATAGGAGAAAAGCAATTCTATATTAATATTATAAAGCTGAAGAGTTTGTTTGTTTATTTGAACGCGCTAATCACAGAAACTACTGGTTCGAATTGAAATATTTTTGTGTTAGATAGTTTATTTATAAAGGAAGGCTATAGGCTATATAACATGACGCTACGACTTATAGGAGAAAAGCAATAACCACAAACGCGAGTGAAACCGTGAGGTGCAGCTAGTAATAAATATTTCTACTACACGATTTGTAATAGACTAACCGCTCCACGCAGTTTCACTCGCTTTTATGGTTATAACTTCACTGTGTGTCGTGATGTAGCCTATAACCTACCCCAATAAACGGGGTATCTAATAAAAAAGGATTTTTTTCAAATCGTCGAAGAAGTATCAAATATAAACAATACAAACTTACAAACAAAATTTATCTGTTTAAAATATATTTCGACTTCCTTGCCGGTTCTTCTCGGTAGATTCTCCGTTCCGAACCGGTGGTAGCTTCATTATCGATGTAATGTTTTTTTTTTATGTATTAAAATATCAACGAATCTTTGAAATTCTCGGTTTTTCTCTACTATAATACGCAAGTTATACATACATATGTATAAAGATTCCTCCTGAATGACTCTGTTTATTCATGAAAACACACACATTAAAAAGCGTACTTTAAAATTATAAAAATTAAAATATTTTTATTCAAAATAGGAATTTACATTCTCTTTTTGAAAGTCAAGAAAATGAATCTACCACTGTTTCGTAAAAGTATAACCTCAGGCCTGAGAAGAAACCGCGACAGAAACTCAGCGGGACTTTTTGTGTTATTTTCTTTTCTATCATCACATCTAAGCGTACAGATGATGATGGTAAGAACGACAGAAGACACGAACACACACAACAGTACTCTTGCAGTAACATCAACAAAATCCCTAAACAATCACAGCAGAAAAAAAAATTAACACCAAACTACACCAAAACAGCTTCGAGCAGAAGATAACAAGGAAGTCCACAGATAAATGATCCAATACACCCTTATAAATCGCTAATCTCAACCCCACCGTCGGTATTATCGCTTGCAACATACAGGATAATATTATTGGATTTACGAGGTCTTGCGCCGGCGTTGATTTATACCTTCCTCTGTATATAAATCCTCCTTTCGCGATAAGACCTGCTGTTGGAACGTTGAAGTTTGTAATAATTAAATAGTAAAATTTTGTATGTACTTTAATATCGTGTTGCTATTTTTATATACGGTAAAGCCAAAGGAGGGTTATGATTTTGACAGGCTATATACGTATGTGTGTTCATCTGTTCCCTCATAGCTCCTAAACTAGTTATCAGAACTATACAAATAAGTTATCGTTAGCGTCGTGATCGTTTGCTGGTTATAAGCTATATAGACGCATAAGCAATACTATGCAAGCTATATGGACTTTATTTGAGCAAATGTCGTCTAAAGATTTCAAACCATCAATACAATCCAACTTTTCTTTTCTATTTTGATAAAAGATATAATGAATTAAAAGCAGAATGGTATAACGAAAAATTCTATCTTAAAACTAGCTGTCCCTTTCGGATTCACTCGCGTTTATGGTTACTGCTTGACTCCTGCGAGTTGAAGCGTGATGTAATAACCTGTAGCCTTCCCCAATAAAAAATTACCTAACATAAAATTAATTTTTCAATTCAAACCAGTAGTTGCTGAGACTAACGCGTTCAAACATACGAATATACTCTTAAGCTTGCTTTAAAATTTTAGTATCTAATAAAGTTAAATTCCCACAACCTAAATAAAGTATATATCCACAGAGCTTACTCTATCCTTCATTATGTAGCCAAGCATTCCATACTTGTGTAGTTACGTAAAACCTAACCTATTCTTACAAGTCTGAACATTATCAAAGCAATAGAGCCATACAGATGCAATCACCAGCTCTTAAGGGGGCTGTTAGATAGTGAATAGCGCATAACATATCTCGTTTCAGACTATTTCCATATTGAGCTGAATGGTATGGCTGATAAGGCCCCATCGTTACCTATACTGCTGTATTGGAAAGATGTCGGTTGAAATCGTTTGTACGTGTGACTATTTTGTTTTGATTCTTGAGTTTTTTTGTTATTATTTTATGTTATAAATAATAAATGAGTCATGCGAATTCGCACCGACACTAATTGATTTCGTTATATTTAAACTGTATTTTTTTAATGGAAACATTAACTTTAAATTTTCTTAGTTAATTTTTGTTTTTAGATAGAGAAATCGTTTCCATAATGGCGTATCGTACATTAATTTTGATCAAATCCGTTAATCAATATTTTTGACTTTTTATACCCACAAAGAAACACATTTGAGAAATAATATATACCAGATTATATCTAATGGTATTTCTAAGTTAGTGCCTTTGTATTGTTAAATCTTTGTAAATTGTGAATGTAAAATTTAAATTGACTTTAAGTAAAAGTTCTTAAGAAAGGACGAGTATTTCAATTAGGTACATGTATGTGGCGATTTTTTAAATTTTTTAATGAAAATGTATGCTAGGATATAACAGTATTCAATTTAAAGAACTATACTTAATTTTCGTTTTAGTTATATAATATCATTTTACATAAAATTTCTCCACGTATACATAGTAGCTAATCCACAATAAATTCCCGTCAAACTTTCTTGATAATCATGACATTTGCTATACAATCGAGTTAACAAAAACCTTCGAATAACAATGAAAATAATCGTACCAAAATTGAATAACACAAACATAGTCGTTGTCTTAGATTTTCGCGATTATTATTCATTGAAATGAAACTATTTTAACCGGATTTAAATCGCGTATATTAATTATTTTTATCATCCCGACGTTTAACGTTCCGGTTGCACGCAGAAGGCACTAACTGTATCTTCTGGTCTGGCAGTCTGTTGGACTTGGGATTTTAAATTTTTAATAAGTGGATCCCAGGTGTTCGAAAGTCTCCAACCATCTTCTCTATTGAAGTTCGGATGTTTTTGAATTTCAATAGCCTCGCGTATCATTCTAGGAATGAATCTGTGTTCTCTAGCGAGGATCTGTGGTTTATCAAATCGGATAAAATGGTTAGGTTTATCCAAGGCATGTTTACAAACTGCAGACTTTGAAGAACGTTATTCAAGATATCATTTAAGAAACCGTTGGCGGTAGTTGTAAATAATATTTTCTAAAATCTCAAATAGACAAATGTCACCTTAGTCTACCCGTGACCACGAACGCTGCAAAGTGCTCGAAACGTCGGGATGATAAAAATAATTAATATACGCGATTTAAATCCGGTTAAAATAGTTTCATTTCAACAAACATAGTCGTTTATAAAAAGCAAGCAGATACTAAATACAAATAGCAATCCACATAACCTAAAAGACAAACTTCATCCAGCATAAGTATATCAGCATAAAAATACATCGTTCGTTTCAAATAAACCAGAAGCACTTGAAACAGCAACAACGAATTCAAATATTCAACATGCTGATATTAAAATATACAAAGTAACAAAAATATTCGACAGTAAAAAAGATACACGAACAGCAAACAAAAGTCTCAGAACTTGGTGCATAAAGCGGTGAATTATTACGCTTTCAACGGCACATTTAAACGAAGCATATTTCAAAAGTTTCGGCGTATTAAGCAGCATTTATTTTGGCAGTGACTTACCCATTACGCTGTTGATGCTAGCTGCGTTATGAAAAACTTGGCTCCTACTATTTGCTAGATTTGAAATATCCGCTATGGGGTATGTAAAGAATTTGTATGGGATGAGTTAAAAACATTTGCTGAAACTATATGGGATTTAGGCATCCGTATCGTAGACTATCTTATTGCTTACAAAATGTTTATACAAAACTAATCAATACCACGATTTCGACTGAATTTTTGCGAAAATAATGCCTATGTCTTAGTGTGTTGTCTGCTTGACAACAAACAGACAAATTATTTATTGAGATAGAGCCTAGCTGTAGCTTAAGATAAGAGTACAGCTCGTATACGGGCTCGACCGGCAGGACCTCACTCTCCCAGAAGATCGTGTAGTAGTTTATGTAGCTGCGTTTCGTACGGCGAGTGAGAGAGCCGGAAGCCTAACCCCCTCCCCTATTCCTTTCTTTACTGCCTATTCCATTTTATGCCTTATTTCTTTTTAGCTGACAACGAATTTGTGAATTCCATGGACTGTTCGCCTGCTCGTTTGTCAGCTAATTTCTATATCAAAAGACAAAGGCAAATAGACAGGGTTACTTTTACGTATATACTAATATTATAAAGTTACGCTTAGTTACGCTAATGTCAGAAACCACTTGTTCGAATTGAAAAATTCTTTGTGTTTTCAGTTTATTTATTTAGGAAGTCTATACGCTATATTGTATCACGTTACGCAGTAACCATAAACGCGAGTGAAACCACAAGGGACAACTAGTTTTTAATATTAATCAAGATGGTAAGAGTTTATACGATCCCAAAAACACAACGTACGAGTATTTCCCAAAAATACTTGCACTACATAAAACTATGGTAGGAACTAGAAACGAAACCATTAAACGAGGACTTGGAACATTCCCGCCTCCGGCCGGGAGCCAGCATTTTATTATTTACAGCTACTTTATTCAGTTTGGACGATTATTTAACTCCTCCGCTATTATTTTCATATGTAAAATACAATTTACTGCGCCTTGAAGCAAATTGGAATGAGACCATTCGCATATTATTTATATTCGTTCGTATAAAATCTTCGCCAATTTTATGCTAGTTTTTTGTCGACTTATGACTATTTTATGGAATATATTCAATTTAATGTTGTATGCTTTCATTTTTGTTTCGTATTATTGCTGTCTTAGTATACATATCTTAGTATTATTTCTATAATTTAATCTATATGTATCAATCCAATCTAATAGTTAAAACCCAAAAATCTGTTTTGTTACGTTATCACGCTTAATCAGCTGAATTAATTTTGATAAATTTTAGTATGGATTGGACTTTGAAGTATGTCAGGCTATTTTGTGTCGTGAAAAAACCAATGAGCTAATGATCAATAGTAACCACGAATGTTAACTAATTAATTGCTAATCAGTACATAATCAACATATATACAGGGTGAGGTATAAAAAATAACGTAACGAAATTTATATATCTGTTTCAAGGTTCTTATAATATTATCCCCTAGAAATGTTTGCAGTATTCAGTGAATAGATTTAAATCACATGTTAAAAAGTTTCCAATAGCTAAAGTATATTACTCTGTACAAGAGAAAGTTGACGATAAGATGAATGATGAATGTTTAATAAATTTGTTATTCATAAAAATTGTAGTAACCTAATTTTAAAAGTAATTATTCTTAGTGGTTTTTCGCGGTAGAATCTACATTTCGAACCGGTGGTAGTTTCCTTATTAATATAGTTATTTTTTTGTATTGACGATTCAAAAGTGCTCGTGAGAGCCTACGTTAATAAAGTATTTTGATTTTGAACCAACAAACAAACAAATATTTTTTAAAAACGAACAAAACAGCTGCTTGAATTGTATTTTAAATTTAAGCCACTAGTCAACAAAATTTTCTTCAAATACCAAACAATCACACGAAGCAACACATTCAAAAGCCATCGTCAAAACAAACAAAATAAAAATCACTACTTACAATAATTCAAGCCTACATGAGCATTAAATTGTTTTTCATTGACATTTCAATAGCGTGAATTGTATTGTTTGAGGGTAGTTGACAATTGAAGTACGGTCCTTCGAGCCGGATGGGCGGAGCGCCACGCCCTGTCCGCTCTCCAGGGCGCCTCGTTAAGGGAATAGCACTTTTATATTGATGGCAAGCCCGTGTTTAAGTCTGATGCTTGAACATAAGCATTACAATTGAGAATTATTGGAGTTTAACACTATTGAAAATTAATTTATATATAGTAGGCATAAGAACTTTTACTACATGATGCTATACACTATTGTTAAAAATACAAGAGTTTTAAAAAAAGGCAACCGACTTTAAAAGCAAAGTACGTAATCTATATATATAAAATCACTTGGGGGTGACTGATTCATCAACGCAGAGCCTAAACCGCTGGGGCTACGAACTTGAAATTTTGGCAGTAGGTGGCTTTTAGGTTGTAAGCATCCACTAAGAAAGGGTTTTTTGATTATTCACCCCTAAGAGGGTGAAAAGGGGTAAAAACCTTTGTATGCAATATTTTATTCCGTGGTCGTATTAACTTAAAACTTAATACACATACTTCTGGATGATAGTAATGAAATGTTAAATAGAAAACAGGGTACTATTATTCCACACTGGGGTGCAAGGGGGTTGTAAAGTTTGTATGGAGAAAATTTATTTTTTTGGCCGATTATCCTTAAATTCAGCATAAACATTACTTATGCAGAATAACTAAATACATGTATTCCAGAATTTCAAAATCATCCCTTATAGTGATGCTAGGGGGTATTAAATCCTGGAACGGTAATAATTTCGCCGGTAGATTTATTTAGCTGAAACTTTTACAGCGTATTTCTATCAAGACAAAGGGATGTATTAAAAAAGAGCTTTTCGATATTTCACCCCAAAACGGGTGCAATGGGGTAAAAACGTTTGTATGCAAAATGTTATCCTGTGGTCATATTTACTTAAAACTGAATACTCATTCTTCTTTATGCTAATAATGAAATATAAAACACAAAATCATCGTATCAATATCAACCCCAACCCACAGAGGTGCAATGGGGTAGTTTAGTTTACATATTTGAAAAAAAAAACTCTAAATTAAATATTTATTATATATACGCGTTTAGTAATTAAATCCCTTCAAGGATGGTGTTTTACCCGTTTTTTTTAATTGTTTCTATCAAATTCCAAAATTTACGCGGGCGAAGCCGCGAGCAAATGCTAGTTTTATATAACTATTGAATCGATTTGACAATTCTATGCGACTAATCTAGTACACCCTTTTAAACAAAAAAAGAAATAATCAAATCGTTCCAGCCATTTTCAACTAATGAATTCTATGATGCTATTTTTCTTTTGTCTGATACATTGTCTTGGTTAAGTTACTTAAGTGATTTTGAATAATCAATACAAAAGTATTATAATAATACCTACTTATATATTACTTTTCTATCTCTATAAATAAAAAATCAATTTCCAAATGTATGTATCGCATCACTTCAGAACAATTATACGTTGTATTTGTCAGGACGATGAAAAAAATATTTGAAAATTAGTAAAATTATAGGTTAGAATCCACCATATAAAAAAAAATAGTTTAAAATTTTTAAATAATACACACGTATGGGTGTATTAATGGAAATTAAAATAATATTAGCACTCAATGAAATATTGTACTAAATTACAGCTAGTACATGCAAATTAGAGGTCATCATCAAACACAGGTCATCATCTTCTTGTCCTGGTCCCACTTTTTTTGGGGTCGACCCATGTTCCTCTTCCATTCCTTCCTAACAGTCGTCATCTCAACACTCGCTTTTTTCTTCCTCGTGTCATCTTTTACGCAATCTATCCTTTTCTTTAGTCTACCTCGTCCAATATATCCATTCATACATTTACATTCAATTCTAACACTTTTCTTTTCACATAGCATTCGTCCCTCCTCATAACGTGCCCATACCACGCTAACTCATTACTAATCAACTTATACGTCACTAGCGCCTATCGAGAGATAATATTTAGGTACCTGGTGTATATTTCAAAAGGTTAGAGACACGTTATTTTGTTTACATTTTATTGTTCTACTTAATCATCACTTTGAGTTTCTACG
Source organism: Hypolimnas misippus (assembly GCA_037950945.1). Taxonomy (NCBI): domain Eukaryota; kingdom Metazoa; phylum Arthropoda; class Insecta; order Lepidoptera; family Nymphalidae; genus Hypolimnas; species Hypolimnas misippus. Next base: position 14,762,242 of record JBBEEQ010000023.1, read on the forward strand.
AAATAATTGTTTTAACAATTATTTCGTAGAAACTAATAATAATTTTGGGCAAGGAAAAAACAATTACGGAAAAAAAAATCTGTCGTCGCTTGAGGAATTCTATTATTCTGGTCAGGTGGATTTTTCAAATAAGTCTAATTAATGACAATACTTATTAAATAAAAACTACCGCAATTTGGTTTAAAATTGGTAAAGATATCGCGTAACAAACGTCTTAAAAACTATATTTTCATTACACGCACCACACAATATTTTTAACATACAATGAAAAAAAATTGTACATATCTAAATTATTACAGACATATTATTTACCCAATGACTGCAGACGCTGAACACCTTGAAACATCCTCGAGAATCCTCAAGAATACTCAAGAATCTTGTAATCATTCTAGTTCAGCTCCGCCTTCCGCTAATGAGACCCTTGGACTTAACAATGCAAACATTTCACTAACGACCCCAGTGGGCGGGGAGTTCGTTAAATTATTATGTTCCCATCAATTCATACGGAACCCTGACACGATGGGACACGCCCACAATCATAAGAAAAATAATGAGGCGTCCATCTTGACACCTCTGAAAATTGAGACATAATAATATTTTTTGTTGAAGCTTCGGTGATATTTATGTCACGTTTAAGTCTGACATTGACTTTATAATATTATTTTTTTAATAAAAACACATTGAAATTAATGGATGGTTTTATAGCATTTAGTAGTATGTTACATGTTAATTCCAATGATATTGACTACAACAACAAGATTTTTATAAGTTCTTGGATATTGGATAAGTGTCGTCCACTCTGTATGACGTTGCCTAGCCAGCTGCGACTAAGTTTGACAAGCGACAGTATCTTTGGAATAGCAAGAATTGACGAGCTTGTTAAAATTAGAGATCTGACAAAGTTGCGAAAAATCATTGCATTTTATTGTAACAAGAATAGCCATAATTGGATGCTGATAAGCAATAATGTGTCAACCCACAAAAAGTCAAATTTGGAGATATTGTTAATGTATTCCTATACTGCGTCACCTACTTAACATTATTTGAAACTTTTTCAAGTCATCTAAACTAAATAAGCACGGAAAAAGTTTCTTAATTTAATGTTTCGAATTTCAAGTGTGTTTTATATTTTGCAATTTACACAATAATCTCAAATAATAAAAAAGCTTTTTATTTCATAATACAAAAAGTAAATCTATAAATCTGTTTTTAATTCACTTTACCTTTTATCAAAATAGAAAAGAAAAGATGGATATAAGCCTATTTTCCTATTGAGAGAGTTTACGCTGCATGCGCCGCGTAAACGGTTAAAGTTTCGCAAAAATCATGTATGACAGAATTGTTCCCCTTTAAAAGTTCTAAAAAATGTCCGCGACAGCATATGTCTAACTTTTAAGGTTAGCTCACTATAACTCTTTTATGCTAACGAAATTTGTTCTAAAATAAAGCATTATTAGCCCAAAGTAACTATTCCACGCGGACGAAGTCGCGGGCGGAAGCTAGTCTGTTATATAATATGTAGTACAGAGTTATAGACCATAACCACGAACTTTATTACATAATGATTGAGATATTCTTTATATATTTTTAATTTCATTTAGTTTTGATGTAACTATTTTTTCTGAAATACTAGTGTTACCTGTACCTAATAGACCTTTGACTGTATTTTCAACTTAATTTTAATAAGACGAAAACGGTGATATAAAGGGAGGGATATTCGAGACCTCTTCGAATCAGATCTAAATTATTATCTGAAAACACATCTTAATCACGTAGCGGCTGTTCAGGTTGTTATTACAAAACGTTCTTCAGTTTTGATTCTAAATATTTATTGAATCTTAAACTGTTTCATTCAAAAGCTTTTTTTGTTTCATTATTATTTTATTAAGTGCCTAATCTATTTATGATTTTAAATTCTAAATTAATTGTTACATTTTCGAAAGTATATAATACGTATGGGGCTACGGGGCTAATTGTGTAAAAGTATCGTTATTTAAGTATACTTTATTATGACAATTAATTTCTTTGGTTATGATTTTTTTAAGAAAACGTCTCCTTGGACTGTCAAAATTTGTCAGTTGTTTTTTACACAATTAGCCCTGTGCTGGTATCTGCTACAGTCTACGGACGTTTGGGACTACTTAATGTAGAATCTAATAGTAGGTATGACATTGTCACAATCACATTGTTTGTGTGCTTGTGACAATGCTAAAAACGTGAACATAAACAACATTTCCAAAACTAAGATAGAATATTAAAATAAACTTCTTAATTAGTGTTAACGAACATGTGATGCATCTGAAAATATTAGTGGTCACCTAGCAGTCGAAATTCGACCGTAGTTCATTAAATTTTCAACCGATTTCAAGATTGACCACGGATAATATATTCTCAATTTGACCACAGATTGTAACAATAAACAAAAGATTACATGGTAATGTGAGCAATCTTTTATTAAATATATATTAGCATTCCGTTCTCCTTCGCTATATAAACTACAGGTGTGCGAAATTTTATATACGCGCAATTTTAGTAAAAAGGGGTACAAAGAAATTTGCTTCACGGTTTAATATATAGATACATATGTATATTAACATTTGGTCTAACATGTTTAGTGAAACAGCGACGTTTTAATAACTCCTTTATTCGCAATATCGTCATATACAGCGTGTATACGAATGTACATTCAGATAATCTGTTTCACAGTAAATCACCTGCACGCCGTGACCCACACTATCATACATCGCTACCGGCCAAGGGTTGCCAGTTGTCATGAACATATACTAATAGTCATTTTTATTTTAATGTCATAGAATAATGTTTACTTTAAAATATTTAACTTACTTTTTTAACTGACTTAATGAAGTTTTTTTTTATGAAATTTCTTAACCGATTTTAAAAACATTTTTTTAGAAAAGCGTTTTAGTTTGGTCCAGTAGAATTTTTATTAAAATTAGTTAAGAAGTTTGATTTTTAAATCAAAATAACTGAAAGAAGTAAATGAAACGAAATTGCGTATTTTGCATTCGAAGTCGATTTTTAGGGTTCCGTACCTAAAAAGGAAAAACGGAACCCTTATAGGATCACTTTGTTGTCCGTCTGTCTGTCTGTCTGTCTGTCTGTCTGTCTGTCTGTCTGTCTGTATGTCTGTCTGTCTGTCTGTCTGTCGGGATGTCAACCCTTTTTTCTCAGAAATGCATAGACGTATCATGTTGAAATTAATATCATATACTCAAGTCTACGATGACATGCGGCCGTGAAAATATTAAAGTTCTAAGTTAACGCAATCAAAAGATAATGGAAAATATGTCGTATATTTTGACCATTTTAGCGTTTTCGCAAGGGAATCAAAACCTATAGGGTACTTCCCATTGACCTAGCACGATGAAATTTGGCAAGAAGTAAGATCTTATGGTATTAATAATGGAAAAAATCTGAAAACTGTAAATTTTTGTATGTATGTTTGTCTGTTTGTAAGTTTGTCTTTCAACCTTTTTCTCAGAAACGCGTGAAGGTAACAATTTTTTATCAACGTCAAGTACTCAGAGTTGTAATTACTAAGAGCTGTGAAAAAATCAAACTTCTAAGTTAATGCAATCAAAAGATACGGTCATTTATATCACATATTTTAAGTATGACAGCGTTTTTAACGTTTTCGCAAGGGAATCAAAACCTATAGGGTACTTCCCATTGACCAAGCATTATGAAATTTGGCCAGGAGCAAGGTCCTTTAATATACATAAAGGAAAAAATCCGAAAACTGTAAATTTCTGTTCGTGTGTCTGTCAGTCTGTACGACTGTCTTTCAACCTTTTTCTCAGGAACGCGTAAATGTATCAAGTTGTAAATTGATCAAGCGGAAAATATATTAATCTTAGAATTAAAATTATATGTACTTGTAACAAATTAACATAGAAGTTGACCATGGTCAAAAAAACAATTTTACAAACACTGAGAAGAAATTTGTATCAATACGAAAACATTAAAAAGCAGCAAACCTTTATAAACAACGCAATGCAATGTATATATCGCAGCTAACAAAATGATAGCGCGATTCAGCGTACAGCTAATGCCATCTATTACAACATTATGACATTAACTGTGATATAATTCTGCTCGATTAATAAAAATTTTTATTTTAATTATTATTTAAACGCGCTAAAAATTATAAAATAAACTTTTCATTTATCGTCGTCGATTTATAACGTCATTACGTAATTAACATTCAATATAAGAGCTTCACGCGATTTGATTTAAGTACTCGTATTGACTTAGTACGAAAATTTTAAAATTAAATTCAAACAGATCGAGTTATTTAATTTACTTATTTATCTACACATATAAGTCTTCTGGTTATTAGAAATATAATTAGTTATTTATAAATAAACAATTAGTTTTGTTCGAATTAAGGACTATTTATTTTCGTCTTGGCAACACTAATATATATTTTGATATTTTGATTGATAATGTAAATCTAAATATTTTACGAACGTAGTGCAGGGGTAGTGGAGTGTAGTAGAATATAAATAAAAATAAAACGAGAATAAAATATAATATAATTATGTTGATAATGTCAAAGTTAACAAGTTAGTTCATTGAAATTGTCAAGAGATGGCGCTAGGTGTATCCTGAATCGCGCTATAACTTTTTTTATGAAAGTATAAGGTGTATTAGTACTTAAAATAAAATTTTGTGTTTCCATGGATTGCATCCATGATCGTGTTTTAAATTAAAGTGCTCCTAAGTAGTTTCATTCGTGATCCATATTTACATAATATTTTATTATATTTAAGCGACTTCTAAAAAGGAGTGTTTTCAATTCGACCTTGTATTTAATTTTTTTTTATGTTTGTTCGCCGATTACGCCGCCATTTGGGCACCGATTTTCAAAAATTTTGTTTGAAAAGGTATACTTCCAAGGTGGTCCCGTTGTCTTCTTCAGGTCAGGATCAGATGATGGGATCCTGGAGAAATTGAGGGAACTCTTCAAATATTATAGGCAAGCGTATACCGATTTAGGTATTTTTGATAGTAACTTATGTTGGAACTGATGATGAAGACCACAAATGGCGTAGATGGGTTAGTCTTATATAGATTTCTATAAGTTTGTACGGAACCCTCGGTGCGCGAGTCCTACTCGCACTTGACCAGTTATTTTTATTTTATTCTAAGTTTAAATCATTACCATCTATAAATATATACGCATAGCTGAAAGAGTTTTTTTAATTCTGCTGCCGTTTATACTACTATACAAACCCAACTTAAACTCAAATTATACTTTATACAAATTAGCTTTTATAAATACATTCACATGTATTTAGTAATGAAGCTATTATTTTGATATTAAAAACAGATACTTAAATTTATTTGTATAGATTAAATTTTGCATCCTTTAGCGCGAACGCGGTGTTGTGCTATCGTTTAAATCGGAAGTTTTTGTTTTCGCCACATTACAGCGCCATTAAATTTTAACTTATTGTTCCAATATTCATAAAAACTAAAATTAAAACGTTCTTTTAACGACAGAAATGACTACTGAATTATGTAAAAATAGTTCGTTTTTTTTTCGATGTTGTTGTATATAAAAAAGAGTTTTTTTTAAATATTTTTCTATAACTTTTTTATCTCACCCACAGCCCTATCGGCCGGGTCGTGCGAGTGTTATTGAATTTTGAATATTTCCTCATATCGAGACATTGGATCTAGCTCGCATTGTTCCAACAGGGCTTTTATAAAACAGCTGCTAGCGTGATTTAGTGTATTAGACGAGGCTACCGACTATCTCCCGTGTTATTACACGTATCCAACTACAAAGGGAATAAATTCAATACGATTCAGTATCGGATCTAAAGAGACTGTAAGAGCTTTTTAACATAATTGGTAACAGATTTTTGTAAAATTGTGTTGTTAAGGATATGTAATTATGTACATAAAAAATTCTCATAATGTAAATATAATAACAAAAATTATTCTCTAATGTACTTTTTTATTTTGTTAATTTTTTTTACTAAGCAAAATTTTGCGAATTTGCAATTATTACGGATTATTGCAAAGTTGTCTCTTTGTATAATTTCTTAAATATTATTTAAAACATTTCTTTTACTTCTTAAAAGAAAGCAGATTAGGTAACCTAAATTTTATCTTTTTTATTTTAATTTAATCTTTTATTGTATACAATATATATAGAGTAGGCAATTTTGTTTCACTTAGTACCTTTATACTATATTAATAATACCTTTCCATTCTATTCAGAGATAAATATAAAACAAAGGCTATTGACTAAGAAAACACACAATTGAACTATTTAATAACTTTCAAATCACTTTATTACTCTTTATATGGTTATAACGAACACGACGGTATAAATTACACATTTTAATAATATCTATATAGAATTCTTACGTTATTAAAATTTTAGTATTGAATTTATTACAAACGAGTACCATAAATACAATTTGCGGCAAAAATGGTAAACAGAGACATAAATAATAAGTGATATCTGCTCCGGTCTCATAAATCCGGCGATCGTGACGCCGACTGGTAGCGTAAGCCTGCGTTAGGATTCCTACATACGTGGAGATTAAATGTAGTTGTCAGATATTTTATATGAAATGGACGAGAGATTCTAAATGAACATTTTGAGTTATAAAGTTACAAGCCGTGTGTATGGTGTTTTTTTATAATGTTTTTTTTTAATGTAAATAAGTATGATAATTTTCTGTAAAAATAATTATACCCTTAATTTTCTTTTATAAATTGAGATTATTATAGATGAGTAGCACACATGTTTGATACATCTAAAGTTATTATAAGATTGTTAGAACTGAGCGTTTTGTACTTTGATTAAATATGAATTTTATTATAAAAAAATATATTTATGGAAAATATATAAATAAAAATGAAGCGTTAAGGAGACAATTTGTATCATGTATGCTATGTGATAATTTCAACTCACATCATCTTTAAGAATGACTATAGTAAAAACACTATAGAACAATTAATTTAACAAATCATATGTTTACATGACAATTGCATTGTCAACAATTAAAGTACGAATAAAATATTTTATTTCAATCTCTTTTAAACAAATAGTCTCTCTGTGAGTGACCGCCCTTGTAACATTGTTGACGCTTACAAAACAGTCTGCTACGTTATGACAAGCTAAATTATAGGAACCAGCATTGCCTCTGGGCCTGTAATGAACTATGAGCCAACGATTACATCCTTACATGGGGCGGAGTTATGGTTATTGCACTTCCGGGCCGATGATGAATCGGTCTGGCTAAATGATTATTGTAATAAACACCCGCTTGGTTTATTGACGTTTGTTTATGTGTTATGACAGACGCGTTGGGGCAATGGTCACTGCAACTGACTAAAGCACTAACGGTCGCGGGTTCGATCCCCGCTCATGGCAAACGTTAGTATTGGCCATACAAATGTTTATCGTGGTCTGGGTATTGTGTTAGTGTTGTGAGTGTTTCCGGACCCCCGACACAAGGTCATGAGATCTTAATGGGGGCCGTTGAGTGTGATGCGTTATTTATTTGGTTTTTGCTGTTTGTATAAATTATTTCCATGGGCTTTGCGATGATTTTATCTTCTACCAACTTCGGATTGCTTGCATTCATGTAAATTTTGTTTTAAAATAATCCGCGTGTACATGAAAAATACTTAAACTACCCTCGGGGCCGATTTTGATAAAAAACTAAAACGAAATCATTACTTTTTTGGAAAATTAATTTTCTTAGCCATTAACAAACCCGTTTATTTAAAAAAACATACACCCCATACTGCTCCACCATCTGATAGTGTTTTTCGCTATTCCTTTGTTTCGGATTTGGCCTACCACGCTCAGTTAAAAAATTCACATGTTGATACGTAATACAATTATAATATGCCTTTCAAATGGTCTACCGAGATGAGTGGTGAGCCGAGATGGTCTAGTGGTTAGAACACGTCGATCACAACCGATGATTGCGGGTTCAAACTCTGGCTAGCAAAGCTGACTTTTCAAGTGCTAAATTTGTTTCTAAACTCATACCGAGCTCGGCAGTGAAGGAAAACATCATGAGAAAACTGCATGTGCTGGTAGAAATTCTGACACATGTATATCCGCCAACCCGCAGTGGAGCAGCGTAGTGGATTAAGCTCTAACCCTTCTCCTTAATAAGAGAGGAGGCCTTTTCCCAGCAGTGGGATATGTACAGGCTGTTACTTTAATATTTTTTAAATGGTACCACAATTTTTGAAATAGATTCAATAGTTTCAAACTTTAGTTCGCATGTACAAAAGTCGCTTGCTATGATATTAATAAATTTTGATTTTCCTAAAAACAACTGTCTACGAATATTCAGTATATTCGTATTCTAAAAATGAATATTTTATTTTTTTTTGTTTAAATACGTTAAACATATAAACTAGTCCGTTAAGGCCAAAACACAAAATCACGTTCCAACATCGCGTCGGGAAAATTTACGAAGTGCATCGTAAAAACTACGTGTATTTTCGCCATTAGTAAGGAAGGCCATAAATAGGCTATATATCACAATTTTACTGATGTTTTACACACATATCACCAAAGTTCTACTTAAATACAATTATACCATATATACAATGTTTACTGATGCGTGTACATCCAGAGAACATCATATCGATCTGCCAGTATAAGTATCGTTACAGTTTCAAAATAACACACAATTTTTAATAATGCTAATAATCAGCTTGATAATGATCGACACGCTAAACCATATTCAACTGAAAAGGACAGGTGCATATTCTCTTTCTCTGTCTTTCATGTGGTAAAAGAAAGCGATAGGGAATCTTTTGTATTGTTTTTATAAAACCACGTTAATATATTCCTCGGCACGTCAGACCGGCACTTAAGGGGTGAGATGCAATGTCATGCAAAACGTCCGCATGTGTTGGATATATTTGAGTTATTTCATACTTTAGACACACTGAGACATTAAAATTATAAATAACTAGCTGTCCCTCGCGGTTTCGCTCGTGTATATGGTTACTTCTTCGCTCCTGTGAGTTATCGCGTGATGTTTTTTTTTTTTTTTAAATAAACGCATCACACTCAACGGCTCCCATTAAGATCTCATGGTCTTGTGTCGGGAGTCCGGAAACACACACAACACTAACACAGACACCCAGCCCGCGACAAACATCCATATGGCCAATACAGACGTTTGCCGTGAGCGGGGATCGAACCCGCGACCGTTAGCGCTTCAGTCAGTTGCAGTGACCACTGCGCTGACGTGTCTGTCATTGTGATGGTTCTCGCAACATTGACTATATGGTAATCTACAAATAAATAAACTCATCACACTCAACGGGACCAGAAACTCACACCATATTTTATACAATATTTCACAGAAATTGGCTATACCCTTCACGACTCATTTTATATCTATACAAAAACATATCAAAATCGGTTGAGCGGTTTAGAGATGAAAACATAACAAATAAATCGATCTTTGCATGTATAATATTAATATGAATAGTATAATAGTTCATATTGAAAGTAAAAAAAAACTTTGCAGAAAACCGCTATAGATAAACGGAAATGCGCAAAGAATACTTTGCAAAATTCCTCTTTGCAAAGCTTACAATGAGTTGTGGATTCCGTATAAGTCAAGATTAGTTTATTGAAAACGTTCTTGTTATATGAACGTTTTATTTATTTATTTTTTAATTTTATAATGTTCTTTTTTAATTATATTGTTCAGTCTAAGAAGCAAAGTCAACAGCAATTAAAACTTAATTATAAACTACGAATAATATGAAGTGCGTTTATGTTTTATGTACTTCTATGGTAGCTACACCGAGTATACCGAGTAGTGTAGTAGTGGTATACCGAGTAACGATGAGTAATTTTTAATATATTTTAGTTTATTTTATACTTTTAGAAAACAGCTGTTGGGTACAGCTCCGGCTTTAAGAAATATATCTAATATTAAATAGTACATAATAAATTTTTTTTTGACCCAAATGGTGGACAAAAGCCCTCCATATTAGAGAGAGATTCCACCACGTTGCCTCACTGTGAAATGGAGGACATACGAAATATCTCCCGATACAAGCATACCCCCATACTGTTGTTTCCCTACCAGGGCATTACCCCATGTTCACCACAGTGAAAGAAGAAGTGGTTAGTAGTTAGTGGTTGCATTTCGTACGGTGAGTTAGTTACTCCTCTTCCATTCCTTTACTTTCAGGGAGTTTGTATTCCATTTCATCTCTTATTCTTGTTTAAGCTAGCAACATAACGTTCTTGTAGCTCTTCTGGTACCATTGTCACTTAACATAGGGACACTACCCTTTTGCTAGCTATTTTTAAACCGACATCCAAAAAAGGAGGAGATGCTCAATTCGTCAGGGATTTTTCTATGTATGTTCGGTGATTACTCGAAAACTACTTGACCAATTTGGTCATTTCTTTGAAAGGGTATAATTCCAGTTTTCCAGTATTAGTACCATAGAATTGTCATCAGAATCAGTTCAGTAGATTAGTCTTTAAAATCAATGGGTATGAAATGCGTCATTAAAATAATAGATAGTAATAATATATAACGCATCACACCCAACGGCCCGTAAGATCTCATGGTCTTTTCACGGGGTCCGGAAAAAAAAACAACACTAAACTAACACCCAGACCACGACACACATCCGTTTGGCCAATACAGAAGTTTGCCGTGAGCGGTGATCGAACCCGCGACTTAGCGCTTCAGTCAGTTGCAGTGACCACCGCGCCAATGTGTCTATCCAAACAAAACAAGTAAACCAAATAACTTAATTAGCTTTAGAACTGTCTTCGTTTTTTCAAAAAGTCTTGTTTCGTTATGTGATCTTGAAAAATTGAAATAAAACTATTTTAAACGGATTTAAATCGCGTATATTAATTATTTTTATCATCCCGACGGTTCGAGCACTTTACGTGGTCACGGGTAGACTAAGATGACATTTGTCTATTTGAGGTTTAAGAAAAATATTATTTACAACTACCGCCAACGGTTTCTTAGTTGGTATCTCGAATAACGTTCCGGTCCAGAAGGCACTTCGTTTAAAATAGTTTTTTTTCAATGAGTAATAATCGCGAAAATCTAATACAACGTTATGATCTTGAAACAATTACGAAAATACAACAATATTAATCGTTTTTCTCTCATTGTACCCGCAACGCCATCGCCGGCGGCTCGCAACGCCTCTTTCATGTACCGAATCAGATATGCGCCAATTTACGATCGCCCGCCTTAATTGTTCATACCTCACCGCAAACGGACGATTTCAATTTGTTATTATGAACGAAAATAATTTCGAATCGAATTATGGCCGCCGATAAGGATACATGGGAGTTTCGGTTGGTTCGAAACATATTTTATGTTTGAAGTAAGTTTAAGCTAAAATAGAAGGGGGTTAAGTTTGACGTGTGTAACTGTGTGTGTCTGTCATCGTAGCTCTAGCGAATGGACTGATTATGTTATGCGGTTTTTGTTTAAAATCTAATGTAATCGGGATGGTTTTTAGCTATAATTCTCGATAATATGTATAGAATCAGAATTGTGTTTATTTTCAAAAATTTTTGACTTCACCTAGATAATATAGATACTTTTTTTTATAAAAATAGGTTCTCTTTTTGCCCGCAGCTTCGTTCCAGTGAATTTAAGATTGTCCAATAACATTAGCTATTATAATTAATTAATAGTTAAATTTATTAATTTAAAAGAGTAAATATCGAGTTTCTTCGTCGGTTATTCTCGGTAGAATCTATATTCCGAATCATTGGTGAGTTCCCATTAATGTAAATGCTTTTTTCTTTTTTTATTTTGATATTGAATAATCAATAATATATTGATGTTGTTTCTACCGTAGTTTTAAAACTACCTACAAACAGTATTCAATTAGTAAAAAGTTACAACTGAGAAATAAAATGGTAAAATATGTAATAAAGAAACAGATTACAAAGTGCAATACACTCAAAAGTGTAATAAAATTTCATACAATATTACGAGACTTTATATCGACTTCGAAAAATGTGTTCTGTATGAAATAACTTTAAACTCACTCGTATGTATATCACTTCTGTTTTATCCTTTGGAATTTCGTATTTTATATTTTCATACTGACAGAAAAATGGAAGGTTCTCAATTTGTATTTTGTTTATTTTTGTTATATTTGATATCTTAGAACTTCGACATTTCGAGTAATATAAAATAATAAAATTAGGAACAAAATTTAAATATAAAAGAATTTTCAAATTTCAAAACAAATTGAAAACCTTCTGTTTGTAGTCAGTTAAAAATCAATTGTTTGAAAAGCAAATCTTAATAAGATTCTATTCCAGATACATACATACACAAAGACGTCACACCGAAACTCTAACTCCGCACAACATAATTAATAAGACAACATTATACACAGACAACAAAACAACAACACATCAATCAAAACAACAATATGCTAGAACCCAAGTACAATTGAACACGGCTGCGCACATCCTTCTTTTTTATGACACTTCCAACCATTTTTACCGCGGTTCATCCCTTAAATTCTTTTTATTGCGACCCTTGTAAATCATTGTGTAATGCTCTAGTGTATTATCGTGGGGAAACTTCATTATGGCCGGTTTAATGGTTCGAAGGAACGATAAAATCTCGCTGGTGGACGGCGTATAGTAATAGCACGGGTGGGCATGAGTTTCGTTTTTGGTGGATATATTTTTTTATAAGTTGTTAAGTTATCACACCCACCTGTGATATTTGTCACACCAGATGAGCGATTATTACGTTCATCACAATAGGAAATAAGATAATCCTTCCGCCAATCTGTTCTGTTAAGTTGGCTCAATTTTAAAATTTTCTTTATATATTCTCTATGGATTTTAAAATTTTATTTTAAGCCAAACCATTTAGCTACACTAACATATCTATAGCAAAAAAGGTAAAACTGGGCAAAAGCCTCATTAAGGACAAGGTTTTAGAGCTTAATCTACCACGCTGCTCCACTGCGGATTTTCGGATATACATCAAAATTTCCGCCAGCACATGCAGGTTTCCACGGTTTTGAACACGATATGAATTTAAACATAAATTTAGCACTACAAACTCAGCAGTGCTAGCCGGGGTTTGGACCCGCCATCATCGAGATCGATGTGTTCTTACCGCCAGGCTATCTCTTCTACATATTTACAAGCATCATCATCTAGCATTTTTTTCAGTTATACCAGGGTCTGCTTTCTATTCTCGTCCAGATATTGATGAGTTAGTGATTATTACACAGAGCGATGGCAATCTAACCTCGGCAACATCTGAAGGCAAGCCAGTATCTAGTTTAGACTAGAATAATTATAATTATTTAACTACTACGAGTAACGATCATTATCAGGCGAATGTGATAACAACCGGGACCGACAGCTTTACGTGCTCTCCGAGGCACGGTGGGGAGGTATCCTTAAGGACAAACACCTAGACCTAGGAACAAATATTTATACAAACGTAAAAATCTGTCCCAAGCGGGGATCGAAGCCGTAACTGTCGGCGTTACATTCAGCACCACTACACCAGATCGGTCGTCCACATATCTACAAGCGAAAGCTATAAAAAAAAGTAACATATAAATACTTACATCCTATAAAACCCACCATGCTTGCCACCCTATTAATGGCGGGAGATATATCACGTGCAATTTGTTGCGATAGCAATAGGTGGCTTGAGCGAATTGTACTTTATTGCGCCATAAACCGAGACGCGATGTTGCTCCGGCTACTTTAGGTAAAAGAAGCTTTTTAATTTCCGTACATAGATATTAGAAAACTACAGCTTAGGAAACAATTTCATATGGATGCTGATAAGCAATAATGTGTCAAGCCACAAAACGTCGAATTCGGAGAAATCGATGTACTCTGATAAGCCTCTATTTAATTATCAGAAAATTTTCAAGTCATCTGAATTAAATAAGTGTGACGAAAAGTTTCTTAATTTAATGTTTCGAATTTCAAATGCGTTTCGTATGGTATAATATTTAATAATAATCTTATCTATATATTAAGAAAAACTTAATATTATATATAATCTTATCTATATATTAAGAAAAACTTAGTATTAGTATACTAAAAAGTTTTATACGTTTTAGTATAAAATACTACTGCTTTCAATTCGATATACCTTTTATCAAAATAGAACAAGAAAGAAGGTTATGTGTTTCTTAAAACAAAATTATTCAGAATAAGGTTAACATCTTTAGACGCCGTTTTCTCAAAATAAAGTCACAGTATTGTTTATTTATAACGTGTGGCTTGACATAGTATTGCTTATCAGCGTCCATATTTACTGTTAATGGAACTTAAGTATGTGTGACTTAAAAAGTTATAGTTATCAAGGAAAAAGGAACTTTTAATTACAAATTTTCATAAGGCGAGAATTACACTTACAAGTTTTGCTCTTAGACTGTTATAAAGATTTACATGAGTTGTCTGCCCCTTCGTTACTGAAAGAATTTAATGTAAGTGTCATTATTTTTTACAGCAATAAATTTTGTAAGGCTACCTAGGTAACTATTACCAGGTTACAGGGCTGTTTTGAATCAAATACGAATGTAAAAATTACAAGAGTAATTCTTACCTTGGGATATAAAAAATTTAGAAAAAAAAATTATAATATTAGAAATGGTTGTAGTTAGTACCGACCAGCGCGTGACGTAAAACTTTTTTTTGTACTTTGAAGTTTTTACGTGACACTCAAACAAATTAAAAAGAAATCAATACATATAGACCATCAGAGTAGTATACATATTAAAGAAATACAAGAATCATTACAAAATCGATCTAAATAACAATAACTCAAAAAAATTTAATACAGCTTTTGATCGAAACCAAATTTTGTATCAATTTCATGACTCAGTGGGATTAGTGACCCCCTGTAGAGGTTTAAGAGGCACCCTCTATACCCTTAAGCTACAATATTGCGTGATTAAGTAACGCAGATACGCCAAAGTACTTAAATTACTTTGAATTGAGTTGTGAATTTTAAAATTCTTGGACAAGGATTTCTATCAATTCACAGTGAACCAGCTAGGTGGGAACCTTTGCCCTCTTATCGGCTATGAGATAAACCGGTCAAGTGCGAGTCAGTTGAGACGATGTTGAATGCGCCATGACACTAAAACATAAGTTAAAGTCCAGTACTTGGATTCAATTACAACTTAAATTACAATATTTTTAAGTCCGGAATGTCATATTCAATTAATCATTGACTAAATTAATAACAAATAACAGAACCTATATATAAATTACCAGTACATTTCGGAACGCATCACGAGGATAGGGGTGATGAAAGTTTATATAGAGAAGTCATTATATCTCAAAATAATAGGCTATTCAAAATAGTCATTTTAGTCAGAGGAAATCGGGAGATCAAAATTTAAGTTCGAAAATTATTATAACGTTTAAAGTACTATAACCCGACGACGTAAATATATTGCGTCATATACGATTTCGTTAAAATTTATATAGCCTATATCACCCAGGTCATTATTACAGTTTAGTAGTTTAGATGAAAAATACAAACATATGTCCATAGATTGCTAAAATCATTACCCCTTATTTGCCATCATCATAGTTAGATAAAAATACAAAATACAAAATCAAAATCAAAATACACATGGTAGGCTTTTGCAAGCATTTTTTAATAGTCAAAATAAACAAAAAAAAAAAAAATAATGAAAAGCTTCGTGAAGCCAGTTGGGAATGTAGACTCTACTAAGAAGAACCAGCAAGAAACTCGATAGGTACTCTTTTAAAAATTTATAATCCATACATTTATATATTACATATGTATATATTACATGTAAGGCCATCTTAAGTGTTTACCTCGTCTGCATTTTACCTAATCTATGACCACTCAAGAGCCCCCGTGTGGTTTCCCCGCGGGCTCAAAAATATTACCAGGGTTATTATTTTCGAGTGTAAAACTCAATAATAGCGTAATGATGAAGCAAGTTCGCTGTAACTGATTGCCGGGGTTTGTGCTATTCATGTTTCCATCATAAATAATGATTTCGTGATTCCGATAGCGTTGTAGTACCTATATAGACGTGTGTGTTGTTATGATGCAATTGTGATTATAAATTGACGAAGGATTTTTTTTTAATTCTGGGTGGGTAGTAGGGCCAACTTCGTTTTTTTTACTGTTCGGCCTAGCTGTACCCTTTTGACCTTAAAGAAGTTCTACTATATTCCGATATGTATAATTAGATTGGTGTGAAGTATCTAATATCAGTGTTTGGTACGGTGAATGAGAGAGCTGGAAGCCTAATCCCCTTCCCCATTCATTTCCTTATTTTCTATTGATTTTATTCCTTTTTAAGGTGGCAATTTTGGTTCATCTGGAGCTGTAAATGTGCATTGACGGCGGTGGTCACTTAATATCAGGTTAATATCGCCAACACCAGGGACATCACGGGTACGTTGCCGGCCTTTGACGGAAAGGTGTCCATACACTCGATGCTTGAAAACCCCCAAATTATAGCGCTCTGGGAAAACCTCAGGAACCTCAGATCATTCCACAGCCTGCACGTACGCGGGAAAAAAGATCGTGAAGCCCGCACATTGAATACCGACCGTGCATCTAAGTGGTGTGGATGGTCAAGTCCTGAGGCAAAAAGTGTGATGGTAAAAGCGAGACGATGGCACTATGTCAAAAAATTCATCAGAACACTTCCCATTGTACAGACGGTAAAAAACACACAGAGAGCCAACGTCTCTCCGTACATTTAAAGGTTCTAAACCGTCTGTGAGTTTGGGATCGTCGACAATGCCCGGCGTTGAATGGAGTCAAGTGGTTGAAGCTGGTATTGGGGGACCTGCCCAAATTTGAGAACAGTAATCCACATGAGGACGGACCTAAGCTATATACAGCAGCAGCCGATGTCTCGATGTGAAGTGCCTTGCCCTGTTCAGAACTCCGAGCTTTTTGGCAGCCATTTTGGCTTTGCTCTCCAAGTGACCCCGGAATTGTACCTCATTCGTTATGTCGACACACAGACTTTCTTCAAATAGTACTAAAAAACTTCATGTTTAACATTATTAGATTTTAGACAATAATTTTAATGTACTTATCACTGACTGGGCTTTTATGCACATCCATACTAATAAATAAAATTGAAGTGTTTGTTTGTAATTTCAAATAAACGACTTTTCACTAAATGCATATGAAAGTACATACCGTAATTACATAAAGGAAGCATTTTTTTAAATTTCTTTGTCTGTGTGTTTATTCCGGCTAACCTTTCAAACATCTGAACCGATTTTGATAGGACTTTCACTCGCAGATAGCTAATGTTATAAAGACTAACTAAGACCTAATTGTTTTTTAGGAATTTTATTTTTTTAAATTTTTCGAAAATGCGTACACCAGTTAGTCCTTGATAATTTTACAATTACTCGGGATACAAATAATATACATAGTGAAATAACTTTAGCCTACTAACAAGACGTAAAATACACCAAATATAATCACTTTCGTATTTACAATATTCGTACGGACGAAATAGATAAAATTTCGAATCAATTATAAAGATGATATTTCAGACGCCATGAATAAACACAGAGAAATATACCATAAACCATTGCGATATCTAGCGTGTTATAGACCCATTAGTCAGTTGCCAAATCAATGGGCCATTGTGCGGCTAACATTAAATTTGTTACCGCCGTAACTCATGGGGACGAACCATAATTCTCGATACAAAGGACCACCTATATTGCGTTATCAATTTCTTTATGAAATCTTATCAAAATAGTTTTATCTTAAATCAATCAATGCACACAAGCACAAAAGGTTTAGATTAACTTAAAGAAATAAAATTAAACGTATTACGTTTAGATTAACTTAAAGAAATAAAATTATTCGCGGCCTCACAACAAAAGATTTAAACAGACGTTAAACGTGTGTTTAAAAAAATCCGTACTACAAATCCGCGTCTAAAGAGTTTGAGTTAAACATGCTTTAGATATAGATTAATATACGTTTAAGTGAGTTTAATAGATGTTTAAAACCTATTTTAGCTGTCAAATGTAACGTATAACATTTTATCAATAAGTTTTTTTATGAGTTTATTCGCTGTTAAGCAATGTTTAATTTTTAAACACTGTTTAGCGTGTTCAACATGGTTTTAATGCGTCTTTTGTAGAATGACAAGGGATTTGTTTTTATAGTAAAAATAGTTTTTTTTGCAGTTTTCAGTGAATAGATTTAAAACATATGTTAAAAAAGTCCCTAATAGCTAAAATGAATGATGAATTGATGATGATGATGCATGGATTTAGTAAACGCTGGCTTTCATACAGGTTGTTTAATAAATTTGTAATTCATAAAAATATGTATTTACCAAACCCATCCAAATGCAAAGCAAAATCTACTGAACAGATTTTGATGAAACTGTACAGAAATATAGCTCATATCTATGCTCATACAAATAAATACTTGAAGTGACTTTTTGTCATTTCAAATCACCAGCTTTTAACTAAATGCATATGAAAGTATATGCAATAATTACATCAAAAACACAATTGAAAAAGTTTTTCTGCATCTGTCTGTCTGTCTAATCTCTGAAACGGCTGGACCGATTTTGAAAAGATTTTAATTTACAGTTAGCTAATGTTACAAGGAGTAACTTAAGCATTTTTTTTTTAAATAATAAACAAAAAACAAAATTGAAACCAATGAAGTAGTGAACAATATCCGATTCAACTAGGGATGGTAAACATAATACCTCTATAATATAATTCTATATAATATAAATAATAAACATAACTTTATTTTAACATACCACGCGGGCAAATTCGAGCGCGGAAGCCAGTATACATAAAAGCCATACAAAGAGCCAAATTCAGATTTCGAAACACAATGGTTATATCAATTTCACGTAATAATAACTTACAATAAATCCACAGAGCAGCGGTGCTTTGCGGCTTAATAGAAAAGCGATCGGTAATTCGGAGGGCGGTGCGTCAAGCTATATTGTTTGATAGTGATGTGATTTTAACCTGGTTTTATCGATACAGATGTTGATACTGTTAACTTAGGAGCTCGGGATTCTCGAGGAATGTTTTTAGTAAAGTCGGTATACTAACGGTTGTGTCACAGTATAATTATAACAATATTTCCATCCACAATAATATTGATTTTGAGAGATATAGTGAATAGCATAGTATTAATACAAGAATAAAGGGTAAATTCACAACAGCAAGTTTTCGACTTCGCAAAGTAAATGTTTTCTTTCTGGGGCAAGGTGTCCGTTTTTGTAACAAAATACCATATAAATTTTTGCAGTTTTCAATGAATAAGTTTAAATTGTATATTAAAAGTCTTTAACAGCTAAAGCATATTATTCGTTACAAGATTATATGGATGATGATGATGCGTGGATTTAGTATACGCTTATTTTCATACAGAGTGTTTGACAAACACATTTGTAATTTTTAAATGTATGTACTAATTAACACAATTTTAAAAGAGTACCTATCAAGTTTCCATACTTTTTTTTTTTTTTTTTTTTTTTTTTTTTTTTTTTTTTTTTTTTTTTTTTTTTTTTTTTTTTTTTTTTTTTGTTTACGCAGGGTAAATCTTCATAGATACCCGACTCCTGGGGGGGAGACCGGGTTATGTGAGATTGTACTCACTAAAACCCCCTGCGATGGCCGCCACAGCACGGAAAACGGAGAGGCTACGGGATCGCTTTCGCAAGCACGTCCGCGGCCTCTCCCGTGCGTTGCTCCGCTCGTGGCTTGCGGAGCCCTTCTCAGGAGGGCGAAGATGAAGTTTCCATACTTATAGATAAAAGTGAAGTGACGTTTGTTACACTAAAACTCGAAAGCAACTGGACATGTAGCGAATTTTGGTTTTAAAAATTTATCGTCTAGGTAGAAAGGCTTAAAAGGTGAAAAATATGAAGAATTCCTTGCCAATGTACTAATAGCAACGATTTGACTTTCCCATATAAACTGTACGCACTTGTCAAACAGGGTGCCATCAGAAGTTAAATTATAGTGACGTGATTTAATTTATTTTTTTGTAAATTTTAAGTTATTAAGCTTTGACACATTTGATTTTAAAGAGGGAAGAAGTTTGAGATCTGTTAGTTTTACAGAATTATCGACATAATTACAATATGTTGACGCACATCACTATTCCGTTAGAAATCGCCAGCGGCTCGTATCTCAACGGGATCACTAATCGCATTTGCCCATCCTGCCTTTGTGATGCAAAACCGTGGTTTCCAGATAAATTAATAAATGAAATACTATTCATATCGGATGCAGTGATTCGAGAAATATCTATGTGAATATAACATCCTGTGAACATTATTTTGATTTAATTCCGAAACCAGCCATATCAGTAACTCTCACAGCCACTAAAAGGTTAAATTTTTGTGGTTATTACCCCTACAAATATCATTAATTAAACCTATTGGAATTTGAAGAAAGATAAAGGCTACTTTTAGTCGCAAAAATATATTTAAGAGGGTATGAAATATGTGATGTAAGTTTGTATGGAAAACTCATTATTTTTCAAAGAAATGGACCAATTGAAATAATTATATTACGCAGACAAAATTGCAGGGAGCAACTAGTACTTTAAATATAATTTCGCAATCTTAGTTTGTAAACCAGTCCTAATAGTATATAGATGTTATCCATAGAAGTATTATATTAATTATTATTTTTTTAATATAAAATTTCCTTTCATAAATAATACCTACCTAATTTTGTAAACTATGGCATTTTAATAGAAAAACTGCTATGAAACTATGACATTATTAAACATCAAAGGGAAAGGGTACATCGATGATTTTCATTAATCATCGATGTATTCTTTCCCTTTGATTTATGAGCCGAGATGGCCTAGTGATTAGAACACGTCGATCTCAACCGATGATCACGGGTTCAAACCCCGGCTATCAACGCTGAGTTTTCGAATGCTAAATTTGTGTTTAAAATTATCTCGAGCTAGACGCTGAAGAAAAACGTCGTGATGAAACCTTCATGTGCCGAAAGAAATTCTGACACATGTGTCCGCTTATTAAGCTCTAAACCTTCTCATTAATAGGAAAACGGGCCTGAGCCCAGCTGCGGGATATTTTTAGGTTGTTATTTTACTTATATTCGTTTTCGAATATTATTCAAACATAAAGTACTTATCTGTTAAACTAGTTATAGTGGCATCTACCATTATTCATATGAACTATTAGGCTATAACTATTTACAAGTTGCTAATATATTACAGTGTATTTTCATAGATGGCAGTAGGCCGCACGTATTACCACAATTTAATATTTTATATTCCATCTCTCAAGTTATTAAATATTATAATAAAATAAGTGAAAAAAAAAGTTATTTCAATAACATAAAATATAAAGGCGAATAATTAGTAAATTAAAAAAATAATAATAACAAAAAATAAACTATAAAGCGCCATCTATGCTTACAATTGTAAACTATGACCGTTATAAATTATCTCTTCGTCCATTAGCTGTAACGCAACAGTTTAAGTATTTACCGCTAGATGGCAGTCGCTAGGGTATAACAAAATGATTTAAATTTATTTAAAAATATTATCGAAAGACATTACACGACGAAATATTTGATAATGTTAAAAATATTTTAGTTAAATATAACGTTACTATAGTCCATTGAACATATGTCGTATATCATGGAAGACGTACAGTAAGTAATAAGGAACTGATATTATAACTTGAGTTTTAAAAGCTACTTTAATAGGCCTTAATTAAGGCCTCTATTTTGTCCTGAATTCTTTATTATCGTCTTTCATGTTGCAAATGTTTATCAGCGACGAAGATCACGTAACATTAGGTGACCCATCTACTTTAATATAAGATATACCTAAACTAAAAATAAATAATAAAAAGATAAAATAAAACTTTGACATGTCGACGAAACGACATCTCGTTTAAATGTTATAATTTTCTATCCCACAGAGTGGGGAAAAAATCGAGCGGTTTTTGAAGAGATAGGTAGTGTTGACTTTGAAATCTTGTAGAACAAAATGTATGTACGTACTAAAAAAATATTTTTTATGAGTAAAGAACAAACAGTATATGTTTCTACAATGTTGATAACATCCTTTTAAATGTTTTTTAGAGCAGAAAAAATATTAAGTTAAATGTTTCGCCGATGAGAAAAAGACAGGGGAAAGATGGATAGGTGACAGGGAAAGATCGAAATATTTTCTGAAATCTTTCAGATGGATATTAGAAGTAGTTGAATTATACTTAACTATAACTTAGACTTTAGTTTTTAAAAACCCTTAGGAGACGAAGATATTACAAATTATTCATTTATAGTATTTCTGTCTTACCCCATCAGGAAAGAAGTAGGGAGAGCTTCTCAAACTTTCAACCAGACAATAAAATTGAAATTCCTCGAGCAAAACTAAAACATCATATTCAATTAACTTTAATTTCTATTATAAAGCTTATTCATGGGGATTAACTCCATCTATTCTCAATAATAGTATAGTCAGTAAATAATAATAGTCAGTCAGTCAGTCAACATTTCTGAATCTACTAATGAAGTACAAACAATGATAACAACCTTTAAAAAACTATATTAGTGATAGCTAAGTGATAATAACAGAAAATATTTCAAAGACAAGAAATTATTTATTCACACTTTGCACTTGTACGTAATCAATTAATCAAACATAATCAAGAAGATATAATAATAAGGAGGAATCAATGAGGTCAAACGGTTTTAAATGAGAATATCTAAATTTTAATATGAATTTTTGAAAACGGGTTAAGAGTCTTTATTATTTACTGTTTATATCGCTACATAACACTATTTCTGACTGCTGTGGATTGGCTGGAAGAGATTTCTTATAGAAATAAGCCCGCCTTTGTAAGCAAATGTATGTAAAAATTACTTATAATTCTTAATGTGCAATAAAGAATATATATATATAAGATCAAAACTTTTATAAGTTTATTTTACCCCATCAAATTGAATTTGGGCGAAGACGAAAAGTTCCTATAAAATCTTAATTACGCAAAATAGTCATATTTGGATGTATTAACAGAGTTGAGAACTAAAAGAAATGATAAGGTATTCCAATAACATTGTATGTGCCATTTAATAAAAGATACAGGACAAGATGAAAGGACTTGAGTAACTTGCAAAAAAAGTCACACCGGCAAACCATTGCATATTCTATACAACCACTCGAAGTGGCTAGTGGTGAATTAGGTATTGGACGCCAGAAAATGGCGGTCATAACAATGCAGCCAACTCTGGAAATAATAATTTAAATCAGGCATTTTGGATGACTTTTTGCCTTATCCCGTTTATTATTCGTATATCATCGTTTATTTAAAATAAGGCTGTAACGGATCATTAAATATGTATAACTACGGATACGGAAATTTGGTGTCAAATTCCGCGGATACGGATACGAATATTTCTTAAACTTTAAAATACTAATTTTATTAAACGATAATTGGCACCACTTGACACTGCGTGATTAGCAAGACATGTTACGACTTGCACTGCGTAGTCTTTCTATTATTTTGTTGATAATTTAGTATAACACTGGACATAGCTTGACATAAAATTTTATCCATTTATTGAAAATTAATAAGGTAACAGATCCGTCAACAAGTAACGGATTCGGATACGGATACGGAACTTTCTTCTCTTGCGGATTCGGATACGAGTATCCGGTACGTCACTAGTACAGAATAATAATATAAGAAGTACGCTTGACCGGACATTTACATTGTAACTATAACATGATCACAATAATTCAATCAATTATCGAAATCGACGTGTAACTACAGAATGTAATAAAGTAACTAATCCTCTAGATAAGATAAAGTTAAATTGATTTTTATTATAATAAAGATTGCGTTATTTTAATCTCTTAATTGAGTTAGAACTTATAATTTTAATATATATGTTATTATGTTACTATCCTGAAAAACAAAATAATGACTTTATTTCTTTAAGCGATTTCAAAAAAGAAGATTCTCAATTTGTTGTGTTTGTTACCTCCTGACTTCGTTTTTTATTATTAATTTGAAATAGAATATTATTTTTTGTAATTCTATATTGTTACTAATACCATTAAGTTTATTTTACCCGACTGCGCGACGTAAGGGATGATGTGATGAATGTGTTTATCAGTCTATCTAAATATGTTTGTACCTTTGTGGTACTATTTAGAAACGCGTGGGATATTTTTGTAAATGACACGTCGTGTAATTCGTCATAACGATGCAAATGACGTAGAAAGTATATAATGATTTGGAAAAAACAAAATGGCCGATTTTTTATGCCAAAATGTGAAAAAGAAAAAATAAATCTTGATTAACTATGTGAAGTGGGGTTTCGTTGAATAGGTATTTAAAAATCATCATTAGGTTTTTTATTTTTCCACTTATACTGATAAGCAACAATGTGTCAACCGAAAAAATTCAAATTTAAAGATATTGATGTATTCTGATAATGCGTCACGTACACGTTATCATTATTCCTAATTGTTTCAGGTCACCTGAACTGAATCAGTACGTAAAAAAGTTTATTAACCTAATGTTCAGAATAGTGACGTGTATTTAATATTTTGTATTATGCAATAATCTCGTATATTAGAAAAATCTATACTAATATTATAAAGCTGAAGCTCAGGAACTACTGGTCCGATTTAAAAAATTCTTTCAGTGTTAGATAGCCCATTTTTAGAGGAAGGCTATAGGCTATATATTATTACGCTAAGACCAAAAGGAGCGGAGCACCAATGAAGAATTTTTCATAATCGGGGAATATTTTCTTATTGAGAGAGCTTACGCTGCGCGCGTTGCGTAAACGGTTAAAGTTTCGCAAAAATCATGTATAACAGAATTGTTCTCCTTTAAAAGGTTAAAAAAAAAGTCCGCGACAGCATATGTCTGTCTTTAAGGTTAGCTCACTATAACCTTTTTTATGCTAACCAAATTTGTTCTAAAATAATGCATTATTAGCCCAAAGTAGCTATTGGCGAAGCCGCGAGCAACTTCAAGTCTTATAAAAAAGTTTGAGATTTGATAGACGATTGTTGGAAAACTGGTAAAATCGCTAATTATTTAACATCTATGTAAACTTTTTAAGAAGGTTACTTCATTATTTTTACTTATAATTTAACCTCCAATGAAATAAGCAGGTTCTGTTCACAGCGCATATTTCTTCATCACTTCATCTGGACGATTGAAGTTTTATTTTATTAAAGTTCTAGCATAGGAAATATATTTTTTCGTCTTGAAATACATGTGCCTATAAACGATTTTAATTCTGGAAAATGAACGCTTTGTTAAAAATGTTTTAGTGATCGCGCGTTTAATGAAAACAGAATGCACATTATATTTTATCACACACCATAGCCCCTTGTGAACTCTTTCAAAGCCTTACCTAATTAATAGACATTCTCTAAGTTATACGATCTGTACATCACAAGAACTCAACATCCCAATAACTCACAGTTGACGCAGTTTAACTTAATATTTGAAATTGTAAACCTCCTGAGATCATCTCAAAACGGTTCTATACTAAATTCAATAATTTTAACTTTTAACAATTTTTATTATAATTTATTGAAGTCAATTTTTTTAACTCATTTCATTTAATATGTGGTTGCATAGAGTCAAGCTTAATAAATCATGATTTTCAAATTCTTTGATACAGGTATTAATTTAGTCATCCTAAGGAATATCTATGCCAAGTTTAAGGTTAATAGGATAAAGAAATACTTTTCTCCATACAAACTTCACCATCCCATTGTACCTCAATAGCGGATGATAATGTGACGTTCCGTATGTAATTATTCATGATTCATTATTGATTTTACATACAACCGGGGGGTAAATATGATTTTACATGTGGGTGAATTTTCTAAATACCTTCTTATCAGGGGTCTACATCATATAAGAAATACGTCGTCTAAATTTCAAGTCTCTATGATCAGCGGTGTAGGCTGTGCGATGATCCGTCAGTCAGTCATTCAAGACAAAGCATTTTATATATATAGATAAAACTTTTCATATAAAAATCTGCTTTTAATACATTAAACTTTTATTAAAAATAGAAAAGATAAGATGGATATATACTTCTTTAATCAGTTTTATTAAGAACTAGTTAGTGCTTGCGACTTTGTCTGCGTTGTCTACTATATGCATGCAAAGTCTCAGCCCGATCGGTTTAAAATTGACAAAGTTTAATAAAAATTTTCATCTTCTATTTTATCCCCTTGGGGGTAAAATTAATCAAAATCCTTTTTAACGGATGCTTACGTCGTAACATCTACCTGCATGCCAAATTTCAGCCCGAGCTGTCCAGTGGTTTTTGCTGTGCGTTGATAGAACACTATGTCAGTCAGTCGGTCACATATCAGAGTCCAATTGCTGTTGGTAATGTTGATCTTAGTGACATTGACAGCGTCACGGGGGATTATTTGGAGGAGCCGAGTAACGACTCAGCCGTAAAATAGGGGATGCGCTGTTGGTGCTCAGTTGGGACGTGTTAAGGGTCATAGTGAGATCGCATCGGCTTAGAGCATCGGTGCGATCGTCGACCTTAACCGATGGATACAGATTTAAATGACTATTGCATAAGTCAGTAAAATGTTAGTCGCAATACGTTTATATCATAAAAGATTTATTTCTTTATCCATCGTAAATGAATACGTAGTGGTAATAATACCAGTGGTCACTGCAAAAGACTGAAGCGCTAACGGTCGCGGGTTCGATCCCCGCTCACGGCAAACGTCTGTATTGGCCATACGGATGTTTGTCGTGGTCTGGGTGTTTGTGTTAGTGTTGTGAGTGTTTCCGGACCCCCGACACAAGGTCACGCGATCTTAATGGGGGCCGTTGAATGTGATGCGTTTATTAGTGTGATGCGTTTATTAATAAGATAACTTCCATAAGTACAAGATATGATAATTTATGATCGGTCTCGTTTGACTACCGAGAATTTCTCTTGTTACTATTTACTTATTAAATAGACTTATAAACTAGTTGTCCCTCGCGATTTCACCTGCATTTATTAATTACGGTTATTGTTTCGCTATTTTGCGTAGTAAAAGTAACAGCCTGTAAATATCCCACTGCTGGGCAAAGGCCTCCTCTCCTATTAAGGAGAAGGTTTTAGAGCTTAATCCACCACGCTGCTCCACTGCGGGTTG
The DNA here is from genome assembly GCA_037950945.1 of Hypolimnas misippus. Lineage (NCBI taxonomy): Eukaryota > Metazoa > Arthropoda > Insecta > Lepidoptera > Nymphalidae > Hypolimnas > Hypolimnas misippus. The sequence continues at coordinate 14,789,475 of JBBEEQ010000023.1, forward strand.
GCGGATATACATGTGTCAGAATTTCTTCCGACACATGCAATTCCTCACGATGTTTTCCTTCACCGCCGAGCTCGAGATGAATTTAAATACTAATTTAGCACTTAAAAAATCAGCGGTGCTGGCCGGGGTTTGAACCCACGATCATCGATTGATATCGACGTGTTCTAACCACTAGGCCATCTCGGCTCGATTTTGCGTAGTAGTATGATGTAATATAGCCTATCTTCCTTTCCTTCTCCCTATAACTGCCTCAAATATCCTTCCTCAAAATAATCCAATCGTTAATAAAAAGGTTATATATAAAAATATCGGATGAGATGCTTCCGAGATTACCCCTACATATAACATAATAAACAAATTTTATCTCCTTATAATAATACACAGTATAGACGAAATGACCGTGGATGGCTTTCAAGTATGCGCAAGCTACCATTATTTTTTTTCTGATTTTCAGACTTTGTTTTTGACATATAAGAAAACAAAATATCTGATTCAAACTCAAATAAGAGAAATGGAAACATTATAAATGACAAGAACGAGACAACTAATCTCTGGGGACACAGTTTCATTTCAACAGATCGTGTTATGCAAAATGTGGACAATGTTGCTTCGCTGCAACTATCTTTTGGTTGCTATCTGCTCAAAAAATGTTTTCTTTTTTGTATTCTACTCTAAAACAATTTATATATTTTTTTGTTAGTATTCAATTATTTTTTTATTGTCGTAGAGCCGAGAGTCCAGCTCATATACGGGCTGACTCGACCGGGGCAATGTCACAATGCTCTCAACAAAACGAAACTAAAGTGACTAATATTATATAACTACGTTTCGTTCGGTGCTACTAAGTTGTCAACGTATTAGTCCTGCGTCTGGTGCTACAAATATTCATGGGCGACGGTGATCACAGCTGACCTGCTTGCTGTTTTCATAAAAAAGCTGTACCTGACTTGCTGAGCCAAAATGGCGCCCTGGTTTCGACACGCTAGTCTCAACTGATGATCACGAATGAAATCCCGACTAGTTTACACGTGCTAATATGTTTAAATTCATCCTATGCTGGTAGATGGATGATAACATCGTATGGAAACCAGTATGTATCGGGAGAAGTTTTGACACAAGCACAACCAAAACCCGCATTGATTATGGTGGATTTAGCTTCTAACCTTTATATTAATAGAAAAAGGAAACGTGTGCCTATATGTGGGACGTTTACAAGCTGTTACAGCACCTGTACCGACGAATGGTGAGTTTTAATAACCTATTCATGAACTTTCGTTCAAGGGATAGACTTATACATCACTAATAAGTAACCATTTAGATATGTAGGCTATTGGTAAATAAGAGGAGGTTCTATATTCGGCTGTACCTTTAATTGCATAGTATATACAAAATCGGGAGGGGCAGCGGATGCGCATGCGCAAGCGATCCCGAGGCCTCTCCATTTCCGTGCTGAGAAAGGCCATCGCAGGGGTTTTAGTGGGTATAAATCGCCACATAACCCGATCTCGCCCCCAGGAATCGGGTATCTTTTCGAAGATTTCCCCTGCGTAAACAAACAAAAAAAAGTGTATAAAAAAAGCTAATTTAAAATCTACTGTCACCTAAAAAAATACTAAACATCAAATTCGACTGTATGTTTATATTTTACGTTACGTGTAATTACATACTTATTTTTTTTTACTATTTTTCCATGAATATAATTCAAATTGAAATTCAAAATGTACTTTATTCAAATAGGCTATTTACAGCACTTTTGAATCGTCAAGTTATAGATTTTTTTCTAAGCTACCACCGGTTCGGAATGTAGTCTCTACCGAGCAGAACCGGCAAGAAAATCGATAGGTACTCCTTTAGAAATCATTCATAAATTGTGGATTTTTATAACATTTTTTTTAAAATCCTGTAAGAACATCAACGCATATTAGATCTACGCTTCTTTGTCGTCAAAATATTCTTGTTGGGTATAACATGCTTTATTTATTAAAGATTTTTAATGTAGATGAGAATAACTAGTTAGTTTATATAAATTGTTTTTATTTTTATTTTGATGTAATTAAAAAATAATCATGCATTTAAGCGTTAAATATACTTACAACTGAACATAGAGCCTTCTCCTTTTCGAAGGCGATTAATAATTAACCAACCTTAAACGCAAAATATACAATTTGGTTTATTCGGAAGATACACTTATATTAGTTACAACAACTATTTACATAACAAATTTCGATGAAATTTAGAATCAATCTGAAAGTATATTTTACATAAAAAAAATGGTCAAAATATACGACATATTTTCCATTATCTTTTGATTGCGTTGACTTAGAACTTTAATTTTTTCACGGCCGCATGTCATCGTAGACTTGAGTATATGATATTAATTTCAACATGATACGTCCATGCATTTCTGAGAAAAAACGGTTGACAGCCCGACAGACAGACAGACAGACGGACAACAAAGTGATCCTATAAAGGTTCCGTTTTTCTTTTTAAGGTACGGAACCCTAAAAAAGGATTTTTCAAATAGGATAACAAGGACGGAGTTTCGTGTTAAGAAACATTAAAACCAAAAAAATCACTATGAATAGAGAACTTCCTCTTTTTTGAAGTCGGTTAAAATGGCTTTTATCACTCGGTCTTTCCTATCGACTAACTTTGGGATAAGTGTAAGAGATTCTAAATTTCCTACCAGAACGACGTTAGAAGACAAAAGAATGGAAAGATATGTACATTACATTGTATATAATTATAATAGTCAGGAGGTAAGCCGCGTGATTAGCTACCAGATCACAATTATAAGCTACATTGCGAATATATGATAAGACACAATTACAACGCTTTATTAATTAATACAAAGAATGTTGTTATCTCATTATTTTTCGTGGTGCAAAAAATCTGAGACTGGCCATTTGTGATCGATAAATTTACAAAACAACACGGTTTTTTTTTATTGTGTATTAATGAAGACTGATTTTAGTAAATAAGGTACGATTTCATTTTGTTTATTGTTATGTGAGATTCTATGGTCATTTTTTTCTTTTGTTGTGCAAATTATATTTTTTATTGGGTCGTTATTTTTAACCGCAATGTATGGAACGATTTGTATAAAGTAGTCTTCTTTAGTAAGGAAATAAACATTTCTTGAAGAATCTTCTGAAAGTATATAGCTTTTTTTTTAAATATTTTTAGTTATTATCATCAAGATGCTGTACATCTTTTCACTGTTTGCGACTTCCATACTTTTGCACGTAACCATAACACACAATGGAACAAAAACAATTTTGTCCTTTAAAGATTTGCATTTACAGTTAATTTTCGATGAACGTAATGATTGTTAAATGAAACTATTTCAGTAATAAAATGCAATTGGTACTTAAAAAAGAAATAGGATATAGAAAATTATTACTAAGAAAAACCAATTATCCTGTAAATATTCACAAAGAAAACCATTTAATTTCAGTTCAATCGTATCGATAAGAATAAAATAATTAATATTCTTATCGATATCATAATGACGAACGAAGTGCGTCAAAGGTCTAACACCAACGGGGTCCATGAAAATGGAAAAACCGCGGAAAAACAAAGTAATGGTGCTCATGAAAATAGTAAAACCGTTGAGGAACAAACACCAAAATATTGGGATCCGCTCACAGAAGGAGTGAAATGGATAGAAAAGTATTCAGAGCCGTTGGAGAAGTTCTTCGAAAGACTACCAGAATTTATTAGCACATTCATAGCGACGTTCGCTGTATTCACATTCGGTGCCACTTTAAGAGGTAAGAAGCTTTTGTTTTAGTTTGCAGTTGAAATTTATTTGATAGCAATAGAAGAGCAGACGTGTAAATTTAAGACGAAATACCAATAGCGTTTATTATTGTTTAATGTATCTACCATAGACAGTCCAAGAGTATGCATTTGCACTCCCTGGTATTAAAAATGAGGGCTCGTTGATAGAAGAAGAAGAAGTGAAGATGATTTAAATAAAATTAGTCACAAATTTAACACACGGTGGCCTGTTGATTTTTCTAATTCTCTATTATTAGTGCTTGAAGAAATCGATACCTCCCACGTAAGTTGTTGTAACCCCAAAATTACAATTTTACAGTAGAGCACTTTTAATCCGTTTTAGTTTGAAAGTTACAATAAAATACGCCTTTTTTCAAGCGTATTTTATTGTATCTTTCCTTGAAAAAAAAAAGATTTTTGGTATTTTTTCACTTTGAATGCATTAAGCAATGCAAATTCGTGTAGTATTCAGTAAAAACGCTAACGTCAATTTTGTGGCTTACAATAACTTACGTGGGAGGTATCGAAATAGACGATATAAAACACTGTTAAATTAATATTAGCTTGAAGGTTTCCGTTTATTCACAATTACAATATCTCATTGTATTATTCCCTATAGTTTTTTAGGTTTTTGAAAAACTAGTTATCAATATAACTGCAAAAATTTAATTCACTTTATTATTGACATAAAACCTACTCTATATTGTTGTTTCTCAACCGGAGCAATACGTAAGTAGCTAATGTAGCTATGTTTCTTATTCTCTTTTAAGCTGACAACGCATTTGTGATAATTTAATAAAGAGCAGAAACATATAAACGAATTTATTTGCAAACATATCAAGATTAAAAAATCTAAATATCTTTAATATTTTCTTATTCTTGTTTTTAAATTTTAAATACATGATGAATAAACATAGCTAGCGCGAGAATACTGGGATATTATATATGTTGATTTTGATTCCCACGTATTTCGTCCAGTCTTCAAACAATTTCATCAATCTTTTTCTGCGAGCTTTGTCAATTACGTATCAATATTAAACATTAAATATAAATCAGTTATCATCATGAAATGTTTTTTTTCTGACGTCAATCTAATCATCGGACTGGTGTATGGAATGTCATATCAATGATTCTTTTATTATCTCTCGATACGATCTAAAACAATTCCATTTTTTTAGTGAAACAGGAAAATGTTAATAAATATCTTGAACATTTAATTAGGTACCTACGATTAAAACCTCGAACATGTTTTACGGTCGTGACGCACAATTGCGTGAAATTGACGCAACCTATGCCATATCTAGGAGTTATTTAATTTTCTTAAAGTATCGCTATCAAATCATGCATCTAACTACTAATTTCTGTTTTTGTTTATGATTGACGTTAACTGTCCAAAATCAGAAATCAGGTGTCAGTTGATTTCTATATAATTGGCACTAAGATCAATAACGTTATGCAGTTGAGAGGAACACCTCCGAACTCACCGTCAGATATGATGTGTGAAATTATGGAGTCATGTCCGTCAGTCGCCTTTGTCTTATGCCTGATAAAGTGTATGTTCCTAAATACAATCTAGCAATCTAAAAACTGTTGGTATCAAAACAGGCAACTGTGACTGTGACAGATTTTTACAAAAGGCCTCATTTATTTTTTTTAATCTAGCATGTTGCCTCTGGTCAGTAAATATGAAATCTTAAATTGACGTCATCGTGAGACTTCTTATTATAAAAATATAAATTTAAGATGTTTAAATTAGCCTTGGCTCTCCCTCTTTCTAAAATTATAATGACTTCATGTTTGACAGAGACAATGTCTAACTTTTACGTACTATTATATACTATTGTTAAAAGTTTTTATTTTAAATGTAAAAATATTAATATCATTAAATCCCTGAAAATAGTGATAACACGTAATAGATAAATAATAATCAATTTTATCATTCTCAATGGCAAGGTCAATTAACTTTAATGAGTAGTTTGATTAAATATTAATTATGCTTTTATTTATAAACCTAATGACCTGAGAGCTACATGACTATACCTATAGATAGATAGATAAAGATACCTTTTCCATCGACAATTGTTTTTTTAATTTTTTCATAAAGATTTTTATTATCTATATATTAACACGCGAAGCAAAAACTTCTTATCCTTTTTTTACGAAAATGGCGCGGACGGAGAAGAATGACATTTCGTACACTTTATATAGATAATAATAGACGAATATATATTTTTTTAATTATAGATAAAAAATATATTTGATCCATTAAAAAAAAGTTACACACAATACCATATATTTGACACACACGCGCATACATATATACTATTTTGTTAATTATTAAAATCTATGATCAAATTGAAAAAATGATTATCTGTAGTCGAATATTACTAACAGTTTTCGCTAAACGGCTTTATTTAGATTGCCCTGTTTGTTTTTATTTATTTAAATCAAATGTATTAATTGAAATTTTATTCTCTTGTTGACTGATATATTTAAATTTGTCATAAAATTTTATACTTTTAAATCAAAGGTATTTATTTTTAAACACGAATCCAACTCTGTTTATAAACAATTCTCGGGAACATTTCTGATCCTATTATTTTGTTCCACGCCGCATACAATACTGTATAAACTTTTAGCTTATATTAAAAACAAGGTTTTCTTTAACAGAAAAAACAAATGATATTCACAAAATGTACGCATATGCAAATTGAAATTGAAAAAAAACATTAACACTAGCATCTATTACTTTTTTTATTTTTACATGCTAAGTCCGTTTATCTTCTAACTATACATACATACATATATAATTTCTCAAAACTGTTTTTTTATGGTAGGTATGTAATATCGTAATACTGCGTCAAAATTTACATCTGATACGATTAAAACATAATTTTTCACTGTTATAACGAAAATTAAGTAAATAACTCAAAATACAGTTTAAAAAGTAGGGTTGCTAGATAGGCGAGAATTATGGGATCGTGTTGGAATTTTACGTCTTTTTCCGTGTCCAGGAATTAGATTATATGTATAGATGCTGAAAAGAAATAATGTGTTAACCCATAAAAAGTAAAAATCGGAGATACTGATGTATTTTGATACTACATCACCTATTTAACATAATTAAAAAAAATCAAGTCATATAAACTAATTAAGTACGGCAAAAAATTCTTAATTACTTGTTTCAATTTCATGTCCGTTCCATATTTTGCAATTTATACAACAGTGATAAATATTTAAAAACTTTTTATTTCACGCCATTTTCTTAAAATGATGTCCGTGTGGCTTGACACAGTATTGCTTTTTAGCGTCCATATAGTCTCGGATTCCGAACATCTACTAGTTTTTTTGCAAAAAGGTTTTCTTGAATAAAAAGACCGATGGATCTTTCGAAAATTACTAAACAATTGTATTTTTTTTTTGTCTCTATAACAGTAAAGTAATGTAATTGCTGGGGTGTGATGAATTTATATCTGGCAGCCTTTGTTTACTATATTAGTAATTACTGTGCGGTTCAAGGTATTCGCACGGGTGCTTTTTGTTTGCACAGAGAGGTCAATGACTCCTGATAAGGATAAGGATGGATTTTCAAACTCACATTTTTTTCTTAACTAGCCGTCCCTTGCGGTTTCAATCGCGTTTATGGTTATTGCTTCGTTCCTGAGTCGTAGCGTGATGTATTATAGCCTATAGCCTTCATCAATAAATAATCTATTAAACACGAAAATAATTTTTACATTCGATATAGTAGTTCCTGAGATTAGCGCGTTCAAACAAACAAACAAACTCTTTAGCTTTATGATATTATATTGGTATAGATTTATTATGCATTTTTTTTGTTTATAAACTTAATAATATTTAAATAGTTAACCTTTTACCAACTGCGACATAACAGGATAAATAAAAATAATAGTAATAATCTTTGGACTAAAAATTCAATTGAAAAACTTGTCAGAGTTGACAGTGGGTACAGATTTTTAATGTAATAGTGAGTATACATATACAGCTCTCAGCCGCTGTGCGCTTCCCCTTTTCTCACCGATTCCACCGACATCGCCCCATGAAAATTGCCAGATTATTATTTCTCAATAGTTCTGACAGTGTTCCCTTCAATTAAAAAAAAAAAATTGAAGCACGCTCGAGTATTTCGAAGTAACGTTTTTTTTTACAACTTTAGGACTCGCTAATTTTTTAACCCAATGCTCAAATTGTCAGATTGTTAAAACATAAACTTTTTTTAATGTAATTATTGTACAGTTACTTAAACTGACGCGCTCGAGTATTTCAGAGGATCGATTTGTTTTTTGCTAATCTGACGGGTTCCCCTCAACACACCCCGGCATATGATGTGTTCATACCCGTAAAGGTACATTAAAGGGTACAAGGATTCTACCTATATAATTATCTAACACGTTCGAGTCACTTCCAAAATCCCCGCTTGGGCTCCCCAATTATAAAATATCTACAGTAATGATTGGGTCAAATCAATGTTATTGTAATTTTTAATTTATTAATTAATTGAATACATTGTAACGTGTAAAGGTTATCTATAGGTCACCTGGGTAGTAACACTGACGAAGTGAAATTAAATACGTATTTATTACTAACGAGATAAGATTAGTTGATTATTTAAATAAATATTACTAAATATCAATATCGTGACTAATGATTATCAATATTAATAATAATATATATGATAAGCATTTATTAACCGACTTGAAAATACGTAGTATATGATTTTTAATGTTTGTATTTTTAAACTCGGAATATTTATTTTTGTTTTGAAAGTGTATACATTTACATTAGCATTTTTTTATCGAAATTGGTATGGTATTAAAATCAATAACTAGTCCGCCATCTTGGGTGTGCCGCCATGTTGGATTTAGGCTTCTATCTCATACCCGATAATGCATTGTCATTAAAATTAAAAGTGTATATAAAATTTCAGCTCAATCGATTGAAGATATCGGATTCAAATTTGAGTTGCAAGATACCACCCGAACAAACATTGTTACATACATACTTATATATGTACATATATTGCAAGTAAAATAAAAGCTTGTATAATAATTAGAATAAATATAGCACCCAAAAAAACGAAATCACGTGTTTTGCTTTTGAAACTGTGGCATTTTTCAAGTCTTAATTATTTACATTAAAAATATACACATCAATTAATATAGTATTTAATGGTAATAGGAAATATAAGTGAGTTCGTCATCGATAAGTTTTTACCTTATCTATAACGAACGTTCTCCTATAATCCTTTATTCATATTTACGAATTATAGGAGATTATAGAATATATACATATACATTTATTCTAACGATCAGAAGCTTATTTACTTTTTTAATTAAAAAACCATAAGAAGTATGTAAATAATTAAAAACATTTTTTTTTTCAATTTTCACTATGTTACAAGTTAGAACGAATCTAGTTACGAGGCCGCGAGAGTGTTCTTAGTACCTGTGTACTACTCTAGGCGAGGATAGCTCGCATTAGCGGGCTAACCGTCGTGGCGTCACGGTAGCATGCGTAAGCGATTGACGATGACGATGACGAGGGTACCGCTGGGTTTTAGTGTGTAGTCTGTCACACTATGTCGTCGTAGGAGTCTCCCATACCCACCCAGGGATGGGTTGGTAGACCAAAGAAAATGGTGCGTTAAACGTATGGGGTGCGGGGCGGTTATACATACATATAAAGGAAAATTACAATGCGTCTCGTAACAATTGAAAAAGTTAACCTAAATAGATCTTAGCAAATTATATAATTCTTGATTTAACAGTTCTTGGTGTTCCTGATGGTACATAAACTGCACTGCACTGGTTTATCACTTGTTTTAGTTTTCTTTTCCTTTTTAACCCGGGTTAAGTAATTATTTAGCGGGAGCGGTGCCGACTCGTGTCGCGTTAATTGGGTGGGATGCATAAAGCATTTCCTGACAAACAAGAAAATAATCACAAGGAACTCTGCATTGTTGGCATAAATCCTCTGACATATATTTCCAATGTTGAGAAGCTCATTGATTGACTGTCATACTCAGTGGCTAGCTGATTGCTAGGCAACGTCGTCCAATGTGGTCGGCATTCTGGGTAACAAAATCTATGAGCTTATAACGTATATCTCGTTTCACGTAATTGTCTCAGTCTGAACTATGCGCATGAAGCTGCGCACAACACAAAATTAGGCAACAGGACAATCGTTTAGACATTTCTTTTAGTGCAGTTTTAGCTGAATTCATACCGAATGTGTAAATTCAAAACTGTTAAAAATATCAATACTGAACCAGTGTATTTGTTCGAAGAGTCGTGATTTTTCTTCCGGGATTTTTTTATTTATCAAATTTGTCAAATAAAGACAAAATGGTATACAACGGTTGAAAATATTCAATAAGATTATTGCAATATACATTCATATAATATACATACGATGTTTTAAGTCTTGTTTACTCGACTGTATCATGCGCGAGTTCGGACTCGCCTCGTGTTCAGACCGACACACTTACGTGAAACGAGGTATATCTACGGTTATATAATGTTATTAAATCACATACATTAAACTAATTTCCAAGGAGTTACTAATAATTTTGTTACCGATTGTTTTCAGTAGTCACCTATTTGGACTTACAATTTTTAACGATTGCTTCGCTAATAAAACCCACAATTATTGAAACCCGTTGAATGTGAACTGTTTCTTGCTATTTATTAAGAAAATCGCTTTTATTTCCAGGAGAATGGGTGGTAATTCTAGTGACAGCGTTAAAACAGATCACTGGACACACACAGAGCGATCGCAATATGACGACAGAGGATATCTATAAACTGTTTACGTCGGAAAATCTCAAGATGGAGAATTTCGCGATAATATTCATATCAGCGCACTGCGTGTCCTTTGGCACGTACTTCTTATTGGGCGGCTTTTTGCACGTAAGTATTTTATAATCGATACACTGTGATTGAAGATAATGATTGTGTAATCGTAATCCTAATCTGATTGATGGGTCTTATATTATAATTTATAGTATAATAACTATCGTAATCAAATTAAGGTAAGGTCACAAAAAATAGTGTTTGTAAATATTTTCGAAAAAACTTTTTTTCTTTAGTACACAAATATATAGACTAATCTAAAAATAAGATTTGAAATCAGATAGACATTTTCTAAAATAAATAAATAAATAAACGCATCACATTTAGCGACCATCGTTCGGATCTTATGATCCAGTGTTGGGGTTCCGGAAACACACACCCAGACCGAGACAAACATCCATAACGTCAGTACAGACGTTTGCCATGAGAAGGGATCGAACCCACGACCGTTAACGCTTCAGTCCGATACAGTGACCAATGCGTCAACCTCTCCGTCTTTTAGACAAATTAATTTAAACAAACAAACAAAGAAACTGTGGGGCCGTTGAGTGTGTTGTGTTTATTTATTTATTTAACTTATTTTTCTCTTAGTATAGATGACTAGTATATTTTATTTTATCTTTTTCACGTACAAAGATGTTATAAAAACATTACACTTTGAACGGTTCATTATTCTCGATAATGAAACAAAAACAGTTCGGACTAACTAACTTTTATTTACTGATATATCGATGTCATTAGCGTTTACATAATAAGATGACTTTACTAGAAAAAAAAAAACGTAGGGTTAGTTCTTGCTGAGGTAAAAATGAGTGACTCATTCGGTGTCACTGGTATACTCACGTGAGTCTTAAGCAAATAAAAGAACGACTTCTTACTGTTAGTGTTGCCAAGTTAATGTTGTTTATTTTATGCCTTGAATGACATGCAAATTACAAGAAATTTGACATATTTGATTTATCAAAAATCAATTATGGTACTATATTAGTACTTTAAATACTGCTAGATAAAGAGATGATGCAACGTTTGAAAAATCGTCATCACGTTTACCGTGGTTAAATGTTTCGTAGCCGTACTTAAATGTATAGCTTCAATTTTTGATTTGCAAGAATATTCACCTTATAATTTCAAAGTAAACACAATTTTGACCAACACGAATGTTATAAAATATTTGGAATACTAAATCGTTGTGTATATATTTCAGTGGTACTTCTATGTACGCAGACGGCATTTAGCCCACGAATGGAAAATTCAGCCAACCAAATGGCTGCCCCCAGATCTTGAACGGCATGAGATCATGGTTGGCACATTGTCGCTGATGTTCACGGGATCCTTCTCAGCGTTCCTCGCTTGTTACATCTTCAATGGCAATCCGAGTAGTGTGTACTTCCAATTCGATGAATATGGTTGGCTGTGGTTCTTCCTCCAGTTTCCTGTTATTTTTGTTTACACGGTAAGTATCCTTGTAGAATTTGTATATTTTATATGCTCTATCAATCCGCCGTGATTAAGATTTATGACTTTTTTCTTAATGGAAGAAAGTCCTTACATAGAAGTGACTTTACTGCCGGATACTGTAATTTACTGTAATAAATGTTGATGTCCTTAAAATCCGTGGCATAAAGATGCGATATTATGATTTGAAAGCATTTGTCTGTCTGTGCTTTCGTATCACCTAAATCGGCATATTCTAGATTTTAGATCAATTATTCGAATACCACGATATTATTACTTGATGTCTTGAATTGTAGTCTTAGTGTTGAAAAAGAAAATAAATTGAATGAAAAACCGAAAACTCCACAATTTTTTATTTTCAGGACTACACGACCTACATCCTCCATAGGTTGTACCACACACCCTGGCTGTACAAGAACTTCCACAAACTCCACCACAAGTACAAGCAACCCACCGCCTTCTCAGTGACGGCCATCCACCCTGTCGAGATCATGCACGTCCAACTTACCATGTGTCTACCGCTTTTCACCATTCCTGTCCATTGGAGTAAGTATTATTGTCTTGAAATTTCGTGTATCGGTATTGGATTGAAAGATGTTACATGGTGTTCGGGAAACATTGTGAATAATCGCCTTTTTCCAATTTTCCTCTCTCCTTTTCTATACTAATATTATAAAACTGAAGAATTTGTTTGTTTGTTTGAATGCGCTAATCTCAGGAACTACTGGTTTGAATTAAAAAAAAAACTTTATGTATTAGATAATTAGTTTATTTATTTAGAAAGGTTATAGGCTATATTACATCACGCCACGACTCATAGGAGGAAGGCAGTAACCATAAACGCGAGTGAAACCGTAAGGGACAGCTAGTAATAACTATATCTAATACTTTTCTTACGTCTACAAAGTGTGTAAAGCCTAAAATTCTGTCTATACCAGTCAAAATATTTTCTTCTTTGACGCTGATAGCGACTGATAACAAAGCTAAGACAACTATGAACAATTTTATTGTTCGGTAATAAGCCGAAAATCTTCCCTGAATCAATACGTCCAAATTTAAATATTTTAAAAAGTTGATTTGGTAAATAATCTTTGAGCATTTTTAAATCATGTATGAGACAAAGCGTTTTGTCATTGCTTATTAGGTTTCAATATTTTAATAGTAGCTATTTCGTTTGTCATATAGAAAAGATCATGGACACAGGGAATTAAACCTTTTATATTAATCATTTCTGGTCTGGAAAGCAAACTCTCAATCCCTTCCCAAGGAACAATTCATCAATCTACTAATATTAACCTCTGTCTAGATGTCTATACAAATTGTTGTGTATAACGATAATAGATTGTAAATCTATGTTATCTTTCTTGTCTGAACCAATAAAGCTTAAAATATACTATCAGAGGCGAGCTATAGTCACGAATAAGGGGCAAAACATACACAACGCGACATCGCATCGTAACACGTTTCGATATCGCATTACATGACATTTTATCGAACTGCTGCAAAGCCAAAAAATGTTTTTCAATCTAATTTAAATACTTATAAAATTATGTCCTTATTATTATTGATCAACAACAAGAGAGAACTCACGTAAAGTAACAGCCTGCTAATATCCCACTGCTGGGCAAAGGAATTCTCTCCTATTAAGGAGAAGGTTTAGAGCCTAATCCACCACGCTGCTCCACTGCGGGTTGGTGGATATACATGTGTCAGAATTTCTCCCGACACATGGATGTTTCCGCACGATGTTTTCCTTCACCGCTGATCTCGAGATGAATTTAAACACTAATTTAGCACTTGAAAAATCAGTAGTGCTAGCCGGGGTTTGAACCCGCGATCATCGTGTTCTAACCACTAGGCCATCTTGGCTCGAACTCACGTAACTCTGTATAAAAGTTTGATAATTTTGACTAACGCAATGTTAGAACTTCGCTGACGTTATATCGTTGTATCGAAAAGCCAGACTCTTGTCGAATGATCGCAATCACAAGGTCAGGTTCGCGACTTATTGTTGATAAATTTCACGCGTGTATGTAATCAGGTAATTACACTTTTAGGTACCGTTCGACAAAATTTCAGGATATAACCAAAATTATTATATTACAGTTACTTTTAATATGAACATTGTATGTATTGGATACTTTTTCATATAAATTGGATATTTTACCAGTGCTAGCAGAATCGATATTTAAAAGTAAAAAAAAAAAAAAACGAATTAATTTTTTTATTAATTCTCTAAATAAATGGTTAATTTATACGAACAAAAAGATCAGACGTTACCTCGGAAACAACTTGTATAATTGTTTGTGAATATGTGTAGTCGTATATAACCCAAAAATAATGTAAGAGAGTACTTAATACACATTTAAAGACATTTCTGCACTTAATTATCGGATTACTAATCTTAATCATATTAACAGTACCCTTCTACGCGGTGGCTCTCTATAACTACTATCACGGCATCATCGACCACTCCGGTATCAACTTCAAGGCCCTGTGGTGGCAGCCATGGCAGCCAGATGCGGAGTTCCACGATAAACATCATGAGTTCTTCCATTGCAATTTTGGCTTCAATATGTCTCTTTGGGACAAGGTAATTACATGCACATATATTGCTTGGAAATCTCATTAATACTCTAGAAGTATTCTTACTAATGTATTTATTATTGTTTTTGTGTTTAAAATTTTTTTCCAAATCTTGTCAAAAATCAGAGGAAGTAAGAAGGAAAGCTCATTCTTTTCCCAAACAATTACCAATAAAAGAAATATTTATATAAAGCTAAACGTTAGTTACACCTTATGATTCTTTTAATTTGTAAACATTATTGAAAGACGAAAGAAATTTTTAAATTTTAAAAGGATGTCACTTATTTTGAGTGGGAATTCTATCGACGCATATTTATAAAGAAATCATCTTTAAAATCGACCATGATTAGTATATGTAGGGAAATACGTGTGAAATTATTGGCATTAATGACTATTGATTTTAAAGTTGGATTAAAGAGATCAAATCTACAAAAGTAATATTTACAAACACAGACAAAAACGATATTGAATCTAATAATAATCTATTTGAAATATTTCTTCCACAGTGGCATGGAACAATGAGAAAGGATAATCGAGTTTATACTGAAGAAACATTCCACGGTGAAGCACCAGCAATAGATTCGCCTGAAGCTAAAAAGATTATCGAAACAGATCCCGAAGCCAAAGAGTTTGTAGAGAAAGTAAAAGCTAGTTTAAATCATAAATAATAAATTGATACAATCGTAGATGATAAACAAGATGTTTCTACAGGATTAATAAGATATGATAGTTTGAGGGTAGATGCTTAAGTTATTATAAATGTACAGTCGTTGTTAATTTTATTAAACGAAAATGTTATAATTTAGTTTTTTTCTTTTTTAATTTATAAAAAAACTTATTCCATGTTTTAGTTCCTATCAAGTGTTTATTAATAGAAAATATATTAGTAGACAAATTGCTAGTGATTTTGAAGATTTATATAAATAAACAAAAAAACTGTTAATTACCTTATATTATATAAAAGCGAAAGCAACTCACTCACTCATCACGGAATATCAGAAACTACAAGTGATAGGAGCTTTTAATTATGCAAAGGGGTTATTTTTAGGACGTAAGTGCCGGAAGGGGTAAAATGGGGGTTAGAAGTTTGTATGAAAGTCCTATGTTAAGCGCGAGTGAGTGGGAGCAGCTAATTTAATCTAAATACATTATCTGATTAACTTTTTTGTATTATCCTACATTGAATCGTCGTCTATATATTAAAAATGTCTTGTTACGTTATTAAGTACAAACTCTAAATACGATTTAAAAAGTTTTCCATCCCAAGAGCTGTTGATTCCTCGTTCAGACAAGAATTTCGTTCACGCCGACCATTTATCACTCCCCTTGAACGGAAAGATTGCGTACAAGTAAAAATAATATTGAGCTATACGTTTGATATATTGTGCAGAAAGTATTACTTATACGGTTACATCGGAGAAATCTGTTTATCAAACAGTATTTGATAATCGTCTTATTTGATACGTCTGTTATTAAGGCATTTTTTGTTATAGTTTTTGTATTTATGGTGCCTAGGGAAGACTGTAGAAAGCTAGATGAGTTGATGTAGGGGAGAAGTGGCATAAAAGAGCCAGTTTTCTAAACAGAGCAAAAAAATATAGTTTTAATGAAAGAAATGATGATTTTTTTGTCCTAAATTAATGTTTATTTATTAAAGTAAGTAATTTCGTACAAAAAAAAAAACTACAAAAAAGTCAACTTAATATACATTTTAAAAAATGTGTATTTCGGCTCTTTCATAACTTTTCGGTATTGAAAGAGCCACTAAAAGTTTTGAAAGAGCCAGTGTGTAATATAAAATATAATTGTGAAAATTATGCAAAATAGTAATAATTAGACTATTGAAAAAAGACAATTCTAATATATCTCTTTTTATAAAGTAGACATTTTTGAGAAATTTTTACTTCCATCTGTTATTTTAAGTAATTCTTATAAAAGCTTTAATCTTATTACATTATTTAGTCGTTATTGTTATATATATTATTATTATTATAATGAAATTAAATAACAAATAATATAGATGATATTATCAAAAAACAGCAACGTAAAATTTTTAGGAGATTAAAAAAAATATTAGTCACTTTTACTTACTATACCGCTATAAAAAGTCGGCTTTTTTAAGACCTATTCACCCGGCTCTTTCATAACTTATTCTCAAAAAAAAATAAAACCTTTAAAATAAAAATAATATCAAAATTTTTGTGGTTTAGTTTTTACGCAGCTGCAAGGCCAAATATATGCACAAACTGAATCTACAACCCATTTATCTATATTTGTTTATAAAAAAATACCAAAAAACAACTTAATTGTAGTAAAATACTTACTTTGTAGTGCCAAAATCTTTGATTTGATGTGCCGGCTTTGATTTTTTTCGGTGAACTATCAAATGTTTGTGGGTGTCGGGAAATCAGATTTACTACTAAAAAAAAATTACCAACCAAATCCGTTCGTAAACTACCAAAATATTGTAAGTGGCTCTTTCAAAACTTGGCTCATTCATGCCACTTTTCCCTTACTATGAGCCACCGTTATCTATAGAAATTTTTAATTTTTTCGACCCCACAATAATGAAAAACAATCGTACATGATGAAAATTATTGTTTCTTCGAAATTTGGTAAATATAAAATTACATACAATAAACATAACATTTAAAGAGTGATTATCATATCATTAGTGACATTTAAATTTAAAATTCTCTAAAAAACACTGGCCAGGTGTTTAGATCTACGAAGAATCAACTAATAGTCGTCAATCGTATTTGTGGCACAGCAAAGACGCCTTTGCACCACTTAAATTACGAAATTTCGTCTCTTAAATATTTAAAAGCCTGGCCTTCTCGGTTCATGGTTTTGACAAAATTCTTCACCCGAGCCAGCTTAATATTAAAGGTTTAAAGAAGAACATTTTTTGGATCTAGGAGTGACTCGGCATTACGTTTTTCTCAGTAGGTTAAGATTTCTTGCACGCCAAAGTGCTTGAATATAATGTGATTTTCTATCCCTACTGTATGTGGGATATACATAAGAAGTTATTTAACATACATAAAATGTTGCCAAGTTCGAAAAAAAAAATTTCTGCAGTTTGAAAAAGATACATTTATATAATATAACACTAGCTTGTATCAATAAAATAACGCTAATCGGTTCTTTTAATGGTCATTTTTGTATTAATTACACTAAATGGACCGAAACAATTTCGTTGTTGCTCAGCGTAATTAAAATAAAATTTTAAAGTCTTAAAATATTACCACCTTTTTTATTTTTATATTATATCAAGGACATTGCTAGATAGGAAAAAATAAATACAGAAGGTTTATCCTCATTTAATAAGAACCTGAAGGTTGATGGGCTTTAAATAAAATGCTCGTTAAGAAAATAACGAAAATAAATCTCAAATAAATGAAGGTATAATAGAATTATTTGCGAGCGAGATTTTTAATTTGGAAAGTTTAGGATTCCTCGTATTATTCGATATTCCTCTATCTTTGTCGTAATTTCATTAAATTCAGGGAATGCTAAAGCGACTTTTCTGTCTGTCTGTGTCATAAAATAAAATCATAACTTCCTAACGAATGCGATGTAGATGCGATGTTTTTTTAATTGATAGATGATGTAGTCGGGATAGTTAGTTATAATTAATGAAGATTTGTTCAGATGTTCGAAGGTTAGCCCTTATCAATTGTTGAAAGGATCTCCATAAAATGTAGCTAAGAATAATCTCGGTTGCATTAGCTCTCAAACAAAATTATTATATATAACTTTCGCGATCTATACTATTCATATTTAATATAACAGACTGACTGTGACCACTACGCATGCAACTACGTCGAAACGTCGAGCAAAAAAAAGTATTTCTACCATTTGTTACGGCGATAAGACCCGTTAAATTCAAAAAGAAAATTATGCCGTGTTTTTTACGCATCAATATTGATCCTTCAATTAGGCAACGACGCTACAGACAGACAGACGTCATATGTATATATATAATATATTTACAAATACCAGTGTTTATTTATTCTCTTGTTTGAAAACTTCAATATTACAGCCTACAACCTCTGTTGTAAATATCAAGGACATTTAAACATACAAGAGTGATAGCCACCAATATGAAGAATATATTAGTCGAATGTAAAGCAAAATACAGATTGCTTCTCCAAATAATATAAGACAGATCCAGGCGCAGCTAAGGTCTGAAGGCGGCGAGATAGAGGGTGTGACGTGGGATTCTATACCCGAGATTACCATACATAGATATTTACAATACAAACATTTAATGTAAATCATTTACGTCCAGCGTCTTGAATAGTAAATTAACCTAAATTGTTCCTTGTTTGCCATTCACGGTCAGATTGTGAAGTGATTATCTTGTTTGCAATAATAGGTTATGTTGGGTGTGTACTGAAATTCAATCTAGTAAATTTACCATAGCCAATGAATTATATATTGAAGTGGCATTTTTCTAAGGCAAGAATTACACTTGTCAGTTTTACTCTTGTAATAAAAAACAACTTTGTTACATGGTAACACTTTTCTAGGTAATATTACGAAAGTCAAAAATAACGCAGTGAAAGTAAATGCTTTTATTATTTCTTAGGCGAGAATTACACTATTAAGTTTTGCTTTCATACTTTCTCTGAGGTTTACAAAAGATGTTTGTTGCACAACTAAAGGCCACAAAACATAGAATGAATGAATGAATGAATGAATGAATGAATGAAATATGTTTGTCATTGCTTTACACCCGAAAGATGGTACTGTCAGTGCCTTATTATTCTTTTTCCTTATTTTACTTAATGAAATAATAAAAAATATATTTCTTATTATAAGAAATAATGAAATATGTGCATATTAAAAATCCTTATATTTCTATAAAATTAACTAAATACAAAATTATAGCCTTATTGCTATAAATTTAGACTTTTCTAAGTTAATTTATTCTAGAAGCCTTGGTTACACATAAAATCCTATATGATACTTCCCGTTGACCTAAATTCATATAATTTGGCACGAAAAAAGGTTTCGTAGCACAAATAAAGAAAAACGTCTAAAAATTACTTATTCCATGTGGAATATATGCTACGAGAACCAATATAATCAGACCCCATTTGGCGCTGATTTTGCCTTTTAATGCAGCTCTGCTTATACTCTTATATAGATTGATGTGTCTTGATCCTACATTTGTATTCATTTTGCGTTTTGTATTGTTTACCGTTTAAACTGCTTAAAATTGGTAGAAAATTCTGATAGCGGCTTTTCATAGTGTATGGTATGACAGATAATACTATATTATGATACGATCTAGTTTTGGCTGGCTTCGTTGTTAATGTAGATTCTTAAATGAGATTCAAAAAAGGAGGAGGATTTAAATACTCCAAACGGCTTGAGCTGATGGGTTATTTCTATATAATATTTTAAAGGGTTTACTTTTCTATAGGTCCTGTATATTTTCATCAAAATCGGTTCTGTTGCTTAATTTTAATTAAAATAGCTGGAATAGGTATCTCATTTAAGTAAACAAAAATGCATATTTTGCTCTCGAAGTCGGTTGCTCCTTCTTTTAAGGTATTATGCCTTTCCTCCAGTTATTTTTTCTGAGACATCTATTATTAAAGGTACCCCGTATCCTTTCCCGCACCCCTTACTACGTGTATACATAATTTCATGAGAATCGGTTAGTTGAAGAGTGAAAGCGTACCTACCTGACCAATAAACTCGCTTTGCATTTATAACTCTAGTAAGAACATGATCTACGAACAGCCCTTCAAACTTTATTTAAATTATCATCATGTAAAAAAGGTATTCTTGCCTTAAGGGGTTTGCTTTAGTAAAAGAATAGAAAAGAAGAAAAAAAGAAGAAAAAATGCCAACACTATATATCTATGAAAGCTTAAAAAAAATCTATTTTCTACAACATCTTAGGTGTTATTTACTGGCACCGAATTGATACAAAATTGGCGGAGAAATCGGTGAACAAACATAAAGAAACTACATACAGGCAAACACAGAACGACCTTCTTTTCAAAATCGATAATTAAAACGGAACTATATACATATTATTAAATTAGAAAATAACCTTATCGATAGTGCTTCTACTTAATATTTGCAACTTTACCTGGACGTGGTTACGGGATGAGGAAGCCATCTTGTCAGCTACAAATAGTAAATCTACTTCGACTAAGTTCGTTAACTCACTTCCCTGCAATGATAAGCTAATAAAACTTTATTAGATCAAGGAAACAAATATAAGAGGATTTTAAAAATAAATACGCAATATTTTTAAACTATCTATCTATACCGATACCTCCCACGTAAGTTGTTGTAACCCTAAAATTACAATTTTACAGTAGAGCACTTTTAATTCGTTTTAGTTTGAAAGTTACAACAAAATACGCCTTTTTTCAGGCGTATTTTGTTGTAACTTTTCTTGAAAAAAAAAAAGATTTTTGGTATTTTTTCACTTTGAATGCATTAAGCAATGCAAATTCGTGTAGTATTCAGTAAAACTGTTTAACCTCTTCACACACCTCCATAGGTTGACTGGAAGAGATCTCTTTTAGAGATAAGTCCACCTTTGCCTGTGTATTTACTGTAACAAATGTTTAGTGCAATAAAGAATATATAAGAATATATAAAACGTCAATTTTGTGGTTTACAATAACTTACGTGGGAGGTATCGATACATATAAAATTACTTGTCTTGACTGACTGTCTGACTAACTGATTCATCAACACAGCGCCTAAACCGCTGGGGCTACACACTTAAAATTTTTGCAGTAGGTGCCTTGTAGGTTCTAAGTATCCACTAAGGAAGGGTTTTTGATGTTCCACCCTAAAAGGGTAAAAAGGGTTAAAACAGAAATATATGTATGTTGCCGAAATTTGGTTTCGGACGTAAAAAGGTAGCCTTATTCCCATGGTGTATCATCATCGAATTTTCATGAGACAGTTAATAAAATACAATTTTCATCTTAATTTACCCCTGAGTAAGCCAACCTGTTCGTTTCCCCACTTCAATGAAGTACTTTAGCAATTTTCTCCGCAAATTTTCCTACAGCGTTATATAATACTAAATCATAATATTGTTCCAACGAGATCAGCCTCCTCATGTGTATATACACGAATTTGATCTTTACAGCGAACTAATTGGGGTCATAATTGCAACATACGATAATGTAAGGGCTATTATACAAGATCAAGTCAATTTAAATTAAGGCGTGGGCGATACATGTTTTGATTATATTGTGAGATTATAATATTCTTTATTGGAAATGAAATCAGGAACTATGATAAAATGATTTGGCGGCTTTGTTCTGCTTGATGTGGATTTTGAAGGACGAACGTCTCAAAGTTATTTATTTATTCCTCGAGAACAGTAATTATATTTAAGAGCTCAGTCAACTAGGATCCTTTACAGTTTCGCCGCGTTCGTCTGTCTACGGCTCGGAGATTCTTAGTACTTGAGAGCTGTAATTTACAGATATACATATTAATGACGCCGCCAAAACTGGTTCTTGCATTTTTTTCTCTTATCAATGTCAGGACGTGGATTGGTCTTTTAATAAAATATTGAGATATATGAAATTATTTTTTTCGTGTGCGAATTTTATAAATGCAACCAGTTCGCGAAATATTAATATTATAAATTAAAATTTGTTAGAATCGATAGTCCTATTATCAACTAAATAAATGTAGTATAGTACTACATAATTGGATGCTGATATGCAATAATATTTTAACCCACAAAAAATCTAATTCGGATATATTCATGTATTCTGATACTGCATTTTATCTATACTTATAATAAATCTGTATAGAGGTCAATTCTGTACATGAAATATATTTTCAAAATAACTATCAGGGGGTGATTAGTGATCGATACTGATGCCAAAAATGCAATCAGTAAAATTTTTGTCTGTCTGTCTGTCTGTCTGTCTGTCTGTCTGTCTGTCTGTCTGTATGTATGTTCCTTATAGAAACAAAAACTACGAATTTAAACGAAACTTAGTTCAATTATTCTTCATACTCCTGGGCAGGTTATTGTATACTTTTCATCACGTTACAATCAATAGGAGCAGAGTTATAAAGGGAAATTTTGGGAAAACGGGAGACGTTACTCCAATCTTTAAGCTTCCGTCGCGTATGCAGCCTTAATGGTTAAAATTACATAGAAATCATGTATGACGGAAATATTCTACATAAAATTTCCTAAAAATATCCCGCAACAGCATATGTCTATCTTTTATGATTGACTCACAATAACACGTCTTACTCCTGATAGGTTAGCAGTTCGAAGAATTCTGATTATATTTGTTTACTCTTACGTTTATAATACTCTCACTCATCTCTTATTTAAAAAAGTTAACATTATTACCTATTTAATCAAAAAATCATAGAAATCAAGTATTGTGGATTGACATATTATATTTCCCTATTAAGTTACGATAGTTAATCTGTCTCTCATATCAAAACCACTGAACCCTGAGGAAGGAAAACGCTACTTTTTTTTGAAAAACAACGAAAACGCGGACGAAGTCGCAGGCAAAAGCTAGTATTTAATGATATACTAAAGGTTTTAGTTATCTAAACTAAATAAGTACGTAAAATTTCCATAATGTAATGTTTCGAAAATTGAAGAGCCTGAATTATACCTATATGCTTTAAATGAATTATACCTTTTATTTAAACAGTAAAGAAAAGATGGATATATACATACGTCTTTAAATAAATTTATCAAGAATAGGTTCGACATCTTTAGACGCCATTTTCAATCATCAAAATGGCGTCTTAAGATGGATGGATATGGAGGAAGATGATAAAAAACACATTTTGTGTGTGGCTTGATGCAGTATTACTTATCAGCGTCCAATTATAACGACATTGATATGAAAAGTATCTAAGCTTAGTAACAAATTGACTAGCATTAGTCGACCAACTTATAAAACATACTTAGATAAAAAAGGAAAATTTTATAGTAATCTATACTAATATTATGTAGGGGTAAAATATGTTTATAACTTTTTATCTAGGATAAATCTAAATATATATAACTCAAAGGAGACCGACTGAGTGACATAGTGATCTATCTACGCACATCCCAAACCACTGGACGGATCGGGCTGGAATTTAGCATGCAGGTAGATGTTATGACGTAGGCATCCGCTAAAAATTTTGATTAATTCTACCCCCAAGGGGATAAAATAGGGGATGAAAGTTTGTATTAAACTTTGTCAATTTTAAACCGATTGGGCTGAGGTTTTGCATGCATAAAGCTACAATGACGTAGGCGTCACAGACATCGCAGACGAAGTCGCAACCACCAGCTAGTATTTCATACAATGCTTCCATAGATTAAGATGTTTTATATCTTCCTGTCGTATATTTGCTACCTGCTTTTCATTTTATAACGGACTAGCTACTTATTACGGTTTACTCCTATATATGGTAAATGTTTCGCTTCTATCAGTCGTAACGTGATGTAATATAGCCTATAACCTTCCTAAATAAACGATCCAACGAAAAATTTTTTTCCAAATCGAATTAGCAGTTTCAAAGATCATTTACAAAAAAATTTACCTCTTTGTAATACTAGTATGGTCTAAAGTTTTATCTATATCACTGTAAAGTTTTATCAAAAGCTTTGCAATAACTTTGGCGTTAAACAATCAAAATCCAATACAATCTTTCGCTTTTGTAATTATAGTGAGCTTGGTGAGAAATTTATATTTTGGAGATTAATGTGTATGGGCTTTACATTGCTGAGATTAACGCGACCAATTAATTTTCCTCATGTGCGCTTCACATCTGAAAATAGAATATTTAACAGACACGTGTAGGTGACGTCACAATTATTTATTAACCTATGTACTTAAACATTTATATCATTCTGCTCCTTTCTAAAGTAAATTATTTTCATAAACCGACTTCACAAATGTACTCAAGAGATACAAATTAACTAAAAGGCAAAAAATTCAATTTCAAATTCTACAACATTTCGAAGTCGGTGCCAAGTAAAACATTCGAAGTCGGCGCCAAGTAAGATCTTTAACATGTCATTTACTGGCATATCCTTTAAACAGAAAAAAATTGACAATTGGTCCACAAGCAGCGGAATAATCGGTGAACATTCATATGAAAAAAAAAGTCCCCGACGAAATAAGAACTTCCTCCTTTTTTGGAAGTCGGTTGAGAAAGAAGCAACTGACTTCAAAAGCAAGACACGTAATTTACTTGAATAACATACGTTATTCGAATATAACATAACATTTAAACCAATTTGTAAGTATATACTTTAAATACAAAATTAATTTTCTAAATCGGTAACGATATGATATAGTTCCTAACTTACAAATACGTGTCGCCTTCGAAATGAATCAGTAACTTCGTTTCATCTTAAATATACATTAAAAACCTTTTTTATAATATTAGTATGGATAAAATTGTTTTCTCGTATAATAAATGGAATAGGTTTTCAAATTATCATTAACCTATAATTGTAATTTTAAGAAAACAAACCCTCTTGTTGGAATGAAAATATAATTCATATTTTTATTCCGCGATTTACGAAAAAACAAAAATAATGGATTTATTTCTGAGAAAGGGTAGGAATCGGTTTAATTATTTCAATAGTCATTATTATCCATCAGGATAATAACAATTTAATCTCGTTGAGGTCAAAATATCTTTTATGAAAGTTGTTTTTGTTAAAGCAATTAGTAATAATTGTGATAATTATTTAGAAGTTTTTCTATTTAGATTATTAAGAAGCCCAAAAAATAATGAAGTACTTTAAACCATTTTATTACACGTACAAATAAGACTAAACTGTAAATCTAACTGCCTAATATACCACATACAAAGAGAGGTTACAAGAGGTCAAAACGTGTCGCTAGTTTTGACAGTTTACGCCCGCCATGTTGATTTTTTGCTGACGTCAGAAAGTCTACGACGTTTGCGGGAAGAATACGAATATAATGACGTTTTAAACTTGAAAATTGGGGCTTCGAAGTGGTGTTAAAATGACTGCATCGCTAACAATCGCAAGTACGATCCCCGCTCATGGCAAACGTCTGTATTGGCCATACAGATGTTTCTCGTGGTCTGGGTGTTTATGTTTGTGGTTTATGTATCTTCGGGCTTAATGGGGCCGTTTAGATGTGTTTATTAATTTATTTAGTAGTAATAAATATTAGTAAGTTTGCATTTTTTGCCAGAATACATCTATTTCACACGTCCAACTCGATACCCAATATCTTATAAGAAGAAGATTCTCAATCCGCATAGATCCGAGCAACTTGGCATATACACACGTCGGTATTTCCTCCGAGTCACGACGGATTCCATGCGATGTTTTCCTTCTCTCGTCGAGCGTGAGATGAATCCTGAACACATTGAGAACAAACATAGGTGAATCGGTAAACTAGTGACCTACAAAACTTTATTCATGTCTTCTACGTGTTGGGTATAAGTACTTATTTTCTGGCACTGGATAAGCCACAAATGCGTTTACAGATAAGAAAGAATGGTAAATGAAGATGGAAAGTAAGGGAATAGATTTAGGAGTGTTTTAGGCTTTCGGCTCTCTCACTCACCGCAATTTTTTCTGAGAGTAAAAGTAAAATTCAAAATCGAGTTACATATTTTATAGCAGGATTCTAATTTATGACTTCTATATCGTTGCACTCGCGTTTATGGTTACTGCTTCGCTCCTATAAGTCGTAGCGTGATGTGGTATAACGTGATGCCTATAAGCCTTCAATAAATAAACTCTATAACACAAAAATAATTTTTCAATTCGAACCAGTAGTTTTTGAGATTAGCACGTTCAAACAAACCAACAAACAAACTTCAACTTTATATAAGTATAGATGAGAGATTGTATACAATCTGCCAATTCATTCACATATTTCAGTATGGTTATGGAAATTTAATTTTTAATTTTTCACTTAATTCCTAAACTGAATACTTATAAGCTTTAAACCATTGACAAACCAATACGTGGACACCTTTTTCTCCAACTCAAAGGTCTAAGGAGGTAATAAAATATAAATCGTATTGAAAATAACAATAGGATCCCGTTGATCCCAGACGCGAGGCTGACATTTATTACATCACGATGTGGGGATTGCAGGCGTCAGGCGTGAGCCGCGACACGTGCCTGGATCAAGAAGTGAAGGAAATATTATTTCTTTTATATCACACTTGTTCACCGGTGTTGTTCTAAGGATTTAGTGTGAACTGTATACTGAACCGTTTGTTCTTTAAAATTTCCGCCAATCGCTTCGCCATAGATGGCGCTGTATTTTGTTCTTACTAATTCTTAAAACGCAGGTACAGACCCTGTTCTCAATTGGGAACTTAGGGAGTTACGTTATCTGTTTAAAATAAATAGTTTAAATTTAGATATAATAATGTTTCTGCAAAGATATTAGTTAAATTGACAAATTCAGTTTTTTAATAAAGTTTTGGAGAATTTAAAGTGGAAGTACAGTATGCTTATTAATTGCTTACACTACACACCATACCTATGTGAGTATCACAGATGAATGTTTGTGTAAATATATATCTTTTAGGATAAAGAAAGGTATTAGAATTACATCGTTCACTACGAATGATAATTTAGGGAGAGAATTCTTCTTATACTTTCTGCTCTCAGACTTTCATAAAGATTCACTTAATTTTTTTGTAATTGCTATATTGTTATATCTGAAATAATTCACTTTGCTTCCGTAAGGTTACCTAGATAACTGTTTTAAATCAATTGTAAATTACTATTCTACATCAAAATTGTATTTGTGTAACTTGTTTTATATCAATTACGAAAGTAAAACTTACAAATGTAATTCTCGCCTAAGACGGCTCGCGACGGCGATTATATTGACGTACCACGCAAGGCCGATGACCACTAAAGTCAACACAAGACGGGAGTGAGTGCGAGCTCATAACTATAATTATAATAATACGGTATACATAAATTCACCTTTAGAAATACGATAACAATACAAATAATAACACGTGTAGAAGTAATGTTATATTATATCATGCTGTCACATTACATACGAATGTACGTTAAATTTTGAAGTTCGTGTGACGTACAATTTTGTAGTGTTTAATTCAATTTCACTCAAGTCGAGAGCACTTACAATAGTTAGATGTAATACCATTAGACCAATGTTCAGTGAATCTGTCATAAGCGAAGAGCGGTTTCTGAATAAATATGAAGTAGAACATTTGGGTTTAAAAAAATGCATATTAGCAATATAAAGTACTAGATGGTGCCCGTGACTTCGTCTGCGCAGGATTGTTTACCCATATTTTTATTATTATTAGTTTAATCCTGTTTTAACCACTTACAGCTTTTTGCAGGCTATCTCTGTACCAAATTTCATTTAAATTGGTACATGTTTGTGTCCAACACGTCTTATTATATGTACGCATGTGAGGCAAAATACATGACATTTGTTCTTATGTCAGCAATGTTCTGTATTAATGAAATATAAAATTTAGGCAGTGAATGGTCAGGCTGTGGGTGGCTCCTACAACATTTCAAGATGTCGGTCAGTCTGAATTAGATAACATGAGATTGACTCCGACTAAGAAAATATCCAAGAATGTGTTCCTACTTTTTCTTGATATTCATATCTATAAATATAAAATTTGCTTATGAATGGTATATATTAACGGCTTGGTTACCAAAAAAGTACATTTAATAAGCTATGTTGTTAAAGAACAAGACAACAACGCGTGATTTTTCTTTACGTCTCAGTCTCTTTTATGATTTAAGCCATGCCAAGTGTAACGAGTGCGGAGGCAAGCGGGCGTCGAAAAGCCTCCTGCATAATGCATTGTGCCTGCGACCTTTGAGCCTCGGTCGGATTATACGACGGGTTTATTTCGAATTTTCCACCACTTTCAAATTCCCACTCTCCAGCCCCTTTAGAGCGTTTACGCTGTTTTAAACCTCGCTCAACTTTAGAGTCGCGTTTTCTTTTGTGTTGAGACTGTACATAATGAACCCCTTGACCGCGTGATCCTCGTGTGCAACATACGGATGCTATGCTTTTACTTTAATTATATTTTCAAATGATTAAAAATATTCAATGCGATATTTAGATAAGCTAAGTGAAAGAGTAAGCTCGCTAATGACCAATTAATATAGATTATGATGGAAATAATACGGCTTATATTTTACTTAATAAATAATCAATACTAAAATAGCGTTCAAAAAGTATGAACATTGCTAAGTCTGCTTATAAAAAGCGACTGACTGATCCACACAGATAAATATTACGACGCAGGTATTAGCTTAGAAAAAAAACCAAAATCACCCCCTAAATGGATGAAACGGTGATTTAAAGTTTGTATATAAACAATAGCTAGTCATATATAAAAAAAAAAAACGTAAATATCAAATAAAAAGCTCCTCTTTATTGAGTTGGTTAAAAAGGTTTTAGGTTAAGGAATATCTTCAATCTTTCCAATCGATCTTTAGGTATGACGCTTATTATATTAACCTGTCAGAAAGTTCAACGTGTGTCTAAGAAATGAGATGAGTCTGTAAGATCAAGGTCGGGATAACTTTTCAATTTAACTCTCTTAGACATACACTATATTTTTCGTTTAGCACACAAACTATGTATACATTAGTAAAAGAATGGAAAAATAATATCATTATATATCATGTTCTTGACGGTTTTGACATAATTTTTACATATTTGAAGGTTTGGCAGTGAAGTTAACCAGTTCACCCCATCGCTTCGTGCTGTAGACCCTGCGGCTTCGCACGCGTCAATTTTTTATGTATTTTGTTTAATATCCCCCAAAGGAGGGTAAAATAATAACTTTTTATTATATTTTTCTACAAACTTCGAATGTCATATTTATTTACGTATAATGCGTAATAATAATTACGTAAAAGCCTAAAAATACGTTTCAAATTTCCACCAAATAACAAAGTGCCCCTAATAAGTCTGTTTATAATTTCAAATTAACAGCTTTTGACTAAATGCATATAAGGATATAGTACCTACATCAAATACACAATTTGTAAAATTTTTGTCTGTCTGTCTATTTGTTCCGGCTAATCTCTGGAACGGCTGGACCGATTTTGACGGGACTAGTAGATAGCTAATGTTAAGAGGAGTAAATTAGATAGACTTTTATTTTAAAATATTTATTTAAATTATTAAATAAAAAAGAAAAATTGAAACTAATGAAATTGTGAACAACATCCGATTCAAGTAGGGAATTCTGTTAAAAATAGTAAGTCTGTACTGGTCTGTACTATAACAGTCTGTATATATTCAACTTCTGGGTAAAGGCCTCCTCTTCTATAAAGGCGAACTTAATCTATCACGCTGATGAAATGTGAATTGGTGGATATATATTTGTCAAAATTTCTCCAGACATACAGATTTTCTAACGATGTTTTCCTTCGCCGCCGAGCACAAGATGAATTTAGACACAAATTCAGCCCTTAAAAACTAAGTGGTGGTGTGAGATAACCGGGGTTTGAACCAACAATCATCGGTTTACTTAGACACAGCCACTAGACAGGCCATCCCAGCTCTTAGTATATTATTAGTAATATGAATTATTCAACACGCATTGATTTAAACACTATGAATGTAATATATAAAACTGTGCAAATTATAGTCTGCACGCGCAAAACGAGTAAGTGCAAAAGCGTTAAGGCGAAACGTGTAAACGACTTAAAAGGAAGATAATATATTTTTCGCACACTGTAGCGAATGCTTGATTTATTTTTTGCACACTTTGCTAGATCCAAGAAAACAACAAGTTCGTGTTCCACTTATAAAGTACAAACAAACGAAATTGTAATGTACCGTGTATTTTATACGTCAAAAATTACAACATAAGACGTTACATAGTATCTCTTTAAGTTTTTGACAATAGATATAAAGACTTTTAAGAAAAGCGAAACATTTTTGGACATATTAAATATGGATGTGTCCCTGAATTAAATCATACAAAAATTTCCATTTAAGAAAGTATGCTCGTTCCATGGAAGTTGGGAAAGTGTTGACACATTGGCCGCATCATTTATACAGGGGACTTCTGCAACAGCGGGAGCGGCGGCTACTACCGCTGAAAATGTCAAATGGCGCAAATAGAAAACATTCAAAGGAGTTTCATATTTGTGCCCGTTGCCGTTGAAACCGCGGTGTCCTGGGGCGAGGAAGCCAAAAGATTCTACCAAGAGTTATCTTCCCGCCTCGTCGAGTCTACAAGTGACCGGAGAGCTGGCGCCTACCTTGGCCAAAATATCAGTTTGGCCTTTCAAAGGGATTGCCGCCAGAGTTTTGGGCACTTTGCCTCACTGCAATGACATCGACAGATTTGTAGGTTTTATATAGTTTAATTTTTCTTTGTTTAACTCTTCTTTTAATATTTTTATTGTTTTTTTTTCTTTTCACAGTGTTAATTATATTCTATTTATTGTTTATTTATAAATAACTAATTATATTACAAATAATATTAGAGAGTAAGTATTGGATAAATTCTTGAACAAGAAATATCTTGGACATATGTATAGACTTTGATTTTGATTAGAAATTAAAAAAAAAAACTTGTATATATCCTAAAATATGATTACTGAATCACTTAAAGTAACAGGCTATGAATTTCCCACTGCTGGGCTAAGGCCTACTTTCCTAATAAGGAGAATGTTTAGAGCTTAATCCACCCCGCTGGTCCAGAGTCGGTTGGCATACCTAATTAATTTTCCGTAGGATTTTAGACGATCGTCCGCAATAACAAAATCTAAATTAACATATGCGAAGCCAGATATGATAAATTAAATTTTAAAACTAGAACTAAAAGTCAATTGAGAAACTAAAGAAGCTACTAACAAAATTGAGGCCACTGTTTAAACTACACACAATGTAATAGAAAAACTAATACGGATGTTTGGTTAAATCGTTATTTTAAACCCTCGTTTAGAAGATACTCTACCTTCATCTGGATCCCACGTGACTCGAATAACGAAAACGCTCTGATTTAGGAACATACGATGAAATATAAAATTGTTATCTTACTGCGTATAATGTTTTAGCTTCAATTTAGTTTAATTTGATTGTATTTAAAATAGAACTTCGAATAAGGTATTCGTGTCTGATGTAAATCGGCTTTAAGTCCTACGTTTTCTTTCCACTGGGCAGTATTTATTCCGTTAGTGTTGAAATAATTTTCAATATAGACTAGTGTTTTTTACCCATAGGATGCCGATCCTATTACTAAGCTTATGTTCGTCGGGCCGTGGTTGCGTAAAATGGGTGTCTCACGCATCCATTTTCATACGACCCCGAGGAGGAATGCAGCCGGGATGGCCTCGAACTGCCGTACGCACCAGAGAGGGGTGCGGGGAGGGCAAGACCCTCCTGAGACGAGCTCCGCCAGCCACGAGCGGAGATTCGCACGGGTGGGGCAGCGGATGCGCAAGCGCAAGCGATCCCGAGGCCTCTCCATTTCCGTGCTGAGAAAGGCCATCGCAGGTGTTTTAGTGGGTATAAATCACCACATAACCCGATCTCCCCCCAGGAATCGAGTATCTTTTCGAAGATTTCCCCTGCGTAAACAAAAAAAAAGCTTATGTTTGTATCTCCGTCCTTTTTAACAGTCGGTGCCGATAAATGGTTATACTTGGCGCCGACTTCCCATGTTTTACTTGGAACCGAATTCAAAATTTAGATAATAATTTTGCTTTCTAGTTTATTTGTATCTATAAAATTTGTTTTTTAAGTCAATTATTATTTTGTAAAAAGTGTTCATGTCTGCCCTACTTGTATTGAGGTCACAATATAAGTGTTTTTAAAGCCTCAAAATTGTTATAATTATATTGTAAATTGTAGGAACAAGTAATAAAAACTGATCAAGCTAGTGTCGTGGGGTGACTTACATTTTGTCGATATTTAAATAATTAGTTAGTAGCTAAAATATTTAGGAAATCAGCTTGTTTGTACCAAGATGTTGTGTGTTATTTCTCGAAGGTATTTTTGTCGATATAAATTAAATTTCCCGATAATGCATCAAATTTAATATACAATTTTTAGGATTTTTGGCTATTATAACGATAATTAAGTGAATATCTCAAAATTATTTTTTACTAAAGAAATAAATTAAAATGATTACATAACTAACGACTAATAGTGTGAAATGTTCACACGGGTTATCTATTCTACATTTCTTATATATTATACTTAATATTACAAAGAGGATAAATTTTTTCGATTGTAAGTTTGCATGTAGGAAGTAATTTCTGTAACGACCGATCTGATTGTTTATTGAATAAGGCTTTATTACATCACTCTACACTAATAAGCAGAATCAGGAGTGGAACCGCGAGGGGCAGCTAGTCTTCTTCATATTTAAATTAGGTTACTAGTTAACCTTCGTAGTTTCACTCGCAACTAGCAACGCAATACAAAATCAAATCATTTCAGTCGTTTCTAAAGTTACCCTATACGAGTTGTATAACTTAAACAAATTTCATTTCTTTATACTATTAGCGCAGATTTATTTCTAAGTCACTTATCTAAATATATCTAAGTAACTTGCCCGTTAAAAACTAGTCAACATGAGTGTAATTTATGAACACTCCGGCTGAAGATCCCTGCCCTCGTCAACGTACGTGACTCGGTTAGGGGAACATCGGGTGGAAACAACCCGATTTACGACTGGACTATGAAATTATATTTAACTGAATGAAACGATTTATCAATTTCTAAAGAGTCCAGAAATCGAATTAGATGTTACATTCATTGTCCACGCCATCACACTTTTGACATTAACAAGTTGCTAGTCAACTCTCTTGTTGTACATGTATAGTAATAGAGATTAAAATTTAATCTCATAAACACTATTACTAGACAAGATTTAAATATACGTTGAACGCGAGTTTGTAAAAATCCGTACTAAAAATTCGCGTCTGAGGACAGTTTTGAGTTGAACGTGCTTTAGACCTAGCTTATTACACGCTTAAGAGATATTTCAAGCCTATTTTAACTGTTAAATGTAATGGATAACATTATTATATAAATTTATACTTTCACGACGTACATATACTATTCATATTCAATATAACTAACTGGTCTTATCGCGATAACTAGTAGTAGTAATACCTTTATTATTGCCCGTGGTCAGGAGCTGACTGGAGAGTCGGCTCGTGACCACGACGGATGCAACTTTATCGAAACGTCGGGCAATAAAAAAGGTATTCCTACCATTACTTATTTCGATGATATCCGTTATACTAAATATGAGTGTGTAACATTATATTAATAAGTTTTTTTTTGATTATACAACCTGTTAAATAATTTAGACGAGATTTTAAGCAATGTTCAATTTTTAAACACTGCTTGGATAGACACGTGTTGAACATGGTTTTAA
Organism: Hypolimnas misippus; assembly: GCA_037950945.1. NCBI lineage: Eukaryota > Metazoa > Arthropoda > Insecta > Lepidoptera > Nymphalidae > Hypolimnas > Hypolimnas misippus. The sequence goes on from JBBEEQ010000023.1 coordinate 14,823,575, forward strand.
TTCGTCTTTTGTAGAATGGTAGTAAAGTGTTTAGTAGCTTTATCGTTAGTTGTCTATATAAACCTGAGTCCCAATATTATATATCCATAGTTTATGAGCTCATTGGTTTTAACACCCAGAATGCCGACCACAAGCAAAACCTAGTAAATCTATACTAATATTATTATATAAAGAATTAAGTGTTTGTAAGGATGTGTGTAAGGGGTAGTTTTTGAAAGTACTCGGTCAGTTTGAAAAAATATTTTCGCGTTAGACTGCCCGTTTATTGAGGAAGGTTATATGCTATTATAAATCACACTATGACGCACAGGAGCGCAACAGTAACCATAAACAGTGATAGTTTTCCTAAGAACAGTGACAGACATTGTGTTAACACTAGAAGAAAAAATAAACTTTTCATACCGAGCTTTCGTCTTCATAAAGTCAGTTCATCGTTTCTGGGGTTTGGTATTCGCATCTACAATAAAATCCCGCAAACAGTTTTACATTTGCCACTCAATAAGTTTAAAGCCTACATTAAAAAATCTTTAATAAATAAAGCATATTATACCATACAAGAATATATTTACGACAAAGAGGCGTGGATCTAATGTGCGTTGATGTTCTTACAGGTTTTCAAAAAATGTTATATAAATACATAATGTATGAATGATTTTTAAAAGAGTACCTATCGAGTTTCTTGTCGGTTCTTCTCGGTAGAGACTACATTCCGAACCGGTGGTAGCTTAAAAAAATCTATAACCAATGGACCTGTAACTTGACGATTCAAAAGTGCTGTAAATAGCCTAAATCTTGAAGCCTTGAATAAGGTATATTTTGAATTTGAATTTGAATTTGAAAACGCGAGTGAAACCACAGGGGGTTATATAAAAACAAAATCATAATTCGACTAAATAAATAAACGACATGCTTAGGAAAGCATCGCCTTACAAGTAACTTGTTATTCAATTTTACGTTTTTGTTTTCAATTTTAATGAGCAGGTCTTTTATTGTCTCGAGACCGACTCGGTGTTATCCAGATTTAGAAGCATTATATATTTACTTGGATTTATTTATTTTTTCTATTCAGCCCGGAATTGTAATTTATAGCCAGTTTAGATAAAAGCATTCTTTTTTACGCAATCTAGAGAGTGCTGTTTTATCGTGTTCAGTACCCGAATACCAACGGGACCCTATTAGTAAACTGTCCGTCCGTCCATCGGTATGTCAGCGAAGCGTATGTTTTGAAACCTAATAGGTAAAGAGTTGAAGTTTTGAGGGTGTGTCGAAATACCAATAAATAATAAATAATGTTCATATTTTAAATATACAGTCTTATATAAGTGGATGTTCATCTTTTATACATATTTGAATAAGCTACTGAATTAAGCTTCACGGCCCAAAGGTTCTCTCGACGGATAAATAATAATATTGCCACTTAGTGCGGGAAACAATTGAAATTTAAAAACACAAAAATTTCAGTCGCGCAGACGGGCTTAAATTGTCGACCGCTTGGATCCCGGTGATACATAAATTTAACAAAAGTGAAGTACCTTGAACAATATTCGCGCGAACCGATTGTGTTAGTGTTGTGAGCTCCAAGCATTACAATAATGGTACAGACAATTTCAAACTCAAACTCAAAATATACTTTATTCAAATAGGCCTTTACAAGCTCTTTCGAATCGTTAATTTATAAATTATTGATGTCAGTTCCACGTGATTCTACCACCAGCTCGGGATATGAATTCTACTGAGAAGAGCCGGCGAGAAACTCAGTAGTTACTCTTTTAAAATATTTTTGTACAATATTGTTTGATACAATTAGCTACAGTTATTCTGTGAGGATGTCAACGTCCTATTATTCCACGCGGCTTTATCATTAATTTAGTCATATACTGAATAGTATGCTCTCTCTATGAATTATTTATTTATAAAATTTGTGAAGTGGCAAATTTAGTCTTGTTAATAGTGTAAGAATAGGCGAAGAAAACTTGCACAACGCGCGGAACACTCAGTACAGTCAGCACCCCTTATTTTAAATATAAATAATATAAATTTCTGAAGTTTAATATATAAATAATATTCAATTGTTAGCTGGACTTTTAGTTTTTATACATATTGTCATGCAATAAGGACAATTTAATAAATCGCTAATAATTCGAAATCATAGCGCACAAAAATCCGGATGATCGTCCGAACAAATACAACACATATTAGCACTTCCTTTTAATTTTCTCAAACAATTTTCCAATAAATTTCAAAGAAAATTAACCACGTTATAAATATAATAAGAACTTCAGCAATTTCATAGTAAGCCTCAATAAATTATACTTAACGTGTTTAAGGCTGTTTTTCCACCAGTAACATATCTTACTAAGCGATAAAGAAGCGCATTCCTCGTTTCAACTAGTATGTAAAAATTTTGCTTCTTTCACTCTTTCGACCAGACCTAAACATACATACCAATACACATTATATTTTGACGACAAAGAGGCGTGGATTTGATACGCTTTGATGTTCTATTCGGATAACATAATTAAAATGTAATAAAAATACATTATATAAAATGATTTTAAAAGAGTTACTATCGAGTTTCTTGCCGGTTCATCTTGGTAGATACTGCATTCCGAATCTTTATAAAAATCTAAAATAAAAATATGACATGTAACTTGACGATGCGAAAGTGTTTTAAAGGCCCATTTGAATAAAGTATATTTTGAGTTTGAGTTTGATAACTACGTTATAACGCCACGCCGTGACTCATTCTGACGCAGTGAAAACTTACGGCGTTGCATTGTGAAGATCTACATAGAGCACGCCGTGGCATCGTGATTTTTTATTTGATTTTAAATAAAATGTCATCAAAATAAAATGGAAAGTGGGATAAAAGCGAATATGTCGTAAAGAACAGATTCGACTTCCGGCTCTCTCAGTGACCGTACAAAACGTAGTTATTTTAGCTAGTTTACCCCGATCTTTAAGAGTGAGGTACTGACCTGGTTAAGCCAGCATGTATTCGATCTATAGTCAATAGGCTACAGGTACTTTGTACCTCAATGTGACGAGTTGCGGTATCGTCGTTCAATCATGACAGTTAGGCCACTGCATCGCGTCGCGTTGCTTTCAATATCGCCTGTTATCGCTTCAATTGCGTTCGCTTTGAATCGCCTACGTCATCTCAGCAGCGTAGCACATCTGGTAGGCAGGCAGCCTAACAGCGAAATCGCGCTGTCGATGTTAACCGCTTGCTACGTGAATCTTGCCATTAATTTAATTATAACTTTCTTTGCAACCATTTGTAAGATGTTTGTAATTGATTGAAACAACTTGAATTCAATTTTATTGTTTCTATTTTAGTACTAGCAGTTCCCCGCAGGTTAGTCCGCGTCTACTTTGGAATTTGATACCTAACTTTTCGACTCTCTTTTTAACCCTTTAGGGGATGGATTTTCAGAAATCCTTTCTTGCACACTTAAAATATGTATGGAACGTTTGTGCAAAATTTCATGTTTCTTTTTGTAAAAATTTATTTGCTGGGTTACAAATGAAAACGCTTATAGGAGACTAGTAGCTTCAGGCGGGTTCGTTTACGACTAATCATTATGTTTACATTATTTTATTACTATATTGCTTATTTCTTTGAGAAATTGTGGGTTTTCCATTCTTATCCCCTATTTCAAGTAATTGTAGTTTTATACAATCTACATATACCTTATCTATATTTTTAGTAAAATTCATCAAAATTGATTCAACGATAGGCGTGAAAACGTAACGAAGTTACTTTCACATTTATAATATCAAAACTTACCTATTCACTTATGAAAATGATTATGTTAACATTATTAAGTAAATTAAACGGCAATAAGCAGTTTTATTCAGAAATAAATTGTACAATATTATTTAATGACATAAAGACCAGTGACGCCATTGTGCCCGCAACGCTTACGAGTATGGCTCGCAATAAAAGTTTATGAACTTATGCTAAGTGTTCTCATTGTCGTCATTTAAATAATACTTTTTAACCTCCGACGCAAAAAGAGGGGTGTTATAAATTTAATATAACCGTAGCTTCACGGATGAACCAATTTGCATGCGTTTTTTTTTCATTTGAATCAGAGCTTTCTAGCGATGGTTCTTAGACTCGTTCTACAAAAATCGGTCAAGATATTTCAAGATCATGAGCTCTTTTCGTCTTAGCTGCGGTAGGAATCTTACATTAATATTTGATTGACTTTCAAACATATGTGTGTGATTCGTCCATATTAATTAGTGTTAAATCAACAGTTCATGAGTTGCTTTTTATATTTAGTACTCATGTTTTAAGTAATTGATTAATTTTGACGTGATGTTGTCAATTTACTCTTTCTTTACAGCGTACTCATCTTAAGTCTTAACGTAGCACCTAGCGAAACTCACCAATATTAATATAAAAAACTGGTCAAGAGCGAGTAGGACTCGCGCACCGAGGGTTCCGTACAAACTTATAGAAATCTATATAAGACTAACCCATCTACGCCATTTGTGGTCTTCATCATCAGTTCCAACATAAGGTACTATCAAAAATACCTAAATCGGTATACGCTTGCCTATAATATTTGAGGAGTTCCCTCAATTTCTCCAGGATCCTATCATCTGATCCTGACCTGAAGACAATGGGACCACCTTGGAAGTATACCTTTTCAAACAAAAAAAAAAATTTGAAAATCGGTACCCAAATGGCGGCGTAATAGGCGAACAAACATAAAAAAAAATTAAATACAAGGTCGAATTGAAAACACTCCTTTTTAGAAGTCGCTTAAATATAATCAAATATTATGTAAATATGGATCACGTCCCAAAAACTATTTTGAAACTACTTAGGAGCACTTTAATTTAAAACACGATCATGGATGCAATCCATGGAAACACAAAATTTTATTTTAAGTACTAATACGCCTTATACTTTCAAAAAAAAAGTTATAGCGCGATTCAGGATACACCTAGCGCCATCTCCTGACAGTTTCAATGAACTAACTTGTTGACTTTGACATTAACAACATAATTATATTATATTTTATTCTCGTTTTATTTTTATTTATATTCTACTACACTCCACTACCCTTGCACTACGTTCGTAAAATATTTAGATTTACATTATCAATCAAAATATCGAAATATATATTAGTGTTGCCAAGACGAAAATAATTAGTCCTTAATTCGAACAAAACTAATTGTTTATTTATAAATAACTAATTATATTACTAATAACCACAAGACTTATATGTGTAGATAAATAAGTAAATTAAATAACTCGATCTGTTTGAATTTAATTTTAAAATTTTCGTACTAAGTCAATACGAGTACTTAAATCAAATCGCGTGAAGCTCTTATATTGAATGTTAATTACGTAATGACGTTATAAATCGACGATAAAACTTTTAATTGAAAAGTTTATTTTATAATTTTTAGCGCGTTTAAATAATAATTAAAATAAAAATTTTTATTAATCGAGCAGAATTATATCAAAATGTTAATGTCATAATGTTGTAATAGATGGCATTAGCTGTACGCTGCATCGCGCTATCATTTTGTTAGCTGCGATATATAGATTGCATTGCGTTGTTTATAAAGGTTTGCTGCTTTTTAATGTTTTCGTATTGATACAAATTTCTTCTCAGTGTTTGTAAAATTGTTTTTTTGACCATGGTCAACTTCTATGTTAATTTGTTACAAGTACATAAATAATTTTAATTCTAAGATTAATATATTTTCCGCTTGATCAATTTACAACTTGATACATTTACACGTTCCTGAGAAAAAGGTTGAAAGACAGACGTACAGACTGACAGACACACGAACAGAAATTTACAGTTTTCGGATTTTTTCCTTTATGTATACTAAAGGACCTTGCTCCTGGCCAAATTTCATAATGCTTGGTCAATGGGAAGTACCCTATAGGTTTTGATTCCCTTGCGAAAACGTTAAAAACGCTATCATACTTAAAATATGTGATATAAATGACCGTATCTTTTGATTGCGTTAACTTAGAAGTTTGATTTTTTCACAGCTCTTAGTAATTACAACTCTGAGTACTTGACGTTGATAAAAATTTGTTACCTTTACGCGTTTCTGAGAAAAAGGTTGAAAGACAAACTTACAAACAGACAAACACACATACAAAAATTTACAGTTTTCAGATTTTTTCCTTTATTTGTACCATAAGATCTTACTTCTTGCCAAATTTCATCGTGCTAGGTCAGTGGGAAGTACCCTATAGGTTTTGATTCCCTTGCGAAAACGCTAAAATGGTCAAAATATACGACATATTTTCCATTATCTTTTGATTGCGTTGACTTAGAACTTTAATATTTTCACGGCCGCATGTCATCGTAGACTTGAGTATATGATATTAATTTCAACATGATACGTCTATGCATTTCTGAGAAAAAAGGGTTGACATCCCGACAGACAGACAGACAGACAGACAGACAGATAGACAGACAGACAGACAGACAGACAGACAGACAGACAGACAGACGGACAACAAAGTGATCCTATAAGGGTTCCGTTTTTCCTTTTAAGGTACGGAACCCTAAAAATTAAAAACCCGACTGCGTAACAAGACCATCTGCAGTCAGCAGTACTGTATCAGTTTTGTCTAAAAGCCTAGAAGTAAGAATCGTTACTCGCTATCTTAAAATCATTATAGATCCTAAACGGTAATTCTGTTATGAGAAACGTTATGAGAAACCCAAAAATGAAATTCGAATACTTTTCCACAATACCCCACTTGAATAGTCTCATAGTATCGTCGATTTTTATTTTTTCTTGTTCATATTATGTCGTCTAAAATTGGCGATTGATATTTCCAAATACTTATGCCTTCTATGACATTCGCGTCGCCATGACGTGTTATTATATATTTATTAAAAATTATATATTTATTAATATTAGTTCACGCGTTTGGTCTAAATCATGCCACAAAGGTACAAACCCACATACATACATATGCTGATAAACACATTACCATCCTTCGCTTCGCGCAGTCGGCTAAAAACATATGAAAACTTGTTAGTAAACACATACCAAGGAGCGAGTCCAATTGTGCGTAAAGAAAAAAAAAATCAGATGTTTTTAATGCCGAATGTAATGTTTATTTAAAGCTCACCCTTTGAAGGATCCTAGTTTAACTTGTATAATAATTCAATTTTAAATATAGTAATTCTTTTTTTTATATTTATTTGAAATCTGTCGGAAAGTTGGTTGCAGTTATTTTAACTCCGTATCTATTGAAAGGCCGCTATTGAATTCAGTGAAAGAGAATGGCCATTGAGTATTTTTCACGTCCGTGCACCATTTTTCGTTTTTTTTTTTTTATTTTCTAAAAGGATAAATGTAAAAAAAAATCGACGGACGTTCAGCGCTGTTGCACATGTCCTAATATTAGCTGTGTGACATTCTTTTTTGGATATACTTCACTAGTATTTATTTTTGACGAAGTTCAAAATGTACTCGCAGTTCAGTTGATTTTTTTTCGCTCAAAGAAAGTGTTACAAATATTTACAAAAAATCTAGACAAATAAATAAAATAGTAGTGTCTTTTTGTAATTTTAAAATAATACCGTTTAACTAAATTCATATTGATGTATAGACGGTACTTACATCACAAACACAATTTATTAAATTTTTGTCTGTTTCAGAGATCAGAGATTAGCCTTTCTGAAACGACTGGAGCTATTTTTATGGGTTTTTCAGTCAGAGATATCTAATTTTATACGGAGTAATTTAGGCTAATTATTATGGCCGGAACAGAGAGACAGACAGACGAAAAATTTAAAAATTGTGTTTTTCATGTAAGTATCGCATATACTTTCATATGCATTAAGCTATGGAACCTATTATTTATCCACCCTGTTTGGGTGGAAAAACGGATTTTTAATTTTATTCCGATTTTCATTACTAATAAAGAATTTGATTTGTTTTGATTAAAGAATTTCTAATATATATATATAAGAATGAAGTGCTGTTCGTTTGTCTCGCTAAAACTCAACAATGGCATGACCGCTTTGGGTGATTTTGATTTTGAAATATTTGTAAAAGTTCAGGGAAGATTTAAACGTTGAGAAATATAAATAATAATAAGTAAAGGAAAATACTTAAAACGACCATTTTATTTTCCAATATAAACTGTTCCCAGTTATTAAACATTTACTGTCATACTACAAAAGACGCATTAAAACCATGTTGAACACGTGTCTAAAAAACTCAGATAATATTTTAAGCAATGTTTAATTTTTAAACAGTGTTTAAAAATTAAACATTGCTTAAAATATTATCTAAATTGCTTTACAGCGAATAAACTCATAAAAAAACTTATTGATAAAATGTTATACGTTACATTTGACAGCTGAAATAGGTTTTAGACATCTATTAAACTCACTTAAACGTATGTTAATCTATATCTAAAGCATGTTTAACTCAAAACTGTGCTTAGACGCGGATTTGTAGTACGGATTTTTAAAAACACGCGTTTAACGTATGTTTAAATCTTTTGTAGTAAGGCAGTAAGTTGTCAAATAATTACAGATGTTTTCTATATTTGTTTGTTTCATAGCTATAATATGAGATCCAATCTCTTTGGTATATATTTTTGGAACACAAAACCGTTTTGTTTTAGAAATAAAAAAGTGTGTTGCATTATTTATAGTTAAAAAAATTGTATTAAGTTTTGATCATATTTTATACAAGGATATGTTTGTGATACGAAGTTCATCGGGTCATCTAGTATAAAATATATTTATAATAGCAATCGAATAAAACTCCATCCCGTACTGGGTGGATAATCGGACACATTATTCCGAATATCCACCTTAGGGTGGATATTCTGGGGTGGATAAACGGAATCCGTGAAAACACAAACAGTCGGTAACGTATTATTTAACAAATTTTAACGCATAATCGGGGAACGACATAATTAATGAATGCTAAATTTTATTTACGAGTCTAAGTTTAGACTTGAATTATCACCGGGGAGCGTGTTATTTTATGTTACAAATTAACATTATCTCGCAGTAACCCATCGACCCTTTTCTAGTTATGTCGGAATTGGAACAAACGTTAATTACCCGATAATTGTGATAATTTAAATATAATATTTAAGTAAAATAAAAAATTAAATAATATTAGGTTATTATTAAACGTGGTCTCTGACTATGGGCCGCATAGAGAGCATCCCTGACGCTCAAAAAACCCTGAAGAGAGCTATGCTCGGAATATCTGTACGATATTAAGTTAGGAAAGACTAAGTTAACCGACATAGCCCAGCGGATTGGCAAGTTGAAGTGGCAATGGGCAGGCCACATAATTCGAAGATGGACAGACGAAAGTCCACATATAAGATGGACAGACGAACTTTTTAAGGTCGCCGGAAGACGCTGGTTGCAGACCGCTTCGAACCGGTCCTTTTAGAAGTCGAAATAATGATGATGATGAAAAATTTTCAAAATCAGATTGCCTAACAAAAGTGATACAATAATTAAACACCTATTATGCTCTGTGTAGGCCAGTCGAATAATATTCGCGGTCGAAAATAGCATATATCCTACAAAAAAGTATTGCAAACTTACATTTTGGTTTTTCATTTGTATTTTAATATACGCATTGGCACTCATTACAAACAGGTCTATTTATAAAACCCCAATTTTGGCTTCACCGCGGTTGGGTTAATTAGCACAAACAGTTTAGTGCCCTCTTGTTCGCTTGCAGTCATTTTTTTTATTAGTAGAAATTGACGAGCGCTAGTGTTATCAAAAATGATATTACATAACTGTATGCATAAGCTAATGAATTTTGCCAAGCTACTAGTAAGCGATTGAATATGACAGGCGAGAATACATTTGAAGTAACCAGTGTTAGCGTTTATTAATACTGTTAAATATTATAGCATTATATTCTGTTAATATTTTAGTTTAATTATTTTGTGTTACTAAAAGGTAGTCAATCGATTACGATCACGTGATCCACACTCCAATAAATTGTTCTTAGTTGGAATTGTGGAATATTGTGTTTTAGTCGACTCTGAGCATCGGCAAGATTAATTTAAGTTCTGTACTTAGGTTAAGAAAAAATCTTTAAGTATTAAGTGTATTTTATTGTAGATCCGTTTAGAAAAGACAATTGACGAGCGTTTCAAAGTTGGAAATGAGTACAGATTTTTAACGTAAAATAGTAATGAACGTAACACATATGGATCCAGATAAACAATAATATGTCAACCCACAAAAAGTCGAATTCAAAGATATTGATGTATTCTAATAATGCATCATGTATTAAACATTATCACAAATGTTTCAAGTAATCTAAACTACGTACGGAAAAAAAGTTTCTTAATTTAATGTTTCGAATATTGAAATGTGCTTAATATTGTGCAATACGCAATATCTAATATATTTGAAAAACTTAATATTAGATTCAGATTCAGAAGACATTTTATCAAAATAGAAAAAAGATGATGGATATAAACATCTTCAAAGGCTTGACATCTTTAGACGTCATTTTCTCAAAATGAAGTCCCTGTGGCTTGACATAGAATTGCTTATCATCGTCCATAAAATTAACGTAACATTTAGCTTTAAAATATGGTTGCCACAAAGCGACATCGCAACGTATGTATGTATGTGTTTGGCCGAAATACATGTACATACATATGTATATCCAGACATAGAAACAAATATTTAAACCAGCACAAATGTAAATAAAAATGTCTTTTAGAAGGTTAATGTTCTTCATAAGTACGTGTCAATATCCTTGAGTATAATTTTCTAGTCATTTCTGCTAAAATGTGATGTATTTGAAATAAATCCTTTGTTTTATTACATTCTGTATTAATATAATGTTTCGAAGCAAATATCATATATTTTTACTTATTTTCCTCTTTGAATTCATGTAAAACACGTATTAATTAAGCACTTGATATGAATGCCATACCAAGATTTATCGCATTTGAAACATATTGAACACGAAAAATACATCAGGGAATATTGAAGTTCAGTTCAAATTCAAATAATAAAATAATTTATTATTATCCTTAGAGATATACCCTCGTTATTGGTGGATAAGTTAAGCCGATATAATGATATAAATTATGTAAAATTATCTCTAAAGTCTTGCATTGATCTTGTATTAAAAATATAATGTATACTACATTGAATTGTTAAATAAATATTCACGTTAAGATAGACTCGGTGTACAGAAATATTACTCATTGATACTAATATCATGGAGAGATAAAATTTATAAGTTTGTAATAAAAATTTACTGATACTATTTGAAGAATTCTTTTTGCGTTGGATAGACCGTTTATTGAGGGAGGCTACATTACATGTCGCTACGACTCATAGGAGCGAAGCAGTAACCATAAGCCCTAGTGATATCGCGAAGGGCAGCTAGTATATACATAAAAGCCTATGACTATTTCAACTAATGTATTTTCTAATGGTACCATGTTTTTTTTTAAAGATAGTTTCAGTGAGTTCGGAGTTTACGTCGTACGTATAATGTTCTCTCTCTTTTTGTTAATATAGATTAAAAACATCATGACTGTCATCATGTTCAACAGAAAAATCCGAATCGACTGACCCTCTTTTTACAAGTTGGTTATAAAGGATAGTATATAATGAATAGGGACTCAAAGAGGCTTCAAATGGAATAACTTAAATTAAGAGTCTGTCATTGCTTTGACGCAATTTTCTATGGCCTGACGATTTAATAAGGACTTCTACGGGACAATGGCATTAACTTCGTCACAAAAAGTTATTGAACGGCTTCAAGAATTACGACATTAAAGCTATTCTTTTGAGGGTAATTTTATTTATTTTATCATTACAATATTATATTTTTAACACTGATACTTTTATTTTGGCTCGTTTACTTTCTTGTACAATAATAGTCTGTAAATGTCCCACTTCTAGGCAAAATCTACTATTGAGTAAGATACTACCTTCTAGCTATAAATATGATAATTTCATCCGACTCCTATAATTTCGCATGGTGATAAGTTAATACAACAGTCATTGATTTATTTTATTACGCACTGTTCTCCGAACTACTGATCGAACTGATAGCGCACGCATTATGTATTTTATTCTCTTGAGGATACTGAATATAAAAACATTTAAGAAGTATAATATATACATTTTAAATAACATAACGATAGCGCGATTCAATGTACAACTCACGCCATCTCTGAGTAAAATTTATGAACTAAGTGTATCTTGTATTACACTTGTATGCGTCGTAAACAATATACCTAATATATATATATATATATATATATATATATATATATATATATATATATATATATATATATATATAATATGTTATGTCATGGATTTTGTCACCTAAAACGTCAAGCAATTTAGACGTCTTTGCGTAGCGATTGGGTGTGACAAGCGAGACTCCTTTTGGTCCAGCAAAAGTTAACAAGTGTACTTGAAAACTAAATCATTATTAAATTGAATAATTTTTTTTACTTAAACGTCGCTTTAATTTGTCAAAATTTTAATAAGCGGTAGTTTTTAACGAGTAGCCCTCTAGTTGAGTATGAGACCCCTAGTTAAGCAGATAATTAAGTTTAAAACGGCTGTTTATGTTAAACTTTAGTTTGCGGGCAGAATTGTGGCCTAAGCTGTCTGTCTAACTGCCCTTTATGAATGTTTAATGAGGTACAAGACTCGAATAATATGGGTACGAAGTTGAAACAAGATATCTTGCTTCGACATGAAGAAATAAGATCATTTAATTTTGGAAAATTCTTTTGAGACATTGAAGTAATGACATTTTGGGTACATTTTATAAATGATTACAAGCATATATGGATGCTGATAAGCAATAATGTGTCAACCCACAAAAAGTCAAATTCTGAGATATTAATGTATTTTGATACTGCATTACCTATTTATCATTATTAAAAAACTTTTCGTCGTATAAACTAAATAAGCACGGAAAAAAGTTTCTCAATTAATTGTTTCGAATTTCAAGTGCGTTCCGTATTTTGCAATATATACAATAATTTAAAATATTCAATGAACTCTTTATTAGATAGTATATTAAATATATCAATCTGCTTTTAATTCATTATACCTTTTAGCAAAAAGAAAAGAAAATATGGATATATACTTCTTCAAACATATTTATTAAGAATAGGTTTGTCATGTTTAGACGCCATTTTCTCAAAATGAAGTCCGTGTGGCTTGACACATTATTGCTTATCAGCGTCCATATATATATATATATATATATATCTTTTTTTTTTTAACTAAGAACTCCGTCTCAACCGGTTAAGATTTTTTTTAGCATATTGGTCCCATAGAATTTTTATCAGCATATCGTTGGAAGAATCCTTTCAAATAAAACATTACTATAATTATTGTAATAAAAGACGGAGTTATGAGGTAGCAAACAAAAAAAAATACACAACTGAGAACCTCCTTTTTGAACTCGGTAAAAAATATTAAATAAATATCTATATTATTTGAAACATAAATATATAACAAAAATAATTTCATCCGTACGTTACAAGAATGATTCATTCCAGTCACGCGAGAAAAACTTAATATAACTTGTTTCTGAGCGAATAATGCAATATTAATGAAAACCTTCGCTGAAAGGAATATATATTTATAAGGTATTAATAATATTATTTTCTGAGGCTTTTAGTTATTTCATAGAAATAATATTATTCATTTGTATTGTGTTATACAATTCTTGTCTATACTAATATTATAAAGAGGAAAGTTGATTGTTTGTTTGTTCGCATTGACTAGGCTCCGAAACTGTAGATCGGTTTGATTTTTTTTTGTATTTGTTTGCTCGTTTATTAACTGTTTCATAGGAACGAAGCAGTAGTCATAAAAGCGAGTGTAACCGCGAGGGGTAGCTAGTTTTTAATATAATGAAAAAAATATATATTTATTTCTTTATATTTCGTATAAGCAGAACTACTGCATCATTTGTGGTATAAAAAAAAAAAAAAAAAAAACAAAATATCAAAATTTATACATTTTTTTTTAATTTCATCGAACATAATTTTTTTTTTTTTGATTTTTGCGAAAATATTTTTTCGAATCGATCTACATATTTCAGATCCTATTCCATTCAAACAAACTATCCCATTTTTCCCGGTTATATTATTAGAATAAAATATACGAAAAATGTAACATAATTTCGTTGATTATTTTAAGTATTTTTTTATTATAAAAAAGGGGTACACGAGCAAATAGTACAACCTGATGTTAAGTGGTTACTATCGCCTGGACATTGCAACACCAGCGGCGTTGCGGGTGCGTTGCTGGCCTTAAGTTGAAACTTGATTGATGTATCTTTTTATTTTGCACTAGCTTTTGCCTGCGACTTCGTCCGCGTTTTCGTCGTTTTTCGAAAAAAAGTAGCGTATTTCCTTCCTCAGGGTTCAGTGGTTTTGATGTGACAGACAGATTAACTATCGTAATTTAATAGGGAAATATAATATGTCAATCCACAATACTTGATTTCTATGGTTTTTTTTTATTAAACAGGTAATAATATTAACTTTTTTAAATTAGGGATGAGTGAGAGTATTATAAACGTAAGAGTAAACAAATATAATCAAAATTCTCCGAACTGCGAACCTATCAGGAGTTACGCGTGTTATTGTGAGTCAACCATAAAAGATAGACATATGCTGTTGCGGGATATTTTTTAGGAAATTTTATGTAGAATATTTCTGTCATACGTGATTTCTATGTAACTTTAACTATTAAGGCTGCATACGCGACGGAAGCTTAAAAATTGGAGTAACGTCTCCCGTTTTCCCTTTATTACTCAGCTCCTATTGATTGTAACGTGATGAAAAGTATACTATAACCTGCCCAGGAGTATGAAGAATAATTGTAATGAGTTTTGTTAAAATCCGTCGTGTAGTTTTTGTTTCTATAAGGAACATACATACAGACAGACAGACAGACAGACAGACAAAAATTTTACTGATTGCATTTTTGGCATCAGTATCGATCACTAATCACCCCCTGATAGGTATTTTGTAAATATATTTCATGTACAGTATTGACCTCTCTACAGATTTATTATAAGTATAGATTAGAGTTTTTTTTAATATTTTTTTTCTAAATAAAAAAAATAAAAGTAACAAAAGATGTATAAACAATCGTGTATACAAATTATATTATTAGGTACCTATCAAACTTTTGAAAATCACCTTTGTGTAAAAAATAAAGATATCATTTGATAGACTCAAGTTCGTAAGAATTATGTTGTCGCTGAAAACTTTTCAAATATTCTATAGCGAAAATAATTCCATAAACAACAAAGTTAAAGTTACAATGGCGGTACAAAGGCATTGTTCGTCGCCATTGTGAGGAGTAACGTTATTTTCTTTAGTGTTTACTTGAATTTCCAATATAAAGTGCCTTACTGTGACACTATTTGGTACTAAACAGGTTTAAATTTACAACTAGCTGAGTCCTTGACTTCGTTTACGCGGACTTGGCATATCTCAACGACTGACTGTAACTGACAAAGCAAGACTGCACTCTGTGTTGCCTCTTAAGAGCATCATTTTACTCGAGTTAATTAATTGTATTTTGTAAAAATAATGCTTTTTCATTGAGTTTGCCGTATACTCTTACTTCTGAGAAGTTAATCCTTATATGTGACACTATTAGATGGTGCAATAACACAGAATGTGTTTTTTTAATCAGCGGGTTTGGTTACTGGTTCTGAAAATAAAATTTCTAAAATAAAAGCAGCCTAAGTTACAACTTATACTATTAGCTACCTCTGGATGAAGGTCCTTTCAAAATCAGTCCAGCAATTTCAGAGATTTTCCAGAATAAAACAAACCAAAAAAAATGTGTTTTTGGTGTAAATAAAATATATTGTATATTTTCATATTTTTGTTAAAGGCTGTCATTTTGAAATTGTGTAACAATATTATAATTACTTGGGTGAAACTTAGCTTTAGCCGACTAACTATAGCTGGGCTGGGCTGGAGCACTACTTTCACAGAAGATCGACGTGAAGTAGCTTATATATACATACATTTTCATGTGTGAAAGAGACAGAAGCTTAAACCTGTCTCCATTTAATTACTTCACCCTTTATTCCTTAATAAAGCTAGCAACGCATTTGTGGCTCCTCTGGCAAATATCCATGGGCGATGGTGACTACTTCACATGATGTTCTGCCTGCTCATTAGCTATATTTATTAAAAAATATGCGTCACTATATATAACGTACAATAATACAAATTGAGCCGAGATAGCCTAGTGGGTAGAATTCGTCGATCGCGGATTCAAAACCCGGCAAGCACCGCTGTATTTTGAAGTGCGAAATTTGTGTTTAAATTCATCTCGAGCTCGACGGTGAAGGAATATACATCGTGATAAATTAGATTTTGTTATGCGGAACGACTGTAAAGTAATTATTTGTAAATGATTATTTAAAAAACTAGTTTTGCGAATTCTTAAATGTATACATCCATGTTATATAATTTCTTCATGCTAATCAACTTACCCACCTTCCTAGTAAACGTTTTGAAACGTGTGAAACATTCAATTTATGAGGAGAATATCTATGTAGATGTGTACGGAAATTAGATAATCTTCCAGTCTGCATTGAGGTAGGTTAAGCAGTGGAGAACATTCTCTATCGCGAGTCACTTATAATAGGTAATTTAATTTTTTTTTCTTTTAATAAAATTTTTACATTCAACGAACACAATTTATACGTTATGATTCTGTGTCGGGGGTCCAGAAAAAAATTATAAGTGAATATGACTGGTCCATATATTTTTTTCATCCAAAAAAGTGCGTAGAATGTATTATAAGCTGCCCCGTCTGCGTAACAATCGTAGCCGTTTACGATTGCTCCATCAAGTCTACGCCGCTACGAGTCACGTACAATACACTGAACGCAACGAATAATACTTGATGCGACGTTGTGATGTCGTACATACAAATAGGTATATACAAAATGCTATTTCATGTAACTACACTACAATACAATAGTAAAATCAATATGAAAAATATTATGATTGTATCTTTTTTTCGTGTCGTTATAGCATTATACAGAATATTATAATACATATATTTAACCAGCGTTATCTGCATCGATATTTAAAAGTAAAAAAAAACTGATTTAATTATTTTTTATTCTTTTTCATAAATAATATCTAAAAGTATTTATGTACGACCCTACAAGATTCAATGTGTAAATAAAAAAAAAGAAAAAGGTTTTTTTTTTTAATTAAAAAAATAGCTCAGTTTTAAATATCAATTACGCTAACGCTAGTAATATGTCCAACACATTCCCAGTTGTAAAGTAAAGTAACAGCCTGTAAATATCCCACTGCTGGCCAAACTCCTCTCCTATTAAGGTGAAGGTTTAGATTAATCCACCACGCTGCTCGGTTGGCGGGTTGGCGGGTTGGCGAATATACATGTGTCAGAATTTCTCCCGACACACAGGTTTCTTCACGATGTTTTCCTTTACCGCTGAGCTCGAGATGAATTTAAATACAAATTTAGCACTTGAAAAATCAGCGGAGCTACCCGCCATCGTCGGTTCAGATCGACGTGTTTTAACCACTAGACCATCTCGGCCCAGTTGATACTATATAAAGTAATATTCACACTCGCCATCTTAGTAAAGATAGTGACCACTGCTCCTTATGGCCAATGAAATTGCCGACTAATTGCTATAAATGCGGAACACATTAACAACCGCTATGCTTGAGGACCTTAATAGCTTGAGAGCTTCACATTTGCTATGCTGCTAGCAAAGAGCTTGATGTTCATTGAGCTAGAATTATAAAATCGATTGAAGTAAAGAAGAAAAGAGAAGAAAAATCATTTTTTACCTTGCTTTCTTTCTGGTAATTTACAAGTAAATCAAAATAGTGTGACTCTTTTAATTATCGAGAAAAAAGATATTACGGTTTTGTTGGCTATATCTGTAAATGACCTTAATAAAATAAGTTTTCATTTTACCCTTAAAAACGCTTTTTGAGTAAACAATTCGAAATTGGTAACTTACATCTGTATTGTTATGATAATCTTCGTTTATTCAATATGTAAACTACTTAAGGCAGTTTTAACTTGATACGTGAACAGATAAAATAGACCTTAATAAAACGGTTTGGATAATAATCTGAAATTAAAATTTTTTAAATATGTATATAGTAAATGAATTGCTAGGTAGGTTTCTTTCGCTAGAACTTAACTTAGTAAAGGAAAATACTAAAAACCACAATTTAATTTTCTAATATTAACCGTTTCTAGCTGTTTGTCTTTTTAGAAATGAAAAATGATGACTTGGTTTTTAAATGTTTATAGGTGCGTTTAAAAATTTGTCTATTTCATAATTAAGTTTTGACAATATTCTATACCAATATAAGTATGTAGTGATATAAGAGTGACACGAAGTTCACCGAGTCGTCTAGTCCTTATATAAAGAAAAAAAAAACATTAAACGTATAAACATAATATTATAATTCTACCTATCATCATTTATACGTAGGAGTTGTTTAACTTGAATATATAATTTTTGCATGGTTTTTTGATTATAAATTATATATATTTTTTTTAATATTTCAGCTCATTAAAAAAATAAAAATAAATGTACTGAATGTTATTAATATATTTTTTCTCTAGTTGAGAGTTTTCTTTAATAATTCGATAAAAGTTTAATTATAGTGATATTTTAATGAGAAAATACTTGTTAGTAGTTATTGACATTTACTTTGAAACTAATTGGTTTTATGTATTAATGTTTCAGACGATATTATTAGTATTTTTTATTTCATCGTTTAATAAATCAAATGAATATTATACTTAATATAAATACATTATTTCTAGTTTTATATAATTATTATTGACTATTTTAAAAATTACAACCTTTGCTCGCGGCTTCGCTTGTGTTAATGCACTATAGATGATGTTAGTGAGGCGATCATATTTTTAAAGCTTACTAGTTAGCTATTGTTAAATTAAATATAGCCCCCGTTTTTATACAGAAATCGTAGCTTATTAAAAAAACACTAAACGCTACGAATACAGAATTAACAGGTGGGACCAAATTCTACTAATATTATAAATGTGAAAATTTGTGTGTGGCTGGATGGATGGATGGATGGATGGATGTTTTTTTGTTACTCTTTCACGCAAAAACTACTGAACCGTTTTGGCTGAAATTTGAAATGTAGATGGCTTACATCTTGTAATAGCACATAGGTTACATATTATCCCGAACAAAATTAAAGTTCCCACAGGAATAATTTAAACAGTACTTTTTACTCTTTACGCAAAAACTACCAAACCAATTTGGCTGGAATTTGAAATGAAGATGGCTTATATCTTGGATTAACACATAGGCTACATATTATCCCGAACAAAATTAAAGTTCCCACAGGAATAATTTAAACAGTACTTTTTACTTTTTCACACAAAAACTACTGAACCGATTTGATTGTTTGAAATGAAGATTGCTTATATCCTGGATTTACATTTACTATTCTACGCGGACGAAGTCGCGGGTAAAAGCTAGTGATGAATGAAACGACTATTCACAATTCTCTTTATACTTAAAAAAAATTGATCTTAAACATTAAAATTGGCACACGCTATATATTATTTGAAACTAATCTAGACAGCGTGATTCAGAAATAACAATTACCAGTTCAGCGCCATCTATCTTTCCTTAAAGTTAACTACACATAAAACATTATTCAACACCCTAAATTCATAAAGGCAACTTAATTTGACATAATATTATTCCTCATCATAATTCACTTTTATGATATATGCAAGTCCTGCCCCAGAAATAACCTGCCCCGGCGGGGCACTGAGCTCTGTAATAATAGAATGTAAAGTACATGTAAATCTAAGCCCTTTTCCGTTAACGAAAATATCGAATGTTTAGTTCGTCCCTAACCTCAACGAATTAATTTGGGAAACCCTCGATTTGGATTGCAAATTGACTTTAATTATATTGAATATTGATACGGGAGTTTAGGAAATTCAAATGTACGAACGTTCAATTTAAATAACAGGACTTTAAAAAGGAACTAACTTCAAAAGCAAAATATGTTTATTTGGATGACGTAATTATTCCATTTATTTTAATTTTAACCTCCTAAGGCCCAGCTTTAAAATTAGCAGTAAAATTCTTGTACAGCTTGAGACCCGTTGTGCAAATTTTTGCACATAATAAATATTTGCTGTCAGGCCCAGAGGGATTTTACCTCGTAACTTCAAAATTCGGAAAGTTATATAAGTAATACTATTTTTCCTTGTGTAGACTACACCTAAAGCATATGATGACATAGATTTGTTCGGCCTATCTTTTGTTCAAAAAATTACACACATTTTTGCATCGCAAAAAACTTTGAATAATATGTACAAAAAATTGCACCGTGGGCGTTTATTACTATGACCTTTTTTTAACCTGGGTCTGACAGCTAAACTTTATTATGTGCAAAATTTTGTACAAGGGGTCTTAGGAGGTTAAAACTAAATTGTTAATCCGATTTTGATGAAAATTCTATGAGAGAGTATGACAATTTTAAACAAAAGACAAATTAACTATTTCGGTGAAGCCATTTCCAAACGTCACCGACGTATTGAGAACCTCTAAATATTTTCTTAAATTTTTGCGAATACAATACAAACTATTTTAAATGGCTTTAAATCGCATCGCGAAACATGACGATGGTAAAAATAGTTAATATCCGTAATTAAAATGCATTTTAAAAAGGTTTTATTTTAATTTGAACCTTTTATGGATGTCGGTTAATAAAATAAGGATACCCATTAATTATTTTTAAAGACCAGCTGTGTTTTGTTGTAGCTCAGTCTAGTATTAATTGTTAAGGGAATACAAATATTTTAGTGAACAAAGAAAATCTCACAAAACTTGGAATTTTCCATTTTCTGTTGGAATTTCGGTATGAAAAATATAAAATAACTCTCGACATTAAAATGCATTTTTTGTTTAAAATTTTGGTCAAACATTCGATTACTTTATGAATTTCGTGGATACAAACCGAATATAATTTTTTTTGTATATAAATGGGTTTCATATTTAAAAGGCCAAAAAATAATTTTAAATATGTTTTAATATCATTTTTTCTTTGACTGTACTAATATGAAGTGTTAACCACGATATTTGTCAAGTCATCAACATTTCATTATATAGTTAAGAAAGTATCTATCATTTCTATTTCTTATTTTATAAATTGTAAAAAAAAGTTTTAAGTATTTTTAGTATTGATAATCCATTACGGACCATCAATAAATCCTGGAGGTGACTCCATTGATTGACAGCGACTACAGAGTTAGTAACAAAGAGTGCAATTCAAAAGAGACTACAGAAATGTTAATTATTAATTGATTATGAACCATAAATAATATTTATTTATGGTTCATAATCAATTATAATTCATTAATGGATGCTAATAATATGTCAACCCATGAAGAGTCGATTTCGGAGATATTTCGGAGTATTTTGATAATTGCTTATTTAACATAATTAAAAAAAATCAAGTCATCTAAACTAAATAAGTATAGAAGAAAGTGTATTAATGTTTAAAATTTCAAATGCGGTTCCATATTTTGTAATTTATGTAATAATTTCATAATTTCGAAAAAAAATATTATTAGTTAAAATTTTTTATTATACCAATCTGTTTTTAATTTACTCTACCTTTTATTAAAATAGAAAAGATAATATGGATATATACTTCTTCAAACAAATTTATTAAGAATGGGTTTGACATCTCTAGGCGCTATTTTCTTTAAATTAAGTCCACGCGGACTTCTTCACCGCTGAGTTCAAAATCAATTTTACACATATTTAGCACTTGAAAACATAAGGTGCTAGCTTTTCACGATCGTCCGTTGTGAGGGACGTGTGTTAACCTAGTGGTAGACCTAGTGGTCATCTCGGGTATTCATGAATCCGATAAATAAATATATTAATACGTGAAGACAAAAACTTTGTACCCCATTTTACGAAAACAACGCTGACAGAGGAGCATGAAATTTTGTACACTTACAGTTTACATAGACAAGGAGAGAGAAATACTAAAATTTTTTTGTTAAATATGTATAAAAATACATTAAATCAATAAAAAAATTACAAACACTACTATGTATTTGACACACACTTTTGTTTATGTTCAAAATTATGTTTTAAATTAATTATAGGCGAATTTTGACCATTGGTCGATCACTAGTTTTCATAAATCCACTAAACTCTCGTAACTTGTACATCAAAATCAGCGGGAGCAATCACACGGACCATTGCCTCGCTAACTCGTCGGCTGCAAATGACGGAGTCGCATCGCGCCGCGTCAGCTCTTGGCGACGACTTGGCCCTCGTTTTGCTTTCTAGAACATTTTTATATTAAATGGCGTGTAATTTTAAGGTTATTGATCAATTTAGTTTTAGGGTCATTGGTTACTACTTGTGTAATTAAAAATCGTCTGGTTATTGACTTTTACTTGATATTTTTACACCAAGTTAGATATAGATGTTTTTTTACAGATCACCGTCGGCAGTGAACATTTGCAGTACCGGAGGAGCCACAAATACACTATCAGCTTTTGCTTAAGCTTAGTTACAATTAATAAATGTATTCCGAGTTGCGTATTTTTACGAACGATACGTACAGAATTTAAAGAATTTTACAGAATTCTTATATATTTAAAGACTCATTTAAAACTAAATACTTTGACGAGAGAAAATAGTTTTGCATTGCAAAAGCTATCAATGTTTTTAGTTTATTTTTATAAGTGTAAATTAATATGGAATAAGAAAAAGTTGATACTTAATTAGACATTGTTCTAAAGTTACGACGAAATATATTTTGATACGACAAGGAGAAGACGCAAGTTTGAGAAACCTCCAAATTAATCAATGTTACCAATCAGATAATAAAAGTTGCTGACTTATCTGAAATGTAATGTAACAATCTAAGAATCGATTTTTCGAATTATGTTACAATTCTACCTCACTTACTGAAGAGCATTCGTCTACCTGAAATGTAATGTAACAATCTAAGAATCAATTTTGGGAATTACATTACAATTTTATCTTACTAACTGAAGAGCATTCGTCTACCTGAAATGTAATGTAACAATCTAAGAATCAATTTTGGGAATTACATTACAATTTTATCTTACTAACTGAAGAGCATTCGTCTACCTGAAATGTAATGTAACAATCTAAGAATCAATTTTGCGAATTACGTTACATTTCTATCATACTACTGAGTAAATCAAAAATCAAATCAAAATCAAAATATGCTTTATTCAAGTAGGCTTTTACAAGCACTTTTGAATCGTCAATACAAAAACAAAAGAAAACTAAACACTAATTAATTAATTAATTTACCACCGGTTCGGAATGTAGATTCTACCGAGAAGAACCGGCAAGAAACTCGATAGTTACTCTTTTTAAAAGTTTTACGATGGGTACATACATTTATGAGTTACAAATATATTAAATACCCTGTGTGAATCCAGCTTATACTAAATCCAAGCATGTTTATCATCTATATAATCTTGAACAGAATAATATGCTTTAGCTACTAAGGATTTTTTAATATGTACTTTAAATTTATTTTTCGTAAACTGTAACACTTTTTGCGGAATTTTATTATAAAAACGAATACCTTGCCCCAAGAAGGTAACATTGACTTTGCGGAGTCGAAACTTTGGCGTTATAAGTTTATCCTTTCTTCTCGTGTTAATACAATGCCTGTTACTGTTTTTATCAAAAGAATCAATGTTGTTGTGAATATACATAATATTATTGTAAATGTACTGCGATGCAACCGTAAGTATACCAACTTTATTAAAAACATCTCGAAGGGAATCTCGAGCTCCTAGATTATAAATACCACGAACAGCTCTCTTTTGCAAAATGAATACAGTATTAATATCTGTAGCGTTACCCCATAACATCAATCCATAAGACATGAGGCTATGAAAATAACCAAAATATACCAATCGAGCTGTATCAACGTCGGTTAGTTGACGAACTTTCCTAACCGCGTATGCTGCGGAGCTGAGTCTTCCCGTAAGAGATGCCAAATGGGAATTCCACTGAAGCTTCATATCCAAGGTAATTCCCAAAAATACTGTTGTATCGCTAACATCAAGGATCTCACCATTTAATATTAAATTATAAGTTTGTTGTTTTACATTAGGTAATGTAAACACTAGACATTTAGTTTTTTTAGTATTTAAAACTAGATTATTAGTGGTAAACCAACCATGTATCCGTGATAATGCATTGCTTACATCGTCATAATCAACTTTATTTCTATTAACTTTGAAAATAAGTGAAGTATCATCAGCAAACAATACAATGTCACAAATACTTTTTACATAAAAAGGTAGATCATTGATGTATATTAAAAATAGAAATGGACCCAGAATTGATCCCTGTGGAACACCCATTTTTAGCTCTGATCCAGAAGACTTTATTCCATTTATAAAAACATGTTGAATTCTCCTAGTCAAGTATGAAGCAATAAGATCAAGAGCTTTACCTTCAACTCCGTAATATTGAAGTTTACATAAAAGCGTTTCGTGGTTTACGCAATCAAATGCCTTAGACAAATCACAGAAAACACCGATAGCATTCTGTGATTTCTCCCACGCATCATAAATATGTTTAAGAAGCGCTATACCTGCATCCGTTGTTGAGCGACCTCTAGTGAAACCGTACTGTTCACTATGAAAAATATTATTTACATCAAAATGATCAATGAGTTGATTTAAGTATTCGTGTATAATGTACTATTCTTTGCACCAATTGTTTTTACAATGATGTCATTACGTCACATGTGTTACATATTGTATCATTACAAGTTGCGCACTGTGATGCTCAGTTCTCCTCACTCATTGATATAATGCTCGAATCTAAAGGTTCAAATAATAGTCCTGGTGACGGCGTGCCCTAATATATATGATCGGGTCTATTGTTGAGCGTTGCAAATGTGAGGAATCAATAGGTTTACCAAGCCAATAAATTGAAAATTCTTCTTATAATTAACATAAATATTAGGTCAATATTATGTGTTGAAATAATTTTTAATATTAAAATATGTTTATAATTGGCATGATTTGGGTGACGTTTGTTTTTATCGTAATTGATAAGGTTTAAATATAGTAAAAAAAAATATAGTAAATAAATGGTAACTTTTATTAACAACAGAAGCGGTTTATGAATTGGGGGTGCGTGTTAATGTACTTATGTGGGTGTATATGTATATGGTTGTGTGTGCATGTGTGTGTGTGGGTGTGTGCGTGCTTTTACATTCCATGTTTGTTATTTTAATATCATGACTTAAATATTGATCAGTTATTAGTGAAGATCTTTTCGATGCGATAATAATCGAATACATTTGAATTTAAATTTATTTTAGTTAGATAATGAACTATGACATGATACATAAAATTAGTTATTTCAGTAAAATGGCGTAAATAATGTTGCCATTATTTTAAATGAGCACAAAATAAATTATCCGAGAGCTATAGTTGCGATTAAAAGGGTTCATTATAAAGGGCTAATAACAAATATGATCTCATGTTCCGATTAAAATGATTATCTGCCAAATGTGCTATTATTTTAGGGAATATGAATTATTTATGACGGTTAATGTATATAATGAAAATATGTATTCATTACAAAATCTTTTATAACTGTGACTGAAGTATTTTTTTAAGTGACTTCGAAAAAAAAAAGGAAGTTTGCTGTATGTATGTTTTTTTATTGACCGATTTTGATTTTTTTTTGTTTTCTAAAGAGCATATGGACGCTGATATGCAATACTGTGTCAAGCCACACGAACTTCATTTCGAGAAAATGGCGTCTAAAAATGTCAAACCTATTCTTAATAAGTTTGTTTGAATAAGTATTTATCCATATTTTCTTTTCTTTTTTGATTAAAGCTTGTAATGAATTAAATGCAGGTTGATATATTTAATAGATTATCTAATAAAAAGTTTTTAAAAATATAAGATTATTGCATAAGTTACAAAATAAGGAACGGCCTGGAATTTCGGAACAATTAATTAAGAATTTTTTTTCAGTACTTATTTAGTTTATATGACTTTATTTTTTATTGAATAATGTAAAATAGGTGATGCCGTATTAAAATACACCAATATCTCCGAATTTCACTTTTTGTGGGTTGATACATTATTGCATATCAGCATCCATATATACTTCCAAATCGATTCCATTATCATCAGGTCAAAATCTGATCTGATCTTAAATAAATCAAGGAAACTTTTCAAAAATTATAGACAGACTTATACCGATTCAGATATATTTGACTTCAAAATGTTGCAGAAAATATTTATTGTTTTGCTTTTTAGTTTACTTGTTTCGGTTTCGAAGTTGGTTAATATTTTTAAAACAGTTTTAATTTAATGAGGCAAATAAGCTAGCGAGTCACCTGACGTATGGTCACCGGGGTCCATAGATATTTGCCGCACCAAAGGAGTTAAAATTAGGGATGAAGGGGAACAGGACGTAAGAAATTAAATGGAGGAAGGGTTTAGATTCACACACTCACCGCAAACAAATGATATTACTTTTACGTCAATTTACAGTAATAGCGTAACACTGTCCTGGTCGAATTCATATACTAGCTTAAGTCAGAGGTTCTACCAGAATATTTTCCATGTTTTTTTTTTAAGATTCAATCGGAAGTTAGGACAAAAATTATATTCCTTGTTCGTCTATCTTTGCATATGCAATGGATTTGTTATGTTAATGATTGCAAGAGTATCTAGAAAATAAGTTTATGTATGTGTGTTTTTTGCGCATGTGTGCATAAGACTGTTTGCTTAAGTAGTCGAAATGATATGGGAAATTAAATTTGTGTTACACACTTTCAAAATAAGAAGATTACTGGAAAACGGCTTGACGGATTTGGTTATTTTTTTTGTTTGAAAGTGTGTAATCTCTGATCGGCCAGATAGAATTATCATCAAAATCGGCACAAGAAACGTATGTATCGTTTGATTTTATAATTAAAATATCTGGCATAAGTATGTGATCCCAGTAAACGAAATTAGGTTTCATCGTTTGAAGTCAGTTCTTTTTTTAAAAGTCTCATGCGAGATATGTGTTCTTGAATTTTGAAGGTAATATGATAATCAAAGGTGCTGAATCAAACAGCGAATGCGGCAAGGCTATCCAAATACAAACAGTCTAAACGACGGAGCAGTTACATCGTCCTTTTGAAAGGTTTGTTTGTAAAGGATGAACGGTCAGCGAAAACATCACCTCGTCAGGCACTTCACGGCGAGATGAATTCTAATGTTAAGTTTTGTTTGACAGCGTTTTTGGTCTTATGAATGTGATCTTCATATTCATGTGAATGTACGAAAAAGGCTTTTTCGGGGTTTATGTGTGTGTAATAAATTTGATTTTACAGTTCAGCTTTACGTCTTCTGATTTTTTGTGGTGGACGATTGAAAATGGTGGGGCTAGTTTTTTATTAGAAATGTTGTTTCCATGTGACATTGACGAAATAACATGTGTCTAATTGGCTTAAAGCCATTAACTAAGGGATTTAATTGAATAGTTAAGATAAAGATGACATGATGATTCTATCCGGATAACATAATTAAAATGTAATAAAAATACATTATGTATAAACGATTTTAAAAGAGTTACTATCGAGTTTCTTGCCGGTTCTTCTCGGTAGAGACTACATTCCGAACCGGTGGTAGCTTTATAAAAATTAAAATATGACATGTAACTTGACGATTCGAAAGTGCTGTTAAAGCCCATTTGAATAAAGTATATTTTGAGTTTGAGTTTGAGTTTGATGATGTTGAATAAATATAAAATAAAATGGTGGTAAAGTTGATTAAAATCATATTTCATTACAATTTTTGGTGAGTTATAATTAATGAACTCATGTTCCGTTTAAAATAATTATCTGTCAAATTTACTGTTATTTTAGCCAATCTCTATATATAAAATCACTTGTCCTGACTGATTCATCAACGCAGAGCCTAAACCGCTGGGGCTACGAACTTGAAATTTTGGCAGTAGATGGCTTTTAGTTTGCAAGCATCCACTAAGAAAGGTTTTTTCGATATTCCCCTAAGAGGGTGAAAAGGGGTAAAAACGTTTGTATGCAAAATCTTATTCCGTGGTCGTATTAACTTAAAACTGAATAAACATACTTTTGAGTGATAGTAATGAAATATAAAAACGAAAAAGGGTTCTATTATTTCATACTGGGGTGCAAGGGGGTAGTATAATTTGTATGAAAAAAATCTATTTTTTTGACCGATTATCCTTAAATTCAGCACAAACATTACTCAGGTGGAATAATTAAATATATGTATCCCAGAATTTCAAAATCACTAGGTCTCTCAAAATCAATGACGCTAGGGGGTAATAAATCCTGGAAAGGTCAAAATTTCGCTGGTAGGCTTATTTAGCTGAAATTCCAAAATATACGCGGGCGTAGCCGCGAGCAACTGCTAGTATAACATAAACGTGGTTATAGAGTTGATTAAAATAATTCTAATTACAATTAAAAGCATACATGCATGTATAAAAGTTGTGTAAGATTTAGATAAATAATATTAAAATAATATTTGGTACCACCACCTGCTATTGGGAAGGAAAATATATATTTAAACATTAATTAAAAAATCATGCTTTAGAATTTCAAATAAATGAAACGTTAAACTTCAAACATCAATGAGCATCCTTTTCAATATCAAAAGAAAAAAAAAATTATCATGTCTCAAAACACTAAGGGGGCACACTCATCATGTTGTTTTACTTAAATCCCTTTGAATAAAATCTTTCCACGAATATAGTGCTTTTGTGATTTGTGACCGCGAACAAAGTTTTTAGATTATTATAATCGAGGCTTATAATAAATTACATTTTGACGACATAATAGTGATTTCGATTTATTCAAAGACAAAATATTTATACCGTTATACCGTTATATCGAAGCATTATAATTTCTTATTCGATGATAAAAATCTATCGCTGCTTTGATAAAAACATCGTAAAGAGTTTATTTTAGAAAATTATTAAAATTAATTATTTTATAATTTTGTAAACCATCAAATGGTGGATGTGAGTAAAAATGTGTTTTAGGTAAGAAGTGACGTGTCATTTGGTCATTAATATCGACTTAGCGTTTTTAGTCAATATTTTTAGGAATCGTTTAAAAAGTCAATTCATCGGATTCTAATAACTTAAAAAAACTAACTTCAAAAGCAAAATACTTAATTTTGATCGCTTGGATGATGTACTAGTTTCAGTTATTTTGATATTAAAACTTAACTTCTATACCAATTAATTTTTTTAATTCTATGGAACCAACAGAAACTAAACCCTTTCAAATAAAAGATGCATTTGAAAAATCAATTAAGTAATGACAGTGTTGTGAGGTAGAAAACATTTGAAAACATACACTGCGAATTTAGAGCCTCCTTTCTTATAATTCGGTTGAAAAGTAATGAGTTCATAAGTAAGTTCTCTACAATCACTTTTATCCCAGAACACTGCGCTTATTGGTTGTTTATTTAAAATTAAGTTATCAATAATTGTATTGGAGAACGTGCAAAAAATCTATCAAAATCTATTTCTTGATAATTACATTACACATAAAAAAATACTGGGTTTGAAACTTAATAATTTTAACCCTTTGGGCAAAACTTATTATTCTGATCTGAACTGTCTTTTGGTCGTAATTTTTAAAATAGAAAATAGCTTGCAAACGAGCAGGTGGGACACCTGATGTTAAGTTTTTACCGCCGCCCATGGACATACAACCCACAGGAGCCACATGTGTTGCCAACTAAAAAGGAATAAGCTAAAAAGGATAAAGGGGAATAGGGGCTGTGGTAAGAATAGAAAGTGTGGTAGTGCCGGTCGAGCCAGCTCGTATACGAGCTGTGTCATTAGGCTAGAGCTAGGTTCTACCTCAATATCGCCAATCGCCGCAAAGTATCGCTCATAAGCATAATTCGTACATATTATATGAACGCTGATAAGCAATAATGTGTCAACCCACACGGACTTCATTTTGAGAAAATGGCGTCTAAAGATGTCAAACCTATTCTTATTGCTTTGCTTTTCTTTTTTTTTTAAAGTACAATGAATTAAAAGTAGATTGATATATTGAATATATTATCTAATAAAAAGTTTTTCAAATATTTCAGATTGTTCTATAAATTGCAAAATATGGAACGCACTTGAAATACGAAACAATTATTAAGACACTTTTTTCCGTACTTATTTAGTTTATGTTACTTGATTTTTTTTTTTGAATAATGTTGAATAGTTGATGCAGTATCAAAATACATGAATATCTCCGAATTTGACTTTTTGTGGGTTGACACATTATTGCTTATCAGCATCCATATATTATCAGTGTCACTTAAAAACAATATACTACCTTGATTTCGTCGTATTCAGTTTCAAAATATCGCAACGTTCACAGAGATGAAGAGAAGAGGGTCGACACGTTACGAGATAATATTGACTCATTATTCTTACTGATACTGGACGATAATCCTGCTAGAAAGCTATAAATAATTGTCTTACATCTGTTAATAACGTTAAGTTTGATTTGATTTTATCTGCGTTCAATTTTGAGTATAAATCTCATTTGACTCTATTTTTTTATTCGACTGCGCGAGTGTTTTTCACCCTATGTATTTATGTATGTATAAATATATGTACTATTTAGACCAGCAGGAGTCCATTCACCATTTCTATTCAAAAGTAATTATTAAAAAAAATCAAAAACCCGATTTCGTGACAAGATTATCTGGAACCGTATCCATATAATAAACACAATAAATCACCCGAAGAATTACAAAATATAAAGACGTTTAATGTAGTCAAATATAAGCTATATTCAAAACTATTGGAATATAACTTTTACAGCATAAATGACTACTTTAAATGGAATTTATAACATAATGTAGAAACAACCGTAATGTGTAACTCATCAAGTATAAACAAGTAATATTAATATAATTTAATGTAATAATTAAATTTATTTTGTCGTCTTAAGTGAGCTATATTTTATAAGATATGTTATTTATTTATTTCTTGTAATTGCAATGATAATAGCATGCCATTAATTGGCCGATTATGAATGGATTTATGTAAAATATTATACTAATAACATTGTAACACATAATCTTGCAAAAAAAAAATAGTTGATTGATTGATTGATTGATTGATATAAGTTCTGTCTAAAAGTCCATAATTGAGAATCATTACTAAGAAACATTAAATCATTATAGATTCTGATCGGTAATTTTGATTGAAAAATGATATAAGAAACCTAAAAATCATATTTAAATACCTACTCAAGGATACCCCATATAACACAGTTCGTCGATTTCAAAATCTGCCCACACGTTTGGTCTAAATAGTGCCACAAAGGTACAAACCCACATACATACATACATACATACATCCTTAGATTGATTAACCATTGCCCTCCCTCGCGTCGCGCCGTCGGGTAAAAATAGATTATATAATATAAACCTTGACATACCACGCAATGAAAAGAAAAATAATCATTGCAATATCTCTTAACATACACACACATACACACTTATAAACCGAATTGAACATACACACATTAATACCTAATCAAAATTCGAACAACTTTACATTATTATATTATTAACCGACTGAAAATGAACGTCATTTCGTATCATAATAAGACTTAAGAAGGGAAATCAAGTTAAGCCTAGAAATGTCTTAATTTAGGTCGCACCCTGCTTTATTAAGGACGGGGATCATATTAAACGTCTCCGTAAGCCTCTTACATACATATATAATGCTAACTATGTATAGATTATGTCAACGATTAATAATATTTGGTAAATTTTTGACGCTTTTAAAAGAAGTTATTTCGACGAAATGTTTTGTTTATTTATGTATGTCTTTACGTTACTTTATTTACATTTTTTTTTTCAATTTTGTAGAAAATAAAAATAATCTAATTAAAATTAAAATAAATAAAAAGTGAAATATTATTTTTATAAACTATTTTAGAACGCTTTCCTTTTGAAGAAGTATAAATAGCGACTACATATTTTATTAAAAATTTAATTAAAATTTTGAATAAAATATATGTATGTATATACGTGTTTAAATGAAACTAACATTATACTTCTACAGTATCTTTATAGACAAATCGAATTTTCACAAACAAAATGACGGGTAGTATTTCTTTTTAATTAATATATTATCGTCTAGAAAAAAAATAAAAAAAAAATAATGTTGATCCTATTGCTAACAAACTTAACAGGATCGCTGATTGGGTTAATATAAAAATTGCCTAAAAATTCATCAAAATCGCTCCAGCGATTCATATCGATTTTAATAATTATATATACGTCGCAGACAACTAGCTTAATTAACCGTTTAATTAACAGCCTAGCTTCGTTACTATACAACGTAACTCTGGCGGATAACATGATAGTCTACCATTTAATCAAACAGCTAGGCAAATGACTAAATTTAATAACACATTTTGTCTGTTTGTGTGTTATACAATTTGTCTAGCCTATTTGTCATTAAACTATTAGCCTAGCTTATTATTCCTTAAGGTTTTGGAGGCTAATATTTAAGAAAATCTATTTTAATGAAAATTAGGGGTTTTAACTTTTCCGGCACTGCGGGATGAGTAGCCTCTCCGCATTGAGTGTGATGGGTTTATTTATTTTATTTTATTTATTGATCTAACTAAATGCAAGTATCGTGTGAGCTGTAGCGGCGGAGGCTGGTCGCTAAAGGCGAACTGTGTGATCACCTAACGGTATGTGTCCCGCCTGCTCGTTGACATAAAAAAAATTGAGAATAGGGCAGAGGAATGAAATGAGATTATAAAGTTTATATTTTCGTGTGAAAATATTACAAGTATCTACAAATACATCATAAAGCAACCGTAAACTTTCCAAAACTAAAAGTTGCCCAGACTGATACGAAAACTTCGACGCCAGGCATTTTGATCAAACTTGATATTATTTCGTTAATTCTTAACTAAATTAAATACAAAGTTGGAATTTAACTAGAAATATGTATCTAAATAAATCTGATAGAAATTAATTTGTATAACTAATTTTGTTTGAAAATCTGTTTTAGACTTTATCAATAACTATTATTGACAAGATTATTAGTTTTATAACTTTGAATAAATTTTAGATACCTGTGGTTTTGGTTAATTAAAAATTACAAGAATAAATTAACTTAGTATTAGATTTATTAACTAAAATAAGAATAATAGAATAGTACCAATTTATAATAGATCTTATTATAATAGAATAATTCTTAACTATACATACTTGAAATTCAATTAAGTACAAAACTTAATGACTAACTGAAAGCAGCTTTAACGTATAAAATTGAGTTATAACTCATTTGTCATCGGTTTAAGATCGTTAGAATTGTTAATGGTGAAAGTGAAATATTATACGTCATTTTTATCATTATTTTCTTAATTAATATGAATCTTAGTATTTGGGTTTAAGCCTAAATTGTAACCGAATGGTACGCCTCTTTGGGACACGGTTATATACATTGCATTTAAGTTTTATTTGCTTTTCTCCTATTTTGTTGTTATTTTCTTTAGTCATTACAGTTACAATATGTAGCTTGAAATTTTTTTTTATCATTATTATTTTTTTAATAGTTTTTGTTGTCATTTAGTATTAGTTAGTTTAATTTTTTCTTGTTATATATTTTTTTATTTATCTACATCTGGCTGCTGTGTTCTAAATAACTTTATTTTATTGTTCTTTTTTATCCAAAGCAACTGGTGTACGTTACTGCTGAGTTATGGCCTGCTTTTACAATTTTCTCTTTATCCTTTTTTTAACTTCCGACCCGAAAGAGCGATGTTATAAGTTTGACGCGTATATCTCCGAGCGTGTCTGTCTGTTGCATCGTAGCTCCTTAGCAAATAGACTAATATTCATGTTTCACGAAAATTTCGCGGGCGGAGGAGTATGAAATTTTGCACATTTACAGTTTATATATAGGAGCGTAGAATGCCATTATATATTTTTTTATATTGAATAAAAATTATATTAAATCAATAAAAAATATTACACTACCATGTATTTGACACATATATGTACATTCATATTTAATATGACGGGTCTTATCGCGATAACTAATGGTAGCAATACCTTTTTATTGCCCGACGTTTCGACGAAATTGCATTCGTCGTGGTCACGAAGAATAGTATAGATCGCAAAAGTTTAAAATATATGTACATATTTTTCTTTTAAGTCTGTTGTTTTGAAATCGGTTGAAGATATAATGAATCACGGTCAAATTCCGACCGCTAGGTGACCACTAGTTTATAATTGAAGTGTACATTTGTATGTGAATTGAATAACAAAAGCAAATTAATTAATGAAAGAAGACTCGAGTGATAATTAAAAACGTTATTTTTAATTACCAGACAATTAATGCGCCATGCTGTTGGCCATGGTTAGTAATTAATTACAGTAAGTGTATTAACGTGTTAACCGTGTTGTAAAGGTTTGCTCACTATGGAAATGCAATGGGACTAAAAAAAGTAAAAAGTAACAGCCTGTAAATGTCCCACTGCTGGGCAAAAGTCTCCTCTCCCATTAAGGAGAAGGTTTAGAGCTTAATCCACCACGCTGCTCCACTGCGGGTTGGCGGATATTCATGTGTCAGAATTTCTCCCGGCACATGCAGGTTTCCTCATGATGTTTTGCTTCACCGCCGAGCTCAAGATGAATTCAAACACTAATTTAGCACTTGTTAACACATCGGTGCTAGTCGGGATTTGAACTCGCGATCATCGGTTGAGATCGACGAGCTCTAACCGTTAGACCATCTCGGCTCAATTAAAAGTTAATGGGACTACGACAAATTAATGCGTAGTGTAAAGTTATGGTCTGAAAAATAATTTGTTTATCTTGTTATTGGAAACAAGGTTACATTATAATATTAAGAAGATAACCGACTTCAAAAGTAAAATACGTGACTTATTTTATTTTTATTTATATATTTTATTAACCCCCGACGCAAAAAGGTGCGTTGTAAGTTTGACCGCTACGTGTCTCTGCCTGTGTAATCTGAGCATCTTCTAAGGGTCCACAGTGACTACAACGATACTAAATTTACATAGTTATGTAACCTTGACTTGATGCGCCATCATCTTCTGGAATCAGCAGGATACACAACTTCTCACCAACTTAGAGGTATCGTGTTGGTGCTCGTTGAAATGGTCTTAATGCATGTTGAAGGTTTTTTTTTTATTTTAAATTTTAGTTAATCATTCTATTTAGTTTGATTTTAAAACCAAAGTATTGCCCAATTTTGAAGAAATCAGACCAATAAGCGACAGCTTTTGTTTAAATTTTATCCATTTCAAATAAAAAATGTTTGCCAAACAATCCGGTCAATCCGTTTTTGAGTAATTAGTAAACATAGATACAAAATATCCCCGACGAATTGAGAACCCTCTTTCTTGGAAGTCGAATAATAATAGAGAAACTCAGATATTTGACGAACGTTTGATGTTGTGCTACTGAGTGTAGCTCTAGCACTGACGTTGCGACTTCGATTCCCGCTCTTGGCAAATAATTGTACAAATTGTTTTCAAGTCTAAGTGTTAGTTCTTCTAGGTCTTCCCAATGTGCCTCGGATAACTAGTAAAATTGTCAATTCCGGTTGTTTTCATAATCACTGGATATAGATATTTACGATTAATAGCGATTATTCTAGTCAAATGGTTCTGGCTTGCCTTTAGTGTTTGCGGAGGTCAGATGACAATCGCTCTGTATAACTCGACTGCGTAACAAGACCACTGATAATCGTTACTAACCAACTTTAAATCGTTATAGATTTAAATCGATAATTTTAATTAAAATATGATATAAGAAATCTGAAAATTATTTCACATTTACCTATTCAACGATACTCCACTTAACACATTTCATCGATATCGTCGTCTTAGATTTTCGCGATTATTACTCATCATCCCGATGTTTCGAGCACCTAGCAGCGTTCGTGGTCACGGGTAGACTGCACGGACGCTGCAAAGTGCTCGAAACGCCGGGATAATAAACATAGTTAATATACGCGATTTAAATCCGTTTTAAATAGTTTTATTTAAACTTTTCATCGATTTTCATTTGTTTCTTTTTCACATTATGACGTACAAAACATCGACCATTTTTGTTTTTTTTTTTGGTCTAAATAGTGTAAAGGTACAAACGCACATACATACATAAATATACCCCCTTCCGTCGCGCATTCAGGTAAAAATTAGGAACTTGTCAATATCTTGATTAGAATAATAAACAGAGAAGTATAACCGGGAAAAATGCTAGATAGATGAGACATACTCACATATTCACAATTAAATCATTACTGTACAAATCATGCCCGCGTGGAATGGTAAACAGAAATGTAACAGCGTTCTTCTTTTGAATCGAAATCCTAAAATTATTAAGCCAGCCCCATTTACCAGTAGAGGCATTAAGATAAGTAGTAACATTTTATTTCATTTTTTTTTGTGTATTCTGTATATTTGTAAGCAGTTTAATTTGTTTCTAACATTTTTTACTTACATGTTCCGAGATTCCTGAGTAATATTGTCTGATTTTTTGGAATGCAGTTTACGAATTAAGAATATAAATTTATAGACGCAGGAATGTCTCTGGAAAGCTGTATCGGTCTTTTGACTATACCGAGGTTAAATTATAGATGTTATTCATTCGCATGGAAACAGGTTGTAACTAGTTCAGTTATGTGAAAAAAAAAAAATATATCATAAATTTTCGCCCAAATTGATCTTACGAATAACGAATCAAAATTCAGAAACGGTCCAAAACAAACCCACTTATATTAAACATAATATTATGTAGTTTTCCTCCCAAACGTTTTGTACAAAATGGTATTAAATTAAAACGATCTTTCCACGTCATATATGTAGCATGATAATATTACTTTCCATGTATTACATTGCTACATTTGCGCAGTTTTAATAATTCTGTCCTTAACAAAGCAAACAATGAATGCCGTGAAACACAAATTTTCTTGAAGATTATATCTATCAAGAATCAGAATAAAAGAAGGAAGTAAATTTGCGAAAAAAAGATCAGGAAGGCTCCATTAAGCTCAATATAATGTTTTGCAGGATTTTGAACATACTTTATATGAGAGCATCTTTAGCTGCTTTTGCTTTCAGTCAGTTTTAAGAAAACCTCTCTTAGAATCTTAAAAATACCATTTACTTTAAGGTTTCTGTTCAAACTTGTATAAATATTTCTATCATTTTTGGAATTAAGTTCCTTAAAGCTACAGTAAGTGTTGAAAAATGGAAAATGTTAAGTAAGACGAGAATTGTAAAGATTTACATAACTTATGTTTCAGTGCTATACCTGAAAGAATTTACTATCAGTGCGTTATTTTTAACATTCACAGCTTTCACAGCTACTTACGATGCGTCTTATCTGTTGCTAGGTTACAGGTGTTATATACCGTTCTAAAGAATAAAACTTACAAATAATTCTCGCCTAACAAAAGAAGCGTTTCATGACGTGACATTCAGTTCCGTCTGGCGTAGATAGAATGTCATCGTCAACGAGTGGCCGTCCTATTAAAGAATTGATTGAAATATAAATAAAATAATCTATTCGTAGCAAAATTTTATGTTCATATGATTTTTTCGGACTATAATTGAATCTATTCAAATGTGCTTAATATTGCATATTAGAATAAAGTAATCAAAATGGACTAAATGGAACTTATAAAATTTTCAGATTTTTTTTTCAAAACATTTACCTTTTCTCATTGTGATTTTCCTACGAAGAGTTTGGTTCAATGTGCAAATTGACAATTCACCAGAATATGTAGACTCTATTTTTCTGTACTTGACTCATTTGGTTACAATACCCGTAACGAAAATCACGAATATTTCAACATTACCTTTAAATAAAATTATTTATTATAAATAATATTTCAGTGCAATTCGATCGATAATATCTCATCTCTAACTCTTATGTGCGATACCTCTACGACATATATGTTTGCTTAATAAGTAAAGTAAAATAGACTGTAGTAATCTAGCTCTTTAACATAAATATAATTTTGTACATAAATGTTAAAAGGGACAAGGATAAACAAGCCAATAAGGATCATGTGAAACTTAAACATTTAGAAATCGTATTAATTGCTACAAAACTACTTCAAACATTACAAAGAGATATTTTGTCTGTTTTTAATCGAAATTTCCTATAATATACGAATCGAATAAAATCATTATTCGATTCGTATTTATCACCTTCATTAATCGTTAACACAAAGGGATAATTCAACGCCGCAAACGCTTTACGTCAAAGTTTCAAATCACAAACAATAATGACGTGAATACAATACAAATTATTCCAATATATGAACGTTGCCACAATTAAGGCATTTCAATTAAACTCGTCGATTGTGGTTTATTAAAATTACACGACAAGTGTTTAATACATTATTTGGTTAATAGATTTATTGATAGAACGGAATGGCAATGACCTCTATCGATGTCTAAATACGGTAAGGGATATTATAATTACAATATCAGTATAGGTAATGGATAAGATAAGAGGTCGGGTTGATACCCTATCGAGTTGTAATCAATACGAGACGATACGATTAAAATTAACGGCCAAAACACATAGCAACATGGTAAAATGAAATTATTTGTTTGTTCACTAGTGATATCCGGCTTTGCAAGGATGCAAAGTAATTCTTTACGACATCATATAACAAATCCTTAAAATCTTTGGCTTTTCTTTTCTATAATATGTATTTTACACACATATATGGACGTTGATAAGCAATAATGTGTCAACCCACACGGACTTCATTTTGAGAAAATGGCGTCTAAAGATGTCAAACCTATTCTTACTTAATTTGTTTAAAGAAGTTTATATCCATCTTTGCTTTTCTTTTTGTTTAAAAAGTATAACGAATTAAAAGTAGATTGATATATTTAATATATTATCGGATAAAAAGTTTTTCAAATATTTCAGATTATTCTATAAATTGGAAATTATGGAACGCACTTGAAATACGAAACAATTATTAAGACACTTATTTCCGTACTTATTTAGTTTATATTACTTGATTTTTTTTGAATAATGTTGAATAGTTGATGCAGTATCAAAATACATTAATATCTCCAAATTTGGCTTTTTGTGGGTTAACACATTATTGCTTGTCAGCATCCATATATAACCATTCTCTCGAATCATTCTATTTATTGATAAAAACCGCATTAAAATCTGTTGCGTAGTTTAAAACATCTAAGCGTAGAGATGGCGTGAAGCCACTTTGTTTTTGTTTTGTTGTTTAAATTATATATACAAAAAAAAAATAAATGGTTTACGAAACCAACGGCAACGTTTCAACCAAAAAAGAATTAACGAAAACGGTGAAGGCGCTTTCGAGAAATCAGGGAGCCTACATAAAAAAGTTCCTGACGAATTTACACCTTTCTTCTTTTTTAACGAAATACGGAATTCGGCAAACTAACTTACAAGACTACTTTACAAGTGAAGAAGGTGTAATTTCATGTTAACCAACTAACAAGGACTACAAAACCAATACTTATCTACAGGGACAAAAGCTAAACAGCTCTAGTTTTGGACATCCAATTTGTTATAAGCCTATTTTCGTATAACATTCTCCAGCGACCGCGATACTTGCTGAGCTGAGCACAAAGGACGTACCCGCGAAGTTTCCGACCCATTTTTTGAAATATGCCCGAACCTCTTGCTAATCTGACAACGTAAAGTATGCCGTAATTTTCAATAGCAGCAACAGAGGAAAATTAATTTCAAAGGCTAATATAAAATTGACGACGTTTCTCCCTAGAAAAATTAGCTAGAGTTTTTTTTATTATAACAGGAAATTAATATTTGAAAATCTTTGTTTTTATGCGACTTAAAAAAATGATAAAGTTCTTAATTTGTGGTGTATGTATGTTATCTTAGAACTCCGGCATTTTTTAATCAATTTTCGATTATATTTTATTTAAGTATACCCTATACTTCCAGATTAATCTCAAAAAATTTTAATCAAAATTGATTTGATATTTTGGATTTTAAAACAACACAATTACTATATCATCGAAGAATATATATATATAAAAGCAAAATATAATTTCGTTTATATGATAGGTATTATATAACCGAGCGATCCCGTGGCGCTCCACTGAGACGATGACCACCGCTGGGCTTAGTGGGTAGTCTGGGGCACTCGCCTTTGCATAAACGCAATCCTCAGCGAGAAAAAAAAGGTATTTTATAACCGAAATTGCATAGTTTCCTTTTCGCTTCCCTATTTTTAAGTTTAATCCTCTGATTTATGTGTGTCTGTGTTATGTATTTGACAAGTTTAATGAAATTACTTAAGCTTTAGTGGGTATGTGTGCGGCATAAGTGAATGTCAACACACGTACAGTGTCAAGAAAGAAACATTATGATTTACTAAAGAATGTTTTAACGTCCTAACGTTAAATGCTTTTTATCCACCCGCTTTATAACGTTCCATAATTCGAGAATACCACAGCCTTAGAGATTTTCTCTTATAAGTATATAATTAAGATACAATTAAACAACACTTTAATTATAAAATGACATTAAAATCTAGATCTTTTAATCCATTTATATCCAGATTTTTGCTATTACAGAGCTGAGCTTATGTAACAAAGTATTACTGCAAATCCTTTCTGAGCACGTGTCTTGCTCTGTAGAATTCGCGTAAAGTTTGAAACACAAAGGACTGGCACAAACCTTCTATGTTTATATCTACTTTTTGTGTGCTCCCAGTTCCAGCGGAAAATATTGTTTAATGTTTATATTATTA
The DNA here is from genome assembly GCA_037950945.1 of Hypolimnas misippus. Classification (NCBI taxonomy): domain Eukaryota; kingdom Metazoa; phylum Arthropoda; class Insecta; order Lepidoptera; family Nymphalidae; genus Hypolimnas; species Hypolimnas misippus. Next base: position 14,864,522 of record JBBEEQ010000023.1, read on the forward strand.
ATACCTTGTGGAAATGTAAGCGGATTTGTTTTCTTATAAATATCATTTAAAATATTGAGATTTTTGTTGGTTGACGGTAGAAATTGATGACGGTAGCTTACGTCAAGGAAGTTTTAGGTAACACTAATAGATGGCAGTAGTGTGCAACTGATTGACGATCAATAGCCAATAAAGTACTGTCAGTATAAAGATATTAAAAGCATGACCAGCTGCCCCTCTTAGTTTCATTTGCATTTATGATTACTGCTTTGCTTATGTGAGTCGAAGCATAATATATATAGCTTATAACCCTTCCCAATAAACGAGCTATCTAACGCAAAAACAATTTCTCTAATCGGACCAGTAGTTTCAAATAAATTCAGTATGTAAAATCAGTTGTCTGCGATTTCTTCGCCTTAGAAACTTTGATCCCCAATTTCGCCACCTTTACTTTTTATTTACGCGACAAACAGGAGTCTTTTTCATAAAAAATGCTTTTGCATTTAGTGGGAATACGTAACAAACGAACATATAGTTACTTTGGCTATTATTATTATATTGTTATGACTAGAACTATACATAAAAAATGATTAACAAAAAAATTAATTAAAATGCATACATATATTACAAATCTGTTTTATTTTCCTATATCGCTATCAGAGACACCGCACCTTGTAATAATTATGATGAGCTAAGATAATTACAAACGCCAGACCGCCGCACAAAAGCTCCGCCGTTATTTTAATTTACTAAGAAAAGTAAATTAATAATTTTGCTCTTTAAAAGTATATTGTTTGTCTTATTTATAAAACATTGATCTTGCTTAAACTTCTGTTGTTATGATTCGTCGAGAAAATACTTCTTGTTAATGTTCAGCGCTTAATTTCAATATCGAAATTTGTATTGAAGCAAAAAAGTTAAAGTAATTTTGTGGATATTTTATTTTTATTATCTGATTAATTTATATGTTATAAAACTATGTCTATATATGGACGCTTATAAGCGTCCTATGTCCAGCTACACGGATTTCGTTTTGAGAAAATGGCGTCGAAATATGTCAAACCTATTCTTAATTAAGTTTGAAGATGTATATGTATATCCATCTTTTCTTTGCTATTTTGATTAAAGGTATAATGAATTGAAAACAGATTGGTGTAAAAATATTATGAAATAAAAAGTATTTTAAAAATGTGAGATTATTGCATATTGCAAAATATGAAACAGGCTTCGATGTTCCAAACATTAAATTAAGAAAGTTTTTTCAGTACTTATTTAGTTTAGATGACTTGAAAATTTTATGAATAATATTAAATACATGACACATTTTCAAAATACATCAATATCTCCAAATTGGATTTTTGTGGGTTGACACATTATTGCTTATCAACATCCATATAAAGTTCGCTTTGTTTACAATTGTTTAATAACATTGTAACGTATAACATAAAGTTACCTTTTTTAACAACAAAATCACCAACACTGAGAAAACTTGGTAAATAACTTTGTTTTATAATGGGTGATATATACAGAGCTAGTGTATAGGGCACTCATATTATAAATTGCGTTTTTTTATTCTTATAGTAACAACTGGCGAACGAGCAAGCGGGACATCTGATGTTAAGTGACCACTGCCCATGCACACTTGGAGCACCAGAGGAGCAAGAAATACGTTTCCAGCTTGAAAAAGAATAGAGGACGAAAGGGAAAAAAAATAGAAAAGGGTTAGGCTTCTGGTTCTCTTACTCACCGTACAATAACATTAGGTATACCTCGTTTCACGTAAGTGTGTCTGAACTATGTTCACGACGCTGCGCAGAACACAAAATTAGGCACCAGGACAGTCGTTTAGACATTTCTTCATTTAAACTATTAAATGCTTCTCATATAATTATATATATCGAATTAATGTTTAGATCAATTATTAATAGTAGATAATATTTTAGTGCAATTTATATCGCAAATATTCTCAAATAGGTGAAAAAATTAATACTCGATGAGTGTTATTATTGGAAAATTCGTGATTTCCGTTCCGGGACGTGTTTATTTACTAAATAAGTCAAGAAAATATATAAAAAAATTTAAAATATGAAAATATCATATACAATCAATGTTTTAATTATTGCATAATCGACTATGCCATACGCGAATTCGGACTCGCCTCGTATTCAGACCACACTTACGTAAAACGAGGTATACTTCACGCACTTCAGGTGAGTTGCGTCACATTTGTTTGCTTGTTTACTCGTTACGCCTCAACCATTCTATCAATTTTCCACGTTTTTGAAAATAAAGAATGGATACATTTCATCTCGATAAAAGTATTGTTTCTGAGAAACACAAAAGTAACTTTTAGACGGTCGCCCGAAATAAAAATAAAATTGCTTTTGATAACAAACATTTCGTAGAAATAACACTCCGATAAGATAAAGGATTCTTTTCCGCGATAAAAATGTGTACGTATAAATATCTTGTAAAAATATATTCAAGAGGAAATCGAAATGATATTGCCTTCCAAAGGCGTAAAATTACGATATAAATATGTAATGCGTTTAACTACAAAATATTGTTGGATCGAAGTTTCTTAACGTGGAAGAAGTTGACAGGTAGATATCGTTGTCTTAGATTTTCGCGATTATTACTCATTGAAATAAAACTATTTTAAACGGATTTAAATCGCGTATATAAACTATTTTTATCATTCCGACGTTTCGAGCACTTTGCAGCGTTCGTGGTCGTGGACTGTGGTGAAATTTGTCTAATTAAGGTTTTAGAAAATATTATTTTACCGTTAGTGGTAGTAAACAGTTAATGGCGGTAGTTGTATTTTCAAGGTAGATATCGGATCATAACGAAGAAATTGTTACACGCGTCCGGAGTAAATCGGATGTTATTATCAAACGCTGCCCGCCATATTTGGAAGAATAATTGGACGCTGATAAGCAATACTTTGTCAAGCTACACGGACTTCATTTTAAGAAAATGGCGTCTAAAGATGTCAAACCTATTCTTAATAAATATGTTTGATGAAGTATATATCCGTCTTTTCTTTTCTTTTTTGATAAAAGTTATAATTCATTAATAGTAGAATGATATGTGTGTACTTTGAAATCGAAACAATTAAGAAACTTTTTTCCGTACTTATTTAGTTTATATGACTTGAATTTGTTTTATTAATGTTAAGAATCAAAAAATACATCAATATCTCTAAATTTGATTTTTTTGTGGGTTGACACATTATTGCTTATCAGCATCCAATTATGAATAAAATATTGTTTATTTAAATAATTTTTAGCCAGAAGCCTAATCCTTACTTTATCCCTAAACCCTTTGTAAGCTGGTTTTGTGGTTCTTTTGATACTGCTAAAGTTCATGGACGGCGGTGATCACTGAACATCTGGTGTTCTGCCTGTTAGTTTGTTCGCTATAAAGTCAAACTCAAACTCAAAATATACTTTATTCAAATAGGCCTTTATAAGCTCTTTCGAATCGTCAATTTACAAATTTGTGATGTCAGTTCAACGTGAAACTACCACCGGCTCAGAATGTGGACTCTACTGAGAAGAACCGGCGAGAAACTCAGTAGTTACTCTTTTAAAAATATTTTTGTACAATATTGTTTGATACAATTTTATTTGATTCTACCAAGAGTTATCTTCCCGCCTCGTCGAGTCTACAAGTGACCGGAGAGCTGGCGCCTACCTTGGCCAACATATCAGTTTGGCCATTCAAAGGGGCAATGCCGCCAGTGTTTTGGGCAATTTAGCTCACTGCAATGACATCGACAGATTTGTAGGTTTTAAATAGTTTTTAATTCTTCTTTTATTATTTTTTTTTCTTTTCTCGTTTTTTTTCTGTGTGAATTTCGTTTCTTTATAACTATAAATTAAATAAGGTTTTAATTTCTTAAAATATTAGATTACCATCTATAAAATAGATTTACCATCGAGAGCGATATGAAATAACTATGTAACGTAGTACCAGAGACGTCGTAAGTAGTTACGAAAGCTGTGATATTCAAAAATAAGACACTGAGAGAAATTATTTTAGATGTCCAGATGAAATAATTTATGTAAACATTTATGAAAGTCTGAGAGCAAAATTAATAAGTGTTATTCTCGCGTAAGTTTAAGAAACGTATCAGATATCCAATTATCAGGGTATTAATAATGCGCAGTTTTACATTAATATTCGACACCATTCGGCGACCCAACTCGTCAGTGTTATCGCTATCAATACAAACAGCAACCTTTTATACAATAGGGCAAAAGTAAACAAAAGTTAAAATTCTTGTTTTTGTAAATATTAACTTCTTTGTTGTTACTTCGAAATGTCTGGAGGGTAAAATTTAAACTTTTCAGGTCGTATCCAATCTGCGGGCCGGAAATTACCAAAATGTGTATATAAAATTATATATATTAAATATTTCGCTTGTCTTTGTTTCGAAAATTTTGTGTTTTGAAATTCAAAATGTACTTTATTCAAATAGGCTTTTTAAACCGCTTTCAAATCGTCGAGTTCCAGGTCCATTGGTTATAGATTTTTTTTTAGATTTTAAGCTACCACTGGTTCTGAATGTAGTTTCTACCGATAAGAAACGGCAAGAAACTCGATAGGTACTATTTTAAAATCATTCATACATTATGGATTTTAAATACAATTTATTTTTTGATATCCTGTTAGAAAATCAATGCACATTAGATCGACGCCTGGTTAGCGTCATATAAGATTTATTTTTGCTCGCGTTTAAGCACGTTAAGTACATAGATTGTTATGCCCGTACGCGCGGCATCTATTGTTAATTAATTGTGCTATACCTATAAAGTTCTGTAAGTGCAAATAATAAGTGAACACTGCGATCGCGTAGTGTATAATTGTGTGCCACCTCACACATGTGTACTTGAACAATATAAAATATATATGTAATATTCAGTCATTAAAGTCCGTACAGTAAATACAATTAAATTGTCTTGGTGAAAGTGTCTGTCTGTAATTTCAAATAAACAGCTTTTAACTAAATGCAAATGAAAGCATACACCGTACTTACATCAAAAACACAATTTTGAAATTTTTTGTCTGTCTATTTGTTCCGGCTAATTTCGAAAACGACTAGACCGATTTTGATGGGACTTTCACTCACAGATAGCTAATGCTATAATAAGTAATTTAGGTTACATTTATTTAAAAAAATATTTATTTCAATTTATATATAAAAAAAGGGTGACGCGATAACAAAATTGAAACCAATAAAACAGTGAACAATATTTGACACAAATAAGGAAAGTTAACATAATATAAAATATAATTTTTTCTCAAATTAACGCGGGTGATACCACGTGGCTCGGCTAGTACAACATAAATTTAAAGCTTATATTAAAAAATCGTTACTAGAAAAAGCATCCTATACATGATTACATTTATGATAAAGCAGCGTGGAATAATAGTGCGTTGACATTCTCGCAGGATAACTGTAGCTAATTGTATAGAACAATATTGTACATTTTTTAAAACTACGAAGTTTCCCGCCGGCTCTTCTCAGTGGAGTCCACATCTGAGCCGGTGGTGCCTTCACGCGGAATTGACATAACAAACTTGTAAACGATTCGAAAGAGCTTATAAAAGCTTATTTGAATAAAGTATATTTTGAGTTTGAGTTTACAGGTCGTTCGACTTTTAATCAGGGTCCTTCAAATGAAAAGTTCTAAAAGTCTAACACATCTCATTTTGGATCAAAACGCCCTTTAAATAAGATTATTTCCATAATTATTATATGTACCTTTGTCTGTATTTAACAAAATGACAGATGATAAAGAATTAAAGGGTCCTATTGATAAAAAAATATATAATCGTCCGTAAAAAGAAACCCCTTTTTAATTCTTGATATAATCATGTAAAATATATTTAAAATTCACTATAATTTTTTTGAAAAGCATCGTTTTATGTACTTTTAACGTTTGTTATTTTCTGTAAGCAAGTTATAACCTATAGCTTATTATAGGGAAATTAAAAAAATAACAAAATGACGTAAGTAGCTTTGAAATTTTTGGTCCATTAAAAATATTTTCAAAACGTCAGCTTTAACATTAAGATTACTTAGAAATACTTCGCTATTAAAAACACTCTTGAAAGGGACAAAGTATACACAAAAACAAGGAAATTGCGTTTTCCTGTTCATAACATAGCCCGCAGCGACGTAACTCCTGCTGAATAATAAAAAACATCGAACATTTGAACATAAATTGATGCTGTTGAGAAATAACTAAATGTAAACAAAGTAAGGAAAAGCAGCGATCGTGTTCCAAAATGAAAATCAAAATATTTTTATTCAAAACTGGATTTTGCTAGTGACTATGTGAAAATCTGCAAGTGATTACTGGGCTTCTTGCTTGAGATAATTTAACAATTAAAAAAAAAACGTCACAAATACCTTTACAAGGGAAAGAGCTGAAGATTTTGAAATGGCTTGACCAATTTAGGTAAAAAATATCTAAGAACCATTAGTAAAAAGCTCTCTTTTAAATAAAAAAATAGTATTTAAATTGATTCACCCGTTTAGGAGCTACAGTGCCACAAAGAGACACATAGCGGTCAAATTTACAGCGCTGTTCTTTTTGCGTTTTGGGGTTTATAAAACAGTCACCAGATTTTAATTTAGACCAGTATCGATAGAACTGTGAAAACCGTATTCAATTAATGTTGTAGGTTTTGCGTAATGCACGAATAAAATTCGGCCAGTTACATTTTTATTATATATTATACATTTTAAATTGTCAAGAAAATTAGTCCACTACTGTTTCGGAAAAGTAAAATCTCACATCAAAGAAGTAACCGCGAAAGAAGCGTTTTGTAACTGAAAAGGAGGCGGTTCCCAATTCGCGGCGTCTGTTTTAATGTTGGTTACCTTAGCACTAATATAAATAAAATCTTAGAAGGATTTAGTTTATACGTTTTCAAAGGACACAGACATACGTCACTGCGGGAAAGCGATGTAAATGGAAGCACAGTGGAACCGAATACAACGCGGACGAAGTCGCGAACGGAAGGCTAGTTGAGAATATTTTTAAATAAAATGTAATCCATTAAAATGAGTTCGCGATCTCTTCAAAGGCATGAATTATAAGGGTCAGTCTTTTTATTTATTTGACAGATTGAAATGAAATTGCCATAAGAAATTAAGCACTTTGCAAATGAGACAAGTCTCTTGAGTTATATTTTTAGTTGAGGAATTGTGTTTATATTTTTTAGGTAAAAAAATATTATACATTTATTCATTGAAATGCGAAAAAGGAAATACTAATGTTAAGTAGGATTTTAATATTTAGATCCGTGGGGTTTACATACAAGCTGACCCTCGGGGTTTCACTCGCGATTATGGTTACTGCTTCGCTCTTGTAAGTCGTAGCATAACGTAATAGACCCTATAACCTCCCTTATAAAAAGGCTATGCAAAACAAAAATAATTTTACAAATCGGTTGAGTAGTTTCAGAGATTACCCCCTACAAAATAATTATACAAATTTTACCTATAATATTAGAAAGAAAGAAAGCATACTTTATTGTACACATATAAACAATAATATAATATTATACAGTACAATTGGCGGCCTTATCGCTAAACAGCAACCATGTTCCTAAGGAAATAATGACCAGTGATTATTATGTATTGGGTGTATTTACTAACAATAGTAATAAAAAATAAGTATTTAATAATATTAATAAAAAAGAAAACAATAATAATATATTATATATAAATGAGACGCAATGTAAATATATTACTATAGAATTATAGATAAATACCAGACATCCTAGCGAAACCAACTGGACGCTGATAAGCAATAATGTGTCAACCCACAAAAAGTCAAATCCGGAGATATTGATGTATTCTGATAATCCGTTAATGTTTAACATTATTCAAAAAAAATCAAGTCTTTTAAACAAAATAAGTACGGGAAAAATTTTCTTAATTTAATGATTAGACTATTGAAGTGTGTCACATTTTTTGAGATATTCAAGAATATTATATATCTGAAAAATTATTAGTTGATAAAACTTTTTATTTTACTAATCTGCAATTAATTTAATGTACTTTTTATCAAAATAGTAAAGAATAACGGATATATACATCTTTAAACCAATTTATTAAGAATGCGTATGTTATCTTTAGATGCCATTTTCTTAAAATGGAATCCGTGTGGCTTGACACAGTATTGCATATCAGCGTCCAACTGTAGTCAATGTGGCTATAGAATACGCATATATACAAGAAGAACTTTTTGCTAATTCTGAAAAACATTATTCTTTTTATAAATTAAGTGGTCGTCTACTTAACGAGTGTTCTCAGAAATTTGAAGCATTTCTTAATTAAAATGTTAATTACCAATGGAAAGGTAAAGAGAAGATGAGTCTTACGAAAACGTTACAATGTTTTAAAGTAAATAAATACTATTTTTATTCACAATTGTACAAATTAATTAACTATAGTCAACGGTCTAGGCGCGAGTTCACATATTCCGTATGTAAAAATGTAGGGCAATGATTTATCCATACTGTAATATGAGCTATAAAGATATTACATAATTATTTGTTCTTAATATCTGAAAAACAAGCTTCATGTGAAGTGATTAGCCCATGGACATATACAACATTAAGAGAGCCAGAAATGCGTTCTCAGTTTATAAAGGAAAGGCAATAGGAAGTGAGGAAAGAAATGGGGGAATGATTAGGCATCCGACTCTCTCACTGACTGTGATAAACGTGGCTATATTAACTATTTCACGCCGAATTAAGGCCTTGACAATCCAGCCCGTATACGAGCTATAGTCAGTAAGCTAGTAAATTGTTCTTAAGCCCCTCCTTTCCCTCATCTTCAACCATTTTCTTACTTCCTTTGCCTTTTCATTCCACGTTTCAATGTGAGCTGGCAATGCATTTGTGGCTCTAGTTCTTCTTTAAAATGTGGACAGCGGTGGATCACTTAACATCAGCTGACTTGCGTGCTCTTTTGCACTTAATATAAGGTAGTCATGTCCCTATACTGAGAATAACACTTGTAAGTTTGCTTTCTGACTTTCATAAAGATTTACATGAGTTATTTCTTATTATCTTACCGGAAAGAATTTACTATCAATGCCTTAATTTTGACTGTCATAACTTTCCTAATAATATGGAGATAAAACTCACTAATGTATTTCTCGTCTTGAAAATAATAAAACCATAAAACTGTTTTAATTATAATGAGTCAAGCGGGTTGTCAAATATGATGAACTTGTCGGATGTGACTTCCGACAGTGATTTTCAAAGGCTAAGCTGTCGGAAACGCCCTCAGGGCTTGGAGTTCGCTGAGATGTCAATCTGTTAGCTTGTCAAGAACAGTTTATTAACACTTATGTATGTATATAATAAACTAGATTAGGTCAGTATTTAAATTTTCTTTGTTTATATTTCTTTGTATTTTCATTGTAGCGAAATATAATTCATTTCAGTTTTTAAGTATTATCGTTAGCGTTTATCAACTGATTAAAAAAAGAAGGAGTTTCTTTATTCAAAGCGTATTTTTTAATGTTTGTTTTATTTCAAAACTCCTACATTTATTAACATATTAGTTTTTTTCGTTTGAAAGAATAAACTTTCAGAGTAGTTCCGTAGACATTTCATCAAAATCAGTTCAATGATTTGGTTTTAAAATCGAAATAATTAGCAAAAGTTTGTCGTACAAGTATACGGACTAAAGTCTTAGTTATAATTTTAAAAAGTTTAATTTGTTTTTATCTTCAGTGTTTGAGTAGTGCCCGAATAAACAGATAATTACAGTTTCACAATGGTATTAATACTAAATTTGTTTGTGCCGATTTGCGCCCTAAAATGACACGCGAATAGCTTAAAACCCAGATATGATCCTAATCATAGAACAATACTAAATTTTTCATAAGCAAAACTGTATTTTAAGCTTTGCTTGTTAATGAATATCCTTCTCGTTAATTATAAATAAATAACAAATAAATAAACGCATCACACTCAACGCATCACCCCTATTAGGGTTTCATGATCCTGTGTCGGGGGGCCGGCAAACACATACAACACAAACACAAACACCCAGACCACGACATGACGAGACGAAACATCCGCATGGCCAATACAGACGTTAGCCGTGAGCGGGGATCGAACCCACGGCCGTTAGCGCTTCAGTCGTTGCAATGACCACTGCGCCAACGTGTTGTCTTAATTATGTTATCTAAGATCTAATTCTGCAAAACATTCGGTGTCAAAACATGCTATATTCTGACAATTAATTTATGTACTAAAAAGCTTAGACCATTAAGCAACGGTCTAAGACTAAAATGCAACGACGTGACATTAAACAATTAAAATTGAACGAAACAACAAAACAATATGTTTGCATAACAACACCTTAATTCAACTCTTTGGTTAATGGCTTTTAGTTGTGCCAATTAGACAAACAACACCTTTTGGTGGCTAATTACAATCTGACACTTGACTTTTGATTTTTGTATGAAAACGCTTAACTGTGAAAAAACAAGCCAAGTGAATAAATATTGAAATCAAAAATAATAGTCAATTATGTTGATCGTTTCATTTGTTGCCAAGAATTGTAACGATATTAACAACGACGAATGATATTCGATACATCGTTTTCATGTTTCGAAAATAATAATTTATTATTACGTAACTCGCTCTCAATTATATTGAAATATGTTTAATATCAAAAATTGCTTTTTATCTTTTCATATAAATTGGACGTTTTTATCCGACTGCTAAAGGTATGCATGCTTTTTTATTTGATATGTATGAATATTTCTTTGACACGCTCTACAGCCTAAACCGTTAGACGGATTTCAACAGAAACTCAAACTGAAACTAAAATATACTTTATTCAAATCGGCCTTTACAAGCTCTTTCGAATCGTCAATTTACAAATTTGGCATGTTCGTTTCACGTAAAACTGCTAGCGGCTCGGAATAATGACTCTACTGAGAAGTGTCAAGAAACTCATTAGTTACTCTTTTAAAAATACTTTTATACAATATTAGATGGAATCAGCATAAGGTGTCATTATATTCGTCTCAATTGTAAGAATGACATAGTGTATATATATATATATATTTTTTTGAATTTACATGAGAACAGAAATTACGCGGGAAATACCGATTTTCAATGCCACTTATAAGATTTCAAAACTTTTTTCATGAATGGAGAGTTATTCGAAACGATTCAAAAGTGATTTAAAAGCCTACTTGAAGTATATTTTGAATTTGAATTTGACTCGCGTTAGGGTGTTAATATTTTTGTATACATACATATAATACAATCGTTATGAATAAAATAAATAAACGTTGTGTTGCTCGGAATACCGAAGTTTTATTTTAATAATTATACTGTAATTATATTGTATTAAATTATTTAAGGTGACTTTATTACATTGCAATTAAAAAAATGACTGTTACGTTTATTATTTATATTCAGTATATAATTTAATTATTTAATACATTTCCTCACAGAAAATGTCAGTATGAATAGAAATAGAAAAATATAATATAATATAAAACCTACATAATTAGTTAAAAATTTAAAAATTAAAAGAATATCTTCTCTTTACGTACAATTTAATAAAGACATTTTACAAAAAAATACAGTGTTATAAATATGGCAGAAACAGTTTACCAAATTGTCGATTTTAATGAATGCCGATAGTCAAAAAAATTAACCCCTTAGGAGGAGAAGGTGTTTTATAATTAAAATTCAAAAACAATTCTTGAAGTATCTTCTTGGACCAATCGAGAACCTTGTAAGATATATGTAGTTCATAGAGTATAAAAACTAAAGATATTGTTAAAAACATCCAATTTTTCTGCACTACCTCTCAGCTATATATCAGACGTGAGCTCAGCTAGAAATAGCTTCCACTTTAACATAAACCTGATAAATACATGTAAAACGATTCTCCATAACCGGCGTACTATGAGCTCACAACACAGTTCAGGTTTGGTATCTCTAAAAGGATCTATAAAAGCGCTAGCGGTTTATATAGGTATAATACTAGCTAGTTTTGCGGTTTCACTCGCGTTTATAATTACCGTTACGCTCCTATAAGTTGTAGCGTGATGTTATAGCCTATAACCTTTCTCAATAAATAAGCAACGCAATCAAAATTTTTCAAATCGATCTAATAGTTTTGCAGCCTATTTAATACAAACAAAAAAACAGTCAAATCTTTCTTCTTTATAATATTAGTGTAGATTATTGTAACTGAGGTGACTTTCGTTAGATTAGTTTCACGTATAATACACGTGTGATAGGTTTGGGCCGCATGGAATTTTAAGAGAAATTTATTTGAAACCATATTCATCAACCTAACATTTTTCCCAGTTATACCAGGGTCTGCTTTCTATTCTAGTCCAGATATTGATGAGTTTGAAGACAAGCCAGTAACCATTTAGACTAGAATAATTTCCCTACTACGAGTAACGATCATTATCAGGTGGTTGTGATAACAACCAGACCGATAGCTTTACGTGTTCTCCGAGGCACGGTGGGGAGACCCACATGAACAAACATCCAGACTCAGGAACAAATATTTATACAAATATTAATATCTGATCCAAGCAGGGATCGAACCCACAACCGCCGTCGTTAGAGATACATTTACCACCAGAACGGTATTTGGAAACAATAATATATATTATTTAAACAACGGGTATTTATATTTCCTAAAATAGAGGCTTAATGAGAACTTTAATTATTTATTTATTGCTAGTGATCCGCTTCCCAAAAATCTAAAAAAAAATCTGTTCTGTCATTATCATTCTGAAAAAGTGTTCTAGTGGTCGTCAAGTATACCAGTTTGACCGACGAAGACAGTCTATGACTAAGACAACTTGTAAATATCCCAAAGCTGGGCAAAAGCCTCCTCACCTATTATGGAGAAGGTTTAAGAGCTTATCCACCACGCTACTCTTCTGCGAATTCACAGATAAACATTTGTTAAAATTACTACCGGCATGCTGATTTCTCCCCGATAATAACTTAAATAGATAAAAACTTTTTTGCACACACACGTTTAACTGAAGAGAACAATACCTTAAAAAAAAAACAAAGAAACACGGGTGTACAAAGGCGGTCTTGCTATAAGCAATCTCTTCCAGACAACCTTTTGTGAAAGAAGTTAAGTCAAGCATATATGAGTATTGATAAAATATATTAAAACAATTTATACATAAATACTAGGTATATACACATGACAAAATAGATATACATAAATATATAAAATACACGTGTTTTACTTCAAGCTAAAGATGAATTTAAACACACATTTAGCCCTTGGAAAAATCGCGATCGTAACCGTGGTTGGAACGCGATCATCATTGAGATCGACGTGTGCTATCACTATCAGTCGGCTCATTTTGACAACGTAATACATCTGAATCCACGTATGCTATTATTTACAATTGTCGCATTGCACGGTTCAGATGCGTATTAACAAACTTTGTTTCTGAATTCCATGCATCAGTCAGCAACAGCGTATAATGCAAAAGTTGTTCTAACTTTTAATACATGTCTCTCTGGAGGTGCGTATTTACAAAGTATGTTTCTGAATTTCATGCATCTGGTGAAGAGCGTGCTATAAATCCTACTAACTTTTCCGAACAAACTTGCAGTACAAATATATGTACTTTATACGCTTTTTACATAAAATTGCACTTGATTTTAAAAGCATTTTTGTTGTTGTGAATGAAACAAATTCAACAAACAAGTTTAATTCATTAAAAAAATTAAAAACTCGATTGCGCTACAAGCATCTGCACTCCGTAGTACCGTATTCATATCAGTTCTGTCTTTCAAACGTTATAGATCCTAAACGGTAATTCTGATTGAAAAAATATTTCAGATACCTAATTGTTTTGTAAATACCTTTTCAACGATACCCCACTTGATATAGTTCGTTAATTTTAGATTTTTTCTTTTTCAAGTTATGGAGTCCTAATTCGGCCAGTTTTATTATTCCAAATTTTTATGATTTTTTTTGCCATTGCGCTGTCATGGCTAATCAAATGACGTATTATTCATTGAAAGCGGTCTCGCTTATGGTCTAAATACGGTCACAAAGGTACAAACACACATCTATACTTATAATAAATCTGTAAAGAGGTCAATTCTGCACATGAAATATATTTTCAAAATAACTATCGGGGGGTGATTAGTCATCGATACTGATGCCAAAAATGCAATCAGTAAAATTTTTGTCTGTCTGTCTGTATGTATGTTCCTTATAGAAACAAAAACTACTCGACGGATTTTAACGAAACTTGGTACAATTATTCTTCATACTCCTGGGCAGGTTATAGTATACTTTTCATCACGCTACAATCAATAGGAGCAGAGTAGTGAAGGGAAATTTTGGGAAAACGGGAGAAGTTACTCCATTTTTGAGCTTTCGTCGCGTGGGCAGCCTTAATGGTTAAAGTTACATAGAATGTCTATCTTTTATGGTTTGCTCACAATAACACGTGTAGCTCCTGATAGCTTAGCAGTTCGGAGCATTCTGATTATATTTGTTTACTCTTACGTTTATAATACTCTCACTCATCCCTAATTTAAAAAAGTCAACATTATTACCTGTTCAATAAAAAAATAATTATAAAAATCAAGTATTATGGATTGACATATTATATTTACCCTACTATCATAGGAAAATTAATCTGTCTGTCTCATCAAAACCATTGAACCCTGAGGGAGGTGTGTAACATATGCTACTTTTTAGGGTTCCGTACCTTAAAAGGAAAAACGGAACCCTTATAGGATCACTTTGTTGTCCGTCTGTCTGTCTGTCTGTCTGTCTGTCTGTCGGGATGTCAACCCTTTTTTCTCAGAAATGCATAGACGTATCATGTTGAAATTAATATCATATACTCAAGTCTACGATGACATGCGGCCGTGAAAATATTAAAGTTCTAAGTCAACGCAATCAAAAGATAATGGAAAATATGTCGTATATTTTGACTATTTTAGCGTTTTCGCAAGAGAATCAAAACCTATAGGGTACTTCCTATTGACCTAGCACGATGAAATTTGGCAAGAAGTTAGATCTTATGGTACAAATAAAGGAAAAAATCTGAAAACTGTAAATTTTTGTATGTATTTTTGTCTGTTTGTAAGTTTGTCTTTCAACCTTTTTCTCAGAAACGCGTGAAGGTGACAAATTTTTATCAACGTCAAGTACTCAGAGTTGTAATTACTAAGAGCTGTGAAAAAATCAAACTTCTAAGTTAACGCAATCAAAAGATACGGTCATTTATATCACATATTTTAAGTATGATAGCGTTTTTAACGTTTTCGCAAGGGAATCAAAACCTATAGGGTACTTCCCATTGACCAAGCATTATGAAATTTGGCCAGGAGCAAGGTCCCTTAGTATACATAAAGGAAAAAATCCGAAAACTGTAAATTTCTGTTCGTGTGTCTGTCAGTCTGTACGTCTGTCTTTCAAAATTTTTCTCAGGAACGCGTAAATGTATCAAGTTGTAAATTGATCAAGCGGAAAATATATTAATCTTAGAATTAAAATTATATGTACTTGTAACAAATTAACACAGAAGTTGACCAAAAAAATTTTTATTTTAATTATTATTTAAACGCGCTAAAAATTATAAAATAAACTTTACATTTAAAAGTTTTATCGTCGATTTATAACGTCATTACGTAATTAACATTCAATATAAGAGCTTCACGCGATTTGATTTAAGTACTCGTATTGACTTAGTACGAAAATTTTAAAATTAAATTCAAACAGATCGAGTTATTTAATTTACTTATTTATCTACACATATAAGTCTTCTGGTTATTAATAATATAATTAGCTATTTATAAATAAACAATTAGTTTTGTTCGAATTAAGGACTAATTATTTTCGTCTTGGCAACACTAATATATATTTCGATATTTTGATTGATAATGTAAATCTAAATATTTTACGAACTTAGTGCAGGGGTAGTGGAGTGTTGTAGAATATAAATAAAAATAAAACGAGAATAAAATAAAATATAATTATGTTGTTAATGTCAAAGTGAACAAGTTAGTTCATTGAAATTGTCAAGAGATGGCGCTAGGTGTATCCTGAATCGTGCTATAACTTTTTTTTTGAAAGTATAAGGTGTATTAGTACTTAAAATAAAATTTTGTGTTTCCATGGATTGCATCCATGATCGTGTTTTAAATTAAAGTGCTCCTAAGTAGTTTCAAAATAGTTTTTGGGACGTGATCCATATTTACATAATATTTGATTATATTTAAGCGACTTCTAAAAAGGAGTGTTTTCAATTCGACCTTGTATTTAATTTTTTTTTTATGTTTGTTCGCCGATTACGCCGCCATTTGGGTACCGATTTTCAAATTTTTTTTTTGTTTGAAAAGGTATACTTGGTCCCATTGTCTTCAGGTCAGGATCAGATGATGGGATCCTGGAGAAATTGAGGGAACTCCTCAAATATTATAGGCAAGCGTATACCGATTTAGGTATTTTTGATAGTAACTTATGTTGGAACTGATGATGAAGACCACAAATGGCGTAGATGGGTTAGTCTTATATAGATTTCTATAAGTTTGTACGGAACCCTCGGTGCGCGAGTCCTACTCGCACTTGACCAGTTATTTACGAAAAACGACGAAAACGCGGACGAAGTCTCGGGCAAAAGCTAGTACATAATAAACACAGTACCTAACTTTACGTCGCGCACTCGCATAATAGTCACACAATAAGTACAGTTGGTAAAAAAACATACACTACGAATTGAGAACCTCCTCTATTTTTGAAATCGTTTGTTAATGCATTTTAACCGACTTGAAAAAAGGAAGCTCAAAATCAGCATTCATTCTAAACGTTTAGCCATTGAACGATGTAACGCCATTGAACGATGTATTTTTTTAATCTCTTCTATTAAATTCGAAAATGTTAGTTGGCGAAACCGCGAATAACTGCAAATCATTATTTAGAATTACCTTTTAGAAATAACATAAGGCTAATGAAAGGGCTTATTTTAGGCTGTATAGCTTGTAATATTTAGTTCGTCTTATTCTACGCAACAATACAAGTCATTTTACCACCGGTTCGGAACGTAGTATCTGCCGAGAAGAACCGGCAAGAAACTATAGTTTTTCTTTTAAAATGTTTTATAATACGTACATTTGAGAGTAACCAATATATTAAATACCCTGTTTTACCAATGGTTTCAAAGACCAACTAGGTGCAGCCTTTTATAATATTCAGAACGATAGTCAGATTTGTGTTAAAATTTCTATTCCCCAAGGTCCTATCTATCTTGATACCAAAATTCATCAAAATTGGTTCTGCCTTTTAATCGTGAAGGCATAACAGACCAATAGAAAGTAAATCTGTCTACTTTGAGAGAATTTGATCAAGATAAACATTTCTATTATGTAGACCTGTAACTCCAAGGCGCACACTGGCGAATTTTGTCATCGTGACTGCTTCGTCACTATTGTCCTGTATATTGATATGTATGGAGCAGAACGGAGTGACATGACAACTGCGTGACATTTATGTCCGCCGACCCGTAAACCCGAAGAAATCAGTCGAGTAATATTTTCAAATGCTTGGGGTACCTTACCACCACAAAAATTATTTATAAATATAATATATAACTTTTCACTTATTAGCCTGTCACCCCAAAGCGGGTGTGGCCAGCAATTTTTGGATAAGTTTGCAAATGATAACCGTCTGTTCCAAATTCATATCGACAAAAGACACTTCGATTTTAAAAAATTTCATCACTGTCACACACTTTGCTTTCGGGAGATAATAACAAAATCTTTTATGTCACCCTGACGCGCCAATGTCGCCAGTGCGCACCAGCTCTAACAGTTTTTACAGCTTATCGTTATATTTTGGACAATTTACACAAAATCTTCATAAATTATAGCTTATCTGTTATTCTGATGAATAAGCAATATTATTGTAAAGTTTCATTAAAATTTTTGAGTGAAAGTGTAACACAATTCCATACAAGTTTCCATGTTTATACTATTAGTAAGGATATCAATTTAAAAAAAAAAAATAAAATAAAATATGTCATACAAATGTATACGTATGAAATGTATTGTTAAGGAAATCTGAACGGAAAATATCCCGAGCGATGTTCGTGACGTGGAGTTAGAAAACTAATTTACGAACTTTTATTCACCTGTTCCAAGCCCTGAGCCCTTGGGTGGAGCTTGCATTTATAAAATTGAAATTTCACGACGTGGAAACTTTTTTTATAGATTTACATTGTTGTGTTTATTTCTAGAACGATTTATTTTTGTCAAAGATATAAGATGATAGAGAGTAAAATCTGGCGGTCACACACGATCTGATTGCCACATCAACCGGATGCTGTAACATTTGTGGGGCGATCCGGTAGGAAGAGCTCTTCTTCTAAAATAATTGATTTTGATATTGCTCCGATCATCTATTTACGTTCAAAAACTGTTAGGCATGTTCCTACAGACATGTCGGTAGAATCTTCGCATTTATCGCCCAGAGAATCGGAATTGCGATTCAAAGGAGAATCGATGTTGGCACTCTTGCCACCATTCCGCGCTGACATGATTTATACAGTAATTATTAAGATTTGTTAATAGTTAAGTTTTTCTTTTTTGTAAATATTATATGGCAATTTTATTTTCAATAACCGTAATATGATTACTACGTAGATTTACCTGAGTAGCGACTCAGTTTGTTAAACCTGAGAGATATGTGGGCGTCGTTGCACACACACAGATGCAGAGAGAGAGAAAGAGAGAGACGCGCATGTACACACACGTCAGTACACTCACACGTTCATAGGTCCACAAGCGCAAAAACACATACATGCACACAATAGTACTTAAAGTTATTTCAATATTCTAGCTTATAATTTTCATTGCATAAAATTCATGTCGCACGTTGCATTATATATGCCTGAGTGATGAACGTGTCGCGATAAGATGTAACGAAACGTTATTACTTCTATTTTAAATAGAACTATTTTCATTACGAACACGTTATATTCAGAGTATTGTATTTTAATAAATAAATGTATTTAAGACGAGTTTTATTCATAGTTTTCTTCACGATAGACTAGAAGTTCTCTAATCTATATTTATATTATAAACTGGTTAAATTTGTGTGTAAGTTTGTATGTAGAGGGTAATCTCTGGAACAACTGATCCGATTTGAAAAATTCTGTTTTGGATGGCCCGTTCATTAAGGAAGGTTATAGGTTATGGTACTCTTCGAAATAAAAGTATTTCAAACGGATTTAAATCGCGTATATTAACTATTTGTATCATTACAATGTTTCGAGCACTTTACAGCATTGTATACGCGATTTAAATCCGTTTAAAATAGTTTTATTTCAATGAGAAATAATCGCGAAAATCTAAGACAACGTTAGGCTATGTTACGTCACGCTACGACTCATACGAGCTACGCAGTAACCATAAACGCGAGTGAAACCACAAAGGGCAGCTAGTATAATATAATTGTGTAAATAGTACCAATATTTTTAAGACTGTCGAACCCTTTAAATTCTATAGAATTTTATAATTGAAAGAAAAAACTTTTCAATTAAAAATTCTCTACGTATTCAAAATTTAAAATATTTAGTTTCAGTAATGAGATCTACTCTTTCAACCCTTTAGTGATTGATTTTTAATAATGTCTTTCTACCTAAATAATAAAAATCGACTTCAAAGAGATGTCAATTTTTCTGTATCTATTTAACTGGAAATGCTAACGAGGCATAGTTTTTTCTTAATAAATATAATTGCCAAATTGAGCAGTCAAGATACGTGATGTTAAGACTTGGGAAGGGAGGGGAGGAAAGTTAGGCTAACGACTCACTCACTCATCGTACGAATTGCGCTTTATTATCTATTTCACGTCAAATATTTGTAAGAGTGAGATAGTCGAGCTGAGTTACGGCTATTTATCAAGAAATATAATTATTAATTATAATTTATACGTATTACTTATGAAAGCTAGTTAATGTTATGTAAGTAACCTATAAAAATGGTAAGTTATGGTTTTGTCCTTAATTACCACCATTTCAATAGTTCCCGCTTGGAGTTTGACGAAATAATTAATATCTTATAAATAATTTTTTTATTAAATAATTTCATCGTATGTAATAACTATAGATTGAAGTTTTTACTCGGATCATCTAGTTATTATTAAAATTTAATACCAAAGAAGAATTACATAAACATGAAGAATCAGCTGACTTCTAAACCTTCTCATTTTTAACATCAATAAAAATGAAAAATAGCTATTTATTTACTTTTCAAATAATTTCCTCATTAACACTACTGATTCTGGTATTAGGGGCCTAATTGTGAAAAACTATTGCTATAAGAATATTCAACATTGTAACAATTAAAGGAGGCAAGAACGTCAAATTACAGTACTTAGGAAAATCATTGCAGGAGGATCACTTTACAGCTTGTGCGTACGAAAAAAGAGCGTGATGTACCTTAGGTACTAATCAGCGATATAAGTGGTGTAGATGGTATGGAGTCCGGCGCATAAATGTGTAATACTAGGCGATGCCTGTGACTTCGTCTGCATTCATTTGTATTTCGAGTAGTTTATTTTCTTCTCCAAAGTCTTTATCTATTTTTATACCTAAATTCATCAAAATTGGTTCTGCGATTTAGACGTAAAGGCGCAATAGATAGATAGAGTCACTTTGAGAGACCCTTGTTTTGATATAACGATAATTTTGTTACTACCAAATTTTCATTAGAATTAAAATATATGTGGTGAAATATATATCTTTAATTTTTGTTGGAAGTCGCTGAACTGACTATGGTAATAAAGAATGAACGCGGTGATATTGTGTTAGTCACGTGGACAGAGACGTGTTGAATAGTGGGGGACTGTGTCATTGCACACTTAAGTTTAAGAAACCGTCGAGTCTACACCTCCAAGGCGAAACTATCGGTTTAACTATCTAGTATTTTTGGTTATACCTACATCCAGTTTAGTTTTGATACAAAATCGTGATGGACCCCGTACCACCGAACGTAGACGAAGACACTACTATCGCTCAGACATCGCTGTCGCCGTCATATATGATAAAGGTAACGAAGTAAGGCCAGTATAAATATTAAAGACAGATAGGTGACGCTCCGGTGTAGTGGTACTGTATGTACCTCTAATGGCAACGTACGGGTTCGATCTCCGCTCGGGGCAGGTATTTGTATTTGTAAAAATATTTATTCCTAGGTCTGGGTGCTTGTCCTTGTGGGTCTCCCCATCGTGCCTCGGAGAGCACGTAAAGCTGTTGTTACCACAATCACCTGATAATGGATTTTCAGCAGGAAGATGATTATTCTAGTCTAAATAGTCACTATATTAGGGGTTGCGGAGGTCAGATCGCTTTGTGTAAAAATGAGTACCTTGTCAAAATCTGGACCAGATCGCAGACTCTGGTATAATGGTATACCAGAGTCTGCGATCGTATATGTACATACCGTCATGACATTAGAACTGACTATATAGATATTGAGTATATCTGGAGCAATTGGTAATAAAGTAATAAACTCCATTATTCTAAGCATAATTTTCTAATGAAGCTGTAATTAATAACGATCCTTAAGGCTATAAATTTTAAATAGGCCTCTCGTCAGGTTTTTACGATGATTATAAATTATCTCGTAAAATGCCAGCTTCCATTGTTTTAGGCATTATAAATTGAGAATCTTTTATATTTATATTTTAACGACTGCTAAAAAGGAGCATAATATTATTCTGTCATTGTACTAAGATAACTTCTGTTGTATGTTTTTCTTGAATGTACAAATAAATAATAATATTATTATTATTAATTGAAATCTATTTAAGAAGTAGAATGTTTGAGAACATATCACCGAATCTCAAGATCGAGTGAAATGAATGATGTTTATCTCACAGTAACAAATAACTTTATTACCGCGATATTTCCGCGGCCCCACCACGAGAGGCCACGAGGCCACGAGGCGGGAACAAAGTATCGGTCGTATATAATATCAGAGATAGCCGAGGTTTATAGGCGACACAGACGCGATCACCGAAAAATATGGCTCCCATAGGAACTTTACACACGGAATGCGGCGCGGTACGACTCTGTGCGTTTGGAGATCGACCGTGTAGATTTTCTTAGGAAATCGTGGCGAGCCAAAGCGTTCGATGTGCATTGGTTTATAGTTATATTTAAAATTAGGTGCAGTTACAGCATTGGCCGAATCGAAACGCGTTTGTAATGATTGGTTTTTAGAAATTCAATCATCGACCGCTGTCAATCGCAGCGCGTGATTAGGGACCCACACTGCGCAGCGCTAGGTTTGTTTTATACTGGTCTATGTAGACAAAAAGTTAGCAACTGTGACTGTACCGCACCTGTTTTGGTCCCTTAGCAATTCATCATCGGCTGGTGAATCGGAGGACGTTATAGTTAGAACGTCTATGTAGATTTTAATAGGAAATGCGTGATGCTGTTTTGGTATGCATTAACTAAAATCACAAATATTTAGATCAGTACAAAAATCATACAGCACAGCCACAATTTTGTAGTTGTATCAGCTCTTAGGAATTACTCAAAACAAAATCAGCGTGACGTATCGAAGTATGCTAAGAGATCTAAGGCCTAACTGTTAGAAGCTGTTTAACTGTAAAATGTAGCCTTTTTTCGATATGCTTGTTTTGGAAAATCAGCTCCTGCTGGATTCTTAGTAAATCGTATCGCGTCGTATTCGATGTACATTTAGGATTCCCTTAGAGAATTCCTTAAGTATATCAACACAGTTGGTCTTTAACTATGTATGTCAAGCCGCACCACATCACGGTCTGTGTGACATA
This sequence comes from Hypolimnas misippus, assembly GCA_037950945.1. NCBI lineage: Eukaryota > Metazoa > Arthropoda > Insecta > Lepidoptera > Nymphalidae > Hypolimnas > Hypolimnas misippus. The sequence goes on from JBBEEQ010000023.1 coordinate 14,887,386, forward strand.
GGCCCTTATAGTTTATTGGCGTCTTCGTAATAAATCAGAGTTTTGTGTTAGTGTGAGTTTGTTTATATATACGATAAATGGCCGATTCTATTAGTATATTGAAACGTTTTATCGTCAAATAGTAATTTTATGTACGAGCTGCTGTAGCCCTTATTCTTGGATGTTGAATATTCTTATAACACTATTTTTTGGATACATTTATTTTTGGTATGGTTACTTCGATATTAAAATCAAGCGTATACAAACACTATTCCAATATGAGAATATAATTTATAAAAACTATTCTTGATTAATGAACAACGTGGTAAAAATATTGTCTTGTTATATACATATATGTTCATGTTATATATTAGAACTACAAAGATGTTTTTTTTTTTTAAAAAAAGAAACTATTGCAGACTCTAGAAGGTTTTAAAAATATTTGATTGACCTTGTCTTAAAAAAATATTTGGGAATGGATTTCGCAATTTTTAGTCTTACGCATTTATTTAATTGTAATTAGAATATTTTAGTCAGCCTGTGATTATAATGAAATTTAATTAATTAGACGTGAAAGTGAATATTAATATTTTATACCGTAATATAAACAGTATAGGCTCGGAGTAGAAGTTATTCTTTGTATGGCTATAACAAAATTTAAAAAATTTCACTACGTAAAAAATTGTCAAAACAGTTTTTGATAAAAATAATTCATAAGGAGAACGATATAAACACACACGTGTAGGTTACACGTGTGTGTTTATATCGTTTATTTTTCAAAGGACCGTTTAAAAAATACATTATTATTTACGGCTCGTAGATAAGAGCTTCGAACTACGCATCGAAAATAACGTCCTATTTTCTTCCCGGATTTTATCAAGGACACGGTGTAGGAACCGTTAACCGAAGAACGGAAGAGTGCTTATTATAATATCGAGTTTTATAAGTATTTTATTCGAAGTATTACCAAAAACTGAAACGATAAAATTTACCGTAATAAGCCGACCAAAAATTCGTTATGTAGCTAGCTAGTTATTTCAAAGTTGGAAATGGGCACAGATTTTTAACAACAAATACTATGAACGTAGCATGATTATCTATAGTTACTGGTCGCCTTACAATCGTAATTAAACGGTATTTCATTAAATCTTCAACTGATTTCAAGATCGAACACAGATAATCTTTACGCAATTTTGATTACAGACTTTGAAAATAAACAATAGAGCATGCGTGTGTGCATCAAATACATGGTAGTGAGTGTAATGATTTTATTTATTGATTTAATATATTTTTTATGCATAATTTTACAAACATATTAGCATTCGTCTCTACTTCTCTTTATAAAGTATAAGTTAGCGAAATTCTATACTCCGCCGTGTGCGCAATTTTTACATAACACTTTTTTACGAACGGATCACGTTTTTTGCTTGCGTATTATAATATGTAGATATAATATCATTGGGTACATGATTTCGTTTCCTAAATAGGAAAAGAACATTGTAACTGCAACACGAAAAGGCAATCCACCTAATACTGAACGTAGAAGTTAGAACTTGACAACACTTAAGAGCGTTTTAAGTGAAACTTTCTCCAATAAAGCTGAGGAATTCTTCATTTAGTGCAGTTAGAGGTGAGGTCGGTACTGTCGGATAGTTGGGTAGATACTTTGTCAGAGCATGTGGGAACATTCAAGTGTTGAATACAGCTAAAATCTAAATTCTTCTGCGCTATTCTGTATTATTATTATTCCGTATTATTTTTATTATTTATATTAAATATAACGGGTCTTATCTGACTCTCAGTCAGCTCGTGACCACAATGAATGCAACTTCGTCGAAACGTCAGGCAATAAAAAGGTATTACTACCATTATTTACGATAAGACCCGTCATAATAAATATGAATAGTATAAATCGCGAAAGTTTAAAATATGTAATTCTTTTTATTGCACGACGTTTCGACGAAGTTGCATCCGTCGTGATCATGAGCTTAACGTGACGAGCGTCGGGTAATAAAAAGGTATTATTATGATTAGTTATAGCGATGAGAGTCTTTATATAAAAAACATTGACAGAACATTTACAAAACCTGCTAAAATGTACACTGTTAACCTAGAATATTTAATTCAGTCAGGAACAACATTTATAGCACATGTTAAGACAAAAATTCACAAAGTATAAATTTGTACTTTAAAAAAACAATATATATATTTTATTTTAAAGTTATTATTGCTAGCTTAAACGTTGTTCGTGTCTTTTATATCATCTACGTTCATATTATAAAGAGGAAAGATTTCATTGTTAGTTTATATTGAATAGGCTCTGAAACTATTGGACCAATTAAATTTTTTTTTTGCGTTAGTTCGCCCGTTTATTGAGGAAGCTTATAGGCTATATAACATTACACTACGACTTATAGAGGCGAAGTAGTAAAAAAAGTAGGTTCATATAAACAGCGTTATCCTTCCTAAAAATAATTTTGCACTTTTAAAGCGACACCTTTACTTACGTCCGTATCCAGTTGAGATCTTGTTCTTGTGAATTAAGATGTCGTTTTCCAAGAAAGAGAGCGAATTCTTACAAGTACTCGTCTTGCAGTGTTTGTTTGAAAGTTGGGACTCGTAATGCGCTATCTGATGCGTGGAATTCGTGAGAACGCTTTAGCGATATTCCTTTTTCAAATCCTTTTTAACTGACGTTTAAAGGGAGGTTGTTTTTAAAAGGGGATTTTTCTGTTGGATGTTCACAAATTATTTGATTTGTTTGTAATGGTATACTCGACGATTGTTTTCATAGAATATTCATGAAAATCGAATCGATAATTTTATTTTAAGATTAAAATGAATAACATAACCTAACTTAGATGACATAAGTTTGTCATTTAAGTAAACGAAATTACGTATTTTATTAGTTTTGAAGTTAAGTACAAGTTTATACGGAACCCTCGGTGCGCAAGTTCTCGAAACTCGCATTTTGAATGTTGTAGAAAATATTTATATTTTACTTTTTAGTTCTCTTTTTTTAAGTTTAACATAAACTAGCTGTGCCTTGCGGTTTCACACACATTTATGGGTACTGCTTCTCTCCTATGAGTCGTAGCGTGATGTAATATAGCCTATAGCCTTTCATACTAAATAAACTATCTAACACAAAAAGAATATTTAAATTCGAACCAGGAGTTCCTGGTTCGCGTTATTAGCGCGTTCAAAAATACTAACTCTTTAGCTTTATAATGTTAGTATAGATATCTATGTAAAACAATTTTTAATCAACAGTACAATACAACGAAATACAAGATAAAATACAGAATGTACAGAAACATTAAACGTCGACCAAGCAGAGACTTTTAACGAAGATAAAACATAAGGAACAGGTGATTTTTTTATCTCAAACGTTACAAAAACCAGACGTTTCTCTTGTGTAACCTAAACCGTACCCTCATTAAGTCGACGTTATTCTGAACTCAAGTCTGTTTCTTAAATAATAATTACCATTACCCGGGTAACCTAAATATCTCCGTTTATGTAACGATGTTCAGAATGAATGACAATACATATTAGCTCGTTTTTAATTCTTTAATATTATCAATGTTCAAATGTACTGTCGCATATACATCTAGACACGCGGTAGCGTGTCAAGCCACACCGTGTGCCAAGACAGACCTTCGCTACAATAGATTATCTTATGTAATAATAAGATATGATATGTTGTACTGTTACTTATAAATAAATTTCAGGACTGACCATTGAACTTGGCACCCATTTAGATCTCACATCTTTTGTCGTTGAAGTCAACAACCAAGGTATTTATCATAATATTGAACTTGGCTCTCATTACATATTTATGTTTTTGATTGGATACAAGTCTACGCGAACACATGCAGATTTAGCGAGGTTTTACTTAACTACAGAGCACGAGACGAAATACAAAACCCCCAAGCTAGTAAATTATATTTGTCGAAATTGCCAATCGATATACGGTGTAAGCTGTGCGTTACTAGACTCTTACACAATAATTAGTGAGTTAACTAGAAAAAAAAAACTATTTAAATAAATACCTCAACTCGTAATTCGGAGGAAAAAGCTAATAATTACCCACGCCCTCAAACCTTAATCTATCTTCATACACTTGTACAAGACGAGACATAATTACAAGTGCTAATTAGGATTACGTTTTCAAAGAGACTCGTTGAAGTTAGAATGAAATAGAAGGGAGCTCTACCTAAGAGGCTAATGAGATTCATTACTTGTCCGTATTTTGAACGCCATCTTGCGTCCTTTTGTAAACCGTAATATTTATTAAGTGGCTGATTATTTCGAGACGTTCTTTTTCTTATTTGGGATATGTAAATGTATCTTTTTCTGGTTTATGTCTTTATCTTTGAACGTTTTTCCGCAAATGTTGTATATATCAAGGAAAAGAACATGGCGACAGTTATTTTATTATAGGCGTTGAAATATAAAGACGTGGACCATGAAATAAATGTTTTATTATTTTTTGGATAGTTCAAAACATCTTATATTAAAAATTATTGTTCACATAAATATTTGCACTTTCAAATTATAATGTAAATAATCGATACTTAATTTTATAAAGCTGAAGTGTTTGTTTAAAAGCGCTAATCTCAGGAACTATTGGTTCGAATTGAAAAATTCTGTTTGTGTTATATTATTTATTTATTGAGTTAGGCTACATATTATATTATATATAAACGTGAGGGAAACCGCAAGAGTCTGCGAAATTGCTTATATTTCTAACATTGAAAATATTTTTAAAGTACATATAATTATATTGAATTGAGAGAATTAATAAAATCACTATGAAACAATGAATCATAAAAGCTACTCAAACAATAGTTTGAATCATATTTATTTACAGTACAGAATCATTCTTCAACGAGAACGTATTGTACACAAGAGACGCATCGAAAACTTCTAGAGCGCAATCCCCATCGAGAGAAGTGTAATGAGACTGTGAAACAATAGTGTAATATTTCTTAAAGGAATAAGATACAATGAAACTTATCATCGAATAGCTCATACCGCCTTATTTACTCCACGACGAGAATTACGATTGTAAGTTTTACTTTCGTAATTGACATTGACATAAATAAATAAATAAATAAACGCATCACACTCAACGGCCCCCATTAAGATCTTGTGACCTTGTGTCGGGGTCCGGAAACATACACAACTCAAACACCAAAACCACGACAAACATCCGTATGGCCAATACAGACATATGCCGTGAGTGAGGATCGAACCCGCGACCGTTAGCGTTTCAGTCAGTTGCAGTGACCACTGTGCCAACGTGTCTGTCAAACATACATACATGTGACATATAACGACACTGTAAGATGGTTATAATAACCTAGGTTATTCTACAGAAGCTGTTGCTATCTATACAAATAAATACAATTGAAGTGTCTGTTTGTAATATTAAATTAATAGCTTTTAACTAAATGCATGTGAAAGTCAATACGGTACTTACATCGAAAACACACTTTTTAAAATTTACACCTAGCAGACTATTTTAACTTGCACATAACTAATACTATAAGGAGTAACTTAGGTTACTTTTATTTTAGAACCCGCTAATTTTGAAAAAAAGAATTCTGTATTATTGCACCATATAATAGTGTCACGTATGAGAATCAACTACTAGGAAGTGTATAGCAAACTATGCTATAAATTAAAGCGATTAAAATGCTCCTTTCTTGAGGCAACACACAGCCTTACTTTGTAGACACGCCAATCTTTCTGTAATCCACGCGCACTCACATTAAACCCTTTCAGGTGTGTAACCATGAAAAACAACTTATGTAAATATTTATGAAAGTCTGAAAGCAAAATCTATAAGTTTAATTCTTACCTACGAAATTAGTGATATGAAATTCATTTCATAACAATTACACGCGCAAACATAAAATTTTACAATTCAATGGAATAAAAGCCTGCCCCCATGCCTTCTCTCACGTCATATTTTCAAAGTTTTTCCGTGAAACACAAGAGAGATAAAGACAGTAAAATACCAATTGTAATTAAGTATTTAAGTGCAGATTAAAATTTGACATACAAAATATAATTAAAGAAATCTTTTTTGTTGTTTTAATTACGTAAAAAATAAGTATAATCGAAGGAAATGCAATTAAGTCGTATTCAAATATATACTTCCATTTGATTTAAACTAACAGCCTGTAAATATCCCACTGCTAGGCAAAAGCTTCCCCTCCTATTAAGAAGAAGGTTTATAGCTTAATCCACGCTGCTCCACTGCGGGTTGGTGCATATACATGTGTCAGAATATCTCCCGGCACATGCAGGTTTCCTCACGATGTTTTCCTTCACTGCCGAGCTTGAGATGAATTTAAACACAAATTTAGCACTTGAAAATCAGCGGTGCTAGCCGGGATTTGAACCCACGATCGGATGAGATCGACGTACTTTAACCACTAGGCCATCTCGGCTCAATTTAATTTATATGTAGTAATATATAAATGGATGGAAGGGGGAAATCACCTAGGGTGACAAGGAGGTAGGAGGATTGACCTAACGTGACGTTCGAAATTCATCAATTTTATAATTACAGGTTTTACTTTTTCGTCACGACGTAATGTAATTCGTTATGAATATTCATATTCGACAATTTTCGTCATGGAGAGGAATAATTCAGAAGGTATTGAAATTTACGTGAAGTATTTTAATGAATCTAAATGATGATAGACATTTATCAGTACCAAAGCTAGTAGTATCAGCAACAAAAATTATCCAAAAATAATTAATAAATTAATTTTAAAAATCAAAAAACTTGATGTAAAAAATAAACTGAACTATGTAATAAAAATGACGTTTATTAAAAACTAAAAAGAAATTATAACAAGTAATCCAGTAGTCGAGGCTTTTGGTATTGAATATTATTGAATGAGCTGGACAGTGATAACAATGAATGAATGAATGAAAACTCTTTAGTGTACACCAAGTAATACTCTTCCAGGCAATCTTTGGTAGAGGATAGAAATAGGATGGTAGGGGTGTACATAGAATATATATATATGTATATCAGAAATATATATAATATAGTGTGTTTACCCATAAAAGGTCGATTTCAGAGATAATTTTGTATACCAATAATGCGTGATGTATTTAACATTATTCGAAAAAATTTCAACACATCGCAACTAAATAACGGAAAAAAAATTTCCTAATTTAATGTTTTGAATATTGAAGTGTGCTCCATAGTTTGAAATATGCAGTAATCTGATATATTTGAAAAACGTTTTATTAGATAAAACTGTTTTGTTTTACCAATCTGGTTGTATTTCATCAAACATTTTATCAAAATAGAAAAAAGACGATAGATCTTCAAACAAATTTGCTACGAATAGGCTTGACATCTTCATTTTCTCAAAATGAAGTCCGTGTAGCTTGAAACACATATGCTTATCAGCGTCTAACTATACCTACCGTTGAAATAGTTTCGTGATTGATACATTAAAAAAGAAAACATTCTACAAGGAACGTAACGACATCAATAAACGAGAACCATTATAACTTAAAGCCAGGTTTTTGATTGCGTTGATCCGTTGCTGGCTTAGAAGAAATGAGAGATGACGAAGAATAGGAGATAATGAGAGGGTGGCAGAATTCCGATCATTTTATTATACTCTCCCTTTTTACACATCACGCATCATTTTAGGCGAGAATTACATTTGTGAGTTTTACTTTCGTAAGTTACGGAAGTAGCCTTACGAAAGCTGCATGTCTGATGAAGCACTGATAGTAAATTCTTCCTGTGTAAAGCAATGACAAACAACTTACATGAATATTTATAAAAGTAAGAGAGAAAAACTTAAAAGTGTGATTCTTACGTAAGACTGACGCTACAAACCTTAACAGCTGATTAAAAGAATTAGGCTGTAATCGAAGTTAAAACAGCTCCAGATAAAGAAAAATAAAGAAAATTCTCTAAAAAACTAGAAAAATAGGTTAAAACGGAAGGGACTGAAGTAATGGTCTCTCGTTAATACCACAAAAGTGACCTCCGCTCTACTCATTAGTAATTAACATTTTAATTGAGAAACGCTCTGGTATTCCGAGAGCACTCGTTAACCGCTTTATTTAACTAAGAAAATTTTCAGACTTTAAAAATGTAGACATTTCCAGAACTTTCTTATTTTATATTCAAGAGAGCGCAAGTTATGAAGTACGCCATAAAATTATCCTAATTCTAAAACTAGATGCCCCTCGCGATTTTACTCGCGTTTAGGGTCTTCACCAGGGCTGTAGCGTGCAGTAATATAGTCTATAATTCTTGTCAATAAATGCTATTTAATGCAAAAGGATTTTTTTAAATCGGATTACAATTTCCAGAGATTAACCCCTACATACAAAGTAAAAAACTTACAAACAAATTTTCCCTCTTTATAATATTAGTAAAGACTAGAATTTTCATTCTAGTAAATAAATGTAACTGGTAGTAGTTCTGTTTATGTAATTTTTTTTTATAAGCAACTTCTCAAAAACTACTGATACCATTTAAATGGCAATGGTATTCGTTATTTAAACGCACATTTTTCAGAGAAAGTTTTAGTATATAACATGTTAGGACATTACTATATAATTAGTATTGTCTATTTTTCTTCACTTGTCCTTACTTGGTAAAAATAACTCGAACGAAAATCACGAATTTTCAAATAATTTTGTTTCCTATTATTTTACACGATAAAAAATGATTCAGTTCAATCATTCAATCGCTAATTTCTTATCTAACTCATATGTGGATGCTGATATGCAATAATGTGTCAACCCACAAAAAGTGAAATTCGGAGATATTGATGTATTTTGATACGTCATCACCTATTTAACATTATCCAATAAAAAAAAGTCATATAAACTAAATAAGTACTGAAAAAAGTTTCTTAATTAATTGTTTCGAAATTTCAGATTATTCCTTGTTTTGTAATTTATACAATAAATTTTATTAGATAATATATTAAATATATCAACCTAGTTTTAATTAATTGCAGCTTTAATCAAAAAAGAAAAGAAAATATGGATAAATACTTATTCAAACAAACTTATTAAGAATAGGTTTGACATGTTTAGACGTCATTTTCCCAAAATGAAGTTCGTGTGGCTTGACACAGTATTGCATATCAGCGTCCATGTGTGGCTAGAAATACGCCGTATTTGTCTGCTAATTGGACGCTGATAAGCAATAATGTGTCAAGCCACACGCACTTCATTTTGAGAAAATGGCGTCTAAAGATGTCAAACCTATTCTTAAAAAATATGTTTGAAGAAGTATATATTCATCTTTTCATTTCTTTTTTGATAGAAAGTATAATAAAGTAGAAGCAAATTGACATATTTAATATATTGTTTAATAAAGAGTTTTTCAAATATTTAAGATTATTGTATAATTTGCTAAATATGGTACGCACTTGGAAATCGAAACATTTAATTAAGAAACTTTTTTCCGTACTTATTTACTTTATACGACTTGAATTTTTGTCAATAATGTTAAATAGGTGATGCAGTATCAAAATACATTAATATCCCCGAATTTGACTTTTTGTGGGTTGACACATTATTGCTTATCAGCATCCAATTAAGACAAGTAAATAAAAATAGACTATACTTAAACATCTTCTGATAGAAAACTAACTAAATATTTTTTACAACCATTTATTATTTATATACATAGATACTTATAGCAACGTATTTTTAAAATTACTTGTTATTGTTTATGGATAACATTCTCAATATAGAAGAAGAATTAGAATCCATAAGTATAGCGCGATCAACTGTATGCAATCCAGAGGATTGTAACCAGTTTTTAATTAATAATAATATTTTAGTAGATAGACATATTAGCATCATTACTCAAAACATACGTAGTATATACAAAAATATTAATGATTTCCAAACTCTTTTGTCATTGTTACAATTCGATTGTGATATTCTAATACTTACGGAGTGTAGGATATCGCCACAAAAACATATACCAACAATTGATAATTACGACTTATATAGCAGCAAATTCAATATTAACCAAAATGGCGGTGTTGTTATGTATATTAAAAACAGGTTTCGAAACATTAAAATAGAAGAAATTTCTCTAGTTAACGCCACTTGCATGTCCATTACGATTGATGATGACACAGTTATTTTAGGTGTTTATCGTTCACCATCCTTTGTAAATGCAGATGAATTTGTTGATTCTTTAGGTAAATTGTTACACTCTATGAAGCATTATGGAAATGTTATAATAACTGGTGATATAAACATTAATATATCTGCGAATAGTTCTGACAGAAATAGACATAACTATCTGAATATACTTGCTGAATACGGAATCTTACCGGCTCATACATACCCCACTAGAGAAGTAAGTTGTCTTGACCACGCTATGATACGAGCATATAAAAAAGTCGCTGTAATGGTATTAAACACATCCGTAACTGATCATCTGAGTGTGGTTATATGCCTAACATCAATGCCTACGATTAAAAATAAAGGTGCTAAATTACTTTCAAACTTAAATGTCGATGCAGCGTTGAAACAACTAGAGAATTGTAACATGTCTCCATTACTTTCTTTATTTAACCCGAATGAAATTGCTAATAAGTTATTAAAAGAACTTACTACAGTGATTCAAGATAATACAATTATAACTAAAAATCCTAGAAATAAAAGAATTTTAAAACCTTGGATAACTCCTGGATTACTTAAATGTATTAAGAACAGAAATAAAATGCAATATAAACTTAAAAAGAACCCAAATGATAATATACTACAAATAACTTACAAACGATACAGAAATTTTTGTAATGATTTGTTGAAAAAAGTAAAACGTAACTTTGAGCGCGCGCAACTTAAAAAATCTATTAGAAGTTCAAAGGAAATGTGGAAAAATATTAAATCCATTGCTTACATAACTAAAAAAAATCAAGCCTGTTCAGAACTATTAAAAATAAAGCCTATAGTAAGTGAATCATTAGAAATTGTCAATGACTACTTTTCAAATATTGGTAAAAACTTAGCTGAAAATATAATAAATAAACAATCTACCAGAACATACAACGATGTTACATATAGGTTTCCAGCATCTAGTGGTTTATCGAGTTCTTTCGGTTTAGTTGGTACTGATGAGTCCGAAGTGGAATCTATACTTTTGAATTTAAAGAATAACTGTGCTACTGGATGGGATAACATACCTACTAATTTTATTAAACTTGCTAAACATATTCTTGTCCCAATTATAACACATCTTTGTAACACTTGCTTTGATAAGGGCATCTTCCCAGATATTTTTAAGTTAGCTTTGATACATCCCATTCACAAGAGTGGGAGCAGAGACGTGATCGGAAATTTTAGACCTATATCAATATTGCCAACACTATCTAAAATTCTTGAAAAGTTAATTAATAAAAGGCTAATTAAATACTTGGATCATCACAATATTCTATCCGATTCGCAATATGGCTTCCGGAATAAAATTTGTACCGAAGATGCGGTCATAGATCTTTCGAACGAAGTAGTGAAAATACTTGACAACGGCCAGAAATGTTTAGGCATATTTCTGGACTTGGCCAAGGCGTTTGATACCGTCTCTGTTCCTATTCTCCTGAACAAACTTGAAAAAATTGGAATTCGAGGTACACCTCTTTCACTTTTTGAAAGTTACTTAAAATATAGAAAACAGCGTGTTAAAATTGAAAATAACTATAGCCAAGATGCCATAATTACATATGGTGTACCACAGGGTAGTGTCCTTGGGCCTACCCTATTTTTAATATACATTAACGATTTATCAATGCTCAAAATTAATAATTGTAAAATCTACTCTTATGCAGATGACACAGCCTTGATTTTTAATGGTAACTCCTGGGAAGAAACAAAATTATTTGCTGAGCAAGGTCTAAATATAATAACCCATTGGTTAAATCAACATCTATTAACTTTAAATGTCACTAAAACTAAGTACCTAACTTTTACGATTAGAAAACCATCCCAACCCCCACAAAACTTTCAAGTAAAATGCCATACATGCTCTTATCCATATATTAATAGCTGTAGTTGTCTAGATATCGAAAGAGTAACAGAATACAAATATTTAGGTGTTATAATTGATCAACATCTCAACTGGTATAAACAAATAGATAATTTAATAAAAAGGACAAGAAATCTAATTTGGGTTTTTAAAAAACTCCGTCACGTTCTACAACCCGATCTGTTAAAATCAGTATACTTGGCTCTCGGACAGTCAATTCTTACGTATTGTATCCCGGTCTGGGGAGGTACTTGCAAAACCCAACTTATTCACTTAGAAAGAGCCCACAGATCATTATTAAAAGTAATGTATTTTAAAACGTACGGATGCGCAACATATAATTTATATTCAACAACCAAAGTATTAACAATCAGGCAACTTTACGTTCTACAAACGGTGTTAAGAGTTCATAAGTTAATACCATATAATAAACCTGACACTACTAGAAGGCGAAATCATGCAGTAATTAATTTACAACATTGCAATACACAATTTGCAAACAGACAATACAACAAACAGTCTACCTTCCTTTATAATAAAATAAATAGGATTATTAACATTTACGACCTTCAATATCATCAGTGTAAACAAACACTAACTAATTGGCTTTATACTTTAGACTATCATGCTACTGAAGAATTATTAACTGTACAAACGTAAGAAATATTCATTTTAATAATAAATAAATAAGTAAATAGGTATACAAAAATTTTATAATACACACCCATACATATACACACACGCTCACACACACAGACACACACACACACACACGCACACACACACACACACACACACACACACGCATGTAAAATGTTTTCCATTTTAAATTTAAGTATAAGTTAAATATTTGTTAGTTTATAATTATGTTTCGATATATGTATATCCAGGAGGAGGAGCGGGTATTTTGAGATACAGGTTTAACCTACTTCAAAATTCCTGTTGCTAACTATTGCTGTAAAAACTGATTTAAACAATAAATATTTTTATTTATTTTTTTTTAACAACAATAGATCCCCGATTGCTGCGATCGTATTTTTATGTATCTATAGCAGCCAGCAACTTCTATTAGAAGTCGGTTATATTTTTATACGGAAACAATTAAGTCAACGAATAAAGTATTGCACAATAAAATTGTTTGCCCAAAATTCTACCGTTCATCACGCGACATGTCTTGTTTGAAGCGTACTAAATCTCGCGTCACAATAGTTAGATGTGCGTCAAATAAATAAGAAAACGTAACTCGTAATTCAAAGATCGTCCAGAATCAAACGCTGATTGTCTCGTATTGGTTTCCAGTGAAGTGTGGTTTAAGTATTAAGAATAATCGGGGAGCTAATTCTGTGAATTGTATGGTTATTATATGGTTATTATAACACGACATGTGTAGTATGCCATATACAAATAGTTAGAAGCGTTTTAGTACAAAAAATTAGAAAACAACTGTCAGTATGTAGTATCTTATGATAGCGACAGTTTTCAAAAATTAGGCTTCCGAATAAGGATACAAATGCATCTATATTTTGAAATCGTTTTTTTTTTAATTAAAAAAACTAAATTTCTTTTGACTTCTTTTTCTCATAGTAAAAAAAGCTCAACACAAAGATGTAGTATTCATGTTAGTAGCTTTCTAAACTATAATATGCTTTTTATAATATGTTTTAAAATAGACTCCATCTAAAACAAGACTAAAATTAAGTTTTGGTTTCAAACTTAAACAACAAAAGAATTAAGTACAATAAAAAGATAAAACGTTAAGATATTAAAACACAAAATGATATTCCATCTAAGCTAAATCAAACAAAAACATCAAAAAGTTGTAAATTACACTGAAGAAACGCTACGAGTTCAAATACTTTAACATCCCTTTTCCTCGCCTCGCCTCGTGTCACTTACACCCGTCCCTTCCCTGCACAGAGAGCAAGCGGTGACCGGAAAGCCACCGTGTTATTTGATCTAAGGTCCTTATGTCCATCGGACAAAAAAGTCAACCAAATTGAATTTTAGTGCAATTACCATGATGATGGTCCGTCATCTTTTGTTCATTGTAAATAACATATTTATATAATTATTATGTACATATATTACCAATCAAATTTGTTTTTTTTTGTCGATATGCAATATCATTTAATATAAGATCATAATAAATGTTTAATACAGAATTATGAAGATCATTTTTAGCTCTACTCATAAAAAATATACATCTTAGTAACGCGAAATATATGTACGCACTGGTCACGTAGTTATATTCAAAAATTATCTTAAAGACAATCAGCATTTTCTAAATTTTTATTATATTTAATTTAAATATTAGAATAGAATCTAGAAATCAGACTGAATATAAGATTTTATGTTAAAATACGATAAATAATCTTTCATCGAAAACTTTTTTCAAGCCTTAAAAGTCTGTATCTCATTATGCAGTTGCATGCATTCATACAAATAAAATGACAAAAACTATTTCTACACTAATCTTACAAATTCGGAAATAAAAATTACATTTAATATTATTGTATATCTTATTGTATGTACATTTTACGTATATGCAAGACGATAATAAAATGAAAAACCGAAAAGGAAATAAAAATGTTAATATAAAAAATTACTATATGAAATCAAATAGCTATTAATGTCATTACAGCGAGACAAGGTGCCCAAATCACCGTTAGAATCACTTCTAATCTAATATATACAAATCAATAAAATTGAAGTGTCTGTAGTTTCAAATGAATATCGTTTAACTTAATATATACGAAAGTATTAACGGTACTTACATCAAAACTGTGAAACAGTTGGACCGATTTTGACGGGACTTTCATTAGCGGATAGCTAATGTTTTTAGGAATCACTTAGGCTACTTTTATTTTAGAAATGTTATTTTCCTAGCTAGAAATTAAACTCGCTTTATTGTACCATCTAATAGTGTTTTTACGTTACGTTTACGTTTAAGGATCAACTTCTAAAACCTAATAGTTAAACAAAAGGGAAAGGCATTTTTTACAAAATGCTAATAATTAATGTGAAAAAAAAAGCTCCTTTCTTGAGAGGCGTTACAAAGCCTTGCTTTGTATGAGTTATGCCAAGTCCACGCGAACGAAGTTGCGGGCTCAGCATGTTTTAAAATATTAACTCTTGAACTCGACGATGACGTGAAATTGGACCGTCCATCCCTACAAAGTATTTCAACCTCAATCTCAATAGTATCTGTACAATTTGCGAACAAAAAACCTTTATCTGAATACGATACTAGCCAGCAAATAGTTACAAAGAAATGAGAATTCCCGACGGATTTTATTTCGATTACCGTTTGAGATTTTTGAGAACTGCAATTGTGGAACGATAGGATTTAAAAGTATTTTTCGGTTCGAATTTTGGAACACTTAAGGAAATTAAACTCTGGAAATGATGGCGTAGCTATATAAGTGCTCTTATATAGACAAGTTAAATACTTATATCTAATATTTTAACATTTTATATCGTGTCTTATCATTTCTGTCTATAAGAGGAATAAAATAAGAATTTAAAACAAAATAAATCGGCTTAAATCAAATCGAATCAAAAAACTCTTTATTCAATTAGGCTCTCACGAGCACTTTTGATCTGAATACATGAAAAAAAATTACATCAATAATAAAGCTACCACTTAAATACGCTATTTCATAAGCTTGGATGACGTAATTTTATCAGCTATTATAATTTTAAAACTAAACTTCTGAACGATTTTGATAAAAATGTCTAAGAAATCAAACCTAACCTTCAAAATCAGTTGAGAAATTGTTAACTTTTGAGGAATCAAACATAAAAACGCTACGAATTGAGGGACTCTTTCATTTTTGAAGTCGTTTTATAAAGAGGAAAGTTAGTTTGACATTCTTTTAGATTCGGGAAAATACTAATGATAATTGATCGCATGAATACTAATAGCATTTCTAAGGCGCGAATTACACTAAAAATTCTAGCCCCAAAAAAATACATAAGTAATTACTCGTTGCTTTCAATTCAATTCTTTGGTTAATGGCTTTTAGTTGTGCCATTCTCATTGCTTTACACCTGAGAGAATTAACTGTCAGTACGTTTTTCGAAGTTCACTGCATTCACAAGTACTTACGACGTATCTATTACTAGATTACAGAGTTGTTTTATATCGATGTCACGATTAAAATTAACAAATGTAATTATCGCCTTATCCAATAAAAATGGACTTATGGTAACATATTGTAAACGGATTTAAATCGCGTATATTAATAATTTTTATCATCCCGACGTTTCGAGCACTTTGCAGCGTTCGTGGTCACGGGTAGACTACCCGTCTAAAGTGCAAAACCTGTTCAAAGTGCTCGAAACGTCGGGACGATAAAAATAATTAATATACGCGATTTAAATCCGTTTAAAATAGTTTTATTTCAATGAATAATAATCGCGAAAATATAAGACAACGTTATGGTAACATGACAACTTATAGTCTCCGAGCGCACGTTTGCTTGATATGTGACTAATTGGACGCTGATAAGCAATACTGTGTCAACCCACACGGACTTCATTTAGAGGAAATCGCGTTTAAACATGTCAAACCTATTCTAAATAAATTTGTTTGAAGACGTATATAACCTTTTTTGTATAATGTTAAATACGACATGTATTATCGGAATACATCAATATCGCCAAATTTGACTTTTTGTGGTTTGACACATTATTGCTTATCAGCGTCCAATTAACTTGATGTATTTGGAATAAAAATCATCATGCTATGCGCTTTAATAGTAATTGTGGGCAAAATTTCAACAGGTAAAATTAAATATTTATGTATAAAAAACAACATTATAAGTAATTCAGTTTTTAAACTGTCTAATTATGAAACCCGTAATCATATCATGTCATCGTAAGATATAAAAAAGTTCATAAATATAAATTAACTAGAAGATCAATTGAATATTTTGTTGTAGATGAAACTAAAAATAATTATTATATAACAAAATATGACAACTAATAAATATTTTTTTATATGCATTAGCTACAATTTAATTTCATCATAACAATACCAAAATAATCCTTTGTTCCCTTTATTACGAATTCACTCTCAAAATTTAATCGTTTAATTTCTTTATTAAGTAGGTATATATATTTTTTTCGTATTTGAGACTCCTAAGACAACAGCAAAGGCTTCCTATTTGTGGTGTCATACTGCTGTCAAGGCAGCACTGTTGTTTTTTTTTTAATTTATTTTGTTTTGCTTAATATGCGTACGTTTGATAGTTTTTTTAAGTGCATTTTTTTTAGTAATGTCCCGCAGAGATCATCTGCTGTAATTTTTTCTTTCTTTCTTTCTTAATCGCTTCCACTAGTAAAGATTACGTTTATTTAATTAATTATTATTTTTTAATTTTAATATATTAAGCTTAACGTAATATGAAATTGTGTTCAATACTCGATAGTTAATTAATTGCAGTCATTTTATTTAATATGCGTGATGTGGCTATCTTAAAAAGTTACGCACTCTAATACGCTTAATAGTGAAATTAATTTAAATATAAATGTATTTGTGTAGTTACTACTGATAGCCCTACATAAATAAATAAGATACATTCTCATTCAAAACATTTCATATAACATCTAAACTATTACAGCTTGCAACCATTTTGTAATAACTATTCGGTGATCTAATTCCCCAACAAAATAACTTTCGTAACGGATTACAGAGTACAGGCGTGATTAGGACACATTAATTCGGTACGTGATCCGCCACCTGTATTTAACACCGAGATAACAACTTCTAAATATTCTGCATGATATGTAATTTAGATGCTAGTGGGTTTTATCTACACTATTGTAGGTGAAGGGTTTGCTTGAATTCGTATCTACTCTATTCGGGTTATAGAAGAAATAAGCTATTTTACACCAAAATGGCAAACTTTAGACAAGTACAGTAGTAAAATTAGAGGTAGATCGTAGCAGTCGCTGAGTTTATATTTTTTATAAGGAAATAAACAAGTACCAAAATTTAAAATGTGAGAAATCGCACTACGTACTATTTTTATAAGATATTTATTTATGAAAGGTAATTTGTAAAATTCTCCTAAAGGAAAATAAACCTCAATAGCAAAGTGCAAAACAAGGTTCACCCAGCTTTGCAATAAATAAAGTTTCAAGATTCATATATCATCATATCACTCAGTATTGGAAATAATAAAAAATTAATAATGAACAAAAGAGTCGAATATGTCGAACGTTACTAAAATATTGGGGTACATTATTACATGTTGTGAAAAAAAGTTACGATAATTATATAAATTTAAGTAAAATGTAGTCATGAGAGTGAGAACATTATTTTGTAAGTGGAACACTCTTGAATCAACATAAGGTCTTGAAACTCTCTGAACTTGAACAAATATGAGATCTACTCAATGCTCTCTTAAAGAATATTATTGTAATATTTTTTTGAATATAATACATTATAATTATAATTGAAATTCGATAATAAATAATCACAAAACCATGCTGCAAGTCGCACTTTGCAATCGCCTGTTGTAGACGCTACATCTCTTGAGAACGTTCCGGTGTGGTAGTGAAACGTGCGCAGAGTGTCTATGTGGTGTGTTGCATTTGCGTTTGCATACTTGGGAGGCTGGGCGGTGCTTGCCTGCTTATGCGTTTGCATATGTAGGAGAATTGGCGATGCTTGCCTGCTTGAGTGTATGCATATGTAGGAGGGTGGGCGATGCTTGCCTGCTTGAGTGTATGCATATGTAGGAGGGTGGGCGATGCTTGCCTGCTTGAGCGTTTGCATACGTGGGAGGCTGGGCGGTGCTTGCCTGCCTGTGCGTTTGCATATATGGGAAGGTGGGCGATGCTTGCCTGCTTGAGCGATTGCATATGTGGAAAAGTGAGCGATGCTTGCCTGGTTGAGCGTTTGCATATGTGGGTGGTGAAGGTTAATTTAAAGAATACCCTATATTTGTTCATTAAAGACAATTAATTTGATATAATACTCGATTTTACAAGAAAAATACGTTGAGAATTAATCTGTAATGTTAATATTAAAGTTAATTAAATAACAATTTTGAGATGTTCTCTTACTTTATTATTCCATGAATTTAAAAATCCTTTTAACTTTATTACTATGAAATCTTATATGACATACGAGCGTATGAATTCCTGGAAATTAAGATTGAAAATTTTAAAATAATTCTTATTTAATTTCTGACCATAAAAGAGGGGTGTTATAAGTTTAACGTATGTTTCAGTGTAGCTGTGTCAAAATCGCTGGGACTAGAAACATGAAATTTTGACCAAACGTTCCTTAAATATCCTAATTGTGAACTAAGAGAGGATTTTTCAAAATCTATCCAAAGAGTTGAAAGTTTGTTAGGTATCCAATTCCCAAGTATACGAAAGTAGTAAAGCGGGTAGAAGCGGGCGAAGCTGCGGGGAACTGCTAGTTAGATATAAAGTTAAGAATCTTCAATTAGAAACCGATCTTACGTGATCGTAATAAAAGCCGCGTTGCGTATTTTTATCTCAATTTAACACATAAACCCCGTAACAGCATCGTAACGGTTTTCTCATGAATAATTTTGTTTTTAATACAGCCTTATCGGGTTACAATTTTTTACTGATATTTTATCGAGGTCTTTGGGGTACTTATATTTTTATAACATTATGTTTTCATAGCAAAATGTAACTTCGATCGACTTGCTTGTATTTGTTTGTGGTTACGAGTGCTACGGCTATCGGTCTATATTATTATAAAATATGTTTTTGTCGATATATTTATATATATACATATATATATATATATATATATATATATATATATATATATATATATATATATATATATATATATATATATATATATATATATATATATATATATATATATATATATATATATATATATATATATATATGTCCTTGAATACTGTAATATGACCACAGGTGGGCGTAGTGGTCTCTGCTACTGACTGCAGCGCTAACGGTCGCGGTTTTAATATCCGCGCATGGCAATCATCTGTATTTGGCCTATGGATAATAATTGTCGTATTCCGGGTGTTTGTGTTTGTGCTGTGTATGATTCCGGATCCTCGACTCAGGATCATGAGATCTTGAGGACTGTTGAGTGTGAAGCGTTTATTTAAAAAAACTGCATTGAATGATGATGGGCGAGGGTAATATTTTTACGCCATTTTACTCGAATTACAAAAAAGAGGAGGTCCTCAGTTTGTCGTAAACTTTTTTGTTTGTTTTTTAGGGTTCCGTACCTTAAAAGGAAAAACGGAACCCTTATAGGATCACTTTGTTGTCCGTCTGTCTGTCTGTCTGTCTGTCTGTCTGTCTGTCTGTCTGTCTGTCTGTCGGGATGTCAACCCTTTTTTCTCAGAAATGCATAGACGTATCATGTTGAAATTAATATCATATACTCAAGTCAACGATGACATGCGGCCGTGAAAATATTAAAGTTCTAAGTCAACGCAATTAAAAGATAATGGACAATATGTCGTATATTTTGACCATTTTAGCGTTTTCGCAAGGGAATCAAAACCTATAGGGTACTTCCCATTGACCTAGCACGATGAAATTTGGCAAGAAGTAAGATCTTATGGTACAAATAAAGGAAAAAATCTGAAAACTGTAAATTTTTGTATGTATGTTTGTCTGTTTGTAAGTTTGTGTTTCAACCTTTTTCTCAGAAACGCGTGAAGGTAACAAATTTTTATCAACGTCAAGTACTGAGAGTTGTAATTACTAAGAGCTGTGAAAAAATCAAACTTCTAAGTTAACGCAATCAAAAGACACGGTCATTTATATCACATATTTTAAGTATGATAGCGTTTTTAACGTTTTCGCAAGGGACTCAAAACCTATAGGGTACTTCCCATTGACCAAGCATTATGAAATTTGGCCAGGAGCAAGGTCCTTTAGTATACATAAAGGAAAAAATCCGAAAACTGTAAATTTCTGTTCATGTGTCTGTCAGTCTGTACGTCTGTCTTTCAACCTTTTTCTCAGGAACGCGTAAATGTATCAAGTTGTAAATTGATCAAGCGGAAAATATATTAATCTTAGAATTAAAATTATATGTACTTGTAACAAATTAACATAGAAGTTGACCATGGTCAAAAAAACAATTTTACAAACACTGAGAAGAAATTTGTATCAATACGAAAACATTAAAAGCAGCAAACCTTTATAAACAACGCAATGCAATCTATATATCGCAGCTAACAAAATGATAGCGCGATGCAGCGTACAGCTAATGCCATCTATTACAACATTATGACATTAACTGTGATATAATTCTGCTCGATTAATAAAAAATTTTATTTTAATTATTATTTAAACGCGCTAAAAATTATAAAATAAACTTTTCATTTAAAAGTTTTATCGTCGATTTATAACGTCATTACGTAATTAACATTCAATATAAGAGCTTCACGCGATTTGATTTAAGTACTCGTATTGACTTAGTACGATAATTTTAAAATTAAATTCAAACAGATCGAGTTATTTAATTTACTTATTTATCTACACATATAAGTCTTCTGGTTATTAGTAATATAATTAGTTATTTATAAATAAACAATTAGTTTTGTTCGAATTAAGGACTAATTATTTTCGTCTTGGCAACACTAATACATATTTCGATATTTTTATTGATAATGTAAATCTAAATATTTTACGAACGTAGTGCAGGGGTAGTGGAGTGTAGTAGAATATAAATAAAAATAAAACGAGAATAAAATATAATATAATTATGTTGTTATGTCAAAGTCAACAAGTTAGTTCATTGAAATTGTCAAGAGATGGCGCTAGGTGTATCCTGAATCGCGCTATAACTTTATTTTTTGAAAGTATAAGTAGTTTCAAAATAGTTTTTGGGACGTGATCCATATTTACATAATATTTGATTTGATTATATTTAAGCGACTTCTAAAAAGGAGTGTTTTCAATTCGACCTTGTATTTAATTTTTTTTTATGTTTGTTCGCCGATTACGCCGCCATTTGGGTACCGATTTTCAATTTTTTTTTTTCGTTTGAAAAGGTATACTTCCAAGGTGGTCCCATTGTCTTCAGGTCAGGATCAGATGATGGGATCCTGGAGAAATTGAGGGAACTCCTCAAATATTATAGGCAAGCGTATACCGATTTAGGTATTTTTGATAGTAACTTATGTTGGAACTGATGATGAAGACCACAAATGGCGTAGATGGGTTAGTCTTATATAGATTTCTATAAGTTTGTACGGAACCCTCGGTGCGCGAGTCCTACTCGCACTTGACCAGTTATTTTTTTATTAATACGAAACAGGTGCGATCGATTTAGTTGTTTTTTATTAATTTCCCATTGGTCTTATAAAATGTTCGTGAAAATCGATTAAGTAGTTTCGTTAAAAATAAAGTTAAAATTAAAATAACTGGGTCAATGTTGCTCAAGTATTCATAAAAAAATAAATACGGTATCGAAAAATAAATAATTAATGAAATCTGTTTGGCATCGGCGAATATATTGTGGAAAATACTCGTATGGTAATTTTTTATTTTTAAGTTTGATTCGCCATTTTGAATTTTAATGGTAACATAATACTATCAATCGTTTCCAATGTGCGAACTTAGAGAAGCAATTTCAAAAGCGCAAACAGATAAAACGTTACTTATACTCATATGATTTAGTTCTTATTAATATTTATGTTTATCCTAATAATATTGTTTTCAGAATCATGTATGTTATAGACTAGCTTGCAACTTTGCTCGCGTTAAGAAAGATTTTATTTCAAAATAATACAGACAGCAAATATGCTTCGCTGACAAGCAATACTATGTCAAGCCACAAGGAGTTCATTTTGAGAAATTAGCGTCTAAGGAGGTCAATTCTTAGTAAATTTGTTGAAAGACCTATAACGTACGAAACCACTTCTGTTTTCTATTTCGATAAAAGGTATAATGAATTAAAGGCAGATTTGTATAATAAAAAGTTTTATTTGATAATAAATCATTGAGCACACTTCGTTCGAAACATTAAATTAAGAAAAATTAATGGCACCATTTGAATACTAAAAAAGGTATTCAAATGGTGCCATTATTGTTCAAATAAGTTCAGTGGTTACTAAACTTATTTCATACATACAGAATTCGCTCTTTTTTATTATATTAGTATAGATTAGTTGGTACCGGCGAATTCGTCTGAGTAGAATAATTATTTTTAATACAGGGTAGGTAGGTAGACAAGTATCCTATATCCCTCGTTAAGATCCAATCTTTATTAAAATTTATTCAAATAAACAAACAGACTGATAATTACTTTAACATTTTTAATGTTACTATAGAATAATGGATTTATAAATAATACTAAATTTTAATTTGAAATAATCATCCAATTTTCTAAATAATCACTTCTTTTGTATTTCGTTAAAAGCCAATACTGATTTAATATAATACAATTTTTCTTTTGATTCCCGAGTCAATGACCTGATGGTATCTTTCCTTAGATAAAGAGCGTATAATAAATTGATATTATTAATCAAATTGTATTCTAGACAGAAAGTTTATTTATTTCATTGCTAAGCAATGAGTTGTGATATATATATATATATATATATATATATATATATATATATATATATATATATATATATAATATATAATATATAATATAATATATATAAACTCTCTCTGCCTTACTACAAAAGATTTAAACAGACGTTAAACGCGTGTTTAAAAAAAATCCCTACTACAAATCCGCGTCTAAGCACGGTTTTGAGTTAAACATGCTTTAGATATAGATTAACATACGTTTAAGTGAGTTTAATTGATGTCTAAAACCTATTTCGGCTGTCAAATGTAACGTATAACATTTTATCAATAAGTTTTTTTATGAGTTTATTCGCTGTTCAGCAATTTAGATAATATTTTTAGCAATGTTAAATTTTTAAACACGTGTTGAACATGGTTTTAATGCGTCGTTTGTAGTATGACAGTCTGATTTTAAAATCATTTAATAAAGTATACACCACACAGCGAAATATAAACAACGTAATCTAGAATCTTGTGCTGTGTTTCGTTAACTTAGTCAATATGTATTCTTTAATATAAAATATATAATGACATTTATTGACTGACATTTATCAACACACAGCCCAAATCAATGGACGGATCTGGCTAAAATTTGGCATTCAAGTAGATGTTATGGCGTAGGCATCTGCTAAGAAATTATTTATAAAAGATTTTGATTAATTCTACCCCCAAAGGTATATAATAAGGCATGAAAAATTTGTATGAAACTTTGTGAATTTTAAATCGATCAAGCTGAGACTGCATTTATAAAGCTACTATGACGTATGCATAACAGACATCGCAGACGAAGTCGCGAGCACCAGCTTGTAATATATGCGATAATACTGCGTTTACCAATCGTTGGTTTCATATATGACGTGATATTAAATAAACCAATAAGAGAAAAGGTGTTATGTGACGTCACACGAGCGCAGTACTCAAAATCACGCGAACACGGCACTAATACTTACTATTATTTTAATTCAATTGATAGAAGGTTTAAATTTTGTTTTATTACATATACATATTTTGGAAGTGAATATTCAAAATTTAACTTTGTAATCCTCACTGTGATGTATTACATAGGAAATAACTAAAAGAGGTCTTTTATTCAACCCGACACAAAAACAGATCTTTCATTATTTAAATACACATTACTTTAAAATCTTCTGAAACACAACATAACCCTGAATGAAACCTTTCCTGACCTTTTTAGTTATTTCAGCTTCCTCGTATTATTCAATGTACAACATACACATTTTAAAACAAATATTTCGCTATGAACGACATTCATTACTCGATTATACTTTGAGTCAAATAATTTGATGTCTGAAAATTGCGCAATGTAAATAAATGAATTGGAAAATACACTTTTATTTATAATATTCATAGTAAGGGCTGCGAACATTAAATTGAAGGTTATTTTTACACACTCGTGAAAAACATACGATTAACTGGGTGGTTCGTTTAAATGACATAATTTCAAATGTTTCTGATTTTATGTAGGTATTTAGATGATAGTTACATCTGTTTATTATTGTTTAGAATGAAAAGTATTTGAGAGAGTCAGAAGCCTAATTTGGCCGCGATAGATAAGTGGACTGTATAGGGCAAGATGCAGGCACAGTACCTTGATCAATCCAGCTCTTACTTCTTCAAGGGAGCACGCCCTCCATCTTCAGTACAAATGCGTTGCCAGATTAAAAAGGAATGAGATATGATAGAGAATAGGAAGAATAAAGGAGTTAGGCTTCCGCTTCTCTCACTCACCGTCCGAAACGCAATTTTGATGAAAATTCTGTAGAACCAATTGGAGTGTATATCATTACCAACAAAAAAAAAGAAATAACTGAATCAAGTAATCGGAGAAAAAAGTTCCCAATGTATTAGGAATTTCCTTCTTTCTTCAAAGTCGATTCAAGGAAAAACATAGGAACTAATTACACATTAAAAAATTAGTTTAGCACCAGTAGCTTCACGTTCGACCAACATGCTAACATGAGTCCTGTAAAATCACGATTCAAAAGTACCCACTTAAATAATATTTTCATTTCATTTAATATATAAGGGCCCATACCCGTGCAGGAGGATTTCATCGTAATTAGTAGCCGTAGCGCGCCATCAATCACAATAATTGTCGGCTAATTAAAAACGTTACTCGAGTCCCCTTTCATTAAATCGTTCCTTTATATTTTTACAATTTAAAGTGTGTGAGTGGCAATTTAATTTGTGTGCTGTTTTAATTAATCCCTTACAGATTTTGTAAAAGAAACAATTATAATTCAAAGTGGGAAAAAATGTGGGTTTATTTGTAGTTAATTTACACTAAAATTGTAATTTGAAATATGAATGTATAATGAATAATTATAAGTAATAATTTAAACCTTTTTATTAGCTGTGCCCCGCAGTTTCGACTCAAAATTCATACATATCTCATACATAAATCTCCATTAACGCAAGCTAAGTCGCATGAAAAAGTTAGTTTATTGTAACAAACAGTAAAAATGTAAGATTTACCAGTCTCCTTGAACGACAAAGTAAAACATATATTTGAGTATTAAAAAATAAATCTGATATTTACATCGTAAGCGGATGAAATATAATAATATCTCTTAAATGTAATTATATGTTCATACATTTCAAAAGACGAGAGTAATTATTATAATATTTACGTAGATGTAAAGTAAAGTAATAGCCTGTAAATATCTATCTGCTGGGCAAAGGAATTCCAATTACGGAATAGGTTTAGTACTTAATCCACCACGCTGCTCCACTGCGGGTTGGCGGATATACATTAGAATTTTTCCCGGCACATGCAGGTTACCTCACGATGTCTTCCTTCAGCACCGAGATCGAGATGAATTTAAAGACTAATTTAGCTCTTGAAAAATCAGCGGTGCTAGCCGAAGTTTGAAACCGCGATCATCGGTTGAGAACGACGTGTTCGAACCCCTAGCCCATCTCGACTCATTTAATATTACTTAAATATTTTTTTTTTATTTATTCGTTTTTATAAAAAATGTATTTTTATAAAATAACTGCATTGAATCTGAGTCTTATTAAAAATGTAAAAGTTTTGCGTCAGTCTATGACGATAATTAAACTTATAAGTTTTTGTCTCAGAGTTTCATGAAGATATAAGCTGATCAGCAATACTGTGTCAAGTCAAATGGACTTATTTTTGAGATAATGGCGTCTAAACATGTCAAACCTATTCTCAATTTATTTTTTGAAGACCTATATATCCATCTTCTCTTTTTTATTTTGACAAAATGTGTACTGAATTAAAAGCAGATTGGTACACTAAAAAGTTTTATCTAATAATAAGTTTTTGAAGATATTAATCTACACTAAATTATTGTATGCAAAATATTGAGCACACTTCAATAATCGAAACATTAAATTAAAAGACTTTGTTCCTTTTTTATTTAGATTAGAATAATTAAAAATTTTGAATAATGTTAAATACATGTCGTATTATTAGAATACATCGATATCTCAGAATTCGACTCTTTGTGGGTTGACACATTACTGCTTATCAGCACCTCTATATAAGTTGATTATCATTGCCTTACACCCGAAAGAATTTACCTTTATTTTTGACGTCCACAGCCTTCGTAAGGTAACCTAGATAACTGTTACCCAGTTACAGAGTTTTATATCGATTACGAGCGCAAAGCTTACAAATGTAATTCTAGCTTAGTAACTATCTGATTTCTTTAATTTTAATGATATCTTTCAATCCTTAACGAATCGTTTAATTTAATGTATCAAATGACGATCGATACATTTTATTGCCAATATTAATATTTACGATTACTCTTTATGCGAATGTTACATTAAGTCGGATCGTGATCCAGAATAGTTACTTGATGGTATTATTTACCCATACAAATAAATTATATAGAAGTGTCTGTTTGTGATTTCAAGTTACCAGCTTTTCACTAAATACATATGAAAATGCGGTACATGTTGATGGGACTTTCACTCGTAGGTATAAATTTAATATATTTTTCGCAGACAAAGTCGCGGGAATAAGAATTGTGTGTAAAATCCTATAATTGAGACTAGTCTCACTTATAGGATTTTACACACAACCGATATTGATACGGTACTGCTGACTACAGATGGGCTTGTTACGCAGTCGGGATTTTGATTTTTTCAAAGAATTCCTTGTTTCTGAAATTACCTTAGATTGTCGTTTACATACTAATGATACTAAACTTGATAATTCGCAAATCGCAGCCAAGCGTAGCTAACGCGTCCCGTCCTTTGCATCTGTAATTATCACCACCCATGTCTCCTTAATTCCTTACCCAAATATTTAGAATATTCAGACTGAGTCGTTCACAAGATTTCTTGTCGCAACAGTTATTATTACCAAATATATGTTTAAAATGTAATATGATGCAGGCAAGAATTACCTTATATATTTAAAAATAACTTTGTAACTTAGTAACAGATAGAAAATAAATAACTACTTATGACGTCTCTGTTACTAGGCTACAGAGTTTGAACCCGAGATCAACAATCAGATTATTAAGTTCTAACCACTAAGCCGTTTCGTCAAATTTAATGTAATTGAAAATATTTATGCTATAAGGCGGTATTTAAAGTTCCACTTACCTAAAATAGGTTAATTGTCCCTATTCAAGAGTTAGTACAATAAGTTGATTAAGATTCACGATAAAATACAAATCCTAGACGTGGTGAAAAATCTGACTGTAACATTTTAGATTTCAAATGCACAAAAGATTGACAGTGAAAGGCAAACTTTGTTAGAGGCATTGATACGACTTGCTAATCTAACAGAGACACGCCGAGCTGTCGATGTAAATGTGCTCTGACGTTCTATACGAATTCTAAATCAGCCTTAGACTTTCTTTTTGGTTGATATTGATAACGATATGTCGTGGACGATACAATGGAATATTTAAACATTATGTCGAAATTGTTTGACTTAAAATTCGTAACGATTAAATAAAATTGTTTAGATCATTTTTTGTCTAATTCCTATAACTATTTTATTCTTACAGTGAAGTGTAACAAATGAGGTAAATTGTACTTTAAAGTCATTTTTAATATTTAACCAAAATAAACAGAATAAAAGATTAAAGTACGAATACAAAAAGTGAATGGAAAAATGTGGCTTTTATTTATGTATATGCAAACATATGCACAAAGTACCAAATACTAATATGCCGTCGATAATAGACCAATATCGCATTGATGAGAAATACATACGATATCGAATGTATTTCATTTCCAATGTATGGGCCTATATTATCTACACTAATATTATAAAAAAGTAAGATTTGAGTGTCCATTTGCATTGAATACAAAACTACTAAGCCGATTTGAAAAAATATTTATGCATTGGTTAGTAGATTTATTAACGAAGGTTATAGGCTATATTATATTACGCTACGACTCATAGGAGCGAAGCAGTAACCATAAACGAGCTGAACCTCGAGGGGCAGCTAGTTATGTCATTATCTTAAAGTTAAAACTTCTCTAATATCAATGGCCTTGTTGAATTCGTCGAATATAAGAGCGCCTTGTCTGATTTAATTAATCTCTTGTCCCGATATCGTCAAGTCCGCCTTTGTTTTAGATGATTGGAGAGATTGCCTTTTAAGCGACATCTAATTGTGAAAAGGTTTTGACGATTCCATTTCTGTTATTTCGAACTGATTGTCTGTTAAACATCTGAAATAGGACTAAATTGTTGATTTAATTATTTTTCAGAATCACGAACGTATAATAAATCTTGGAGTTATTAATTTAGTTTTACTTCAATAGATTCATTGTTGAGTCTTTTTGAAGTAAATAATACGTATCAATCTTTTCCGATCGCTCATTTAGGATTTATACAAAACTAGCTGGTGCTCGGAACTTCGTCTACGTTGTTTATGTCTACGTCATAGTAGCTTTATGCATATAAAGTCTCAATCCGATTGGTTTAAAATGTCAAAGTGTCATACAAAATTTTATCTGCTATTTTATACCTTTGAGGGTAGAATTAATTGAAATCCTTTCTTATCGGATGCTTACGTCATAACATTTATCTGCATGCCAAATTCCAGCGCGATCCGTATAGTGGTTCGGGCTGTGCGTTGATAGATCACTATGTCAGTCAATCACCGTTGAATTATACAAATTTAGATAATTCAAACTATGGTATAAAATTTAAGAATTTCTATCAATTAGTACTAGAAAATATTAATGGTAATTCAGTCTGTAAGCCGAAGATTTGAAACAAAATAAAAACGAAAAAATCTTCATATGATTAATTTACGATAAATTTTACATCCTCGTTCAGAGGTAATCCTTTAACTATACCTACATGTGTTTGTAGATTAAATAAAACGTAACTAACTGTACACTTTGTCCGTTTCGTTTGCCTTTTGATGAGCCCCATACGTTTAGTTTTTTCAGGACTATAGTTTTTAGAATAACATTTATATTTGGATGCTGATAAGCAATAATGTGTCAACCCACAAAAAGTCAAATTTATAGATATTGATGTATTCTAATAATGCATTACGTATTTAACATTATTTAATAATTTCTCAAGTACTAAATTATTACAGAAAAAAGTTTAATCTAATATTTAGAATATTAAAGTGTTCCATATTTTGGATTATGCAATAATCTCATATGTTTTAAAAACTTATTAGATAATACTCTTTACTAGCTAATCAGCTTTTAATTCATTAAACTTTTTATCAAAATAGAAAAAAGGGAGATATATTTCTTCAAACAGATGTATTAAAAATAAGTTTGACATCTTTAGACGCCATTTTCTCAAATGAAGTTCGTGTGGCTTGACACAGTCTTGCTTATCAACGTCCATTTGATAACCAAAACTTTTTTGAAAAAAAAAAACCAACTGATTTAATAAGCTAAACACGCAATTTCGGTTATTTATATGACATATTTATTTCTATTTTGATTTAAAGATCGAACAACTGAACAGATTTTAATAAAAAATGTATGGTACCAAACTAATAGTATACTGGAATAATTAAAAAAAAATCGATTTAAAATGACGGAGTTCTGAGGTGACTGAGACATACATTACGAATTGAGAATCTCCTCCTTTTTGAAGTCGTTTAAAAATATGTCCTTATTTTTATCGTATACCCAACTACAAGCTTTTTATATACTATTCGCAAAATTAATATTACAAAAAGCAAATTCAGTATATTTTATCTCGTTCAAAGAAAAATGTAAAAGATTTTTTGTTAAAATGTCAAGGGTTAGAAAGTGAGTTGGAGTAGGATCGTAAACAAAGATTCGTAGTTCAAACAACAACCTTTGTAACTCTCTACTGTTTAATTTGGCTATTTGGTGACGGAATACATCGTGAAGATTGTATGATAATTAAGATAAAAGTGTACGACATGATTATGTTTTAGATAACAACCCTTTTCACACCTCAGGCCGTAGAAGGACATTTATATATGGACGCTGATAAGCAATACTGTGTCAAGCCACACGTTGTTCGTTTTGAGAAAATGGCGCCTAAAGATGTCAAACCTATTCTCAATAAATTTGCTTGAAGACGTATATATTCATCTTTTCTTTTCTATTTTGATAAAATGTATAATGAATCAAAAGCAGATAGATTTATTTAATATGTTATCTAAAAATAAGTTTTTAAATATTTGAGATTATTTTATAAATTGAAAAATATGGAACGCACCTGAAATTCGAAACATTGAGGTAAGAAACTTTTTTCCATACTTATTTAGTTTAGATGACTTGAAAAATTTTTGAATGATGTTAAATAGGTGACGTAGTACCAAAATATATCAATATCTCCGAAACTGACGTATTGTGGGTTGACACATTATTGCTTATCAGCATCCATATAGAGATGATTATTTTTATGTAATCATATAACCTAACATATTTTTTATTACCTGCTCTCGTGGGAGTTCCCAAAAAAAGTATTTTCAAGTATATAATAACCCACGATTGCGATCGTTTAACTATGTATACTTTAAAAATTGTGTTTGAAATCGGTTATATTTTTCAACAAAAACAACCAAATCAATTTACTAAAAAACGACTGATTTTCAGTTTTAAATAATTAACCAATAATTATTATTAAGCATTACACTGTACAAGATTAATATAAAAATGCATGGACATAATGCACGTTGATTTTCCAGCAGCATAATAAATTAAGCAGTAATAAAAACTAGACTCCATTAATTGATTTTAAAAAAGTATATATCGTGTTTTTTCATGTTCTTCTAGAATCTACAAATCGAATTGGTGGTAGTTTTTTTTAGATATAAAACATATTATGTAAATTGACGATTGAAAAGTGTTTTATAAGCTTACTTGAATAAATAATCTTGACTTTGTTGAAAAAAAAGATAAGCCCCGCTGTGATAATTCTACGGTTATTTTTGCTGACCTAAGAATGAGGTAGGTTTAACTTTTACAAAAACGTGTTAGATTGACATTAAGAAAAATTGTGGAAATTAAAGTTGGTTATATTATATTGCAAAAACAATTAATAAAAATTTTTAATTACTAAAAGTCGATCAACACACGATCTATTTTCCATACTAATGGTCATCCTACTTTAGATTGAGGACGTTTGACCATCTCGTCTGCATTGTTTGATCACGCTGTTACGCGGTTAAACTTACTAATTAAACAAGATTCCAGCGATTATTGCAGGGACGCTGTAGGCTACTGCGGCAAAATTTGGATTCAGTGCTTAGGTAATGGGAATAATTTATATTGACCTCAAGATTAATTTGACCGCATTAACCGTTCAGTAACGTGTTTAAATATCGCATTAGTTACTTAACTTTAACATGATGTAATATAGCCTATAACTTTCCTCATTTAATACGCTATCTCATGCAAAAGATTTTTTCAAATCGAATTAGTAGTTTCAATAGTAGATTATTAGCCTCTCACAAACGAGTTACCTCTTTATAATATTAATACAGATGAAATGATTTTACTAACAGCGCAAGAAATATATAAATATATTGTTATAGTAATAAAAAAAATCATAATTAATTTTAGATAGTTACATAATAATTAATGAAACGTAGTAAAAAATTATAAATTTATATAACGCTTTATATTAATTTATATAACGGGCACTGGGGCTTGGAGGCCGTGAAAGCGACCCGCAGGTCGCCTCCGCCGGGCGGGATCGGCCCTCTCCCGAGCCCGCCCCGCAGTCTCCTTCTGGACCATGACGGTCTCACAGAAGTTGACTACGGCCTCCCACGCCGATTCCCTGCGTAGCATCGCCGACACGACTGCTCGCAGGGAGAGATTTCGCCCAATTTGCTGGACCAAGACTTGCCTTTCCGCGATCCACGCGGGACACATCGTCTTGGAACGCCCCGCAGTGGTGGCAAACCGCCGTCGCCTCGCGTCCGATCCTACACCGGTACTCTCAAAAGCAACCGTGACCGGTCAGTACCTGTGTAAGTCGGAAGGTGACTCGTCGCTTCCGCCGCATCACTACCTTATTCTTAAAGTCATTGAGGGTAGGTGTACAATAAAAAGTTAGGTTTCAATGCGTCAAGTAAAAATCACATCAACATATCTGACAACTGCAAATAAAACGTGTGATTGTCGCATTAAAATTACCTGTATTTTTATACTAGTGTGTATAATATTTCTATCTATTTTTGTGTTGTTCTAGGTTAAGGACTAATAATGAAATTCACACTATTTTAGGTTGTTTTCAAAATTTTGTTAAGGTTCGATTCTTGACCCCACCGATCAATCTCCATCGTGTCTTCTCCATCCCACGTAACATTGGCGAAATAACATGTGTAAAATTGGCATAACTAAAAGCCATTAACCAAAGAATTGAATTGAATTGAACATATCTAACTTAGAATATAAAAATTCTTGTAATATCTAACTAGCTGTGCCCGCGACTTCGTTCGCGTGGATACAAGATGGCATGTCTCATACAAAGCAAGCTCTTTGGCGCCTCTCAAGAAATGAGCATTTTACTCGCTTTAGTTAATAGCATTTTGTAAAAAGATTGCCTTTGCCTTTAGTTTTATTCTTACTTCTCACAAGTTGATCATTATACGTGACACTACTAGATTATGCAATAATATGTAAAGTGTTATTTTTTTTTTCAAAATTAGCGGGTTCGATTTCCAGCTAGGAAAATAAAATGTCTAAAATAAAAGTACCTAAAGTTACTTCTTATAATATTAGCTATCTGCATGTATATGTTCCATCAAAATCGGTCCAGCTGTTCTAGAGATTAGCCGGTTAAAATAAATATAGAAATAATTTAATAAAGGAAGTGTCGTACTGTCGCAAAAAATTTTTCCCAATGTTTTTAAGTGGCAAATGTACATAAAATTACAAAAAACATCCACTCTCACAAACATTCGTTTTATAATCTACATATGGATGCTGATATGCAATACAGTGTCAAGCCACACGGAGTTCATTTTAAGAAAATGGCGTCTAAAGTTGGGGCTACGAACTCGAAATTTTAGCAGTAGGTGGCTGTTACATTGTAGGCGTCCACTAAGAAAGGGTTTTTTTGATTATTCACCACTAAGAGGATGACAATGGTTAAAAACGTTTGTATGCAAAATCTTATTCCGTGGTCGTATTATCTTAAAACCTAATAATTATAATACAAATACTTCTGGGTGATAGTAATAAAATGTAAAATAGAAGACGGGGTACTAGCCCACCCTGGGGTGCAAGGGGGTTGTAAAGTTTGTTTAGTACTTAAATCCCTTGAAATATTGTCTTTTACCAATTTTGATTGCTTCTATCAAATTCCAAAATATACGCGGGCGAAGTTGCAAGCAACTGGTAGTAATGGTATAAAATTTTAGCACCTATCAGATTTTATATACACAACAGTTCATTGAACTTAGCAAAGTTAAACTCAATGAAACTAGCAATACCTAATCCCCATACTTCAGATCTCGGTACACATCGGAACACTTAGAATTTATCGTACACGTTTAAATATACGTCTAACGGCATTACGCGGTGATAATTCCACTTTATAGTTATTTTATACGGCGCATTAGCTGGCAGAAAATGCACGTTTAAGATTAATTACTCAAAGCTGCGCCACTATCGATCGTTGCAAATTGTGGTAACGTCAGCAGAAAAATAAGTTTTAACTGTTTTAAAAAAGGAGGAATTATATATTTTAAACTTTCGCGATTTATACTATTCATATTTAATATAACGGGTCTTATCGCGATAACTAATGGTAGTAATACATTTTATTGCCCGACGTTTCGACAAAGTTGAGCTGACTGAGTGTCAGATAAGACCCGATCACGAGCTGACGCACGCTCTCCGGCGGCGTGACCACGACGAATGCAACTTCGTCGAAACGTCGGGCAATAAAAAGGTATTACTACCATTAGTTATCGCGATAAGACCAGTTACATTAAATATGAAATAGGAGGAAGTTTGAAATTCGTAGTGTTTTTTTAATGTTTATTATTTCAGAACTCCGTCATATCTTAACTCATTTTGAAAATTATTTTTTTTATGTAAAAGGGTAGACTTACAGATTGGTTTCGTAGATTTTTTATTGAAATCAGTTTAGTAATTTCGTTTTAAAATCAAAAGTATGTCATCTAAGTAAACGAAAAAAAAGTAAATATTATTGAAACTTGTGATTTGCAAACTTTGTACACTTTCTTTTATTTTAATTTTATGTTCCTATCTTTATATCGGTTATTTACAAAAAATAACGGAGAAAATATATAGTTGTCAAATAGCTCATTCACTTTGATACAATAGTAAGAGGTGTCACATCGTATAAGTTGTTCTAAAATAAATACATATAATTGTGTATAACATGACATAGGCCTTATTGTTAAAGATTGCATTATTTGGATGATGATAAGCAATAATGTGTCAACCCGCAAAAATTCAAATTTGGAGATATTGATTTGTTTTGATACTGCATCATCTATTTAACATTATTAAAAAGAAATTGAAGTCATATCAACTAAATAAGTACAGAAAAAAGTTTCTTGGTTCGAATTTCAAGTGCGATAGCGATACATATTTTGCAATTTATACAATAATCTCAAACATTTGGAAAACTTTTTATTAAATTATATATTCAATATATCAGTCTGATTTTAATTTATTATACTTTTTATCAAAA
This sequence comes from Hypolimnas misippus, assembly GCA_037950945.1. Classification (NCBI taxonomy): domain Eukaryota; kingdom Metazoa; phylum Arthropoda; class Insecta; order Lepidoptera; family Nymphalidae; genus Hypolimnas; species Hypolimnas misippus. The sequence goes on from JBBEEQ010000023.1 coordinate 14,923,133, forward strand.
AATAAAAGAAAATATGGATATATACTTCTTCAAACATATTTGTTAAGAATAGGTTTGACATTTTTAGACACCATTTTCTCAAAATGAAGTCCCTGTGGCTTGACACAGTATTGCTTATCAGCGTCCATTTATCATACAGTTGTGAAAGAAAATAATTTAAAAGCTAAAAACGTTAATAAAAATCTATTTTGTTATCTGTACCATTAAAATGAAGTTATTAATCTTTTGAAAAATACTTTATGTTCAGACAAGTTTTTAGGGTCTTATTGTAAAGATGAAGCTAGCTTTCGCCGTATTATTTATTTGTATAGACAGAGAGAAATATTCCGTCTAAGCGCTTCTACAAAAGGTGCTTGAACTCGTATAAGAACGATAATTTTTCACGGGATACGAATAAAATGCACTCCGGGGACGCATGCAGCGAGGATCTTTGTATAAAAACCTTCTATCTTTATCGTATTTCCGAGAGAGTTAAAAAAAAAATTCTTTCGTTATACTCTAATAGCCTTTAGGAAAAAGTACTCGAAAAATATTTAGCTGTAATTGCCCTTTTTGTTAAATCATTATTGTTTATTATCATATAAAAAGGATAATTGATGCTTTTTAGGTATATTATTTATATAGTTATTATATGTACTCAAAGAGGGGTATACTTGCCTCTATTATTTTAAGACGAATCTAATTTTATCATAATATAATATTAAACTATACATATTTGATGAATATGTAAACATTACACTTAACACATTATATACCTATACCAAAACTAAAAAAATTGTACATATTATAACAAAAATATAATTGTATACATAAACATTACAAAAAAATAAATTAAATAAATAATAAAGAAATACTAACACCAACTTATACTTTATCATTTCACTAACTATAAAACTGTAAAAAAAAATGTAAAGAACATTATGTAAATTTTAAACAGCTTTTAAATCAGTTTCTTAGCAATGTATTCAACTTTATTTATGAATGGCAAGAAATAAAAGGCTTTTTTATTTTTATTTATAATATTAAAAGTAAGCCCCCAAAAATCTATGCACTAGTCCTAACACGATGGTTCTGTAGGTTGGTGAGGAATTGGTAATCCTGCTCGTTCCAGATGTTGCCGCATAATGTCAAGGTTACGCCACTATGTTATTTTAGTAACATCGAAGTCACACTATAATACATTTCGAATCGATCAGAAGATCCAGAAGTCGCTTAGAACCTTTCAATAAACTAAACTTAAAACGTTTGGACAGATCTTCATAAATTATAAGATCCATCCCGATTACATCCGCTTTCAAAGAAAAAAAAACCACATGAACATTGGTTCACTTGTTAAGGAGCTACGATTCTACGATTTAAGAACAAAAGCATATAGATGTTTATAAGTAATACTACATTAAGGCACACGAATCGCCTTTTGAGAAAATGGCGTCTTAAAATGTAGAAGTATGTATTCGTCTTTTCTTTTCTTTTGATAAAAGGTATAATGAATTTAATCTTTTATATCTCTTACAAAAATGTATCTTCGAACTTTGGTCCCGTACACAGTGCAAACTGTTACTGCGACTCGCTCTTAAAACTTATACCCGCATAACTTGACAGCTAAGTTCAAGTTAAGTACGGTTAACAGAGAAAACTTTGCGTAAAAGTTTCAAATTTTAGCATTTCATTTCGTGTATGTTTTTACACTTTTTAAAGTAAAAATTACAATCATAATTTAATGTTGAAAATGTACATTTGTATAAAGTATCTAACATAAATAAATAACGCATCACACCCAACGGCCCCCATTAAGATCTCATGACCTTGTGTCGTTGTCCGGAAACACTCACAACACTTACACAAACACGCAGACCACGACAAACATCTGTATGGCCAATACACACGTTTGCGTGAGCGGGGATCGAACACGCGACCGTTAGCGCTTTAGTCAGTTGCAGTGACCATTGCGCCAACGCGTCTGTTTTATCTAACATATATCTTTTTAAAATAATTCCAATGTATTGTCAATTCAATTCAAGTCAAGTGTTTTTTGTACAGGTTAATATATATTTTATAATAAAAGATGCAATATTATAACCTGAGAATGGTTTCTATTTTTCTCAATATTGCTTTTCGCCATCAAAATTCCGAAAAGACACCAATTTAGTACTTTCTTAAACTATCGCATTCAAACAGACAATACCTATTTGTATATAGTCAAGAGTTCTTTCAAAGCCGTTTCCATTTTCAACCCCTCTCCCAATCCTTTCCTTATTTTCATACCTCATCCCTTTTAAAGCCAATAACGTATTTCTGACTCCTCTGGGGCCGAAAATGTTCATGGGCGACAGTGATCACTTAAAATCAGTTGACACAGTTGCTCGTGTGTCCGCAATTTTTTTATAAATAAACAACAAAATCCTGGACTAATTGACGCTATTTCAACAAAAAATTAACTTTTAACATTTTAGTGTTTGAAGATATATATTAGACTAGTTATGTACCTTTTATATATAACTTTGATTTTACTTAAGTTTTCAGTACAGAATTATAATTTAATTTTGAATTCCTCATGGACCTGCCTGTTCGTCACTTCAAACAAACCCACTTCGGGACGAACACTTTAACTAAGCAAGTATGCATCACAAGGGCATTATGCAATAAATCTTGCTAACTTCTGAGAGCAAACTTGTGGGGAAGACGAGGAAATTTCAAGGAATTTCTTCACTATTTCACGACACACGCGCGCGTTGCAGAAGTTGAATGTAAGAGCATTCATAATCGCAATTATTATGATGAGGTTAGACATTTGTTAAGTATATTATATGGACGGTGATAAGCAATACTATGTCAAGTTACAAGGACTTCATTTTGAGAAAACAGTGTCTAAAGGTGTCAAAACTATTCTATTATATACATCTAAACTAATTTAGATGACTTGAATTTTTTTTTTTAATAATGTTAATTACACCACGCACGACAAGAATACGTCAATATCACTGAATATATCATTCCTTTATGTGGGTTGACTCATTATTGCTTATCAACATCCATATGTATATTTTAGTAAAAATAAATAAAAAAAAAAACAAATATTGTATGTGTGCAAGCAAAAACGTATGTATGTGTAACTGTGGAATGGTCATCCTCCTGAGGTTTTCCCTGAGCGCTATAACTTTCACAGACACCTTCTCATAAAAAGCCGGCAACATTCCTGATGTTGTAGAGACCCTCGGGCGATAGGGAGTACTATTTGCTCGTTTGCCTCTATTTTTTATAGAAATAATACCTAAATATTAGTCCAAGATAAAAGCTATAACCATTTCGCATTTCACTGAAATCCATAATATACTAACTTCGCGTGGCTTCCATTAAGGTTTCACTCGCGTTTACTGCTTCGCTCCAGTGATTCGTAGCGTGATGTAACATGGCCAATAGCCTTCCTCAATAAATAAACTATCAAACACAAATACAATTTTTCTATTCGAACCAGTAGTTCCTACGAATAGCTCGTACAAACAAACAAACTCTTCAGCTTCACAATATTAGTATAGATACAAATTCTGGACTCCCGGTGAATTTTGGAAAATCCTTTCAACGCAATCCGTTTATTGCTTTCAGCTGTGTGTTCATAGGCTAGTCAGTTGCCTTTCACATATACATATGTCTAATTGGATTACTACATTGTTAAATTAAAAGCTGATAATGTTCAAACGCCTTAACAGATAAATAATAAGTAAGAACCATCTCAGTCACATTAGCTTTTAAATAAAAAAAACCAAATTGAATTTGTCTATATATTCTTTTTATCATTCCACAAAGTTTTTATTCGACATTCGTCGAAATTAGTATGCTATTAAACGACGCTAGAATTGTTTGCACCATCTAGATTTCAAAGGCTTGCCAACAGTGAAATGACGTCACTTAACCAAGTGAAGAATTCCTAGTGATTTAATCTACGAGCAATTCTCGATAACGGCCTCTTTACTTCAGACTTTTTTGTGTCTTTTACGATTGGTGATCGGCGCTTAGTGATCGAAATTGTAACGCTTAAAAATGACTGCACAATCTATACTGAGAAATAAAATTGAAATGTCTGTTTGTAATTTCAAATTAATAGCTTTTAACTAAATGCGTATAAAAGCATATACGGTACTTACATCCAAAACATTATTTTTAAAAATTTTGTCAGTCAGACTGTCTGTCTGTTTGTTCCGGCTAATCTCTGGCACGGCTGGATAGATTTTGACGAAACTTTCACTAGCAGATATCTAATGTTACAAGGAGTAACTTAGGTTACGTTTATTTAGAAATTTTATTTTCCTATACAGGAATCAAACCGCTAATTAAAAAAATAACACAATTTGTATTATCGCAACATAAAATCAAATTCTGGGAATTAATAGTATACGGCAAACTAAAGGAAAAGGTTAATTTGTTACAAAATGCAATTAATTAATTCGAGTAAAACGCTCCTTTCTCGAGAGGCACCCAAAGTACAGCCTTGCTTTGTATGAGACATACCATCCTGTAGTCCACGCGAATGAAGTTACGAGCACAACTATTTGCACATAAAAATGTAATTTCGCATCCTTAGTACTTATAATATGAACCAAATCTTGCTACTATTATAAATGTAAGAAAAACTACTAAACAAATTACGTAGAAAATGAACATTTTAAATCTGTATCCTGCCTATAATTTTACCTGCCTTAATTAAGTTCTGAGACTTATTATAAGGTTGCTAGTTAATGAGACAAAATTGTGATTATTATTCTTAATTATGGAACTATTAATATCTTTATCTATTAAATATTTATTATCGTTTATTATGACTTAGGAGCTTATTCTTATTAACCGTTTTGTATTTACTAAATAGAATTTTTTTTTTGTATTTACAAAATGGACACTGTTTTGATAGCCTTATTATATCAAATCTGAAAAAATATAATTTCGAAAATAATGAAATACAATAAGTGAAATTGAAAATTTTGAAAATTCTTAATAACTGACAATATAATATAATAATTACTGACAATAATGGACCCCAACATGTCCCATCAACAACTAAAAAAAACTGATTACGTTAAAATTCAAATAAATAAAACCGTATTAAAATCGGTCTATTACTTTAAGATCAACAATGCCATAGACGGACGGACGCATATAGATACAAACAAACTCATAACACCCCCTTTGCATCGGGAGGTTTAAAAATTATCACGACGAAAGAGAATAGCTAATTTTCATATAAAAATAACGTCAAATAATTTAAATTAAGTTAGAAAACTTAATTTGAAATATAAGACGTAAAGTATGCATAAATCTCCACTATCATTGCACTGCTATTTAAGTTACAAAGGCTAACTGGCGGAAGGAACTCGTTAGTAACACGAAACACCTAAGTTACTCTTTGATGTAAAATGTCGAAATTTATGTACATAGACGAACAGAATGTATTATGTATTTTGTTATTCATTGAATGTATTCATTATACAGAATCACTCGCATGGGTTATGAGACATTTGTTGCATTTTTTTTTTTATTCTTAGAATCACCAACAGAAGTGACAATAGTATTACAAAGATTATGTACACGATCATATAAAAGACAAGATAATTGTATTTCTTCTTAAAGGTAATCACAACATGCAATAAATACTCCAAAAAGTATAAAATTGCGATATAAAATAATTAATTAATTTTTATAATTGTATTGAAAATGAAATAGTATATAAAAATTATGTTATAATAATAATATTAAGAATTTAACGCTATCTTTTAGTAAATATTACTTCTCATAATCTACACTCTTTATATCCGTTATGAAAAACAAAAAATAAGAATAAAATCACGAGACGCAGAGAACATATTTCTTAATAACATCTATATCTCGTCGAAAACATTTTAATATTTATTATATGACTTAGAATTTTAATAACATGTAATTAATATATTTTTTTTTACGTTTATCTATGTGTTTGTGTGTATGCCTATCTGAATACATAATAAAATACGCCATAATATAATTATTTCGTGCCGTTACTAATTAGTTACGTAATAAATTTAAACCGTAATTTCTTTATGAAATCATTAACGTTGAGTAATTAACTTAATTTTCGTCTTAAGGCAAGAATCACACTTGTGAGTTCTGCTCCCGGACTTACCTGAAAAAACTTATTGTCAGTGACTAATTTATTTAAACTCACAACATACGTATGTAAGGTCACCTAAGTAATTGTTATCAGGTAACTGATGTTTTTCATATCAGTTATAAGTCTAATTCTCGCCTTAGAACGAAAAATTATACTTAAAATGGCGTCTCATCCTGACTTGGAAAAATGTATATAAATGTGATTACGGCGTACGTATTCCTGTTTAAGACCAATAAATAATATTTTGAAGGTATATCACATATGTATAATTATTATGTTCTATAGTTTAGAACATTTTATTATTTACTCTGATAATACTTTTGATAACTGATATCGTATATGTACGTTTATCGTAATTATTTAATTTCCTTTCTTATTTAATTTTTACTATATATGTATACTAATTTAAAAATTCTTGTATACATGTGTTCTATAAGTAATTAATAGTGTAGATTTATTTGTATAGTGTATTAATTTTTTTTATCGCAACTCTGTTTCGAAACCCGTAAGGTTGACTGGTAGAAATTGCTACTTAGCGTTAAGACGAAGCATTATTTTACATCTATTTTTTTATATAGTGTGTGTAGTTATCACTGTGGTTCTATTATATATCTTTGTGGTGTACAATAAAGTAAATTATTATTTATAAACACACCCAAATACATAAAGCAGATTTTTATAGTACAAGGACACCTTCCTGTTTTCCAAGACACGCTCCGATACTTATCGCGCCCTGGATTTCCGCCTTTTCTTGATTCCGTGCTTGAACTCTATTAGAGAAATTTCAATAAATAATGCTTATCTTAATATAAAACGAAATAAAACCAATTCAATCCACTCTAAGTTAATAGTAGATGAACAGAGAGATCTTGTTTAGTCACTTCTGTCTTGAATATTAACATTTTTACCCGACTGTGGGACGCAAGGGAGGGTAATGTAATCAGTCTATGTGTGTATGTATGTGGGTTTGTGCCTTTGTGTCACTGTTTAGAACAAACGCGTGAGCCGATTTTAATAAACGAGACGTCGTTTAATTCGTCAAAACGACGCGTCACAAAGAGTATAATAATTTGGAAAAAATTAAAATGGCCGAATTATTACTTCCAGCTGGGATGGCCAAACGGACACGCAATTCTGATTATCCTTCTTAGGGTGAATACTTTGTAGTTTGGGGTGACTAAAAGGAATCATCCATAATACCAAGGATTTGTTTGATGTACAAAAACTATAATGCATCCGTACGAAGCCGCACCGAGTCGCTAGGTATTAATAAAAAGATTTCACAATTGAAAAGGAATATTTGTTTAAGTTAAGGCTTTTCTCATTACAGCCCTTTCATCGTTTAGGATGGCCTGTTTCCGGTTAACTTTAACGACTTTAAGGGCTATTAAAACCGTTTATTGTAACATCAAGTTACTTCTACATAATACTGTGGTTGTAAAATTTTATCGTCTTTAACCGATTTTTAATAATGGGGTACTTATTTAGATTTGATGTGTTTATGTATGTTTTGAAATATCTGTACCATTTATATATTTTAATAATCTATGTATAGTACTAGTTGATCCGACAATAATGGATTCGTCATTCGGACGAACTATAAAACAGCTGTATTAGACGCGCTAAGGTTAGATTAGAAAATTTGATATAGTCGTTAAGTCTTCTTTAATTTTCTTATTATCTGCGCAACTTTCTTATTTTTTTTTCATAAGAAACTTCTGCGAAGTATTAGAAAACTTAAAAAATATGAACGAAATCGGGAAAGTCTTTCGAAAGTTATAATGGGTTAAGTGAAATAGTAATTTATATATATAATACCTATATTTTCAACATAAATATGTGCATATTGTGCTCTCCTATATATTTATATAGTATACTAGCAGTTGCTCGCGACTACGTCCGCGTATATTTTGTAGGTTAGCTAAATAATTCTACCGTTCCAGGATTTATTACCCCCTAGCGTCATTCTAAGGGATGATTTTGAAATTCTGGGATACATATATTTAATTATTTTCCCTTAGTAATGTTTGTGCTGAATTTAAGGATAATCTTCCAAAAAATATATTTTAGCCATACAAACTTTACTACCCCCTTGCACCCCAATGTCGAGTAAGAGTACTCCGTTTTCTATTTTATATTTCATTACTATTACCCAGAAATATGTGTATTATGTTTTAAGTTAATACGACCACGTAATATGATTTTGCATACAAACGTTTTTACCCCTTTTCACCCTTTTAGAGGTGAATAATCAAAAAACCCTTTCTTAGTGGATGCCTGTTACCTAAAAGCCACATACTGCCAAAATTTCAAGTCCGGAGCCCCAGCGGTTTAGGCTCTGCGTTGATAAGTCAGTCAGGACAAGTGATTTTATATATATGATTACATAAAGTGCCACGAGAGTGGTCTCATATGAATCAGAATCTGAAGTGAAAGGATGGCTGAAAAATACTATTCAACAATCTTAATATTTAATTATTTACTGGAAGTCACAATATTGTAGTAGTATAACATATTCTCAATGCTTTCTTATAATAATGAATGCCCGTTCCACGAATTGTCATCTATTTTAAAAGTGTCATCAGCCAGCTCGCGCGTTTATATTACAGCCAGTACTCGTTTACTAATCGCACCTCCTTAAAGAAGTTACCATCAGAACTTGAGAATAGAACTCGTTAACAGGTAAAGGCAAATCGTTTTATTTTTTTTAATATGAAAATTGCTGACAAACGAGCAGGTGGGTCACTCGATGTTAATTGATCACCGTCGCTTAAGAACATTGCATCTACAGAGAAGCTATAAGAGCTGTAACCAGTGGGTTAAAGCTAGACGACGCCACAGACGGTCTTTAGAATAACGTCATTGTAAAAGTGATATAAATCTATAATAGTTTGTGATTGTGTCAAAGATTGGTAACTAGCCTTTAGTTCACATCACGTTTTTCCATAAAATAACAAGTGCGCATACAATTATATACCTACTTATTTCTATATAGTTTTATTCTAGTACTTGGTTATAATACTGTGTTAACCCACAAAAAGTCAAATTTGGAGATATTGATGGATTTTGATACTACATCACCTATTTAACATTATTCAAAAAAAATTAAAGTCATCTAAACTAAATAAGTACGAAAAAAAGTTTCTTAACACAATGCTTTGAATTTCAGGTGCGTTCCATATTTTGCAAATTATAAAATAATCTTAAATATTTAAAAACCTATTATTAGATAAAATATTAAATAAATGTATCTGCTTTTAATTCATTATACATTCTATCAAAGTAGAAATGAAAAGATGAATATATATGTCTTCAAACAAATTTATTAAGAATAGGTTTGACATCTTTAGACGCCATTTTCTCAAAACGGAGTCCGTGTGGCTTAACACATTATTATTTATCAGCGTCCATATAGCCTTGTTGCGTTTATTTCTAATCTCTTAAGGTGACAAAATGGAGTACTCGAAAAATATAAAATTATGGTTAAAAACTCTGTACAAAGTTCGAGTGGCAGCTCGTACACCTGGTGGTGATGGTTCGTATCCCTCCTTGACCGCCGCCGTGGTCATCCTATTGGTCTACTCGCGCTGACATCATGTCGTCATCGCTGATCAGCTGACCAATAGAATGCGATACAGTTGCGGTGAAACAAATCCGTCGACAGCCTTTACAAAAGTTCTTTACCCGTGTCATGTAATAACAATTCACTAACTCTTCATCTAATAGTAAGTGTCTAGTAATATCATAATTTAGATAATCTGTCTCAATTTAAAAACGGTCGTTCATCCTTTCGACCTTTTGAAAAAGGTTGGACAGAACTAAGCCGTCAATTACACTTTCGGAATGAGTTTGAAAAGTTAAATAAATAGCGGTTCAGGTGTGATTAAGGCGCATGTACACGGTGTGAGTTGTCGGGCGAGTTACTACATGAAATGCAAAATATTATTTGCACGGGTTGGTAAGTAGCTTGCATTCGAGTTACTAAACATTTTCTTATTTTTAACCGGCCTCCAAAAAAGGAGGTGGTTTTCAACTCGTTGGTGACTTTTTTTATGGATGATCACCGATTACTCCGCCGATTGTGGACCCATTGTCATAAGGTCAGGATCCGATGCTGGGATTCTGGAGAAATCGAGGAAACTCCTCAAAGATTATAGGCACATCTACACTGATTTCACTATTTTTAAAAGTAACTCTTGCTCTCAGAAGTCACATTTGGTGAAGTGGAACTGTTGTACTCAATAACAAGTGTTTCTCGAGTTGCGATTCGATAATTATGTTTATGCTAGACACAGTGCATATAGTATAGTGGAGCTGAGATGCAACACCAGGAGAACTCCTCAATAATTAATAGCCCTGCTTCGGCAAATCAATATTTTGTTAATGGCGTTAAGCTATTGTAACTTAAATAATTAGATACTGCACTATGTTCGTAACTTAAAAGTTTAAACTTCAAAATTTTAAAGAAAATATTTATTTTTTGGCCTTTAGTTTATTTGCACCTATTACGTTCGTTTTTGAAGTCAGTTCACTTGTATTTAAAAAGAAATTATTACTCGATACTTGCTTTCCGCCATAACGCCATAAATTCTGTCATTTGTCGCCCGTATCGGACGTTATAAATCGCGTTGTAAATAGTACCAAGAGATAATCCAAGAATACATTGCTACTGTCAATAAAGGCGCATATCAGTAACAAGACAGGCACGTTAGCACAGTGGTCACTGCAACTGACTCAAGCGCTAACGGTCGCGGTTTCGATCCCCGCTCGCGGCAAACGTCTGTATTGGCCGTACGGATGTTTGTCGTGGTCTGGGTGTTTGTGTTAGTGTTGTGAATGTTCCCGGAGCCCCTGACATAAGGTCACAAGATCTTAATGGGGGCCGTTGAGTGTAATGCGTTTAAGACTTGTCTGAACCGGCTATTCAATGAGGATAACTGTTATGTCCAGGCTAGTAATTATTATCCAAAAAGACTGTAGTTACTAACTGAAAAGTGACTTTGTGTTGGAGACAGGCAAGAAAATAGGATAGGAAATAATGTTGACGTGACTCGTATGCTAGCTAATCACTAACAAAGTTAATAACTCGCATTATAATGCGTACTAATCTATTCGTAAACAGTATACTGTCTCACGGTGCGAGAAGTTGCACCTCTCTCACTCGCACGCTTATTGGCACTGTGTAACCAAGCTTTAGGGTTAGTGCTCGGAGGTCGTTCTAAAGGATAATTACTAATGTATTCCCCTCGTTTTCAAACTTCGTAATTGTGATGTATATAATCATTTGGATTAAATATTTTTAATCCGTACTAATACTTTAAGTGCGAAATTACCTTAGTCTCTTGATTACGTTTTATGGTTAACCTACTAAAATGATTTTAGTGTAGCACTCACTGCTGGATTTGAGATTTCGTTTAAGGGTTTTGACCCAGGTCAAACCTAATATTATACTTCATTTGAACACAGGTGTTTTTATTTATAGGGGGTGGAATGGGACTTAATAAGACCTTTCCATAGATCCTTTACTGATAGTACTAGATGGAAGTTGGTAAAGCACAGACTTTAAGATAAATAACGTTTCTATATAATTTTGTAATATTTAAATTAACTTTCTTCTTAAATAAACTGAAATGCAAACAAGTCAAGTCGCAGATAAAACTAGTATAATAGAAATAAAATCAAGATATAAATTTTGTACTCGTATTATGAAATTTAAATTTTAAATGTATTAAAGTTTTATACTCGTCAGCCATTTAATCTTATTATAAGAACGATAATATTATGTTCAATACAAAAGCTTGGAGTAATAAAATATACAAGTGGGCATTAACAAGGACTTTTAAATACAAGATATTACCGAATGTCGATTGTCAAAAATATAATACAATAGACCTCCGATAATCCGGTCTGTGTATAGTCCACCCACTAGTAATATACTTTCTTTAGACGAATTACAAGGTGACGTTAACGTTACGTTACGTTGAAGTAAGCGTCTGTATTGGTCATGTGGATGTTTGTAGTGGTCTGGGTGTTTTTGTTAGTGCTGCGTGTGTTCCCGGACCTCTGACACACGGCCATGAGATCCTAATGGCTTGAGTATGACGCGTTTATTTATTTATTTATAAACTAGTGGTGCCCGCGGTTTCGCGGTGAAAAATTAGTTTAGTAATTTACTGCCTTACTACAAAAGATTTAAACAGACGTTAAACGTGTGTTTAAGAAAATCCACACTACGAATCCGCGTCTAAAGACAGTTTTGAGTTAAACATGCTTTAGATATAGATTAACATACTTTTAAGTGAGTTTAATGCATGTTTAGAACCCGTTTTAGCTGTCAAATGTAACGTATAACATTTTATCAATAAGTTTTTTTTATGAGTTTATTCGCTGTTAAGCAATTTAAATAACATTTTAAGTCATGATTAATGTTTAAACACTGTTTAACTAGACACGCGTTGAACATGGTTTTAATGCGTCTTTTGTAGTATGGCAGTTAGTTTTTAAATGAAAATAGCTGGAATAAGTATGACATTCGAGAAAATGAAATTACATATTTTGATTTTGAAGTTGGTTAGCCTTTTTAAAAAGATTTGTGTTTTTCGTTTTTATTTTTGGTGGATTTTTATATTTCCTTCATCACAATATGCATGTTCTGGTGTAGCTGGTAATGTACTGGAGCGCGTTTTGCTGTGTGAAATGGAGCTCGTAAAGTTGTCGATCCCGACCGTTATCACAATTAACTGCTAATGATCGATACTCTTAATAAGATTATTCTAGTCTAAATAGTTACTGGCTTGCCCTCGGGGGTTGCGGAGTTCAGATGGTATCTCGCTGTATAAAAATCAGTAAATTGCAAATAACTGTCCTAAAATAATAAGCAGTCCTGGTATAAGCGCAAACAATGTATGTATGTAGATGATGATGATGTCAGTGTGCATGCTGTGGTCTCCTATAATTGATGGCGTATAAAAATTCATGTTTACAACTAACAATTAAATTTGTAAAAGTATAGTTTGTATCTTTTGTCGGAAACGCATAAAATAAATAAATAAAAAAGATTTCCTCTGCGAACACAAAAACATCTATAAATAAAAGAACATTCAATATTTATTTATAGATCAAAAACAACACCGAGACTTATATTGTTGACTAAAATAGAAAACCCGAAAAAAAAAGTACATTCCGGTCGACAAAATTAACTCACAGCTAGGTGGGCATCAAGTGTGGATATTTTACGACGGGACGCGGGTTCGGAGGCGTCGGGGAGATTAACGAAGCGACGTTTTATCTCGATTCATTATTGTATGGCTCGTGAAAGACCGACGACCAAGATTCGTATTTATTTACACAGACCACGTACACTGAAACATTTCGATGAATAATTTAAACTTTTAAACGATTTTTTTTTATAAATTATTTTTAATGAAACGATAAATTATTTGATGTACAGATTAAAATATTTGTAGTAGCAAGAGTATGATTTAAACTGAGTATTATTATTATTAATATTATTATTTATTGTTGTGTTATCGATGAACTGTAAAGAGAATGAAGAGAGAAACAGGGGACTAATTTTTGTGATAGCGATATTTGAATGCTAATTATGTAGAACTACCGCTATTAAAAAACTTTTGAAAGTGAAGGAAAGCGTTTTAGTACAATACTTTCATCATCATTGTTATAACGTAGCACGATTCAATAACAATGTTTCACACAATTAGGTCTCAGTTTATATTATACAGAGTGTCCCGAAAGTCAACGATTAAATTGAAATGGGATATAGGCCAAGTCATAAGGAGTCTATAGACATAAAATCGTTTTTGTAAAAGTCCCTTGGTTTCTGAGATAGGAGCCATTATGTGAAAAGTACGGAAAATGACTTCTTTAGTAGGTTTTTTGACTGTCATGGCTACAAATTTAAACCTTTTTCAATCGTTGTTACTGTTTCTTAAAGCTGTATGTATTTTGAGCAGTGGTAATAATTTCAATGTATAACATAAAGTAAAAACCTGTGACTATATAAAACTATATGTGTTATAAGCTCATGCATTTTACCTCTTTTGACGACCAGCTACTGGTCACCTAACGTCGTCGCGAATGGTATGCTAGGATCAAAAATTCAATTGACGAGCTCGTCAAAGTTAGGAATGGGATTTTAAACGTCAATTTGTAGGAACGTAACAATCATAGATAGTTGTAAAACATTATGAAAAAAAAAATATCACTGATCGAACCCAACATTGCTCCTTGTTATAAAATTACTAAAGTTTTCTATGCACGCGTATATTTTTTATTAAACACAGCTGACAAAGGAGCAGTACTTTTTTTTTTTGTACCTGATGTTAAATAATTATGATGTTGAATGTTGAATGTGATGTTAAATGGACATTTTCAGCTCTAGAAGAGTCAAATGCGTAACCAGTTAAAAGGGAATACGGGACAAAAGAGAATAGGAAGTAAGGATAAAAGGGGTTAGCTTCCGGCTCTCTCACTCACTGAACGAAATGCACCTATATTATGTACTTCACGACGATCATCTGTGAGAGTGAGGTACCGCCCCGGACGAGCCAGTTCGTATAGAATCTGAGGTTAGTTAGCTACAACTCCGATCCGCAGGAGGCGACCAATTTGAAGGAGGCGGCGCTATGCGCACCTACTCCCTCCGCCATAGAGGAATTTGTGTAAGAAATTTTTCTCACACACCACCGGGGTGAAAGAGTGCTTTCGGTGCCTGAAAGCGCTCTTTAGGTGAAGAAGGTCTGCTTAGGCAGAGCAACCGCTTGGGCGCCACGGTAGAATGCGTAAGCAATCCCGTGACGTCCAACTAAGGCGATGAGGGCGCCGCTGGGTTTTAGTGGGTAGTCTGGTATATACGCTGCCTGGAGTCCCACATATCCGCCTGAACCACACCGGGCGGGATGCATAAAAGCATTTCCCAGCGAGAAAAAATCAAAAGGCTCTACCTAGTAATAAAAACAAGCGTAAGTATCGGTTAGATGTTTAGCGATATCCCATAAAATATTCAACATAAAAGCATATATATAGCTCAATCCTTTGGAAACAGCGTAGTTTTCTAATAGTGAAATTATTGTATAAACCGAACTTGTATTAATGGAATGACCCTGGGCCGGATTTAGGAGCGTGGAGCCTCTGGGGCAACATAAAATAATAAATTTTTTATTTGTTGTAAAAGGAAACTTCTAATCAGGCCTATTGAATGCGAGTGTGGAATTGAAGTGAATAATATAATTATCATTGAATATGTATTGTAGATAAAAATACGAATAATTTTTTTCTTATAATCTTTAATGTGAAGCCCGTCTCTTTTAGAGGCCACGGGCATTAGCTACTTCTCCATCCCTTTATTTAAATATAGCTTTGATATTATAGTATAGGAAAAGTAACGAATCAAAAAATAAATAACCAACTAGGTACCCACAATATTAGCATTGACTATAACCAGCACAGACCCAGTTATATACATGTCGCAACACACAACACACAACACACGACACACAACACACGACACACAACAAACAACACAACAGACTACATATCGTTTTCACCACCGCGAATTTTTTAATTTGTTGAACGTGAGCTCGGTCGAGATCGGCTCGGAGGTGAATAAAACTTTGCAAATTAGTTTCGCAACTCTACATCCATATAATATAGGTAAATTTATGTAAGTCTTTTCGTGGTAGCAATTAATGAATTTCATGATGAAGAGGATGGTTGGATTTTGATTTAATTGAGTTTATTTTGTTTTCGTTCTGTTAGAATAAAATAATGTAGGGTTTTATTTTGTAGAAAGGCGTATTGTAACCAGAAAGGTCTGTACGGTGAGCTGCAGCTATCGTGCTGCGATATTTTTAAAAATTAATTTGTTTTTGTTTGTGTTCGTTTTAGTACTAAATCAGAAATGTATGTTGGTATGTACATATGTACATACATATGTTGGTCTAACCTTTGTGCCTATCTAAACTAAACGAATAG
Source organism: Hypolimnas misippus (assembly GCA_037950945.1). Lineage (NCBI taxonomy): Eukaryota > Metazoa > Arthropoda > Insecta > Lepidoptera > Nymphalidae > Hypolimnas > Hypolimnas misippus. The sequence goes on from JBBEEQ010000023.1 coordinate 14,939,262, forward strand.
GCCGATTTGATAAATGACTCGTCATTTGATCCGTCATGACAGCGCAAATGTCAGAACGCATAAATTGAAAAAATAAAAATGGCCGATTTTTTAATAACACAATGTGAAAGAGAAAAACATGAAAATCAACGAATCATCTCAAGTGGGGTATCGTTAAGCACTTATTTAAAAATCATTTTTAGGTTCCTATTATATACTTTAAGGCAGAATAAATATTGATACGGTACTGTAGGAATGGAGGTAGATATTAGTAAAGATAATACACGTTTACAGTTCCATAATGTTTATATTTTCAATTATTTACTATATATACAACAATATATTTTCTAATATTAACTCAACATTCAATAAATTACTTTAATCTGATACGTTACCTAAATCTTAATTTGAAATCCAAAACATACCAAGTCTAAATCACTCACAGACTTATGAAGACACTGATACGTCGTCACTACTACAGCACGATCACTTGAATGCGTTGCCTTTGCTTATCCCCCACCAAGAAATCTCCGGTATAGGGACGGTATAGTAATAGAAAGTGATGCCAATAAACACCTGCGTCAATCACGTGGCTGCAAGCTTACAATTTTATGATGGCGATAACAGTACTGACTGCAGATGGTCTTGTTACGCAGTCGGGTTATAATTTTTTTTTTAAATTAATTATTACATAAATTTGAAAGTGTTTCTCAAAGCGGATTTATACAAAATTATAAAAAAGATTACGTTTATTTCAATATCGTCTAATTTAAATAAACCACATGGGAATGCTATGATTTCAAATTCCTAATAATGCATTCAGCTAACCGGATTATCTGCAATTCGCTTTTCCGATAAAACCAATTTTATACAACTGTATGACAAATCCGTCTTTTATGTCATTTATAATGGATTGCTTTTGAACATTTAATTAAATGAATGTACGTTTAAAGTAATAAAGACAAAGGTTTTAATTAACTTGTATTTGTTACAACTATATCTTAATTTTAAATGTTGTTGAAAATTCCATCATTTTTATAAAGTTGATATTATTGCATTTATTAATTATAAACGCAAAAAAATTATTACATAATATATAACAGTATAAAATGTATTGGTAAACTTGTTTTTTGAGCAATTGACAAGCGGGTTGCTTTTAGCTTAAAAAAATTGTAAAAATTATGACATAACATTTTTACTAATTCCTTATTATGCTTATTATTTTGTATTAAAAATACCTATATAAGGATGCTGACAAGTAATAATGTGTCAACCCACAAAAAGACAAATTCGGCGTTATTTAATGTTTTCCTATAATGCGTCACCTTTTTTCAAAGTTTCTTAATCTAATGTTTCAAATATTAAAGTGTGTTTCATATTTTGCTGTAAGTGTGTGTGTAATGATTTCGTATATTTAAACAAATTTATTACTAAATAAAACGTTTTATTATACTAATTTTTTAATCTGTTTTCAATTCACTTCATCTTTTATCGGAATAGAAAAGAAAAGACGGATATATGTATAACTTTTCAAACAATCTGTTAACAATAGGTTTCGTTCTTTAGACGCCATTTTCTCAAAATTAAGTACGTGTGGCTTAACACAGTATTGCTTATCACCGTCCATATAACATCGTTCCTACCGGGTGTCCCATAATTATGTTTTCTTTAATATACATATAAAAACTAAAAAACTTTTTGGTTTAAATTAATAAACAAATATTTAAATCAAGTTATTACATATTTAAGCCTTTTATGATTCTGCTAAGTATTCGGGCGTGGTGACCTCATTATTTTAAGATTTAAATACGATTAGGAAAACATACATATAATATATCGGCGAATCATTAGCATGATTTAAAAGACAATGCCATAATGCTAAAATAAAAACCAGAATATATTTTATATAATTAATATCTGAATCAAACATGAACGAATTACGTGATTAACCACCAATGAAGCGAGAATTAAACTTATGAGATTTGCTTTTAGACTTTCATAAAGAATTATATGATTTGTCTTGCTGAAAGAATTTAGTTTCAGTGCCTTTATTTTTGACAGCCATAACTTTCGTGAGCGTCAAATACAACAGTGAAACTTACAAATGTAATTCTCGTTTAAGATGTATCACTAGTTAAGTAGATTTTACCGAGGAGAAGCGACATGGAACACAAAAGTTAAGAAAAAGAAAACTACATTGATTGTTTGGGAAAACTTTAACACGATTTGAAAGATACATATCGCAGTAATGGTTATGGATATAAAAATAAAAAAAACAATATTCATACTAAATATTTATTGCAGACAGTTAATGGTATGTATGAAACGTTTTGTTATTGCTAATTTAATTAATAGCTGTATTAATTAAATTACGATATAAAAATGGACGTCTCGGGCGGAGCTGGTAATTATATAAAACATTTCAATTTGACGACTATATTAGCTAAAGATTCAAATTGTTTAACAAAACATTATTAAAAGACACACAACGTCTTCTAACGATTATGTTATATGCTACAAACAATGTTCACACTACAGATTTATTGCAGACATTTCATGAAATGTATGAAACGTTTTGTTATTACTAATTTGATTAATACAGCACCCAATAACAATGGCCGTCCTGGGCGAAGCTGGTAATTATATAAAACATCACAATATGACGACTCTATTAATTAAAGATTAAAATTGTTTAACAAAACATTATTAAAAGACACACAACCGCCATCTAACGATTACGAATACAAGCTAGAAACAACATTCACACTGACGATTTATTGCAGACAGTTAATGGAATGTATGAAACGTTTTGTTATTGCTAATTTAATTAATACAGCACTTAATAACAATGGCCGTCTTGGGCGAAGCTGGTAATAACGTAAGAGCTTCACAATTGGTATGCAACATGCTATTCTCGTTAAGTGCTCCTCTGAGTACATGCAGTAAATAAACGTTGGCCGTGTATAGAACTATGGATACTGCTATGCTAATGCTACATAATCTCATTGCAATCAATGTTAAGTCATGAAAAGCTGATCGTGACGTGAAAGTGAAATTGTGTAAATTAATAATATAATAAATGATTACTTGCTTTTAATAGATTTTGTTTTAAAATAATACGCATATAGGCATAAAATACAGCCTATGACTGTTATGGATAATGTACTTTTCAGATGGTATTTTAATTTTTAAAACAGGTTCTGTAGTTTCGTAGTTTATTACGCAAAGACAATTCACTTTCTAACTTTATTATATATGGTACAAATTTTACCTTTTTTTATTTTATCTTTTCTAATCTTAGTCGTGGTTTTTAGTTTTTTTTAATTAATTAATTATTTTCTTCGGTTTTTTTGTCGCTATTTTTATTTTTCAGGCAGTAATGATATTTTTGAAGTTAAACTTCACCTATGTAAGTATCGTTTGAAACGAGCTACGAAGATTATTCTAGGTAAACGAAAAAAACAAAAAGAAAAAAATGACTATCTTACTTACTTACTTAAGGCCATGTGCTGTTTCAGCAGTTTAGGATAAGAAAGTTTTGTTTTAATGAATGAATTACATGTAATTTCAAGTTTATAGCCTCAGCGGTTTAGGCTCTATTTTGATCAATCAGTCATTCAGGACAAGCAATCATATATGTGTAGAATATAAAAGAGCGCGTAAGCGTCCGCCAAAAATCGAACTTCTCCGATGCAACACGTCCGAACACATCGTCTAACGCGACGACGATTTAAAAATTGTATAGTTACATTAATCAGTCGTGATTATAATTTGTTATAATATTTTTTCTGATTAAGAATTCATAGAATTAACTAAACAGTACATGTATTTATTTAAATCGAAATAATTCACAACGGACACCGATATAAAAAAATCTAAAGAATTCTGCAAAAAAAAATCACAAATTGAATTCTTCTTTCAAAAAAATTATGTAAAATATTGCATTGTCACTATGAAATTTTCAATTCTTGTGAAATCGGCGTATTCTCTTGAAAATAATGTACAAAAACAAAGAGGTGAAAGGTTACAATGGGCTTCAAAGCCTTTTGTTCGAAGCCATTGTTAGGAACGCGACGCTGTTCTTAAGTGTTTTTTTAACCGAATTCCCAATATGAAATGGGATTTTGACCCGAGCATTACTGTTGTTTTATATTCCTTCCTTTACCTTCGGGTTTGTAAGGCGTAATTCATTAAAATCGTTTCGTTTGTACAAGAGATCTGTGTAATTATGCAATTAAATACTACCCACTTTTTATTTTCGACCAAGAAAGTTGGTATTATAAGTTTGACGTTTGTATCTGTATTCCTGTCTGCATCGTCGCTCTGTAACGAATGGAAACCAATTTTAATGTGTTTTTTTCGTTTAAAACCTGATGTAATCGTGATGGTTCTTGGCTATAAATATATCAAGATCGATTCAGATGTTTCAAGGTTATCTCCTCATTACTACTTATTGAAAGGATCTGAACAACTTCTTCTGGTCTAATATTTCTAATAAATCTAATCAACTCGAAATTTACTATACTGTGAATGATATCAAAGCAACATAGTTACGTAACCTTGACTTAATGCTGCAACATCATCTGGATATACAACTCCTCACCGTAGTATCGTATTGGGGCTTATAATTAGAAATTTGAATGATACTCTATTATTAAAAATGTATTGTGTTTATACTATTTGACGTTAAAGTTCTGGCTTTTCCTAACGTTGACAACTGATACCCAGACAACGTCTAATAGCCCAGTTTACCGTAATATAAAGTAATAAAATATCATTGTTTCTAATGCTATTTATCCCATATTACTTAAATTAGAGCCGAGATGGCTTAACGGTTAGAACACGACAATCTCAATCGGTGGTCACAGGTACGAACCTCGGCTAGCACCCGGCTATGGAACATGTATATCCGAAGGCGTTTGCCCAGCAGTAGTACATTTACAGGCTATTACTTACTCTACTTACATAAATTGCTTTTATCAGTCGACACTATAATACATATCATATAATAAGAGGAAATATTTTATTGTTTGTTTTTTTTTTTTTTTTAATATTAACAAGGCTCCGAAACTACTAGGCCGATTTAGACTGCAACTGAAATTATGTATTTTATTATGTATTTGAGTGAAACTGCGAGGAGCAGCTATATTAGTAAACTAGGGATCGCTTTGTACATGTTCAATGTGTTTTTATCGACATCACTTTATAAAAAAGGTGTTTGATTTCTAAAGATTCATTATTAGAACACCTTTACACCATTTAAAGGGCATATATTTAAAATTTTAAAACCTTACTTCACAGTCATGAGACTTTCATTCAAACTTCCAACCCACGTTTTACCCCCTTAGGAGTGGAGTTTCGTAAAATCCTTTCGTAGCGAATGTCTACACCCTATAAGGAATCCACTTGTCAAATATTATGTACGTAGGTGTTATAGTTTCTAAGATTTTGTGGTTAATCAGTGAGTGGTCTTTCGCATGTATATATACATAGGATATCAACTGGACATGTGTTGGAAATTTTACCGGCGTTAGTTTTTTATTTTTAAATATCGATTCTGCTAACGCTGTTAAAATGTCTAACCCATGCCCAGTTAACACTCTGTATATGTAAATTACTAAAGCTTATAGTTAAAAGCACTTTAAACAATATTAAAAATATTTTAACTTTTAATAAATCCTGACTTACATTACTATTGAATCGATGAGTCTATGAAAGTGGAATTTCCTTTAGTAAAGATAGCCGAAGCGTCAGATCGAGTTCCAAGGCGTTCAGAACTATCTTGGGAAGAGTTTTAATTAATTTACTAAGGCTTTTAAATAGCCGTGCTGTAAAAAATAACGATGCTTATTTTCTTAGTTTCTTAACAGTTATTTTAAAAAGTGTTGATGAAACTTATAAATATTTGATGCATTTTGAATTAATTATTCGGACCGAGATGGCTTAGGGTTAGGATACGTCGATCTTAACCGATGAGTATTCAACTCCCGGTTAGCACTGCTGAGTTTACAAGTGCTAAAACTGTGTTAAAATTCATGTTGTGTTCGGCTGTTAAGGAAAACGTGAGAAAATTTAGCATGTGCTGGGGAAAATTCTGACACATGTATTTCCGCCAACCCGCAGCGTCTGCTTGATAGGAGAAGAGGCCTCTGCCCAGCTGTGGGTCATTTACAGGCCGTTACTTAATTATACTACTTTAATTATACTCCCGTGTCTGTGTGTGTTACGAGCGCTTTTCGAAGACTATTTGCAGCGGGATAAATACGTTTAAACTATCACTGTTACAAAACGTTACATTCTGATAATTAATTTTTTTTTGCACTAAAGCGCCTCCTTTAACTGTCTTAATATGGTATGTTTAATAATCTAGCATAGCAATAGTCATCGAAATTAAGCTTCTGGTATATTATGTGACTTTGGTATTGGTGGCTATGAAAGGTTCATCACCACACATTGGGTTTGAAAAGTAATAATTATGTAATTAGCAGTGGACTGTATTTTTTTTTGTTGTTGTTGGGCGAAAGAACAATAAATTTTAAATATGGCCGACCCCTGCAATAACTTAAAAAGGAATATTTTTGGATTTGCCAGCTACGATGCTGGTTTTAAATAAAACAATAGGGATATTCGTAGCTGGGGAAAATATTCAACAGCGCACTTACTTGGATTTCCAGTTTTTCCTTATTTTCGTCCTTGGTATGCAGAAGGGGCCCAGCCGCGGCTGGTAAATTGATGTTAGTGCTGATATCTTCACCTAGCTAGGTCTTCGTATTGGTTTGTGTATAGAACACATTTAACTATTACACTTTAATGTCTTTATAAGTAGTTTTCACCAACTTTACTTATGTTTTTCAATTATTTTTAGGCGCACGCGTTGCGTGCGTTAGCGGGAACAGAGCGCGAGAGAGGGCGCTTATGATTTTCGTTAGAATTGAAATGCGGTGTGCGACAAGGCGCGCAATAAAAAAGTGTGCGTGTTGAAAAGGATGGGAAAATAGGAAGTTATTGCAGTGAAATTTTGAATATTCAGTTTAACAGTCAAACGAATAACTATATTTATTTTAATTCTAAACAGGTATAGTTATAGAATGTAGCATGAAATGAAAAAACATTTAAACCATCGACTCAAAATGTTTGATGTGACGATGAAAAACAGACATATGTTTGGAAGATCTTTTGTCGTGTATTTTTTATATGTATATATTTAATAACAAATGTTAGAAGTCGCTACTATGCGATAAGACCACCAATATTTATATTAAAATATTATACATATAAAATATATTGAAAGCTGTGTACAATAAAGTATATTTTCTGTCTCTTTCTCTCTGTTCTTTCTCTCTGTCGTCATTTAATAGCTTATATGCAAGTTGCATTTGTGACTTGAGCCTTGATCGATGTAGGTATAAATATGAAGAAAATTGTAACTATAGAATTAAGTATACTATTGATTAATAGCGAATGACATTAATTAATCAGTCACAGTTCATCAATAAACCCTTGAGATAACTTGATTTACAATGACTTCGCGTTTTACTGGTCAAGTGGTACAAGCTACAGACGTTTGCTTATAATTTTAAAGAAAGAAAAATCTAAATATACTTTATTCAAGTAGTTATACAAAAGCACCTCAAGCATAATAGAAACAAAAATTTTTGAAATAAATGAAAATCTAAAACCGTTTCAAATTGTTGGAGAACCGGCAAGATACTCGATAAATACTCTTTTAAAGTTTTGTAAATACATACATTTATGAAATTACAAATATGTATAGTTATATAAACCATTTGTATGAAAACTAGCAATACTAAATCCACGCATCATTATCATCTATATAATCTTGTACAGAATAATATATTTTAGCTACTGAAGACTACTTAATATTCAATTTATATTCATTCATTGAAAACTGCTAAAAATTCTATGGTATTTTATTGTACAAGCGAACACCTTGCTCTAAGAGTTGTAAAGCGATATTTTTTGGTTCTAAATTTATCTCTTCATATATTTAGTATAATATAAACTATACTTATAAATTCACAATTTAAAGAGAAACGGTCATTGGTCCAGCGTCAGCCCAAGCTTGCGACAGACACCTTAGAGTACTGGGCCGAGGTTGGCCAGAGCTTTAGGCAAGCATCGATTAGGCGAGGCTCGGTAGATCAAAGCTAGCCTAAAGCTCGCACCAGCATTGAACAGCCTAAGATAGGTTAATTAAAGCCACACTAGGATTTGAACTAGCATTAAAGAGCCAAGACTAACTGAGTCTTATCAGAGCTGGCCTGGCGTAGGACCTGGGACAGCATCGAGTAGCGCAAGTTACCCAAGGTTACGGTACGGTAAGGTTAGGTTAAGGTACTTAGTTCCCCAAGGTTGGTCAAAGTTTGGCCTGATTGTTCAAAATTAGAAGCTCCTACATAAGCAGTTACACATTTATAAAAATTACCGTTGCTACGACTAAACAATTAAAATATCAACATGTTACTCGTTAATATCTACCATAATAACGCATTTTTCAATCTATTCACACCTACAATTCAAACCAAAACTGTAATTTTCTTAAAAAAAAATTCACCTCTTTATATAATTCGCTATATTCGTATAACTTGTAAAGCAATGTGGGTGCAATTACACGGATCATTGGGCAGCTAATTCATCTGCTGAAAACGGTAAACACATTGCGCCGCGTCAGCACTCATGACTCGCTTACTATTTTCTATAAACTACTGATGATTTTGTACTATGATACAGATTAGCTAAAACTATCTACAGCTAGCATACGGGTTAGCTCTATCGGAGCAGTATCTCATTCTTACTTTTTAATTTAGCAACGTTGCGTTGCCCCTGTTCCTGTCCTTACTTCCTTTTCCCTTCATCGCGTCATTTTTAAGCTGACAACGCGTTTATAGCTCCTTTGGTGTTGCAAACGTTCGTGGACGATTGCGTGTACTTAACAGCAGGTGTTCCGCTTCTTCGTATATGTTATCTACTTCACGCCGACTTATGTGATAGTGAGGTACTGCCCCGGTCGAGCCAGCCTATATACCAGCTGTAGTCTACAGCTAGGCTACATCACAGTTTCAAAGTGGGATAAAAAGACAACAATGACTTACTTATTACGTAAAGACATAAATAATTTTATTAGAACCCAAAAAAAGTACATAATTGTGATTATTATGGTTTAATGGTAAAATAATCTAAACTAAAATCTAATTGTGTCATGCATATTTTAAATAACGGGTCTTATCGCCATAACCAATCGTAATGATACTTTTTTTCCCCGACGTTTCGACGAAGTTGCATACGTCGTGGCCACGATCTGACGCTGAGCTACCGCGTGCCCTCCGGCGGCGAGTGCGCGAATTTTCTTTGCCTACCCTCACAGTATTAATATTTTCTATCGTTATTAAAATATGAATAGTATAAAAGTTTAAAATATACAATTTTGTCATTATGTCCCATTAATAAGTGAATCTTTATGTAATCCTCTTTAAAATACCTAGCCACAATAAATATTTTATTGTTAGAAAATGTATTCTATTGAAATATCAGTTCAAATAACTAAGCTGCTTTTAAATGAGCCGAGAACTGAAACGGGAGGAAATTCAATATCAGAATACTCTCTGGTTTTTAATTAGTTTATTTTATTCTTTAGTTGAATATTTTATTGTAGAATTGAGATGTTAATTATCTGGATACTAGAAATTTGTATTTTTTTTTATTATATCTATACTCAACGAAAATAATAATTATACAACTTAAGAGAATGTACGAGTATTCAGTATATACAATTATTAAGAAATAATAAAATCTTTAAAAAAAAAGACGAAAAACGAAGTATGTTTTATAAAAAAAACGAAAAACAAAGTCTGTTTGACTTCGTAAACAAAACAAAAAAATAAAAAAAAAACTAAAAATCAAAAAATAAATATTTTCGACAACATTTTGAAGTGGAATAAATATTTGAAGAGTTCCCCTCCATTTCTCCAGGACCCCTGTATCAGATCCTGACCTGACAACAATGGGACCAATTTGGAAGTAGGTATACCCTTTCGAATTAAAAAAAAATATATATCTATTCCTACTTCTCTTTCTATTCTCCACGAACGGCGGAGAAATCAGTGAACAAACATAAAAAATATACATACATACTGTCGAATATAGAACCTCTATCTTTTTCGTAGTCGTTTAAAAAGTGTAACGTAGTATTATCCAAAATACCTTTTAAACTAAGCTTTCACTTCTTATGAGGTATGAGACAAACTTTTTATTATAAAATAAAGGAATCACAGATACGTACGTTTGCATACACGCAAACGTTGTATCATGACAAACATAAACACACACAAACACAACACACACGCACGCACACTTGATCATGTAATATAGTTATTTTTTTAAATACCCCTTTCATATGTACATAATCTATCAATTAATATTATACGTTATTCATTTGAATTATATCGTAAAAAATCAATTGAAATTATATCGTAAAATATATACGCAAATATGGTTTATTGGCACACACACAAACATAACACGCACGCACTCAGACCACACGCACGCACGCACGCATAGATACCCATACATATACAAAACACACATATACACACTTGACCCTGTAGTATCAGTATTTTTAAAATACCTTTTTTGTGTTTACATAATCTATCAATTGGACAGCTGAATCGTTGTAATATTATACCCTATAAATCAATCGAAATTATATAATAAAAGACATTAATTTTTCATTTCGATTAAGTTAAAAATACATTAAATATGTATGTGCATTAAAACATTTTGGTTTGTTAACATCAGTATTCGATGTAATTAAATTAAATCATTCGGAAATGAATTATTTGAAATTCAATGATAATGATGAGGACTAATTATTAATGAATGTATGTGAAGTTAATTGTTGTTTATTGGTTTTTCTTTTACATATTTTTAGTCAGGTTCTTGAGAATTGACGATAAAGAAAGGAACTAAGAATAAAATGATAAGAAAATATTAACTAAAGTACTTTTAAAGAATCGAAAATTGAATAATAATAAGACTGTAATAATATATCGCCATGTCCCTCTTTATATCAACAGTGTTGCTAGGCAACTCTCCAAATCACGTGCATATCCCATTGAGACAACATACACTTAAACGATAGATAGCTGAGAACGTTTCCATTCAATTTTACATTTATATCATCCTAAAGGTAAAAAGTACTCATAAAAATCTCACCTAATATTATAAGAACAAATATAAGTTTTTTGTTACATTTCAACCTTCATCTACAACGCTAATTATAACGAAATTCTGCAAACACATTGTCAAGGATATAATTAAGGACATAGGGTACTTTTTATCCAGAAAAAAGTAATGTTTCCCAGCGATAAAAAAATAGATTTTAGATAGTCATCTGGTATACGATATCTATATAAACCCGTGCAAAGCCACGGAAAAAAACTAGTTAATATTATAATAAAATAACAATCGGTGATATAAGCACTAAGCTGAATTGATAACTGTCCTCTTTTAAAAAGTCGATGAAAATATAATAAGAAGCCAGCGGTATAATTGGCCACTTAAGGATAAAAGGTCATTTCTGCATCATAAGTGGCATTAGCCATTCTCTCAATAGATAATGCTCTGCCAAGTTAAGTTGCGACGTCCCTCGTGCCTGATACTTAAACTGTCTTAGTACCCATCTCCGCAACATCTTACTACGTGTATATTTTATAAGAACTTAGTCGACACGAGCTGGACAAAGTTTACAATAAACTGTAACTACACAGCGAGTTAAGGTCTGTGTTTATTGAAATGGTATTTCAAATGATATATAATCAAAATCTATACTAATAATAAAATTCTAGCGGGTCGCTGTCTGTACATGGAAGATATATGAAAAAAAAATATTATAGGGGGCCTATACCAACGCAATAGAACCCAAAACAATGATTTTTAGAATTCTTATCTGTTTGTCTGTTTGTCTGTTTGTCTGTTTGTCTGTTTGTCTGTTTATCTGTGCGTTTGTGCACGCTAATCTCAGAAACGGCTTATCCGATTTAAATGCGGTTTTCACTAATATATTGTAGTAAGCTTCACTTAACATTTAGGGTTTGTTTCATGTCAATCGGTCCATAAATAAAAAAGTTATGTCAATTTAAGGAATCACATTGAACATTTTTTTGTGTTTATAACTAAACACATGAAAGTATATAAAGTACTTACATAAAAAATACATTTTTAAAAATTTTGTCTGTCAGTCTGTCTGTCTATCTGTTTGTTCCGACTAATCTCTGAAACGACTTAACCGGTTCTGATGGTACTTTTTGCAGTTAGCAAATATTATAAGGAGTGACTTGGGGTTACTTCTATTTTAGATATTTTTATCTGTGCGTTTGTGCCCGCTAAAAAAGATATATCAACTTATGGGGTCACGTCGAACATTATTTTGTTATTTTCACTAAATGCATGAAAGTACTTACATCAAGTACTGTCAGTCTGTTTCTTACGACTAATCTCTGAAAGAGCTGAATCAAATTTGATGGGACTTTCACTCGCAGTTCGAGGATGTCCATTAATCACGTGAGGCCCAGAGAAGGAAGTGGGAATGGAAGAAAACAATCACAAAATATTACAAAGTCTAAAAAGTTCTTAAAAACATTACAGCAGCCCCTATAGCTAATAATATAAGGATTAAACTAGGCTACTTATATGAAAAAAATATATTTATTTTAATCAATAAGTAAAAAAGAGAATTATACGATAACAAAATATTAGAGCAACCAATAAAATAGTGAACATTATCCGATTTAAGAAGGAAGGTTATACAAATAAATAAAATTGATGTGTCTGTTTGTAATTTTAAATAAATGCATATGAAAGTATACACAGTACTTACAACAAAATTACCAATTTAAAAATTTTTATCGTTGTCTTAGATTTTCGCGATTATTATTCATTGAAATGAAACTATTTTAAACGGATTTAAATCGCGTATATTAATTATTTTTATCATCCCGACGTTTCGAGCACTTTGCAGCGTTCGTGGTCACGGGTAGACTGACAGTCTACCCGTGACCACGAACGAGTTTCATTTCAATTAAAAATTTTTGTCTGTCTATCTGTCACTCAGTTTGTTTTGGCTAATATCTGAAACAGCTGGACCGATTTTGATGAAACTTTCACTAGCAGAAAGCCAATTTTATAAGGAACAAAATTGAAACCAATGAAATAGTGAATAATATCTGATTCAAATAGGGAAGATATATATTATATTAATATAATCTTTTTAAAAAATTATAATATATACTGGGTAATTTTTTTACTGGATATGATAGAACAAAACCGAAACTATAAACAAAAGCGAAAAATAATTTAAGTCACAGAGCCGATTTTGATTAAAACTAAAACTGCATCATTAGTTTTTTGAAAATTAAGTTTTCCTAGCCAGAAACGAACACGTTCATTTTGCAAAAAAATAACATTCTGTAGTATTGCACCATCTGATACCTTCACACATTATAAAGATCAACTTTAGTGAGGTAATACTATACAGTAAACTGCAACAAATAGAAAAGGCTATTTTTTTTTTACAAAATTCTATCAAATTCTTACATTCATTTAATTTTTAGTAACGGGATGTTGTAACGCTAATAGCGGGTGAGTGCAATAGCCGAGTCCAGTGAAATGTAGATTTTCAACAAATTGATTCATCTTTTTAAGAATTATCTAAAGCTACCTAGGTAACTGAGTAGATGACGGATAAAAGAAGTTACTGTAAGTAATTCATTTTATATATTTTCGATTGTATTGTTCACACTCTTCCTCACTTTAGTACTGGTGACTAGCATTTTGATGCAATTTATAAAGAAATCGTTCGAAGTAACGCACATTTTTTTTTTAAACTTACCGGAACCCATGATTTAACCCACATATTTGACTATGTCTATGTAGAATCGATTACTTAACTTCTAATTCATGTATAGATTTAATGTTATTTTGTTAAAAAATAAATCTTTTCCTTTAATTTGTCTCTTACTATTACTTTCCGAAAATTGATTCTTACAAGTGACACTATTAGGTAGGTGGTGCAATAATACAGAATGTATTCTTTTTTCTTTAAATTTGTGGGTTCAATTCTTGGCCAGGAGAACCATGAAAACAAAAAAAACTTATGATGCAGTTTTAGATTTCTTAAAATCGGACACGAGACTCCTTTAAGTATTTTTCGCGATTCCTTAAATTCCGGATATGGCCTATCAAGCCCAGTTAAAAAAGTCACCCGATATATAATACAAGGAGAACCTCGGCGAGAACATATTGTTATACAGTCGAAATTTTAAAGACTAGCACAAAACACTTTTCTTAAACATTGATAGTGAAAACCGTGAAGGAATACCGTATCTGAGTTAGTGTCTGCTTATAAATGCAACCAGAAAGTTCCCAAATCCAAAGTAAGAAGCTCCTTTCTTGAGTAGCACCGCAGACTATCATAATCTTGCTTTGCAGGAGACATGCCAAACATTCTGTAATCCACGCGAACGAAGTCGCGGGCACAGCTAGTATATATAATAAAATGGAAACCATTTTTTACGTTATACTAAATAGTCTTTTTCAAGTAAAAAATAAATTCTATTTTTTAAACGTCTATGGAGAATGCTCGTCAAATTATGTTTTAGCTGAAAGTGTTTTAATTTTTTTTTCAGTTTGCTTTCAATTTATTTACAGGCTTTTAATTAGTTTCACATATCGCGATGTCTATAATTGCATCATATGTACAAGTTAAATTTGACCTATTTCCCAGGACTGATTTTTAAAATGATTATGATATGAACAGGCAGATCATGGACAATAATGATATGATATTTTCAATAATTTGGTCTGAAATTAGAACCACCAAATTTGACGAATTCATCTACCCTCTAGGTTCATCCAGCACTAATTTAAGTACAGAATAATAAAACAATAAAACGCAGAGACTTTGTTCATAATATCTATGTACAATTAACGGTTATTGAAGTAAGGTAATCGAATTAATGTTCACAGAATTGCGAACTGTTGACTTTGATGGATGCTTGTTTAAACAAACTGAGTCAAACGAATGCTCGAATTCATCCATCAGGTCACCAAATATAATTTCTGATTTAAAAACATTTTCACGTCACCGAGATCGAAGTACTGAAATGGATGGCTTCAGAATCTGTATTCACTAACTAATTTTTTCACGGAACCTGCTTTATTGGTTTTATGATAGCCTATATAGGCAAGTTTATTGTACACTGCTTGAAAACCGATAGCTATAAGAATAATATCTTAAAAAGATTTGGTTAATGTTTTTACGCAAAACCACAAGACTTAAGTAGAAAAATTAAGGACTTCAAAGTACAAGCGAAATTACATCTGGATGGAGAAGATGTACCAGCTTATTACCAATTCTTTATCATTCCAATAAACATTATCCTAAGGTATTTAAGATTTATAAGAGATTAAGTATAATCTTATTATAAGAGAATTCAGTTTTGATAATCTTCTAAGCAGGAAAGAAAAAGATTTTTTGGTCTTTTGGAGAACTAGAGAAAAATACTTAAGTTTTAGACTCATGGTAATTGCCAAGTATATACCCATTATAATTTTTGTTTCCATTATGATTGGACAAAGAATAAAACATTCCCTCCTTACGACTCGATAAAGAGCAAAAATTTAAACATCCCATTTAAACAAAGCAGTCATACGTGATATATTCAGATCTCGGTCAATTAATTTGGACGGTACTTTTGCACCCTGTTAATATTTTATATAAACATACTATACTGTAATAGATATATGTTTTGATTTCGCGAAAATGGTAATGTGCTGACGAATCTAGGTACATGCACGGGGTTGTTTGATTAAGTTGATCTAGATATGTAGCAATTTAAGAGATTATTTTTGGAATAATATTATCTTGGGTAATATTCTGGCACAATCTATACTAATTTTATAATAAAGTAAAGTTTGGTATTATGTGGTAAATTTGTATGTAAACTCTGAAAATACTGATCCGAAATAAAAAATAGTTTGCGTTAGAAAGCCCGTTTATTAAGCAAGGAGGAAAGTTACATCACGCTACGACTCATAGTTGCAGAGTAGTAACCATAGATGCGAGTGTAACAGCGAGGGACACCCAGTTTACAATAAACTACTATTTCACCCACCACAAATTTTACTTTCACGATAAAAAGTAGCCTATGTCTTTTTACTAAGTCAGTTTATGACTATAACAAAATTCGTCAAAAGTGGTTTAGCGACTTAGGCGTGAAAATGTAACCATTAGAAAGTCAACAGAAGTATGTCTATTATGAAATACACACATGTATTTTCTCATCCTTACTAATTTTATAAATGTTCACCTTTAACGGAATCACGGCATAGCCGAATTCCATGCAGACGAAGTGGAGTGCAAAATGCTAGTTTGTTTATTATTGAAATAGTCTATCTTTCACGAGCATTAAACCTTTTCATAATCATAAAAATCGTTCAGCGCTTTAGTCATGACAACTTAAAAAAAGACACACACTTTCTCCCTTATAACATTAGTACATAAGCATACCTTGAAACTCGATAACATGGTAACATAGAAAATTCTATATAACAAATTCTGACACGACGATTTCTCGAATAAAGTTAGTTATAATAAACGTCTCATGTTTGGGAAAATGGAACTATTGTTAAGGAAGATCGAGATACACCAGACGATTAGGGGGATTAGTTTTGGTCACGTTTCGAAACTAAGCCGCCTTGTGACTGACAAATGATTGTAACTGATGTGGGATGTGTATTATATAGCTTGCTAATGTTATATACAAATGATATTTGGCCATTCAACGGGGTAATGCTGCCAGTATTTTGGGAACTTTACCCAGATGCAGTGGCTTAGATGAGGTCTACAATGTTTTGTAAAATATAATCCTTTTTTTTATTTTAATTAAGATGTAAATACATAATATAATGTTTAATAAATGATATTTTATTACCAAAAAGTACGAAATATTCAACACAAATATAATTTTTCATATCAGTAGTAGACATTAACTCTTGCATACAAACAAATTTTACCTCTTTTTAATATTAATATAGATATATACATATGTATATATGAATTTTAATTTCGAAGTATCGTTGCAAAGGACGAAATGTTACATTGTGTTTTGGTTTATTAAATATTTTTATAATTTATCTAGCGGCTGATGTATCTGAGATTTCGTGATTAATTAATGAATGAAATTTCGCTTTTATATATGGACGCTGATAAGCAATACTATGTTAAGCCACACGGACTTTATATTGAGAAAATGGCGTCGAAAGATGTCAAACCTATTTTAATAAATTTAGATCTTTTCTTTTTTATTTTGTATAACGTAACATATTGTTATAGAACATCATTGTTATTCTTTGATAGTGTGAACTAAAAGAATGTAGAAATAGTTATTATTGAAGTTGATGTTCTTATTTTTTCAAACGACTTCGAAAATGAGGAAGTTTTTAATTCGTAGTGTAGGTTTTTTTAATCTCAAAACTCCGTCATGTCAATCAATTTTGTTTTTTTTTTGGTTGAAAAGGTATACTTTCAATTGGGTTTGGTTTGGTTTTTTATCAAAATCGGTACACTAGTTCGATATATATTTTTTAAGTTCTAATTATTTAAATATTTAGTTCGATCTAAAAACTATTATTGCATTAATTATATCCTTTTAAGAAAGAAAGATTTTAAGCAGTCATGGCACAACCAATTAGAGAGCATTTTGTAGTTTACATTATATATAACACACGTTTTAAGAAGCGATGAAAATTATTTTTCATTCAACTGAAAAAAATGTAAAAATGTGCATTTTACTTAACTTTTATCAACGCTAAAATCATGGGATACATAATATCAAATAATTTATTCTTTGTATCCGACTGCGCGACGCAAAGGACAGTGATCTATTTAATTTGTATATTATGACAGCCTTTGTATGTAATTTTAAAGTTGGGTAGTAACGATTTTCACTTATAGGCTTTTAAACAGAACTGCTATCGACTCGGATTGCTCATTGCAGATGGCCTTGTTACGCAGTCGAATTTTTAAATTTTTCAAATATTTGTTTACTAATAATTTGTACAAGCAAAACCTGTTGCTTTAGGATTTTTAAACTATTTTTTATTAAAAAAATCGTATAAATAATCCTTACAAAAATGGAATGTCTATATTGTATTACCAGGACAAAATACAATATAAAATTAAATACACAAGCTAAGTACCTGCCAAAAATTTCCCCATTAAAACTTGTCGAGTGTAAGAAGCGACGATAAGATGATCTCTTAGATGAATAATCTTGGCAAGCGGAAACTTGGCATACAATATTTCACGAGATAAAACGGTTATAAAATTTTGGGTTCCGTAGTCAAAAATTGAAGAATTAAAACTTTTTTATGTACTTTTAGCTTTATTTTTTAAGAAAGTTCAATGTTTATAGCTTTGAATGAAATAGCTGAAACGTTTTTCTATGGAAACAACATGACATGGTTTTTAGACAGCGTTTTTTGACACCGTAAAATCAGAGGCATATTGCATCTGTAATATACTGCACAGCATCAAACCAAGCTGTCCTGAGTCCTTATAACTAAGCTGAACTGTACATACGTTGTCGTATTGAACGCATGTCTATGCTTTATACCTTACATTTTTTTGCCAAAGTCTTTAGATTTCTAAGGTACCGGTCACCGTCACATATAACGGCTGTAAAAAATCCATTGCCTTTGTGTAGTCGAACGATACTTTCTAGAAAATCATGTCATATTGTTTCTATAGACAACATTTGAGTCACATCTGATGACTTAAAGCGTGCGCCATATAGCGATAACTGCCATCCTAGAATATTCACGATCAAGTTGATCTTCCAATTACCAAATGTCAAGTTTTCGTTAATTTATTTTCACAGTTAATTTATGAGTAATATAAGTCTAAGATATTTACGACACCGCTGGAATATCGGTGCTGTAAAAGAAGAAACGCATAAATGCTTGCGTAGACTTTTATCACTTGACTATACGTCCTATGGTTTGTCTTCATTTATAGTTATTTATTGGTAAAAATTTTACCAGTCAATAATATATAACCAAGACTATTAATACTGAAATTAAATTACGACATTTTGGTTTTTATCAGAAAAAAGCCTAACCCTACCGACCATAACTATGTCGTGGTATAGATGATCTATTATATAGGTTATTAAAGAAGTTCTACCCACTTTAACTGGAAGAAAGCTTAGCTGTAGCCTACGGACTTCAGCCTATATACGTGTACATAGGCTGGTTCGTCAGGGCGTATCGTACTCTCACAGATGATCAGCGTGAAGTAGATCATATAGAGAGAGACGGTAGCATTAGCCCCATTTTCATTAATTACTTCCTATTCCCTGACTGACTTAACTTAACTGGTAATTCTGGTGCTGCGTGTAAATGTTTAGGGCGATGGCGTACACTTAAGATCGGCTGTACCAGATGCTCGTTTACAGTATTCGCAAACAAATAAGCGGGCGGATCATCTGCTACGAGTGATTCGAGTGATAAGTGCCTCTTATGAACATTTACAGCACCAGAAAAGTCACAAATGCTTTGCTTCTGGCAAGCAAGTTAAAAAGGAAGGAGAGATGAAGGAGAATTTGAAGTATGGAAGGGAATGAGGCAGGGGGCTAGGTTTCCGGCTCACTCACTTACTGACTCTATCACAGTACGCTATTTTGCTGCAAGTATATAAATGTGATGAGGTTATAATACTAATAATTTAATTGCATTTTTATTTTAGTGCGTCTAAAAGAGATTACCAATCGGTGATAAGCCGCCTTTTGCCTTTCCTTTTATAATATTAAGTGTTTTTAACGTTATTCGTTTTTACCATTGCGATTAGGTGGTATATCATTATAGTTATTAATTCCACAATTGAGTTCCTGATCTCGTCTGAACAAAGTCTAACAAAAACTTCCCCGTCTGTACACACCTTAACTACGCGTATTTATGTCTTGGCACGTGCAAATAAGTATCTCGTCTAACACAAGTTCAGTTCAAGATACGAATACTAATGTTTGAATAATGTAATAACGGTTATGCTTTATAGAACAAATTTAATTCCTCATATAACACATGCTTAAACTCAATAAACAATGCACGTTAAGTCGTTAACTCAAGTTTCCTTGTAAACAGAGAATCTCGGCTCTTAGTTAATGAGATATCTAGTATACATATTACATCTACAGTGTAGTGTATTACATAAGCTCTATAAGATTTGTATGGTACAAGACTCTAATGAAACTTAAATAAAAATCGACTTTGAAAAATAAACCAGTGAACTAAAAAGTTTAAAATAAATATTTTCTACAAAATTTTGTTGTCGGTGCCAAGTAAAATATTTGAAATCCATTGCCACCGGCAAATAATAACCTTTAATAACACGACTATTAGGCGAGAGTTAGGTTTTACTCTTGATTTGATATAAAGCAACTCAGTAAGTTAGTAACGCACTAAGGAGTTACAAAAGTTGTGTATGCCAAAAAAGCTTGTAAAAACAAGGCACTGACAATATTTTTTTTTAGGTGTAAAGCAAAACAACAACTTATGTAAATCCTTATAAAAGTGAGAAAGCAAAACCTATAAGTAATGATACCTAAGGTTAAGGTACTATAAGTGTAATTCTTGGCATACAATATTTTGACAACTTTGTATATTTCTACAACCATCGTAATTTAAACTCATATTTTCTACCGATTTTTAATAATGTGCCAGGTTCTTGATACAATATCGAGGCCAAAATGAAAATCTTAATAAATGTTGTTTATACTTATACGTTTCACGCAACAAGGTGCATGAATTTAATATCAACTGAACTGAACCATTGATCCGGAAAGTGTATTGAACCAAGAACCGGCAAGAAACTCATCGGTTACATTTTTGGACTCATTTCAGTGCGTATTGACTAAAGGAGGTTTTACACTCTCTCTGTATCTTTGACATTTTCATAATTTTATTAATTCATTCATTCGCTAAGGACCAAAATATATATAAAAAAATAAAATTGAAGTGTCTGTTTGTAATATCAAATTAACTGTTAACTATGTGAATATGAAAGTATACACGGTACATACGTCAAGAATACAATTTTAAAATGTTTGTCTATCTGTCTGTTTGTTTCGTCTAATCTCTACAACGAATGGACCAATTTTGACGAAACTTTCACTCACAGATAGCTAATGTTGTAAGGCGTAACTTTTGCTACTTGAATTTAGAAATTTTACTTATTTTAATTATTTAAAAAAAATACACGGAAACAAAATTGAAGCTAATGTAATAGTGAACAATATCCAACTCGAACAGGGAAGGCGAACATTATATAAATAAAATTTTTCCTCAAATTAACGCGGATAAACCGCAGGGCAGAGCTAGGACATACACATAACAATGATCTGGTGGCGTAAAACCACAATGTACCTCACAAGTGATACATATTATATTAAATTATATTGTTTAGTGCGATTGCCAAGTTTGTCATTTTATTTAAAATATAATAGATTTGTAATATCAATACGGTCATAATGTGAATGCCAGCTAGTTACTTTATAAACAGGCAATCTATATATTAGTTGATATCACTGAGGATATTCAAAGTGAAAGTATAAATAAGCCTGTATTAAAAGACATCATGTTTTCGTAATTTTAAATAAATAAAAAATAAATAAACGCATCACACTCAACGGCCCCCATTAAGATCTTGTGACCTTGTGTCGGGGGTCCGGAAACACAACACTAACACAAACACCCAGACCACGACAAACAACCGTATGGCCGTAACCAGACATTTCCCGTGAGCGGGGATCGAACCCGCGACTGTTAGCGCTACAGTCAGTTGCAGTGTCCACTGCGCCAACGTGTCTGTCAAATTTCAACCGCTTATAGGTTCTTTTGAATAATAAAATTATCTTTATCATTTTAATATAAGCTTTAAAATTAATAAGCCGAAACTTTAAAATTGTTTTTAATTAAATTACATGAGATTTTAAGTGTGGAATACGTATTAACAGTAATACAACGAGTATAAAATTAATAGTAATTGTGATCATAGTTGTTGATCATGTGACAGAGTTTTATATTATTACCCGACTGCCGACGCAAAGTAGGGTAATGTGTTTTTGTATGTAGGTTTGTTATGACACGTCGATGGAAAATTTGGATAAATCAAAATTGTTTATTTTAGACGCCATAATGTGAAAAAGAAAAAAATGACAAACGACGAACTTTATCAAGTTCGGTGTTGTTGAGCAGATTTTTAAAATTATGTGTAAAATCAAAATTTAAATGGTAATTTTCTGGATCTGTTAAAAGTTGATTAGTAACGATTCTCACTTATAGGCTTTTAGAAAGAACCGATATTGATACCGATGCTAGCTGCAGGCTGTTTTATACATTTTTGTGAATATATAACAAAAACAGTCAAGTGCGAATCGGACGCGCTCACGAAGAGTTCCATACTATTGTACAATATTACAATACAAT
This sequence comes from Hypolimnas misippus, assembly GCA_037950945.1. Classification (NCBI taxonomy): domain Eukaryota; kingdom Metazoa; phylum Arthropoda; class Insecta; order Lepidoptera; family Nymphalidae; genus Hypolimnas; species Hypolimnas misippus. The sequence continues at coordinate 14,961,801 of JBBEEQ010000023.1, forward strand.
ATTTTGACAGACGCGTTGGCGCAATGGTCACTGCAATTGACTAAAGCGCTAACGGTCGCGGGTTCGATCCCCGCTCACGGCAAACGTGTGTATTGGCCATACAGATGTTTGTCGTGGTCTGGGTGTTTGTGTCAGTGTTGTGATTGTTTCCGGACCCCCGACACAAGGTTATGAGATCTTAATGGGGGCCGTTGAGTGTGATGCGTTATTTATTTATTTATATATAACACTTCGCCCGTTTAATATATTAGCTGATGAAACAAGAAAGGCACTTTAACAATCTATATTAATACGTCAGCAGTACTATATAATTATTTTTTTTAAAACGGTCCATGTGTTTGGCCTAAATAGTGTCACAACGGTACAAACCAACATACAGAGACACATAGACTGATAAACACATTACCCTCTTTTGCGTCACGTAGGTGGGTAAAAAAAAACCTTACACACAATATTATGTATTTAACACACACACACTCACATATTCTCTTTTATTTATTGTTAAACACTGTGGTCATTCTTGAAATCGGTTGAAAATTTAATGAACTACGGGCGAATATCCCGACCACTAGGTAACCAATAGTATATATTAAATAATCGTTTATGTGCGAAGTTCGAGTCCGTTTCGCGCTTTACCGATTTTTATTGTTTGTTTTTACAGCGGCAGTAAAAAACATTTTATGAAAAATTTAACCCTCTACCCATTACGGTTCACAACATCGATCGTGAGATAGAGTTTACTAATGACAGACGAACGGACGGACAGACGGACAGCGGAAATAATATCGTAATAGGGCATCATTGCAAACTTCGGGTACAGCCCAATAAAGCATCAAATTTGAAAACATTTGTTTTGTGATTATTGCAATTTCAATCTGAGTTTTTGTTCCCTTAATTTATATTATATCTTTCTTTTAGGTATAAGATATATTCTATTAGGAATGCGACTGTGTGCTTTTCTGATATACAAGTTATGAAAAATTACAGTAATTGTAATATTTCATAAAAATCCATTTTTCCATGAAATAGCACCAAACATCAATACTTCCAAACACGTATGAATTTATAATAATAGCATGGAGTGGTCCACTTTTATTCTATTACTTTTAAAAGCACATACAAAACAAACAAATATTCCAAACTTCCATACACTTCATTCACACATGAGTACATAGTTACGTACAACGTTTTGTGGAGACAATTGCCCGCAAACTAACCGAGAAGATTACTGGTGTTTCTGATAAATTGGGTATACATTGCCGATTGAATTTAATACTGAGATTAAACGATTTGAATAAACCGTTCTACTCGATGTTGTGTGAGGATTTGTCTGTATTTACATGTGTATGTGTTGCGTTTACATCCGTGCGTATCTGTGTGCATCATTCATCCATCCGTAAGTATCTTGTTTGAATTTTTAGTTCAATTCTTGTTCTAATAATAATAAAAAGCAAATACGAAATTTGGTGTACTTGTATGAGATACTTATTTTAGTTATTTTAATATATAATCAAACAAATTTCAATACGAACGATACAAAAGTATACACTTTAAAATAAAAGATGAGTTTTCGAAATCGGTTAAGGAATAAGTAAGGTACCAAAAAAAAAAAAAACATTATGAATTAATAATCTCCTTCTTGTTATAGTCGGTTTATTACAATGTTAAAGTCATATGTGTGTTATAATAATATAGATATTATGACAGCAAAAATAATAAAAGTGAACATTACTTCTAATATCCAGTCGAAAAGTTTGCCAATACGTCTTGGAAGAAATAAAAAAACACATATAACTAAGATCTTCATACAGTAAGAAAAGTAAGTTACAACATGACCTTAAAAACTTCGCTAAGGCGAGCAAAAGTAGATCCGTAAGAAGCGAATAAGGGAAAAGCCTCATATGATAATTACGTCATATTTTACTTCAAGATCATTTTATCTGCGAATGCTTTTATAATACGTAATTGCGGTCTAAATAAAATATAATTATTGAATAAAGACTCGGCGCTTTTTATTAACTTTTTTAAAGTACAATTTTTACTTTTAACACAATTATTTTTAACACTCATTATTATTTTTTGCATGAAAAATGTAGTAGAACTTAGCCATAGACTTTGACTGATTTCGTATATCTGTTGGCTATAAGGGAATTACCTAATACACTTTCGCAGATAATCTATATGAAGTGATTAGTAGAGATGCGTTTTGAACAGTGAGTAACAAAGACTTCCTATCTCGTTTTTTGTATCTGGGAAATGAATTTAGGCATCCCGCGGTGTGTAGGACTCCTGACGAAAATACCTACTAAAACGGTGCCATCATCGCCCTAGTTGGACGTCACGGGATCACTTCCACATGCTACCGTAGCGCCCTGGCGTGGCGGTTGGCTCACCTATACATATCTTCTTCACCTAGAGAGTGAGATTTTTAAATCAGAATTACCGTTCAGAATCAATAACGATATAAATTGTTTAATAACGGTTTTCAGTTAATTACTTTTTATTTATACCAAAAAGAAACAGAACCAACATCATATATAAACGTAAATAGATAAAAAAACTCGTTCCCAATTCCACGATAAAACCCTAATAGCCTCATGGGGCAGATATATTATAGTGTAGCGTTACATATCAGCAAACATTGTGCCCCGCGTCACCGATACTGCATTATGTCTTAGGGAAATGTTTAAACACATTATTATTTATGGAACGGAATAGAAATATTGTTTGTTATTATATTCTGATGGTCTTGTTAAGATATCGTCATAAATTATTTTTTTATATTTTTGTAATAATTATGTAAAAGTTGCACAAATAATTTAAATTATTAATAATAATAATCACATGTACAAGGGACTTCTTTAACGGTGGGAGCAGCGGCATCCAATGCTGATACGATACGAAAACATTGAAAGGAGTTTCGTATTTGTACCGTTTGCCGTTGAAACTTTGGGGTCCTGGTGCGAGAAAGCAAAACCTTTTTCAAAGAGCTGTCTTTCCACCTCGTCAAAACTACATGTGACCGAAGGGCTGGCGGCTACCTTGGCCAGCATATCAGTGTGGTCATTCAAAGAGGTAATGCTGCCAGTGTTTTGGGCATCTTGCCTCACTGTGACATTGATAGTTATTTAGGTTTAATATAATTATTTGTTGTTTTTGTTTGACATTTATTTAAATTAATAATTTAAACATTTCTTTAAGGGAACAGTTTACACTATCATTGCGTGGCCACAAGAGGGGCAACTGAAAATCAGCAGAGGTTCATAGAGCCTCATAGTCTGAGCGGGTCGTGACCACGACGGATGCAACTTCGTCAAAACAATAAAAAAGGTATAACTACTATTATGGGTGTTTTATTAAGTATTTTACAATTTGACGGTAAACGAAGACGTTTTATGTACATACAGTTCGAAAGCTAGGAATCAATTATCGAAATGTTGCATATTTTTATTAACAGGACTCACAGACTTTCATAATATTAATTAAATTATTAACAATAGTTATTGACATGTTGTACCATTGCTTCTGGCAATCGCTTTTGACGTTGACGTTGCGTTGACTGAAGCCAAATCTATTTTAGATTTGAACAAAAAAAAAAGATTATTTAAAAATAGAAGCGTCGAAATCATTTTCTAATCTACCAACAAAATTCACAATTGGAATTCTTAAACATGTTCACAATAAAATTACCACTCAAGATTTTTACCCTTATGAGTACTTTGCTATAATCACTGAGGCGAGTGACTCGTTACAGTGAATCTACATTAAATTAAGTTAGCAAAATTTCGTCTTTATTGCTTAGAGCATAACGTTGATATTTCTGTGAATTATTTTCTAAATTACAAATGCCCTTAGAGGTGTTATGTTCAATGGTGTGTGGAAATAATTTGCGTTTGTCCATGCGTTATGATTTGAGAGGAATGTTTAATTTTGTTCGTAGTGAACCGATTTAGGGTATTTTAGTTCTATTGCTAAAAGAGTATGTGAACAATTGAACGTTCATATATTTATTGTTGTTAGGATTTCAAACAATACGCTAATTATTTCGACCATATTTCGTAGAATTTCGTAACATCAAAATTATTAATGAAACAAATTATTCTAAGATACATTTACATTCGATCTAAACATTTGTTATAAAAGCAAATAAAAGTTTTACCTAAACTTTCATGTTTTCTAGGTATTCATAAAATAGCAAAATTTTATAAATATCCCTTGAAAATTAGTACTTAGAAGACAATTTCTTCTGAGATAATACCTAGCTGTAGGCTACAGATTACAGCTCGTATATAAGCTGATTTGACCAAACATTATTTTATTCTTACAGAACATGTGACAGTATGTGACAGTGAGTGAGAACGCCGGAAGCCTCACGTCTTTCTCCATTTATTTCGCTACTTCCTATCTCCCTTTCATCCCTTATTCTCTTTTAAACAGATAGCGCATTTTTATCTACTCTGGTACTGCCAATGTAAAAATGTCCAATGGCGGCAGTGATCACTTAACATAAGGATCGTTTGACAGCTAATAAAAAAAAAAGAATAATTTTCTTTTCTGAAGTAATGATCATTAATATAGATGTATGATAACACTCATTCCTTGCTTAGCATACCTTCCAAAATGACAATCCAATATGACAGACACTAGAAACGAAAATTTGTACACATTAAAACATCAACATCGATCAGAAATCGAACACATAACCATTAAGCCACTACAACACCAGAACAGTCCAGTCAGATATTGTAAAAATGTAACATATGTTAATAGGCTAATTAACCGAGTAACTATTACAGTACTAAAATCCGAATGTACTACATTAGAATTAAATTAAAAGCCATTGAATGTGATTACCGCATCCCGTAACGTAATCAGTAGATAGGTTTGAAATGAGGTGAGTGTACACAGCGTGGTACTGAAACTAAACTTACTTTAATTTAAATTTGTAATATTATTTATATGTAGATAATTTATATTAGTAGAGGTTAGATGTAGTCTTCTCTACGTGCTGGCTCGACTGGGGCGGATCCAGCCCTGAAAAAAGTTTGTGGTCACAGCAGGTCACTGAAAAAAAATATTGAAATAATTCTATTTTTGAAATAGATATCGTTCAAAATTATTGTACAATATATTCAGGACTGTTATTTGAAAATATAATTAAATTATTGCCAAAAGTGTTCTGTGTGACGCACGAATTTTTTTTTATTAAGGCATGTCGTGGACAAAGTCATCGTACTCACAACGGTGTATCCGCCCTTATGGCACGAACAAGAAAGTTTTACACTTACACTTATATACATAACTGCATTTTGTACGTTCAGTTTAAGAGCCGGAAACCCTAGTGTATTCTTTTCCATACTTTCTATTCCCCTTCATCTGTTATCCTTTTTTTAAACTCCTGCAGTACCAGCTGCAAATGTCTATGCATGGCGATTATCATTAAAAAACATTTTAGGCGTAAGCTACTTTCACATACTAATTCATCTACTTTCTAGGTTCCAGAGAGCCAATATTTGAAATCTGCTATTATCAATATATGTACATAACATTTACAATTTAGTGTCCAACTATTATTTTTGTAATTTAAAAAAAAATCTTGAACGATTCTCTTAAGTTATTGGTTCGAGCAAATTTTTGAGAATTTTGAAAACTTGTTAAACTAAGATATTTTCATATCAGATTAGAAGAAGAATCGTTTCTTTTACCCCACCCAATAAATAAAATAAATAAAAAAGCCTTTTATTATTCCATGCATAATTAGAGTATAAAATTCAATTTTTAAATATTTTTTGCTTACATCTGTTATTTTATTTATATTATTTTTGTTATTATGTATTCAATGCAGTATAAATAGGTAGTATTTATTTATTATTAAATTACAAAATTTATTGCTATTATATATACAAACAAATATATATAACTCTATATCATTTTTAAATATTTATTAGCACATACACTAGTCTAGCAATTAAATTAATTTTTGTAATACTCATTCACATACATCTTCTATTAATATTCACATTTTATTTGACAATATGTAGTTAACCAGTTATAATAATATAAATGTTTTTGTTTTTACTTGTTAATTGTGACTAGACATATTGTGAAGTTTAATTATCCAAATTTTTATTAAATTACTTTTTATTTTTATTAAATATTATTATTAGCATGGACCCCTCTCAGGTAAAGGCCTCCTCCAAGGATTTCCATTGTTCTCTATTTTTTGCTACTAGTAACCAGTTTGATCCTGCGATCTTCTTTATATCTTCCTCCCACCTTGTGTGGGGTCTTCCTACGCGTCGTTTGCCCGACGGGCCCTTCCATTTGGTAATAATTGTGGTCCACCTATTATCTGATAAACCCCACCCAATATCCACGCTTAAAACAAAAGTAAAAGTTATCTACACTGTACGCGTAGTTAAGCGAAAATACCGAGATAGCTCGTAACTACAAATCGAAGCCTGGACCCGCGCGATACCAATTAATTTGCAAATTGAATTGTTTCTGAACGTTTTAATGAATGATAACACTGTTGGACATTAAGTACTCTGAGACCATTATCATATCTTATTTATCTATCTTTCTAGCTATAGTCTCGAGGGAAGTACATTTCCTTACTTAAGATTTATCTATCTAATTAACTTTACTAGTTATAGCCAACAAGGGAAGCATCTTCTTACTTACTTGTGTAAGTAAATAAACACAGCACCATATTTCCTCCGGAATTTTTTCTTTGATCTTTTATGTCCTATTAGTATTCCATTTCTGGACCAAGACTTTACTTTTAAAGAGCATCTTTTTAATCTAACCTACTACTCTATTCTATAGATTGCCTGATATACATGGTTCAATATTTTTTTTCAACACATGTTTTTAAGATGATTTTCTTCATGTTGCACATGGGATGAACACTATTGAGCACATTCTTAAAATTTAAGAATTTATTAAGCCTCGTAATTTTTCTATCAATAAAAACAGCATAAGATAAAATGGTAACTTAAACCTAAGTTTGACGGACACGTTGGCGAGTTGGTCATTGCAACTGACTGAAGCGCTAACGGTCACGGGTTCGATCGTCGCTCACGGCAAACGTCTGTATTGACCATACATGTTTTTCGTGGATTGGGTGTTTGTGTTAGTGTTGTGTGTGTTACCAGATCCCCGACACAAGGTAAAGAGATCTTAATGATTACGAATGTTTAAGAATGTGACTGCAATTTTGCGCTTGAAAATCTCAACGGTGAAAATAAAATTGCTAATGAGAAAATGTTAAAATGAACTCTTAGTTGATTCGTAATAGGATTACAAAGACAACAGTTCACGCAATTAAAGGCCTGAACTTTCAAGATAGCTCTTCATTTGCAATTGAATAATTCGTCTGATGAATGATAAACAGTTTTGTGAAACGTCTTTGAGTTATTGTTTCACGAGGGTTCATAATGTCAACACTCAAACGTTTCGAAATGAACTATTCAATTGAGTTCGTCGAGATGAATTATATTTGTCTCTTTGTAAATAAACTGGTTACGCCCCGCGGTATCAGTCGCGTTTATTTTGATAGTTGCCATTCTGATTGTCTTTTCTTGGTCACAGGTTCAAAAATCAAAATATACTTTATTCCAGTAGGCGTTTACAAGCACTTTTGAAGCGTCAATACAGAAACTAAAAATAATCAAAACATTACTTAAATGAATTTACCACCGATTCGGAATGTAGCTTCTACCGAGAAGAACCGACAAAAAACTCGATAGTTACTCTTTTAAAAAGTTTTACAAACGGTACATACATTTATGTGCTACAAACATATTAAATACCCTGTGTGAATCCAGCTTATACTAAATCCAAGCATCTTTATCATCTATGTTATCTTTAACAGAATAATATGTTTTCTCCTATATGTCATGAGATGATGTGCTCCAACCTTCAACTCTTTAAGTATTTAGTTTTATTTACTGAAATTATTTATTATTATTTTATTGTCATATAGCCCTAAACCTTCTCCTTGATAGGAGAGGACAGCAGACAGCAGTGGGTCCTTTACAGGCTGTTTACTTGTTCATAAAATTAGTTATCCCGTAAAATGTTGCAATAATCAAACCTTCAATGTTTCTAGTTTTCCGAAATAAATTCACTCATTCTAATCTAGAACATCTTCAAGATATAAGTTGTTTGTGTAATTACTATTAGGTAATCTTCAATTTTTATTACTAAATCATACTGTACATAGTTAAGAGACGATGAATATTAACAAACCGTATTTTTTTTATTTATCAAGCCAAAACCTTATTTAATCAAAATAGAATACTTTACACAGAGTCAAATAAAAAAAACATTATTAAAATGTTTAAAAATGGCGACGCAATACAGCAATAGATCCATTAGCAAATTCGACCCAACGACGTTATTTATTTATAAATACAACATCCAAGTCGAATTAACGTCCGAATACCGTATTATTATAAGTAACGACTCGACATTATCTCGTAACGCGACCCTCTTCCATTTATCTCCGGGTCGAAACGAACGTCACCGTGTAAATTATTCTAAACTCATAAAGAATTTCGGGCGAAACCCTTTAGGAATTTCTTTAACGAGTCTTTAATATGACATCTGGATATTTAGTAACACTTTAGGAAATTGGATTGCTAGAATAATTTAGAGTTAATCTTCATTTAGAGAAAAGGTATTAAAGTTTTTAGATTATTATTTGTATTGTACACTGTTTTTTCTTCAACTGATTTAAAAAGAGAAATAATTTTCAATTCGTGGTGTTTTTTTTAAATGTTTGTTACTTAATAACTCCGTCATTAATGAAGTGATTTTGATTCTTTAAAAGGATATACCTTGAAATTGGTCCCATTGAATTTTGACCGAAACCGGTTTATTAATTTAGTTTTAAAATCGAAATAGCTGGTACAATATATGCAAATTAACGTAATTGAGAATTTAGCTTATGAAATCGTTTCCTTTTAAAAAAAGTCTTAATTATTAAACGATATATGCTTTTATGTATATTTTAAGTCTGATGCCTGCTTCAAGTTTTAAAATGTTAATTTACTTTTTATTCTTTAATTTGTATTTATCATTCAGTTACGTACTTACTTACTTACTTACAATAAGACCGAACCAAACTAAAATAACCAATTAATATTCAAAATAATTAAAGCAGTACAAGAAATTACGCGTTCATAACAATTAATTTGAAAGCAAAAGTAATATTGACGCTAATATTCTAAAAAGGTTCGTTTATTTTAATTATAAAAATACTCAATTCGTAATGAATTACGAATTAAGAAGGGTCGAAAATGGTATTGCTTGGGTATTACTGTTGGTCTTTCTGTTGATGAAATTCTTTAGATATTAAATATTATATAAAATGTCTCGTAAGTTCGTTTTCGCCTTTGTTCTAAACGTAAAGGTTTATTACATCCTGTGAAACCTTTATAATACTTAAAAGGATTGTTGTACTCTAAGAATATAAAATTGAAATAAAAAAAAACCAACAATTTATTTACACTGACACCATTTCAACCAGCCCAAATACGATACCTTTGCTAAGTTGGCGAGGACTTGCCGCTGCATAATATAATTTACAAAGAATAGTAAATTCGAATCAATAAAATCAGAAGTTCAGAAAAGATCTCATAACTTTCGAACGTCTTCATAAATTAGAATATTCAAAAAACCACAACAAAACTATTTCATTTTAATGTCACAGATGGACACATAGATGCCAACGTTAAAATCTAAACATCCCGACTTTTGGGTCAGGGGTTAAACGATATGGCCTAAAACGGTCACCAACAGAAGAAAAGCTTCTCAATTTCGATAAAATTTTTACGTGTATTATATAAAATTGATTTGTGTATAATCATAACTATCCATTAGTGTAACGATATTCTTAAAATATATTATTTCTCAGGTGTCAGGATTTTTTTTTCTCAGGCGCGCATTTTTCGTCCAGAGAATCGGAATTTGAAGGGAAAATGCTGCCAGTATTCTTGCCACAATTTCACGTGGACATGATTAGTACAGGAATTATTATGATTTGTAAATATTAAGGTTTCTTTTTCTATATATTATTTTGTCATTTTATTTTCAATAAATGTTATAAAAAACATTAGAACCGGCTGTAAATAGATTTTAATGTTAATTCAAACATGAGGAATAACACGAAACAATAGAACAAGCAATTTGAAACAACTAGTACTTCGTAAGTGTGTATCTAAAAGGCTCTACCCAAAACATTCGTTATATTAAATACTATGAGAATTTGTTGCGTTATTTAAAATAAGAAAATGATTTTGTTTTAAAATATATATAACCTATGACCACTGAGAATATCAAAATAAAAAAAAAAACTTTATTCAAGTAGGGTCTCAAGAGCACTTTTGAATCGTCAATATATAAAAAAAAATTCCATTAATAATGAAGCTATCACCGGTTCGGAACGTAGATTACCGTTAAGAACCGGCAAGAAACTCGATAGTATACTCCATATGTTCCTAATAAAGTATATAAGTGTTGATGGTATAGATTGTACTATACGTTATTCCTTAATTTGCCTTTTACTTTGATTATAATAATTAAACATAATACCATGGTAGTGTAAATCAGTAGAGATCCTATAACTAAAATCACAGAAATTTGATAAGCAACGCCTGAGAAATTATTTAACGTAATTAGTGGTTTCAGTTTGCAATTAGTTTAGTTTAATATCATATGAGAGTACAGGTGGATTCAGGTTTGATAAGCAGAGGAGGTAATTTTAGTATAATTTTTGAAATATAGGAATAGAATATAAAATAGTTTTTTAATAATATTTAGGGTTATATGCAGTCAGAGGGTCCTAAAATGCATTTGTGCCAGAATTTCTCGTGATAAAACTTTTAAATGTAGTAATGTAAATAATTTGTACATAATAATATCTGTAGTAACTTGATTTTTTTTATATTTTATTAATTGTCACAGGATTACGATATCCTAATGGTGGCCATTGAGTGTGATTCATTTATTTATTGCAAATTAAAAAAAAAGCAATTTTGTGAAAATTTAAACTGTAATCTGTATATAATAACCCCTTGCATTAGCGACACTGTTTCGTACGTGTTATACTGTATAGTATTTTATGAATGCATATGGATGTATTATAACATAATTTTTTTTGTAAAAAATGTCAAAACGACCGAGAAATCTGTATCAAAAGACGTTTTGTAATATTTCCTTCTATATAAGTGAAGGAAGGAATCTTTTAGCACAAAATCACACTTTATTGTTTTTCTCATTCATCAACATTTATTTCGCAAAATTTGCATTCAAGTAAAATTAAATATCTGCGTAAACGGTAAGAATAAAATTTCTACGAATTACTTTGTAAGTGATGCTTTTAGCTTTGTTACAAATTTACACGTACATTATAAGTGTTTCTCTCAGACTTTGAAAGTATTTATTATTTCTCATTGCTTTACACCTGAAAAAGTTTAATGTCAGTGCATTATTTTTGACAGTCACAGCTTTCGTAACTACTTACGACGTATCTGTTATCAGGTTACAGAGTCGTTTTATTTTGCACTCGAGTGTAAAACTTACAAAAACAAGTTTCGTATGAATCATACATTTTAAACATATATTTAGTAATAATAATTAAAAATTACATCAGACAAGGAATCTTGAGTACGACTCAGTCTAGATATTGAGTAAAATTACTCTCCTTAGAATTAGAATATAATTTTTGTTCAAAAATAATGACAGTAAAACTTTTTAATTATTTTATTACGTTTATAAATTATCAAATAAATAAAATATTAAGTGTTTGAAATACCATTATACAAATGTACGTATTTTTAAAAATGGCGGCGAGGTACGCGAGATTTTAAATAAAAATTCCTAACGTCTTTCGAAAAAACGAAGCTGTATAGTATGACTGATTTATTTGATACCTCCTGGAGTTGAGTCTGCTCTTTATTAATGTTATTTAAAGAACAAACGTTTATCGAATTCTATAAAGAAAAAAAGTCAATACGAGATGTCATTAGCTCATACCTCTCTTTCTCACCGTAGGCCATGGGGGCTCCAAAGTTCCTGCCAGATTAAGAATTGATGGTTTTGTCTCTCTTAAAATATCCTCTTCAATCAACATAGAATCGCTGTAAACGCTGAAAGTATTACTTTTCTGGGATATAATATTTTATATATGTAATTATCTATTGATTTAATGCGACAGAAAAGAAATTAAACTAAAAGTTGAATCAATCTAGAATTTTGACTATGTACTTTTTATATCTATTTTAACAAAATATTTCCGTTTTGAAGTCGTAGGTAGTCGCAGGTCTATTTCTCTAATATACCTTAGGCCTTCAATAGGTTAAAGGCGCTTCTGGCCAGGATGACTAGATGGTATTTCAGAACACACGCATATCACAATATACTACTAAGATAATAAAGGTGAAAGGTGAAAGATGGTATGGATGTTTGATACTCATTCACGCAATAAACAGTGTGACGACCGGTGGGCGTATTGACTGAAGCGTTAACGATAATCTACTGTACTAAAAAAGTCTATATGTATATTAAAACAAGTGTTTTACGTGTCGAGCAAGCCCAAAACATCTTACTACTTAGACGTACTTAGCCTTAACTAATTTATATTGAAAAGAGAAACTAAAGTAAGTTCAACATTGATTAACGCCGCATTAAGGGAGTTACTCGCCGAGACCGAAGTTTGGTTTTTAGCGACGCGTTAAGACTTTAACTTAAGCCGTTTGTTACAAGTTTCAACAATAATCACAGGACACTCTCTACACGAGGAATTGTTATCCATGTTGTCTTTGCTACACTTAAACTAGAATGTTAGTGCTAGAAAACTAGCTAATACTACTTTTAGGACAGGACTTTAGTCTATACTAATATTATAAAGCTAAAGCTGAAGTGCTGTGAACTGCTGAGTTTGTTTGTTTGTGTGAACGCGCTAGTCTCAGGAACTGCTGGTTCGAATTAAAAAGTTATTTTTATGTGACGTAGTTCATTTATTGAGGTAGGCTATAGGCTGTATTACATCAGGCGACTGATACGACTCTTAGGAGAAAAGCTGAAACCATAAAACGCGAGGGGCAACTATTTGGAAAAAATCCCTTTTTAAATAAAAAAAAATGTTTCCGAAATCTGTTACCAACTGACAGAGTTATGAGGTAACAAGTATTAAAAAAATTACAGACATATTGGCGCAGTTGTCACAGCAACTGACTGAAGCGCTAACGGTCGCGGGTTCGATCCCCGCTCACGGCAAACGTCTGTATTGACCATACGAATGTTTATCGTGATCTGGATATTTGTGTTAGTGTTGTGACTGTTTCCGGACCCTCAACACAAGGGCATGCGATCTTAATGTAGGCTGTTTAGTGTGATGCGTTTATTATATTATATTATTACTAAAAAATATACATTATGAATTGAGAACCTTCCTCGTTTATGAAGTTGATTAAGCACTAGATTGTCAATGGTCTACATGGTCAAAATGAAATGCGCCATTGAGTAGTCGATACACGGTGCAAAACTGTTTTCAACGTCTTAAATATGTAAAGATGTTAAGTCTTTAAGTAAAGAGAAAATATTTAATTTTTACGCGTATATACATACACTTTTAATATTTTATATGTACCTTTAATATCAATACGAGGTTAATACATGTTTCAAAAATGGTGAAACTGATATTTTAAGATACTTAGATTATATAATCGTATCTTTGTTTAAAAAATTCGTTTAATTTTTTTTTATACCGTAAAAAAATTCAAAAGACCAGGTAAAATTTATTTTTTTACAAAGGCATCTAAATTTAAAAGCCGGAATTAATTTCGCCCTTCGTTTCTCCTCGCAAATAAACAAAACAACCCAATTCCATTTTCTATTTGACTGAAAATAATTTGGCCTCTATTTTGTCGGGAGGTCGATCTTTTGTTTTTTGATTGACTCAGCATTAAACATAAGCTAGATGATACCGCGACTTCTTCTTCTGAGAATTGTTTGGAATAGCCTTTTTCTTAGAAAAAATATGGGACTTTCATATTCAATTTCCCTCTTGTGTTTAATTTTGGCGACAAAATGTAGCTAAGTGGTCTATCATCATTGAAGTGAAAATGATTATTTTACATGAAGTAATATGTATATATAACATTTGATTCTTTTTTTTTTATTTAAAATAAAATTTATTATCCTTAGTAATGTGTAGATGATGAACAATGTTATACTTTCACGCAAACACCACTGAATACATTTCAATGAAACTTTACAAGGATATTATTTCGTAATATTATGCTTATACATCATAATAATACATAGGTTTAAAGTTTACAAATAAATAATTTAAAGTACTTGTTACAAAGTCCTAAGTAGCTAAAGCATATGATTCTGTTCAAGACTATATAGATGATAAAGATGCTTGGACTCAGTATAACCTGAATTCACACAGTGTATTTAATGTACTTATAACTTATAAATGTATGTACCTATTGTTAAAGTTATTAAAAATGTAACTATCGAGTTTCTTGTCGGTTTTTTCTCGGTAGAATCTACATTCCGAACCGATGGTAAATCAAACAATTAATTATTTTTTTGTTTTCTTTATTACTTCTGTATTGACGATTCAAATGTGCTTGTAAAAGTCTATTTAAATAAAGCATATTTTGATTTTGATTTTGGTTAATTTATTAAAATATTATTTGAATTATCCAATATATAACGACAAGAGTCAATTTTGATGAATTTTGATATAAAGATAGAAAGGTCCTTGGAGAAGAAAATAACTTACTCGAAATTACTTATCCTGCTGAGACAAAGTCGCGGGCATATGGTATTTGTGTAAAATAATGCAGTACTCCTTCTTTAGTTTCCTACTTCTTTAACGCTGTTTATTTTGACTTTTGCGGTGTTATAACTTCAGTGAAGCTATAGCAATGTCTTTCTCCAAGGTTCAGTTTTTATATCGAAATTCATCAAAATTTTATTACCACAATAGGTACAAACGTAAAAATAGACACATAGTTACTTTTAAATTTTTAATATTAGGATATTATTCAACTTCGCCTGCGTAAAAACTTTCGTTCCCTATTTCACACCTTCCATGTTTTATATTCGCGACACAAATTAACCTATCTTCGTCGCCAAGATTCAAACTATCTCTACAGCAAAATTTATCGAAATTCAGCGGTTTAGGCGTGAAAATGGAACAAACTAACAGACACAGAGAATTACAAAAGTTACTTTCTTTTTCTTTGGTTTTGGGATGAAAGGGGAGTAAGGAAAGGAATAGGGAAGATTTAGGTTATCGACACGAAATGTAAAGCTATATTAATTACTTAACGCCGATCTACTGTAAGAGTAAGGTACTGCCCCGGTCGATCCAGCGGCTACGGTTAGGCTCAACCTCAATGACTAGGAAATATATATTTCTTAAATATTAAAATGGATAAGAGGCATACCATAATTTATATTTTTATAACTGGAGCATTTTACATAATTAAATTTATCGGAACCAACTTTATTTGACATTATCTTGAAACCATTCCGAGAGTTTAAATATATATTGTAATATGTATAATGTAAATACAACGAATATATTGAACCTTATATATAAACCAAAGCTGCTATAGAGGTACCTTTATTTAACAATCTTCTGGAAACGGACCTTCCTAGAACACAAATTTAACCAGAAATTCTAAATAATGTCATTGAAATCCACACTGTGGTTTTTCGAGATAAATCCGAGTTATGAAATCAGATGGACAGTATAAAATGGAAAAGTATATAATATATTGAAGCTTAATTTAATTTTGCATTAATATAATAAGGAACAATGCTTTTCCCGATAGTTATAACCTTCTGAGTGGTCATTGTGACTATTTGGACTATTAGTAATAAGGTAAATAATAATTTGATATGTATTTATTTAATGAAAACATTATTGTAGTAAGTAATAGCCCATTGATGTGTAAAGACCTCCTATCTTAGTAAGGAGAAGGTTAGGAACTTAATCCATCGCAACAGTCATTCAATTTAGCGCATAAACATTATACACCATACTTCACATGTTAAGACGAAATGAATTTAAACATAAATTTAGCACTTGAAAACCCAACAGAACTATCCTGGGTTTGAAACCTCGGTCATCGGTTGCGATCGACGTGTTCCACCTCGGTTTTTTTTACTTAATTTTCGTCACGAACGTAACGAAAAATAATCTTCAAAATGGCGCATCGAAGATGAATTTTGGTGCGGTATTTAGGAAGATAATTCATACCGACAAAAAACATTTGAAAAATAATATTATTATATTGATTAAATTCCCTATGAAGAATACATAAAAATTTTCGCAATGGCTTCTTAATCCAAATGACTTATTTGCCCGTTACTCACTGTAACGCTAAAACAAATAACCAACTAAAAGCACAACTTAATCACCTAAAAAGTAGCAATATCCTCTAAATCTTGTCAACCACGGTCCATTGTACTGTAATGATTGCATCTCCCAATTGTATTCGAATGTTTTTTTACCCCGGTCACGTTTGGACCCGATGAAGGGATGGCGAATCCACAAGACAATCATGTCGATCCCTGTCCGCGGGACACACGATTGACTAGTTTTTGTAAGGGGATAAGTGGATATTGGATTTGGGATGTAAACGTCCTACCGTTGGAAATGAAATGGTATTTTACCGGCTGAATGGTACGAGTTTTATTATTCCTAATATGGTTGTTGATAAGCAATAATGTGCCAACCCACAAAAAGTCAAAATCGGAGACTTTGATGTATTCTGATAATACGTCACGTATTTTACATTATTTAAAAAAACCTCAACTCATATAAACTATATAAATACGGAAAATCGTCCTTAATTTAATGTTTCGAATATTAAAGCATATTCTGTATTTTGAAATATAAAATAATCTCATATATTAGTAAAAACGTATTATTAGGTAAATCTTTTGATTATCTCATTATGATTCATTATGCTTTTTTATCAAAATAGTAAAGTTGGATATATCCTTCTTCAAACAAATTTATTAAGAATAGGTTTGACATCTTTAGATGCCATTTTTTTCAAAATGAAGTCTGTGTGGCTTGACGGAGTATTGCTTATCAGCGTCCGTATATGAAGATGGGTTTTATTGAATATCATAATTGTTTTACTCATTAAATTTTATCATATTACGTAGATCTTAAATCTAAGTGAGCATCATTGTGTTGTAAGTTATTCTCAGATCGTGTATATTTCGGTTAAAATTCTTAGACGTATTTTGTTAGCATATAATAAATCAGAGGAACTTTCAGGTTCCTTTATTTAACTGCAATACCTTTAGCACCCGACTAAAAAAGAAGAGTATTATAAGTTTGACGTGTATTGGTATGTGACATCGTAACTCCTAACTAATGGACCGATTTTAATGCAATTTGAAAGCTGATGTAATTGGGTTCTTAGGTATAATTTATAAAATCTCTTCAGACGTTTAAAGTTTAAAAACTCTTTTGTTGAAAGAATCTGAACAGTTTCAACTGGTCTGATGGAATTTAAATTTACTATACTGTGAGTTAATGATACTAAAATAGAATACTTACACAGACGTATCGTGCTAAGGTTCGTTGGGATAATCTTAATAAATAAAATGTCACGGTTCAATTTTAGATTATGTACGACGATTAAAATATAAAGTATTGTCTTTGAAAACAATTACTCCTAACATTTTATCTCACAATCTAAATATATTTAACTCAAAGGTGACTGACTGACTGACTGACATAGTGAGCTATCAACGCACGGCCTAAACTACTGGACGGATTGGGCTGAAATTTGGCATGCAGGTAGATGTTGTGACGTAGGCATCCGCTAAAAATGATTTTTATACATTCTTCCCTCAAGGGGATAAAATAGGGGATGAAAGTTTATATGAAACTTTGTCAATTTTAAGCCGATCGGGCTGAGACTTTGCATGCATAAAGCTACCATGACGAAGTTGCGAGATCCAGCTAGTTACGTGTATAATCTCCTACCCACATTCTGACATATGACAAAAGATAATTAATAATTAAATTTTACAAAAGCTAATATAAATTAACAAACACCGAACTTCAAAACATTTGAACGCGACGGCTATGATAGTCAAAGTTAATATCGGTCGACCCAAATTAATTCCGAACTTAGTTCCTACAGTTCAAGATACAAACTTCGGAACGACGGTTTCCGTGAAATATTTGAAGCATACAAAATTGAGAATCGATCTTTATATATAAATAAAATTGAATTGTCTCTCTGATTTCAAAAACTAGTTTCTTTATATTCCATAAGATATAATCCTTCTCCTTAAGGCCTTTGCCCAGCAGTGGTATACTTACAGGCTGTTACTTTACCTTTACTTCGTATATTGTTTTCGTGGGGTCAGGTTAAATAGAACTAACTACAGTTCGTATATGGAGTGGCTCGACGGGGCAGTATCTCACTCTCACAGAAGATTGGCGTGAAGTATTTAATGTAGTTGCATTTCGCTCTAAAAGAGCCGAAATCCTAACCCCCTTCCTTTCCTTATTTTTTTTTTATTAGCTGGCAACGCAGTTTTGATTCTTCTTGGCGGCTGTCCATTAATCAGGTGGGGTATAAATTGGGGTGAGGGGTCTGTGAAACCGGGAAATATCACGAGGCGTTATTAAATTATAATGTACTAGCGGCCCGCCCCGGCTTCGCACGGGTGCATACACACACACACACACACACATACACCCTTCTTTTTTGCGTCGGGTTAAAAAAAAAAAAGTGAAATTATAAAGGAAGTTTGAATTTTTTTTAATGATTTTTTTTATTCATAGTTTTTATTAATGTACTCGCGGCACTTTATTTCATTACATTGACTCCCTCCCGTACCCCTGTGACGCTTACATGGAGCCTACATCGCATGCTGGCTAGCTGAGCGCGGTGAGCGGCAACCACGCGACTTTATTCTAAAACTTGCATTTTTAAACTCGTGATATCTTCCGAATGAAATGTCCGAATTGAATAATTCAAAAAGTTATAAAAAGGTATTGAACCCGTCCTGAATATAAAGTAATTTATTTATTTTGATAATGATTAATACCAAGATACAAATAAAGAGCCTTTTCAAGCGGCGGCATATGAATTAAAATTTTAGAACAAAAAACCGCTTACTGTGACATAACTATAATATTTAGACATATGCTGTCGCGACACTTTTTGTAGATAATGATGAGTTCTGCAATGTCGTAGTAAATTATTTTGTTCTATCATCAATAGTTTTCGCAGCGCACGCGACGCAAGGAATTTTTAGGTCATTTTTTTACACCTTGGGTTATATTATTAGAGTTTTAGTAAG
The DNA here is from genome assembly GCA_037950945.1 of Hypolimnas misippus. NCBI lineage: Eukaryota > Metazoa > Arthropoda > Insecta > Lepidoptera > Nymphalidae > Hypolimnas > Hypolimnas misippus. The sequence goes on from JBBEEQ010000023.1 coordinate 14,981,172, forward strand.
GATCCCTAATTTTTTTTAAATATAATATAGCCTATGTTACTCGGGGATAATGTAGCTGTCCAAAGGTGAAAAAATTTTTGAAATCGGTCCAATAGTTTCGAAAAAAATTGAGTGACAGAAAGACAGACAAAAATTTTAAGATTGGTAATTTTGTTGTAAGTACCGTGTATACTTTTATATGCATTTTTTATAATTACAAACAGACACATCAATTTTATTTATTTTTATACCTTCCCTTCTTAAATCGGAAATTGTTCACTATTTTATTGGTTTCTACAATATTTTGTTATCGCGTAATTCTCTTTTTTACTTATTCATTAAAATAAATATATTAAAACAAAATTAGCTAAAGTTAATCCTTATAATATTAGCTATAGGGGCTGTCCATTAATTACGTCATGTTTTGAAGAACTTTTTAGACTTCGTAATATTTCGTGAATTGCTTCTTCCATCTCCTCTCCCTTTCTAGACCTCAGCTGATTAATGGACATCCCCTAATTGCTTGTGAAAGTCCCATCAAATTTCATTCAGCTGTTTCAGAGATTAGTCGTAAGAAACAGACTGACAGACAAAAAATTAAAAAATTAATTTTTTGATGTAAGTACTGTATATACTTTCATGCATTTAGTAAAAAGCATACTGTTCGACGTAAACCCTTAAATTAACATAACTATTTTTATGAATCGATTGAAATGAAATAAACACCAAATGTTAGTGAACCTTACTGCAATATAATCATGAAAACCACATCTAAACCGAATAAGCCGTTTCTGAGATTAGCGGGTGCAAACGCACTGATAAACAGACAAACAGACAAAAATTTTAACAATTATTGTTTTGGGTTCTATTGCGTATGTAAAGGCCCAAATAATTTGTTTTTTTCATATATCTTCCATGTACAGACAGCGACCCGTTAGAATTTTATTATTAGTATAGATTGATATTTTCCTCGCAAGAGAGCTCCGACAAACGCGTGCGATCGCTGCAAATCATGATGTGCTATAGGGCAAAGCGCGCCGCCCGACCCCGGCCGGCCGCGGGTCGGTACCGCCGCGGCGCCGCAATAACTACGTCCCTGCATTTTAAATTTGTAATATCTTCGGAAATATTCACTTAAATTACATGCTGTAAAAAGCATATTGATCTATAATAAATGCACAATTTATTTAAGGTACTTAATTGGATAAGGATTAATGCTGTATTGTTTAAAATCACTTCGTAAATAACCATTTTTTAGTAAAGGATAAAAAATGGTTATGGTGGGTTATCCCTAAGAGATAGATATATACCATCGCGGACTTTTTTATTGAACTTTTTAAGGTGGATAATACTGTAGTACATTATTTTGGTCTATCTCGTAGGGTTCAGCCAGCGTTTGCAATATAAGCGTAAAAAAACGTGCTTATTTACGACATCACATTAGAAACCTCTAAATTTATCAGCGTTTCTCTACTATATTATGCATGTATTATACATATAAACCTTCCTTAAGAATCACTCTATCTATTAAAAAAAATCGCATCAAAATCCGTTGCGTAGTTTTAAAGATCTAAGCATACATAGGGACAGACAGACGGCGGATAGCGACTTTGTTTTATACTATGTAGTGATTTTGTACAAAAATATCACTACGCATCGCCAGGCTCTGGTAGGTTATGGTATCAAAAAGTTACTAAAAAATATATCATGTGATTAATGGACAATCCCTTGGCTGTAGATATGTATGTAGCTGTATGTATATAATATATGGAAATGTCTCTAAATACTTTTTTCAGTTCATGTAGTTGTTTAAACGTAAAAGTCTTAAAAAATCTGAAATAAAGCTTATAGATTACTAAGAAATAATTTTTTGATATCGCATTTGAAGTTGTTATTTTCCCACGAGTTATAGACGGGAAAAGACTTTATATAAATGTAGCCAAAAAGTGTTTTAATTTCTAAAAAGATCTTATTTGCGAATTAGAATATACTAATGAATTTGCCAAAGCCTATTAACTTTAAACTATATTTAATATTAAATATAGTTAAAAGTTAGAATAGTATTTGGCAAATTCATGCAAATTCTCCTTTAGACAATATGCTTTAAAGTTTCGCTCTCAGACTTACATAAACAATTACATAAGTTGTATGTCGTTGCTTCACACCTAAATATATATATAAGTATATGTATATATATCTATATATATGTATATATACACACACACATATACATATATCAGTGACTTAATTTTTGACAGCCACAACTTTGTTAAGGTTACCTAGCTAACTTTTACCAGGTTGCTGAGTTGTTTTATGGTAATTACGAAAGTAAAACTTACAAATCTAATTATCGCGTAAGGAACACAACCGGAGCAGCGGGTATAAGCTGAGGTTAAAAATTATATATACAACATTCAATGGAATATTTATTGAAATTTTATATAATTTAGTACAAGATATTCTTTCAACATTTTTAATATAAAGAGAAACAAACTTTATTAACGTAATGAGAGTAGATTTAAAACCTATTCACGAATTTAATGTACATTTTTTTAATTAAGCAAGCGTACAGAAAGTCTCGATCCGATTCTATAAAATATTTATATAATTATAATATTTCGTTTAATTATGAGTAGATTTTTCTTCTCGCGTTTAACATTTGCGCTTTTACTTAAGAAAATTTTGAGAGTTCTATTTATAACACGTTTATGCATTACAAAAAATTTGAGTGTACTACTAAGCTATTACACCCATTTACGTTTATTTTTTACTAGCTGGTGCTCGCGACTTCGTCTGCGATGTCTGTGATGTCTACGTCATAGGAGCTATATCTATACAAAGTCTAAGCCCGATCGGTTTAAAATTGACAAAGTTTCATACAAACTTTCATCCCCTATTTTATCCCCTTGGGGGTAGAATTTATCAAAATTTTCTTAGCGGATGCCTACGTCTAACATCTACCTGCATGCCAAATTTCAGCCCGATCCGTCGAGTGGCTTGAGCTGAGCGTTCATAGATTACTATGTCAGTCAGACCTTTGAGTTGTATATATTTAGATAATAATAGTCACGGATTATACGTCATTTTAAAATCGTCAGCATAATCAACAAGAAACTGCTTCTTGAACATTTTAGGCGTTCGCAATGTAAGGGGATCATCCAGAAAGTGGACACTTTAGAAGTTGATATTTAATAATTATTGAAAAAAAAAATCATAATAAAAATATATATACATTATTTATAGACTTCAAACCTTAATCGTAAAATCATAAAGAAATTATGGTGTTTAGACATGAAAACGTAAAAAATAGAAAAAAAACATTTTATGCTTAGCCGAAGGAAGATTGTGCAATATTATTAGACGCCTTATCAATAAGGTTTGTGTACCAATAACCACAATTACATAAGTATTTCCTTTACAAAAAGGCTAAAAGAAATTTTCCTTGGAAATCTTATTATGGTACGTTTCGACATTCGCCGTAAACAAACGAATTCGCATAAGTACGAATATGTAACAACTTATTCGCGAATGTTCGCCATTCACCATGAAACCGGAGTAGTTCCAGATGATATCGATTTTTTGGTACGCAAACATTATAGTCAAATTCGATTCATTAATTCGTGTGAACGAATATCGAACCCTTATTTATTAAACAAAATTAAAAAAAAAGTTAAGTTTTAATGTTTGTGAAATATGTATTGGGTATTTAAATGTGAGTAAAAATCTTTAACGACAAGAAGCGACATGCCATTCGGCCAGCCCATCGTCAATAGATCCCCATGTCAATCAAGCCCGAATCGATTATATATATATAAATATATTAGGGCAAATAATTTATATCAACAAGAAGGGAGTACGAAACGTAAGGTCCCCGAATACATTCAGCAAAGTAATTGCCGAGCTATTCGCCCGTATGTCTAAACGTCGCATTATGAGTTCTAATTTTGATTCTCCAAACCAATATGAAGCGCGTTTTGTTGAATTTTACTTAGGCACGTAATACGATCCGAGCCCGTGCTATTGAAACGGTACAATCGAACGTTCAGGTGGCTTTATTTAATATCGGAATAAGCCTGAAATTGGTTCAGGGTTTTCATTTTGATTAGATTATATGAATGAGACCCAACGGATGTACGATTTGTTAACGATGATCGAGAATTTGACCTTTGTTCGTCTCGTGGGCAATTCTGGAAGCTTCTTTTAAAATAATGAATGAACTATCAATTCGATGATGTTTAAATATGTATTTTTTAATATAAATTAATGATATTAAATACGTTCTAAATGGTTGGTGTAGTGATCACTAGAGCTGACTGAAGCGCTATCGGCCGCGGGTTCGATCACCGTGTACGGCGAAACGTTTGTATTGGCCATATGGATTTTTGTCCTGAGTTAGGTATGACCTGTTAAAAGTTATCAAGGTAGCCAAACATAAGCTGTGATCGTCAATAAATATGTCAATTTATGTTTCTATAAAAAACTCTTGACAAAACTTACACGTATAACTCTTATCTATAATAACATGTACCTTACTAGAATTAGGCTTACAATTAGATATATATTTCTATATATTAACTCAAAGGTTGATCTTACAAATAGGTAATATGAACTATAAGATATTGTTCTAAGATAAAAGATTTTTCTTTGTCCTTTCCTATTTCCGTATAATTTCCCGCACATATAATGTTCCTATCTGTTCCAGATGTCGATTTCTGAACAAATAAATAAGTAGACTTATGTATTTTGTTGATATTAAAAAAATACATAAAAATATTAGTATTCATAAACACTTTTAATACGTTCCCACATTGAAATCTATTCTCGATAAAACTTTATACTTAAAAAAAATAGGATGAATATGTATTTAAACTTTCGCGATTCATACTATTTATATTAATAAAACGGGTCTTATCACGATAACTGATGGTAGTAATACCTTTTTTATTGCCCGACGATTCGACGAAGTTGCATCCGTCGTGGTCACGAGTTGATTGGTGTAACGCTCGCCCCTCCGGCGGCGAGTTTAAACGTCGGGCAATAAAAAAGGCATTACTACCATTAGTTATCGCGATAAGACCCGTTATATTAAATATGAATATGATTCTTATCGCGACTATAATCTTGATTAGCCTTCTGGTTCATTGATACATTTCAATAAGATGTTGATCTCTTTATACGAACGCAAATTAATACCGAAAAATTGTCGAGCGTAAATTTGACATACACTCGAAGAGTTCCGTACCAATGCACAAGATATAACACTGTGCACTTTTTGTAAAATAAACGAGACAAGTTTAAATTAAAAAAATCAAAAACCCGACTACGTCACAAGATCATCTGCAGTGAGCAGTATAAATATCATTGAAATAAAACTATTTTAAACGGATTTAAATCGCGTATATTAAACGGGTAGTCTACCCGTGACCACGAATCCGTTTAAAATAGTTTTATTTCAATGAATAATAATTGCGAAAATCTAAGACAACGATAGTATAAATATCAGTTCTGTCTAAAGGCCTATAAGTGAGAATCGTTATTAACCAAACTTAAATCGTTATAGATCTTAAACGGTAATTCTGATTGAAAAACGATATGAAAAACCTAAAAATTATTTTAAAAACCTATTCAACGATACCTCTTTTGACATAGTTCATCGATTTTTAGTTTTCACATTGTTTGTTGTGTGTTTTTTATTCGAATTATTATGCTTTCTATGATATTAGCGCCTGCCTGACGAATCAAGCGACGTGTCATTTTTCAAAATCGGCCCACTCGTTTGATCTAAATACCACAAAGGTATAAATCCACATACATAGGCTGATAAACACATTAACCTTCTTTGCATTGCGTAATCGGGTAAAAATGCACTATAACGGAATATTCATGATGTTTTTATATTTGTGTTATAGCGGCAATAAAAATTCACTCTGTGAACATTACAACTCTCCTATTACCGTTCATGAGATACAATGCAACAAACAAAGAGATAGACAGACAGATAGATGTACAGATAGCGGAGACTTAGTAGGTCCCATTTGCACTTTTAGGGGAAGGAACCCTAAAAATATATAGTACTCGTACATAAGAACCCTTTGAGCACCCTTGAAAAGTCTTTCAATAATTATTTATTTAAAGATTTCTTTCACTGAGAACGTCTTTCAATCATTTGAAAGACTTTTTTTCATTAGGTAACAAGAAATACTCGATTCCATTAACTTAAATGGCAATATAATTTCGTATTTACAATTTAACCGTGAATAGAGGTTTTGTCGGAAAGTTTTTTATTGGAACTATTTTTCGTTTACGTTTCAATTGATCAATAGATATGGATGCTGATAAGTCATAACGAGTCAACCCACAAGTCGAATTAAGAAATATTAATATATTCTGATAATGCGTCATGTATTTAATATTATTTAAAAATTTTAAAGTTATCAAATAAGTATGGATAAAGTTTTGAATTTATTGCTACGCATATTGAAGTGCGCTCAATATTTTTTTTCGTGTTGGGGCTCGTTGGAATTGTCTTATTTTTTGTAATTACTAAAAGACTTAATTTACAATTAACTTAATACTTTGACGAGAGATAAGCCTTTGATATTGTCGGGAATAATAACAATGAAATTAATATAAAATAAAAGACGAATGAATGTTTCACAGCTGGGAAAGGCCTTATTTCCTGCTATAGAAAGATTAAAGCCAAACTTACCACGCTGTTTCTCTTTTTTATCTGAAGCCTGTCCTCCCTTATAATTTCCTAAGCTCCTATTCCCCTTTGTCCAGAATAAAAAGGAATTTATTTTTTTAGGCTCACAAATAGAATACAATCAATAGATAAAATAAAATTGAAAATCTTAATACAATTATGATAGTATTCCTAATGAAAAAAGGAATGAGTTATTTTATGCTGGCAACACGTTCACAGCTCCTCTGGTATTGAAAATGTAGACTTCGGTGATCACTTAACATCAGGTGAATGTGAAATAAGCAGTTTATAAGTTTGCTCGACATTTGTATATAAAAAAATGCAAGCTGCCTTACCAACTTTTCGTTCATCACTAAGCGCAGAACAATGTAAAAAATTTACCGAAATGTAAAAATACATCACGGTTAAAGAGCTTGCTTTTATGAATCTGTATTTGTTATCTCATCGTAAAATCTCTCGAGTCTAGACATGATAATGTACTACACACATTACCGTGAGCTTAAACCCATTTATAGGGTTTACTTTCATTTATAAGGCGTAAAAGGAAGACCGACCGGAGATGGGTCAGCCTTTCGATGTATGATAAGGAGAAATTTTGGCAGGGTTTACTTTATACGATGGGATTAAAGATTCTTATTACGATTATAAATTAGTTATCTATTGAAGATTTCTGTAACAGAAGTACATTTATGAAGTTGTTGATTATTTTATTAAAAGTACACTAAATTTAATTAAGTTTAGCCTTTTGTAAGAGACAACAAAAAATAAAACATTGCGAGCTTAGTATAAAAGTTTCCAAATTTAAAACCTACGAGAGACAAGTTATTCTTTGGTTCAGTGTATAGTTGATCTTAAAAAAAAAATAACAATTCTATCAACGTTTTGTGACATTTAAGTTCAAATAAATGATCGAAGTCTCAACTGTAAAACGTTTTTTTTTGCGTTATTGCCAAAATATTTAAATTTTTGAATTCGTCACTTTAATTATACTCAGAGTGTGTTGTTGATATGTTATCTTACATATCAATTTTAAATTACACATCACATATTCCATTTTTCATCTGAATTACCAGAAAAAGTGTTTGACGTGTAAGGGTTCATTAGAATATAGAGTGGCTTTATGACGTCAGCAAAAAACTAACATGGCTGACGTGAACTGTCAAATGTGGTGAATCGTTGGGACCCCTAGTAAAGTAAACAGTTGGACCGATCACCAATGACCAGTGATTTTTTGTATTAGGCAGTAAATTGTAAAATCTTATTACTTATTAATTGAAAATTATTTTACAATCTCATATCAAATTTTACTATAATTATAACATTATCCTTTCAAACCTTGTTATTTAGTAAATTTATAATTAAAGTTCTCAAGAAAAGCGATCATTTTTTCCAAGAATCCCCATCGCTTATTCTATTAAGATATAAAAGTCTTAAATTGGTTTTTATTAAGACTCGAAATTCTAAGCCAATGTATCACTAAACAGTATAATTAGTTATAAGGCAGCTCTAGTAATATTGTATCAAACCTGGAATTAGGTGAATAGTTCGGTCTTAATTAAATGATATTAATAATTGTGTGGTTAGATTACATTTGAGCTTAGGTAAACTCATTGAATATGTTATTATATACAGTGTTAGTAATTAAAGACGCATTGTAGAAATTTAATTTATCATTCCTTATAAAAAGAACTGCTTCTCAATTTTTTTTTTTTGCTTTATAGTATCCAAATACTTAAATGTGTAATTTGATATAGTTTTAATAATCGTAATTGGTGAGAAATTCTGTAACCTGGAATCAATTACGACAGGTGATGCTGTCAAAATTAAGCGCTGAGAGTAAAATGATTCAGGTGTGAAACAGTGACAAAAAACTTATATAATCTTTATGTAATTCCGAGAGCGAAACTTATAAGTGTAATTCTCGCCTATGGTGAGAATATTACTTGTAAGTTTTACTATTTATTGTCAATAAATAAATCACAAGCGTAATGTCCTTTCATATTTAAAACCACCAACGTACAAGGACCTACTTATGCGTCTGATCAAAACTTACAAATACTTAGATGCAGAAAAATGACAATTCGAGATCTCATTACCTATATCTAGTACTCTAGATTATATTTTGGAAAACATCCCTATTTAATCGTAGTAATACCAACGGACAATCTTAATAGATATCATTGACTTACTAATTATAGTTAATCACTCCAATTATTCCAATCCGTTTAACATTTTGAATATTAAACGTACCCAAAATAAACACAAATCATTATTCGAATCATAAAGCTAGCAGCGTTGGACTGCCCTTCACTTAAAAAAGAAAATAAAACGAAACAATATACTACATTTGACATCTTCAAATTTCTAAAATATATCGTGATGATTATACCGAAACCTTCTTAATCCTTCAACCTCAAAGTTTCTGTCCGTCCAAAACTTTCAGATCTTGTACATGATACCTCGTTAGGGCATGTTTTGATTAAACTTCGCCTAAAATCATTAACAAACTTGTCTAATTAACTAACAATATTTCAAGAACATCGCTACAATTACGTTAATTAAATATTAGAATAAATACTATGTTCAGCACCGTACTAAATATCTGAAGATCTGGTGATCAGGTATACTGCTTAGTGCACACTACACATTGTACAATGTACATGAATACGCAGGCCCGCGCTGTCCATACGTGTAAAGTCGTGCGGCGCACGATGACGCCGGCCTAACCGATCCTTAAAGAAAAATTCCATATGAAAAAAATACTTTAAGAAAAACCAATGTAACTCTTCGTTATGGTTGTAAAACGGTACGAGTACTTATTCAACGATTTTCCACTTGATACATATATACATAGACTCATAACAACATTACCCTCCTTTGCGTCTAGAAGTCGGGTAAAAAAGGCATATTAGACAGCCGCATGACGGCGCCGATTAGGCTTGGCGCGAGCCTGTGAATACGTTTATAAAATACTTAATAATCCAATTTATTTAAATACTAGCGATGCCCCGCGATTTCACTCGCGTTATGAGAAAAAATTATAATAATAAAATGTTTACATTCGCTATTTGAATTGGATAGTGTTCACTCATTCATTGTTTTGTTTTCGTGTAGGCGTCTTGTTTATTTATTAATTAAAATAAATAAATAAATCAAAATTACTGGCCTAAGTTACTCGTTATAACATTAGCTATCTGTGAATGAAGATCCCGCCAAAATCCTTCCGTTTCAGAGATTAGCAGAACAAAAAGACAGTCATACAGATAGACAGACAGACAATATTTTTTATGTAAGTATCGTATATATACCGTATACATTTCATATGAGTTTAGTTTAATGCTGTTTATTTTAAATTACATACAGACCCTTCCATTTCATTTGTTTGTATAGATATTGACTTGTTTTTTTAAAGATATAAGCTTAAATTGGCCACTAATTTAGAGATTATCCAATTTTATACACATAATACTATGATTACCTAATAACTAGAAACAAAGACCGTTTGATTGTTTACAATATGTATCTAGATAGTGTTAAAGTCATTACACTTTGATGAGCCAAGAACATATACCAAAATCAATTAAGTGTTAATCATCCATGTTTTGACCTAGGTCGTTATTGCTATTGAAACTAGAGACGATATGTATTATATTATCATGTACCGTACAGAAGATGTTCGCGATGTGTTCCTTCACCGCGAAGGACGAGGTGAATTTAAACACATTCCTTGAAAACTCAGAAATGTCTTTTTTTGAAATCAACCCACTCCGTTTACTGAGCCATTTGAAAATTGTTATCTCAACAAAAAAAAAAATATCTTTATTATTTTACAGTAGCTTGTTAGATACTAGTTACTAATTAATTTCCCTATTTGAGAAATCGGTTACCAAAAAAAAAAAAACAATTGTGGACCGATTTTTATTTATTTTTTTGTTTGAAAGGGTATACTTCCAAATTAGTCTCATAGGCACTAAGTCAGAATATGATGACAAGTTCTCGAGGAAATAGAGGAAACTCTTCAAATATTATAGGGAATATACTGATTTAGATATTTTTGATAGTAACTTCTGTATTTCCACTGGGAAAGCCACATTTGGTCAAGTGGAGCTGATGATGAAGACCACAGATGGTCACCGATTCGATTACTACAATATGTTTGCTAAGCAATGTTTGCTCGTTACAATGCTTATGATACACTGGAACTGATAGTGCAACACCAGGAGAACTCCTCAATAATAAACTGCCTTGCGTCGGGAAAAGCAATATTTTGTCAATGGTGATAAGCAGTTGACATTGAGTTATCGTAACTTAGGTAAATCACAAATTATACCGGTGTCAAGTAGAGTATTCAAAACAGATAGCAAGTCTAGACTAGACCAATCGAGCAGACTATGCCAAAGATAAAAAAAAACAGTTCATTAATTATTATATTAGTTTCTTCAAAAATCTATCAGTTACATTCAATGCTATTCAGTACTTTTCTAGTTTACCGTTATTACTTCATTTTATTGATGGACAAAGATTGAAAGAGTTTTTATTAGGGTTCCGTAGTAAAAAACGGAACCCTTATAGTTTCGCCATGTCCGTCTGTCTGTCTGTCTGTCTGTCTGTCCGTCTGTCTGTCTGTCTGTCTGTCCGCGGCTTTGCTCCGAAACCCTTAATACCAGAAAGCTGTAATTCGGTATGAGTATACATATGAATTACGCCGAGAAAGTCGTACAATAAAATCTTAAAAATATTTTTTTTTCAGGGTGTCTTCCCTATGTATTAAGAGAGACCAAAAATTTTTTTTCTCATTTATCCCATGTTGTGGGGTATCGTTAGATAGGTCTTTTAAAAATATTAAGTGTGGGAAAACCATTTTTCCGAACGACGAACTGTTTCCGAAATATTAAGCTTTGAAGTGTCAATTTTTCTTAGAGTCAAGTGTCCCCCCCCTCTACCCACTAAACTGCTGCGTCTAAAAATATGAAAAAATTCACGATAGTGGTACATATAATGAATTTAAAAGGAAAATTATCACGGCTATGTTGGTTCTTATGGTTATCGAGTTATAGATGATGTAAGTAAAAATAAATATTTCACTTTTTAAAGCATCACATTATGTAAATATTAATAATTTTAAATTAATATATGAATTTAAATGAATAAATAAATAAATATTTAATAAGTTTAAATTAAAATAAAATATAAAATAAGGTATAAAACAATGTCTCAATAAAACATGTCGCGAGTGATTCTGAATCGCGCTTATGAAGTTTTCAACCAAATCACCATAGATTTCATAGGCGCTAATCAGGAAGGAAAATTATCGGCACTAAGTATATTTTACAAGTGTTAGAATAATAAATAATCGACGAACATTTAATGTTCAAAATCGTTAGTATAATTCACATTCAAACATTTTTACGAAAATAGGTACTCGAAGATTGCTTGACCGATCTTGACAATTCTGACAACTACGGAACCCTACATTGTGCGTGGCCCGACACGCACTTGGCTGATTTATTTAATTTAATGTAAGCATATTGTGTTTTATTTAAATGTTTCACAATATTTAAATAATTTAATTTTGTCATTAATTAGTAATTTTATTTTCCCAATTTTTCCTGTTCAAAGTTTTATTCCCAAATACTTATTAATAAAGTTGCTTTTGAATTTGATATTTTCTCCTTTAGTTACGTTGCGATTTAGTGACTTTTTGATACATAAAGGCTATTTTACTTTGAGAAGTATTTCAAACTCAACAGTAATAAATTAATTTACTGGTATATTTGAATTTTTGATAATATTACTCATCCGTATACACATAAAAGTGAAATTCAGTGATACATTATATTCTGTATCACCATAAATTATACTCTTTATAAAAGAAAGATTCCATAGTCAAATTCCGTGCAACTAAAATTGGAGCAGTTCGTTCATCGTATAAGCGTTCATGTGACTAATTAGACAAACACACGAGGCTATTACTCACAGTCGGTCAAGAGCCTCATTACTCTCAACGAAACAATAGACAGCGAGCCTGTAGTCGGGCGAGGTTTAAAATAGCGTAAATGTTCGAAGAGGCCTAAGAGGCTGGAGAGTGGAAATCTGAGTGGTGGAAAATTCGAAATAAACCCGTCGTATAATCCGACCGAGGCTCAAAGGTCGCAAGCACAATGCATTATGCAGGAGGCTTTTCGACGCCCGCTTGCCTCCGTTTTCGTTACACTAGGTATGGTGTAATTCATAATCGAATATTTTGTTAGACTTATTGAGCATGGGCTGCAGTGAATACTTAACATCATGTGACCCGCCGGCTCGTTTGACAGCTATATTTTATAAAAAATAATATTGTACTGTGAGTTTTCCCCCACAATCTCTAAAACAGGCCTTAAAAATGTATTTCGAGAGAATGTTTAGCAATTTTTTGGCACGATCTATAGTCTAAACAGCCTCATGAATTTGAGCATTTAAGGTAAGATATATATTAATTGTAGAAATAGCACACTGAATATTAAAAATGTGACGTCTTTAAATAAAAAAGAAAAATGGTATTAAAAATACTATTTCACAGTTTTAATCTTACATGTTTAATTTATCCATTTGGATCATATTCCACATTTCTGGAAGCCAAAGGTTAAGCTTGTCTAATTTGAAACACTATTCAGATTAAACTCGAAAGAGTATACCATATGTATGTGAAATCCATTTCGGCTAGTATCAGTGCGACATTTTTAGATACAACTAAAAAAAAAACCATTGAGACTGTTAGAGTACCTAGTTCTACATCTTTTTGCAAATGAGTGCTCAATCAAAGCTATTTTTCTTTATTTTAATAGTGCAACTAAGTTAGTATCTACATATGTATTTTTATATTACCATATCGCTTATCACTTAGACCCTTAGACCATATGACTTTCCAATGGCTTGTAACTATAGTACGCCTACAGCCAAGTGAAATTGAATTAAACACACCACTAACTTGTAGTTCCATTCCAAATGTAATTAAAATGTAACAAAAGACTCGGCTCCGATCTAGAAAATTCCCTCGATGCACAAAAAGCTGAAAGCCTATTATACGTTTAACAATATGCCTGTTACTGTACAGGATATTAAATCTTTCACGTAATGTAATATAGGCTATATTTACCCGAATATCCCAGAATTTGAAGGTTTTCGATTTGATAGTTTTTGTTTAAAATCAAAATCAAAATATACTTTATTCAAAAAGGTTAAAGCGGTTTCAAATCGTCAAGTTACAGTTCAATTGAATTTAGATATTTTTTTAAGCTACCAACGGTTCGGAATGTAGCCTTTAATTATAAAAGAAATATCTAAAGTGTGTTGATTGTGACAAAGACATACTGTGTGCGGGTCGTGCGCGGTCTATGTGTATGTGTGTGTGAGCATGTGATCGTATCCAAATATTTGACTTTTAGTATCAGTTACATATAACCACTAACTTAGTATAAGTTATTACTATTATTACTGTCACATGGAATCATCATATTTCATATGGGTGATACTCATTATATACGTGAGAGCAAACATACAAATTATGTAAATTGTCCTTTGGTGTTCTTTTTCTAAATAATAAAATTATCTTATAAAATAAATCTATATCGAGGTATCTTAAAATCCTGGCCGTGTGCTAGTCAAGCATAAGTTGAAAAAAAAAAACTGAAAAGTTCAACCGCTTTTTTTGCCTCAATACAGTATTGAGTTAGAAAATAATCGTGAGTAATAATGAGCGAGTTAGAAAATAGTCCTTTTTTTCTATTAGGAAAAATTCGAAGAAAGAATTGAGATAATAGAAAAAACCGTAAAATATGAGAATAAAACTGATAAAAATAAAATATAGCCATGACATTTGATAGGTTTTTAAAAAAAAAAACATGTATTTAAAAGCGAAAGGTCACTCACTCACTCATAAGGAAATTTTAGAAACTATTGGAGTTTCATTGCTGTGCTAGGAGTTTCATTTTGCATGGGGGTTCTTTTTATGACAATGATGCTCACCAAGACATGGTTTTGCAAAAATCGAACCTTAGGGCATGAAACGGGTTGGAAGTTTGCATAAAAGCTCTATCTTAAGCGGTAGTGAAGCCGCGACGGGTCGCTAGACATAAGTAAAAATCATTATCTCATAAGATTGTATTAGTAATAATAATTCCTTCATTTTGCCCACGTCACCTTTATTCCCACGAGTAAGGAAGGCGGCGATTCGTGCGGATATCTCGTGACGTAATAAACGGAGTCTCACCTCGGGTCTTCACCGTAAATCCTTTTGTCGTTTTCAATCCGACTTGTATTTTATTGTGTTGATACATCCTTCGTTTCCCGGTGAGATTTTCTTTGAATTGTTTTCAGTGTATTATTATCACATTTTAAGTTTATATCTTATTTTTGAAAAGCATACAAATGTCATGGTTATTTTTGATGTTTTAAATAATTTTCAACATTTATATTTCCCATTTTGGTTTGCGTTTTTACTTCTACAAGAAGTGTTAAGAAGTATTACGGTGAGGAACTCTTATCGCTAGAAAAATTATATGTATATAACATTTACATTTCGTACTTGAATCGGATATTTATCACTATTTAATAGTTTTGAAGGTAGTTTTCGAGTAGCGCTCTTATTTATTTATTTTTTTAATAAAAGTAGTCTAGGTTACTCCTTATAAAATTAGCTATCTGTATGTGGATGAAAGTTAATATGTGAAAGATTTCTAAAATACCGTACGGAAAGCAGTTATATTAGTTACTTTACGCTTATAGTCTGCGAGAGTATAATACAAATTATATTATACTTTCGAAATAAGTTATGTGGTTTAGATTGGTAAAATCAAAATGTTTTTTTAAATAAATTGTCAATGTACTTATTCAGAAAGAGAATACAATAAATTTTCTGATCAAACAAAATCAACGAAATTATCCATAGGTACCGAAATTAAGACAATATTTTTTTACATTTTTGCCGATGATATTTATGGAGTAGTTTAGCTATATGGTAAAAATCGATGTAAGCGTTCCAGCATTTCGAGCTCTCGTTGCAGTTTTCGGTAACCGCTATTGCAGGCGAAACTTCAGACTAGAGTTGAAATATTCATATTTTTTCATCAGCCTTTTGAGGCTTCGCGTGCGGAACTTTTATGATCAAATCCGTTTATCTATCGCAATTAAATAGAAGTAGTTTGTTTCTGGTTAAAGTTTTTAAAATTATATTTTAGTTATGCGACATAAATGAACATCACAATGACATAACTATATATGAAGTAGATGATTTGTTGGAAAGCGTCAATATGCGTAATCATTTCAAGAAGCGTCGAACCCAAAAAAGCAGACTGTATCGCGAGTCTGGGTCAATGTTTTACATTTATATAAATACACTCACCCCTCCCAGCTTCACTCGGGATTATGTTTATTGCTTCACTCTTCTAAGTCGTAACGTGATGTAATATATTCTATAACCTTCCTCAGTAAAGGTATTAGCAGAAATATTTCTGGTCTAGAAGTTTCAGAGCAAACAAGCAAACAATCAAATCTTTCTGCATTGTAATATTTGTGTAGAAAAATCATTTGCCAAATGTATCTAAGTGCCTCATTTCAGAACAGCTGCACCCATTTGGCTATTTTTTTTTTCGTTGCGAAACAAAATATTTGAAAAATACAGAAGATGCAAACAGGATTAAAAAGATATCCATATAAAAAGTGCAAAAATGACACTTCAAGTAAAGTTAGTTGCTGTCGTCAGTAAAGGGTTTTTTTCTATATACAAAGGATTTATAATACTTTTGAACATAAACCTAAATAAACTTATGCGTGCACATAAAGAAAAGTATGAATGGACTGCCTCACTTATGACAGTAGATCAGTAAATTAATAAGTCACTTATCTGATCTTAACCGATATCTGAAATTAAATTTGCTTATTATAATTCAAAAAGACTATACCTAATCCGGATATTACAAATTCACATCGCCCTCTTAGCTACAACGTCTGTCGCTGCGTCCTCGACGTAATAGATGCAAATGAAAACAGAGGCGCGAAATAATGCGATGACTAATATTGAATTAGTTTGAAGCGATTTGTGATTGCCTCTCACCAAAAATACACGTGGGATCGTTCGAAATTATCTATAAGCTACACTGGTGATATCAACTTCAATAATATTCAATTAAAGAGAATAAAAAATTTCGCGACAATCTATTAATTGCGTCCATTCCAACGAGTCATGATGCTTATGCTGTAAATTGGCGTGAGTTTGCATATTCTGCTAATTCTGTTATTTTAACACTAGATTGCCCAAGGAAGTCATTTTTACTGTTTTTAATTTCAATTAGAGAAACAATTACGTATATAATAACACAATTTCTAAGAATTTTGTGACTTTTTGTATAAAATATCAATGCGTTATAATTGTAGTTACCTCCTCTCCTTTATTTGCGGTATATATTAATATGTTATATCTATATTGATTGACTGATCTTGGGCAATATAAGTTTATACGGAGTTTCAGTCTTTCTAGTATTAATATCATCCATAGTATAGTAAATTTCAATTCGATTAGAGCACAAGATGTTGCTCAAATCTTTTCAACTACAAGTAAATGAAATTACGTCTTTTTGTTTTGAATTTTAGTCTTAATTATATTGTTTACAAATTTGTTTATTTGTTCTTGGGTTGGATATCGCATAAGGTCTTAATATTATAAAGTCAAATAGTACCGCAAGCTATAGGTAATTGTAGGCGGGGATCACACTTGTAAGTTTTATACTTAACGACTGTTCATATAACAGTAACTTATATAAACATAACGTAGTAACCTGGTAACAGTTACCTTGGTAAGCATACGTATGCTTTGAGCATCAATGTATAAGTCACTGACGAAAAATATTTCAGGTGTATAAGTAATAATGAAACTGTAGCATCATCTGGAATCAGCGGTATACACAACTCCTTACAGTAGAATTGTAATGATACCGCTCATTGAAATCGATACCTCCCACGTAAGTTGTTGTAACCCCAAAATTATAATTTTACAGTAGAGCACTTTTAATCCGTTTTAGTTTGAAAGTTACAACAAAATACGCCTTTTTTCAGGCGTATTTTGTTGGAACATTCCTTGAAGAAAAAAAGATTTTTTGGTATTTTTTCACTTTGAATGTATTAAGCAATGCAAATTCGTGTAGTATTCAGTAAAAACGCTAACGGCAATTTTGTGGCTTACAATAACTTACGTGGGAGGTATCGAAATGGTCTCTATGCGTAGATTATTATTATTATTTTTAATTATATGAAGTGTTACTTATCCAAATATTTCTTATAGAATACACGGTGCACATATAATAGTACGATTTTCCTTAAACTTCGTGGAGTAGGGGCGTAACTATAGAGTGGAAGGGCTGGCAAAAAGCCACGGGCCCCGGACTCGAGAGGGCCTCGGCCTTTTATGAATAAAAATCTCATCAATCTTAAAAAGTAAATTGTTATTTCATTATAAATATGTAAAAAACTATGCTCTTGAAAATAAAACTTATCAGATATTTAAATGAAATACACACAATATTATTAATAGTTGAGGGTAACTACTTAAGTGGTTGATTAAAATTAGGTTATAATTTTATTTGGAGGCCTATCCAAATAATTCGCCACGGGCCTCAGATGGTAAAGTTATAGATGTATAAAATGCGTTTTCAGTTTTTGCTGTTGTTCAATTTGTTGACTCTGAGGGCAGAAGGTCTGAATTGATTAATCCCTTGTCCTAACATCGTGGAGTCCGTTTTTGTTTTAAATGATCGGTGAGATTGCTTTTTGAAGGAAATTTAATTTGGAAACAGTTTTGATAATTTCTATTTCTGGTAATTCTTCGAACTCTTTCTTAAACGTTCAAAGGTCACAAATTTAATAGTCTAAATGTTTGAACTTTGAATGTTTTATTTAATTTTTTCTCATTTTGAGTTTTATTTTCAACATTGTCAATGTTATTTTTAAGAACCTTGATGGATTTTTAAATATTACTTAAAAGTTTTTTAGTAAGTTTATTTACATTTATTTATTAGGTATTGAAGTTTTTATCGTTTTAATGTTCAGATGAACCCGTAAAAGAGACTCAGTTCATATTTTTACCTTTATGTTAACAGAAAAGGTAATGTTTAGTCAAGGGATTACATTTTTTAACATTTCAACAGAAATACCTATTTTGAATAATCTTCAACATTTTTATACATTATGTATTTCGTATAACTCAAAGTTAATGGTAGTGTCGTTAATGTTTTGAATATTGAAGTGCATTTCATATTTTGCAATATGCAATAATCATATATTTTTGAAAAAATCTTATTCAAGTTTTATTATAATAATCTGCTTTAAATTTATTACAGTTTTTATCAAAATAAAAAAGAACAGATAGATATAATTGGATGCTGATAAGCAATAATGTGTCAACCCACATAAAGTCAAATTCGGAGATTTTGATGTATTTTGATACTTGGTTAACAATTAAACATTATTCAAAAAAATTAAGTCATCTAAATTACATAAGTATGAAAAAAGTTTCATAATTTATAGCAGAGAATTTGTAGTGCGTTCCAATAATTTGCAATTTATGGAATAATCTTATATGTTTGAAAAACTTATTTTTAGATACAACTTTTCATTACACCAATTCAATTAATTATACATTTTATCAATAAAGAAAAGAAAAGATGGATATATACGTCTTCAAACACATTTATTAAGAATAGATTTGACATCTTTAGACGCCATTTTCTCAAATTAAAGTCCGTCGATTTGTAACATCTTGTCACCTGTTGTAACTGCTGAAGGATGATTATATTTTTCGAGTGTATATATATACATATAAATGTATGTGTGTATGTTTGTATATATTATTCTTTGGCATGCTCTACAACATAAACCGATTCACGGATTTTAACTTATCAGGTGTTATGAAATCGTCTTAGTTGTGTGAATGACATAGCGTATAATATTATTTCCTAGAATTGCTGTAGGAACGGAAATTACGCATGAAACACCGATATCAAATACAAGTAGTATTAAAAATTGATGGTGGATATTACTTGTACTTGAGATCAATGTTTTCCGATTTAAAAACTTCTTTCACCAATATAAAGTTATATTTTCAAAAAGGGGCTAAAAACATAATACGCAAAAATATTACCTATAAAACTTTTTAAAGCAGTCGAGTTTATTCGCATTTCATTTTCAATATCAATATTACAGTAAAGTAATCCTCAAGACACATTTTTCCTCTAATAACTAAAAGCCTTTTATTATAAATGGGTCTGTAGTAAAATTTTCAACATTACATTCAAAGAGATAGAGCATTGAATAAAATACAGCAGCTTAAAATGTGCAAAACATTTCACAAAGTATTAGGTTCGCCCTTTTACCAAACAAAACATAATATACCCTTGGGCGTGACTGCGACATGGTTCTTAATTAGTCTATATTTGGCTTTGGTTGGAACCTTTGTTTTTGTGCGTCGCCGGCAGGCTGGTCAAGAGATATAATAATCGATTATGACGCTACAAAAGTACTCTGTTTAATGTTTAACTCGTGATATTTTTAAGGATTTAGTCGTTGATGAAATATTATTTCTGTTTCCGTTCCGTTCATTATACGTATTTTATATAGATGATAATGATGCGTGAATTTAGTATAGCTAGATTTCCTACGGGGTGTGTAGTATACACATTTATATTTTTTAAACGCATGTACTTATTACCAGAATTTTAAAAGAGTACCTATCGAGTTTTTTCTCGGTCTTCTTCTCGGGAGAATCTACATTTCGAACCAGTGGTAGCTTTTCTTAATTGAAGTACTTTTTATACGTGCTTTTAAAAGTCTACTTGAACAAAGTATAATTTGATTTTGATTTTTTACATACATACATATGTGACTGCTATATTTTCAGGATTAATGTATATATCCGAGTAAATGAGTTTCTTTATTTTTCACTTCATAAACGCATTAACGCATAATTTTCACAAGTATTTCTGCATTATAATAATCGTAAATAAAGAAAGAGAAGGTATAAAATTTTTACTATTTCAGTTGTTTCCTTTTTAACCCCCGACCCAAAAAGAGGGACGTTATAAGTTTATAGCGTGTATCTGTCTGTGATATCGTAGCTCTATAACGAATGAAGCAATTTTGATGCGGTGTAATTTTTTGGAAGACGGTTTTTAACTATTATTTATGACGATCTGTTCAGCGGTTTGAAGATTATCAGCTCTTGTCTTGTTGAAAAGGCTTGAGCAAAATCTACTGGTCCAATCAACTTGAGATTTACTTTATTTGTGAATGATATCAATATAACCTAGCCACGTAACCCTAATCTGATGCTATAGTATCATCAGTTATAAATATTATATTGTTATTAATATTAAATGTAGCCTGTATTTTTAAAGGATATTATTAATAGTATGTATTCATCTACGAAAGAATCATTATACTATACTAATGTTATAAAGGGTTAAAATTTGTTTGAAAGTTTCTATGTAGAGGGTAATCTCTGAAACTACTGACTCGATTTGAGAAAATCTTTTCGCGTTGGATAGCTCGTTACATCACGCTACGACTCACAGGAGCGAAGCAGTAACCATTAACGCAAGTGAAATCGCCAGGGGCAGCTAGTGTTCAAGAATTCTAAAGATTCCATCTGAATACAAATAAAAGAAAAATATGAATAGTATAACTAATAAATATTAGTTAAATACAGTTACGTTAAGCGTATTGGTGTGTTTGGGTTTCATATTTCTAAATTGTGTAGGTTATTTGCCGTTGGATCATCATTGTTTTTATTCAATCACCAAAGAATTTGAACGTATAAAATAAATAAATCCAAAGTCGAATTCGGAATGTATGAACCTGTAGCATGAGTTTTGTTTACCCTGCTCAGATTGTAAACACGGGGGGAAACGAGTCGTTAGACTGAGCGTATGATGCGGTTCTGCGCAGCGCAGCGCAGACCAAGTCTTGTGAAGAAGAAATAATATAAAAACCTACAAAAAATAAACTGACTTAAAAACAAAAGAAGAATATTATTTTTACAATATTTTGAAGTCGGTGCCAAGTAAAACTTTTTACCTACATATTACTTATACAAAGGAAAATAAGCTCATATCTATATAAGTTAGATTATCGTGCTCATAGTCAATATGGTATATATAGTTTACAAGACCAACTTCCTTATTATTATTAATTTGAATGGCCTTTTTTTATTTCCTATTTTGAATAACAATATTTTGAATTTAGAATTTTTTGATTTTATTAGTCCCCATCTCCTACTTCACACGTAACCAATACTTCAAGTGATCATAGCCTTTCTAATTGCATTTTGATGACGGATATCAGAAGCCTTTCTACAAGAAACTGCGAGAGCAAATATAGCTTTCATGCATTGCTGTATTTCAGTATGCGCTTAACTTTTAGCTTAGTTCTATTTGACTGCAGAGCGTATGTATTGAATAGGTTTCAACAAAAACCGAATAAATTTTGATTTCTCGGTTATAGAATGTTCGATTTTTCGTTCAATTTTTTTATACGATTCGATTCTTTTGAAATAAATTCTCAAACTGAAATTTCGTCGTTAGTAAAATTATGAAAGCATATGTTTTTGATGAAAAATAAGTGTTTGAAGAGGTTTTTGTAATAAGTGAGGTCATCTATAATACACATGAAACATCTATGTACATACTAAAATAATATTAATATTACTTAAAATAACAAATAAAAGATTATATATTAAACTATTTACATCTTAATTAATGCAAAAAAAAAATCTATGATTGTTTTTTTTTATTAATTATTATTTTATTTATAATTGGTTAATACGTTTTAAAACATTGTTATTAAAGAGAATAATCCGTACCTTCTTTTCTTTTAATCAAAAAGTATTTTCCTAAATTACATGAATTTCGTAAAAGAAACAATATTACAATATTGTCTCTACATATCAATATTTAATACTACACACATAGAAATATGATAATTAACTTAGCGTTAAGAGATATTATATAATAATACCAATTTTTA
Organism: Hypolimnas misippus; assembly: GCA_037950945.1. Lineage (NCBI taxonomy): Eukaryota > Metazoa > Arthropoda > Insecta > Lepidoptera > Nymphalidae > Hypolimnas > Hypolimnas misippus. The sequence goes on from JBBEEQ010000023.1 coordinate 15,003,904, forward strand.
CCTTTAAAAAACATCTTTGATTTAAGTTCATGTCCAATTAAATACCAAAGACATAAAGACTTATATTTTACTATAGTCTATTACAAATAAAAATTATTATTGTCTTTTCACAGCAAAAAACAAATAACAAACAAAAACACACACTTCTCTAATGTGTTAAATGTGTGTGTGTTCCCTTAAACTATAATGTTTACGGTTACTGCGCCACTACTGTAAAGTATAAGTACTGATGTTTATTAGTCTATGACCTTCTTAATAAAACAGGCTAAAAAAAGATTTTTTAATTCGGACCGGTAGATTTTTATATTAATTAATACTAGCTGCTTTTCGCGGTGTCCCTCGCGTTTATGGTTACTGCTTCGTTGCTTAGACTCATAGCGTGATGTAATATAGTCTATAACCTTCGTTAATCATCGGCTTTTTTCAACAAATGGCTAACCAACGCAAAAAGAATTTTTGAAATCGGTCTAGAATTTCGGAGGATATTCAATGCGAATAATCAATGAAATCTTTCCGCTTTATAGTATTACTGTATATAATTATATTTCAATTATATCCTTACACTTTATAATACTTTAAAGCGATGGCCTCTCACAACAACACTCTATATTACGTACAATAGAGTGTTTCTACCGACTCACTCATCTACAATAGCTTATCATCCTCATCAATCTTGAAACGTTGTACGAAGGTTATTCAAGGGACATAAAAAATGTTCGAGGAAAAAAACTTTAAGGGACAAAAAGGTTATATTGTACAATATTATACGAAAAAATATGTTATTTGATCAGACTTTGTAACAGAGACAGTAGATTTTTTTAAAGACGAAGTTCTCAATTTGTAGTGTTTTTTCTTCGATTCAAAATCGGTTCTATCGTAATTAAGGTAAAAAAAGATGTATGAAACAACCTTAATACTCGGAACAAAGAAAAATCTACGAGATTGTTTAATAGAATTTATTTATTTGATACAAAAGTAGCTAGTAAACGGGCAGGCGGGTCACCTGGTATGACCATCGCCGCCCGTAGTCATTTGCAGCACTAGAAGAGCCACGAATGCATTACCAGCTTAAAAAAAATAGGAATGAAAGGAAATAGGATGTGAGGACGTTTTCCGCTGTCTCACTCACCGTACGAAACGCTGCTGTGTTAGCCAGTTCACGTTGATCTTCTGTGTGTGAGTGAGGTACCGCACAGGTCGAGCCAGTCCTTGTCCAAGCCAGTCAGTAGGCTACAAGTAAGTTCCACGTCAGTACTTTTTTCGATATTTATATCGTAATCGGTGGTATTTTATTTTGAAATAAAACGCATATACCAATAAATAAAACTTCAAATACGTTCCAATGTACATTGTATCCAGGATAATACGGGTCGCATTTAATTGTTTCACGTCCTCTCGAACCCTCTGTTTTATCCGATTTTCACTTCATACCAGCTTTTAAAATAACCAATTCGTTTCGTAAATCGACTGTGTATTACCAAATATTGGATTTAATCTCGAAGCTTGTGGTGTAATTGTTTATTATCCTTAAAATATTATCCTGTTTGTTCGACGAATTTCATTCTGATAAGTCACTGACAAAATGTTTGTATAATATTAATATTTTGAGATAAACAAATCGAAGTTATGTGGGTTAAAACGTAGATTGAAGCTGGTGTTTTCTGTTGTTACAAGGCTGTCGTTTAAAACACTCAAGCCGGACGATTTTGGGGCATTTTTTTTTAATATCTGCATGACGAACAGGTGAAACACTGCTATTAAGTACTGCCGCTAATGGACATTTCCAGCACCAGAGGAGTAGAAAATGTGTTGCGAATAGGGAATACGAAGTAAGAAAAGGTATAGGGAGGGACTTAGGTTTCCGACATTCCCTCTCACCGTACGAAATGCAGCTATATTAGATACTTCACGCCGTTAAATAAATAAACGCATCACACTCAACAGCCCTTATTAGGATCTCATGATCGGGGGTGTATTTCACACACAGCTTAAACACTCACATCACGGCAAACTTCCGTATGTCCAATACAGTCATTTGCCGTGAGCGGGGATCAAACCCGCGACCCTTAGGTCTTCAGTCTGTTGCAATGAGGACTGCCCCGACCTGTCTAATGATCTTCAGTTACAGTGAGGTACTGCCCCGGTCGACTCAGCCGATATAAAACTGTTGTCTGTAGGCTACAGCTAAGTCGGTTGTAAATAAGAAAATCGGTAAGCTTTATATTTACATTTGCTACATTATATATTTCATTTATTGTCTCGTTTTACATACACAGTGAAATTTTTAACTGGGCATGGTAGGCCAAATACGACAGTATTAGAAACAGCGAAAAATATTTAAAGGACATTAGAAAAACATAAGTATCATAAATTAAAAAAAAATAATTATCCTAGCCAGCAATCGAAGCCGTTTAAAAAAAAAACACATCCTATATTATTTCACCATGTGATAATGTTACTAATAAGGATCCACTTCTGGGAATCGAAATTTACTATACTGTGACTTCAATTATATTAAAATAAAATAGTAGCGTAAACTTGCCCTGATGCTGTAGCATCTGAAATCAACAGTACACAACTTCCCACTCAATTCTACCAACAGCAGAAATATCTTTTTTTTGCTGATTGAAATAATCTCTACAATAATGGTAATAAATAATAATAATGAACGCTTTACACTCAACGTCCTGCTGTAGGATCTCATAATTCTGTGTCGGGGTCCAGACACACGCAAAACAAACACAAACAACCAACCACGAAAAACATCCAAACATCAATAAATACACTGTCGGGGGTTTATTTATATTTTTAATTTTATCTTGTAAAATTAATATTGGAAAGTAAATGTGAGGCAGAGGTAAGTAGGTAGGAACCATCAGTCTGACTAATACTTAATTCGGTTTATTCCAGTACGGAACACTAAAACTGTTTAAATACTAAGTACGCAATAGTATGTACGAGCACGCAAGAATATAATATCACGTAGAACGGTTATAAGGAGAACATCGTATTGCTTATTACAAAACAAATACAAAAGCGAGGCGAAGAAAAAAGGATTTTTATGCGATAAAATATATATAAATATTGGAATAAACGGAGACCTATGTAATTGGGTTTCATGTTTTGTTCTTCGATTTGCGGAATTGCTACGTCAGAGGTCATCAAGGTCGCAAGGACGAATCCTTGCAGATTACGATTTTCTATTAATAGTTTAGTTGGTGGCTAATTGTGTAAAACGATCGCTATCAAAACATACCTCACCATTTTAACAGTTTAAGAATACGTTTTAATACAAAAATCAAATTTGAATATAGCAGAATTTTGTTAGTGACAGCTTTTAAGAGTAAGGACCTAACTACTATTTGAGCCGAGTTGACCTAGTGGTTCGAACACGTCGAGCTTAACCGATGATCGTGGGTTCAAACCCCGGCTAGCACCGCTGAGTCTGCAAGTGCTAAATTCGTGTGTAAATTCATCTCGTGCTTGGCGGTGAAGGAAAACATCGTCAAACCTGAATTGAATCAGTGTGGTGAATTAAGCTCTAAATCTTCTCCTTAATAGGAGAGTAGGCCTTGCAAGAAGTAAAATAGAGGATGTATTATTGTAAAGAGAACCCATAATTTCACATAGAAATAGTCTATTCAAAATAATTATACGCAGACGAAGTCGCTGGTACCAACCAGCTAGTTTAATAAAAATCTTTCTTTTTAAATTATTTTTCCAGGGAAATATCCACTATCGTATTATCTGAAAACTTCTAACTAATAAAGTTAACGTAACTGACGGAAGAAGTTAATAAAACTTGCGCCTTACGAAAATAAAGTAAGTTTTGTTCCGGAATGAAACGTAGATAACAATACAGGAACCTATAATTGATTTGCGGAGTTACAATATCGCGAGAGAAACCGCGTTTTACAACAAGTCATACTAAGTTATACATATATATTGGACTGTGTCATAACAGCCTGTACAGCTGAGCAAATCATAAAATGAGCGTAATCCACCACGCTGCTTCTATTGACACGTGTCATAAATTCTCCCAACGTTTTCCTTTATTCAAGATATATTCCATTACCGCTGGGTGCGAGAGGAATTTAAACACAGAATTAGCACTTGAAAACTCAACGCCCTAAGTACCTCAAACAATGTTCGCTCGAACCGATTGTGTTAGTGTGCACCCAGCATTATAATAACGGTAAAGATAATATTAATATTGTGAGGGTAGGCGAAAAAAATTCGCGCATTCGCAGCCGGAGGGCGCGCGGTACACCAGTCGTCAACGTCAGGCAATAAAAAGGTATTACTACCATTAGTTATCGCGATAAGAGCCGTTATAATAAATATGAATAGTATAAATCGCGAAAGTTTAAATATAGTCCTAAACAGGGTTTTGTAATCATTGGTTGAGTTTGGTGTGTTCTAAACATTAAACCAGCAGGCGGGTCATTTGATGTTAAGTGATCACCATCGCCCATGTCCATTGAGCCCATTGCACCAGAAGAGTTACACATGCAATGAAAGGTAATGGAAAATAATGGACTGGATTGACGTGAGGTGTTTTCCGTTATAGTTAGAGGTGGTTCCAGAAACACAATAAGCTGTAGGGTTCAAGGTCGTGTTGAAACTTTTGAACTGAAATCAATTGGATTGTATTTTAAAGTCATGCGATAATTGTTATGACAATGATTTATAAGCCATTCGAAATACGAATACGAAACAAAATATTCATATTTTAAAAATTTAAAAATTTTATTCAATTTATAATATAAATGTATTCATTGAAAAATGAAAAGGAAAGGAAATATTGCTAAAAATTATATTTGGGTGCCATTTTTATAATGACGCGGCCCACTCGGATAGGAAATGGGTAAGTAGAAATTAGATAAGAACTTGTCAAATCTCTAACATCAAAAATTTTTAAAACTACTAAAAAAATTTCCAAAGAAATAATACAACAAATATGTAAAAATTTCATAAGTCCGACTTGTAATTTTACCTAGTATTTTTTCCCGGTTATACCAGGGTATGCTAGTCTAGTCTAGATTGACAAATTACTGATTTTTACACAGAGCGATTACCATCTGAACTCCACAACCCCTGAAGGCAAGCTAGTAACCATTAATTACCCTACCAAGAGTAACGATTATTGTCAGGTGATTGCTCTCCGAGGCACGGCACCCACAAGGACAAACACCTAACAAGGACGATCCAGGAACAAATATTCATACAAATATAAATATCTTTTCCTGATCGAATTATCTGGCTTTAGAGGTGGTGCTGAACCAGTGGTCGTAACGTCGTCGTTCGACTTGCACTCGACAAAATCAGTCAGATATTTTTATAGTTGTTATAGCGTTAAAAAAATACACAGACTGTAAATATATTAACTATCCTATAACGGTTCATGAAACATTCCGCCGACAGATAGACGGACGGACAATGGACCCTGTTAATTTGAAATTACAAACGGACGATTCAATTTTATTTATTTGTATAGATTGTGTTTTTATTATGTAGGTTGTATTCTATAGGGATAAAGATATGTTTATTGTTTACAAAGGATAAAAACCTCATGTTATGATTCACGATCTCGCGTGTTTGTTCAAAACACACGCGCCTAAACAAATATAACAATGTATCCGCACTTAATTGCTAAAGTTAACTTACAATATTTTTGCAACGATTAATATGCCTGTGTTACCATGTTGTTACTGTACGTTATCTTTGCTTGAGTTAATCGATGATGAATATATTTTAACTAGCTGTCCTTTGCGGTTTCACTCGCGTTTATGGTTACTGATTCGCTCCTATGAGTCGTAGCGTGATATAATATAGCCTATAGCCTTCCTAAATAAATAAACTATCTAACACAAAAATAATTTTTCAATTCGAACCAGTAGTTCCTGAGATTAGCGCGTTCAAACTAACGAACAAACTTTTCAGCTTTATAATATTAGTATAGATTATAAATTAATGCTTTTCATTTGTTGGGACGCTCGAAACCATTCAACAGTTTTTTTTTAATTTTTAACCGACTTCAAAAAAGATAATCTCAATCCGTAGTGTGCTTTTATAGCGAAATTCAAAAAATGCTAGAGGATATTACCATATTAAAGATTTTGTATATGACACACTATGGAAATTGCTTCCAAGCTATCTTAATAAACTTAATAATTTGTAAAAAAAATTAGGTTCTTGAAAAATAAAAAAAAAATCAACAAAGGAAAAACACAGGTCTTCTCTAAGGTTTCTCTAACCGTGTTAAATTCATTTGCTTGCCATTCAAAAAGAGAAGGTAAATTCTTAATTTTGAATAAAAATATTTTGATTTGATTTATTTAATATTTGTTATCTCAGAACTTATTTATTAATCGATTAAACAAATCTTATTCTTATTTATAAGGTTATTGATATTGGTTAATTCGTTTGGTTTTAATATTGAAATAACTGATATAAGCATTTATCCACGTTAAAGAAATGTCGTGTAGCACTTTTGACATTGGTTGCTTATTTTAAAGTCTAAATTATTGAAAAAGGTATTGAATATAATTATGTAATATTATTATATAACAATATTATTACACTGCCATAAAGTAGGTTCTTATTCGTTACCAATATTATAACGCTAATCGAAATAAATAATCATACAATTGTAAATGTTTTACTAATAAAAAGCTACACGAGTCATACAAATATAAACTATTTATTTATTACAAAAAAAAAAATCTTAAAATAAAACCAAGGGCAAAAGCCAGTATAAAAAATAATATCAAAAAATCATTTATAGTTACGTTATTTTATCGCACGACTTTCATAATAGCCGTTCAAAGATTCCGTCTTTTCATTCAGCCATTCATCACTTTCACGAGATGGAAAAATTGCGAAGGTCTTAAGGGCGGTGGAAATAATGTGGGAACGAATGAAAACGAGCACTAACGTTTGATTTATACTCGCGAAGAATTTATATTGCCCTTGATTAAAGTCTTTTAAATGCTCGGGAATTTACTTCACGGCGATATTGAATGATGGCAGGCGGTATGAATTAGCCAATTAACTGAATATTAAGAATGATGAAAGAAAATGAACAGATACCTATTGGTGCGTTAAACGTATGGGGTGCATTAAACGTATGGAATGCTTCTCGTAACAATTGAAAAGTTTACCTCCATAGGTCTTAGCGGCTTGCAAATTATATAATTCTTGATTTAACAGTTCTCAGTGTTCCTGATGGTACATAAAATGCACTGCACTGGTTTATCACTTGTTTTAGGTTTCTTGTCTTTTTTTACCCGGGTTAAGCAATTATTCAGCGGGAGCGGCACCGACTCGTGTCGCGTTAATTTTCGAAGTTTTTGTAACTGAAACTATTCGGCGCTGGCGTCGGTTCTAGCGCCTAGCGTAGCGTGGCCTCCTTTTCTTCCTGAGACGCATTCGGGGATAGGAAAAGGGATATGTATATATAGGAAGCGCAAATAATGGTTGCGTAACTAAATTGCGTTATGTTACTAAAAGTCAATAAAATCTTTAAAATTAAATGGACTTATTAAAGCATGTAAACACCTATGAATTAATGAATAATTATATATTATTAGTAAATAGCTTTTGATCGCGGCTTTACTTTTTACTTGCTTTTATATATATTTTGTTTTAAAATAATACTTGTATATATATGAATGCTGATAAGCAATAATGTGTAAACCCACAAAATGTCGAATTCGGAGATATTGATGTATTTTGTCACTGCATCACCTATTCAACATAATTCATTAAAAAATAAAGACATATAAACTAAATAAGTACAGAAAAAAATTGTTAATTAATCATTTCGAATTTCAAGGTCGTTCCATATTTTTTAATTTATACAATAATCTCATATATTAAAAAAACTTTTTATTAGATAATATATTAAATATATCAATCTGTTTTTAATGCATTAAACCTTTTATCAAAAATGAAAAGAAAATATGGATAAATACTTATTCAAACATATGTATTAAGAATACGTTTGACATGTTTAGACGCCATTTTCTCAAGTTGAAGTTCGTGTGGCTTGACACAGTATTGCTTATCAGCGTCCATATATGAAATGTAGTTTACTAGCTGACCCGTTAATTGAATTACTAAAATGGCTATTAAAAAATAGAGGTTGGTGATTGAAAAGTAAAAATGTTGGGTTATATTTAGACAGACGCGTTGGCGCACTGGTCACTGCAACTGACTAAAGCGCTAACGGTCGCGGGTTCGATCCCCGCTCACGGCAAACGTATTTATTGGCCATACAGATGTTTGCCGTGATCTGGGTGATTGTGTTAGTGTTGTGAGTGTTTCCGGACCCCCGACACAAGGTCATGAGATCTTAATGGGGGCCGTTGAGTGTGATGCGTTATTTAATTATTTTTAATGTAATGCCGGAATAAAAGAAAAAAATTGTTTAAAAATTTACGTCGAACAATCACGTAGGGGTACGAAAAATAGATACTAGCCAATTCTCAGACCTATTGAATATGCCTGTAAAATTTGTTAAAAATCAGTAAAGCCACTTCGGAGGAGTAACTAACATTGTAACATGAGAATTTTATATATAAGATGATTATCTAGAATAAGGTACCTTTCATATGGTGTCATAATTTTTATAAGAAGTTCATTAGTTCCAGAGTTTACTTTGCACGTACAAAATTCGCTCTTTATTATATTAGTATTGACAATTAAAAATACATGTTACAAAGTAATTCTACATGTATACGTTAAAATGGAAATTTGTTAAAAATAAAAATGAAATGCTTCATTTTATTTATTTTTTAGATTTAATGCAGAATTTACTCGCAATTTGAGCTGAATTCGAATGGATATAGACCAAAGGCGTAAGAGGCCCGTGGCAAGTAAAATTCGTTACATTGTAACGTAATTTTAATATACCACTTAACTAGTTACTCAAAACTATGAACAATATTGTGTACATTTTAGATAAATATCTGATAAGTTTTTTTTTTCAAGATAGGTTTATACATATTTATAAATAATAATTTACTTTTAATAAGATTTTTATTTATAAAATTCTTTTAGGCCGGGGCCCTCTCGAGTCAGGGGCCCGTCGCTTTTTTCCAGCCCTGCCACCCTATAGTTACGCCCCTCATACAGACTATATATTATACTTTATTTGTCAGAGGTCATCAAATGGCGGACCGCCAGCACAAAACGTGCGGACCTTAAGTAAGCAATGAAATGTACATTAAAAATTAACTCGTGATACATAAACATCTAAAACATCTAAAAAATTTAATGAAAATAGCCTACAACCTTTTTATAAACATTAGACACTATTTGCATTTCAATTTTTTATTTATTTAAGCAATGTGATTATTTGAAGGTTGAATTGGTTGGCGTATATGTTGTAGATTTTATAATATACTATAAGATAAATGTAATTTTCATATCACTTAAGAGTTTCGTTGTTTTAGGTCTTCTGTTTCAACATTTGCCTAATTTTCTCTTTTCCTACACCACCACAATAGTAAAGCAAACAAATAAACTCTTCAAATCGGTTGAGTGATTTTCAAGTTTGCAAGATCAATGCTTGCAATGATTTTATAAAAATCAATTATCATGCATTATTCAATTATATAATTTAAAACAGATATTTTGCAGACCATAAGGTTAATCAAATCTAATTGAGCGAAAAAATCTAAACATTTTCATCACAAAACCCGGTTCTAAACTTAGATTTAAGAACCTCGAAAAAGATATCGTTATAAAAAAACGTAGACGGAGATAAACGAGGCAAGATGGAGTTACATTTAATCATGTAATTTGGGAAGCTTCTAATTCTCCTTGAATTACGATATCCTTTATTAAGGAAGTGAAATTTTATTTTCCGTGATTCGTATCATAGCGCAACAGTTAAGATTGAATAAATAAATGAAGCCTTTATTTCTTGCGTAGAAATTTAACAACATATTACTGTTTAGTTTTACAATTCGAATAATAATGAATCTATATATCTATACTAATATTATAAAGAGGGAAAATTGGTTTGTGAGTTTGTATGTAGGGTGTAATCTCTGATATTACTAATCCGATTTGAAAAAGTATTCTTGCGTTTGCGATTATTGAGGGGGTTATAGGCTATTACATTACGGTACGACTCTCAGGAGCAAAGCAGTGACCATAAAGGCGAGTGAAACCACGTGAAGTGGCTAGTGTGTAATAATTATATTGCCAGTTATACTTAGGCGAGAATTATATTTGTAAGTTTTACTCTCAGAGGACCGCAGTCCGGTATGGCCCCGGACTGCCGGTGTACGCACCAGCAAGGGGTGCGGGGAGGGCGAGACCATCTTCGCCCTCCTGCGACGGGCTCCGCAAGCCACGAGCGGAACAACGCACGGGAGAGGCCGCGGACGTGCCTGCGAAAGCGATCCCGTAGCCTCTCCGTTTTCCGTGCTGTGGGGGCCATCGCAGGGGGTTTTAGTGAGTACAATCTCATATAACCCGGTCTCCCCCCCAGGAGTCGGGTATCTGTGAACATTTACCCTGCGTAAAAAAAAAAGTTTTACTCTCAAGAGCAATATAAAACAACTCAGTAACCTAAAAATAGATACGTCGTAGGTAGTAACGAAAGCTGTGATTGACATAAATAGGACACTGGAAATATTTTCAGGTGTCAATGACAAACGACTTATTTAAATCTTTATGAAAGTCTGAGACCAAAAATTATAATTGTACTTCTCGCCCTATAAATAATGAAATCCCATGAAAGTTTAAATATGGAATAATATTCCAACATAAAGTACTAAACATACGAAATTTCCTTTAGAAAATCTCACGTAAGAGGAAGCTTTATTTAATACTAAATCATAATATTGCCCAAACGAGAATTAGGGGATCCGACAGCGCATACGTTAAATGAAACAGAGTTAAACGAATATGCATCCTATTTGTAATGTATTAAGAGTTACTACAAGTGTATGTTATTGTAAGGGACAGTGTACAAGATCGAGCGTCGCGTGTTCCACAATACGTACTACGGTGTGTTAATTATATTGTGAACGTTAGGCCGTGTTTACAACATCTGTTCCTAGTTGGATATATTGAATTTAGCAGCTTCAGTTGTTAGCCTTTTTCTAGTTATTGAATGATGTGTATTAGACGATATTATTGTTAGCGTTACGTAGCAGCTGTTTGAAAGAAGACACTTAATTAAATAAGTATTCGTGCATGTACTGAAATTATTTTTTAAGATGTGTCTTAATACTGTGCTTATTTACTATATTTACTAAGTAAATAACTCTTGTCCACAGACTACGGCTCGTATGGCTGACCAGGCAGTTCCCCAGTTTTGCTTATCAGCGTAAAGATGGATTTGATAGTTGGAAGCTCAACACCCCTCCATCACTTTTCTTGCTTCATATTCATGCTCATCCTTGACTTCTTTTTAAACCGGAGATTAATTTAATGGTCCTCTGGTGCAGGTGGTTTGTGGTGATCTCTTAACATCAGATTACTCGTCTGCTCGTTGCCCAGCTATTTTTATAAACACTGAACGTAAATTATAGTATCAAAATATGCCAATTTCAATAAAAAAAAAATATGAGAACTTCGAAAAACAAAGTTTACAATTCGTTTTAATTATTATTGCGTTTTTCTGTTATTCATTCCTACGAATTTTGATTAATACCTGATCCATATCAGCTTATGTTGATCCATTTGATCGTTATATGATTTACGTAAGCTGAGAGCTAATTGTCGGAAATCATCGCTGCATAGTTAAGAATACATACATTAAACTTTCATAGAAATTATTTTGGTAGGTTCTTTCTAAAATCAAAAACACTGAAATAAGTATATCATTCAAATAAACGAAATTACGTACTTTACTTTTAAAGGTCTTTTTTTAACTTAATTATAAGCTATTCATTCTCCCAACGGTATAACGAAGCTTTACACCGACAAGCTCATTGTGACCACTTAATTTTCCGCACTAAAGCCTCACACCTGAGAAGATGTGGAATATTTAACGCGCGCAGCGGATGCTGTGGTGACGTTTGCCATTAATCTGTGACGTAATAAGTACCCGCAAACATGCAGTGCGGGGACGAGAAAACGCACACACAATTTACAAGTTTATGTATTGTCGTAGCTGTGTAATTGTTCTGTGAAGAGCTGTTGTTTAGGATTTCTTAACCGACTTCATAAAACGAGCAAGTTTTCAATTCGCAACCTATGTTTGTTATCTCGTGATTCGTTCGTTTGTCATATCTTAACAAATTTTAATTTTATTTGAAAAGAAAAGAAAATGCTTTCAGCTTATTCCAATAGAAATTTTATCGAAATCGGTTCAGTCATTTGATTTTAAAATCTATACTTATATTATAAACAGTTTGTTTGAACTCATAAGAGCGAAGGAGTTACCATAAACGCGAGTGAAACCGCAAGCGAAGCCATAGTATAAGTGTATCATTAAATTTAACGAAATTGCGTATTTTACTTTTGAAGTCAATTTTTTTAAGTCATCGTTATGTTACATTAAATTAGTTTAATAACATAATTTAAATATAAAATCCTATTGTATTTATTTAAAACAGCGGAAAGAAACAGGAGATTATTGTATCGCTATCAAAATATTCTATGTACATTCTAACAGTTGAGCGTTTTAGTGGAAGGAATGACTCTGTACTGTACGAATGTTGCATTTATATTATTGTTTTAGTTACGAGTACAGTTATTCTACTTTTTTAACTACTAATATTATAAAGAGGTAAATTTTGTTAGTACTCGTATGTAGGGGGCAATCTCTGTAACTACTGGTCCAATAAAAAAAATATTTTTTCGTTAGCTAGCCTGTTCAATAAAGAAGATTATAAATTACATTACGACGCATATGAGCGAAGAAATAACCATAAACGCGAGTAAAACCGCGAGGGGCAGCTATAGTAGCTGTATTGTTATTAATTGTATTGTTTTTAAAAATGTATATAAATAAGTTTCATACATAGATACAGTCCTAAGAATCCTCAAGACCATCTAAGTTAGAAGAACCTAAGTAGTGTTTCTTTCGAAACTCGGAACAGAACAATTCGAAACTTTGAAGCGCTTTCTTTGTTTTGTTTACGAGTTGCAGTTCGTATTGTGTACTTTACTGGCGATACGCCAAGGTCATTGAGGGACCTTCTCGTCGTGGGAGCCAATTGCACTACAGACTTGGGACATTTACATAATACAGTGAAGAGCGTTATAGCGATGAATAAATTTTGGTGGAGTGTGCAGCTGAAGGAATTTGTATTTTATTCAAAAACTACCGACATGCTTTATGACTTCAATTAATTAATTAAGATTAGCTTATTAAATAAATATTGATATAAGGAATAACTTAAAACCCCTTGAGGCTGATTTGATGAAAATTAAAATAGCATCATTAGTAAAAAAAAACCTAACATCAGACAGTCTTATTTACAAGCATAACTCCTAAATTCATACATTAATTAAACCTTAGGTATCCAAAATGTAGTGGAGTTGTTACACTGAAGTACCGAATTTATATATATATATATATATATATATATATAAATTCGGTACTTCAGTGTAACAACTCCACTACATTTTGGGTTTATAAATCTGAACTATGCAAACTTTGAAGATAATTTTGTTGGTACCTAAATAGCTCGTAGGGTGTCAGTCGGATTTTGATAATATTATAAAATTGTAATTTTATTAATTTAAGAATAATTGTTAAAATCGGTTCACGGTCGTAAAATATCGCATAATACACAAAAATGAAATGTAAAAAATTAGAATTGTTTTATTTTTTAAGTTGTCTGTTTGAAAAAGGTTTTCTGTGTAACGATGTCAAGGAAGCAGTTTCCTTGGAAAATTGTTTACAGAGAGAAATATAAACGTGCCTTGTAGTTTGAAAGTGCGTACACTTAAGGCAAAACGTTTTTCTATCTACTTATATTATAAAAATAATATAAAGACATAGCGAATTTTGTATGTGTAAAGTAATCTTTGCAACCTCTGAAAAATATGGTACCATATTCCTGATGATCTTAGGTTATATTTCATTTACATGCGTATTAATTCAAAATATAATTCCAATCAAAAATATATATCGTCGACGTTCTGTGATGAGGTATGCCGAATACAGAAATTGTAACAGGATAGTCACGAATACAAATTCTTGTTCTCATTAATTAATGTTGTGTTCAAAATCGTATTTAAAATTATATGATAATGAAATTTCTAACTCTAAGGTTGCTTGGAAGAAATCGCTATTAGACGATACAGCTGCCTTATTGTACAATCATGTTTGTTCCTGGGTAGTATTATTTTTATTTGTGTGATGTGCAGTAAAAGAATTTATCTATCTATCTATCTATAATGAACTGTATCTATCTATAATGTTACAAGACAAAAATATAATATCTTATATATTATGAACAACGGTGAAGGACCTCTTCAATTTATTGTTCTGTTAAAATAGAATTTCCATCAAATTTGGCTACAATCATTTATTTCTTATTTAACAAAAGATTTGCATCTAGTTACATGGTCGGAACTCAGAAAGACCAAAATTATATGCAGAATAGAACAAAGAATGTTGCAAGTTTATATAGAATTTTTATTTATCAAAATAAATATATCAACGAGGTATACAAAATAAATTTAATAACTCTTAAAGTCATATCTTTAATTTCACACACGTTCATTTTGGCCCCAAAACGTCCAGAAAGTAAAATTTCCATAATTTCGCAAGACAATTTTGTCGAGCGTGTACCCTGTTTCTAATATATCAGAATACGTAACACATTATAAGCATTACTTGCGCTTTTACTCTCGGGGGAAGTGCAAAGTGTTAGGATAAAACTCTGAAATGTTTTCACTTGAGCTCATACAAACTTTGAAGGATCGCTGGAACTTTATATATGTGTTAGAAATGGCCACTTTATCATATTACATCGCTCGAACTTTTCCCATGAATTAATAGTCATCCTAATAGCAGCAAGTTTTTTTATTTGTTTTTAATTTCCTATACAAATATATAAGCAAAATTTATACCTCTGGATATCATCATCATTATCGACCTAGCATGTTTCCCTGCTTATTACTCCAATCCAGTTATTGGCATGTAACTGATATTTACCCAGAGCGATTGCTATCTGACCTTCGCAAGCACGAGGGTAAGTAACTATTTAGACTAAAATAATCTCCTTGCTAAGAGTAACTTTCAATATCAGGTGATTGTGATAATATCTGGGATCGACAGCTATGGGCACTCTCCGAGACACGGTGAGAGGACTCTGAAGGATAACACCTAGGAACAGACCTAGGAACAAATATTTATATAAATACGAATATGTGCCCAGTGCGGGAATCAAATACTATAGTTAAAGGTACATTTAATACCATTACACCAGAGTGGTCCTCAAAAGTCACATTTCTGGATAAAGGCATATTTTCCTATTAAGGCGAAGTATACCTAATACTATATATAATTTGAATCTTCTATACTAATATTATAAGGTGTAAAAATTGATTTATATATCTGTTTTAAGTGGTTAATCTGTGGAATTACTGATCCGTTTAAAAAATTATTTTCACGTTGGATAGCCCGTTTATTGAGAACGCTAGAACTCACAGGAGCGAACCCCAAGTTTTGTTTATTTTCACCGTAAAGGAGACGAATAAAGACGAATGCTTAAAACACGACTCCATTATGCATTGGTTTATATGTAAATGCTATATAAAAATCCTAGAATTTCTTCTCATATATCCATGTTTGTTTATGATTTCGTTCTCCTCCAAACATCTACATCTATCAGATACATTTTGAACACTGAGACTTTACAAATTAATTTGTGCGTGTTTGGATGAAACGTGTACTCATTAATTAAAATTCACTTTTCAATTAGGTCTTTCAAGCTCGTATGACACATGAAATACAGCACTAATTAACGTAACGTAAACGTTGTTTCGGCATATTTATTCTTATATAATAACAAGATATATAATAACAATTAATTAATTGAAAAAATCAAAAACGATTTGCGTCACAAGACTATCAGTAAAAAACGTTACTAACTTTAAACCGTTATAGACTCTAAACGGTAATTCTGATTGAAACATTATATGAGAAACTTAAAAATGATTTTTAAATATCTATTCAACGATATCACACTTGATATAGATCGTCGATTTTCAGTTTTTTCTTTTTCACGTTATGGCGTCCAAAATCGCCAATTCTAGTTATTTCAATTTCTTATACTTTATATGACGTTTGCGCCATTATCACGAATCAAAGAACATATAATTTATCAAAATCGACCCACGTGTTAGGTCTAAATGGTAAGCTAAAATGGTACAAACATACATATATACTGATAAACACATTACCCCCACTTGCGTCGTTCAGCCGCTTAATTAAGATAAAAAAACCCACTTCATAAGCAAACTACGCAATTTTATTTTCATTCAAACCAAACGACTAATTTCTCTTAATGGCACCAAACTGTATGAACATGTAGTTAAAAATTCTTCGGTTCTTAACTCTTTCGAACTAGAAACGAATTGAGAACCTCCTTAGTTGTAGTCGGTTACTAAAGGCCCTCCCTTTTTTAAACCACTTTACGTTTTTAATCCACTGATTTAAATTAAGCACTAACAATGACAGTGATTGATGACCACTGCGATGGTTGATAATACCTCTAAAGCCAAATCTATCGCTCCACTGCACGTAAGGATATAAGGGTACGAACAGGCTATAGGCGTAAGCGGAACGCGGGTTAAAGTGTTCAACGTGTAAAGCTGTCTTTTAATAGTTGTCAGATGGATTGTCAGGTTATTTTCTGATACATAATTACAATACCGACTCGCCCCGGCTCCGCACAAGTAGATATAGATATTTAACATAATTTACAAATTTCTATAGCTTATATTCATTAGAGATAATGTAGCATTCTAATGTTGGAAGAATATTTTAAATCGGTTCTGTAGTTTCAGAGCATATTTAATGGAAACAAACAAACATTTCCTCTTTATAATATTAATATAGTTAAAGTTTAAAACATTTGTTATTAAGATATTTATTTAATACAACTACATAAAGTTGAGTTTAATGTCGTATTAATCTGTATATGTTATAAAAAGTAACCATTACTGACTGACTGATCTATCAATATACAGCTCAAACTACGGAACGACTACAAATAATGATTTTTCTGTTTTATGAAACGGGAGACCAAAGTTTGAATATAGCAATCAAACAAGGTGCGAACGAAGCCGCGAACAAAAGCTAGTACTCTAAAAATAATTATACTTAGCCGATCTTTCTACAAGTATATCCAAATTGCTTCCGACCACCATAAGTCTTCATCCTAGTAAAATAAGATTTGCAAATCAACATATAACGCTGGAAAATTAGCGCAACTATCATATTCGAAACCGCGATCCTCAGCCATGTATACTCAGTCTATTGGCTTTTGTCTTTTACTTTATAGTCCAGCCAATGTATATTAAAGTGGCTCTACCTTGCATTTTATGTAGCATATTATAAAACGTATTACTTACCAATTATTATTATTTTTTTATCGCTATCGCTTACGCTTATGTAAACGTACAACCTTAAAGACGCCCTCAATGAGTAGGGCCGGATTTAATAACCGCACTGTTTACGTCCGCTTTTGAATGCACCCGACTCCCCTCGCCCCATGAAAATGAAACTATTAATATTTAATACACGTTTCATTTGAAGTTGTTTTACAAAGGTAACTATGATTTTGAAGAGAATTACAATAATTAAACGATTAATAATTGTTTTGATTGTTTGACTTTGATTGAAATTGTCGTAAAAATAAAGGAATTTATTATTTTAGTTTTATAATTCAATTGATAGTATTTCACTTTCATTTTTACATAGCTTTTTATAAAACCCAAAAATGTATGTAAATATATATTAATTTATTTATACATGACCCATGTAAAAATCATAAAGAAATAAAAGAGAAAAAAATAGAAATTTAAAGTACTGGACAACAAACAATTAGACAATTGATAGACAAGTCATAAATTAAAACAGACTTAGCTAAGACGAAATCATCAAAGCAATTCATTTTCATTTTGAAGTACCCAAAAAATAAGTGTAATTAAAAATTCTGTTCCTTTTTTTAAAAATTCTTAAATTTCAAGTGTCCTTAAATCACAGATGAAAACAAAAGTAATCAACATCTAACAAATGTCTTTTACAAAATGTACTAATTACCTCTTAACACGAATTTTAACTAACTGTGCAAATCACCTTAACATAATCCACTTAACGATTAAATCTTACTACGAGCATTACTGGTACGAATCTAACACCTTGTAACAATAAACCTCACCTCGCAGAAGCCATAAAACGATGTCGTTTATTTTAAAACACCCGCTTAGTTTGTCTGCCGTAAGTGGGTGCGAACAGAACCTAACATTAAATGAAAGTAATCCATTGAATCGATGAAAAATTATATCAATTCACTTCGCTGTACATCGCTGCATTGCTACTGATCGAATCCTTTTACGCGTAACCAAATAGGCAATGTATAACGTTTAAGTTAAAAGAAATGGTTTTAAGATTTCTGAGTATAAGAACGTGGTATCGGTATTGAGAATGTGACACAAAATGTCTATAAGGGACCGGAAAGGTTCCATTTAGGGATTTATACAGAATTTCGGGAGATTTTAAAGTTAGTTTAATACGTATTCACATGATGGTAGTTCCGTTTTTACCTCTGCTGAATTTATGGAGTTTTGTTAATTTCCTTTACGTGTTAAGAAATAATTTAAGACTGCTTTGGTTTTGTGGTCGAATTGTATTTGTTAATGATATTCAAATTGGTTGGAAGTTTTATTGTTTATATAGATACTAGTGTATGTTTGCGATTTCACTCATGAATATTTAGTTTATTTAAGTTAACATAGCAAAAAAATGCTAAAGCTTTGTCTTTTAAGATAATTACATCTTTAGTTCACTATCTCGAGAGTTAATTATTTTAAGTTGTCTTTTCCTCAAGAGAAAGAGGGAAAATATCGTTGTCTATTTAAACTATGTCCATTGTAAACTTTAAAGCCTTTGAAAAACGATTTTATTTTCTGACGGATAAGAGTCTTTCGGACAAAGTTTCTGTGGGCTGAGTACGAGTTTTAACAACTCGATAGCGGTAAAGTAAACGCAGTTTTGTATTGGATTGAATAAGCGCCATCTCGTGTTAACAAGAAGGTACAAATAAGTGAGTATAGCGAGTGAGTGATTGGTGGATTGAAATAAGAGCGCTTGTGATTGGTGGATTCTCATATTTAGTCAGTTCCAGCGACACATTTGATACGTCGAACAGTTAACATTACTAATTTTACGCAAAAGGCAAGTATTTATTGAAATAATTGCGCTAGGCATGAGGCTTGAATTACGTGTAAACATCGTAAACACATGTGTATTACTAAAATTAATATCGGTATTTAACAATCATTAAAACCGAGTCATAATCCGTTATAACCGCATAAACTATTTTAGTTTTAGTTAAGCCTTTATCGTGATATTATATTACCAAATTCACGGTAATTGCTATTGGACTTGTGTAAGAGATGAAATTTGATTATAAACTTTGTGTAATTATACATTATATGAGGTTGTGGTATATAATATTAAAACGACTCAAGTCGTTTCTTAAAATAATGACTCGAGTGAATTTTTATATCGAATATATTTTGGATTTTATATCAAAGTAGAATTGTGTTAAACGCCGTTTACGTACAAATGTATTATTTTTATATATAACTAAAACTGGCAAACGAGTAGACGGGAGACCTAATGCACTCGCTCTGCCCATGCTGCACATTTGCTGCACCAGAGAAGCCACAAATGCGTTGCCAGCTTAACAAGGAATAAAGGTTGAAAAGCAATAGGAAGTAAGGAAAGGAATAAGGGAGAGAGGCTTCCAACTTTCTTACTCACTGTACAAAATACTGTTATATAAGCGACTTTACGACTATCTTCTGTGAGAGTGAGGTAACGCTCCGGTCGAGTCATTTCGCATACGAGCTGAGTCACACTACAGCTAGGCTCTACTTAAATATAAATTACTATGATATATATAAATATCGTATTGGAAATAACTCCATCTAAAATTTATTTAGTCTCGTCATTTTAGATTTATCCAATAAGTTTATTAATTAAAAAAAACTTATCATAGTGAGTAGCTATGATTTCTGAAGGACACTTATTAATAAAAAATTTGTAAATTCATATTTCTGTAATACTCAGCTCAAAGAAAAATAATTTTCACCTAAATTAGTTTCTAAAAAGTAAATAGAGATGATATTAAAACTTAATAAAACGCGGAGACTTAATATTTGATTATAATTATAACTTGAAAACGAAATGTAAATTTAACGATAAAATCAAAAATGAAATCCACTTAAGAAACTTTTTACTAAAAGATTTAATCTTTACCGATATTATATATTATAGTAGGTTAATCAAAAACTTTGTTATGTATTCGTACTAATCACAGAATCTATAAATTCGAATTAATTTATATTTCGTCAGATAGCTTGTTTATTGTATAATTCACATTTTAATTTTCACACGGCATTACACTACGCGCGTTTTGTCGTATTCGAAATTAACCACAGAATCAACACGGTGGTCATACGGTAACGTTCGTTAAAACGAATAACCGTAGATTTCACACTAATTCTATCAACTATCACAAGCTGAATAGGTTAAAGTTTTTTTTTAGCTGTCGATAAGTTTTCGTTAAATGTATTTAGCGGTTTACGTTTTTTGCAATATAAAGTTATCTAAATGCACAAAGTCTATTTATTCGATTACATTTGTCCTGCACAAGTGAAGTGCAATGCTGTGTGAATCCAATCTGAAGCCGTGTTTTCGTTAGATGAATTGGACGCTGATAAGCAATACTGTGTCAAGCCACACGAGCTTCATTTTGAGAAAATGGCGTCTAAAGATGTCAAACCTATTCTTAATGATTTGTTTGAGGAAGTAATTTTCAATTTTTCTTTACTATGTTAATAAAAGGTTGAATGAATTAAGAACAGTTTGGTACAATAAAATTTTTTATCTAATACTAAGTTTTCAAATATACAAATAGATTGTATAAATTACAAAATATGGAACGCACTCTAAATTCGAAACTTATATTATTCGAAATTTATTTAGATGACTTTATTTTTTTAATAATGTTGAGTAGGTAACGTATTATCAAAATACATCAATATCTCTGAATTTGCCTTTTTGTTGGTTGACACATTATTGCTTATCAGCATCCAATTGTAAGCGGCGCTGTTCGTTGCTAGAAAACGGCGTGTCGGTCGCTAATTTAATATCGGGTTAGCGGTGGTCTAACGAACTTTTGAAAGTGGAATAAAGTATTGGCGAGCATGCAAGCAAACATAACCCCGCACTATTCCGCCGACCGCGCGCATCGTTCGCTGCAAATCAGCATCTCACTGAATGAATTGGCAAGCGAAACGCGAACGCAAACGAAAACTGTATAAATTACGCGCTATATGAACTCCATTCAAAAACGATAGTTCTGTTCTAATGTTACTGCTATACTGTTTACTGTTCCCTTATTAAGGACACAGGATAACGATGACGAAAGTAAAAGTACAACTACTATGCACAATTAGGGCCTATGAAATCATAATAAGAGCCCCACTCTATGAGAAAGGACTTTATTAAAATAGGTTTAAAGAGTAAATAGGAAAAATTCTACATTAATTCGATTGTATTTTTTATTTTCTGTCACATTTTATTCGTAGATACATAAGTATATACATATAATATCATTCTAGAAAAGAAACACTTAGCGTTCACAGAAAATCTATATTTATTGAAAAGATACTCTTTTAAATTTAAGAGAGATATAATTATCAATTACCTTCATAATCCGCCTGGAACTCTGGGGCCCCCATCAATCGGGGGACTTAGGCTCTTGCCCAGAGCGTCTAGTGGAAAAGAGAGACAAGTGTAGTCGTGAATACATACATATACACGATCTTTCTCACGCATTAACTTGCTTACTAAAACCTCGCGTGTATGCATAACAGGAGTCAGTAGGCAATAAATAATTTCCTATTTAAATTCACCGGCAAAAACATGAAAGTTGCTTTGCGGAACATTAAAAATCAACATTGAGTCAGCTTCGGGACCAGCACATGACAGATTCTGTTGTTATCAGGCAACAATGGGTCATGTTCAGAATTAATGTGCCGGTTTATCAGTGATAATACATTTTGTAAGTCAGAAAAACGTTATAAAATTTAAATTTGCTTAGTTTCATTTTTGGGTTATGGTACTGAGTTCAGCATTTCTTTTTCAGTTTTTTTTTATTCGATTAAGATTTTGATTAGATATATTCGATTTAGATTTTGATTAAGAATTTAGATGTTCGTGATACATTGCATTTTTATTTACTATATTTTTTTTCTAATTTTGAGAGGAAAATAGTTTTAAGAGGAAGTTGCATTTTCATTTGAATCCTTTGAATGTAGTGTATTATTCAACATCCTCAGTTTCGTCTCGAGAACACATTATAATGTCCACTTATATTAAATAAATATTTGAACAAGTTCCTGTGATCATGAGGTACTTAAAATGACCACTACCTAAATTTCAACATAGACAAATAAAAAAGCCTCATTTTTATAATGATCTTCGAAAGATTTTGTATAAGTCACAAAATTGAAGTTATTTACACAGATACTATAACAGACTTGCTCTTCCTCTAGATTTAACTTGGTTAATGTATTGGTTATTTCGTAAAACTGTCTTAAATCTATTTTTCAATTCGCGCGACACGCGCGCCGCCTATTGGAAATTAATTGTACTAATAAACTTCTGGCAAATACAAACAATTATTTGACTATATTTTATCGCAATCAGATAAAGAGTATGGCAGAGCATAAGATCTAAATATAGTACATACATTCATTTTCACTACGTAATGCCTGCTGCCCCTTGCGTGCACTGGCGTTCATAGTTACTCCTTCGTTTCTATAAGTTGTAGCGTGATGAAATATAGCCTTCCCCAATAAACTGGCAATACAACGCAAAAATAGTTTTTTGACAGACACGTTGGCGCAGTGGTCACTGCAAATGACTGAAACGCCATTGGTCGTGGGTTCGATCCCCGCTCACGGCAATCGTCCACATTAGCCATATGGATGTTTCTCGTGATCTGGATGTTTGAGTTACTGTTGTGTATGTTTCCAGACCCCCGACACAAGGACGTGAGAACTTAATGAGGGCCGTTGAGTGTTATGCGCTTATTATTTATTATAGTTGTTTTTTAAAGGCTTAATTTTAGAGATTACCCCGTACTTAAAACTTACATTTACGTAACATTATATCTCAATATAAGTATAGAGTGTAGTTAATATTATTAGATGTATGTATATGTTGTCTTACGGCATAATCAAATCCCACGCATTATAGCTCGGTTACACGCTGACCACAGTCCGTCACCATTCCACTCACAAACACGACCCACATGCACATTAAACAAATCAATTGGAAACATTCCACCGCAATTAATATCAAATATTTTTAGCATATGAAATATTTACGCACATATGGATAAATATGTGTTATCCCAAAAAAGTCGAATTCGGATATATTGATGTATTTTGATAATGCATTTCGTATTTAACATTTTTCAAATTTTTAAGTGATATATACTATATATGTAAGTACGAAAAAAACTTTCTTAATTATATAATTTGAATATTGAAATGTGTTTGATATTTTGGAATATACAATATTCTCACATATTAGAAAAACTTATTTTTAGATAAAAATTTGGACTATACCAATCTACGTTTAATTTATTATAATTTTTACCAAAATAGAAAAGAAAAGATGGATATATACTTTTTCAAAGAAATTTATATAGAATAAGAATAGGTTTGACATTTGTAGACGCTATTTTCTCAAATTAAATGCCTGTAGCTTGACTCAATATTGCTTTTTGCGTCCATATAAAATATATATGAAGATCGTTTTGCAAATAACTCCATCTAAAATTTATTTAGATTATTAATTGAAAAATAT
The DNA here is from genome assembly GCA_037950945.1 of Hypolimnas misippus. Classification (NCBI taxonomy): domain Eukaryota; kingdom Metazoa; phylum Arthropoda; class Insecta; order Lepidoptera; family Nymphalidae; genus Hypolimnas; species Hypolimnas misippus. The sequence continues at coordinate 15,028,001 of JBBEEQ010000023.1, forward strand.
ATATAAAATGTACTGTACTACTATTATAAAGAGAGATTTAATATTTTTTATGCGAAGAACTCTCCGGAACCAATAAACCTATTTTAAAAATTATAGTACTATCCGAAATATTTGTTTTTAGAGGGTTATCCTTACTAATATTATAAATGCGAAAGTAACTCTGTCTGTGTGTTATCCAATCACACCTACACTACTTTTTTAATGCGAAAAAGAACTGTAAAAGATTGAAAGTTTGAATGGAAAGTAGACGCTTGAAACTTAATAAATGTTTAAGCGTTTATTAGATAGTTTAAATAATTACATTTTCGAAACTCTACTCAGGCGAAGCCGCTAGGGTATATTTTTGTATATAAGAAATATTTAAAAATCTATATTAACCCAGTTGAATCACTAAGCAAAAGCTAAAAAATATATGATGTTTAGAATATATTAATACAGTCCGATTTTTAATTTAACAAAAAAAATTTTCTAATAAAATGTTTGTGTTGATTCCTAATGTCTCATGTTCGATGCATAGAATATAATTTATTTACATCAATAATGCAACTCAATTCATTTTATGATCGAGAGTTTTAAGTGAAATTGTAAAAGTACTCCAATGGAAAAATATTGAATCGAATAAACATATTTACTCGATTTGCCATTCGTGCTACCAAGTCAAATAGCAATATTAAAAAACTCGATCGGTATTACACGGTTTTACACAATTTATGCGATTTAGAAGCACATAAGTACATTTTAATAGGGCGAGACCATCTTCGCCCTCCTGAGAAGGGCTCCGCAAGCCACGAGTGGAGCAACGCACGGGAGAGGCCGCGGACGTGCCTGCGAAAGCGATCCCGTAGCCTCTCAGTTTTCCGTGCTTTGGCGGCCATCGCAGGGGGTTTTAGTGAGTACAATCTCACATAACCCGGTCTCCCCCCCAGGAGTCGGGTATCTATGAAGATTTACCCTGCGTAAACAAAAAAAAAAAAAAAAGTACATTTTAATACATAAAATCCGAGTGAATAATCGAAGTCCTAAATATATTTGATTCAAGTACATTGACTAAAAATCGTATGCGTCGGTGTAAGTTGTATAATTGTGAAATATTTTTGTCTGTTTGTTTGTTCCGGTTAAATCCTGGAACGGCTCGATCATTTTTGATAGGACTTTCACTCGCAGCTGATGTTATAAGGAGTAACTTTGGTTACTTTTATTTTAGAAATTTTTGATTATCCTGTGCAGACCAAGTCACAGGCCTAAGCTAGTATGTAATAAAAATGTATGCCTTTTTATATGAAAATAATTAAAATATAATTATTTATATTACACAAGTAATCGATTTAAACACACATAAAGTGATAACAACTAGCTGATACAGCTACGGATCGTAGGCATAGCGTAGCAGATGCTACGTGCTCTACAACATCGTTGCAACATGCTACGCGTCTAGTGCTGCTACGCATGACTGATTGGAACATAATAGGTATTGAAAATACAATATTGGATTTCTTTTTGAATTTTTCGTCCCGTCATAATCCTTTGAGTTTGAAAGATGTACCTTTGTTTATATTTTCAACCGACTTCGAAAAGGAGGAGGTTCTCAATTTGTAGTGAATATTTTAAATGTCTGTTACCTTATAACTTCGTCATTTGTGAACTGATTTTGAAAATTCTTTTTTTGGTTTAGTAAGAAAGTAAAGTAACAGCCTGTAAATCCCACTGCTGGGCAAAGGCCTCCTCTCCTCTTAAGGAGGTTTAGAGCTTAGTTAGTAGATACTAAGAGGTTCCACTGCGGGTCGGCGCATATACATGCGTCAGAATTTCTTCCGCCACATGCAGGTTTCCTTACGACGTTTTCCTTCACCGCTGAGCTCGAAACGAATTTAAACACAAATTAAGCATTTGAAAAAGCAGGGTTTGAACCTGCGATCGTCGCTTGAGATCGACGTGTTCTAACCAATAGGCCGTCTCGGTTCTTCTTTTTTTTTGTTCGGAAGAATATATGTCCGGGCAAAAAAATGCCATGGACATTTTATCGAAATCGGTTAAATAATTTGATTTCATAATCGAAATAACTGGTATAAGTGAAGTGAAATGCAGTCCGAGTAATTAAAATTGCGTGTTTTGTTTGTGAAGTCGGTTATGTTTTTTAATAAAGTCTTAGTTTGTAATTAATTGTTTCGTTATGCTTACGTTTAATTCACGAGGTATTAAGTTAAACGACTGGTCATACGAAGATGGGTGATCACCGCCCATGAATATTTTTAGCACCAGAAAAGTCACAAATGCGTAGGAAGGGAGATAGGAAATAAGGGAAAGCATGGATGTGGTTACATTTTGGTTACTGATTTATCGCTGTATGAATATTAAATTCGACTTTTCGTATATAAGTAGATATGGACGCTGATAAGCAATACTGTGTCAAGCCACACGGACTTCATTTTGAGAAAATGGCGTTTAAGAATGTCCACCCCATTTTCAACAAATTTGTTAGAAGAAGTATATATCCATCTTTTCTTTTATTTTTTGATAAAAGGTATAATGAATTAAATTCAGACTAATATATTTAATATATTATCTAATAAAAAGTTTTTCAAATATTTGAGGTTATTGTATAAATTGAAAAATATGGAACGCACTTAAAATTCGGACCAATTAATTAAGAACTTTTTTCCGTACTTATTTAGTTTATATGACTTCAATTTTTTTTAATAAAGTTAAATAGATGATGCAGTGTCAAAATACATCAATATCTCCGAATTTGACTTTTTGTGGGTTGACACATTATTGCTTATCAGCATCCATATATATGTATTAGTAACGTATGTAAATAATTTAACAATAATGTCTGAAGAAACAAAACAAATATGCCCAATAATTTAAACATTATGAAGTATAATAAATAATGTTTTTAAATGTTAACTTGTAAATGTATCTATACTAATATTATAAAGCTGAAGAGTTTGTTTGTACGCGCTTATCTCAGAAAATACTGGTTCGAATAGATTTTTTTTTGTGTTTGATAGTTTATTTATTTTATTTAAATCATATGTTAAAAGTCTCTAATAGCTAAAGCACAACACTCTATTCAAGATTACGTTGATGATAAAGATGGGTTTAGTATATGCTGAATTTCGTACAGGATAAATAATCAATTTGTAATCATAAACTGTGTTGAACTGTGAAAACATTTTAAAAGAGTAATTATCGAGTTTCTTGCCGGTTATTGTTGGTAGAATCTACGTTCCGAACCGGCGGTAGCTTCATTATTGATGTAAATTTTTTTTTCATATATGACGATTCAAAAGTGCTCGTGAGAGCCTACTTGAATAATGTATTTTTTTATTTTGATTTATTGAGGAAGGCTACGCTATATTACATCACGCTATGACTCATAGGAATGAAGTAGTAAGGATTATGCGAGTAAACCACATGAGACAGCTAGTATAGTATAACGTAAATTTCTATTACATTATAAGGAGAACGTTGTCGCTTATTGTACAGGTTTATTCCTTGTGTAGGGTCAGTCGATTTCACCTACAGTCTCACTTATATCGGCTTATGTACTTCGGCTATATCTGTTACTTAAGAACTATAATTGTAGTGTCTCAATAAATCTTTCTTTCAAATCTTTCAATAAATAAAATTGATGTACCAAACAAAAAAAAAGTATAAACTACAGCCATATACCCAGCACGGACCACAATCGAATAAAAATAAACCGAAAAAAACACAAACAAATAATATTTAGAAAAAAATCACAAGGAAAAGCAAAATACATACATAAACACATTCACCACTATTTTATGCCTCGGGTATTTACACGAAAAAATCGACATATTTTTAAGTAGAAAAAAATAGTTGAGTTCATTCAGATACCACAAATCTTGGAAAAAAACCGCGTATGGGTAGTGAAACGAGCGTTTTGTTGCCAACTCGACATATAACCAGCGTAATATACTGACGTGGCTTCGTGTGGTAGCCAAAGTACATGCGGTCTCACTTGTTAGCAGTTGTTATGTAGGATTTTAACAACCTTTTGTTCAGTAGAATTATATCAATAAACTCTTTTTGACGCAAATTGTCGAAATGATTATATACTAAGATAAATCTTTTTTTTTAAAGTGAACCGACTTTAAATGCTAAATACGTAATTTATTTTACGTATGGCATATTCTTTTTATTTAGATTTTTTTATTAATCTGATAAATCGATTTTGATGTAAATTATATAGGTAGAAGATCTAAAATATTTGACAAATTGATACGCGACATTTTGAAGTCAAAAAATCACCCGTACGAAGCAAAGGCGGGATACAAAAATAAATAAATATACTAAATATTTTAGTGACAAAGATTTTTTATCCTAATGATAAAGGGGATCTCAAGATGAAGCTTTAATAAAAATATCAAATGAATCATGTTGATTTTTTAGAAGCGGATCGTAAGGATTTTTTTATATAACAAAAAAATATTGTAAGTTTTAGTTACATATTAAATCAAAAACAATTGCAACAAATAAAATATAACAAAAACCAAGTTGCCCTTATTATTTGACATATCTTGTCTTTTTATAAAAAAAAAAATATAAGAATTTTTTTTAACAATTATTGTTACTTAAAATACACGATCCGTATATAAAAATATAATTATATTAATAAATACTTAACATCATTATATTATACAATAATAGTTCAGTTTTCAATTAAACTTTAGTAACATATATATATTTTTAATTCAGTATGTTTGCAAAGCGCTGTAACGCGGCCTGTCATATAAATTAACCAGTTGAAACGCGATGTGATTAATGAAAGCGATTTATTATAAGCAATCTGAACGTTGATAATAAATTCTGTGCATTGACCTGCACTAATTTCGAAATGTATATGAGTTATCCGATTTTGTAATAATTAAGAATTTTAATGAAGGAACTGAATTTAAAAGCAAATTAAAAAGAAATAATTCTTTAACAATAAAAAAATAACAGTAACAAAAATAAATATATAAAGCAAAACAAAATAGAATAATAATTACAAAAAAAATTGCAATTGAAAAATTATAAACCAGTAATCATTTATGCGACCCTTAAAGACTAAAGCTGATTTTCAGTGGCCACCTTATTGTTAAAAGGAAAATAACGACATTGAGAGCTTTATTATACATAAGTGTAAAATATACGCATTTTTTTTACTTTGATGAAAAAATTATAAAATTTACTTTAAAATAAATAAAAAATACACACCTTTCAAAATTCTGTCAGTTCGGTTAAGTACTTCTGGGGTAACGAAAATTAAAAAAAACATACACCACGTATTAAGAAAATTCTCCTTTTTGAAATCGGTTGAAAAAACTACATAAAACGACTACAACATTTAGAAAGCATACGGTATGCATACACAACAAAAGCATTTCTGTAAATCCTTTCAAAATACGTGTCTTGCGTTCAAGAGGGAACCGCATAAAGAGGTACAGAGGACGACATCGTACGAGCTCGCTATGTTGTTTGTTACCTCGCGTGGTCACAGTGACAGCGGAAAATAGATATCGTAAGCTACTATGGGAACTAAAACTATTTTAAACGTGTTTCAGTATTCACTTGAGACTTTGTATAACACGTTCTACTTGAAAATGATTGCAGATTTTTTTCTTTAATAAAACATTTCCATTAATATTTCTAATATAAAACACCCAATGGCGGGTTTAACCAGCCTTACGTCTTAACGTTTCTGTTAGATTAAAGGGAACACCAAGCTCCCTTTAATCTTCAATTGAAGTAGAACCTAGCTCATCAAAAGAAGATCCACGTGAGTATCTTATAGCTACGTTTCGTACGCTAAGTAAAACAACCGAAGCACTAACCTCATCTCTTATTTCTTTTTGTTCTTCCTTTTTCAAATTTATTCCTGACTCCTTATTCATTTTAAAGAGAAGAGCCACAAATGAGTATCGCATTCTCGTGTTGCAAGTGTCCATGGACGGCGGTGATCTACTTGCTTGTTTGCTACCTATTTTATATTAAAAAAAATTCTCAATGTCTACATCAAACGCTTCTGTACTATACTGCACTTTCGCTGATTCGAGCATTATATTACCAGTGTTTATAATTTAATACTCAAGACTATTACACTAAGACTTATATTTTTTACTTCACGCGAATATAAAAACAATCATAATATACACTTTCGATAATTTTTAATAAAGATGTAAATAACAATAATATTTCAGAATAATTATTAAATTGCTAAGACTAGGGACTCACCTTATTATTATGTCAAGCTTAGCTAAGATAATTATAAGCACCAGACCCTCGCATAAAAGATCCGAAGTTATTTTAATATTTTTATGAAAATTCTAAACTTGGAAACTTTACGGCACCTCTTCCAGCTTGAATATTCGACAATCCTTCCGCTTTTATATTTTTGAGTAAAAATTTTTAATACATGTATATCAAGCTTGAAATATGTCATTATAATGTCGTAATGTAATATTAAATATGAATAACTTGTGAAGAAGCCGAGATTGCCTAGTGGATAGAACACGTCGATCTCAGCAGATGATCGCGGTTTCAAACCCCAGAAACTTTGTTTTTGTTACTTTACTTTACAATGAATAATTCGTGTGCTATAATTTATAAATATATATGCTACTATTATAGCAAAATTAAAACAAAAAAAGAAATAGACTTTATAATTTGGAATCTGGTTTACGCAGACTCATACCAGTAATTTTTTTTTTTTTTTGGATTAATCTGAAGCATATTCTTCCAAACAAAAAAGAATTTTAAAAATCGATTAGCAAATGACGGACTTAGGAGGTAACAAACACAAAAAATATACTAGTAATTGAGAAACTGCCACTTTTTTAAAGTGAAAATATGGAAGTCGTTATTGTAAGTACGACAATACTGAGATTTATCTATGGACGTTAAATCTTATATCATAAAGCGTAGAAAGCGAAGCTCCAGCGTAGTTAGTTGGAGAGGAAATTGTTTATCCTGAAAGCTTTTGTTACTGACGAGAATTTTGTACTCTTGTCTCAGTTTGGGTATAAGTATTACGAACTAGCTAATCCTATGCAATTAGTTGAAAAAATGATAGTTATGTCACAAATAATATTTAGGATTAAAAGAAAAAGAAACCTAATTCTATAGCAATCAACGTAGTTAAATTGAAGATTTACTTATTCCAGTTATTTTTATTTAAAAGCCAAGCCACTAAACCAATTTGAATAAAATTTCTAAATAGAAAGTATACTCTTATGACAAAAAAAAAGAATTTTCTAAATCGGTAAAGAAATGTCAGAGGTTCTTGAGTATCAAACATACTCTACGGATTGAGAACCTCTTTCTATTGTGAAGTAGGTTGAAAAGATTCTAAAAATGTACAGTTCAATCAGCTATTCGTTCGGTACCAGGGAAGAGATGAAATTGATCAAGTTACAGCCCGCAAAGACTCGCTTCCATCTTGTTTGTGCAACTTTAGTGATGATGCAGTAAAGCTAGTGTTAATTGTTTGATGGAAATCTAAAAGGATGCTCCATTTACTGATAAAAAATGTTTTGTTTCATTTTATTGATAGTTTCTTTTAAAATATTATAGCTAGGTTTCCTTCGCAAAATATCTTGCGTAAAGACGTTTACTTGAATGATTTTAAAACCAAACTACTGAACCGATTTTGAAAAAACTTCTTTGGGACGAAACAATGAGTATACCCTTTCAAACAAAAAGAATCAATCGGTAAACACACATGAAAAGGTCCCAACCAATCCCACCAATTGAGAACCTCTGCCTTTTAGTAATAAGTGAGATATAATTATAATTATATATACAAAATAAACCAATGCAATTTAAAAAAATCTAAAAGATTGATATTTACAGGACATTTATTTGTTATATTTTTAAGTATATTTTTCCATAAAATAGTAAATACCAATAGGGGCATATAACGTATGCCAAATGATCGTTAAATTATAAGGGTCGGAATTTTTCTGACAGATAAAACCATTACATTAAATATTTTTGATACAAATGGGGTCTTATTTGTATAAACAATTCATATATAATATATGATATTTTAATCTGAAAAATTGTTTTAAAATATCTCCTCACCGTATCTACTTTTTCGATAAAGAGTAGAAATCTGATCTTATGTTACCATGTATAATGTATACATATATATACTTATTGTCAAACTTTGTTAAACTTTGTTCGAATAAAAGTAAGAAAATACGTACATTGAACACACATACCCACTTAAATACTACGCGTGTGTGTATGTGACACATGCAAGAAAACTCGCACGCTTGCACGCACGTACGGCTACACGTACATACGTATGCAGGTACGTATGCACATTGCACACACACACACACACACAGAAACACATATTACATATTTAAATCGCTTACGGTTGTAATTGCTAAGAATTTTATACTTGTAAAAAACTTTCTTAAGTATGTTTATTACTTTAATTTCTTTATTCCATTTGTAAAAACCCTTATTCGCATCACAATAAGAAGCGCTTAGTAATGCCGCTGTAATAATATAACTTAATGATGGTGCCTTCTGTTTAAATAATAAAGTTAATTTCGCTTAATTCATGTTTTCAAAAGACAAAAGGCAACTTGATTATTTATACAAAAAAATACTGCTAGGTAGAAAACATTTTGTGTTTAAACGTGTTATATCAGCGGGTATATAACAAGGTCATGTAACAATCTAAGATTCGAATTTAAGCTTAACGTTACAATACTTAGTCACTGATTGACAAGCGAAATCACCCAAATTCGATTTTGAGCATTCGCTTACAGTTCAATTAGTTGACTTTAAATTATCAGATGAAATGGTCAAAGTATTTGGTATGCATTTATGTAACACATTGTATAAAGGATGTTACAAATTGTAAAAATCAAAATCATAGTATTTTTATTAATTTAAAATAGGAATTAACATTCTCTTTTTGAACGTTAAGCAAATGAATCTACCACGGTTTCCGAAAAGTATAACCTCAGACTTGAGAAGAAACCGCGAAAGGAACTCAGTGAGACCTTTTTCGTTATTTTTTTTTCCCAACGTCAAGATTGGTTACAATACGTAAAATATATTGAGACAGCCTGGAAGCGATCGCATTATTCCCAAGGTGTGTCATCATCTATGAAATCTTTACTATTATAATAACCTCTAACACACAAACATTTGAACATTTTCTGGGATCCTGTTGTAAAATCTTATACAGCTCCTAACAAAAGAATTACTTACTCGTCGTAGTCGAGTAACAGGTACAATGAGTTTATTCTTGTTCCTCGTATTGATATGATGGATATCACATCTTTTTAAACGTGTCAATGTTTCTATGTACATTCATCACATTTTCAAGAATGAATTTAGAAGTAACAGTCAATTTGTTAATTTCTTTAAATTTTTCCCTTAAAGATTCTTTATAGCCATTTAGGTTATAAATTGCGCGAACAGCTCTTTTCTGCCGAACAAATATTGTATCGTGACAGGTCGCATTCATTGCTATAAGTTGTCTGAATTTAGAAAATGTCTTGATAAAATATTTCTTAAGTAGACTCTTAATCAACTATTTTTTATACTACTATTTTGATAAGTTTAAGTCTGTTTTTTTTTTCAACATATCAAGTGTTTTTTTTTCTATTATGTTTTCTGAACCTGTTGCGTAATTTTTGTTTCTAGTTTTATTTGTATTAGTTTTTAATAATTTCTTTGTAACATAGTGCTATGGTCTCCTATAATTGAAGGAGCACACAATCAAAGTATACATCAAGAATAACAAATTTGTGAATGTGTAGTGTGTATCTTTTGTTGGAGACTCATAAAATAAATAAATAAATAATGCTTACTTCTTCTCACTCACTGATGTTACACTTAAATCTGTAGGGTTACAATACAGGCGAACGTTCCTAGTGAAAGAGCACCTATATGAACTTTTAGACGAAGTACTCTTATGTATGTACAATTTACAATTACATAGAATGTTCATTACACATCGATTCTGGCATCAGTTCAGCCCAGGACTTTGACAACGACCAAGCTAATGTGGGATTGGTAGATTAAAGAAAAATCTTACCTAAATTTATATAAATAAAATTCAATGTTTGTATGTTTATCCTCCATGTGTTCTGAAACCAATATTCGGATTATAATAAAACTTTGGTAGGGTGTTACAGGGAAGTCCACGAAAGTTTCTGGCAAAAAAATCTATATACAAGCCGGGTACTACTAGTACTAAAAAAAAAAATTGTTAGCTCGATAAGTCGTGTACTATAGATCTGATACTAATTAAAGACTGAATTGACTTCAAAATTAAGGTTATTAATTTAAGAATGTAGTCGTTTAATATACTAAATAAACAACCTTGTTTTAAAATTTACGTCTCCATTTCAAAAAGATTTAATTTTGTAACATTGACGTTACACGACTTTTTAATTTCAATTTTACACACACACATATACATGTACGCACAAAGCTACAAATTCACTCATATATACACAATATTAGTCTGTACAAGATTATATAGATGATAAAGATGCTTGGATTTAGAATAAGCTGGATTCACACGGGGTATTTAATATGTTTGTAACATTTAAATGAATGTACTGTAAAATATTTTAAAAGAGTAACTATCGAGTTTCTTGCCGGTTCATCTCGTTCTACATTCCGAATCCATATTAAATTCATCAATTTATTTTTTTGTTTTTGTATTGACGAATCAAAAGTGCTGGTAAAAGCCTATTTGAATAAAGTATATTTTGGTTTTAAGTTTTGATTTTGAATACGTAGGCACTCGCAATATAATTTAACTTCTACGTTATAGTGAGAATTGTTATGTAAAATGCGGTTATAACCAATAAGGTTATTAGGTTTTCTCATATGAATAAAAAAGTATCACCGTAAAATAATTTAGTTAAGGCTATTTTATATGTAGCTTGCTTTTTCTTTCAATCGTGTATTACGGTCAAAGGTCTATTAGGGGTGGGATTCGATTGACGAGGGTTGATTTGATTTTACTTGTTCAACCCTTAATGGTAAAGAAAACGTAGTTTTATTTCCAAAAATTTATTTCTCACAACGGAACAGATACATTATTTTTATATTAACCTAGCATTTACATGTAGCGATAGAAATAATTACAAATCAATTTTAAATACATTTTAAGACTATAGTTATCATAGCATCAGTTCCATACATTTATTTAATCATGACTTAATGGAAACATAATAATAAAAAACTCAGTTTCACTTCTATTTCGCCTAATTTATTTTGTCAATATATTTGGCAAACAATCGTATTTCTGTTATGTAGTTATTACTAATATTTGTATGTACTTCAAATTTATTAACTTTTATTAATAAAATAATTTTAACATTAATTTTATTTTAATCAATTTTATATATTTTTCCAAATGCATATACATATGTACATTTATAAAGAATGAAGTGTTTGAAATCAAAACCATGTTTTATCTGTCCACGTAAAAATATTTATGTATATTCCTTATAATTCTTATGTAAAAAATAGTTTTATAGAGAAACTGAAAATACTAGTTTTACACAGTGAGAAATATTACGATTAGAAGATTAATATTTGTATGTGGACTACTTGTTCGAGGTACAGAACATCTGAAAGGAACGTGCCTTGACTCCAAACACTTTCAACCTTAATTTTAAGAATTTTTTGAACACAAATCTAAATAACATAAGGTGATTTTATTACAAAGCATGCAATACAAAAGATTCGCTATAATTTTTATAATCGACATGTTTACAATTTTTTTTTCTGCGTGAATTTTTATATGATATGACTAGTTCGTGCAAAATTATTTACAGCGATTACCATTAACATCTTCATATCCTATTTTATCATTATTTTACTATATAATACATATAATTCATTACGTATACATAAAACAATCCAACGGTGGCTTCGAAAAGGATACAATGCATGAATAAACAAAGCGAGTCATATCGATATTAAAAATGTAAAATACGCTACTGAGGGCTAGAGACCTACGCAGATGTGAAACGATGTTCCGGATATTTTGCCCATTGTAATAGTTTAGTGCTGTATCGCATAATGCACACGAGATACTATGGATACCACGTAAAAATATCTCGAATATCATCAGCATCCATCTACGCAGGTAATAATTATTGAAAAGGTTGTTATCAAAATATGCAACATTTTAACGCTTAAAGCCTCTTACGTTTGCGTGAAAATTATTTAACCTCTAAATGCATAGTGTAACAAGAATTAAATCAATTAAATTCTATGATTAGTGGCTTTTAGTTGTGCCAATTATGCACATGTTATTTCGCCAATGTTGCGTGGAGTGGAGAAAACACCATAGCGTTCGGTGGGATAGTCAAAAATGAAACGCATATATCAAGACCTGACCAATTTCTGCCTAATTTGGCGGTAGGTTTATATTTTATCCTGTAATTTTTACGAATCTACGTTAATCTGTTGATATAAATTGTTTTCTACTTTGATGAAATAACAAAAAATTCAAGCATTTAAGGATTAAAGTAGAACGTTACATGTATTAATACCGACATTTTCAATAAACAATCCCCTTGGTCCTGCAAATAACACAACAAAATAATTCCATATCCGCTCACAAATCTTGAAAACAGCAATAGTGAAACACTTTACGTATTAAATTTATTATAACGAGTTCTCAGTTAAAGCGTCTTAGAGCCAGCGAGGTCACGCGAGTAACACAACGACTGTTATGATCCAAATCCGGGGCAGGTGGAGAGGGGCCGCGTCGGGGAGGGGCCAGCTCTCGCCCCACTCGCCCTGGCCCCTGAGCTCCGGTCACATCGTCGTCACCATTTCTGTTTAATACCCACGATTAACTCAATTGAAGTCTTTGCTGGCGAAACTCTTGGAGTGGTGCAAATAAAATGAGAGATTTAGAATAATTAAAGAGACTTCTGGTCTTATTGCCTCCATTGGTGTACTCGACTACGGTGAAGTCAAAATTAAGGGTAATGATTTTGGCTGTCAATAATTTCGTAATAATGGCTCATATTCATTTAATCAAATTTTTATGTCATTTTATATTACCTTTACTATATTAGGCCAGAGAATCGTCATTGCGATTCAAAGGGGAAATGCTACTACCCAACTTGACACCATTCCACACGAATATAATTTAACAGTAATAAATACATTGTAAATATTTAAGTTTTACATTCTATAAATACTTAAATGTTTAATAATAATAACCAAAAAACATTATCTACTAATAATAAAAAATAAGTGTTTGTTTATATCTTCAATAATAAACAATCAAATTTACATGGTGCTTTAGACCACAGGTTGGCGTAGACGCTGCAATTGACTGAAGCGCTAACATGACAAACATCTGTATAGGTATTGCGATGTTTGTCGTGATCTGGGTGTTTGTGTTTGTGCTGAGTGTGGTTCCGGTCTCTTGAAACATAATCATGATATCCTAATGAGGAACGTTAACGTGGTAGCGTTTATTTATTTATTGCCCACACTAATTCATGGATATTTAGATGTGTTCGGTAAGTTAAATGAGGGTCCGCAAACGTGTTTTGGGGCGTAAAAATTTGGAACCTAAACCGACTTTACAGAGGTCGTTCTACAATTTAGTGATAATGAGGCAAGTTTTACTTCAGTTTGAATTTTATGATCCTTTCACGGTTTTATATTAAAAGTAAAGTTCGGTACTAATGAGATTTAATAATTTATGAATTTGTTTAAACGTTAATTTATGTTTTAAGTTTCGTTGAATGTTAAATCTTTAGCTATTTAGGTTACGAAATGCTTTAATTTGGAAATTATATCCGAAGTTGTGACAAAGTTTCGAAACCGCTAGGTGCTATTCGGGTCTTACGCCCAAGGTGCTAATAAACTGTATCCGTACTATATGTATGTATATATCCCTTGTCGAGGATCCTTGTATTGGATCTTAAACAACCGAATCCCGGTGCTACCTTTAATTTAAATTTATGTTCATTTCAATGAGGGTTATACTATAAAATATAATGGATTTTCTTGTTACCAAGGTTCTGCATTTGATGTTGACTGAGGACGATGTAAGAATTTTCAAGAGCTGGATCTTCCATCACACCTCGATGAAGCTGCTCCAAGTGCCTCTCATCGTCATCTGCAGAAATAGAAAGCATATCTAATTTTTCTTTTTACAATTCTATACCTCAGTTCACTTGTGGTCCAAGTGACATTCTATTAGTTTCGGGATATTCAAAATAAACGTTTTTACTTATTAATTATTATACTATTATTACCAATTGTAATCTTGCAAGTGCTACAAAAGATATAAACAACATGTAAGGTAGTTAGGATTATTAAGTTTTTACAAATACTTAAATTATGATGCCAAAAAAGCGAACCCGTTCTGGACCAAAATTTCAGTTAGAACACATATGAATTGAACCGTCATCGTTATACGAACCAGTAAATAGAATTCATATAGTAAGATCTAAATCTGAAAGAAGAGTAAGATCGTAATTTTACGTTCAGTTTTCCAATTGCTTGTATTTACAGTTTATGTTCGACTTTGTGAAGCGTCTTGAGAAACCTTGCATATGTCGGAAGAAATTCAGAGCCTAGTTTATCTGCCAATCTGCAGTCGAGCAGTGATGGATTGAGCTCTGAACCCTCCTTAAAAGGAAATAAGGCTTGGGCATGACTTGGAACATTTACGGGCCGTTTGTTACTTATTTAATAATCATGAGTTGGTTTTTATTCTATGGCTGTATGAGGGAATGTAAATTCGGCTGGCTTAAATAAATTATATTAAAGGAACCACTCCAAACTGCAACTGTATATATAATTGTCAACTAGTAACAGCTACAAATAAAATTAAAAGAACATTTCGTTTTAAAAAAAGACATTTTAAAAAAACGAAGAACTGACTTTAAAAGCAAAACACTCTAGTTATTTTGATTTAAAAACCAAACAAATAAACCAGTTTTGATAAAAAAATCTATGAAAATAATCTGGAAGTATAATACTCTTTAAAATAAAAATAAAAAAAACTTAACCAAATCGGTCAAGTCGTTTTTGAGTAATCGATGGAGAAATAAAATCGTCGACGAATTTAGAAGCTCCTAATATATAATAAATTGTAATAACAATTGTTGAATCAACAATGAAGAAGCCCGATTCAGAACAAATGCAACGATGTCCGACTTTTGGGTGTAATGGTATATTGATTCCGTAATATTCTACGTGAGTATTTTAACCTATTCATCACTTTCAATACATGATCATATTTACGCGCTCCTTGAACGTCGGTCGTAAATCTATTTCATGTCATTTTGGCTCTTTCGACGTTAAACTGACGTTCTTTGCCAGCGGTTCCTCTCAAGCAAGTAGGTCAGCGCTTAATGCATCACTTCGTGTAAGTATATAATATACATTCGTATATACTCGTGTGTGTTATAAACGTTATAAAACTTGGTTATATCCACGACTATCGTTTTTAGTTTTTAACGCTCCAACGCTTTATTGTGTAAAAACTACTTGGTTTAAGTGATTTTAGTTTTCATTCGAAATCGAAATTTGAATTTTATTCAAGTAGGCTCTTACAAGAACTTTTGAAACGTCAATTTATAAATGTGTCACGTCAGCTACACGTGCAGTTACTACCACTACGGAATATGGATTCTGAGAAAGTCGACAAGGAATGTATTCGTAATACGTAACACTGTTTTTAATATTTTTCTTTTATATATTTTTGTATACTTGATCTGTGACAAATTCAGATTTAAAAAACACTAATCGTAAAGAAATGGCCTCTAAAATCAATGGTCGTAGTCAAATAATTTAGTATTTGGTAATTCTACAAATGTTATATACTAGTTGTACTTAGTGCCATAAAATTGGAAAAAATACCAACTCCTATATAGGGCGTTCTACTTTTAATTAAGGTCCTTTAAATGAAAGATTCTATAAGTCGAATACATCACATTCTGTCTGTCATTAAAAAGTCTTTTTTTTACATACTTATAAAAAATCAAATATCTGAACAACACTGTCCTCGCATTTCGCACTATCCACGGCGTGCGACGCTTAAGTTCAGTTTACACTAACCTCGTAATAAATTAGATAAACATTCTTTCTAGTGAACACACAAGCAGCGGTCCAATTGCTCGTGAAAAATAAGCTAACATAATAAAATGAAACGTCTAATTTTTTATGCAGAATGTAATGTGTAAGACTTACATATTGAAGGACCTTAAGGTAAAGTCAAACAACCTATATAGTCAACTTAGACATTAGGAGAGGTACAGTATTTTAAAGCAACTACAACTTGAAAAGCTTCAGTATTACAGTCTCAGTGAGCTCGCATAATCGCAGAGTACATACGCGAATATTGGGTTGGCTGTAAGACTGTAACATTAGGCGTTTGCCAAAAGTCTTCTTTAGGTAAAAAGTAATCTTGGAACACGAGCGATCTTCTCCACAAAACTTTTATTTTAAATAATACTGAAAATTTATTCTAAGATATTTTTGTCTGAGTTTATTGCTTTTATTCCATGTCTTGGGGAATTCTAAAGAAATTTAAACGAAAGAAAAGTAAAAGAAATACGATGAGACATGTACAGCTAATTCTATCTATTACACAAAGATCTTTCACCCAAGGGACGATAAACATGTTTCCTCCGTCCCCCACGGGTCACGATTTATGTTTTTCTGTTTAAACGAAAATGAAATGCTGAATGTTGGTTAATGAATTCATTCAGAGCTACACGTGCTGATTGCGGAATTTGTTTGAAAAAGTTAATTTTTTTTCTTTTTATTATTTTTGAAGGTTCTTTGGTCATTTCTTTTGTTTATTAATTAGTTTTTGAAGTAATAACGTAAAGATAATAACCGTGTGTTTTGCGTGAAATCGAGTTTTAAGGAAAAATCCTGCTGGTATTAAAGTCACCATTCTAATATAATTTGTCCAATAAATATTTGTGAATTTTTGTTAGTCGTTTTCCTCCTTTAGATATGATAGCTTATACATATTTTATTGTGTGTCTGTTAAAGAAAATAAATAGTTGGAAATAATTTCGTTCATAATAAATAAAGACACGACTCGATAAACAATTGGAGTCGGCGGAAAACTTGAATTAAAAATAAAACAGGACATAGTAGTAAATCATAAATAGACTATAATTTCTTATAACAACACGTGTAAGCTAAAAATAGTGATTTCTCTTTAAAACTAGTGATAAAAATGTTGTAGTGAAGCGATATCATTACAATATAGATATGTATATTTTATCCTAATTTTTGTATGCTATTATAATTTTACAAAAAAACATTTAAATAGTCTCTGTATAAAAAAGCGTAAGTCTCACGAAAACTCGAAAATATTTCGACGTATTTGAGTATTGGAAATCCACAAAGAAACATCTAGAAAATAGTAAAACTCGATATTGGTAATTTTGGGTGGTACGAAGTTCACCGAATCGTCTTGACTATTGAATGTTGAAGCAAATTTTGCACTTGGAATAGTTACTATAAATAAAACTTCGCTTTGTTGTGTTAATGATTGAATTTCACTTACATGGTGGCAATGTTGTTGTCGGAGGCGGTGTTGTAGTTGTCGTTGTTGTTGTAGTTGTCGTAGTTGTCGTTGTCGTAGTGGTTGTTGTTAACACTGAAAATTATATTGTTATTAATCACTGAACACAAACAATATTTCGATGAAGTATTTCGACTAAAATGCTTAAATTTTATTTATTAAATTATAAAGTTTAATTATTATTTACGACTATTTAAAATTATACAATTACGCCAGTAGTCCCCAGAGACATAAAACTTATTATATAAATTAATTCATTGGTTTTTAATTTTGTGTCTCTTTTATATAGCTTAAGTAACTTATTGTTTGTTCTTATTTCAAGCAGATAGTAAATAATAAACAAATTGATAATATAAAATATCTCACTATGTAAGAATAGTTCTGCCTGAGCCTTTCCTAAATTATTTTCAACGTGACACCGATAAGCGCCGGCGTCCTCCCTCGCCATCTCGTTCACTTGCAGCGAAAGAGTGTGCCGATAACCTCTGGAGAGCTTGTTTAATCTGTATTTTGATCCTGGAATTTTTATACACTTTAATATATGTTTTGATAAAAGTGAAATAATATTAGATAGCTATTTAAAAAAACAAAAATTAATTGTTGGTGATATTATAGATAATTTTTATAAGTATAACATATACAATACTTATTACATCATATGGTAAAAAAAAATATTAAGACACATTTTATCTGAAGAACTTTAAAAAATCGAAATGATTGCTAAATAAATCTATACACCACACCCATCTAAATAACAATTACAATATAATGATAAATTGTAATAATGATTGATGTCCCCCAATTAAGGGTAAAGGGTAAAAACACGAAGAACTCTTTCAAAGTAAGCAATCTAACTTGGTTTTTATGGTATCATTATTTTCAGCTAGTTGTTTCCCATCACTTCGTCTGCGTAAAACTTTCTCCTATTTTTTCCTCTATAACGTTTTATTTTCACCTTTCCTCCAAAAAGTAATCTGATAGACGACAGAGGTACATTCACATTCATAGTATTAGAAAATATAGTAAAAATTAAAGTTAAAAACAAAACAATCTGGTATTAAACTGAACAATGGAACAACATATAGCTACAAGCGTACTATTTGTGCGTCCTTTGTTTACTGAACGAACACTTAACTGGGCATTGTTGTAGACACATTCTCAAGGCTAAGCACACAAGACTCACCAATTACATGAAAACTTAAGTGGTTCTGGAATTGTCCTACATCCTGACAAATGTGTCTTCTACCTTCTATATCTATGTCTATTTTCTTTTCTTCTTTGTACATGTGTTTGTAAGTTTTTACGTAATGTTTTATTACTCATACCTTAATAACTACGAACCAATACATAAAAAAAATCAATTCGATTTGGCACATCGAGAGATTAGCTCATTCAAATGAACAATCCAAAAATCATCAAATTTTTAACTTGTAAATAGTACTATTTTAATACTAATATTAAAGGACCTGTTACCTACACTAATATTATAAAGAGGAAAAATTTGATTATATGCTTGTTTGCATTTAATAGGCTCCAAAACTACCAGACTGATGTAAAAAATTCTTTCACCAATAATATCCTACATTACCGCTGATGAACACAAGCTATAGAATTTTTTTAATCATTACTTTTATCTACCCGTGCAAGGCTATAGTGGGTTGCTAGTAAGACTACATTATACTTCGATACCAGTCCCTATTTAAAGGTATAGAAGAATACGTATCTGAATATATTCAGTTCCTATTATTCATAAATTTTGGAAGAATTTTCGACAATACGAATATTTGGCTACTATTCAGTGAATTATATACAAATGAAGATTTGATACAGAAATGTGTAAATAACGATTTGGCTCCCGGCAACGAAATCAATCATCAGCTACACGAAGCACTCCTGGACATTTTGGCGACTGGCCAAGACTTAGACATGACAACGAGTGATGATAAATGAGAGGAGTGATTATCCGGCGAGAGACATTTTAAAATATTCCGAATATTTTGTCAAGATGTTCAAGATGTTCTTTTAAATGTTATTTATTGCACACGCTTTGCTAAGACACTTGAGATATTATAAATCGTTTCGGTGATGTTATGCGTTTGAAAATATAGGAAGATAGTATATTCGTGTGATTTATTGCTGACTATAATTTAAAACTATTTTCAAAGGAAGTAAAATCTGATCTTTAAACTATTTTCGACAACGTTTTGAAATCCCAAGTCCAATATAATGCAAGATCTTAAGATAAAATAATTACGTAACGTATATACGAACAATATTCGAGACATTGAAGATTTGTTGAAGGTTATATTAATGGATCAACTGTACACAGTGTAAGAAATAGGGATTTACCTTATTTCTTATGTTATACCACTCGGTTCGTGATGATAATATCAATACATAAATGACAAAAATATGTGGACATAATGCGCATTGATTTTGCTACAAGATAATTAATAAAATTAAGCTGTAACTAAAAATAGCCTCTGTATTAATTAATTTTAAAACAGTACCTATCGAAATACCTAAATTGATTATTCAGAAGCTCTTTAAAAGCCAACTTGAATATAATATATTTTGAATTTTAGAAAAATATTATTTGAATAATTTCTTAGTTGGACTTTGAAAGTGATGTTAAAAATCTTAAGTTATAAAATAATATGTATTTCATAAATAACATGTAATTAAAATCCCAATTAACCAAAAAATCAAACGAATACATACGAATTGTGCATAAGTGTACATGTTTGTTAGTTCTTCAAGTTTTAATACGAATCTGAATTAAAACACGAGTCATGTAGTCATGAGTACACGTCATGATATATTGAGTTGAAACCGCAAGACAGCTTATTATAAATTTATGCTATTCGAATTCTTAAGTTTTATTCCAAACATAGAAATAAATAAAAATAATACATCTTACCATTTACCAGCCTCTGTTCGCTGTTGAGTATCCAGTAAACTTGTGGTACAGGATATGCTTCAGCTGTGCACGTGAGGGTGACAGCAGAGCCTGCAAGTGCTCGTATCGCCACACGACCAGCCCAGACCGTTGGTGCAACTGTACCAGAAAATTAATACAATTCATAATGGAATATTGTGAAACAACTATATGGATAAGTCTGGACGGACAATAAGATTTTTTTTTATTTTTATTAATGTTTAATTGGTTATATTCAATTCAATTCGTGGTATCGTTTGTCCACTTTTTTAGCTATAATATGTCGTTACGCTAAAGTGTTTGTTCGTTAATGGAATATTTGCTTTTATTTAATAATACAAATGAAATATTTTAATATAAGAAATAATCATGTTATTCATAATATAAATTTGAATTAATGATACCATTATCGTTAATATTGAGAATAACAAAAAGTAAATGTAATATAACTACTACAAAAGATGACTCATTCAATAGTAGTTGACTTCAAAATTTAAATATATACAAGTACGAAATGACGAATATTTGCTTGCGTTACTTTTATAAATGCTTTATAACCAGTCTGTTCAGTCATCTCAAACGCTCCTGAATTCTTGTCCAACGTTGGCCCATCAAACCAATGTATTTGGACCAACAGAGCGCATCATTTCTAACTTGTCAGTTGCAATTTCATTTCGTACATTCCCTCCAATATTGGATGGAGTTAAGCCACACAATTTAATTTTGCGATGCGGCTATTGATTGGACTCACACATGACGTTTATTTGTATCCTCTTGCTCACAGAGGGCGGGACGCCGTTCGTTGCTATACAGAGATAAGCGCCTGACGTTACACGCTCCACTGCCGTTAAATTCAGCCATTCCCCGATTGTTTTTGACACTGTAACAAAATCTTTTATCAAGCATAATTGGTAGAGGAAATCTAATAAGATAAAATGATACATCGGAGAGAAAGTAGTGAATACTTTATTGTTCTGTACCATCTCACTATCATATCTTCTATGATTATCTGAATGTATGTAACCTTCACTCGCAATGGTTTTGTGTAGTTGTAAGTATTTATCTTCAGTACAAATTCAGTAATGGACTGACACAGATGATTTATTAAGATTCTATCGCTCTATGTATGAAAGTACTAACACGAAAGAAAAAAATATTGAATATTTAAAAAAAATGTAATGTTATTGTTTCTCTTGCATTTGGCAATTTAATGGAGAAAAAATCAAACTCTATGATTCATTTTATTCCTAAAGTACAGATGAATTAGTTACAGATGCTATAAGATTGATAAAGAAGCTCAAAAATATGTCAGTAAAATTTTAAGACTTAACAACTAATCATAGTTTCAAATGACTAAGCCCCATTGAGAGAATAATGGATTATTAGAAGTAAAACATTACGTAACAAAAAATAATTCGACCTAAATTATATACAATGTAATTGTGTATAATTTAGGTTAATAAATAATGTTGATCACATTTATCGTTCGTTAGTTAATTTACAAAATAGCACAATTGTAAAAACACTCACAGATATATAAAAGAGACGACAACCAAATACAAGGAAAATAACGGTAACGAGAATGAATTTATTATTCACGTCGAAGCTTATTCGGAAATTGATAAAGACAATTTTTATAGTTTAGGTCTAGAAACTAAGTCAGTATTCTTAAAATTTATCCTGCATGCAAGATGAAAAGTTATATTGATTGGAATTTAAAAGCTTTGATTAGTCACTGAATTTCTTGTACTTGTAATATATTGAAAGATCACTTATTAGGGAACATTATCAAGAATATTAATTAAGAATAGTATACCACTTAAAAACAATAAATGTAAAGTATTAAAATATAATAAATCCTATCATTAGTGATATAAAAAGTACAAGAGATCGTATTTATTCCGGAAAATGGATACAGTTTATCGAAAAAAGTTTCTTAAGAGCAATAACTCGAGGGGAAAGACGAAGCGTAAAAAATAGTGGAAAAACTCTAATGTATCTGTAACCGTTAAGGAAAAGCAGAGATGTTTTCCTCGATGATGTTCTGGCACAGTTTTAACGTCACTCAAGTTGTTATCCAAATGGACAAAAAAAAATACGAGGGCCGTAGCTAAAAAAAGTATCTTTATAAATTTTAGGTTAAGTTTTTAAATAATAAGAATCACACGTTTAACGTTGACTCTACATTACAATTAACTTAAAATGATCAATTGACGTTTTACGAACTTAGTTTATATTAACAATCAACTTAATAATAAGCTGTCTTACTACGAATGATGAATTAAAACCATGTTCAACAAGCGTCTAGCTAAACAGTGTTTAAAAATTAGACATTGTTTAAAATGTTGTCAAAATTGCTATACTCCGATAATATAAAGAAACTTATGTCATACGTTATATTTGACAGCTAAAATATGTTTTAAGCATATATTAAAAATAAGCGTAAGTTTATACATAATTAAACTATGTTTAAATCATGTTTAACTCAAAACTATCGTTGTATGCGGATTTGTGGTACAGGATTTTATAGACACGCGTTTAACGTATCTTTAATTTTTTTGTAGTAAGGTAGCTGTAATTTGTTATATTTGCGCCGATATATACTATAGATCTATATGATTATATCTAATTAAGTCATCTATTTATATTATACTATTAACGATTATATTATTATTATTATTTTAGTACCTGAATCTGCTAAAGCAATTTTAAAATTTTTACCCGTATCAGGGAATGTATGTGCAATTGTTTTCACGCTAGAAACACTTCCACGGCCGCATAGATTTTAATCAATGTGATGTTGATCAGATCGTCTAAACCATGCGGCTGATAATGAGTAAGTTTTTTTTACCCGACTGAGCGACGCAAAGGAATTATGTGTTTATCAGCCTATGCATGTGATGATGATTTTGATAAATGACATGTCTCATTAATCAAATACTAAGAGAAATCAAAGGACGTCCTTTGATTCGTCATGATAGCACAAATGTCGTAGAAACCATAAAAATTTGGAAAAATCAAAATGGCCGATTTTGGACGCCATAATATGTAAATAAATGATAATCTACGAATTATGTCAAGTCGGATATCGTCGAAAAAGTATTTAAAAATCATTTTTGGTTTCTCATCTAATTTTTAAATTAGAATTACCTTTTAGTATTTATAACGATTTAAATTAGGTTAGTAACGATTCTCTATTAAAGACAGAACTAATATTGATACGGTACTGCTGACAGCAGGTGGTCTTTTTACGCAGTCGGGTTTTTGATTTTTTTTTTAATTAATCACTTGTATTTATTGTAATAAAATTTTATATATAAAAACTATGTACGGATGTAAACGTAACGAAGAAGTTCTTATATTTGATATGTTTTATTTATTTTAAAATATAAATAATATAAAATAAGAAGAAAAATGTAATTTTATAAAATTCGAATAAAAATAGAATATCAGATATATTCACAAACACGTTACATGGCTTTTATTTTGCTAAATAATTAAAAGTCCGTAATATTGGTCCCTCGAGCCGTATTTAATATTACATCAAATTAACTGGTCTACAACGTTAAGCTGCAATTTCGCTGCCACCCTACGCGCGGAGCTTCTAACAAAGGTCACGCCAAACTACCGAGGACGTTATCGTTACAAGGGGCACCTGCAGTCGTCTTCGCAACATCGCAGTCAACTCGGTGAGACGTACCAGCCAGGTTATCATTATTATATTCATTAATGAAAGACCTAGTTCGACAAAGAGGTACATTGAAAGGCAGGCTAACTAAATTATCGACGTATGTTAGTTTTTTCGAAAACCAGGTTTTAGATCAATTATACAGGGAGCATATAATTTATTGTCTGAATTTAATGATGTTCAATCTTAACTAGAAGAGATTCTTCCTGATTCACAGGAAGATGAAGACCTTGACGAGAGAGATTCTTCCGAAACTAAATACTATAATATAATAGCTCAAGGACATTGCATGTTAGATTTTACTTCGTCGAATTGGTTCAATCGCAGTCGGATTAACGTTGGGAAAATGTTAAAAGCATACTATAATTAACTCCTAGTAGGTGACGCGCGTAGCGGCCAGACAGAAAAAGGTCTTCGATGGTCGTCCAGCATAACAAAACTTCATTAACACAAGTAAATGTTACTTTGTATAACCATACAGAATATTTGCATTAAAAATACCATAGATATGATCTTAATATAAGTTGAGATGGTTTACTAATATGCATATATATGAAGTTTTTTAGAGAATTCGATTAAAAAAGAAAAATAATATACTTATTTGGTTCATACTTTTTGGTTTAACATTAATGTTTCAGTGTATATACAAATGTCCTCGTTAAAATACTTCCATACTAATATTATAAACTCAAAAGCTTGTAGGTAGATATGTTGGATGTTTGTTACTGTTTCCCGCAGGAAGGGATTTTAATGAAATTTTACAATAATGAAAATAACATATAGGTTATACATATGTATATAATTACTTGTCCTGACTGATTGATTCATCGAACGCTATGCCGCTGGGGTTACAAAATTAAAATTTCGATAGTAGGCGCCTTATAGGCTATAAGCATTCACTAAGAAGGAATTTTTCGATATTTCACTCCAAAGAATGTAAAAAAGGTTCCGTGGTCAAATTAACTTAAAACTATACACATACTTCTGGATGATAGTAATTAAATTAAAAACACAAAACGTAGTGTTTAGTAAGCCGCGAGGAACAGCTAGAAATTTATAAAGATGTTATGTCAATTGTCCAAAATGCAACGAAAAGTGCGGGAAAAAATTTTAGCACCTGTGAGCTATTCTAGCGCGTGCTGCAAAACCCGTTAGTTATACGTGATAAATGTAAAATGAAAACCTTTATTTTAAATAGTCCTACAAAAATAATTATCTTTAAAGAGTACAGACGTAGACGCGAGAATCTAGTAGTACCTTTATAAGTATACCAAATAAAATCGATTTAAAGAAGATTTTAAGGTTGAATAACAAACAGACAATCTAGAATACAAGGTACAATAGTCAGAATTATTATCCAAATTATTCTGATTTCAAATATTCGACAATTACCCAGCAGGGCGGAATACTTGTCAAAGTAGGAATTATTTCCAATCGAGTTCAAGACGATTCCTGATCGAGAGTAAACTGTTCCAGTGAAATTCATTCGGAGTTTGTTGTTCAAAGTTTGACAGCGAGGAGATTATAATTGTCGGAAATGTTTTGGCAATATCACTTGCACTAAGTTGGTAATATAATTAAGGTGATTGTTCTCATTACAGAGATGACTTTTACGTTTATTGTTAAGTTGAATTAACTCAAATACAAATTATGTTACATTTAACTTAAACAATTAAATCTTTTTTGTGTTTAAATTCATCTCGAGCTCGGCGGTAAAGAAGAACATCGTGAAGATGCATGTGCAGGTAGAAATTCTGACATGAGTATATACGACAGACCGCAGTGGAGCAGCTTGGTGGATTAAGCTCTAAACCTTCTCCTTAATAGGAGGCCTTTTCCCAGCAGTGGGTCATGTACAGGCTGTTACTTTATTTACTATACTTTAACTAGATCTTAATGTACTTAATTCAAAAAGGTATTTATAAGTGTCGTCATATCCCAAAAGTTATGGTAAAACAACACTGTTGAGACAATTATTTTGACAACGTACTACCTTCCACCTTCACACGGTCAAAAAAGTTTAACCGTATATTACTTACAGTTATAAATTTCAACGAAATCGGTCCAGTACTTTAAGAGTCTAAATTAATGTATAGGTGAACAAACAAATATACATTTATGAGTTGTTACTCAACTACAAACATTCATACTTCGACTCGAACTTGCGATTTTTCGTATGGCTGCGACCACAATCTTTTTTTTTTAGGGCTACATTCGCGCCTGTTTCGCAACGCATCGTCCGTAGAACTCCTTAGATCTAATACTATCGTAGTCATTCGAAACTGAATTTCATAGGGCAGGACCTGCAATATTAAGATACCGATAGAATCTTTAAAGTAAATACTTCAAGATTTCTATTTAGATTAAATGAGTTATGGCCACGATTTATTTTATATTTTATTGAGTTTTAATAGTTTTTGAAAAATTGAATTTTAGTAAGGAAACCTTAATAAATTCTTTAAATAATAAGTGTTGTTTAGAAAACATCTAACCATGTATCGGTTTGAAGCGACTCGTAAAGCCTGTCTGTTAACATGTACAGAACCAAATCGCATAAATTTAATCCGCATAAAAATTTTATAACATACATTGAAATAGCCATTTATACGCCTATCTGCGTATATCATTTAATATTTGTGAATAAAAATGAATGTCGTCTTAGCTTATGTATTATTCAACGCAAATAATACTTTTGTTCCCGAGGGCAGTGGTATTATATATTTGTAGATATTTCATAATTTCATAGATTTTGTCACCCAGATTGCCGACCACTTTGGACGACTATGTATGATAGATGAGAGTAATGTATACTTCTAAGCAGGACCATCATTAACCTATTCAAAGCCTACATTAGAAAAAAGGAGCCCTATGACTTTGACAGAGGACTATTACATAAAGAGTAAAAATTTTATATGAATATAACTGTTATGTTTCTTTATTGTAACATTAAATTAATAGACGTATAATATTCGCAAAAAACTATATTGACAGAAGACGTATTTTTTAAATTTTAATTGAAGCAAATTATCAATCAATTCTCTATAATCTGTAAGACCTAGGCCCCCTCCGATCGCGGGGCCCCGGGTAAGTGCCGAGAGTGTACAGTGGGAAAGTGGGACCCGCTTCTTGGTATCTATATGTCAATATGAAACTTTTATTTAAGTGTAATGCGCGCTTAGAGGCGTGTAAGATTTATTAAAGTAAACGTTTATACATATAGAAAAGCAGTTTAAATCCCTATTTTTTTTATTATAAATCCTTCAAATGGAATAAAATAAAATAAAATAATTGTTTATGTTCATACTGAATTCATTAAAACCTCGGTAGCACACAAATTGAAAAAAATATTAAATAGAGAATTTCGCTCCATACACAAACACTAGATGTAATTATTACAGTAAATATTATGTATCATTGAAATTGAAAACCAAAATAACATTTTGATTGCATTTTATCAAAGGCTTCACCGGGAAAATATGAAATTCAATTTTATGAGCCGGTTCCCACAACTTCCTTTTAGGCGCAGAACATATCCTTAGCGCATAAGGCATGCAAGAGGTAATCAAAAACAACGCAATCCGACAACATAGTTCATAAAAACGTAACGTTAAAAAAATTCGAAACAACAGCAAACGTGGAAAACTTTTAAAAGTGACAATCCGTAGAGCACATTCGAGTTGGAATGCAAATTAGCCGAGTTTACATTCAATTTGCAACCACAGACGGGAAAGTTTCCTTTGTTTAGCTACACTAACCGCTGCTTGTTCCTACCTATACAATGTTTTTGTTGAGTATCACATTATATTTATCTTCAACGAATAGCCGTACCAATAACGACTTTAATGTGACCACGTAGCGGCTGTTATCCGCTGGAGAAACGACTATTCTATTGCATGGAACAGATAACCAGGATTTCTGAGTAGAGTTTATGGATAAAACTATATAGTATCAACTTTTACACCGCACTGTGGAATGTTTCATTAG
This sequence comes from Hypolimnas misippus, assembly GCA_037950945.1. NCBI lineage: Eukaryota > Metazoa > Arthropoda > Insecta > Lepidoptera > Nymphalidae > Hypolimnas > Hypolimnas misippus. Next base: position 15,056,192 of record JBBEEQ010000023.1, read on the forward strand.
AACGGCTTAATTCTATGCAGTGTTTTAGTATGAATGTGTTCAGAAGTGTTGGGTATTATATTTTTTATCACGGTGGATATAGTGTGTTCTGTGTGTGTTATACATCAAAACACGTTATAACACAAAGTTATTTAAAACGTTATTATTGTGTATGATATGTATTATTAAAAAGGTTATATAAACAGATAGATAGAGAAAACATTTACGTGGATTCTCAGCACAAATTTACACTAGAATGTCATTGAACAATTTATATTTTTTGCTTTAAGATTTTCATAAATATATAAGAAATTATAAACCGTCAGTACCTATTTTTACTTTTTTTTTAGCAGCCAGAGCTTCAGTAGCTAATTACGATCTGTTACTAGGTTACAGAGTTGTATTATATAGAGTAAAACTCACAAATGTAATTGTCACCATTTATGTATAAACGGATTATATTTAATATGTTTAGTATATAAAATATAACAAACAGACAGTTACTTTTACATTTATAATATTGTTATTATCTATAAGTATATAAGTTTGTATGTCCGTGGTTTTCTCAAAGACAAAACAGAAAAAAAAGTATTGATATTAAAAAAAGAATTTAGCATATAATAATTAGTGTCGATCGTTAAATATGTTTATCCGTTGATACGGATATTTAGCGTAAAGATCTGGTGATACGGATACAGATCTTAACTTTATTACTTAAAAACTTACTCTAACTTATTTTTATTTCTTGAAACAAAATAGAGATATAAAAAAACCTTTAATAATTAACAGCAAATCACATGCGATAGGTACGATTATATGTCTATAATCCATACAACTACAGTTCCGTTTGTAGTCGGTTATACTTTTCTACGAAAAAAAAAAATACTTTTTAATAAAACAGCCTGTAAATGTCCCACTGCTGGGCTACGGCCTCCTCTATTAGGGAGAAGGTTTAGAGCTTAATCCACCACGCTGCTGCACTGCGAGTTGGCGGATATACGTGTGTCAGAATTTCTCTCGGCACATGCATGATTCCTCACGGTGTTTTCCTTCACCGCCGAGCTCGATATGAATTTAAACACAAATTTCGGACTTGAAAAATCAGAGGTGTCACCCGGGGTTTGAACCCGCAATCGTAGGTAAAGATCAACGTGTTCTAACGACTAGGCCATCTCGGCTCATTTTTATTAATTTTTCTCTTTTACCTTTTTTACTACCCTCATTACTAAATGGCTTCATAATGTCCGAAAACACTCGCGTTTAAATGTACTCGGATAAAGCTCTCTTTTATTGTTCTAAACATAATTAAAAGCTTATATTTACTAATAAAAACAGTGCTTATTTAAATTTTTTCGATCCAACCAAAGCTCAACTCTAATCATATATACTACCTAAAGTTTTCAAATTCAAATTCAAAATATACTTTATTCAAATGGGAGTCAACTGGGGACCCAAGAGCTGGCAGCTACCTCGGTCAAAGGATCAGCGTGGCCATTCAACGGGGTAATGCTGCCAGTATTTTGGGAACTTTACCCAGATGCAGTGGCTTAGATGAGGTCTACAATGTTTTGTAAAAAATAATCCTTTTTTTTATTTTTTGTATGAATTAAGATGTAAATACTTTATTCAAATAGCCTTTTTTCAGTACTTTCGAATCGTAAAATTACAGGTCCATTGGTTAGAGATTTTTTTAAGCTACCACAAAATTTAAATTTCAAATTGATTTGTATTATGTTACAATTGATAAAATGTTATTGTTACTATAACGTTATTGTGGTTAAAAGATATTGTTGTGTGTAAAAGGTAATGTGTACCAAATAATAACATTGTTAACAAAACTACACAGTTTATTTTACGTACGTTTACACACCCGAGTCCTCGCGTTCTTTTATCACATAGACCACTTCAATGTTATAGGAAATTTTATTTAAAGTAAAAAGTAGCAAATAGTCTTACATTTGCGACTTAATAAGTTTAAAGCCTACATTAAAAAATCTTTAATAAATAAAGCATATTATACTATATAAGAATATCTTGATGACAAAGAGGCGTGGATTTGATACGCGTTGATTTTCTATCCGGATAACATAATTAAAATGTAATAAAAATACATTATGTATAAATGATTTTAAAAGAGTTACTATCGAGTTTCTTGCCGGTTCTTCTCGGTAGAGACTACATTCCGAACCGATGATAGCTTTATAAAATAAAAATCTTAAATAAAAAAAAATTACATGTAACTTGACGGTTCGAAAGTGCTTTAAAAGCCCATTTGAATAAAGTATATTTTGAGTTTGAGTAAAGTAACAGCCTGTAAACGTTCTGCTGCTGGGTCTTCTCTTCTATTAAGGATAAGGTTTCGGAGCTCCGCTACATCGGTTCACTGCGGGTTGGCGGATATACATTTGTCAGAATTTTTCCGACACATGCAAGTTTCCTCACGATGTTTTCCTTCACCGCAGAGTACGAGATAAATTTCAACACAAATTTAGCACTTGAAGACTCAGTGGTGCTAGTCGGGGTTTAAACCCGCGATAATCGGTTGATATCGAAGCATTCTAACCACTATCCGCCATCTCGACTCAGTTTTTCATATTTGCGTGACTAATTTGGTTTATGCTTTTTTGAAAGTATATTACATAAATTCTCTCCTACTGGTCCCATAGAATTTTGATCGAATTTGATTTTTATGTTTGTTTTTAAATTTTAAATAACTGGAATGAAGATGTGTTATTCTAATTAGCGTCATAATTTATTTTGCGGTTAAAGTAGGTTACCCTTTTTTAAAAAAGTGTTGTTACACTTTCTTCTTGAACAAACTGAAACCCTCGCGAAGGCGCGTGCGGAACTTTGTTAATAAAAGATAATATTACTTCAGCAGCTTCCTTGGAGGAAAATGTATCGAAACAGTGTTTTTTGCGAATACGCATCATACGATAATCTTCATGCTGAATTGTAATGGAGCAGCGGATTACCTTTTAATCTTCTCCGATGTAAAAGTGATTTCTTTGAGCTTAATGGATTTTTGTATAGAATTATTTTTACGTTAGCATTCGATATAGTTAAATCTTTTCAATCGTAGAAACGTAACCTCGATTGTTGTAATCTAATAAGATTTCGGCTTTACTTTTACATATCTTTTATTTATTTTTCTTTTTTTTTTTATTAAAAAATTGAAACATCTTATGTTAAGTAATCACCACTGGACTTGAACATTTACACTAGAAGAGCCACAATTTTGTTGCCAGCTTAAAACGGAAAGAATATTCTAAAATTAAAAATTTTAATATCACCCCCACAGTCTTATTAATATTAATTAAGACCATTTTTATAAGCCCAGCACGATATTTATGTTGTAAGTTTGAGAGGAATTATGTATCCTGCTGATTCCAGATAATAGTGCAGCAGGTCAAGGTTATGTTACTATTGGAGACACAATACATAAATTTCAATTCCATCAGACCTAGAAGTAGCTCAGATCCTTTCAACGACCACAGAAGAGCTGACTAATACTTTCAAAGGTCACAGACCTTCAAAAATTAAAGCTACGAGAACCAATCGTATTAGCTCAAACAAAAAAAAGCGCATCGAAATGATTCATTCGTCAGGGGGCTACGATGAGATAGATAGACAAACAGCGTGTTAAAGTATAGATAAAGGAAGAGAACGTAAAGTAATTAAGTTAAGGATTTAGGAGGCGAGTAAGGCGTAATTTTCACTCAACGTACATAATGTAGTTAATAATAATTGAGTTAGTTGATGTTAATAATAAGGAAAAGGCAAGGTATTCGTTTTTATAATGAAATCTCCCAGAAATGTTTGCAGTTTTTATTATATTTAAATCATATGTAAAAAAGTCCCTAATAGCTAAAGCATATTACTCTATACAAGATTACGTTGATGATAAAGATGCGCGGGTTTCGTATATGCTGAATTTCGTACAGGATAAATAATTAATTTGTAATTCATAAAAAATGGTATCGACAAAATTTTAAAAGAATTACTGTCGAGTTTCTTGCTGGTTCTTCTCGGTAAAATCAATATTCCGAACCAATAGTAGCTTCATTATTGATGTAATTTTTTTTGGTTTTTTTTTTTGTAATTTTGATTTAAATTATACTATTTTTCGGAGACTACCTGCTAGAGTGTGGTACTGCCCCTGTCGAACAAGGCTATATGCGAGCTTTAGTCAGTAGGCTACAGCTTGGCTCTACCACAATTAAATAATATAAATGGATTATTGAAACAAAATGAACATTAGCGTACATTTTTCTAAAGAGATATAAATCGGTACAGAATTATACCGATAATTGAACACATTAGATAAAATTAATGAGGTTTTACGCTTAATTTACTATGTTATATCGCACAAGATTATATACGCATGAAATACGAGATTTCTACAGCTTAATATTTTGATGCTGATAAGCAATAATATGTCAACCCACAAAAAGTCAAATTTGAAGATATTATTGTATTCTGATTAAGCGTCACGTATGTAACAATATTCAAAAACAAATTCAAGTGAGCTATACCAAATAATTACGAAATAAGTGTTTTTTTAATGTTTAGAATATTGAAGTATGTTCCATATTTTGCAATAAACAATAATATCATATATTAAAAAAAACTTATTATTAGATTAAACCTTTTTATTATACTAATCTGCGTTTAATTCATTACAATTTATTTAAATAAAGAAGAAAAGATGGATGAAATCGTCTTTAAAAAAATTATTAAGAATAAGTTTCACATCTACGCCATTTTCTAAAAATTAAGTTCGTGTGGCTTGATATAGTATTGTTTATCAGCTTCCAAATATAGTCATATAATATCATTTCACCACAAAAACATCGTAAGACAATTAAAATTAAGACAAGAATCAACTTACCAAGAGTTTGGTTATCAATCTTGAAATGCCTCGAGTCCTCCCGCCTCCACGTCACGTTGGGAGGCGGGACGCCGGACGCGACGCAACGCAACGCCGCGTTCTCTCCTTCCTTGACCAACACTTCACTGCTACTAACTTCATCGTCTATATCTGGTGGAACTGCAACAAAGTAATATTGTTAATAACTGGTGTGTTGTGGAGTCTAGCAAGAGGTGGTCATAATTAAGTTTAAAAAAAATAAACCGACTCGCTTAGATAATGAATTATATTAAGCAGATCTCCTGCAGGCCTTCGCCCGAGTATACTAGGAATTTGATACTCTTTAGAGAATGGATTTTCAGAAATTCTTTTTTAGAGCTCACTTAGAATATTCTAGAAACGTTTGTTAAAATTTTTATGTTTCCAGTTTCTAATGATCAGTTTGTGAATATGTCAGCCAGTCAGTCTTAATTTCTATGTACATAGATTCTTCGGACATCAAAAGATCATCAGCTTTTATCTGGTTGTTGAAAGAATCCGATAAATTTGTACTGGTCTAATTGATTCGAAATTTACTTTAATATAACTTCAAAGATATTAAAATCTCACTTTGAATAAAAATGTACTATACTAGGTATAGCTATATAATATAATTATATTAAAAATAGTTTCGTAGCCTGATACTGCAGCAGTATCTGGACTTACAGGAAACACATCTCCTCACCAACTTACAGCAAAGGTATCGTGTTGGGACTCATTGAAATAGTCTCAATGTCTACATTTTCGGAGCCTATTCAAAATTTCCCATTTCATTTCATTTCAAAACAAAATCTTCATAAACACGAACGAAGCCGCGATCAATAGCTAGTAAATGAATTGAAATTGATTGAAAGAAATCGGTCGTTCCGTTATACACAATCATTCACCAACATTTGTGGTCTTGAAACTCATTCAATGATATTTTTGGTTCATGAAAAATGACCCTCGGTTATTTCCACGCCCACCCATTTTAGCTGTTTCTGAGAACGATTTATCTTTTTTTTTCAGTGCCTCTTTGAGAGAAATATTGGACTTTTATAATATAACTTTCAAATAAAAGTATTTTGTATAATGTAACTTTTAAAAGATTTAAAAGTATTTATTCCCCCGACTAATATATATTGTTATGAGTTTGACGTGTGTGATCTGTCTGTATCTGCTTGTGGCATCGTAGTTCCCTAACGAATGAACTGATTAAAATGCGGTTTCTTTCGTTTGAAATCTTTCAAAGCTGATGTTATCGAAATGGTTCTTATTTCTTAACGAAAATATTTTTGGTTCCATTTTAATTATTGAAGTAGGTTTTTGTAATATATCGTGCTAATTAAACAGTAATTAATATAAAGTATTTTTATGGATATATTAATAATTATTTCTTTATCTCCGGACCTAACCATACAAATACAAAAGAGATTTATGTATTTTAACATTATGTATATTTCGTTTCCTCGTAACTACAAAATAGCTGAATCGATTTTGGTGAATGATAAACCATTAGAATCGAGTTTATTGTGTATTTATTTCACAATACTAGAAGTATTGTTCGAACTATACATACAATGACTGCGTACTACAAATGGATGCTAATAAGCAATAATATATCAACCCACAAAAAATCATATTTGGAGACATTATGACTAAAGAATAGATTTGACACGTTTAGACGCTATCTTAAAATGAAGTCCGTGGACCTTGACACAGCGTCCAATTAATAACACGAAATATCCTATTAATTTACCCATAATATAATATTTACCATTATTCAATGGTTTACCTAATGGTTCAATTTGTAGTTTGCTTAGTGGTTATTCAAAGGAATTAATTTAAATCAATTCAAAGCAAAATAATTTTGTTACAATTTCACATCTAGGAGCCGAAAATTACCAACTGAATTGTGCTTTGATGGATTAAATATTTGTTTTTTGAGATCTCCAACGTTGAAAATGAGTTTTTCTTATCGACTGATACCTTGATTTACTAAAATTATAGTGGCAGTGTTAAACTATTTTTTTTTAAATAAAAGGTATAACGAATTAAAACCAGATTGGTGTAATAAATAGAGGAAATGCTTATACGATTTTCAAAATTGTGAGTTAATTACATAACGCAAAATATGGAACAAACTTTAATATTTAAAACATTGAATTAACAAGCTTTTTTCCGTACTTATTTACTCGTAGTTTAGATGGCTTGAAACAATTATTGAATAATGTTAAAAACGTGACGCGTTAACATAATAAATCAATGTGTCCGAATTTGTTTTTATGGGTTGACACGTTATTGCTTATCAGCATTCACATATTAAAACTCTCTATTTTGCTTAGAATATAGACTGTGCTAAAGACATACATAAGTATATACAATTAAACACTTAAAAACAACCTTTTAAAACAGTCAGGTAAAAATTTCGCACCGCATCCATAAATTTCGAATCCATCGAAAAATTTAGCTGATTTTGTTTCCACAGTCAAGGAGCGTAAAAGACATTTGGTCCCTGATAAAGTAAACTAAGAGTAGTTCCGAAGACTTCCCCTAAGTTTGTTTTAGATTCCCGTTTTCCCGTCCTTCGTAATATCTTCCGAGGGAATAGTTTCCTGAATGTTTATCATCGACATCATAAGTTGGGAGTCAAAGTTTCGGAATGGTTATTTCTGTTAAATGTTAGGGTGTGTTATTTTATTCATTTACAAATAAAACTTTATATAATTTAGAAGATTTTTGGAATAATAAATGATGTAAAACTAATTATACGTTAATTTTCTAACATATATTTTAAAAAAATGTATTATAAAATATACAAGATATTGAATTGATTTTATAAAAGCAAATGTCCATAGAATTTTTTGTCGGTCGAATTATAATCTCCACATTAATTATATACCCAAAAACACATTCTTTGTAGTTACAAATGTCTAGTTAGACATTTTTAAGATTCTAAAAAAGCCAATTTGAATAAAATATATTTTAAATTTGAATTTCAATGTCAGTTGATTTTACTACTCGACGGTACTTAAATACTCGTAATAGTTTGAAAGATTCTTAATATCAAAAGACGTCCTTATTCAGTAAAAAATTATCATAGCTGTATGACAAACTTTTAAGAAATATTAATTACTAAAACAGAATAACATGGAACTTAAACCAAGTACACCCACAAACAAAAGACAAAACAACCAACATTGACGGACTAATTATAGTAAACGCAATAGTAGAACTTGTACTCTTACTGTTCATATAACTCCATTAAATACATACAGTCTAAAGGCAACTTACCCACAACTTGCAAGAGATGAGTCTGGCTCATCATCGGCTCCGTGTTCACTTGACACATGTATCTGCCGCCGTCTGTTGCGCTGACGTCTCGCAGACCGAGCGTCCACGCTCCGTCGCCATGCTGGACGCTGATTCGGTGATTCTTCGTGATCACGTGACCCGCTATTGTGAGTATCGTTTGCGTGTCCACTCGCAACCACGCCACCTATTGGATTATTATTTTTGGACTTGTGTAAGATTAAAGTATTAAAAGGAATTAAAATGTTTTGGATTATTCATAGTCCGACACAATTTCTGCCTAACATAATTGTTATTTAGGCTTAAGCAAAATTGCTAACTAGTTTGCGTTGCCAATTTAAGTTCGTATATATCCATTTTTTTTCTTTTTTGATAAAAGTAGTAAGGAATTAAAAGTAGATTATACATATATTTAATATATTATCTAATAAAAAAAAATTTCAAATTATTCAGATTTTTGTATAAGTTGCTAAATACTTTTTCCGTACTTATTTAGTTTATATGTCTTGAAAGTTTTTTGAATAAAGATTGAAAAAGTAATGCACTATAAAAATACACCAATATCACCGAATTTTACTTATTATGGGTTGACGCATTATTGCTTATCAGCATCCATATATAAATTAATTACAATATACGTGTATTACAATAGATAGTAACCCATCGTTACGATCATTTAAGAGTGAAAGTTATACGAGTGGCTATTATAACTCATTTTATTTTTTTATAAATTATGTTTTATTCATGCGATTGATAAACGCTCTTCGCGTTCAACGGTCCTTGAGCTTATCGAGTTTCTTATTAAAAGAATATCGTTTAATATGCATTGAGATGATAAATAACTCAAAGAAAATATTTATAAAACAGTCATAAATCATTATAATACCAATTGTGTATCTTTTTTTACCACGTTTTTTTCATAGTCTGTAAAAAATGAGTAACTCAAGAAGGTGTAGATTTGTGTTCTTATTATTATATTTAGTACAAGTGAAGATTTTAAATTCAAATATTTTATTTTTTTAGAATTCTCTTACATTGTTTATTTCGTTAATAACTATTAGGTACATATGTTATTGGAATTTTCTTTTAAGTAGAACAAAGTTATATATTAATGATTTGTTGATTCCATATTTATCTTGTCTTAAAATATTGCTTTTATTCTGTTGTAAATTTTTCTATGTTGAATTGTATAAAAGATAAATATATTATGAATAAATATTAAAAGTTAGATCTTATTTACTAAAATAAAATAATATATTAAATGTTTTTGTCTCAGTATTTACAGAGGTTTCTGAACCTCTATCACAGAATTTACCATTGTCCTAGAGGAGACAGTTAAATTGATATAAATAGAAATATTTTATAATTTACCTTAAATGTCTGTAAATTGTCAACTCTACAAGTGAGGGCAGCATCTCTTCCCACTGCCACCGTGACGTTAGATCCTGGACCCACAAACCGTGGCAAATCTGAAACAATTAAGTATTTTATTTATATGACATAAGTAATTAAAACAACATAATACGACCACCTCATAATAATAATACTTCGTACTTTAAAATCAGACAAAGAGTTTAAGCTACAAGAGGTAACAACGGTTCCCTAGTTTCGTGAGCTTACGTCCGCCATGTTGATTTTTGTCGACGTCACTCCGTTGAAGAATAAGAATCTCATAGCACCATAAAATTCAAAATTGGTCAAGTCAATTAAGCTACGGGAGATCACGATGAAATGGACATACAAATGTACATATGTATTTACATACTATATACGCATATACACGCAAAAACCATTACCCCATTTTTGAGTTTGTTAGAACAGGGCATAAAGAGTATGCCAAATAAAAATTTGATTAAAATATAAATTTGTCACATCTAAGTTATTAAAAACGCGTTAGAGTACAATCTAACTCAAACAAAAAACACACTAAAAGTTTTAATCAACATTTGTTTTAATTAATTTTAATTAAAGTTGTAAATTCTATAAACAACTTTAATAAAACATATTAACTGACTTCAAAAACAACTTTGTAACCTAGTAACAGATCCGTCGTAAGTTATTATGAAAACTGTGCCTGTCAAAAATTATGCACGGACAGTAAAGTCTTTCAGGTTTTTTTTTTCGGAGGTCAGGAGCTGACAGATCACCTGATGAAAAGTGAATACTGCCGCCCATGGACATTTTCAGCACCAGAGGAGCTACGAAATGCGTTTCCAACATTTGAAGCAATGAGAAGTATTTTACGTCTTTCTCATCCCATGTCCTGTTTAATTGCCCCAGACTCCTGCATGCCCTCTATGACGTCTTCCCTCCTAAAGTCCCCTGCCCTATAAATGTTGACTGTTTATTGATGTTTGAGTTTAGTCCACTGTGTTCGTTTCTGTGTAAATATATTAAATGTAATATAATTAAGTTGTAAATAAAACATGTGACTGTCATATTAAAATTAGTTGTATTTTTCACTATATATGTATAACATTTATAACTATTTTTGTATTGTTTTAGGTTAAGAACTAACAATGAACACACTATATTAGGGTGTTTTCAAAATTTACTTAATGATGAATTCTCGACCCCACCGATCAATCTCCATCGTGTTTTCTCCATTCCGCGTGACATTGGCGAAATAACAGGTCAATTAGACCTGTACACGCACAATTAAAAACCATTATCTAAAGAATAATTTATGTTAGTCTTTATGAAAGTTTGAGGGCACTTATAAGTGTAATTCTCGCTGAATATTAATAATCGAATAATTTGAAATTCAAACAGAAGGATATAAACACGACCATACCTGGTTGTAAAATATTGGAAAACTTTTCACCCCGAAACGAACTCTGCTAAAAATGTTCAGATATAATTTATATCGAAAATTTTTAAAGTCATAATTTATTCTGTTCGCTTCTGCTCCAATGGAATACCCGGTAAATTGCTCGATCATATAGTAAAAAGGGGTAACACAAGAGGGTTTTTTTTTTAATCATTACCCATAAAAAGTAAAACTTTTTAACAATTAATACTTTCAAAAAACTGATTTCAAAAATCTATACTTATAATAAATCTGTAGAGAGGTCAATTCTGTACATGAAATATATTTTCAAAATAACTATCAGGAGGTGATTAGTGATGCCAAAAATGCAATCAGTAAAATTTTTGTCTGTCTGTCTGTCTGTCTGTCTGTCTGTCTGTCTGTCTGTCTGTGTGTATGTTCCTTATAGAAACAAAAACTACTCGACGGATTTTAACGCAACTTAGTACAATTATTCTTCATACTCCTGGGCAGGTTATAGTATACTTTTCACCACGTTACAATCAATAGGAGCAGAGTAGTGATGGGAAACTTTGGGAAGGCGGGAGACGTTACGACAGATATATTCTCCATAAAATTTTCTAAAAAATATCCCGCAGCAGCATATGTCTATCTTTTATGGTTGACTCACAATAACACGTGTAACTCCTGATAGCTTAGCAGTTCGGAGCATTCTGATTTTATTTATTTACTCTTACGTTTATAAGACTCTCACTCATCCCTAATTTAAAAAAGTTAACATTATTACCTATTCAATAAAAAAATCATAGAAATCAAGTATTGTGGATTGACATATTATATTTCCCTACCAAAATACGATCTGTCTGTCACATCAAAACCACTGAACCCTGAGGAAGGACATACGCTACTTTTTTACGAAAAACGACGAAAACGCGGACCAAGTCGCAGGCAAAAGCTAGTAATATACATAATTTTGTTTACTCGAACGATATCCAGGTATTTTAATTTAAAAATCTTAAGTACTAAACTGATTTTGATAAAACTTCTATAAGAACCTGTAATCATATACTTTTAGGAATTTTTAAAATTGTTTAAGAAATAACGGATTTCTTAGGTTATTATATTTAGAAATAGGTTAAAAATCAAATACAAAGGCAGAGTCATTTGTATTTGATTTTAAACCTTTTTCTTTTTCTTGTCTACTGCCGTAATGGCATAACATCCAATTTATTAACCTGAAGGCTAATTGGATGCTGATAAGCAATAACGCGTTAACCAACAAAAAGTCGAATTTGGAAATATTGATGTATTTTTATAATGCGTCATGTTTTTAACATTATTAAAAAAAAATCAAGTCATATACTAAATAAGTATGGTAAAAAAGTTTCTTATTTTAATGTTTCGCATTTCAAGTGCGTTCCATATTTTGAATTTTACACAATAATCTAATGTATTTGAAAAACTTTTTATGAGATAAAAAAAAATAAATATATTAATCTGTTTTTAATTAATTATACCTTTTATTAAAAAAGATAAGAAAAGATGGATATTTACTTCTTCAAACAAATTGATTAAGAACAGGGTTGACATCTTTAGACGCCATTTTCTTAAAATGGAGTCCGTGTGGCCTAACATAGTATTGCTTATCAGCGTCCAATTACGAATAACTATCACTATTAAAACGTGCCATATTTAGACATTTAAAGGAGATGTTTAAGTGCGATATTTGCACTTAAAGAATTAACACTGTAAGAATTTATTATTTCGTGTTAGAAATATATTAACGTAACTAGAGTAGTTCCATTTAAGAGGTCTTAAAAACAGATCTTAAGAAAATGAAGGTTAAGGTAACACGTTACTAAATTACCAAAAACTCACCAAAGCAAATTGACCTCAAGAACCCTTAGAATGATATACAATTTTTCAAATGTACCCAAAACCTCCCAAGAGGAACCCAGCCATATTTTCAAGATACAAACATTCTGAGCGCGAAACGACAATCGCTCCCCAGACAGCCGGATAGCTCAAACAAACATGCGAAAATCGTAACTAAATTCACCCTTATAACTCACAACTTAAGGTTCAAAATTAGAGGTGTTGGGTATAAAAAGTGAAGTATTTTTCACTTTCAGAGGTTTTTACTCACCGACAGTTTCTAGCATTTGAAATTAACTAATATTCCGGTTGGAACATTTTTAACGTGTTTTGAATTAATCTTTGTTCTGTGTTGTATAGATTGGGGGTTGAGATTTTTTATGTTAGTGTCGTTTTAGGGATATTATTAGATAGAATTATTAGTCCGATTAAAAAGGTGTTTAAATAGGCTACTTAAAGAAGGTAATGAGATATAAATAAACCACGCTAAGAGTAATAAAATCGATTTAGTAACTATATAATATGTTTGATCCGCAGTTCGCGGAGTAAATTAAACCAATGCGAAGTAATAAAAATACATACAATAAGATGTGTAATGGTGTACCTTTATAGTAGAACCGTTGCCGCCGCCCGGGCCCGGGATCTCTCTTCTTGCGTTTGTTTCGTTTTCGTGATGTTTTGGTGTAATATGTCGATAATTATATATATGCCAGACTTTATCCCTTAAGATGTTGAGCATAACAAAAAAAAACCCGCTAACTGAAAAAACGGTTACCGACCGAACAGAACCTTTTTTAAAGGCAGGGAAGACAACTGTCATAGACAAGACATTACCTTTTTAAAAATGATACCATATCAAATATTACTAAACATTCCCCCGCCTAAGCAGTCCCCAACTGCTTTAAATCTAATAAGAAGGAAAATCATATGAGAAATAATCCTAATTAAATACTCTAATCTATAGGTAAGCGAGATAGTTTAGAAACTGCCCGTTGAAAAATAGTGCCCTTAGCTACCTGGACATCAGCAAGCCTGACTACACCATCCGCCCCTGGTTTTAAAGCTACTATTCGACCACGGCGCCATTGAATAGGAGGAATGTTTTCTTCCTTTAATAATACTAAATCCCCAACCTTTGGTGGAATTGCTGAATCATTCCATTTGAATCGTTGTTGCAGGGTGTGAAGATACTCTAAATGCCATCTATGCCAAATTCTTTGCGTAAATTGTTGTAATAGCTGAAACCGAGATAACTTTTGCATTTTCACATCCTGCAACGGATATTCGGGAACCGCATTCAAAGGTTGACCAATTAAAAAATGGCCAGGAGTTAGTATTTCTAAATCATTGGGGTCCGAAGAAAGGGGGCACAATGGCCTTGAATTTAACATCGCCTCAATTTTACAGAAGATTGTACTAAGTTCTTCAAATGTCAAGGTGGTTTCCCCAATAACTCGCCGTAAATGCGTCTTTGCCGATTTCACTGCGGCTTCAAACAAGCCTCCCCAAGATGGAGACCCTGGAGGGTTAAAGATCCAAGTAATGCCACGACGGGATAAGTCTTGACCTATTTTACATTCATTTTTCTCCAAAAACTGAACTACTTCCTTCAAATATCTGTCACTTCCCTTGAAATTGGTACCACAATCCGACCGAATAACCGAAGGTAATCCTCGTCTAGAAACAAATCGGGAAAGAGCGGCAATAAATGCCTCGGTAGATAAGTCTGAAACTAACTCTAAGTGAGCGGATTTTGTAGTCAGGCACACGAATACACACAAATAAACCTTGGTGATTTTTGGATTTCTTAGTTTATGTGACCTAATAAGAAACGGTCCCGCAAAATCAGTTCCTACTCCATGAAAAGGTCGGGCAGCTACTAGTCTATCTTTAGGCAAATCTCCCATAGGGGGTTGCGTAGTAAGTCCCTTTAATTTATAGCATGAAATACATCGAAATGTAATTTTTCGTACCGCCCGTCGCGCTGAAAGAATCCAATAATTCCGTTGTAAATTCGCTAACAATGTATTTGGTCCTGCATGAGAATTTTTAAGGTGTAAATCCGAAATTAAAAGATCTATAAAGGTTCCCGATTTAGGAAGTAGCAATGGATGTCGTGCCTCATATGGTAAAGCTGAGTTTTTAAGCCTTCCTCCAACTCTAAGAAAACCACCTGAATCAATAAATGGGTTTAGGCGTTTTAAGTGTCCCTTCAAAGGTTGTCCGTTCCGAATCTGTTTTATTTCCGTACCAAAACTATCATTTTGAATAAGCGAAATTAGCATTGACAACGCATCTCTCCTCTCTTTAGAGGTTAAGTAAACCGAATTACTCCGATTATTTTTCTGTCTGCAATTAGATATAAACCGGCGAATCCAAGCAGTTACCGCAATTAGTTTGTCGAGGGAACTATAACGTTCAATAAGAAAACCGAAACTTGGAAGCGAATTCGAAGTTGTAACCACTAAGCATTTTATACCAGGCAGCTCCCCAGGAGTCATTTGTACCAATGTATTTACGGGCCAAGACGATTCTGGATGCGACAGCCAATTTGGACTCCACCACAAGTTATGTGCTATCAGTTCAGACGCAGTTAAGCCTCGGGATGCACAATCCGCAGGGTTCAGGGCACCTGTCACATGTCGCCACGTGATAGGTATGGAAGAATTTTGTATTTGTGATACACGATTCGCCTCAAATACTTGAAGAGTGTGCGGGGACGTTTTTAACCATGCCAAAACAATGGTGCTATCGGTCCAACCGAATATTTCCTGAATGTCAACGGTCTTTTTTAAACAAAGGCAAACGTGAAGGAGAAGTTTATGTAATAAGACAGCAGCACACAATTCCAATTTTGGAATGGTTAGGCGAGATCTGACCGGGGCGACTTTGCTCTTAGCCATTACCAAACTAACCGAAACACTATCATCATCGGAAACGGCACGCAAATACACAACAGCAGCATACCCCGCTTCCGAGGCATCCGAAAACCCATGAACTGTAATAATCTTAACCGAATCAGGAATAATACACCGCAAAATCTGAATTTCCTTAACATGATTTAAGTCCATATTTAATATAACGGGTCTTATCGCGATAACTAATGGTAGTAATACCTTTTTATTGCCCGACGTTTCGACGAAGTTACATTCGCCGTGGTCACGAGCTGACTGGTGTACCGCACGCCCTCCGGCGACGAGTGCGCGAGTTTTCTTCGCCTACCCTCACAATATTAATATTGTCTTTACCGTTATTATAATGCTGGGAGCACACCACACTAACACAATCGGTTCGCGCGAACATTGTTCGAGGTACTTCACTTTTGTTAAATTTATTTATCACCGGGTTCCAAGCGGCCGACAATTTAAATCCGTCATCGCGATTGAAGGTTTTATGTTTTTTAATTTCAATTGCTTCCCGTACTAAGCGGCAATAATAATTTTTGTCCGTCGAGAAACGTCGGGCAATAAAAAGGTATTACTACCATTAGTTATCGCGATAAGACCCGTTATATTAAATATGAATAATATAAATCGCGAAAGTTTAAAATATATGATTTAAGTCATTTCTAAAATGATTCCATTCTCGTTCAAGCTTCCCAGTAATAACATCATCCCATTTATAGTTACCTAGCCATAAGCGTTGTAGAAACGATTTAGCCTTGAATATTACAGGACATATCCATCCACTAGGATCATACATCCTAGCGACTGTAGAGAGAATTTTTCGTTTAGTTACCGCACATCCGAAATCTAAATCCGTTCTAAATGAAAAGCTGTCCTCGACAGGATTGTACTGCATACCTAAAACTGATGTTAAGCTTTGCGTATCCGGGTTATCGAACAAATGAGGCAATTGTTGATGATCATATGGCAAATCGCGAAGTAAAACAGGATCATTCGAAATCCATTTTCGCAGTTCGTAGCCTCCTGATTTCATTAACTGAATCAACTCTTGTTGGAGATTGAGCGCTTCGGACTGCGAGTTACAACCAGTCAAAATGTCGTCGACATAAACGTCATTTTCTAAAATCAGAGCAGCCCTTGGAAAACTGTCGCGCTCACGCTTGGCTAATTCCAGTAATGAACGAATCGCTATAAAAGGACTAGATTTCAAACCGTACGTATTAGTATTAAGTTCGTAAGTGAGAAGCGGCTCATCTGGAGACTCCCTCCATAAAATTAATTGATATTTTCTATCTGATTTATCAATCAAGGTTTGTCGAAACATCATTTTAATATCCGTCACAAAAACTATTTGATGTCGTCTAAAATTTATTAAAATTTCTGTTATATCCCTGTGTAGTTTAGGACCCGCATGTAAGCAATTATTTAAAGAAACCCCTGAAGTAGTAACACAACTGCCGTCAAAGACAACACGTAGTTTTGAATTTTTGTCCGAAACCTTAACAACCGCATGATGAGGTATTACAAAATATTCCTTATTGTCTTTAAAATCAAAATCTGATATGGACATATGACCGAGATACAAATATTCTCGCATAAAGTTAATATATTTTTCTTGTAATATGGGATTTTTAATAAGTCGTTTTTCTAAAGCAAAAAATCTCTTCTCCGCGAAAACCCTTGAATCACCTAACAAAGGTCTATTATTTAAAAAAGGCAACCTAGTGACGAAGCGACCGTCCTCTAACCGAAAAGTATTATTTTCATAAAATTGTTCACACTCGGTGTCGAGTGGATCCAAACGAGAAACCACTGGTGGTTCTTCAACCTCCCAAAATCTTTGGAGAGTATCCGAAATAGAAATACCGATATATTCCGTATTATCAGTAAAATTTATTTGTCTAATAAATTCAACTGGACCAAGAACAATATAGCCAAAAACCGTATTATAAGCCGTGAGACCAGACGAGTTTAAAATAATTTTATCCCCTCCGACTAGGGATCCGAAAACATCCGAACCTAACAACAAATCCACAGGTTGTGAAATATGAAAATTAGGGTCAGCCAGGTTTAAGCCTGTAGTTAAATCCGTTACCGATTTATTTAAACAAACTAAAGGTTGATCTCCAACAATTGTGTGCATGCATACTACGTGTGTGGTAATTCTAGGAAACGAACTATTTACAGGAGTAAAAGTAACCGAAGATCTTCCTATTAAATTGCAGGTTTCTACCCCTCCTATACCTTTAATCCTTTCAGTACAATCTGTTAAGTAGAGCCCCAACCTGCTCGCTAAATTTGAAGTAATAAGCGACCCTTGAGAACCCGCGTCTAATAGAGCTCTAACCGTAAGACCCATTTCCGAATCCGAATCAATATAAACCTTAATAATTGCTGTAGGTAACAATACGGTTGATTGAGGGCCTAAATCCGAAGAGCAGGTGGGGAGTGTATCCTAGCGTCTACTTGGCGAATAATCACGTAAATGATTATTCGCCTCGAATCTATCCTTTTGTTCATCGCGATGTTCGCGGTGATTTCTTCCGTTAAAAGTATGATCTCGCCGCACGTCTTCTCCACGACGTTGGGAAGGACAGTCTATGCGAGTCGGTGAGCCTCGTGGAGATCTTTTATTCATTCCATTATAATAACGATAGCCCCCGCCCGTACGAGGAGGTGACCGCTCAGTAAACTTGTGATTGGTATCACGTTTTTGTTGGGTCCCGGATCTATTAAAACAAAGCATTGGGTGATGCTTCTTACTTCCACAACTACACTGAGGAACGCGTTTACAATCGCGATAAGAATGCTGACCCAAACAAAAAAGGCAAAGATGTTTGCTAGTAATTAAATCTTTCCTCGCAAATGGTGTCATAGCCTTGAACTGAGGACAATAAGTTAAACCCGAATGTTTGGTATCACCGCAACACGAACATGGCGGCTTTAGTTCAACAGCAGCATAATGAGCTGCCTTACGAGGTTTTGCCGTCTTCATACCATAATCAATATAAGGTGTTTGTATTGGTTCTGAACTGGTGCATTCTAGTAACCGACATTCCGTTTCCAAAAATTCAACTAATTCCGAATATTTAGGTATAGTGTCCGTTTCACAACCAAATTTTTGTTCAAAACGAGATTTGAGAGTTGATGGTAATTTTGATAAGCATATATGCAATAGTAAAAATGACCAATCCAGTACAGGAAGCCCAAGACGCTCCAATTGATTGACGGCCATAATCAACGGATTTAAAAATTGAGTCCGAAGTCCATTCAACCGTGCTGATATTACAGGTAATTTTAAAATCTGATCCACCTGAACATCAGCTAAACGTCGTGTGTTTTGATAACGCTTCATCAAAAGATTCCGAGCAACATTATAGCCTTCATCAGAAATCTTAATATGTTGAACAAGACCACGGGGTTCCCCAGAGAGACATGACATTAAATAAGCTAATTTTTGTGCTGGAGACAGATCAGACCGTTTGTCTACTAGACTATCAAAAAGATTGTTAAACCCTACCCATTGATCCATTTCACCAGCAAAGGATGGTAACCGAAGTCCTGGTAAATGTGACAATAAGGCATCTAAATCTGTACGTTCCGATTTACATGTTTCTGTAGTAGAAGTCTGAGGGGATTGTTGTAATTTAATTGTTGATAATTTATCAAATGCCTCTAAACCCCGAGTATAGTCTGCACGAGCTGCTGCAACTATTTCTCGTTCAGCCGTAATAGTTTCATCAGCATGTTCCAGGATACGCTGATATGCTGTTTCAAAAACCGAGAATTCAGTATTCATTGTCAGAAGCCGCACCGATAAACGCATAGCATGTTCTGGTCGTTCAATAAGATCAGCACTATCTAACAACCATTGCAGCTTTACCCTAAACTGGGACCAATTAAATCTTAAAGACATGATAACTCTTTTTATTCAATACAGAGAAAGAAAGAAAAATAATAAGAAAACAAAATGCAGTATCAAAGTAATTATATTGAAATACTATAGACCTAAGAAGTTTTTAAATAATAACTTATTTTTAATTATTTTGAATCCTTGACCTTTTAGCAATTAAAGTTTTATATATTTATTTAAATTTATTTCAAGTAACACCTTGAAATATATATAACTTATAAAGAATAATATGTTTACATACATAAATAGAATCATATACTATAAGATAACAATTGTTTATTAACTTTTATGCTATGTATCTTTCTTTATGCATTAAAATGAGAAGTTTGAATCAGTAAATGTAACCTACATATTATTATAAGAATGAAACTAAACTTTTAAGTATTATATTACATCTTTAAATATGTTTCTAATTTATTACCTATAATGAATCCTTGAATATAAACAATATTTTATCAATATTTTATTAATGACTTTCTAATATTTTGTTAATGAATTTCTATATCCTATAGAAACATACCGATTGTCATATAATAATTATATAGATATATCAAAAAATCACCAAGTTACATTTTATAAACAACATTAAATTTAAATCTTATTTACTGAGGAATTAAACTTAATGAATACTATGCTAACGTAATGTTTCAACACCGGGACTGAAAAATGTAACAAAATGTTAAGTTAAGGCCGGGTAGATACAAGATGCCGGCCATCAACCAGTTATGATTTCGTGTATTATACACGTAGAGGACCGAAACTAACAGCGAATTAAACAAAGGAAACCACGCTCTGCTACCAAATGTTTGATCCGCAGTTCGCGGAGTAAATTAAACCAATGCGAAGTAATAAAAATACATACAATAAGATGTGTAATGGTGTACCTTTATAGTAGAACCGTTGCCGCCGCCCGGGCCCGGGATCTCTCTTCTTGCGTTTGTTTCGTTTTCGTGATGTTTTGGTGTAATATGTCGATAATTATATATATGCCAGACTTTATCCCTTAAGATGTTGAGCATAACAAAAAAAAACCCGCTAACTGAAAAACGGTTACCGACCGAACAGAACCTTTTTTAAAGGCAGGGAAGACAACTGTCATAGACAAGACATTACCCTTTTAAAAATGTTACCATATCAAATATTACTAAACATAATATGTTTATCAGTCAAGATAAACTGTTAGTTTGATTCTTTTAAATTAAGTCCGACATACACATAGGTATATATGGATGCTGATAAGCAATAATGTGTCATCTACAAAGTCAAATTCGGAGATAATAATGTATTTTGAGTATCAAACCTCACCTATTTAACGTTATTAAAAATAATTAAGTCATATAAACTAAAACAAGTTTCTTAATGAAATGTTTCGATTTCCAAGTGCGTTCCATATCTTGGAATTTATAGAATAATCTTAAATATTTGAAAATCTTTTTATCAAATAAATCAATCTACTTATAGTTTATTATACTTTTTATCAAAAAAAAAAAATGAAAAGACGGATATATACTACTTCAAACATATTTGTTAAAAATAGGTTTTACATTTTTAGACGCCATTTTATCAAAATTAAGTGCGTGTGTACACAGTATTGCTTATCAGCGTCCATATATACTATGACGCAACTTCGTAAAAATTTTCATACCCTATTTCACCCTATTCGTGTCTTATTTTCGCGATACAAAGTACCAAAAATCTGGCTCCAACATCCAAGAAAAATTAGTTTAACGGTATACGCGTGAAGACGTAACAAACAGAAAAGCAGACAGAATTATTTTTGCATATTTAATATAAGTATGGATTCAGACTATATCTACATTGTCTGCATTGTATAATTTTTATTGTATTAATTTACATTTGATTTTACTAGTATGACTACAATTCATATAAATTAACTAAAAAAACCGACTTTGAAAGCAAAGTACGTAATTTCATTTATTATCACACACACACACCAAACGGCAAACGTAGTGTAGGACGCCCTCCGGCCCGCTGGACTGACGACATACGCAAGGTTCCAATAGCTGGCTGGACGAGGGTTGCGGAGGATCGGGATGTTTGGCGCAAACTTGGGGAGGTCTATGTCCAGCAGTGGACTGCGATTGGCTGACGACGACGACGACGACGACACACACAACACGCACGCACACACTTAAAAATAAAAAAAAAAAACAAAAAAGAAGTTTTTTTTTCTAAACCAGTTAAGAAATAAAGGCGTAATGAGATAAACAATAAAATAAACAACGAATTGATAACCTCCTTTTATTTTAAATGAGTCGATAAATGGTAAGCAATAATGTGTCAACCCACTAAAAGTCAAATTCTGAGATATGGATTTATTTTGATACTGCATCACCTATTTAAGATTATTCCAAAAATTTAAGGTCATAAAAACAAAAAAAGTACGGAAAAAGTTTCCTAATTAAATATTTCGAATTTCAAGTGCGTTCCATGTTATTCAATTTATACAATAATCTCAAATATTTGAAAACTTTTTAGAAAATAATTATATTAAATATTATCAAATATATATCAGATATTATTTTCTTTTAATTCCTTCATTCACTTATCAAAAAATAAATAAAAAGCTGGCTATATACTCCTTCAAACATATTTTGTAAAGAATAGGTTCCACATCTTTAGACGCCATTTTCTCAAAATGAAGTCCGTGTGGCTTGACACAGTATTACATATCAGCGTCCAAATGTAAAAATGTGTCGACAAAAACAATCAGCTACAATAAAAGCGACAATCAATAATAAGTGACATATTGAATTGTCGCGAGTAACGTTCATCGCTAATTAGTTGTGAATCGTCAGTCGAATATACGATGTAATAATTTTTCAGCCGCTGGAGTGCAATATGTTACCTCTTTACGTCGAACAAATAAACGATTGTGCTCTAGGGATGGACGGTGCACATTGAAAATGGAAATGTAGATATAGGTTTTAATTGGACGCTAATAAGCAATACTGTGTCAAGCCACACGGACTTCATTTTGAGAAAATGGCGTCTAAACATGTCAAACCTATTATTAACACATATGTTTAAAGAAGTATATATCTATTTTTTATTTTATCTTTTGATTAAATGTACGATAAATTAAAATAAGACTGATATATTTAATTTATTATCTAATAAAAAGTTTTCCAAATGTTTGATATTATTATATAAATTGCAAAATATGTAACTCACTTGAAATTCGAACCAATTAATTAAGAAACTTTTTTCCATACTTATTTAGTTTACATGACTTCAATTTCTTTTTAATACTGTTAAATAGGTGATGCAGTATCAAAATACATCAATATCTCCGAATTTGACTTTTTGTGGGTTGACGTATTATTGCTTATCAGCATCCAATTTTAAGAGAAAATGACATATATTAAAAAGTCCACGACAGTTATTTGAATTTGGAATAGATTTTTTATGATATTATATATTTTTGATAACCGATATGGTTAATTCTTTTTGGTTTGAAAGGGACCCTTTCAGTATATAAGGGAGAATGTAAGGGATTCAGTAGTTTCAGTAGATAAAAGCGGATTGAATGATGAGAACAGATAGTAAGAAAGGGAATCGGGAAATCCTTGGCCTTGTCTTTGTAATTAACTCGTAACTACAGTAAATCAATGAAACTACATATGGACGCTGATAATCAACACTGTGTCAAACCACAAAATGTCAAAATGGCGTTTAGACGCCATCAAACGCCAGATATCAAACTGATTCTTAACAAAATTGTTTGAAGACTTATGCATCCATATTTTCCTTTCTATTTTGATAAAAGGAATTATGAGTTTTATCTAATAATACATTTTTCTAATATATAAGATTATTGTATAAATTACAAAATATAGAACGCACTTGAAATTGAAAACATTAAATTAAGAAACTTTTTTCCGTACTTATTTAGCTAAGATGACTTAAAGATTCTTTGAATAAAGTTCAATATGTGACGTATTATCAGAATATCTCCGAATTTGACATGTCGTGGGTTGACACATTATTGCTTATCAGCGTCCATATATGAACTAAAGCTGGGGCATTGCTCCATTGCGATATTGACATACATTTCATATTCAATACAACGCGAGTCTAATTACGTTGGATAGAGTATCGGGGTACGTTTTATTTTTGTCACGAGGATATACCTATCTCATATATTGTCACCACATGGCGCTTCCGATTAGCCCACCCAAAGTAATTCTAAGGAGGATAATTGGGGTGGCTTCTCATTATCTGATTTTCTCATTTTTCTTGATTTTTTACTTCGTCATTGAGCACGAGATAAATTTTAAGAAATTGAAGATTATGTACACCTAGCTCGGTATTAGGTCGAACCATCATATAACTAAGCCGATATAGCTTAAAGGTTAGAACACGACGATCTCAACCGATGATCCCGGGTTCGAACTCCGGCTAACACCTCTGCCTTATCAAGTGCTAAATATATGTTTAAATTCATCTCGAGCTCGACGGTGAAGGAAAACATCGTGAGGAAACCTGCATGTGCGGGGAGAAATTCTGAAACATGTATATCTACCAATCCGCAGTGGAGCTGCGTGGTGAATTGGGTTCTGAATCTTCTTAATAGGAAAAGAGGCCTTTCCCTAGCAGTGGAACATTTACTGATTACTTTTTTTACTTTACATTGAATAAGATCTACGAGTATCTTTGGACGGACCCCTCCCATATAAAAACTGTAGCTATGCTTGTAGGCGAGATTAAGAACAGCTTACGGCATTAGCTGACTGAACAGCTCGTCTTGTATACTGACCGGAGAAAGAACATTTGTGATTACGTTTTGTTTTCAATAATAAATAATAAATAAACACATCACGCTCCACGGCCCTTACAAGGATCTCATTACCTTGTGTCGGGGGTTCGGCAATACACACAACACAAACACAAACGCCCTGATCACTACAAACATCCGTATGTCAAGTACAGACGTTTACCATGAGCAAGCGCATTCGCATCGACAGACACGTTGGCGCAGTGGTCACTGGAACTGACTGAAGCGCTAACGGTCGCGGGTTCGAACCCCGCTCGCGGCAAATGTCTGTATTGGCCAATCGGATGTTTGTCGTGGTCTGGGTGTTTGTGTTAGTGTTGTGTATGTTTCCGGTACCCCGACACAAGGTCACAAGATCTAATGGGGGCCGTTGAGTGTGATACGTTTATTTATATTTATTATTATTTATTCGTTAGTTGGACTGACCACTACGCCGACGCGTCTAATGTGGCAAGCGTTGAAATGATCCACTCAGTCGCCGGCTTTATATTTGATTCGTAATCAGATATTATTATTTTTTTTTTGTATTGAAATCCCTTGAATCAATTACCAGTTAACACAATTATTGTGACTATTTAGAATTGATAAAAGGATAATTTATCACTGTCCAATAGTTCGGGAATAATGTTATTAAATACCAAATGGTAAATTTAATTTGAGGACGTTTCATTCATTATATATGACTAACGGATTAACATCAATTGATGGCTTTTGTGAAATAATATTAATAGTATGTGATGTAAATTCTAATTTTGAACTTCGAATGAATGACTGAATAGTTTATTTATATCGATTATCCTAAAAATGTTGATACCTTAAAACATTATCGTTGATTTGTAGCTAGTCGTAATGTGATGTAATATTACCTTCCTCAATATTTGAGCTATCCAAAGTAAAAGGAATTTTTACAAGTACATACAAACTTACAAACAAATTTTACCTCTTTGTAATATTAATATAGATATTTTGGGAAGTATTTTTCAAATCTCATTTGTAAATAATACAATCGTCAACAATAATTTAGGTAATTATTATTAACTTTTATATAAAATTGTAAATACTGTTGAATTAACATACTGAACAATAAAAATATATAAATGAAATACGAAAACTACGTGTAGGCGCATGTTATATCTGGTATGAATTGAAGATAAATATGAATAACAAAAATATTATTTCGATGATGGAACAAATAAACATTTTATCTATCATAACATCAATTCTATATCAAAATGTAATTTATAGTGGGGTTTGATATAACTGATAGTTACTTTCTATAAAATAGAAGCTGCCTCTTGTGGCTTCACTCGTTAATACTTCGCTTCTATGAATTATAGCGTGACGTAATATAGCCTATAACCTCCCTAACTCTTTCTATGGAACACAAAAAGAATATTTCAAATGGGATTAGTAGTTTCAGATACTACCCCTTAGAGACGAACAAACAAAATCAATACCTCTATGTAATATTAGTATAGACTAGCTTATGCTCGCGGCTTTCCACGTGTTAATACAGAGTACATTTATCAGTACGACACGCATATCACCTACTGTAAGGTAATTGTGTTTTGCTTATAACGTTCGAACAGGCACTGATAATAAGATGACAAGGTTTTATGGCAATCTCGCCTTAATCTGGTGGACCTGATCCGTAGAAGACGACCAGGAGGAAGAAGACAGCGTTATGCGCATCTTTTTCCTCCGCCATAGAGAAACCAATGTGGGAGACGTCCACTCTGCCACATACCACCAGGGCGAGAGAGTGCTTTCGGTGCCCAGGAGCACTCTCTAGGCGAAGTAGGCCTGCGTAAACAGGCCAACCGTCGGGGCGTCACGGTAGCATGCGTAAGCGATCCCGTGGCGCCCTACTAGGACGATGAGGGCACCGCTGGGTTTTAGTGGGTAGTCTTGAGTCACTTTAGCTTCACAATGGTGCAGTGTAGTTTTTAAGGACAGCACATTATAGATCTTTGAAATTCTCGGCTTTTTTTACTATCATATACATATATTATACATATAAACATTCAACTTGAATTGATTTGTTTAAAAAGATCTATGCGTAAAAACGGCGAAAAGCGACTCTGTTTTAGACTATGTAAAGATTTGTCATCATCATGTACCTAGCACTTTCCCGGTTATACCAGCGTCTGCTTTCTATTCTAGCCCAGATATTGACGAGTTACTGATTTTTACACAGAGCGATTGCCATCTGACCTCTGCAACCTCTGAAGGTAAGTCAGTAACCACTTGGACTAGAATAATTTCCTACCCACAAAGACATACACCCAGACCTAGGAACAAATATTTATACAAATATAAATATCTGCCCCGAGCGGGGATCGAACCCGCAACCGTCGGCGTTAGAGGTACATTCAGCACTACTACACCGGAGCGGTCTTCACTATGTAAAGATTTGTATTTCAATCTGAGTTTTTTTTTTCTCTAGCATTTCTTCAATTTAGGTTACTGGGATTATTTTGGATTCTAAATTAAACTAGTCTTTAAAGGATAAAGTTAAAAAATATCAAAACGATATTTTCATTAAAATTTCATATTGATTGTAAAAATCATATTACAAGGCAAATCAAATTGGCAAAATACAGTAAGCTGTTTTTGTTTTATTTTCTATAAAACTTTTATAAGAAATTAAATTCAGGGACAAATTCAAGTTTTTTAACAGAAATATATAATCTTATTAGAGTCTATAGAATTAGTAAATTAGTAGCTTAAGGCTGTGTACATATCAGAAAAGGACAATTTTAACATTGTGTGATATAATTGGACCGACTTCAATATAATTACAAAACAAGTCCGATAATGAAGACAATATTTTCCGACTTCTAATAATGGATGAATTCTAAATTGGTCGGGGATTTTTTTATGCATTGCCCCGGATTACTTGAAAATGGTTTAACCGATTCGATTAATTCTTTTTGTTTGAAAAAGTATACTTTATCATTTGTGTATAGAATTTTCGTCAAAATAGGCATAGCAGGTTGGTTTTTAAAATAAATAAAATAAATATTCCAAGAAGTCGAAATTACGTACTTTGCTTCTAAGGTCAGTGCGTTTTTAAAGTCTTGCTACAGGAAATTACGAATATCTTTGCTTCATGATCATACATGTACTCTTGAAGGAACCGTAACCCTATGTCCCCCTTGTGGGTAGCTCATAAAATAGACGTTTATACAAATTTGTGTTAAGGTTCTACGTAACAACTTAATGTGGATGTCCATCAGCACGTCTATAAACGTAGGATTTAAGATAAATTGGAAAGAGAAGTCGAAGGTACGATATTGACGCATGATCATTATGTCGTGTTGTGATGTGCTCGGCTATGCGCGCTCCGCTTGATCTTATACTCTAAATGCAGGGCCAGAAAAATATCTCAATGAAGTAACGAAATTCAAAATTTTCTTTCATATATTTACTAGTGTATTTTCGAAAGTATTAGATGACTTGTACCGCATATTGAAAACGCCATCTATTGAAAGTAATTCGAAATGACAATTCTGATACGAAATCTCCAATTTCGATTTTTCTGATTCTTTAAAAATACCTTTTGGGTTATCCCTAATTTATTTTTGCGAGACTAGCAGTTTGATTTATTTATAAAGAATTACAGAAGATATACGCATTTCACAAAACAAAGGATAAATTAAGTACAACAGACGCAATTCAGTGTGAGGACACTAAGGAACTAACGCTGCTTAATAAAGGGTTAGGCACGAACAGTCTCCTGAGTGCTTTAACGTTCAACAATGCTCTAAAAGGTTAAACTTTCCATTGTCTCTATGTCTTTCTTCACAATAATTACGCACACATCAGTTCTGGTAATGAGACCGTGCATCATCCCAACGTAAAATATATTTGGTGTAATATTTCATGAAGTGTGTGGAGTTAGTGAAATTTTCCAAGGCTTATGTCGGCCATATATTACCTGTCCACGTATGTGTGATATTAATGCTGGCTGATCTCGTGTGTTGTTATGTTATACCGTTTATTACCTAATTCTTTAGGTCGTTTTATCTTTAATTCAACACCTTCCATAATTCTCCTTGACTATTGCGTTTTGGTACTTGTGCTGTTATTTTTGATAAAGAGATATAAAAAATGTAATATAACCAAATTATATTACTTTTGTAAAAAATATTGAATTGATTTTTATGATATTACTATTCTTCAATTCAATTTCAATTTAATTATTTGGTTAATAGCTTTCAGTTGTGCCACTTAGACACATGTTGTTTCGCTAATGTCATGTAGAATGGAGAAAACACGATGGAGAGATATTATTCTTATACCAGGCTAGTCATAAACTGTCATTATCATATATCAAATTTTGACAGTTAAGTTCAAAAGTCAGAAATCAACTGTTAGAACGTACAATTTTCTGATAGTTTTACTTAATTACGCTGGTTATATTAGCAGTCACATTAAAATAACTAAAATATGTTTTAAAAAAACTTAGATATTATCATCTAAAATCAAGAAAAATAAATAATCAAACTACAGCAAATAGTATCGTAAGTCTCAATCATTATAATTGGATGCTGATAAGCAATAATGTGTCAACCCACAAAATGTCGAATTTGGAGATATTGGCGTATTCTGATAGTGCATCATGTATTTAACATTATTCAAAATATTTTCATGTCATCTATAGTAAATAAATACGGAAAAAAGTTATTTAATGAAACCTTTCGAATATGGAAGTGTAGGCCATGTTTTGCGATATAAAATAATATCCTGTATTAGAAAAACTTATTATTTGATAAAACTTTTTATCATACTAATCTACTTGTAATTCACTATAGATTTTATCAAAATAGACAAGAAAAGTTGGATTTATACTTCTTCAAACAAATTTGTTACGATATGGTTTGGCATCTTTAGACGCCATTTTCTCAAAATGAAGTCTGTGTGGGTTGACACATTATTGCTTATCAGCGTCCAATTATTCATACGGCGAGAATTACATTTGTAAGTTTTATTCTTGTAACTGATAGAAGACAGTGCTCTTCTATCTGATCGTGGGTAGTTAGAAGGCTGTGAATGTCAAAAATAAAGAACTAATATTAAATTTTTTCAGGTGTAAAGCAATGACAAACAAATTATTTAAATCTATGAAATGAAAGTCTGAGAGCAAAACTTATAAGTGTAATTCTCGCCTAAGACCTTTTAAATGTTAAAAGATAATTCATTCGAAATTAAATTCAATATATTTTTAAGAAACAGTATTCCATTCTATATATACATACTTCTCACGTATAAGAGTTCCAATAAAACATTCTCGACGTCACAACTCCTCGCGATGTCAATTTTTTATTAAAGAATTCGTAAAGAATTCCTGGAGCACTTGAAACTCTCTAGAAACATGTGTCTCCATTTCGGCGTTTTATTTTTAACTTCAAAATTTCATAACTTCGTACACGTTGCAACTTACTTTGTCTATTAAATTCCTTTTCATAAAACTTTATTGAATAACAATATTTTACACCAGGTGTTACACGTTATTAAAAAAAAAAAACGCTATTATAATAATTTTCAGTAATTTATTAGTAAAGCCGTCATACAACATCACATGGTTTATGATTGAATGTTGCTGGTACAAGAACATAAGATAAAACTACCGTTCTCTAACAAAACTGTCACAACGACACTGTCGCTAATGCTATCGCTAATGCTAATGGTATACATATCGATACCTCCCACGTAAGTTATTGTAAGCCACAAAATTGCCGTTAGCGTTTTTACTGAATACTACACGAATTTGCATTGCTTAATGCATTCAAAGTTAAAAAATACCAAAAATCTTTTTTTTTTTCAAGGAAAGTTACAACAAAATACGCCTGAAAAAAGGCGTATTTTGTTGTAACTTTCAAACTAAAACGGATTAAAAGTGCTCTACTGTAAAATTGTAATTTTGGGGTTACAACAACTTACGTGGGAGGTATCGATATGTATAGCTCTCTGTCGGTCGATCCGTTTAACTTATCTTTTAAGGACTCTTGGAAATTGTACTAAGGTAGAGCCATCGTAGCTGGTTGACTATAGCTCATATATTGTGTGGCTCTCACTCTTACAGAAGATTCGTGTAAAGTAGATATTATAGCTGCATTCATCGTTATCCTTGATGCTTTTTAAGCTGGTATCCCGCCTGCTCGATTGCAAATTTTTATTAAAAAAAAAGAAATGGGCCGCTCAAGCTTTGAGATGATTATGCATTATAAGGATACTTACAATTATGGATTATACATTGCCAGTTTTTTGCACCTAAATTCCTTATATTATTTAGAAAGAAACCAAAAAATGTGTTTATTTGTGACGAACATAGCAGACACAAATAATAAATTATTAATACTAAAAACTGGTCAAGTGCGAGTAGGACTCGCGCACCGAGGGTTCCGTACAAACTTATAGAAATCTATATAAGACTAACCCATCTACGCCATTTGTGGTCGTCATCATAAGTTCCAACATAAGTTACTACCAAAAATACCTAAATCGGTATACGTTTGCCTATAATATTTGAGGAGTTCCCTCAATTTCTCCAGGATCCCATCATCTGATCCTGACCTGAAGACAATGGGACCACCTTGGAAGTAAACCTTTTCAAACAAAAAAAAATTTTTGAAAATCGGTACACAAATGGCGGCATAATCGGCGAACAAACATAAAAAAATTAAATACAAGGTCGAATTGAAAACACTCCTTTTTTAGAAGTCGCTTAAATATAATCAAATATTATGTACATCACGTCCCAAAAACTATTTTGAAACTACTTAGGAGCACTTTAATTTAAAACACGATCATGGATGCAATCCATGGAAACACAAAATTTTATTTTAAGTACTAATACACCTTATACTTTCAAAAAAGCAAAGTTATAGCGCGACTCAGGATACACCCAGCGCCATCTCTTGGCAATTTCAATGAACTAACTTGTTGACTTTTACATTAACAACATAATTATATTATATTTTATTCTCGTTTTATTTTTATTTATATTCTACTACACTCCACTACCCCTGCACTACGTTCGTAAAATATTTAGATTTACATTATCAATCAAAATATCGAATTATATATTAGAATTGCCAAGACGAAAATAATTAGTCCTTAATTCGAACAAAACTAATTGTTTATTTATAAATAACTAATTATATTACTAATAACCAGAAGACTTATATGTGTAGATAAATAAGTAAATTAAATAACTCGATCTGTTTGAATTTAATTTTAAAATTTTCGTACTAAGTCAATACGAGTACTTAAATCAAATCGCGTGAAGCTCTTATATTGAATGTTAATTACGTAATGACGTTATAAATCGACGATAAAACTTTTAAATGAAAAGTTTATTTTATTATTTTTAGCGCGTTTAAATAATAATTAAAATAAAAATTTTTATTAATCGAGCAGAATTATATCACAGTTAATGTCATAATGTTGTAATAGATGGCATTAGCTGTACGCTGCATCGCGCTATCATTTTGTTAGATGCGATATATAGATTGCATTGCGTTGTTTATAAAGGTTTGCTGCTTTTTAATGTTTTCGTATTGGTATACAAATTTCTTCTCAGTGTTTGTAAAATTGTTTTTTTGACCATGGTCAACTTCTATGTTAATTTGTTACAAGTACATATAATTTTAATTCTAAGATTAATATATTTTCCGCTTGATCAATTTACAACTTGATACATTTACGCGTTCCTGAGAAAAAGGTTGAAAGACAGACGTACAGACTGACAGACACACGAACAGAAATTTACAGTTTTCGGATTTTTTCCTTTATGTATACTAAAGGACCTTGCTCCTGGCCAAATTTCATAATGCTTGGTCAATGGGAAGTACCCTATAGGTTTTGATTCCCTTGCGAAAACGTTAAAAACGCTATCATACTTAAAATATGTGATATAAATGACCGTATCTTTTGATTGCGTTAACTTAGAAGTTTGATTTTTTCACAGTTCTTAGTAATTACAACTCTGAGTACTTGACGTTGATAACAATTTGTTACCTTCACGCGTTTCTGAGAAAAAGGTTGAAAGACAAACTTACAAACAGACAAACATACATACAAAAATTTACAGTTTTCAGATTTTTTCCTTTATTTGTACCATAAGATCTTACTTCTTGCCAAATTTCATCGTGCTAGGTCAATGGGAAGTACCCTATAGGTTTTGATTCCCTTGCGAAAACGCTAAAATGGTCAAAATATACGACATATTTTCCATTATCTTTTGATTGCGTTGACTTAGAACTTTAATATTTTCACGGCCGCATGTCATCGTAGACTTGAGTATATGATATTAATTTCAACATGATACGTCTATGCATTTCTGAGAAAAAAGGGTTGACATCCCGACAGACAGACAGACAGACAGACAGACAGACAGACAGACAGACAGACGGACAACAAAGTGATCCTATAAGGGTTCCGTTTTTCCTTTTAAGGTACGGAACCCTAAAAATTAAATACAAGGTCGAATTGAAAACACTCCTTTTTAGAAGTCGCTTAAATATAATCAAATATTATGTAAATATGGATCACGTCCCAAAAACTATTTTGAAACTACTTAGGAGCACTTTAATTTAAAACACGATCATGGATGCAATCCATGGAAACACAAAATTTTATTTTAAGTACTAATACACCTTATACTTTCAAAAAAAAAAAGTTATAGCGCGATTCAGGATACACCTAGCGTCATCTCTTGACAATTTCAATGAATTAACTTGTTGACTTTGACATTAACAACATAATTATATTATATTTTATTCTCGTTTTATTTTTATTTATATTCTACTACACTAAACTACCCCTGCACTACGTTCGTAAAATATTTAGATTTACATTATCAATCAAAATATCGAAATATATATTAGTGTTGCCAAGACGAAAATAATTAGTCCTTAATTCGAACAAAACTAATTGTTTATTTATAAATAACTAATTATATTACTAATAACCAGAAGACTTATATGTGTAGATAAATAAGTAAATTAAATAACTCGATCTGTTTGAATTTAATTTTAAAATTTTCGTACTAAGTCAATACGAGTACTTAAATCAAATCGCGTGAAGCTCTTATATTGAATGTTAATTACGTAATGACGTTATAAATCGACGATAAAACTTTTAAATGAAAAGTTTATTTTATAATTTTTAGCGCGTTTAAATAATAATTAAAATAAAGTTTTTATTAATCGAGCAGAATTATATCACAGTTAATGTCATAATGTTGTAATAGATGGCATTAGCTGTACGCTGCATCGCGCTATCATTTTGTTAGCTGCGATATATAGATTGCATTGCGTTGTTTATAAAGGTTTGCTGCTTTTTAATGTTTTCGTATTGATACAAATTTCTTCTCAGTGTTTGTAAAATTGTTTTTTTGACCATGGTCAACTTCTATGTTAATTTGTTACAAGTACATATAATTTTAATTCTAAGATTAATATATTTTCCGCTTGATCAATTTACAACTTGATACATTTACGCGTTCCTGAGAAAAAGGTTGAAAGACAGACGTACAGACTGACAGACACACGAACAGAAATTTACAGTTTTCGGATTTTTTCCTTTATGTATACTAAAGGACCTTGCTCTTGGCCAAATTTCATAATGCTTGGTCAATGGGAAGTACCCTATAGGTTTTGATTCCCTTGCGAAAACGTTAAAAACGCTATCATACTTAAAATATGTGATATAAATGACCGTATCTTTTGATTGCGTTAACTTAGAAGTTTGATTTTTTCACAGCTCTTAGTAATTACAACTCTGAGTACTTGACGTTGATAAAAATTTGTTACCTTCACGCGTTTCTGAGAAAAAGGTTGAAAGACAAACTTACAAACAGACAAACACACATACAAAAATTTACAGTTTTCAGATTTTTTCCTTTATTTGTACCATAAGATCTTACTTCTTGCCAAATTTCATCGTGCTAGGTCAATGGGAAGTACCCTATAGGTTTTGATTCCCTTGCGAAAACGCTAAAATGGTCAAAATATACGACATATTTTCCATTATCTTTTGATTGCGTTGACTTAGAACTTTAATATTTTCACGGCCGCATGGCATCGTAGACTTGAGTATATGATATTAATTTCAACATGATACGTCCATGCATTTCTGAGAAAAAAGGGTTGACATCCCGACAGACAGACAGACAGACAGACAG
This sequence comes from Hypolimnas misippus, assembly GCA_037950945.1. NCBI lineage: Eukaryota > Metazoa > Arthropoda > Insecta > Lepidoptera > Nymphalidae > Hypolimnas > Hypolimnas misippus. The sequence continues at coordinate 15,090,825 of JBBEEQ010000023.1, forward strand.
ACAGACAGACAGACAGACAGACAGACAGACAGACAGACAGACGGACAACAAAGTGATCCTATAAGGGTTCCGTTTTTCCTTTTAAGGTACGGAACCCTAAAAATTAACAAAACAAAATAATACCGAAACAATAATACAAAAATAAGCGGACGAGATTTAACACGGATACAGATAATAACAAAAGAAAAATATACACTATTTTGTTTAGAAATTACCACGTAATACACAAAATACGAGTACATATGTATATTTTAACGAAATTCAACAAAAACGCTAGCACAGTCGCTATTATATTAAAATGTGATGTCACATCGACATAGAAAATGTTTTTATATTTGCGAAGTAAAAACGTTTTCATATTAAAATATTTCAACTAGAAAAATGAATAAAATACTGTGATGTATTTTCTAGAATACGTTAAAATGTTATAAAATAAATGTCTAACACATTTAGGACAGTGACGAATTGGTATGTAAGGGTTTTTCTCACGGTAAGTAATTTACAGTACACTTATAAGGTTTACTCTTGTTACTGATATATAAACATCTATGTATCTTTAGACGCCTATTGCTTATCAGCGTTCAAATATGTCACTGACAATAAATTCTTTCAGGTGTAAAAGGAAGGACAAAAAATTTACGTTAATGTTATGAATGCTTGCACACAACCGACAGTCGTACACATATCGCGGACGCGTCTATGCTACCAAAATGATATCTCTTTCCATAATATTGACAGACGCGTTGGCGCAGTGGTCACTGCAACTGACTAAAGCGCTAACGGTCGCGTGTTCGATCCCCGCTCACGGCAAACGTGTGTATTGGCCATATGGATGTTTGTCGTGGTCTGCGTGTTTGTGTTAGTGTTGTGAGTGTTTCCGGACCCCCGACACAAGGTCATGAGATCTTAATGGGGGCCGTTGAGTGTGATGCGTTATTTATTTATTTATTTATTTATTATTTATAATACGCGTGCTTGTGTTTTGTAATACATGACGTCACACACTTAATTAAAAAAATCTGGTTTAATAGCTTTACACTCAACGGCCCCAATGGGATCTCATGATCTTGTATCGTTGGTTCGGAAACACACATAACACATACACAAACGCCTAAACTACGACAAACATCGGTATCTATACTAATATTACAAAGCTGAAGACTTTGTTTGTGCGAACACGCTAATCTCAGGAAGAACTGGTTCGAAATGAAAAATTATCTTTGTGTTAGATAGTTTATTTATCGACGAAGGCTATAGGTTATATTACATCACGCTTATAGGAGCGAAGCAGTAACCATAAACGCGAGTGAAACCACAAGAGACAGCCAGTAAATACAGACGTTTGCTGTGAGCGGGGATACGTGACCGTTAAGCGCTTCAGTCAGCTGCAGCGACCTCTATGCCAATCTGTATTCCTCAATATATCTTAGCAAACTGTTTTGATCTATGTTGTACTATCTTGCGTTGATGTCTTTAGGTACTGCATAGACGTACACGTTTTGCGTCTAGTTGGCTACACCGAACACTTTTCGGTCGGCAATTCGTTTATATCAAGTGGAACCAGACACAAATAATAGTGGCTACGCTTGCACAGGGAGTGGTTGATTTCATGATGTGTATTTCGTTTAATAAAAGATCGTATGTACTATCGCAATGGTCACTTTATTACTGACTTGTTACATGCTACATCAGCTATTCAACTGAGACACACACACGCAGGTATCATAGTGTGCGGAGGCTGCGTATACATCACATGTCTATACGAATATCTTGCCCGCTACCTGACTATGTCGAGTTAGTAACTGTTTAGTTGGGAGATGTAGAAGATTTTACAACGCGATACCAGAAAACGTTCAAAATCCTTCCATAACAATGTTCAAAAATATTGTAAAGAAACGTTTGTGTGCGAGAGATATTACGATATTAAAGATTTTTTAGATGACGACACACCATGGGAATAGATCGCTTCCAAGTTATCTCAATACATTTTATAATATAATTTATAATAAATTTTTACGTTGTTCAAGAAAAAAATTAAACCAACAAAGGGAAAAAAGAGTCTCGCTGAGTTTCTTTAGCGGTTTCTTCTCAGGTCTGAAGTTTAATCTTTTTCGAAACCGTAGTAGATTCATTTGCTTGACGTTTAAAAAGATAATGTAAATTCCTTATTGTGAATTAAAAATATTTTGATTATATAATGATACAATATTGTCTAGTGTCTTGTAACAGACACGACACGTGCGTAGTGCCTTAGCCGTTTCACAATGATGTTAAGTGGTGTCACATTACAATTCGGTTTCGATTCAAGGCATTGTATAGGACGTTTGCATGCCCGACGAGGGTACAAGTGTTCATACCTAATTTATAGTCATACTATACTCTGCTAACCTAAAGGCTCTATGTCCGTCGTGTCGACTGATTTACTCTAGGTAATATTTCGGTACACAACACGACAACTTTTGAAGTAGTTAGTAGTATTTTGTGAGCATTTTTAAAAATAATCAACCTTGTTAAAAAGAAGCAGGATCTCGAACCTTTCAACTTTGGAATTTCTTTACTGATTTTGATTTTTTTATTTGAAAGCTAGACCTAAATTTTTTTTATTAAAATCGACTTAGTAATTTGGTTTTAAAATAACTGGTATAAGTATACATTTAAGAATTAGAAAGCATTCTTCTATGCCACTATCGATTGAACTTCCAATGCGTTACTAAATTAAATAATGGCGATTTCGTATTCTAGGAAACTACTATTATATTTTAGTAAAATTTTGTAAATTGTATATTGGGGATATTCTCTGAATCTGCGGTTCCGATTTGAAAAAAATCTTTATTAGTTGGATAGCCTGCTCATTGTAAAAGGTTAAAGGTTATTTGATCTGCAGCCAGATCTCGATACTCACTGAAGCAGTAACCATAAACGCAAGTGAAACTGCGCGAAGCTATTCCAGGAAATAAACGGCTTCTTACAATTGTCAATAAAACAGAAACAACAGAATCACGGACATAGTCATTTCATACATAAAAAATCTGCATTTAAACGCTGGTTCGATTAATTAAAGCCAACGCATTCATCAAGTCCTTTGACAGTTTGAGCGAAGGCTCTGGTCTGTCTGGTTCACCAAATTTAACCAATTACAAGTGTACGTGTTGCAAAAACGAACACGCTTACGAGCGAAAATGAATGGGGATTCCGAACCAATTACAACACACAAATTTTGTTAATTGCGTAGAATTCAAAACCCTTTTTTTTAATAATCTTTTTGTTCGGGTGTATTGTTATTAATCGCTTTGGAGCTTGAATGTTTATTCCGTCTATGTAACAGCAAAGTAACAATCTGTACATCTCCCACTGCCGGGCAAACAACTTGTCTCCTATCAAGGAGAAGGTTTTAGAGCTTAATTTATCACGCAGTTCCACTGCTGGTTGGTGAATATACGAGTAAATATGCAAGAATTTCTACCAGAATAGGCAGGTTTCCTCATGATATTTTCCATCGCTTAGCACTAGATTAATTTAAACACATGAAAACTCAGCGTTCCTAGCAGGGGTTTGAGCCAGGTATCACATAAATGATGCACATAGAATGTCACGTTTATGATGTGATGATCATTAATCGCATCAAGGAAATGCGTCTTTTTTTGTTAAATTCAAAACTATATTTAAATATTAAGTATTAGACTTTGGTTATGTTCAAATTTTGATGTAAGAATAATCCCAAAAAATTTAACAAAAATAATCTAATTATTTGGCTCATAATAAAACTTACGAAAATTTTCTATTAATCTTATCAATAATTAAAAAATGGACTTTATCTATACTAATAATATAAAGAGGTAAAATTTGGTAGTATGTTCGTAAATATGTATGTAGGGGGTAATCTCCGAAACTAATAATCCGATTTGAAAAATTTATTTTGCGTCCGATAGCCCGTTTATTGTGAAAGTTATAGTCTACGTGAAATCACTTATAAAAACGAAGCAGTGAAATCGTGAGAAGCAGTATCTAAATATATATAATTAAAAGGTGACTGACTGACATAGTGATCTATCAACGCACAGCCCAAACCACTCGACGGATCGGGCCGTAGGCATCCGCTGAGAAAGGATTCTGATTAATTCTACCCCTTGGGATAAAATAGGGGATGAAAGTTTGTATTAAACTTTAAAACGTCAATTTTAAAACGATCGGGCTAAGACTTTGTATGCCTAAACCCCCTGCGATGGCCGCCACAGCACGGAAAACGGAGAGGCTACGGGATCGCTTTCGCAAGCACGTCCGCGGCCTCTCCCGTGCGTTGCTCCGCTCGTGGCTTGCGGAGCCCTTCTCAGGAGGGCGAAGATGGTCTCGCCCTCCCCACACCCCTCGCTGGTGCGTACACCGGCAGTCCGGGGCCATACCGGACTGCGGTCCTCCTCTCGGCCGTATGAAAACGGATGCGTGAGACCCCCATCTCACGCACCCACGGCCGGAGGGAGTGCCCTACTTATTCCGCCCCGGGCACTGGGGCTTGGAGGCCGTGAAGGCGACCCGCAGGTCGCCTCCGCCGGGCGGGATCGGCCCTCTCCCGAGCCCGCTCCGCAGTCTCCTTCTGGACCATGACGGTCTCACAGAAGTTGACTACGGCCTCCCACGCCGATTCCCTGCGTAGCATCGCCGACACGACTGCTCGCAGGGAGAGATTTCGCCCAATTTGCTGGACCAAGACTTGCCTTTCCGCGGTCCACGCGGGACACGCCTCCAGCGTGTGTTGGGCATCGTCTTGGTCCGCCCCGCAGTGGTGGCAAACCGCCGTCGCCTCGCGTCCGATCCTACACAGGTACTCTCCAAAGCAACCGTGACCGGTCAGTACCTGTGTAAGTCGGAAGGTGACTCGTCGCTTCCGCCGCATCCAGGCCTCGAAGGCTGGCAGGATCGCACTCACGACGCGTTTGTGCGCGTACCGGTCTCCGCGGAGACGGGCGCACCACGTCGTGTGTGCCCTTCTCTGCTCCTGCCGCCTGAGCGCTTCGAGGACGCTGGCAGGGTAGGACGCACTTCCGCCGCTTTGACGGAGGGCGCGAGTCTGGTCGTAGACCCTCGCGTCCCTCTCCGCCAGGATGTCCAACGGCGGAAAGCACGCCAGAAGGGTCGCCGCCTCAAAGGATATCGTGCGATATCCCCGCACCATGCGGATGGCCACTCTCCGCTGCAGACTCAGGATCTTAGTCTTGCAGCGGCGGGTGCCCGTCAGTCGGTGTGACCAAACGGGTGCCCCATAGAGGGCCATCGATCGCACGACACCAGCATAGAGGCGGCGAACCTCCTCCCTCGGTCCCCCGAGATTAGGCAGCAGTCTGTGCAACGCACCCACTGCCTTCTCGATCCGGGGGACCAGGAGCTTGAAGTGCTCTTCAAAGCTCCAGCGACCGTCCAGGACAAGGCCCAGGTATTTCATGTACCTGGACACCTGGACGTTTGAGTCACCTACGCGAATGATCTGCGAACGGGGTGGTTCCCGGCCCACCGGCCACTTGTGGAACCATAGCGCCTCCGTCTTATGCGGCGCTATCCGAAGACCCAGTTCACAGATTTTCGCGACGACGAGTTCGACTCCGAGTTCGGCTCGCCGTCTGGTCATCTCGAAGCTCAACCCGCATGCCAGCACCAGCGTGTCATCTGCGTAGCAGATCACGCTGACGCCTGCGGGGAGCTCGACACGCAGAACCGCGTCGTACGCGAGATTCCACAGGAGTGGTCCTAGGACTGATCCCTGTGGAACCCCGCAGTACACTTCCCTCCGGGTCCTCGTACCGTCCTGGCCCACGTACACAATGTACCTGTCGCGCAAGTAGCTCCCGACAATTGCCTGCAGGTAGAGAGGCACACGGTGGTACACCAGGGCCTCCCTGATGGCAACCCAGGGTAAAGCGTTAAAGGCGTTGACGATATCCAGGCTTATCGCCAACGCCACGCCCCCCTGAGCCACCGCCTGCTCCGTCAGGGACCGGACGCGCATGATCGCGTCAACGGTCGAACGACCCTGACGGAAGCCGAACTGGCTGTCGGCCAAGTCGGGACCGACGCACGACAGATGCCCGCTGAGACGAGAAGCGACAATCCGCTCGAAGAGCTTGCCAGCCTCGTCCAGCAGGCATATGGGACGATACGCAGAGGGAGAGTCCGCGTCTCTGCCGTCTTTCCTCAAGAGGACCAGACTTGCCTCCTTCCAGGCCTTGGGGAACGTGGCGTTACGGAGACAGCTGTCGAACAGCCGCCTCAGCCTGTCCCCCAAGTGAGCCGAAGCTAACACCCACGCCTGTCCCGGAATCCCATCGGGACCGGGCGCTGTGTTCCGGGCACTCAGGCGACCAAGTGCTCGGCCAAACTCCTGCTCTGTAACCCTCAACTCGTCGGTCCAAGTGACCGGCGGTAGCGAGGGATACAGGGGACTTGACCGGATCACCGGGAAGAGCGAATCTATCACTCTTCTCAGTAGATCCGGATCTAAGGTCTCCGTCAACGGGGGCATCCACGGGCGTAACTTGCCCAGTACCATGCGGTATGGGCGCCCCCACGGATCCCTGTCGAGTCCCTCGAGGAGCTCGTTCCAGGACCGAGCGCCGGCGTCCGAGATGGCGTCTCGCAACGCCTTCTTGGCCTCCTGGAAAGCCCTGTAGGCTTCGTCTCTCTCCTCTGGAGTTGCTCGCCTTCTTCTCCGGGTTCTGCTGGACTGGCGGTGGGCGCGCAAGCATGCGGTTCGCAGCTGCGCGATCTCCGCCGACCACCAGTGCATCGCCCGGCGCTCGAAGCGGCCTGCCCGGGGCATCGATGCATCGCAAATCGACGTCATCGTGCCCCTGAACCAGACCGACTCACCCTCGGGGTCGGGCGAAATCTCCTCGGCGTTTTGTGGCCATGCCGCGACGATGGCAGCGGCTTCGAGATGATCTCGGTTTAGACGCTTGAGGGCCCATCGTCGCGACAGGGTGTCTCCATGACGACGGCTGGATCGGTCGGGATGGCGGATAGCCACATCGAAAAAGATGTGGCGGTGGTCGGATAGTGTGACCACCTCCTCAGCGACACGCCATCTCGAGAGCATGCGAATCGCAGGAGGAGTCGCCCATGTAAGGTCCACGACCGACTCCCCCTGCCACCGCACGCAAGTGCTCTCCGACCCGACGTTTATAAGCCGGAGGTCCAAGCCAGCCGCCCAGTCGAGAAGCGTCACTCCCTTCGGATCGTCCCTAGAGTTACCCCAAGCCCTGGCGTGGGCATTGAAGTCCCCCAGGACGATCAGCGGACGGGGTAGGCATCTGCGAACGCAGTCCGCCAGCCCGTCCAGGTACAACTCGTAGCCGGCGAGTGACCTGTTGGGAGAAACGTAGCACCCCACAATGGCCAAGGGGCCCCACCGAACGGCCACGAATCCCTGCCCCGCTTCGAGCAGGGAACAGGGTGGGACCCCCGCACCGCCCGCCCAATGGACGGCCACGGTGCCAGCGGCGTCCCCAAACCAGCGAGGGTGGTCGGGGACGCGATAGGGCTCCGCCACGACCGCGAGGCCTATGGACCACTCCGCAATGGTCTGCATTAGAAGTTGCTGAGCATTGCGGCAGTGGTTCAAGTTCGTCTGCAGCACCCTTACTCCCGCGAATGGGAGACCTCCATGGCCTCCTGCGGAGCAGAGTCCGGTGCTGAGGCGGAAGCCTCGGCGGTCGTATGAGCCGGGGTGGAAGGAGTGGTCTTTTTACCCTTCTTCCTCCCACCCGCCGTCTGACAGCATGTCTTTGCGCCCAGACGATGGGCCGACGGGCGACCCACATCTGAGCACAAGGGGCACCGAAGCGACTTAGCTGTACATTGGCTCGCTCTGTGGCCGCGCTCTCCACAGGCGAAGCACCGGTCGCTTCGGTCTGCCCCATTCGGACACGTCTGCCCAACGTGGCCCTTCTCGAGGCACCAGAAGCAATATAGCGGCCTTGCTTCCAGCACCTTGACCCTAGCGGAGCCCCATCCCACGCGGATGCGTGAGGTCGTCGCCAGCTTGCGCACGGCGGCGAGAGGGCACCTTACATGTGCCGTGCCGAGCGTCATGGGTGACCGACGGATACTGCCAACAGTGACATTCTCCGTCGAACACCCACTCGCCTCTGCGATGGCCGACGCCACCTCCTCCGGTGTCGTGGCGTCGTCCAGATCGAGCACACGTATCTCGCCCGTTTTAATTGGGCGAGCCACTCTCACATTGAGGTCTTTGAGAACCTCACGCATCCGCGCTGCGAGACGGTCGGCTTTGGCGTCACTGTCGGGACCCCCGATGTTCAACAGGATCCCGCCAGTGACGGCCCTCTTCTGCTCGACCGCCTCAATACCGAGGTCATGGGGTTGAACCCGCGTACGGACAGCTCGCATGACCTCGGTATAGGTCGTCGTCGCGCCTTTGACGACCGTTATGGCGACTGCCGCGGTCGCCGGCACCTTTGGGAGCCCCCTCTTAGGCGCCGTCTTAGCCGCAGGCTTTTTTGCCGCAGACTGAGAAGACGCCTTCGGCCGCGATCCAGGTTGCGCTTTCCTGGCCGCGACCGTCGCCCAAGACTCGGCAGAAGCCGTCGGACGAGAGGAGGAGGGAAAGGAGGCGGGCACCGGTGGTAAATCGGTGACCGGCGGAGGAGCCGGTCCCGCCTTCCTCTTCCTCCCCCTGCTTCTCCGCTTCCCGGGCGGAGGAGGCTCCGTCAAAGGGGCCTCCACTGGCCGAATAGGCGCAGCTCTCCCCGTCAATGCGGGCCTATATACCCTGTCGGGGAAGAGCTCCGCCCTGAAGGCGGCCAGCTTCTCCTCTATGAGGGCTCCGATGTGCTCCATGAGCCCGGCTTCACAGCTCGTCAGTTGAGCAGGAGCGCGTGGAGCAATAGAAGCCCTCGACGTCGCCGCAGCCCCCGCAGGAGCGCGCCCGGCCTGTGCGGCAGGGGCACGCTTCCTGGGCGCGACAGGGACTCGCGCTGCAGACGCCGTAGCAGTATTCACTGCCGGCGTCGCGCGCTTGGGCGTCGCCACGTCACTGGATGGAGCCGACGGCACAACACCCTGTTTCGCCTGAAAGGCGTTAAATTGTGCCGTCAGCTGCTCCAGCCGCTGAGTGACGGTCGCGAGTTCGGCTCGAAGTTTGGAGTTCTCCTGTTCGAGCTTCTCCACGTCGGCGCCTTTTGATTGGCGCCGCAGGAGCTCAGCGACCGCCGCCTGAGTATTGCGCGTGGCCTCGCGCAGGTGGCAGACGAGGCTCCCTTTCATCTTACGGGAGCTGTCTGCGACCTTCTGTATGGCCGCTAGATTGCTGGCGATGCAGGCACCAAGTTCATCCATGGGACGTGCCTGCATCTTCGCCTGCAGGACCTCGGGTCCAGGGAGGCTCCCCCCCTCACGCGCGGCCGCCGAAGCCGCGGAGGGGTCAGGGCGCTCGTCCCCGGTATCCCCGTCTGTAGCCCTGCTGGGCCCAGCACAAGAGGAGAGGCTGAGACTCGAACAACTCATGTCCGAGTCGCAGCCACTCTCCTCCACCTCATCGTCGCCGGCGATGTTGGAGACAGGCGTGTCCGGGCGGATAAATCGCCCACGCCTGTCTCGTGCCAGCTCCTTACCATTCGGATCCTTGATCCGAATGCGGATCGCCGGTCTGGCCTTGTCGGTCCGCGACTTGCCTCGCCCCGATCGTGCCTTTGGCACTTTTGGGGGCGGCAGCACTTCGCTCGCCGACTCTGACCCCAGCGACTCCTCCTCCCCCCTGACGCACAGGCGTTTCCGGCCGTCGGGCCTCGCCTGCGCATTTTCGATCTCCGCAGTCGTCGCGTCCAGACTGCGAGAACGAGTGGAGCCTCCTCGGCTCTTGACGTCCCTAAGGACGTGCGGAACGCAAAATTGGGTGCCCCCCCCATATTTCGATGTGGGGCACGAACCGGAGCTAGGCTCCGGGTGGGATTCCTCCCGACCTGAGCCGGTGAGACCCACCTGGGGATGTAAACTTTCGTGAACTTTTCCATATTTTGCTTATAATTTCCCCCCCCTCCCCAGCGCTAGGGGCCGGATGCCCTCCGACCATTCATCCCCTCGGCACGCTAGACCTTGGGATTGTGGGTGATTTTTTATTGAGGTTTTCTTCCTCCCCGCCCCAGGGAAGAAACCCCGTCCTCCTCCCATGTGTAATGGGGCCGCTCACATGATCCACTCTGCGTCACAGAGAAGTACAGGAACGACCCCCATCACACCCCCCCCGAACCCCTGTCGGTCGTTGGCCGTAGCCAACAGCAGCTCCGCAGCAAACTACGGAGCTGCTGTCCGCTACGTTTCCAGGGTGCACCACGTGGAGGTGACCGACATGCACCCCAGACTTTGTATGCCTAAAGCTACTATGACGTAGGCATCACACATATAGCACTCGAAGTCGCAAACACCAGTTAGTATTATATGTATGTATAAAATAGCGCTAGTATTCTATGAAGATGAATATCAAATCAATAGTAATGAATCAAAAAGAAACTCTAAAACAAAACAGCTTAATTTAAAATTACAGCTGCGATAAGCAATCGCGTCTGAAAACTTATTCAGACAATATTTAAATTGAATTTCATTCATTTTATTCACAACGAAAAATATTTGAAACATGACAAATTTAAAGACCATAACGATCAAGAATACTTTAAAGTCCTTTGAAATGTGTTAATCAAAACGAATTACTTAAATACAATTGAAATCGTTTATTCAAATATTCAAATTCATTTTCTATTTCATTCAAATTCATAAAACAAAATTTAATTACTGCCAATATGAAGTAAGCCGGTCAAGAGGCCGTGCATTCAAATCCGATTTCACAGCTTGTTAGCCGCAGTCGACGTGAAATTTGCGTATATGAAATGAATTTAAAATTGAATTTTTTTATATCACTCTTTTTGATATGCGTCAAGGTTAATTGATTACGTACAAAATGGGCGCTGAGTTTTTATATTTCTATTTTATATAGGTTTTGTGGTTAATTTTTTTATGCTTCTTTTGATTTATAAAACCTACTATTTTCATCTTTAATAATAAAGTTTTTTAACCGATCTTAAAAAGGAGGTTCTCCATTTGTGGCGTATTTTTTTTTACCTTATAACTCCGTCATGTCTTAACCAATTTTTTATATTATTTTTTACTTTGAAAGATATGCTTTCAAATTGATCCTATAGATTTATCGAAATGGGTTGAGTGTTTTTGTTTAAAAATTGAAATAACCAATATAACTGTTTCGTTCGAGGAAATTGGTTTTTTTTTGGAAGTTTTGTTTCATTTTAAAAAGCCTTAGTTGTTGTTTGTTAATCTAGTAGTTAAACAAAAAAATATAATATTTGAGTTTTTTAAGTGAGTTAAATTTCTTTTCACCCCTTTAGGTGTCTATTTTTATTGGTTCCAGAGGTGAAGTTATATGATACACTTTCACATCGAATCTCTCAGAATATTTGGTAGACAATGTTGTAATTAAGAGCAAAGTGTTAGCTGTAAGCACAATGGTAGCATTCTTAGCGACTTTTATTGTGATAAAGAACCTTTCTGTAAACTATTGGAGCTCGTATACGAGTTGGCTCGACCGGGGCAGTATCTCACTCTCACAGAAGACCGGCGTGAAGTAGCTACGCAGCTGCGTTTTGTATGCTGAGTGAGAAAGCCCGAAGCGTCTCCTCCCTAATTCCTTCCATTACTTCGTATTCCCTTTCATGCTTTATACTGCTCTGGCGCTTTTAAAAATTAGAAATATATTGATTTTAAAAGAATAACTTTCAATAAAAGTTTCTAATCGTTATAAACTATATTCCGAGCTTTTACGTCTAAAAGACTGATTTGCAAATTAACGATTTCAAAGTAATTAAAAGAGCATACTTGAGCAAAATACATTTTTAATTGGAATGGTAAATTAATTAATTAATTAGTGTTTAATTTAACTTTGTTTCTGTATTGACGATTCAAAAGTGCTTGTAAAAGCCTACTTGAATAAAGCATATTTTGATTTTGATTTTAATTTTGAATGTTGTTTAAGATTTTATAGTCCACCCGGCATGGGTTGTAACACCACGTAAACTATATAGATTTTTAGATCAGAAATTCTCGTGAGCATCCCCAGTTCACTCTACTAAAGTTTAATCACAGTCCGATCAATCGTTTCATAACGCTTAGAGAACACACACATCGATTATTATTTATATAGCTATTGCATATATGGACGCTGATAAGCAATACTGTGTCAAGCCACACGGACTTCATTTTGAGAAAATGGCGTCTAGAGATGTCAAGCGTAGTCTTAATAAATATGTTTGAAGAAGTATATATCCATCTTTGCTTTTCTTTTTTGATAAAAGGTATGTATAATTAAAAAAGAGTGATACATTTAATATAGTATCTAATAAAAAGTTTTTGAAGTTTTTGAGATTATTGTATAAATTGAAAAATATATAACGCACTTAAAAGTCTTAATAATTAATTATGAAACTTTTTTCCGTTCTTATTTAGTTTAGATGACTTAAGGCTTTTTGAATAATGTTAAAAAGATGATGCATTATCAAAATACATCAATATCGCCGAATTTGACTTTTTGTGGGTTGACAGAATATTGCTTATCAGCATCCATATATGATCAGCATACCAGATACAAGTCACTTTTTTGATTTTTATTTTTCAAACGAACCCGAAAAAAATGTTCTCTACCGTCAATTGTATGCTGTTGTTTCAAACCATCCTCGCTCATTCACGTGCTCCCAACTAGTAGTTATTTCAATTCAGTTAGAGTGAGAATTTCACGTATGTAACGTTAGCTGACGTACGTGACCAAACGTTTGTACGTGGTCGCTTTTTTAGACCAATTTTTTATTTACATCGCTTTTGACGATACGAATTCGGGATTGGTTATTCGGATTTTTTCGTAGCAATGTATATTGTCATTGGTTAGTATTGTTCAATCAAGAAAAATAATTTATTTTAGTTTTTTTCCATTATCCTAAGTTCTCAAATGTCAATTTCCGAATATATACCATAACCAATCGTGACGTCAGCGAAACTGTACCTCCGTTTCTAATTTGTCCTTTTTTAAATATACAGTGGATTGAATTATAGTTTGTAGTTAAAGCGAACGCGCTAACCCGATATGAAAAATATTTTTGTCTTATTTAACACCTTTTATTAAAATAGGTTAAAAAATATAAAACATAACGTTACATACGTCTAGTAAGAGCGAATTAGTAACGATAAAGGTAAATAAAATTATAGGATATTTACTTTAGATATTACAATTAAAGGTAAATACATAAGAAAATACGATAGGCGTACTGTAAATTGTAATCCTATTAGCTACCGGCTGGGCAGATACTCGAATACGATTATAATCATTACATTTAAATCACAAACTATCTATTCATTGAGACCACTTCAACGAGCTCCAATGTGATACTTTTGCTATAGTGGTGAGGAGTTGTGTCTCCTGCTGATTCCAATGATGCTGCAGTATTAGGTCAAGTTCATGTAAATAAGTTATTTTAACCACAGTATAGTAAATATTGATTCGATCACACCAAGTTGATCCGATTCTTTCAACAACTATAAATAAGATGATAAGCTTTAAACATTTGAACTGATCATAAGTTATAGCTAAGAACCATACCGATTAAATTAATCGGTATGGTGATAAAACAAACGCATCAATCGATTGGTCCAGTCCAGTTGCGTTTCCACAGAGAGACACACAGATACACACGTCAAATGTATAACACCCTCCATATTTAATATAATTGGGATAACTAATGGTAGTAATACATTTTTTATTGCCCGACGTTTCGACGAAGTCGCATCCGTTGTGGTCACGAGCTGACTGACTACCATTAGTTATCGCGATAAGACCCGTTATATTAAATATGAATAGTATAAATCGCGAAAGTTTAAAATGTATTATAACACCCTTTTTTTTGTCGTTGATAAAAAGTATTTCGATAAACTAAGATGTTCGAAAAAGTAAATAAATAATCATGACCGCCCAGTCCTTAACATTCAATCTGCATCCAAGAGCCGAGCTTGAAACATCCGGTATTTAAATATCTAGCTATGTATAATGGACTCTTAGTTTATTAGTTCACGGAACAACGTTACCCGAGGAAGGAGATTGCAATCTATCTTCGGATTTTGCAACGTTTAAAGATTACTGTTTTAATCTAGATGAGATAAAACTTCTGTTCTCCCTTTGAGATAATCTTCACCTATATTTTAATAGCTATTGTTGTTTGTACTTAAAAACTAATATGTCGATAAAAGTTATTGTTTTAATGGAACTAGAGCTGAAAAAAGAGTACGATATATGAATAAATTATTTATGATTTTTAATAAAAATGAATATTTCTAAATTATTTACCTAAGAAACAAAGAAGCAAAAATAAGTACTAAAACCTAAAATAAAACGATCAATCGACATGATTAAATTTTGTTCTTAGAATTAGGAAATTAAAATTGCAAACTCATTTTTTGAAGTACTAGTAAATACTTATTTAAATATGGATATGTTATGAGAGACGGTATTTAATAATCAAATAAGACGACTCCACTAATCTACCACTAACAAAGGTTCTAGTTAATTTAAAAAAAAATTTCATTTATAGAAAAAATACCGAATAAAATTATTAAAAAAACACATTAAACACATTTAAAACCGGATCACAAAGTAAAATATTTAAGTCTGAAGCATAATCTTTATTCATCGTATCATGAGAACTATATTCGAATTACTCTTAATCCTAATACTGCGAGTATTAATAAAAAACTTAGTAAGGAATCATATTTAATATAACGGATCTAAAGCTAATGAGTCAGCTCGTGACCACGATGAATGCAACTTTGTCGAAACGTTGGGCAATAAAAAGGTATTACTACCAGTAATTATCGCGATATACCCATTATTTTAAATATGAATAGTATAAATCGCGAAAGTTTAAAATATGTACATAGTAAGGATGTACGATTACTTGAATAAATGCATGTTTCTTGCTCTTTCACGCAAACAACTAAAACTACATGTATGTAGATGAAAATTTACAGTAATGTAGCGTATATGTCAGAATAATATATAGGCAATTTTTTATCCGAGGATTTTTAGGAGCCGAGATGGCCTAGTGGTTAGAACTTTTCGATCATCAACCGATGATCGCGGGTTCAAACCCGGCTAGCACCACTGATTTTTCAAGTGCTAAATTAGTGTTTAAATTAATCTCGAGCTCGGCGGTGAAGGAAAACATCGTGAGGAAACCTGCATGTGCCGGGAGAAATTCTGACACATGTATATCCGCCAACCCGCAGTGGAGCAGCGTGGTGGATTAAGCTCTAAACCTTCTCCTTAATAGGAGAGGAGGCCTTTGCCCAGCAGTGGGATATTTACAGGCTGTTACTTTACTACTTTACTTAATTTTTATCACACGGGTGAACCTAGTATTTTATATATCGGCGTAACTTGATATTGTAATTAATATTTTTTAAAATTACTTACTTTGATGTAAATGAATAACGATTAATTTCAGTTGTGATTTCGCAATCTTGTTTAACAAACTTTTTTATTTTGATTAATTAGTTAAGATTACATTGTAATGATTTGTTTACGTTTAAAATCCATTACTTAAATGTTATAAATAAGTGCATGTAAATTATTGATGAAACAATTTTTGTAAAAATTATGAAATGTAAACCCCCAATCTTGAATCTATAAATGCGAGTGCTTGTTGCCGCACGAGTCACTCGGGTGCGGGCAACGTAACAGAAAGGATCTCTCTGTTATTCTTAAGCATTCATTATCAATAAAAGGATTATTGAAAAAAACGGTATTTTGAATTGCTGTCAGTACGCAGAATGATTATAATAATAATAATAATAATAATAATGAAGAATATGACGTCAGCAATTTAAAAACAATACTGCACCTGGAACTTCGTCATATATGGACGCTGATAAGCAATACTGTGTATTGCTTATCAAGTCAAGCCACACGGACTTTGTTTTGAGAAAATGGCGTCTAAAGATGTCAAACATATTTTTATTATAAAATTTGTTTGAAGACGTATAAATTCATCTTTTCTTTTCTATTTTGATAATATGTATAGTGAATCAAAAGCAGATAGATTTATTTAATATGTTATTTAATAATAAGTTTTTAAATATTTGAGATAATTTTATAAATTGCAAAATATGGAACGCATCTGAAATTCGAAACATTGAGTTAAGAAACTTTTTTCCATACTTATTTAGTTTAGATGACTTCATTTTTTTTGAAAAATGTTAAATAGGTGACGTAGTATCAAAATACATCAATATCTCTAAATTTGACGTTTTGTGGGTTGACACATTATTACTTATCAGCATCAATATGTTCTACGAAAAATATCATGAAGACAAAACGTATAACAAATACTACTTCTTGTTTTGAGATGTGGTTGTTTAAAATAACCAACCGACCACATAAAATTTAATCAAAGACAAGACTATGTAAGTTCTGAAGATTGCAATTCAAGGTTAAAGCGGGTCGCTTCGGAAGTAGTGGGAATTGTTCAACTGCACTTGCAGCTTTGCCGCATTTTCTCCTATTTATGTTCCCGTCTTGAGCTCCTAAAGCTGAGTTGTTGCAATGTCCCCGATACGTGACTCGGTAATGCATTCGTAATTTGTATAGTATAACACTGTGGTGTTTCGAGAAAATATGCAGTATTCAAAATGTTTTATATCTTTTTTATTGTAACAACCAATGACATTTTCTAACTTACTATTTTATAGTCTATTTTTCTTCACTCGTCATATTGAGACATACACGGCGTATTTCTAGCTACACGTAAGAGTTAGATAAGAAATTATCGATTGAATGATTGAACTGAATCATTATTTATAATGTAAAATTATAATGAAACAAAATTATTCGAAAATTCGTGATTTTCGTACAGTGTATTGTTACCAAATAAGGACAAGAAAAGAAAAATAGATTAAACGTTAAAAATCTTGATTCATCAACAACTTTGACAAGGTCTAATCGGCACAGCTAAAAGCCATTAACGGAAGAATTGAATTGAGTTGAACTTTGACAAGTTCGTCAATTGACTTGTTGGCTCAAAGAAACTTTCACCTGTCATATTCAGCCGCTAGCTGATGGCAAGCAATATGGGCCAAATTGGTCAGTATTCTGGCTGCTAAAATCCATAAAGTTATAACGTGCCCATCAACACTAATATTATAAAGCTGAAGAATTTGTTTGTTTGTTTGTTTGCTTGAACGCGATAAACTCAGGAACTACTGGTCTGATTTGAAAAATTCTTTCAGTGCTTGATAGCCCATTTATCGAGGAAGGCTATAGACTATATATTATCACGCTAAGACCAAAAGGAGCGGAGCACCAATGAAAAATATTTCAAAATCGGGGGATATTTTCCTATTGAAAGAGCTTACGCTGCGCTGCGTAAACGGTTAAAGTTTCGCAAAAACCATGTATGACAGAATTGTTCCCCTTTAAAAGTTCTAAAAAAAGTCCGCTACAGCATATGTCTATCTTTTAAGGTTTGCTCACTATAACCTTTTTTATGCTAACCAAATTTTGTTCTATAATAATGCATTAATAGCCCAAACTAACTATTCTACGCGGACGAAGTCGCGGGCGGAAGCTAGTAGAATATACAATATAATCATCGGGAAAAAACTTATAATATATGTATTTATAGTCTTAATATTTTTAAATAAAATGTTTTAGTTTTGCAAATTCTGTATAAACGTTTCAAATACACGCTGCTTATTCCCAATTATTTTTGTGCCATTTGCAAGCAGAATACTTCATGTAATGTTGCAAAAAAAAGTCTAAAAGACTTAAATCCTCGCTCGAATAATTGCCTCCACTGATAGCGAGACGAGTTGCGACCAGTTTAAAACACAGATAAAATGTATAACTAAATCATTGCTAATTTTGTTTTACTAGATCTAAAGATGATTTTCTATAATAATATTATAAAGCGCTAATCTCAAGAATTATTGATTAGAATTGAAAAATTCTATTTGTATTAGATAGTTTATTTATTGAGGAAGACTATAGGCTATATTACATCACGCTACGACTCATAGGAGTGAAGCAGTAACTATAAACGCGAGTGAAACCGCAAGGAACAACTAGATTTATATATACGGAAACGAAATATTCCTTGAATTTTAATTTTTTGGATTGGTATTATTATAATATCGTATGAAGTAGACACATAATTAATAATTATATTAATTATAAGATCGTATTTAAATGATGTTTGAACTCGGTGCAAATTACGTAATTACATTTAGCTAGAATGAAATTAAGTGACTACACGTATTATTACTAAACATATTATACGTGTAGACTTGGATCATAAAGTGTGTTGGTTGATAATTTAGGTCTTTCGGGTAGCACATTTACACTATAAGGTATTGCATACCTGGTCTAGTAGCTATAGATCGTAGTGGCCACTTAACAAAAGGTGGTCCATTTGCTTGACGACCTTCTTGTTATATATATGTATAAAATTCAACTCGTTTAGTTAATTCAAGTTCTACATGATAAAACTCTAGTACTAAGCATCGTGTTACTAATTCATTCACGCGATCTCACTTCCTTTCTAAACTGTTAACTTCACCACTTAAAAGTGCTTGACTTTACACATAGCTTAAAGATTTAATTTAAAATTACATATAGTCTTTTTGTCTTATTTAGCAAACAAATTTGGCGTATTTCTGGCAACACATAAGAGTTAGATAAGAAATTATCGATTGAATGATTGAAATGAATCATTCTTTATAATGCAAAATATAAAAAAAGTAAAGTAACAGCCTGTTATTATCCCACTGCTGGGCAAAGGCCTCCTCTCCTATTAAGGAGAAGGATTTAGAGCTTAAACTTAAACCACTGCGGGTTGGCGGATATACATGTGTCAGAATTTCTCCTAGCACATGCGGGTTCCTCACAATGTTTTCCTCCACCGAGCTCGAGATGAATTTAAACACTAATGCAAAATATATAAATGAATCAATGCATAAATTCGTGTATTTCGTTCGGGATATCTTTACCAATTAAAAACAAATAAAGAAAAATGGACTATACTTTTCTTTTTCTTCTGAAACGCAAAATGCAAGAGCGTTAACGCGGTAGAAACTTGTAACGCATAAAGGAACTGAAGCTTTAATAAAAATACAATTCTATTCACTGAAATGTGCCTACGCAGACCTGTAAGCATTCGCGTAGAAACATTAGCGATAAGCGACCGTGTCAGGACTCGTAACGCCGTCCTCCACGTTTTATTCCAAGTCATTGCACCACTGAACAGAAATTTACTTGTGAGCTTCTTAATACAATACGTAATCTTGGATAAATCGCACATTTCGAAAGTATTGTATTATGAATACTTTATTTATATTCGTTTAATAAAAAAAATTCGAACATTTTTTTATATAACGTTTTCTGTGCAAATAAAATAACGAAATATTTTAATAACAAAAAGTATATAAAACCCCAAAAGTCCGCGAGATGAAATTTTAATTGAAATTAAAAACAAATTTGAAACTGGAACACAATCGTCAATTTCATTTTAGGGCAAGCATGTGTATACACATTTGTAACAATAAATAAATAATAATGTGTAAATAGAAGCGATAAAAATGTTCAAACACAGGCAACAACGTCGTCAACGTGAAAATTGCGAAAATCCCTTCAGGAATTCCAATTCAACGGCGGCTGTTCTTTGCAATCGTAATAGTTCGATTCAAATTGTCACGTCCCGAACACTGTTCAGCATTCGAAAGACGGCGACAATTTTTCCATAAACCGCCAAAATGTCTGGTTATTTAGAGAACAGGAAAAGGGTCGGTGCGGACTATTTGATTGAGGCCCATTTGGGTTGAGCGGAAAAATACAAGGCATTATGCGGAATAATTCCGTGTATCTACAGTTTTTATCTTTGAACAAAAGTTTTGGGATCAACTGGAGGGTTTTATTGGCTTTTATTTTTAATTGGATTTTAAAATTAAAATTGGTCATTAGATGTGGAGAAGTTTGTACTTAGAATATAACAGTCTCCTGTTTAGAATTTGTCGGCAACAAAATCTGTACGTTATTTTCACCGTACATTATGAGAAGTGAATTTGCACCACAGGCGAACTAAACGACTGAACTGAACACGAGATCTTTTGAATAAGATTGTATAGAAAACTTAAGTGAAGCTAAATGAACACTTTTAATTGCTAAATTAAATGAAATTTGCGAGGTTGAGTGTTTATTGAGTTGACCATGAAGCCTCATTAAATTGCGTTAAAGCTTAACATACATATTTAAACTAATCACGTATACACATTTAACATTGAATAATTTATTCTTAAGTACCATTTCTAAATTTAGCACTATTATTTGCTTAACTTAAATAATATTATTTTTATATGCGATTTCGTAAATGGTTCACGACTTTATGAATGTTTCCTGTACAACATTGGGCGGGATCTTTTTGATAAATATTGCGAGTGTTTATTTGGCCACTGACTTCATCCCCTGGGACTGAGGGATGACGAATGAGTGTATTTGTACGAAAAATTGTCTGCTCCACCAAGACATCCGCTGAATTATAAAGAAATATAGGACAGTTAAGGGCGTATAACAATTTAGGTAGAAGAAGGGTTTAACTTGATTCAGACTCTGTTATATTCTATCATGTCAATAACAGAAATAAATAATTAGTTTTTGAAGATAATATAACTATTTATAATTTTTGAATGAAACTTAATCTGAAGATAGACACGAAACAATTAAATTCGTAAATAGATAAAAAATATGTTAAATAATATAAAAGTCATAGTATCGCTGGATACGTCACTGCATTTTTGATTAATTTCATATACCCAGGACTAAATTAATTCCGAATCAGTGGCATTATAAAGCAGTGGTAAGCTGAGTAGGCATCAATTGCAAAATGGCAGCAATCAATTCCGCCAGAACGAACGGACCGTTAGCCGGCTACTACGACAGGCAATCAGTCTCGACTGCTGGTCCAAATGTTAATTTTGTTTATGAGGATATATATTCTAAATCAAATTTAAATGTACAACTTTTTAAATATAATTTCTTTCTGTTTCTCGCTTTTATGTAGATTTTATTATGCTGACCAACAGTGATTCTCGTTTTTCCCTCCGTCCGGTACGACACGCGCTATTCACTAGAAGTTAAATGCGCTGTGTCTGTATGAGTCTGTGTATTATATATGTATGTGTGATGATAAAGTATTAACTTAATTAAATTAACGCCATTGCGCTGCATAAAAATAATAAATGAATATAAAAATACTTCTTTATTATTTTTGGTTTTCTTAATTACGCCATAAATAATCTAGATAATATATCGATATCTTTTTTAACGTAGCTATTGAAACATTGATACCATCTTGCAAATAAATACATCGGGTAAAAGAGTATGCTCTTTGTCTTCAGCCGATTATTCCGTGGATACTCAAAGACGAACAAAGAATTTAAATTTAATTAAACCTTTCAATACTTGCACCAATTCTAACTTTGAACCGGCTCCAGCTCCCAATGATAAGTTAAATATAAGCCGTCGTGTATCAGATACGTAAAGCGAGTCTGCCAAATTAATAGCTATTGTGGAGCGAGATTCAGCTCAAACGCGATTAATGGTGATTTGCTGAAACGTGTCAGGTTGAAAATTTCAGAATAGTACCATATTATCAACTATCTAGTGACACCATCAAATGTTAAATGCATGCTTGTTTTCAAAGAGAGGATGACTGGATAAATGATTATAAAATTGGATGAGAATATGGCGTTTGCATTTTCATGTGAATATATTACATAGATAGAAGTTATTATATAGAGGAAATGTTAAAATACTTTTATAAAAAACGTTTAAGAACCAAAAAAGAATGGCGGTTTCAAATCCGTTATCTTATTCAATTTTGAAATAAATTTTATCTTAAGTAAATTTGTTTTTGTGATGACTTGTTTTCTATTTTGCTATTTTTAAAAAACTATGAAAAATATTTTTAAAAATTTAAAAAAGCTAATAATTTAAGAAGAGTTAAATATATTAATTATTTTTGTCATCCCGATGTTTCGAGCACTTTACAGCGTTCGTGGTCACGGGTAGACTCTATACGCGATTTAAATCCGTTTAAAATAGTTTTATTTCAATAAGAAATAATCGCGAAAATCTAAAACAACGTTAGGAGTTTTTTTACTAATTACTACGATTAACGTTTAAGTATAGCACACATTAATTAATAATAATATTGATGTTATTAATATATCCAATATAAAGATGATTTTGAAATATTAATCAAGAACGAGGCACTATAAGTAATATTTTATTCAAGATCGAATAAGATTATCTTAATTAATTCCGTGGATGTAATTATTAATAATAATCGAAGCTTTGTCGCTCGAATGCGAGGCGTAATGGAACCACTAACAATGGCTCAAGTTAAAAGCTAGTTCTTTGTAACATGGGCCTAGAAAAACGGTTTAGTGAATCTTCAATAGACCGTCTGTTTGAACAATTAATTAACTTTCTTTTACATTTGCTTTGTGTTAAAAATGTGTGATTGTTTAATTTAATATCTTCATCACAGCTACACTAAAAATATATACTCTATTATATATCATGCGATTATTTGTATCATGTAAAAGAAATTCAACAAAATATCTTAATGATATAGATTTTTTTAATAAATTTCGAATAATCAAATTTTTATTTAAATAAAATACTGCTCATAAGAAATGATTACTGTGATGAGTACTCGTTATCAAAAAACGTTTTCCTATCTACCGTCCATTTAAACAAAATGTACAACACCTTCCATTTCGAATAAGATTCGGTGTACATTCACAAGCTTTAGTGTGCTTAAATTGCGTTTGCAATAATCCCCCAGTGAAAGAAAACCTCACCGTAGCTATCGACCCGCATGGTGGAGTAAATCCCAAATCCTTCTTTTGACAGGACCAGAGAATGAATCAATCTTCAACAAATAACAGTTCTTGTGGTTTTTTAAAATTAATTAGACATTCATACTAATTCATATTTTAAATAACGGGTCTTATCGCGGTAGCGTAAGTCAGAAATAAAGTGGTGTTTTTAGCATAAGAAAAATATGTAAACGAAACCAAAACTGCAGGGAAAGGTCTTATTAACTAAAGATGATGATGACTTCAGCGACATAGTGCGATGACAGTCATGTACTTGGTCAACGCTCATAAAGAATATTTATAAAAGCAATATACTAATGTATGAATGAGAATCGTACTTTGTGCGTTGTGTTTTTTCTGGTCCTTGACACCGGGTATTCTAGAGGGACTACGGAGTATAAGACCCTTATTTATATTATTTTTTAAATAACATAAAGTTTAAAAGGTTTTTGTTTTAATGGAGTTTACTCTAGAGACTAGAATGGCATTCTATATGAATTTTGGTACAGTTAAAATATTATATGTCAAACCCTTATCAAATGTATTTATGGATTAAATTATCACAACTTCATATTGCTTTTATTATTATTTTTGAAGATAACAGGAGCAAATATACCGACTAGAATTAAGTGAGCTCTAATAAAACTTATACTTAACCCCTTTGAGAGTTAGGGTACCTTTAGTACAGGGCTAAAATTGCCAATCATGTTATGTAATACGAATGAATTACACTTTATTACTAAAACATATACAGTGTATGATATTTTAAATTAATATAAACTATTACAAACAAAACAAACACAAAAATAAGCATTATTTCGTTGAACAGATTGACTAATATATTTTTTCTTGTTTAAATAATTTTGACGTATTTTTATTGTTATTATTTTCTAATATAGCGGGAATATGATCGACCAGGTTGTCTCATATTAAGTCATCACCGCCGCCCATAGACCCGAGGAGCTACAAATGTGCTACTAGCTTAAAAAAGGCTCGAAGAGCAAAAGAAAGGACGCAAAGAAATGTGTGAGAATTAGGCTGTTAGCTACCTTAAACCTTTCTTTTGTAAGAAGTTAATAAAGAAGTTGAGTTTAGTGTGCTACCGCTAGTCTGTACCACAGTAAAAGTTCCCCATTCGTCCGATAAATCAAACTTCCAAACTCAACATAATAAAACTTGTTTAGTTTCGAATATTACTTCTTTTTCTCAAACACTTAATTATTCTCCTTCGATACTAAGGAGAATACTAAAATTATCAACTACAAAGCAGCTTCCACATTATTCATAGTTCAAAAGAAAAATGAATAAGGAAAAATTTACGCTAGCAAACTTTATTAAGAAGAGAAAAAGATTGATTAAAACAACTCGCTTGTTCGCAGGCTTCAATAAAATTAACATTATAACTTAATAAATCAAGCGAATATGAAAGATATCCGGTAGCTAAATTAAACGTCACTTCATAATAAATCACTGTAGCATTTTTGAATGAATATTTTCTTAACGTATCTGAAATGACCATTAATATTCATGAATAGATTTCGTTTTCGTATTGACCATTTTCGTGAAAAAATATAATATTGAAAAGCCGACAAAATTTGTTTTGTATGAAAAAATTTACGTTGAAAACATTAATGTTTTGAGTATTCGGTGGAGTTTTTTACCATTTCTTAGTATTTCTAATATTTCTTAAAGACGACCTTTATTTACTTTGAAAGGAACATTCTTCAGTTTTTCAACCAAGGCCCTTAAATCTTCGCGATTTTTAGAATTATGTACATAAGTACAACGTTTTTTTACGGATTCCTCTTTGACAACAGCGAAATAGTTTTCGATAATTTGGCGCAAAATCATTAAGTGAACTGTCAAAGTGAATAAGATTTACTAAGAGCTGTTATGGTCTAGAGGATAGAAGACGTGGCAGCTGAAAATTCAAACTTCATTCAGACACGTACGCCTGAGTTTCTCGAGGGCTATTTCTACCTACAATTTATCTCGCGCTATCTATTGTAGGAAAACCAATCCATAGTTGAGTAGCGTGACGGATTCAGTTAGATATCGTTCTCTAATAAAAGTCCTTTTTGTACTGATACTCGTACATTTACAGGCTGTTGACTCACTTAAGTGTACCCGAACTGATAAAAAATTCTTCTATATACACAAAATCAATTATCAAGCAAAATCTCGAAAATAGTGCGATGGACTTTATTTTGTCATTTGTTTTGTTTGCCTCATTACTGAGGTAGCTTAAAAAAAGAAAACTAGAAAAAAAATCAAAAGATGTAGCTGAAAAATCAAAAAAAAAAAACAATTGGCAATTTTATATTGGTATACTAAACTGATACCGAATTAACAAATACGGTTTATATACTCGATTGTACATAAATTCGTTGGTTTTAGCTGCTTAAATAAAACTGTTCATTGGAGTGATAAGTTTCTAAAAGTTATAATTGTGCAGACGATAACAAAACCGAATTTTAATTATTTCAACCAAAGCTATGATAAATGTTTGCTTAAACTTAAAAATCATATCAAAAATTCGCTAGCTCGAGAGTGAATAGGTGAACTAAACCATAACGAAATAAACGTAAAACGCGCAAAGTTAGACTCGCGCACTAATAAAATCTTTTTTGTTTGAATGCGAAAATATTTAAACCTAATCATCATCTACCTAGCTATTTTCTTGGTTATGACAAGGTTTGTTTATTATTCTAAACCAGATTGACAAGTTACTGATTTTATTAAACAGAAGGATTGTCATCTGACCTTCTCATCATCAGAGGATAAGTCAGTATCCATTTAGACTAGAAAAATTTCCCATCTAAGAGTAACAATATTTATCAAGTGATTATGATAACGTCAGGAACCGACAGCTTAACTTGTTCTCCGAGGCACGATGGGGACTAACACAAGGACAATCTCCAAGACCTAGGATTAAGTACGTAAATAAATACAAAATATCTGCCCTGAGCGGGAATGGGATCAACCTTTAACGTGAGAGGTATATTCAGTACATTCAGTGTTACAGTACCATTACATCAGATCATATCATATTTATTTTTGGGTTAGTTACTATCCTTATTAATTTTAACCACTCTGGGTGAAACCATACTCTTAATGAGTAGGATGACAACTTAGTATTAGAAAGCATGTACCATAATCGTGAGTGAACATTAGCCAAAACTAGAACACGTTTAAAAATAAAACAAAGACTATTAAAGAATATGTAATAAAGGTAATAATAAAGACGAAAGCACACGTGTATGAAATAATAAAACAGTTATGCATCACAATAATCATAACCGCTTACAAATAAAAGAAATGGAAGCAATAAGGGCTCAAGATGAAGGGTCCGTGATGTAATCACAGAGTCGCGTGACCGGCGTTATTGAATACGTGGACAATGGACCAAATTGTACCCTCCCCTTGACCCATAAGGGACATTGCAAAATCTTATTTGTATAAACGTTCTTTATCGTAGTATAAAAAGGGTTCTGGTCATGCCTTAAAGAATAATTCGGAGATGTTTTGTGTCCAGGCAATGTTACAAAGATGATTTTTTATAGTCCTTGCTAATGTAATGGTTATACATTTTTATCATTATTTCATCTATTTGCAGTAATTGTCGTAAGCGTATCGGGCTCAATAACTATTACTTTCAAAATGGTCACCACGTGTGGCACGTATCGAGTGCATGAACCTGATGATGCCTGTGGAGGTGTGTAGTGCGAGATACGACAGCGCAATAGTGGCCGCACTTTATTGCTTGTCGATTTACCTCCGGTATGTTATTAGTGTATAACATTTTCAGAATAATAATTTTATTTTATACATATTTTAATTATTTTTATTGGAGGCTTGGTCCTGGTGAGTCATTTTTTTACGTTTCTAATATGGCTTTTAAAAACGACAACGATTACAACACAAGCACAGTTGATACCTTGTATACAGAACTGTTATAATATTATAGTGTAAGCAAAAAGCGATATTTTATTAAAAAAAATAAAACAACTTATGATTTCCTAATATAATCAATTTAGATAAAATTATAAATAACAATATCAATATTAAAGGAACGTATAAAGGATAACAATTGGTTGCTGATAAACAATACTGTGTCAAGCCACACGGACTTCGTTTTGAGAAAATAGCGTCTAAAGATGTCGAATCTTAACACTTAACACATCTGTTTGAAGAAATATATATCCATCTTATCTTTTCTATTTTGATAAAAAGTACTCACTTCTATATTCTAAGCATTAGATGAAGAAACTTTTTTCCGTATTTATTTATTTCAGATGACTTGAATTTTTTTTGCATAATGTTATATACGAAATGCATTATCAGAATACATCAATATCTCTAAATTTGACTTTTTGTGGGTTGACACATTATTGCTTATCAGCATCAAATTCAATAAAGGTCTCGTCAATGTCCGTCAGTTCCGAGTGCTCAAGCAAAAGTGCCCCATCAACGATTGTGTTGCTCTTTTATAATATCATGATATGTCACGTGACTATAGCTCCTACAACCTTTTACCGCTCACAATAGTTACTTACACTTATACTTCCCTATTTTATTAGGGCTCCGTGTCCGAGGGATGGCAAAGGAAGCATTATACTAAGCCTCCGCTGTCCGTCCGTCCGTCCATCTAATAAATATTAGGTAGAGGTTTGAACTTTTTGCCGAGTATGTATTATTTTTTTACAAAAGTATTTAAAAAGTACAAAGTGTTATATCTTGTACGATGATATGGAACTCTTCGTACGCGAATTTCATTCGCTCTTGACCAGTTGTATTGGGTTTAATTTTTTTTATTATTTTCTTTGCTATACCTTTTAAAAATGTTTAATCCATGTATTGCTTCATTTACGAAAAACATAAAATTAGCAGCACTTTCCTCTTACAGGGTTAATTTCTATTTATGCGTCACTGTGTACTATCTACAATTTTTTAAAAGATTAAAAAAATTTACAAACTTTAGTCTTAAATATTATGGTAAATACATTTTCTTTTTAATAATTTAGTTAAAACATAGAATAGTAATAGAAAGGTATAGTAAACAGAGCTTACCTCGTTTTTCTATTTCAATCATGTCATTAATTAGTCGAATCCAATCAAAACACCTAAGAAGTCAATGACCAAATTTCTAACTACAATAGGCTTTGGTACCGGAAATGAACACTGTGTGAGGAGAATTCGTTCAAACAGGCATAGATTAAACATAAAGCCTGAGTCATATTATCAGATCAAAAATAAAGTTTCGACTTAAGTGGAGCTGACGTGATTAAAAAATGAAGTCCTGAATTTCTATGACAATTGGATGCTAATAAGCAATACTGTGTCAAGCCACACGAACTTTATTTTGAGAACACGGCGTCTAAAGATGTCAAACTTATTTTTAATAAATTAATTTCAAGAAGTATATATTCATTTTTTTTTCTATTTCGATAAAAGATAGAATGAATTAAAAGCATATTGGTATTATGAAAAAATTTATCTAATAATAAGTTTTTCGAATATATGCAATTATTGTATATTGCAAAATAGGGAACACACTTCATATTCGAAGCAATAAACTAAATCATTTTTTTCCGTTCACATGACTTGAAAATTCTATAAATAATGTTAAGCAGGTGACAGATTATCAGAATTCATCAAAATCTCTGTACCGAGGGTTCCGTACAAACTTATAGAAATCTATATAAGACTAACCCATCTACGCCATTTGTGGTCTTCATCATCAGTTCCAATATAAGTTACTATCAAAAATACCTCAATCGGTATACGCTTGCCTATAATATTTGAGGAGTTCCCTCAATTTCTCCAGGATCCCATCATCTGATCCTGACCTGAAGACAATGGGACCACCTTGGAAGTATACCTTTTCAAACAAAAAAAAAAATTTGAAAATCGGTACCCAAATGGCGGCGTAATCGGCGAACAAACATAAAAAAAAATTAAATACAAGGTCGAATTGAAAACACTCCTTTTTAGAAGTCGCTTAAATATAATCAAATATAATGTAAATATGGATCACGTCCCAAAAACTATTTTGAAACTACTTAGGAGCACTTTAATTTAAAACACGATCATGGGTGCAATCCATGGAAACACAAAATTTTATTTTAAGTACTAATACACCTTATACTTTCAAAAAAAAAAGTTATAGCGCGATTTAGGATACACCTAGCGCCATCTCTTGACAATTTCAATGAACTAACTTGTTGACTTTGACATTAACAACATAATTATATTATATTTTATTCTCGTTTTATTTTTATTTATATTCTAATAGACTCCACTACCCCTGCACTACGTTCGTAAAATATTTAGATTTACATTATCAATCAAAATATCGAAATATATATTAGTGTTGCCAAGACGAAAATAATTAGTCCTTAATTCGAACAAAACTAATTGTTTATTTATAAATAACTAATTATATTACTAATAACCAGAAGACTTATATGTGTAGATAAATAAGTAAATTAAATAACTCGATCTGTTTGAATTTAATTTTAAAATTTTCGTACTAAGTCAATACGAGTACTTAAATCAAATCGCGTGAAGCTCTTATATTGAATGTTAATTACGTAATGACGTTATAAATCGACGATAAAACTTTTAAATGAAAATTTTATTTTATTATTTTTAGCGCGTTTAAATAATAATTAAAATAAAAATTTTTATTAATCGAGCAGAATTATATCACAGTTAATATCATAATGTTGTAATAGATGGCATTAGCTGTACGCTGCATCGCGCTATCATTTTGTTAGCTGCGATATATAGATTGCATTGCGTTGTTTATAAAGGTTTGCTGCTTTTTAATGTTTTCGTATTGATACAAATTTCTTCTCAGTGTTTGTAAAATTGTTTTTTGACCATGGTCAACTTCTATGTTAATTTGTTACAAGTACATATAATTTTAATTCTAAGATTAATATATTTTCCGCTTGATCAATTTACAACTTGATACATTTACGCGTTCCTGAGAAAAAGGTTGGAAGACAGACGTACAGACTGACAGACACACGAACAGAAATTTACAGTTTTCGGATTTTTTTCTTTATGTATACTAAAGGACCTTGCTCCTGGCCAAATTTCATAATGCTTGGTCAATGGGAAGTACCCTATAGGTTTTGATTCCCTTGCGAAAACGTTAAAAACGCTATCATACTTAAAATATGTGATATAAATGACCGTATCTTTTGATTGCGTTAACTTAGAAGTTTGATTTATTCACAGCTCTTAGTAATTACAACTCTGAGTACTTGACGTTGATAAAAATTTGTTACCTTCACGCGTTTCTGAGAAAAAGGTTGAAAGACAAACTTACAAACAGACAAACATACATACAAAAATTTACTGTTTTCAGATTTTTTCCTTTATTTGTACCATAAGATCTTACTTCTTGCCAAATTTCATCGTGCTAGGTCAATGGGAAGTACCCTATAGGTTTTGATTCCCTTGCGAAAACGCTAAAATGGTCAAAATATACGACATATTTTCCATTATCTTTTGATTGCGTTGACTTGGAACTTTAATATTTTCACGGCCGCATGTCATCGTAGACTTGAGTATATGATATTAATTTCAACATGATACGTCTATGCATTTCTGAGAAAAAAGGGTTGACATCCCGACAGACAGACAGACAGACAGACGGACAACAAAGTGATCCTATAAGGGTTCCGTTTTTCCTTTTAAGGTACGGAACCCTAAAAAGAATGACCATCTACGACCCCATTCGTGTCATTATAGTTCATTTGTAGAAGAAAGCTGTCTAAAACTGTACTTGAGTTTTATGATTAATTTCATGAGTTTCGTCTTTACCGTATGCTTCTATCAGTTGGAACAATGTGGGATCTTGTTCTGATATCCTTGGTATGTTCATAATATATTGACAGTTTTCACATGCCTATATTATCTTATTGGCTAGACAACATGGATATGGAATTTGTGCTCATTTATTGACCAATACCAACTAAAATTTGAGTCCAATAGTGTATTTCAGACTTTAGAAGAACATATATCCTCGAAAACCGTATCCAATATCCTCCGCCTACGACTAACCGCATCAATTGTTCACTCCGGCGGTTCGTTAAACAAATTAATACCTAATTGCCCATTCCCTCATCTCATCCCTTACTTGATCGAGTAGTCTTTCCTTTGTGAAGTACCCTTGTGTTCGAAATTTATCGTCTTACCGTTTAATGTGGGAGAAAATGTAAAAATTTATGGCTTCTTATGGTTGATAATATTTTAGTATTTTCTTTGATTTTTGCGATTACTGCACTTCGAATTAAACTAAGTATATTGCACTGATTTAAATTTTATATTTTAAGTTATTTACAATAATTTTACATTTTGAATACTTTTGGAACGTATTAGATACACGACAAACATCTAAACCACGACAAATATCTGTATATTCTACACCAATATTTTTATTGAGGGAGCTTCGAACTTGCTACCGTTAGTGATTCACCCAGAACATTCACAAACTTATCGTATTAAATGATAGCGAACAGTCCGCCCGAGAATGCAATTCCGAAAACTTTTCAAAACTTTGGGAAGAAGTTTTCAAAAAATATTAATCATTGGAAAATTTGTGGATAAATTTTTCCATCCTATTCTGTTACACTATCAGCTATTCTCTTTGCTCCTCAATTAGTTCACCGTGCAATAGTTGTACTCATATTGTAAGACGATTTGCAATTCCTGGCTTAGCCAATACCTACCATCTACATGCTGTCCCTTGTCTCTGCTATTTCAGTGGAACGTTCTCTTGTCTTACCAGAATGGCAATGTAAAGCATTGTTGCGTAGATATTTAATTACTGGAGAGGTTGATTACGGCTACCCAGACAGGCTATCTCCTTCCATCAACGCGTCAGGTATAATTATATGAGTTGATTAATATAATTATTCTAATATGATTAATGTGATTCTTGGTGTAGAGATTGAGTCAATGGAACGTACCAAAAATTTCATAATTGCCATCGTTTTAATAGAGCATTTTAAAAATTTTATAGTCAATTATTGTTTCAATTTTCACATAAAATCATAGATTTCCAAATTTTTATTCTTTCAAAATATTTTTCAAATACATATTTTGCACAGAAATGAACCCAAACTACCACCT
The DNA here is from genome assembly GCA_037950945.1 of Hypolimnas misippus. Taxonomy (NCBI): domain Eukaryota; kingdom Metazoa; phylum Arthropoda; class Insecta; order Lepidoptera; family Nymphalidae; genus Hypolimnas; species Hypolimnas misippus. The sequence continues at coordinate 15,122,958 of JBBEEQ010000023.1, forward strand.
TTTCGAGAGTCATTTCAATAAAATAATATCAGAAAAATGCGAATTATCGATTTAAAAAACTCATTACTGATCTCATTATTCCTTAGAACCATTCGATTCCATTCAAAATGAACACTTAATCTACATTCGGTAATGCATATTTGAAAGGAATGGAAGAAATCCCGAAATCTTTTTAGTCTTCTTTGATATTATCCCTATTGGATTGAGACGAGTATCCGTCTTGTGTAGGTAACTCATCGATGATTTCAGAAATGTGCTTGTTAGAAATTTTTAAGATATCTTCGTATTTGGTTATTGAAAATTCTATATTATTAATTTTTGTTACTGACATTGAATAGAAGTTTTTTTTATATAAGGAATAATGCTAATCTTAATTTTTAAGCCCAGCAACTGAACGTGGTAGAACCCAGCTATAATAACTGTAGTGGAGCCCAGTTGTAGTCTACACTATTCAGCCATCTATACTAGCTGTAGTCAGAATATTGATCTCTTTGAAAATCGTTGTAAAGTAAATAATATACGTGTGATTTTTTTAGTAATTACGAGTGCCGAAAGCTTGACCCCCCTCCCCCACTTTACTTCCTGTTGCTATTAAGCGCAAATTTTCATGAGCGGCATATCTCATACAGCATCAGGTAACTTGCCTTCTTATTTACACACTGTTGTTATTAGATAAACATATGTAACTCAAGAAAAAAAATCACATAAATTCAGAAAAAAAAATCTGTGTATTTTGAATTCGAAATGAACGCACAAGAAAAGGTGTAAAACATGCAATACTATTAGCAATTTATGATGGATTAATTATGGCTAGGCGTCTTGGCACAGTAATGCTGTATTTAATAATCCTTCACGACTTAATTCTTTTATAAAATATTCTTCCTTCACATAAAACCTTCTTTGTAGACGTGTTAAGTCGAAGCGGGTCGCTTGTGATTAATATTTTAACGTAGGTCAACCTTTATTAATGGGCTAAGCACTTTCAGAATTAGATTCGCTTAAACAAAGTTTCGATTCGATTACTAGAAGGCTCATACGTTTACTGAAATCAGATAGAATGTACTAATATTAGCCAGAGTTCACGAGTTTGAATACGGCTATAATTTTTTAAGTTCATGAATTTCATCTCGAGCGTAATGGTTAAGATAAATAATGTGTCTTTGTAAGATATGTACAAATATTCGCTTATCTGCAGTAGGACAGCCAGGTGGATTTAGTTTCTGTCCTTTTTTTTAACAGGAAAAAGGCCAATGGGATTTACAGCCCGTATTTCACCAGAAATCTAAGTTGACGATCAAAGGTCTATAGCTATTAGGTTAAACCTGTTAAATTTACTATCCCATGGTTTACTTTTTGTTACTCTGTGATCGAGTTCTATAAAAAAACTTAATTCGGCTCAATATGTTATTGAATAATATCTTTAATAGCTAAAGCATATTATTCTGTACAAGATTATATAGATGATAACAATGCATGGATTTAGTGTAGCTGGATTTTATACAGGATTTTTAATATAAACATTTGTAATTTTTAAATGTGTATACTTAATAACACAATTTTAGAAGAGTACCTATCGAGTTTCTTGCTGGTTCTTCTCGGTAGAATCTACATTTTGAGCCGGTGGTAGCTTTTCCTTAATTGAAGTACTTTTTGTTTGTTTTGACGATTCAAAAGTGCTTTTAAAAGCCTACTTGAATAAAGTATTTTTTATTTTGATTTTTGAATATATTTGGCATTTTACAGACAGGTGGGCGCAGTAGTCACTGCAATTGATGGAAGGATCGCGAGTTCGATCCCTGCTTAAAGCAAGTTCCTGTCCATCCATACGGATTTTTGTCGTGGTCTGGGTGTTTATGTTTTTGTTGTGTCTATTTCCAGATATCCGACACCTGATTGTGAGATTTTTATCGTGGCTGTTGAGTGTGATGATTAACTGATCTTAAGAATATTTTTTACTGATGTATGTTTCTATAAATAACATATGAATAGTGGTCCTGTGTAGTCTAAAAACTGTAAGAAATTTTAATATGAAAAAAAAATAAAAATATAAATAAATTAAAAATAAAATAAAAATTAATATCAATAATCTTTTCCATTTTCAATTCACTCAAATTAAAAAATCAAATCACTTTAATAGGTGAACAATATTTTTTGGTGCCACCTACTTTTAATATTTTGAATATTTTTCTTATTGTTTCGTTATCTTTTACGATTTTTAGTTAGACAAAAAGATTATAATTCACAAAAATCCTTTACGAAATCAAATTGGGAACCAGTGTAAGTTTCTGGAGTAGACTTTGCTGGTTACTCGTTTGCAAGTTATGACTGTTCACTGCAAACTCCATTATAACATCCTAATCTAGTGACCAAACAATATGAACTAGTTCCAAGTTCAAATTTATTAGTTTAATTGGAAGCATAAAGGACAATGGCTGGCTATGAGCGTCTATCGTCGAGCGGTGTTATCATGGGCTCTGTTCTTATTCTAAGTTCGCAGGACTTTGAGAACGACTATAATAAACTTCACTTTGGTTGTCGTACTTAGTAATAATCTAATTAGCCTCTTCTCATACAAAACTTCCACTTCACTTCGTCTAATTTACTTTGTTTTTTAAGTGATTTCTTATGCTAAGTGACTTCGAAATAAAACGAGATTTTTTATCCGATATAATTCTTCTAATGTTAGACTGTTTTATCATTTGATAGATTATGTTTTTAAAATACTATAATATTGCAGAATACAAAAAATGCTTACAATTAATACAATCATAGAAAAGCATGCACATTTAAAAGATTTTATTAACGTCAATTATAATTTTCTTATATTAAAATATACAAGGTGTTCCGAAAGTCAACGAAATCTGACAGAAATAGGTACCTTTTGTAATCAATTACCAATATATATTTTTAGCATTTTAGATTCTACATTAAATGCGCCAATTTTTGAGATAACTTGCAGATTCTGTGTAGTATATTTTTTTTTTGTGTGAGTTCTCAAAGTATAGTGATGCAAAAAACAAAAACCTTTAAATTGAAATTCAAGTGACTATTTTTCGCACATGATAGACTTAGAGCCCTGAAATTTTTTTGATAAATACATTATTCAGCTTTAAGAAACAGTAACAACAATTGACAAAGGTTTAAATTTGTAGCCGTGGCAGTCAAAAAACCTACTAAAGAAGTCATTTTTCGTACTTTTCACATAATGGCTCCTATCTCAGAAACCAAGGGACTTTTACGAAAACGATTTTTTGTTTACAGACTCGTTATAACCTGGCCTATATCCCATTTCAATTTAATCGTTGACTTTCGGGACACCCTGTATATATAATATTAAGTTTATGTTAAAGCTGAATTTATATTCAGCTCAAATTTGAGTAACATTTGAGTATTTCACCGTAAATGTTTCATTTACATTGTACCCAATTACGCTTGAAATAGATTTCGAATACTAATTTCTCTACAAATTAGCAATTAGGGAATGTGCTAAAATCATAACAGCTAAGTGCATGAGCAACCGATATACATATTAGCCGAAGGCGGACTTATAACATAAATACAATGTATTTTAGGCGTTAAATTTTAAACAAAATTGTTACAACGTAAGCAAATGAAGTTAGAAATTTAAATAATGAAACGATAAACATATCATACTCAACGGCCCCCATTAGGATATCATGATCCCGTGTCGGGGATCCGTAATCACACACAACCCAAACACAAACATCCAGACCACGACGAACATCCGTATGTTAAAGACAGCCGACGCTAAAACGACAAATATCACAATTATCAAATGAATACCGACAAAGTCACAAGCAAATTCTAATATATATAGTTATTATTTATGTTTTTGAAATTTACATATAACGCCCTTTTCAATGATACCAAACACTATTTATTTTATTTTTTTAACAGAGTATATGCCCGCTAGAGGCGGCTACATTAGATTTTGTAACACGTCATAAAGCCTATAACCAGTGAACGATCAACGCATTCTTAACAATTAATTTGTGCAGTTTTGATAAGTAGATAAGGAGCTATGAGGGAACAGATGAACATACATAGCCTGCCAAAATCAAAATCCTCCTATGGTTGTACCGTAGTCGGATAAAAACACCTGATTCGACTGAAGACAAATGAATAAAATACAATTTAGGTTGATACAATACAGGCGAATGCTCGTCATTAGTGAGGAAGTATTGTTATGTAACGTTCAAAATCGAATCTTAATTTGTTACATTTCCGGTGAAAAAGGGCCCTTAAAGGAACTGTCGTTTAAATATCTTGTGATTTTAGTAAAACGTTCATCAAACATTAAATTATCCTCAAGAGTAAAAACGTTTAAGATAAAATTCTCAGAAAAAAGTTATTTAAGGTAAGTAATTTGTGATTGAAAAAGTTATCTACTTTATACTTGTGGGGTTGATCGAATCATCGTTAAAAAAAGATGAGCAAATGTATTTAAACACAAACTGCCTTACTACAAAAAATTTAAACATACGTTAAACGCGTGTCCATAAAATCCTGTACTACAAATCCGTTTTTAGCATGTGCTTAAAACCTATTTTAGCTGTTAAATATGACGTCTGATCTTTTAATTCTTTATAATTTATTATTACTTGCCACATAGTGTGGCAATTTTGATAACATTTTAAACAATGTTTAATTTTTAAACATTTTTTAGCTAGAGACGTGTTGAACACGGTTTTATTTCATCTTTTGTAGTAAAGTAGAAACTTCTTTACGGTTTTCTAATGTCTGTCCGAGGGCCGCCGCCATGTTGTGTTTAGTGACGTCATAATAACTGCATACTACAGATAAACGATATACCTAGTTTTGACATCGTATAGATTGAAATAAGTAATGCGTGCATATCGAATATATCAAAATTAATGTAAGTTTGTCTGGTTGTTCATATCTTAAGCCCTATTACTTATTCGATTGCGACAAAACTTTTTCAATTTATTGTTTGCACTTTGCGAGAATATTATACCAAAGCACAATTAACTTTAAGTAGGTGGAACACGTGATGCTGGATAGAAAAATAATCTTCAGACGATCGTCCGAAATGATACAATCTACATTAAAGCGAACGAAGTCACAACGTATGAACAAAATTCAGCGCCATCTATCGCGAAACGTAAACGGCATATTCTTCGCAAACAAAGCTGATAAAGCCAAATTTAAATAACATTTCATCTCGATGTTTCGTAATCATTTTATCAATTGCGATTACAACCCACTGTTGATCTTTTAAAATACTTATTTTAAAATAAAAAAAGGAAAAATCTAAAAAAATATAATACCCACTTTTACACCTTCGCAGTCAGATAAGAGTAACTGCGTCGCGCGTCTTCAAATACTTAATTTCATAGATATTCTTTTTCCAATTACTTCGATATTGAATATTTTATTTTATAAAAGGAAACTTTCTCACAAGCACTTGAGACTGCCCTTAAGGTTTATTCGTTTGGTAAAGGTTGTCGACCAACAGAGAAATCTTTTACGAGTTTAATAATTAGACTTTTGGGAGAAACAATTCGTTTTAGCTTTAATTACTTATCTTTAATTAACTCTATCAAGTGAACTAATAAAAGTAGGAATAGAAACCACCCAATTGAGAGTTTATTAAAATATTTCATTCGAATATATTTTTATATTTTTTAATTAGTTTTATAAAACAAACTATTTTTATTTAATAAAAAAACTATTTCATTTAGTTTATTATTTCTTGTGTGTTATTTTAATAAAGTTAATTTTTAAATGTTGATAGATTTGATTAAATACTAAAAATATTTGAGCTTATTTTTCGTCCGCATTTTATTTAACTGAAATTTATATCATGAACAACTTTAAATTATAATGGGCAAATTGTTTTATCTACATCAAACATAGGTTTTCATTTCAATAAATGTTCAACATTTAAAGTGAAAGTTAGCATAGGCTAATAGTATTGAGAAGTGGTATGTTTAATATAGTTTAAATAAACACAGGATTTTTTAAGAAATTTAAACTACGGCAGAAAATAATAATTTTAATATATTTAAACTACCTTTAATTAATTTTTATGACTACGTCTTTGTTAACCGTTAAAGTATTATACAGTTTAAAGCATTTACAAAGTCACTGCACATTTAGTGTTAAAGAGAATTTTCTCTACTTAATTTTTTTTCATATTAAAATCAAAAGAGCTTTAACTGCACATGAAAGATTATTTCACACTGCGAATAAATAACTTCAAGGATTTTTTCTTTAAACTTAGGTAGGCACTTTTCTTAAGTAGCCAACATGCGGACGATTAGTGATGTTAAGTGACCTATAAGTTAGAAGTACCTAACAGAAGAGCCACAATTGTATTACTAGCTTAATAAGGAGTAAGGGATAAAATGAAATAGGAAGTAAAGAAAGAAATGAGAGGTTTAGACTTTCTAAATGATTAAATTTCCAAAAATCACTATGTTCACTTGAATTTTCTTTAATAACAGAAGTCTGACGATTCAATTCCATATTAGTTACGTCTAAAATGTCTAACTTCAACACAAATTTAGATCGCAAATTTAAGTTATTCAGTTTTACCACGTTATATAAGAAAATCCTGTGCGATTGCATGCTTTGAGGTCGGCTTAGGCTGCGCGTTGCGTAGGTATCAGCCATTCTTCAGAATATTACTAACTATAATAGCACGCTAAGGATGCTGCATGTCTACCGTTGTAACTTATTTTTGAAACAAGTAATTAAAAAATCAAAACCCCGATTGCTTTGGATCGTTATAGATTCCAACCGCTAATTCTGATCGAAAAATTATATAAAAACCTTAAATTGATATTTAAATATTTATTTAACGATACCCCACTTAATACAGTTCGTTGATTTTCATTTCTTTTTCACACTATGGCGTCAAAATTCGGTCATTTTCATTCGGCTATTATAGCAAATCAAAAGAAGTGTCATTTATCGAAATCGGCCCATGCGTTCGGTCTAAATAGTGCCACAAAGGTACAAACCCACATTGACTGATAAACACATTACAAAAGTATATTGTGGTAAGTCCCTGTATCTATATACATAATTATCCGTAATAATAATATAAATACGAAAATAAATCTACTTGTCAGTCTGTCGCTTGTTACATTTTCACGCCCAACCCCTGAACTATTTTTAATGAATTTTGGTATAAACATAGATTAGGCATTGTGAAACGGTAAAATAGGGTCGAATAGGCTACTTTGTATCGCGAAAATGAAAAAGGGGATGAAATAGGGGTTGAAAATTTTTACGCAGGCAGTTCCGGAGACCATCCTGGTATGAAATTAAGACCTTAAAGATTTCAAGACGTTACATAACGTCGGGGATAGTGCAAAACCGCGTAACTAGTAATATGGTCCACCTTTAAATTTAATGTTAAATTCATTATTGATAAAATCAAGCTAGGTATAAATTTTATAATCAATATTTGTAAAATTAATACTTAACATATAATTAATTTTTCTTTACATGTCTTTAAGCAGATTAATGTGTCGTATTTCTAGCCACACATAAAAGTTATCTAAGGAATTATCGATTAAATGATTAAACTGAATAATTTTTTATAATACAAAATTTTAATGAAAAAAAAATATTAAAAAATTCGTGATTTTCGTTCGGGGTATTGTTACCAAATAAAGACAAGTTAAAAAAAATTACTATAAATACATTTTATCATATCATCGATTATATTACAAATAGACACTGTGTAATGGAAAACGCTCAAAGGGCGTTATTTTTATCAGTAGTATAGTTCAATATTTGGTTCAAATTTTGATTATATATTTTTATTATTTACATATATACGTGATTTTGCAGTATCCCCGACTATAATTTGTTAGGACTTCAGTATTCTACTGTTGGGCGACAATTAAATAGCTACGAAGGATCAGTTACATTAACGCTCTAGATATTAAAGACGGCATATGTTTTACAATACTCCACTTCATTAAAAAATTTAATGAAATATAATTATAAAGTTTTTTTTTTTATTAGATCAACTGTTACTTTGGGTTTCAACTCGTGTTTAGACCGAAAGGAAACTTAGTCGTACGGCTGAGTCTGACGGTACCATTCTTTTCTTTGGTACGTATTTAGTTTACCGAATAGATTGACGTTTGTACTCTGCTCCTAAAGGGCGTAGTGATATTATACAATTGACATTTAATTATGAATGCAAAAGTGTGTAATAATGAATGAGTGACTGGGTGTTTGTTCCTCTTTCGTGCAAAAACGAATGATGAAATTTTAGTTATAAAGTCTGTACAATTATAAATACATAGATTACTTTTTTAATAAACTAGACCAGCGAAGCTGCGGGTCAAAGTTAATTACTTAATACGAGCTGTGTAATAAAAAAATATTATTTTCCTTTCGGACGTGTAATTTCCGAAATTATCTAAAAAATTCTTCAGTTATATACCATATAGATATCGTTTATAAATACATAAACAAAAGATTGTTTTATATCAAAAAGCAAGTACATCATCTCCTTTATTCTAATATGCTTGCTCCCAACGTTCTTCGTGCTCCAAATCTCTAAGGGACATTTCAATTCACATAACAAGGGACAAAAAAAACTTATTTGTGCGGAAACTCAACCTACCTAATGGGTCCCACGACGCTTGTGCTGTAGGACCCTTAAGTATATTGTCGTTATATAATATATAACATATCCACTATGTTATATATAGTTATAGATAATCGTATTTCTAAGAACAATTAAAAATAACTACTTAATACATAATATTGAATAAGAATTCAAAATAATTTTAAAAAATTAAACTAAAAAAGAATATAACTTTGTTTTAAAACAAATATAGTTAATCCCAAAAGATTTAATATTTAATTGTAGACACTAAAAAATAAACGTTCAAAAATTTCAACAAAGTCATGTCACTTGAAGTTGAAAATTAAAAACTCATCGAATAATATATATTTAACAAACTTACCGACAGAATCCGTACATCGAAACAACACTGTAATTCCCAAAAGTGTTATAACTACATGAAAAGATGGCCACATCATCACAAAATCACGTTTCACATCAATAAAGTCACAAACAAAATCATACTAAATCAAAATAATAATTCATAAATTTGAAATAGTTTCGTGTCCCGCGGTAACGATTGAAAATTCAAGATGGCGTTAATATGTCCCGCCAACGTCCTACTTGCAACTGTTCGAGGGAACTTTGGAAGCTAGGAGCGAGTCCTCCGCGCATGCGTCGTTTATTACCAAACTTGTATTCCTTCTGAGTTACATTCTGTTTGTAATACCGTTTCTCCTAGTTTATATCGGAGTCGGAACTCATGATTTGAAATTGTGGTTGGCCAGCGAATGAAAATTCGAATTCGTTCCTTTTTGTTGAAATAATATAACTGGATAGCATATAATATGTACATATTAATTCACTTTTGTCATTTTTTTATACATCTATGAGTAGGTCCAGTACCTACTTGTTCGTCTTTATCTAAATGTGTAAAATTGCTTATGCTTTTCGTAAATTTCATTCAAAGAATAATTTAGATAATTTACACTTATGAACGCCACGCGATGTTCCAAAAGTCCTTTGTCTCAATATTCTACAATAGGTTTTGAACTATAAAAGATACAACCGTATATTACGACGGCACTGGAGTCAAAATAGATTTAGGGATCATCAAAATGGAAATTTAAGTTGTCATCTGAAACCAACAATCTTTCTCGACAGTTCCTTTCATACAAAACATTTAGTAGAACTTTAAAGGTAAGAAAAATAATTACTTTGCAATAATTCGTAAAATACAAATGCAATTTTCTATGATTAATGTACTATGCACTGCCCTCGCTACCGCTGTAAATAAACACGGACAGCGAAGCAATTCTCTACTATGACACGCAGCTATATATCAAATAGATCTCGATTGCTTTTGCAACTCGAAGAGATCAGTAAAATGTTTTCAAAAGTTCGTGACGTCAAAAATAATTAATGGTTTCTGAAATACGACCTACATGGCGTACCACATATTGCTAGCAATGATGTCAAATGGAGACACGCCACTATGGACGCTGATAAGCAATAATGTGTCAACCCACAAAAAAATCAAATTCAGATATAATGATGTATTCTGATAATGGGTCATGTATTTTACATTATTCAAATATTTTTCAATTCATCTAAATTAAATAAGTACGGAAAAAAGTTTCTTAATTTAATGTTTCGAATTTCACTTGCATTCCACATTTTGTAATTTATACAATAATCTCATATATTTGAAAACCTATTATTAGATAAAACTTATAATAAAAAGTCTGCTTTAAATCAATCTGCTTTAAATTCATTATACCTTTTGTCAAAATAGAAAAGAAAAAATGGATATATACGTCTTTAAATAAATTTGCTATGAACAGGTTAGATATCTTTAGTTGCAATTTTCTCAAAATGAAGTCCGTGTGGCTTGACATAGTATTAATTATCAGTGTCCATATATTATTGCTTCGATTTAAAGTCTTTAAGTATATTATATTATGCCATGAAACACATATTTGAGATTTTATACTTTGGTGATTTATATTATTCATATCTAGACGTTTCATCAATGTTATGTATTTCATGGTCACGAGCTGGATCTTATCTATCGCAATTAGACCCGTTACTTAAAATACAACACAAAATAGTCTTAGGAGTTTTTTCTATGAATTCACCATATGTTGTATAATCTTCTTCAATCTAATTATTGGACATCAATTTTATCTTGATTCAACACGGAATAACGCGAATTAACGTGATATATGTTTAATATACGCCACTAAAGCCATAAAACAGCTGTTACACTTTATAAATCGTCTGAGTCTGATAATATGGCATGTATAGCACGATAGTACACGCACGCTTAACCCTGAAAACGGAACTGTCTAGGAAATCCACTCAGTTTGAAATTCTCTGGATCAATCCTGCTTGATCGTGTTTAGAGCTATATAGGAGCACTGAACACAGCTGATATGGTCTTTTAAAAAATCTCTGGTAAATTTTAATGACCGCGGACTTAAATCTGTCACAACTGAAATTGCTATACCAAAATATATTTCAAAATCATCTCGTGCTTATAGGTAACACAAACTAACATTTATTGGAAGAAATTCTGATATATGTTAATTATACCAATCTGAGACGGCTTCGTACTTCTTCTCGAGAAACGTCCTTTGCCTACCAGTATAAAAATATTTCAAACTTGTGAACTATTGCAAAGCGATTTCATTATTTGCATGTCATGGAATACTGCAAAGTAACTGCGTAACTTCCAATTAATATGTAATTTATGATGAGTGACAAAAGTTAAATAGAATTAGTGTATTTTCACTTACTCAAACACATACTCATTTTGAAGATCTTTGATAAAACATATAAGATGGCGTAAATTCATTAGGCAACGTTAACGATTTCAAACTTGCAATACTCTCTAAACATCAGTAAAAGCGGTGAGATGCAACTGTTTGCATACACCCAGCAACATTAGTAACCATTGATAACCCTATTTCTATAGCAATAAAGGCTATTTCTGGTGACATTGCCAACTTTGTTGACGATTGTACAACGATAGTGGTGATTGATGATATTTAGCTTACTATTCGCGCTGACGATGCTAATGTGTGTACATAGCTTGGGCGAAACCTTTCTCCCAATCAAGATTAATCAAATACAATCATAATTACTCTAAGGTAAGGGATATTTTGGCTTGAAAATTGTGGTATAAGTATAATTAATTTTAATAGTATATTATGTTTACTTAAAGAGACATGTCTAGACAAGTAACACAAAAACGAGTGTCAAAAATTATTGGAGATCAGATTTCTCAAAGAGATTGTGACTAATATTCTTTTAAAGTAATAGCCACCTGACGTGCGGGTTAAATGTAGGTTATATCCAAGGTATAGTTTCAATTTCGACAGGCTAAAGGCTAAACATTTTTATATATGAATGGTATCTAAAGATAAGCGAGTTTGACGTCTCATTGTTTTGGTTTATTTAAATTATGATATATTGTTGTAGCATTAAGGATTTATTCTTATTAATATTTAGATTTTATTTTTATTTTTCTTTAGATTTAACTTTTAATTTTGGCTCTAATGCTTGTGTATTACATTTGATAAGCTTCATGTATCATACATTATTCGTGCTCGCTTATATACATAGCATCATGTATTTTTAGTTCAGGTTTTTTATTATTTAGTTGAAATTTTGAGCAAAGAGAAATATATGGAGTAAAAATGAAGCCATAATCAAATCAAAATATACTTAATCATGCAGGCTTTACATGTTCTAACGAAAAGAAACTTAACAGTTACTCTTTTATGATACATTTTGAATTACAACTAAACTTGAATATGCTACATCAAAGCCCAATTTCACTAATGAACAGATGAATAAACGTTCAACATTATTATAATAATTTATGTTCTAAATAAAATACATTTTACAAATGAAATAATTCCAGAGAACGAAATGCCCAGTAAGTGAAATAATTGTGTTAAAAACAATGGCTCCTATTTATAATTCAAATATCAAATACCTACTCGTAAATGGGATTTAATGTGTGTTTGCTTATTTCATCAAAGCAATGATGAACTATTTCTGTTTTGTAAATACATTTAATTATTATAATAAACAATGTAGTTTTATAATGATATTATTGGAAAATGTTTGATAATTAAATTTTCATTCGGTTTATTATCAAGCCAAACTGAAAATTTAGCTGTGGAAAATTATTCTAATGTTAATGCTGCTATATCATCCGATTCCGCGGCAGTGGTAATGAAAGCGATAAAATAAAAGTTTTGCTAAAGTCAGAAAAAATAACACACAAAATAGGGTAATAAGAACTATTGTGTATGGTAAATAATGCAGTCTACTGATATATATGTTCGTTACATAACAAACATATATTTGGATACTGATAAGCAATAATGTGTCAACCCACAATTTAGAGATATTTCTGTATTATAATAATGTATTTCGTACTTAACATTACACAAAAAAATTTCAAGTCATCTGAACTAAATAAGTGCGGAAAAAGTTTCTTAATCTAATGTTCAGAATATTCAAGTGTATATTTCGGATGTTATATATTTCGGATTTTACAATAATTTAAAATATTTAAAAAACTTATATTTTTTATCAAAAAAGAAAAAAATATATGGAAAAATACTTATTCAAACCAATTTATTAACAATAGGTTTAACATCTTTGGACGCCATTTTCTCAAAATGAAGTCCGTGTGGCTTGACACAGTATTGCTTATCACCGTCCATTTATAGCTCATATTACTCTCAAAGTTTCATATAATGTATCTCTCTAACATATGTATTTTAAATATTTCCGTAGTGTACTATTTATTTAATGTAAAAGTCTACGTTATGCAATTCTCTGATATACGAGTACATAACGTTAAATAAATAGAAATAAAATATCAAATTAGAGCATCTTTATGTCTATACTAATATTAAAATAAATTTTTGTGTTTGTAAATTTATATCTCTGTAAGTACTGATCAAATTTGTAAAATTCTTTATAGGTTGAATATGGCTCATTTATTGATAAAGTACTCTATTACATCACACTACATTTCACAGACAGACAAACAGACAAGAAAGACAATAATTCCTTTCACGTGTATAAAATTAGTGTGGATGGTTAATATTAGTATGATACGTACATATACGATATAAATGTAGATTGTCTTAACTTTCAAGAAAAGTATGCCAAAAAATTTTGAAAATATGTACGGCTACTGTGAACTATTCGAACAAAGTAGATGAAGACATTTAGAGGGAAAAAATCCTTATAAGATTAAAATTCAGCTGCGTATATGAAACATGCAGATGAGATAGAAAAAGATAAAAAGCTTAAAGTTTATTGCAATGTGGCACTTTCTTCGACGGGATTTAAAATTGTAAGTTTTTATATCGTAACTGATTTAAAACAACTCTGTGACCTAGTAACACTTACATGGGTTGAAAAATATTACTGACATTAAATTATTTTGGGTGTTTTTACACCTATTGCCCCATTGCAATGAACAAAAAATACAAGTATGGTTCTCTTTTTCTCTTTTTAAGAAAATTCTCAATAGATACACATTCTTGAAAAATAAAAGTTATAAAGGTCTTAAGTCTTTTATTTCGCAGGAGAAATCTTCAAATAGATACCCGATTCCTGGGGGGGAGATCGAGTTATATAGAGATTTGTGCCCCTGCGATGGTCTTCCTCAGCACGGAAAGGCCTTGCCACGGATTGCTTGCGCATGCGCATCCGCTGCCCCTTCCGTGCAACGTTCCGCTCGTGTCTTGCGGAGCTCTTCGAGGGAGGGCAAAGTAAGATCTTAAGTCTAATCAGTAACTGATTACAGCAGTTGCTATTATTAATTGTAAATATGAGGCGATTATTACATTTGTAAGTTTTATTACAGTAAATGACATAAAACAACTCTGTAATCTGGTAACTGTATATGTTAAAACTAAAGGAACTGACAGTAAATTCTTTTATGTGCAAAGCTTACAAACAACTTATGTAAATTACGAAAGTCTGAGAGCAAAACTTATTTGTATGATTATCTTCTTTTTAAGTACAAAATTGTAAATATAATTTATATTTTAAAAAGACAAATAATTGTCCGTTCGTCCGTCGTTTCTCGTTCACCACATAACGATGATAGCGATTGTCCATTAACCTGCTTGCATTTGCTATTTGTGGTTGGTTTGTCTCGCAATTTCGTGTTCAAATGTGACGGCCGCGTTCCCTGATTTCCATCACCCCAGTTTGTTCAGCTATCGACAGAAGTCTATGTATCTTTTAGAATTTGTGTCATTTGATTTTCGAGTTGGACCTTTTAATCTTTATTGAATAAAATGAAATATTCAAGTGAGTTATCTAAATTTTAGTAGTTTTGATATTTTTTGGCTCTCTATGTCATAAGAACTCTTCTTTTTGATGGAAGGAAAGGAAGATTTGATATGCAGTTATACTACATAATAAATTATTGGTAGACCTAAGATGACCTAGCGGTTTGAACACATCGATGATTCAAGCCCCGGCTAATAGGAGAGAAGGCCTTTGCCCAGCAGTGGGATATGTAGAGGCTCGTTTCCTTTTGTGATAAGATAACTGAATTCGTGTCATTAACTTTATCTTCAATGGCAAATTTCATGATTAATAAGTAAATATTGGAGTTTCGCGCTACTACAATGTATTATATACAATTGTTTATAATACAGATGTTTTACTGCAATAGATCCTAACTGTAGTCCATTATGAACAGCATGTATACTTGCTAGCTCAACCTCATACACTTTATATTATTACAGCTCCGTTTCGTTTAGTGAGTGAAGGAGGTAGAAGTCAAACTCCCTCCCTCATCCCTTCCATTATTACATATTTGTCTTCATAATCTTCATCCCTCATTACTATATAAGCTGGCGATGCATTTATAGCTTCCTTGGTGCTGAGCGTTCATTAGTAGCGCTGATCACTTTTTCCGCGTCTTTTCGTGTGTCTGCTAATTTTGCATTTTTATGCATCCGTTTATTGTTATTTAATAGTTATGTATTTTCTCCTTTACTAAATTGTCTTAACATAAATATTTATCTTCTAAAAATTTAGCTTTAGCCTGATCTTACACGAGTTCATAAATCGTAACAAAACATTAGTTCCACATGTCGTTCATTACGAAACAACTAAATTTGAGTCAAATTGGAAACTAAATTTGAACTAAATAATTACAGGAACAATCTAAATTCAATAACAGCATAACTAAAGTTAACCATGAACAATTCAATAATGGAACCCAAGCATAGGTACGTTTTATCAGAATCTCGGTTGAATTTAAATTGGACGAGCGATTTAGGTAAATTTAATACAAAATAAACAGGCAGGTCGGATAAATACGAGCATAATTCCCTATCCAGCTCTAATGGCTATTACCTTTATTTGCGAAGGTCGACGAATTGATTGAGCGGTTGTCGGAAACAATAACGCTGAACTAACAATTTTGTACATATTCGCGTAATAAAATTGATTAAAATAACTATTGGTACGCACAACATTTTTGATATGATTTAAAATACTTATAAAACACATTTATCGAATTATTGTTTTTTTTGTTACAATTGCAGTTTGAGTTATCATCACAATCCTCGAGACAAAAGTGTTGATAATTTAAAGAACTAAATACATTTCGCTATTTCCTATAGTTTTACATTTGGCCATCTAAGTTAATAAACTAACAATCTCAAAGATGAACACGCCCATACATTCACACACAAACACACATACACAAACGCACTAAATCATACACGTACATTCACAAAGTCGGAGCATCAAAAGATCATTTACTAAAAAAACTAACAACACTAGCAACATACAAATAGGAAAAAAACCCGAACAACAGACACTTGAGAAAACACGTAACTCCGACTAAAAGTACGAAGTGCGAGATAAGCTGCGGTCGCAAAAAACATCGTTAAAGATGTTTTCGTGTGAGGTGCGTTTAAATCATAACTTTTCCAACAATTACCATAAATCTGGAACAAGGCGTGAGTAAATCATATCGCGGTACACTTGCTTGCGTATGTATGCTGAAATACCGATTTGGGTCGTTTAGCGTATTGAGGTACGGGATCGTTTCGGAAATAGGATAATCTAGACTGTATATTTCTGTTGCTTTTATTTGTTTATTTTCATTCATTTGCGGTCATTTAATAATAGACACTTTTTTCTGCTTCTTATGGATGTTGATAAGTAATAATGTGTCAACCCGCAAAAAGTCAATTTCGGAGATATTGGTGTATTTTGATATTGTGTTGAAATAAAAGTATTTTAAACGGATTTAAATCGCGTATATTAATTATTTTTATCATCCCGACGTTTCGAGCACTTTGCAGCGTTCGTGGTCACGGGTAGAGTCTACCCGTGACCACAAACGCTGATGAAATGAATAATAATCGCGAAAATCTAAGACATTGATATTGTGTTACCTATTTAACATAATTCAAATAATTTTCAAGTCATCTGAACTAAATAAGTACGAAAAAAGGTACTTAATTTAATGTTTCGAATATCAAGTGCGTTCTATATTTTGCAATTTATGCAATAATCTTATATATTTCAAAAACTTATTGTTAATTAAAAGTTTTTATTATGCCAATCTATTTTTAATTCACTTTAAATTTTATCAAAACAGTAAAGAAAAGATGGATATATACGTCTTTAAGCTAATTCATTATGAATAGGTTTCACATTTTAGACGCAATTTTCTCAAAATGAAGTTCGTGTGTCATCAGCGTCCATATATTTCTGTAATAAGCGTTTACAAATTAAGAAATTTCCTTTTTGTCTGATAAATAACTAAAATCGCTCGCTATTACGAAAATGGAAATACCTTTCTCGAATATAAAAAATAAATAACTAGAAAACACGACATATTATATTAAGTTGTAACATGTTACGTGTCTTGTTGGAAATATAATAAAGTCCTCATATTCAAGTAACATTTTTCTCAAACTTTAACAAATAGCGTATTTATACCGTTATATAAAATGCGCAAAATTTAAGATTCTTTCGCTTTTTATCGTCAATATTTTGATGAAACATCTATACTAATATATAAAGCTGAAGAGTTTGTTTGTTTGATTGTTTGCTTGAACGCGCTAATCTCAGGAACTACTGGTCCGATTTGAAAAATTCTTTCTGTGTTAGATTGCCCATTTATCGAGGAAGGCTATTATCACGCTATGATCAAAAGGAGCGGAGCACTAATGGAGATTGTTTCAAAATCGGGGGATATTTTCCTATTGAGAAAGTTTACGCTGCGTGCGCTGCGTATTAAACGGTTAAAGTTTGGCAAAAATCATGTATCACAGAATTGTTCCCCTTTAAAAGTTCTAAAAAAAAGTCCGCGACAGAATATGTCTAACTTTTAAAGGTAGGTAGGTAAAATATTGCATTATTAGTCCAAAGTAACTATTCCACGCGGACGAAGTTGCAGGCGGAAGCTAGTAATTTATATATAGAATTTTCGTAACGCAATCGCAATGCGAACAGTTGTATCGCGTTTACGATTTCAGCGTGATGGACTGCGTTCACACGTCACCACTATTGTACAGAGGTCGTTTCGAAAATTGCTATCAAGGCCATACAATTTGTTTTAATATTTCACACAACAACGCTCCGTTGTTTCATAAATAAAAGTCTAACAATACGCGTAAAAATGTTTAATGTTCATTGAACGGTCCATTTGAAATGTCCTGTATTGTACCGTTTATTTATGGATGAGAGGGAATTTTTTATTAAATAGTTATTTCTCATATGTCCCTATGTTGTATGGGTTTTGATTAAATGTGTTTTTGGCTAACGTTTTGAATTTATAACACAATTGTTAGGCTGTGAATTAAGTGCGTTCTTTCTCAACCGATACATAAAAACCACTTCGTTTGTATATTGTAATATTAGCGGTGTCTGGCGGTTTTACTCGCATTTATGGTTCCTGTTTGCTACTATGAGTCGTAGCGTGATGTAATATAGCCTATAGGCTAATAAATAGCCTTAATCAATAAATAAACTATCTAACACAGTAAGAATTTTTCAATTCGGACCAGTAGCTTTTGAGATAAGCGCGTTCAAATAAACAAACAAAACAACTCTTAAGCTGTACAATATTAGTATAGATTAGTTCGTGCACAACTACTCCAAAAAATGATTTCAATACATGTTTTTTTTTTGTAATGCAAGAATAATTTTACACAAATTGTACCTTAAAGTGTAAAGGTAAAATAGTAAAAGAACCTATGACAATATATTGTTATTAGATGGTTTAATTCAAAATGGTACACTATCGGATTAGTCCCATATAAATTCTATACTTGACTATCTGTAACCTGATAAAGTCCTTAGGATATAACGCATAAAAATAACTGATTTTCCGAAACTTTGAATGTCAAAATCTCATACAAAGTGTGACATTTAGACAATTAGAAAAAAGCATTACTAAAAAAATAAGTAAGCAACCGTCACAATTTTACCTGTTTTGAAAGTGACTATATTTGGAGGTAATAAAAATTCATGCGCTTAATTTTATTACGTAGACTACTGAAATCGTTAAGATTATATGGACGCTGATATGCAATACTGTGTCAAACCACACGGAAATCATTTTGAGAAAATGGTGTCTAAAGATGTAAAATCTATTCTTAATAAATTTGTTTGAAGACGTATGTATATATTCACCTATTCTTTTCTATTTTGATCAAATGTATAAAGCAGATAGATTTATTAAATATGTTATCTAATAATATTTTTTTACATATTTGAAATTATTTTATAAATTGCAAAATGTGGAACGCACTTGAAATTCGAACCAATTAATTAAGAAACTTTTTTTCCGTACTTATTTAGTGATTAGGTGAGGCAGTATCAAAATACATCAATATCTCCGAATTTGACTTTTTGTGGGTTGACACATTATTGCTTATCAGCATTATGTAAAAATAAGAAGTTGAGGGAAGCTAAGTCGTGCATTTCAGTCACGGGGTCCCATCACTATAAGGCCTCAATTAAATAATTTAAAAGAATTAACATTTAATAACAGTGTATGCGCAGTCAAATCCACAATCTCTTTGTCTCCCACCATTCTTTGAAGTCTCGGAATTTTATACCACTATTTCAACAAGTCCATAATCTGTGATCCTTTTAAAAAGTCTAATTTATCTCGAGCCCGGCTCTCTTGTCCGGTCGCTAATTACGACCGCGGTTGAAACTTCGACCATCGCTTCACATTAAACAAACTTGGGAAAGATACTTTGTAATACTCAACGACGCTCTAAAAACTACTAAGTACAATTTAGTTTAATCTTATTGATGCTTTGTTGCTGTAGGGTGACCATCATTACGAATTTTGAAATACAATAATGTTAGAAATAAGATTTAAGTAGCCTAAAAAAAGTTACAAACATAAAAGTAAACATTTAGTTTAATGATTTAACAAATTCACAACCGAAATACGCTCACGACTAATTTTAATAACGAAAACAATAACGTTAGCAAATCGAAGCCGGGGAAAACTTCCGCGTAGTCTGAAGTACAACAGTAAAGTGATGCTCGAATGGCTGCCATCTTCCTTTTATAGCGAGAGCAAGCTATCGTCATAAAAATTTCTTCTTTCTGCTAACAATATTATTTTAATTACGTGAAACACTTTTCTAGTAGCTAGTTTCGTATAGGGATAAAGAATAAGAGAGCCAGAAGCCGATTCCATTCATGCCTTCTCTTACAGGATTCACCTTCATCAATCATTCATTTCCAAATCAAAAACATATTTGCAGAACACTACGCCGTCTGCTCGTTTAGTTTAGTGGTTTGGTTTCGTGGCATTGCGTGGTTTTGGAAAATATTTGTTTCAGGTTTGTGAAAATCTTGTCATAAATCCAATAAAGAGATTGTTTAACCTTTAAAGAGATTTAATTATTAACCCTTAAATGCATGTTTTTCCTTATTTCATCAGGATAAAAAACAATTGATGTAAACAGATTAACCAGTAGATTTATGGAAATGTAAAAAATAGTAAAATAATCAGTAAAATAAATAAAAATAAATAAACTGGCTCATTTCAATAATTTTAGTGGTCATGCGAATAATAGTTACGAAAAACTCCATGGCTCAAAAAGCAACGTTTTAAAAGATAAAATATTTACTATTGAAATTAGTAAGTATTGAGCTTATAATAATTAAGATTAAAAAAGCAACCGATTTTAAAATAAGCAATTACTATTACACGGAAGACACAATACCAGTTATTTTCATTCAAAAACTAACTACTCAACCAATGTTAAGAAAATGCTATGTTCCTAAATCTAAAAATAGTATACACTCAAAAAAATCGTTTATCAGAATAGTTTGAGAAATGACGGAGTTCTGAGGTGACAAACAATAAACAAAACACTACGAATTTTCAATTTTCAATCAACAACAGCAACTCTATGGGATTATCAACTGAGTATTTCCATATTCAACGACCACGTGAACTCGCATACACAGTAGCTCATACATAAAACAAAGCAGTTGTTTTATATAGGAAAAACATTGAAAGTAAAAATCCCTGACATAAATCAACACTCAATAAACGAAGTTTTGAATGAAAAAGTCACTGTTGTGGAACGCCAGGCGAATAGGACAGATAATTTGGATGATGATAAGGACTAATGTGTCAACCCACAAAAAGTCAAATTCAGAGATATTGATGTATTCTGATAATGCATAAGGTATTAAGCGTCATTCAAAAACAATTTTAAGTCATATAAACTAGATAAGTACGGAAAAAGTTTCTTAATGTTTCGAATAATGAAGTGTATTCTATATTTTGAAATGTTCAATAATCATATATTTGAAAAATGATTATTAGTTAAAACTATTTATTAAACCCATACGCTTTTAATTCATTATATATAGAAGAGATAATATGAATATATGCTTCTACATGCAAATTTATAAGGGATAGGTTTGACATCTTTAGATACCAATTTCCCAAAATGAATTGTAGCTTTATATATGTATTGCTTATCAGCGTCCATCTATATTTAAAAATTCCATGTGTTAAGGGAAAAGTTATCGTGTCGCTCTATCTAAATACCTATATATTAATACATAAAGGAAAATTTTTGTACCCCTTTTTACAAAAAATTGCGCGGACGGAGGAGAATTAAATTTTTCGTATACTTATTTTTTAAATAGAGAAGGAGTGCCGAATGCTAATACTTTTATTAACTATACATAAAAATACATTAAATCAATATATAAAAAAAAACATTACGTACACTATCATGTATGTGAAACACAAACGCATACATGTATAACTGTCAAATATATCACAAGACATTTCTTATCAAAAGCCGTAAAGTGATCCTACTTTCCTTCTATTCTCCTTCGTCCCTTTTAACGCATAAATGCTCTTCTGGTGCTGCGAATACAAAAGGTGGCGGTGATCATTTCAAATCAGACGACCCGCTCTGTTTATTTGTCAGCTAATTTTGTAAGAAATTCGTGCGATCGAAAGTGTCATGAGAGGAATGCGCAACATCAATTTTTTTTAAACGAACTGACATTAAAAGCAAAGTACTGCGTTTACTAATTTACGTACTTATTTCAGTTATATTGATTTTAAAACCAAACTACTGTGTCGATTTTGATAAAAATCTTTGAGACCGAACTAAAAACCCTGTCAAATAAAAAAAATCAAAATATATTTTATTACAAAAGAAACCGTATAAAGGTCTAAAAACATTTAAATATACATAAAAATCAAACTGTCTGAAATATTCACTGACTGATCGATCAACGCAGAGGTGAAGCCGCTGTATCTAGAAAGATAGAATTTTGCACAAATGTCCTTTAAATATTGGAAATATGCATTAGGAAACGATTTTTGAAAACCCATCTCCTTAGGGGTTAAAAAGAGGGTTGTAAGTTTTATAGGTATCAAATTCCTAAATATACACGAAGTTACGGGGAAGTGCATACTAATATATTTTGCGATAATTTACGTACTAAAATAATGGTTACCCTACATCTTGAGACAAGCTCGGGGCGACTGAGGACTTAGTGGAACGGGGATTAATTCGGCCACAAAACAGTACTTTATGTACCTATTTACCAGCTAATAATATTTCCTTTACTATTTCCCAGAAACCGCTTTTCTAATTATTAACAGAGTTAATCTATATTTTTATTAATAAGATTTCATTGTATCTTTTCTTTCATTTTGTTCTCTTGGATATCATTTAGTTGGAGCAATTTTAACTGATTTCAAAATAATAGTATGTATTTTTAACCTCGTCCAAAAAAGAGCGGTGTCATAAGTTTGGGTATCTGTGTATGTAAAATGTAAAGCAAATTGTGAGTCTGAATGGTCCTTATTTTATAAAAAAAACTTTTATTTTTTAATAAATTGGTATTTATTAAAATTAAATAATATAATTAAAATTAAATTGCAATAGTTCAAAACTTTAAATTAAATTATTTAATTAATAAAGAACAATTAATTAAATGATTTAATAACAACAAAATAAAATTAATGTTTACAATTATGAATATTAATGTCTCTTTGTTTTAACTTATTATTTAATAAATAATAATTGATTATGAAACGTAATAGCACACTCGGGATGAATTCACCTTAATTTTATACATTCATTACTTATAATAAGACAGTAATGAGACCGTTATGTGTATTTAGAATAATTTCTAAAGCAATTTATTATTATATGTATTTAATTTTATTTAGTATCAAAATTTCTAAGCAAACTAAATATTACAAGTGGTCGCCTAGCGGTCAGAATTAGATCGTAGTTCATTATATTCAACCGATTTTAAGATTGACCACAGATTATATGTTCAACTTTAACCACAGACTTTAACAATTAACAAAAGAGTATATATGCATCTTATATATATCTTGAACTAAGACTTAGACTACTTATTATTTCGCTAGCAAAACTGTAATGCTATACAGAATGATTCACGAAGATACTGACCCAGTAGGGATACATCTTGTTAAGTTAATAAAATACCACTTATTCATCCCAACGCCTAGAAAAATAAAATAAGGAGTATTAAATGATAATAATGTTTGTAAGGCTATATTAAGACATAATCTTAATGCAGTACATTCACTATTTGCTCTTGAATTGCATCTCATCGTCTTATCTCAGTCTGGTGCATCCCGAGCCTGTTTGAGTTGTTTAATAGTGTACATACGTTTAATGAAATGGTTAACAAACGCCGAATATTTAAACCCGAGGCATAGTTGTGTAAAAAATATTTGACAATTCAAAAAGGCATTTTAGTAATAAAATTCGTCATCTATCAAAATCAAAAAATACTTTATTCAAGTAGGCTCTTACGAACACTTTTGAATCCTCATACATACATGAAAATAACAAAAAAATGCATAAATAATGAAGCTACCACCGGTTCGGAACGCAGATTCTACCGAGAAGAACCGGCAAGAAACTCGATAGTTACTCTTTTAAAATATTGTAAATACAACACAGTTTATGATTACAAATTAATTATTTATCCTGTACGAAATTCAGCATATACTAAGCCCACGCATCTTTATCGTCAACGTAATCTTGTATAAAGTAATATGCTTTAGCTATTAGTGACTTTTTAACATATGATTTAAATCTATTCATTGAAAACTGCAAACATTTCTGGGGGATTTTATTATAAAAACGAATACCTTGCCCCAGAAAGGAAACATTTACTTTGTGAAGTCGAAAACAAGGTGTTCTAAGTTTGTCAGATATCAGAGTGTAGCATGTTTATATGCATATTAGTTCTTTACTAAAGTAATTCTTCCACACTAATTCTGACAATTAAAAAAAATTGAAGTGTCTGTTTGTAATCAAATTAATAGCTTTTTATTCAATGCATATGAAAGTATATGCGGTCAATGTTTGTTCCAGCTAATCTCTGAAACGGCTGGACAGATTTAGAAGCGACTTTCATTCTCAAATACATAGCTAATGTTATAAGGAGAAACTTAGACTACTTTTATTAAAAATATATTTTTTAATTATTAATTTAAATAAAGGTTATGCGAAAATAAAATTTAAACAATGAAATAGTGAACAACATCCGATTCAAGTATACATTATGTTTACTACCGCACTGTACTCCGAACTAGTGATCGAACTACGTACTATATTATAAAACCACTGCTGTTGTTCTTCAAATTACTTTATTCTTCTGAGGATAGTCAATATGAAAACATTTTGGAAACATATAAATCTAAAATAACACAATGATATCGTGATTTAACTTACAACTCACGCCATCTTTGGACTAAATTTTATAACTAAAAGTAACCTGTCACACTAGACATCTAGACGTCGTAAACACATTATACATATAAATTTAATTTTTTCTTAAATTAACACGGCTGAAACAGCTGTGCACAGATAGTAATTACTAGAACCTGTAACCGATTTTGACGTTGTTAAAAAAATCAATAAAAATAAACCCCGCTAAGTTTCTTTTACGTCAAAGGTTTCTTTTCCGAAATAATAGTAAATGCATTCGTGACGTTCAAAAATAAAATATAAATTCCAAATTTGAATAAAAACATCTCGATTTTATATTGACGATTGCCTTGAGACGTATACATGTATTAATCTTCAATTAACCGATCTATAAGGTTCACGAAATTCCTCTAGTTCTACAATGACTGACCAATACGTTAGTAGACTAGTCATAATATTCGAAAATGATTTTAATTGACCAGAAATTTGATTAGTCTACAAACGCTACGTAATATTTTAAAACCCGTGACATTTAAAAAAATGCTTACATTTTGATTCGTTATAATTGATACAATGAGTAAAAATATTATTAAATTTTACCATAAAAGTATTATTTATGGGGTTTAAAAAATAATAAAAAACGAATTTGTTTTCAAAATATATTGTGAAACATGATATCATAATAGCGTTTTTTAACAGTTTACCCACCCGTATGTTTCCGTCTATTTGTTACGATTATTATAACGACTCAAGATAAGCAGGGCTAATGACTGAGCTCATTGCATTATAGATGTAGATATTAAAGGCATTAGCTCGAAAACTTACATTTCAAATAACATTACTAGTTATGTGGCTTTCGATTTAAACAGAGATAAAATGTATAATCTATAACAATGTTATAAGACTGTATTTATGAAAACATATTCTGGTGTTTATGTACTTATTACTAACTTCAAAAACGATAAGGTTCTTAATTTATAGTTTATTAATTATATTAATTACTTCATAATTCCGTAATTTTTTAACAGGTTTGAAAATTCAGATTTTTTTTTATTTAAAAGATATATTTAATAGAATAAAAATTTATTTCAATTTATTCGAAATCGGTTCAATAATTTTGTTTAAAAATTTTACTAACTGCTATAAGTAGATCTTCAAAGTAAACAAAATTGCGTTGATTTTGGGTGTTTTAAAAGTCGGTAACATTAAAAAAAATCAAAATTATTTTTTTTTTCTAATACATTTATAAAACATTAATGTTTGTTTTTTTGTTTGTTTAAATTGTCCATTTAGTAACTGCAAGTTCAATTCGAAATGATCTATGTACGTGAGATAGCCAATCTATTAGGAAAGATCATTGGTGTTAGGTTTATGCAAGTTGGTTTTTAGGAGGGGGTAGCAATGAGTCTTTTTTATCTACGCAGGAGGAATCTGAAAGACACCCGCATCCTAGAGATCGGTTATTTGGCGATTTATACCCACTAAAACCCCTTCAATGGCCGTCCTCAGCACGCAAATGGAAAAGCCGCGGTATGACTTGCGCACGCGCATCCGCTGCCCCTCCCGTGCAATCCGCAGTCTCCCCGAAATAAAAGTTTCGTTAGTTACAAAAGTTAAATTTTCTTTTCCTACAAAATATATGAGCAAAATTTTGCAATATTTAAATTTTCAATACTCTTACCATAGTTATATAGTTGAAATAGAAACTTGAAGCCCATAGAAAACAGGATGGATTAACATCATTCAAAATTATATTATGTAAATCGCGTATTTTTTACGAATTGTAATTTTTTTCGTAATTTTGTTAATTCAGATCAAAATATGGTCTTTTAAGTAACAGTAAAGGTTAAAGACATACAAATAATTTGCCATTCAATGCTACGTTTATACAAAAAATGCTCTGCGCTGCGCAAAAAAGAAATATATGATCTGAGACACAGCTTACACATATGTACATATCCTTAATATTATTCAAACTGCATAAAAACGAAATAATAACGTACCATTATAAAAACGAAATAGATTTTTCAGAAATTTTTCAAAATCTATTACAAATTAACAAGAAAAAGTATAGTTGATCTCCAAATACAATTAACGTATAACATACCCGTAAGTCACGTAAATGCTTTAGGTAGTGAATAGTTCAGCGAGACACTTCACTGTGACGTGACTTGAAGGCCTAATACATGTATTAGGGATTCCATCCATCTAGTTTTTTCCAGACTTGTTTTTGGTCTAGTTTCGAGAATATTCTAAAATTGATCTTTTACCTAACCTCAATACAACTGGCATGTGATCTGTAGATGCTACGCAACGGGATGTGAGAAGAAATGATATATTCTATTATTACTAGAGTTGGAAATAAGGAAAGTGCAAAAAAACTTACAAAAACATTTAACAATGCAAAACTGATTAATAGACAATGTACAGCCTAAAGTACATGGTAATATTTATATATGCATATTTCTTTCTTATTCCAAGAGGAAATATATAAACGCCAGCTACCATAATAGATTATGTGGTAAACTCACAGATTATTGAATGAGTTATGAAAGCTTTTTACTTTAGTATACATATATACATATACACACGCGGTAGCGTGTCAAGCCAAGTTCAAGAAGCAGAACTGGCGAGCCGCACCGTGTGTAATATTACACGAACCATTTGGAGCCACTTTTGACGCCCTCATAAATCAAAAACTATTTCACATAAACATATAAAATTTTGTTCATATATTGAGACTTGCGAAATACATATGTGTTCTAAATTTCATAAGCTTATCTCAACCGGTTATTTAGATATTAATGTCCAAAAATCATCATTTTTATTATTGACCGACTGACTAACCTATAGACCAAAACTCTAACCCAGTTCCAGATGACCTAGACAGTTAAAATTTGGTATGCAAATAGGAAATTAGAATTAGGAAAAAAATAAGAAACTGGAAATTTTTAAATAATTAGATTCTATTACGAACGCTTAACATAAATACCTAATTAATGCCTGTACCTAACTACTATAGATGTAAGAATCAGTAAGTAATCAAAACTCATGACAGCCGGTCTTTATATGGTAGGTATGTAGATTAACTTAACATATAACATAACATATAACTTCTTTTGTCGTCGAAGTCAACCACCAAGGCATTTATCATAATATTGAACTTGGCTCTCATTTCACATTTATGTTATTGATTGGATTAAACTTTCTTTTTCTAAACCACTAGGCCATGATGGCCTAGTGGTTAGAACACATCGATCTTTACCGATGATCGCGGCTAGCACCGCATTTTCAACTGCTAAATTTGTATTTAAATTTATCTTGAGTTCGGCGGTGAAGGATAACATTGCAGCAAAGGGATATTTACAGGCTGTTTTTTTTTCTGGGATGTTTAATAAACTATTCAATAGTATTTAATATTCTGGTTTACATATGGTTGAGACTAATAAGCACGTATGTATAAATAATTAATATAAGAGCGGAACATTGAAACTACTTGAACAAATTTTTTTTTTTTTAGGAAAACAAATTTAGAAATCAAATACCGACTGCGAAACAAGAACTTCTGCAGTCAGCAGTACCGTATCAATATCTCTCTGAAAGCCTATAAGTAACAATCGCTACTAACCAACTTTAAATCTTGCTAAACGATAATATATACATATACACACATACATACATACATAGGTTGATAAACCTTGCTTTGCGTCGCGCAGTCGGGACTTTTCTTAGCACATTCTCCCTAAATCAAATATTGTCTGGTAGAAATCGCTACTTAGCGATAAGACCGCCTATATTTTGTACATTAAATCTTTAGTTTCAAGTTATAGGTACTTTAAAAGTTATTGAAAGCAGTGTACAATAAAGTAGATTCTCTCTCTCTCTTTCTCTCTCTAAAAAAAGGGACATCAAAAGCAAAGTACGTAATTTCGTTTAATTGAATGAAATAATTATTCCAGTTATTTTGATTTTAAAACCACACTACTACACTTGATGAAAATTATATGAGACCACTCTGAAAGTATAATGTTTCAAACAAAATACGAATTAACAAAATCGGTCAAGCTATGTTTGAGTAATCAGTGAATATACATATAAAAAAGTTCCTGGCGAATTGAGAACAACTTTTTTGGAAGTCGGTTAAATTTTAATTTTTAAATTAAAATGGCAATTGAATATTACGCTGAAAATTAATCAATAGTCAAGGTTATGAAAGTTTTCGGGTTATAGTTAGGACAATTAAATTCTTAATAAAATGATTGTCTAGATTCTAAATTGAATAAGGCTACATACAGACTACAAATTACATTTTGCCAAATCACAAGGACTTTGATAAACTCAATTAGACTTCGAAAAAGCAAAATAATTAAAAAACAAATAAATATAGAATATATTATTATATAATAAATAACACTTTCATACCATATTTTGATATTTTAGTACTATCAGATAATGCTAGTATGAATTGCTTTATTACTCATAGTTATTAAAATACTGAATTAAAAAATATTATCGAGGTAGAGCCTAGCAGCACCCTAATGACTACAGCTCAAATAGGGCAGTACTTCATTCTTACAGAAGATCGGCGTAATATAGCTCATGCAGCTGCATTTCGTACGGTGAGAGAGAAAGCCGGAAGCTTAACCTCCACGTCCCATTTCTTTCCTTACTTCCTAATAATTTTATTCCCGTTTATCCTTTATTCATGTTTAGCTGGCAACGCATTTGT
The DNA here is from genome assembly GCA_037950945.1 of Hypolimnas misippus. Taxonomy (NCBI): domain Eukaryota; kingdom Metazoa; phylum Arthropoda; class Insecta; order Lepidoptera; family Nymphalidae; genus Hypolimnas; species Hypolimnas misippus. The sequence continues at coordinate 15,152,542 of JBBEEQ010000023.1, forward strand.
GGCTCCTCTGGGTTGCAAATGTCCATGGGCGGCGGTACTTAACATCAGGTGTCCCGCCTGCTCGTTTGCCAGCTATTTTCTATAAAAAGCCAAAAAAAAAAATGTTTCAGGAAAGGAAACATTCAGATAGATAATCTAAAATTATATAAGCCGTTGTTTTCATAAAACTTCTGCTCGTATTTGTATCTGTGTCTTGAATTCTTAATGTTACAATTCGAACGGTTCTCGCGATTTCCTTTTGCCGTAGATTTTAAGATTTACAGACTTTTATTATCTTGAGAGAACATATTATTTCGGGTTTCCTATAAGGAAGTTTTTTAAAAAATTCATGTTTTCTTCACTTATTGCAAATTATGTACATCTTTGTGTTGTTTGTAGTCGAAACACTCTTTGGAGGAGTAGTGCAAAATTTTTTTCAAAAGATATTACTTCTCTTATTGCCTTCACTGGTGATAGGAGGACGCATTTTTCGTCCAGAGAATCGTAATTGCGATTTAAAGGAGAAATGCATGAATTCTTGCCACCATTCCGCGCGGAGATGATTTATACAGTAATTATATATAATTAAGTAAGTAATTATTATTTCTCTTAATTGTATGCATTACATCGTAATTTTGTCTATATTTCAAATTTTGGTCTATACAAAGTATATACAAAATACACAAATAAATAAATACTGACAGATAGGTAGATACTATTTTTAAAAATGTTATAGATCATCTCCAAAATGTAAACTATATATTTAAAAAGTACCAAGAACGGATCTCAAACTCGGAAAAAATTATCAAAGTGTCACCAAAATGTCACCTGTATTATTGCACCATTACATATTCCACATCAAAAAGATATTTATGATATTGTCTTTGGTAATGTAATTCGTTTCCTAAATTATGAACTGGGTCTATTACTTCATAACTTCTCATTACTCGGTCTCCTTGCAGCGGGATTTGGTTTTATCAAATTTATTATTTTCATTTCGTGTAAAAAGCCTTAATTTCTCGTCCCGTCCTTGCAATACATTGATTAAAACTGACAGCCGGGTGGAGCCTTTGCATAAATTTCCTTACGTTCATTAATTTATGCGTTTCTCCAACAAATTACAGGTGCTCGGTATAATTTGAGTGGCAGATATTATGAAAGCTGATTTAAATGTCAGAGGTTGTGGAATTTTGGATTCAAGGATTCTTGACTGTTCATAGAACATCGCCTGGCGTGTTCCCTTTACGCCTTTTGTTGAGATCGGAAAAGTGCTGAGTTGTTTATTATTATGAGTTTATGACCAAAAATTATTAATGTTCTTGATTTTGCGCATAGTAAAGAAAGATGACAAGATTATTTTTACAATGTTCTGATTTTCTCTCTCTTTCTCTCACACTTTATATATTTATTAAATTAGTTGTTCAGATTTCTTAGTCATTATTATTGCAACTCATTATTGTTTAAAAAATTTTTGAATTTAGAAAAAAAATTACAATATCGTGTTTGTAAATTTCTTAAAATCTTTATTATTTAAAGAGAAATTTGATAATTGTCGAACTCCAATCTATCGACTATGATAATACGATAAATAAATACGATTCAAATAAAAAAAGTTTGAATAGACATCACTCATACCTTCACTATTTCATATAGATTGATTATACAACTTATTTCCTTAAAAAATATATTATTTTTATAACATTCAACAAAAATAATAAACCGTACATAATGTAAAACGAAATACACACAAACCCCCGTCCATTTACATCGTGTACGGTAAATTGCTTATTATTTTCACGAGTATTCAAGCCGCGAGGTAAAAGTGAAAAGTTTTTAAATATTCATAGCGCAGACTACTCGCGGCATCATGTTTTGTTATTGAAATTAACTCGGTTTAAAATTCATACGCACTGCGTAATCCCCGCGTACATTTCTTTAAACAAACAGGATAGATTCAGCTGTATATGACTAAGCGTTCTCGGTCGTAGTCGGCTACGCGGCGTCGATCGCGATGCGGAGCGACACGAAAATTATATTTTCGTGCGAACGAGTTGCTGTGCCGTTGATAAGTTAAATCATTCTTTATGTCTACAAATATTTACTATCAGACAGGTAGACTAATATTTAAACACTATCATACCAAGATGCTTAATCTACTACTTTAATAACACAATTCATTTTTATACTACAAATTCAATAGTATCAAAAATTTTTCTCTTTTAACTCCACAAATACAATGCCCAATAAATAACCATTTCACCATCGAATATGTTTCATTTTAATAATACCAATTAAATTGAATACAGCCTTAATCTATCAAAATATCATGTTGATTGAAAATAATTGAGCATTCGAAGCATTATTTGGGAACATGATCCCGATCAAATTGCTTTTTACAACCCGAGCGCTGAAGCGATAAGCAAATTCATTTTGAGTGGATGAAGTAATATCTTAAGCTATTAAATACGATCGCAATTGAAGCATTAATTGGATGTATTTAATTTAGTTATGTTTTTAAATTATAGATGGCATTACTAGTATTTTACATCGCACTAATGGATGTCATATCTAAAAGAATATAAAAATAATGTATTTAATATTTAAATGAAACATTTAAAAACAGAACTAACTTTTTAAATTATAAATATTATTAGTGGTATTTTTAATCGCGCTAATGAACGTTGTATGTAAATACGTGTAATGATAGATTAATTAACGCTGTGTCTGTTCAACAACCAAGTAGCCATTTTGTAGCATTAATTTATTTACAACAAAATATAAATCGTGAATTAATGAAATCAATTTGGAACAAAAAATTACAATTACTTTGTCAGGGAAATATATTTCGTTAACCATACGCAGAGAATCGTGAACTCTAAAATTTTTGTGATTTCCTCAATCGATAACAACATTATCACAAGAAACTTCTTTTTTTAATATTAAAGCTGGACAGTATCCAAAGAATAATGCGCAGAAATATTCTTTCACGAAACCCAAAGAAGAATACGTAAAAAATCTTTATAATCAGTTCGCCAATATCTTTTGAGGCAAAGAGCGAAAAGTTCGCTATGAATTCCTATGATGTAGACACCCGAGAGGCTTTCATACATAATTTATGTCTTAAACTGCGCTCTCATATTAAAAACATTCGAGAAAAATTTCCAAGGCGTCGTTGAATTCGATTTAAGCTGCATCCCGATATTTATGTTCTTCGAAAAATTAAAAAGAGGTAAGTTATTTCGTAATCTGATGCTTAATATCGCTATAAATCTTACATGTGTCTATCTGTACATCTATTCTTACTAGTGGTCGCTTAAACCGATTTCAAGATTGACCACAGATAATCCATTCCCTATTTTACCAGATTTTTTACTTTAGCACTAAACAAAATAGTACATATGCCTCTGTGTGTATCAAATATAGTGTGTGTAAGGATTTTTTTATTGATTTAATTCTATACTCCTTCTCTAAATATAAGTGTGCGAAATTCCATACTCCTCCGCCCGCCCAATTTCCGTAAAAGGGTTTCAAAACTGCTTTGCGTATTATATTTAATTGGATATTAAAAATATAAATGTGAAATGAGAGCCAAGTTCAATATTATAACAAATGTCTTGGTTGTTGACTGCAACGGCAAAAGAAGTGAGATCTAAATGGGTGCCAAGTTAAATGGCCAGTCCTAAAATTTATTTATAAGTAACAGTATAACATATCATACCTTCTTATAACATAAGATAATGTATTGTAGCCTAAGGGCTATCTCGGCTAGTTTTTATAAACCTACCAACGAATTATTATGTTCGATCACTAGTTTCTACCAATAATCCAAATTTTCGGAATTATAAAATAAGAAACGACAAATACTTGCAAAGCTAGACTATAAATATAAAACCATTGAATGAGTTACTGTATTTTCCTGCGTTTACGGGGTATAATTTTCTTCTCAGTGTTATTTTCTATATTTTCTTGTACCTTTGGAATATTTGAGTGAATTGCCCGTTCGGTATTTCGGTATCTAAATGAATAAAAAAAATTGGGTGGTACGTAGGTATTAAAGTCGTTTAAGATTTACGTTAAGTTAAAAAGAATAAAAACCAGTAAAATTGATGAGAGTTGTGTTGTATGATGGGCGAAAAGCTGACAACCTATGATCACTTAGTGGCATCAAGTGGTTCTATGATCACTTAGTGCTCTGCCTACCCCGATAGGGCATGATTATATGTTATGTAATATATTAAGTTAATCTACATACCTACCACATAAAGACCGGCTGCCATGAGTTTTGATTACTTACTGATTCTTACATCTATAGTAGTTAGGTACAGGAACTAATTAGGTATTTATGTTAAGCGTTCAAAATAGAATTTAATTATTAAAAAATGAACTGTTTTTTATTTATTCCTTTGTATTCACATAATTACCTATCTGCATACCAAATTTCAACTCTCTAGTTCATCTGGAACTGGGTTTTTTTTTTTTTTTTTAGAGTTTTAGTCTATAGGTCAGTCAGTCAGTCAGTCTATGATAAAAATGAGGATTTTTGGAAATTTAGAATACGTAAGTATCTCGCAAGTCTCAATATATGAGCCAAATTTGATACGTTTATGTGAAATAGTTTTTGTTTTATGAGGGCGTCAAAAGTGGCTCCAAATGGTTTGTGTAATATGATCAATGAAACACGGTGCGGCTCGCCAGTTCTGTTTCTTGACCTTGGTTTAAAACGCTACCGCGTGTTTTGATATATTAGTATAAATACTATAATGTCGTCTCATATAGGGTGGACTTTAGAGACTAGCAAATTTCTCTGTTTTGCTGCAAAAGTAAAACTTGAAGTGGATAACATAAAGAGTGAAAGTTTATATAAAGAGCCCATAATGCCTCAAAGATATATTCAGAACATTTATGTTACGCTGACGAAGTCTGGGCCAGATTTTGGGAAGTTTTTTACAGTCCTTTTTTTACCTTTTTCTATAATATTTATAAACAAGACTTTTTTTTAATGAAAACTGACTTCAAATGCAAAACTCGTTATTACGTTTACTTGAACGACACACTTATTTTCATTTTTAAACTAAACTATAGAACCAATTTTGATAAAAATTCTATGGGACCAATTTGAAATTATATCTTTTTGAAAAAAAGAATTATCCTAATAATTTTTCGTTTCGTCAATTTTGTGTCAGATAGTCCATCACGCTATGACCAACGGGATTACGCCATCAATGAAAGGTGTTGTGTAAATGGTTAAAACTTAGAAAATATTTTATTAGGTTTTGATCCAATTAACGCGGCCAAAACGCTGGGCACAGCTAGTCTTGCAATCAAATACAAAACCAGAAAAACTTCATTTCATAAACTTTTTATTCTCGAGTCTATTTATACACTTATTTACTAGAGACAAAAAATGGGTCAACGAAAGTACCTTTATTTTTCATTTCAAAAAAATTAAAAGTGAAAGGAAATTAAAAGAGGAAATTCTTTTCGCCGGCTAATGACCGTGGCTGTACCTTGATTTTCTCGATAAAAAATGAAAATGAAGTTAATATCTTCATTTACCGCGTCGGTCGAGAGAATGAAATATTAAGTTCACCCGACCGTAATTGGCATCTTAACTGAGCACCTTGAGCATAACATTAGGCATTAACTTCATATTATGCGATACGATGAAAATATTATAGCGTTGGCTATTTTTTTTTTAAATAGAAAAATCAGAGAAAGAGAGGCCCGAGATATGAATGTACAGAATGGTCCGGCTCGAGCCAACACGTACATGAGTAACACGTAAGTGACAACACACTCAACCACGGCTTAAAAAAAAGGAATTAAAGCAAATAAACTAAATGAGCTAAGAAGGATTATAAAATAATAAGTAATTAAATATTTTTCTACAATTTATTTATTTTTATCCTATAATAAAACACACATGCCATTTTTCATGACAGAAATATTTTAAAAATTTACTTAAGATACTTGCCAAAGACAATAGATAGACTTATCGTCAATAAACATCTACAATAGTAAAATACAATCTACAGATGATAGTTTTATACATCGAGGTGTATTATTTTACGCATCGCTTTCACATATAACCGTATCTTTATTTGGCAACTCGAAAAACGTGAGAACAAACGAACGCGCGTTAAATTATATCACCTGTTGTGTTCGCTCGAGATGTTTCTCCGAGTTCTTTAATCAGATATTAAAGTGAGTCTTATTTGTACGAGCGTAGCGATTTCTTTTGTTTTTTATGTCAGATCCGGTGGATTAATGGGACCAATTTCAATATCAGAACGGTCATTATTTTTATTTTTTTTTATTTATCCGCTATCAAGAAAAAAGAAGAAGAAAACTAAATCTCTTTTATGGGACCAAGTAAACACTTCTATAATAAAATGCTGGAAACAATATTAAATTTGCCACTTCACAAATTTAAAGTTTACATTAAAAATTATTGATAGAAAAAGCATACTATTCAGTATGTGACTACATTAATGATAAATCCGTGTGGAATAATAGTACGTTGATATTCTCGCAGGATAACTGGACGCTGATAAGCAATACTGTGTCAAGCCATACGGACTTCATTTTGAGAAAATGGCGTCTAAAGATGTCAAACCTATGCTTACCAAATATATTTGAATACGTATAAATCCGTAGTTTCTTTTCTTTTTTGATAAAAGGTGTAATTAATTGAAAGCAGATTGATATATTTAAAGTGTTATCTAATAATTTTTTTATTTTTTATTTATTTAAATAAAATATTTGAGAGTATTGTATAAATTGCGGAAATTGGAACGCACTTTAAATTCGAGATATTAAATTAAGTAACTTTTTCCGTACTTATTTAGTTTATATGACTTGATATTTTTTTGAATAATGTTAAATAGGTGATGCAGTATCATAATACATTAATATCTCCGAATTTGACTTTTTGTGGGTTGACACATTATTGCTTATCAGCATCCAACTGTAGCTAATTGTATCAAACAGTATTGTACATAAATATTTTTAAAAAGGTAACTACTGAGTTTCTTGCCGGCTTTTCTCCGTAGAGTCATTCCGAGCTAGTGGTAGCTTTCCGAGGAACTTACATTACAAATTTGTAAACGATTCGAAAGAGCTTATAAAGGCCTATTTGAATGAAGTATATTTTGAGTTTGAGAGTTATAAGTTTGTCGTAAGTATCTATAGGGAGCTACAATGTCACAGAGAGACACTGTCGAACACTTTTGTTTAATAGTTGACATAATCGATATAATCGAGGAGCTAGAAATGCATTGCTAGCTCAATAAGAGATGTAGGAAGAATAGGAAATAAGGGAAGGAATGTGGAGGATCTCTCATTCATTGTACGGAACGCTACATATATCTATTACTCATTTCACGTCGATTTTCTGTGACAGTGGTTTTGCACGTTCAAGTCAGCCTCTATACGAGATGTAGTCAGAGAGCTAAAACTGTACATTACCACAGAATTTTACGGTATTAAGTATTTCCATTGAATCTGACAATCGAAAAATGTTTTCTTTACTTTGTAGAATGAAATAAGAATACACATTATAGTTTTAGCGTAAACGTTATACAATCTTTGGTGTGAAGCCTCCGTAAAATCTCATTAAAGCGGATGCTCTCAAGAAAAAAAAATAGAAAAAAAAACCTCTCAAGCTTTTCAAACTATTTATTTGTAGAAACTGCTTTGAAATAACACTTAAAGTTTTAATTAAACAGTCAAGTGATAGCGAAAAGAAATTCTTATTTGCATTAAACTTTGTAGTTTTGCCTCCCTCCGTTATTCCGATGTTCTCTCCGCGGTCTGTTTACATTAGCAGGTGGGTCTCACCGCAAATTTCTTGTAGTTGTATGTAAAACTAGCGGCTCGCACCGGCTTCGCACGGGTTCCATATAGATTTACAACCCCTATGTGTGTATTAGGGGTATAAAGCTAGTTTAATCTATCTAGTATAATCTAATTAGGGGTAAAATAAAATAGAAGTAACTAAATTAAATTTCGTGATTCTTACTTTGAAAATAATGGACTTTCATACAACCTTTCATCCCTTATATTACCCTTAGGGGTTTCCAAAAATCGTTTTTGGTAGATGCTTACGATATACAAGGCATCAACTGCCATAATTTCAAGTTTATAGCCTCAGCGGTTTCGGCTCTACGTTGATAGAAGTCAGTCTATATATATATATATATCGATACCTCCCACGTAAGTTATTGTAAGCCACAAAATTGCCGTTAGCGTTTTTACTGAATACTACACGAATGTGAAAAAATACCAAAAATCTTTTTTTTTTCAAGGAAAGTTACAACAAAATACGCCTGAAAAAAGGCGTATTTTGTTGTAACTTTCAAACTAAAACGGATTAAAAGTGCTCTACTGTAAAATTGTAAAATTGTATATATATATATAAAGATCTTAAATCTATATATATATATATATATATATATATATATATATATATATATATATATATATATATATATATATATAAATATTTTTTTCTTTTTTTCTCGCTACACTATGGGATAGGGTTTCTAATGTAAAAGTGCCAATGTTGATTTTGCAGACTTTAGCTCTGCATAAATAATTATTTATCTTAATATAAAATTGTGTTATGGCTTAATACCAGACAGGTACCAAAATTTGCGATGCAATTCAGGCTACTGACACGGAACAATATAGTGAAAACAGAATCTATGTCCACTATAAGTTTTGTATGACTCTATTCCTAAAACGCTTCTTGAACTAAATAGTACTAACAATTTTGATTAAAACTCATTCTATCTCTCTTCATTGGGGCATGAAACTAAGATTTTGAAAACTATCAAAGTACGTCACGTGTACAGTTAAATGGGACTTGTTTAGTTCAAAATCAGAAATCAACTCAGAATTTACAACATTAATCATATTATTTGTTATGAATGAGAAACTTTATTGACGAATGTATTAAACCTAATATTATGACTATAAGGCTGATTGGTTAACTCGGGATCTTCCTAGAGACGGAATGAAATTACTTCATCTCACTATTACATTGTATCAAAACTTGAAAATTTTATTAAACTAAACAATTTTTCTTCTTTACATTCACATATTCAATCATTTAACATAAATCATATTTTTAATAAAATAAATTATATTCCCACAAAGAGTATGCATAGGTTTAACCTAAACACTGATCAAGAGATATTTGTAACATGGTCTAAATTATACATACTGTAGTAACATTAGTATATTACACGTATTAGTATCAATAAATGTTTATTTATTTATAACAATATAATAGATACACACAGTTACACATACCTATTTACATGTTAATATAGTGAACTTAATTGTCCTATATCAATACAGTTGTAATATTAGTCCATATAATTTGTAATTAATCTTACCTACATGTGTAGTTTGTTTCGATAGATATACTACGAACCTAAATTAATAGATACTAGTAAGGGGAAAGAAATTTTTATTTCGCAGGGGAAATCTTCAAAAAGATACCCGGTTCCTTGGAGATCGGGTTTTGTGGTGATTTATACCCAATAAAACCCCTGCGATGGCCTTTCTCAGCACGGAAATGGAGAGGCCTCGGGATCGCTTGCGCATGCACATCCGCTGCGCCTCCCGTGCGACGCTCCGCTCGTGGCTGGCGGAGCTCGTCTCAGGAGGGCAAAACGAGAAAAAAATAACAAAAAAATAGTAAGTAAAAGTTCCCTCAATTTCCTCTAGATCCCATCATCAGATGCTGACGTGATTACAACGGGACCTCCTGGAGAAGTACACGTTCAAACAAATAAAAAATATTTTCATAATGGATCGAATTTCACGTAGAAATCACCTTATCATTTTCTACAAAGTAGTCAAAAAGCTTTATCTACATATCGAAAATCTACACAATTAATTCAAGAACTTAACACACGTAACTAAAAACCAAATCTAAATGTTGGCAGCATTTATACTAGTAATTTGAACATCTTAAACTAATACCAACATCACGCAACGGACTTAAAAACCTTTTCTGCTTATACGAATAGTTTAATTCGCTTGGATTATTTCTCTAAATAAACTTTACAAGATTAGCATACTTTTTCAATTATTTCCAACGATTTTAATCAGAATTTATCTGTGCTCCGCCGTTATTTAACGGAGACAAAATAGGCGTTTCTCATTTCGTTTTGGCTCAAAGGCTAAATAGACTTGATAGAGTTGCTCGAAATGTAACGGAAATGCACTAAAAAGAACACAGTGTGGCGGTCGACCATCGGCGGTGGTGGTGCAAGATGTTAGCTGCAGGCGTAATTAGTATTTCTTTTTATAAACACCAAAATGTTTCGGCTAAAATATTTTCGCTGCATGTGACTAATAGTTATATATTTTAAACTTTCACGATTTATACTATTCGTATTTTATATATCGGGTCTTATCGCGATAACTAATGGTAGTAATATTATTGCCCGACGTTTCGACGAAAATGCATCCGTCGTGGTCACGAGCTGACTGTGAGTTTGTGGCTATGACGGATTAGTTATCGCGATAATACACGTTACATAAAATATGAATGTGACTAACGGTTTGTGGGTGTGTGTTACACAATGACAATGCAAATGTTTTGTACAATAAGACTATAAAGTGGATAATTAAAGAATTAATCATTGTTAACATAGTTTTCGAAATAAATTATCGCTTAAATAAATTGACTAAATAAATGTTTTATCGTTTTAATTACTTCTGAGCTGTTATGTATATATAGCCGCTGATAAGCAATACTGTGTCAAGCCACACGAACTTCATTTTGAAAATTGCTTCTAAAAACCTCAAACCTATTCGTCATAAATTTGTTTGAATAAGTATTTCTCCATATTTTCTTTTCTTTTTAGATAAAAGGTATAATGAATTAAAAGCAGGTTGATAAATTTAATATATTATTTAATAAAAAGTTTTTTTTTTTAAATATATGATATTATTATATAAATTACAAAATATTATATATATATATACCTTGAAATTCGAAACAATTAATTGAGAAACTTTTTTCCGTAGTTATTTAGTTTATATGACTTTATTTTTTATTTAATACTGTTAAATAGGTAATGTAGGTTGACACATTATTGCTTATCAGCATCCATATAGCAAGCGTGTTAACGTAAATTTTGAAATAAAATATTTTTTAACGAATTGCAACATGTAAAGCTTATCCGTAACAATGATTGCCAAAAGTTATGGAAACGTGATAAAAATAACAAATATACGTGATTTAAATCCGTTTTAAACAATTTTATTTTAAAACGTATTAATCGCGAAAATCTCGGAAAATACAACAGTGTCAAAGGACCATTTCCTGATCTAGAAGTGCACCACGTCCGCGCTCTCTGCAACTTTACGCGCAAGGGAGTCAGAGATTTTCTTTTGTTATTTGTTTGTAAAACTTAATAGTTTTTTCTTGCACTCTTATAATAGTATTACAAAGAGACAGTACTTGAGAAACAAAATCTACAGATTGTTGACTTTTCGATATCTGTTAGCTCTTTCTTTCATAAAAAAAAACTTGACTTTAAACAACTGTTTTGTCAATAAGCTGTATTTTTGATCTTTCATATCACGATCAGATGTGAAATATTTTCTTTAAATTACGGTAGAACCTTACCTTATCTTGATTACAACAAATTTATTTAAAATAATATTAACATTACATAACACAAAAATCTCTTACCGTAAAGTATTAAATTAAAAACTTTACGTCAAAAATCAAAGCGATGATCTGAAATCTCTAAAAGTAAACGCTGTACCCGATATATTTACTTGTACTGTTACACCTAAGAGATAATCTCGAGCTGATTAAAGGATCGAGTTTCTTGCTGGTTCTTCTCGGTAGAAACTACATTCCGAACCGGTGGTAGCTTTATAAAAATCTAAAATGAAAATATGACATGTAACTTGACGATTCGAAAGTGCTTTAAAGCCCATTTGAATAAAGTGCATTTTGAGTTTGAGTTTGAGTTTACCTAACGGTATATCTGTACAAATTCTCAGTTGAAACAATGATATAGGCAGGGGAGCCATAGAGTATTAATTTCAATTTTATTGATGAAAAAGAAATTACAAATAAGATACTGTTAAATGTGGAGTTAATTATTGTTATTGTAAAGGATATAATAAATAAACTATACACAGATTTATACGTTATTTATTAATTAAGGGAAACAAGCAGTTAAACAACATATCATACATACATCATATATATGCTGAGTTCCGCTAACGAGACGACTATTGTACAATGGAGTGCACGCTCCACATACTTTCTGTCCAGGTAAATTCTGCTGGGACACTCACAGACAGATTATATCAAAATTCATATTGTTACAGGCTGCTTGAAATAATGAAATCTACACAGTTCTAAAAAATATATATACGCTCCGATTTATCTGTACAAAATAACCTGTGAAGTACATCTGACAGGTACACCCTAATAAGACTATTTTGAACGGATTTAAATCGCATATATTAACTATTTTTATCATCCCGATGTTTCGAGCACTTAACACCGTTGTGCGAAGAAACTGTTGGCGGTAGTTGTTAATAATATTTTCTAAAACCACAAATAGATAAATGACACCTTAGTCTACCCGTGATCCCGAACGCTGTAAAGTGCTCGAAAAGTCGGGATGATAAAAATAGTTAATATACGAGACTTAAATCCGTTTAATATAGTTTTATTTTAATGAATAATAATCGCGAAAATTTAAGACAACGATAGGTATACCCCAGCATGTGGCATAGCCAATAAAATAACCATATAAATAATGTGTGGTACGATTGCTCTGAGGCTGATGAAGTAGCACGACATTTTCTTACAAAACGTAAGTTAGTACTAAGTTTTTTATTAAATTATCTAATATTACGTTAAATAGAAATGTTATTTATTGGAAGAGGGGGTTCTTAATTCGACTGTCTTTTTTTAATTTATATTCAGTGGAATATGGTTATACTTAAATTTAAAAATAGTCATCAACATAAAAATCAGTTTAGTAGAATTAAGTATGCTAATCAAATTACGAAATTTCGTATTTTGCTTTGAAGACTGTTACCATATTTTTAAAGTCGAAGTGACGAAGTTTGTTTGCCAATAGGAAAACATAGAACACCACACGATTACAAATAAATATACATAACGCATAAAACAACAACATAAAATCATATACGGGTTATACACAAAAGTAAAGCAATTTTAAATTCGAATAAAGACCCACATTTTATTCGACATAAAAACATATCTCAGAGCTCTTAAATCCCGCCTATCTCTAGTACCACGGACCTAGTTCTATTGCGCTTGGCACACTACGTAAAAAGTATCGCTGAATGCAGCGAACTATTTACTAAAATTTATTCTATGTAATGTTTTGCACTGACTCTCTCGCGGATTGTTCAGTTTAAATATACTTTGTAGTTTAATGAAAAAAGAGTTTTTTTTTTTTTATTTAAAGTAATGTTATGTAGCAAATTAACGACTTTTACTGTAGTATGTAGTATTATATTTGTCTGTTTCAATTTGTCATGTTACCAAAACGTGATGCATGTTTTTTTACTAAGTTTTAATGTTTGTTTAAACATTTTTCAAGTTTTTTTTTTGTTTGATTATTATCGTAGCAAATTAAAATAGTTTCAATGACAGATAGAAGACTTTGGAAACAGTAATTATAAGCTACTTTATTACTTGTAAAAATTAAAAATAAATATGAGAAATAAAACTACACATACCTACTTCAAATAATCATTGGCAAATTAAATTTAACGCCGAATCGATAAACTCAAATCAATAGTGATAACATTTCTCATTGATATTTTCGACCATTACGACAATACGCCATTTTGAAGGCAATTTTCCGTTCTAATTATAAAAATTAAGTAAATATTTCAAAATTTAGTATAAAGAAATATAATTATAATATACAATTATAATAGTGCAAAGTTTTCGTTTTTTTCTTGCGGGTGCGGATCATCTAGTTAAAAAAAGTAAAATTATATCCTTAAATGTTAAATAATCTGTAAAAATATACCTATATAAATCGTGTGCAAAAGACATTAAATTTTGTCAAGTTACGTTGCAAGTGTTTAACTTTTTATGCAAGTCCGAACTTTTATATTAGCGCATGAAAACGGAGTCCAATACCTGCTTAACATTCCTAAACTAATGCAAAATTAGGTCTGAAATTAACTTCTTTAATGGCTGTCTCGTAAATTTAATTTACAGCTCTTGAATTTTCATGTCATTACGACGTTTTATTTTTTTTTTACTCAACTGAGTTTGAAGAAGGTTTTTTCGCGCGTATATATAGGTTTATATGTACCCTAAAGGACTTAATAGATTTGAAGTGTATAGTATTTAGCATTACATTTGTTTTCATTCCGGGAGTGTTATAGGCTATGTGACGTCAGCAAACATAAACATGGCGGACGTAGACTGTCAAAACTGGCGAACCATTGTGATCTAGTAGCGTAAACAATTAGACCGAATTTAGAGTGCGATGTTTTGTTGTTAGGCAGTCGGGTTTTTATTTATTTTTAACATTTAAGTCATGTTTAATAATATAAACAGAAATTATGTAAGTTTCGACTCCGCAAAGTAAATGTTACCTTCTTGGGGCAAGGTATTCGTTTTTATAATAAAATTCCGCAGAAAGTGTTACAGCTTACAAAAAAGAATTTTCAAGTACATATTAAAAAGTCCTTAGTAGCTAAAGCATATTATTCTAATCAAGATTATATAGATGATAAAGATGCTTGGATTTAGTATAAGCTGGATTCACACAGGGTATTTAATATATTTGTAACTAATAAATGTATGTACCCATCGTAAAACTTTTAAAAAGAGTAACTATCGAGTTTCTTGCCGGTTCTTCTCGGTAGAATCTACATTCCGAACCGGTGGTAAATTAATTAATTAATTAGTGTTTTTTTTTCTTTTGTTTCTGTTTTGACGATTCAAAAGTTCTTGTAAAATCCTACTTGAATAAAGCATATTTTGATTTTGATTTTTTGCACTTCATTAGTTATATAATCATTTTTGTGACATGTATTTTTAACACATTTATTTATTAAACATTTTGACTATTCTACTGCGAATACTTGAATTGCTGCTTAGCTTTCCCTAAACCCATTTATTGACCATTTATCACGACCTGTGACTGGCGCAGTGGGTAGTGCAAATCAATGAAAGATTCAATCTTAAGTCTTGACAAACATTTGCAGAGTTCATCCAAAATGGTTATTGTCTGAACTAGTAGTCAGTATTTCAGAAGCTCTGACACAGGGTCATTTTTATTGACTGCTGTATACGTTTTAGAGCAATAAAACTACTTTCTTATAGTAGTTGAGTTTATATATTTTAAACTTTCGCGATTTATACTACTCATATATAATATAACGGGTCTTATCGCGATTACTGGATGCTGATAAGCAATAATGTGTCAACCCACAAAAAGTCATATTTAGAGACATTTCTGTATTGTAATAATGTATTTCGTACTTAACATTATACAATAACTCGTCAAGTGCGAGTAGGACTCGCGCACCGAGGGTTCCGTACAAACTTATAGAAATCTATATAAGACTAACCCATCTACGCCATTTGTGGTCTTCATCATCATTTCCAACATAAGTTACTATCAAAAATACCTAAATCGGTATACGCTTGCCTATAATATTTGAGGAGTTCCCTCAATTTCTCCAGGATCCCATCATCTGATCCTGACCTGAAGACGATGGGACCACCTTGGAAGTATACCTTTTCAAACAAAAAAAAAAAATTTGAAAATCGGTACCCAAATGGCGGCGTAATCGGCGGACAAACATAAAAAAAATTAAATACAAGGTCGAATTGAAAACACTCCTTTTTAGAAGTCGCTTAAATATAATCAAATAGTATGTAAATATGGATCACGTCCCAAAAACTGTATTGAAACTACTTAGGAGCACTTTAATTTAAAACACGATCATGGATGCAATCCATGGAAACACAAAATTTTATTTTAAGTACTAATACACCTTATACTTTCAAAAAAAAAAGTTATAGCGCGATTCAGGATACACCTAGCGCCATCTCTTGACAATTTCAATGAACTAACTTCAACAAAGTCAACACTTTGACATTAACAACATAATTATATTATATTTTATTCTCGTTTTATTTTTATTTATATTCTACTACACTCCACTACCCCTGCACTACGTTCGTAAAATATTTAGATTTACATTATCAATCAAAATATCGAAATATATATTAGTGTTGCCAAGACGAAAATAAGTAGTCCTTAATTCGAACAAAACTAATTGTTTATTTATAAATAACTAATTATATTACTAATAACCAGAAGACTTATATGTGTAGATAAATAAGTAAAATAAATAACTCGATCTATTTGAATTTAATTTTAAAATTTTCGTACTAAGTCAATACGAGTACTTAAATCAAATCGCGTGAAGCTCTTATATTGAATGTTAATTACGTAATGACGTTATAAATCGACGATAAAACTTTTAAATGAAAAGTTTATTTTATAATTTTTAGCGCGTTTAAATAATAATTAAAATAAAAAATTTTATTAATCGAGCAGAATTATATCACAGTTAATGTCATAATGTTGTAATAGATGGCATTAGCTGTACGCTGCATCGCGCTATCATTTTGTTAGCTGCGATATATAGATTGCATTGCGTTGTTTATTAAGGTTTGCTGCTTTTTAATGTTTTCGTATTGATACAAATTTCTTCTCAGTGTTTGTAAAATTGTTTTTTTCACCATGGTCAACTTCTATGTTAATTTGTTACAAGTACATTTAATTTTAATTCTAAGATTAATATATTTTCCGCTTGATCAATTTACAAATTGATACATTTACGCGTTCCTGAGAAAAAGGTTGAAAGACACACGTATAGACTGACAGACACACGAACAGAAATTTACAGTTTTCGGATTTTTTCCTTTATGTATACTAAAGGACCTTGCTCCTGGCCAAATTTCATAATGCTTGGTCAAGGGGAAGTACCCTATAGGGTTTTGATTCCCTTGCGAAAACGTTAAAAACGCTATCATACTTAAAATATGTGATATAAATGACCGTATCTTTTGATTGCGTTAACTTAGAAGTTTAATTTTTTCACAGCTGTTAGTAATTACAACTCTGAGTACTTGACGTTGATAAAAATTTGTTACCTTCACGCGTTTCTGAGAAAAAGGTTGAAAGACAAACTTACAAACAGACAAACATACATACAAAAATTTACAGTTTTCAGATTTTTTCCTTTATTTGTACCATAAGATCTTACTTCTTGCCAAATTTCATCGTGCTTGGTCAATGGGAAGTACCCTATAGGTTTTGATTCCCTTGCGAAAACGCTAAAATGGTCAAAATACGACATATTTTCCATTATCTTTTGATTGCGTTGACTTACAACTTTAATATTTTCACGGCCGCATGTCATCGTAGACTTGAGTATATGATATTAATTTCAACATGATACGTCTATGCATTTCTGAGAAAAAAGGGTTGACATCCCGACAGACAGACAGACAGACAGACAGACAGACGGACAACAAAGTGATCCTATAAGGGTTCCGTTTTTCCTTTTAAGGTGCGGAACCCTAAAAAATTTTCAAGTCATCTGAACTAAATAAGTGCGGAAAAAGTTTCTTAATCTAATGTTTAGAATATTGAAGTGTGTTATATGTTTTGGATTATACAATAATTTAAAACATTTGAAAAACTTATTATTAGATAAAACTCTTTACTAGTCTATCTGCTATTAATTTATTTTATTGAAAAATATATGGAAAAATAATTATTCAAACAAATTCATTAAGAATAGGATTGACATCTTTAGACGCCATTTTCTCAAAATGAAGTCCGTGTGGCTTGGCCTAGTATTGCTTATCAGCGTCCAACCTTTAGTTGGACGCATAAGAAGGTATCTTCTTATTGCTCGATGCTTCGACGAAATTGTATTCGTCGTGGGTTCCTACCCACGACGAATACAATTTCGCCTACCCTCCTACCTACTCCTCCTGGAGTAGGTAGGAGGGTAGGCGAAGAAAACTCGCGCACTCGCCGGAGGGCGCGCGGTACACCAGTCAGCTCGTGACCACGATGAATGCAACTTGGTCGAAACGTCGGGCAATAAAAAGTTTTACCATTAGTTATTGCGATAAAACCCGTTATATTAAATATGAGTAGTTGTGTTTTTTATACATAAATGAATATAGTAGGCAATCGTACGGGTGGTGTACTTGATGTGAAGTAATCTGCGTCGCCCGCGAACACGTGTAACACCAGAGGAGTCACAAATGCGTTACCGGTATAAAGCGGAAAGTAGATGAAGGAGACAAAGATGTAACGGGAAGGGTTTGGGAATAGAGAGGCTTCGGGCTTCCTCACTCATTCTAAGAAACACAGCTATAATAGTACTTTAAAACGAATGAAATGGCGATGCATTGTGGACGCTCTTTGCTCCATCTAGTAACAAGTAAAGTGAGTAAGGCACGTGACGTGGTAGTGTCCAAGTCGATTCAGCCGGTATACGAGGTCGGAACTAAAAGTTCAGAACTATACGAGTCAATGGGCTATAGCTAGGTACTACAATGAAACTTTTTAAGTAATTCCTTTTCTATAAAAGTGTCTTTCCAAAATGCAATCAATTCGAAGAATAACTTTGTGTATAGAGGAAAAAATACTATTTTTTATATCGAATAGAATAAAAATGTCATTTTGGTCCTACAACTTTCTCAGAAACAAAGTTTCTTTTCATCTCGGCTCCATGAAATAACATCAAAGAAATTCACATCAAACAATGGCATTATGAAATTTTTGCGAAAATGATTTGATGGTATAAGAATATATAGAACGCATGTTACTTACAAAAAAAATATATTATATGGACGCTGATAAGCAATACTGTGTCAAGCCACGCGGAGTTCATTTTGAGAAAATTGCGTCTAAAGATTTCAAACGTATTCTTAATCCATTTGTTTGTAGATGATCTTTTCTTCTCTATTTCTTTCGATGAAAGATAAAACTAATTCAAAGCAGATTTATATACATATTTCATGATTTCTCTAATAATAAGTTTTTTTAATATTTGAGATTATTGTATAAATTACAAAATATGGAACGGACTTGAAATTCGAAACATTAATTTAAGAAACTTATTATTTCTGTACTTATTTAGTTTAGATAAGTTTAATTTATTTTTTTAAATATTAAATAGGTGACGCAGTATTTAAATACATCAATATCTACAAATTTGACTTTTTGTTGGTTGACACATAATTATGCATATTTATGCAGAACGTTAATTCATTAAGCAACGCCCAAAGAAATGTCATTTCATTAAAGCACATTTGTCAGAATAGTCATTAACATACTATGCTTCTGAATAGAATTAACAATTGAATTAATTTAAAATGATTCTGAAAAAACATATTCAACGATATTCCACTTAACACATTCCGTCGAGTTTCATTTCAAAGCGGCCATTTTGATTTTTGCAAATTGTTATACTTTCTATGCGTTTGCGCTCTTACGACAATTAAAACGACAGGTGATTTATTAAAATCGGCCAACGCGTTTGATCTAAGTAACTCCATAAGTTAGGTCTAAGTATGTTTGTGTGTATGTATGTACATTACATACATAAAGACCGCTTCTGATGGTGAAGCACCATTAGACTACACAACGCCGATAAAAATAATTATATTCTTATTCTATTTTCAAGAATCATATTATTCTCTAAAACTTGTTTATTGGCGGCTATGCGCCGTACACTAGCAAAGTCGTAAGTATTAATTATCGTGCCATTAGAAGCAAAATTATATTACAGCAGAATTCTATGAAATTATTCCAAGCACCTGTAATTTGGAGATACGCATAAATTAATTAATTTAAGCAAATTTTGCAAACGAGTGTCAACTTTAATCAATGTATTGCAAGAACGGAGAAACTAAGGCTATACGTTCACTTAATATGAAAATAATAAATTTAATTATGTACATATATTCACTTTGTCTTTGTATTGTTCTGGATGTTTTTAACAAATTCGGTTAAATTACGGTTCGGGTAAATTACATTTAGATTCAGGATTTTGTGGTAGAACCTAGTTGTAGCTCAATAACTACAGCTTATATACGGGCTAGCTCGGCCTGGACAGTTTATAGAAAACAAACAGACATTTTAATACAAAATCGGTCTAAGGTAGCGTTTTGTACAATAAGTAGAGTCGCAGGCTTAATTCAAAAAAATCAAAATAAAAAAATACTTTATTCAAATAAGCTTTAAAAAACACTTTTGAATCGTCAAAACAAACAAAAAGTATTTAAATTAAGGAAAAGCTACCACCGGTTCGGAATGTAGCTTCTACCGAGAAGAACCGGCAAGAAACTCGATAGGTACTCTTTTAAAATTGTGTTATTAAGTACATACATTTAAAAATTACAAATGTTTATATTAAACATCCTGTATGAAATTCAGCGATAACAAATCCATGCATTATTAAAATCTATATAATCTCGTACAGAATAATATGCTATGGCTATTAAATTAAATTTATTAATTTCTTTCGTTACTTACTATTCACCACCGTCCCTGAATACTTTTTAAAACTAGCAACAGAAAACCAAACGCGGTAGTGGCCACTTAACATCAGGTGACCCGCATACTCATTTTCCTCCTATATATTTATAAAAAATAATATTTACTAGTCCGTGACACGCGTACCGGACAGATAACAAATTTTACATATGCTACTTAATAAGTTTAAAGTCTATATTAAAAAAACCTTAATAGATAAAGTATCTTAGAATATACCAGATTATTTATACAATAAAGAGGCGTGCATCTACTGTGTGTTGATTTTCTTACAGGATTTTAAATAAAAAATTGCAATAAAAATACATAATGAATGAATTATTTTAAAATAGTACCTATCCTAGTTTCTCGCCGTTTCTTCTTGGTAGAGACTATATTCCAAACCAGTGGTAGCTTAAAAAAATCTATAACCAATGGACCTGCAACTTGACGATTCGACAGCCTATTTCAATAAAGTATATTTTGAATTAGTATTTGATATATAGTTTAAAACTGTTGCGGTTGTCTCACTATAAAAAAAAATGAAAGATCCACAATGAATATCATCAGCTATACATAGATAATGAGTTCAGATTTAGGTCACCGATCAAACAAGGGGAAAGGGAACAAAATTGAATGCAAGAATGTATACCCGATATCGCAGTTTCTTGGCGATTAGGCGAGCAAATGAAGCAGTCGGAGCTTATTGTGCGAGGCGCTGATGAACGAGAGACGCACGTGCTCGCGATAATGGCCGCTGTTCTTGAATATTTGTTGTCTATTTAAGGTTTTTATTTATGTTTGATTCTTTATTAAGAGTAATGTATTTAATTGAATCAAGCGTTACTTTACGGAATTTCATAATGAACTCTTGCTGCAGCTGTCTGGCTCATACTGCATGAGCTATCTGGTATACCTGTATTTTATTTCGGATTATAGCATATTAATTCTGTAATTATTTTTAAGCTGAGATGACCTAGTGGTTAAAACACATCGATTTCAACCTTGGCTAATACCGCTGAGATATCAAGTGCTAAATTTGTGTTTAAATTCATTTCTAGCTTGGCGATGAAGGAAAACATCGTGAGGAAATCTGTATGTGCCGGGAGGAATTCTGACACATGTATATCCGCCAACCCACAGTGGAGCAGCGTGGTGGATTAAACACTAAACCTTTTCCTTAATAGGAGAGGAGGACTTTGCCCAGCAGAGAGACATTTACAGACTGTTACTTTATTTTTTAAGAGTTATGTGATAACGGGAAAGATTCTGATGCTATAATCAATTACTCCTGTTTCAAATTAAATGGTTTTAATTGTTATTCAGCTTAAGGCTCCTTTTGTTGAGGTAGATTCTACTCAATACAGCTTGCATATGGGCTTGCTCGATGTAGTAACTTGCATAGAAGATCAGCAAGGAATAGCTAATTTGGCTGCATTTTGTACGGTGAGCGAGAGAGACGGAAGCTTAACCCCTCTCCCATTTCATTATCTACTTCCTATACCTTTTTGTCCCGTATTCCTTTGAAAGCTGGAAACGCATTCGTGGTTGTGGTGCTGCATTTATTGTCGGCAATAATCACTAAACATCGACACTACCATTATAAATAAGAAGTTACTCTGTCTGTCTGTCTTCTTGTCTGCCTGCGTTGCTTGCTATGTTTTCACACCTAAACCGCTGCAGCAATTTTGATGAATTTTGCTTTAGAGATTGATCGAAACATGGAGAAGTATATAGGCCACTTCGTAACCCGAAAAGATTCGATCCGAGAGTAAATGAAGTGAAATAAGGAATCATTTTAGAAACTTTGCTTCATTGTAACCTAAGATAGTACTAATATTATCAAGGATATCGTTCTAGTTTATGATGAAGGCCAAAAATAGGCGTAAATTTGAAAGGCTGAAATACGACTCTACCCGAGAGACATAATAAAGCGGATGCCGATAAAGTTTTTACAACATAATAAACACACTTTTTCAAGTCATTATGTACGTTATAATGTACTACTTATTCCTCCTTGGTCTCTAGGGAATTCATTCTGACGTGCGCTTTCTGAAATTTTTAAAGTTTAAAAAAGGAAGGGAGTTCTTAATCATCTAATGTATGTATTTTTTCTTACCTTAGATCTCTTTCATTTTTTAACTCATTTCGAAAATTCCCTTTTTTAAAGGTTATATTTTTAAATTATAACCGTAAATTATTATCAAAATTGTTTTGGTAGTTTGATTTTTAAATCGATATAACTGGAACAATTAAGTAATGAAATTGCCTTTATAGTCGGCTCCTTTTTATAAAAAGTCAAAGTAAAGTTTAGTAATGTTTATTTACTAGCTTTCGCTTGTGGTTTCGCTTGCTTAATATAACAACGAATGAACATCTAAAACTTATTTTACTTATGATTATTTGTTTCACACGAATATTGTCTTTACAATTACGAACGCATCGATAAAAATACATAATTCAAATGGGTGCATCCTTTTAGAAATTGTGCGTCTACATTCGGTTATATTTGTATTTATTCTATAATCAATAAAATTCTTAAGCAGCAGTTCGTTTTATTATTTTTACCTTTTAACAATAAAATACGTATAAATTTATACTTGTATTCGTAAGAAAATTCATGTAAAATTTTCGTTGTCTACGAATAAACACGATAAGAAAATACGGGCGCCAAGCTAGCAATGCTAACCGCTTCGGCTTACCGCAGGCTCGGCATTGAAAACATACAAAGTATCTGAATATCTAGACTGAATCTTTTGGTTTATATTTAAAGGCGGATTTTAAGATTCGCTAGTTTAAAATGTTATTCCATTTTGCTGCACATGTTTAGTTTTATTGCTTGGTATTCGTCTTCCAGTCGATGGCAATTGTTTTATATTGTGCGCGGTATTTAGCGATATTATCTGTGGCAGTTAAGAATTATGGGAACTAATTATGAAAAACTATCGCAATCAAAATAAGATGCTGATTTTTGTACTAAAAAATGCCTCTTTTAACTGTCAAATTGTTAAAAAAAAAGTCTTAATAGCGACAATTTTTTCACAATTAGACACTTGGTATGAATGGAATTTTCTGGAATGGTTTCAGTGCGTAAATACGTACGTACCGTAATCTATAAATTAAAAGACGATCGAGAAAGAAATATGATAGTTCCTTTCAAAATCAATCAATCAATCTTCAAAATAGTACAACAACTACTGTTGTTCGGTATATCATTGAAAAAAGTATAATATACAAATATATAAAATAAAAAACCGTGATTTTTTGTCATAAGCTGCATTGCCATCACAAAACAAAATTAACATTAATATTCAAAGTTAAAACATAAAACGATGTATATAATTAATCTCTAACTAAGCACCTGCTCTTATACATGTACGAGTATGTACGGGACACCAAAGTTTTGATTACAACAAGGACTACGTGCTCATTACTAGTCGAACTCGGCGCATAGTCGAAGTGCCTCGATAATCAATGTTCCCACCTGCGACTTATTGATGACACCATTACTACTGGTACCAAAATCTATCTTTAATTCTATAGATTATTAAATTATGTTTAATTTAATCAGACGTTACTTTGAGGAATTCTATGATAATTAATCACAAAACTACTTTGCTGTAATCCGCGAAAACATCGACAGCTGTCTGGTATCATGCAGTATGAGCACCACCCGCCCTCCCACATATGCAAACGCACATGCAGCACAAGCAGGCAAGCACCGCCCACCCTCCCACATATACACACGCACATGCAGCACAAACAGGCAAGTGCCGCACACCTCGCCACATATGCAAACGCACAAGCAGGCAAGCGTCGACACCACAAGACACCACACAGGCACTCTACGCAAGTTTCACTTCGACACCGGAGCATCCTCAAGAGATCTAGCCTCTACAACAGTCAGTTGCAAAGTTGTATTAAATTATGTATAAATATTCATACTTTGCATGACACGTTTATCGTTATCTATCGTTTTTTCCTGTAAACACAAGATGAAGACTTTTATATTCATTCGTATTAGTGGTTGCTTAGTGTTCGGAATTTGACCATAGTTCATTAATCGATTTCAAGATTGACCACAGATAATCTATTCTTAATTCGACCACAGACTTTAACAATACACAAATGAGTATAAATGCGTATATGTGTGTTAAACGCGTAGTAGAGTACGTAATTATTTTTTAAAATTAATATTTTACTTCTCATAATAAAGTATAAGTGCAAAATTTTATATCATTCTTTCCGCGCACTTTTCGTAAAATGTTTTTACTTCGCGTATTAGTTAATAGATTTTAAATGCAGGACATTAATACAAGAATTAAACAATCAAAAAGTATTAATGTATAGAGTTTCTATACCTATTTATAATATACAAAAAGAGTTCAGGAACTTCCCTATCCCTAACATAAAAGTTATTTTTTAAAGGTGTATTTCTATCGGATTATCAGTATGTAATATCTCTTTTAATAGTGCAAAATGAAGGTTTCATTAGACTTTTCTCTATTATTAGTAAATGTACTACTCTACCTTTTCTCTGTCGAGTTACAATAGTATCGTAACGAGGCTGTCTGAAGGTCTTGAAAATGCGCTCAGTATTTATTGCATCGATTTGAGAGAGCGTCGAACACTTATTCGTCAATAATTCAATGCTCCATTTGTGTTTGTTATTTATGTATTTTCATCACCGACTGCATTATACGAGACAGTTTTAAATGTTCAAATAAATTTTATAAAAGTTCGTAGCAGGAGTGACGTGAAAAGTTAAGAATGATTTTGCAAGTCTAATCACAAAATTATTTCGCTATAATCTCCTAAACAACATACAGCTGTCTGGTATCATTCAGTATGAATACCGCCCACACTTCAACATAAACATACGCAGATGCAGGACAAGCAACACAACTCTCCTACATATGCAAATGCACATGCAGCATAAGCAGGTACCCAAAGTGCGTGTGCATATGTAAGAGGGTGACCTCTTATATTTGCACATACACATGCAGTATAAGCAAGCAAGCACCGCTCGCCCTCCCACAAATGCAAACTTGCAAGCAGACCAGCGTCAAAACCACAAAACATGTTCAAATTTTTTGTATTATAATAATGTCTACGTTGATTTAATTTTTTTTACAATTTGTTGTATTTTATTTAAAAATCACCTCGTTTTTCCCTAAAGTTCAGTCCATTTTAAGAATGACCGCGTTTAAAATGGAGAGCATTTTGTTGTCTATTTTATTTGGATTCGTCAAGGGATTTCTTGATTAAAACGCCTATTAGTGAAATAAAATGCAAACCGTTTTATCCAAATCGACCTGGATAGTCAAAATTTAGGAATACAAACAATAGATAGTGAAGTGAATTTACAATATAATATTAACTAGTGGTCGCCAAGCGATCTGAATTCGATCGTAGCTACGGTAGTTAATTAAATTTTCAACAAATTTTAAGACTGACCACAGATAATCTATTCTCAATTTGACTACAGATATTAACAATTAACAAAAGAGTATCTGCTTCTTTGTGTCAGATACATAGTAGTGTGCGTAATGTTTTTTAATGATTTAATCTATTACTCATCAACATTTCTCTCTCCTTCTGTATATTAACTGTAAGTGTGCGAAATTTATACTGTGTAATGGTGTACAAAGTTTATGCTTCACGTATTGATATATTGATATTGACGTTCGTAATATGATGAAAAATTAACAAAGGAAATATTTATTAATCAAATATTAAGTATAATTGTTGTTTACTGTACAAAAATAATGTCATAATTAGTGTCCGACTGAAAGTACAGTTTCGGCAAAAAATTGGGTTTCGGTTTAATTTTGATTTTAGCAGCAAACCTTTCGAAATTATGACCGAAACCGAAACTGCATTTATAAGTTCTCGCGATGTGATCGGTCATGTTCGGCGCTTTGAATTTTATCCAAGCGACGTAGATATTTTGGTGCGTTACTTTATTAAGACGACATCACTTAAATATTAAGTACCTATACCTATTGTGATATTAGATGACAATTTAAATAAGTTGTTTTATGTTTAATATATTTTTATTACAAAAAACATTAATACTATTCAAAAGAACAATTAACCTAATCAAATAAACATCTCACCTATTTTACATATTTTCAAATCGGGTTTGTACGTTGATTGTTGATAAGTTAAAATATTAAAATTGCCATTGCTAAGTAATTTATGAATAAAAATATGAAGACGTTTCGTATGTAACGTTTTCTTCATTTTTCTCTCAAAATATAATCCTTGTAAGAAAGTTTCGGCATTAGTTTCGACCAAAACTGATCGTTGCCGAAAATCGGCTTCGGTCGAACACTAGTTATAAAATCTTGGTTATATTATATGTACCTTATATTGTAAATGGCCAAGCACGAGTCGGACTTACACTCGCCTGGCTCCATGCCATGGAACATGATATATTACTAGAGTTTCAAACGATATTTCGCATTTTTTAGCGTACAAAATTGTTAAAACAAATTAACAATGATACAGGCAAAACTGTAATATAGGTTCATAGATATTATTATTAGATTAATAAAAAAATATGTTTAATTTTAATAATAATAAATTAAAAACGTTTACCTTTATTAGTATTAAAAAGTACCTTGAACTAAAACTTTAATTTATTGAAAATTAATAAAAGATTATAATATTTACAAATAACATAAAATTGTTTACATTTAAAATTAATAAATCCAAGTCTTAAGTAACTTTTCTTTCGGAATGTTTGACTTTTTTTATTAATTAAACGCCTGTGTTGCTTATTAAGGTTATTTACGAATATCAAAATATATAGTAATGAATAATTCAAATTAGAATCGAAAAACATGTACGGACTGAGCGTTCTTGAATACACGTTGTCCGGTACGCGTTTACTGACATGCACTATTTGTAAGTCTAGCCATGCGTAAACCTTTAAACTGAGTGCCTCACTTTCAGCGTCGTCCCAAATGTATACAAATATGATTTCGTGCTTTTTTCATAAAAATAGATAACACACTTAATATTAAGTGATCCGCCTAATTGTAGCATTAGAGGAGCTAATGCGTTCTCAGCTTAAAAAAGGAATTAGGAAAGAAAAGGAATTAGCAGCAAGGAATGATTCTCGCTCTATTTTACGTAACTATTTCATGCGGATCTTCTGTGAGAGCGATGCGCTACGCCGGCTGAGCCAGGCCGTATACGAGCCGTAGTCAGTAAGCTACGGCTAAGCTGTGCCTCAGTAAAAACTACGCGTATATGTAGGCGTGTTCATTTTTGGACCCGAGAACGCACTGTCCGAGCATGGCTTAATACAGCACTTTTTTACGGTTCGCTGCGCTGAAATTTTCATTCGAGGAATATTAAAATTGGAAGGAAATATCATTTCTTTATTCCTTTGCTGTCGCCTTCGTATTGCTTCGTGTTCTGTGAAAAATATTTTATTCGTTTGTATAAACTATAAAATATTTTATGGATGATATAAAAATACGATGTTAGCAAGTCAAGTAGTAAAATGTACGTATCGACATATGATATTTCTTCCAAGTGAAATTTTTCTTGCCGTCTAGTCCTAATTAAGTATCGTTTTACTATCTAATATTTATGTTTGTGAAAATATTATTTATGATTCATAATATTTTCTTCATTACTCTTGATATGATTTGAATACAGAGAATAAAAGATTGTTTAATCGTTGTTTTAGCAAATAAATAATTAGTTAATACTCTTGAATATAAATTAACAGTAAAAATAGTATTTTTAATACAATACATTCTAATACAAATAAATAATAATTTAAAATGTCACTGTTTTCAAATCAAAATTTTATTATTACTTATGTATATACCATATACTTATACTTAAGTTTTACTCCCGTAATTAATATAAAACAACTCCATAACCCAGGAACAGTTAGGTACGTAATACATAGTTACAAAAGCTGTGAATGTCAAAAATAAGGCATTGACTGTAAATTCTTTCAAGTGAAGCAATGAGAAACAGCTTGTGTAAGCTTTTCAAACTTGTGTAACTTGACAAAAACACTTAAAAGTGTTATTTTCGCCTAAGACACATACATATCTTACAAATGAATTGTATATATTAAAGCCGTGCTGGTCCGCTCTTCACGCTATTTTACTGCTGAGGCTGAACGCAAGCGCCCCAATAGCCATTAATACTAGTTCGTCCAATTCTTGTTGTTTGTTCAGGAGCTCTTTAAACATTAAACATAAAGTCGCTACAAGATGTGAACATGTGTGACTGTACGTGTACGTATGGTTTTACTTTCTTTCAATATTTTTTAAAGGTTTTCTCATTTTATTTTACTTTATATTTGCGTAAATTTAAAAATATGTATATTTTTAATAACTGACTTTTCTATTCGTAGTATTTTTTTAAATTTGTTATGTCATAGCTCTGTTATTTTTTAACCGATTTAATAAATTCCTATTTTTTTTTCGAAATTTCGTCCTTTCAGTTTGGTCCAATTTCTAAATTACTTCCAAAAAAAGAGGTTCTCAATTTGTCAATTTTTTTTTGTAAATAACATGTAGTAGGTTTTACTTGCCAATGACTTTAAAATTTAAAAAGATTTAATTTTTGCTTTTTAGTTTATTTGTACCTATTGAGTTTTTTTATTTATTTATTTTATAAAAACATATCGAAATTGATTAAATTTATATTTTAGTTTTTAAATCAAAATAACTAATAAAAGAACATACGTCATCCAAGCAAATTAAAGTGCTTTTGAAGTCGATTCATATTTGTTTAAAAGTCTTAGTTATTTATTTATTGAGGAATTTTATTTGTAATAAGGCGATATGGATATTCCCGAAAGGATTGATAGAATTAGTTTCTCATATATTTTTTTTAATACAAAGCAGTAAATATCTAACGCTGTTTTATCGGCCTTTGACTTATTATCGTAAAATATTCGTTTTATTGATATATTTCATATGCGGGTAGGGAAAAAACATTTTTACTACTTTTTCCTTTGCCTTTACTGACAACAATAAATTGTGATAACTTTGTAATATTTACATGTGTAGAATATTCTGTATATTATTGCGCTTACAGATGTTATTACTTTCAATAAATAAATTTTATGTACTATTTAGAAAAAAAATGCTTTCTTACTTTGATATTTTTGAGTCTGTTTTATTTTAATTAACCCCCGACCAAAAAGGGGGCGTTATAAGTTTGACGTGTGTATCTGTTCTCTCTGTCTGTATGTGTGTTTATGTATGTGTCTGTCTATCTGTCTGTGGCATCGTAGTTTCCGGGATTTAATCGAGATAGCACTTAGTGAATAATTTATGAAGATCTGATGCATCTGTTCTGTCTGTCTGTATGTGTGTTTATGTATGTGTCTGTTTATCCGTCTGTGGCATCGTAGTTTCCGGGATTTAATCGAGATAGCACTTAGTGCATAATTTATGAAGATCTGATGTATCTGTTCTGTCTGTCTGTATGTGTGTTTATGTATGTGTCTGTTTGTCTATCTGTGGCATCGTAGTATAGTGTTGAGGCTCGTTAAAATGGTCTCAATGAATAGATTTTACTCGTCTTGTTTTTTATTTTCAAATTTCAGATTACAGTCGTAACAATTTTAAAAAAGGAACCGACTTCAAACGTAAATGAAATACGCTATTTTATTTACTTAGATGAAATGAAAAGGCACTGAATTGATTTAAATGATAATTCTATACAACTAAAAGCATAAAGTATATATATTTAAACTTCACAATTTAATAAAAAATGAAGTTTTAAAATCTTGATCTTTTGAAGTCGGTTAATAATCGTATATAACTGAACAAATTTATACTCGAACTAAGTAATGCTTCGAATTGAATAGGGTCAAATTAATCTCGACTCTGGAGCGCGGCCGGTCAATTATAACGTCGTCAGATGAGTCACTCTCCAAAGATCGTCATAAAAGACGCTGTGACCTCAATTAATAATTTCCAAAGTTTTAATATGATGAAGTTACATTTGGGCTTAAATTATTTTAATAATTGTGTAATTGGTTTTCATGTTACGCGTATATAGTTTTACTATTTTTTTAATATACCTTTATATATTATTTCTCACAGGTAGTTTTAGTCGTAATGAAATAAATAAATAAATAAACGCATCACACTCAACGGCCCCCATTAGATCTTGTGACCTAGTGTCGGGAGACCGGAAATATACACAATACTAACACAAACACCCAGACCACGACAAATATCCGTATGGCCAATACAGACATTCGCCGTGAGCGGGGATCGAACCCGCGACTGTTTGCGCTACAGTCAGTTGCAGTGACCACTGCGCCAACATGTCTGTCAATATATCATATAAATTATTGTTGATATGCCAATTTTCGAGGTAAGGTGAGAATTACATTTGTAATTGTTACTCTCGTAACAAAATACAAGTTTGTAACCTACTAACAGTTACCTTGGTAATTATTACGAAAGCTATGGCTGTTAAAAATAAAGCCACTTAATCTTCAGCTTTAAGCTTTCAGGGTGTAAGGCAGAACAACTTATGAAAGTCTGAAAGCAAAACGCTGATATAATTGTGATTCACGACTAATGACGTGAATTAAGTACAAAAAATAGAGCCTAACATTATTAATAACGAGATCCATAGACGGACTACGGTAACCGACATATCCCAGAGGATTGGCAAGTTGAAGTGGCAATGGGCAGGCCACATGGTTCGAAGAAACGATGGCCATTGGAGCAGAAGGAGACTTGAGACCACGCACCATCAAGCACTGCGTAGGATGTCCACGTACAAGATGGACAGACGACCTTGTGAAGATCGCCGGAAGACTCTGGATTCAGGCCGCTTTGAACCGGTCCTTTTGGTAGTCTTTGGGGGAGACCTATATCCAGCTGTATGAAAAATGATGATGATGATTATTAAGTAGCTAATTACTAACAGTGCGAAGTAATCGTACATGTTTTATAAGCGAGAGAGAATTTCCTTACAAGCTGTTATATAGTAAGTATTTCCTTTTGATTTGGGATCCCTGAAAACGATTTTGTCTCGCTTTTACAATCGCACTCCTGCCTCAGGACTCATTATCATCTAAGCCTGGATTCATAGTCGGTTGCCCCTTTTTGACAGACACGTTAGCCCAGTGGTCTTTGCAACTGACTGAAGCGCAAACGGACGCGCGTTCGATTCTCGCTCACGGCAAACGTCTGTATTGGCCATATGGATGTTTGTCGTGGTCTAGGTGTTTGTGTTGTGTGTTTTTGGTCCGACCCAAGATTATGAGATCCTAATGGGGACTATTGACTGTGATTCGTTTATTTCATTTATTATTCATTTTATATATAATGAAAAATGATAAAATGTTGTAATTTTCCATAATATCAACGTGAATCCTATATCCTTAATTAAAAGTTGATAACAATTAATGTATCCGTGGGAAGTTAAAAGTATAGTAAGAGGCCATTGTTGATGTTATACACAATGGAAAGTAATTAGATCGTAATGAGTTTATTTCTCCTTAACTTTTAATGAGGGGACGTCCTAAGCGAACCAATTATGAATTGGATGATACTCAAAAAGTAATATTCATTATTTATTATGATAATTAATTGCTTTTACGACTTGTAAGCGGTTTTCTGAATAACTATTTTTACTTGTGACTCCGTTTGGAGATATTTTTATATACTATATAAGTACTTAGGTTTTAAAAAACTTTAATATTCGTAATAAAATATAATGATATTTTTAACCGATTTTCAACTCCATATAAAAAGTACTCATGTTTTTTTTTTTCTTTTATGTACATTAACCGATTACTCGATAACGGTGGGACCAATTTCTACTCTTTCATTGGTCCCGTAGAAGTTTCATCAAAAATCGGTTCAGTAGTTAAGTTTTCAAATTA
The DNA here is from genome assembly GCA_037950945.1 of Hypolimnas misippus. Taxonomy (NCBI): domain Eukaryota; kingdom Metazoa; phylum Arthropoda; class Insecta; order Lepidoptera; family Nymphalidae; genus Hypolimnas; species Hypolimnas misippus. The sequence goes on from JBBEEQ010000023.1 coordinate 15,185,035, forward strand.
GAATAACTGATATAAGTATGGATACCATTAAACGAAATTGTGTACGCATTTCGCTTTTAAAGGTTCCTCTTTTAATGAAGTCTTATTTATTATATGACAATATTGGGCGATCGAGTAGGCGAATCGATGTAAAGTGATCACCGCCACCTACGAATGCCTGTAAGACGGTCCTCTGGTGTTCTGACACCCCTCCCCTCTGCGCCCATCCTTTACCAGAGAAATGGGATGTCAGCCTTCCGGTTCTCTCACTTACCGTATAAAATGCAACTATCACACTTATTTCACGCCGGTTTTCTGTATAATAGGGTAAACCCAGGTCGAGCCAAATCGTGTACGTGGTCTATCGGCTATATCTCTAGCGACTGGGCTCTATCATTATGTTTCTATTTTATTAAAAATTCGACATTGATAACCGAATTAAAGAATGAAATAAAAACTTGTTACGCGTTCCTGCAAGAAGTCTTGAAAGACAAACTTACAAACAGACACACATATGGACAGAAATTTTCAGTTTTCAGATTTTTTTCCTATATTTGTACCGTAAGATCTTGCTTATGCTATATTTCTTTTGGATAGGTTGATGCGAAATACCCTGTAGATTTTGATTCCTTTGCGAAAACGCTAAAATCCATTTTTAACATAACGGGTCTAATCGCGATAGGGGGCGGTTGGTAGTAATACCTTTTTATTGCCCGACGTTTCGACGAAGTTGCATTCGTCGTGGTCACGAGCTCGTGACAGTTATCGCGATAAGACCCGTTATATTAAATATAAATAGTATAAATCGCAAAGGTTAAAATATATAACGCTTAAATCGTCAAAATATGCCACATAAATGCCATTATCTTTTGGTCGACTTAGAATTTTAATTTTATCAGTCGCAAGTCATTGTAGACTTGAGCATATAATATTAATTTCAACATGATACGTCTACGAATTTTTGAGAAAAAGGTCTTGACAGACAAACAGACAGACAGACGGACGACAAAGTGTTCCTATTACGGTTCCGTTTTTCCATGTAAGGTAAGAAACCGTAAAAATTGAATTATTAACTAAGATAACAAAATAGGAGAAAATAGGACATTTCGGGATAATAAATAGGACATGTCGCCAACTCCCGCGCAAAGATGTTAGGTTTGGTTTGATGTTCCGAGGTATTTATATATATTTTTACCACAACTGTGTCGAAAGTTCGCAAAATAATGTTTTTTTTTTAAAATAAAATATACTTGCTGTAGAATTGTATTTTGAAACATATCTTATGAAAATTTTGCTGCTCATTAATTCACGTAAATAATAATGACACAATTGACGCTCAAATCAAATAAATTTCAAAAATTAGTTTTGAAATATGTAAAAAAGAAGGTAATTTTATAAATTATGTCTTTCTAATTAGGCAAATAATAACACAGTTTTCTCCCACATTATTTATTTATTTTTTACATGATATAGTACTTTTCTCCGTGTTTATTCTAATAATGGGTGCAAAAATCGAACTTGCGACGCTGGTGTCGTAAAAAATATTTTTTTCAAGTGAAACACTTAATTGTACTTTTAAATTGAAATGAAAGATGGCGTCATGGTGCTTTCAGAGTATAAACAACAAAGTTTATTATCATTATTAGTTACTAAAGTAAATACTTTCTAATTAAATGTTTCTAAAAAACTATATTTGAAGCAATATTAAACAAGATCAAAATATTTATAACAAACCTGAAAGACTGAACACACTAGTTTTAGTATCTAACTAGCTGTCCCTTACGGTTTCACTCGCATTTATCGTTACTGCTTCGCTCCTATGAGCCGTAGCGTGATGTAATATAGCCTATAGCCTTTCTCAAAAAATAAACTATCTAACCAAAATAATACTTTTTCAATTCGAATCAGTAGTTCTTGAGATTAGCGTATTTAAACAAACAAACCTATATATATTATTAGATAGATATAAGATATGTTTAGATTTATTTGTGAGAGAACTATTTCGACTTAATCTGATAACAATGAACGATATTGATGAATGTATCCAGTTATAGTCATCCAATTATTTCCGTACAGGGTGTTCTTAATTCATTGCATTTCTATAAAAGATTTTATAGGTAATAAAACACATCTTTTAATTATTTTTCCGTTCCGTTCCCGAAAGATACAAATATTCGTTTATCCTTATTAATTATTGGTAGAGAAATGCAATTTTACACAGAATAGTTTTAAATAAAAATATATCAATATTATCCATTATTTCTTCTTGGTGTAACCTTTATTGGCTATACGGATGTTTCGTGGTTTGTGTGTTTGTGTTAATGCTTTAGACACCCAACATAGCATTATGACATTCCAAATAAGGGTCTTAAGTATTAAATGTTTACATTTTATTCTTTTAATTATTATTACGTTGACAGACGCGTTGGCGCAATGGTCACTGCAACTGACTAAAGCGCTAACGGTCGCGGGTTCGATCCCCGCTCACGGCAAACGTGTGTATTGGCCATACGGATGTTTGTCGTGGTCTGGGTGTTTGTGAGTGTTTCCGGACCTCCGACACTTGAGATCTTAATGGGGGCCGTTGAGTGTGATGCGTTATTTATTTATTATTTCAAATTGACATTTTATGCGTTAATGACGACATCAATTAGTGCAATACATCGATGCGAGGTGTCATTAAGACTGATCGACATTTTGAAATGTATATATAGACTCATATATTATTCAGTTACAAAATTAAAAGTATTCGACTCTAATAAAATACAATTTGAAAAATATGTATATAGTAATATTATAAACCTGAAGAGTTGTTTGTTTGAACGTGCTAATCTCAGGAACTACTGGTTCGAGTTGAAAACTATCTAACACAAAGTTAGATAGTTATTTATTAAGGAAGGTCATAGGCTATATTACATCACGCTACGACTCATAGGAGTGAAGCAGTGACCACAAACGCGCGGGACACCGCAAGGGACAGCCAGTAATAAATATCTCTACGTGGTGTCATGTACAAGAATAATAATAAGTCTTTAAAATAAAAGTGTTTTAATTACGTACAGCCTATACAGCGGTTCACAAAAAGTGGATTATATCGATTGGTATGGATGTCAAAAGCTGGGGAGTTAATAGAATAATAAATTGCCGGACTCGCTAGGCTCTGATGAAATATATCGAAACATCGATATTTTTATATAAAATAACAACCTTTTGTCGCGCACGCCTTCTACTGTAAATTAATTAAATTTTCTATATGTATCGTTGATATTTTAAACCCAATATATCAAAAATCTAGGTTCTTTAATGCGATGGACAACAATAGTATACAGTTATGTTAATATAGTAAACAAAATAAGACAAAAACTGAGTTTGTTAACAGTAAAATTAAGTAAATGTATAGTAATATTATAAAGCTGAAGAGTTTGTTTGTCTGGACGTGTTAATCTCAGGAACTACTGTTTCAAATCGAAAAAATATTTTTGTGTTAGATAGTTTATTTATTCAGGAAGGCAATATGATAAATTACATCATGCTACGACTCATAGGAGCGAAGCAGTAATCATAAACGCGAGTGAAACCGCGATTGTCAACTAGTTATTATCTAATAAAATCAATATTTTTTTTATTGCACCATAATATAAATAAATAATTTCTTTATTTACAGACATTACATGAATATATTACAAATAATTTAAATACCTTTTCTACTTTAATAAAAACTTAAAAATCTTAGTACTTTTTATATCTTGTTAAAATCAATACAATTTATTAAATATCGATACGATATTTTTCGATAATTTTCCACTCGCCCATCCCTACCTGACCGTCTAACAAAATCTATCGCAGTAGGATTTGAAATGAATTATAGAGCCGTCAGACGCTTGCGACGCATTGAAGACTAAAGCCACCGAAATCATCGGTCTATGAAAACGTCACTTAATAACAATAGAGTGGGAATTATTCGTTAGATTTTTTTTACACAATAGGATAGTTGCCTTTTGTAAAAGTGCCAATTTAACCAATTAAAAAAAAACATCCCGGTAAATTTTCACAGGCATTTACCGGCGACGGAAGCTTTAGAGAATACTTGTGTAGCATCAATCGCGTAACGACGGAAGATTAGCCACCAGTGAAGAGCTGAGTTAGACCCTGACCAGCATACCTTGGAAACTCATCGAACATAGGCTATTAAGAGACAGATCTTGCTCCAGAAGATCCTGCAAAATCTCTTCCAATCTGTTCTGTGAAACCGTCATGGTCCAAAAAGAGATGGCAGAGAGGGCATCGGTCTACTCTTGAGCTAGCCGAAATCGCTTAGCAAGGAACATAAAGGAGTCCTTGTCCCTACCTCCTAGCCCTGTCATCGACAGGGGCAAAATAAACAGGGCGTGCCCTCGGGCTATGAGTGCGTGCGAGGGGAGTCTTTTGCGTCCGTTTTCATAAAGCCTCGAGGATAACTGCAATCGATATGGCTTCGAAGGATGCGGGGAAACCACACTTTGCCCTCTTAAGACGAGTTCCGCCAGCCACGGGTAAAGCAAAGCAGGGTCAGCGGACAGCGAAGTGATCCATGTCTATCCCGTGCAAGCGACGGCCGTTCCAGGGGTTTTAGTGAGTAGAAATCTCACATAACCAGATCTTCTTTCCCAGGAATCAGGTAAAAATCAATACCCTTTGCCTACTATGACAACTTCGTCATTTAAGTAATTGGGCCGAATATACTCTCACCTGTAATATTTGCTTGCTGGTTGTTAAGCAACGTCGTCCAAAGTAGTCTGGCTACCAAAATCCATGAGCTTATGACATATGTTAATTTAGAATATCATTGATGGTTATGTTTCTGTCACACAACAGTCATCGTCTTAATTTATCGTAATCGAACTTATAGCATACGACCACAATTCATAAAATAATTCCATTCAATTCATAATTTTGTCCATCGTAACGTAAATAATCCAATTAATTTAAGAAATTCCAATTTTGAATAATTCTTAAGATCCCGAGTCAAAATCAGATCCTTTTTAAAAATCACGGCTAGATTTAAGGCTTATTTAAGACTACTTAAAGTGTTCTTAGCTCTCTTAGTTAAGTACTAAGACGACTCAACTAGATTCGTAAGTCTTAAGAGTCTTGAGTTACAAGTCGTAATTAACCGCTTTTCAGTAATTTCACAGATATTCACAGATATTCAGTCAATGTTTCGGAGATAAAAGTATTATTTTTTTTATACAGTAATAAAAACATATAATTTAACTATTGTTGATACAAGAACCTTATTACACTTTAATACACTGTTTTTCCTTTAAAAATAATATCTATTGAATCTAAAGTTTAAATTGTTAGTATTGTCAGAATTGATAAAAGAAAAAGTATTTTCATCTCGTAAAATAAAACAAGTTTTGTTAAAAATAATATGTGTTGTTAAAAAATAGTGAGAAGCGTTTCAATCCTAACAACGTCACAACAAAATACTCGTTAAAATTATAATTACAGGAATAAAAATAATATCATACAAAAAATGCACATTCATTTTTAAATGCCTCTCGTTTATTCGTCAAGAACAACTCTTTTATACATTATTTTATTTACTCTGTAATAACTGTCTGTTTGTTTAACCTATGCAAAATTTACTGAACTGATTTTAGTAAAACTTTTTACGTTAAAGGAGTTTCGATTGGACTTAAACACTGGTATATTGCATCTCGCTTTGTAGACAGGAGCCGGGTATATGGCAAAAAGCTTAATTATGTTTGTCTATGTGTATACATCTATATGTTAATAAATTGTAGTCTATGTTTTAATGTAATATTTATGTTATCATCTTTCACATGTGCATATACTAATACTATGAAGAAGTAAAATTTGTATGTATTTCACCTCTAAAACTACTAATCCTATTTAAAAAATGCTTTCCATAGGATAACCCGTTTATATCAGAAGGCTATTATACTATTACACTACGCTACAATCCATAGGAACGAAACATAAGCGCGAGGTCAACGCGACAGTCAGCTAGCTCATGATAGACTAAAATGAATGTAACTAAATAAAGCCTTTATTTCTCTATAGATATTTGAAACTCTCGGAAAGAAAGAAGTGTGCAAGAGCTAGTTAAACATTGGTTTTTAAAATACTTTTTACGCGTAAAGCATTCGCTGCATTCACATTCTGTGACGCAATTTGTGTTTTGAAAAAATAATAATAATATCGGGAGCAGTTGGCAGGCGGCTATAGGATGGCGACGCTTTTGTTGAGGATATTGTGGTGTGTGTGACGGGCGACGAGATATATATTGTGGAAACTTCGGTTTGTCTAACAAAATAAGAATAGGTAAGACTTATTATATTCGATTATTTTATTCGATATTCGATTTTAAAAATCAAACAAACGATGATTACAAAAAATCTATGAGACAATCTAAACTTGAATTTGATTGACATAGTTCTAAGGTAACAGTCATTAAAAAAACATACCCTACGAATTAAGAACCTCCTCCTTTTTGAAGTCAGTTGAAAAATCTAAGAGAAAAGAAACAGAATCAATGACTTTTTTTTCTTTAATGTTTTATTCATAGTTTGCAATTATTAATTACACACATATTCTTCACATTACTTTTAACTTGAACGCAATGTAACAAATCGACTACGTTACGTTATCTCATACTTGTAGTATCACCAATTTTGCAGAGGTTCCTAAATTTTATGCTGCATCAACTGGATCATTTTCAAAATTGTCAAACCAATTCTACTCGAGTAGTCGCTTTTAACTTGCACCAATCGTAAAGGCCGTGCAACCAACGGCCACCCCATAAAATATTACAACGCAAAAACGTTCCCTCATACACATAGCCATTCTGTGATAATTGTTATGGGACATATGAAATTCATTCTGGCTCCTTTTTTTCCAGTTCACGGCTAATATGTACCCGGCTGCTGCCAAGAGATAACGTTCAGTGTACTAAATGACATTATAAAATTCCTTTGAAAATTTTTGGCAATCTAATTTTTCTTACGCTTTAGATGCGTTTCAATGAGCAGATAGGGTAAATGTGTGCTCATTATGTTTATGTATACTGTGTTGTACATAAGTAACGCTTGAGTCGAGGTGACCTAGTGTGTAGAACACGTCGATCTTAAATTTTGAGTTCAAAGCCACGTTAGCACCGCTGAGATTTCAAGTACTAAAATAGTGTTTAAACTCATTTTATGCTCAGCGGTGAAGGAAAACATTGTGAGGAAAATTGCTTATGCCGGAGAAAACTCTGAGATATTTATAGCCGCCAACTGGCGGTGAAGTAGGTTGGTGAAGCTCCTAACTCTGTCTTTAATAAGAGAGGAGGCATTTTCCCACCATTGGGATATTTACTGGTTGTTACAGTACTATACGGTAAATGTAATTCTTATTGTCCTTTCGTTTATTTCTTGATTTGGGTGTTTCTCCCAGTAGATTTCACAACCTAGGCAAACATTAAAACTAGTCCTGGTTGTCACATTCTCATCTAAAAAATATGATCCACGATTATGGAAATCAGAGGGTTATGATTAAGACTGACTTTTAAAACATGCCAAATTTCTACAGATTATGATGGTATTTTCGTGCAAAAATCAGATATCGTCTGTTAGAATTTAGTAATTTGTGATAGCGATAGCTTAATATAATTAAACCCAAACTCAACTCAAACTCAAAATGTTATTTATTCAAGTTCACACATTCATCATGTCAGTTCTACGTGAAGCTTCCATCAGCTCGGAATGTAGACTCTACTGAAAAGAGCCGAGAAACTCAATAGTTACTTTTTTTCTTAATATTTTAGTACAATACAATAAAGACACTGCAGGTCTTAAATCACAAATTAGAATACTCTTTAGACCGAATAGAAAATAAGCCGCAAAAATGTATTAACAAATAATATATTCAATTACATATTACTTTTAAGGTTCCTGATATTTTAGTTATCATTTTCAAAACCACATGTTGTTATAAAATATATGTTCCATACAAAAGTCAATAACATTTCAAATGTAGAATAAATAGCTATAGTAGCTAAACGTATGATTTACGATTCCGAAATAAACTGCCAATATCAAATATCATCTGTTATCTACTATTTGCAAGTTTACTTCCCTTTTAAGGCTTATAAATTATTTATTATTTTCGTACAGTTAGAACGATTTGGAATCGTACCTGTCATAATAATTTATGCTCTTAAAATGTATATTGGTAATATCGATAACATTTTATTGGGATTTATATTTTCAATCGACTTCAAAAAGGGAGGAGGTTTTGAATCCGTAGCGTGTTTTTTTTTAATGTTTGTTACCTTAAAACTCCGTCGTTGCTTAACCGATTACGAAAATAAATTCATCATTAATTTTTTTATTCGAAACAGTATCCTTTCCGATGAGTCCCATCGAATTTTTATCATAAACGTCATCGTTTAGTAGTTTTGTTTTAAAATCAAATTATGTCATTCAATTTATATTATATTATAGGCACTAAAACTTAATCATTTCTATCAAGCATCTTCAAAATTCCTTCTTGTGTTGCCACAGGATGTAACCGGCAATATTTTTCAAAACAAGCTTTTACGTGATACTTCCGTATATAACGTAAAACTCCAAAAACTTGGATTCTTGAAAATGTATTTATATAATTGGAAAAAAATAAGATAGTAAAATATAGTTTTATAAATTTGGTTAATTCGGAAAATATAGAAGGATAAATTATTAAATTAATATAAAAACTGATTTTCTAATCGGAAATTAAATCGGGCAACAACTCATATAATCAAAATATATAATCTTGCCAATTAAGTTGCCCAAATAATTTGTCTACAATTAAAACTCTTTAAAGCGTAATATATTTTCAATGAAAAGTAATATTGACGCTTCATGCAATGCACATGTTCGGATTCGGTTTAGCTGTTTCACCTGATATCCATTTTGCGTTTCCAATTGATTTCTGTAACAAAGATGGTCAGGGAATTATTAAACCCAATCAAGCAATCCCAAACATTAGGGATTATACGAATCAATTTAAAGTGGAAATTCGTTTTAAAATTGCAATTTCGGATTATGCTAGTATTTTATAACTTTGAGAGTGAAATTTGTTTTGGAAAGTTTCTCTATTATGGGTTCTGTTATAATTTTTGGACTTGATTTTTTTTTTGTTTAGACTGATTGTATCAAAGATATACAAAGAAAATCCTATTAAAAACTACATTTTTTGAAGAGTATTTTCTTTTTTTGAAAAAGATTTTTAGCAATGGTTCTTAGAGGTGTTCTGCCAAATTCGGTCCAGCCATTTTGAGATCATGAGCTCTTTTCTTAAATGTCCAATAAGTATTGGAATCTTAAATGCCCAATAAGTGTTGGATTTACTTTCAAACATATGTGTGACCTAAAATTTTAAACACCTATGTTTGCATGCAACGTAACGATGCAAAATTATTATTAATTATGCTGCAGCCAGGATCAGCAGGATACACTACTTCTTACCAATTTATAGCAGAGGTATCATGTTTATGCTCGTTGAAATGGTCTCAATGAATAGACGGTCGGGTCGGGAATAGTCAATTATAAAAAAAAATTAGGTAAATGAGCTGACAGTTCCGTCTGATGTTAAGTGGTCACTATCGTCATGTTATAGTGGTACGTGGACGTCTGTAGCATCAGAGAATTTATAGGTACGTTGTCGGCTGAATAAGATACTTGAAGAGGTTATCTATATATTAAACGCTTGAAAACTCCTAAATAATAGCACTCAGGGAATATCTCAGAAGAAAGATCATTCAGCCAGACATCATTCATTCAGACAGCCTGCACATACGCGAGAAAGGGATCATGAAGCCAGTACATTAGATTGATACCAAGCATCCAAGTCGTGTGAAAGATACCGAGTCCTGAAGTGAAGGGTGCGATGGTAAAACCGTGATGAGTACAGCATGTCAAACCGTTTTCATGTCTCGTTGATGTCACTAAACGATAGCGACCACTAGGTCATGCATTAGTTTGCTTTCTATTGCTATAAAAAGTACGGACGTATTTAGTTACAGTAATTTATTCATATATTCATTCAATATTTTATTCATCTTATTCTTGTTTGTGTGGGTAATTTATACACAAAGTTATATTATGAGCACAAATGTTAATTATACAAAGTTTGCTTCTTGTGACTAATGGCCATAGCATTGGGTACATGTAGACTTAGTTTGAACTATTGGAAACGATATAGACTGCTATTGGTAATTTAACCACTATAGAAGTGAAATAGAAGGCTAATAACCTCGTAATAGCTTTGTTTAATTTTTAAATTAAATATTTCTTAATGTTTCTTCTTGATGGAACTGCTGATGGTAGGTACCATTACTTAAATTAATTATGTTTTTAAAGTAAGGCTTAAAAAAAAAGAAACAGACTTCAAATACAAAAATTTCGTTTACTCCAAGTAATTTACTAACTCTATTTTGATTTTAAAACCAAAGTACTGAACCGATTTTGATGAAAGTTCTGCGGAACCAATGGAAAAGTATGCCCTTTTAAATAAAACCATTATAATAATACCCTTTTATTCAAAAAACAAAAGTTTTTAAGTTCAAAATCGTCAAAATTTAACAGAACTACGTAAACTGTAACAACAGAATGATTTAAACGTGCGTCTGACGTCCCGAGTTTTGAATTAAATTAATATTTCATTTCAATTAGAAATGTGTAAACAGGAAACCTCGTAGTTGATTGAAGCTTTGAATAAATTAACAATTATTATGTTCTGATTCGACAGCAACAATTAATGATATTTTAATATTTGATGATGAATTTCGTTATTAACTTTATTTGTAGCAAAGTTTAACTTCTTCATATATTTTTCTGGGTTTTTATTATTTTAATATTATATATTGTCTAGGTTCGCAACTTACCTGTTCATTTTGTTCTGTTTTGATGCTAAAACATTTTTTTGGATATTTTACAAACATTTTTATACCTTCAAGGTAAAATATTACTTCTTAAATACTTTTTTTAAAATTGTTCTTGTCGTTTACAATAATCTACTTATGAAATCGTGCTTTTTTGAAGTGTGAACTTATATCTTATGGACCTTCGGTTGATAGTTGATATTAAAATAAAATGATTTGATAGAGATTTTTCATCTCACAGATATAATGCACTTCGATAACTATTTTACTTGGACATCTTCTCTCTTGTTTCTTATAAATATTTGTATTACGATTTTAATTGTCGTATATGTTTTTTTTTTCTGTAGGGTTAGCAATTAATGATAACACCCGATCTATACTGGATGTGACCCACATGTTGCATTAACGTCGTCGATAACGTTTTTTCGTTAGATAAGAATTACACATATAAGTTTTGCTCTCAGACTTTCATAAAGATTTATATAAGTTTTTTTCATTGCTTTACACCCGAAAGTGTTTACTGTCAGTGCCTTATTTTTGACATTTATAGCTTTCGTAACTGCTTAAATTTTTGTCGATATAATACGGACTTTTTCACATCGCTCACGAGAGTAAAATTTACAAATAAAATTCTCGCCTTACGCTACGTTTTATACTTTTTAACTTCTACCGGAAGATGGGTAAGGGAGCTTTGTTCCAATCAATGCCTAAGTTTAATGTCTGTAATTATTTTGAAGCCTAAGTGATTAAGCACTATTATATATTTTTAACGTTAGCGATTAGCTCGTTCTCTTTTTAAAGACCCCTCAAAGAGGCTTTGGGAGTCAACTGGGGACCCAAGAGCTGGCAGCTACCTCGGTCGAAGGATCAGCTTGGCCATTCAACGGGGTAAAGCTGCCAGTATTTTGGGAACTTTACCCAGATGCTTAGATGAGGTCTACAATCTTTTGCAAAAAATTATCCTCTTTTTGTATTAATTTCCATGTAATCATTTTCTATATTTGTTATAATTTATTGCTTCATAAACGTTAGCAATTACACGGTAAATAATAAATCAAAATTTAAGTATACGAAATTAAAAATATATCACTTAAAATTATAATTATATTAGTGATACAAAATGAATTCTATGTAAAAATTGTGCAGTTTTTCGTTCTCCTTTTATTATCTTTTGAATTACACGGTGTTAAAACTTTACAGACGATAAATTGTCTCAATAATAGACAAAAAGAAGTAGTGCAATAAAAGAATTCCCAAAAAATATAGAAGAAATACTACTTTACTACAAACTGTTAGCGTCCGTCAAACGGCTGTTTAATAAAAGTGTCAAATGAAAATTACTTTAGCTCGTGAAGGCGAATGTTTTTAAGTTATTTAATTTGCTAAATCGATTCCTTGTCGTCGCGCTGAGGTAGAAGAGATACAATTTTATTTATCGACAAGCTCGTCACGATCTCAAATCGGTTCAATCTTCAATGAAGATTATATCAGAGCTACTTTCATATGCAAACATTATCTAAAGTAATTTAAGTAAAGTAATTTTAAGGAATAAATAAATATACGTATCACACTCAACGGTGAAGTGTAATAAATATAGTGTATGCTATATTATAGAATTAAGTCTAGTGTAAAGTCACCTTTATAAAACATCTCATGTGTCCATCCAAATATGGTGGACCACCCATTGGCCTAAGGTTTCGTTGTGTTATGTTAAAATCTTCTATTATTATTAAATATGACTTGAAGCTACAAAGACGTTTCTTTTCAAACCCAGTAATTAACCACATTAGAACGGCCTCCATTAAGATCTTGTGACCTTGTGTCGAGGTACCGAAAGCATACACAACAGACCACGACAAACATCCGTATGGCCAATACAGACATTTGCCGTGAGCGGGGATCGAACCCGCGACCGTTAACGCTACAGTCAGTTACAGTGAGCACTGCGCCAACGTAAAATATAATTTTAAATTTTTTTCATTTAATAATATATATTTTATATAATAATAAAATAAATTATTTATTTTCAACCACATATTTTTATGAAAATAGTAATCAAACAAGCAGACGGATGTAATATGATCACCGCCCATGAACATTTGTAACATCAGAGGACCAGCAAATTAACAAACAGGTTGGCCCAGTGGTTATTGCGTCCGACTGCGCTAATGGTCTCGAGTTCGAGCCACGCTCATGGCAAATATCTATGTAGGCAATACGGATTTGTCGTGGTTTGGATATTCGTGTTTATCTTGTGTGTGAACCACAACTCCTCTCAAAATTACAACGAAAGTATCGTGTAGAGGGTCGTTGAAAAGGTCTCAGTGAATAGATTGTCGGGAGTGTTTTTGTTTCTAACAACCTGCTGTAAACTCTTACGGTTTAAAAGATTCTTTTAAAATATGAGATCGACGAACAGACGAACAAACAATGTAGGCTTTGTAATAGAAATGCTTAGGCATGTAAACTTATAGAGTGTTACGTGTATGGAAGCGCGTCACATCGCAACTACTACATGCCTGACTTATTAATTTTTTGTTGTGTTTGTCGCTTTCATGGCTACGTTTGTGTGAAAGAAAATGTTTTAAAAAATCAAAAATATTTTTTAGTCCACTCGTGCGAATCCAAGGCGGGCAACTATTTATTACTAAAAACGAGGTGAAATAAAATTCCAATAAAATCAAATAATATGGCCTAGTTCTCGTAGATTCAACTGAAATAGTTTAAAAAGTCGTAGCCGGTTTTTTCTTTATTTTGAGCAGAAAACCCGACAAGTGAATTGGCCACCTGATGAAAAGCATTCAACCTTGCTCATAGACATTTACATTCATTTTATTATACAGTCTGGTGACCCAATTTATTATGTCCCCTGTGTTTGTACGTCTACTGGGTTACTCACCTTTCAAACTGGAGCACAGCTGCAGTGATGTTTGAAAAGATAGTGATCCTTATTTTTAGGAACACTTGCCTGCTTCTGTTTTTTCGTTTTAGTTTCATGATTTAACTCGTACTTATATGTTTAAATGCAAAAATTTATTTTAAGTTATCTTGCTATGTGGTTGTGTATTTGTAAGCCTATAAATTAGTTAAAATTATCACGTTAATATTCGCCAGGCTGTGTAAATAAGGTGCCAACGGCGTTCAGCTATGGGGAGCAAACGATGGAGGACGCAAAAATAAACAGACTAAGACCATATTTTAGATCATGCGTGGTAAAAATTTACTTCTTCCATTGTTATCCATTTTATTCTCGGAACGATATGTTTTAAGGGAGCATTTTAGAAGCTCGCGCCGGACCCAAAAAATGCTACTAACGGTTTTACCACCAGGTCAGAGAGAGTCAACCAGATGTTTTTGACCCTTTCACTCCATCTAAGTGTGTAATACGACGTAATACATCAAACACACCTACTAAATTCAAATTATGAGAAGAGTAAGAAGTAAGAAATTTTAACGGATATTTATTGTGTAATAAGTATTAAGATATGCTTTCACAAAGGATTTTTTCAACACCAAAAATATATCCGATCAAGTTAGATGTGGATTTTTGGTTAATAGTATAATAGTATTTTTGCTAGCCATTTACTGTCGCGGAAATCTTATTACTCTTGACAAAGAGCTGGACTCCGCTCTAACAGACTTTACTGCATATACGACTGTTGATACGCAGACAAAAGACGACACTGAGGACGTTGGTATTATTCTGTGTTTTGTTGTTTATAACTATACTTTTGAAGCTTATTTATTTGTTTGAACTACAGGAACAACAGATAATATTAGATAGATTAGATATAAATTGTTTTGCGGTAAATAATTTGTTTATTGACAAAGATTACTTACACTAATTTAATATATTGAGAGCGAATTTGTACATGCGAGGTATACCTATCAAAAATTATGATACCATTTTAATGGTTCATTATTCTAGATGTTCATGGCGTATGTTTTATATAGATATACATATATGCCTCATAATCTACCTAGCATTTTTCCCGGTTATACCAGGGTCTGCTTTCTATTCTAGTCCAGATATTGACGAGTTACTGATTTTTGCACAGAGCGATTGCCATCTGACCTTCGCAACCTCTGAAGTCAAGCCAGTAACTATTTAGACTAGAATAAACTCCCTACTAAAAGTAACGATCTTTATCAGGTGATTGTGAAACTAACCGGGGCCGACAGCTTTACATGACCACAAGGACAAACACCCAGACCTAGGAACAAATATTTATACAAATATACATATTTCTCACGAGCGGGGATCGAACCCGCAACCGTCAGCGTTGGAGGTCAATTCAGCACCACTACACCAGAGCGGTCGTCGTATAAATATATGCGTATTATTTTAAAACAAAATCTCCATTAACGCAAGCGAAGCCGCGATAAAAAAACTAATAGATTATAAAACACCATGTTACGACTCAAAGGAGTGAAACGGTGAACATAAGCGTCACCTAATCTGATACCACACTTATCCATTTTATAGCACTAAATGAAGCGGCCATATTATAAGTATTATGTTAACAATCACCGGTTCGTCATATGGGCGCTGATAAACAATACTATGTCAAGCAACATGGACAAACCTGTTCTTAACAAATTTGTTTGAAGACGTATATATATGTACATAAATCTTATATTTTCTATTTTGATAAAAGGTATAATGAATTAAAAGCATATAAGTATAATATAATGTTTTATCTAATAATACTTTTTCAAATATATATGATTATTGCATACTGTAAAATATCAAGCACACTTCAATATTCGAAACATTAAATTAAGAAACTTTTTTCCATGCTTAGTTTAGACTTAGTTTAGATGAAGTGAACAATTTTTGAATAATGTTCAATACGGATTATCAGAATACATCAATATCACCGAATTCGACTTTTTGTGGGTTAACACATTATTGCATATTAGCACCCATATATGAATTATATTAATAGGATATGTTATAAGAGCTTGGATCTAGGCACGTTAGACGACATTGTCTAGCGACAAGCTAGCGACTAGTAGGCGAAAAAATATAAATAAAATGAAAATTTAAATAAAAGTAACCTAAGTTACTCCTTATAACGTTAACTATCTGTGAGTAAGAGTCCCGAATAAATCGGTCCAGCCATTTCAGAGAGAACCTTGAACAAACAGACGGACAGATAGACAGGTAGACAAGATTTTTTAAAATTGTATTTTTGATGTAATTTGAAATTATAAACGAACACTTTAATTGTATTTATTTATATAGATGTAGCATATCTACAAAATTCAAAATATCATTGCCGTTCGTCAATCGTAAGATTCATGTAAAATGTCCATTTGTAAATCACGTCAACTATAAATTCGCAGCCTTTAATATTTTAAAATATGTCTTAGAAGTAAGTCTGCGCTGCTCTTAATACCATCAACTGCTCGTGGACACTGTTTTAGAAATCGACTTCAGTAAATTCCATTTAAAACTCCCGCAGACTACAGACTGTGCAAATAATTCTGTTAGCTATCGGATAAGTCGGCCGACTAACTGATCGGCAAGTGTGCGCGCGAGGAAATATCAAAATTGAAAGCAAATTGCAAGTGTCGAAAACAACCATTATAAAAAATGAACGTTTAACAGCGAAAGTTTTTAACAGCTTCTCATTAGGCGAGAATTACACATAGAAGTTTTGCTCTTAGTCTTTAATAAAAATTTATAAAATATCAAAAATAAGTACTTACGACGTAGCTTTTACTAGGTCCCAGAGTTGTTTTATGTCACTCTCGTGAGTAAAACTTACAAATGTAATTCTCGCCTTGGGCTTACTGATAGTCGGCGAACTATTTAGTTCAAATAACACCACTTACCCTCAAACTTATTTATCGGGCGATACTGAATTATATCTACAGTCTAATAATCCGACTAAATTGTCGTCCAATCGAGAATCTCTAGTCTGAAGGGTACCTTACACTGTACTGTCCTCTAAGTAAACTGTACGTCCGCTAACGGTATAAATACATCTACATAAGTATATAAAGAAACTGCAAGAATATTTCATCATAAAATTAAATGCTTAGTGGTTTTAAAACCGACTTCTAAAAGGAGGAGATACTCAGTTCGTATTGTAGGTCATTTTTGAATGTTTTTTACATTAGGACTCCGATATTTCTTAACTACTGTTAAAAAATATTTGTTTGGTTTGAAAATATTTATTCGAATTTGGATCAGCAGTATGATTTTAAAATCAAAATAGTTGGTATAAATGTGTCGTTCACGTAATTTATTTTTTTAAGTCTGATTATGATAATGTACCTGTACCCGCCATGCGTCAGAAGGCCACCTAAAGTATATAGATTTTTTTGGGTTAGAAACCCACGTGGGTGTCCCCAGAATACCTTACCAATACTTTTATCACAATACGATCAATGGTTTCGGATGTTTCAGTAAAAACGCTAACGGCAATTTTGTGGCTTACAATAACTTACGTGGGAGGTATCGATATGTTCAAAATAGTTGAAAATCTGTATAACTTCTAGTGGCCTAATCAACTCAGAACTTATGATATTGTGAATGATAAATTATATACTTGTGCAACCTCAACCTGATGCTGCGGCGTCATCTAGAATCAGCAAGGCACACAACTCTTCACCAACTCACAGCAAAAGTGTTGGGGCTCGTAGAAATGGCCTCAAAGATTAGATTTTAGGTTTTTTGTTCACGCAGGGGAAATCCTCGAAAAGATACCTGATTCCGGGGGGGAGATCGGGTTATGGGTATTTATACCCACAAAAACCCCTGCGATGGCCTTTCCCAGTACGGAAATAGAGAGGCCTCGGGATCGCTTGCGCATGCGCATCCGCTGCCCCTCCTGTGCGACGCTCCGCTCGTGGCTGGCGGAGCTCGTCTCAGGAGGGCAAAGTCTGGTCTTGCCCTCCCCGCTTTAATTGTATCTTGTTCGCTTATGTTTTACAGCATTACTATTAATTTGAAATATCTATGTACTTTTTACTCGACACGGCACGACACTAGGGTACCGTTTTTCAACTTGACAAAATCGAGATATTGAACGGATAAAGATTCATAAATCTGTTTATTATTAGTTAACATATCGCTTAACACGAATATGATCAGCAAAAACCCTACTATTTTGAGGTTGGAAAAGAAAAGTAACAAAAAAACTGACTCTTTCTTCCACTCTCCGCTCGCAAGCAATGAGACTGCTCTATTGGAGTGGATATTTTTCAACGCGACATATTTGCCATTTCCTTTGCCGAGTTAATGGATTACGTTTACGAGGTGCAATGGCTTGGAAACATTCAATACGACATTTCGACTTTAAAATATGTTGCGTACATATCTAGAAAATGCAGTTCGTTGGAATAACATTCAAATGTATATTACACCAGCGACTTTGTAAATGATAGTTCACGTTGAACATATTGCAGTATATTACTTTTAAACAACACCAAAAATAAATCAATTTGTCTAAATGTTTTTTATCTTTACATCTATACATATAAATAAAATTCAAGAGTCCGTTTGTAATTTAAAGTGAACAGCTTTTAATTAAATGCATATGATATTCACTTACATTAAAAATACAATTTTAAAAATATTTGTCTATTGTTTCGGCGGCGGTGGTTTTCTGTTATTTCGGCTAATATCTGTAACGTCTGGACCGATTTTGACGGAATTTTCACTAGCATATAGCTAACGTTTTAAGGAGTAACTTATAATTATAATTCTCTTAGTCAGGAACCCGCTGATTTTGAAAAATAAAACACATTCTGTATTATTGCACCATCTATTAGTGTCACGTATAAGAATCAACTTCTGAAAAATAATAGTATAGGTCAGTTTCATTGATTTTACGAGTGCTACAAAAAATTACCCTACTGACTTCATGTCAAAAGTTGTTACAACAATTATAGTGAAGCGAGAATTACACTTATAAGATTTGCTCTCAAAACTTTCATAGATATTAAAATAAATTGTTTGTCAATTCAATTCAATTATTTTGTTCTTGGCTTTTATTTAGACACATGTTATTTCGCCAATGTCAGCTGGAATGAGAAAAACACGATGAAGATTGTTTGGTGGGATCAAGAATCCAACCTTAACTATCAATTGTTTATACCTTACACCAAAAAAAATGACTATCAGTGCCTTATTTTTGACAACAAACTTATTTTTGATTTTGATTTTGATCCCTTACAGGAGTAATACTTACAAATAAAATTTTTGCTGAAATACTTATAACAGTTAAGTCGATTCCAAAACTTTCCTTGGTTTTAAAAGCCTAATTTAATAAAGAATGATTATATTGAATTTGAATGACCTCCCGATTTGCAAATGACCACGGGCGATGGTGTTCACTTAACATCAAATATCCCGCCTGCTCTTTGCCAGCTATTTAAAAGAATATATTAGGCAGGCGGAATCTCAATTTACTTAATTACTTAAGTCTTTCATATATCCCACCAAAAATAGCTCAACAAACAAAACAACCCCTTTCGATATTTTTTTTATATCTTCAGTAAACAGTCGCTGTTTTGTTTTTAGATTTTAAAACGAAGTAGCCGTGTTCGTGAACAAAGGAGCGGGTTCGATGCCCGTTCACGCTCAGCTGGAATACATGTTTAAAGCCTTTCGAAAGACTTCAAAAAGTTCACGGCTTTTAATTCGGTAATTTGAATTCGTACGAGTATAGTTATCGCTAAAAGTGCTTAACAATTAAAAAATATATATATTTGATAAAAAATATCTCTATATTGTTAACATACATGTGATATATACACGTGACGAAAGTTGTCCAGCAACGTGTTGTTGATACCTGAAGAGCATATATTATTATTACAAAAAAGTAAGTGCATAATGAATAAAATGTCTTATTAATATTTACTACTGGACTCTTTAAGAATATTAATTTTTGTTTAATATTAATTGTAGGCTGTATGATTATATCATAACTGAGGCTATAAAAACCTGATTTTAAAATCAAATTACTAAACCGATTTCGATGAAATTTTTGTGAGACCAATCTCAATGAAAGCATATATTTATAAAAAGAAAAGAATTTTCTGAATTTGCCGCAAATTAAGAACCTCCACCTTTCTTGAAGCCAGTTGAAAACATGTTCTATCCGCAAACCTGTGGTGAAACAGCGCGGCGGAATAAGCTATGTATCTCTTTAACTATGAAAATGTTGAAGTATGTATCTGTAAGATTTTCACACGAGTGATTTTAATGAAAAAAAAATTAAAACATTTTAGAACCAAAATAAGGTTAAATTAGCTGGGTGTTTAATTATATAAATTGAAAAATCTGATTTTATTATATTATTTTGTATTAAATTTTTTAATTATATTCCTATTTGTACAAAGCTCTAGTATTTAAAAATAGAAAAACCCGATTACCAAATAATAATACCACCCACTTTTAAATCAGACTAATTCTTTAGGCAACAAGGTTCAATTCAATTCTTTGGCTTTAGGTAACAAGGTGTCACATCGGTTTGTTAGTTTTGACAGTCTACGTCCGCCATGTTGTTTTTTTGCTGACGTCACATATTAATACGAATCTAATGTCACCGAACACGTACAAATCGGTCAAATCGTTTAGCCTACAGAAGGTCATAATGAATCGAGAATATACATTTATAAATACACGAAAAACATTATTCTTCTTCTGGGTCAGTGTGGAAAAAATTAAAAATTAGAATTTAGTTTTAAATATTCATTGGTTATCGCAGTTGTGCCCGACGATACATGAGTTCAATCCCTCGGCTCTCAAAAATAAACCATTTTTAAACAACACACCGCATCAAGTGCTGAACAAATAACCTCTTTTATTTTAACTCGAGCATTGTTAACTTTCAAACAGCCAATATAAAATGTCTATCTGTCTGTACTTCAACTCATAACTTTAATGCTATATTTATTACTGTTTACTAAAAGGGTTTCAAAGGTTTTTGTATTATAGAATCCAGCAAATAATTTTACGTTTCGTCAGTGATAGTGAAATACGGAATACGTAACTTATTAGCTTTTGTCATAAGGTCCAACTTTGAACTAAATATTAAACTTCATTATCGATGAAAATAAGACTTTGTGGGCGTTCCATTAGTGTGTTGTATTTTTCGTAGCACAGATGTCAATTTTTTTGTTGTTAAGTTGGTATTCATTTTCTTATACCGATTATATTATTTTAACTAGCTTTATTTTTTACTTAACTTCTGACTAATCAAAACTACGAGCAGTGAACAACACTCAAATCGGTAAAGAGGGAACCGACTTCAAAAATAAAGTACGTAATTTTGTTTACTTGGATGACACACTTATTCCAGTTACAGATTTTAAAACCACATCACTAGACCGATTTCGATAAAAATTATCTGAGATCCATGGGGAATTGTGTCACTTGAAACAAAAAAGAATTAATGATAACAGCCAAGCATTTTCGAGTGTTTAGAGTACTTACATAAAATGTCACTGACGAATTAAGAACCTCGTGTTTTTGGAAGTCGATTAATAAATCATAATAAAAACTTTAAGATGCCAACCCTGAGCTCAACATAAGTTTTCGATTAAAATCAAAACCATGTCCAACACTTCACCGATTATTATATAAAATACATGTCCAGTCCGCTAACGTCATGCTTCTCAAGAAATATAATAAAAATTCTACGCGAGAATTTCATTCCTCTTCTATTTATTTGAAAGCGGTGTTAAAGTAATCACGGTGGGAATAAGTCTCAAAGAGCACGGACAATGTATTATTGTCACGGGAAAATGTACGATGGTGATGAAGGAACACAATTGGTTAAGGACGATATTCGCGTGCAAGTTGTAATTGTACACTTAGCGTTGTATTAAAGTCCATGCAAGATACGAATAATAATAGATGCTAGAATTTAAACGCAAGTTTTATTTGATTATTGTTTTAAATATTACATTATTACCGTTACTGAAATCAAGTAATCAATTTTAGAAATTCTATAGTCTTATGGAAAAGAAAAAAGTCTAACTTATCGTATGTTATTCGTATGTTAACAAACATATTATATTACATAAATTGAACTTCCATGTAACCATCAATTCTTATTGAAATAATACTATGCTTATTTCTAAGTAACGAACTTGAGCAATATGAAAGGAGTTCAGCTATCCAATTCGCCTGGTTTCCAAAAGATCTTGACCAAATTTTTAAGGCACCACCCAAACGAAAATTACATATTAAAACACACAAAAATCAAATCAAAATATACTTTATTGGCTTTGCATCCATAAATGTTTTAAGACAACTGAAGAAATACGTCTACAGGATAGGTACAAAGAACCGAAATGATCAAGTGGTTAGAACGCGTCGGTCTTAACCATTGATTATCAGATCATGCCTCAACTAGCGCCGCTGTGTTTTCAAGTGCTAAATTTGTGTTTAAATCCAACTCGTGCTCAGTGGTGAAGGAAAGCATCGTAAGGAAATCTGCATGTGCTGGAAGAAATTCTGACACATGTATGTATGTATGTATATTCACCGCCCCACAGTGGAGCGTCTACAATTAGAAACAAACTTACCCACTAACGATATAAATCAAAATTGACTGGCTGACATATTCACTGACTGATCGATTAAGTCAGAACTTAAATTAAAGCTGGGTCTAGGAACATAAAATTTTGCACAAACGTTCCTTACAAATAAGTGTACACTAAAAAAAGATTTTTGAAAATCCGTTAAAAAGAGGGTTGAAAATTTAGGTATCAAATTCCTAAGTATGCACGGGCGAAGCTGCAGGCAACTGTTAGTTAATAGTACACATACAGACAGCGACACAGGTTTCGTTAAAAGTATAGACTGCAAGTTTTTAAAATATTCCACACAGAAACATTGTAGTAACAAAGAACATCCTGGTGTTGTAATGAAAATAGTTTAAAGCCTTTTTTCTGGGTCACCGCCAAGATAGTGGTATAATGAGGTGGAATAGGGTCAATGCACTGGCAGGCATTCAGGCCAGACAGTCTCGAAACAAGGAATTAAATAATTATAGGTTTTTAAATAATTGCGACCAGACCTGACTTCCCTCGGGTGTGATGTAGTTTTTTTACATCGTATAACAAATCTTTGAAATCCTCAGCTTTCTTCACTGTAGTACGTATTATACATGATAACGTTTAAAACCACTTTGCTTATTGCTGAGAATTTCATTAAAATCTACTGCGTAGTATACAGACAATGAAAAGTGACTCTGTTTTATACTGTGTAAAGATTTCCGCTACTGTATTGAAATGTTTAAATGTAAGCAATTAATAAATTTGAAAAATATACTTAATAGGTCCTTGACAGATGAAAGATATTACGCTGTCTAAAATTATATATTTAAAGATGCGTGGATTTAGTGTATGCATACTTTAATGTAGGATATTTCGATTAAATTATACTATATTACCTAATTAAGTATATAAATATTAATAAAAGAAAGAAGTGAGAGTGTGTGTATGTGAAAGATGCGTGGATTTAGTGTATGCATACTTTCATGTAGGATATTGCGATTAAATTATACTATATTACCTAATTAAGTATATAAATATTAATAAAATAAAGTAGTGAGTGTGTGTATGTGAGTAACGATGAAAATTGATAAATAAACCTTAGTGTGTACATAGTGTCAGTACTCGGTGTACTCGTACAGGATTCTGATGAAGTGGAGTTTGAAACTATACATATTATAGTTATTTCATAACTCGCTATTCAACTAGAAGAAGCAGTAAAAATAATTTAAAAATATCAAAAGCAGCGTGGTATTCAAAAAATTGGCTTCGATAGCGATTTTTTATACTTTGAACGGGCCCCTAACTTTGAAACTAAGTAACTCTTTTTCGTCATTTGGCCAGTTATGACTTAAACTATAACTCCCTTCAAGTTAATCATTTACTTTAGGAACAGCATGTATAATCTGCGGCATTACATGTATACTATGATCTATTTTGTTCCGTGAAACGAAATCTACGATTCATTAGTGAACAATCTAAATAACAAACATATAAGGGCCTCATATATAATGAAATTCATATGAAAAACTTTTCATAAACAATGAAAATCTGATATGCACCACATGTTTTCCTTGTACAAAATTAGAAAAACCTTTGGGTAAGGTGCATTTTTGACTGTTGGTTACAACCAACAGTTCAACGTTATGGGACTTATCGAGTTTGGATTATTTGGATACATAGATAGATAGATAATCATTTATTCATAAACAAAAACTATGTGTACAATAATAATTTTACAATAAACGATAGAATAAAACATTAGGCATATTGCGTCTGTGAAAAAGGTCTGACTAAGCATATATTGTAGGAGAACACCACAACGCTGGTAAGTCTGTTAATATATGTTAATGAGATTGATGTAAATATACTGTAGAGAGCTGTTAATGTCAAGAAGGAGAACATGGCGATATATTTTATTACTATTTACTTCTGGATTCTTTAAAAGTAAAAGTAAAATAACCACCTGTAAATGTCCCACAGCTGGGCAAAGGCTATACATGTGACAGAATCTTCCGGCACATGCAGGTTTTCTCACGATGTTTTGCCTTCACCGCCGAGCTCGAGATAAATTTAAACACTTTCGCACTTGAAACATCAGCGGTGTTAGCCGTTGAACCAGCGTCATCGGTTGTGTTCGATGTGTTCTAACCACTAGGTTATCTCAGCTCTTTTATCTTTAAAAATATATTAATCCAAAACAAATATAACAGAAAAGGGTCGTACATGGCGCAGCTACAGGCCAAAGACCTTCTCTGACATTTTTACACATTTCGCAATGAAGCGGCTTGATGGATTAGACTTCTGTCTTAATATAAGATGATTGAGGGCTTGTATAAGACCTTGTTATGACCCATTAATCTTACATCATATTAATATTGACATATAAAAGAGATTATGAACTAATAGCTGGTTTTTACTTCCGCTAGTCAAGAATCTAAGTCTGGCGTCCCATTATCAATAAATGTAACACAAAAAGTCGTCTTTCACTCAAAAGCGTACATTAAGATTTAATAAGAATTACACCTCCAAAATAAAAAAAAAAATACTTTATTCAAGTAGGTTTTTACAAGCAGTTATAAATCGTCAATACAGAAACAAATAAATTATTAAATTTGTGACTTTACCACCTGTTCGGAATTTTGATTCTACCGAGAAGAACCGGCAAGAAACTCGATAAACTCTTTTGAAAAGTTTGAGACTCCGAAGACTTAACTCGAAAAATAATTGCTAGGATAATTGTGAGACAAAGAGTATCAAATGAACGTGATTCCAATCGAGAACAATAGCTTAACGTGCTCACCGAGGCACTGTGGAGGGAAACCAAGATTTATAATATAATAAAATATGGTACAAATAAGAAAATAGTTGCTCTTAAGCGGGAAACAAATTTGTAAGCGTCGGCGGTGAATCGGCAGTAAAGATGCACCGTTTCCCACAATCGGATCGAATTTTTCTCCTTTACGTTAGGAATCTTTGTTTATGTTGTTTCTAATTGAGACTGATTCTTAAGCGAAAAACTTCGAGAGGAAACCTGCGTTTTCCAGAAAAAACTCGGGCACATATGGATGCTGATAAGCAATAATGTGTCAACCCACAAAAAGTAAAATTTGGAGATATTGATGTATTTGAATTCTACGTAACCTATTTAACATTATTCAAAAAAATTTAAAGTCATCTAAACTAAATAAGTATGGAAGAAAGTTTCTTAACTCAATGTTTCGAATTTCAGGTGCGTTCTATATTTTGCAATTTATAAAATAATCTCAAATATTTAAAAACTTATTATTAGATAACATATTAAATAAATCTATCTGCTTTTGATTTAATATACATTTTATCAAAATAGAAAAGAAAACATGAATATACACGTCTTCAAACATATTTATTAAGAATAGGTTTGACATTTTTAGACGCCATTTTCTCAGAACGAAATCCGTGTGGCTTGACACAGTATTGCTTATCAGCGTCCATATATACCCGCCAACTCGTAGTGGAGTGTCACGGTAGATAAAGCTCTTAACATTCTCCTTTAAAGGAAAATAGACTATTTCCCAGCTGTAAGACTTTTACGAGCTGTTACGTTATGTACATAGATTTTCCGATTAGCTCAAAGGATACTTTACAAACGAGGAGTTGGGACAGCTTATGTAAAGCTATCATCGACTCGCATGGATATTTGCAGCTCCAAAGGACCCCAACGCGCTGCCAATTTGAAAAGGAATAAGTGATGAAAACGAATAGGAAGTGAGGAACTTTCTCGCCATAGGAAATGAATCTATATCAGTTCACGCCGATCTTCTGTGAAAGTGAGGTGCCGCCCAATTCGAGCCAACCCTTCTTCAAGTTGTAGTCAATGACAGCTAAGGTCTACCAAAGTTAGTAACGATGCATCGACAAAACTTTTTGACAGACACGTTGGCGCAGTGGTCACAGCAACTGACTGTAGCGCTAACGGTCGCTGGTTCGATCCCCGCTCACGGCAAATGTCTGTATTGGCCATACGGATGTATGTCGTGGTCTGGGTGTTTGTGTTAGTGTTGTGAGTGTTTCCGGAACTCCCGACACAAGGTCACAAGATTTTAATGGGGGCCGTTGAGTGTGATGCGTTTATTTATTTTTTATAATCTTTTCGCAAGCGAGTCACTAGTTATAAATAAAACACAACCTTCCCGCTCATATATTAATAATTTCAATGCAATAATTTTAATGAAAATATTATTTATTCTTGCATGTGCAAAAGATGACCATGATCAGCCACTTTCAACTACCTTTGATTAATGACGAGAAGAACCGCGCCAGGTGCACAGATGTGCGATTGCATTTTATCTTATATAATAACGCGGAGCTTGTTGTGATAAGTCGTTGCTATTAATTTTATAAATTCGAGTGTTGTAAGTTTTTAAAAACTTTCCTATTTTTACACGTGCAGTGTTTGGTAAAACGAGTATAAAAATACTTTTCATTATTTTTTTTTACTTAAAAGAAAAAAAACTATATAACTAAACCTAAATGTATATAAATACTGGTTTACCATGTACAAATTAAAGACATGGATGGAAGAACG
Organism: Hypolimnas misippus; assembly: GCA_037950945.1. Lineage (NCBI taxonomy): Eukaryota > Metazoa > Arthropoda > Insecta > Lepidoptera > Nymphalidae > Hypolimnas > Hypolimnas misippus. The sequence continues at coordinate 15,212,013 of JBBEEQ010000023.1, forward strand.
TCACTATCTTGTAAACAAAATGTGGTAAAAGTAACAGAGTTAAATTAAGAACAAAAATACATTAACAACTTCAAATCCATATCCGTACATACGTACGCATCGGCAAATTCGGTTATATGCACTGGAGCAGTATACTAAAGACCTACCTCAAAGTTAATTCAGCATTCGGTAAAATTTCCCCTTACATTGACAACATTAATACTTGGTAAAGTCGATTTCCCCTCGACTTAACAAAAATTAATGTTGGTAGTATGAAAAAACAAAGGAAAAATATCTGTGTTTTATGTATTTGTGTTAAAATAATACTTATAATTAATCATTATGTACTCAGGATAGGGAAATCATTAAAATAATTCATATCGAGATAATTTCGTTATGAAATTGCGCATTGAAATTTTTTTTTTGGAGAAAGATTATTGTGCGTAACTATTTTAAGAACATGGTATAAATTTACGTAATTCTATTTAAGTTAAAATTTTATAACTAAATTTTTCATGAATGTTCAAATACGGCAAAAGATAAATCACTGTCTAAAACAGGAACTCCAAATGTCTCAACTTTACTTCAAGCAAACGTGTGTGGTGCATGTGCATTGCTTGTTTAAAATTTAATCACTTTTATATCTGTATAAAAGTAAATATAATAAACCGTCACAAAATTTGTAATAAAATTCAGCATGCAATTAGCAAAGATAAATAATACTTGCGGTTCTAAAATCGAGATGGAGTTAGCGAGACTGCACCTGCTACTATTTCTAAATCCAAACTAACAATAATAAATTCATTTCGTAATAATAAATGGAAAATTTATATCTGTCTGAAATAAATACGAAAATTTCCTGCGATTTTGTTTTAATGAAATTTGGACGTGGATACAGAATTAGCTAACCATTCCCTAAAATTTTATTTGAATTCACCTAATTATTGGTAACATAACATAACATTTCATATGAAACGATGATTAGTTTTGACGTTATAATCCATCCATTTATTCTGATTTCCAATGTGATGTTTCAATAATATTAATGCATACCAAATCCATAAATAATACCATATAATGTATTCATAAGACTTCAATTTAACTGTAATATTATTTACAATTTTGAGTTAACGGATAAACTACAAATTACATTGACGTGGAAAGGCTGCTGCCTTATATATAATGCACCATCATTTTCCTTTTGAATCAAAATACCCATTATTAGATTGAAAATGCAGTCCACCTGTTTTTAGTGAAGACTTTACTATGACTTTAAGATCCTAGATAATTGCAGACATTTAAATTTTTAAGTACCAAATTAATTTAATTCATATCACGGTCGGTGATAAACAAACATCGTCAAAAATCCTATCTGATAAGTAGAATAATAAGAGAAAAGGCCTTTACCTTGCAGTAGGATATATGCAGGCTGGCATTGTCACTGTACGTTTAATTATCTTTCTTCCAAAATTCAAATCAAAGTTGTACATCACAATGAGTTAATTGTTATGTTCTACCATATTACAAGAACATTACTTCTAAAGGTTGGAATGCGGCCAATTTAGTTGCAGTTCTCATTTAATTACACACTTTGTTAAATTTTAGAAAATTTGACACATTTTACGAGTATATCACGTCAGTATCAGTATCAGTAATAGCTTTTAAATAACTTACATTTGGACATGTACTGTGTAATATACATAATATTTTTATATAAAAAAAAAATTGTCAAAATAAGAAAGTATGTATGTAAAAATTCATTTCAAAGTTGAAATATTGAAAGTCCAGATGTTTCTTTGTCGTATTAGAACTTAGAAAATTATTAATTAAGGTCACAGCCTCTTTTATAACGATCTTTGTAAGCTGATTTATCTGATGACGTTATAATTGACCGCCTGCGCTGTGAAGTTGAAATTAATTGGACCCTATTCAGTTCGAACCATTACTTAGTTTGATCGTAAATTCGTCAGTAATACAGGGTTATATTTAGATTTAAAACTAGCTTATACCTCAGGGTGACGTTCGTTATTTATATATATGTGTGTGTGTATGTGTATATATATATATACACACACATATATATATATATATATACATATATATATATATATATACACATACACACACACATATATATATATATATATATATATATGTGTGTGTGTGTGTATATATATGTATATAAATAACGATGTAAACTATAGAAAAAATTTCGAAAAAATGTACGGATAAATTAACTAAAAATTATTATTTTATAAAATTCTTATTTCTTCTTTAAATATACATACATTTTTTTTTAAAGCGCATGTAAATAATTTTGTAAACATTGCATGAAAATGAAAAATAATAAAAGGCTTATTTTATTTTATTTATTATTTATTTTATACCTCAGGGTTTAAGTATGTTTATTTTATTTGAAACATGACGTACGACTTTAAGCGCCTTTTGCATTTAAACGAAACCTTTTTTTTTTTAATAAAGTGTTAGATATATACATATATAAACCTGATGCTGCAAATCATATTCGTCGATGATTATTCAATATCAGATAATTTAACTGCTCACTAAAAAAATATAGCTCAAGAAGTCATGCCAATAATCAAAAAAGTAATTCTAGGCATTACATAAAGTATAGGACCATTGTTCTACGTTAGCCTTAATTAAACAGAAATGCAGTTGTTCGAAAATCCTCAATGAATTTGCAACGTTGAGAGCAATCTGCGATTAGCAACTAGTTGAGGTTCCGCGGCTTGATTAACAAGACCTACCGCACCTGATGCGAAATAATGCGCTAGTTACGATCCCCTACTAATGATACTGGTATAAATTTTATTTGGTGGATGTGTTTTTTTCATTATTTCGGTTATAAGGTGAAAATTACGCCTATAAGATTTGCTTTCAGACTGAATTTAGTTTTTTCTCATTGTTTTACACCTGAGAGAATTTACTGTCAGTGTCTTTTTTTTTGATATTCACAGCTTACGTAACCACTTACGACGTATCTGTCACTTGGTTACAGAATTGTTTTATATCGCTTTCGAAAGTAACTTACGAACGTAATTCTCGTCTAATATTCCTAGCTGTTTCCGTGATCCTATCTGCATAAAATTTTCCTCTCCTTTATCATCCATTTACGTTATATTTTCGCGACAAAATGTAGTCTACGTCTTTTTCCAAGACCAAATCTATGTCTATATCGAAATTCGAGTTTTATTTTGCATTTATAATATAAGTAGTACAGATAAATGGGTCAATTTGCACATTAAATTTTTGTTTCCTAAAATTAAGACTTTTAAATAAAAAGGCATCGTCTTCAAAATCAAAATATGTAATTTCGTTTACCATAATATCGTAATGATTTGGTAAAAATTATATTAAATAAAACTGAACATATACAAACCTTTTTAATAAAATAATAATGTGTAAATCTATTAAGAAATGACGGCGAGCTATTTTGAAGCTTATTGAAAATATTGTAAAATATTTATAAAACAACATTTATTTTAAGAAAAATAAACATGAAACTTCAACATTAACAAACTGTTTACAGAACTTAATCAATTTAATTATATGAAACCGTTGTTTTGATTAAATTAATTTAAGTTGAAAAGTTAGTATTGAAATTATAAATACAATAATATTTAATAGCAATTTATTAAAATTGTCTGCAAAACATACATAATTAATTCGCTTGAATTTTAGTTTTAATAACTTTGATTCTCTTGGACATGATCCGCTTACAGTTAAAATAAAAAAAAACTCAACGGATTCCGCTCCTTTGATAGGATTTATATAATCTAATTTTACTCCTAACTTGGAAACTAATGGATATTACTCCGATTTCCTCCTGTCAAAGCAAACTAACAAACGCGCTCCCGATCAGTTGGCCAACCAGTTTCACGACAAGTCTGAGCGGGAAGTTTCATCAGACCTTTTGGTGAAATCCGGTAAGCAGCCAACTATTTCCATAATCCGAAAGTCTGAGACTTTCATCGTCAATTTATGGGTGGAAGGATTTACAGGATCCGTACATTCACTTAACTCTCGAGAAATGTTTATTGCGTGTGGTATGAAATTATTTAAAATAATACTTGAGAGTTGATTTCAGAAATATTTTAGTTTTAAAGATATCAAATCGTGATCGAGCTTGATATGATTAATTCAAAGAAACTTTTTTCTTTATATTCTTACCCTCCCACCATTCTGGCTTCTTTTCCAATTCATTCTGTTTAGTCGCAGCCCGCCTCTGGAACACTCTGCCTGATTCTACTAGAAGAGCGCCTTGACGTGACTCTTTTAAGCGCCAGGTTAAAGAATCCTATCTAGCTGCTGTCAAAAGTTCTTGCCTCTCATTTATAAATTGAATTTATATTTATAATATATGTTTCATCATCATAGCTTAACTCATACTTATATAATAAATTATATGTGTTATTATTATTGTTCTTGTATCTGATTTATGTATTACTCGTAAACATATGTAGTAATTCTATATAGTATTTTATAAGTCTATATATCTATTATTCATATATATGTAATCTATATTTTTTATGTAAAATATTTATTTTTATTATATATGTATTTATTTTTGTGCATGCCTCCTATCAACTCTCGTACACCATTCTGGGTTGTCTGGCAGAAAATGCTGTAATAGCGTTAAGTCCGCCCTTTGTACATCGTTCTTTTTGTGCAATAAAGTATAAAAAAAAATTAAATGATAATCTGTTAATGATCAAGGCATACTAACCAAAATAATTTTGTATCAAAGGTACCCTACAATTACATTACGATATCAAATACACAAAAAGCAATGTCTTAAACTGTTATTTTGTAGTTTTAGTCGACGAGTTAAAAACGGATGGAGATAAATAACATGATTGATAACGTTATTATGTTGTCAAAGTAAAATTGACATTTAATTTATTACGATAAATGCAAAGACACTGACAAATATATTTTTAGCGATTCGTTGATGAAAAATGGACTTATGGAAATCTCGTCAGAGTCTGCGAGTTAAAATTTTTCTTTAAAACTATTTTGTGCAGATAATTGTGATGCAGCTGAATGTTCAACTTTATTTATCGTCATATCTATTAAAATATTTGACGAATTATTTAAAAACATAAAATTAATTTTGCAGACTTAAAATAGAATTGTTGAATATTGTAAAAACAAAAATAATCAGAACTACTTTACTACTGGTATATTTTATAAATAATATTTAAAATTTTAGCAATTTCAATCATTTAATTAAATATGGAAATGCTACATATTTAAATGAATACTACAAAACACAGCAGAAGAACTTGCACTGTCCATTTTTGTCAACAAATAATTAGAAGGTTGAAAGATTCGTCAATAAAATTTAACGATGTCGAGTCTGCTATTGGATCTGTGGTTTATTAATTGCCAGTGACAAGCAACAAACCCAAATTGATTTGCCCCATGTTGCTCTTTTACAGTGACTGCCTTTATTACTACACCGCAAAAGCAACTCCTGTGTTTGCAGAATATGTGGTAAATAGACGGGATACGTAACAAAGCTCTTTACTATGTTTAGGGTAAATGTGAAAAGTTTAATGTATTGATAGATCTGAATTTCTTATTACATAAAATATAAATTTAATTTTATAGTAGCTGCCCGCTTTGGTTTCGCTAATTGTCTTAATTATTCGATTTTAAATATGGAGATTCTTTTCGTTTTATCGTACGATATTTAAAAAAAATCCTGTATAGATTGGCCTGTTGTGACGCGCGTACATGTATTCGACAATTGATTTTTATTTATTTGTAGAGATATATTTATCTATAAGACGATTATGATTTCAATTCAGCTTTAGATTTCTGTTGTTATTGTAAAAAAAAACATTGAATTCATTTACTCACATTTGTGGTTAGGGTTCATTCTATGTTGGTTTTTCCGTTTAATTAAATTATGTCGAAGGCAATTTTACATTTATTTCGTTATAGGTACCAATCATATTAACAAGTCAGCTCTGGTATTGTAGAGGCCTCATATTATTCGTCACGGCGAAGTTTGAACCCACACTTTCTTGCATACCCTGCCAAAGTGCTCATTTCTGATTGTTCACAGAATTAGTATTTACGCCTTATTATTCAATAACACGAAATAAAAAAATAGACGCCTTAATTTTCATATCGGCGAAGAGGACTTCCACCTGATTACGAATGAATTCAGTAAAATAATAACTAACATTACCGTTAGTGTCTTTGATCTTGCAAACAAAATTTGAATTCGATATCTTCGTTTTTCAAGTCGTTTGATAATACAAAATGGCAAGGCGCTATTGTAAACATAGGACTTTAATAATTTTCACTATCATTCATAACTTAGCGATAATAAATATCGGGAGTCTAGATTCTAGCGGCTATACGTTATCATTAGCAGCGCTTAAAGCACCTGCAGCGCTACAACCAGCTGCGGCTGGTCTCGTTAATTACATGATCGCGGTCGTGGTTACTAATCGCGATTCCGCGTTGCATTCGCTGGGTTTTAAGTTTGTAACGATTTATGGATGGTTTTCATTTATCCTTGCTGTGTTCTAGCTTGTGGTTGGAACTATAGGGTATTGTCTAGTGTGATGTTATATTACTATTCCTTGAAATTATATTCGTTATAGTATGATGCAGCTTGATAATGTAGATCGACTTCAAGCGTTGTAGAAAATATTTATTTTTGCTTATTAGTTTAATGTATTATTATTTTTTTATTTTTTGTAGATTTTATTTACACTTTTAAGTTACAAAAGCTTATTACCATTTCCTAAATAATTCCAATAAAGGACTATTAATTATTAAAAAGTTTTTCTAGTGTTTCACTATCAGCTCCTGTTAATATGCATTGAGATGATTATAAATGGCTTAGCAATCATAATTGAATTGAAATTAAGTAGTTTTCATCATCAGTTCCACTTCACCGAATGTTGCTTCCCGAAAACAAATGCGCGACTTACTATAAAGAATACCTAAATTGTATAGGTGTGCTTATTTTATTTGAACAATTCCTTCGATTCCTATAGGATCTCAACATCAGATCCCGACCGGATGACAATGGGACCAATTTTGAAGTAAATACTTTAAAAAAAATAATCAAAATAGTTTAACTATCTGCAGAGAAATCGGTGAACACAAAAAATACATACAGCCGAACATAGAACCTCCACCTTTATAGAAGTCGGTAAAATATAAAAAAAAATAAACCAACCGCAGACTACGTTAAAGTGGATAAATTGATCAAATCAAATAGAAGAGTAGAAATGCGAACAAGAAATTCCTCGGTACATTCAATACGTAACAAGTTACAATTGATTTTAATTTAGTTACATAACACTGAGTAGTTTTGAACGTTTTAAACACTACGGTTTGTTTCCACTTCCTATGGATCAAGTTTCTAACGTTCGAGTAATGAAAAATAAAGGTATAGCTTATAAAATGCCATGCCATGTCACGTAAAACGTTTATTAATGTAAAATTAAATTAATTATATAAATTGTAGTACTGTATCAGTCTGCAAACGTCCTGCTTAAGAGCTAAGAGCTAAATCCACAGCGGGTTGCCGGTTATATGTTTCAGAATTTGTCCTGACACATGCCGATTTCCTAACGATATTCTCCTTCACCGCTGAGATGAAATTAAACAGTAGCACTTGAAAACTCAGCGATACTTGCCGGAGTTTGAACTTTATCGATTGAGATCGTTATATTCTAAACATCAGCTAATCTCTGCTTCCTATTCTGTAAAATGTGGTATGTTTTGATACCGTAAAATGGTCCTACTTTGCTCCAATATTTGCTCCAAATGTAGGTTATTATGAATATTTTACAAACTATCACTTATAAATATTTAGATGTATTAATAGAAAGAAGACCATCTGATCTAATCTATTTTTATAAGTAAATCAACATTATACAGAATTTTATATATATATAAACCAATGAATAAGGAGCAAAGTTACCCATTGTCATAAGTTATCAAATTATTAATCTGTAGCGATTATCAAAGTATGCCACATTTTGGTTATTTAAGAAAGTGTAATAAAATGTAAAAAAAACATGGTACGTTTTTGGTATGCTCAATCGTGTATCCAACACGACTCTCAACTTTTCATTTATCACTCACGTGGAAGGTTACTGCTTTGTTCCTAGGAGTCGTATCGTGATGTAATATAGCCTATAAACTTCCTCAATAAACCGACTATTAAACGTAAAAAGACTTTGTAATTTGAATAAGTAGTTTCAGAAATTACTCTAAACATTACTCGTTTGTAACGTACGAACAATTTTTACTTTTTTATAACATTAGTATAGATAATCTTCTAAACTCAGTTGGACGATCTGTTAGACAACCGGTCGTACTTCACAAAGCACTAATAAAACATTTTTACGCCTTCGATAACATATTTCCCGCTTGCTCGTGATTTTATTCAATCTAAGAATCCTTGAACAAAGTCTTATTGTAGCATAAATATGTTCTAGTATTGAATTACTTTTTATTTATTATTTATTTATTTTTAAAATATCGATGTTCGAAGGCGTTAGAAGGCTCGGTGTCACACAGAAATGCCAATACGAAAGAAATGTTGTAATGTATCTACAACCTCGGATTTATAATTTCGTGTTCAAAGGATGATGCTTGATTGATCAAATCCTAAAACCATTAAAAAATGTAAACTACCTCTTCTCCTCTGACTATTAGTCTTGAGTGACCCTGGTGTATCACCAGCCTCTTTGTCACCGAGTGCAAATTAATCCAAGGCTCTGAGTTTACTAGAAATAATTAAAGAGTTCTCTCATCAGATCAGCTCAATGCAACTAAATTATTGTATCTTGCCATTATTGATATAACATACAGATCCAAAGTTTTATGATATGATAATTAGGCGAGAATTACAAGTTCTATTCTATTCTACTCTCTGGTTAATGGCTTTTAGTTGTGCCAATTGTGTGTTATTTCTCATACATGACAGAATTTACTGTTAATGCCTTTATTTTTGATAGCAACGGTTTTCGAGTGCGCGAGGTACACCAGTCAGCTCGTGACCACGACAAATGTAACTTCGTCGAAACGTCGGGCAATAAAATGGTATTACTACCATTAGTTATCATGTTATATTAAATATGAATAGTATAAATCGCGAAGCTTTAAAATATATAACATTATTTCGCTTAGTGCCTTATTCTGCAAGTTTTCGTAACAACTTACGACGTATCTGTTACTGGTTACAGAGTTTTTACCAGGTTAGTATCAATTACGAGAGTATAACTTACAAATATAATTCTTGCCAAAAGTTGATTTGACTTACATAATTTGCTGTACAATGCATGTAACATTGTTCGTTAGTTTCTTAGAGATGAATTTAGTGAAAGCGTGTTGATATATTGCTATTAACATTTCCACAGATTTTTATCTGAACTATATAATATAAATCTAACTATTTATATTTAATTAAAATACACCAGTAAACGTCGAAAATATTTTATTCGAACCGCACATATTCGGATAAATTCGCTTGCAGCGGTGAGAGCACAATTATGAAGTACATAGAAAACTCACCCTTATTAGCTTTATCCATAGAGGTCATTTTCTTTTACAATTCTCTTCCAGAGGTTACCGTGATAACTTCAGCGCCTTTTTCAAATAAATCCGAGAATAAAATTTAATGTTTTTAAAAATCGTGAAATACAAGATCAGAATGTGATGAAAATTTATTTTCTATTTCTATCCGATATTGTTATTATATCCAATTTTTCGCAGTCGCCTTTTGTAGTTTAAATTTTGTAGATTTATTTGACTTGCATTTATAATTGTACTTTCTACACTATTCTAGTATTTATTAAATGAATCAGATAAAAAATACTTATTCGATACGAATTTGTACTTTCATAATTTTATTTTAACATCAGTTTTTATTAGTTTTTTTTATAGTGGAGCTCTATATTAAAATACCTAATTGTATTCGGCAAGGCCTTTAGAATCTGTGTATTACCAAAGCATTTTTCAAAGCAGTCAATTGCACAAACATTCATTTAAAACATACTTTTTTTATAAAAATATTTTAAAACGCACACATAAACAAAACAAACGGTTACGCATACGCCTTTCACACGTTTACACACACACACACACAAACGCAATACAGAAACACATAGAAAGCACGAAGGGTTCCGTACCATAGTAAATTTGTAAGTAGAAAATTTGACCGGTGACCAAATATGACCGTTTTTTAACCGACTTTAAAAAGGAGGACATCTTCGATTCGGATTGTAAATATGTGTTACCTCAGAACTGCGACATTACTTCACCGATTTTGATTTTTTTATTTTATTTAAAAGGTGCATACTTTCAAATTAGTCCCATAGATTTTTTTATAAAAATCAGTTCAAACCTAGAAATTGAAGTCGATTGTGTGTATAAAATAATTATATTATTGGTATTAAAGCACAAATAGAAATACACTCTGTGATAATTTCAACTCTTTATCTATTACGGTAACTCAATTAACAGAAGGAGAAAGATAGAAAGAAAGAAACGCACAGCGAAGGCTTAACAATATAATTCCGTTTTTACCCATCGACTATTGAACCCTAAAAATCACAAAAGCACAGTCTAATACCCATGAATACGCAGTCATCAAAAAACGCACCGGAATTAATAAAGCGAAATCAACAGACGAACCGTGTTAAAAAATTCCAAGCTGAAACGAAATTTACCGGCTTTTATTTACGGCTACACACATGAGTAAATTAACGAATTAAAAGGCTTGAAGTGGTTTGAGTTTTTATAGCCTTTCAGCGCTAACAGAATATGGTATGTACATTGTACATATAGTACCTTCATATGTATGACCAGCCCTTTGTTGACAGTCCTTGTGATATTTAAGGGCAGTCCTTGCGACTCGGTGATATTTTAGGCGGGAATTACACTAGTAAGTTTTCTTTACAGTCATAGAGATTTACATAAATCTATACTAATATTATAAAGAGGTAATTTGTTTATAACTTTGTATATAGAAGGTAATCTCTGAAAGAAGTGATTCGATTTGGAAGATTGTTTTAGCGTTGGATAGCTTCTTTATTGAGGAAGGTTTGACGCTATATTACATCATGCTACAACCCACAGCAGTAACCATAAACGCGAGGAGCAAAAGCAAGGGACGTAATTATACTATTGACACTTACAGCTAGTAAACTTACAAGTGTAATTCCCTCTTTAAAACTATAGATATCTTATTTTCATACTATTTTACGGTAAAACACCCATTTTAGAATTTGACAACCTCATTTTTAAACAGTATCTAGGTAATGAATACATGTCTTCCAAAAGGGGATAACATTTTGGGTGCTAGATTTCATTGCTTTTAAAACAAGTATAGATATCTAATATACACAACCAATGACCCCATTGTAAATATAAGATATGTATATATAAGAATAGTCCCAAATACATATGACCGGGTTATTGTTAGGAAACTTACAGTTCTTTATTGAGTTACTCAGCTCGCTAAATCCATTTTAAGGTTGAAACGAATCGTACTTCAGACTCGGACTAAAACTGAAGACTTGCAGTTTCATGTTAAAGGTTTTGGTTACTTTTTAAAATAGTTTCATCGGGGTTGGTTGATTCTTTATCTGAGCATTTTGTTATTAGGAGATAAAAGAAGAAATTATTTTATTCTTTTTATGACATTTAATATTAAATTACGATTTTTTAATAAAAAACTTTCTTTTATAAACTTTCGCGATTTATACTATTCATATTTAAAACAACGGATCTTATCGTGATAACTAATGGTAGTAATACCTTTTTAGCACGTGACCACGACGAAACTTTGACGAAACTCGCGTAATACAAAGGTATTACTACCATTAGTTACCGCGATAATACCTTTTTCTTAAATGTAAATTACGTATCTATCTCGTGCATTATTTTTCAAAGGTTTTAAGGCGAGAATAACACTTATATTTATACTCTCAGACTTTCATAAATATTTGCATAAGTTATTTGTCATTGATTTACACCTTAAAAAATGTATGTACCTACTATGAATACCTGTATTTTTGACGGCAACAGATTTCATAAGGTAACCGTTTTCAAGTCATAGAGTTGTTTTATGTCAATACGAGTAAAATTTATACATCTAATTTTATCTTACATAGGCCAAACAAAGAGACACATCAGTAGGGTCAAGGAACACATAGGAGATGTCAAAAATAGTTCTTCAAAGTCTGCAGTTTGTGAACATGCTTTGGATAAATGTAACTATTTTATTCGACAGTCTACCCGCGACCACGAACGCTGTAAAGTGCTCGAAACTTCGGGATTATAAAAAAGTTAATAGACGCGATTTAAATCCGTTTAAAATAGTTTTATTTCATTTTATTCGACTTGATAAACCACAAATCCTCACTAGAGAACATAGATTCATTCCTAGAATGATACTTCGAGGCTATTGAAATTCAAAAACATCCGAACTTCAATAAAGAAGATGGTTGGAGACTTTCGTACACCTGGGATCCACTTATTAAAAATTTTAAATACCAAGTCCAACAGACTGCAAAACCCAAAGATACAGTTAGTGCCTTCTGCGTGCAACCGGAACGTTATTCAAGATACCAACTAAGAAACCGTTGGCGGTAGTTGTAAATAATATTTCTCTAAAACTTCTAATAGACAAATTTTACCTTAGTCTACCCGTGACCACGAACGCTGTAAAGTGCTCGAAACGTCGGGATGACAAAAATAGTTAATAAACGCGATTTAAATAAAATAGTTTTATTTCAATATTACGTAACTAATTACTCTGTGAAGTATTCGCTCGAGTCACCGAGGTAATATGACTAAACCCGCGTTTCGTTTCTTAATTTTTTATTTCACTGTTTCCATACAAAATTTTATCGAAACAATTTTTGGCAATATAGATTCGCACTTTACTATATACATAATAGACAGAGCTACGTTTGTATTTAAAGTATCAACCCAAACTTAACTTATATAATGATAAAAAAATTAACAATATTTTCTAAACGAATATAAAGAATCTTCTATCTTGTAGCAAGCTCGTGGTGCGAAGTAAGTGGTGAAGTTACAAAGCCAAATAATATGACTGATAAGTTACCCAAAATCGTACAGTACGTTCAACGTATGAGATGAAATTCTTGAAACATTCTTTACATCGCCACGCGCGGGATCAGACTGACTATATCGTTACAGGCTGAAAGTTGACTTCAAAACTGGACGCTGATAAGCAATACTATGTCAAGCCAAGCGGATTTTATTTGAGAAAACGGCGTCCAAATAGGTCAAACCTATTCTTAATAAATTTGTTTGAAGAAGTACATATGAAGTTTTCCTTTTCTATTTTGATAAAGTGTATAATGAATAAAAAGCAAATGGGTTTAGTAAAAAGTTTTATCTGATAATAGTTTTTCAAATATATGTTATTGTAAATTTTAGAATATGGAACACACTTTAACATTCGAAAGATTAAATTAAGAAAAACTTTCGTATTAACTTAGTTTAGATGACTTAAGTAGGTATAATCGGAATACATCAATATCTCCGAATTTGACTTTTTGTGGGTTGTCACATTATTGCTTATCGGCATCTAAATATAACCCGACTTTACGTCAAACCTGAATCAACAGATAGCGCAGGTACTCTTTGTCCCGGGGATTAAAAGGATTTACGGTACGGCCAAAGATCTATACCAGACCCTAAATCCGCAGTGGAAATATTTCGCATAAGTATAATAATATACAGTATCAACTCGGCATGTGTTGGAAATTTTACCAGCGTTAACAGAATTTATATTAAAAAGTAAAATTTTTTTAGTAAAAAAAAAATTGTTAACGTTGGTAGAACAACCGACACATGCCCAGTTGACACTTTCTATAATTTATTTATTTAATAATATCATAAAAAAGAAAAATTTGATTCTTTGTTTGTTTGCATTGAATAGGCAAAACTACTACGCCGATTTGAAATATTATTTTTGTGTTGGATAACCCGTTTGTTGGGGTAGGCTATAGGTTATATTACATCACGTTACGACTTATAGAAACGAAGCAATAACAAACAGATCGTTTAACCCATTAAGCGCCAAATTCTTTGTTTTCTAATTATTGGTGACATATTTAAATACAAAAGAAAAAGGAATGTTTTCCTATAATGGAGAGTTTATGAAGGGTGTACTCGCATAAGTACAACGGTCACAAACTTATTGAATCGTGCGTATGTAAAAGCTATGTAACAAAAATCAATTGTACTCAAACGAGTACGGCGGCACTAAATGGGTTAATCTATACTAATATTATAAAGCTGAAGAGTTTGCTTGCTTGAACGCGTTAATCTCATTTAGTGTTGACATATTGTTATAACACATGTGTTTTTTTTACAAAATTATTTATAAAGTACACAGTGATTTATCGTATTGATCGTTACTGAACCATTTGTGTGGGAGTGATTTATTAGTGAAGATATTTATAACTAGCTGACCCATGCGGTTGTACTCACGTTTATGGTTACTGCTTCGCTCCTATGAGTCTTCGCTCCTATGAGTAGTGCCTATAGCTTTTCTCAATATATAAACTATCTAACACAAATATAATTTTTCAATTCGAAGTAGTTTCTGAGATTAGCCAAACACAGAAACAAACTCTTCAGCTTTATAATATTATTATAGATTTCTGAAAACCGACTCAACTCAACTCGACTCGATACTTGACCGGTTTTTATTATTAATTATTAAAGCGGCAATAGAAATTACACACTGAAAATTTGAACACCCATCCTATTACAGTTCATGAGAAAAAGATTGCTAACAGACAGACTTTAAAGTTGACCGTTATTAGTAATAAGTCCTATTGGCAACCTTCAAGTACGGAACCCAAAAAACCACTGTAAGCAAAAGTTAGTGTTAAAATAAAAGCAAAGATTAAAATCCTTCTTTTCGAACCACAGCAGCCGATAAGCGCAATCCATTAGCGTCGCCAAAGAAGAAAAATATGTCGCACTGAAAAGTACTGGTTCTTTCCAAGTTCACCGATTTTCGTTCAGCTATCTTTCGTACCTTTACCAATGATCCACGTTTCGATTTTATTTACCTGAAATTGTATACAATATACCCAATATTATCTATATATACAGATGGAATGCTGTTCGTGTCTCGCTAAAACTCAATGATTTGACCGATTTGGTGTATTTTGAACTTTAAATATTTTTGTATGTTCAGTGAAGGTTTAAACGGGAAACATAAATATTAAGTATAGATAAATACTAAAAATGACAATATAATTTTCCAATATATGTGGTTTTTGATGTGGTTTTGTCACGTGGTTGACAAATATTTATAGATGCGTTCAGAAATTCCGATCCGTCCGATCTCTTTGGTCTGTTTGTTGGAATGCAAAACAGTTCTATTTCAGAAATAAAATAGAATGTTGGATTCATTGCAGACAAATATTTTGGCTTAAATTTTAACGTATTTTACACAAATAATACTATATGTAGGTAATACGAAGTTTATTGTGACTACTATATGTAGGTAGTACGAAGTTATAGTGGTAATCAATGCGTAATTATTGTTATTGTAAAAATATGTATGTAAATGTTGAATGTTTGTTGAGTCTTGTGTTTAGTCCTTTTTGTTCATTTATATATAAATATATTGATAGAAATAAAATTAAACTGTAAATAGTTTCAATGTAATTTAAGTGTATTTTACTAACATTGTATATATCTACTAACTCTGTATATGTTTGTGTTGTTATAGGTAATGGATTAACAATGAAATTCCTACTATTTCGCCTGTTTTCAAAATTTATGAGTTTGTAATCTCAACCGCACCGAACAACCTCATTCGTGTCTTCTCCATCCTACGTGACATTGGCGAAATAATCCGTGCTCATATGGCACAACTAAAAGCCATTAAATCTAAGAATTGAATTGTAAAAATATGTACTATAAATACGAAAGTGACTTCACACTAATTCACACGATTTTACGATTTTGATTCTATTCTATATAATACCCGCGTAAATTGGATTTCCGAGAAGGTAATCAATTTAGTGGATTTTGGTATAGATGTAGATTGGACCTTAGACAAGGATATAAGTTACTCTTTGTCGCTGATCAATTGAGTGAATTTTGGTATATATTCACACATGGACCTCGGAAAAAAAAAGATGCTTATTTTTGTCGTTAAAAACATGCACGTAGACAAAAAACCTTTAAATAAATTTCTGTACTATTAAACTAATTTTGCAACATTATAATTATTTAAAGCTAAACCAACTCAAAAAGCCTCTAAAGTATTTACTCGGCAAGTCCATAAAAATAAATGTTTATCAGCCATTATTTTAACAACCTTACAAAGTTTAAGAGTTCCTTTAATCATGAAATAATGGGGGAATTTAGGTCGAACATTAATAGGAGGTTCGATAAAGAGCTACGGAGCGTTTTGATAGAATCTTTATTGCAAATTAGCGGCATTAACTTTAAACTTGGCGAAAGTGAGGCGATTACATTAAAAGCTAAGGGCTGCCACAATTAAGGTAACTAAGAGTAGACGAAATTTTCAAATGAAAAACCGGCGAATATGCTGATTCATCAAGATAGGTCAGTAGGGAGAAGTCTGAAACTAGAGCTAGGATTTGTTGAATGTCCGTATCATACATATTGAATTTAAGTGTGCATTCACAGATTTGCAGAAAAACTCAACACCGCTCTAGTCGAATTTTTCAACACTGTACGGATTTTTAATCCCCAACCGAAAAAAGGGATATTATAAATTTGACGTATACATTTGTGTTTCTGTATGTCTGTCTGTGACATTGTAGCTCCCAAATTTGATGCAGTTTATCAGCTTTTTATGATTGTTGAAATGTTAAAATTTGCGCATTTTCTACTGGTCTAATCGAATCGAAATTTACTTTATTGTGACTTTAATGATGACACTAAAATTACATAGTTATATACCTTGACCTGATGCTGCAGCATCATCTGGAATCAGCGGGATACTCAACTCCTCACCAACTTATAGCAGAAGAATCGTATTGAGGCTCGTTGAAATGGTATCCAGGAATAGACATCTATTCATTGAGACTATCTACATAGATGTCGGGGATTTTTATTAATTTAAATTTTAGTCAATTATTGATAAATTACTAGGCTATACATATATACAAGCAATACTAAAATGAAATGCCCTAGTGGTTAGAACACGTCGATAGCTACGCTGAGTTTTTAAATGCTAAATTTGTGTTTAAATTCATCTCGTGCTCGGTGGTGAAGGAAAACATCGTTAGGAAACCTGCATGTGCCAGGATAATAATATTTGTCACATGTATATCCACCAACCGACAGTGGAGCAGCGTGGTGTGTTTAAACTCTTACTGCCTTACTACAAAAGATTTAAACAGACGTTAAACGCGTGTTTAAAAAAAACCGTACTACAAATCCGCGTCTAAGCACAGTTTTGAGTTAAACATGCTTTAGATATAGATTAACATACATTTAAGTGAGTTTAATAGATGTCTAAAACCTATTTCAACTGTCGAATGTAACGTATTACATTTTATTAATAAGTTTTTTATGAGTTTTCAATGTTAAGCAATTTATATAATATTTTAAGCAATGTTTAATTTTTAAACATTGTTTAGCTAGACACGTGTTGAACATGGTTTAAAAGCGTCTTTTGTAGTATAGCAGTTAGTCTTCTCTTTAATAGCAGAGAAGGCTTTTGCTCAGCAGTAGGACATTTACAGGTTGTTACCTTACTTTTACTTTTTTACTAAAATAAGTTATAATAATACACAGAAATTTATTACCTGGTTTATTTACCTGGTATCTTTAAAAAAAGAGGTTTGACTTGAAATAAAAATCTCGTCATGGAAGAGACAAAGCTGTACGGTCAACCCTACGACGATCTTAATGTGAATATCTTTAATTCTGTTTGTTTATGAGCTGTGTATGCAGCTTTATTTTAAGTACCTGTGGATAATGAGATTTTTAAGCATATGCTATTTTTGGAATATTTTCATAATTATTTTATTGGAACATTTACTTTTGCTCGCAGCTACGCTCGCATAGTAAATTTTGTTATACAAAACCAACGACTAATAATTATTTTTCTGTCTGACCGGTACAACACGCGCGCCACCTACTGGATGCATCATGTCTATAACCTTCTCGAAAATTCAAATAATAAATTGCTAAAATTTTATTTAAGCAAACAAACATTTTTTTTAGTAAATAAGACAAAAATGTTTTACACGTAATTCTCGTTCCCATGGAAATTTCAGTAATAATATACCCTATGTCACTTCCACAGCTGAGACGAATTCAGAGACACATTATATGCTGAAATAATAATATTAATCGTTATTTCATTTAAAAACAAAACTAATAGGCAGATTTTGAGGAAAATTCTATGGAACTAATATGAAAAAAAATCTAAATTAGGTAAAAAATAATAGAATTCTGAGATATTGAACGATAGTAAAAAAATAAGAGTACGAATTAAGACCCTCGCCATTTTTATAAATAAAGTCTTAGGTAACTAAAATTTGACAGACAAGTTGGCGCAGTGGTCACTGCAACTGACTGAACCGTTAACGGTCGCGTATTCGATCCTCGCTCACGGCAAACGTCTGTATTGATCATACGAATGTGATCTGTATTAGTATTTGTGTTGAGTGTGTTTTCAGACCCCCGACAGAAGGTTATAAGATTTTAATGGGGACCATTGACTGTGGTGCGTTTATTTATTAATAATAAGAGCTGTATCGCCTTAATAGTTGCTGGTTCGCTCCTATGAGTTGTAACGTGATATAATATAGCCTATAGGCTACCACAATTAACGGACTATCTAACACAAAAACAATTTTCGAAATCAAATCAGTAGTTTCAAAAAATATCTCTTACATAAAAACTTAAAAAAAAAATTACGTCTTTATAATATTAGTATAAATTACATGTACTAAATATTAAGTTCAGTTGTTACAAATTAAATTATTCTGCATCGGGTGTTAGCATAATTCTGTATAGCGTGAATAAAACAGTGTCGGAATAAAAGTACGAGCACAATAACGATAATTCTTTGAAATTTAGTCTAAGTTGCGATCTTAATGCAGTCATTAACAATGAAATATGCTCGCTTTGTTTTGTGTTTACAGCGTCGTTGAATTAAAATTACAATTACGGTTTACATGTCGAAAATAAAGAAAGTTTTATTTTATCTATTTATGTAATAAATATGTCTGTTGGAGTATTATAAGAACGATGTTTGTTATATTTTAAAGTCTGTTACAATAAAACCTGTACGGTGTAAGAAGTACAAGCGAAATTCAACCTTACTGCGCAGAACAATGTCTGAACTTATGTTTAAAGATACTTAATATAAGGGTTCTTTATAAAAGTAATAGAGGCCAAAACAATTATTTTTAGAATTTTTGTCTGTCGCATAATGCGGAACACAGGAAATTAAATGCGGTAGTTAATTGTGGTTAATTGTTGAAGGTCTGACTTAAAATTCGGTTGCTGTTTCAACTTGATATACCTCTCAGAAGACGACTTATCTGTACATGAAGAGGGTTTTATTAAAAAAATCAAAATAAATATAACATAAATAAATAAATCTACCAATCTGAAACTACGAAAGAAACTTAGCTGCACTTTTTCATCTTAGCTTTTTTTAAACAACAGCAAAATTTTAACAACATCCTGTAAGCTTTCGCCTTATTCTCATGATGTGTAGTATCCTCTAGCGCACATACGTTTGTAATTTTACTAAGACAAAAATGAAATTCCCGGTAAAAGATAGTACAAGAAATAAATTTACAAAGCAGATTTAACACACGTACTACTTCAACTAAAAAAGTAAAGTAAAAAATAAATTCTACTTCCTTTTAGAAATCAATTAAAAACGAAACACTTGCAGAATACCTTTGGCGTCTTTCTCAAACACTATTTCTAAAAGTCAATTAAGAGCTTATTAAAGCGACATTTTAAAAATATCCATTATCGATCCAGATATAATTACTTAATTATAAAGTCAGTTAGGGTGATTAATTAATCAATGAACAGCCTAAACCACTGTAGCCTACAAAATGAAATGTTGGCAAATTTCCAAAATGATTTCTTAGTGGATGTTTTAATATAACTAAGAAAGCATTTTGGAAATTTAAATTCCCGCTAAATGGGTACAAAAAAGATGGATGATTAAGAAAAATGCACATGTATTTTTCGAAAATTTACCCTTAGAAAATTCACCCCAAATATTAGGGGTTGCAAGTCTATATGTAGCCGGGTCGTTAATTTCATCTTTTACTCCTTTTTTCATTCAGCCGAATAAAACAAAATGGCTAAATTTACCAAACTGCAAAATCAGATGTAATCAATCAATTCAACAATAACTAGATTCATACATACGTCATACGCTCATGGATTTTGTCTTCCAGATTGTCGACTTCTCTGCCTGTGTTTATAGACGTTGCCAAAACTGACCACTGAGTATGACAGGAGAGGGTTTCTTTGGTCAATAAGACAATTGAAAAGCTTGTCAAAGTAGGAAATCGATACAGATTTTTTGTTAAATTTTATGGACGTTACATATTTATAGTTTGATTCTGATAAGCAATAATGTGCTAACCCAAATAAAGTCTTATACGGAGATATTGATATATTCTGATAAAGCGTCATGATTTTTTTTTAATATAAACTAATCTTAATTAAATAAGTACGGAAAAAAGTTTCTTAATTTAATATTTCAAATATTCAAGAGTGTTATACAATAATCTCATATATTTGAAAAACGAATTCTTATATAAAACCTTTCATTTTACCAATGTGCTTTTAAATCATTATACCTTTTATCGAAATAGAAAAAAATACAAATACTTCTTGAAACAAATTTATTTAAAAAATTTGACACCTTTAGACGTCATTTTCTCAAAATGGAGTCCGCGTGGCTTGACATAGTATTGCTTACCAGCGTCCAGTTTTGAAATATCATTAAAGTTTTAAAATATAACCGTTTTAACATAAGCATGAAATTATATTTGAAATTTGTTACGAAATTTAAATTTAAAAACGTAAAACATTTTCCGACTCCCAACAAGTAAACATCATTCCGTTTCGAATATTTTAAAAAATAAAACTACCTTTTAGATGCAACAATTTAACTTTTACAGCACACGATCTGAATTTCCAAGTTTCATTGGAGTGGTCAAGCAAAAGCAGTTTCGCTCGGACGGTCAAACGACTCCGAGACCCGGGAAGAAATATTCACAGTCAATTTATCCTTGCATTGAATTGCTTTTTCACTTTGAAAATTCTTTATTTGTTTGGATAAGATTCATTACTGTGCCCGATACAATCGAGATGCGATCGATGTGCGTTATTTTAGACTATCTCTTGCGATTTCACTCGCGTTTATGGTTACTGCTTCGCTCCTATGAGTCGTAGCGTGATGTAATATAGCCTATAGCGTTCCTCAATAAATAAACTATCTAGCACAAAAATAATCTTTCAATTCGAGCCAGTAGTTCCTGAGATAATGCAAAAATAAAATGGTGCTACAATGTGGTGCTATTAGAAGTAATGAATGAAGTAAATCTGCTTTAAGAAAAAACAATACTTAAAAAGGGTGAAATAGGTGATAAGATTTTGTAGAAAGAAGCTGTCGTTTTTTTTTTCAAAGAAATAGGGTAATCAAAATAATTGTTCTACGCGGACAAAGTCGCCAGAACAAGCCGTGAAAAATAAAATAACATCTCAAATGGTGACAAACATAACGGTCACGGTGAAAAATAAGTGAATAGATGAACCGTATTAATGATGCCTATACAAACGTGCACATAATTTCATTGTATAAATTTTAAATAACTGAACACACATATATGTATGTATGAATACATGTGTATCAAAATTATAGCTCTATTTGAAACGGCTTGCAGATATTGTTCAGTAGACAGTAAGAAAAAATCTGATAGAAATTAAAATTAATAAAAAAGTTTTTCAAAGAGCTGTCTTCCCGCCTCGTCGCAACTACAGGTGACCGAAGAGCTGGCGACTATCTTGGCCAGCATATCAGTCTGGCCATACAAAGAGGTAATGCTGCCAGTGTTTTGGGCACCTTGCCTCGCTGTGACATCGATAGTTACTTAGGTTTAATATAATTATTTTTCATTTATCTTTCTTTTTATTTTTAATAGAATTATTTGTTATTGTTAATGTTAAATAGATATATCTAAATTAATAAAAAATAAAGAGTCTAAATTGCCAAACATAAATAACGAAAGAAACGAAATGTTTTTCAAGGTCAATCGCCAATATCAATTCAAAGAACCAATAAAATATTCGTACGAACCATTTCTTATAGTCATCTATTCAGCTACATATAAAGTTAATAGGCTCACTTTTACGATCCATTAACAGTATAAACAAAGATATACGCGTATAAGATTGTAATGAATTGCCGGGAAATCTACGAAACGGCGTGCCCAGGCGATTTGAGGGGTATGCGCTTTGTGTAATTAATTATGAGAAGCTGGAACAAACACGCGGTCGTTTGTTCAGCAAATTATGTACATAAATTAAACATAATCGCATCCAGCCAGCGCCTGAAATAAAGATGTATTAAAAATATTATTCAGAGGAGCTGGTGGTGATTACGACTGTATGAGACACGGGAGCTGAGGGTTTTGGCGATATCCCTTTTTAAATTATATATTTTAAACTTTCGCGATTTATACTATTCATATTTAATATAACGGGTCTTATCGCGATAACTAATAGTAGTAATACCTTTTTATTGCCCGACGTTAAATTTAACAAAAGTGAAGTACCTCGAAGAATGTTCGCGCGAACCGATTATGTTGGTGTGGTGTGCTCCCAGCATTATAATAACGTTAAAGACAATATTAATATTGTGAGGGTAGGCGAAGAAAACTCGCGCACTCGTCGCCGGAGGGCGCGCGGTACACCAGTCAGCTCGTGACCACGGCGAATGTAACTTCGTCGAAACGTCGGGCAATAAAAAGGTATTACTACTATTAGTTATCGCGATAAGACCCGTTATATTAAATATGAATCCCTTTTTAAAGTTTTGACGCTGTAGTATAGAAGAAAACTACAAATCATTTTAAGGCAATAAATAAAATGTGTGTGGTTCTTTAGTCGTCTTAACAGTACAAATTATAATTACTAAATTAGAGAACTAAACAAAAATAAAGAACCCGTATGAATACTTGATACCATTATGTAGGTATGTAACAGTTTTAAAATGTAACTTGAATGAAAATATTAATTTTGCGACGTTTATTTAATTTTCGTCATTATAATGAAAACCTTTAAGACAGCTTATCAAACATGAATTAGTATTAAGGGAAATATTTATTAATAACAAAAAACATCTTTGAGATGAAATATACGAAGGTAATAATTATTTTTATTATATATATGTTACGCTCACACTATTTCTTTAAAATCCATACCCGTTTCTAATTTTAACAAGTTTGTCGGTTACTTGTTGGCCCCCAAAATATTATCAGCCATTATATGGCCGATACATGGACACTGATAAGCAATAATGTGTCAAGCCACACGAACTTCTTTGTGAGAAAATGGCGTCTAAAGATGCCAAATCTATTCTTAATAAATTTGTTTGAATAATTATTTACCTTTCTTTTCTTTTCTTTTTCGATAAAAGGTATAATGAATTAAGAGCATTTTGTATACCCAATATATTATTTAATAAAAAGTTTTTTAAATATATGAGATTATTGTATAAATTACAAAACATGAAACGACCCTGAAATTCGAAACAATTAATTAAGAAAAAATTTTCTTAATTATTTGGTTGATATGACTTTATTTTTTATTGAATAATGTTAAATATGTGATGCAGTTTCAAAATACATCAATATCTCCGAATTTCATTTTTTGTGGGTTGACACATTATTGCTTATCAGCATCCATATAACGTCATCCAAAATATTTATGATATGAAATTTATGAGCCTATAACATATCTATGGTCATATATCATACTGTATAGATAATTAAATCTAATACACAAAAAATATAACAAGAATCACTTTACAAGTCATCAATGTAGTCAGAACAACGCTGGTAGCGTTTCTCAGTCAGAATGCAATACGAATTTTCTGAGCGAAAATTGAACCCAGAGGAGATCGTACATGCTGAAATGATTTCAAAAGAGCAACTGACTTTTTTGTCAGTTCGTCGGAGGTACCTTTAGTGGACCTGATAGACTTGTAAAATACTACATCAATAATGCCTGTTTCAACTACGAGTAACTTGAATGAAGTTTTTGTTGAATTTGATGTTGAACTAGTTTAAATTCAAGTAAATTTTATTCGTGACTAGCTTATGCTTGCGATATTTGATGCCTACGTCATAGTAGCTTTATGCATGCAAAGCCCAATCGGTATAATTAATCAAAGCCTTTCTTAGCGGATGCCTACGTCATAACATCTACCTGCATGCCAAATTTCAGTCCGATCCGTCTAGTGGTTTAGGCTGTGCGTTGATAGATCACTGTGTCAGTCAGTCAGCCAGTCAACTTTAGATTAAGAAATGTAAATGGCTTATTATATTATTTAAAAATCAATGTTTGTTTTTTCGTATTTATTTTTTAACCAGATGTAACCATATTAAATTTCGTATAAGAAACACGTTTCTTATTTTTAAAATGACGAAATTACATATTATTGTTCATTATTTACTTTACCCCCATTAGCGTGAATAACTATTTATCACTTAACCAATATTAGACAAATCATTTTTAGCATGCGCTATGCAAACATAGTTTCAAGTCTTAACCAGCAATTAAAAAAGAAATAAAATAAAATAATTTCCATTTATAATAACATTAATTAAAATCAATTATGTTAATCTGAGATGATGTAACTACCTTCATATTCGGGTTCCTACCTAAGATTCTGTGGCGACGCTAGACGCGAGGTAAGGATTATGATGTCAAACCTGAATTAAGTTAGTTATATATATACCTAATCCTCGCTCAAGATTTAATCCCCTTGTTTCAATGAAAATGTTTTATCGAACCTATTGAACATTTCTAAACTGTACCTTTTTTAATTTAAATATTTAAACTCTAAACAAGTTTAATTAGTTAACAAAATCAAAAACCCGACGGCGTAACAGGACCATCTGCTGTCAACAGTACTGTATCAGTATCAGTTAAAAAGTCTATAAATGAGTATCGTTACTAATTTAAGTCGTTATAAATCCAAAACTATGAGCCGAGATAGCTTTGTGGTTAAAACACGGCGCTCAAACCGATGCTCGCGGATTGAAATCCGACTAGCACCGCTAAGTTTTCAAGTGATAAATTTGTGTTTAAATTCATCTTGAGCTCAGCGGTGAAGAAAAACATGTGGGATATTTACCGGCTGTTACTTTACTTTACTTTTTTACCTAAGCAAAAATTCTGATTGTAAAACGATATTAGAAACCTACAAATTATTTATAAATACCAATGCAATGATTCACCGTTTGACACAGTTTGTCGATTTTAATTTTTTATGCTTTCTATGACATTTGCGACGTTTAAACGTTTCATTTATCAAAATCGACCCAAGCCTTTGGTCCAAATAGAGCCACAAAGGTACAAACCCACATACATACATAGACTGATAAACACGTCACCCTTCTTTCCGTCGCATAGTCGGGTAAAAAAGGGTGGCCAATTAGTTTCATATGGTGTTTCGTTTTCGTTTCAAAATGTTATGGTTATCGCGGTCCGTTAGTACTCCTTTTAGAGCAGATAGGGTTTTAAGCTACCACCTCATTCCGATCGTTATATCATAACGTTGCTTAATCAAATTATGAACCTAAATATGTAAGTAATTTATGAAATTTAGGATAAAATTGATGCATGGAATTGTCAGTAAATTTTGGAAATATTTACCTGTTCAAGTAACAGACGATTAAGTTTCTGTTTCTATGTTCCACTGCTTACTTAGGGTCAGCATAAAACTTCAGCGGTGTGTATCCCGACTGCGATCCAACATTTGATGACTCCTCTTCTAAAACATTGTTTTAAAGTAATACATTTCCATATAAAAATGTATTTAATGTAATCAAAAAGAATAAAAATGGAATAAATATAGGTTGTTATAAATACAAAGTATATAGAAAGTAGAACCATTTTCGTACTCTCGCGTGCTTGTTTTCGCATTGAAAGCACACTGTATATATTCAAAGTCGAGTGATAGAACTTATACACTTGTATTAATTTATTTATTTATGCATGTTACACAAACAGGTAAAAATCTTATATACAATAAAATATAAACATATTTCTGTGACAAAGTTTAAACCCATTAAAGACGTGTACATCAAGACATTTTTGGAAGCGCAATTATATCCCATGAATTACATTAATAAAAAGCACAGTTTATGGAAGTTAATATATAAAACAATATATATAACATGTAAAGGAAGTCTACAGGTAAACATACAATACATTAATAGTGACAATGAATGTTAAAGTGGACTAAAAGTAAAAGAAAATGACAAGATTTTTAGGTAAAAATTGAACGATGTTTTGGGAAATTATTTTCTTGGTAATGAAAATGTCAAGACTCTTTCGTTGCAGCTAATTTATTATAACATATGTTTGTATTTTAATATGCGTTGAAATTATGCCGGCTCTGTAAATGTCCTTAGAATCAAGAAAGAAAAAATATGCTTGGCAGCGTACTCGCAATGTTAGGAATGTATATTGCTTGCAACAATACCAATGACCATTGTAGATTATGTTCAGATGGATCATTCGCTTGGCTGTCTTAGTAATTTCAATACGAAACTATACAGAGGAGATCTTACTTTAATTTTATTTTAAGCACGATGAAAACGATCTTATCTAATGATCAAGATGTTTTAACGTGTCTTCAAGTATTTAAAATTAATCCTGTATTCATCCGTAACGGAAAACATCTATGAAGGAGAAATGCCAACTGAGAAAAGTGACGGATTAAATTTCATAATTTTCTTCAAAACGAGAAGAAATACCTTTGTACGTGCTTTAAAAATACTATCGATCTTATTACAATTTACGTTAAAATTACAATATTACATAGTGTAAACACCTAAATATTGCTATTAAGCTTGGCCAAACAAGCTGTTTACAGCCTCAATGATTTATAAAGGTACACCATCAGAGCGTATCCATAATTCATGTCTGCTAATATTGTAGTAGACTCGATAATTCGCGCTTGGAATAAGCAGATTACTGGGACTGCTGTTAAATGGTATTTATGTTATTGTTGGAGTTTGATCTTGAACTATACATGCAAACATGGCTTATTGTGGAATCTTGTTAGCTTTTCTTGATAACGGCTTTTGCTATAACATTCATGGTAATAGTTGGTGAGACAGACAATGGGGAATAATTCATATAACGGGTCTTATCGCGCTAAATAATGGTAGTAATACCTTTTTATTGCCCGACGTTTTGACGAAGTTGCATCCGTCGTGGTCACGAGCTGGGTCTTAGTCTCAGTCAGCTAGTTCTATCATTATATTTACCATTAGCTATCGCGATAAGACCCGTGATATTAAATATGAATAGTATAAATCGCGAAAGTTATAAATATATAATATAGAATAATCTCAAAATATTAGTAAAACGTTTAATATTTTGGCTGGTATAATTAAAACTTGATATTTCTCGTCTTTTTTAATATTCGTTTATTAAAATTTAATACTGAATAATAACTAATTAATTACAAATCCCTCACCCTATACTTTTTTATATGCCTTAGATTTTCTTAGGTGTACTACAATATATATCTCCCTAAATCAAAGATTGTCGAGTAGAAATCGCTACTTAGCGATAAGATCGCATATTTGTACATTAAATACTTAGTGTTAAATTATATTTATAAAATTTATTTAAAGTATTGTACAATAAAGTATATTTTCTCTCTCTCTCTTTTTTTCTCTCTATATATAATATGCAATTACCCGCAAAGGCACATTTCATAAAGTTGCGTATAAATAATAACAAATACATTAAAAGTAATTAACTAACACTAACCTATATTTGCAATTCGCAATATAAAATCGATAACAAACGAACTATCGAATAAGCAATCTAAGTAAGAGCCATAATCGATTCAGTTTGCTCTTAATCTGCTATAATCTCCGCTAGGCAATGGTCTCGCTTAGCAGACCTGGCTCAGAGTGAACATTACCCGTAAACTGCCTCTAACAATGTTCCTACAATCCCAACTACACTAGTAACAGCCCCCCAACTGTCAATAACGTCACTAGTTCTATTGATGTTATGGCATCACGCCAAATGATTCGCAAAAACAATTTATTTCATCTAAAACAGCTGAATTTAGACTTTATGCTTCAAGAATTACGAATTTGGGTAAGAGAAAAATTATCGTGGTATCTTTTTCTGTAATCGACGCGTCAGTCGATTTGCGTTTGTTAAAAGCGATTATGATCCTTCCGCGTTTCTGATAGAGATCAAAATGGTTACATCATATTTTGTATGGAGGTGATTCAAAAAGTATAGCGTGGTAATAGTTGCTGTAATAGAAAAAGAACAATAGATGTCTTGGGAAACTGCGGTTAGTGGAAATGTTCGAATAAGAATACGAATAACCAAGACGGTGTTCGCGATATTTGTTTTATGAATTTTATAGTGTTAGTCTTTTGTGTAAATATTGTTTTGATATATTACTCTTCAAGATAAAAATAAAAAGAAACAACTTCTAATTTATTCATCGCAAATTATATAGAAGTTTTTCCAAGAGTATTAATTTTGACAGTTACTGAACAATGAGATTCTTAAGAAGGCTTAGGCTTAAGCTTTTAAAATGTACTTAATATATGTATATCACTATTTGTTTTAGAGTTTACTCTATAATAAAAAATGAAAATAACTTAAAATAATAAAACTTACTGGACACTTTTATAGAAGTTCTAAAATATCTAAACTCAAACAATATCGCTATCGAACACAAAAATATAACTAAAAGTGTCAGAATATTGCATACTCTGATAACGATGGATTTCAACAAAAATTCTTAAGAATTATGTATGCCAAATACGGTTATAAAAATTCAGTTAACTTTATCTTCTGCAGTTGTTGAAAATATGGAAGAAATGTAACGCATCATATACAATATAACGTTTATTTAGGATGTAGATAAGCGTTTTCGTTACTATTTTTTAAAGGACGCGGTGAAGAATCAACCACGAACCTAGAAAAGGCTTCTTGCAATAATAATTAGATTATGCAGTGATCTTTTAAGCCGAATTGGAACGCCTTATATACTTTCAGTTTTCTAAATTGGTACTAGTCAAAGAAGCCTGCCATCATTTGACTCGTAACGAAATGTCTTATTATCTAAATTGAAACTTTCTTTTAAAATATCCCAGCCATCTAACACATTTTTTAATTGGACTCCTAGTTACGACCAGGAATAACATGTCCAAACAAAACGCAATTTTGTAATATCAGTACATATTAAAACTAGATATTGATTTTACAAGTAGAATAATTATTTTGACTGGACTGCAACTGACTAAAGCACTAGTTCTATCCCCGCTCACGGCAAACGTGTGTATTGGCCATACAGATGTTTGTCGTGGTCTGGGTGTTTGTGTTAGTGTTGTGAGTGTTTCCGGACCCCCGACACAAGGTCATGAGATCTTAATGGGGGCCATTGAGTGTGATGCATTATTATTTATTTATGTAACAACCATTTCAAAATCAACGAACTTCTTATATAAATTGATCATCAGAGTTTTAATTAGTTCGTTAGTACTAACTAAGTTCATCGTGAATCACCGATGGTATTACGAAATAAATTCTAGGAAACCGATTCGAATCTAGTTGCACAAATATTAACATATTACTTGAGAATTCGTATTACGGCCTTTTCACACTGATGATTTGCATTTCGACCGTTTGCTCGGTGACGTGATAAATGAATGAAAACATCATGCGAGGTATATTCGAAATGTATGCGCTGATTGCGTGAAGTAAAGCGTCGTACACATTGCGCCTATATAACATGCACGATCATGTGTATGTTATAGCTAAATGATCAATTTAAACTCTCATTAAACACTCCGACTGTGTTTCGATATAGAATCGAATGGTGGAAGTTTATGAACAGTATCGTCGGCTTAGGCAGGTAAAGACTTAGTCAAATTATTAAATGTAAGGACAAAATCAAAAAAAAACATACATAATTGATTGAGACCTTTTTATGATTAAAAGCAATGCTTTTATATTAAATATAAGGGTTTGTACCAACAATTAAACAAAGTTTGGACTTAGGTGCATAAAACACAGGTCCAAGCATTGTTAGATTCTAAGCAATATTTAAATAACAAATACGTAGGAACAGTGTTTTTTTGTCTAGTTTTTATTAGGTGAAGTAATATAAAAAACTCTAAAACCTGGTAACAGTTACCTAGATTTTACATTTACTTTAAAAAAATGTTAAAAATAAAAGCGCTGACAGTAAACTCTTTCAGGTGTAAACCAATGACGAACAATTTATGTAAATCTTTATGAAAGTCTGCGAGCGAAACTTATAAGTATAATTCTCGCCTTAAAGTAAGGATTGTAATAGCTTGAAATTAAGGTCAAGGCCAGTAAAATTAACCACATATAAGATATAGACATTTAAAAATATACTTAATTATAACTCTTTTCCCGCCAGTGTGTAAGAGCCTTTAGAACTCGATAAGCAAACCTACATTAATTAAACTGAAACATTTATAGAAACACATTTAAACGCTCACTAATAGAGAATGTATTACTTGCATATTTCGACCGACTATAATTTAAACTACAAGTTCTATTTAATTTTCGTCATAATTTATTATTTCATTTTAATAACAGTATCAAATATGAATTAAACTTTGTAATGAATGCGGACATTTTAAACACAAAAATTTCCTCGTAAACGTAGTAATATATCTCAATATATATAACACAAAGGTAACTGACTGACTGACATAGTGATCTATCAACGCAGAGCCCAAACCACTGTACGGATCGGGCTGAAATTTGTCATGCAGGTAGATGTTAAGACGTAGGCATCCGCTAAGAAAAGATTTTGATTAATACTTCCCCCAAGGGGATAAAATAGGGGATGAAAGTTTGTATGAAACTGTAAATTATAAACCGATTGGGCTGAGACTTTGTATGCATAAAGTTGCTATGACGTAGGCATTACAGACATCGCAGACAAAGTCGCGAGCACCAGCTAGTACTGAATATTTACTGATACGACACGTACGCCCGCTGTAAGTTAATTCTACAATACCTATAACCTTCGCGCACCTTGTTATTACATCGGACGAACACTGTAACAGAACATAAGGTGTGAACAAACAAACAGATTTTTACATTATATATCAGACTGCTTCGTGTGGTTTCAGTATATAAGTCTATAAGCCGTAACGATAACTTTACGGCTATAATATAGATTATAGGATATAGCCTTCCTTAATAAACAGGATATCCCACGCAAAAATATTTTTTTAAATCGACTCTTTTTCAGAGATTACATCCTACCCACAAACTTACAAACAAATTTTACCTCTGTGTAATAGTAAAGATAATAGATAAACTGTAAGTACACCAAAATGTTTAAATTATCCCAAGTTAACCAAAATGTTAATATATATTTCGACTTTTTAAATTTTTGCTGTATTGTTATTTCGGTAATTCCTAATTTTATTTTTTCAAAAGCCACTTTAAGATTGAATTTGGTCGATTCATTTTCGATTATTGCGAAATTAACTCAGGGCAGCTGATTTATTTATAATTATATAAAAAAAAAACTAAAAAGACTATTATGAGTTCGTAATTTAATATATAAAAAAATCAAATCCAAAATTATTCTTTTTAACGAATATTTAAGAATATTTCGAAAAGATATCGAAAAATTCGACAATCATCTTAAATAAACTCACGCATAGCTCGCTTAGGACGCTAACTGGATTCTCTTAAAGCATTATTTCAATTTCAAAGGCACCTAATGTCGGCGACGCGATGTCGGCGACGGGTTTTCGCCTTATTGTTATCACGGCGGGACGCGATGGAGATTTAATCTCGCGAACATTTACATCAAGACGACGCTCCGGGATTATTGTTAAAATGTCACGTTTTATGAAATTCATCGAGTTTACTTTAAACGTTAATTCTTTTTAGCGCGTTAGTGTTATTCTCGCTTCGTGAGTCGAATCTGAAGTGCCGTTTTGTTTTATTAAAAACGAATAGTGTCTACGACTTCAGCTGTGGTGATTTTATATCATTGCTAGGTGGAGAGTTTGATGAAAGGAATATTAAAGTAATTACTCGCATGGCAGGAGTTGGAAACAATTTAGTTATAAATTTATAGTGTGTTATGAAGCTTACTTATTAGCAACACAATTCGTCAATTTAGACAAACTCGCTTTTAAATTAGAGATTGTCTGCTTTACGTTAAACGCGTGTCTATAAAATCCTGTTCGCGTCTAAAGACAATTTAGTTTTTAACATCTGCTTAAATTTTTATTTTAGCTGTCAAATATGACGGGATTAAATTTAATGAAAAATGCCTATATTCATGTGGATTTATTTCTAACTAGAAGAAACCCTGTTAAATTTCAAGTTTCTTAGCCCTAGTCACTGGGCAATTAAAAATTAGTTTAGTATAAAAGCGCTAAGTTGGTTATTATACAAAGTAAATTAATTAATTATTTTTTATATATTCAATAGCATTAAAGCTAATTAATTCAAGCCTCATTCTATTCACCCCAACTTTGAGCCGGATTAATTGCTGATTCCCGCAAGCCGTTCCGGGATTGCATTTTGCAATATTTCATTCTTAGCTAAATTTTGAGACCAAAAAGAAATAAGTTCACCAAATTTCAAATATTATGTGATCTTATAGTCTTGAGTGGGTATCTTGATCTTGGTGGGTAATTCATACATATTCATTACGTGAAAAATAAGTGTATATGTTTATCGATTTCCAATCCCAAAACGGTTTGACCATTATTGTTTATTATTTTTATTGTTTGAATGAGTATACATTAATTCTCATCAAAATCGGTTTAGTGGTTTGGTTCTTAAAACAAAATAACTGGAATGTGTATGTCATTTAAGTAAACTTATTAACATATTTAGCTTTCAAAGTCAGTTCCTCTTATACATAAAAAAGATTGATATACACATACAAAATAAACAGATTAAATACTTCTCTTGGCTTCCCAGTAGTCGGATGTTGGAACCATCGAACGTAACGCTACAAAATCCCGTTGAATAACTAAAGAGAAGCGATAACTTTGAAATATGTCGTTGGATAACCTCAAGAAATTCAAAAGTTCGGGGTTAAACTGCTCGTCGACGAACTTGTCCCGGAGGAAAGCGGTTGGAGTAAAGCCAGTTTTAACCGGGACGGGTTGAATAAAATTGAAAATTTAAAACGCCCCCGACTTAATGATTCTGTCGCACAATCTTATTAGTGTTATAACTGTACAAAAAGACGTAAAAGTTAATTACTTGGCGCTGAACTTTCCGATTCCTCGTTTTAAGTGGTAACAGAAATGGGACGATGTAAATTGGCTCACTGCTCGAGTGCTCGAGTTCTTTCTCTAAGCGTTGCAAGATTCACTCTGAGAATTCTTATGCTTTTACTCGCTCGCTAATTATAGCCTACTAGCTGGGCTTCGCGACTTCGTCTGCGATGTCTGAATACTTCATAGTAGTTATATGCAGGCAAAGACTCATTCTGATCGGTTTAAAGCTGGCATAGTTTCATTAAAAGTTTCATCCCCTATTGTATCCCCTTAGGGGTAGAATTAATCAAAATCCTTTCTTAGCTGATACATACGTCATAATATGTCAGTCAGTCACCTTCGAGTTATAATATATGTATATTTAGATTTGATATTACTCATTGCAAATTACCTTTATTAAAATGTTACGATGTTTTAATTCTGGATTATTTCAAGCTGTAATAACCGAAATTATTATCAAAAAGTTTCTGTGAAATACTGTATGTCGAATTTAAGTATGACTAAAAATAGTTTGATGGCAAGAAGCGAGATGCATCTTGATTAGATGGGTAATTACATTAAATTATTTTTATCAAAAAATGCTACATTATAACATATGATTTCTGATTTTTGTACTGAACCAATAACTGTCAAAATGTGACTTTTTTAATAGACTTTATTACAGAAAAGGGAAATGTACAAAGATCGGACTTGACGCTATTACAGTTACAGTATTCCAGAATTCCCACAACGAGTCAAATTCTTCATTTTATAAAATAAATTATTCAAATATAATCGCAATGACTTTTATTTCAAAAAGATTTAGTCAATTATCACTCCGTTCGTTCAATTGATACTGTTTTTTCTGTCAATAAAGAAATTCACAGATTATTTTACAAATTTCCACGAATGGTATTTATATCACTTAAATAAAGGTAGCGCAAATTTCGTGTGTGTGAAATAAATCACTAACTTAAAATTGATGGTACCATTTGATCTAATTATATTTACATTGATCACTGACTACATTTGGACGCTGATAAGCATTACTATGTCAAGCCACACAAACTTTTTTTTGAGAAAATGTTAAGTATATACATATCAATCTTTTCTTATCTATTTTGATTAAAGGTATAATGAATTAAAAGCAGATTGATATATTTAATGTGTTATATTAAAAATTTTTTTTTCAAATATTTGAGATTATTGTATAAATTGCAAAATATGGAACATAACTCAAATGCGAAACATTAAATTAAGAAACTTTATTCCGTACCGTAGTTCAGATGACTTGATTTGTTTTAAATAATAACATTATAATAGTTGACGCATTATCAAAATACATCGATATATATATATATTTTTTTATATATATATAATAGGGGGGCAAACGAGCAGATAGTACCACCTGATGTTAAGTGGTCACCATCGCCCATGGACATCTGCAACACCAGGGATGTTGCGGGTAATATATAATATCTCCGAATTTAACTTTTGGTAGGTTCAAACATTATTATCAGCATCCATTTTATGTATATATGCATTTTTACTTCTAAAACAAAATCTATGCAAATAAAATTGTGAGCACAAACTCGTTTGTTATAAAGTGATTGAACTCAAATTCTCAAAGAAAATCTGAATGCCTTTTGTATGCTGAGTTAAGCCAGAAGCCTAAGCCTCTTTATCGTTTCTTTGTTTCCAATTTCTCTCATCCTTCCTTGTTCCTGGTAATACTTTTCTGATTTCATCATCAGAATCATCTAATACTAAGTGAAATGAAACTATTTTAAACGGATTTAAATCGCGTATATTAATTATTTTTATCATCCCGACGTTTCGAGCACTTTGCAGCGTTCGTGGTCACGGGTAGACTGACTGAGTCTACCCGTGACCACGAACGCTGCAAAGTGCTCGAAACGTCGGGATGATAAAAATAATTAATATACGCGATTTAAATCCGTTTAAAATAGTTTCATTTCAATGAATAATAATCGCGAAAATCTAAGACAACGATAATACTAAGTGATCACCCCTGCCAATGGACATTCACAGGGTTATTACCATTTAATTAGAATTTATTATGTATTGTATCCGCTATAGCTAAATGGACTATATAGGGTAAGGTCGAGGGTTTCTGGAAGAGGTCTCTTGTAAGAGGTATGATGTCCTTTGTACACATACTCTCACATATACTTGTAATTTGTTTTAATAATAATAATAATTAATTCTTTTTACTTATTTTGTACATTTTTAATTATATTTACAAAAACAAAAAACATTAAAAAATATACATAAAAGATGTATCTATTAGACGCAGAGATAACCACTAGCGTCCAGTAGCTCAGGCTCCAGGCTGAGGAACCTCATTATGCGTGCCGTCTCAAGCAACACTGCCTTTTGTCTCCTACCTTTGATCCAGCAGCTCACTGAGAGTGTCTTAAGATGTTGGTCGAAACTCGTTGCAAATAGGCCGCTTAGCAAGACATCTATAGGAACAATTATTGCTGAGTCCACACTCCACATGGCAGCAATCTCGTGGGCAAATGAAAAAAAGCCAAATCTCCATAACTCATTCTTAAAATTCTTATTATTAAACCTAATTGTCTTAAAGTAGAAAAAGCAATATTTTTTTAAATCAAATTCATAATTAGCACAAATACCAGCTATAAATATATTTTCTTTTTCGACCTCCACGAGATTGTCAAAAATCCATACAGAACAGACTACGTTATACATATATAAATTACACTAGAAACATACTAACGAACTATATTATTTATTTATTTTTTTACACTCAAAAAAAATCTCAGTCAAGTTTAAGGTACATTAATAACAGAAAATAAATAAATAGTAAAACCAGCCAATCTATAAGGAACAAGAAAGGATTAAGAGAAATTGGAAATAATAAGGATCACCTTCCGATTTTTACTTTATTTTAAAAAAAAGTAGTCTCGGCCTTTAGAAATAATACTTAAAATATATTTTTTAACTGTGTCGTGAGCAAATATTGTTCTTTCAATT
The DNA here is from genome assembly GCA_037950945.1 of Hypolimnas misippus. NCBI lineage: Eukaryota > Metazoa > Arthropoda > Insecta > Lepidoptera > Nymphalidae > Hypolimnas > Hypolimnas misippus. The sequence goes on from JBBEEQ010000023.1 coordinate 15,248,600, forward strand.
TTATCTCCGCCAATAGAAATGAAATCAATCATCTCATAACAAATATTTGTATAAACAAGATAAGTTCCTATTCTTATTGTAGTTTGTATTTGTGCTGTTTGTATTAACATACAGTTCCCTAGTGGACATTGTTGAGTGTTAGACGCTTATATATCAGCTTAATCCAAGACTACACAGTTGGAACATTCGAGAGTTTTATATTTTACAATAATATGTCAAGTATTACAAAATTCATACTTAATATTTTGTTTAACTAAAAAAACTTTGACTTCATATTAATGTACTAAATCGAAAAAAGCTAAAGCCTTACTATCGAGGCCTTTTTCAACCGCCTACATCTTTAGAAAAAAAAAAAAAACAAAAATAGATTCAAACCTCGGTTAGCACCGTTGAGTTTCCAAATGTTAAATTTCTTTAATTCACCTCGTGTTAGACGGTGAAAGAAATAATCGTGAGGAAACTTGCATATGCCGGGAGAAATTGTTACATGTATGCTAACCTTCTCCTAATATGAGATCAGTAGAACATTTACAGGCTGTTACTTAATTTATTTTAAACTATTTTATAAACATTTTGAATATTTCAAATCATTGCCGACTATTCATTCTATGATTAATACGTAGAATATATTAGCCACACAATTTCTCCCAAAGTCTATATATATCAAACGAAAGGTCCGCAGTTTGAAGACGGAACAAATTAACGCTAGAAGACGTTGCTGTAATTACCAGCGGAGCGTGACTTGCCACAAAACTATTAAAAACTTTCCGAAAGAGTCTGCTCTGAAAATTTGAACTAAACGAATAGTGGAAATTTAATAAGAGTAAAGAAGGTTTCTTTTTATTTTTTATGGCTATAAAACATTTTTTAAGAATCTGCTTGGAAGTGATATTTGTATGATGAAAATAAGATTATTAAAATCGGCATAGTGTTTATTTCTTCGTTTTATGTAATACTAGTAGTTCTCTCAGAAATTTGATTCCTAAGAAACTTTCACCTCTCTTTCTAACCCTTTAGGGGATGTATTTCTTAATCCGAAAATCCTTTCTTAGTGTACACGTACAATCTTTAAGGAACGTTTGTGCAAAAGTTAAAATTTCTAGACCCAGCGGTTTCAACTCTGCGTTGATCAGCCAGTGAATTTGTCAGCCAATTGGTTTTTGATTTATATATATATTATTTTGTATATTAACGAGCAAGCAGGACAACTAATCACTTATGGACTTTTGTAGCACCAGAGGAGTCACAAATGCATTGCCAGTTTAACAAAATAAAAGGTGAAAAGAATTAAGATGTAAAGAAAGGAATTAGGAAGGAGGTTAGGCTTCCAACTCTCTCACTCACCGTACGAAACGCAGCTGTGTAGCTACTTCATGCCGTTCTTCTGTAAGAGTGAGGTACTGCCCCGGTCGAGCCAGCCCGTATACGCGCTATAGTATATAGATTACAGTTACCCTCTACCTAAGTTAAATTAGTTATATATACTAATATTATAAAAAGGTTAAATTTGTTATCATTATTGTTGTAAAGGTATCATTTATCAAAATCCGCTTATACGTTTGGTCTAAGTAGTGCCACAAAGGTAACCCACATAGCTCATACATACATAGATTAATAAACACATTACCCTCTTATACGTCACACAGTCGGATAAAATAATATCATCTATATAATAATAGAATCAAAACATTACAAATAAAATACGCTTAAAAATCTAAGCACGTTTCAAAAATAGCTTTACAAATAAAATTACTTTGTTTTAACGAATTGTCGCGTCGCTTAAAAGAAATGACAACACAATAATGGCCGCCCCAAAAGTTAAGCGGAGTTTCATCTCTGTTACGTGTGGCGTGTACCTAACTACGAGTTAAACAAACACAGACTTTAATGTAGTAAAGAATTATAAACACTTATGTAATATGACTGCTTAAAAAACGAGTGTCGTGTAATTATTTTTTCGCTATGTACCTACAGTACTATATACATATAAATAACATATAATTGTATATAATTGACCCTCTATTTATAGCTAACATTTTTTTAATTTTATATTACACAATCCCCTCGCAGTTTCACTCGCGTATGGTTATTATTTCTATGAGTCGTAGCGTGATGTGATATGGCCTATAACCTTCCATATTAAACGGGCTATCCAACGCATTTTTTTTTATAATCAGATCAGTAGTTTTAAAGACTACCCCTACATACAAACTGAAAAACAAATTTGACCTCTTTTAAACAGTATCATGGATATTTTCTGTAATAATAAAATTACTGTAATGTAAATATTTAGACCTCGCCCACGAGATGACCGCCATGTGGAGTTTGAACTCAACAATAATTGTTCCTGTTGTCGCATCGGTTAATGGGCTTATAGCGAAGAGTTTCGATCAACATCTTAAGAAACTCTTACTAGGCAGTTGGGTCCAGGGTCGGATAGAGAAGGCAGTGTTGCTCGAGACGGCACGCATCGTGAGGAGGTTTCTCAGCCTGGAACACTAGCTGCTGGCGGCCTGGGACTTACTCTGCTACCGGTCGATTTATATTTTTTATATTTTAAAATGTTTTTATATTTTATTTGTAAATATATTTAAAAAATGTAATCAATAAGGAAAAAAATAAATAGAAGTTACATAGTTAATTATTGCAAAATTATAATTAAAAGTTATACCGCAAAGTTATTTTTTACACGCCACACACGACCGAGGCTTACTAATGGCGTCTCGTAAAACTTTGGGCATTGAACCAAAAAAGATAAAAAAAATACAACGATAATACGAATTAGTTTACAAACTGCGTAGACATCCCGTTCATAACATGCTCACAAAGATTGAAATATTAAGGAGAATAGAAAACCTCTTTTTTTCTAATGTCGGTTAATCCGAATGTTTTCATTATTTTTTATTCAAGCATCTTTTTACCCTACAAGAGAAAGTTTTTATAATAACGTTGTTGCAACTCCGCGCTCTTAATTAATGCTCCGTCTTCTATCAGAGATAATTTGCTCCTTGCTCTTAAGAAATTTAAAGTTAATGTAAACTTTTAACAATTCATAAGGCGAGACTTACACTTGTAAGTTTTACTCTCGTAACAGATTAAAAACAACATCGAAACCGGAGCTAATTATTGTAAACTATCGCTATAAAATCATGCAAATTTCTGCATGAAATCGCCTCTCTTAAATGTCAAATATTAGAAATTAAATGTCGTTTGATTTCTACATAATTAGTTTCCTGGTAACGTTTTCCTGGGTACCCTTACGTTAGCTGTGAGTTTGTATAGATAAGTCTCTTTCAGTATATTCTTTTAGGTGTAAGGCAGACAGTTACCTCACGAAAGACATTGCTGGCAAAAAAAGGCACTGACAATAAATTCCTTCAGGTATAAAGCAATTACAAACAACTTTTGTAAATATTTATGAAAGTCTGAGCGCAAATGTTATAAGTGCAATTCTTGTTTACAAGCATGATCAACAATTTAGGTAAATCTTATAAAAGTGGTTAAGCAAAACTTACGAGTATAACTCGCATCCTAAAATAACTATTCATGATAGATGGTTAGAAAAAAAGGCTTCTAATTTATAAAATCCCCAAATAAAATCTGTACCACAAACCCTTGCTCGATATTGGAAAAATTTAAAAAAGGACTAAAGCTAATTGTAAAGTACGTATAATTTAGGAACAACTCAAGGCAATATAACAAATAAATAAATAAATAAATAACGCATCACACTCAACGGCCCCCACTAAGATCTCATGACCTTGTGTCGGGGGTCGGGAAACACTCACAACACTAACACAAACACCCAGACCACGACAAACATCTGTATGGCCAATACACACGTTTGCCGTGAGCGGGGATCGAACCCGCGACCGTTAGCGCTTTAGTCTTTAGTAGTTTAGTTAGTAACGTCTAAAATTAAAACTTCAAATCTGTTTACGTCTGTGCCGTCCGTACGTTAACCTCTATCCGAATTCCTTATAAGCCATTTTATGGCAATGTAATAATTAATAGTATACTATAAGGTTAACCTAGGGAACAAAACAGGATATTTTTGCCCGGAAATATAATTGTCATTAACATCATTTACATGGTACTTATTATTCATATATTTTATAATTAATTTTATTATTCCCATTAATGTCAATTGACCGCTTTTATTTATTTAATGTCATATTTTTTTACATGATACAACAAGTCATTAATTATAATAAATAAATTAAAAACCCGACTTCGTAACAAGACAATCAACAGTGAAAAATACCGTATAAATATCTGTTTGTCTGAAATCCTTTAAATCGCTATAGACCCTAAACGGTAATTCTGATAGTAAACCGATATGAGAAACATCAAAATGATTTCTAAATACCTATTCAACGATCCCCCAGTTGACGTAGTTCGTCGATATGCATTGTTTTTCTTTTTCACATCAGAACGTCCAAAATAGGTCACATTGATTTTTTTCAAATGTGGTTTCTATGGTCTTCGCGTCATACATACAAAGACTGATAAACACGTTATCCCCTTTTGCGTCGCGCGTTCGGGTAAAAATACCTTACTGTTAGATTGTGTTTTGCAACACAACATCGTCATAAATATTTAATATACTGTATAATTTAATTTAATTTTAATAATTTTGATTACTTTCGTATCAATTTAATTTCCATTCAATTCTTTGGTTTATGGCTTCTAGTTGTGCCAATTAGACACATGTTATTTCGCCAATGTCACGTGGAATGAAAAAAACACGATAGAGATTGGTCGGTGAGGTCAAAAATCCAACCTTAACTAAATTTTAAATACACCCTAAAATAGTGTGAATTTCATTGTTAGATTCGTATCAAATTAATGCACTAGCAACATTGACGACATTTCTATTGTAGGTGTCCTGCAATTTTCGATAAAAAGTTAAATCCAGTGAGGGTACTGTGCACCGCTCGCTGAATTGTCAAAGGTAAAGAAAAATCAAACGCGTACGCGCTACGTTGTCGTTGTCGAACTCGAACTTATGAACTCAAATCCTATCGAATTGTCGTTTTATACATCATAAACTCATAGTGAAGTATTAGTTTCTCGTTAATCCAAGACAGTGTCGTCGATTTCCGACAAAGCAGAGACTCTGGTGAGCTGATTGCATGATTTTTAAAATAACTATTTGTCCCTGGATGAAGTCATATCATAAAAATATACAGTCCACTAATAAATTCGATTCGTACATATACACCTATCCTATGAAAATGTTATTATGCATTAATTCAGTCGTAATTAAACATAGTATTTATTTAATTCGTTCAAATAATAATTACCCAATTGAAGCACAATTTAAATTCAGTTTTTAAATTAGTCAAATACATGGGGAATGAAGTTAATTTTAAATATTATGTTTTAACAAATTTTAGGATAATAATAACAAAATTTTCTCTTACATGCTATTTTTTACTGTTATTTCTCGGGAAAGGAATGCGCTCGACAATTCGACAATTTCGACGATAGTGTATTAAAGTTAACAAGAGGTAACGTTCAAATGAGTAACTATCGAATCGAACTTGCCGGTTCTTCTCGGCAGAATATATATTCCCAACTGGTAGTAACTTCCTCATTTACCTATTAATTTTTTTGTATTGATTGAAAAGTTCTCGTAGTCCTCTAAGTAAGCTACTGAAATTGATAATGAATATATACTTTATATTTTTAAGCGACTTCAAAAAAAGGAGTCTTCTCAATGATTACCGTATGACCGTATATTTTTTTGTTATGTTTGTTCGCCGATTACTTCGCTATTTGTGGACCGATGTTCAAAAATTTTTTTTTTTGTTTGAAAGGGTATACATCCGAAGTGGTCCCATTGTCTTCAGGACAGGATCTGATGGCGGGATCCTGGAGAAATTGAGAGAACTCCTCAAATATTATATGCAGCCGAACCAATGAACGTTCGGAATTCCTAACTCAATAATACCGTTAACGACAAAGCCTATAATTAAATTAGCCTTATTTGTGTGAACATATGTCCGAAAATACATTTACGTTATATTAAATGATACCTGAAACAAACTAGAAGTGAAAATAAATTAGTTTTGATATATATTTGAAAGTATCGCCATATTTGTTGGACCCTGTTTGCTTAAGTTTTGCTTTGCGGTAACTGTTATAACTTATTTCATGTCTACTAAAATCATTAAATAAATAAAACAAATAATATTACCTCAACCCTTAAATGCACGTTTTTTGTTCACCAAAATAAAAAAAAAATCAGCTTATATAACCTAGAAGATTTTATGGAAAAATAGTGAAGAAATCATTATGTAATTACAAGTCATGTAAAATATAAACTTGGATCCAAATTACATTTTTAGTAGATTTTTTAAGTTGACAGTAGGCTTTGAAATAAGCGCTTCATTTCCGATACACCGTACGATATTTAAGAGTTAATTGTTGATCTAGCGCCTAATCGAAGGATTTCTTTGTCAATTCCTTTTTTATTTAACTGCTACAATTTTCTTTGAAAATCTGGAAGTCAATTGCCTATTATTATCTAATTGCAATAATCTGCAATTTTATTTATTGTTAAAAGAAAATTTAATAAAAAAAAGTTTATTTAAAAAGGATCAATAGGAACTTCTGAGATTTTGTTCAGAACAACTAAAGTAAGGTTTATTCACAAATTCAGCTTTAATTCATTATATATTTTAAAAATAGAAAAGATATATACATCTTCAAACGAATTTGTTTAGAATTGGTTTGACATCTTTAAACGCTATTTTCCCAAAATGAAGTCCGTGTGGCTTGACACAGTATTGCTCATCAGCGTCCATATAACTTCATGGTCAAACACTAAGGTTATTGTAGAATACATTACTGCGCTATGCCACTGGTTAGAACATGTTCTTAATTTCCCAGGTCAGTCATAATCTGGTTTCACAGCAGTAGACATGCCACGCTAAATGAACGCTCGGAACTCAACAACAGCTTAATCAAGATACACCAATGCATTGTGATACAAACAAAGGTATATCTGGATGCTGATAAGCAATAATGTGTCAACCAACAAAAAGTCAAATTCGGAGATATTGATGTATTTTGATACTGCATCAACTATTCAACATATAAACTAAAAAAGTAAGGAAAATAGTTTCCGAATGTTTACAATTTCAAGTGCGTTCCATATTTTACAATTTATACAATAATCTTATATATTTGAAAAACTTTTTATTAGATAATATATTAAATATATCAATCTGCTTTTAATTAATTGTACTTTTTATCAAAAAAATAAAAGAAAAGGTAATATATACTTCTTTAAACATCTCGATACCTCCCACGTAAGTTATTGTAAGCCACAAAATTGCCGTTAGCGTTTTTACTGAATACTACACGAATTTGCATTGCTTAATGCATTCAAAGTGAAAAAATACCAAAAATCTTTTTTTTTTCAAGGAAAGTTACAACAAAATACGCCTGAAAAAAGGCGTATTTTGTTGTAATTTTCAAACTAAAACGGATTAAAAGTGCTCTACTGTAAAAATGTAATTTTGGGGTTACAACAACTTACGTGGGAGGTATCGATATTTGTTAAGAATAGGTTTGACATCTTTAGACGCCATTTTCTCAAAATGAAGTCCGTGTGGCTTGACACAGTATTGCATATCAGCGTCCATCTATACTAATACGAGATGGACCCCACAACTTCCTCTGCGTGTAAACTTTCCCTCTTTTGACCCCTTTCATGAAACAGTATCCTATATCCGTAACTAAGGTAAAATATATCTTTATGCTAAGATTCATCAAAATCGGTTTATTGGTTGACTCGTAATAACGTGACAAATAGACATACAAACAGTTACTTTGGCATTTATAATATTCCGAAAATACTCCCAATTTATGCACATAAACATTTGTTGTCATCTTCAAAACATTAACAAAGCATTACGTACGATATTGTCGTACGTTGATTTTCCATAAATTATAATAATACTAAATTTAATTAAATAATATACACATATAAAATGCTTATATTGTTTTTTTTTCGTTCACACTTACAAAATTATGCGTCTAGGAAAACAAAAAAAAATTAAAAAAGTCCAAAAATACCCTCAATTTACATATAATATACAGCGTTACATGAATAGCTGCGATCTGAATGAGGAAGATGTCCATGATAGAGCGAAGTGGAAGAAGAATAGCAGGAAAGCGGACCCCGTCACAAGACGGGATAAACGCTAAGAAGAAGAAGATACAGCGTTACTCATGTACAAAACTATTTAATTATGAAAGTATAATATTATATTTACTTTAATTAATTATATTATCAATTTTTTTATCGCCATCAATCAAAACCACGTTGACAACAAAAAAAACAATTAAAAAAAAGTCCAAAAATACCCTCAATTTACATATAATATATAGCATTACTCATGTACAAAACTATTTAATTATGAAAGTATATTTAATATTATATTTACTTTAATTAATGATATTATCATTTGTTATCACCATCATTCAATATCACGTTAACAAAAAATAATAATAATAATTCGAAAAATATATCAATTTTCATACGTCTTCGATCTTTGCAGACGTTTCCAGAACATCAACAACACGATATTATTAAATGTTATTACTTTCACAAAAAAACCTACACAATAAAAAAAAATATTCCAAAAACACACTCAATTTACATATTGTATTGTAGACGTCTTCAAAACATCCACAAAGCATTACGTACGTACATCTCGTTCGTTGATTTTCGTTATTATGGCAACATCGGCAACTGCGGTGTTGTTAATATTCAGCGCATATTTGCATATGAGGCAATATGCAAATATCTATCAATCGACGCCAACGAACCGCCCACGCGTTTCGTAATGGGTACGTACAGTGACCCATCGCGTGCTCACGCGCGACGTTTATTAAAAGAATTTTGACAAATTATACATTTCAAACTTTCGAGATTTATACTACTCATATTTTAAATAACGAAGTCTTAACGCGATAACTAATCGTAATAATACCTTTTTTAATGCCCGACGTTTCAACGAACGCACGTTAAGCACGTCGAAGGATGTTCCTTTCAAACACCAGATGTCTACAAACGAATTTGTAGCCGTGGCAGTTCTTATATTGGACATTGATTTGCGTACAATATTATTAATTTTAATTGTATTATACTCCTTAATAGAAAAGGCCCTTTCCCTAACAGAGGATATTTTACGGAATTTAACTTACTTACCAATAATTATATTTTTTTTATTTAATTATAATTAAAATGCGTAATGCAAATTTAATTTTAATAACGTTTTTAATATGATTACTACGTTTCTACAAATTCTAGCGTAATGTTTTATAGCATATAAACTTTCTTGATAAATACGCTATTTAACGCGAAAAGAAATTTTCAAAAAAACATTTCTCGAAATACATTAAGTATTAACAATAAACTTTTCAGCCTTATAATATATAAAAATATATATTAATTAATATCTTTTTATATTATTTCGCATCGGAATTTTTTGTCAGTATGAAGTATCTTCCTATACTTTATCAATAACTAAGACTTAAAAAAAAAGAAAGAGGTTTTAAAAACAAAATACCCAATTTCGTTTACCTGAACGACACACTTATAGCATGTGTTTCGATTTTTAAACTAAATTACAAAATCGACGTAAACATTTATATGTGACTAATCGTTTCAAACAAAGAAAAATAATTTTCAAAATCGGTTAAAACATGACGGAGTTAAGGTAAAGATTAAACAAAATACGCTATGAATTGAGTACCTCCTCCCTTTTCGAAATCAGTTTAAAATTTTTCGCTTAGATTACGAAAAATTATGTAAATATATCAAAACTAATATTTTCAATCAAAAATTTCGGTTTAAAATTATAACGTAACTGACTTTAAAATATAAGCGAAGCTAGTTATTCGCAGAATTCAATTAAATATATTTATTAATAATCGAATGTGTAAACGAATTTTTAGTGTTAATTTATCTGGGAATAATAATAACTACCTCCAATAGATCATGAAATTAAGTACACGCTGTACATATTGCTGTGTTTTTCCAAAAATCATCAGAAATCTTCTTTCGTACTGTTTCTTGTAAAGTAAGAATGCTAATACAGCGCTAACAATGTTTTCTGTTTATTTGCATGTTGGTCAAAATGCAAATTTTCTATTATGCCGTGTCACCGCGCTGTCTAAGCTATCAAGTCGGTGGAAACATACGTCTTGTACTATCGAACGTTACCGCCTGACTCTTTTAATATTAGGTTTTGTTAGTATTAATATAGAATTTGTTTTTAAATAATACGTATATACAGAGTGATTAATTCAAATGGGTCAGTAGGGATATAATTGAAAGTTTATGGACTAGTTTGTCTAACAGAAGTGTTGTCACCAATTTTGAAGTTAAGATTTTAACATTAAATATTTAAATAAAAACTGTAACCGGCTCGGAAATCGAAACTGGTAATTTAAAAAAATGTTTTCGTATTATATTAGTTTTTAATGCCAAGAAATAAATTACATAGATCGTCATGAAAAAATGTCAATATGGCAGCAATGACGATACACAAGATATGAGTATAGCCTACGACTACTACATCTAGAACATCTACTACCATCTAGAATAATATACCTTTCAAACGCTACCATAAATTTCGAAATATCTTCAGTGGTTCTACAATTTACTTCGTACATAACAAATATGCTCTCTCTCTTTGTTATTTCAGTATAGTTTCTATTAATATTAATAAACAGAACAGTATATGCAGTATTTAAATGCAAAATATCACATTTGTGTTGTGAATATGATTAACCGAACAAATACGTAGGTAGGGAAGAGAAGAGAGGAGGACACTCAACTTCAACAAAAATTTCAATTAACGCTTAAAATCTTAATTTAAAAAAAACGCATCACACTGAACGGCCTCCATTAAGATCTCATGATCTTGTGTCGGGGGTCCGGAAACACACAACACAAACACAAATCCCCAGACCACGACAAACATATAGCCAATACAGACGTTTGGCTTGAAAGGTCCTTAGGACCCCTTAACCGAAAAAATAACACACGCGATATTTTTAAACGATTTATCCAATAAGATTCCATACTATTAGAGAAGATAAGAAAAAGTACTGTCTTTACACTTATAGGGCAAGAAATCCTAAAAATTACATTTCACGCTGTTTTTATTTTCCCATTATATTGACGTGATTAGTATATATTTAAATTAGAGCTTCCTAATACTAATAATCTTTGATCTAATACGGACAGACAGACAGCGCGGTATGACGATACTATAAGGAAACGGAATGGCCATTGCAACTGACTATAACGCTAACGGTCGCGGGTTCGCTCCCGCTCGCGGCATCTTTATATGCCATACGGATGATTGTCTCGGTCTGTGTTTGTGTTTGAGTTGTATCTTGTATTATGTTTCTCCGGAAACATCCAAACCTCAGAATAAGGATCATGAGATCCTAATGGGAACCGTTGAATGTGATGGATTTATTTTATTTTCATTTTTGTCCCTAGTTCAGTATAAAACCCAAAAAATTCGCAGGTAGATGCTGGCGTATATAATTTAACCGACTTTCAAAAAAAAAGGAGCTCAATTTTTCGGTGAGTTTTTAAAGTTTGTGCCCTGATTACTCGAAAACGGCTTAACAAATTTGTTTAATTAACTTTTATTTAAAAAGATATACGCCTCCATAAGTCACATAGAATTGTCCTCAAATTCGATTTAGTGGTTTTGGTTTAAAATCAAGTCAAGCCAAGAGGTTTTGCTTTTGAAGTTTGTTGACTTTTTATAAAAGTCTTATAAAGATTCATATTTAAGTACACAGTAATAAGGACAAAACTAAATTATTTATATATCAGTAACCTTATCATAATACTCTTGTAAGTTAATCTCGTTATCATAAAAAGTAATACGAAGGTCCTCGGACCTGCCCGAAACTTCGGGTAGTCGTTAAAGAACCAATTTTACAAGGTCCCTGAATATTTCAATACTACAGAGTGATGAAAAAAGAAATTAACATTATCTATTACTATTGACTTTATCTATTACTATTGCAAAAATTAAAAATAAAACTTTTTTGTTCAGTAATTTTTGATGTATTTTAAAATTCGATATTACTTTTTTGATTGATATATTTTAATGTTTTTTAGGGTTCCGTACCTTAAAAGGAAAAACGGAACCCTTATAGGATCACTTTGTTGTCCGTCTGTCTGTCTGTCTGTCTGTCTGTCTGTCTGTCTGTCTGTCTGTCTGTCTGTCTGTCTGTCTGTCTGTCTGTCTGTCTGTCGGGATGTCAACCCTTTTTTCTCAGAAATGCATGGACGTATCATGTTGAAATTAATATCATATACTCAAGTCTACGATGACATGCGGCCGTGAAAAAATTAAAGTTCTAAGTCAACGCAATCAAAAGATAATAGCAAATATGTCGAATATTTTGACCATTTTTGCGTTTTCGCAAAGGAATCAAAACCTATAGGGTACTTCCCATTGACCTAGCAAGACGAAATTTGGCAAGAAGTAAGATCTTATGGTACGAATAAAGGAAAAAATCTGAAAACTGTAAATTTCTGTATGTATGTGTGTCTGTTTGTAAGTTTGTCTTTCAACTTTTTTCTCAGGAACGCGTGAAGGTAACAAATTTTTATCAATGTCAAGTATTCAGAGCTATAATTACTAAGAGCTGTGAAAAAATCAAACTACTAAGTTAACACAGTCAAAAGATACGGTCATTTATGTCGCATATTTTAAGTATTTTAGCGTTTTTAACGTTTTCACAAGGGAATCAAAACCTACAGGGTACTTCCCATTGACCTAGCATCATGAAATTTGGCCAGGAGCATGGTCTTATAGTATAAATAATGGAAAAAATCCGAAAACTGTAAATTTCTGTTTGTGTGTCGGTCAGTCTGTACATCTGTCTTTCAACCTTTTTCTCAGGAACGCGTAAATGTATCAAGTTGTAAATTATATCAAATATTCATAGCTGCATTGAGGATGCAAATGTGCACTTTGGGTCTAAGTAAGAACCCTCTGTACGGAACCCTCGGTGCGCGAGTCCTACTCGCACTTGGCCAGTTATTTATTATTATAAAAGTTTTTTTATTATTTAAAAGAAATCCTGATCTAACTTAATCAATAATAATAAAAAAAACTTTAGATAGATTTATCTTAAGCATAACCGCATCACACTCAACGGCCACAATAGGATTTGATTTTTTATTCTGCGTAGATCCGGAAATACACAAAACACAAACACTACGACAAACTGCCGTGAGTGTTATCGAATCCGCGACCGTTAGGGAGATTATAATCTATCAACTAAAATATGCATAATTAAGCGACTTATTACAATTTTACGCTGACATATACATATGTACATATAATTTAATGCAATTAAAACCGAAACGTAGTTTGTAATTTTTTCAACCGAATTAAAAAAAGGCGTATTTTTAATCCTTTGTTTTCTCATAACTCTGTTGTTTATTTACGAAAATGAATCAATCTAAAAGCATACTCTATGCTTTTAAAATGATTCCATATAAATTTCATCGAAATCGATTTAGTAATTTGGTTTTATAATCAAAATAACTGATATAATGTGGTATAATGTAATGTTTTCTCTAACACCATGTATATCTCTTTGGATACAGTGGAAAAAAGGGTTAAAACGCATAAGAAATTCGGTCAGATTGAGTTCATTTCAACCTCCCTCTAATGTATGTATGTCAAATCTACATAATCTCTAAATCCAACAGCAATGTAATCTTAAATAAATAATAATTTATTTATTTATTTAATGCTTTATTGTACAATGCAATCGTATGAACGAAAGGCGGACTTAATGCTTCTGCATTCTCTCCCAGCCAACCTTATGATGTACAAGAAAGTAGATATAGGTGTACAATAGATAGCCATAGATAAAATTATGAGATTCTAATATAATATAATATAATATAATATAATATAATATAATATAATATAATATAATATAATATAATATAATATAATATAATATAATATAATATAATATAATATAATATAATATAATATAATATAATATAATATAATATAATATAATATAATATAATATCAAATAAGCAGTATTTATATTGTTTAATTAAAAACTAACTTAATATACGTAATAAAAAATACTTAATCGGTTTTAACTAATGAGGAGTTTCAGCAGAAAATTATTTCCATCGTTTTTAGGGATTTCATTTTTAGGGTTTATGTCAAAGGATGTAAACTACATCCTTGTTAAACGTTTTGATGATTATTATAGTTTCGAATTTAGCCATGCATTATATCATCATACCTAAAATATTCACCATCTCTATATTGTATAAAACAAAGTCTTTTCCTTCAGTCTTTCCGCTTAGATCTTTTAAATTACCTAACGAATTTAAATGCGGTTTTCATAAAAAAGCAGAGTGATACAAGCAAAAGGTTTTATGTATAATACATCCGTATTACAGTAGAGAAAAGCCGAGAATTTCAAAGATTTGTAATGTGATGTCGTAAAACCCATGTGAAGCTGAAACAATAGCATAACAAGTGATTATTGAAAAAATCAAAAACCCAACTGCGTAATAAGACAATCGTTCCTAACCAACTTTAAATTGTTATAGATTCTAAACTGTAGTTCTGATTGAAAAACGATAAATTTATAATTATTCTGATGAAATCTAAAAATAATTGTTAAATACCTATTTAATGATACCAAACTGAAAACAGTTTGTCGATTTTAATTTTTTTCTTTTTTACATTATGGCGTCCAAAATGAACTATTTTGATTCTTTCAAGTTATTATACTTTCTATGACATTTACACCGTTATGACAATTCAAACCGCGTATCATTTAATAATAAACACATTGCGTCGTGCAGTCGGGTAAAAATCACATCTTAAAACTCTTTAATCTTACCTCAATAAGCCACAATATTATATAACTGTAGATAAACGTTGTAACCAATTAAATTTACTAATTAAACAGCAGTTTCAATTTGATACATTAAATAATTTACTAAACTATCCAGGATTGAGCGTGCCAGAAGCCGCACAATGGCTCGGTAGGATACTTCACTCCGCAATTTCGTCCTTTGTTGCTTGTGATTGCTTCATCAGCCATACTCGCTTCCATGCTTGGGTGTTTTGAAATGTATTATTAAAATCTGACTTGCAAGTGAATTATGAAGTAAATAATTTGTCTTACTATCTTTGTAGCTTATATATTAATACTTGCCCCTCGCGTTTATAGATACAACTTCGCTCCTATAAGTCATAGCGTGATGTATATATTCCTTAATAAATAGGCTAACTCAAAAATAATTTTTCGGTTTGGTTATTTGGTATTAAAATCGAATTAACTTGTAAACATGTGCCGTTAGCTAAACGTAATTGCATTTTTTGCTTTTGAAATCAGTCTTAATTATTTTATAACACACTAGCTGTCCCTTGCTGTTCACTCGAGTTTATGGTTACTGCTTCACTCCTATAAGTCGTAGCGTGATGTAATATAGCCTATAGCCTTCCTCAATAAATAAACTATCTAACGCAAAAAGAATTTTTCAATCTGAGCCGGTAGTTCCTGAGATTAGCGCGTTGAAACAAACAAACAAACAGCATCTGTAATATTAGTATAGATATTCACACTAATAACACAAGTTAAACAATTTCGTTTCACAACTCGTTTTGTAATATATTCTAGACGGAGCATTATAAAACTTGCACCTAGTTCTTCGAGTAACCTATTCTCGGAGTTAACTCACACATATACTTCTGGGTACTTCAGGGTCGTTTTGCAGTACATATGCGAAAAATATAATGTTCAAATCAAATAGAGAAACAAGAAGTGATGTCCCACGAGATGTCAGCAATAACAAATATATGGACAAAGTTATCTCTGACGCTTTCACGGCCACTGTTCAATAAATCTACTGCCAATTCATTTTTTTATTTTTCTGTTTTTATACAGAAATTATTATTACTCAACGATACCATATCCAGTTATAATTAGTGGTAATCAAATGGTGAATAACGGTTTATTAAGATTTAATGATTTAGTGGCTATGTTACACAAAACTATTAAATACAAAAAAATATTCATGCACATATTTCTGTGACAATGTTTAAACCCTGAAGCATGTGTACACGTCAAGACATTCTTACATTAATGCAAAAATCACAGATCAAATATGTTAATTAGCAAAACAATTTAATAAAAGTGTAAAGAAAATCTAAAGTTAACCATACAATACATCGATTAGACAGTGACAATGAATAAAGTGAAATAAAAACTTACGAAAAATAATACTAAGATTTTTAGTTTAACATTGAACTAGCCTTCTTCCACGGCTTCGCAAGTGCCGTGTGATTATTGCTTACAAACTTTTGACTTCACCCACTTGAGCAGTTAATTTTTAAATTTCTTAAAAGTTATTAGTTAGTTATATTCGTAAATTCTATTAAATAAATAAATAAATAAATAAATAAACGCATCACAGTCAACGGCCCCCATTAAGACCTTGTGTCGGGGGTCCGGAAACACACACAAGACTAACACAAACACCCAGACCACGACAAACATCCGTATGGCCAATACAAACATTTGCCGAAAGCGAGAATCGAACCCGCGACCGTTAGTGCTTGAGTCAGTTTCAATGACCACAGCGCCAACGTGTCTGTCGAAATTATTCTTTACCTGACTTCTTTGGTGACAATACTCCGAAGAACAATCACGATTTTTCAAACAATGTTTTCTATTATAATTTTTCATTATAAAAAAATATTCATTTCAATCATTCAATCGATAATTTCTCAGGTCTAAATCTTATGTGTGATTAGAAGTACACCACATTCGTCAACTAAATAAAACAAATAAAGAAAAATAGACATATATTTAGTTCAAAACACATTTATACGTGAAAAGTAAAACTACCACAAAATTTCTAAGAGAATGTACGCGATCCGCGATAACTCTATGTTGTAGAAACACAGATCTTGGAATACAACATAGACATGGAATTTCAAGCGGCGCTGAATGGATCAGTGAGTGTACACTCATTGCGTTTTTTAACCGTCGCGTTTTGAAAATGTAATCTTTATTTTCTTAACCTAAACATTTTATATTGCTATAATTTTGCTGAGAGACCTGTAGCCCTAAAACTACACTACACTGCTCTTTATAACCTCGTATATAAGCTGGCTTGACCTGGGCAGGAACTCTTATAGAAATTCAGCGTAAAATAGTTAATATATCTGCATTTTATGTGTTGAATGAGAGAGTCGAAATTCTTCGCCCCACTCCTCTTTTTACTTCCTATTCTCTTTCATATCTCATTCCATTTTAAGCTGCTAATGCATTTGTGGCTCCTCTGGTGCTGCAAATGTCTATAACGGAGATGAGCACTCAACTTCAGATGTGCCGACGTTTGCCAAATATTATTATAAAAAATAAAATATCTTGTAATAATTAATTATAAGCGATAAATGATGTTTATTATTTTGTAAATATGAGCACAAAATACGTAAATTATTGTATCTGGAAAATTAAAAAGTTTTCGATACACAAGAGAAATTTGTTAAATATAAATCTAATATGTCAAATTTTTAAAACGGTAGTTAACGCGTGGTTAAAAAAACGTGTCAAAAATAAAGTCTGCGTCTGGAACCGTGTCATTTAAAAAGAAAAAAAGGTTATCGATAGAGTATTTGAGGCAGCACAAATACGTGGAAAAATCAGAACTTAATTTTTTAATTGTATGTAAAAAAAGGTTTGCAATAAACACGTGCAAATGATTTCTTAGCGTTTTTGCTCAAACAAGCGAATCACGTGAAAATTTTGCACGAGCACGCTCTAAACGTCTAAACGCGGACCGTTGCGTTAAAACGTTAAACGCAGACATAAGTACCGCTGCGGCGAATTCTCCGGTTTCCGCGAGATAGTTCCTGAATGACGCGCGGTTCGTAAGTGGCGGCAGTGTTGAGGAATTGTTTGAAATGTATTAACTATTTCCGCTTAGTGTTTTCGTTTTATTTGTCGACTATTTTTATGGCTTCACGTATATGTCACGTATTTTGAGGTTGAGAAAGTCAAAAAATAATAATGTTGTAGCATGTTTTCTACAGACTTTAAATAATTATTAACATGAACCTCTATTGCTAGATTATGCTTTTTGATGGATCTTATGTAAAGAGCCGGACTACATGGAAACCATCAGATAGGGACGGAAACTCGACAATGTTCTTCAAATAAATTGTCTAATTAAAGGTTGTTACATTTTAAAGTAAATAAAAACTGTAAGGATTTTTTTGCTATGAAGTTTTATATAAATAAATTAGTAATGTACACATTCTTATTTAATAGACTCTTAACACAATAATAGAAAACCACTTGAAGTTATTATAATAGATTCACTTTCAGCAGCTTATCTTGTTTATGTAATAAAAGATATTTTTATTGACTTTTGTGCTGGTTTTGATATTCTATTTTATAGCTCTCTTATCGTGCATCAAATATAATGTTTAACAATCAGTCCTGTTTGTGTGCACAAACTTCTGGTAAGAAGCTTAAATAAAGTTAGAAAATTATTTTATTAGAACATAAAAATCGTTTTTCCTTGAGTTTTAGGAGTTAGATGGTATAAAAAGAAAGAATCTGATTAGAAAACATTCTTATAAATAATACCTATTAGATGGTTTTTTTAGAGTGTGCACTAGAATGTTCCCTTTCTGGGGCAAGGTGTCCGCTTTTATAATAAAGTACCACATACACTTTTGCAGTTTTCAATAAATAAGTTTAAAGTGTATTTTTAAAAGTCCTTAATAACTAAAGTATATTAATCTGTTCAAGATTATATAGATGATAATGATGCGTGGATTTAGTATAGCTGGATTTCATACAGGATGTTTAATATAAACATTTGTAATTTTTTAAAGTATATACTTAATAACACAATTTCGAGTTTCTTGCCGGTTCTTCTCGGTAGAATCTACATTCCGAACCGGTGGTAGCTTTTCCTTAATTTAAGTACTTTTTGTATGTTTTGACGATTCAAAAGTGCTTTTAAAGGTCTACTTGAATGAAGTATATTTTGATTTTTTTTATTTTGAATGGTAAATCTGAAATTATAACAGAAAAGTAGCTACTAGGACCATCTAATTTTCTTTATATAAACTTATTTTTATTGTTTGGCCAATACGACACGCACGCCACCTACCGAAAATTAATTACACTATATCTATATCCTTCTTTTAAGTGCAAACAATATGTTCAGAAAGTTTTACCGTAATCGGTTTTTTATATTTTAATTAACTGAAAAATTCAAAAACCCGACTGCACAACAATACCATAGAGAATCGTCACTAACTAACTTTAAATCTTTATAGATTCTAAACGGTAATTTTGATTTAAAAGGGATATAAGAAATCTAAAAATGATTTTTAAATATCTATTCAACGATACTCCACAAAACACCGGTCGTCAATTATAAATAAATAAATAACGCATCACACTCAAAGGCCCCCATTAAGATCTTATGACCTTGTGTCGGGGGTCCGGAAACATTCACAACACTAACACCCAGACCACGCAAACATCTGTATGGTCAATACACACGTTTGCCGTTAGCGGGGATCGAACCCGCGGCCGTTTGCGCTTTAGTCAGTTGCAGTGACCATTGCGCCAACGCGTCTTTCGAAGTCTGTCTTGTCGAATTTTGGTGTCCAAAATCGGCCATTTTGATTTTTCCAAATTATAATCATCATCATCATCTACCTAGCATTTTTCCCGGTTATACTAATTAATATTTTTTCCAAATTATAATAATGTTATAAAATTTGCGCCGTGATAACGACGACGACGTGACAGGTATCAAAATCTGCCCACTCGTTTAGTCTAAGTAGGGCCACAAAGGTACAAACCCACACATATACATAGACTATAAACACATTACCCTTACAGCAAAACCATCAAATAATTCCAATAACTAATGATATTTGTAACAGCGGTAACGATACCACAATATGTCACATTCGATTTGAAATTTGTACAATAAAATGTTTCAAAAATGTTCACGCGTTTTAGACGCTAGAAAGTTCTCGAACACACAAGTTTTTACTGATAAAATATTTTGGACGATCTCCAAGAGCATACATCGGGGGAAACTCGTATGAAATATATCCGTTTTCAGTGTCTTTGCGTGACTCGGACGTGCCTTTTGTGCACCGAACCCGGACTATTGAACTTGTTCCTGGGTACAAAACATAAATAAACTGTCATCTTTCATTGTTCTATAAAGACAACGCTTGGTGACATATGTTTTATTGATTATAAGATATTATATTGTTCATATTTAGGGTTCCGTAGCTGAAGAGTGCAAACGGGACCGTATTCCTAATCAGTATTCTGGCCGTCTGTCCGTCTTTCCGCCTGTCTACCCGTCCGTCAGCTGTGTCTCATAATCCGTAACAGCTAGAGAGTTGAAATTTTCACAGAATGTGTATTTCTATTGCTCCTTTATCAATAAATGGATGCTGATAAGCAATAATGTATCAACCCACATGAAGTCAAATTCCAAGATATTGATGCATTCTGATAATGCGTTATGTATATAACATTATTAAAAAAATTTCAAGTAATCTAGACTAAATAAGTACGGACAAAAGTTTTTTAATTAAATGTTTTGAATATTGAAGTGTGTTCCATATTTTGAAATATGCAATAATCTCATATATTGAAAAAACTTATCATTTGATAAAACTATTTATTATAGTAACGAATAAAAATGGAAACATACTTCTTAAAACAAATGAATTAAGAATAGGTTTGACATCTTCAGACACCATTTTCTCAAAATAAAATCCGTGTGGCTTGACACAGTATTGCTTACCAGCGTCCAAACGATTAGAACCGGTCAAATGCAAGTCGGAATCATACACGAAGGCCTACTAGACCATCACCTAGTAGACAGACCACGTCGATCTTAACCGATGATCGCGGGTTCAAGCATCCGATAGCACCGCAGATTTCTCAAGTACTAAATTTGTGTTTCAATCCATCCTTAGTGGTGAAGGTAATGGCCATGAAACCTGCGTGTACCGGAAGAAACTCTGACGCATGTAAACCCGCTAAACCGCAGTAGAGCAGTGTGTTGGATAAAGCTCTTGACATTCTCCTTAATAAGAAATGATGCCTTGCCCAGCAGTGGGACACTTACAGGCTGTTACTTATTATTTACATTGTTTTTAGCTTCCTCAATTCACCTCGATTTTTACCCCACTGCCGACTATAACTAGTATGAATATGTATGAATACTTTGTATATCTCTACTAATATTATAAAGCTAAAGAGTTTTGAGTTATGAAGAAAAGAAAAATAATAATAATAATTCAACAAAAGGCAAAAAAAAGAGTCTCGCTGAGTTTCTTTCGCGGTTTCTTCTCAGGTCTGAGGCTTAATTTTTTCCGAAACCGTGGTAGTTTCATTTGCTAGACGTTCAAGAATGTAAACTCCTTATTTTGAATAAAAATATTTTGATTTTGAGTTTGCTTGTTTGAATGCGCTAATCTCACTGGTTCCAACTGAAAAAATATTTTTGTGTTCAGTAGTTTATTTATTTAGGAAGGCTATAGGCTATATTACAGTACGGTACGACTTATAAAAGCGACGCAGTAACCATAAACGCGAGTGAAACCGCTATAAACAGCTAGTGTAAAATAAAAAAGTAATCTAATTCCTTGACACGCTCTACAGTTTAAATCATTTAATATGATTCCACGTAGAATACAACAAGAACCTTGAAGTTACGACAGTCCAAGAACAAGCAACTGCAATGAAATAATTCAATAACGAAATTCGATAACATCTGGCATCGCACTTAGACGATAAATACTCGTAGCGTGTACCAGCGCTCGATCGGTTTACGAGACTATTTACATAAAATTGCTTTGTAATACAGCCTCGTTCTGGTAAAATGGAACGTCGAAAAAAACTTATATGTAAAAATCCAAAAGACTTTTTAACCAGAAAGATAAAAGGAAACGTAAGCTTTTTCTTTGTAACTTTACCTATGAATATTATAAGTGTATAATTCTGTCTGTCTAATAGTTTTGGAATGTCAAGCCTAAATCGCTGAATCATTTTTTTTTTTAATTTTGATATAGAAATATACTCGACACTGGAGAAAGACAGAGACTACTTTGCGTCGCAATAATAGGTGAATATGAAATTTGGTGACTCCTGGATTAATGACTCATGACATTTGGTTTATATTAAAGTAACCGTTAAAAAAGTTTTACACTTGGATATTCGGCCGCTTATTTAGACTTTAATATCACAGAATGTTGGTATAAATAATAATAAATAAATATTTAAGCGTATCGCACGCAACGGTCGGGGGTCCTGAAACACACAACACAAACACAAACACCCAGACCACGACAAAATTACCGCGTCATTCAATTGCAATAACAAACTTATATGAAACCAAAATTTAATTACTAACTTAGCTAACTCGCTTCATACAGATTTTGATTTCTGTTATTTTAATACTAAGCGATATATACCCATCACGGGCGTAGATGACCGCGAATCAAGACAGTCTTCTCATTATCGTACAACTATAAAACATATCCAATCCTAGACAAGATATCGAAGACCGAACAATTTGAATATTTTACATAAAACAAAACACTCGAACTATCGCCCGATGTGTTTCAACTATAAAATAGTTTATAAGTAAAACATATCAGCGAGTTGGGGAAACTAGTTTCACGAGGTTTTTCTTGTTTTCATTCGATATACTCAGTCGAGATGCGGGCAGCAATCTAAACTTTGTTTTATTTTTTTGTATTTCGTTTTCGAAACTGATATCTTTTATCACGCTTCAGTAACACGAATGTTGATTGTGTTGTAAAACGGTCAGAGTTTATTTTGGAAATAATATGTGTGGCGCCCGAGCGAATACTTTGGACCGTTAGTAATTTATTTATTTATTAGGTGGTGCCCGCGACTTCGTTTATCTCTTTTATATAATTATTATTTTACCCTTATGTCAACCCCTTTCACAGTTTTTGCCGCGAGCGGGGATCGAACCCGCGACCCTTAGCGCTTGAGTCAGTTGCAGTGACCACTATAAGCAAATATAAATAAAACATTTTTGGGAGTGCAGTTAACATCATATGATTCTCACAGTTTACAAAAGAATTTAACATGCGAAATAATTTCTAAAAGTGTAAAGATAATCTAAAAATAACCATACCAATACATGGATTAAACAGTGATAATGAATGTTAAAGTGGACTAGATTAAGAAAAATAACAATAAGATTAGTTAATTAGATACGTAATATTTTAAACGGTAATTTTTAAGTGATAGCTTTAATTTTGTGATATTACTCAGCACGCAAATGGAGAGACCGCGTGATCGCTTGCGCATGCGCATCCGCTGCCCGATCCAAAATATTTAATCCATGCAGTTGTTAAATGATGTTTAAATCGCAGTATTTCTCATTCAGGCGAAATATAATACGACTGGCTATTATGTATATCAAGCGCTCTAAGGTTAGATTAGAAAAGTTTATATAACTGTTAAGTTTTCTTTAATTTTCTAATTATCTGCACCTATTTATTCTTTTTATTTACTGTAAGAACCTTCTACGAAGTATTTAAAAATAACTTCAAAGAAAAGATGACCAAAAACGATAAAGTCGTTCTAAAGTTACATGACCAAGAGAAATATGGAATCATTTTAATATACATAGATTAGGTAACAGATATTTTATACCGACGAAAACACATTTAAATAATAAAATATACAGGTAAATTATTGTTATATAAATGGCTTTGTATTATTATTGTATAAATAAATACTAACTTTCCAGTACTTTCGAAAAAACAATAACCAAATAAAAATATGGCATGAATAAGGTTTCTCTAACAAGAATTGGGTTTTATTGTGATTTGATCAATCGTTGAAGCGTGAAAACGCTAGACCCGAAATAAACAAAGATCAGATAACTTCGCTCATTTAGATAAATCTTTATATTAAAAACTAGGATCTTATAATACGAGGAGGGTCTTAATTCGTCGGAGACTTTTATGTATGTTCACTGATTTCTCAAAAACATCTTAACATATTTGGTTCTTTTTTTATTGAAATATAATCTGTCATTGGTCCCATAAAGTTTTTATTCAAATCGGTTTCATATTTGGAAGAGAAATTAAAAATAACTATATTAAGCATCAGTAACTATCGACGTTACAGGGAGGAGGTGCCCAAAACACTGGCAGCAGTACCTCTTTGAATGGCCATTCATATTAATAATATTATTTAATGTTTTATTTTTTTAAATAAAATCACGGGAATAATTATTCATATTTAATATAACGGCTCATGAACCGTCCTCGACGGATGCAACTTCGTGGAAATTTCGGATAATAAAAAAGTATTACTACCATTAGTTATCGCGATAAGACCCGTTATATTAAATATGAATGGTATAAATCGCGAAAGCTTAAAAAATGGACTAATTATGTTATTCAATTTAACGAAATTACCTATTTTGCTTTTGAAGTCGGTATCTCTTTTATATATTTTTTTATTTAGACGTTGATTATCTCAAAAATACGTAATTTATTAACGGGCGCAATAAAATACTACTGAGATATATGTGTAAATATAATATGTATAGCAAGACTGATTATTTACGTAATATAACTACACAATATTTGGATGCTGATAAGCAATAATGTGTCAACCCACAAAAAGTAAAATTCGGAGAAATATCTCCGATATTGATGTATTTTGATACTGTGTCACATATTTAACACATTCAAAAAAATTTCAACTCATCTAAACTATAAAAGTACAGAAAACCGTTTCCTAATTTAATGTTTCGAATTTCAAGTGAGTTTCATATTTTGCGATTTATATAATAATCTGAAATATTTAATAAACTTATGTTTTAATAACAGATCAAATATATCATTCTGCTTTTTATTCAATATACCTTTTATGAAAATAAAAAGAAAAGATACGTATATACGTATATTCTTCAAACAAACTTATTAAGAATAGGTTCGACATCTTCAGACGCCATTTTCTCAAAACGAAGTCCGTGTGGCTTAACACAGTATTGCTTATCAGCGTCCATTTGTGAAATAACTGTCATTGTTTATATCGCTTTACAAATTTAGCGGTATCTATAATATCCATAATCGCATCAAGTACATAACTTATCCCCAAACCGCACAGCTGCGACGAATGACTCGAGTTTTTATACGTCTACAGTCGAATTTATTTTAATAATCCGTAAACCCATTTCTCGTATTTTTATTGGTAAATATTCATGAATGATGCTGATTTTTTATGTCCTTTGTATTATTGTTACTTTACTTGCTTTTTTATTTAATAAAAATCAATTATGCTAGATTACAAAAAAACATCAATTAAAAATGAAATTAGATCGGACAAAAATGTATTCATATTTAAACTAACTACACAAACAAAAATAACCCGAATGATCTATCGAGTAGAAAAAATGTTCTTTCATTTCTTATTTTACAAGTAATAAAATAAAGTAAAGTAAATTTCTCTACGCAAAGGCCTCCTCTCCTATTAAATAGAAGTTTAGACCTTAATCGCTTCTCCACTGCGGGTTGGCGGATATATGTACATGTGACAGAATTTCTCCCGGTACATGCAGTGTTCCTTACGATGTTTTCCTTTACTGTCGAGCTCAAGATAAATTAAAATACAAAAAAAAATACAAGTACATAAATGTTATTTATATTCTCAATAACGGGTCTCATCACCGTAACTAACCATAATAATACCTTTTTTTTGCCCAACGTTTTGATGAAGTTGCATCAGTTGTGGTCACGAGCTGACTGGTCGCGCCCTCCAGCGGCTAGTGATTAGTCATCGAAAAGATCGGTTATTTATAATATAAATAATACAAATCGCGAATTGTATTGCCACGATGCAATGTTTCTTGGTTATGTGTTTAGACCCTCGCTTTGGTTCCTTTATAATAGATTACCTTACGCACTAACTTTAAAATATACTTTACAAATCACGTTTTCATAACGTTGTCTTAGATTTTGCCATTATTACTTATTGAAATAAAACTATATTAAACGGATTTAAATTGCGTATATTAACTATTTTTATGATCCCACGGGTAGACCCACGGGAGTCTACCCGTGACCACGAACGCTGCAAAGTGCTCGAAACGTCGGGATGATAAAAATAGTTAATATACGCAATTTAAATCCGTTTAAAATAGTTTTATTTCAAATCACGTTTTAACATATTTACTACTAGCTTTTGCCTGCGACTTCGTCCGCGTTTTCGTCGTTTTTCATAAAAAAGTAGCATATGTCCTTCCTCAGGGTTCAGTGGTTTTGATGTGACAGACAGATCATATTTTGGTAGTGAAATATAATATGTTATGCCACAATACTTGATTTATATGATTTTTTTTATTGAATCGGTAATAATGTTAACTTTTTAAAATTAGGGATGAGTGAGAGTCTTATAAACGAAAGAGTAAACAAATATAATCAGAATGCTCTGAACTGCTAAGCTATCAGGAGTTACACGTGTTATTGTGAGTCAACCATAAAAGATAAACATATGCTGTTGCGGGATATTTGTTAGAAAATTTTATGCAGAATATTTTTGTCATACATAATTTCTATGTAACTTTAACCATTAAGGCTGCATACGCGACGGAAGCTTAAAAATTGGAATATCGTCTCCCGTTTTCCCAAAGTTTCCCTTCACTACTCTGCTCCTATTGATTGTAACGCGATGAAAAGTATACTATAACCTACCCAGGAGTATGAAGAATAATTGTACTAAGTTTCGTTAAAATCCGTCGAGTAATTTTTGATTCTATAAGGAACATACAGACAGACAGACAAAAATTTTACTGATTGCATTTTTGGCATCAGTATCGATCACTAATCACCCCCTGACAGTTATTTTGAAAATAGATTTCATGTACAGAATCGACCTCTCTACAGATTTATTATAAGTATAGATATAGATGTCTCACATAATGATTAATAATCTAACATAGTAATCTCCTTCCTAACTTCTGTCAAATTTAGATATTCTCAAAGGGACTTGGGATTTGTCGGTGAGAAATTTTCACTTTGCTTGTTAGAGTGGCTCAAGCAATCACAAGAGACTCAGTGGCGTTCGCTTTTGGAGAAGTGTTGGAGGTTAAATATTTGCTTGTATTTGTAATTGTTGAGAACTGACGCTCTCCAAACGTGCAGCCTAATAGTTTGAATATTTTTTTAAAATAAAAATAATGCATATTATGCAGGCAAATTATAAGGAGCCACCGCTATCGTAAGGCAATAAATTTTCACAGTTGGATGCTGATAAGCAATAATGTGTCAAATTCGGAGATATTCACGTATTCCGATTATACATAACCAATTTACCATTATCCTAAATAAGTACGGAAAAAATCTTAACTTAATGTTTCAAATATTAAAGTGTGATCGAAATTTTGCACGATACAATTATCTCAAATATTTGAAAAAAATATTATTAGATCCGCTTTTTATTCATTATACCTTTTGTCAAAGTAAAGAAAAGATAATATGTATATATTATTCCAAACAAATTAATTAAGAATAGGTTGAACATTTTTAGACCCCATTTACTCGAAATGAATTCAGTGTGGCTTGACACAGTATTGCTTATCAGCGTCCAATTGATTCCTGCACGGCAATTATGTGTGCGCTTTCGTAACGCGATACATTTCGACAATAGATATCTGATAAAACTAAAACTTCTATATGTGTGATACTGTTCATAATTCCGGACTTAAATAATTCGATGAAATTGTTTATATTTCCCTCTCAATAGCATCACATTTAGATCGATCGACGCGGAACAAAAATTCCGTACTTGAATTACTTTGAGAATCAAAAGTTACGACAAACATTACGACGGAAACCGCAGTTCTCGAAATTTTGTTACAAATTCATAAACTACAAAAGTTAATAGTAAATTCTTAAAGTTTTCCAGCACACAGTCAATATTTCTCGCTCGAGTCCACATTTAGAGTACACATTGACTTTATGAAACACTCACGCCTGTAAGTTTTCAATGCTATTAGAACTTCCTGTGCAACTTATTGGAAATTGAACACGATTTAACTCGGAGTGGTGCGGAATGGTTGTTTGATTTTAATTTGTATCTGTATATTTATAAATTGCTTATATCTATATAATAATTTTAAGAAGATCTGCTGAGAGATTTTCATGTGTAGTCGAACTGATCTATACTTATTAACATTATTAAAAAGTTATTTACGGTAAAAAAATGATTAGTATTATAGCCTAGTAAACAGATTGCCCAATGCATATAGAATGTCCAAAACTTCAGCTGTATATATTATTCTATTGCATTTAACTTATACCTAATATTACAAATTTTGTTTTATACGTTTTTATATATGGGGTTAATTCTGACACTGCTGTACTGATCCGATTTGAAAAAAAATTCTTAAGTTAGATAGCATGTTTATTGGGAAGGTTATAGGCTATATTACATCACGCTACAATTTACAGGATCAAAACAATAACCATAAACGTGAGTGAATAAAATAGAGGATTTACTTTTTTTTAAAGATTCTTGAAATATCTTCTATTCCGGTTGACATGAAACCTCCCATCATAATAGCTTATAGTTTTTAACAGTTACTAGTATAATTATAGATGATATGATTACTATTATTCTAGATATTTTTGTTACAAAAGCTGATAAAATGTTTACAAATAGCATTCGAACATATGATGAAATATCAAAGAATCCTAAATCCTAAAAGTCTAAATAACGATAGCGTTTGGTATAAGTGTATCATAGCAACAAACATACAGATATTAAGAGCTATATCTATTGGATTACTTATAGGAAAAATGGTGTTACAGCATATAGGTTTAAATAAATAAACTCTTCCAACAGTGACTTGCACCGAAGCCGTGCAGTCGAATCTAATCATCCGCCGTTTGAAAAGGCTGACGAAACACAAGTTGATTCTATCACTAATCTGCAATCCGTCCCATTTCCCTCCCATCGGTGACAGCGACAAGGCCAATAAAGTCGATACCAGTGGAGGTTTCATACATCACGCATTATTTTCTCGCAGTGCTCTTGTTACTCCGTTCAAAATTAATATTTTGTAGTGTAAACTATCTTTAATAACAGATAATTTGGTATGTAAATGTAAGTATTTTATGTTGAGAATTAATCATAAGGATTAACTAATGGTAGTAATTTTTTTATTGCCCGACGTTTCGACGAAGTTGCATCCGTCGTGGTCATGAGCTGAAAAACTACAATTAGTTATCGCGATAAGACCCGTTATATTGAATATGAATAGTATAAATCGCGAAAATTAAAAAAATATAACTTTTTATTTTTATGTAGTGGTTTATAAACTTGGAAGCAGAATTTTAGTCATGTATCAGTTTATTGTTGTCTAACGTTATTCTGACCTATCGCTAAAACAGTTGCGAGTTTGATTCTAAAAACCAAATATTGGTTTTTGTAAAAATGTTCTTAGAAAAAGGATCTTATTTAGGAAGTGAGATGCTTTTCAGTCACATGCTGTTTCTGTTCCGGTTATTATCGTAAAAACCTGATTAAGATTACTCTGTGCAATTATAAGTTTTACTCTTGTAATTGACATAAAATAATTTTGTAACCTGGTAACAGTTACCAAGGTAATTTTACGAAAGCTGTTGCTGTATAAAATAAAAACACTGACAGTAAATTCTTCCAAGTGGAAATCAATGACAAAAAACTTATGTAAATCTTTATGAAAGTCTGAGAGCAAACTTTACAAATGTAATTCTCGCTTTAAAGGCACAATCTTATATGGCAGATTTATCGTGTAAAAATAAGTTATCTCACAAATCCGAAATGGTATAATAAACAGACCCCAGCATAAAAAGCCGATAAGTAAGAAAAAGAACAAGGTTGGATCATATTTACATCTTAATTACAAATTAACACTCCATAGTACATACCCATCCGTCGTACCTCCACTGGATAAACCGTTACGCTTATTAGTGAAATGTAACAAGTTTTGATTAAATATCACATCATTTGATTTTGGATTTTAATCCATTGGCTATAAGATCCCAAGTTGCTTGACTTTACAATTTCCCTCTTCTTCGAAGTTTAATGTATCAGAAATGTTAATAAACTCAACGTTTCGTATCAGAACTCTACATCAATGATAACTTTAAATACGCTTTCATTTAAATTGTATGTGAAATCTCGATAATGTTGTAAGGCTGGCCTTGTTTCAACTGAATGTATCGTAAATACTTTGGTATATTTGATTTACTGTAATCGGATAGAATTTTAACATGAAATCGAAATTCAGATTCGGTGAATCATATAAAAACTCCATTACGCGATGCTTTTGGAGTACAAACTGCGTTTCGAAACAGGGGTATATCTATACTAATATTACAAAGGTGAAGAGTTTGTTTGAACGCGCTAATCTGAAGAACTATTGATTCAAATTGAAAAATCATTTTGGTGTAAGATAGTTTATTTATTGAGTAAGGCTATTGGCTATATTACATCACGCTATAGATAGAAGCAAAGCACTAATCATAAACGCGAGTGAAACCGGACAGCTAGTCTTAAAAGAATTTTAAAGATAAATTTAAGTAATATTGTTCCGACGATATAAAATTTAACTATAATAAAGCATATTTGGTGACATTAATTACAAAACATACACAGCTATTATTTTACGTTCGTTATTATGCTACTCAGCCTTATCGTACAATAGAAAATCGTTTTCTTTAGAGAGTCATATTCTTTTGTGATGTTAGTGGAAGAATACGGAGCTTAAATCCACTACACAGAAATCTATAGTAAATTGGCGAATATATCTTCCGTGTTCTACAATGCTGATCACAGAGGAGAATATCATAGTTGAATATGGAATAAAATGCATAGCGTGCTCAGATTTGAATTTATTTGGGTTTGTATAGATATTTTTTATTATGTTGGCCATCTCGTATTCCAAACAAGCGATTATGGGCCGATTATTAGTATTTCCCAAACTTATACATTTTTAACTTTCGCGATTTATACAATTCATATTTAATATAACGGGTCTTATCGTGATAACTGTCACGAGCTCGTGACCACGACGAATGCAACTTCGTCGAAACGTTGGCCATTAAAAGGTATTTTCCAATTCTATTTTTAAAAATGTATTTTAATACAGGGCTGCCAATCGATAAAAATTTTAAAGTTTGAAAATAAAACTAAAGTAAGAGACATCAATGAAAAACCGTACATTGCCAAGAAATATTTCATATGAGGCAGAAGTGCGAAATTGCAGTTTTCCAGTTCAGTAGATTTCAATTCAATTGTAATAGGGTCAGGTCAAACGGTGCCTGTTTGACAGGTTCGAGTTTAACAATCAAATAATATTTACTTTAGATGAACATTGTAGGTATATATTGAAAGGGGACCAAAAGCAACTTATTTATTAACTTGTAAAATTGAATTTATATTCGCTTTTTTATTACACCATAAGTCCGTTGAAATATCGGTAACGTTTACAAAATTTTAAACACCAATTTTCATATCCAAAAATAAATAAATCAAAAATCCCACAAGACTTTCATACACTTTTACCATCTGAACAGATGAACTTGTAGAAAGATATCACTCTGAGACTCGCCAACTTAGTGTGAGTCTTAGGGTCAGTTTTAAGGGTTATATTTAAAAGATTTTGATCACCATTTATCAAGCGTTTTTTTTCGTCTAAACCAGGGTCTGTTTCTTTATTCTAGTCCTGATTTTGACAAGTTACTGATTATTATATGGAACGATTGCCACCTGACCTTCACAATATCTAAGGGCAAGCCAGTAACCATTTAAACTACACTAATCTCCTAACTAAGTTTAACGATTGTTACCAAGTGATTGTGAAACTACCGGGAGCGACAACATTACGTGCTCATCGAGTCACGGTGGGGAAACCCACAAAGACAAACACTTAAACCTAAGAACAAATATTTATATATATACCGTACCGTATTTGCACAACACCGTCGGTGTAGAGGTACATTCATTACCATTACTAGTTTGAAATAGATTTTGAAATTTATTTAAAATGGATATAAGAGTACGTAATATATTCAAAAACATTCAAAAATATTCTCTTTTCTTTATAAATAATGTGGAAGATTTTTAAAACAAGGTAATAATTGAAAAATCACCCGACTGCGTAACAAGGCCATAGAAAATCATTACTAACCAACTTTAAATTGTTATAGATTCTAAATAGTAATTCTGAATGAAAAATGATGTAATAAACTTAAAAATAATTTTTAAATACCTATTCAATGATACTCCACTTAATACAGTTAGTCGATTTTCATGTATTTCTTTTTTATATTATGGCGCGTAAAATTGGCCACTTTGTTTTTTGTAATTTATAATAATTTCTATGACATTCGCGCCGGTGTGACGAAACGAAGGATGTGTCATTTATTAAAATCAGCCCGCTCGTTTGGTCTTAATACTGCCACAAATGTACAAAGATATATACATAAACTGATAAACACATCACCCTTCTGTGCGTCGCGCAGTTGAGTACAGAAGGGGAACTGACTTTAAAGCAAAATAGGTACTTTCAATTATTTGAATGACATATATGTTGAAGAAAATTTTACGTGACCAATGTGAGAGCTTACAATTACAAACAGTCAAGCCGTTTTATAGTAATCAATGAATATACATAAAAATAGTCCCCGATGAATTAAGAACCTCTTCTTTTTTGGAATGCGGTTAAAATCACTCTTATATAGCACTCTTACCATCAAATCACACACACAATTACGAGTCGCTTTGATACTCAGACGCGCTGTGCCATGGAATTCTGCTTCCACGTTATGAAGGTCCGCAAACGACAATAACTCGACGCTCTTGCTATAAAACATGCCCGGATTGTGTCGTCCAAGCAATAAAAATACTTTTGCATTCAAGAGTCTAAATTATTAAGCTACAGAATTTAATGAAATATAAATAAGCAGCCTTCATAGCTGCCGGTAGAAGTATTAACTTTAAACTATGAAATAACAGATAATAAATATTCAAATATTTATTTTCCACATTTTTTGTTCTATAAACATTAGCGTGACGATAAAGCGAATCCACATGTCATGAATTACACTTGTAACTTCTAATCTCGTAACTGATATAAAACTTGTATATAAACATGGTAACTGATAACCTTACGAAAACTATTGACATCAAAAATAAAGGCAAATGCAGTAATTTTTGCTAGGTACAAAGCAAAGCAAAGAAAAATACTTTCTATATGTATATAAATCTTTATGAAAGTCTGAGAGCAAAAATTATACGTGTAATTCTCGCGGAACTTTAGCGTGACGATGACGCGTAGACATATGTCATGAAATACACTTCTAAGTTTTACTCGTGTAAGTGGTATAAAACAATTCTGTAACCTGGTTACAGTTACCTAAATAACCAGATGAGAGTCAATAAAAATGTCACTGGCGATAAATTCTTTCAGGTGTAAAAGTATAAGTAATTTATGTAAATATTATAAAAGTCTGTAAGCAAAATTTGTAAAAAGAATTCTCGTCTAACGTCGCCGTCTTTTCTCCTACCAAAAATCTCAACGCGCCTAAAGGAGTTCACTTTAATAAAGTTAAGTAAACATAACAGCCTGTAAATGTGCAACTGTTGACCAAACGTTTGTTATCTTCTTAAGGGGAAGGATACGTAGCTTATTTCCGCCACGCTGCTCTGCCGCAGATTGGCTGATTTATGTCTCAAGAAATTCTCTCGACATATGCGGGTATTCCGATATTTTCTTTCTCAAGATGAATTTCGACACAAATCGCTTGAAAACTAACTGATGTTCCGAATACCA
This sequence comes from Hypolimnas misippus, assembly GCA_037950945.1. Lineage (NCBI taxonomy): Eukaryota > Metazoa > Arthropoda > Insecta > Lepidoptera > Nymphalidae > Hypolimnas > Hypolimnas misippus. The sequence goes on from JBBEEQ010000023.1 coordinate 15,282,585, forward strand.
CGACCAACGGACAATATGTAAACGTTTTGTCCATTTGTTAAAAGATTTTGTTATAAATTAAATTAATATATTCGCGATTAATATATTGTCTTCCCGCCTCGTCGAAACCATAGGTAACCGAAGGGCTGGCAGCTACCTTGGCCAGCATATCAGTCTGGCCAATTAAAGAAGTGATACTGCCAGTGTTATGGGCACCTTTCCTCACTGTATATATACATAGAATTATTTATTTATACTAGAATGTATTGTATTTAAGTTATATATTATATATTAAAAAAAAATAAAACATAAAACACTATCATGACATTAATATTAATAGCAGCCGTTGAATAGGAACAATTATAAAGAGTTACTTTCAGTCACGGACGATTAATGCGGCATATAATGTATGCGATCAACATCACATATGTCATAGGTCACTTAAAAAAAACAAAAAGATAATTAAAAGAAAACCTACTTCAATAATATAAGTAAAGTAAAAAGAAAATAAATAGCAAGCAGAGTTACGCAATATTATTAGTTGGATTTTTTTTTTCATTTTAGTTATCTTTATTTAAAAACAAAACTATTAATTCTATAAGACCTGCAATCCTTCAATAAAATCTCTAAATCGATTAACAAATAAAAAGTTTTAAAGTGACAAACATAAAAACCATACATTACGAATGGCAAACCTCCGTTTATCTGAAGTAATAACATAAACTCATGCAAATTATCAACAATACGTCGCCAATGTGACCTTGAATGAGCCGAACGACGACATAACGCCTGACATAATTTATAGATCGAATTTACATTTACCACCAGCCTCGTATATAAGGTCCGCCAATGCGTTTAAAGCTTAACGTTTAAGCAGTCGTAATATATGAGTGGGAATTGGTTATGTCGAAATGGAATATGGATAGCTTCAATATATTTGATGAACTGCCTTTATGTAAGTTTCGATAGATTGCTCGAGACTTTATTAACGCAGACGCATTTCTATAATAATGCGTAACCATCAATTTACTCCTTCTTTATGTTCAAATTACTTACGAGTATTAATAAGTATTAGCTAGGTAATGTTCAAATCTTACGCAACTTATGCTTGAGAATATAGACTCTGTTATGAAAGAAGATCGTCTAAATCTTAATTTTCTGTCTGGCCTACTGGCCATTCAGATTTTATTCTAATTTAATGCACTATGCCTGTAGCTTTCGCGCAAGTGGTGAGTTGCCTGGCAACGGGTTGTTGATGTCAAGAGAAAACGTGACGATATACTATTTATTACAACAGTTATTTTGTTCACATCTGGACTCTTTAAAATTGCATATTGAACTTAAAATTTCGAATCGACTTCAACCAATAAATTAGATAACTTAAAAACCTTATATTTAATCTAAATAAAACCTTATTCTTAAACTATTGATATAACAAAACAATCTCCAATTGTAGTCTACTAACCAAATTTTGGTAACTTCCTTATGAAATCAACTGTTTACTATTAACAATCTACTGAAGTAAAATGTCCTTTATGCTAAGAACAATATGGTCGTAAATTATTTGTATTCTTATTTAATCAGGATCGTATTACGCTGATACCATAAACAGGAATAACTATTACGGAGTTGGTATTCGGCATAACGACAGTCAGCCATTCAGAATAATTCTAATGTCGGTATTATTATAATCACCTATAGCACACTAACCGACTGGAATTTTGGTAATAATTGTATTAACCATTCTACCCTCATTTTGAGGTTACACTAAAGATGAAATCTCTAAAATGTTGTCGCGGTAAAAGACTTAGGAAAAGTTTCCTGAATATTGGGCAATGGATTCTTTGGAAGTGTAATATTTTGAAAAACGGGTGTAATGACGATGTATAAGATATATTACGTACCTATGTAGATACGTTTACGTTTTTAAGTTTTATTTTTGCCCGATGTTTTAATGAAGTCACATCCTTGTGGTTACGAATTGATCATTTTCAATTCGTTACACAGGTCCTTTTATTTAAAATGTTTGTTAACTTCAAACTCGATCATTTCATAACAAATTTAAAAAACTTTTTTTTTAATCGATTAGTAAAAATTATATAAGTTCAACCTGAAAATATATACTTTCACGTTGGTTTTATACTTTATAATTTTTATCAAAATCGGTTCAGTAGCTTTTATATCATTGCGTGCAGAAATTAGTATATCATCTACAGTCTGGTGTACCCAAAAATTGACCTTGAAGTGTATTATTTTTAAGTCAATTACCTAAGCTATGTAATTCAATAAAAAACACTCATTTACAATTCAAAGTAAAACAACAGTTCAATAGAATTCATAACGGAAATTTTAACGTTATTCACGAAACAACATCCCTCACTTTATATATAAGATAAACGTCCTCTACAACGCTCATAGATTTTGGAATATGCTTCCCACAGAACAGAATGTAAATACGCGACATTGTTATACAATGAACAACAAAACACACATATACTACATAAGAACCCTGCAATGAATTTTAGTCTCTATTTCGTAATGATAAAGACTAGTTTTGGTTAATGGAATTTGCTTAATGGCATCTATATGGGTGTTCGAATGGAAGTTGTAGAGCACACAAGAAGTTTTTCACAGATAAATATTTTGGACGATATCCAAAAGCATACAGCGTGAAAACTCATATGACATATATCCCTTTTTAGAGCCTTAACATTTTGTCCGGATGTGTCTTGCGCATCGATTTGCTGCACTCCGCTGACCTTATTTCAGAACATGATTGTACTTAAAGTAACAAAGATTTTATCAATTCGATCTCATCTATTTTTATTCTCTTGAACTTTTGTAGTCATTATTACTATCTTCTTACACGACTGTTCGCTAATGGAGTATTTTTTTCAAATATCTGGCTAACGAGCCGGCGGGGCATCTGGTGTTAAGTGATCACCACTCATGACATTTGTAACACCAGAGGAAACATTAATGCGTTGTAAGATTAAAAGGTAATAAGGAATGAAATGGAATATAAGGTAAGGAAAGAACTGGGTAAGGAGTTTCCGACTCTCTCACACACAGTCCTAAATAAATGTAAATGGGCGATATTAGCTACTCCATGCCGATCTTCTCTTCGCCGAGATTGAGGTACTGCCCCAGTCAAACTAGCCCATATACGAGTTGTAGTCAAAAGGCTTCAGCTTGGTTCTACCTCAGCAAAATTACTTACTAAAAACATTAATAATATTACACAAAGAGTCTAACCGCAATAGGTAAGATTTTGGTGTAACTATAATTTTTGACAGACGTGACGTTCTTTCGACACCTGATGTGTCGAAGGAATTGCATTAGTCGTGATCACTAGCAGACGACTCAGTCAACTAGTGAAAGATACACTAGATATAATTGCAGCTAACCCCATAAAAATATATCGAAAAATTAAAAAAAAAAATCATATTCGCATGTTTAAGAGTGTATATTTTTAGAGTAAATGATATTTATTTTTATTTTGTATGTACCTGCGTGGGTGAAAAGACTGCGTCAAACATGAACTTTAAAGAGTCTCTACTAAAAATAAGATCACGACGAACGGAGAACCTTTTTTTTATTCAGTTCAAAATAACATGACAAATGTCATGCCTATGTCAGATAAAATGGCAACCATGGCAAAAAAAGCAAGAAGTGTTTTGGTAACTGAGTTCCTTTATTCAACTATTATTAGTACTGTATCTGATATAGATATGCGCGGTTTTACTGGATATGTCTTACATCTTCTATATAAGTCTATGCAATTATATTTTTAACACCTGATCCAAATGTCTGTGACATCGTAGCTCCCTAACGCCATTTGTTTTTTACCAATTTTGATGTTGCTTTTTTTTGTTTTAAAGCTGATGTAAAAGTGATACTTGTTAGCTATAATTCGTGAAGATCTGTTCGGGTTTTTTTAGGTCAGCTCTTTTCTAGTTGTTAGGATCTGCGCAACTTCTACTATACTTTAACGAAATTAAAATAACATAGTTACGTTACCTGATGCTCATCATCTACCTAACATTTTTTCCCGGTTATACCAGGGTCTGCTTTCTATTCTAGTTCAGATATTGACGAGTTACTGATTTTTACACAGAGCGATTCCGACCTCCGCAACCCCTGCAGGCAAACCAGTCACCATTTAAACTAGAAAATTTCCCTACTACAGTAACAATCATTATCAGGTGTTTGTGATAAGAACCAGGACCGACAGCTCTGAGGCAGGGTAGGGAGACCACAAGGATAAACACCCAGAGCTAGAAACAAATATTTATACAAATTTAAATATATGTCCCGAGCGGAGATCAAACCCGCAACAGTCGGCGTTAGAGGTACATTCAGTTCCACTACACCAGGGCGGTCGAACCTTGACCTGATGCTGCATCATCTAAAATCAGAAGTACACACAACTCCGGACCAACACATAAAAGTGTTGGAGCTCGTTAAAATGTTCGCAATGAATAGATTATAGAATAGGGCTTGTTTTTTTTATTTTTTATTTTATTTTCTTAATTACACTCCAATTATTTTTAACACCTTTTTACTGCCACGCCAGACAATAGACTAACAAACGGCATTTAAACATTTCATCGTGACCTTAAATAAGTCGAGTTTTATTCGTTTTATGTGGAAAATGGCTTAATATTTCTGCATAGCAGTTCGCCCGCGGTGCCCTGCGAGTGACACCGCTCGAACTAGCGCCTAACTTTATCCCTGCTTGTTTTTATAATTTACAATCTCGTGTTTCTGACGCTTTTTGCTAACCTTTTTTTTTTAATAAATAAATTCATTTTCATATCATCTATAAGCAAGCAAACAAAAATTGTCTGTTAATTTGCAGATACTTAAATACCGTTTGTAATTCATAATTAGAACAAATCTAACAGCTCTTCAACTATAATTCGTTAAGCTTGTGAGACTAGAGTATATGCCAAAGGAATAGACAATAATACTAATATAGTAACAGGCCCTAAATGTCCCACAGCTGGGAAAGGCATCCTCTCCTATTAAGGACAAGGTTAAGTAGCTTAATCCACCACGCTGCTCCCAACGCGTGCAAGTTTTCTGACGATATGACTTAAAATTCAGTGACTTAAAATTGACCCAGTGGTCACTGCAACTGACTCAAGCGCTAACGGTCGTGGGTTCGATCCCCGCTCACGGCAAACATCTGTATTGGCCATATGGATGTTTGTCGTGGTCTGGGTGTTTGTGTCAGTGTTGTGAGTGTTTCCGGACCCCCGACACAAGGTCATGCGATCTTAATGGGGGCCGTTGAGTGTGATTCGTTTATTCTAAAAACATTTCCCCCCCCCTATCTGAATCAAGTTGACAAAGTTTGGTAAGCCTCAATACCCTCATAAAATTCTATTTATAAACAAAAAATTACCATAATATACCACACCTTATTTTTGATTGCCGTTTCTGATAAAAAAATGTACTTGCTTAAGAAACAGAAAATTCGAGAACGAGCGTTTAACTTTGTCGCGTTTTATTAGTGAAGCTTGTTGCAGTAAAAAGCTACTAGCTAGTTACGTAGTTAGATAGTTACGAAGAGACAAACACGACGGTTAAACATTAGAGCGAAGAAGCTTGCCATCCGGAACTTCGAGCGACGTTGATAGGAAAAGATGCTTAAATATTTATTTACAAGCCGTTCCCGCGACTTCCCTCGGGGTTCTTTTTAATTTCCGGGATAAAAATTATTCAAATCCTATCGTTACCAAGGGTATAAAGGTATACTCAATAAGCTGTAGCATACGAGTACTTTTGTTAATATTACGCACAAATAAATTGAATAATGGTAACGAAAATTGTAACTTCGATTTGGTTATTTTTTTTTTTGTAAATGAAACAAATTTAATTCGTTGTAAATTTGTGATGAATAAATGTAAAGATTTTTTTATCTGTCTAATTTTAGAAATTAAAAACATAATTTACATTAGACGTTTATAGGTGGCTAGTATAGAAGAGATTCAAAGACGTCATTCAATTATATATTAACCTAGATGTTCTATCCTGTGAAATTTGATAACGATTCGTTCGACAAGATTTTTTTTTGGTTTTTTTAGTCAGGCATGTTGCTAATAATATATGAATTCGCGGCTTCTCTTCTAGGTTATTATGTATTTGTATGAAATTTTTATAGCTTTAGTCATATATTAATGTATATGTTAGTGGTACCTACCAATTATTGTAATTTATCCAAAATAGTTAATAGTTAGCCAAAATAGTTGAAATTGTTTTAATTAAAGTTCCGTCCAAAAAGATCTACCAAGGCCCTAAATACTTTTCTAATTCATTTACATTCACAAAGCGCCCAGTACCTTGAATTTAAATTATTAAATGTCTCAGAAATGGATTTCACGCTGAATTAATCTGGAAAGGCCGAAGTTGCTATCTTTTGATTATAATTTGTTTTTTCCACTCGCTAGATTAACAGCCCCCCGGCGTTTGCAAGGGAATCGACTTATTACTTCATTTTTAATGTCCATTGCAATGTAAAATAATTAAATCTATTTCTAGTATTTCACTGAATGGAGTTGTGCAATTGATTAATTCTTTAGTATGAATATTGGTAGCAAAGAGCTATTTATACAGAAATATTTCTTCAGAGCTCGGTCACATTTTACATAAAATTGCAAATCTATTATATAATCTGTGATATTCGTTGAATTTTAATATTAGACGAAGGTAAAACCCTAATTTATAAATTATTATAAAAAAGTGAACTTTTTTACATTCATTTAAAATACCAATTTTTGACGTTTTAAACAATAAATTTTTTTGACAGACATGTTGGCGCAGTGGTCACTGGAACTGACTCAAGCGCTAACGGTCGCGGGTTCGATCCCCGCTCACGGCAAATGCCTGTATTGGCCATACGGATTTTTGTCGTGGTCTGGGTGTTTGTGTTATTGTTGTGAGTGTTTCCGGACCCCCGACACAAGGTCACGCGATCTGTTTGGCCGTTGAGTGTGGTGCGTTTATTTATTCAGTTATTTATTTATATAACTACTACATACCACTTTATATTAAAGTAAAAAACTCGTAATGAATAGCTTTTCGTACATAAAATATTACAATATTTAATTTCACATTTTATAATTCAAACAATATAAGAAATTTATTGCTTTTATAGTATTTATAGACAATTAATTTAAAGTTAGAAATGTTTTAAAATCAACAAGTCCTCTATAAACAACTTGGAGTTGAAAAATATTATAGAAAATTTTCTAGTTAGCTGCTTTATTTGAAGTAATAATATCGCTTTCAAAGGAACTTCATAAATGATGTGATTAAAACTTTAAATAGAATTAATATCGGATTTTATATTAGCTGATAGCATATTATCGTCTATATTTGTATTTTATCATTAAAACTGTCTGTTTATAATTTTTCGACCCAAAAATCCTCGGTAATATAAGTTTGATGTGTGTTTCTATGTATCCGTGTCTCTGCCTGTGCATTAAAGTTTCCTAATATGGACGCTGATAAGCAATACTACGTCAAGGCACACGGACTTCAGTTTGAGAAAATGGCGTCTAAAGATGTCAAACCTATTCATAACAAACATGCTTGAAGAAGTACATACATATCCATCTCTTCTTTTATTTTTTGATAAAGGTATAATTAATTATATTCAGACAAATATATTTAATATTATCTTATAATTTTTTTCCAATATTTGAGGTTATTGTATAAATTGCAAAATATGGAACGCGCTTGAAATTCGACCCAATTGATTAAGAAACTTTTTTCCGTACTTATTTAGTTTATATGACTTCAATTTTTTTAATAATGTTAAATAGGTGATGCAGTATCAAAATACATCAATATCTCCTAATTTGACTTTTTGTGGGTTGACATATTATTGCTTATTAGCATCCATTTGTTTGTGTGAATGAGTACTTAGGTGCGCATTTATGTGTGTATATGTTTGTGCGTGTGCGGAAACTGAATCTAATTTAAATTATAATTCGAAAGCAATAAATCCGAAATATATTTTTAATCGGAATAATTGTTAACAGCATTCGAAGTTTAATGAAAAAGGATTCGTTCAAAGTTTCGCGGAACAACCCCGAGTGTCAACTTCAGTATTGCGGTTAATTGAAAAGTGGTTATCTTTTTAATTCTTAAGCTGAACGAAGGAGGGATTTTATTAAATTTATTGCTATCTTTGTTTAATTTCTTATCGAATTCGACCGATTTTAACGATTTCTGCGTGGTTTAAAAGTTAATACACAGTGAAAAAGTTGTACAAGGTCTGGAAATCTTGTATTGTTATAAAAAAAATTCAATTCTATTGTTCTTTATACCTAGTTTTACCGATGTACTATAATTATATAAGACAACTGAATTAGGACATTAAAAACAACAAAATACACAATTTCGTTTGCGTGGACAGTGTTGTGATAGCTTACATTCTGGAAAAACGCTTAAGCTACTCTTAACTGACTTCAAAAAAAGAAGAAGGTTTTTAATTCGTGATACCATAAAGTTTTAATTACAATCGGTTTAGTAGTTTGAATTTCAAAATTGCGGTAATTAATGATGAGAATTATATTAATAAGTTTTGTCGTCAAACTTTCAAAAAGGTTTTATTAAAAAAAGAATTCACTGTCCGTGCCTTATTTTAACATTTACAGCTTTCGTAACTACTTACGACTGTTACCAAGTTACAGATTTGTAAATCATCTACTAAAATACTAAGCCAGCGATGTGGCACTGTTCAATTGAAACCGTTTATAACACAAATATTATTAACAACAACGTTGTTATGTTAATAACGTTAGTGTAAACAACAACAATGTTTAAATAAAACTATTTGTTAAACAAGCTAGTTTAAAATAATATAAAGTTTAATTGTAATTTATAAAATTTGTCTAAAAAGTTTAATAGAGTAATTACAGTTTCTTAACGGTTCTCTTCGTTAGAATTCACATTCGGAACTGTTGCTAACTTTTCATTAACTTAAATAACTCTTGTTTTGACGATTCTAAAGTACTTGCAAAAGCTAACTTGAATAAAGTGTATATTTGTGTAAAAATTAAAACTATATCACTACTATCAATTGTACCGCTTGTAATTCAGCAGAGGAATAAAAAACCTCATAGCCTGAGCTGTCTCCTTTTGGCGGCACACAAGACGTACATATATTAATTATTTTTATTTTCTTTCATTTATTTTTTTTTTGTATCTTTTTTATATATAATTGTTTTTTCTTTATTTATGTCTGTGTGTACGTCAATAAATGTTTTGTCTTTCTTTCTTTCTTAATTGATTTTCAGTACATATATTTAGTTTATTTATTTATATATTACATTTGTATTTTTATTATATATATTTTCTGATATATATTCTATGTACACCCCTACCATCCTATTTCTATCCTCTACCAAAGGTTGCCTGAAGTGATCGCTGCTTCAGCGATAAGGCCGCCTCTTGTACATTACTACTGTCTTGTAATTATTTTCTTTATGTTTTGTTTTGTGTACAATAAAGAATATTCATCCATTCATTCAAAATAACATGAATGTTTTAGTCATTTTAGATGAAAAAAAAAATAATATCGAACAATATATTAAACACGAAAACCAAAACTTGATTGTAGAATTATTATGACTTCATCATCTCTATAGCGATAAATAAAGATACGAGAAACAAAATAATCTTATCATACACTCACACTGATTTATCCATAAAAAATCAGAATTCATTTTTCGTTATACCACTTGTCATGTCGACATCCAATAAGGTGAAAAAGTCAAACATAATAAATTAAAGAGTATAAATGATAAACGAGCAATCCCCGAAAGTGTGGATGGGTGTGGATATAGCGGGCATAGAAAATTCGCAGCTTGTCATACCGAAGACCGAAAGGGTCTATAGTAATTTATACACGTCTCCAGAAATGATAACCATTTGTGGAGACAACGGTATAAATTGCACGAGGACTTATGATTATGTGAAAGACGTAACGGATAAGCCGTCTTTTTGTTAGTAAATTGTGGTAGCTTCAAGATTGGAGTCCATTTTATTCACTCTTCATTCGTTTGTAATATGCGAGCTCTTTTTCCGTGACTTACATGAACGATGCCATTTTGTTAGATGATGAAGGTGGATGATCAGATTAGTTTATAGTGCTCAAATATTTTCAGAAGAAGATGAATAAATCGGAGTATGTATCTTTACTGAAAAATGAAAATTCACATTCAATTTTTAATAACATATTACCGGTTATTTTATTTTTTGGTTATTAGGTTTTTTACAATGTCTAAAAATCTCGGGTTCAAAAGAGACGACAAAAGAACGAGCCATGTATAGAATAGTCTCTGTGAATAGCAGTAGCCGTAAACGCGAGTGAAACCGTTCACTCGCGTTTACAGTGCTTCGTTCCTATGAGTGGTAGAGTTATGTAATATAGCCTATAACCTTCCTTAATAAATAAACTATCTAAAACAAAATATTTTTTCAATTGTACCAGTAGTTCCCGACACTAGCGCGTTTTTATTTAGTCTTGGTTATTGTTTTAAATGGTTATAATGATTTACAATTTCCCAAATATATGTAGGACTGCAGGTACTATGTCATCATCCACAAACTCACATACTTTATTATAATATTTCACATAATTAATCAACGAATAAGTTTAAATTGTATATTAAAAAGTCTTTAATAGCTAAATCCTATTATTCTGTACAAGATGATATAGATGATAATAATGCATGGATTTAGTATAGCTGGATTTCATACAGGATGTTTTATATAAACATTTATAATTTTTTAATGTATATACTTAATAACACAATTTTAAAAGAGTACCTATCGAGTTTCTTGCCGGTTCTTCTCGGTAGAATCCACATTCCGAACCGGCTTTTCCTTAATTTAAGTACTTTTTGTTTGTTTTGACGATTCAAAAGTGCTTTTAAAAGCCTACTCGAATAAAGTATTTTTTCGATATTGATTGATTTTGATTTTGAATAGAAGATATACTTTGCCAGATATTATAATACAGTACAATCTCAGTGCCCTCTGTACAAAACATAATTGCGTCCAAAAATTATTCATATCGATCTTTCCTCCTGAAGGTCTATTTAAGCTGCTATTCAGTTTCTAATAAATATTCATCAATACGAAATCCTTCATCAGTGTCTTATATGTAGCACTTTGGAGAAACAGCAGTAATTGCTCTCTCCAAACTTGGACTAATAGCTCACGATGGAACGAGCTAAAGTTGGACTCATGTTACCAAGTTGCTAACACCGGCTGACTTGGTAGTTGAGATCTTTGAGGAATGAACGCTGGATGCAATTTGAAATGAAGAATTATTCTCAGAAAAGTTATAGGACACTAAAACTGTTTTTACATCGCAAAATGTCTTGAAAATTAGTGTCATAAAAACCGTTTCTTCATAACAGAGAATTTATCACAGATATCTTAATAAATTACTTTGTACCACTTTTGACGAAAATTGCGAGGACGGAGGAGTATAAAATTTCGCACACTTATAGTTTACTAGCTTCCGCCCACGACTTCGTCCGCGTGGAATACTTTCAATATATGGATGCTGATAAGCAATAATGTGTCAACTCACAAAAAGTCAAATTCGGAGATATTGATGTATTCTGATAGTGCATCACCTATTAAACATTATAAAAAAAATTGAAGTCTTATAAACTAAATAAGTACGGAAAAAAAATTCTTAATTAATTGGTTCGAATTTCAAGTGCGTTCCATATTTTGCAATTTATACAAAAACCTCAAATATTTGAAAAACTTTTTATTAGATATTATATGAAATATATTAGTCTGAATTTAATTCATTATACCTTTTATCAAAAAATAAATGAAAAGATGGATCTATACTTCTTCAAACAAATTTGTCAAAATGAAGTCCGTGTGGCTTGACACAGTATTGCTTATCAGCGTCCATATATATAGTATAGCATCAATGTATTTATTTATATAAGGATTAATATCATATTTATAAAAACACGTTCGAAAATAATGCATTATTTTAGAATAAATTTGGTTAGCATAAAAAAAGTTATAGTGAGTTTACTTTAAAAGATAAACATATGCTGTCGCGGACTTTTTTTTAGAACTTTTAAAGGGGAACAATTCTGTCATACATAATTTTTGCGAAACTTTAACCGTTTACGCAGCGCACGCAGCGTAAGCTCTCACAATAGGAAAATATCCCCCGATTTTGAAACATTCTTCATTGGTGTTCCGCTCCTTTTGGTCTTAGCGTGATAATATATTTAGCCTTTCTCGATGAATGGGCTATCTAACACTGAAAGAATTTTTCAAATTGGATAAGTAGTTCCTGAGATTAGCGCGTTCAAGCAAACAATCAAACAAACAATCAAACTGTTCAGCTTTATTGTATAGATTGATATTATATATATTGAATTTTATTTACAAAGATATTACCGTTATAACGGTGAATAATATTTTTAAGAGCATATTGGAATACAATCTGAGAAAATTGCTTTGTCCTTGCGGAAAGGATTCTCTTATAACAGATGATATTGGTTTCATGCTTAGTGAGATATATAATAAGTAAACCTCGATATACATATTTCAGCGGAAATATACAATTCACTCTGACAGATATCAATAAGCTTGCTAACATTTATCAAATATTCAAGGAAGTTATTTTGCTGAATTCTTGTGAGGGGTGATGTGTGATCTATACGAAAATTATAATGAGGTAAAATTTGTTTGTTAGTTTGTTCATAGGTGGCGACTACTAACTACTCTTTGATTCGAATATTATACTGATGATAGATAGCCCGTTTAGCCCGAGGATAGGCTTTATTACATCACGCTACGGCTCAAAGGAGGTAAGCAGTATTCAATTCAATTCTTTTATGGCTTTTATTTGTGCCAATTAGACACATGCTATTTTGCCAAAAGCACTTTTTACAAAGGAGAGTGAAACCGGGAAGAACAGTTATATTATTCTTTAAAGTGTTCTTTAACACAATTAAAAGACCATAATTTAAGAAAAATAAAACGAAAAACGGTAACGTAAAGTACGTTTAAAAAACTTTATTAAAGATCTTTTTACAACTAAGTTTCTGTCGTAACCGTCGGAATGCGTCCGTTCGTTGCTGTTCAACAACTATACAAGTTTTAAGGTTTCGCCGTAAAATTCAAATAGACGACTCGAATTACATCACGAGAATATAAGAGATACATACTCCACGTTACTATGAAATTTAAAAATATATTTTCTTACATTTTCGCGATTACACTAGTCATTGAAATAAAACTCTTTTTAAGCGGATTTAAATCGCGTATATTATTTACTTATGTTGTCTTTACGTTTCGAACACTTTATCGATCGATGTCAGAGGTGAAATGCGATTTAAATAGTTTCATTTCACTATTAAAAGATGTTATCTAAAGCGTCTAAACTTTGTACGACGGATTTACACTTTTTTATTTCACCGATGATAATTTTTCGAACTATGAAAAATATATAATATTTCTTCGAAATCGTTGGCATTAATTCTGAGAAATTATTTACTACACAAGAATTGTTCACACAGAGTATACGTAATATATTAATGGTATAGGGAATTAAAAGCAGATTGGTATAATAAAAGATTTTATTTAATAAAATAATTTTCAAATATATGATAAAATTGGAAAATATTTAATATACTTCAATTATAAATTAAAACGCATTTTTTCGTATACATGACTTTTTTAAATAATGTTAAATACGTGATGCAGTTATCAGAATACCGAACCGATTTGACTTTTTGTGGGTTGACACATTATTGCTTATCCATGTATCCTAATAGAAATTTTGAAACCAAGTCGGAACAGAAAAAGGCATCCTGCCTTTTGCAAAATCGGCAAAAAGACTGAGAGTAGTACTAAGCGAGTAACGCTTCGTGCAATTTGCAGCAATCCGGCGCTAAACGCGTCTAATGGCCCATGATGGTTGAGATTTAAAATGCTCTCCTGTTACGGAACTCCGCTGCTGAATGCTCTAATTCTCCGTCGAGAGAATGAGAGATAGAGATGCTTCACTAGCTGGTGAGATTTTAATATTTACGAACGGAAATTATAGCGAGAAACGTTGTGGCAAGACTGGCAAGTTTCGAGTTTTGTTAAATGATATTTTGCATTCACATCTTGCATTATGACATCAAATCATCTATCATAACATTTGTTAATGTTTTTGAAGACAAGATATTTATATATAGGATAATTGTATATATATTATTCTGGTGCATATGAAAATCAGTAAATTGTTAATAATATGGACTAGAATAATAAACAGATGAAGTGATTTGTAGTATAAATATTGATAGTTTAAATAAAGATTTAAATATATGTATATGCTTATTGGGACTTTTATTTTATGTCCTTTGTGTATCGGATTTAAAATAATTTTAATAATTGCAAACTTTCTTTGTCTATCTGTCGTACTGTCAAATGATTTCAAGATAATTCTTATTCTTATTTTATGGCTAATAATATTAGCAATTAAACCAATATTTATATTTTCAGCCATAATAAAAAATAGATTCTCAATTCGTAGTGTGTGTTTCTTTTAATATTTGTTACCTTAGAACTCTGTCATTTCTTCATCGATTACAAAAAAATCTATTTTATTTCAAAGAGTATACTTTCAGTATTATATTAGTCGCATAATAATTGTATTAAAGTCAATGACTTTAAACAAAATTTTCATTATCATAATTTTTATTGTAAATTTTCAGTTTTACCTATAGTCTTCAAACACACCCAATATTCACCAATACAGACATATTTATGAAAGTATATATGTATGTAGTAAGTTACACTTTAGTCTAAACCTGTACTCAAGCCCGACGTCTAAACGATAAAACCTAACGCGAGTCGGATTAAAATTTCCCGCATAAAATTAACGGATTAATATCTTTAAGCGTTAGTATTTTACGACACCTCGTTTCGCTGTACATCGACGCGCGGTCATAAACATGCTTTATTGAGTTCTGTTGTGAACAACGATGAATATTAAACGCTCGCGAACGACGCACACTTATTGAATTTTAAAGGACTCGGCTACAGCGAGCCATGTTTTCGGCTAATGAATTATTTTACGGACTCCGGAATTATTACGTTCGTAAAAAGGTATCGTTTTTAGGGTACTGTGTATGGGGTTTATCCTTTATTATATGACTGTTTGACAAAAAGGATGTCATGTTAGAAGTGGTCTTTTTACCACGAACGATGTCTTGTTTAATTTCGATGTTTGTGATATCTACTAGAATTCTTAATCGTGAATTATACTTGTAAGTTATGGTTTAGCAGAAGCAGCATTTATTTATAAATTATTGATGTAGCATTTATATATAATTTACTGTCAGTTTTATTATAAGGTTACCCCGGTAACTATGGTTTGGTTACGAAGTTGTTTAATATCAGTGATAAGAGTAAAATTTACAAGTATAGTTCTCGCCTTACAAATCTATATACCACCTACTGGTTGCAGCGGTAAAACAAAGAGCTAAATGATATTTTAAAATGAATTCATAGCAAAATAATCGCTGTTTGAAACGATTTATGATTAAAAATAAACCTTGAAGGAGTGATTCCATAGCTTGCAAGAATTAAGCTAAAGTAAAAACTAGGTAAAATAAAAGCCTCATCATCAAAATAAAAGCCTCATCAATATATGATTTATCTATGTACATTAATTGAAAATAATCGTTTTAGGTTTCGTATCCTAGGAGTGTCAAAAGGACCCTATTTCTAAGTGTTTTCTGTCAGTCCGTCCGTCTGTCTGTCGGCTGAGGTTGACTACTGAGGTAGAATTACTATTTATATTAAATTCAATCGCTATTAACGATTATATTACAATACTACTAGCTGTGCTCGTGACTTCGTTCCCGTGGACTACAAGTTAGCACGTCTCAAGCAAACCAAGGCTGCACTCTGTAGTGTCTCTCGAGAAAAAAAGAGATTAGCCGGAAAAAACAGACACACAGAGACAAAAAATTTAAAAACTGTAATTTTGATGTAAATACCGTATATACTTTCATATGAATTTAGTTATACGCTGTTAATTTGAAATTACAAATATTCAATTATATTTATTCGTATAGATGAGTAGATAAATGTTCAACAATTTATAAATTTGTTGGTAAAAGTCTCAAAAATAATTAGTGTAAAAACACCAATAATGAAGTACAGTCATATATATTTTTTAATAAAAGTGTTATATTTATATTTAAAAAAAAACTATTTCAAAAACGAATTACGGTACAAATAACCATCAAGCAAAAAATAAATATTTTCTACCACATTTTCAAGTCGACAGGACCATCTTAAAAGTACCCTTTCAAAAAAAATTCAAAATCGGTCCACAATCGACGAAATAATCGGTGAATATTCATAAAAAACGACGAATTGAGAACCTCCTCACATGTGAAGTTACTTTTAAATAATATTTTACACGTAATATTTTCAAAAATATCAAAATGTTATAATAGTTGTACACAAAAAAATCGTCTGAAAAATCTCTTTGTTTGTTAGGCAGCTGTTACGTGTGAATCGGATTTGTAGTTTTTTTTTCGTAAAAAAAATAATAAATTCCTCTTTATAATAGCACTATGATATTTTTACGGGTATAAAAGAGTTGTTTTGATACAAGTTAAATTAATTTGAATTTGGTTGTTTTTTTTTTTTTTATTGTATGTATAAGAGCAAAACACATACACACCGCACGAATTCAAAATTCGCATTTTTGGTATTAAAACGCAAATGTTTTGCACTCGGAACTTCGGCCGTTTATTTAGACGGTAATTTTACAAAATCTTAATTGAAGACTTATATCACATTTTGATGGAATGCGTTCGAAATAAAAATTTCCGGTATGAAGTATCAACGTCCCATAGTATAAGTAAAGACATCGGTGGAGAATGAAATAAATATGCTTATTTTAAGAGATGGTATAGAGTGACATAGTTGCTTTTTTGTGACAAAACTCTTTAAAAAAAGATAAAAAAATGTTACGAAATGTTTAACACACGTTTGAATTCAGTCACATAAATATTAAGAGTGCGTTAATGCGGATTTATATTTAACTGACGTGACGACACGTGACGTGACGACACGTTTACATTATTATGTATTCCATTGCATCATTATATAACGCCTCAAGACAATATTTTGAATCAATACTGCCACAGCTCTCAAACGATCGAGGTCGCATCGTGAAAATCCACGACGTAAAAAGTCACGATGCAACGTCGCATCGTATTTTTTTTTCAATAGCGATTATTTTTAGATGCAAATGCTCAAATACTTGGTTACATATCGACTACGTTTTATTTTTCGAGCAAAACCATGGCACATATAGTAAAACATATTTTTAGTTATTATCTGTATTTTGTACCCTTCGGCAATAATATCGACATAACAAATTAGAATTACGGTAAATACTCGCTTTGTTTTGCATTTCATTGCACATAATTAACTGCAAATAAAAATGATTCGAACTAATGAGAGCTCAAAATAATTTGTAATCAAATTGAAATCGAATCATCTACTCGATACTATGGAAATGAGAATATACATACATATAAAATCACTCGCCCTGATTGACTGACTGATTCATCAACGCAGAGCCTTAACCGCTGGGGCACAAAACTTGTCATTTTGGTAGTAGGTGCCTTTTAGAGTATAAGCATCAAATACGAAAAAGGTTTTTCGATTTTCCACCCCTATAAGGGTTAAAAGGGTTGTAAATGTCTGTACGCAAAATGTTATTTTTGGGCATATTTACTTAAAACTTCATACATAAACTTTTTGATAATAATAATTAATTTATTATTTTTAGTTTTAGGTACATATTGAGTGTTACATAAACACAAAACGCAGTATTTAATCAATTTTCTGTATCCCTTCTTTCAAATTTCAAAAATTTATTAAATCAAAAATATTCTGCAATGTTTAAGAGTAATTAATATTAAAATATCACGTAATTTATTCCTCTGTAAAACTTTAAAAATATATTATACTCCAGAGTTCAAGCAAACCATGTTTCATAACATCCAGTTTACTAAAAATTAGTAAATATTTGTGCATGTGAAAACTACTCAAAGGATTTAGAAAAGGCTCGTTTAAAATTAAAGTTTACTATAAAAATTGTAAATATTAT
Source organism: Hypolimnas misippus (assembly GCA_037950945.1). NCBI lineage: Eukaryota > Metazoa > Arthropoda > Insecta > Lepidoptera > Nymphalidae > Hypolimnas > Hypolimnas misippus. The sequence goes on from JBBEEQ010000023.1 coordinate 15,300,757, forward strand.
TTTTCCGTCATATAAAATTGAATTGTGTTGATGAAGAAAGATTTATTTACTGCAAAGTTTACTTTCTTCTTTTAAAAGGATTAAAATATTTTTTAGAATTAATTGATAAATTTATATAGATAACTAGTTGGTGCTTGTGACTTCGTCTGCGATGTCTGTAATGCCTACGTCATAGTAGCTTTATGCATACAAAGTCTCAGCTCGATCGGTTTAAAATTGAAAGTTTCATACAAACTTTCATCCCCTAGTTTATTCCCTTGGGGGTGGAATTAATCAAATTCCTTTCTTAGCGGATGCCTACGTGATATTATCTACCTGCATGCCAAATTTCAGCCCGATCCGTCCAGTGGCTTGGTCAGTCAGTCAGTCAACTTTGAATTATATCTATTTAGATATATCTATACAAATAAATAAAATTGAAGTTGCTGTTTGTAATTTCAAATTAACAGCTTTTGACTAAATAATTATGAAAGTGAATACGATATATTATTATTATTTTTTTGTTTGTTTGTAACGGTTTAGACTGAATTTTAAAAATAGTGTTTTTGATATACATAGGTACCGTATAGACTTTCGTATGTATTGAGTGAAAATTACAAACAGACACATCAATTTTATTTATTAGTATGGATATGGATACAATCTATGAATAAAACCTTAGCCATAAAAAACATAACATGTAAAAATGCATAAGTCTCGCAACTCAGTTATTCTACCGTAAAAAAGTTATGAGGCTTCTAGTTTTATCTACAACGTAGTTATAGGGGGTCGAAAATGGCTCGAATTGCTTCGAGAAAAGAGTGTTACGGCCGTGCCGCTTTTTTTTTGCTCGACTTGACGAGGGCACTACCGTGCCCTCAGATATATTGAAACACTATTTTATTTATTATACAGTAACTGTATTTCTATTATTATTTAGTAATTGATTATAGCTTATATATCGAGAATTTAAAGTATGACCTTTTTTAACTTACCCTGTTAAATGATTTTATAAAGTGTTCATTTCCTTAATATTTTGGAAACTTTACTAAGTACTGAAATCGATCAGAATATTTGTTGTTCCTATAATTATTTATCAGTTCTCGTCTCGAATATAATTTATTTCACGAAACTTATTAGACTATGGGTGTCATACTACAAAAGACGCATTAGAACCATGTTCAACGCGTGTCTAGCTAAACAGTGTTTAAAAATTAAACATTGCTTAAAATATGATATAAATTGCTTTACAGCGAATAAAGTAATAAAAAAACTTATAAATAAAATATTATACGTTACATTTGACATCTGAAATAGGTTTTAGACATCTTTTAAACTCACTTAAACGTATGTTAATCTATATCTAAAGCATGTTTAACTCAAAACTGTGCTTAGACGCGGATTCGTAGTACGGATTTTTTTAAACACGAGTTTAATATCTGTTTAAATCTTTTGTAGTAAGGCAGTGATACTTTTAAATAAGTATTTACGGTATAAAGTTACAATAAAAACATTTGCATTACGAGCCGACGTGGCCTAGTAGTTAGAACACGTCGATCTCAACCGATGATTGCGGGTTTAAACCCCGACTAGCACCGCTAAGTTTTCAACTGCTAAACTGGTGTTTTAGATTCATCTTGAGCTCGGCGGTAAAGGAAAATATCGTGAGGAAATCTGCATGTGCCGGGAAAAATGACACATGTATCCATCCACCGACCCGCAGTGGAGCAGGAGGCATTTTCTCAGCAATGAGACAACGATTTTTATTGACTTACGTTACAATATGTGATAAAAAGCGAAAGTGGTTATGTGTTTTGACCGATACTAAGATTTTTCATTTTAGGTTATGTACTTTATGAACTACTAGCATTACGCCCGCGACCCTATCCGCGTGGCATTCGGTTATACCGCGCTCCCGTTTGCATCGCGTTCCAGGGTCCGTCCATACTTTTGCAATTAAAAGTACCTCATGTCCTTTCAAAGGATGTAAACTACATCCTTGTTAAGTTTTATCGCGATTAGTTCAGTAGTTTTTTAATTTATTTGTAACAAACATACAAATCTTTCATCTTAATTATATTAGAAGATATATTTAAAATTATAGAATCCGAAAGATATTCCAACACAAGTATACAAGCCAACCCGCATTGGAGCAACGTGCTGAATTAATCTCTTAATAAACCTTCTTCCTAATAGAAGAAGAGGCCTTCGCCGTGCATTGGAACATTTACAGGCTGTTACTTTACTTTTTTAAACCAACTTGAACGAAGTCGTGGATAAAACTAGTATATATTCCATACAAGAGATGGAAACAATGTTAAAATGCGGTTTACAGCGGTATGGTTCAATTCTATTTATTTTGAACAGAAATAATTGTTCATTCGGCGTAAATACGCGGCGAGGGTGAAATTGATTGCATAGATTGAATTCCGATTGGAAATTATTTACTGTTTTCAATTTGTTTGTAAAGCGTTTGCCCGATTTAGAATATACGTGCACTATGTATTTATCTATTTCACATTTAAGCAATACTTCTATAGTAGAATAAGTTCAAATGACCTTGTGGATATCATCGATCTCAACTCTCAACATGTTGGGTTTAAAATCTGAAGCCTTCGTTTAAATTCTTGTACTCTGCGGTGAAGGAAAACATCGTGTAAATATTTCGGACGAAATTTTAGTACATGTATTCGCCTATTGGTATTGGATTATCGTGGTGGATGAAGATTCTAACATTCTCCTTAGTTTGTCATTAGTGTGAACGTCCGAATCGAACTTGAGCGGCTTTTATTATTTGTTATTATAGCGGTAATAGAAATACACATTCTGTGAAAATTTCACCCACTCACTCTGTACCTATTATGGATTATGAAATAAAGTCCGGTGACAGATAGACAGACAGTCTAACAGGCTAAGTGATAAAGTCCCGTTAGCACCCTTTGCGTACAGAACCCTAAAAATGTATCGGTTGATTAAAGAATTTGATTCAAACTCTGAAATTATATTGAATATACTCGTCCAATTTTAGTTGGAATTTCCATAGATCCTCTATTAACCTAATAACACAAATCCTACAAGCTATCAATTCTATACAATGTCAGCAATCTAGATTGTTAATGGGACTGATATACACGTGACTTGGTGAACTCACCAAGCCTAGCAACGGGATGTTGATGTCAAGAGAACACGGTGATATATGCTGATAAGCGATAATGTATCAACCCACAAAAAGTTGAATTCGGAGATATTCTGATAATGCGTTAAATATTTATCATTATTAAAAAATAGTTTAAACTGAATAAATATGGAAAAAGTTTCCTAAAAATGTTTCGAATTTTAAGTACGTTCCATGTTTAGCCATTTATACGATAATGTCATATATTTGAAAAACTTATTATTAGATTAAACTTTTAATTAAATCAATCTGCTTTTATTTGTTATAGCTTTTATCAAAATAGAAAAGCAAATACAGATACATACTTCTTCAAATAAATTTATTCAAAATAGGTTTGACATTTTTAGACATCATTCTCTTAAAATAAAGTCTGTGTACTCACTATTGCTTATCAGCATCCATAATATCACTAGACTTAGAAAATAAAGACGTAGACTATGAATGTAATGTATTATTGTTATTACCTTCTGGACAATTTATAATAACCTGCGGTCGCCCATGGGTCGAAATTCGGCTATAATTAATTTAAATTATAGGTTTGAAGATTATTAAGGTTCTATCAATAATGTATTCTCAATTGATCACAGACGTTGACAATAAACAAACGCGTGCGTGTATATACATATGTGTGTGAGTGTGAGTCAATTACATGGTAGTGTGTGTGATTTAATGTATTTTTATGCATACTAAAAATATTCCTTGCTCTTTCTCTATGTAAACTATAAGTGCGAAATTTTATACTCCTTATAATATACTATTCCACTCATCAAAAACATCGCCGGGTCTGTTAAGGAAAGTTTTGTGAAAATCATTTCAGAGCTTGTATAGATATAAAATCCACATTTCACCACAATACATAAACAATTAATAGAATGCCAAGTAAGCATCCTGAGAAAACATCAACATTATATATTATTGGTATAAATTACAATATTAATTAAAGAAAATACAACACATTCATAGAAAACACAACTAGACAATCAACAATGAGTGAACACAAACAAGAACCACGTTAGCATATGAACGAATTAATTTCACACAGCCTTTTGGCCTTCCAAATTTAAAAGACTCAACCAAACAAAACAACATCAACAATAGTCAACTTGAGTTTATTTTTATCACAGAACAGGAATATTAAACACAATGTGTTGTTTATCTCGCTCGCACTTGAATAGAGCAAGAATATTAAATACACTGTATCTGTCTCGCTCACACTCGAAGTTTAATTCATCCTGTTTGCTGTGCGGTGTTTAAATTAAAACGTAAATAGTTTCAGCGACTCGAGCACGCGTCGGTACGCCCGATGCTTACAATTCGGCGTCTACGCTATGCTACGAGCTCGCTACGCTCTATAGGGCTTATATCCACTATGAAGTACTATTATCGTACATTGGTATTTTCAATTAATTTGTGTTGAGATGTTTGATATGTGTAAGATATTTTATCTTTTAAATTATTTAAATACGAATAAATATTATTGAATTTCAAAAATAAACGTAACTAACGTTTATTAAAACGCGAGGACTAAGTAGTAAGGAAAGTTCTAACGTCGACGATGCGGGTTCATTCCCCAATCGGAGCAGCTCACCGTATTTCGGACTTAGAACGAGATGTAGATGTGAAAAGATTCGCTAGTTTTGACAGTTCACATCCGCCATGCGGATTTTTACTGACGTCACATAGCCACTTTAGCACTCGTCAGAAAATAATACACCATTTAATGACACCTTAGTCTTTACGATCAAGTCGTTTAGGCTAAAGATCACAATTGAAATGACATATTAACCTACGCGTGTAAAACGATACACTCTTCTAGGTAAATCGTGTAAAAATATCGTACTTCCCAGTGGATAAGTAGCCTTATTGAATTTAAAAACATTTCGCTATTTTTTCTACAGACACGCAGCAAACCGTACTGGATATTTTTTTTTATTCCGACTTTGAAAAAGCTCGTTTCACCTGTTCCGAGTTTAGGTTCTAAAGGACCGTATTTTATTAAGTGTATAATTTTTAAGCTCGGGTTTCAACTACTTTGTATGCTCGTTTTATTTAGTTAGAGTGAATTTCCATTTTAAACCTTTAGGAGGAAAAACATTTTGATTTTTATCGCTTTTGCATTACGCTTAATAATGTTATTTCCCTGTGAATATATTTGTAAACTGACTTCGAAAATGAGGAGGTTCTCTATTCGTAGTTCGTTACCTTAGAACACCGTCTTGTCTTAATCGATTTAAAAAATTCTTTAAAGCCGTATATATTCTTTCAGATTAAAAAAGATTTTTTATCATAATCGGTTTAGAAGTTTCGTTTTAAAATAGTGTTACTGGAATAAATATGACATTCAAGTTAACGGAATTACATATGTTGCTTTTAAAGTTGGTTTCTTTTTTTTAGTCTTAAATATATTTATAAGTGTATATAAAGTATCAAAATTACCTGCTTATTTAAACTCGACGTATTTTATTACAACTGTAAAACAATAAAGACAGATTATTATTCATAATGTATAAGACGATGTTACATATATATAAGTATTCTATAATTAATGTATTAATGTCAATAATGACCAGCGAAAATGATTATCAAATAATTCATTTGCTGTACTGTTCTGCTTTGCCGATATAAGTAAAATTACTAGCAAACTAAAAATGTAACGAGTAATTCGTTTCTAAGCAAAATAAGAGAAAACTCATACAATTTTACTACATATGTAACTGTTCGAATCCACAAGAACTTTACCATAAATAACAAACAAAGTTGGCAAATTCAGTGTTAAATAACCAACACACCTATTCATATAAAGGATCGTTAGTAGTAAAGCAACAAGTAGGAGGGGACGGCGGAGTCGTGACAGTATTGGATCATTGTCCCTACTTCACTTTGACTGATGACACGTCTAGAACTGACAACCATGAGATCATGTGTCATATTTTATTTATATAGAGGTGAAAGTGAGGTAGCCAGTATAATAAGACATGCCATGACTAAAATCTAGCGGGTCAGTGAACTTTATATAAGTTTTGATTTAGTATTTTAAGTAACTAAGTGCCAGGCCGAACAAATCTTGATCAAAAATAACTTTTTTAGTAAATTAAAATTTCAATGTTTATATTTAATTATTTGGTAAATCGTGTTTTTGGAACTTATATTTAAATTTAGTGGTAACTTAAAAAAATTAATCGGAGTTCCTCATTGCTTGAAAATTCAGATAAAAGCATGTTTTCTAAAAAACCTAGCTAGATCGATCTATCGCCCCCGAAACCTTATGCGTACTAAATTTAATACACATACAAGAATTGCTTGTTCAAAGGTAAAAAGATTTATTCCCGATGTAACCATATTAATAAAGAATGGTACCTTAATAAAAATTTAATTAAAAGACTGCAAATTGATAATTTAAAGGTGCATATTTTAAACTTTTCTTTAAATAACTCTCTTAAAGTAATGTAACAGCCTGTTAATATCCCACTGCTGGGCAAAGGCCCCCTCTCCTATTAAGGAGAAGGTTTAGAGCTTAATCCACCACGCTGCTCAACTGCGGGTTGGCAGATATACACGTGTCAGAATTTCTCCCGGCACATACAGGTTTCCTCACGATGTTTTCCTTCACCGCCGAGCTCGAGATGAATTTAAACACAAATTTAGCACTTGAAAAATCAGTGGTGCTAGCCGGGGTTTGAACCCGCGATCATTGGTTGAAATCGACGTGTTCTAACCACTAGGCCACCTCGCCTCTATAACTCTCTTAGTCGCAGTAAATAAGGCGGTAGGTGTACCTTTTAGTTTTGACTGAGGTTTCAATATACTTGCATCTATACTTGGACATGAGCTGAGTGGGATACTTTACAAAACCCTTTTTCTCACCAAAATAAAAATAATCAAAGCCGTGTATTATTATACGCTGCCTATGAGGGAAACGCTGACGCTGCGCGCCGCCGAAGGTCGCCGCTATGACGCCCGACCCCAATTCGACATTTGAATCAGCGTTTTAATATCTTAAATATCGAGAATTAATTAGTTAAAATCAATTCAATAGAGGATACAGAATCGATCATTATTGTTCCTTAGAATAAGTTTAATTGTAATTTTTTATTTTAATTAAATATTAGAAAAGATTTTGGGTTTTTTAAGTCCTCCGGCTGTCGTAAACGTAATTCGTGTGTATACAAAAATAAATAACACTAAACACTGCATTAAATGAAATAGTGTTGGCGGTATTCCTCGCGGTGTCATTGTCGCCAAGTGCAATAATAATATATTTACGGCGAAGGCGTACCAATTTATTTCATTCTGTCGCGGACTCGTTCCGGTCCTGAATTTTTACAAATAAATCCCTAGAGATTCGTTACAAAGAGTTTCATTTGCATCTTGTCGGTGATGGAGATCCCTAAACCGGAGCCACTGAATTAGCGGAAATGTGAACGATATGGTTCAATAATTGTCATCTGGTCCTAAACGGTGCAACCCTTTTGTATCACAAGATTTTCATTTATCTCCTCCATAATACCAGGTTTTTCCGAGGAAACGTTGTATCTTATAGGCTCGATATACGTATACGCTTACCATTTTTTTAAAATTATTATAAAAAAGTATAGCTCTTTTTTTTTAATTTTAATTATCGAGTCTGATAACGTTAGTAAAATATCCAACAAATATATAATTGAAACCTTGTATATTTATATTTACGGTTTACTGTTTCAAATCACTTTATTTCTCAAAATTACAATCACGTCGAGGAGAAATAAACAAACATTAATATATTATTAACAATTAACAAATGCGTTAATAAAAAGACAATATACAAAAATATATACAATAAATATTTCCTTGATTAAGTGTGTGAGTAAATTTCTATAATTTTTTTCGTGTCGATTGACGCTTATATTATTGACGAGATAAGGGACCGTTTATATGGTGACAAATTTGTTTTTTGTTTTTTTTTTTATATACTATTTCGTTAATTATTTATATATGTTTCTGTTTCTTTCATTTGTTATCACTGTTATCGACGTACGGACTACACAGCAAACACTGATGTGACTTTCTTAGGTAGGTTTGGTATGTACAAAATACAAAAAACTAAGAAAATATATAAATAATATTAATAAGCTACAAATTGTACATATATTAATAATAATTATATTCAACAGTATTTTAGTAAAAGTTAAAGAAATGTCTTAAAATTAAATCCATGGACATTTCCAAGCCTAAGGAGCCACAAATGCATTGCTACCTAAAAAAGGGAGTAAGAAAAGGAATGAGGGGAGAAGATTAGCTCTCTCACTCACCGTACGAAATGCAGATACATGAGTTACTTTCCGCCTATCTTCTGTGACAGTGAGGCCCCGGTCGAGCCAGCCGGCATTCGTATACGCGGCTGGGTAATCACCGCTCTAGCCATTAGTTTTTAGTAATTAGCTAGATTTTACGTCAATGTTTTAAAGACCTCTATTTTGAAGTCGGTTGAAAAAATATTAATTTAACTTCAACAAGCTCAGCTCGTGGCCCCGCGCCTCCTTACGTCAGATTTATTAAGGCAATTAAACTTGGCGCAAGTTGACAGTTTTTTTCTTTGTTTCGTACAGTTTAATGAGCGTCCGGAGCCGTTCCGTATTAAATTCCTACCATCTAATAATGAGTTTACTCCGTTATTTTTATTATTATAATTACCTGTTTTTCATATACTTATAGAATTATTTTTAACAAGGCGTAAAAATAATGTGTCATTTCTGTCTGCCAATTTATGGAATATAGGTTGATATCAATTGATGTTGATAGATTGATGGATTTTTGATATTGCAAAACTTCTAATCGGATAATCTTAATTAAATAATTAAACGTTTTATCTAATAAGATAACAAACAATCTTCTTGAATATAAATTAACAATAAAAATAGTATTTTAAATATAACTTAAATACAACACATTCTAATAAATAAATAAATAAATAAATAAATAACGCATCACACTCAACGGCCCCCATTAAGATCTCATGACCTTGTGTCGGGGGTCCGGAAACACTCACAACACTAACACAAACACCCAGACCACGACAAACATCTGTATGGCCAATACACACGTTTGCCGTGAGCGGGGATCGACCCGCGACCGTTAGCGCTTCAGTCAGTTGCAGTGACCATTGCGCTAACGCGTCTGTCAAATTTCAATTCTAATATAAATAAATATGTACGAAAAGTTATTTTTAGTTATTTTTTTTATTAGTCAATAATTAATAACTAAAACTAATAAATTTAATCAAAGTAAACTAATTTACGAAAAAATATGCTATTTCTTTTACTTGACTGACATGTTTTTTCCATTTAAATTGTTTAATTGGAGCTGATCAATATTTATGCAATAAAGAGGGAGGAAGTTCTGAGATAACGAATATCGTGGATTAACACTACAAAACGACGATTACATCGGCAAAGTATCGCAACGACTCACAACGAATTGCCACGTGACACCACGACTCGTCGCGATTGTCGCGTGTCCGCAACGATTAGTTTATTACCTTCGTTCTCTCGCCGAATAAATCGCACTTCGCGGCGGGCTCGCGGCGATTGTTGATGTTTTGTTTGCCAATGACATTCGTCGTATATCGTGATTGTATCGTCGCGTCGAGACATACTCACAGTCGTACTGTAGTAGTTCATAATTTTAATATTAAAAAAAAGTAAAGTCCCCCTTATTAAGGACTTTCTCCTTATAGCTTAATCCATCACTCTGCTCAACTACGGGTTGGCTGGCGGATATACATGTGTCAAAATTTCTTCCCGAATATGTAGGTTTTCTCAAGATGTTTGATGTTCAACCTTCACCGCAGAGCTTGAAATTAATTTTAATACATAATTAGCACTTGAAAATTCAGCGGAGTTATCCGGGGTTTGAACCCGTGATCGTTTAAGATCGACGTGTTCTAACCACTAGGCCATTTCAGATCAGTTTTGATATTACACAGCTAGTATTTAACGTTGCGATACACTCGTATAGAGGTGGAGCCAGACAGATGTTCGAATGAATTATACTGAGCAGTCTTCCAATCTGAAAGTCAAAACCACTTGAAAAACTTTCTATCAGTAAATTTAATTAAATCCTTTTCTGTTTTCGTAAAAACGTTAGCTTATCCTATCATTTTACTTCGATCACTTCGATTTCTTTTAAAACTATTCTCGAACAGCTCAAATAAATTCATTTATAGTCGAGAGAATAAGGTTTCTAAAGGAGTTCTGTTCGTCCAGTAGTTGATGAGTGTTCGCAACTCTCGCCAAGAAACTTATTCCATTGACAAGTCAGCGTCTCGTTACGATCGCACTGGAATTCTATTTCTCTCGTTATATTGGAAAATCGAAATTCTAAACGTCTTTTTGGATTACGGTGTTGCTACACGAGGTTTTAAAAGCGCTTCCCTGCGTTGGAAATTGCGGATTAAGCTTCGTAAAATTAAATATGTATCTAAATGTGCTCTTCTTCGGTTATATTTAAAGGAGTGTTTCCGATCGATTCTAATTATAATAAGTAATTTAAATTTAAATATTCTACTTTAATTTCACCTTTCAAATTAATCTATAAAACTTTACTTCATGTAATGAGAAAAGACTATTTTGTAAATACACATAACTGAACAATTATTATTGATTATAATTATGATCCTTCTGTTCTTTATTTTTTTTCTAACAACAACTTTTTTCTAAAACTAACATTTAAGTAACCAACAAATTAATAGCATTAACGTCACTTTATGTTTTCAACAAAACCGCGCGTCCGAACACACCCGTGTGAGACCACCATAACATCGTCCTTTAAAAGCCCTAAACAATCTTCAACAAACTTTGCTCTCGTTCAAGAGTTCGAGACCCTCTCAAATCAAAAAGTTACAAGTGTGCGTAATCCGCTTACTTAACATAATCAAATCAATTATGCAGGCACTTTTATTTTAAGATTTTCTCGACTTTCAAGTTTTCGAATTTTATTGTCTTGAGGTTTCATTTAAGTACTTGGATAGAATATTTTTTTAAACCTTTTTAAAAATTCTAGCCTGAAGAATATTAATGAGGCATGGTGCTAATAAAATTTTCGCTTATTAACATTTTAATGTCAAAAGTTGCGTTGAAGGCTGTTTCTATATTTTAAAGTGAAGTATTTGCAATATCTATTTTTAGATTGTATATAACGGATTATCGCGATAATTATTCGTAATAATACCTTTTTACTGCCCGATGTTTTAACGAAGTTGCATTCGTCGTGATCACGACCTCTAAATTTAAAATATACAATCTATTTTTGGGTGTACATCTTTAATGTATCTGTTTCATTATTTCTAATATCACCGTGACGTGGCGATATTTTAAGAGAGATAAATTAAAGGTGAACAAGTATTTACTCTTGTCAAACATTGATGATTCGTGTAAACATTGTGACGCTTTAGGTGAGCATGCACAAGTTCATGTGATTATCACAGAGTTAATAAGATCTCATTATTATAGACGTCATAATTCATTATTATCATAAGTTCCCAAAACCTATTACTTAAGTATTCGATTAATGTATAGATATGTTTTTTAATTAAAATAGCGGACAAATAAGTCAAAGAATCACCGGATCTACAGTAATCATCGCCGCTCATGATTAATTGCATGTGTGTAGCCAGCTTAAAAACAACAATGGATAAAGATGAACATTATAACATATAAGAGGAAAGAGGTGTTAGGTTTATAGACATATAACTAGCAGCGGTGCCCGCGTATACTTTAATACCCCGTAGCACCACTATAAGAGATGATTTTTAAATTCAGGGATATAGATATTTATTTATTTACCCTAAGAGGCATAAATACCTAGCTAAGAATAAGGATATTCAAACAAAATAATAAATTTTGTCAATACAAACTTCACCACCCCCTTGCAATTCAATAAGGGATGATATTTGTGCGTTTTATGGTAAACATTTCATTCCTATGATCCAGAAGTATGTGTATTAAATTTTAAGTTAATATGGCCATGGAATAAGATTTTCCATACAAATGTTTTTACCACTTTTAACCCTCTTAGGGGTGGAAAATTGAAAAACCCTTTCATTGTGGATGAATATACCCTAAAAGGCACTTACATCTTAAATTTCAAGTTTGTAACCCCAGCGGTTTAGGCTCTGCGTTGATGAATCAGTCAGAACAAGTAATTTTATATGTATAGATTAGAAACTATGTTGATATTAAGTAAAATAGAATATGAGATCAAACTAGTTTTTAAGAACCATATAGACGGCAATCAAAAACAAAAACCATAACTCCCCGTAGACAGATGAAACAATACTTCTCATAAGGCAGCCCTCATGAAATATTGAACGTTGAAATTCGCTGAGGAATTATAGATGCAAATGCAATTCCGTTGGTATCGTATTTTTCGCCCGCAGTTTATCTTCGCCGCTGAATATTTTGCTCGGGCTATGTCAATAAGGTTCCTAGGGCGTTATTAATGACGCTTTCGGAGCGAGATACGTTCGAGGGCGGACATATTTTATCCAATAAACCTCAATAGCTCAATGGTTAAGTGGATGAGATAAACCAAGGGCTTACTGTCAATGCGGAACGCGGTTTTAAGAATGTGAGTAGTTTTTGACTGACTTTTACGGAGGAAGTGCTCAAGTCGGTTGATATTTTTTGGTGATGTGATGTTTTCGTTTGTGAACCGATTTATCTATCTTGATTTTTTATGATATGGGTTATTTCTTCATTTATCAAGATCCGAGCGATGCTAGTCAAGCTGCAAAACCAAACTCCGCAATGGATAACGACGATTCGTAATTAATGCTCGTGATAAATGTGATTGTTTTACATACATACCTAAAGGTATATTTATTTTCGTCTATCGACTATCCAACAGCGTTAAAAAATGTAGAAAAATAACAATATAGTAATAAAGTCAATCAAGGATTACTCTTTACAGTTTAATCAAAGCGTATAACTAAAGATTAAAAAAAAATAATAAAGCAAATTAATATTGTTAATTATAAAAGAATGGACGCGCGTGTGTGTGTGTGTGTGTGTGTGTGTGTGTGTGTGCGTGTGTGTGCGTGTGTGTGCGTGTGTGTGCGTGCGTACGTGCGTGCGTGCAATCGTGCGTGCGTGCGTGCCTGCGAACGTGCGTGCGTGCGTGCGTGCGTACGTGCGTGCGTGCGTGGGTGTGTGCGAACTTGCGTGCGTGCGTGCGTGCGTGCGTGCGTGCGTGCTTGCGTGCATGCGTGCGTGCGTGCGTGCGTGCGTGCGTGCGTGCGTGCGTGCGTGCGTGCGTGTGTGTGTGTGTGTGTGTGTGTGTGTGTGTGTGTGTGTGGTAAGTACGAACCTACGAATAATTGAATTAATTGTTCCTGAAGGATCAAAAACTTTGGGACAGTCTTGGGGTCTGATATAACAACTTGGCCATTATATTCGTGCTAACCAAAATACACACACACAACACACACATACACACACACTTACACGATGTGACGAGGCGTCGTGTCATGGCGTCTTGAAACGATGTGATTAAAATCAAACGAATCATTTGGTGTCGCATCGTAGTATTTAATATATTTTACGAAATAGTAAAGTAAACTAAAGTAACAGCCTGTAAATGTACGACAGACACGTTGGCGCAATGGTCACTGCAACTGACTAAAAGCGCTAACGGTCGCAGGTTCGATCCCCGCTCACGGCAAACGTGTGTATTGGCCATACAGATGTTTGTCGTGGTCTGGGTGTTTGTGTTAGTGTTGTGAGTGTTTCCGGACCCCCGACACAAGGTCATGAGATCTTAATGGGGGCCGTTGAGTGTGATGTGTTTATTAAAAAAAAAAAAAGTCCCACAGCTGGGCAAAGGCCTCTTCTCACATTAAGGAGAAGGTTTAGAGCTTAATCCACCACGCTGCTCTACTGCGGGTTGGTGGATATACATGTCTCAGAATTTCTCCCGGCACATGCAGGTTTCCTCACGACGTTTTCCTTCACCGCCGAGCTCAATATGAATTTAAGCACTAGAAAACACAGCGGTGCTAGCCGGGGTTCGAACCCGCGATCATCGGTTGAGTTCAAAGAGTTTAAACCACTCGTCCATCTCGGCTTACATTATTGTACATGATACATTTTTACGACCCGACGTCGTAATCTTTCACGATGTCGTAACGTCCGAAGACGTGACGTCGACAATATATCTGTGTTTTTCCAGCATGATAACATAAGTAGTATAGCATAGTAACATTTAAGTATTATTTTTTTAGAAAGCTTTTAGATATATGGATAATATCGCATAATACGTGCTTGTTTAATATTGGTATAGTATTATTAAAGGCGTTCATGTTTCGGGGCGGAGCTGTCAACTCTTTTCGTAGACGCGATATTAAAAAACTTTGTTTGAGCGTGTTTAGCTCGGCGACGCAGTACCGATACACGTTGGAAATGAATATTTTTACAGTCAGGGCCTTATTCTGCCTGGTTTAACCGTCTATTAAACAAATAATTGTGTAATTCTACATTTAAATACAACAAAGTTCCGAATTTGTTTTATTTAGTAATAAATAAATCTGATTTTACACATAAAGTATATTAAATCAAAATATTATGTTAAGTAAATTCTTAAAATTAAGTTCTTTTATCCAAATCTATACAAATAAATAAAATCCGTCCGTCTATCTGTCTCTCGGTCTGTTTGTTCCGACTAATCTCTGAAACCGATTTTGACGGGATTTTCACTCACAGATAACTAATGTTATAAGGAGTACCTCATGCTACTTTTATTGTATTTTTTTTAGTTGTTTTAATTAATAAATATAAAAATTAAAATAAAATTGAATATAAATATATTTTTTCCTTAAACTAACGCGAGTGAATCTGCAGGGCATAGCTAGTAATTTTTATTATTTTTATTTTAATACAAAAATCATAGGAAAAAATATATGTTTTATTATTTCATTACAGATATTCAAGCGCGGTTCAGTCTTAAATACGTATAGAAAGAATTTAATTATTTTCACTAAATCGTGAAATTAAAATAAACATGCCTACGCCGAAATTACGCGGTGCTCGTAAATTTTAGAATAGATATATTTTTATCTCGAAAAAGTTTTCACTGAATTCCGTTGTTTTATTTTTGTTTAATTAAAATATATTTATTCATTTCCGTGTAGCGTTATCGTGTTTCAAATTCATTTGTGGTATTCAATATTAAAAAAAAAGTTTATTCCCGGATAAAACAATTAAATAATAAATTGTGGGGCTGTTTATTGTTGTTTTTATAACTTTCACTCAAATGCTACAACATTTTTTTTAACATTTCAATTTGGAACGATTTTTTTTTAATTTTTAATGAGGACAAATAATTCAGATATTGTCTTTAGTTTCTCTTATTTTACATACTTTCATATAGTTGTTGATTATCGATTTTTGTGCATAACCAAAATATAGACTTATATCCAGTAACGGGTTTATTATAACATTTTTTTTTTTTCATCTAGCTTATACTTGAGTTAAATAAAACACTCTCAAGTTTATACTATTAATATAGATTCAATTAACATTACCATAAGGATTAAACTATTTTGCGAAGATTAATCATCTCTATAATATAATTTCTCAAAATGGTTTTTGACGGTATAAAATATCGCCCTCAATACTACATGAAATCATTAATGAATGTATGCCCCACGTGGTTCGCATTTATAGTTACCGCTTCGCTTCTATAAGTCGTAGCATTATGTAATATAGTCTAGAACCTTCCTCAATAAACAGATTAGGCAACCCAAGAAATATATTTTAATCAGATCAGAAGTTTTAGAGATTTCCCTTTACATATTAACGAACAAATTTTACCTCTTTGTAATATTAATATAGATACAACAGTTTGAAGATTATGTTTCGCTCTAACGAGGGTAATACTAAATAAGTAAATATGTCAAATTGATTTTTCTATTAAAAGTACATGGTCAAATTATTACATAACTAATTATATAGAATTTCAACTTTAGATTTTATCGCTTTACGTTATGTTCATGGTTGTTCTTAACATGGCATTAAAAATAATTTTAAGCAGTTTTTTCTACGCCATTATTCCAGTAAACTTGGTCAGTTGTTTTACATTTATGTGCGTTTTAATGGGATATGCTTAAGAGCTACAGCAGTTTGAGTACGCGAAAATAAATTGCTAGTAAATATTATGTGCGGTAATTTTTAATAATGTGCAAATAACCCCTGCCGTGGGCATCAACTTTTCTATTTCACTTTCGAGCGCATTCATTAAACCACGAGTTACTATGTACCTACTGTAATAAGCACTTTAATATCGTTCTGTAATATTTTATCCTTGTAATTATACTTGATAAAAGTTTAATACTGACAGATAGATTAACAGACAAAGCAGTAGAAATAATCACTAAACTACTTTGCTCAAATTCGTGAAACAATATACAGCTGACTAGTATCAACAGACACATTGGCGCAGTGGTCACTGCAACTTACTGTAGCGCTAACGGTCGCGGGTTCGATCCCCGTTCACGGCAAATATCTGTATTGGCCATACGGATGTTTGTCGTGGTCTGGGTGTTTGTGTTTGTGTTGTGAGTGTTCCGGACCCCCGACACAAGGTCACACGATTTTAGTGGGGACCGTTGAGTGTGATGCAGACACAGACACAGACACAGACACACACACATACACACACACACACACACACACACACACATATACACACTTCGGCGTCGGGTTTCAAAAAAAAAGTAAAATTATAAAGGAAGTTTGAATTTTTTTAATGATTTTTTTTATTCATACTTTTTATTAATTAAGGAATTTTTCAGGTCAATTTTTTCCACCTTGGGTTACATTATTAGAGTTTTAGTAAGGATCCCTAATTATTTACAAAAATATAATATAGCCTATGTTACTCGGGGATAATGTAGCTTTCCAAAGGTGAAAGAATTTTTGAAATCGGTCCAATAGTTTCGAAGCCTATTCATTACAAACAAACAAACAATCCTCTTTATAATATTAGTATAGATCATGCAGAATGAGCCCTCCCACATACGCAAATGCATTTATGCAACCGCACACACAGGCAAACATCGACACCACATAGACGTCTTCAGGAAATGTAGCCTCTATAACAGTGAGCTGTAGAGTGGACTATGTGATTGCTTATCGTGAAATTCCGCAAAGTTACGCCTGATTCCATTATATACTAAACCAATAGATTTAGAAATGAAATTTTAGACAGAAATTTTGTAATATTGAAGAACTAATAAAAATGAGTTTAAAACGTATCTTTCAGCGGTTAAATGGGTGATGAAATTAGACGAAAGAACTGAATATGTACAACAGAAAGTTTTGTTAAATGAACACACCATTCTTAAATTTACAAGTAAAATTATTCCTTACCAACTAACAAAGATAAATGACCGCTGATAAGCAATACTGTGTCAAGCCACACGGATTTCGTTTTGAGAAAATAGCGTCTAAAGATGTCCAACCTATTCCTAATCAATTACTTTGAAGACGTATATATTCATTTTTTCTTTTCTTTTTTGATAAAACGTATATTGAATCAAAATCAGATAGATTTGTTTAATATGTTATCTAATAATAAGTTTTTAAATATTTGAGATCATTTTATAAATTGCACCTGAAATTCAAAACATTGAGTTAAGCAACTTTTTTCATACTTATTTAGTTTAGATGACTTGAATTTTTTTGAATGATGTTAAATAGGTGAAGTAGTATCAAAATATATCAATATCTCCAAATTTGACTTTTTGTGGGTTGACACATTATTGCTTATCAGCATCCAAATAAATATGAACTAAATCTTCGCCGTAAGCTAGCTGATTATGATATTATTTTTCAAACTTTTTTTCTAAGAATACTTCAAATATAGAGTAGTCTGTCTATATAAATTTAAATAACAAAAGAATCTGAATCCAAAACCTTTTATAAAGCCAGAATAATAGTACAATATCAACATTCAGTTGCAAAATTCAACAAAAAAAAAAGAAAATAATTTCTTTGAATCAATAAAGAGGATATTGCTTTTTGGATAAGACCCAATGTGCATTATATCTTTACGATTGTTGGCTGTGTGTATGAAATACAAACATCAGATACTTACATGCGTTCTTAATCGACCTTTATGCCTTTCACATAAGGGTTATAGTCCTTTGCATCGAATTAGATAATGAGTTTCAGTATGAAATGACCTAGTTTCATTTAGGCTTTGTTTTAAAATTCCTCGACGCCTGCCAAATGCGGGTAAAGGGAACTAGGTCGTGAGGTCTCGTTAAGTTTTTCTTCGCTGTCTATGCTTTCCTTTAGATGCGAATGTGTTACCGTTGTCTCGTTATGCAGGAGTGGAACTATCATTAGAGCGGTTTTAGAAATCCCTTTATTTATATTAGATGTTGTAAGGGTATTTCTGCGGGCTGCTTTAGATTCTGCAAGGTGTTATGTGATACTGTTGGCAAATGTATCGTCGAAAAAATAACATAATATATTGAATCGGTCCTATTCAAAATATTATGTATTTTTAGGCCTCTTTTTTGCACCCTAATGTTAAATACTAAGTTATTTAAAAATATCTGAATGAACCATTTGAGATTTTTGTATGTACCTATGTAGAAATTAAAAAAAGATTAAGTGCTATTTTAATATAAATGTCTTCATTTCAATACGGAATTAGATCTTGCACAACTTCTGGACTTTGTACAGAGGTTCAACGTTCCATAATTAATTGTTATTGAAATAACTAAAATCGGATTTCTCACGCCTAAACAGCTTAGTATTAATTTTGATAAAGGTTCAATCTATAGCTGTGTCTAAGTACAGCAATAGATTGGACCTCGAATAAGCAATATGAAACTTTATAAGGATGAAATACAGTATAAAAGTTTCTATGGAGATCGAACCACTTCTCAAAGAAATAATCTATTCAAAAGAATTATTTTATACAAACAAAATCGCAAGCAACTAATATTTCAATAATACTGCACGTATTGTATGAAAAAATAAATAGAAGAAAAGTAATTTTTTATAAAATTAGTATTCTGGTATAAAA
The DNA here is from genome assembly GCA_037950945.1 of Hypolimnas misippus. Classification (NCBI taxonomy): domain Eukaryota; kingdom Metazoa; phylum Arthropoda; class Insecta; order Lepidoptera; family Nymphalidae; genus Hypolimnas; species Hypolimnas misippus. Next base: position 15,319,979 of record JBBEEQ010000023.1, read on the forward strand.
TTGTGGCGTGTCCTCACGAAATAAGTTTGTATAAGCGACTCTTCAAGTTTCAACAAGTACAGTAGCAAACTTACAGCGAACTGGCCCGCGAAGTGTGTCGGATGTTCAATTACTACTTTACGCTACTTTATTCCCAACATTTAAACTTAATTTCTATCGAATTTGTTACAGTAACTTGTTATAACTTATTACATTGTAGCTGTTCTTGAGCTGTTGTTTACTCTGCTTTGCTCGTTAGAATGTTTTGTTATATTATATTATTGATTATTTTTCAAAGGTGTTTTTATTAGTATGAATTATCTCTCTGTATTAATAGTAATGCTTGATACGCCATTTTGAAGACCATTTATCGCTCTGATGACAAAAATTCATTATTAAATGAATTCAATTTAAAATTAAAACTAAATTGTGTATTTTACTTTTTTAAGACCATAGATTTAATTAATCCCTTACCCTGATATTTTAAATTTCTACTATTCTCATTAAACTATGATTTAGGATTGTTCGTTCTAACTGTGAGCGAGGATATTTGTCATTGGTGCATCATGATTTCATCATGTTTTGTGACCAATAATTACTAATAACGGTGACCAAAACGCCGGTCCTACTTCATTGCCTGCAGCATCCGTTCTTATTACTGATACTTCTGAAACTGTATGTTTATTTCGTCTTCGATATTGTTATCAAAAAGATTCAATGAAAGATAAATATTGCATTTAATTGGAAATCGAAATGATGTCTCTTTATGAATCGATCGAAAAAATGAAAATTTGCCTAAAATCTGCGACCTTTTGGATTCAAGTTTCTTTACAATTAAACACAATAAATACCGTCTGTTTTTGTCCAAACCATGTACATATTGGTCATAAAATGGTACATATTATATGTCTTATGATGTTATTGAGTTTTAATTTTATAATAGACCATTAAAAAATACGTCTTCCATCATATAACCGACTTTTGTGCCCTCTTTACTCACAGACTCTCTTGTACACGCAACTTAATTTCAACCAAGAGAAACACAAAAAGTGTAATCCAAACCCTTTCAAAGCCCATCCTTTTGTTCTATGAGTGTAATAGCGATGGAAAGGTCGGATGATTCAGATTAGAAAGCTAGGAGACGTCCCATTAGGGGAAGAGTCAACATTTTCTCGGCCCGCGGCCAAAGCCAACACACTAAAACAGTGCCGTGTCCGTAATCCCGTCATATTTTTGTTTCACTTTCTACCCCGATTTTTCACCGCAATGACCGTAAAAGGGGACTTATGTCGACAAATATTATTGTTTTTCTTGGGATGGAATAAACTCTTATGTTACGACTTGTGTAAACGTCGGGCGTTTATATTAGAATCATAATAATTGCTGGGATTTTCTATTGTAATTCAGTGACAATATACGATATGATTCTTAAATTAGTTGCTTGTTGAATCACTGAAAAGAAACCCCTGCATTATACGGCTAAATTAAAAAGTATCACAATTATAACGTACTACATTAAAAAGTAATGGCAGATTTTTAGTGAAAAAATAACACAAATTGTTAAAAATTTGATATAAAATGTTACTTCTCTATTTGTCTGAACACGATATATTGAAATACAATTTCATTACCTGTGGTAAAGGGAATATCGTCACAAAATCATTTAAATAAAATTTTAAAACTTCGAGATTAAGCAGAAAAGCCGTCGTTACGCAGCAGGTAATGTACATTAAAATTTAGCAGATTAACTTAACAGTTTTTACTCTTAATCCAATAATGTTTTCGTGAAGATTTATTTTAATTAAATAAAGTTTTAGTTAATCAATCTAGAGATTGAACAATGGAAATTGTTTATCTATTCCGAAAAGTCTTAACTCAATGTACTCTAAACTTTTGTAAGAAGATAAAGGGATTTGGGTAAAAGTTTCTAAAAGTAATAATGCTTTGTGTATTATATTGAACTTACATTTTTTTCGTTTTAAAGTAAAATAACAGCGAATTAAATTTTAATCTTAAAATATAGAGGAGATAGTAGCTGAGAAAGAATTTGTGAAAATGTATTTAATACTTAATGAAAATGTATTTAATAATAAATTTCGCTAGCAACCATCACCTCGGATTCGTGGTCTATCGAGATAAAACAGACACCATGCTTGATACGATTTTAAGTTCGACCAGTACCAATACAACTGTGGAAACGCATCCGATTTCTTGAAGTAGTTTTTGCGTCATCTGCGAACAAACTTCGACCAGTTACATTTTTATTATATAGTTTATTAAATATTTGGCGTGTCGTATAGTGTAGAAAACCGAAAGCCTATTCCCCTCTCCCATCCTTTTCTGTATATAAAAATAAAAACTGACTAGCTGACATATTCACTGACTGATCGATCAAAGCAGAGATGAAACCACTGGGTCTAGAAACATCAAATTTTGCAAACGTTTTTTTAGGGTTCCGTAGTTAAAAACGGAACCCTTATAGTTTCGCCATGTCCGTCTGTCCGTCTGTCCGTCTGTCTGTCTGTCTGTCTGTCTGTCTGTCCGCGGCTTTGCTCCGAAACCCTTAATACCAGAAAGCTGTAATTCGGTATGAGTATACATATAAATAACGCCGAGAAAGTCGTACAATAAAATCTTAAAAATATTTTTTTTCAGGGTGTCTTCCCTATGTGTTAAGAGAGACCAAAAATTTTTTTCTCGTTTATCCCATGTTGTGGGGTATCGTTAGATAGGTCTTTTAAAAATGTTATAGGTGTGGGGTAACCATTTCTCCGAACGACGAACTGTTTCCGAAATATTAAGCTTTGAAGTGTCAATTTTTCTTAGATTCAAGTGTCCCCCCCCCCTCTACCCACTAAACTGCTGCGTCTAAAAATATGAAAAAATTCACGATAGTGATACGTATAATTAATTTAAAAGGAGAATTATCACGGCTATGTGGGTTCTTATGGTTATCGAGTTATAGATGATCTAAGTAAAAATAAATATTTCACTTTTTAAAGCATCACATTATATAAATATTAATAATTTTAAATTAATATATGAATTTAAATGAATAAATAAATACATATTTAATAAGTTTAAATTAAAATGAAATATAAAATAAGGTATAAAACAATGTCTCAATAAAACATGTCGCGAGTGATTCTGAATCGCGCTAACCAAATCTCCATAGATTTCATAGGCGCTAATCAGGAAGGAAAATTATCGGCGCTAAGTATAGTTTACAAGTGTTAGAATAATAAATAATCGATGAACATATAAAGTTCAAAATCGTTAGTATAATTTACATTCAAACATTCATTTTACATTAAAAATATTTTAGTCTTGAAATATAAAGAGAAATTAAAAATAATTTTATAATAATAAAAGGTTTAAAATTGTAAGTACGTATATTGTATAAACTGACTTAAAAAAGGAAATTCCCAGTTCGTCGTAAACTTTTTTACGAAAATAGGTACTTGAAGATTGCTTGACAAGATCTTGACAATTCTGACAACTACGGAACCCTACATTGTGCGTGGCCCGACACGCACTTGGCTGATTTTTAATACATACCCCTAAGGAGTTAAAAAAGGATTAAAAGTTTGTTAGGTATGAAATTCCTAAGTATAATATAATTAAAAAGCGGGCGAAGCTGCGTGGTACTGCTAGTTAATACACAAAAATCCCCTTCACCCCGCCCTTTTTAAGTTGGCAACGCATTTGTGCCTCCTCTGATTTTTTAATGTCCATGGGCAGCGGTGATTTCTTGACGCCACGAAATTATTTTAATGGTGTCAATTTCACCAAAACTTTTACTGGTAAAATAAATCCCATACTGCTTTACTACAAAAGATGAAATAAAATCATATTCAACACGTGTCTCGCTAAACAGCGTTTAAACATTAGACATTGTTAAAGGTGTTGTCAAAATTGCTATACTGCGTGTCAAATTATAAAAAAATTTATTAAATGCTACACGCTATATTTGACACCTAAAATAGGTTTTAAGCACATATTAAAAATACCTAAGCTTATGTTTATACATAATTAAACTATGTCTAAATAATGTTTAACTCAAAACTATCGTTAGATGCGGATTTGTAGTACAGGATTTTATAAACACGCGTTTAACATGTGTTTAAAGTTTTTGTAGTCAGGCAGTTAGTGTTTTACAACGCATGCATAAAGATATCCTTTAATTCTTTTTTTTTTGTTTTTTTTCTATCTATGAATTATAATTTGAATATACGGTGTTTATCATTTTGAATATTTCAAAACATTCCATCACTTTTATACTTCATAGAAATAACATAATTAAAATATATCGCAGCGTGCTCTTCCCTAATAAAGTGTTTTAGTAAGACTTTTTGTTACTGAGCTTAGTAAGTATGGAGTTATGTCTACTTTTATTAACTTGTAATATTTTTTTACAAGAAACTTGGATATAAAGAGGTCAGTAAAACATTTTCTTATGTTTGAGTGATCAATTTTAATGAAATGTTTTGTTTTCGTTTGAAACATCTTTATGTATTCTCTATAAGTTCGTCTTTATTAACACAAAACTAAATTTTAAATCGATAGTAGCTATGCATTTAATTAACAAATTTTAATATAAATAACTACTTGGAAGTACTAGAAAAATTATATACATATTGTATTAGTAGAATAAAATTTGAATACATCCTTGTATTGCAGTTAACCCTAGCTCCATATTCTTTTGTATGTAGTCCATTGACTACAGCTCGTAAACGGCCAGACCGGTCAGTGCTACACTGTCACAGAAAATCGGCATAAAATAGCTAATATAACTGCATCTCCTACGATGAAAGAAAGAACGGGATGATTACCACCATACCCCAAACCTTCTACTTTCTATTCCTCTTTATTCCTCGTGGAAGCCAGAAACGCATTAGTGGTGCTGGTGTTGCCAATGTCCTTGGACGGTGGTGATCATTTAAGATCAGGTGACCTGCCTGATTGTTAATTTGCTATTTGCAATACTAAATCCCGATTGTATTGATAATATAGTTTCAAAACAGCCAGCTTTTATTTCAATTAACAGTCAGTTAATTCTTTGAAAATTATTTAATATAATTAAAATGTTACTTAGTAATTTTCTTCTTGTTTAACAGCTTTTCAGTAAAATACAAATAGATATGTATTTTGTACACTGACTAAAAGTTTTAAATACAGGGCTTGTTTTATTTAAATGGAATCGTATTAACTAAATTAGTATAATGAAATAATAACAAGCTTTTCTCAAATAAGGTTAAAATTTATTCCTAAGAAATTTTATCTTTATCAAGTAATTATTACATTTGAATTTTTTTTCCGTTTTGTACAATTAGTACATCTATACTAATATTATAAAGCTGAAGAGTTTGTTCGTTTGTTTGACCGCGCTAATGTCAGGGACTACTGGTTCGAATTGAAAAATTATTTTTGTGTTAGATAGTTTATTTATTAAGGAAGGCTATAGGCTATATTACATCATGACTCAAAAGGAGAAAAGTAGTAACCATAAATGCGAGTGAAAACCTATAATAAATCCATTGCACTCAATTTTGATCGACAATTTAAAAAGTGTGAAGTATTCCGGGATCAGTCTCTAGATTTCCCTATTATACCGAGATAAAAATCAACTCACTGTGAACGTAGACACTTCGTACCATAAACATAAAGAAAACAGCCAAATTAAGAACCTTTTCTTGTTTAAAAGATTGTTAACAATAATATTACTGAATTTCCTACATCGTTATAATATAAGGCGTACATTACACTTGTAAATGTTATTCTCGTAACTGATATAAAAAAAACTCTGAAATCTTGTGGTAACATTTATCGAGGTTCAAGAAGTGCGGGGCAAGATGTGCGGGGGTAAGATCACAATTTACCCTTAAAAGACGAGCTTCTCCAGCTACGATCGGAGCAACGCAGGGATGTATGCGTAAGTGATCCCGAGGCTTCTCCATTACCATGCTGAGCACGACCATCGCAGGGGTTTTAGTGGGCATAAATCTCCACAGAACCCCATCTGCCGTCCAGCAATCGGATATCTTTTCGAAGATTTCCACTAAAAACCATTTATCTAAGTAATCAAAGATAATCTGTGAAGTATCAATAAATATTTCACTGACAGTAAATGCCTTCAGGCGTTAAGGCGATGACAAAAAATTTCAAAGTGAAAACATATGAGTAAAACATACAAGTGTAATTCTCGCCTAAGAATAACTTAATCGTTAACGACACCAAAAAAATCCTTTTAGCGTTTATTCTTGAAATCTTAAAAAGTATTTTCGAAGCAAACATCACAGAGACATCGAGAAAAAAAACTAAGAAAATGATTTCGCTAACAAAAAGTCAAACAACTCGCTAATGTGAATTACATATTCCGAGCATTTTTCCATTGTCACCCTTTTTCTGAGACGATAATTTATCACTCGGTCGGTACAAAAACATCGTTATGGAATTTACATATTTTTCACGCATTTATTCGGATGAAGACATATCGCCAACTTAAAAGTTATTTGTTCTAATTTCCATTTAGATTTCTGTGAAAATTCCAACATTTTACTTTATTTATACTTAAAAAAATGTATCAATATTTTCGAAATCAAACTCAAAATATACTTTATTCAAATATATATTTTTCCATTAATCATTTTTTTATGTAAACTTTAAATTTGTGAAGTGGCACATTTATTATTGTTTTGTGTTTCCGCGCGGTTTCGTTGGCTTAAGTATAATTGTTGATGTATTTTAATAGTTAAATATTATGTATTTGCTCAGAGAACGCTTATATCTATAGCTTCAAATTTGTAAAAATATTATAGGGCTATTTCTTGTAGTACCTAAATTACATTTTTATTATAATTATTTTCATATCCATTTACAAATGTAGCTAAAACTCTGTCTTATCTTGCTTTGTCTTCGTTCGTGCTTTGTTGAATGTGCCGCCTTGTGCTACTGTCATCTTATATATGCCTTTCGACTGACAGTCATTTATTTTTTGGAAATCCGTTGATGCACACTGCTGCCATCTATTAGTGTTATCTAGAAATTACTTGTGAGCCAAGATGGCCTAGTGGTTAGAACACGTAGATCTTTACCGATGATCGCGGGTTCAAACCCCGGCTAGCATCGCTGATTTTTCAAATGCTAAATTTGTGTTAAAATTCATCTCGAGCTCAGCGGTGAAGGAAAACATCGTGAGGAAACCATGCATGTGTCGGGAGAAATTCTGACACATGTATTCATATCTGCCAATCCGCAGTGGAGCAACGTGGTGGAATAAGCTCTAAATCTTCTCTTTAATAGAAGAGGAAGCCTTTGCCCAGCTGTGGGATATTTACAGGCTGTTACTTTACTTTACTTTAGAAATTTCTTGGCGTAAATTACCGTCATCAGTTTGTATTAGCCAACACTTATGTATTTTTACACGGTATATGCCTACGTATAAACTATATTAAAATATGGTCAGTTACGTTTCTTTGTTTATAATAATGGTTCGAAATTATACGTATATTGAGTATATAATTTCTGGCATTTAATTAATTAATGAAAGACGTCATAAGCGACAACCTTTTATTAGGCGAGAATAAAATTTCTTAGGCACACAGATTTTCAGAAGACTTACATAAATTATTTATCATTGTTTCAACACCTGAAAGAATTTACTGACGATGACATATTTATTGAGACTTACAGGTTACATATGGATGCCTAGCTAACTGTTATCAGATTATAGAGATGTTTTTTATCAGTTACGTGAGTAAAACTTACAAGAACAATCTTACAAGAAAAATCGCTTTGGGTTACATTGCACTTAATATATGAAAACATATAAATACTAAAACATCTACAATCCTACTTCTAAACTTACGAGCGTCATATCAGATTTCAATTGCAAAAACCAAAACACTAATCTAACTTATCTAAAAGCCATTAACTAAAGAAATTGAACTAATCTAACAAATAACCAAGTTATACGTGCAAAAATTGCAAGAGTACGTACTCGTTTTTGTTGAAGTTACTCGTAACATTACATAACGGGTTATGTTACAAAATAATCGAATACAATATGAATAAAATTCATTAGCGAACACTCGTTTCAAGTTTAACGTGAAGAAAAGATAAAGACAATAAAATGTAACGATGCCGTTCGCAGTAAGAATGGCGTTATCACTTAATGTTTACTGTTATTGCGCTGGCCCGCCTCGAACCTGCCCGTGGAATTGTTTAGATATTACCGAATAATGTCAATGTTCCAAATAAACTAAACTGTTTTAATTTATTGCTTAAAATGCGAACATTTTAACAGACAATCCTTATCCTTAGAGCCGAGATGGCTTTGTGGTTAGAACACGTCGATCTCAACCGATGATCGTGGTAGTGCCAAATTTGTGTTTAAATTCGTCTTGAGCTATGCGGTGAAGAAAAACATCGTGAGGAAGCATGTGCCAGGAAAAATTCTGACATATGTTTATCCACCAACTCGCAGTGGAGCAGCGTGGTGGGTTAAGCTCTAAACCTTTTTTTAATAGGAGAGGAGGCGTAAAGAATACATTATAGATCGAAGTCGCTTCCCGCCGCCTGTACGCTTGGGTCTTGTAACTTCGCAACAGTATTTAATACGGTTTCCATCAAGAAGCAGAGTAATTCAAGATAAAGTTTCATGTATATATGCATGTAATTGCATGCATATTATATTTAGAAAAAACCGAGAATGTAATGTGATATCGTAAAGGACGACATTGCATCCGTGTGAACTAGCAATGCATCCTCTGGTGATGTAAATGTCAAAGGCCAGCGACGATCACTCAAACTCAAACTCAAAATATACTTTATTCAAATAGGCCTTTTCAAGCTCTTTCGAATCGATCAGGTAACATCAGATGAACAGTCTCTTCATTGCCATGCTATTTATTATTAAAAAACAAATGGTGTTATACTGTCCATTTATCGCCGATACTCTGTGCTCATGTTGTACTGCCGCAGACGAGCCATCATATACACGTAATCAGTATAATAACAGAATTACTTCACCCTTTTGTAGCATGATACTATTTAACCTGAATCTTTCTCAATAAACAGACATGTATAAAAATTATCACATTCAAACATACAACAAACTATTCAGATTTACCATAGTAGTGACTGCTATCTAAGCAATTAAAATTATTGATAGAATCTTGTTCGACGAAGTTCGTTTATTGCGCGGAAGTCATCAATATTATCTTCGGAATGTCACGTCTTTGCTTTATGCTCGAACTATTAATTGTTCGATACGAGAAACTTTATTATGAACTGACAATTTAACGCGGAACGTCAAATATGAGTGGCTTATGAAAATGCCGAGGCAGATTTATTAATAAGTTGCTCTCTTTCGCAGTTTCGCTCGCGTTTAAGGTTACTGCTTCGCTCTTATGAGTCCTAGCGTGATGTAATATAATACCTTCCTTAATAAACGGGCTATTCAGCGCAAAAGACTTTTTTAAATCGGATCATTACATTCAGAGATTACCCCTACATTCAAACTTACAAACAAATATTAACTTTTTATAATATTAGTATATATTATAAAAATATTAGTGATACAATAAGGTAGATAGACCGATATATAAATCGGAAATCAACAATCAACACGTGTCGCGTTGCGATAGCGATAGTGCACATATAATTAGATGCTGATTAATAATAATGTGTCAACCCACAAGTCAAATTCGGTTTAATTCATATGTTCTGATAATATATTATCTATTTAACATTATTTAAAAAATCAATTCATTTAAACTAAATAAGTAAGTATCAACTAAGTCTCAGTTATTCTACAGTAAAAAGTTTTGAGATGTCATACCAAGTCGATTAATTTATTCGGTCCTTACTTAAGGGACCTTCTTACATTATTACGTAATTAGCTATCCTGATAACATCTTATAATGACCAAATCGATATTAAAAATCTTTTTCATTTTAAATTAATAGCTTGACTTGGCCATCGCATAAAAACACAATATACCTCACGAGTAATACATATTATATTAAATTAGATTTTAATTAGTTCGTTCAGTTTTTGCACTGTGAATGTCGACTTGTTAAGATACTTAGGTTATTTATATCCAAGAGGTACTAATGGCTTAATACTATAACAATCAGAACATTTCATACATTGGTAGTTAAAGGAGGAGTTCAAATAAAAATGAGTCAATTATCAGAATGTAGAAAATTTTAACCGGACTGCGCGACGCAAATGTTTGTTAATAATTCTATGTATATATGCATATATGTAAGTGGATTTAAATTAATTACTTGTTTAATAGCTACATTGTAACACAATTAGGCCTTAGAATATAATAATCTATCTTCTATCTATACTTATAATAAAGCTGTAGAGAGGTCAATTCTGTACATAAAATATATTTTTAAAATAACTATCAGGGGGTGATTAGTGATCGATACTGATGCCAAAAAGGCAATCAGTAAAATTTTTGTCTGTCTGTCTGTCTGTCTGTCTGTCTGTCTGTCTGTCTGTATGTATGTTCCTTATAGAAACAAAAACTACTGGACGGATTTTAACGAAACTTAGTACAATTATTCTTCATGCTCCTGGGCAGGTTATAGTATACTTTTCATCACGTTACAATCAATAGGAGCAGAGTAATAAAGGGAAAACGGGAGACTTTACTCCAATTTTTAAGCTTCCGTCGCCTATGCAGCCTTAATGGTTAAAGTTACATAGAAATCATGTATGACGGAAATATTCTACATAAAATTTCCTAAAAAATATCCCACAACAGCATATGTCTATCTTTTATGGTTGACTCACAATAACACGTGTAACTCCTGATAGGTTAGCAGTTCGGAGAATTCTGATTATATTTGTTTACTCTTACGTTTATAATACTCTCACTCATCACTAATTTATAAAAAGTTAACATTATTACCTATAAAATAAAAAAAATCATAGAAATCAAGTATTGTGGATTGACATATTATATTTCCCTATTAAATTACGATAGTTAATCTGTCTGTCACATCAAAATCACTGAACCCTGAGGAAGGACATACGCTACTTTTTTTCGAAAAACGACGAAAACGCGGACGAAGTCGCAGGCAAAAGCTAGTAAACTGAATATATTAGTACAGTCTATAAAATTACTTAAGAAATACAATACGTGAAGTAAAAATGAATTCACGCTTTCAAATATTGACTTAGCAATTTTACTTACAACCAGATCGAAGTTCATTAAGTGTTTCTCAAGATTAGTATCAATATAGACGGGAAAGTGTCCTAAGTCTATATTAGCTTTGTAAATATATACTTAATTTATTCCTAGCTTTGTTTCTAACAGATTAAGAAGTAGACCGAGGTATTTGGCAAGCGGCACCGGACATACATTAGATCAATATTTATTTTTATCGAGAGCATACGTTGGCATCCACATATTCTTGGTAGGTTTTTTGCCTTTATTTATATCGCCTCGCCTGTGTTATAACTGGGGTTAGTATACGTGAAATTATTGTATTGTTTTCAATGATATTTTATACCTGAGACATTATAAGCTCATGGATTTTGGCACTAAGTTTACCAATAAACTTGGCAGATGTTGCCTAGCAACTGAGTTTAACGGGCGTGAATATCGTTGGGTCAACAAGACGATTGACTTTGTCAAAGTTTGAAATGGATACAGATTCATAACGTCGAATAGTATGAATGTAATTTATGTGATCATAAAATGTCATTGATTGTTTAATCGAGCTCTGTTTATATGCTGCAATTTTATATAGTATGTAAACGTCTAGAGACCTTTATAAATAAATAAAAATCAGCTGGGAAATCTGTCCAGGCGCATCACTTTAAACGGTTGCACTAATTGGGTAATTATTTTTTGGTTGACTGTCAGTCAGTACAGGGTTTCTATGAAAGAAAATGTTTGAAAAATCTATACATATAAAATTACTTGTCCTGACGGATTCATCAACGCAGAACCTAAACCGCTGGGGTTACAAACCTGCAATTTTGGGTGTAGGTGTCTTTTAGGGTGTAAGCATCCACTAAGAATGGGTTTTTCGATTTTCCACCCCTAAGAGGGTTAAAAGGGGTAAAAACATTTGTATGGAAAATCTTATTCCGTGGTCATATTAACTTTAAATTTAATACACATACTTCTGGATCATAGTAATTAAATGTGAACCATAAAACGCACGAATGTCATCCCCTATTGAGCTGTATGGGGGTGGTGAAGTTTGTATGGAAAAAAATATTTTTTTTGGCCGATTATCCTAAAACTTAACTTAATTAACTTACTTAATAAAAGTCTATATCCCCGAATTCAAAAATCATTCCTTATAGTTGTGCTAGAGGGTTGTATACGCCGGCGACGCCGCGAGGAACTGCTAGTCTCCTTATAAAAAGTGAGTAAGACTTAATGAGTATATCCGTGTGAAACTAAAATGGGCAGCTAGTGTATGATAAATATTATATTAGCTTGAGTACATGTTGGGAAGTCAAGAGAAATTCTGAGATAAACAATCAATATATACTTAAATTTGACATAAATCTTCATCTGTTTCATCATTTCATCTGTGTATATAAAAATGAATCTATATTTTCCTTAGTCCCCGCACAACTTTAGAACGACTTTACCAATTTCGTTCACCTTTTTTTTTTAATTTTCTGATAATTGAAGGTTCTTACGGCCAGGCCCGCGCCGTCCATACGTGCAAAGTCGTGCGGCGCACGACGGCGCCGTGTCCGAAAGGCGCCCGGACTAATCCTTAAAGGAAAATTCCATATGAAAAAATAATTTAAGAAAAACCAATGTAACTCTTCCATATGGTTGTAAAACGGTACGAGTACCTATTCAACGATATTCCACTTGATACATACATACATTGACTCATAACCACATTACCGTTTGCGTCTCGCAGTCGGGTAAAAAAGGCATATTAGACAGCCGCACGACGGCGCCGATTAGGCTTGGCGCGGGCCTGCTTACGGCCAAATAAAATTAGTAAATTACGCAGGAAATTAAAAAATTAAAGATTTCTTTCTTTTCTTATCTAACTTTAGCGTGCTTGATATAACTGCCAACTTTTTCACAGTTCGCCCGAATGAGAGATCGCACGATGAAAAGATTGTTTAACTGCTGCATAGGTTAATTATGTTGTATTATTTGTTCATTAGCTAATCTATACTATTATAAAGTTTGACCGCGCTAATCTCAGGAACTACTGGTTCGAATTGAAAAATTGTTTTGTGTTAGATAGTTTATTAATTAAGGAAGGCTATATTTTTATTTATTTATTTATTTAAATAGGTTCACTAACAATTGTTTACAGTAAAACAATGCTAAATAATTTTATTATAATCTATGGTACATTGTAACAACTACTTACATAAATGTAAACTCCGCATGTACATAAATTACAATAAATCTTCACACAGAAATCAATTAGATCAACGTTTTTATGCTACACTCAAGAAGCACGTTTACCAATAATCAATAGGTATTTATTTTAACATGGTAGGTAGTACTAACATATGAGTATTAATTATTTTAAACAATTTTGTATAGATTTATAAAACTTAGCTATATGCTAACAGTTCCTCGCGGCGTTGGCCGCGTATGCTTTAATACCCACAAGCAGAACTATAAGGGATGATTTTTGAATTCGGGGATGTAGATATTTATTTATTCACCCAAAGAAATATTTATGCTAAGTTTAAGAATGGCCAAAAAAAATATTGTCCATACAAACTTCAACACCCCCATACAGCTCAATAGGGGATGATATTCGTGCCTTTTATGGTTCACATTTCATTTCTATCATCCAGAAGTATGTGTATTATATTTTCAGTAAATATGAAAACGGAATAAGATTTTCATACAAATGTTTTTACCCCTTTTAACCCTCTTAGGGGTAAAAAATCGAAAAATCCTTTCATAGTGGATGTTTACACCCAAAAAGTCACCTACAACCAAAATTTCATGTTTGCAACCCCAGCGGTTTAGGTTCAGCGTTGAAGAATCTGTCGGGACAAGAAATTTTATATGTATAGATTACATCACGCTACGACTCAAAGGAGAGAAGCAGTGACCATAAGCGCGAGTGAAACCACAGGGGACAGCTAGACATCATACTTAAGACAAGACCACGACCACGTTTCCTCCATAGGAAAAAATTATAGATCAAAATTCGAGTGCAAAAACGCAACCTTATCGTAAATTTATTCGTATAATAGCTAAGTCCTCTATTTGCGTAATATAAAGAGGTATGAACCTCAAACGGCGAACAAATCATTTTTCTTGCTAAGCGAAGAGGTCCATCCCTATGTATGAAGGGTCGGAAATAAATGGAGGTGGTGGGAATTCTGTTTTTGCTATTCCGGAAAATGCGTTCAATATGATTTATGATAAGCGAGTTGCTTGTCCCGACTTCGTATGGATGAATATTGGGATACGATTAACGCAAACACGAGTGAATTTAGTTGTAAACTCTGTTCCAAATTAATATTTTCAAATTAGTGTTTTTATTTATGGAAGTTCAATCACGGTGTCTTTTTTTACCATTTTTAATAACATGTTTACGGTTACTGATTCGCTTCTATGAGTCGTAGCGTGATGTAATATATATAGTCTTCCTCAATAAAAAACTATGTAACACAAACAGATTTTTTCGAATTCGATCAATAAATTCAGAAGTAATACCTACATACAAACAAAATATTTACCTCTTTACAATATAATTGATGCATACATTTTTATTATTATATGCAAATATGAAAAATATATATTTTATTACAATATTATTTATCATATTAACAAAATTATCAATATGGTTTTTTATGCAAACCCACTTACAATCTTTCTTGTTCGTTTTAAAGTTGGCTGGTTGAGAGCGCAGCAGCATTAAATACGTGGTGTATTCTTTTGTTCTTCTGCAATAAACAAATTAAAAAATAACATAAATAAAATTAAAAATAATTAATGTTTTTAGTTGATGCGACTCAGGTTACTACTGCAGCAATCCTGCACAGAAACGAAGCGTCATATCAATATGAATATATAAACATATAAACAGTTTTTAATAATATAGAGGTACTTATATAGCTTCCTATACCAGCACGAACTGATGTACGTTCATAACGATAACAAAAAAAATATATATGTTTAGGCTCCCCATAAGAATAATGTTTTATTTTCCAAAAAATGTTTACGTACCGACGTCGCCCTTTACAGATTTATTATGTGTATATACAAGACCTGGCCCCAGAGACCGTCTTAATAGACTGAGTTAAGGGTAACGATAATCCCGTCCGGAGGGAACGAGAAATTTCGCCCTAAGTGGCTTAATCTTTGACAGTTCTGAAGGTATTCGATATTGAATTAATTTGAGATAATGACGGTTAATTTGATTAGAGATGATTTCCATTCAATGTTATTCTATGGGTTTGGGTTTTGGGACATAATGTTGAAGTCAAAAGCTCATAGTTTATTTGCAAAAAAAAAATTAAATTAATCTTTCAATCCAATTTCAATATTTCTTTTTAATACGACGAATATTGTTGGATGTCTATAACTTTGCTATAAATCTAATTGGAATTTTGATTATTTAAATTAAATCCAACAAAACTTCGCCTGCTAACTTTACACAAAATAAAAACTATAAACACGTAAAATTAAAACAAAAACAACATCTTTAAATTCATTCAAAATAAATAACAGTTCAAACATTTCTTAAATGTAAACATACTTAAAAGGCATTTACTCGAAAACAAGTGCCCAAAAATAAATACGTATAAACACTCAATTAAATATCAACACGTTAAAATGTTTAAAAGAAACATGTTTTTAAATTCGAAAGCCATTTAGGTACTGCGCGTTCTCGGGTACTTGTATGTAGTTTGTCATGTAAAACCTGAAACTTGAAAACATTTGAAATGAAATAATATGAAAAAAAGTTTTATTTGGTAAAAGGAAATATTTATGATGTTAATAATTCCCTCGTAGCGTGATGTAATATAGTCTATAGCCTTCTTCAATCAACAAACTATCTACCACAAAAAGAATTTTTCAATTCGAACCAGTAGTTCCTGAGATTAACGAGTTCAAATAAACAAACAAACTCTTCAGCTTTATAATATTAGAAGTTATTATACATATGAAAATAAATTAAAACAACTTACAGGTAATACCTAAACTACGCTATAATACAATAAAAAGTGAGCGAGTTTTGTATTTGCGAAGTAGATTCCGAAACTCCACTGAATCTATTTGAAAAAATTATTTGAAAGATACATCGTCCTATATAGTTATAGACTATATTGTATTATGTATATGCGAATTATTTTAAAATAAAATACATACACTAACGCAAACAAAGCCGCGAGCATAAGCAAAACAAATTAAACAAGTATCAAATAACCCATGTACAATAGGTTAAAAAATAACGATAATGCGTAATTACCAAACTTATATGTATTGGACTGACGCGAGGCACGTGGTTTATGTAAACGTGGCTACAAGTACGAACAGTAAATATTAACGAACACGTACCCTATTCCGCGTACACAAAAACGCACAGTCCGGTCCCGGCTTTAGTCCCGCCTACACATTGAGTGAATGGTTTCTGAGTCTGAGATTCTTGGATAGCTATTACGTTAATTATCACTACAAAAGCTGAGTCTGTAATTGAGAGTCTCCCGGCGCATTTTAATTAGTACCTAACACTACATGTAAGGAAGGAATGTGATTTTGTTTATGTAGCTCGTTATGGTGTGGTTTGAATGTAGAATATATACAGTGGAATTTACTATGATATCATGAAATTAATTACTAATATCAATCATTCAATGATCATCGATATTGTAAAGGATATGGTCAATGAAGTACTAACAGTGCGTATATCAAAATTAGCAGCATTGAAGGCTGACAATTATGAATCAATAATGAATCTAATCGTTTCAAATTATAAATTATTGATTCAAAATGGTGTCTATGAAAAATGTAGTTTTCCGCTCTCCTTTAACTTTAACTTTTAAATTTATTTTGACTTTTGGACTGTTAAAACTTCAGTGTCAATGTCCTGAAATTTATTGAATAATTAAATAATTAAATTAAATAATTTTGATAATGGCTGATTGTTTTATAGAAGACATTTATTATTTTTCGTTAAAATTTAAGAAATGTAAAAACTATACATTGAGTCGGATTCGCTTATGAGTGATTCTGTAGCGTCGTACAGATTATTACACTATGTACTTTTTATAAACTTATAAAAGAAACAAGAGAAGCGCTTTAACAATATATAAAAATTTGTAAACTTCGACTCAAAATTGACTGGTTTTTAATTTTTGTTGGTTTTGTGCAATATAAATATACGCTCTGTAAAAATTCAGCCCTCTACTTATTATGGTTCATGAGATACATCCCGCTGAAAGGCAGTAGAGGCTTAATAGAGTCCCCTTAGCGCCCTTCGGGTACGGAACCCTGAAAACGCACCCCCAAGTTGAACTTAAGATTGTTTAAATTCGAAGTTTTACTTTTTCAAATTCAAAGTGAATTGGTTTATTCAAACTCTTTTAAATTGGTATTTCACAAATCAATCTAGTCAGTTTCTACGTGAAGCTATTTTCGCTTCGGGCGTGATTTGTGGTTCAATTTGAATTTTTAA
Organism: Hypolimnas misippus; assembly: GCA_037950945.1. Taxonomy (NCBI): domain Eukaryota; kingdom Metazoa; phylum Arthropoda; class Insecta; order Lepidoptera; family Nymphalidae; genus Hypolimnas; species Hypolimnas misippus. The sequence continues at coordinate 15,337,618 of JBBEEQ010000023.1, forward strand.
ACACCCAATCTAAAAAATGGGTGTTATAAGATTGACATGTGTATCTATGTGTCTATCTGTGGCATCGTAACTCTTAACCAATATGTCCAATTTCGATGCAGTTTCTCGTTTGAAAGTCAATGTAATCGAGATGGTTGTTAGCTATAATTTATGCAGATCTGTTTACACGTTTGAAGGCTACTATCCCTAAAATACACGGAAATACACTCGTCCACTAGATTCTCATCTCTATACTTATAAACTTATTAATCGTCTTCTAGTTAGTAATTCCATATATGTTTAAGCAAATCGTGTAATTCTAATTTGGTTATAGCTAAAAGGCAGATAAAATTTTTATAATATGTGATGTATGTTAACTGTTGGATTACCATATAATTAAATAAATAAATAAATGAATGAATGAATTAATTAATGAATGAATAAATAAATAAATAAGTTAGTTTTTTGTAATTGTTGAAAGGATGTGAGCGACATCTACTAGTCTGATCGATTCAAAATGTACTGTACTGAGACTCCAATGATCTAATGCATTAGCATCATCTGGAATCACGAGGATACGCAACTCCTCACAAACTAACAGTCAAAGTTTCGTTGGAGCTCTTTGAAACTGTCTCAATGGATAGGTTATCGGAGGTTTTGTTAATTCAATTTTATCTTATTTGATTGTAGTTAGTATGGATCGATACTGTACTAAACATTTTTAATAAAGTTCTAATATAATCTTGTTGTCACTGAATTATTATGTCTAATTATGTCTCGCATTTTTCGTATTAAAATTTGTCACGTACTTTTTATTAATTTTAACGAGTATCCAAAAAGCTAGAATATTTAAAAATGTTACATTTTAAGTGATAGAAAACTTTACTATTAAGTTTTACAATAGGTAAACAGTTTTATCACAAGTACTAAAACATTGTACAAAACTCACATACTTTAATTAAAAAAAACCTTTTTTATCCTGCATAACTTCAATGATATCTTAAAACCATAGATTTGACGTTCATAATATGTACCGATTTCTCGCTTTAACAAACTCGTCAATTGACTTATTGGCCTAAAGATAGCGACCGACTAGCGACTGAGCATGACAACTGATAGTTCACTTGTCATGTTCAGTCGCTACCTGGTTGTTAGGCAACATCGTCCAAAGTAGTCCGCATTCTGGGTGCCAAAATCCATGGATTTATAGCATATCTATATTTATGTATGTAACACCATTGCATAATCTCCAAAGCATTTACACTAGAACACATTTTCTAAAGCTAAAATATTTCAATAAAATATAACCATACAACTCGCCCTGTATACAAATCAAATCGATTTCACGTTAGCAACATATTTGAACGAAATGATTCCCACAAAGTGCTCCGCGTACAATATGATAATATCCGCAGGCCGATTGATCCGCCGAAATAACTTCGTTAGCTCCAACAATAATCCCGCAACTCCTCACAACTTTTTAATTTCGCTCAACCCCAGATTAGGCTTGCTTTTCAATGTGTACGCTATACTGAATTATTTTTATTCAAATATTTTATCGCTAGCTATTTGCATGTTAATAAAAAGTGCCTATTAAAAAGTAAATCTGCTCTAATTGAGTCCCTAGTAGTGAAAGGCGGCAAATGAAGGCTTAAAATAAGTATTTTCGTAAATAACATAACTGACTTCAAACAGAACTATTGTTGTATACATAAACATACGATCGCAGCAATCGAAGATCAGTTGCTGTTAGTGTTAGTTATATAAGAGTTCTATTGTCTACCTCCGAAAATATTCTTAAGATTTTAATCTATACTTAATATTATAAAACTGCAGAGTTTCTTTGTTTGCTTGAACGCGCTTATCTCAGAAACCACAGGTTCGAATTGAAAAATTATTTTTGTGTTAGATATTCTATTTATTAAAGAAGGCTATAGGCTATATTACATCACGCCACGACTCATAGGAGCGAAGCAGTGACCATAAAGGAGAGATTTATGTTACAAAACTTTCCCTAAAAAAAAAAATAACATTTAATCAGTGTCTTCTGTTATCAATATCATATAGCATGTTTTACATAAAATATGAATCTAAATAACGAAAACATACATACATACATACGTAAATACGGGTCGAATATAAAACCTCTTTTGAAGCCGGTAATAAAAGCATAGCATACAGTGAAGATGAAGCCTAGCGAGAGGCGGCCGCGAAGAGGTGAAACTTTCAAATTAGTTGCCGCTCCACTCCGGCTACGATTCCAACTTCTTTTTTAATTAAATCTTTTCTCTATGAAGCGTACTCATCAAGTGAAAAAGTTATGATAATTATATAAACTTCGGTCTTATGCCTGTGTTTGTTCTGCTATGGGGTAATTTATTAGCTAGGCTTCTGGCTGTAATTAATATTAAATTATTGTTTTTTTTTTTTTGCAAAATACCTAAAATTAAAATATTTTACCCCGTCTTCCCGTATATCATATTGAGTAGGTTTATTATGTATATTATATAGTCGTATTGTATAACGTATGCTTGTTGTTTAAGATAATTGATATATAACAAAAATCACTGGAGATTAACGGTATCTCAATTTGTAAGTACTAGTTTTCGAATTCCATTTAATAAATAAATTTCATTTAAAATAAATGAAATAAAAAAAAATATAGACGCGTAAAATGAGACCATTATATTGATAAATTACGGTAAACATTAACACTAAACAACTAGCCCCCAGTCGAAGAACAAACCACAACATTTATATTTAAATATTCATAAAGAGTAACAAGTACTAAAAATATCTCCTTAGCAGTTTAAAGTATAAAATTTTAAAAAATATTTCATACAAAGCTATATAAAAGCGTGCATTGTCCAACCATTCATAATACACATGAGATCAAGCATCGTGTTAACGCTACGTGAACGCATATCGCCGGCGCGTGACTTGAATCTCGATAGTTCTACAATTTTTAAAGGAAACTATCAAATTTTGATTCTAATGCAATAGACATAGAGTCCAAATTCAATAATGGGAATTATTGTTAAATGCTTTAACTATTATAGGTGTGAACTGAGCATTTTTTTAGAAAAGAACATTGATTGGAACGACTGCTCGACAGGATTTTCATCACGAGAACATAGAAGTATTTTGAATTATATGATTTTAATCTGAATTATTTTAGTTAGCATCGAATTTCTTGACAGTTCTTCTCGGTTTATATAATATATATGTAAAACAATTGACGTGCAAATTGACGATGCGAAAGTGCTTTGAAAAGTTCATTTGGATAAAGTATATTTAATAGATATTCCTATAAAGATATATAATTATATGAGCGTGAATCCATTATTGTATAGACTTTGTACTAATAAAATTCAAATGATCTCACTTTAAATTTTACAAACAATTTTAGGGCAATCTACTTGTAAAATTAACAAATTTTTCGTTCCCAAAAAAAGGTGAAAACAATAAAACTATTTCCGAGTTTACCTGTCAAATACAGGCGCTTTTTCCAGAAATTCAGTCACGTAGCTGAAGGTAAAAGAAAAAGCTGAAAAAAATTAAATACAAAGGGATGTTATATATATATATATATATCTTTGTCTATTCGATATCGTAATAATATAAAAAATAAAATATAAATACGTTTGTAAGTTCCCAGTTAACTAAAAATTACTTCCCAAGACCTTAAAAAGTGATTTTTTTACAATTATACAAAATTTTCAACCATATCCGTAATTACTCTCTATGATAAACAAGTCATTCTATAACTGTTTTTTTTCTCATTGAATCTCATAATGATAATAACCTTTTTATCGTTTGTCGGATGTAAAACACCAATCACTATTTTATTTTCATAAATGTCATCAATATGTAAACATGAAATCAACCACTCCCTGCGAAGATATACCCACTATTAGTACCTAATTACTTCCTTGCCACAAACTGATTGCCGATCAAAAAGTAATATGTATAAGAAACTAGAAACAAAAAAATATTTAATTGAAAAAAAAAACGCGATTGCGTAACAAGACCACAGAGAATCGTTACTAATCAACTTTAAACCGTTATAGATTCTAAACGCTATTTCGGATTGAAAAATGATATAGGAAACCTTTAAATACCTATTCAACGATACCCCACTTAATACAGTTCGTTAATTTTCATTTTTTTCACATACAATATACACATTTATTATTTGACAGACGCGTTGGCGCAATGGTCACTGCAACTGACTGAAGCGCTAACGGTCGCGGGTTCGATCCCCGCTCACGGCAAACGTGTCTATTGGCCATACAGATGTTTGTCGTGGTCTGGGTGTTTGTGTTAGTGTTGTGAGTGTTTCCGGAGCCCCGACACAAGGTCATGAGATCTTAATGGGGGCCGTTGAGTGTGATGCGTTATTTATTTATTTATTACACTGCGTGCGCAGTCGGGTAAAAGCGTCAACGTTTACGCAACGTATAAAAGACCATCCTGTTAAAACATTCAAACCAATCAAAGTATTATAAAAAGAAATCTGAAATAATAAAACTAGTCGTATTAATCAAAGGAAGTTTTATCGAATTCCAGGTGGTAGCGAAACGACACAGATGAGACGTGCATGTAAAGTGAGCTACAGTTGATTCGTATTACAAGAAGCTCTCTAACTTTAACTTCGTTAAGACTTTGTGAAAGAAAAAACTTAGAGATTCTTTTCGTCCCACGTTTTTGAATTTAACAAGGTTCTTGACATATAATTTGAATTACATGGGTTTTTTTCCGCTTGGGTACTTATGAAAAATCGGATTTAATTAAAAAAAATAATAATGAAAATGTAAAACACAGTAGTCAAGAGAGTTCGGGGAAAAAAATTACCTAAGTACCTTCCATTCGGACCCAACATATGAACTTAATATTATAAATTAACTTATTCTGACATTTTGTTTCATTTCAAGGTATGCAAGAATTTTAACTTACAGTAGTACGCAAAAACGCAATAATAGTAAATGAAAAACATTGCGATGGTATAGTGAGATTAAATTCTGTTTTATCCGTAATTTCGCTAGTTATAAATAAACATCAGGTTATTAAAAATAAAGATAAAATCTACCTTGATAATAATAATTTTTAATAAAATGTGGAAGAATTTTACTAATTAAATGACAATAAGGAAAAATCAACATCTTACAAATTGGACTTTACTTTAGAATTTTAATAAAAATTAAATAAACTTGAAGAAGATGCTCTAACGAGAAATTACGCGTACAGTATCTTACCAGTGAGTAAAACATCCTTAAATATTTATCAATTTTTTTTTATCAACGTCATATCTTCCATACTGTGTCATGCAACGAATGTTGCATAAAGTGACGATACCTTTAAATTTTATTCCCAATTTTCGGTCACTTATCTATTACCGAATCTTCATGTAAAAAGTTTCACTTTAAAAAATGTCAAAATATGTCAAAAATATGATTTTAATTCCGTCGAAGTGTAAATTTTCATCAACTCTTTTCAACAACGGGAAATCATATAAATCTTTATATACATATAATTTTATTTATTCTTGTCGGAGTACTATGACCATAGTACTTAAAATTATTTCAATCATTAATAGAAAATAAAAGCAGCTATAGGTATTGACATGAAACATAATGTATACCAATTTAAAAATTATCTGCTTTTCTACAAAAGATGAAATAAAACCATATTCAACAGATGTCCAGCTAAACAGTAAAAATTAAACAATGTTTATAATGTTGTCTAAGTTGCTATAATGTGTGTAAAATTATAAAGAAACTTAATTATAAAATATCACACGTTACATTTGATAGTTAAAATAGGTTTTAAGCATATATTAAAAACATCTAAGCCTAATACATAATTAAACTGTCTAAACCATGTTTAACTCAAAACTATCATTAGATGCGAATTCGTAGTTTAGGAGTTTATAAACACGCGTTTAACGTATGTTAAATTTTTTTGTAATAAGGTAGTAGATCTTTAATACACGCTCAAAATGCAGTCATTGCAATTTTTCGTTAAACGGTTGAATAGCAAAGGGAAAAGAGAAACACAGAGCTAACTGCCGACCTTTAGTTTAGATATTGTAGATAAAGTTACTGAGCTGAGGATAGTGCTCAGGAATATTAAATTGTGGTTCATTTCATACTATTCTCGTTTATTTTAGAATTATAAATTAATCATGCAATTTACCTTCATGATCCTAAGCTTAATTTCTATACAAAAATAATATGACGGTTATACATAGAAAATATAATGATGGCATAATTATAATTCTTTAGACCTTGAGAATAATTCAAAAAAGGGAACGTTGAAGTCTAGTTTTCGTTCATATAAGTATCTTCTATTGCCAATTGTGGTTTCGTTATGCCATTTTTGATTTTCTATTGCTAGGCATCGACAACAACCCATCGCTTTACTACAACAAACACATGCAACGTATATACTAAAACTATCTGTACGACCTTCAAAAACATGTTCAGCATCAAAGTTTGATATTCATCTTCCATACTTTTGTTCTGTGAATATATAAACTTATTTATTTATATTTGTTAATTCTAGATGTATAGTCTTGTTGATTAATATTCATACAGTTACGTGACAAAGAAGATACCAGAAAAATGGATGTTGCATTCAAGTATAAAGTATTCTGCTCGCGCAATAGAGAACATGTATTATGACAATGCACTGGAATAAATTGAGCACTTACATCCATTGAGCACTTGGTACTTAGTCACTACTTGATCTACTCTCTGAGGGTTTATTTTTGGCATATAAAAATAGCTAACAGACGCGCAAATGAGGCACCTGATGCTAAGAGATCACATTGCCCATGGACTTTTGCAGCACCAAAGGAGTCTAAAATGCATTCCCAGCTTAAAAGCAAATATGGGATGAAAATGAATAGGCAGTAAGAAAAGAAACGGGAGAGGTCGTTAAGTTTCCGGCTCTCTTACAAAGCAGCTTTGTTAACTTCACGCAGATCTTCTATGTCAGTGAGGTACTGCTCCGGTGGAGCCTCCCTGTAGTACGAACTGTCAGTAGGCTACAGCTAGGCTGTAAAAGTATACTACTAACTCTTCAGCCTTTAATTTTCCCAGACTCGATAACGCTTATAGCTATTGCTATATTGCCTGCATTATGAATATTTGTGTTAAAATATCATATAAAGCAAAATATATTTTTAACAGCTCTGATAGTTACTGCATTTAGCACAATGAAAGTAATGAAATTTTCATCTTCATAATAAAAACTATTGTAATGAGATAAATATTCTTAGCATTTAGTTCTAGAATATATATAATTTCCGAAACGCTGGACAAAGAAATCCTGAAAACAATTAAGAACCGTTCTCCGTGTAACTCGTAGCAAACAACCTCAAGGTCAAGTCATTGACCTCGCTCTAGTTCAGTTACTAGTAAACATATCACACTATTTCGAATTTTGTTCAACTTTCGAGAAAGTTCGTCGAATGTCCTATAATAGTAACGACAGAAAGCGTTATTTCCTAAGACATCTAAAGCAATTCTATTTATTGTTGAGCTCGTGAACAATAAAACACGTGATTAGTGCGGTGTCGCCCGCAAATACCTCTCTTACGTTTGAGAGCGTCTTATGTTAAAGCTTTTTACTACTAAGTTTGAAATGATTTTATATGCTTATACGAGTACAGTTATTATTATTATCATTTTACTATATTAGTGTTAATTATAGTAGTTTAAATTGTAAAACTGAAAGTTAAAAATTATTACTTATTTATTTGTAACTAGGATTGCATTGTACCTTCATAAGTTTATACGTCTAGTGGAACGATTTTAATTACATAAAATATATCTTAAATTTATACTTATATATATTTTTTATATACAGTTTAAAGTCTTGGCTTCATAATAACAAATTTTACTCTACTTTGAGTGTTTCGTTTTATCATTCTGAAACAAAATGAGATCAAATTTAATACCAATTTCAAATCAACTAGGGTTTGAATATATAGCTCCCACTAAAGTCTTTTTATACACTTCAGTAAAATTTTCCAAAAGATAGATCGTGTTGAAATATCGTATCGGATTCGGTGGACTACAATCAGCTCCATTCGCTGTGAAGATAAATCTTTAATCGCAGCTGTTAAAAGAAGCGAGGAAAGAATCGCTCTGACAGTTTTATTGGTTTTGTTTGAATACATAAATACTGCACATGAGCCCCACAAAATATATTTCAAGATTCCACTCAAAGTTTGAATAAAAGCGCAACTGAGTTGGCAGAATTTTAATTTCGATTCTTAGATAGGATTCTTAGATAGATTCTACGTTCTACGGTATTACTATTTTATGGTTAAATATTGTAGAAATGGATTAAGTGACTATATGCTTATAATATACTAACTAAGAAATAGTTCGATTAATCTTCTATTTATATATAAAAGAGAAATACTACTCATTGATTAATCACGAAATCTCCGAATCTGTAACACCTATAAACTTGATATTTAACATTTAGGTTCCTTAAAGATTTCACCATACTCGACCCCGAAGGGAGTAAAACTATGGCTGGAACTTTATATGGAAGTCCCATGTTTATGAAGTAAGAGGCTTTAAAGTCTATAGTCTATAAATGGTGTGGAAGTGTATTAATAATGTTACCTTAGAAATCAGCCCTCTTTTGTTATAATGTGTGTATGCGAAGCCAAAACGGATCGCTAGTTACTCATGTAAGTACACAGATATTTTAAATCTTTTCATCTATATAATTAAAACTTATGTGTACAACTTTACAATACATGTGTGCAAGTAAAGACTCCCATATACTAATATGTATTTGGATGCTGATAAGCAAATATGTCGACCCACAACAAGTAAAATTCGAAGATATTGAAGTATTCTGATAACTCGTCACATATTTAACGTTATTAAAAACATTTTCAAGTCGTCTAAACAAAATGAGTACGGAAAAAAGTTTTTAATTTAATGGTTCGCATGTTGAAGTGTGTTCCATATTCTGAAAACTTTTGAGCTTATCAATATGGTTTTAATCCGTTATATCTTTTACCAAAATAAAGAATAGATGGAAGAAAAGATCTTTTCAAACAAACTACTACTAAGAATAAGTTTGACATGTTTAGACGCCATTTTCTTAAAATGAAGTCCGTGTGGCTTGACATAGTGTTGCTTATCAGCATCCATATAATAATTCTTTTTTAACTTAGACAATTACACTTAAGGACGCGTTTATATCTCGCACGATACTAGGCGTGCATAAAAGTAAATTCAATTCTACCATCACAACAGTATTCGTCGTATTCGTAACAAATTTTCCCTTCAGAAGCATTTCATACAAATACGTAGGCAACTTCATCTCCGTTTCGACCTGAACAATGCGAACTTCGTATAAGTTAAATTGAAAATTTCAACTCACTAACGCTTTCTATAACGTTCTTAAGAACCCGAGAGCAATTAGTCAAGCTTACAGCAAAGTAATGGTTTCCCACCAGTTTCATTTTTCACAAAACCGTTTTTCTTAACTCATTACAATGGTAAGTGTTCTATCGCGGGTTTCCTACAATTCCATTCGGAAAACTTCTAAAAATATCTTGCATTTTTTTATCTGTAAGGAAAAATGGTCGAGGACCGATGCGGTGCTCAATTATGAAGGCGTATGTCTAACAGTTGGCATTTATAGGTCAAAATGATACTCATTTTTTTATTTATTTTTTTCACACAGTAGTAAATTTTAAGTTTCTTTTCTTTTGATGGGATTTGTGATTATGCCGATGGCCGTTTCAATAAATAAATAAGGAGTAATTTGACGCTGATAAGCAATATATTTTAAGATTCAGCTCGTGACCACGACGGATGCAACTTCGTGATACAAAATATTATTACGAATAGTTACCGCGATAAGATCCATTATATTAAATATGAATAACTGTCGTTCGTTGATAACTTCGATGCTTTCAATTTTAAGTGAGATCTTCCTTTTCGATCCTTTTGCTATAATATTTCTTAATAGAAATCTTAGTATATGTCGCGAAACCGCGAACCTCTTCATTTATTAAGGCCGGTCGAACTTCTCGCAATAATAAATAAATATTTATTAAAGCTTTCAATAACTTGCTCTTTTACGTCTCCGTGCCCGAACTAAATAAACAAAAATATGTACAGGTTTTAATGTGAAAAGAAAAACTTTTCAAATAAACACGACGATCGTGAAAATTAAATGTGTTAAAACTTTTTTAATATTACACGGATAAAACGCTGGTAATTAAATTTTTTATTATATATACTAGCTATGACCGTGACCTCGTTTGCGTGGACAATGTGCCACGGCTCATACCAAGCAGGGCTGTTCTCTGTGATGCCTCTCAAGAAAGGAGCATTTTACTCGCATTAATTGTTAGCATTTTGTAAAAAAAAATCCTTTTCCTTTCGTTTACTGTATACTATTACTTCCGAGAAGTTGATCCTTATATGTGACACTATTAGATAGTGCAATAATATAGAATTTGTTATCTTGTTTAACAATCAGCGTATTAGATTCTTGGCTAGGAAAACGAAATTTCTAAAATAAAAGTAGCCCAGATTACTACTTATTACATTAGCTATCTTAGAGCGAAAGTCCCATCAAAATCGGTGCAGCCGTTTCAAATCAAAACTTATTTTTATTAATTACAAGCCAAAATATTAAAAAAACACGACTGCTCAAAGAAAGTGTTATAAATACATTGATTATGGTACTGTCAATTGGTGTAAGCAATTTTGAAATCAGATAAGTGCTATTGGAGATCAGTATTCCCGCTATTCTCATTCCCATTCCCATAGATATACCCTAATCACTCCCATAATTGAGACTTTTATGACACCTAATGGAAATCCGTCAAACGGTTTAGGCTGCAGTGTCCAAGAACTATAAAGTAAAGTACTCAAACAGAACTCAAACTTTTTAAAAATATTTTTGTACAATATTGTTTCATACAATTAGCTACAGTTATCCTGCGATAATGTCATACAAGCGTTATAATTACTCGCGAAACATGCAGGTTTCCTTACGATGTTTTATTCGTGCTCGAGATGAATTTAAACATAAATTTAAACTTGGAAATAAAGCGGTGCTAGCGGGGATTTGAAAACGCGATCATCGGTTGAGATCGACGTGTTCTAACCTCTAAACCATCTCCGCTCAAAACTTTATATAACCCAACACAAAACAAGAACCATACACACATACGGGTCGAATTCAAAACCTCATTTGTTGTCAGTGAAAAGTTGTCAAACACACATAATATAAACACCCACACATAAACGCTTAAAATAATCACAATACAAACACAACGACACCTTAAAGAGCGCACACAAAGGCGATACAATTAAAATAATTTTCAATCATCAACACTCGCAGTTGGCGCGGATTCAAAGATATAATCGTGCGATATTATTTTCTACAGTTTCAAAGCGGCAAGGTGTCGGGAATTATACCCCGACGTGCCTTACATTTGTAAGGAAGCCTTACAACTACTGTTGTAGTTTCGCAGCTCTATATTTCAGGTTCCCGACGCCGGCGACAGGCTGTAATGTCCTGTAATTATTTTTGTTAATGGTATTGTGCATTCCCTTTTATATTTCGTTTTAAAACTGTATAAATTGGTAGCTTTTTGCTCGTGGCTTTGTTTTTAATGAAGATTTAGTTTTAGAATAATACGCATGTATACATGAAATAGAGCCGTGATTGACTAGTGGTTAGAACACGATCCAAAGCGATGATCGCGGGTTCAAACCCTGGCTAGCACCACTAATTTCAAGTGCTAAATTTGTATTTAAATTCAATTCAAGATCGGTGGTGAAGAAAAACATCGTGAGGAAACCTACATGTGCCGGAAGACATTCTGACGAAATTATATCTACCCACCCGCAGTGGAGTAGCGTGGTGTATTTAGCTCTAAACCTTCTCCTTAACAGGAGAGGTGATCTTTGCCTAGCAGTGGGACAGTTACAGACTGTTACTTTACTTTACTTTCTATGAACTATGTACATATGGACGCTGATAATCAATACTATGTTAACTCACACGGACTTCATTTTGAGAAAATGGGGTCTAAACATGTCAAATATATTCCTAACAAATTTACTTGAAGAGTTATGTACGTCCATCTTTTCATTTCTATTTTGATTAAAAGGTGTAATGAATTAAAGCAGATTTGTATAACAAAAAAAGTTTTTATAATAAAAAGTTTTTCGAAAATATTACAAGTATTGAAAACACTTCAATATTCGAAACATTAAATTAAGAAACTTTTTTCCGTACTTACTTAGTTTAGATTACTTGAATTTTTTTTTAATAATGTTGAATATAAGACGCATTATTAGAAAAATCACTATCACCAAATTTGACTTTTTGTGGGTATATATAATTTTGCTTGTAAGCATCCATATATAAATAAACATTTCTTGAACCATTAAAAAGATAATTATCATGGCAAAATCTTGAAGTACAAGGATAAGATACATAATTTCTATTCGGACGAATAGTCGATAAATATTCGCTTCCATATTGCTTTTAAACTCGATTCCGCACTTATGCGATCTTCAATCGAATTGCGAGCAAACTTACGATATCTCGATATATCGAGTGATATTAAATTTCACAGTATCGAATACTGTAAAATTGTAAATTGTTTCTAAAAATACTAAATTATAGCTTCCACTTTATTTAACTTTCTTTTCAACTCATACAATATTTCTTTATTCCGAGTATTGCTGCATTTCTGTAAAAGATAAAACTATTTTAAGAATATAACTATTGTGAAGGTGTGTAGCAACCATAATATTTATTTATCTAATTTATCTTATCTATACTAATATTATAAAGCTAAAGAGTTTGTTTGTTTGAACGCACTAATCTCAGGAACTACTAGTTCGAATTGAAAAATTCTATTTGTGTTAGATAGTTTATTTATTGAGGAAGGCTATAGGCTATATTACGTCACGCTACGACTCATAGGAGCGAAGCAGTAATCATAAACGCGAGTGAAACCGCAAGGGATAGCTAGTATTTGATAATTTACTAGCTGGCCCTCGTGGTGTGAGTTTTCTGCACAAATCAGTAAACGTGTGAATTAATTTGACAACAGGCACAGTGGTCACTGGAACTGACTGAAGCTCTAATATTCGCGAGTTCATCCCCGCTTACGATAAAGGTCTGTGTTGCATGGCGATAAGGATGTTTGTCGTGTTCTGGGTATTTATGTTTATGTTTTGTGTGTTTTTGGACCCCCGACACAGAATCCTAAGATCTTATTGATTTAATTGAGCGTTTATTTATTTATTAGATGTTTATTACAGATTGAGATTACTTTTGGCCAGGTTCACTTATACAGTGTAAGACGAGAATTAAACACATGAGTTTTGCTCAAAAACTTTCACAAAGATTTGTATAATTTTTTTATCGTGGTCACCTAGGTCACTCTATATCAATTACGAGAGTAAAACTTACAAATGTAATTCTCGGCTTATTTATTTAACAAGAATGATGCCTTTGTCCCTACTTTATCTTTGTACTTAGTACTTGGTTCTCATTCCTTGAAACTTTTCATTTACACCTACATACATACTATGGAAACAAATATGTAATTTTATAGATAAAGAGAAGTATAGACATTGCTTTTGTAAATATTCCCAGACCTCCGCCAGAAAAGCGAGTAAAATTCACCGTACAATATATCGAAAAATATTTTTACACCGTATCGAATCCTGCAAAATTGAAAATGGTCTATCGTTTGCTCTATAAATGTTTTCATTGTGTGAATTTTTATTCAGTCCATGACCATTATATTTAGAAGGGTGTTTTTCTTTTCATTTCATTCTTTTCTAAATTGCTAATGAATGCAGAAAATTGTAAAAAAATGTAATAGATGAAACGGTGTAGAATTATTTCATGTTATCATTTATCAAAAGAGTCCATAACATGGGCATAAAATAACATAATGGTAATATATTTTAAACTTTCGCGATATAAACTATATATTTAATATAACGGCGATTATTAATGGTAGTAATACTTTTTTAATGCCCGACATTTCGACGAAGTTGCATTCGTCGTGGTCACAAGCGGAGTCAACTCGTGATCACGACGAATGTAACTTCGATAAGACCCGTTATATGAAATATGAAACTAATAGTATATTTGTAAAACACATGGATATTATCATTGTAATTAGTTAGCCATCATACATTGTTTTAAGGTCTTATGAGGTAAACATTTGTCTCTATCCTGGCGACATTAAATGAATGCTGATAAGCAATAATGTGTCAACCCACAAAAAGTCAAATGTGGAGATATTGATGTATGTTAATACTGCATCACCTATTTAACATTATTAAAAAGAAATTGAAGTCATATACATATTTAATATAACGGGTCTTACTTATATTTAATATAACGGGTCGCCGTAATGTAACTTCGTCGAAACGTCGGGCAATAAAAAAAGGTATTACTACTATTAGTTATCGCGATAAGACCCGTTATATTAAATATGAATAGTATAAATCGTGAATTCATATAAACTAAATAAGTATGGAAAAAAGTTTCTTAATTAATTGGTTCGAATTTCAAGTGCGCTCAAACGCATAACCTCAAATATTTGAACAATTCTTTATTACATAATATATTCAATATGTTATGTAATAAAGAATTGTTCAAATATTTATAATATATTAGTCTGTATTTAATTCATTATACTTTTTATCAAAAAATAAAAGAAAAGATGGATATAGACTTCTTCAAACAAATTTGTTAAAAATAGGTTTGACATTTTTAGACGCAATTTTCTCAAAATGAAGTTCGTGTGGCTTGACACGGTATTGCTTATCAGCGTCCAAGTATCCTCGTGAGGAAAACTGACAATTCATGGATCAGGCTAACAGATTAAGCTCCGAGTTCTTATCCTAAGCTTAGAATTCAATCATTTACAGGCTGTAACTTTATTATAATTTTATATTCCCTAAAGAACAACATAATATTTTAAAACTATGGCATTCGAAACCGTACAAATAACGTTTTAGTGGAGAAGCGTTTGCAGAAATTTACACCTGTAATACCGACTCCAAATACCTCCATCTACATTCTGTTTTTGTTCTCAGTATTTCTATTTGTTTCCAGAATTCCTTTTTTAATGCTATGTTTTACGAAAGTATTAAACACTTAAAACAACATTCAACGGAGTCATACCACATCTGTGTTATTGGTAACATAACTAATTTAATTATTGAAATCAGTATATCTGTACTGATTTCAATAATTAAATTAATTATGTTCATATTAATGATCCATACAACAGTACAGACCACAGACCACAGTATAGATATGTCAGAATATCTCACGACACATTCAGATTTGCTCACGATGTTTTCCTTCACCGCCAAGCTCGATATGAATTTAAACACATGTTTAGCACTTAAAAAATCAGCCGTTAGCCGGGGTTTGAACCCGCGATCATTGGAAAGTTCGACGTTTTCTAACCACTAGGCCATCCATATGAATTAAAATTAATTTATAGTATGTTAGCGCATCTCTTCAAACGGCTGCACCTATTTTGATAAAACTTTTGTTGTTGTTTTTGTTATTGTCAGAACAGTTAACTCTATGGTTTGTTTCAAAGAAAATAGCACGGAAAAGTGTAAGTTTGGTTTAAAATATCTCTGTATTATACGAATCTCAGGGGGCAGCTTGTTTTCATTATAAAGTTTAGTGTATGGGTGTATTATTTGCAGTAATTGTTAATTACGTGAATATCGTAAAAAAGATATTAATATATAAAAAAATGTAGGTTTCTTTTAGGTGTAGCAAGTTAATAAATAAAAATAAAATTAGTTTTTATACGATTTACCAAATCTTGAAACAATACCTGAAACATTTCCGTAATGCAATAGAACTTAATCCTCCACTCGTACTATCCAAATAACTTTTAAAACAGTATATTAAATAAGACATTGCAAGGTGTACTCCCAAGCGTTTGTTGTCTTTTTGTAGTCGAGTGTCGTGATTCTGTTACCTTTGTCTTCGCCCAGTAAGCGATGAGGACGTCTGACCTACTTCGCTCTGGAAAAGGAGAATAAAAACAAATTCAGACGTAGCGTCGAGGCTCTAACATATTTAGTGTTAGGTTAGGGACGTAACTATATTGTGGCAGGGCTGGCGTAAAGCCACGGGCCCCGGAAACGAGAGAGCCCCGGACTGAAAGAATTTTATTGAGAAAAATCTTATTAAAAGTAAATTTTTATTGAATTATAAATATGTATAAACCTATGCTCTTAAAAATAAAATTTACCAAATACATATCTAAAATGCACATACTATAATAATTTTGAGTAAAGTGGTTCATTGAAATTTAATTATAACATGATGATTACTACTTGGAGGCCTCATCCAAAGCATTTGCCACGGGCCTCTGATGGTATAGTTACGCCTCTGGTGTTAGATAAACTTCAGACGAACGCCCATAAGACGCATACGATATGTCATTCTAACCCTACAGTGCTATAATGGTTTACTAATCTTGATAAGCGGAATTCGTTTATTTCTTTGAATAATATTCTGAGAAAATATAAATTTGATTTGAGAAATACCTTTTGTTTTAGATAGCCCCTTTATTGAGGATGGTTAAAATCTATAACATTGCGTTACGACCCGTAAACTCAATTGTGTACCTTGATCTCATTCATCATCTTTTTCTCTCATATTCATATATTTGAATACTAGATGGTGCCCGCGACGTCGTCTACGCAGGATTATTTACCTATATTATATTATTATTATTTTACCTTTATTTCAACCCTATTACTTTTAAATAATATTTTAATAAAACTCGATAGATTTCTTATGAACATTTATTTTTCATTTTTTTTTTGTTGACGCAGGGTAAATCTTCATAAATACCCGACTTCTGGGGGGAGACCGGGTCATGTGAGATTGTACTCACTAAGACCCCACGCCGATTCCCTGCGTAGCATCGCCGACACGACTGCTCGCAGGAAGAGATTTCGCCCGATTTGCTGGACCAAGACTTGCCTTTCCGCGGTCCACGCAGGACACGCCTCCAGCGTGTGTTGGGCATCGTCTTGGTCCGCCCCGCAGTGGTGGCAAACCGCCGTCGCCTCGCGTCCGATCCTACACAGGTACTCTCCAAAGCAACCGTGACCGGTCAGTACCTGTGTAAGTCGGAAGGTGACTCGTCGCTTCCGCCGCATCCAGGCCTCGAAGGCTGGCAGGATCGCACTCACGACGCGTTTGTGCGCGTACCGGTCTCCGCGGAGACGGGCGCAGCACGTCGTGTCTGCCCTTCTCTGCTCCTGCCTCCTGAGCGCTTCGAGGACGCTGGCCTTTAGTATATGTAGGTACTATATTTGCGATGTATCGGAAAATTGTGCATTCGTATGGTAAATAGTTTTACAGCTTACGTTGCTTTGATTTAAAACTACCGTTTTATTTGTTATTATTACTTATGAATGAAATGAACTTGATTTGTTGTTTCCTCTTTAAATTATTAGGAAATTCGTACCTAATTTTTATTTTACAACACTATTGTTAGTAATGTTATTCTGAATAAAGGTTATTGGCATTTGTAAAGAGATACTATTTACACATATTTAATTTTTTTTTTTTGATATCGGCACACATTTTGTATCTTTATTAATATTTTAAAGCTGAAGAGTTTGTTTGTTTGTTTGAACGCGCTAATCTCAGACTACGACTCATAGGAGCGGATCAGTAACCATAAACGGGATTGAAACCGCAGGGGACAACGGGGAAAGTTTTTTTATCTATATTAACAGGATAATTTTGGAGTTTTTAAAATTAAATAGGACCTGTGGCAAGTGTGGGCCTCTTGTCTATCATATTATACTTTTTTTGGTTTTATTTTTATTTTCATATATTTTTTTATGTATTGAAGATAAAATAATATATACAAAGAACAGGAGCTTAATTATTTAAAAATCGTAATAATAATACTGTATAAATCATGTCCGCGTGAAATGGTTTCGAGAATGTATGCAGCGTTTCCCCTTTGAATCGCAATTCTGATTTTCTGGGCAAAAATTTTCCTTATGTCATCAGTGGAGGCAATAACAAGAGAAGTATTATGTTTTAGGAAAAGAAAGTAATATAATAATTGTCTTTTGTTTTCTACTTTATTATATATATAATATGCTCGTATATCATCTATAAATTTTAATGAAACGGAGCCCACGCATCATCAAAGAGGTCGTTACAAAATTATCATTACAAAGCGCTTTAGGCTGAAAAGTTTGAGATTATCTGATTTAAATAATTCTATATGCAATGGGGTATTTCTAAATAAGATTATTGTTATGACGCACGAATAATCCAATGAAGCGCCGCCTTCAAATGTGTATTCCCAACAGTTTATCTCGGAAACTGTTGCAAACTTCACACTTTGTAGTCACAGAAGTATTAAAGGTATTATGCAGTAAATATCAGGATACTTCATAAAGTTAAATCGTTGCTTAACGAAGAATTGTACGTGTTTATGTGAATGTGTTGTTTTCGCGCTGGAATTACGCTAGTAAGTTAATAACTGTTTTTATTCATGTGGTAGCTGTGTCCGCGACTTTGTCTACGAAAATTAAAATAAAGAAATTAAAAAAGAGTTGCACATGTTACTTCTTATAACATTAGCTATCTGCTAGTGAAAGTCCCGTCAAAATCGGTGCAGCCGTTTCAAAGATTTTCCGGAACTAACAGCCGGGCAGATAGACAGACATATTTATAAAATCGATATTTTTATGTCAGTGCCGTATATACTTACATATGTAGCTAAAAGCTGTTGATTTGAATTTAAAAATAGACACTTCAATTTTATTTATCAGTATAGATTTTATTTGGGAAACAAACCGTACTATAAGTACACAAAAACACAGTTGAATAAATTACACAGATATAAATAAAGTTTACACAAATAAACAATACACAATAAAAGCAAAGAAAAATATATTTATTGCTGCATAGGGTTTTCATTAAATGAAACAGAAAATAATTTATGTTCTTTATTTAAATACAACTATAATTCAAAAGTCTATTTTTATGTATAACAATAAAAAATGAAATTCTTACTAAAGAGTTTATTCCTTATCAACACGTTTCATAAATTATTATTATGTACACAATTTTTAACTACTTACATGCTCAAAGAGGCATGAACACGTCCACACGTCACACAGACAAGAATGTACAAAATCGCACACACCCACAAACATTGTCCTATTTAGTCTACCGTTCCACATAGATAAATAATACAGGATTATAATAAAACTTAACGTTACTATTTACTTGAAATGCAACAAAGAAAATCATGGGTATTACTATTGATTGGGAACACTTGGACCAGAGCCAGGGTTTAATATGCGTCGGCTGGTTAGACACTATTTGCTAGATTAGGTTTCGGTGTCGACTGGGCTACGTTGATTAGTTTGATTTGGGATGAAATATCTCAAATGGATGAAGTTAGTATGGATAGTCAGTATGTGTTTTAAACATTTACACTTACTTTCTGTAAAAGCAATAGTCTCTTTGTTACGAAAGGACATAGGATTTTTTTATCGATTAAATCAATGATATGATTATAAAGAACGCCTTTTCCAAGAGTTTGCTAGAAGACTAACTGTATGTTACCAATTTTGTTTAAACTGTGGTAGAGCCTATTACAGTACTGACTACAGCTCGTATATTAACTGGCTCAACTGGGACAGTACCACACTCTCACATATGGAAATACACGTACCCGTTTTACGTGTACGTGAGAGAGCCGAAAGCTTATTTTCTCCCCCATTATTTTTTTTATTCTCCTCCTTCTATTCTCTTTGAATTATTTTTAAGCTTGCAATTCTTTTGTGACTACTCTGGTTCTTCAAATGTCAATCACGGCATCATTTAACGTCTGCACTTTCACTAGAATTATATTTGAACTACTGTCTTGCGACAAAATAATTGGCTTTTTAAAAATTGCACCCAATTAATTTTTTGGTATTCTTTGAAAGACGCGGTCAAAAACTAGTTTATAATAAAACTTGGTCTCTTAATAGTTCCGCCATTGCATTAAGCTGCCGGGTGAGCCGCGAAGCTAATGGTTCATTAGCGATGTATTGTGTATTACACTTTAACTTTCCGCTTGTATTTAATGTTCTTCGAGAAATTTAACTGCTGTTGTTCGTTGTGTGCTGGTTTTCTTAGCGCAGAGAAATGGTAATGAAACGAATTACAGAGATTATTTAAAACTGTCTGTCCCTCGCGACTTTAGCTTTAATTTTATTTATCACATTGTGTGATATTTATAGTAACAGCTCCGCTGTTGTGGTATATTTTATAGCCTATTGTATGCGCCCCCAGAACACTAACAAAGTTTCATTTATTGTAATCCAATTAATGGTTTCGGAACGCATTATATAGATGACTTATGTTAATTAATTCCACTCCATAGAATTAATATCGCAATAACATTTTTTCAAATAACCAAGCGAACTCGTATATTTAGGTTTAGTTTTTAATTAATATGAAGAATTATGCAACTGGCAAAACATGAAATGACGCCTCTTATACATTATTTATGGATACAAAATGGCAAAGATTTTTATAAAACCTTTTTGACAATGTATTTAAATTTTTTTTTCCTCTTTTCCCATAACTTAACTCTTCAGCTGCATCCAACAGACTAAATTTAATCTCAAAGATAAATCGCAAGATCTTTGAAATCTCAGTCATAGATAAATATCTTTAGGATCCAGTCTACGATATAATTCACGTCATTTGTGTACTCAATCAAAACTCATTCCATAGCATAATAGCTCATAATACAGCTTTAATATGAGAACAGGTGGTGGTAATGACTCGGTAGCTTCCATCCGCTGCTAATTAAGGAATAATGGGAACAATCACAAAGAGCAAGACTGCTCGTGTTCCTATTGATGCGTAAATTGGAAGAGGAGGCGAGTCAGTTGTTCGATTTGTATTATTTTTTACCAGTACAGTATATTTAGGAAAACTTGTATAATTTATTCACCAGTAAGGAATATTTAGGGAAACTTACGTAATCTATTCACCAGTACGGAATATTTAGGAAAACTTGTATAATTTATTCACCAGTACGAATATTTAGAAAAACTTATGTAATCTGTTCACCACTACGGAATGTTTAGGAAATCACCTTGGTATGTGTCTGTAACAGATTTTTTTTATTTGTAAAAATCACTATTTAGTAATTATCGGCGACTTCGTTTGCGTAGAAAATGTCATCTCCTATATTACCCTCTTCAAAACTGATTATTTCATTACATAAAAGCGTTTGACCTTCACCGAGCTCTCTCAAAATCTAAATTCGAGTTAACGTTACAAATACACAGGTAGACAAAGCTATGTTCGCATTTATTATATTGAATTATTTCAACATAGAAGTATAATATAATATTTTTATCAAATCAAGAATATTTTATGAAAACAAAAATATTGTTTTTCGAAACATTTTATTTGATAACTGAAATTTAAGCTCGCTTTTTTTCCATGTGTGTTGTAAATAAATTAAGATAATATTAAGAACTATAACATTTAACAATATCGCTCTCACTGGTAGCTTGGGACGTAAAATTTTAATCTGTGCTAGGTGCCGCCTGCTCATCCTTCCCCAATTCTCCCTCAGCCGATAATGACTTTCCGATTCGTTAACCCACTTCACACTTTTAACAATCCACAATTCAACAAAGATTTTATTGAATTATGTCGCTTGAGACAATACACTTAATATCATTATACGATTTAAATAATTATAAATGAACTTTTGATACTTGGATTGGAAGGTTATTATTTTAAGAAGAATTTTATGAAATATAGACTTTTGATACAACTCCTATAATAATAATAATTGTTG
The DNA here is from genome assembly GCA_037950945.1 of Hypolimnas misippus. Lineage (NCBI taxonomy): Eukaryota > Metazoa > Arthropoda > Insecta > Lepidoptera > Nymphalidae > Hypolimnas > Hypolimnas misippus. The sequence continues at coordinate 15,359,522 of JBBEEQ010000023.1, forward strand.
GGTACAAGATCCTACAATAATAATAAAACGCAGCTCACTCAACGATCCGTAAACTTTCGAATTAACTTTTATAAAAGTTATTTCGAAATTTAATCTATAAGAGTAGATATTTTTATCTGTTTAAATATAATTATTTTCTGTCTGGACGTCTTTGCAGATTTTTTCATTTTCGAATACACGTTAAATTTTGGTAGGAAAATTATTATATTCATACATATTGATTTCATTATATTTAATAATCGATTACATTTAAATTTGAACCACATTTATATATATACATAAATTTTAATAAAAATTTGTTCAAATATTTTAAAGGAAATTTCTTTAAAATTTCGAAGAGGGTAAAGCAATTTCGCCACTATGCATGAACTTATGCATGTAAATGTCATTTGCCAAGTGGTCCTCACTTGAGGGTGGTGTGATGACGTCATTAGCGCCGACGCCGGAAGCACATTTGCGACGTCTACCGCCACTTGCCATGTTAATATTTGATAACACTGTTAACTCCTATCAAGTGGGTTTTGACTTTATTATTGTAACTTAATAGGATTTTATTTATGTCTATCTATCCATAACAGTCCATAACATTATACATCCGAAAGTGATTTTTTTCTTTCTGTCAGTTGGTTGGTTTTTTACGTTTTCCCATCGAAACCATTGAACCACTTTTGATAATTTTCGATATAGATTACACATTAGAGAATGTTTTATGCTTTGTGGTGCGAAAATAAACCTTAAAAAGATTGAAATAGATGATGAAAGTTTAGTGATGATCAGATCAGATAATGTTACGAGACCATCTCGCGTTAATGTATGGAGCTGAAGACTTTGTTTAAACGCTCTAGTATCAACTTTCAGACTGATTTGAGAAAATATTTTATATAAGATGCCTCGTTTTTTGAAAGAAGTTACAGATTATAAAGCTTATCTACGATTTAAAAGCGGAACAGAATATCAAGTGGCAAGTACCTACCGAAAAAAAAATCGACATCTTGTTGATGTGACAACTTTATTTCTTAACTTAAGTTCTTTGACATTGATGTTTTTAAGACTCAACAGCATCTTGAATATATATATATATATATATATATATATATATATATATATATATATATATATATATATATATATATATATATATATATATATATATATATATATATATATATATATATATATATATATATATATATATATATATATATATATATATATATATATATATATATATATATATATATATTTATGTATAGGCATATATATGGTACACTATACTAAGATTTAGGCAACCAATCGAACGACGGTGATGTGTGAGGTGGACCAATGGGACAGGCCCGGACTTCGCCCGTCAGCGAGCGCCCGCCATTCGGAGGCACGCGGCGGCACGCCGCATCGTTACATACTTAGATTAGCCCGTAGTCCAGCTGGGTGCATTGTGTGAACACCATAAATAAATAATTTGTTTTAAAATGTGTTTCTCTTATTATACAATATATATATATATATATATATATTGTATAATATATATATATATATATATATATATATATAATAATAATAATATTATGTGAATAATCTAAACAAGTTCGTGTCAGAATAATCAGGATACCAGAGTCCTGCAGTCACGCGAAATAATAATAAGCGTAATAAATTGTTTTGATAAAATAATATGTCTTATCTTCACCGAGTATTGTGAGTCATAAGAGTTCATAAACCAAAAACCAAACGTATGAAACTAAGCACTACTAGAAAGTACAGATATAAAACCAAAATCACTGACTTCACATTCTATATGGATGCTGATAAGCAATAATGTGTCAACCCACAAAACGTCAAATTTGGAGGTATTGATACATTTTGATAGTATCAACCTATATAACATTATTAAAAAAAATTCAAGTTATCTAAACTAAATAAGTACAAAAAAGTTTCTTAACGCAATGTTTCGAATTTCATGTGCGTTCCATATTTTGCTATTTATAAAATAATTTCAAACATTTAAAAACTTATTACTAGATAACATATTAAATAAATCTATCTGCTTTTGATTCATTATACATTTTATCAAATTAGAAAAGAAAAGATGAATATATACGTCGTCAAACAAATTTATTAAGAATCGGTTTGACATCTTTAGACGCCATTTTCTCAAAACGAAGTCCGTGTGGCTTGACTCATTATTGCTTATCAGCGTCCATATCTCAAAAAGTACTAACAAAACTAGGGTCACAAAATTTCGTCCCCAATCCCTGATCATCAAAGGATTCATCCTCGATCAGGGAAAGGGATACGTCGGACATCGTTCATAAAAATTCGCTGGTAACAATTAGTAATAATATAGTTTATATACATATTATAAACTAGCTGTGCCCGCGACTTCGTTCGCGTGGATTACAGATTGCTTGGCATGTCTCCTGCAAAGCAAGGTTATAATAGTCTGCGGTGCTGCTCAAGAAAGGAGCTTCTTACTTTAGATTTGGGAACTTTCTGGTTGTATTTATAAGCAGACTCTAACTCAGATACGGTATTCCTCCACGGTTTTCACTGTAAATGTTGAAGAAAAGTGTTTTGTGCTAGTCTTTAAAATTTCGACTGTATAACAGTATGTCCCCGCCGAGGTTCTCCTTGTATTATATATCGGGTGACTTTTTTAACTGGGCTTGATAGGCCATATCCGAAACTTTAAGGAATCGCGAAAAATACTTTAAGGAGTCTCGTGTCCGATTTTGAGAAATCTAAAACTGCATCATAAGTTTTTTTGATTTCATGAATCTGCTGGCCAGGAATTGAATCCTCTAATTAAAAAAAAAAGAATACATTCTGTATTATTGCACCACCTACCTAATAGTGTCACTTGTAAGAATCAACTTTTGGAAAGTAATAGTAAGAGACAAATTAAAGGAAAAGATTTATTTTTTAACAAAATAACTTTAAATCTATACATAAATTAGAAGTAATCATTTCTATATATATCAAATATACATAATTAAATCATGGCTCCCGGTTAGTTTAGAAAAAAAGTCTACATTACTTCGAACGATTTGTTTATTTGCATCAAAATGCTAGTCACCTACTAAAGTAAGGAAGAGTGTAAAGAATACCATCAAAAATATATAAAATGAATAAATCACAGTAACTTCTTTTATGTTTATCTATTTTTTCTACGTGAGCTATACAAAGTTGATAGAATGTGACGTTTGTTTTGGTCCCCGTCACTTACTCCGTTACCTAAGTAGGTTTAGATAATTCCTAAAAAGATGAATCAATTTATTGAAAATCTACATTTCACTGGACTCGGCTATTGTACTCACCCGCTATTAGCGTTACAATATCCCGTTATAATTTTAAAATTTCACTTTTAGGTATGATCGTTTTTTTGAAGAATTACAAAATATTTAATTAATGTATGAATTTGATAGTATTTTGTAAAAAAATTGCCCTTTCTTTTTGTTGCAGTTCACTATATACTAATACCTCTCCGAAGTTGATTCTTATAATATGTGACAGTATCAGATTATACAATCATACAGAATGTTAATTTTTTCCAAAATCAACGTGTTCGTTTCTGGCTAAGAGAACTTATTTTTCAAAAATCGCTATTGCTTATAGTTTCGGATTCGGTCTATCATATCCAGTTTAAAAATTACCCAGTAAATATATTATTTTCCCAATTATTATATTTATATAATATAAATATATCTTCCCTATTTGAATTAGATGTTGTTCACTATTTCATTGGTTTCAATTTGGTTCCTTATTACATTAGCTTTCTGTTCAGTGAAAGTTTCGTCAAAATCTGTCCAGCTGTTTTACATATTAGCCGTAACAAACTGAGTGACAGTTAGACGGACAAAAATTTTAAAGTTATTAATTTTGTTGTCAGTACCGTGTATACTTTCATATGCATTTATTTGAAATTAGAAACGGACACATCAATTATATTTGGACGCTGATAAGCAATACTGTGTCAAGCCACACGGACGTCGTTTTGAGAAAATGGCGTCTAAAGATGTCAAACCTATTCTTAATAAATTAGTTTGAACACCTATATATTCATCTTTTTTTTCTATTTTGATAAAATATATATTGAATCAAAAGCAGATAGATTTATTTAATATGTTATATAATAATAAGTTTTTAAATATTTGAGATTATTTTATAAATTGCAAAATATGGAACGCACCTGAAATACGAAACATTGAGTTAAGAAACTTTTTCCATACTTATTTAGTTTAGATGACTTGAAATTTGTTTGAATAATGTTAAATAGGTGACGTAGTATCAATATACATCAATATCTTAAAATTTGACTTTTTGTGGGTTGACACATTATTGCTTATCAGCATCCATTTATATGTATAGATGTATAACCTTCCCTTTTTAAATCAGAAATTGTTCATTATTTTATTGGGTTCTACAATATTTTGTTATTGCGATTACGCAAAAACAAAATATTAAGAGAATTATCTCTTTTTTACTTATTCATTAAAATAAATATATTTTTTTAATAAAAGTAGCCTAAGTTAATTCTTATAACATAAGCTAGGTATAGGGGCTGTTCATTAATCAAGTAATGTTTTAAGAACTTTTTAGACTTTGTGATATTTCGTAATTTTTTTTCTTCCATCCCCTCTCCCTCCTCTGGGCCTCACGTGATTAATGGACATTCCCTAACTGCAAGTGAAAGTCCCATCAAATTTGGTGCAGCTGTTTCAGAGATCAGTTGTAGGAAACAGACTGACAGACAAAAAATTAAAAAATTGGATTTTTTGATGTAAGTACTGTAAATACTTTCATGCATTTAGTGAAAATTACAAAATAATGTTCGATGTGAACTCTTAAATTTACATAACTTTTTTATTTATGAACCGATTGAAATGAAACAATCACTAAATGTTAAGTGAAGCTTACTGCAATATATTAATGAAAACCACATCTAAATCGGATAAGCCGTTTCTGAGATTAGCGGACACAAACTCACAGATAAACAGACAAATATCTAACAAATTATTGTTTTGGGTTCTATTGCGTAGGTAAAGACCTCCAATAATATTTTTTTTATATATCTGTCATGTACAGATAGCGACCCGTTAGATTTTTTTTGTACGTATCGATTAAAAATATCTTAAATAGTATATAAATAGAAGTCACTCCTTATAACATTTGCCAACTGCAAGTAAAAGTACAATCAAAATTGGTTCAGCCGTTTTATAGATTAGTCGGAACAAACAGATAGACAGACAAAAATTTAAAATGTATTTTTTGATATAAGTACTGTATATACTTTCATGCATTTAGTGAAAAGTACAAAATAATGTTCAACGTGAACCCTTAAATTGACATAATTTTTTTATTTATGAACCGATTGACATGAAACAAACCCTAAATGTTAAGTGAAGCTTACCACAATATATTAGTGAAAACCGCATCTAAATCGGATAAGCCGTTTCTGAGATTAGCGTGCACAAACGCACAGATAAACAGACAAACAGACAAACAGACAAACAGACAAACAGACAAACAGATAAGAATTTTAAAAATGTTTGTTTTGGGTTCTATTGCGTTGGTAAAGACCCCCAGTAAGATTTTTTTTCATATATCTTCCATGTACAGACAGCGACCCGCTAGAATTTTATTATTAGTATAGATAATGAAACTACTGATCCGACTTGAATTTTTTGCGTTGTGTATTAAGGAAGGTTATATGTATATAGGCTAATACATCACGCTACGACTCACAGATGCTAAGCAGTAACCAACCATAAACAAGGAGCAGCAAGTCCTAAAATATATGAAGTATGAAGTTCTCAAATGAAACCCGTACAACGCATTGTTTCATAGTTCAATACTAGTTGATACGTAGTTGCACAAACACTAATTTGCAGCCCACTCCAAATTTGAAGCCGGAGCAGCCATTAGTGACAATTAATGATAAGGCTAGAAATATACTATGGTGTGACAAGATTCAGTACTGAGCGTCACGACACACCAAAGTAGACAAGTGTATGTTTAATATAAGTAAAATATCAATTAACAAATTCGACAATTTATACATATATTGAGCTCTTTCATGAACATTTTTGTTTTGAGATAAGTGAGATACTTAAAACATGATACGATACGAGTAAAATTATAGAGAGAGAGATATATATATATATATATATATATATATATATATATATATATATATATATATATATATGTATATATATGTATGTATTAATATATAATTTCATTTCATTTGAAAGTAATTATGATTGCACTACCCCATACTGTTTTCCAAACACAATCATCTTACCCAAGGTAGTCTGGAAGAAATGGCTAATAAGCCATAAGACCGCCTTTTGTTTCGCCACTAGGTTAATAATAGGTACTTCTGTATTTGTATGTTTTGTAATTGTGTGGTGTGCAATAAAGTATTAAATAAATAAAAAATAAATAAAATTGATAAAAAAATATTTCTTATTTTTTCTTCAATTTATTCTGAAAATTGCTATAAAAGATCCAATAGTAATAAATGAATAAGTCTCTTTGAAACCTTATGTATTCAAAACGAAAGCTTAAAGTGGAGATGAAATTAAAATAAAATTAAGAGGAATTTTTAAAATATTTTCTAAATACTCGACGTGTAATAAATTTATTGAAAATAAATCTTATGTGTAATATTTATCCAATCAAAACATAAATGTGAAATAAGAGCCAAGTTCAATATTATGATAAATGTCTTGGTTGACTTCAACGGCAAAAGAAGTGAGATCTAAATGGGTGCCAAGTTCAATGGTCAGTCCTGAAATTTATTTATAAGTAACAGTATAACATATCTTATAACATAAGATAATGTATTGTAGCCTAAGGTCTGTCTTAGCTAGTTTTATAAACCTACCAACGAATTATTATGTTCGATCGCTAGTTTCTACCAACAATAAAATTTTCAGAATGATAAAATAAGAACCGACAAATACTTGTAGGTCTAGAACTTGCGAAGGCTATAATTCATATATGAAAACTAGCTAACTAGCCGGGCATATAGGCGTGATTATATGTTATGTTATATTTTAAGTTAATCCACATACCTACCACATAAAGACCGGCTGTCAGTTTTGATTACTTACTTATTTCGCCAATGTCACGTAGGGTGGAATGGATGGTGATAAGCAATTATGCATCAACCCACAAAAAGTCAACTCTGGGACATATTTTTTTTTTGAAAATGCCACATTGTTTGACATTATTTAAAAAAATCGAATATCGAGTGTGTTCCATATTTTGCCATGTCAAATAATCTTAAATATTTGAAAAACTTATTATTTGATTAAACTTTTTAATTCACCCTTATGCTTTCAATTAATTATAACTTTTAGTAAATGAATAAAAATAATATTAAGAATATTTTAGACATCTTTAGAAGCAATTTTCTCAAAATTAAGTATGGCTTGATACAGTTTTGCGTCCATATATGATTTTGGATAAATAACAATAGTAATGAAAGCCACATATATAACAATTACTTTAACATTCTATGCGTTCTATATAAAATTCTTATACTATAAAGCCACTTTAAAGCGACGCTATCACAGCAAATTATAAAATGAAAGTGCTTGGAAAGTAATTCGAACGAGACTGGCTTAAGGAGGAAAGATAAAATTTTATTATAATTTCATATTCTAAATTCGAGGTATGATAGTATTGCAGTGCAGGCGGGTCTTGTATTTCTTAGAATTGGATTGTTTTCAGGCGATATTACAAATTCAAACGATATTACGACCACCGCTCGCAAAGGTAATCAAATTTCAACCCAAGTTCTTGGTGCGTAAGATTCAATTAAAGTCGGGAGTCACGATTCAACCGGTTCAAATATCTTAATACCGAAGTTGCTTGCCCCTTCGTTGAATTTATTATCAAAGAACGTTCAGAATATCCATTACAAATTTATAGAAGTCTAAGCCGCAGACCGTTCTACTCGGCCGTCATGGGCACTAACGCTTAGATCGCATTCGAGCCCTGAAACCTGAACCGATGATTTACGTCAAACGTTTCCTTCGCTTGATCGAATGATTAACTCAACGATCTTGCGAGGAGTAGAGAAATGTAATACCATTTATTACGATCAGTAAGACTGTATTCATATACTTATATTATACTTTCAAATTTATATTTTAAGTATACTAGATACGACAGAAAAAGGATTCTGTTTCCGTGAATACTCTAATAAAAATATTATATAATACAATTGTCAAGGAAAAGAACTTCAGCTGTTTAGATGCAGCATTATTTAACCTAAAGTTCGTTTATCATATTCATTTGTTTCCGGCTCATTGACCTTAAATGTCTAGACAAATGCCGTATTTTTAACGATCACTGTTTCATACTGGTCATTACCCTATACTTTTGTTAAATAAAAGGGTACTAACCTCGATTACTCGTTGCTTCTCGGTAAATGTACATTGTACATATATCTTTATTTCTCCCGACACACACAGCTTACCTAACGATATTTTCTTCCGCCAACCGTTGAGTACAAGATGAATTTTAAAGACGAGTTAGCACTTGAAAAATTCAGTAGTGCTTGCTCAGATTTAATTTACTATTACTGGTTAAAATCTACATTACAGTTGGCCATATATTGCTTTACTACAAAAGATGATATAAAACTATGTTCAACACGCGTCTAGCTAAACAGTGTTTAAAAATTAGACATTGTTTGAAATGTTGTCAAAATTGCTATACTGCGTGTCAAATTATAAAGAAACTTGTTAATAAAATGTCTCACGTTATATTTGTCAGCTAAAATATGTTTTAAGCATATATTAAAAAAACCTAAGCGTATGTTCGTACATAATTAAACTATGTCTAAACCATGTTTAAATCAAAACTATCGTTAGATGCGGATTTGTAGTACAGGATTTTATAGACACGCGTTTAACGTATAAAATTATTGAACAACCTAGTTTTATTATGATTGCTAACTTATGAATCTGCTATGCAGTTCTGTCATATATATTTTTGATTGCATCATTAAAATTAGGGTATAATCCGTAATTTAAGCATTGTTGGTATGTATCTTATGTAGGAGGACATTCTTTTAAATAAAAACACATCTATAGCATTTATAAACTTTGACAATCATGATCTTACATTATTATAGTTTATTGTTGAATGCGATGATCTAAAACTATAACTACATGAAAATTACGGTCTTTTTATCAAACAAAATAAACGAATCAACAATGAATTTCAAACAGTTCATTCAGCAGAACAGCACAAAAGATTGTATGTAAATCTAAAATTAATTTCGTCCTTCAGACTGAATCCATTCGCGAGTTCTTCAAACCCATAAATAGTGAAGATAATGTCTTTCACATTATGAATTCTCATTTTTCACGCAGCATTAAAAATGCCAGAAGTGCAACTTGGAGCAGTTCAAAGAGAATATTCAGAGGCTCGCTCGGTGTTACGCTGATTGCAAACGAATGAAGCTGCATTACGTATTTAAAACGAAGCAAGTGCTTAACAAGTCTTGAAGCGAAGGAGTGACGTAAGTTGAGATCTCGTGAAATTAGATATTTAGTTCCATACTACGTAGGCCGAATTTGTTTTTACGTCCGTCTTGGTAACATAAACTGCATGTTTTTAGTGTTCTTTTTTTTTTAATGATCAAATAAGTAAAAAGGTCAACTAATGTTGAGTGATCACCGATGCCTATTGAGATTTGCCACAAATCCGTTTCAGCTCAAAATGGGATTGTGGGGCGAGGTGGACTAGAAAGTAAGGAAAATATCTCCCTCATTTCTCGGATTATACTTTTGGCTCTCTCACTTATTATACGAAAGGTTACTATATCAATTACTTTTTGTTGATTTTCAGTGAGTACTCAAACCGTTTACGAGCAGTTGTCAGTAGGCTACACCTAGGCTCTGCCACTGTAAAACAGTTTGTTTACATAGATAAAACTGTGGGTTTCTGATGCATAATTTAAGTTGTTATTTACCGTATGATAATTTATTTGTTATTGACTTAACCAATAATTTCTAGAACGTTATTTTAATAACTTTAAATCTTCAGCTGCCATCTGTTCAGAATTAATTTTGAGAAGAACCATCAAGAATGTTCGTTAAATTTTAAATAGAAATATATTTATAATTGATATTAAGGCTGATGTGTTAATATTAATAAACAACAAGTAATTAAAACGAGGATAAAGTTATAGACATCAAGTTTACCACAAACCATAAATGTTTGACAGTGTCACCATAAAAGACATTCGTCTCACCTTACTGTAACAAACTCCACCACCCAAATAGTATACTATGTTATAACAAAGTGTACTGGTGCATATAGTTTCAATGCAGATTCATATTCTTCATTATTAAACACATTTATCATTTTTTGATGTCAACGACATCTGTGAATTAATTGGTGCAAGACATTTATGTCTTAGAATTTTACCAAGAGACCAGTAACAGAGCGCGGACTTTAATAAAACTTCTTCATGTTAAAGTTTAGCTCACAAATGCTAGATGGCGCTTTTCTGGTACATCTTTATATTTTTTGTATATTAATATAAAAAAATAATTAAATATTAACATTTATTATTAAATAACTGAATACAATGAAAGGTGATGTATTTATTTATTTAATTAATCTCGTATCACATACTATATTATATCACTGCAGAATCAGAAAATTTTCCTCATTTATATGTGAGTAAAATAAAATAAAGGGATTTTATTTCGTAAATTTTCTGTTTCATTACTAATTCTGCTATTCGGGGCGGAGACAAATCCATCATCATAAAATCGACCTATCATTCTTAAATTATAGTGAGAACGCCCTCAATAGCAACTAACGTGACTTCGCTTTACGTGTCACAGGTACGCCCAAATATGGACGCTGATAGATAACCAATACTGTGTCAAACCACAAGGACTCTATTTTGAGTAAAATCTAAAGATGGCAGAACTATTCTTAGCAAATATTTTGACGACGTACTACGAGTACGTCGTCAAAAAATTTGCAAATATAAACGAACATATCAAACCTTTTTTGTACTTATTTAGTTTGGATAACTTAAATTTGTTTTAATTATCAAAATACATCAATATCTCCGAATTTGACATTTCGTGGGTTGACTCACTATTGCTTATCAGCATCTATATAAGGATTGAAAATAAAAACTACAAGCGAATGTCTTTTGTTTTATATACGTAAATTGAATTATGCAAGTATAAATTTATCGTTAATTTTATTTTTCTTAGAACATGTTTAAGGATTTATTATTGGATCATAATATCTAATTATGGTAATGATTTATCAAATCACTATAGTAGAGAAGAGTTAATAAAATTATACATGACATAGTACCTCATCTTATTGATATTAATATATCATTATCATTAATCATAAGGGATAACGGAAAATGACGAAAACAAAGAATTTATATTAGAATTCATATTAAAGATCACCATATGGACTCGGAAATCAGTAATATTAAGGCTGACTTTAATTTTATTATTCATATATGGACGCTGATAAGCAATACTGTGTCAAGCCACACGGACTTCGTTTTGAGAAAATGGCGTCTAAAGATGTCAAACCTATTCTTAATAAATTAGTTTTAAGACGTATATATTCATCTTTTTTTTTCTATTTTGATAAAATTTATAAGTAATCAAAAGCAGATATATTTATTTAATATGTTATAGAATAATAAGTTTTTAAATATTTGAGATTATTTTATAAATTGCAAAATATGGAACGCACCTGAAATTCGAAGCATTGTGTTAAGAAACTTTTTTCCATACTTATTTAGTTAAAATGACTTGAAATTTGTTTGGATAATGTTAAATAGGTGACGTAGTATCAAAATACATCAATATCTTAAAATTTGTGGGTTGACACATTATTGCTTATATATGCAGCAGCATACATATATAAAGTTAAAAAAATATCATTATGTAGAATACCAATAGGTGTAAAGCCGTTGGATACTTTATAATATAAATAAAACAAATATTTTAGTAATCATCGTTTTATTGATTAATTAATAAATTAATGGAAAATGTTTACAGGTGAAAATTTCGTTTACAAATCAAGTTAGGGTATTCGATTTGATGATTTAACAATGCCCAAATTATTCTTACAGCTACAACATTCACTCTTAACAAATGTATTAAGAATTTTTATTAATCCAAATGGTAAGAAGCTCTAAACATTGGTACACATTTAACTTATAAAATCGTTTTTTTTCGCACAAAAATGCAGAGCAATTTACAAATTAAGGACATTAAAAATATGTAGCAAATATTACAAAACAGAAAATATTTCTGAGAACAAATTGATTCTCAAATAGAATTGTGTCAGTTATAACGAATTTTTGTAACCTTACAATAGAAGCAAGTGTTATCAAATTAAATTTTTTTAACCAGTCGCTTTTTAAGTTAAGTTGAAGAATATGAAATATCTTAGGACATTGTTAATCAGATTTATAAGCGGTTGTTCAAGTTAGGACTACGTTTATTGACAACTCTGTGTATACGAGTGAAACTTAGAATTGAAATTGTTCCTTTCGTCTACAGGGCATAAGACTGTTGGTGTAACTGTCCTAGCGTGAATGGCCTATTTAATGGCACTAGGTAATTAAAGACACTTTAAAGCCTGAGCACTATTCATATCGGGAAACATCAACTGTCTAACTCTAAGGATAACAGCTCGCAAACTACAGATCTTATACTGGACAATAGTTTCATCATATTATTCTTCATTTGATGTACAAGCTTTTTGAAATCAACCCAGCTCTGTAATTGGCTCATGGAGCTAGCAATGGCTGGATGAGCTCTTAAATAGGCAGCCTAACTATTAACTAAATGTATATGGCATTTAACCATCAGCGAATACAAAGTCCGTACCCTGCGAGACAGTTATGCAACTTCATTTACAAACACATGTTTCATATAAGGCAGTGTTATGTTTAAGTGACATCACAATATTAGCTTTAATAAACATTTTCAATAAATCAAGCTTAAAGCAAATAGATAAGATTGTTGAAATTCACTTGAAAGAAGTCTTTAATGAAATTAAATTCAGTGATTCAAATTGAACTTTGAATATAATTGTGTTGTCAATTTCACTTTTCAGCGAAGCCAATTAAAGGCTATTCAAGGCATACAGTTTTCATAAAACATTTTTACCTAAAATCTCTTTTCGCATAATATAATTTTATCATTTCCAACAATTACATATTTTAGAATACGATAAATGCACCAAACATCACATAAGAGATTTTTTATTAACGATTTAAATAAAATCCAAAGACACATTATCAAGATTTTAATCTTGAGAGTTAAAATATTCAACCCTCCTTTTATTAAATGATGTCTTAAGAACTCTTTAAAGAATTTCTTGTTTTATGCGCGTTCCATCAGAAGTCCAAGTGTAAGTTTACATTACATAGTAAAAGTTAACGCGATAATCGATTGAGTTTTTAATTTTGCATTTGTAGAGCGCTCCTAGCGGAGGGAATAGGAAATAAATTATATATTTTTACAGTAGACATTTACGTTATTCAGTTTAGATTACATTTGTATAAACTTACACTCGAGAAACATAACCGTGACATTAAACCTGAGGTTAACATTTTCGACGAAGTATTATTATCAAATGCAAAATGATTTTTACGACTAGATATACCTAAATAAAATTAAACGCACAAAATAATCGTACTCTTGCACAATTCCTACATTTAAACTATAAATTATGACACAAAACGCTATAATTACAAATCCATATACACATTTATTTATTGTACAATATTTTTACACGCCCTAAGTATATATTTATCACATTACTTTATTATAAAAACTATCTTAGCAAACAGTAACTAGACAACGTACAATAATTTAGTGACTTCGCAACGACTAATCAATTTTGACATATCTTCGAATGATATACAATTTTAAAACTTATTTTTAATGAAATAAGAGCTACCTATGTCGAAAAACATCGTTTCGAGGCTCAGTTTGACGTATCCTCTCTTACTATAATTTTACAAGGGCCGACGTTCCGTTACGAAGCCAGATATCATCCACCCATAAATGATATTCCGTTGTGAACAATCACATCGTTCTTCTAGTCAGTATTTTAATTCACAACGCAACATCTATGTGTTTCTATGAGAGCACACGTCAATATGAATCTTGCATTGACGTCTTTAAAACATTATAAGCTCTTAGACCATAGTTCATAAATCAACATTTCAACAGATTCTAGACTTTATTTCTTTGATATAAATCAAACTAGCTTTGTTACTTTCAAACTACATGAGTAAGAAAAAGACATAGCGATTTGATTTTACTGAAATACTGAAATAAAGCCTAGAATTGTATGCATTAGTTTAAGTTTTAAGCAACATTTTTATCGCGATTACAAAATTTTTTACAGACCTAATTATTCTTTAAACACTAAGTATTGCAAGTAACTCACAGTTAAATTACAATGGATTAAATGCGTCGAATTAGTCACTTTGACTTGGTAAAGTTAAGTTCATTTCTTCACACACTCTTTTTTAAGAAATAATATGTTAGTCCATACTTAAGTGTGGCTTTCCTAAGATGGTAGAAGTCGTTGTCAGACATGACAGCAAGCGAAATGATGGCGTAGTTCAGCGTGAGTTTATTTGTTAATGAATGTTATTTTCTTTGACACTGTAGTAGCAAACAGTTTTATACGTTTATTATGTTGTGTCTGCTATTTGACAGCCCGGGCCTTCCTAAGAAACCAAAGCTTTAGTCAGTCTTACCACAAGCTTTACAGGTAATTTTTTGTCAAAAATAATATTATATAAATTCAGACTTAACAGCTGATATAAATTTTCTTGAAAATGAATTTTGACCACAATTACATTAATATGGTACCACGCTCAATAATTTAAAAAGAGTAGTTTCAGCAGTAGTTTCAGAGTAGTTTAATCACAGAGAATTCTGAGCCATAGTGTCACGCAGAGCTTGCCAGAACTAAAATGTTAATGGAGAAAGCCTGTATATAATACGATATAATAACATTTTGGATCAGATCAGTTTATGAACATATTTGTAAACTGGACCTCGTGTTTACACATTAAACTGTGTGACCAGTACAACCCTGTGCACAGAGGTTTCATGTATTTAGTATCTATCAGATTTTACTTTTAATATATGAGTATTAAGTCAGTTACTATACGATTTGATCATTTATTAATCAGCAATGTTCGAACATCCGGCTGTGCACAGTCACCAGCATATGCCTTAACAGGAATATAAAGTAAACTATTAATTTCAGTTGTAATTGTATCATTATTACATTATTGTTTCTATGTAACAAAGTAACGGTATTGTTCATGATCTGGTCAAGTATTGATGGTTCTTCGTGAGTAGCATTTAGATAACCAGTTGTGTGCGATACTCAGCTTGTGGAATATCGGGTAGATGAAGAATTACGCAAGTTGCAATAATATCTATAGTACTGCTGGTAAATCTACCGTCATATCGGTCTTATACATGATTGGATCAAGTATCGATGATTCTTCATTAGCAATATTCAGATGCGTAGCTGTACATGGTATCCAGCAAACGGAGTCACACTATTGATTTAATTTTGAATAGTATTGCTGATCTAATCTACCGTTATATCAGTCCTCTGTCTTGTGTCAAATACGGTGGTCCTCCATCAGCAGTGTTCAGATGCTTATCTGCGCGCGGTACCGCTCGTGCGATTTCAATTGTAACAGTATCATCAATTATTGTTTTTATGTACCGTTACGTCGGTCCTCTGCCGCGGGTCAAGCGGCGCCGGCTCAGACGTCCAGCTGCGCGCGGTAGCCGTGCGGCGCGGCGTGCGGCGCGGCGTGCGGCGCGGCGGGCGGCGCGGCGCGCGGCGCGAGGCGCTCCAGCGGCTCCAGGTCGGCGCGCGGGCGCGCGGGCGCGCGCGGCAGGCGCAGCGGCACGGGCAGCAGCTCCGGCATCACGCTGTGGTGCGTCACCAGCGCCGACAGCGAGCTGAACTCCTTCGTGAAGCCCTGCGGGCGCGAGGGAACGGTACCTTGACTGTATTGTGCGGAACTTGTTCACAGTGGAAATATGACAGTTTATTCGTGACAGATTGCTGATTTTACACTTTAGTGTTAATATATAAGGAGACTCGTGTAAAACAAAAGAAATATAAGATTACTAAAAAATTAGAAGTGTATAAGACCACGGCACAATTTTTAAATGACTTTAAATATTTTCTTTTAAATAACTAAAAATATAATTCAAGCGTAAAAAGGAGAGTTTCTTAGCAATATATATACATTTGAACATAAGATTATTTAATTTTTCCAAGCACTCAGAACTACTACAGACCTTTTGGTAAAACAAAAAAAGAGGTACCGCATTTTATTAATACGTTATCACGACACGGTGTAGCTGATGTCAAAAATAAAACCTATTCAAAAAGAAATATATGTAAATAAAAATCCATATTTGTATCTTCGTTCTTAATTCCTTCTAAAACCATTTATCGGATTGTAGTAAAATTCTCCAAAAGAAACAAAAAATCAGTGTAATTTAGTCGGCATTGTTACACACGATATAACCAGTCAACAACATGACACCACAAGTGGATTATAAATATGATTACATTCCCAACAAACCAACCTTGATCTTGTACCCCTTGGGCGTGCGCAGGATGAGGTAGTGCGCGATGCCGAGCGGCGCGAAGTCGCGCGGCACGCGCAGCGACAGCGCCAGGCAGCCGCTCTGCGTCGTGCTGCCGCGCACGAGGAAGGCGCCCGGCGCCTGCGCGCCCAGCACCTCCAGCGCGATCTGCGACACGTGCGCTACTTACATGCTGCACTTCACGCGGAGCTTTAGCTTCCATATGGGAGGGCTCCATCCTTGGGAAGGGGGGAGTAGTAAGTCCAAAATGTTCAAACATAAATTAGTTTTACTACTGCGTAATGCGCGGATGAGAACATTAGTTATTTAGAAATTATATAAACCATTTCTCCTTAATAGACGAGGAGGCCTTTGCCCAGCACTGGGTCAAGTGCCTATAAGTATAGGCTGCTACTTTACTTTACTTTACTTTTTTACAATGTACTAAGTATAAGTAAGTCGTATACTGAGGGGGAGTCCAAACCCCCTAACTCCTCTCACTTATATTAGTCCATGATATACTTACTTACGTGTATAATTACTGCTTTCCTCCTATATGTCGTAGGGTGATGTGACATAAATCGTCGAGCTATTCGACACATGTTTTTCTTTCAAATCAGATCAGTAGTTTCAAAGATTATCCTCACATACCAACTCACAAACAAATGTAAAGTTGTTTTTTACAATACACAGTATAGACGAGCAGCCTATACCAAGGTAAACAAAAGGTTAGTAATTATTATTTCGACTGAAGGACTGTTTCAGTTCTTGTGGTAGTAGTAGTCTGGGTGTTTGTTTTACGAGTATGCGGGAGATATTTTCGAAGCTTGTAACAGAATCATGAGTGTGAACTATTTATTTATTTATTATTCCTTCCTTTTAAGTTTTTATCTTTTCTCAATTATTTGATCGTTATTCTACGAGTATCCAAATAATTGAATGTAAATAGTAATCATTAACTTAAATCATTGCCGGTAGACCGCACCGTTTGTTTCTTATTTGGACTAAAACCACTGAGATTTCAAGTGCTAAATTTGTTTATTTATTAACTTTTGCTGCGTGAAGTAAATCATCGTGATAAATGTGTTGTGGAATAACATATGAATTTAGTAATATCAGTCTTCTTTAGAGGAGAAACGATCCGATAGTGCTTTAAAAAGCCCATTTGCCATAAAGCCATAAAGTATATTTTGAGTTTGAGTTTCCAAGTGTAAAAAGTTTTTTTGTAACATATTTTAATCTGTATCTTGAGGTGTACAATAAAGTATAAATAAATAAATAAATAAAACCCAATTACGGACTCTTACTTTACCTACTACTGTCACATATGTATATTATTATAAATAATAAACGCATTACAATCAACAACCCCCATAAAAATCCCATGATCCTGTGTTGGGGGTTCAGAAATACATAGCACACACAAAAACACTCAGACCGTATGTTCGATATAGACGTTTGCCATGAGTGGTGATCGAACCCGCGATCCCTTGCGTGGCCAGGCGAGGACTAGACTGGCGGTTGGAGAGTGCTGGTTGGTCCTATTCTATGTATGTGTCATACGGCACCTCTCGCGGGATGCCCTGCTGAAACCAGGGCGCGTGGCGCAGCTCGGGCTCGAGCGGGCGCGCGTTGTTGTTGCCGGACGCGCGCGACGCGCCGCACGACGACTCGCCCGACGAGGACGTGGCGCCGCTGCCCGTGCTCGCGCCGCTGCGGGGGGCGGTGCGTACGTAATGGTATTATGCCGGAATTGATTTCGATATTTTGTTTTTGAAAATTAAAAATCAATAGACTTTCTTTTATTAAATATAATACTTTACAAACTACTCGTAGTATTATAATATAGATATGTACTTATGTATTGTAATCGTATAAAATCTAAAATTGACTATTTTAAAGATTACATTAATATTTTTCATAAATCTCTATATGAATTAAGTTGAATTAAATTGAAGCCACTAGACACTAGACATTCTTCTATATAGTAAAATTAATTACGTGTTTTTGACTAAAAAACGTATGTATTCACAATCCCATAAGTATATAAAAAATAGTTAGACGTAAAGCTTTATAATGTCTACACATTACGAGCAATAACTAAATTTTCAGTTCAAGTTCTATTTTATAAAAATTTAATTATGATTTGTAACGATTTATTTCTCTAAATGCAAATTTAACTACCTATCTAACAAATATCTCAAAATATTTTTAAGAAATAGAACATCTATTAGTAAACCAACTTTAATACAAAAAAGCAATGCAATGCTAACACCCAGCAACTTATTCTAAAGCAAATAGATCATGGCCAACATACCCATTACTAATATTATTGCATTTCCTAAAGTCGGCGTCGAGATCGCAGGGCAGGGTGTCCATACGCGCGCGGTTACTCTCCCGCGTGCGCGCTTCTGCCTCCGACGCCTCGTTGATGTACCCGCCGTTGAGGCAGAGAGGTACGTTTGTGGGACTGGAAAAATATTTTAAGGTATTATTACATTTTGTTATCTATTAGAGTAGAGCAGGGCTGCGAAAACACGTTAGGAGTCAGTAAAAATAGATTTTTCTATCTAAAAAGCACATATTATAGTAGCCGAAGACAAAAATTAAAATTATTTGACATAAAACACAAAAAAACCGTCTTACAATTGAAACTTCGGCCATTTATTTAAACTTTAATGCCACAAAATGGTCATAGAATAGTTAATTATTATTACAAAATTACAGATTATGAACCACAGAATTATATGAAATTAAGTTTTAATTACTTAGCTATATCGAAACAGATTTTTCAGTAACTTTAATATTAATCATGCGACATAATAGTCAATTTTAATTTAGGAAATAAAGACTTATTAATAACCACATAAAGAGAGACATAAGAATTATATATAATGTCCACTTAATCAAATTTTAATAGTCTACATTTTAATCAGCCTCACGTTTACTGATACCGTAAAAAAAAATCCATATCATCACTGTCATAGCTGTTCTTACTCACGTGGTAGGAGTATCCGTGACAAGCGGCGTGGCGTCGTCGTCTGAAGGCTGCAGCAGCGCGCCGCTCAGACCGAGCGCCAGCCTCTTCATCAGCGGCGGCCGCTCCATCCTCTCCAGCCGCTCCCCCAGCCGCCGGTAGCAGCTCAGCTCGGTGGGTGAGTTCCAATCCTCCGACGAACTCGGGCTCGCTTCGCTTGCTTCGCTGGGTTCGCTCGCTTCGCACGCGTCTAGCTTCGAACCGCCCATAATGTCGCATTGTGTTGGTGATCTGGAAATTTAGTAGATTTCATACACAGCGGACTTTTTATAATCAATATAATACAAGTTTTTATTTCACTTGTAGTGTGTACGAGTTAAATCTTGCAATTGATTTTAAGCTAGTTTCCTTTAAATAATTCAGTTGTTTTACAATTTTATGTAACTTTGATGATAATGCAAAATGATAGCACAATAGATCTGGTAGGTCTTGCTCACCTTCTGGACAAAACAGAAGGTAAAAAATGGTCATAGTGGTTTTATATAAGTTTGTTTTCAAAAACACTTTAAAATTTAATTATAACATGTATATACATATATGTACATATATATAGTAGTTAGTCATTAAATAAGCAATCAACGTCGTGAATCTTCTTATATTCTAAAATTAGATATCCATTTCTGTCATGCACATATTTATTTTACAATGATTTTATATCTGTGAAAACCTTATACAACCCAGGCTTTCGGTTTCTGGTACATGTTGTAACTAATAATAATCGAATGTGATCTTATCTACAAACGATTAGAAAGATCATACAGACGTCCTTCTGTATATGTTAAACAATATCAGATTTAAAGAGAACCTTTCTAAAAACATAAATTTAACTTTAATTTTTTTACCAAATCGAATAACGTATATTTTGTATTCGGATGGAAAATCGTAACGATATTGACTTTACGCTATATAACACGTATTATATGAAAGTGAACTTTTCTGCTAATATAACTATCCAGGCATGTAACCTACCTATCCAAGCAATGAGGATAGTGGTGCGTCAAACCAGGCAGAGTATCTGGAGCGCGCGTGCACGCGCCGCCGCTTAGCTCTTTACTCTGGAAGAAATTATAATATCATTTAGCATGGAATAAGCAGATGAGCAGTTATTTTGTTAACGAAGGTAATGTAGTTTTTTAACGAAAATTTTCATTACCATAGCTTCCGTTGGAAGGTTTACGGCCGTTAATTTCGGATAAACAATAATATTTAAAAAATTGCTTATGACCGATTTTGCCAGTGAAAGTTTGATTAAAATCAAAATACACGTTTTGTGTTATACAGACATGTATACAAAAATAATAACATAATATTAAGTTATGTTCAAATATACATAATGATAAACTTACAAAAACAATTTCTAAATCAAATACAATTCAATTTGAATATACAAAAACAAACAGAAACCATTAAAACCTGTCGACAATAAAATTGTTAATTAATGACGAACCGACTTAAATTACTTGAATACAAGAATAAATACCTTTAATTATTCTAATAACTTGCACGTACTTCTAACACGCAGTAACGAAATAGTCCTTAAAGCAATTCGATAAGGTTCAAATTAGGGTGACATTTAAAAAATATATTTAGAGAAACATGTACTTTATAACAACGCTTCCCGTCGTAAACTGGAAACGTTTCGGAATGCAAGCTTCTTAGTACTTGGGGAATATTCGTATCTTACATCCCATTTATTTTCAAACGTTTTCAAGAAAATTGTACCTTCCCCCCTGTTATTTACGAGTACTGTTTTCAAAACGATCTTCCTTAATATCTTAATTTTTTTCTTTCTTTCTAAAATTTTCTGCTAATTGTTTCAGTTTAGATCTGTTTGATTAAGCAGTTTTATAAATCGTTACCATTTGATATTCACAATTGGTAACGGAATAATATAAAATATAGAAATCCTAATATCCTATACCAGAATAAATCCCCTATCATAAGCATTTACGATTTTATTATCTGAATGTTGTTACAACCACTAACGTATGTGTTAATAAAACACTTAAAGTCAAACCAACAAGGTAATTTACATTTTCCATGAGCGTGAGCGTGACGTAGATTAATTAGAAAACTATTTAAGATGTTGTGACACAAACATCGTATTTACTCTAGTAAATATTTACCGTAAAGTTGTATTTATAAATTGCTTAATTAATCGGTGCGCGTCCGTCGTTGTCCCCGACACTGGTTTTAAGCAGAGCCGGGTTATAAATCAGTCTCCGGCGCATTCCGTCGCCGGAATGTGAACCGGCGGCCTATCCCCAAACAATATCACTGAATCAATGACAGACTTGCACTTTACAAAACAACTGTCGAAGCAATCTCAACTTTATCACAATCGCCCGAAGACTCATGCCCTATTCACGGAAGTGAAAATGTATATTTGTCCTGATGCTGTTGTATTTATTATCATTCGGCTTTGTCGAAATCCAATTTAATGAACACGAGTTTATAGTTATGTCGCCGAATTATTGTTCGTAAATTAAAGGTTTAAGTAAATTTCTTTTTTCATTTAACTCTGTTGCTGGGCGATTTCGATAGGTGAAATTGAAGCAAATATGGTATTTATTGGCTTTAGAATATGAGCCAAAGTCGCTTGTTAAAACGTCGCCTAATTCTGGTAAGCGGATGTGTCGTCGCGTGACAGAATTCATTTAAAATAATATCCGGCGATGCAGACAAATCGTCGGGTTTTGTTTTTTATTTATTTCTTCGAGTATTTTTATAAAACATAACCTATTAAATACTTTCACATGCTGGTCCGTGAATGACGGTTATTCTTATGAATTAAGATTTAGATCGGGGAGATTTTACATAAACTGTAAACTATAGATTTTATATAAAGTCGGATTATCACGATGTCTTAAATAATAGTCACTTCAAATACAGACTAGCACTATTGAGTTTTGTAGTAAAATTCTTTAAAATTCATGTTTAAATCGAATAATAAAAAATATGTATCATCAACATCTCGGAGTAATTTTATACGTCTACATGTCAACACTAACATATAACATGATGTAACATTAAGTTTAAAACTAAACTTAGTTACTCTATTCTCCAGTGTAGATTTTGGCAAAATAGTGTTCCCTGTGGACATAAATATTGCTAGCCGAGTAGCCGATGGGGATCCATCAATCACGACGCAGTAAAAACTAATCGCCTAGCGCCGCTCCGGGCAGATTATACCAAAAAATTCAAAGCCGTCCCGTCATTGGTCTATTGAATATCTTCTCAGATAGATTCACGAAATTCTGTATCACGAAATAAGTTATAAAAAACGTACATTGAATGCTTAAGAAATATTTGAAGACAGTAATGTTTATAGAGTACGATTAAAAATAATATAATACAGGCTGTAATTTAATTTCAAATAATTAATTATATTATCAATATCGAAAACACAATTAAAATTATTCTTAGTCACTAAACGCATCTTCATTAAACCAACAAATTTATTAAACAAAACTGTCGATAGTAATATCCTAGAACTACAAACTACACACGTTTTATTCCAGGAAATAAGAAACCAGAGATGTTTAGAAGATCGTATTCTCTCACTAAACTGTCGGATTGTAAAATAAATGAAAAGGATTTTAAAAAACCACAGCGATAAGAGCAAGCTAACAAATTATGTACAGCGTATTCCAGTTGCCGGGATGAACTGTGACCCCCGGGGGATAGAGACAATGCATATGAAATGTCCAACCGTTCAGTGCAATTTAAATTCGCAGAATGAAAATATACAAACTACTTTTAAACATTTGATTAAAAAAGAACACACAACAATAACGCTGAAATAATGATGGAATATAAAAAATGTAATGTAAAAAACAATACAGTTGTGAAAAAAATGACTCATAAATTGTGTGATATATTTGTTTCTTCAATTTAAATATTAAATACTGTTTTCGATAACCAGAAAATAAACAATCAATAAGGTCACCTATTTATATGGGATAACCACTACCGTTATTTATATCACTTAAATCTAAATTTATTTTATTCTTCATACTGAAACCAAGACCGAAGTCAGAAAAAATCTTATCAGTTATTACCAAAAGCTATTGGTTTAGTTTTGTGGCGTTTACCCAGACGACAAAAGGGCTTTTAGCAAGTTACCTACTTATCTGTTTCTGCTTTAAAGAAGATCGAAAAATACAGCCAATTTTACACAGACAACATTATAAATCATAAATAATTCTAATTTTAAATACCTACACGAACTCAAAACATATCATTTAAAATGATATAATTATTATTATTTCAAACTGGTGTCTATGAAAAATTATGCAATTTTTACGCACACCTACAAGCTGCTTTTTTTGACCTACGCGGTTTTAAAACTATAACAAAATCATGTTCCTATCAGAATTCTATCTGTTATAAAATCTGAAAAACAATAAAAAGCTAAAATATTTCAATGTAGACGAAATCAATAAGCGTTGCGTGTAAATTACCGGTAAATTCATTTCGAGGACGAACTAGGAGCATATTAAATAACCATGAAGGGGGCTTATTTTAAGCACTATGGGGCACACAAAACAAATTATTTATTATGTTTGCACGTTAAAAGGTGATTATATTCGATGTGTATACATATTGAAATGTTTTTGCGACAAACAGCGCACGATTAGTTATCTATTATTCTATTCAACGTCAGCGTAAATTTTGATATCGAGCAGGTGCTACATGTGTAGGTAAATGCGTAATTATTTTGTCAATAGCTGTGTTTTGTCTGTGTGGTTTTAGTATAAACATGGGTTTAGGATTATTTGGGTGCATATTTGTCAAAAAAGTAAAGTAACAGCCTGTTAATATACTACTGCTGGGCAAAAGCTTGAGCAAAAGCTTTTTAAAATAATATATTAATAATGCATGCACTATTAAAATTATAATTTAAATTAAACTTGGATCTGTTTGTCATGAATTAATTAATGATATTTTTTATAGACATTTATGAATATTCATATATGTATATATAATATATATTTTCTTCTTGATTGATTTTAGTATTACACATAATGCATTTTTTTTAAATAACTATAATAAAATAAAATATTTTTTTTTTAATTTAATTTTGTAATATTTTAAAACTTTGTGTTATATTGGAATGTTAAATTGTATTTTCTGTAATAATGTTATTAGTTATGTCAATGTTATTGATTATTAAGTAATGTTTTTATTGAATTTATTATTATAGTTTTTTAAATTTAAATCTTGATATACTACAATTATTATATTATGCATGATGTGATAGCCTATAATTAAAAGGACATTTAAGTTATTGTTAATAATGTTTTCCTTTGTTGGTTATCCAAATAAAAAAAAGCTTCTTCTCTTATTAAGACGGATTAGAGTTTAATCTACCACGCTGCTCCACTGCTAGTTGGCGGATAAACATGTTTCAGAATTTCTCCTGGCATAATACAGGTTTCCTCACCATGTTTTCCTTCATCGCCGAGCTCGAGATGAATTTAAACACAAATTTAGCACTGTAAAAATCAGCGGTGCTAGCCGCGTTGAGATCGACGTGTTCTAACCACTAGGCCATCTCGGCTCTGTCAGAAAAGGTTTTAGTGTAATATAAGATCCATTAATTAAGACGGCATATTACATCAAGCTACGACTCATAGGAGCGAAGCAGTAACTATAAACGTAAATGAAACTGCAAGCTGCAGTTACTTAAATATGTTTTCAAAATTGTTAACAACTTTATGTCATTAAAACTCCTAAACATATCAATGTATAAGAAAATATATAAATTTATGAATCTCTAATTTAGGAATTATAAAAACATGGACATAAGGCGTTACAATACAACGTAAGGTGTTTTTCAGGGAAGAACATTCTTGGCAAAGAATCTTAAGCTATTATCAGATGTAATGTAGGTAGATACAGATTGTTTTACTCGTACGTCGCAACGTTGACATATCTTTCAATTATTCGGCAATAATTACAGTGATATGTTTTGCTCTCAGACTTGCAAGAAGGTTTACCTAAATTGTTTTATTGTTTCTTATTGCTTTACACCTGAAAGTACCTACTTACTGTCACTTCATTATTTTTGACATTCCCAGCTATCGACGACGTATCTGTTTCACAGTTGTTTTTATTATTTTCGAGAGTAAAACTAACAAATGTTACTATCGCCTTCGATTTTTCATATAATTACGTCACTTCACCGAATGTAATATAATGGATATTTATTTGTATACAGGTATGTTTAAAATAATAAATGCTCATTTAACTTGTAATTTCGACTCCCTGTCTATCACATCCATCAATCACAAACAATCGCAGCTCATCGCCTGCAAAAAGTTTCCATCACCGACAAACACACCCCAACACTTAAAAAGGGTATTGATTTGAAAGCATGCTTCACCCTCGTAAGGAATCATTTAGCCTGCAATTACAGCCCTGCAGACGTCGCGACGACCCATCAGCGGCAGGCACGTTTTCTATCAGCAAACGAACTGAGATTTCCATTTTCCTAAATGTTCGGGATCGGCTCGAGTGATCAAGGCACGCGGTTGGCGAAAGTGGTGTGGGGTACAAGTTAGAAATTGTTAGCTACACTGGTACTTATAGTAAGCTCTGATGCCTTTGACGTTGCGTTAGAATAGTTAATGATGAACTTTACTTTCAAAAAGGCTAAGATTTATTTACATTTTATTTTTAAAAGATTAGGAAGAAGCTTTAGTTCTAATACGATACACTGAACATTAAGAAGTCTATTTAGAAAACGGAATTTGTATGTTAATTTAAATTTTTAAACGGTTGCTAAGACTAATAATTAAATCGTGTCCAATTAAATATTCTTTTTTAAACTCTGTTTAATATCAAGTACCAATTTTGGGCCTATACTTTTAGTTATTTATTAAACCTTGCAAAACGTTATGGAGGATGCCTGGCTTTTAATATAACTGACATCAGACAGCAAGAAACTTTAAATCGCGACATAAATCTGAGTGTAATATCAATGTCTCGTTACTTTCATACATCTTTATTCGAGCCGGTTTTTAATAAATACAATTCGTGGGCGTTGAATGTGAAGTTAATTTTTAATCGTCGATTATTAAATCGATTCCGCAAGACTCGGAGTTGAAGGTGAAAGGTGACAGCCTTTTATACGCCTGTCAGTTTATTTAATCAGCCGTGTTTAAAAGTCGATGTAATCGGATAACTGCCAACAAATCGTGTAAATCCGGTGGTATTTTATTTTGTTTGGATTGCGTTTGTTGACTTTTAATGGTATTGAACACGTAAACCACAGTTCAACTTTTTAGTATTTTTTAATTTGTTTTTTTTTAACTCAAAAAACTTGAAATATCAAACAATTATGTAATTTTTTACAAGCGTTTTAGTAATCGTTTTTTCAACCGCATAAATGTTTAAAAATAAAAATATTTATAAAAAGATAATCCCCGCACGTTTTAATAAAATTAGACTAATTTACTCCTTCTAAAATTAGATATATATCAGTCAACGTCCCGTCAAAATCGGTCCAGCCCTTTCAAACAGACAGACAGGCAGACAAATATTTTAAAAAATGTGTTTTTGATGCAAGTATATTCATATGCATTTAGTTAAAAGCTGGTAATTTGAAATTAGAAACAGACACTTCGTTTTTATTTATTAGTATAGACATAATAGCAAGGTTATGCAACATGCGCTTGTGCTTATAACTCGAACCAAAACATTTTTTCGGGTGAATAACGCTGTCCGGGTAGGGGCATTTATCGTGCGATAGTTCTTTTGCTCAGTGACTCTCGACACGAAACATTTACGGCTCCCAGGCATGAATCCGACATTTTGACCTTTAGGCACGCGAGTATGAATTAACAGAAATAGAAATTTATTAATAGTTAGTAATTGAGAACTAACGAGAAGGAATATCTGCTTATATTATTATTAATAGATTGTCTAATTAATTTACATGTTTGAGGTACTGAGGTACATCCTTACTTTGTCCTGGATTACTTGTTAGTAAGGAGCTATCTCCTTGTGTTGTTAGTGTAAATGTATTGCTTTATTTCAAATTTCATTTAATAATCTATTGAAGTTATAGAAAAACTTTATATCTTTATCGTAATCGTTTAATAGTTTTTTAATCACCACAAAAATGCACTATACACATACTAATAATAAGTTCTAACTTCTTTGTTTGTCTGTACTACTTTCGTCTATTAATGTTTAATCAATGTTTTGATCAAATTTTTATTTTTATTATTTCCGACAAACGATCGTCGTAGTATTAGTGGGTGTCATTATTTCTCTTGTTGTTAAACATTCCACACCTACCGGCATTAAACGGCCATTTACTCCTTAAACTCTTTATAGATGTTCCTTAAAACCAAATGTGGTTTAAACTTGGCTAAATATCGTTCACATCTAATATAGAAAATAATGTTTATTTGTTCGTATCTTATGTAGTACAGTTATACTTAGTCAATTTATTGTTTGTACTAGCGAGGTTATAACAAGGGCGGATCTAGCTTCGCCGGCAGTGGGGGGGGGTCACCTAGTTGTGGTCAAGTCACAAGAAGTAATAATTTAAGTTTGATAATAATCGATACAGGTAAAAAGTTATCACTTCTTGTACTTCGATGGGTACGTTTCTATGGACGTCGAGAAGTGCCAGTCCGGTTAAACGTTCTTCAATCATACAAATTATGTTAAATTAATTAAATATTAAAGGTACATAAAATTTATAATGTGACGAAAAATATAAAAATCATGTTAATCATCATCATGTTCAACAATTATATTTAGAGCTCTACCTAGGTCTTGGATCCAGCCCGGTGGGGTCATGACCCCCCTGACCCTCCCCCTGCATCCGCCCTTGGGTTATAGGCATAGTACAATTACCTTCCATTAGGTGGTGCGCGTGCGATGCACATGGAAGAATAAGTTTTAAATAATCATCCGCTCAAAACCTAAAGTAAATAAAATTCGTTTGGATTAGCGTGTCGTGTCGCCACTGTTTTAATTTAAAGCGTAAAAAATAAACTTTATGAATGTATTTTTAGAACGTAAAAGGTACCATAACATTTAAAAGTTAACAGCTTGTACAAAACCACATGCGCTTGACAAGACCACATCCTGCTTAAACACAGGTTTTTTTTAAACCGAAAACATTGATACCTTCCACCTTAAATTAGTAATTCCAAAATTAAAGTTTCAATACTTAGTTCTCATGCTAAGTGGTTCTGAACAAACACATTTGTTCTTATGATTATGTTAGAAACTTTTCATATATGGACGCTTATAAGCAATAATGTGTCAACCCACACAGACTTCATTTTGAGAAAATGGCGTCTAAAGATGTCAAACCTATTCTTACTTAATTTTTTAAACGAAGTTTATATCTACCTTTTCTATTCTTTTTTTAAAAAGGTATAATGAATCAAAAGTAGATTGATAGATTTAATATATTATCTAATAAAAAGTTTTTCAAATATTTCAGATTATTCTATAAATTGCAAAATATGGAACGAACTTGAAATACGAAACAATTATTAAGACACTTTTTTCCGTACTTATTTAGTTAATATTACTTGATTTTTTTTAATAATGTTGAATAGTTGATGCAGTATCAAAATACATCAATATGTCCGAATTCAACTTTTTGTGGGTTGACACATTATTGCTTATCAGCATCCATATATTTATTGACTTACAAAATATATGAAGAAATTTTAAATAAGTATCTAAGAAAAAATAAGTAAAACATTTCGTCTATAGACAACAGATCTCGTAAACTGCAGAGTATCGCGTTGTATATTAAGATAAGCATCCTTTCCGTTAACACGTCTTGGGAATAAGATGATCGCCGCCAGGCACTTTCATTAAATCAAAAATCCCGCCCTTTTCTGACAGTTTGCTCAACTCTAGGTTTTTGTCTTATTATTTATTACTATATCTTTTTATAGATAACAATAAAAAGTATTTCAAAATGTAATAAAAATTAAATATAATAGAGAAATTCAAATTATGGAATACCAGTGAAGTAAAGATCAATATAACATTTTTTTTTAATAAAAGCCGACTACAAAAGCAAAACACGTAATTTCGTATACTTGAACGACATACTTCCAGATATTTTGAATGTAAAACCAAACTATTAAACTAATTTTGATAAAAATCTAAACTGGCTATCAATGAAATAGGATGTCTGTCTGTTTGTCTGTCCGTTTCACCGTCTTCAAGCCTAAGCCGCTGGACCAATGACAGGCTATTTTTTTGCCGCGAAAATAAACCTTGAGTTTGTAGCAAAACGCCTGTAATATCACGGATAAATAGGCTATTCAAAATATATTTAGTATTCTCGTCCACAAACGCGTCACTCAACTAGATAATAATAATAGTTACATCGACAGCAATTTTATTTCTCAAAAATTAAAAGAATATTACCCAAATCGTATTCTATACTTTTTCAATTTATTAATTTTAATTTAAATATTTTGATATCAATATAAATTTAATGAAACATTTCCTTTCCCCCTATAATTCACATGTCTTACTGTTGTTTTGCACGAAAATGTGCGTGATTATTTCTATCTCCTTCGCGCACTTAAAAATTATATTTGCATCTCGCTCTAAAGCTCTCAGTATCAGAAGGCAACCCGTTATATAGAGTTGCAAATGATTTTAATGAAACGAGTTTGATTCACTTATGAATCATCGTTTGTTGATGTCATTTAATTGAAATTAAAAATTATTTCTTATTTTGAATACTGAAAAATATAATGTAATGTTGTAATAACGTTCTTCAAATTAAACACGTAATTAATAAAAAAAGAATAAAAACCCGACTGCGTAACAAGACCATTTGCAGTCAGCGGTATAGTGTAAATATCAGTTAAGTCTACGAACCTATAAGTGAGAATCGTTACTAACCAACTTTAAATTATTATAGATCAACATTACACCACTCGACAGAGTTCGTGGATTTTAATTTTTTTTTCAGATATGTCGTCCAAAATAGGATATTTTAATTTTTCCAAATTTTTATGATTTTATGACATTCGCACTCTTATGACGAATCAAATCATACAAAAAAACAAACATAAAAACATAGGGTGATAAATACATTACTCACCCTTGCGTCGCAGTCGGGTAAAAATGAAAAGGTAGTCGCCAATATGCTGATATTGCTTTCGTAATTATTGTAATGATTGTGCAAATTCGATCTTATCAAAAGCTGCTCACTTGCCGGTAACATATTCTAAGAAGGTTCTACGACTCATTCACAATTTAAAATGAATAAATTTCTTTATTTCCTCATTTTCTCAGTGAACTTTAGATTATAAAAAACCTTATTCAGTATCTTCTGTGAGTTCAACGGACTGTGTGGGAACTATGAATACATTTCCCACATTGTTTGTTCTCTTTAGAAAAATATCATGGAGAATTCTCTTGTTTTAATTTCCATTCTTGCTTGTCTTTTCTTTTTACAAAATAACTAAGATTTGCCTGATAATTGCGTTTTATATTCATGTAGATAGGCACATTATATTCTCTTAATTATACAAACTAGTAAGTACCTAATAGTAATTGTATACTGGAAACAAATTTTTTGCGCTTACGTAAATTCACTTCAAGATAATTGGATGCTGATAAGCAATAATGTGTCAACCCACAAAAAATTTTTGGAGATATTGATGTATTTTGATACTACGTCACCTATTTATCATTATGCAAAAAATTTTCAAGTCATCTAAACTAAAAAAGTATGGAAAAAAGTTTCTTAACACAATGTTTCGAATTTCAGGTGCGTTCCGTATTTTGCAATTTATAAAATAACCTTAAATATTTAAAAACCTATTATAAGATAACATATTAAATAAATGTATCTGCTTTTGATTCATTATACATTTTATCAAAATAGAAAAGAAAAGATGAATATATACGTCTTCAAACAAATTTATTACGAATAGGTTTAACATCTTTAGACGCCATTTTCTCAAAACGAAGTCCGTGTGGCTTGACACAATATTGCTTATCAGCGTCCAATTATATCATCATCCATCAAATCAAATAAAAAAAAACTTTATTTAAGTAGGTTTCTAAAAGCACTTTTGAATAATGAAAACAAATAAAATTTACCTACATTAAGGAAAAGCTACCATGAATTAATTTTAAAACAAGTGCTACATATACAAGACTTTAGCAGTAGATAAAATTAAAAAAAATTAGCTGATAAAGTACTTTTAGTATAACGACTTGAAAATTACCACCGCGTCAATACCAATTCATATATTATCTGTACTAATATTAGAAAGCTAAAGAGTTTGTTTGTTTGAACACGTTAATCTCAGAAACTACTTGTTCGAATTGAAAAATAATTTTTGTATTAGATAGTTTATTTATTGAGGATGGCTATAGGCTATATTACATCACGCTACGACTTATAGGAGCGAAGCAGTAACCATAAACACGAGTGAAACCGTAATGGACAGCTAGTCGGTATATAAAATTAAAATTTTTTAAACGCCTCGAATTCGACAGCCTCCACAAATAATTGTCTAACTTTCTATCATTTCGACCTTAAATCAAAATCCACGTGTTCTATTTACAAGGCCAAAATAATTCGCTAATTAATAATTTATAAGGTTATCATTGTGATATAAAAACAAGCCAACATCATGAATGAATCCACAGTGAACCTGTCTGAAATGCCGGTAGCCGATACACGGATTAGTTGGCTTTAAATCCTGTTTGGTGTGTGGGATTTGTATAAAAATTGTACTTCGTGTAATCCTTTTAATGTCAACAAATTTTAAAAAACACAACAGTAAAAATTGTGAATAAAAACGGTCAAATGTGTGTGTAGCAAATGTTCTTAGACAGTTTGGTTGGACTTTTAATAAGTAGAAATAAAAGTTTTAATAAGGTTAAGAGTAAAGATACTATAACTTACAAAAATTCTTCTCTTATTGTACATATATGTTTTTTATATTTTTTATACATATATTTGTATGTATTTTACTTTATTACTGCAAAACACAAATTTCATTTTTTTTTATTTTCTTTAGTAATTTATTTAAGGATAGTATGCCTCCACATTCGTGTATGATTTTTCTGGTGAATAAATAATAAAATAAAAATCAAATAGCTTTAACTTTTTTTCGTCTATAATTTTTGCTGAAACGAAGGCCTACTTAATATTCTCACCAAGGTCTAACAGATCTAATCTAAGTATTACGAAAGCGATTGTCATCTTATCTCTTCGGGCAGTCGAACCTAGAACGAAGTAAGAGTCGGATATTTTTTCGTAAAAAAATTAACGATTATTAGGTTCCTGATTATATCAGAGGTTTTATCTTCTCTCCGAGGGATCATGGAGATCCTTAAATGTTACTATGCTTATTTTTTTAATTGTGTAAAATATGTAACTATAAAAAAAATGTTTTTTTGATTTTTCGAATCTTAACAAAAAAAATGATTATTTTTGGCGAGAATCACTCTTATAAGTCTAGCTCTTACTTACAGTCACTGTCTTTATTTTTTCAACAACAGCTTCTGTAAGGTTACCTAGATAACTGTTACCAAGTTTTGTGTAATTCTCGCCTTACACGAGAAGTTACAAAACTTGGGAACACTTATCTAGGTAAATGTCTTAGATGGTCCTCCGGCAAAACAAAATATACATTAACAACGACCAAAGTCACGAGCGAAAGCAAGTATATAAAAGAGCTTTATGCACCCCTTCTCCACGAGTATAATAAGCGCAATGTGCCTAAAACGTGTATATTTTTGTAACATCAGTAATAATAATACAAATAACACATTCGTATGACTTGAATGAAATCGAATTTGTAAACCGACTTCCAAAAATCGAGAAGATTCTCAATTCGTCAAGACAATTTTATTCAAAACTAGCTTTCCCTCGCGGTTTCACTCGCGTTTATGGTTACTGCTTCACTCCTATGAGTCGTAGCGTGATGCAATATAGCATATAACCTTCCTCAATAAATAAACTATGTCACACAAAAATAATTTGGTGTTAAAATCAAAATAGCTAGAATAAGTCGGTCTTCTTTTTTAAGTATTCTTTATTGTAACATACTGTCCACCGACTCTTACCGAGGTAAACTAATAAATTAAAATTAGAGACACTATCAAGTTTTATAATCGATGACAAATTGAAATCAACGCGGGCGAATATGTAGGCGTAAGCTAGTTTGATTTAGACACGAGACGAATCGAGGGCATAAATTTATCGAGCATAAATTATACCAGACAATATTACGACCATCTTAATAGATTCTAAGCAACATTATAAGCTAAGGCTGTCTTTCCACAGCAAATGCGCGATATAGCTAACAATCAGAGAAATAATATATCTAGTACCTAGGTGACCGGAGCACTACTGGGTTTTTTTTACGATAATTCGTCTTTTTTAGAAATTATAATTTAAATTTAGTACGTATTAAAAAATAGTAATAGTTTCTCTTTGCCTCAAATCCCGATGACATTTTCTAAAAATGAAATCTAGCTACATCGATTTATCACCCACGAAAACCCCTGCATACTAAATCGTTGGAGCCGTTTCCGAGATCCAGATTATATATAATACACAAGAATTTCTCTTTTATAGATATAAGATAGATAAATATGTATAAGCTCATGGATTTAGGCACTCGAGAACAGATTATAAATCGATAGAACCGCAGAAAACGATTGAGCATGAAGGATGAGAGTAGCTTTGGCCCAACAATTCCATTGACTATCTTGTCAAAGTTGGAAATAGGTACAGACTTTTAATTAACATAACCTTAACATATGTATCTATTGTTATAAAATAAAATTGCTAATAATAAACGGTGGCAATCTCATTTGAATTATTATATAAACAAGACTTTTTTTTAAAAGAAATTTTAAAACACACAATTGTAACGAATAAATTAGGATTATTTAAGAATTATATGTATCTAGACGAATATAATGACGCATTATTTATTAAAATCGTTTAAAAACGTATATGCGGGTCAAACACATAACCCCAGTCGGGTAAATAACTTAGCTCCTTAATTTGCTTTCTATCACAGCTCAGTTATGCTATGAAAAATCATGTGATCCTTTTGACGGATTTGAAATAGGTTAGTAGGTATATAAGTCGATTTAGGTATTATTACAAACGCTTAATATATTCTAAGCAACGTTACAAGCATTAGCTGCGCCAAACCGACCAATATGATCCCTTGATTTACATAGTTTAGCTTTTAACCGAAATTAGTTCAACAAAGTTAAACTTATTACATCTATACTAATATTATAAAGCTGAAGAGTTTGTTCGTTTGAACGCGCTAATTTGAGGAACCACTGGTTCGAATTGAAAAAATATTCTTGTGTTTGATAGTTTATTTATTCAGGAAGGCTATAGGCTTTATTTCATCACGCTAGGATTCAAAGGAGCGAAGTAATAACTATAAACTCGATTAAAACCGCAATGGACAGCTAGTACTGGATAAAGTAAAAGTACTGCTTAGCTCGCACTTCTCTTGTGGACAGGCAACCTAATATTCCGCTTCAAAAATTAATACCTATTTTAATATAGAACGTAAAATATGTTATTAATTACTTTTAAAAATACCGTCGAGTTTTCCTCTTTTATTTACATGTTAATTGCATTTTAAATTTATGTTCCTACGAACATTATTTATATTACACGAGGTTCAACATGTTGACGGAATTATAATTAATTTATAATCAAACAGTTAAATTAAATTAACCTTTAAGAATTAATATTATAACTACGATATCAATGATATTGACTTGTTGGCCCGAAGATTATCTCAGCTGTCAATACTTAGTCGCTAGCTGGTTGCTAAGCAACGTCGTCCAGAGTGGTAGACATTTTAGGTGCCAATATTCTAAGCTTATAACATATCTTTATTTACGTTATATCATTAAGCGACATAAATACATTTTATTTAAAGAACAGAAGGTAGTACTAAAAAAGTAAAAACTTATTACTTTTACCTAAAATATATCCTTTGAAAAGTAATTCTTGCTGAATACGTATGCATTAGTTTTAGTATGAAGGCTAATGTAATCTATGTAGTCCCATAATTATATATCTACCATTGTTTGAGTATTTAATGGTAAATCTAGATAATCTTTACCTAAAAACGAAATCTAAAACTGTTGTAACATCTAGTTGTGGATCTATACAACGATTGCAATCGACTCACCTAAATTTATTTTTAATATTTTGTTAAAGCTATTTACAAACAAAGTTGAAACTGAGTATAAAATTCGAATCATAAAACCTATCTATAAAATTTAAAAACCAACAGACAAATAATATATAATAAAAAAGAAACATCATTAATTTATACACGAAGCAATCTGATAACCCCATCAACCAATACCCAAGTCGGAAGGTACTATTATGAGCCCCAATAAAAAACCATTAACATCCTCTATTACCCGCTACTAAATCATCATTAGGCATAATATATACTAAAAGTACGGTTTGTTTTATAAATAACAGCGCTGAGTTTCTTGTTGTATAACATGATTTATTCATTTTATGGATACAGAAATTGTACATATTTTTACTTTGATTACTTAACTCACAAAGAAGATCTATAATATAGTTTATATACAGAGTGTCAACTGGGCACGTTTTGGACATTAAACCAGCGTTAGCAGAATCGATATTTGGACGCTGATAAGCAATAATGTGTCAAGCCACACGTACTTCATTTTGAGAAAATGGCGTCTAAAGATGTCAAACCCATTCTTAAAAAATATGTTTGAAGAAGTATATATTCATCTTTTCATTTCTTTTTTGATAGAAAGTATAATAAAGTAGAAGCAAATTGACATATTTAATATATTGTTTAATAAAGAGTTTTTGAAATATTTAAGATTATTGTATAATTTGCTAAATATGGAACGCACTTGGAAATCAAAACATTTAATTAAGAAACTTTTTTCCGTACTTATTTACTTTATACGACTTGAATTTTTGTCAATAATGTTAAATAGGTGATGCAGTATCAAAATACATTAATATTCCCGAATTTGACTTTTTACTTTTAAATATCGATCCCGATAGCGCTGATAAAATATCTGACACATGCCCGGTTGACACCTAGAATATTGTAGCTTCGAGTGGAACTGACACGCCGAACTTGTAAATTGAGAATTCGAAAAAAGCTAAAAGCCTAGGTATTTGCATAAGTTAACTATATAATATTATATAATTTGCATATACAATTATGTCAAGGTTGTATTAATTTAAAACTGTGTACATTCGGGTTTTTAAGAATAGAAGTCTCCTATCCTAGGCAACGTTAAACATTTTTTATTCTAAGAAATCAAAAGGTATCCCAAGATAAAACTATTTATGATATATGTCTAAAATTCCATACAATATTCGATCTAAGTTTATGCATATCTGTAAATAGTATAAAATAAAGTCACTTTCCGCATCTCTATGTTTATCCTAAACCACGCAACGGATTTTGATGCGATTTTAAACTATCATTTATATAATTATTCACGCAAGCCTTATATAAAAACCTATTTAAGTTATATTTGTAAGTAGAAAAAAATATCAACATATTAGTATATTTTACCAAGGAACCCTAAATTGCATCCGTACGAAGCGTCGCTAGCATGGTCGCCAGCGTTATTGTAAGCCTAAGCATATGTTTAACAAAACGTTAGTCACTCACCCAGAGCGGCGCGGAAGGTTGTAGCTGCGACGCGAACGCCATTCGGAACGCATCTCCCACCAGCGCGTTCAGTTCCTCCGCCTGCAAATAATTGGCCATTAAGTCTTTTTAATTTATAAATATTTATTTAGTCGCCACTAGCCACAGTTATATAAAATAAGTTACACAAGTTTTAGCTACATAAAGAAGGCCCGTAGTCACGCTCGTAATAATATAACGGAAAATATTGTCCATCACAGTATATGCACGACTATTTTTGGCTAGAAGAAAAAAAAGGAAGACTGCAGTCATTTTACAATTTTTTTGTGATAAAACGATATCAAGTATCAAGGGTGAAAGCTATGAAATAATTAAGAAGGGTTAATAAGCGAACCCATCGCTGTGGAACCACGATACATTTTGACAGTTGATTTGTTTCGTTTTAGTACAAAAATCAAAAATCTACTGCCAAAATATACCGCGTTGCGATATCAGTAG
This sequence comes from Hypolimnas misippus, assembly GCA_037950945.1. NCBI lineage: Eukaryota > Metazoa > Arthropoda > Insecta > Lepidoptera > Nymphalidae > Hypolimnas > Hypolimnas misippus. The sequence continues at coordinate 15,397,402 of JBBEEQ010000023.1, forward strand.
CTGACCATAATAAGCCTGCAGTTCGTAATCAATTAATTAATTTTGTTAAACATCTTATTTAAGACTACAATTTCATTTCATTACAGTTACATCTTTAGAATAATCACCGACCGTCGTGAAAGCAAACACGGCTTCCTGCCATTACAGCATCCTAGGAAAATATCCTTTCTAACGACTACCGAGAATTATCTTACGAGTGTTTATTAGTTGGATTACAAACAACGCCGGATGAGTGTTCCTGTTAATAAAATCATTGGTAAATTGTAGCCAAGTTTATGATTAGATTTGATTGTTTTCGTTCGTAAGATTTAGGATAAAAATATTCGTTTTCAAGCTTCAAATTATACAAGCGCCCTTTATTTTTTTTAAGAGGATGAACGTTCATCCTTTGATGCAACAATATTTATTTTTATACGAGTACATGATAATGTAAAAGCCAATTTTTAAGTACAAAGTAATCTCCGAAACAATTGAAACTATTTTAAAAATTATAGTCCTATCTGAAATGTATACTATTCTAGATGTCCATGTATTCAAGAGGTATTCGTATGTATTCCTGCGATTATGTGGTTAAATGAAACAAACATTCTAAGAAATATGCATTTTAGTGTTTAGATGCAACTAAATAAACGCTCCACACTCAATGACCCCAAAAGGGTTCCAAGACGCTATGTCGGGGGTCTGGTAACTCACAAAACACAAACACCCAGACCATAACAAAACATCCGTATGGTCTATACACATGTTTGCTATGAAATAAAATCAAAATAAAAAAATACTTTATTCAAGTAGGCTCTTACGAGCACTTTTAAATCGTCATACATGAAAATAACAAAAAAAAAATACATAAATAATGAAGCTACCATCGGTTCGGAACGCAGATTCTACCGAGAAGAACCGGCAAGAAACTCGATAATTACTCTTTTAAAATATTGTAAAAACAACACAGTTTATGATTACAAATTAATTATTTATCCTGTACGAAATTCAGCATATACTAAGCCCACGCATCTTTATCGTCGACGTAATCTTGTACAGAGTAATATGCTTTAGCTAGTAGAACGGAGAATGAACCCGCGACAGTTAGTTTTGCAGGCAGTTGCAATGCGCCAACATGTCATAAAATCTTTAGATATATATAATTATTTTATTTATAATCAAATTTGTTATTTACAATAAATGAAATAAATTAGTTAAGTGTAATCTCATTACATAAATGGTATATATTTTATTTTATAATTTGTCGTTGAAAAGGTCGAACAGGGTATCTCGAATGAAGCAGCGCTTTAGATTAAGCTCCATATCTTTCTCTTTATCAAAAAAAGGACCTTTACTAAGCCGTGGAACTTCGTTACTTACTTAATATTATCAACTCATCAAATACTAAATAATAATAGGTCTATATAACAAAATAGTAAAATTCTTCAACAGTATGGTAACTTACGAAAATTTATATTACCGTTAATTTATAATTCAATAAAATAATTTATGTGATCTGATGTAATACAGTCTATAACCTTCCTCAATAAACGGACTAACAAACGCATAGTTTCGTTATAATATTAGTTTAAATTAATTACTTACAGCGTTATAATATATCTAGATAAAAATATAAGCAGAATATTTCGTATCAGATTTTCAAACGTAACGATACGAGTTATACCTACATAACTAAGCCGTCTCTTTGTGGGTGTATGCATCATTCTCTAGTGTTCTGTTAAAAAAAGAATTAAGTGCATTCGTGGGTTTCGTCAGCCTAATTTAAGCAAGACTACGCTTCTAAAACGTTGGAGATAGGACATCAAGGACGTCACGTGCTCTTTGTTGCCTGGCTACGTCTCTTTGATAGCTTTTGACTAGTGTATGTGTTGGGAAACGTCGTTAAAATAGTAGGTAAATTTTGATCATAATAATGCACTGTCATTTTGTAAAAAATATATATAGAATGTTTAGTTGGACGCTGATAAGCAATACTGTGTCAAGCCACACGGACTTCGTTTTGAGAAAATGGCGTCTAAAGATGTCAAACCGATTCTTAATAAGTTTGTTTGAAGACGTATATGTTCGATCTTTCCTTTTCTATTTTGATAAAATGTACAATGAATCAAAAGCAGATAGATTTATTTAATGTGTTATCTTGTAATAAGTTTTTAAATGTTTGAAATTATTTTATCAATAGCAAAATATGGAACGCACTTGAAATACGAAGAATTGTGTTAAGAAACTTTTTTTCATACTTATTTAGTTTAGATTACTTGATGTTTTATTGAATAAAGTTAAATAGGTGACGTAGTATCAAAATACATCAATATCTCCAAATTAGACTTTTTGTGGGTTGACATATTATTGCTTATCAGCATCCAGTTATACTCGTATCGTATTTGTACAAAGAAATCTTGTATCTCCATATCGGAAACGCTATTCAATTATTATTAAATCTAAATGGTAATCAACGAATTAAAAAAACATTTCAATAATATATCATCCTTTAAAAAAGAATACATGAAAAAAAATTAAAATTGTGCGAAATTAATATAAAAAAATATATAAATAAAGTTTTTGCGACGTAGCACGCCCGAAGTCAAGTCTAGATTAAGTTAAACCAAATAAGTACTATTAAAGCTATTCATTTACAAGAAAAGTTACTTAATCATCTTTCTTTACACTTAAGATACGTTCAGCAAAGTTTATAATACATACTAACTGCTCCTCACGATCTCACTTGCGCTTCTGATTATTTCTTCGCTCCTGTAAATGATGACGTGATGTAACATAGCCTATAAACTTCCACGATAATTCAAATTTAAAATATTCAAAAGTCTTTTTAAAACACTTTCGAATCGCCAAGTTACAGAAAAATTGTTTTAAATTTCTTTTAAGCTGCCAATAAAAAGAATTTTTCAAATACGTAGTTTCGGAAATGACCCTTCCATACAAACTTACAAACTAAGAAATTTTATTTCTTTTTTGTATTAGTGTACACATAATTATTAATACATGTAAACAACCCACAAATTATTCAATGCGGATCAAATTATTCTCATTAACATGGCATCAGTCATCTCTAGCGTGGGTAAGTATGATATTAGACGCACAAATTAATTATATTAAATCTTAATTAATTATACCTTCGAGACTCACGTTCATTAAATTGAAAATACAGATACATATATATCTACTAACGTGTGTAGAAGTAATCTTATATATCTAAAATTATATTTTTGTTAACATATCGATGCGATAAAACTCTGTCAAATTATTATATGCACTTGCAAGATGGTATAAACTAAAACTAATAATACAATAAACTTCCAAAAAGTGGCGCGCGTGCCGTATCGACATGATTAATAAGTAATAGACGGTCTTCTCGTATAACAAAATCTGCATAATTTTAATAATTAGTTGTCAAACGAGACAGGACACCTGATGTTATATATTTACCGCAGGCTATGGACATTTGTAACCCAGAGAAGCCAAAAATGCGATGCCAGCTAAAAAAGAAAAGAAAGGGAAGGGAAGGAATGGGGATATCGGGTTAGGCTTCCGACTCTCTCACTCACCGTACGAAACGCAGCTTCATGAGCTGAATTTATGTGAGAGTGAGGTACTGCCCCTGACAACCGGTGACCCCTACAACTAGGTTTGACCTCAATGAAAACATTAACGCGAACATCGTCATTAAACCTCTGGTTGTTACTTAAAATACGATTGACTCCGTTGAACCGTCTGTCCTTGTTGAAATGTTAACTCTTTTTAAAATGGGTTCTGTTCCCTAACTAAGTTTTACCAGATCGTAATCCAATTTAAAATATAACACTCCTGAGGTACATACTATAATAATAATTACATAGAAAAAGAAGAAGAGATTTTCAATACATGAAATTACATAATAACATTATATAAAAAAACATTTAACCGAACGAACAAAAAGAAATAACTTGCTAATTAAAAATGTAAACTATTATTTTGGGTATTACAATTAAAAAATTTTGACGATTCAAAAGTGCATTTAAAAGCCTACTTGAATAAAGTATTTTTTGATTTGATTTTTTGACTATCTTTCTTATCATGAAAGTATTGATATTTTTACCATTATTTATATTTGTAACCACAGTCAATAACTAAATTTCTAAAACTATACTTAATATAATTAATGTATATAATCAGTGAAGTGCTACATAAACATAATGCAGAGAGTATGGATTATATTAAAAGACAAAGACCGCTCTAGAACAACTACAGCAAAATTAATTTCAGAAGGTTTAAATCAAAGTCTTTGTGTAGAAACAGTTATTGTAACGGTACGGACGGAGCGTTGGATTGAATTTATTTTTGTATAATTCTTAAACCAGTCGCCTCCGATCGGATTCAAACTTTCCAACGCAAATATTTGACGTAGGAAGAACTTACATTTTTATTTAGTTTCTTATCTTGATTATATATATCTTATTATATCTAAAACTTTTTAAAATGAAGAAACCGAATCAAAAGTACGTGATTACCTTAACTTGAATGACATAACTTTTCTAGTTATTTTGTTTCAAAAAGCAAATTAATGAACGAATTTTAATGAAAATTCCATACGCCTAAACTGGAATTAAATTCATAAAACAATATTCCAAATCGATTTATAAATGACCGATTTTAAAGAAAAAATTAAGATTAATTTGTAACTTGATTCAAGAGATATATATTCAATTGACTTAAAATAATATTTTAAAAGCACAGTACGCTATTTATTCACTTGGAGAACACACTGATTTTTATTTTAAAACAAAATTACACAAGCGATTTCGACGAAATTCCAACGAGACCAATATGAAAACAAAAAAGAATAAATTGGTTAAGAAATGACAGAATTATGAGGCTACAAATATAAAAAAATCCTACCAATTAAAAGCCTTCTCCTTTTAGTAATCAGTTCAGAAAAATAAAAAAAACACATACACTAAAATGGACTTCATTCGGATAAAAATGACGAGTATTTTAACTAACAAAATATTGATAACCAATTAACTTTCTCCATTGTTAATACATTACATAATCAATCTCACCGATGGTTTCAAATTTGATTTGTCTAAACTATCTTAAAACGCCAATATACATAAGGAAGAGCGACCAATTACCATTATCCCATTTACTCGTTTACCTTCCCATAAAATGAGGCTTAATAAAATAGCCGGGTCTTGGCACCTCGTAAAAGGAATAATGAGAAAAACACATCTTGTTTTATTCATTGATAAACGTTTTTACGTATCCTACCTTATACCGTCGGAGCTAGTTTATTGATGCGTTGTAAAAACATCGGTATTGATGAAGCTGACTTATTGGATCAACGTGAAGATTCTTCAGAGATTCTAATGAAGATATTTTCTATACCTTATAGATAACTCGTTTTTTATGCAGATTTCAGGTATACGTTTAATATTGTGAATATTCTTGCTGGTCTTACTGACCTTGGCATTAGCAGGAGGTGCATAATTGAACCTTAAAGCCACCAGAGCCATGAGGTTAACTTTCGTAAGTGGACAGTACTAAGTCTATTTCTGGTCAAAAGAGGAGTGAGTTATGATCCTGGTCCTCCTACTTTCAAAAAGTTACTATAGTCTTAGTCTCAAAGTCAACATTTTACATTATGTTCTATTCATTTTAATAATAATTTATTTGTTAAGAGATAAACTGTTTCGCAAAGTATTTAAATCATTTTTTAAACATATAAGAACAAAACTTTAAAAAAAATTACAAACGACTACAAAAGCAAACAAAATATGTAAATTTATTTACTGGAATAACAAATTTATTCCAGCTATAATAATTTGAAAATGAAACTAAACCAAACGGAACCGATTTTGATAAAAATTCTATTGAACCAATCGGGAAGTAGGTATACACTTTCAAACAAAAAAAAGAATAAACCGAATCGGTCCAGTCGTATTCGAGTAATCGGTGAAATACATTATTTATTATTAAAAAGTCCCCGACGAATTGAGAACTGCCTTTTTTGAAAATCAGTTCAAAAAACGAATTAAACAACCAAACACCAAAAGACTTTTGCAGCAAGTTTTTAAACGAACGAAAACATAAAAGGAAACCAATTGAGCGGAAAGAAAGAATAGGCATAAAACTGTTCTATTCACCACAAACGCGATAGTCTATAAGGCCAGACATTGTCCCGGTAACAGGATTGCGATCGTTTCATTTACATTTCCCGGGGAAAGGGGGACAGGCAGTAATTCAATCGTGTGTGATGTCTGTGCGTAAGAATTGATACCAGTCGAGGCTAGCGTCGTAATGGGAACTATAAAATTCTACGCTCAGTGAATTATTCAATGGGTCCTGTTTCGGACTATTTCGATTGTAGATGATGATGATTAATGTTTGGTTTTGTATTGGAGATTCTTTATTTGACAAATTGTTATTCAGAACGAAGGCTTTTTAAGTATTCTGGATAGTTATAAGTACACTTTTAAAAAATGTTAATAAGTAAAGATTAGTCATATGATAAACCATTGACCATCATGATTAAACATTATTTCTTTTCTTAATATCTAGTAATCCGTATCCCAAATACACACAAAGAAAAACATTTTTTTTTAATTTCAAGCGAACATTATCGATCGGCGAATATCCATAAATGTCAGTTTCACCAGAGAAACTACAAATATGTTGATTTTTAAAAAAAGGAATAAGAAATGAAGGAGATAAGGGAAAGAGAGAAATATTTTACTGTACTTTATTCTTGTGGTGTACAATCCTTACTAATATTATAAGTGCTAAAGTAACTATATCTTCGTGTTACGCAATCCATCCTAAAGTAATGAATGTATTAAAAAAAATTGGTATAAAGATTTTCTAGGGCCCGAGAAAGGACATAGGCTACTTTTAATCCCCAAAAAATTGACGGTGCCTGAGAGAATGCGATAAAAACATGAGCGCACCACATATGTACATATTTAAGAACAGAAGTTGAACCAATAACTACAACAGATATAAGTAACTCTGCATTAGCAGGCAATTCGCTTCGTGTACGACTGAGTCTTAATATAATAGATTCGTATTTCGCATTGTTTGCGGGAACGAACCGCGGAATGTCGCCATCTAATACGATTGCTTCTAAGCTTAATAAGGAACCCGCTGGCACAAACAACTTATTTTCTCAGAATGCTGACTAGGTGTTGTGCGAAATTATAATAATATCATATTTGCATCTCAATTCAATAAGCTTCCCTGTATAAACATTTTAGTGTCTATATTACTACCACTGACTACTAGCACGTAAAGTAAAAAAATGGTTGTTCGTTTATGATCTGCAGGTCTGATTTGAATGACTTTTTAATACAAAGCCTGTTTATTGAGAAAATTATTATTCTTTGGCTCTTCGTAGTGGAATTTTAACGCGTTTAAAACTTATAGAACGTTTGGGACACTTTCAAATAAAGAAACAAAAAAGATCACAATTCGACCCAATAGAAATACACAAAATAACAGAAATTAATTAAGTAATTAATCGAAGCTCAACTTAGTACACAATGTACATGTAGTACACAAGCTACACTGCCTTTATAACGCGTGTGTTTTCTATAAATAGATAAGCTTAGGGTAGATTTTATTCAAGCGAGCGATGTCGGTGGTCACCTATAAACCGCTTCCTGTCCACTCCCACGTGAACGAGCGTCAGCATTCGTGTTACAGATTATGAAAACAAATTTATAAAACCAACATTTGTCCCAGTTTCTTTACAAAATAGATATAATATATGTCATGTATAGATATAGATATACATATTTTGTAAAGAAACTAAGAAAATGGGAAATTATCGATACCCATATTCCATACTAATAAATATGGAAGTGTCTGTATGTAATTATTAACAGCTTTTCACTAAATGCATATGAAATTATACACGATACTTAGGTACATCAAACACACAATTTTTTTTTAATTTTAATGTCTGTCCGTGCGTATTTTACAGCTAATATTTGAAACGGCTCGACCAATTTTAACTAGACTTTCACTCGCAGACAGCTAATGTAAGTTAGGCTACATTTATTTTTGAGTTTTTTTTTTAATTTAAAATTTTCGCAGACGAAGTTGCATCAGCTAGTTAGAAATAAATAAGACTGAAACGTATCCATTTATGTAGATTGTAGGAATATAAAATGGTATAATGGAATGATTTTTCACTACCTTCTAGGTTTATCTGATTAAGTATCAAGTCCAATAAGAAAGCATTATACATTTATCAACCTTACTATGCACTTTTATACCCTTACATTATTGAAGCTTAAATGCTATCGATAATTTGCCCTTAATAGTTATGGATAAGAAACAGTCTATGTTATTACTTTAAGCTTAATCAATTTGTATATATATTTACTTATTAATATTCAGTTGCAAACTGTGACTTTTTTATGTTTTACTAATCTCTCTTTTTCTGTCCAGCATGAAATATAATTTAAACTTCTAGCCTGAAAACTCAATGTTACCAAGAACTTGAACCTGCTAATGCTATATAATGTGAACAGTATTCTCGCGTTTTTTCCACAAAGTCATTAAACAAACTTTACTTCCTAAAAAGTAGTCAGTCATTGCACTCCTCTTACGTATTTCTGGACGTATCAAATGTTCGTCCTAAACGGTTATTTACAAGGCTATAAAGTTTATTTTTATCTCATCCCGCTGCGACGCGTGTCTGCTTTATTGATATCTTCCTGTATTCTCTAAACACGCTGTATTGTGATCTTTGAAGAACTGTTTAGTTCTATACTATTACTAGTTAACTATGATGCATATAGAGATGATACAACGTGAAGTTAAAACTTTAAAAAGTCTATGTTTTTAAACATATTTTGAGTTATAGGGAATAATAAGTGTTATTATATTATGCTGTGAGAAATAGTAATAGGAAGGCGAAAATTTTTCTCTCTTTCTCTAGTCCTAGCATTTTTCAACATTTTTTGCTAGGTATTGCTTATTACACGGATTTGACAGATAATTAATTTTTACACCAAACGATTGTCATCTGAATTATACAAACATTATGGGAAAACAAGTAATTATTTATACATATGGTTTTATAATGAAATTTGTACTATTTTGCCCGTCTTCAAAATTTATCTGTCTTTGAAATCTCAACGCACCGAACAATCTCCTACGTGTCATTTGCATCCTACGTGACATTGGCGAAAGCCATTAACCTAGAGAATTGAATTGAACTATTTAGATTAAAATAATTTGTTCAGCAAGAGTACCTTCACGTTATTGAGAAGGTAGCGATAGCAAACAGCTATAGCTCACGAAGACAGATATTCAAATCTAGAATCAAATATTTATATGGTTACAAGCACATCAATTTAAACTGTCAATACAAATCTTCCAAAACATAACTCCCACATCCAAGAAAGAGGAGACCTCGATACGTAGGCGTAACAATTGTATTTGTAAAATAGAATTCACAGATACTTTAAATTTGTGATGCAACTCAAGCTGTAATCGAGTGACTCGAATAAATATATAAAACTCGAATAAAAACATATTAAATCGAGTCCGTGTGCGTTATAATTGCTATTAGAGATATCGTAAATCGCAGACTTACTTCTTTAAATAATTCGAACGATTATTAAATTCAACTAAAAACTCGAATCTTGTCAAAATTTACTCGTTTCATTCAATAACCGAATTATACACGAATAGTATTACATAAAAGCCAACAAATTTACTAAACTATGTACTTAAATCATAATCACGATGTGTTAAATTTATCTTCCTCTAAGAAACTTTTAATACTAATTTCAAGATCACGCGATTAATATTTCAATAAACGCTTATAATTTGAGACAAATTTAACTCAAAATTTAAATACTATATAGAAGAAAAAAAGCTATAATTATTCTCAGTATAAATGTCATAATACGACGGCAAATGTAACTAGCGAGTTTTCGCCGGTAGTGAGCAATTAACAGTCCTCAGTAGAGAAGTCGGTCGATAGGCAGTTATAGACAACTATCGATAATTTATCGATAGATAAGCCATAATGTAATTATCGATAAGGCAATCGAAAATAATATACATATAGTATCAAAATTGACGAATCACAATATTTGTTAAAACTACTTGTAATTATTACATTATCAACTTAGAAGTTTAATATATTGTATTGTTTTCTTGAATACCTACTATCGGCATCAAGGATACTGACAATTATCTGTCTTGACACACACACAAAATATGAATAGGTACTACAGAAGTACAGAGATAGCCCTATATTACTTAATTTTTAAGTCAACTACCGATAGCAAGACCATCGATAGTTTCTCATCACTAGCCCTGGGTTCGATACTGATTAAGTAATTATGCCCATTCGCTACACTTGCCTTTAATAGAGGCGAGTCCAGCGTTAAATTCTTTCTCCTTTTATACAGTTATTAAATCGTTACGCTGTAATCGAATTAATATCTTCTATAGCTTAGTTAGCTACGCTTGTAAATCTCTATGAATGTATTTTTTTTCAATAAAAACTTTACTGTTATATAATTATTTGAACACCTCGTAGACTCAAAATTCTGGGACTTAATTATTGCAAATTATCGCTTTCAAACCGTGCTACGATTTGACAAAAACAGACAAAATCAGAAATCGACTGCCAAAATAGTAGCAGGTATCATGTTCAGATACACAATTAACTCCATACATGAATCAAATTAAAGGTAAACATCTAATGATAAATCAAATTAAATTAAAATGTTTTAATTCAAAATTAGAAATTTACGTTATCTTTTTCAACGACAACCAAATGAATCTTCCACGGTTTCGAAAAAGTTAAACCTCGGACCTGAGAAGAAACCGCGAAAGAAAGTCAGCAGGACTCCTTTTCCTTTGTTGATTTTTTTTTAATAACGCCAAAATTTATTCTAAATTATAAAATATACAAGCCTCTTTAATATCATAATATCCTATAGCACACAAACGTTTCTTAACAATTTCTTTGAACTTTGGTGTAGAAATTTTTTTATAAGAATAAACAATTATTATATAAAGAAGATAAATAAAAATGATTTTTAATGAACAGTGATAAGATCATCTGATAACATAAGACATGTTTAAGGCTTAATAACCAAAACATTATCTTGTGCTCATATCATATAATTTATGTAAATTGATAAACATACTGAAACAAACTAATTAAGATTACATAGTAAGTAAATTAAAAATGTTTTTATTTTAATTAATACTTAGTTTGCGTTTAATGAGTTTGTGTTTAAGAAGAAAAATATAGAGTAATCTTAAATTTATAATTCAGAATACCTACATTTAATACAATTTAAAACCAAGCAGCGCCATCTATTAGCAGGCAATGTGTATCTAGTGTTGTAGTGTATATAGTTGAAACTGCGCATTTTCTTGAAAAAAAATTCAGAAAATCATTGAATGCAGATCATAATATTTCGAAAATATTAAGGATACTCTTTTAAGGACGTTTTTTATAGCTTTGAGTGGTTAAGCTGCCTTTACTACCCATCTCATAAGTCCACGCCGAACAAATAATGATATGAAAATGTCAATTAGCATTGGATATTACCCAATCGCCTACAGTTTAACATCCGTAACGAATGAAACGAAAGATACAGAGCAAGATGCAATATATCATGTACATTTTAACTTTATCTCCGAATGCATTATCAGAAGTATTTTACGATTCGTTCCCAACGTATTTACGTTTTAATTGCTTTTTATCTTTCTTTAGTGCATTAAGAGTGTATGTAAATGTTTTAAAAGGTTAATATTTTTATGCATGCTTTGGATGTTTGAAATGGATCAGATTTCAAAATTATAGATAAAGTTCTGTTACTTCGATGTTTTAGAAGTAATTAACCAACAAACATTTATATAATTTAACCGTTCTAGATTTTTTATAATGCAATTTGCATCACACACAAATCAAATAGTTTTTTTTTCATAATAATGCTTAAATTACACCAGTCTAAAGATTAACGCTATAAAAATTATTATCGATTACCCAACAAGTTGTGATGATATCAATATATCATATACTATATAGTTACAACACAAAACAAAAATACAGTAGTATATTTTTTTTCAAAGTCGCTAGAAAGACTAAGCAATCCAAATTTTGAGTATTCAATGATGAATAACGTATTCTCTTTAACGTAACTGATATTTTTTTCGTATATAATACCCACTAGTATTGTATACTTCAATAACTTTGTCAAATCCAATTTTATTAAGCCTTGAAAAGTAATAAAAGAAGAGACAAAGGAAATAAAACATGAAAAGGTCTGTTAGGAAGGTCGTAGAGCTATAAAACAAAAACAACGAACGTGGGCCGCCGTCGGGCGCTAGTGTTTCAAAAATTTACATATCACAAAACTACACTGAAATTGATTACATATTGTAGTGATGTCTGATGTGTACCTACTATAAGACTTAAAAAAAGCAAAATAAATGAGGAGTGTCGTACTCTTATTAGGATGATTTCTATCATGTAACTCAACGGTTCTCATTAAAATGTCATTGGTCTTGTGTCGGGGGTCCGGAAACATATACAACACTAACACAAACACCCAGACCATCACTAACATGCGTATGGCCAATACAGACGTTTGTTGTGAGCGGGGATCGAAACCGCGAACGTTAGCTTTCGTAGAAAGTACAAAGATAATGTAATTTTTATCCGGGTATAACGCAGTAGATGGATTGATTCTAAATGCTAATCTCAGTTATTTAGAAGTTATATATAGTCCAATGTACTTTGTATAAGTAAGTCGTCTACTAAGGGGAGGGGGATCCGAACCCTCTTATGTACGCCCAAGGATTAGGATACTGTCTATCAACGACAATTCGAGTTCTTCCTTTTCTTAAAGGTTAAAATTGATAAACATTATTTCCATATCATCGTCCATAAAAAAACTTATGTCTTGTTATGCATTGTTGTGGAGTAAAGACGAAATATGTAGGACGAGCCACACGTCTAGACTTTGCAGAGATGAGCAAACAGTGACTGAATAGCGGCTTAGATCTCTGACTGAGGGATTACGGAGTCCTCCAGCCTGTCCATCTTACAAACCATAGCATGGATATACATATAGCAAAGATGGGCAGTTAGGTTTTAGTAACAAGGATGTACAGAATATAAGTTTTAATTTGGAATATTTTATCAATTTTCGATATCGAAAATTTGGTTGAAAACTGTTATTAATATACAAATAGACGTAATAGGCAAATTATTAAATCAATAGTTGGAAATAAGCCCTAACATTAATATTACTATAAATCTAGCCATGCCTACGTTAAACACACTTATCAGAATTCCACACAACAAAATAAGTCGGAAAATGTTTTATTTTATTTATTTATTTTTATTTTTGCACAGGAGACAATTTTTAAAACATATGCGAAAAAATGGAAAAGTTACTAAATAATAAGTTATTGAAAACTGCACAGATCCTAAATACATAAATGTATCTATTTTATAACTTACTATTTATAATATAATATACGCCTATTCAGAATTTATCTGGCAGTTAATTCAAAATGCGTACAGTGAAAGTACAGTAGTAGAAGTAATTCTTAATTCCCATAATATTATCCTTTTATTAAGCCTACCAAAGAAAAGACGGGCGAACACTAAAATCTCACCATAAAACCTTCACTGTAAGAAAAGCATCTTTTATCGTCTACAACAACAGCCGTATCTAAAGCAAACAAAAAATCTATCAGAAAATATTCTCTCACAAACCTATAAGCAATTTCTTTTGTCTCGGGACGCGGTGATATCGAACAATAGTCGTGATTAGCTGACGAGTGATAAGGATAGAGCTATACCTGTAGCTCGTGGGTGAGTGAGATGGATCTATCAGGGAGCAGGTCTTGTATAAAAGCTTGCGAATAAACAATGCTCATCAAAGGAAAGCTAAAGCTACAATTGGTAACATATACGCGAAAATATGTACAGAAACTATTTTACTTCAAATTTTTCTGATAAAATCAAAAACATGCTAATTATGTTTACTTAAGTTGTGACATTGTGGCACAAAAATCGCATATGAATATTACATGATTTTTTCGCTTACCAAATATCCACGATCATGCGTAAAGATATCACGACGACACTATTAAACCAATTGAGGACTGGTCAAAATAAATACTCCCTATAAAGTTTTACACGTGTAAAAATCAATATTTCAATTTGAACCAAATAAGCCCAAAACATACATTTAGTTGTATTAATATGTAATATTTATTCCAAATAATAAAAATAAGTCATACTCGTTTCTTTCAAATTATGGTAAAACATGTAGAAAAATAATTAATGAAACTAAAAAATCCAGTTCGAAACAATTCAGTCATAAAATTAAAAAAAAATACAAGAATATAATAATGGGATGAGAAATATTGTAACAACAATTTCCTTTCCCAATATAAACAAGAATAATAACATTGAAAACAATAATTACATAAAACAAAGAAAACTAATTTTGAAACACGTGTTTCGGGTTTAATATTTTAACAACAGACAAAATAAAACCGTATAGAATGAAACAATGGCAGTGTATAAAAAAAAAACAAAAACGCGGCAAAAACTTAGTATTGTATTGTTGGCGACGACACAAAAGCGATAATTAAAAGATCAGGTATAGCCTGGACCACCCGCTAGTCGCTGTTGCTAGGGCTAGCAAAACACATGTACTTCAGTCTACATTTAGTGGACAAATTGTTTGACATCAAAAGACTTTTTTAAAGAAGAAACCGACTTGAAATAGAAAATACGCAATTTCGTTTACTTAAAAAACAAAACTACTTAACCTATTTTAAAAATTCTATGCGGTCAATTTGAAAATATATCGAATAAAAAAGGAATTTTCGAAATCGGTTAAGACATAATGAACTACTGAGGTAACAAAAATTAAAAAAGAATATACACTACGAATTGAAAACCTTTTCTTTTTTTATGTCAGTTTAAATAGTAGGAGGATATTGTTCTTCCTTTAAGCTTAATGTTTGTAATACTGTGTATTTGTATGTTGTTGTTGTCTGTGAAAAACTGAAACATTCAGCTGCGCTTTCTATATCTTCTAAGAAACAGAAGTGTTCATAGCCGCATACACTTCATAATTTGAGGGTTTGTAAAGGTCGACTCAAAGTCTTAAATCTTTGAAACACAAACAACATTCCTAATGGTATGTCATTGCTCGTATGCCCCATTTTTTATA
Source organism: Hypolimnas misippus (assembly GCA_037950945.1). NCBI lineage: Eukaryota > Metazoa > Arthropoda > Insecta > Lepidoptera > Nymphalidae > Hypolimnas > Hypolimnas misippus. The sequence continues at coordinate 15,412,632 of JBBEEQ010000023.1, forward strand.
AAAATAATAACTGGTCAAGTGCGAGTAGGACTCGCGCACCGAGGGTTCCGTACAAACTTATAGAAATCTATATAAGACTAACCCATCTACGCCATTTGTGGTCTTCATCATCAGTTCCAACATAAGTTACTATCACAAATACCTAAATCGGTATACGCTTGCCTATAATATTTGAGGAGTTCCCTCAATTTCTCCAGGATCCCATCATCTGATCCTGACCTGAAGACAATGGGACCACCTTGGAAGTATACCTTTTCAAACAAAAAAAAAATTTGAAAATCGGTACACAAATGGCGGCGTAATCGGCGAACAAACATAAAAAAAAATTAAATACAAGGTCGAATTGAAAACACTCCTTTTTAGAAGTCGCTTAAATATAATCAAATATTATGTAAATATGGATCACGTCCCAAAAACTATTTTGAAACTACTTAGGAGCACTTTAATTTAAAACACAATCATGGATGCAATCCTTGGAAACACAAAATTCTATTTTAAGTACTAATACACCTTATACTTTCAAAAAAAAAGTTATAGCGCGATTCAGGATACACCTAGCGCCATCTCTTGACAATTTCAATGAACTAACTTGTTGACTTTGACATTAACAACATAATTATATTATATTTTATTCTCGTTTTATTTTTATTTATATTCTACTACACTCCACTACCCCTGCACTACGTTCGTAAAATATTTAGATTTACATTATCAATCAAAATATCAAAATATATATTAGTGTTGCCAAGACAAAAATAATTAGTCCTTAATTCGAACAAAACTAATTGTTTATTTATAAATAACTAATCATATTACTAATAACCAGAAGACTTATATGTGTAGATAAATAAGTAAATTAAATAACTCGATCTGTTTGAATTTAATTTAAAAATTTTCGTACTTAGTCAATATGAGTACTTAAATCAAATCGCGTGAAGCTCTTATATTGAATGTTAATTACGTAATGACGTTATAAATCGACGATAAAACTTTTAAATGAAAAGTTTATTTTATTATTTTTAGCGCGTTTAAATAATAATTAAAATAAAAAAAATATATTAATCGAGCAGAATTATATCACAGTTAATGTCATAATGTTGTAATAGATGGCATTAGCTGTACGCTGCATCGCGCTATCATTTTGTTAGCTGCGATATATAGATTGCATTGCGTTGTTTATAAAGGTTTGCTGCTTTTTAATGTTTTCGTATTGATACAAATTTCTTCTCAGTGTTTGTAAAATTGTTTTTTTGACCATGGTCAACTTCTATGTTAATTTGTTACAAGTACATATAATTTTAATTCTAAGATTAATATATTTTCCGCTTGATCAATTAACTTGATACACTTACGCGTTCCTGAGAAAAAGGTTGAAAGACAGACGTACAGACTGACAGACACACGAACAGAAATTTACAGTTTTCGGATTTTTTCCTTTATGTATACTAAAGGACCTTGCTCCTGGCCAAATTTCATAATGCTTGGTCAATGGGAAGTACCCTATAGGTTTTGATTCCCTTGCGAAAACGTTAAAAACGCTATCATACTTAAAATATGTGATATAAATGACCGTATCTTTTGATTGCGTTAACTTAGAAGTTTGATTTTTTCACAGCTCTTAGTAATTATAGCTCTGAGTATTTGACGTTGATAAAAATTTGTTACCTTCACGCGTTTCTGAGAAAAATGTTGAAAGACAAACTTACAAACAGACAAACATACATACAAAAATTTACAGTTTTCAGATTTTTTCCTTTATTTGTACCATAAGATCTTACTTCTTGCCAAATTTCATCGTGCTAGGTCAATGGGAAGTACCCTATAGGTTTTGATTCCCTTGCGAAAACGCTAAAATGGTCAAAATATACGACATATTTTCCATTATCTTTTGATTGCGTTGACTTAGAACTTTAATATTTTCACGGCCGCATGTCATCGTAGACTTGAGTATATGATATTAATTTCAACATGATACGTCTATGCATTTCTGAGAAAAAAGGGTTGACATCCCGACAGACAGACAGACAGACAGACAGACAGACAGACAGACAGACAGACAGACAGACAGACAGACAGACAGACGGACAACAAAGTGATCCTATAAGGGTTCCGTTTTTCCTTTTAAGGTACGGAACCCTAAAAAAAAAAGTATTACTTCTTGGGACAGCAAGAAAATAGACAAATATCAAATTTCTGTCTATAAAAGGTAACATATTGACGTTTCTCATTTAGGATCTGATGGAAATGGTAGAACCAGACGACAGCTAATTGTTTACAATTAATACAATCATAAAAAAGAGTATAAGCACCAGGGGCCACCAGTAGACAATTCAACTAAATGCGGTTATGTTCTTAAGTAGACACGTAAGTATTGAAAAAATGTAAACAATTCAACTGCTTGTCATATTGCCTTCCATAGTGACAGAAGGGCTGCTCAGAGGATATGAATTACGATTCAGAAGGGAAATGCTAGCATTCTGGGCACATTCCACTCGGTCATGATTTATAATTCACGCAGTAATATTTTTATACTTTAACCGTACGTTTCACTCACGTCGATTAGATTTGCTTGTCGTTATTGTTATAATTAGTGATGCGCCGGATATCCGTTACCGTTACTATTTTGGCGGACCTTTTACCTTATTAATTTTCAATAAATATACAAAATTTTATTTATACCCATTGTCATACTGAATTACCAACGAAAAGAAAGACCTACACATAGCAAGTCGTAAAATGGCTTGCCTATCACGCAAAGTGCCAAGTGATGTCAACTATCATTTCAAGTAATAAAGTTACGTTACATAGTAACAAACTTTTAAGCAAGAAAGTTAAGGTCCGCATCGGTATTCGTATCCGCGGATTTAACGATCCGGCACATCACTAGCTATAATATCTGGTTCCAGGCGTAGCGAAATTAAGAACGTACCATTTTTTCAGTCTAATCCCAAACGGGATTGTATGTTAAGTGGGATAAAAATAAGGACAAAATTTAAAGGTATCTCAATGAAAGCACAATAACGGAGCCTCATTTATGAGCTATGAGATGCAAGCATTTGAGTTACGATAAACCAGGATTACTTTTGAGGAAGGAAGTGACTGGTATTTTTTTATGTTTATTGTTTGTGTTTTAGCCACATTTTTTACCAATGACATGACATAACAGATTCCTTTCATGACGTCACAGCAATTAAAAAATGGCAGTGACTTTCTGCCAATACAAATGTTTTTAAATAATTGAGCTAAATGGTGAACCGAGATGGTATATTGAAGAACACATAGATCGCAATCGATTATCCTAATCATTTTTGAATCATCTAAGGATCTTTGTGTTTCAAATACAAAAGGTTTATTTGCATATCATACTCGGCGCTAAAAACATCGCGAGGAAATCCGTAGGTGTATAAATTCTAACACACGCCAATCCGCTACACAGCGATGTGGTGAATGAAGTTCCTATCGTTTTCTTTACTTTTAAAATATTTGCACATCCGTTGGACATTATCACTATACCTTCTGTATCATACTTTAAATAACTTTATGATTCTGACATGGTCGACAGCCCTAGCCATTATTTACTAGTATAAACTGTGGCCATCCATTTTAAAATTAGCGAGGGTTGACAAAAAAAGGGCAGTAAAAACATTCTATTTAAGAATTCCACGTTTATGTTCTTTACAAACTTGAGACTGCTATAATTATGATAGCTGCAGTTGTGGTACAAATTATTCGTTTTATTATAATATGAAATAAAGAAATGAAATGTATTTGTTTCGTCTGTATAATTTATTAACATCAGAGAGGATATCGATTTGAAATCTACTATTTCTATGAAATATAATTTTCCATTTTATCTTTGCTGTTAAATTTAAAATCCATAAAAGCAGTTAAACTTTCGCGCAAGTAATAAACCGCTCGTAAATATTTAAGCGGTGCGAAACAATAAATGCTTATTAGTATTATAATAAACGAGAAATTTCTATTGGCACCGTTCAAAGTGTACAAAAGAGCTATTGCATACCAGAGGCAATCTCCCACGATACCGCGCACGGGTCAATCACACTTCACAGCATAAGAGTAACACCAAGCACAAAACACCATCAATCACTTCGCAACATCAATGACACTCGTATTTAAATCCGAATATTTTATCGCACAAAACACGTCCACTCCGCTCGAAAGTCGAGCCGCGACTGAGTGGAAACGCGTCGCCGAGAACCCGTTTCGCCTAAGAAAGCCTTCATGGTAAGTGGCGCAAGCACAATGAGAAACGCGAGCGCCCGCGCACCTGTGTCGTAAATCGCTTTTTATTTTTGCCTGTACGTATGAGGCGACGAACTTTTCTGCGAGCGGGCGATCGGTTGATGACCCGCGTTCGAATTTAATGAGTAGGACTCCGATTTACATTCAATACGATTTCAATTCCAAACTCTGTTGAATTTAGTTGAGATTCTGATTGGGGGTAATTCATCAAGAATGTTTTGTCATTCGTCACTTGATTACGCGACGGCTGAATGGGATGGCAAGAGTTATGGTTCGCGGTGCGGTTTTAAAAGGAGTTGAAGGCTGGTGGGCTCAGTTATGCCAAGCGCGAGCTTCGGAATGTGGCGGCCGCCCTCACAAGGTCACGTGCCAGCCACGCCATCGCTACTACGAGGCTGACTTACATTTCTAACCATATCATTATTCCGGCTACGATTATCTTAATTATATCACTTCGAGATAATGATGATGATTAGTTCCACGAGTCGTTTTGAGAATTTGAAACTTTTTATACGTCCAAATAATTATACATAATATACATTGCTATTATTATATTAGGAGAGACTGATTATTGCAGTTGTCAGTCGAGTAGTTAGTTCAATCTCCTCACACGTCAAATATTTGTATTTATACTATACGGGTGTTTGTCGTGGTCTGGGTGTTTATGTTAGTGGTGTATGTTTCCACACACCAGTTACCTGAAACGGTCCTGTCCAGGTTCAAATATATGAAGGATTTTTTAATCACTTACCTTGATTAGATAAATCAAATATTTTGCCAAATTAGTAATTTTATATTTTAAAGTTTATTCACCAGTTTAGAATGATAGATTCAAATGAGCAGAAATGACAAGAAACACAGCAATAGCTTTATAAGAAAACTAGCTTCCGCTCGCGACTTCGTCCGCGTGGAATAGTTACTTTGGGCTAATAATGCATTATTAAGAACAAATTTGGTTAGCATAAAAAAGGTTATAGTGAGCTAGATAGATAGACATATGCTGTCGCGGATTTTTTTTAGAACTTTTAAAGGGAAAAAATTCTGTCATACATGATTTTTGCAGAAACTAACCATTTACGCAGCGCACGCAGCGTTCACTCTCTCAATAGGAAAATATCCCCCGATTTTAAAACATTCTTCATTGGTGCTCCGCTCCTTTTGATCTTAGCGTGATAATATATAGCCTATAGCTTTCCTCGATTAATGGGCTATCTAACACTGAAAGAATTTTTCAAAGCGGACCATAGTTCCTGAGATTAGCGCGTTCAAACAAACAAACAAACAAACTCTTCACCTTTATATATTAGTATAGATCAATATATAAATATACTCGACACTAATCTGGAACAATTATTAAATGTCGTAACGAATGCAACGGATGGACTGAGACATATTTAATCCGATTATCGATGTCGACATTATAATTAAATATGTTAATCCACAGAATGAAATTAATATTCCGTGACTAAACGGATATATTACATGTCTCGGTCAGAAGCAGGCGCATATACATAACATTTTGCATATAATTTGTTAAGTAGTTTTTGCTATCTATACTAATATTCTAAATGCGAAACCAAATCTGTTTGGTTTAAAACAACATTTTATTTGTTTTAAAAAAAGAATTGATATCTTTGTAATATGTTTAAATTTTTTTTTTCGATGTTATGCGGTATGTTCGCCAACTGTGTATATTAATTTTAATCTTTTTATAATGTAGATGATTTGATTCAGTTACATATTTTTTACCAATAATTGTAACGTATTTAAAACACTGTCTTTAGAACATAAAAAGTAAATAATAAAATTAAAAAAAAATTAGTTATTTCCATTATGTTTTAAAGCCCTGAACTATATTCTATGTCATTCTAATGATTCAGATTGTTTGTGATTTTGTTACATATATTTAATTAATAGACAATTTTGTCCTTGGAAATAATAAATCTGTTTAAAATTCAAGGCGACTTTTCTACCATCGAAACAAACGAAGATAAAGTCGCGGGTACAAACTAGTCATAAATAACGTCAATCCTAGCGCCATCATCGCGTGCCGCTAATCGCCTTACGATGGCAGCGTGACTGTACGAAATCAACAATTCGTGACAAATCCATTGGCTGTGTCTCTCAACTGGTACCGACTTTAGCTGTATGTAATACTTGTTTCACTATTCCGTATTACAGAATCTTTATGTAAGCTTTATTGAGTTTTTATAGAAGCGTATGCGTTATATTTACAAAGAAAGTTAAGCGAAGTTGATCTTAGGTGTCAGTAGTTGAATCAAGATTCGTTAGTCAATAGAAGATTGGATATAAATTGAATTGATTTGAAAAATGTTAATTAAGTTACGGACATGTATCATTGTGCTTTACGAATGGTACTCTAAATTGATATCATCTAATAGGTATTCGATGCTGGAAAACATCGTGAAGAAGCGGAAATCAGAACAATCTTGCAATTATTTTTGGGTAGTCGTATGATACGTTACATCACATTTAAAAAAAAATCTGGCTAACGAGCAGGCGCGAAACATGATATTAAATGATCATCGTCGCACATGGACATGGAGCACCAAACAAACGCACAATTACAACACATAACAAATTACAACACAGAAGCATAAATGCGTTGCATTACGAATAAATTAAGGAAAATAATTTTAAAGGTGATTAGGCTTTCGAGTCATTCACTAAGTGTACGAAAAGCTATATTGGCTACTTGTGGAGTGAGGTACGAAATGTAGTAATGGGCTATATTAGTTTTTAGTTTAGTAACAGCTTGTAAATATCCCACTGCTGGGCAAAGGCTTTCTCTCCTATTAAAGAGAAGGTTTTAGAGCTTAATCCACCACGCTGCTCCCTTGCGGGTTGACGGATATACATGTGTCAGAATTTCTTCCGACACATGCAGGTTTCCTCACGATGTTTTCCTTCACCGCCGAGCTCGAGATGAATTTAAACACTAATTTAGCACTTGAAAAATCAGCGGTGCTAGCCGGGGTTTGAACCCACGATCACCGATTGAGATCGACGTGTTCTAACCACTAGGTCATCTCGGCTCTTGGGCTATACCTAGGCTCTAACTCATTAAAATCTCAGTTATATATCTCAATTATACATATGATACCTAGGAATATTCGAAATAATAAACAAATTATCTTAGCAATGATAATGGAGAATTATATTAATCGTTTCCTCCTCAGTGTATATTGTGTACGAACTGAAGTAACGTCCTTTGTACGAGCCGTAATGATTAGGTTCCGGTTTTAAATTAAGATGAACGAGGGGAAATGACGGGCTCCATTATCTACCTCTATGGAAATGTATCAATATCACTTTAAACTTGCATTAAAAGAATTTTAGAACTATCTGAAGAATAGCGAATTGCTTGTTGATTTCAACTTGCTTCAAAAATCATTATTTTATTTCTGATTTTGTAGTTTGTACTAAAACGCCCTTCCTTTAACTTTTAAAACGTGGGGTGGTGATATCAACAGTTTTATATGATTACGTCTCAAGTTCTTGTTCTCAAGAATTACACAAACCAAAAAAAAATTGGTGCTTGAATTTAAATAAATAAATTCTGACACTCTATATCAAATTATATTATAGTTGCTTTTGTCTTTTTTACATTCATAAATAAGTATTGAAGTTTTTAGTTTATAATGAAAGTCAGCAAATCGGTTAATTGAATAAGACAACTAATTTCATATAAATACGACGAAAACTTATTTTCAGAACTTCGCTTATCAATACCATTAGAAAAAAAGAATCATAGAAGTTATTATTTTTCATATATTTGTAATTTAAATGCAAAACCAGTATCGTTCCAATTTCTGCAAAAAAAACCTTATCTGGTAAAATTATTGTCCTCTTATTAGTAGCTGTCACTCGCGGTTTCACTCGCGTTTAGAGTATATAGTAGTATTGTTTAGCTCTTATGAGCCGTAGCGTGATGTAGTATAGCCTAAACCTTCCTCAATAAACGAGCTAAGTAATGCAAAAAAAAAATTCAATTCGAATCATTAGTTTCAGAGATTATCGCCTACAACAGAAACTTTAAAACATACAAACAAATTTTAGTACTTTATACTATCTGTATTATTGTACGATAAATCAAAATTTGAGTATATATATATATGTATATACGACTCGATATTTACTCACATAAAATGTGTATATTCTATATTCATACCGCCTCAAATCACTAGACCTTAATTTAAAACCCACACCTCGCAATCTTGTCGATAAATGTAAACATACAAATCAAAATGGGTCGGTAGAGTTAAACGCTCGCCGGTCCAATATCGCTGAACTCAGTTTCGGCCTATGTTTGCAATCCTATTTGATGTGCCGCCCGGCGAGCTGTAGGGATAAGGCCTCCGTTTTATTCAGCAAGCTATTCATTACGATACATCTTCTATCTGTAAGACGAGTACACTTATAAGTTTTGATCTCAAACTTTCATAGAGATTTCTTAGTGTCTTGTTTTTGACATTTACTACTTACGGCGTATCTGTTACTATATATATTGGGACTGATGTGCACGTGATTGAGAGTTGCCTAGCAACGAACTGTTGTTCAAGGAGAACATGGCGATATATAATAGTTAGAAAATAAAAACGTGGACTTTGAAGCTAATGAAATTTTAAAGTAAGTTTTACTCTTGAAAGCGATATAAAATAACTTTGTAACCAGATACGTCGTATGTACGAAAACTGCGAATGTCAAAAATAAGGTACCGACAGCAAATTCTTTCAGGTGTAAACAAAGAGAAATAGCTTGTACATCTATATGAAAATCTTAGAGCAAAACTTTATACAATTCTCGTCTAAGACAGTTTATCGAGCGCTTTCTCCAATACAACTGCTACCTCAGTTCTAAGTACTAGTCACGTAGAAGTTTGGTCGCAATAATCCCAAGTGCAGTAACGGATGGGGCTTGGCGCAAGCGGTGAGTTTACGGGATATTTTACTATATTTGCTTAATGGATATTGAGCAATTTACATAATCGAAACAGTTATTTGTTAAATGTTAAAAGTATCTGCTAATCACAAGTAGGTATAACGTCTAAAATCTTCGATAAAATTTGCAATTTGTTTAGTTGCGTAACTTAGTAATATTCCTCGAGAAGTATTTTCTTATGATCATCGGATACTAAATATTAAATACTGTAATTAATGTTGTGTTTGTTACTTGTGAGTTTTATATTTCCAAAAAAATGTTGTGCGACAAAATTTTGTTCAAATAAACTGATAGAGTATAATATAACAAAGGTAAATAATATCCCTAATATAGCTAAAGAGTAGATTGAAATTCTTATATGAAAACTATTCATATCTATACCAAAAAGCTCGCAATAATGGACAAAAGTACTCCAAATATATGATTGAACCCGTACGAAGTCGTGGTGTATCGCTAGTATTACGTAGTAGTTGTGTGAAAGTCTGTCTATTTTACGAATATTCAGCGTGATGTGAGTCGAGCTTTACTTCACAGACGCTTTCAATAAATCAGGAAGCCGGTCACGAGCGCGCAGCGACTCGGTGTGTTTATCTGCCGTTTATATCATTTTGATTAATTCTACTTTTAGAAGACATCTTTACGTGGAACTTTTTTCTTCTATTAAGATACGTTTAGTATTATTATAGTATTAAGTAGTGTATACGAATATAAATCAAATGTCGAATGTATATATGTAAGTGGATTATTTTAAAACAGTACATTTTTTAGCTAATTATATATTTTTTGTGTTTGTAATTATCAAGAAAATTTTTGTATAAAAAAATATTGAAAAATCCTACGAAATAGTAAAAGAATTGGGTTAAAAATTGTTCTCGTAAAATTAATGACAACTACTTTTAATAGATTATTATTTTGTCTGTAATATATTTTATGAACCTGTATTACTTGCTTATTAACTAGCCAATTCGATTAAAAAAGTATGAGAATAATTACATGTACCTCAAATATAGGTTAAATAAAGTTTAGTGAAATTACTATATCAAGTAATTAAATCTATATTTTAGTCAAAATACATTCTATTTTTTACTTCTTTGTCTGCTTTTCTGTACCTAGGAAGCTAATTATGACCATGTTTAAATGAATAAACATTTGCTTGACTTGACAGTTAAAGGAGGCGTTTTTATACAAAAATCAGAAATCAGCTGTCAGGATATAACATGATTAAATAGAATTATACTATAGCGGAAGTATAATTTTATTTTGATTTTTAACATCAGCACTAATTTTAACAGTCTATCAAACATAATTTTTTCATCTTCTTAGTTAATCATAAATACAATAAATTAGTAATTACACTCGAGAATTAAAGTACCGCAATACCCATTCATTTTACGCATTTTGACTTAAGCTGAATTCACAGACGGGTCGTGGCTTGCAATATCGATACGACACAATCGAACACAACCGACAGATCCAATAATTATTGATGAATTTTGATTTAGATTGAAACTTAGAGACGGAAACCAAAGTTGAAATTGAAATTTATCTTTTGTTGCAAATAAATTAATTTGGTTAAATTTTATACGTCTTAATTTTAAACGGTACGTAAAGTAATTACGGAATTCTGTAATAAGTAATAATCCCAAAATTATTTCGCTTTAATCGTTGAAATAATATACAACTGTCCGTCAAGGTGCATCCTCGCGATATGCAAATCTCCTGAGGATGCTAGGGTGTCCGAGTGGAGAGTGTTTGTGTGGTGTCTTGTGCTTTCGACGCTTGCCTTGCTTGTGCGTTTGCATTTGTGTGAGGGTGGGCGGTGCTTGCCTGGCTGTGCAGCTTCTGCGTGTGTATATGTAGGAGGGTAGGCGGTGTTTGCCTGCATGTGCTGCATGTGCATGTTAGTATGTGGAAGAGCAGGCTATGTTCACACTATTTGATATCAGACTGCTGTATAATATTTTGCGGGTTATATCAAAATAATTTTATGATTGAAATAAATTATATATCGATTTTAATGTTCTTATCACGTGTACCTACATAATACAATTAATTATTTAATCAACAATAGCATTAATTCTGACGAATACATATCTCATAACAGATTAACATCCTTTAAGTCTCCTCTAATAAAAAATTATATCACAGAAAGATAGCAACTGAAATTGATGTAACATTCGCCGTGATTGTTACCTGGTCGGGCGTATCGGTCTCGAACGCGTGGCAGTACTGGTGCGTCGGTTCGGAGCGCGGCTCGCGAGCCACGAAGGCGAAGAGCGCGCGCGCCGCCTCACACGTCGCGTACGAAATCCGCCGGAGCGCGTGCGACATACGCACACTCTATGAACGAATTTGTTAACAATTTTTTATATAAAAATAACTTTTATATGATAGTCAATATTTAATTTCAAACTGAGAAAATTTTAATGAAATATATTACTATATTTTAATATTTTTACTAAAGTAAGCTAGAATTTTCATATCAGTTTTACGTAATGTTAAAATAAGAAATAATACCTGGTCTTCGGGGTCGCATACTTTGACACCTGAAAGCGCGACCACCACCAATACCGGCACTGCGTGCCCGCTCTCCTGCTGGCAAACAAACGAAAATATGATACATAGTTATACAAATTATTATTACCACAAAAAAAATGTTTTACTATTCTAAGAGCTTAACAAAAACCCCACTAAAATTTAGATACAAATAAACTAAAATTGTTATAAATTGAAATTTATATTTATGACTGAAAAGATTCATTTGAGATTTTACAATTGCTGCAATATATCAGAATTTTTATAGTACCCCTTTAAAAACCATTATTTAATCCTTTTAAAATACCTATTTTAATATTTTAATCCTGTAACAGTTTCAATTTTTCTTCAAAACACTTTAAAATAGCACTTAAAACGCTCTGTTAACCAACAAAGGATCATAAATTTTTCGGAGATTAAGCGACTCTAATTCTATTGCTACAGGTTTAAATTTATTTGCATGAACAGAAGGAAAACAAATAAAGAATTAGTTGGTATTTTAAAAATAAAACTTTGAAGAAAAGTAATTAAAAAAGAAAAAAGTAACAAAAAAGAAAAAACGCTTGTCATGTGACTTTTTTTAGGATAATTATGTTTTAATTTTTAAAATGGCTAGAAAATTAGAGTGCAATAAGCAAGTTTAAAATCTTTTAATTAATAAAATATAGTTAATTATATTAAGACATATATTTTACAAAATCGACTGTTAGCAGACGATTTTGTTTTATAACCAAGAACGAAAACAAGACTTGCTAGTACAATTTTGGTCAACAAATTCTTCTACTTCTATATTCCTAATTTCCCTTTTAGTCAAAATCCGATAAGATTAAAGGCACCAATAAACAACAAACAATTCCTTTAGCGCGAAAGTTAAAAAAATGCAATACTAATAAACATTAAACTTTTCTTTTAATTAATTGCAAATACCCCATGGTTTCAAAACTGCAGGCTAAACAAAAAGAGAGACATTTTATCAAGAGCACACACACAGCTCGGAGTGAAGGACTATAGCCGACGGCGACGCTGCGAGCGTCATTCCCATTGTTCGTAAGATATTATTACGGATTAGCGGATTTGTAGTTCTGACGTTAATAATTATTATAATTATAAGCATATAGGTACTTATTAAGGCGTTAATTTGCAAATTGCAAGTGAAGCAAGTTTTGCTCTGACAACGATAAAAACAACTGTAACGTAGTACGTCAAAAGTAGTTACGAAAGCTATAAATGTCGAAAATAAGGCACTGAAACTAAATTATTTTAGATGTAAAGCAATGAGAAATACCTTATTTAAATCTTTATGAATGTCTGAGAGCAAAAGTTACAAATGTAATTGTCGTCTAAGAAATAAACCAACTCGTTCTGATGATTTGAACTGATTAAAATAAGAATTCAACTGACGTCATATTTCTATGTATGTTAACCAATAAAATTGCAGTATATGTGTAGTATTTTTTTTTTCATTGAATATACAGATCTGACCATCTGATCATTAAGAACAGAACAGAAGTATTAACATATTTCCACTTTTAACAAGAAATCAACTAGGATGATTCGGCGCCAATGCAAGGTACAGAAGGTCGTTAAAACTGATCAGCAAGCTAGATTGTATTTCAGAACATACCCTATACCTCGAGAATAATTCCGGATACCAGAGCTAGCTGAAATAAACAGGAAAATGAGACTTCTTAATAAAAAACAGCAAATGGCTAGCAATAAATTATTATTTTAATATTTTTCACCTTTACAGATAACTAACACTTAAATAAGGAACGAGCTTCAAAAGTAAAATACGCAATTTCATACTTGAGATACTTCAGTCACTTCGATTTTAAAATCAAACTACTAAATCGATTTTGATGGAAATTCCTAAGACAAATCTACGGAGTTTTAAAGTGCCAAGCATTACAAAAACACACTACGATTTTAGAAGATTCTCCTTTTTTGAAGTCGATTCAAAAGAATCGTTTATTCTACTCGAATTCTTAATCAGGATCGCTAATCCTTGCAAAAAACAAATAAAGCAAAGAGGCCCTCCGCCAGGCGACCGAGGGGACCGCGGGGAGGGGGGACACTCTCATTAGACATTTTAATTAAGCCAGATCAGTCAGCTCCGATTGTTATCCTTTACCTGCTGCGTAATAAAAATGTTGAGGCAGCATTGTTTGAAGCGGTTTCGACTATGTTATGAATTGTTCGACAATAATGTACAATTAGTGATGAATTTTAGTGAATGACTTGAATATATTTTATAAATAAACGTATAATGCACTTCGTCGCAAATTTTTTTATTGTTTGGTCAATTACATTTGTGCTGTATTATTATGTTAATATTACGAAGAGATAAATATGTTTGTACATTTGTATGTATGAGGTTATCTCTGAAAATACTGATCCGATTTGAAAAATCATTTTTGCACTGGGTAGCCGAATTATTGAGGAAGGTTATGGGTTATAGTCTATATTATTTACGTGTTTAATTTAGCAGACAAACATGACGTATTTCTAACCACAAAAGGACTGAGATAAGAAATTATCGATCGAATGATTGAACTCAAACATTTTTGTATTGAAAAATGATAATGAGATATAAAGTTCGAAAATTTGTGATTTTCGTTTCGGAAATTGTTAACAAATAATACAAGTAAGGAAAAACAGACTATATATTTAATCACACTACGATTTACAACAGAGAAGAAGCAACCACACGGGGAAACCGCGAGGGGCTAGAAACTACATTGACTATTAATAAATACATTGACCCAATACAGTACAAAGAAAAACAATCATACAAAATCGCTCACAAAGTTTCGCACTTCTAATATTAGTTAATTATTTTTTAATTAACTCCAGTGACCTATTCACAATAGCACGAGGGCTCAGCGACGGCTGTTTGTATGCAAATGCCGAGTTATTCGGCGCTGGACGATATTGCGACCCCATTGTGTAGTCGCGCCGCAAACAGACTAAGCCTAGGCCGAACTGGATCTACTGGCTGGGATTAGTCCTTGATTTACTATTTCATTGATTGGAAATTTTATTAAATTTTTTATTGTTTATGGACGCATATATGCATGTGGATACGTAACTACGTATGTTGTATTATGATTTTATGTAGCTAAAACGGCTTGACCGATTTTAAAGTATAAGGGATATACGTATTCTCTCCCGGAGTGTTATAAGTTGTGTGACGTCAGCAAAAAATCAACATGGCGGACCTAAACTGTTCTTATTAGGCGATCGGCTTTTTTTATTTTCTAAATTACTTAAGTCTTATTCTTTTAGACTGTAATGCACGTTTTAAGTAAGAGTAGTAATTTCATATATTAATTTTTACAACAAGTTTTGTTACTGTATTTTATACTACCTATCTCTTGTGGTTTCACTCGTGTTTATGGTTACTGCTTCGTTCCTATGAATCATAGCGTGGTATAATATAACCAAAAAACTTCCTCGAGCCAAAAAACGCAAAAAGAATTTTTCGAATCGAATCAGTAATTTCAGTAATAGCTTCTACATGCAAACCTACAAAGAAATTTCACCTGTTTTTAATCTATATATATATATAAAATCATTTGTCCTGACTGATTCATCAACGCAGAGCCTAAGCCGCTGGGGCTACGAACTTGAAATTTTGGCAGTAGTTGGCTTTTAGGTCGTAGGCATCCACTAAGAAAGGGTTTTTTGATTATCCTAAGAAGGTGAAAAGGGGAAAAAACGTTTGTATGCAAAATCTTATTCCGCGGTCGTATTAACTTAAAACTTAATACACATACTTCTTGGTGATAGTAAGGAAATATAAAATAGAAAACGGGGTACTATTATTCCACACTAGGGTGCAGGGGGGTAGTAAAGTTTGTATGGAGAAAATATATTTTTTTCACTGATTATCCTTAAATTCAGCACAAAGATTACTCAGGGAGAATAATTAAATATATGTATTCCAGACTATCAAAATCATCCCTAAAAGTACCCCCTAAGTAATAAATCCTGAAAAGGTCGCAATTTGGAAATTCCAAAATATACGCGGGCGTAGCCGCGAGCAACTGCTAGTATTAGTATACATTTGTATAACATGAAATGATTCAATTCATATGTGTAATGTTCCTGCTGAATGTAATGTGAAGACAGAGAAAGCTTTGAGTAATTTTACAGATGTCTTTGGTAAAGTAATCACTGATACGATGAACACACATCGGTGAAAGAGAACTATGATTTCCTATTATTGGAATACCGCTTTTAAAATAATTAAATAAAAATCATAATTCGAGATTACAAGTCTTGTGAGACAGATATGCATGATGTCAATTATTTAAAGTTTTTATCAAAAATTATGTACTAAACGTAATCACTAAACGTAATAAACAACTAGAAAATTATATTTTCTATTTGTTAATCTTTAATAAAAGATAATTTAACAATAATGAATTCATTCATCTTATTTGGTCGTTAACAAATGAATAAAATAAACAGACTGGTAGAATGAAAATAAATAGCTCCCTCGGGGCTATGATTGTCAGCTGACGTAGGCCGGGCTCAGTATATTGTGTGTGTCATGTATCGTGGGAAAGGTATTTTGTATAATGTTTATGTTCAATTAAATTGCCTTTCATTTATTGATTATTGCTCATATTTAAAGATTACAATATGAATACTAATATTATAAAGCAATAAAATAAAGTTTGTTTGAACGCGCTAATTGCAGGAACTACGGGTTCGAATTGAAAAATTATTTTTGTGTTAGATAGCTTATTGATTGAATGTTGTAGGCTATAGGCTACATTACATCACGCTTCCACTAATAGGAGCGAAGAACGAGTGAAACCGAAAGGGACAGCTAGTTACATATATACTTACATGACATAATCAAAATAGGTACAATGTGAAATAAAACAAAAACCAAAAGCAAATACTAAGTCAAAAATAAACAAAGATCTAAAGAAACTTTTTCACAATTTAATTTTTGAATAGTTCGAAGTACAACATTGCGATATTGGAGAGCTAATCTTTTTCGATTTTGAGAACAATATCAAAAGCAACATGAACTTAAACTTACTTCTCTCGTCTAACACGACCAGGGCTTCTAACACTATTGATAACAATTGTGGCAAAATTCTCGACATAATGCATGCCCTTGATCTTAGGAATCTCACGCTCTAAGTCCAAGACCATTAGACACAAGTACATTTATAGTGAAATGTAGTCCTATTCGACGACTCATCCAATCAAATCCGAGAGCAACATCTTCGACTACACCTAGTCACCAGCCGGATTATTCGTAGTGTTGAACGTCGGCAACATGGGCGTTCAGACGTAGCTGCAACCGTTTACTTATGTTAATTACAAGATCTATTCGATTTTAAAAATCTAGTTTAGACCAGCCAGTAGTGGACTTTAACTACTTATGCGCGAGATTCTTTAGGCCACTGTAATGCCATCTATCATAAATCCTTGGTTGTAATAATAGTAACGGGGCCTTTGTTAATGCTATAACCGAGTACTATAATAATACTTCAAAGTTTTCAATTAAAAAAAATAAAAAAGTAAAAAGTAGAACTCATGCATGCTATGCTGATGGTCTTTTAAAGAATAATCTTTTTCGTTTAAAAATTTAGAACAGCTTAAGCTTTTGTTCAAACTGTGTCAGTATTTAGCAAATTACAACAATATGTAACCAGTACGTTTGACTTTTGACCCACAAAAAAATTGTACGCAAAAATTTTTATTCATATAAAACATTTTTTCATTTGAATTATGCAAATCTAGGGCATAAGTCCATTGTGAGTAATAAATGCGAGTGTCAGTTATGGCCGACTTCTTAACAAGCGCGGTGTTCATTACCGTCAGGAGGAAATGCAACTGAAGTTAATAAAAAATATCTCACTTTTTCTATGAAATAATAAAATAATAGCTTGGATTTTTTCCAAAGATTTTCAGAAGCTGTGTTCTTTTGTTTAAATAACTTTAGTTAATTGTATATTTTTTTATATACATACTTTAAGTTGGGAATGGATACAGCTTCTTAAGGGTCAATATTGTAAACGTAATATATAAAATTAATTTAATCTTATCGCGCAGAACTACTTCTATGCGAGGACCATAAAATAACGCTTTTAATTCCAAGTGTATGAAGACCAATGAATCTAACTCTTGTTAAGTGTATTTTATTATATTCTAAGTCTAGCACACCAATAGCATCCATTAACCGGGGCGACAAAAGTTTCCCAAAATTCATCCCATTTAAT
Organism: Hypolimnas misippus; assembly: GCA_037950945.1. Taxonomy (NCBI): domain Eukaryota; kingdom Metazoa; phylum Arthropoda; class Insecta; order Lepidoptera; family Nymphalidae; genus Hypolimnas; species Hypolimnas misippus. Next base: position 15,430,637 of record JBBEEQ010000023.1, read on the forward strand.
CAACAGCCTTAAGTTTCTAAAAATTTAATTAACATTTACTTAAAAGTAAGTTACCCAGAAAAACTTCCTGAATAAAAAATATATACGAGTACGTCAAAACGTTCAAGCTTTTAAAAAATTAAAACTTCGTAACAAGGATCTTAAAAATTTCACACAGCGCGAAACACGAAGCAACTTCCAACAATATGTACCTAGAGACAAATTTACTGGAACCCCGCTACTTACCGGCCTTCATTTATTCATATTACATAGTTTCCAAAACTTTAAATATAACACGACACTAACTTAAAATACAAGGCTAAAATAAAGTGCGCATAAATGTCCCACAAAAGGCAAAGGCGTGAACTTAATCCTTCACACTGCTCCTGCTCTCATTCTGGATTTATATTCAAGTAACTTTTACTCCTAATACCCGAAAAAACCAGTATTCTGCGGCAGCATCGAAGGCATAAGTATACACATTTCTACAAAATAGTCGAAATCGTTGTAATTTTTTTGACTTTCACTCGAAAGAATGTACATATGAAGATTGCGAGCAATATTGGCAGGATAAGTGAAATGCTTAGATAGTCGCGCACTTCCATGCTCAAAGTCCTTCATATTGCTATGAAAGTAAGCCGAATGTAGTGCATTAAATTTTCTTAAAACGTGCGATTTTCCTTACGAAAATTGCCTTTTTTTGCCTTATATAATGAGAAAGCTGTAAAATATTCATCGTTAGGAGACAGTGCTAACATAATCCAAACCGCATCTTACTAATGTACATGCGATATGAATTAATAACACTAACTCTTTATATAAATTTTACAAAAAAAAACCGACTTCAAAAACGAAAGAAGTAAACTAAATATTTTCTACAACATTTTGAAGTCACATACATACTTGTTTTGAATCCATCTTATCCGCTGGGCATTTTTATAGTTTAGATCCACTTTATATGTTACTTAATGTCACGGAGGTTTTAGCTACGTTATTTTTCGTAGAAGCCAGATTGGTTACAGTGAGGGTTACTGCTACGCTTCTAGGAATAGTGAACGAAAGGTGTATTTTATAATATCTAGAAACCTATTTATTTATGTATTTATTATACGAAAAAGATTTTTTTAACGGACTATCGACTAGGCTTATAACATTAGTATAGCTGTATGAATATATCTAAAACATATCTATACAAATAAATAAAATTGAAGTTTCTGCTTGTAGCTTCAATTGATATCAAAATGCATATGAAAGTGTATACGGTACTCACATCAAAAACACAATTTTTAATTTTTTAGGGTTCCGTACCTTAAAAGGAAAAACGGAACCCTTATAGGATCACTTTGTTGTCCGTCTGTCTGTCTGTCTGTCTGTCTGTCTGTCTGTCTGTCTGTCTGTCTGTCGGGATGTCAACCCTTTTTTCTCAGAAATGCATAGACGTATCATGTTGAAATTAATATCATATACTCGTGAAAATATTAAAGTTCTAAGTCAACGCAATCAAAAGATAATGGAAAATATGTCGTATATTTTGACCATTTTAGCGTTTTCGCAAGGGAATCAAAACCTATAGGGTACTTCCCATTGACCTAGCACGATGAAATTTGGCAAGAAGTAAGATCTTATGGTACAAATAAAGGAAAAAATCTGAAAACTGTAAATTTTTGTATGTATGTTTGTCTGTTTGTAAGTTTGTCTTTCAACCTTTTTCTCAGAAACGCGTGAAGGTAACAAATTTGTATCAACGTCAAGTACTCAGAGTTGTAATTAGTAAGAGCTGTGAAAAAATCAAACTTCTAAGTTAACGCAATCAAAAGATACGGTCATTTATATCACATATTTTAAGTATGATAGCGTTTTTAACGTTTTCGCAAGGGAATCAAAACCTATAGGATACTTCCCATTGACCAAGCATTATGAAATTTGGCCAGGAGCAAGGTCCTTTAGTATACATAAAGGAAAAAATCCGAAAACTGTAAATTTCTGTTCGTGTGTCTGTCAGTACGTCTACGTGTACGTCTGTCTTTCAACCTTTTTCTCAGGAACGCGTAAATGTATCAAGTTGTAAATTGATCAAGCGGAAAATATATTAATCTTAGAATTAAAATTATATGTACTTGTAACAAATTAACATAGAAGTTGACCATGGTCAAAAAACAATTTTACAAACACTGAGAAGAAATTTGTATCAATACGAAAACATTAAAAAGCAGCAAACCTTTATAAACAACGCAATGCAATATATATATCGCAGCTAACAAAATGATAGCGCGATGCAGCGTACAGCTAATGCCATCTATTACAACATTATGACATTAACTGTGATATAATTCTGCTCGATTAATATTTTTTTTTATTTTAATTATTATTTAAACGCGCTAAAAATTAAAAAAATAAACTTTTCATTTAAAAGTTTTATCGTCGATTTATAACGTCATTACGTAATTAACATTCAATATAAGAGCTTCACGCGATTTGATTTAAGTACTCGTATTGACTTAGTACGAAAATTTTAAAATGAAATTCAAACAGATCGAGTTATTTAATTTACTTATTTATCTACACATATAAGTCTTCTGGTTATTAGTAATATAATTAGTTATTTATAAATAAACAATTAGTTTTGTTCGAATTAAGGACTAATTATTTTCGTCTTGGCAACACTAATATATATTTCGATATTTTGATTGATAATGTAAATCTAAATATTTTACGAACGTAGTGCAGGGGTAGTGGAGTGTAGTAGAATATAAATAAAAATAAAACGAGAATAAAATATAATATAATTATGTTGTTAATGTCAAAGTCAACAAGTTAGTTCATTGAAATTGTCAAGAGATGGCGCTAGGTGTATCCTGAATCGCGCTATAACTTTTTTTTTTGAAAGTATAAGGTGTATTAGTACTTAAAATAAAATTTTGTGTTTCCATGGATTGCATCCATGATCGTGTTTTAAATTAAAGTGCTCCAAAGTAGTTTCAAAATATTTTTTGGGACGTGATCCATATTTACATAATATTTGATTATATTTAAGCGACTTCTAAAAAGGAGTGTTTTCAATTCGACCTTGTATTTAATTTTTTTTATGTTTGTTCGCCGATTACGCCGCCATTTGGGTACCGATTTTCAATTTTTTTTTTTGTTTGAAAAGGTATACTTCTAAGGTGGTCCCATTGTCTTCAGGTCAGGATCAGATGATGGGATCCTGGAGAAATTGAGGGAACTCCTCAAATATTATAGGCAAGCGTATACCGATTTAGGTATTTTTGATAGTAACTTATGTTGGAACTGATGATGAAGACCACAAATGGCGTAGATGGGTTAGTCTTATATAGATTTCTATAAGTTTGTACGGAACCCTCGGTGCGCGAGTCCTACTCGCACTTGACCAGTTTTTTCTGTGTCAGTTTGTTTATTCCGACTAATTACTAAAACAGCTGAACCGATTTTGACGGGACTTTTACTCACAGATAGCTAATGCTATAAGGAATGACATAAGCTACTTATATATTGTAATTTTAATAAATATTTATCCTAACAAATTAATAAAAAAAAAAATATTATTGCAAAATTAAAATTGGAACCAATGAAATAGTAAACAATGTCCGATTCAAGGAGGAAAGGTAAACATTATATAAATATAATTTTTCCTAAAATTGTATTAAAATAATATTTAAAACTTAATACTTAATAAAAAAAAATTGATAATATTGTTCACATGGGCATATATGAAATGCCTAGCAGCAGTAACTATTCTTTATCTAGATAGGAATAAAAGAGGTATTAAATTCCAACGTCCACGCTTTCAGACAGGCTACCAGAGCCATCGCTAACAAAGCCCCGATGACCTACTTAAACGAAATTAAAAAGTTTCGCTTTAATTAAAAAAACTCGGAACGCATTTTAGTGTAACCTACTTCTTGTACTAAATCAGATGTTAAAGTGCACTTGTAATATGTACGCCAGCGTTGAATAATTATTAACCGACTTAAACCGACTACAAAGGAGGAGGTTCATTTGATGTTTACTGATTACTCGAAAACGGCTTGACCAATTTATTTAATTTTTTGTTTGAAAATAATATTTTTCTATGTATGTATAAAAGGCCATATAAAATAGACATCAGAATTGATTCAGTAGTTTGATTTTAAAATCAAAATAATTCGAATATGTCAGTAAAGTAATCTAAACAGAGTATTTTACTTTTGAAGTCAAATCCGCTTTTTTAAAAAAGTTTTTTTTTTTTTAAATTTTACCTCTTGGGATTCAAGTATACTGCGGTACAGCCTAGCTGTAGACCACCTATACAGGCTGTCTCAACGAGGGCAGCACCTCACTCTTATACAAGATCAGCGTAAAGTAACGAATACAACTGCGTTTCCATGAGTGAGACAGTTTCGGAAGCCTAACCCGGAGGGGGTTAGGCTCATTCCTTACTTCCTTTTTGCTTATATTCCTTTTTAAACTTGCAACGCGTTTGTGGTTCGTCTGACATCTCAAATGACGATAGGCAGCGGTTTAATACTTAACATCAGATGTTGTCTTGCTGTTTGCTCGTTTGTAAGCTATTTTTATTTAAAATATTGTCTATTAATAGTTAATGCTATGATCGCGTTTGCGTTAATACTTTTGCAACATACGAGTACGTATAAAAGTAAAGTAAATAAAGTAGACAAGGAAATATCCTACAGCTATGAAAAGGCTTCTATTTCTATTATGGATAAGAATGCGGAATTTAATCTGCTGCGCTGTCCCAATGCAAATTATATCATACGCATGTACAATGTACATATCGTAAAATTTCTTTCGAGCTATGGAGATTTCCTCAAGACATTTTCCAAAATACTAAAGACGAGATGAAATTGACCACAGCGCATCAAAATTTGGAAAATATTCGGGACTGAATACGGAATAAAAACGTTATATAGGTTAAGGGAGCACAGATACCGAAAAATCTTTTACAATTTTTAAGAAAAAATTGTTAATTTACTGTAAAGAGCATTAAGATGAACTCATTCAATAACATTTGAATTAAAACAACCACTACAATCCAAATCGTCATCTATACAACAATTATGTTTGACCTAAGTCATTCAAGTAAGCTATGTTCTTTATGAAAAATAAATTTCTTAAACCAGAAAATTTAAACCAGCAATCTCGAGGCTTTTTCAAAGGTGTTTACAAAAACCTATAACTTATTAATACGATATAATATTATTTATGTAACTTTTTTTCTATAACAATATGATTGTCAGGAGTTCAAGAAATTGAATTGAGCCCAATATTTTACAATGTATCGACTTGAAATTTTGCCAGCTGCCATGAATGTTTTTAAGAGGAAGAAATAGTGTTATCTGTAATGTATAAGAAAAGGTCTGTATTTGAAGAAAGCATATCCAAAAGTTTTTGTGTACATATCTCTTTCTTACATTTTTATATCAGGGTATACATACGTAGTTTTTTTTAATACTTAACTTAATCTATAATATGTCTGTCTAAATAAATAAACGTAGCATTGCCATGCTAATTTCAAAACAACGTATTATATTTGGAAAATAAAACCATTAATTTTTAATCGCGCATTTTCTCTTGCAATGTTTCTTACATCGAACAAATCAGTGAAATCAAGATGATTCAAGACTTCCATGTCAAAAAATTATACATTCATACACATAAAAAGCCCGATTAATATATCCATGTAGAATCTCAGTTTTTAATGACCATCGTGACGTCGCTCCGCACATAAACAGAGTGACACTCGAAGCGAGTAACAAACGAGAGGCGCTCCGCTGGGGACGGCTCCGTGCCTACATTGAAAACCATTTTCTTAAGAGCTCCATTTCTGAGCTACCTCGAGAATAAGCGCTAGCGAATGTTCGAGAAAATGACTGGGGGAGTGCAACGTTATTTTGTCTTGAATGGTATTTTCGAACAAATGAACGCATTTGATTCAATCCAAGCCATGTTAAAGTCAAATAAAAGGAATACAGAAGTAAAATTATTAAGCGATTAGAAAAATTCGTTTGTAGAAAAGTTGGAATCTAAATGTTTTTTTTCACTCTTAATGTTCCTCTTAATGTCCCTGTAATGGTCTTTTTCTTCAAAACAAAATCGTCAATAGAGAGAGTGATCTATGAAAAAATACAACTAGCGGTCCCTCGCGGTTTCACTCGCGCTTAACATGGGACTTTCACATAAACTTCCAACCCCCGTTTTAACCTCTAGGGGTTGAATTTAACAAAGTCCCATCCCATAACATACTGTATTTTTTATTAACATAATCTCATATAATTTTTCATTTTGTACCTTTGATGTTTTTGTTGTTTGATTGTTGTTGTTAGTTTGTCTGTGTGTGTATTAAACGCATTCTGTACGAAATATTAATAAAATAAATTTAATAGAAATTAAAATATTTTATGTAATACAACTAAGAATTATTCTGTTAAACCAACTTACGAAAAAAATTGATTCATCCGCTTGGGGGTAGGTACAATCAATCAGACCATTACTCAGGGCAAACAAAAACCATTCTTCTTCTTGCGTCTAGGGTTAAAAACGCTAAAGGTTTATAATTTGCAACACAAGTAGCAACCGGAGTCCATTAGCGCGGCCGCGGCGGCCTCGAGCCGCGTGGAGAGCAAGCGGGCCGAGTATTTGGTTCAAGCGTGCAATTGTATATTATGCATCGACCTAAAAAACGACAATTTTCTTCGAAGGTATGCATTTTAATAATATTTGTAAACTATTTTTACGTGAGACACGTTTGAATAGACGTAAAAACGAGCCTAAAATACACATGTCATCATTATAGGTCACCCATCTGCATGCAGTACTAATAACTATTCATAATGTGTTATTAGTGTATGAATTTTTCCACCCAAAATGTCGTCTACAATTGGAAGACCGGTGGTCGTCTACCTACAAGTTAAATGTCCAGTTGCCAAAATTGGAAGTGGCTACGGATTTTTAACGTCAAATGATATAAACGAACAGATCTTCAGTTTTAAAATGTCAATGCATGCGTGCAAGTCAAATCAAATTAAATCAAAATATGTTTTATTCAAGTAGGCTTTTACAAGCACTTATGAATCGTCAATAGTCTTTTAAAAAGTTTTAGTTGTTTTTTATGAGATACAAATATATTAAATACCCTGTGTGAATCCAGCTTATACTACATCCAAGCCTCTTTTTCATCTAAATAATCTTGAACAGATTACTATGCTTTAGCTACTAAGGACTTTTTAATATGTACATTAAAATTATTATTTGTAAATTGTAACACTTTCTGCGGAATTTTATTATAACAAAGGATACCTAGCGCCAAGAAGGTAACATTGACTTTGCAGAGTCGTAATTCACAAACCAGTAAATGTCATGCCTGTGAGTGTCAGCTTTTTTTGGTATTCCATTTCTACCTCCTTACCATTCCTGAGCCTTCTTTATTCGATTTTCAAAAAATAACACGAAAATAGGGTTACTTGGCGCCGACTTCGAATGTTTTACTTGGCACCGATTTCAAAATGTTGTAGAAAAAAAATATTTTTTGCCTTTTAGTTCATTTATACGATCATACTGTTTGACATTGTCTTATGTGTCCGACATTCTGGTTGCAAAAACCTATGAGGTTATAACATATCTTTACATATATAATATCATTGAATACATACAAATTATATCATTAAAAGTAACAAAACAATTTGGATGGAATAAAAAATACAAACAGGAAATTTAAATGTTGAAACTTAAATCAAAACGACTAAAATTCATCTCATTAACGAGCTTACACAGAACCTAAATCTCTACCAAAAAACGTTATTAAAATTCTAATCCAAAAGAGATTTAGCTCAAAACATAATCCCCTATGTGATTAAAATTGGGAATATTTATTATGTTTAATTAAATAAGTGTTTATTTTCGCTCGTTTTAACTTTGGTTTAAAAATTTGTCTAAAAAATGTTCTAACTATGATCTGAGGTTAACTTCTAACACCATTCTGTCTGTAAATATTGAATCGGCCGTTTAGTCGTGTACATAGTTAATACCGTTTTTAACCAGCTTAAAAAAAGAGGTTCTTAATTCGTTGGAAACTTTTTTATGCATGTTATTATTCGAAGTCTGCGTGATAGGTTTGGTTCTTTTGTTTTACGTTTAAAAGAGTTTACTTTTAAATTGTTGCCAAAGGATGTATATAAAAATCGGGTCAGCGTTTTAGTTTTACTTTAGTAACTGGAATGTATGTAAGTATGACGTCCAAGTATTATACGTAAGTACGATATTATGTACTTCGATCTTGAAATTGGTTCCTTTTTTAAATTCCGGTTATAATACCAATTTGGATACTGTTAATATTTCAAGGGTGTTTAAAAAGTATTATATTTATTATTCGTAGTAATATAGTTATATAAATAATTGAGTCCCTTGCAGTACCCACTGCACATAGCCCCCTATTATAACGTGTTCCAGCTTTATTGTCAGTGCTCTGTCAAGCATGGGGTCTAAGTTGTTACGTCCCTTGTGACTGTGATTACACTGGCAATGCACTAGCAGATACAGGCAGGAAGCCTTCAATAAGAAACTGTTTGTTTAATAGATGGATGGTTAGTGTATGAAGCCAACCCAGACGAACTCTCACAAGGGGCTATTATCAGTAGACCTTTTGTACCTTTTTGTATTCTGATATATTTGACTACTGTCCCAAAATCCACTGCTTTTGGGAGCATTGATTTATTTCACGATTAACAGACTCAAAATTGTGATTAATAAACCGGTCAAGTGCGAGTATCGAGAACTCGCGCACCAAGTGTTCTGTACAAACTTGTAGGAATTTATACAAGACTTTTAAAAATGGGAAACCGATGTCAACAGCCAAATACGTAATTTTATTTTTATCGAATGATATACGTATCTCCAAATAATTTGATTGCGTCGACGTAAAAGTTTAATTTTTTCACAGCTGCAAGCCATTGTATAGGTAGATTTGAGTATATGATATGGGCTATATTGATCTATTCCTGAGAAAAAGGTCTTTGACACACAGAGAGACGGACGGACAACTCAGTGAACCTATAATGATTCAGTTTTTTTTTAAGCTACGGAACCCTAAAAATGAGTAATACTGCTATAATTTTTGTCAAAATAAAGAAATGAAAATCTGCTGTTCTGTTGTGTATGAAATAATTTAAAAACTAAATATCGATCATTGACTCATATAACCAGTAATCTTGAACGTTTAAATCTCATATAAAATTGGTATTAAAGAATAAGCAACAATAAATAAATCGGTTTTACTGCATAAATATAAAAACGAAAAGTAATACACTTAGGACATTAGATTGCTAGTCACCCATCCTCATTGCAAAGAGCATGCAGACACAACAAAAACAGCAAGTGTAGACTCCTCAGTGAAAAAACATAAAGTGCTCCCCCATTTAAAAGAACACTTACATATGAGCTGCATTTCACTTCGTTTTAATCTATAAGTGATCAGTGGAAGTGAAGTGATTCAAGTGAAGACAAACAGTGAATTGTTTGCGTATCCAATTATCTGTTTGCAATTGTTTACAATCTCCAAGGGTGCCTCTTCAGCATAAAATGTTTATGCTTTACTCAAAAGTTGAGCATTTGAGTGCACTTCTATTGTAGCACTTATAAATGATTCGAAATTTTAAATATTAAAAATGTTCATACTTGATGTTCGTTGAAGAACTGGCCAATTGATATATATTTTCTGATTTGTATTTAACGATCATATATGAATGACATCCATAAGCTCTTATTTGCCTATGCTATATTTTACGTTTCATTTAATATTAATCTTATAACTTTGGTAATTGTTGTACAATTTTTCATAAATTCATAATACTTTTTCGATACTAATAAATATGTTTTGATTTTCAACAGTTTACGTTATATACGTTGTTTACTTTTCATATTCAAAGAGTACCAGTGGAATCCTAGTACCTACTAAGCCTATGTCGTCGTGTCGTCCTTTAAATATCCAAAGTTGAAAGGACTGTGTCTTTGAAACCACAGTTCGTATGTATCTTTTAGAACAGAAACATGAAAAATTCCTGGCATGATTTGTATTATTATGTATGTTGAAATACTCAAAACTTATATGATATAAATTTTTAATATTTCAATAATACAAATAATAATGAAAGATCAAGATTCAAAGAAATTTACCTTTATTATTTTAGTTTTTTAATTCCTTATATTCTTAATATAAAAATAACAATAAAACCGTCCTTAAAATTTTGTAAAGATGTCATTCCATCAGATTGATCAAACGTAAACCGCGAAGACGTCTTAAGCGAAAAAGACGTGAAAAATACATCCCATAATTCACAATAACTTCCCCGTCAGCGTCAAGCAAGCAGCTCCGTTCGACTACCAAATAAGTGGAAAACTTTGTTTCTCATAAATTACAAAAAAGCAAGTGCCCTGCCGAGTGAGTTATATCCGCCCTTGAGGGGTTAATTACGCGCTCTGATTCTTGAAAACACAGAACTTATATAAGATCAGTAACTCCTGCTGGGCGGCGTCTTAGTCTAGCTAACGATTAATTATAACATGCTATAAAAACAGAATAGAATAATGTGTGATAAGTTTTAAAGGACGATGTAAAGAAAATGTGCATACACATCATGCGTCTTTTAAAAAAATATTCATTTTCGTGTGTGAGTTTATAAATAACTTGGCATCAGACAGTATTTAATAACGCGATATCAAAACTAGGTGTAGGTTTTGGGATACATACGTAAATATTTATAGTATTTAATTATAAAATAAATAATAATAAAGGAAAATTATTATAATTAAAACAATTTTGAAACATCATATCATTTTTTCATTATTTCTTTGGTTATTTCCTTCGTATTTATTTTGCACTAAATTTTCACATATATTCCATCATTTTTATTAAAAAAAAATTGTTAAATTAAAATTTTTAACACAAACTATAGAATCTTTATAAGATACCTATCCTATTATAATAACTATTCATTTACATCCAAAGTATTGTATTATATAATCAATCCTTAGATAAAGCTAATACCGCATACCTTTGACGTAACTGACCTTGGAATGTCAAAAATGTCACGTGACCAGCGGTTCGTGTCACGACGAATCACGACATGAGGTAAAGTATAGATTGCAGACTTGAGATTTTGTCGCAAACTCACCGCGGCCAAAGTATCCTTGTCACCAACTCAGCTCAACTCAACCTTATCTTGTCCTTGGAACTACGCCTACGTCCACTAATTTACTGTTATTATCTTCTGCACGAAGGTTAATTCGCTTGGATTTTTTCACAAATTTAATTTTCTAGACAATTAAAGCGAATAGTAAAATCGTTTTATTTTATTTCATAAAAAAATGCTTTGTTTTTAAAGTTTAAAATTTTGATTTTTTTTTTCACCTAATAGTTTCTGTGCTGTTATTATAAAATTTTTCAAAATTTAATATCTACCTTCTTATTGGCTTAAATTTAACTTCATGTGTCAGTAATTAAGCATGTTATATGAAAAACTTAGCTTTTATTGTATTATAAAAAAAGAAATAGAATTTCATATAGGATTGTGGATGTAATCGAAAACATAAAATATAAAAATAAATATATATTTTAAACTTTCAAGATGTACATATACTATTCGTGGTCATGAGTCAGCTCGTGACCACGACGGATGCAACTTCGTCGAAACGTCGGACAATAAAAAGGTATTACTACCATTAGTTATCGCGATAAGACCCGTTATATAAAAAAATGAATAAAAATAAATAATTGAAATAAAAAATAATTCAAAATTGAGTGTCGATTTGGTATAATAATACATAAACTTTGATATATTATATATAATAAATACAACATAGTTAATAATGAAAAATAAGGAAAATTCTTGATGTGATGCTAAATAGAAAGGAGCTCATTACTGTTTTTAACTTGTAGAAGTATAATTTTATGTACACGTCTGTTTAAGAACGAATACCGAAACACGCTCGCAAATATTTTTATTGAAAATTATTTACTATATATTTACTGACGAAAAACTAATTCAAGTATTGGTAAATTATGAGAACTACCAATCTTTAATCCAAAACTCGGGTCTATTTTCAGTAAAAATAATTTCAATCACGAAATGATTTAAAACTAATAATATCATTTAAAATAATAAACATTGTTTTATAAATAAAATATTTACTAAAACTAACCTGTATTTAATATTTAGTCCAAACGTCACGAAAACTAAACTTTGTCCCGCCACATACCAATACGTGCGCTCAGCGTCGACGCTTTCCGCGACTGAAGCCTGAAGAAGTAAAGCTCGTACCGGCTGATTCTTTCCGCCCTTGAAATCTTTGTATTTTCGATAAAATTTGATCAAAGAGACATACGTGTATGCATAGACTATATTTCTTATATAAGACATTTTGTTAAATAATACAGTTTATTTAAAATCTACAGATATGATAAACGAATGTTATGTTTTTCGAAAGGTTCGAAAGTCAAATAAATTGAACTGTTAAATTGGTTGAATAGAGGTTTCGAAATCAGACCAGAAAGGTTCAATGGAAAAATAAATAACCTGCTAAATCTACGCTAAAATTTAAAAATGTATATGAATAAAGTTAGAATGAAGGAAATAATATACCGAAAACGATACCCATATATGCAAAAATTAAAAGCTACTTTAACATAAAAATAAATAAATAAAAAGGTGATAATACAAAAAAAGGAGTCAAGAATATGCTGGCTATAATATATGGCTAATAGCCATTACAGAGATATGAGAGGCGAGAATATAAGAAAAAAACAAACCGTCTCAATACATAAAGTGTGAAAGTGTGGCGAGCACAAAGTAAAATATTATAAATACATTGTTATTATCTACTGACACACAAGACGAACCAATATCTACTAATCTCGCAATCAATCGCGGTTGCGGTTCCCACTTAGAACACGTTGTATTGGCTGTGGAGAGTTGTTGCCAAGGTATTAAAACGGATCATCTCATCTTGCTCGAGGCAAATTAATCCCTTTATCGGATGATACGAACCTCTCAAAATTGCAAACTGACAGGGAAACTATTGAATACAAAAGTCCTTTAAATGTAATCTACAGATTAGGATAAGTACAACTTAACATTATACCAAGTCAAACTATTTAATATTTTGTTTGTATTATTATTTAGTCAAAGACGAAGAAGGTAGTTTGGATTATGTCTTTCGATGAAAACAGAAATTTGAAAAACTGACAGCTGAAGGATCGTGGTTACCTTGACGTGCGTTGTTATTAATGTACGAATGGTTACAAGTACGAACAGATCGTTTTAGTGTACGCATATTTAATCACGCGTACCAAGAAACGCGCAATTCATACATGGTTGTGCGACATATAACGTCGAACAAGGGTTGATTTGTGGCAAATACTATTTTCCGGCCCAGAGCTGTATTTTTAAATATTATTTTAAAACCCTTTTTTGGAAAATTGTTTATGAAATAGTCACCATGAAAAATGTTAAGGAAACTATGATCTTGAAATGAAATTAATTCAAACGGATTTAAATCGCGTATATAAATTATTTTTTATCATCCTGTCACGACGTTTCGAACACTATACAAATATCGTATCGTGGTCGTGAGTAGACATCATTTATTTCGTAGGTACGCAACATTTTTTTTTTCTGAAAAATTCCAAGTTCAAAATAGCAATAACTATATCGATATAGTGACAGATAAATAAGATATTCATGGGACAAACATCTGTTCCGGCCGCATTGAGTCCGAGCCAGATGCGACGTGCCCAGACTGGGGATACGTCTCGAGCTGAGGCTTTATAGCGAATATGCTTACATACAGCATGCGGCCTATGTATGATATCTTATATTACGAAGTAATGCCTTAGTGTCCTATGTGGAGAATACATTTAGTATTATTTAGAATATTTAAGATTAAGACGAATAAGTTAAATTGCAATTTGTGATATAACTTATTAAACTTTTAATAATGGACAATTTCCATATGTTAACTTTGGTGGAGATATTTTAACATTCCTAACATACACAAAAGTCTATGGAATTGAGAACTTTGAGATATTTTGTTTTTTACCTGGAAATCACATACAATCGAAACATTTTACGGATGAAATTTTGTTTCTTAATACTCGACACTTCATACGAATTATTACAAATTTAAATTGACTTTGTTTATGTCGTGCTAAATAAATGAACCGTAATGCGATTTTGAAATTGAATGGCAGCTTTCATTGAAATGTTTTTTAACTATCAAAATAAGCTTTTCAAGTATTTAAAGTTGATGTTCAAAACAATCTAACTTAGACAATACATAGAAAAACAGCCAAGCCGTCATTCGGTTCTTTAACATTTCCATAAGATTTAATGTAAATGAAAGTGTATTATTAGCTTTAAATACAAATAATTTATATCCGCACAGAATTATATGTAAATTAAACATTAGCATATTATATTAGAATATTTGGAAGGCAGTGAAAGGCGGTAAGAAGTCGCTACCCTTCAGCAGAGTAACAGTGGACATGCATTATTCAACGCCACGGGACCGCTACTGGCTTTAATTAAACAATACTGGAAAAAAATCTGAAAAATTCAAAGAAAAGTATTGTGTTAAAATAAAATAAGGAAACTTTTACATTTTTTTAATCTGCGCAGGCATTAAATAACCGATAGCTATAATCCATAGGTACTAATAAAATATAGATAGAAACTTAATTTTATATGTGTAGTCTTCAACTCCGAAACAACTAACCCTATTTATACCCGACTACGGCAAAGGGGAAACGGAGGGTAATGATTTTGGCAGTCTATGTATGTATGTTTTATGTTCCACCGTAGCGCCTAAGTTACTGAATCAATTTTAATGAATGATGTGACATAGACTATATAAATTTTTCTGATATTTTTTTTTATATGAAGGTATTTATTTATGTAGCTAATAGTTTTTTATACTTCATGAATTATGGTACTATTTGAAACTTACATTATGCCAGGAAGTTAAAGGCTATGCTTTATCTAAATATGTGTATTATTTTAAACTAAAATCCACATTAACGCAAACGAAACTGTGAACTAAATCTAGTATGAGATATTTTTATTAATATTAAAAAAATGTAAGTACTTCTGCAAGTATTTTAGGAGAGGCTCCCAGAAAAACTCAGAGTTAAAATGAATTATTACAATAATAAACTTTCACCGAGTTTAAAGAGTTACATAGTTAACACGAGCGCGAGGGTGCGAGCGACTGCCTTCTGACATACTGCTGCTTAGATTTCTGGTTGTATAATTAATTCTAAACGTTATTTTATACAGGTATAGGCTGTAAAGATCAACTTAAGATAATATGGACGGATAAGCAATAATCTGTCAACCCCCAAAAAGTCAAATTCTGAAATATTCATGTATTCTGATAATGCGTTTTGTATTTAACAATATTTAACAAGTGAGCCGAGACGGCCTAGTGATTATAACACGTCGATCTCAACCGATGATCCCGGGTTCAAACCCCCGGCTAGCACTACTGATTTTTAAAGTGCTAAATTAGTGTTTAAATTCATCTCGAGGTGAAGGTAAACATCGTGAGGAAACCTGCATATGCCCAGAGAAATTCTGACACATGTATGTATATCCGCCAACCCGCAGTGGAGCAGCGTGGTGGATTAAGCTCTAAACCTTCTCCTTAATAGGAGATGGGCAAAGGCCTAGCAGTGGGATATCTACAGGCTGTTACTACTTACTTACTTTAAAAATTTTTAAAGCCATCTAAACTAAATAAGTACGAAAAAGGTCCTTAATTTAATGTTTCTAATTTAAAGAGTGGTCCATATTTTGCAATATAAAATAATCTCATGTATTAGAAAAACTTATTGTCAGATAAAACTTTTCATAATGCCAATATGTTTTTAATTAATTATACCTTTTATCAAAATAGAAATAAAATTGGATATATACGTCTTCAAACAAATTTATCAAGAATAGGTTTGACATCTTTAGTCACCGTTTTCTCACAATGAAGTCCGTGTGGCTTGACAAGGTTTGCTTATCAGTATTCATTTATTCTCGCGACCATTTTACAAAGCTGATGACAGTCACTCACTAAAATATATTTTAGATTGAGCAAGTCGATCAGTACAGCGGTATGTATAATTTTGGAAAATTGTTCTCACACTTTGAGTCCTCCCCGCACTCGTCCAACTTCGTCCACCGCTTCCTCTCAGACGGACAGACGAACACGTTGTAATTACTCGCTTTGGGATAATGACTCGTTACTGACGAAGTGTGTTTAATTGTTTTTGAAATAGTGTTGGAGTTTTAGATACAGATTTTCATTATTTATTGAAATGGTATTGTTAACGATGGAATTGTGTATTTGAGATGTATTGAATAACAAAGTCATTGACACGATATTAAGATCGCATGATTGATTTTTTTAAGGTTAATAAATATAACTTTATTTAATCTTTATTCGTGTTATATTATTTTTAATACTTCAATGAATAAATATTAATAAAAAAAATAAAACTTATGTTATAATTTTTTTTTTTTATAATTCAGACTTCAAATTAACCTGCTATAAAATAATATAAATATTGATACTTAGACCAATCTGTAAATAAAACCGATAAAATGTTAAAAATGCCTATAAATAAATAAAAAAAATGGCTAAAGAAATTTTAAGTGTTACTTTAATTATAACTTATTAAATAGCCCAATTGTCGAAAAAAAATAAAAATACTTATGAAAATATGATCAAAAATAAAATGACGGCGCATTTATTTTTTATTAATTAAAAATAATCATATTACTTGATTGCTCCATCGTCGTTAACATTACATAAATTAATAATTACTTAATTGGCATCAGTTAAAAAAAATATTTCATGAAGAAACTCTTTTATTTGCATGCCTTACTTAATACGAACATTGATGAGGCGAAACAAGATACAATAATCTGTTGTTAGTTTTGGCTGCAGGTTTCGTTTAAATTTTTTTTGTAATTGTAATAAGGAAATACCTAAAAACTCTTAAGGTTTATTTTTTTAAGGTGTACGCTTATGTTAATAAAAGTAACCTAATATAAGTTAATTTTTAAAAATTTGCTTAAATAAAATCCTTGGTATTTTTTTTAATTTATATTTTCGGTTATAAATCTAAAGTATATTTCGAGTGAAATGGGGACCGGCCACTAGTTTTGACAATATGATGTGTTTAACATTTTTACCTACATTAATAATTTATTAACATTTTGTACTTTTATTAAAAAAAAAATAAAATTATACTACCAGATTACTATCTGAGAATTAAATACTTCGATTTTTCTTGTTAAAAAATCTTATTTTTTATAATGATAATAATAAGGTAAACTCATTACTAATTGCGACGCCATACAACTTGCATCGGCAGGAGAAAGCGTTCAAACATAATAGGAGATTGTGAATTTGTTGTTGATTTTCACTTTTTAATGCCCTTACTTTCACTACTATAGTTTGTTTATGTATGGAACCAGCTTATTCCCACGACTTCATAAGCAAAATACACAATTTCATTTACTTAAATAACATAATTATTTCAGTTATTTTTATTTTAAAATCGATTATGATAAAAAAATTTATGGGTCCAAACTAATAATAGGTATACCATTTCAAACAAAAAAGAATTTATAAAATCGATTAAATAGTGACGGATGAATTCTAATGTAACAAACATAAACGTTTTGTTTCGTTTTTACGTGATGAACTTACAAACACAAGACGTTTCTAAAAATAATAACTTATAACAATCGAAATTTATTACCTCGTACTAAGCTAACTTCACTAATTCATAGATTAGATATTATTACTTATTAAAAATAACTAGTGGTTGCCTAGTGATCGGAATTCGACCATAATTCATTAAATCTTTAACCGATTTGAAGATTGACCACAGATAATCTCATTCTCAATTTGATCACAGACTTTAATAATAAAGAAAAGAGTGTATATGCATGTGTGTATCAAATACTATTTTGTGAATACTATTTTCTTTTATTGATTCAATATTTTTTATGCGTAATTAAATATATATGTTGACGTTCCTCGCTCCTTCTGTATATAAACTATAAGTGTACGATATTTCATACTATTCGTATGCGTACAAAAGTTTTTGCTTCACGTATTAATATATAGATAATAACATGTAATACATACCGAATACATGCATAGTTTTAAAAATCAAACTACCTTCTAAAATGTTACCCTCACAATTTAAGCCTTTCCTCGAAGTCACCGAAGCTTTTATCTCGACTCGTCGCATATTTCAGAAAATCTACGAAGTATTTCTGAGCGAATGCCAACTTTTCGAATATCGAACGTCTGGTTTATAGCGGCAGCGGCTTATGTATCCGTGTGATAAGGAATGATAAGAAAGGGTAGTCGTGTCCGACTGCCGGATAAGTGGTTCTACCTTATCGCCGCATCGTGACCGTAATTGAATGCCTCCAATTTGCAACGTTACATTCTTTGAAGAGTTTTTTTGGGAGATAAGACTGGTATTGACTGTGTGCTATTTTATTGTTTACTTACTTTTGATCGCGGATTTGCTTGACGTAATGTTGAATTTGTTTTTAAATAATACGCATAATGTACCCATTAAACATAATGAAACAAACTGAAGTTTTTAAAAAAGCTTTAATGGTTTTGCACATACAATTTTTTGCACTCTCTTTATTACATTAGTACAAATAGTATAGATTTTAATAAAATATAAAACTTCTGATCACTAAAATTGAAAATCCTTGTTTTTTGTTCTTTTATTTCATAGAGGTTTTTAGGGTTTCCACTCGAATTATTCCATTGGGAACCTTCTCCTTTGCCTTCGTTGTCTGTCCGTCTCCACGTCAGCAGATCGTATTTCATGAATCGTGATAGACAGAGAATTAAAATTTGAACACCGTATAGTATAAAGTATTTTTGTGTGTTGGTTCTAGTTTATTGTACCCTAAATTCTCTAGTACAATCAAAGATACCCTACACAAGGAATAGGCGCTTGAGCTTATCTAAGTAGAGGACGAGATCTCTTTCCCAGAAAATGCGCGTCACAAAACTGACTTGGTGCAAGTTCTAAGCGCGAGAGTGTAGATTACGCGGGACAAAAGTATAGGCGAGAAACCACTCTGCTGACTTTATTGACTTGACTAACTCGACAACCATGTAGCATTATGTCCGGACATTTCTTTTTATTTATAAATATATAGGTCAAGCTAGCAGGCGGGACACTTGTTAAGTAATCACCGCCGACCACGGATATGTGCAGCACGGAAGAAACCACAAATACGTTACCAGCGTTCAAAATTAGGGATAAAAAGTAAAAGGAAGTAACGAAAAAGTATGGGGACAAGGTTAGGCTTCTAGCTCTCTCACTGTGATTATTATTGCAGTTTAATTCATAATTAATCGCTTTGACTGATTTGACTTGTCATTCGGCATGATGCGTAATGCCCGAATTAATAACTTTATCCATAACATACATGTATTTCTATAGCCCAGAAGTATATTATTATGTACAGTCTACGTCCTGGTTTTCCAATCCATGTGCCGCCGTATATCTTGACATCAACAACCCGTTGCTATGCAACACTCCAAGTCACGTGTTCATCAGTCCCATTAAAAGTATATAAAATCTATATGTTAATACGTGGAGCGAAACCTTTGTACCCCTTAATACGAATATTCCGCAGACAGTATGAAATTTCGCACACTCATAGTTTATACAAAGCAGAAGCGAGGAATGCTAATATTTATTTAAAATTATACATATAAAATACTTTAAATAAAAAAAATACACACATACTTTTGTGTACATTTACATAGTTTTTTTGTTTATAGTCAAAATCTATGGTCAATCATGAAATCGGTTAAAAAATTTAATGAACTACGGTCAAATTCAGCCCGCTAGGCGACCATAAATAAGCCGTTCAAGCATTGCCATTCATTTCAAACAAATTACAAAGTATACATATAAACGATGAAAAACCGTATTCAAAATAATATTTTAGTGTAACAAAAGAGGTCACTCCACCAAAATACCAGCTGGCCACGATATTGCCACAAATGTTAGTGCCACAGCTGGCAGGACAGACCTGACCCCGGGCAGTTTGTTTCAATGCAGATGCTCTGTGGTGAAATTCGTCCTACATTGACGGTCGCTGCATCCACTGGATATACAGCGCTACTTAAAACTATAAACTCGTCATAAAGGCGAAAGTCAAGATTTTAATGAAAATTGTTCAGATAATTTAACGAACATCGGTTTACTAACAATCAAAGAAATTATTTAAAAATATCTTTTTCATTAATTTTTTTGACAAACCAAAAAGTAAAGAAGCTACATTTTACTTTTCATACCTATGACTATATTGTTACATTATTAACTTACGAAGAGGTAAGTTATATAATAATTGCTATGCAATAAGCATATTAAAAATTGGTGCGTGTACTAATTTGTATGTAACAGAACTGGGCGAAAATAACACTTGTAAATGTTACTCCACTTACTTACGTAAGCGGCTTACGAATAATTTCCTAATATGAACAACTATGATAAAATTACCAAAACAACTAATAAAATAAATTCAGTCTCAATAAATAAATCGCAGCGTTCACATGCGAAAATGAATAATTTAGGTAAATTTCATGTGAGTTTATAAGCAATGTGTATTATTATTGCCTTGAAAATTAATGGCAAAATGTAAGTGATGAATGCTGCGCAAAATTTTTATGGATTCTGGCTTTATCTGGACGCGTCTTCGGATACTGTTACAAGTTTATTCTCGCCTTTACATGTCACTGCGCTTTACTTTTTATTACTAACGAGGAGATTTATTAAGGTTTTGTCTCGCGCTTAATGTTAAAGTTCGTACTAAATCAGAATCATTTAAATATAAACTTTAAAATGAGCACGTAAATGCAAGTAATTAAAAAATATCGAAATTACTGTTAAAATACGTACATGTTTCATTCAATCTTATCACGTCCGTTAATTTTAATGACCCTGGTATATAGATAAAAGTTGCGCCAAATACTCAAGCGGTACTTGATAAGAAGTTGCATGTAAATAAAAGAGTAATTAAAAAATGCGATTATGGTACGAATAAAATTTAAAATATATTTATACATTGAAAAACAAAAAACAAGTAAGTATACTAAACAAGACTTATTCAAAAAGGATCCGACTCAAAAAGCAAAGTACTTTCGTTTACTTGAACAATATAGTCATTCACACACAATGAAATAAAATAAGAGTCCACAACTAATTGGGAACCTCCTGCATAAAATTTATAAACATTATACATTTACGAATAACTGGTCAAGTGCGAGTAGGACTCGCGCACCGAGGGTTCCGTACAAACTTATAGAAATCTATATAAGTCCAACCCATCTACGCCATTTGTGGTCTTCATCATCAGTTCCAACATAAGTTACTATCAAAAATACCTAAATCGGTATACGCTTGCCTATAATATTTGAGGAGTTCCCTCAATTTCTCCAGGATCCCATCATCTGATCCTGACCTGAAGACAATGGGACCACCTTGGAAGTATACCTTTTCAAACAAAAAAAAATTTTGAAAATCGGTACCCAAATGGCGGCGTAATCGGCGAACAAACTTAAAAAAAAATTAAATACAAGATCGAATTGAAAACACTCCTTTTTAGAAGTCGCTTAAATATAATCAAATATTATGTAAATATGGATCACGTCCCAAAAACTATTTTTAAACTACTTAGGAGCACTTTAATTTAAAACACGATCATGGATGCAATCCATGGAAACACATAATTTTGTTTTAAGTACTAATACAACTTATACTTTAAAAAAAAAAATTTATAGCGCGATTCAGGATACACCTAGCGCCATCTGTTGACAATTTCAATGAACTAACTTGTTGACTTTGACATTAACAACATAATTATATTATATTTTATTCTCGTTTTATTTTTATTTATATTCTACTACACTCCACTACCCCTGCACTACGTTCGTAAAATATTTAGATTTACATTATCAATCAAAATATCGAAATATATATAAGTGTTGCCAAGACGAAAATAATTAGTCCTTAATTCGAACAAAACTAATTGTTTATTTATAAATAACTAATTATATTACTAATAACCAGAAGACTTATATGTGTAGATAAATAAGTAAATTAAATAACTCGATCTGTTTGAATTTAATTTTAAAATTTTCGTACTAAGTCAATACGAGTACTTAAATCAAATCGCGTGAAGCTCTTATATTGAATGTTAATTACGTAATGACGTTATAAATCGACGATAAAACTTTTAAATGAAAAGTTTATTTTTTAATTTTTAGCGCGTTTAAATAATAATTAAAATAAAAATTTTTATAAATCGAGCAGAATTATATCACAGTTAATGTCATAATGTTGTAATAGATGGCATTAGCTGTACGCTGCATCGCGCTATCATTTTGTTAGCTGCGATATATAGATTGCATTGCGTTGTTTATAAAGGTTTGCTGCTTTTTAATGTTTTCGTATTAATACAAATTTCTTCTCAGTGTTTGTAAAATTATTTTTTTGACCATGGTCAACTTCTATGTTAATTTGTTCCAAGTACATATAATTTTAATTCTAAGATTAATATATTTTCCGCTTGATCAATTTACAACTTGATACATTTACGCGTTCCTGAGAAAAAGGTTGAAAGACAGACTGACAGACACACGAACAGAAATTTACAGTTTTCGGATTTTTCCTTTATGTATACTAAAGGACCTTGCTCCTGGCCAAATTTCATAATGCTTGGTCAATGGGAAGTACCCTATAGGTTTTGATTCCCTTGCGAAAACGTTAAAAACGCTATCATACTTAAAATATGTGATATAAATGACCGTATCTGTTGATTGCGTTAACTTAGAAGTTTGATTTTTTCACAGCTCTTAGTAATTACAACTCTGAGTACTTGACGTTGATAAAAAATTGTTACCTTCACGCGTTTCTGAGAAAAAGTTTGAAAGACAAACTTACAAACAGACAAACATACATACAAAAATTTACAGTTTTCAGATTTTTTCCTTTATTTGTACCATAAGATCTTACTTCTTGCCAAATTTCATCGTGCTAGGTCAATGGGAAGTACCCTATAGGTTTTGATTCCCTTGCGAAAACGCTAAAATGGTCAAAATATACGACATATTTTCCATTATCTTTTGATTGCGTTGACTTAGAACTTTAATATTTTCACGGCCGCATGTCATCGTAGACTTGAGTATATGATATTAATTTCAACATGATACGTCTATGCATTTCTGAGAAAAAAGGGTTGACATCCCGACAGACAGACAGACAGACAGACAGACAGACAGACAGACAGACAGACAGACGGACAACAAAGTGATCCTATAAGGGTTCCGTTTTTCCTTTTAAGGTACGGAACCCTAAAAATTACAAAAAAAATTAGAAGCATTATATTATTTCTATAGAGAAGGAGAAACAATTTTAAGACAATACCCAGATGCAACAAAATGTACATTAACATGAGCGAAACGGCATGCCAAAGCTATTTCCATAAACCCCAAAACATCCCTTAAAAGAAAACTTAAAAAATAACAGACATATTTCACGACGTTAATTGATCATATTCCTTATAAGAATAGTATCCGGAGTTTCGGTGTGATGAAATCTTGGTAAAAGTTATTGTTGAAGTTCGCTCGTGAGCCCGCAGATAGCGGGAGGCAATTTAACGAGACCTGTGGCGCTTGTAACACGTTACAGCCCGATCTTTATTGCTCTGATTTAATGAAGGTTCCGATATTGTTATGTTGATCGTATTTATCTAAACGTGTTTTAGAAAACGTGTAAATGATAAGACTAATTGATTTGGGTACCTCACCCAATTTGGTGTAACTAGTTGTTGCAAAAACACTTGGTCGATATATTCGTTTCTCACTCTAAAAATATTTATATATCTATATAAATAAATAACATTGAAGTGTCTGGTTATAATATCAGATTAACAGCTTATAACTAAATACATATAAAAGTATACACCTATCTCAAAAAACAAAATTTTTAACATTTTTTTTTCTGTTTGTTCTGTCTGGTTAATTTCTAAAATAGCTGGACCGATTTTGAGTGGACTTTTACTCATAGATAAATATTTTATAGGGAATAACTTAGGGTACTTTTATTTTATTTTATTTTTTTAAATTAATTAACATTATCTAAATGTAATTTTTCCTGAAATAAACGCGGATGAAATCGCGGGGCACAGCTCATAATATTTATGAAAGCCTGTCCTCTCTCCATCCTTTCTCTTATTTCCTGTCCCCTTTCTCCAGCTAAAGACCCTAATCTAATAACACCTTACATTTCAAAATCGGACAAGCTTCATAATGGAACGAACATATATATGTACATACACGCTATGCATGCAACATGTACATGCCCCAGAAAAACATTACTCTTTTTCTGGGTCAGTCGAATAAAAACCCTTAAAAACGATGCATACAATTTCCTTTAAACATCGTGACATATTAACAAAATTTTCACAAGCTCAGTATCTTTTTTGAAGTAATTTTACTGAACATTAAAAGCAAGTTAACAGAACTAACTTCATTAAAACATACCGGCCGCTATGAGAAGTTGGACGACATGCTCTCTACGAGTTGGAGTTACATCCTCATTAAGACTAGGTGTTTCGTTTTACTTATAGTAAAATAAAAAAGTATTTCGAGGACGTGATGTAGAATTATATTTTGTTGAATAATCGAGATGAATAATTTTATATTTAAACATTGACACTTTTCAACCTAATTATGTATAAAAAGAAGGAGGTCCTCAATTCGGAGTATTTTTATGGTGTTTCAGAATTCCATCATTTCTTAACCGATTTCAATAATTCTTTTTTTATTTCAAAGGCTAACTTTCTGTTTTGTAAGAATTAGCTTATCAATTAGTTATAAATACAAAATAACTGGAATTAGTAGTTATCCAAGTTAACGGAAATGCGTATTTTGATTTTGAAGCCGAATCCTTTTAAAAAGAAAAAGTTTTGTTTTTTTTTAATAGACTAGTTGCTGCTATAGTTTGGGTCGGATTACGGTCGAAGTTAATAATAGTCAAACATTAATATTTTAATTTGACTAGATTTAGGGAAGAGCAATCGGAGCTACAGCTCAGGTGCCTTCACAAGACAAGGCACCCGTACTAGAGATGCTAAGGAAATAATTTAAAATTTTGTCAACTCATCAATTTTACCATTTTTTTCAATCTTTTGTTACATTTCTTACCTGCAATACTTTTACGTAGCTATATAAATAGTTACAGACTCTTCTACACTTTGGTTGCCCTATGGACTTCAGAATTCCAAATCCGGCCCTGATTATATCTCGTGCTTATTAGCTCGTTCGTTTTAATTTTAACCTAAATAAATCTTTTTGTAGCTTGAATACCTTAAATTTACGAGAAAGGCTCTGAGAAAGCCCCGCGGCCAATATAAACGGAAGGCCTTGATTAAGTAATTCCAAGAACTATTAGGAAAGTGGTATTATGAAAACGGCTAACACTGAGTGAAGGATGAAACGCCTGAACGCCTATCTCTTCCCCCTCACCGCTGTCTGAATTATGATTAAAACTGCCCAAGTTTGAGTGAAAAGTTTTAGGTTTTAAAGAAAGTGGGGCATTGGCTCGTTGTATCACACCTGGCTAACTATATGGAATCAACTGATTGTTTTCTGATTTTTGACAGTTAATTGAGAGGTTTTTTTTTATATAAAAATCAGAAATTAATATGATGATTTCTTAGTGATAGTGAAATTGTTGCTCTACATCTGATTGGTATATAAATATTAATGTTTGTTTGTTCGTAACTTAGGCGCTGCCAAATAATTCAACCGATTGCGGTTAATGTTTAACAACTTATTCACTTGCGAGAAGATTATAGGCATAGTACAATTAGCTTCCAAAACTTGTGTGTAGTGCACTACTAACTGCACACGCACACACACTCACGCAAGCACGCACACACGTAGAAAATACTAAAATAAACGCACGTTTACACGAGTTGAATAAAATACATGTTTCATTTTCACTAAGTGTATTATATAACAATTTGTCGTTGAATATTTTCACGGCCCAAAAAATAAATAGGCCTGTGTTTATTTTCACAATACTTTTCGCTGAATTGGACGGTTCAATTTCATTTCGGATGGGATAATACACTTTGTTCGACGAACAAATTTCACTGCGGTATTACACCCTACTTAGAGGATGAAATACTGGCACTTTAATACAAGCTTATGTTATTAAAAAAATAGAATATATTACATACAATTTTACTAAGTGACAAGAAAAATATCGTTTTATTTATAATGCTTCAGCGAGATACTATATAGGCGAAAAGCGTTTATAATATATCTAAAAAACGTTTTTTTTTTGTTTACAAAGTAAAATTTACAAAGAATGTGTTTTTGTACCGTTCTTGCCTAAATTATAATAATAACTTTCAAAATTTAGATATTTTTTGCCCAAAAATTGGTGTTTGTAGAAGAGCAGTTCGTGATATCTTAAAATGCTAATTGTTTTAACTCTTTTACCTAAAGTGATAATGTATTTGCAGTTTTTGTTTTTATTTTACTTTCAATTTTAATTTAATTTAATTCAATTTGTTTTTTTTTGTGTATTAGCTTTAAGTGGAAACTTGATTGATTTGTGATTTTTGTTATTTTTGTTTTATATTACAGTGTTTTTAAAATTGTTTGTTTCCCAAATAAATAAATATAAATATGTATAAAATCATATAATCACTGTAGGTACGACCTCCTATATATTTTTTTTATTTTCAAAACTCTATCAATTTAATCTTCAAAAGACACGACGAAACTAAACTAAAATTTACACATCGATAAAACACAGTACGCATCGTGCACTCAAAACAATAAATAATAAATAATTCCAACAATCCATTTTAATTCTATCACCATAGGGTCGTAAATCGCTCGTCTGTTCATTTGCATTATTAGGCCGCCTACAATATGTATACCGCGGATTATAGCGTTGACACTCATAATTAATTCGTGAGCCGCATGGAGGGCGCTGGGAATTAAAGGGGGGCAGCGGGGAGGGAGGTAAGCTTGGTCGTAAAAAAGTAATCAAACTTTCATCGTATGTGGCAGGTTTTAGGTACCTTATCAACATTTCAAGGGAGGCCTGAGAGTGCGTGGAATTAACTTTACGCATCTGAAATACTTATTTATTAATTATTTTCTTAATATTTAATGTTATTTCTTAAGAAAACGGGGTTAGAGGTTAATAGTGAAAACTTTTGGTTTAAATTAAATTAGGTTTTGATTAAATATTTATGCTTTAGATATTGTACAATAGATAAAAAATTATGAACATAACAATAGTAGCACCAAAATTATAATTCAGTATATATTAATTTATGGATACTCCAAAATTAAATATAAAGAACATACATTTTAAGTTTCGAATTTCATAACTTACTCCAACTCCAACTGTTAGTGTTTTTTCAGGCCTATAACTATTCCAAGATTTAACCAATTTCGTATAAAATGTTAAAAAAAAATCATCGCTTAAAAGTTAATATTCTATTTCTCAGGAATATTTTTTCTGTGTGATAGGTATTCACGCTTTTAGTAACCATAAAGGTAAGGACACACCTTTTCTATATGTAGACAACGTGTATGCAAAATTTCATGACAACCAGTCCAGATGTTGAGAATTGATATTGATTGGGAAAAGTGTTATAAACAAATCAACCTTTGCATTTACAATATTAGTCAAAGAAAACCGAAATTATTACTTCTAAATTGTTGATCCACACAACATGATGACATTTTATTTGCCAAGTCGTTGATCAAACACTCGTTTAGCCCCGCACACATGGTGTTTACATTTGACGGGTTCCGCAATACGGGCCGTTGATCAAACAGCTCATATTAGTACCACTACTCCTATTAGAAACAAGTGCATTATTCATTACTTCTCATGGACCATATGTAATAGAATTCAGACGACCTTTAACAGATGGACGCGTGTTAAAAGAAGTATTATCTAAACACGCGAGAGCGTGTCAAGCCAAGTTCAAGAAACAGAACTGGCGAGCCGCATCGTGTGTAATATTACACGAACCATTTGGAGCCACTTTTGTCGCCCTCATAAAACAAAAACTATTTCACATAAACGTATCAAATTTGACTAATATATTGAGACTTGCGAGATACATAAGTATTCTAAATTTCCAAAAATCCTCATTTATATCATAGACTGACTGATTGACTGACCTATAGACTAAAACTCTAACCCAGTTCCAGATGAACTAGAGAGTTGAAATTTGGTATGCAGATATGAAATTAGATGAATACAAAGGAAAAAATTAGAAACTGGCAATTTTTAAATAATTAGATTCTATTATGAGTGCTTAACATAAATACCTAATTAGTGCCTGTACCTAACTACTATAGATGTAAGAATCAGTAAGTAATCAAAACTCATGACAGCCGGTCTTTATGTGGTACGTTTGTGGATTAACTTAACATGTAACATAACATATAATCACGCCTATATGCGCCCTATCGGGGTAGGCAGAGCACTAAGTGATCATAGAACCACTTGATGCCACATCCGTACAATACTGCGTAGGTAAGCAAGTTGGAACATGTGATTAGCGGTGATAGGTTGTCAGCTTTTCGCAACTCTCATCAATTTTACTGGTTTTTATTTTTTTTACCTTAACGTGAATCGTTTAAGATTTGATAACGTGAATAGTTTATTACCTACCACCCATTTTTTTTCATTTACTTAGGTACCGAAATACCGAAATTACGAAACGTCTTTTCGTCAAAAATACCTCAGTGGTTCTAGACGAAAGTCTACAACCAATGTGTGTTACCAGTGATGACTTATGGCACTGAAACGTGGTCTCTGACTATGGGTCGCATAGAGAGGCTCAGGGTCGCTCAACGAGCCATGGAGAGGGCTATGCTCGGAATATCTCTACGAGATCTAGTCAGGAATGATGAGATCCGTAGACAGACTAAGGTAGTCGACATAGCCCAGCGGATTGGCAAGTTGAAGTGGCAATGGGCAGGCCACATAGTTCGAAGAACCGATGGCCGATGGGGCAGAAAGGTTCTCGAATGGAGACCACGGACCGGCAAGCGCAGCGTAGGACGTCCACCTACAAGATGGACAGACGACCTTATTAAGATCGTCGGTAGACGCTGGATGCAGGCCACGTCGAATAGGTCGCTTTGGAGATCTTTAGGGGAGGCCTATGTCCAGCAGTAGACTTCCTACGGCTGAAATGATGATGATGATGATGAATGGGCAATTCACTCAAATATTTCAAAGGTACAAGAAAATATACAAAATAACACTGAGAAGAAAATTATACCCCGTAAACGTAGGAAAATACAGTAACTCATTCAATGGTTTTATATTTATAAATTCTACTTTTAGTTTTGAATTTGTCCTTTTAGAAGGACCCACGGCATTACGAGGATATATACTTACCTACAAAAAGTAATGATATCCTATCAAAAACATAAATGTGAATGTCAATCTTAGGTATGATAAATGCCTTGGTTGTTGACTTCAACGACAAAAGAAGTGAGATCTAAATGGGTGCCAAGTTCAATGGTAAGTCCTAAAATTTATTTATATGTAACAGTATAACATCTCATATCTTCTTATAACATAAGATTATTGTATGTATTGTAGCCTAAGATCTATCTTGGCTAGTTTTCATATATGAATTACAGCCTTTGCAAGTTCTAAACCTACAAGTATTTGTCGGTTCTTATTTTATAATTCCGAAAATTTGGATTGTTGGTAGAAGCTAACGATCGAACATAATAATTCGTTGGTAGGTTTATAAAAATTAGCCAAGATAGACCTTAGGCTATAAAAACACACCGTGCTTTATTCTAACACTGCAGATATAAGTTTACGGCCCCCTTAACGTTAGCGTGGCAATGACCCGAACCCATAAGATTTTCCCTTATCAGAAATCGATCAACTTAAAGAAGATTTCACTTCAAAAAAACCTTTATAAAGCATTCTAACGCGTTTCATATTTCCGATTGCCATATCATTCGAGCAGAGAGTTGCTCATTTGTACGATCGAGAGATACGAACGGGCGCGCGCTGGCAACCGTGAAACGGTCGTTCGCAATTTGCGTGGCGAATCACTAGTGATTCTGATATGTCGATGGTTTTTTATCGATAAATGGATGACTAATATTATATCAATAATTTGCTATTTTGTGAAATAAATTGTTTGTAATAATATTTTATGTAATGGTTTTAGTGGAATTAACTTATTTATTAAACTATATAATAAGAAGATGTCATTGGAAAATAAAAATTCGTTAACTGAACTTAGCTTTATAAACACCACTAAGTTATTTGCTAATTTTTGAATTCTCTGCACTTTACAATGCGTTAAGCAAGTCGAATTTGCGAGTAAGATTTCGACATGTAATGATTTTTTGATAGACACATCGGCGCAGTGGTCACTGCAATTAACTGAAGCGCTAACGGTCGCGGATTCGATCTCCGTCTACGGCAAACGTCTGTATTAGCCATCCGAATGTTTGTCGTGGTCTGGGTGTTTGTGATAGTGTTGTGTGTTTTTCCGAACCCCCGACACAAGTCCATGAAATCTTAATGGGGGTCGTTGAGTGTGATGTATTTATTTTCTATTACTTACATACAAAATTAATGATGTAAAACTTATTAATTTTTTATCTAATAGTTAAAAAATAGAAAATATGTATCGATATCGATAAGACTTATAAATTAAAAGTCCCATCCCCAGTACCCATCTAACACAGTGGTCTCCAGGGTGCAGTGGCGGTGTCTCGGCACATCGCACAGATTGGATCCACTCAGTTTGCTACACCGAAATGCTGCCTCAAGGCTATGTAAACAGCCTACAGTTTGTGCTAGCCTCGGCAAGGTCGGACAAATAATTACAACTTCAAGAGAATATTAAACACGAAGCAGGGAGAAATGTTAAGATTTTCTTTAATATTAAGACTAGGTAATTTGTTATAAATTATTCTGTATCTTAAAATTTATATTTGAAGAGAACACGAATAGTAATAAAGATTATATTTTTTGTTAAAATTAAGATTCCTATATAAATATTTATTGAATGCTT
Organism: Hypolimnas misippus; assembly: GCA_037950945.1. Lineage (NCBI taxonomy): Eukaryota > Metazoa > Arthropoda > Insecta > Lepidoptera > Nymphalidae > Hypolimnas > Hypolimnas misippus. Next base: position 15,461,833 of record JBBEEQ010000023.1, read on the forward strand.
GAGATTGCCACAGTTGCTAAGAAAATAACGATAAATTACTTAAATAAGTGAACACATTTTTTAACGTCACGATACTACAGCAGAAAAGGACTTAAAAATATTAACCCGTATTTTTAAATGGTTAATAAAAGAACAAACTTCAAAAATCATTACCGTTTTAAGGCCTAAGTCTTCAAGAAAATCTCCATCGCAACATTATCCAGATAGCTCAGCGAAGTCAGAGGCACGCAATATCCTAGACGCACAAAGGATCCCTTTTGATGGGTCCGGTGTCGCTTCGCTTTAATTCGGCCGCCTCGTCTGCGGCTGCGGCTGAACAACAGATTAATCTCGATGTAGCCGCGAGCGGCGTCATCTCCCAAAACGGCGGTATAGTTCGCTACTGAGCTTTTATAATATTGCCTTAATGAGCTAAATTTTACTTTTGGATGATAATAATGGGTTAATAGATATTGTAGCTACGGAATTTTTACTGTTTTACATAATATATTTTAAACAGAACCTATAACGTGTTTATGTAAAAGTATAACTCGAAAAAAAAGTAAAATATACGACATATGAAATAATTAAATGTTATTTGTAATATTTAACACCCGATTTTAAGAGTTTTCTTGTATTTATAAGTGAATATATAGAATATAGGCTTTAATGAAATAAATTAACGAAAAAGTAATAGAATTCTAAAGTTCACGTTCAAAATACATTTTAAGAAAGTAATACCAACATTTTGGAAAAAATACGTAGATTTCAAGGAGTGAGTTTATAATCGAGAATGCATAACGAGAAGCCTTAACACAGACAGGCAGAAGAATCTTAATTCAAATGAGCCTGAAACAAATAAATAAAAACTAGCCAACTGAATCCCGAGACTGTTCATTGCCTCATAATAAAAATCAAAAAGAAACATCTCAAAGAGCCGTCGCGACATTCTTTTGTACTGTTTAGAGTATTTTAATATCGGACAGAGCTAGGGTTTCTGAGACCCCGATATTAAATACTAGGCTATGAGTGTAGGGCGACGTGAACCCCATACGAACCTCCCTTCTACGCTTTGATACTTACCCTTTATTTGTTCTGTGTCGTGTTTACACTTTAATCACTGCTTTTGTATTTACCCTAAAACCTATTAATGAATGGCGTGAAAGCATAAAGACTTTTAGACTTAGTGCAGGTATGTCTAGTTTGTTACTGGTTACAAGTCATTCTGACGTCATAAAGTATTACATTGTATTGTACCCCTGCAACCGTTCAATGTATTAAAGCGCGACGATTCAATTATAATTTTAAACTTGGATTTGAATTTAACGACGAATATGCACTACGAGTCATAAGGTTAGCTCAACAGAGAACAAAAGTAATTATTAAGTTTACAATATATGTATTTTCGATTAGAAGTTACAAATTGTCAAACATTTTTGTGTTGCAGTTCTTATTAAAATTGAAGATTAGTATATTGAACTTAGCGATATGAAAACATGACTTAAATCATATAAAAAAAATCCGACTGCCCAGAGAAAATGTTAGAAATATTTTGATAATGTACTTTAGAACGTTAATGTGTGCAAAGATAATCTTCTACCAAAGAGTCGTCCCTTTACCTATAGGCTTTCATTTGTCAATAACAAAACACACAAAGAAATATACTTTATAACTTTTCTAGAACGCAATTCTCTAGCTAGACTGATGGAGAATAATTACGAAATGTACTTAGCGATGAAATGGCTACCACATCAAAGCATTATGAAAGATATTTAGACAGAAGTTTAGGCTGTAACGTTCTCGTTCTCTTTGGAATAATTTTAAACAGCCATTTGAACTTGCTGCGTAAATCAACCGCAAGAGAAAAGATATTACAACAATTTTCAGTGAAGAAACTGGATATGGATCACGTTTGACAATAAGTAAATTTGTTTTTAACTAACTTCTAAAAAATGTTCCCAATTCGTATTCGTATAAATCAAAGTAACTGGAATAAGTACGTCATCTAAGTAAACTAAATTATGTATTTTGCTAATATCAATCAAAATAAAGACAAAGTAAATAACGATAACGACATATAAAATGGCATAAAATACCTATCGAACCTATTATTGATGATGATTATAAAACGAATAAAACCAGCAAAATTACCATCAACATGACTTTACGAGCTCCTCGTAATGTATAATGTAAAAGTCAGAAATACGTCGACCTCACCATACATATTATATAGGTTACAGTAATATTTCTTACTATAATGAAGCACAAGTAACCAAGATAAGAAAAAATATAACTTCGAAGTCAATAAGTTGTTTTGTAAACTAATTTAATAAAAAAGTAAAATTTGTTTGTGATTTTTGTACGTAGGGGATAATTTTTGAAATTGACCCTATTAGAATTTTTTTTGCGTTATGCAGCCCGTTAATAAGGAAGATTATAGGCTATATTACATCACGCTACGACCCCTGGGAGTAAAACAGTAACCATAAACACAAGGGAAACAGCAAGAATCAGCTAGTAAGAACATAAGACACAACCAGACTTTTCGAGTTTGTCAAATACATTTCCATTTAAATGTCTCAGAAAAATTCTTTCCAGATGTTTCGTACTAATACGAGGAACTATAAAACCCTGTATCTGAAACTTTCCAGCCTGTCCGCAGCCAACAATAAGATCGCTGTGACTGAGAAGAGGGTGCTAAGAGGCGGAAGTTTTTAAAACTTTCTTCTTTTCCCGAAACCGATACTTTAACCGTTAAATTTTATTTTGTGAAATGGGAAATGGGTATTTTAAAATTTTGTAGGCATTCGAAGTATTATCGGGAAGGGTTTCCTTAAAATTTCATTAATTATTAAAATATTCATTAACCCTATGTCATATGAGTGTTAGCACATTGTTATAATATACACTAATGGCTAATGACTGTTCGAATATTATAGTTTCGAATTTTGATTACTTGTGGATAGATTCGCTATCCTAAGTTAATTTTCCTTTACTAATGCTACAAAGCAAGCCCAAATAAGACGTAATTTTATTGCTTAAACTTTGTCTTAAGCACGAAGAATTGAATATTCATATTTTGCCGATGAGCAAAATTTGCTTATCATTAATGACATAATAATCTTATGTATTGTATTTATTTAACATTTTTTTTCCTTTTGTTTAAAAAATCTGTATTTAGTTCAAACAAATAATTATCTACTAATATCTGAAATTATAATTATCATGATGTCAATCGATAAAATTATAGTGTATAGTTCTTGAGTTACGTTCAACTTTGTGGCCAGATTGTTTCAAAGGGTATAACGACGTCAAGGATATGAAGTTGATCATAAAATTTTTAGTTGGAATCAAAACTTTGTAATAACATTTTAAGTTAAATTACAAAGGATGATTTTGCGAAAAACATGCTTCTAGAACTTACGAATAGCACACGATAGTGATAAATGACTTTAAAAATATACGAGATTTACCGTTTAGTAGTTAATATTTTGAGTCTGTTTTGGTTAAGTTCTATATATAAGATTTTATTTATGAATTTTTTCTTCTTATATATTTACTTCAATAAAATATAAAGGACTTTATTAAAAAATAAGTGAAGTTAATACTATGGGTGAACTTTAAATATTCTTAGTTTTCTTATAGATAAGGTTGAATTTTCTAAATCAATTAGAACAAGTTTTTATTTAAATAATGTCCATCAAAACGCATTTAAGGTCAGGGATGAATGGTCACTGAAAAAAAAGCAATAAAAAGCCATAGGTGTTTACATAAATTGGAACCTGTCATTTATTGGTGTAGCAAAATTTAAAATTGTCATTTATTCAACCTGTTTTTTTTTCTGGAAGAATTATATGTTTATATTTTACTGCAAAATCATGACATTTTCCTATTGTTCATCGGTACTAAATGAAAATAAAAATGCGATTTCGTAATAAAAATGGGAACAGGTGTATCCTTGTCCGTTTATTAGGCAGATTCTGATTATTCCGGGAAGAATGATAGGTTCAAGAAACGAGATAGTTACGATAAGTAGGATAAATGTAGAGGAAGGAGTGGCAAATGAGGGTACACCATCTCGGTGCAATTTGCGGCGCGTTGATGCGCGGGCTCCGCTCTTGCGTCACCAGCAATTTGTTACCATTAAGAAAAACTAGACTCTAAGTTTTGAAAAGGAAAGATGATGTTTAACATGATTATGATTAGCATTATGAATCTCTTATTATTTAAACGTCATAAACTCTTTTGTCATATACAATCTATGTCTATATGATAAAAACTAAATGCTTAAAATAAATTTTATTCATGTGTATTTGTACAAATTTTGAGATTAATTTAAAAAATACAATTTTGGATTAATGTAAACGTTTCTGTCGTTTTCAATATGTCTATAATAGGAAGGTAGAAGACTATCAGATCAACAAGATATAGATTTCTTTGGGAAGTATTATAGTGGGTGACCTTTAAATTTACATGTATTCACAATACAAAATTAAAACGAGTAAAAGCCCGGAAGCAAGCTAGTAAATAATAAAATACTTCTTATCTTACATTTACATTTTTTTTGTCATATTTTTGATTTGACAAAAATAAACTAAACTTAAAATTGACATTCCGAAACAAACAAAATTGCTTCTCTAAAAGTTACGATACATGATCCTTCTTATTCGGTTTCGTCAAACTTCTAGCTACAAAGTCCATGGTGACGACGTGTCATATTAATTTTAAACTTTATTGTAATACATTAGGGCTTATTTTACATTGTTATATTTTGATAGGACTATTGATATGAGCTAAACACGAGCGACTGAACAGTCTCAAAGGAAATGGGACGCGGTTAAAGAGGCTTTTCATGTGAGACGCATCGCGTTATACAAATAGTCCAACCTTTTTAAATTGATCTAGTTTATCCTTAGAGGTCACTTAGATATAGTCTTACATTGTCGTTTAGTTATTCTTTTTATGTAGTTATCGTAGTTGTGATCTATGCTAATATCTTCTTTACTAATACATTCTTTATTTGAATGTATACGGATGTTTATCTTAGTGTGGGTGTTTTGTTTTGTGTTGTGTGCGTTTACTGGGAGCCGTTTAGTATGAAGCGTTTATTTACTTATTTATTCATAACCAATTACAACGCATAATACAAACAAATTAGGGATATACAATTATATGTGTCTATGTATGATAATCGAATTTATTAGTAGAATGAATATTTTTATCATATAACTTTATCACGACACTGTCCCGGACTAAAGAGAAACGAACACTTCGCACGCTCACTATGAGTTTGTGATTTATATGATGCTTAAAACTAAAGTTCGATTGAATTCGAGTTCAACAACGACAACGTGGACTTCACTTCGGTATATTTTTTCTTCTTCTGCTTTGACAATCCAGCGAACGGCGCACAGTCACCGATATCTACCCTCATTATATATTTATGAGATCGCTAATGGTGCTAGTGTAATTAAATTGATACAAAATTATATTAAATGTTTATATCGATTCTACAGTATGTAAATATTGAAAGTGTGTTGTCAATTCATAATTATTCAGAGATTATTATAAATTTCATTCAGCCAAGCTCGCCGTATCATAGTCGCCAGAAACCTAGCTCCTTGACCTAGCACGTGCTTACCGATTATCTAGATCTGGCGTGGCTAAGATTATAGTGTTTCTAGATAAGTGTGTATTTAATATACTTCGTTTATGTTGTGTCCGAAGAAAATATCTTTAAAAAACTCAGAGCAGCGTACGTTATTTTAATAAAGCTTTTATTCGTATGAATGTAATTTATCATAAACAACATTTTTGACCTTTCAGCATGAGTTATATGAAAGATACTTGCACAAGTGAAAGTATACATATTAGACATAATTACATATGTATGTCAATAAAAATGTCACTAACGTATAATATTTTATAACCCTGATAAAAACTGCAATGGCTTCTATAGCAAAATTAAATAATATTATAAAGAAACGTTTGTGAGTTAGAATTTATTATTATATTAAAGATTTCATAGATGATAACACACCATGGGAATAAATCGATCGCTTCTAGGCTATTTGACATTTTACGAATTGTAAACAATCTTTACGTTGGTAAAAAATAAAACTAGAAAAGCCTTGATGAGTTTTTATCACAGTTTCTTCTCAAGTCTGAGGTTATACTTTTGCGAAATCGAGGTAGATTAATTTTCTTAACGTTGAAAAAAAGAATGTAAATTCCTATTATAAAAAAAGAAATAGATTTTTGATTGATTTTGAACCTTGGTACCTTGTTATTAAAAAGATGTTTATTCAAATATGTGAATAATCATATTATGGAACCAATGCAAGTCAAAACCAATTAAAATAAAAAACTTCTATAATACAAATCAACTATGCTATAATCCTTTAATTAGTTGATTAAACCCACAATAAAATAAGTCAACAAGCAACAGCAAGTCAACAAATCTCACAATTCTCAGTTTTACGACCAAAATTATACAAAAGTCCAACATGTTTTGTTGCCAGTTTCCGTACAATTTCCTCACGCGACGCATTGTGAGCTCGTAGGAGCAGACTAGTATCCTCCACAGCTCCTTGACCTAGCCCGCTCTCAGAGATTATCTGCATACACGGTTTTTTGCATACAAAATTTTTGTCTGGTAACTTTTTCTCACAAAATTATCAAGAAACTCGACTAATATGAAGTTTATTTTGTATGAAATCGAGTAAAGTTAGCACCTCTAAATATAACGGTTGTTATCCGCCATTTTCAATTTATAATGACGTCATATAAACAATGCTACCTGAAATTTTCCTAATAAATTAATAAGACTAAAATAAGTTTTTAAAAGAAGGCTGTTAAGGGTAAAAAAGGTATTAAGATTTAACCTGTATTAATAATTATAATAAAATAAATATTAAATCTTTCTTCACGCTTAATAAGAGTTAAAACATAAAAGTTCTACGTACGAGCAATTTCACTTCAAGAACAAAAGTTAATAAAACTAATTTCATCGATAATTTACTTTTGCTCAGGAATAATCTATAAAATCAAATAAATGTTCGAACAGTGTTAAGAGAAAACGTCCGATTAGAATTCAGTCCTTGTCGATAGTAAACCGTGGATCTTGATTAGGTCGCCATTTTTATTACAGTGTTAAAAGGAGTACATTCCTAGAACGCTGATGTATGACGAAGCGTATAGTTTATAGATACTGGCTTATTTATATTTTTAATGCGTACAAAGTCTAATACGATCCTGTTATTCTGACATTAAAGAAAAAACTTAAATAGAATATACTAATAACTTTATACTGCTTATAATTTTTGCTTATGTTTTAAAATATGATTGATTATATTTATGATAAACAAATTTTAAATAAGAGAATAGTAAAAAATACTCAAAGGAGTCTGAAAGATAGGAGTCTTTTAATAAAACTAAATCCACATTATTATTAGTATTTTAATTCCTTTTCCTAACAAGCTAGATATATTATTTAAGTTACGTATAAAATAATCTCCATACTATTTCTAAAAACCCGCACCAGTCTAACCTAAGCGTGGACACACGCCAGTCACACGTCACCGAGCGATCTGATAGCGTCGGTCTGACCCACATGCTACATTATCAGAAGTTGCATCTGAGAGCTGAGCTGTAATTTATAGTAACTTCTTTCAATTTGCACGCTAATCTTTAGTAGTTGCTGACAGTATATTTAAAGACTTTTATTTACTATCTTATTTAGCAGACAAAAATGGCTTCTTTCGAAAAATAATGTTCGCAAATTCGTGATTATCGTTGCGGATATTGTTGCAAATAGGACAAGTTAAGAAAAATCTAAATATATATAACTCAAAGGTGATTGACTGACATAGTGATCTATCAACGCAGAGTTCAAACCACTGGACGGATCGGGCTGAAATTTGGCATGCAGATAGATGTTATGACGTAGGCATCCGCTAAGAAAGGATTTTGACTAATTTTACCCCTAAGGGGATAAAATAGGGGATGAAATTTTATATGATACTTTGTAAATTTTAAACCAATCGGGCTATGACTTTGTGTGCATGAACCTACTATGACGTAGGCATCACAGACATCGCAGACGAAGTCGCGAGCACCAGCTAGTAGACTATAAAACCTACAAAGTCTATTAGTTTGAGTAGTGATCAATTATTATTATGAAGACGAAAGTTTGATAGTCTGTAATTGTTATTTCTTCACGCTATAGGAACAACGGATTTGAGTGACCTAGACTAAAACTGGAGTAAAACTACTGGGACCATTAAATCTATACTATAATATTAAGAGTAAATATTTGTTTGTAAGTTTACATGTAGAACGTAATCTCTAAAATTACTAATCCGATTTTAAAAAATATTTTTGCTTGGATAGCTCATTTATTAAGGAAGGTTATAGGCTATATTACATCACGCTACGACTCATAGGACTTAAGCAATCACCATAAACACGAGTGAGGCCGCGAAGGGCAGATAGTATACAATATAATTTCGCGTCAAGTAAGCGTTACTAACTTTTCTCAAGCACCTAAAAATACTCGATTTGAAATCGTTATTTCAAAATACAGAATGTAAATATTTTCCTTTAAATGTTTACAACAGGTTTATTATCGAAACAGCGAGGCGTGTTCGCTGACAAACGTCAATTAGCTCGCGCCGCCCTTGTTGGAGCAGTAATTACTATTTAAAGGCTGGTAGTAAAGTTGTGGTAGTCATTTTACCGCAGCATATAATTTTACAGCATTAAACTAAGTCAAAATAATACCTATTAAAATAAATAACAGTAGTGAAAGATTTAAAGCGACATTTCCTAAATCAAGTTATGTAACTAACAAAGTCATAGTTTTTTTCATTCTTATAGCACTAAACAAAGCAAAATCGGTCAAGTGTGAGTCGGGCCAGCACATGGAGGTTTCCTAGGCACCCTTTGGGTACAAAACCTTAAAAATTTACTTGCATTCGATGTTTTATTCTGAATGCTTTTACTTATGAAGAAAATTATTGTAAAAATTGGAGTGTACAAATCCATTATAAAAACATGATGGAGTTTCGTTGGGGCAATTTTATTACGTATACAATACATATAAACTTTGATTAATTACAACAATTTTGTAATTAATTTCATTATTTATCCCCATTAACTTACCGTTAAAGAATGTTCTAATTGAATTGAGAAACTTTTAAATAATATATCTATAATATATCATCTCAGTACCGAGTACGTAATCTTGTAACTTACCTTCATGAGATGCAGACGTCGAGACACGGTTTCGACGCGCGCCTCGTGTTCGCCGCCGCCCGCCGGGAACGAACCCAGGTACTGTCGACAACGCATCACAATTAGCAACGTTTACACACTAATCGTACTGTACAGTAAAAGCAGAAATCCACTACTGTATCGTGGTATGTTGTGGAGCGTCATAATGATATCGTTTTCATACATGGACGCTGATAAGCAATACTGTTTCAAGCCACACGGACTTCGTTTTGAGAAAATGACGTCTAAAGAAGACAAACTTATTTTTAATAAATTTGTTTGAAGACGTATAAATTCATCTTTTCTTTTCTATTTTGATAAAATGTAAAGTGAATCAAAAGCAAATAGATTTATTTAATATGTTATCTAATAATAAGTTTTTAAACATTTGAGATTATTTTATAAATTGCAAAATACGGAACACACCTAAAATTGGAAACATTGAGTTAAGCAATTTTTTTCCATACTTATTTAGTTTAGATGACTTAGTTTTTTTTTGAATACTGATAAATAAATGGCGTAGTATCAAAATACATCAATGTCTCCAAATTTGACTTTTATTTGGTTGACTCATTATCGCTTATCAGAAATATATTTGTGCGCTATGTTGTGACGCGTCATAACCCCCTCCAACACTCTGCCGCGATCGAGTTCGAATAGTCCACGTAATCATACTAAATGTACGAAAAAGGGTATCATTATGACGCTCCACAACACAACACAACACAGTAATATATTTCTGCCTTTACAGAGTGTTGTGTCACAGGGCTGTCTGTCGTGATTCGGAGTAATCGAACCCGATCGCGCCAGATTGTTGTTGGGGTTATGCGTCATAACACAATATACAAATGTATTTCTGGTCTAACAGTCTGTAAATATTCCACTTGTAGACATTTCATGGCATAACAAGATTTTTTAAAAATATAAACACATACATAGGCTGATAAACACATTAGCCTCCTTCACATCGTGCAGTCGAGTAAAAAGGGTAACGACTTTAAAGCTAAATATGTAATTACGTTTACTTGAATGACAAATTTATTTCAGCTATTACGATGTTAAAGCTACCTTACTGAACTGATTTTGATAACATCTATAGGATCCATCGGAGAGTTATATACCCTTTCAACAGAAAAACAAAACACAGCGAAGAAATCTCGCGCACTCGCCGCCGGAGGGCGCGCGGTACACCAGTCAGCTCGTGACCACGACGGATGCGACTTCGTCGACACGTCGAGCAATAAAAAGGTATTACATGCATTAGTTATCGCGATAAGACCCGTTATATTAAATATAAATAGAAAAAGAATAAACCAAAAATCAAAATCAAAATCAAAATATTTTTATTCAAAATAGGAATTTACATTCTCTTTTTGAACGTCAAGAAAATGAATCTACCACGGTTTCGGTCCAGTAATCGGTCAACATACATAAAGAAGCCATGAGTAATTGTATAAAATAAATGCTTCTTTTTATTTTCTGTGTGATCCACGCGCCATTTCTTGGAAGCTAATTGTACTACGTCTATAAACTTCACGTAATTGTAAATAATAATTTGACAGAGAACAAACAAACTATTTTTATACCACATTCCTAGCATTGCCAGTTCGTGACCATTCATTAAGATAATAAGTACAGCCCTCGTAACAATATAACCTTGAAATGATTGTCCATCTGTTCGAACCCCTCTTTCCCAAGGAAATGTTCATGTGGTTGATTGCACTTCACCGAAGTGGCAGCACGATGAGTTCGCACGGTATGGCTATTTCTAAGCTTTGTAATATTGTCCTATAAGAAAATCAGGTTTATCTTTTCAACAATATTGATGTAAAACATGTCATGGGTTCTTTGCATGGCAAGACGACGCGCCATTTGGCTAGACTCGCGACCAGTCGGTTTTCTAGTAAATTTGGGTGCTGTCCTAGACGGCTCACTTTTATACTATGAAAAAATGCTTATTTCTTTTTTTTCGGGAAGCCTGTATTCAGCACTTATCCATTGATTGAAACAACGAACAGGGACCATATGACAGAATACCTAATATGAAACCAATTATACAGCGTTACCAAGATCGATATTTAAAAGTAAAAATAAAACTGAAATATATATATTTTAATTTTTAGGGTTCCGTAGTAAAAAACGGAACCCTTATAGTTTCGCCATGTCCGTCTGTCTGTCTGTCTGTCTGTCCGTCTGTCTGTCTGTCTGTCTGTCTGTCTGTCCGCGGCTTTGCTCCGAAACCCTTAATACCAGAAAGCTGTAATTCGGTATGAGTATACATATAAATTACGCCGAGAAAGTCGTACAATAAAATCTTAAAAATATTTTTTTTTCAGGGTGTCTTCCCTATGTGTTAAGAGAGACCAAAAATTTTTTTCTCATTTATCCCATGTTGTGGGATATCGTTAGATAGGTCTTTTAAAAATGTTATAGGTGTGGGAAAACCATTTTTCCGAACGACGAACTGTTTCCGAAATATTAAGCTTTGAAGTGTCAATTTTTCTTAGAGTCAAGTGTCCCCCCCTCTATCCACTAAACTGCTGCGTCTAAAAATATGAAAAAATTCACGATAGTGGTACATATAATGAATTTAAAAGGAAAATTATCACGGCTATGTGGGTTCTTATGGTTATCGAGATATAGATGATCTAAGTAAAAATAAATATTTCACTTTTTAAAGCATCACATTATGTAAATATTAATAATTAAGTAAATAAATATTTAATAAGTTTAAATTAAAATAAAATATAAAATAAGGTATAAAACAATGTCTCAATAAAACATGTCGCGAGTGATTCTGAATCGCGCTTATGAAGTTTTCAACCAAATCTCCATAGATTTCATAGGCGCTAATCAGGAAGGAAAATTATCGGCGCTAAGTATATTTTACAAGTGTTAGAATAATAAATAATCGACTAACATATAAAGTTCAAAATCGTTAGTATAATTCACATTCAAACATTCATTTTACATTTAAAATATTTTAGTCTCGAAATATAAAGAGAAATTAAAAATAATTTTATAATAATAAGAGGTTTAAAATTGTAAGTACGTATATTGTATAAACTGACTTAAAAAAGGAAATTCCCAGTTCGTCGTAAACTTTTTTACGAAAATAGGTACTCGAAGATTGCTTGACCGATCTTGACAATTCTGACAACTACGGAACCCTACATCGTGCGTGGCCCGACACGCACTTGGCTGATTTATTCTTCATAAATGAGGTCTATATGTAAACAAGCCTATAAAATCCAACGTTAAAATTAAAACCATTAAAAAGAAAATAGTTCAGTTTCTTTCAAATATCAATTCTGCTAACACTAATAAAATAACCAACACATGCCCAGTTGACAGCCTGTATAAATCAGTACACATCAATCGTTTGAAAAAAAGAGACTCGTGAGTCATTTAAAAGAGGGCCAAAACTGACGATTACGTGAGGGGAGCCATAATTGCGTTGAGTGGCATTTTGTATTAATTAGCGCAGATGGGCGATCGTTGCAAATAGGCTATTGTCTGAGCGCTGTGGATTTGATTATAGTGGTCACGTGGGAGAGTAATAGTTGGAATGATTAGGAACGCTTTTGTAGTGTCAATTGAGGGGTATATTGTTACCCACATCGCGCTTAATGATAACCAGATCAATATAAATCGATATTACATTTGCCACTTCGTTAATTTAAAGCTTATATTAATAATTCATTAATAGAGCATATTTAACATGATTAAAAAGATAATTTACACTAAGTAAGTACGAAAAACGTATTTAATTTTATGTTTAGAATATTGAAGTGCCTTACATTTTTTACGATATCCTATAATCTTGTATATATTTGAAAAACTTGTTAATAAACTTTTCATTGTACCATATCGCTTTGAATTCATTACACGCCTTTTCCCAAAAAGAAGTCCGTGTGGGTTGACATAGTATTGCATATCAGCGTCCTTATACATTTCTGTTTATAACTAGTTCAAAGATAAGATCTACCGTGGTATGTGTGCACGTTAACTTTTTAATATATAAGCAGAGTATTTGTAATTAATTCTATTCAACCATATTTTACTGAAGTTATTCGAAAAGTGAAACTATTTTCCGACACTTATTGTCAGCAGATTTTGGTAGAATATGACAAACTTACACTTACTACAATATTTTATACACATAAAATTATATTATAATCTCTTAAAATAAAACAACTTAAAGTAGTTTCGCGGCGAGACTTTTGATAAAGTTGTCACTTACTTTTTAATTAATATACCAAATTTGTCATTAAAAACACATTAATAATATTACAAGTATGTCAATATGATGAATTAATCTTATCGTCTGAGCGGACGTGCTCAGCGGAGCGTGTGCGAAAGGACGTGCGAACGATGTTTCGCTCAGACGTGCTCGCACGGGCGATGTTTAATTAATTCTCCGATACAACCACGAGTTCTCATCCTTTATATTGTTGGATGAGCATTGCGATTTATAGTTTAGGAGTTAGCAATAAAATAGTCTTCCTTACTAACTCTTCATAGCTTCATCACTGCTTCAAAGTTCTTACGTTAGTAAACTTGAAAGTAAGTTAGGCACGTTATACTTCACTGAGGTAAGTCTTCCTACTATTATAAATGTGTAAGTTTGTGAAGATACATGAATACTTATAGTGAAGCTTTTTAAAGCAAAAACTACTAAACATATTTTGATAATAATTTACAGCAACATATTTTATACATATGTCAGAATAACACGGTATATTTTTTATCAACGCATCACGCGAGCGAACCTGCGCGCTGAGGCTAGTAGGGTATAGGTAATTGAATAAATAATGTTACACTTAACAAGTACCGCGGACGCACTCATACAACCAAACAAAAATATATTTAAAACATTACGTCGCGTCGGTGTGCTATAATAGTCAGTATTAAATTAATTTAATTTATATAAAACCGTATAAAGTAATTATGTTAACTTAAATATCAAGATTTATTTCAGTTTTAATTACTTTTCTTACAATTCAGTTACAAACAAAAAAGCAGTATTTAAATTTGACCATTATCATAATACTTACCCATAATCTAAACAGTTTGTTAGATGTACTATAACATTCCGTATTAATTAGCTCACACACCGGGGCGTATTCTGTGCTTATGGCTCGTATTTTAACGTTCGATTTGCTAATTTTTGTATTTTGCTGTGCTGTAATATTTCAATCGACTAAAAAAATGGGGAGGTTCTCAATTCATAGTATAAGTTTTTAACCGTCTTCCAAAAAAGGAGGATGTTCCTAATTCACCGGGATTTTTTATGTATGTTTCCCGATGACTTGAAAACAGCTTAAACGATATGGTAAATCTTTTTTTAAAGAGTGTGCTCATTTATTTGTCCCATAGAATTTTCACCAAAATCGGTTTAGTATTTTGATTGTTATATCCAAATATTAGAAATGAGTATCCCTGTAGGAAGTCGGTTCCCCTTTTTCAAAATTCTCAGCCATATAATACGATTTTTTTAAACATAGTGTTCAATATGTCCCCAGCTCCTGAACTAAGCTGGCATTCCTGTTCCCGGTCAACTCATATCGTGCTCTGAAGATATTCCATTAAGGCACTGTCACTGTACACAAAATTGCACGTTTAATTAAACTCTACTAACGCGTTGCTTATATTATGTTCTGGAATAAATTCTTTTTTTTATATTTTTTTTATAATGAATATATAAAAAATATGTTTCAATATTTATCTTGTTAAGAATAAATGTTGTATTTTCTTAGATTTTTCGCGAGTACTACACATTGAAATAAAACAATTGTAAACGGATTTAAATCGCGTAAGTTTATTATTATTATGATTCCGACCTTTCGAATATAAGACAGCCCGTGATCAATTTAAAAACCTTTTACTTTACACAATTTATTGGTTATCGTAGCTTCATAATATTAAATCATTTATATAAATTTCCTGCTTATCCTCATCGCATAAAAAATCTTTGCAAGTTTATTTTAAAGCTAAAAACATGAAACAAAATATTAAGTTCATTCTTTAGTATATTTATGCTGAGTTACGGAATCTTTTTAGAACAATATTCCGAGACGATGGCTTTTCGTAAACTAAGTTAACGACTTGTAAAATTATTCAACAATTCTTGTAACAATGAGATACCGCTATTAAGTATTAAAATTTCTTAAATAAATACCCATAGCTATATACCAAGTATAGTATGTACCAAGTACCAAGATACAATATTGCCAGAATTTCTTTTAAACACACAAATTTTGCTATTAAAAATTTACTTTCCTTTTTTCGCCTTAATAACGATTATGAAAAACAATATGTTCTTAGTAACCCCTTCAAGGAAACCCATTACGCAATATAACGTAACGCGAAAACTTAGAAATGGCGGCATCAAAGCTTAGCGGTCACTGATCGGCCGCGCAGACGCGCGTAGACACGTATTAGTTGACCGCAGGACGTCTTGGATTACTGTCGCGATTTGACAGTAAATAGATATCCTGTGTGTATTATACATGTCGCAGGCAACAAGCTTAATAAGCCGTTCAGTTAGCCACATTCAGGCCGCCATTTGAACGCTGCAATATAGTGAAGAGGCTCGGCTGTTAACTGAACGCCTAGTTAAGTCAGTTGACTGCGACATGCATACTACTAGCTTTTATTAGCTTCGCTCGCGGTCATGTAGAGTTTGTTTTAAAATAAAATAAAACATGTATAGAGAAACTAGCTGTACTACGCAGCTTCGCCCGCGTATACATAGGAATTTTGCTACCCACTTTATTACGACTTGAGCGATAGATTTCAAAAAAAATCTTTTCTTAGTGCACACTTACGATATGTAATCCACGTTTGTGCTAATTTCATGTTTCTAGACCCAGCGGTTTCAGCGCTGCGTCGATCGTTCAGTCAGAACATGTCAACCAGTTAATTTTGATGTATGTATATATGAGACTATTGTCTATGAAATATCTAGAATAATGCACCTTTCAAATAGTACTTATAATAATTTTTTAATCAGGTTTAGTGGTTCCGGTGTTTATGAAGTAAAAAGAACCTATAAATTCGCTCCCTCTTTATTATATTAGTAGATACAGATTTCCAGAGGGGGATTTACAAATGTACATTCTGGCTGAACTAAATCAGCGCTTAAATACATAATTAAATAGCCAACTTTTGAATAAACTAAATCGCTAAATAGAACAAAATTTAAGCTATATTTTTCAATAAAATAATATATACAATAATTATTATATATAAGGTAGACTGTTGCTAAGCAATTTAACAAGACGAAATTGGATATTAAGGTTCCGCGACAATCTACTACGCTCACTATTATGCACAGACAGTTCTACTATTAGACTGCGGATCCTTTGACATTATACAGAAGTTAGTTATGTGTTCTGATAATTCCTGACGATGCTGCAGCATCAGGTCAAGATTACGTAACTATGTTATTTGAATAAAATTCATGGTATAGTAAATTTCGAGTTTATTAGACTATTAGTTGCTCAAATGCTTTCAATAACTAGAAAAGAGCCGATAACCTTTAAACATCTGAGCAAATGTTCGTAACTTATAGCTAAGGACTATCTCGATCACAACAGCTTTCAAACAAAAAATAAATAAATTGTACCATTTGTTAGAGAGTTCCGATGAACCACAGACAGAAACACAGATACAAACGTCAAACTTATAAAAACCTTTCCTTTGGGTCAATAGTCAAAAACTGTGTAAACTAATGTAGGTATTTATTTTTTAATAATGTATACAAAAACAAATATATAATATACCTAAACAATTTAATTTAGAAATATGTGATCTTATGAACTAACTTGATATTAGTTTAGTATTTTTATTTAAGATCTCTTTACAATCGTTTCATTTAAACAAACACATACAAAATTCACACACATAGTTTACGACGCCATCTAGCGGGTGGCGCCCGTACTACGAACTGCTGCTACACAACTTTTCGACACGTTAAAATAAACCACCCCTCGAGTAGCTATTTCTCCAAAAAAAGACGCGCTCTAGCGTGATATCACTAACTTTTAACAGATGGCGCTGTTTGTGAGTAATCAAATAGTTTTTTTTCAAGCTCAATGAGCTGAACTACACTTATGGTGAAATTATATTTTTGCCCAACTGAAAGCAAATCCTTGATTAATACCAAGAAATCGAGATTGTAATTCTTGTTTAATACACTTAAAGTAATTTAATTCAATTTTAAATAAAAAAATTGTACATCATAATATAATTTAATTAATGTATTTAAAGTAATTTACTATTTAAAGGTTATATTAAACACAAGTTTGCAAATTCTAAAATAAAAAACTTCCACGTAAGTATGGACTTTTTTTTATAAAACATGAATTCCTAATAAGACAAATATATTAACCATTATATGGTCATATCAAAAGTGACTACATTAGCATGTGAGCAATAAAAAAACAATTTTACATAATTTTTAAAATAAAACAAACACGATTAATTTCGCCGCAACAAAATATTTATATTTTGTAAATTTAAACAAACTCAACAGAAATAAAACATATACTTTTTATATTTTAATCTTTCATTCGTCTTCTTTTCTAAGAAATTACAACTTTCTACTAAAATGAGTTTGGTTCCTAAAATTAACATGTTTAAACGAACAAAGATTAATATAAAGTGAATTAAATTCAACATTTTGCATAATATATTAATTGACACCCCTAATCGTATTTGATCGGTACAGTTATTCCACGTCAGCAACTCTCTCTGGCTCGTTATATCTCTGCCATCGGAGCAACAAAGTACCATCAATCAGGTCCATTGCCGCGCAGACATTGACACACAACTCGTCAACACCTACCCGACCATCAAGCTATATCATTCCCACCGATAGCAACATTTATCATTATATCAACGCCAATAACTTTGAAACAACGTCTCTTGAATTTAAATGGCGCTTTGCAAAGTTAAAAGGGTCGCGAAGTTTGACAGTGAAATAAGTGTCTAGAATTTGTGAGGCGACTCGCACAAAGACCGTCGTTAGTTGTAGAAAGAATAAGTCAAAATTACTTTATGAAAGTGCTCGCGACCAAATGCGCTCTTTAATTTACTACGGTTTTAAACATAGAGGAATTATGTGAGATGTTCGAAGATAAAGCAAGATACGTGTAGCTGATATGTGGAGAGACTGAACATTTTCCACTTAAAGTGTGTCTATGTCTATTATATTTTTTAATATCGAACACCAATTTGCCAGCTTTGAAAATATAATAGACTGTTATATATAAAAAAATTTCAGCTGTGGGTGCGTGAGATGGGGTTCTCATACGGGCCCGAGGAGCATGGCAGTCGGGATGGCCTCGAACTGCCGTACGCACCAGCGAGGGATGCGGGGATGGCAAGACCACACTTTGCCTTCCTTAGACGAGCTCCGCCAGTCACGTATGGAGCGTCGCACGGGAGGGGCAGCGGATGTGCATGCGCAAGCGATCCCGAGGCCTCTTCATTTCCTTGTTGAGAAAGGCCACCGCAGGAGTTTTAATGGGTATAAATCTCCACATAACCCGATCTTCCCCCCAGGAATCGGGTATCTTTTCGAAGATATGGGTAAACAAAAAAGAAATTGTGTCAAACTAATTTTTTTTTAAAGCATTAATATAGAGGTATCACAATATTAAAGGCTTCTCGAACAACCACTTCTTCAAATAAGATTCAAGAATTTATATTAGGATCCAGGTCAGTTTACTATTCTATTGTCAAATTCAATGGAGCCTCATATTGCAAAACCGCAGCGCATAGTTTACCATAATGACATTCGCTACGGCCGTTTCCAATAAACTACGATCTTTGATTTAGATATCACTAGTGGTAAAGTTTTGAAAAAATCTTTATATAAATTGTGTCAAAAATCATCAGTATTAAAAAACTGCAGAAAAATAAGCTATCGAAATTGATAGTCTAAGCTCTAAACCTTCTCCTTTTACTTTACTATTTTCATAAAAGAAAACAAAAAAACTTTTTTTTAAGTAGTTATACTTAGTTTCAAGTAAATATGTATTCCTAACTGCCAACAATCTCGTATCAAAAAACGCTAAGCGATGCCTCTATCTTGCATGTAGACAATACTTGTAGTAGGTATGTGTATTTTTGACTAAGTAAACTTTTTCCTTACATTTCTTCAATTTGGCTGTTTTATTTAAATTTTATTATAAAATCATATCTCATCAGTGCGCCGTCCCTAATCAGTTTAACGATTGCCATTATTATAGAAGTTTTATTGCCGTAATATAAACTCGAGTTAAAGTTTAATCCGATAATTTAAGAGGCAATTGCGTAATAAACTCATTTTAATCGAATAAGTATAGAATTATATTTGCCTAGCTTGTTGCCAAGATTCTTCATGGATTATGCCGCGGTTATATCCGTAAATAAGATTATATTACTGTACTTTTATAATGTAAATCGCTAAGTTCTAGCACAACGTAATTGTAAATTATTAAATTTTTCATATCATCAATAATATACAACTGGCAAATGGTACCTGTTTTTTATATCGAACTTAACTAAAAACTATATTTACGGTTAACTATATCTTTGTGAAATATATAAGCTGTATGTTTCTTTCAATAAATAAATATTCATAATAAAAGCCTATGAGCATCTAGAATAATGAAAACTTCCAAATGGTACCATAATTTTATTATAGAAATAGGTTCGTTGGTTCCGGAGTGAATACGATTGAACATTGACAATTGAATTATTATACAAAAAAGTATTAAATCATTTATATCATATGTAAATAAATCCAATTTTAGTATATGTTTTAAATTGGTATCGAACCGTTATCGTCGGTGGAAAAATCATTTTACGTAATAATACTTTGGTGTTGTTACGTAAAGCCAATAAAAGGTTTTTAAAGTGAACCATAAAGTCGATTATAGGGAATGGAATAAATTATTAAATATGTAAAGTAAACACTGCGGGTTGGCGGATATACATGTGTTGGAATTTCTACCGATACATGCAGGTTTCCTCACGATGTTTTCCTTCGCCGCCGAGCTCGAGATGAATTTAAGCGCAAATAATTAAATATAAAAAAATAAATATTTAATTAAATATTTACTGTGGAATTCTTGAATATTATACATATATAGATAATGATGATACTGTGGAGCCTTTTGCATTCTTGTGCGTACGTACGTACGTGTCCGCGTGAGTGCGTGCTTGCGCACATGCGTGCCCGCGTGAGTACGTCTGTGTGCGTACAAGTTCTATTACCTATACGTCGGTGTAGACAGTAATAGTATATACTCCATCTTAGCTCATCGATATGTCTATAATATTTTTAGAATTCTACTATCCTCTGTTGCAATTTGCAATATAAAAAAATATATGGCAAAGACACATGTCGCATTCAATTTTTTAATTTAGTACTAACTGCCCATCGTTATTTCACTTGCAATTATGCTCTTGTGAGTCATAACGTATTGTAATATAGCCTTTAACCTTCCCTGATAAATGGACTATCTAAAGCAATTTTTTTCAATGGGTTCAGTAGTGACAGAGATTACCCGATACATACACAGTTAAAAGCTAATTCAACCTCTTTATAATATTCGTATAGCTTTTTTCAATCCTAAATATAGGTATTACAACCTAATGTTTTCAAAAGTGTTGTAATATTGGCTTATGCCAAATACTGATATGTTTCTATAGTATCATTAAATATCATTCTTTTACATACTTCTAAAAAAACATTTTCAGCGTAACTCGTATACTATTTAATTTATTTTATTTAAAAATTACAACAAAAACAAATCGTTCTGTAATAAGTACAGACCGCGTTTGGATAATTCAATAGCATCCGAACACCGCAGCCGCGGCTTAATTGAAAGGCGAATGTTTCGCACGCACTCGAACGCGACGCGGCTTAGGACGGAATGGTTACAATTACCGAACGAGTGCTTTTGAGGTTTTGCTGGTGATTTGATAATATTTGGGATTAATATTATTATTATATTTCCTTGTTTTATACGAAAACTAGCTGGCGCCCGTGACTTCGTCTGCGAAAAATGATAACAACTAAAATTTTTAAAAAATAGTAGCCTAAGCTGCTTCTTATAAGATAGCGTGTAAAAGTCCAGGCAAAATCGGTCAAACCGTTTCTAAATTTAGCAGGAACAAACAAACGGACAGACGGAGAAATATTTTAATTTTTTTTATAAGTACCGTATATACTTTAATTACCCTTAATGAGCTGTTAATTTGAAATTACAAATATACACTTTAATTTTATTTATAAGTATGCTTGCGTACAAACCGGCAGGACAATTAATATCGAGTAATCACTGCCGTACAGACACAATTGCAGTACCATAGGAGCCACAAATATGTTACTAGCTTTGAAAAGAATGAGAGATAATGTGAAATAGGAAGGGGGAAAGAGAGATGAGAGGTGAGATGAAGAGATTAGGCTTCCGGATACCTCATTCACCGTACACTATATTAGTTACTTAACGCCGACATTCTGTGAGTGTATTACATGGACGCTGATAGGATATACTGTGTCAAGCCACACGGGCTTCATTTTGAGAAAATGGCGTCTAAAGATGTTAAACGTATTCTTAAGGAATATATTTGAATAAGTATAAATTCATCTTTTTTTTATTCTTTGATAAGAGGTATAATTAATTAAAATCAGGCTCAGATCATTGTATAAATTGCAAAATATGGAACGCACTTGAAATTCGAACCAATTAATTAAGAAACTTTTTTCTGTTCTTATTTAGTTTATATGACTTAATTTTTTTTAATGTTAAATAGGATGCAGTATCAAAATACATAAATATCTCCGAATTCAACTTTTTTTCGATTGACACATTATTGCTTATCAGCATCCATATATCCCAGATCGAGTAATTACCTTTAGAAGCTGAAATCAGTGGGCTACGGCTAGAACAGATGACTAGGGCAGAGTCCTAAACAGCACACTAAAACGAGATTTACTGAATGGCACGTCATATCTTACCGAGGAAATTATTTATCTGGGCGGTGGAAAGGATCACTCTTTATATCAGATTCCTGCTCGTTTGCTTGCTTTTTCTATAAAAAATCTATATCAAATAAAAACACATCAGTCATACGTCCTACATTGACTGCCTTGATTGGAAAACGCTGAAAGACTAAAAATGAAACAGATATTCGTACATATACATATATCCTCGCTATTCCGCCAAAATGGCCGCCGCATTAATACCCAGGTTTCATGCCAAAAATAAGCTTGGATATAACGAATACGAAAATAATGCAGTCATTCGGATCCGGTAATCTCTCGCGCGTTTAATATTTTCGTTGATTGCCGCAGTAGAGTTTAAAAGTAAATAGTTATATTTTTACTCGCACCGCAACGCGGCAAACGAATGTTTATTGTCACAATAAAAATAGTAACAGTTTTATCATATTTATTTTTGCATACAGCTTTTGGTGTGGACGAGCTTAGGTGGAAAATGTTTTGACGACAAGAAGCAACGAGCTTTTAAACAGCTTCGCACCTGTACTTTTAGCAGGATCCTATATCAAAATTAAATTGTAATTGAATATAGACTCTGTATTAATTGATTTTGTAAGAGTACCTATCGAGTTTCCTACGGGTTCTTCTAGGTAGAATCTACATTCCGAACCGGTTGTAGTTTATATCATAAAGGCTAATTGGTAAATTGACAATTGATATACTATAGGTGACATTAAAACGCATGCCGGGTACAGCTAGAAAACAATAAAGGCATCTCAATTAAGTACAGAGTAACAGCCTGTAAATGTCCCACTGTTGCGCAAAGGCCTCCTCTCCAATTAAGGGGAAGATTTAGAGCTTAATCCACCACGCTGCTCCACTGAGGGCTGGCGGATATACATGTTTCAGAAATTTTCCCGGCACATGCAGGTTTCCTCACGATGTTATCCTTCACCGCCGAGCTCGAGAGAAATTAAAACACAAATTTAGCACTTGAAAAACCAGCGGTGTTAGCCGGGATTTGAACCCGCGATCATCAGTTGAGATCAACGTGTTCTAACCACTAGACCATCTCGGTTCAATTAAAATACATAAGAACACCATATTTATAATGACATCACATTGCGTTTTACTCAGCAAATGATTGCATCATAATTGCCGCAATCAATTTAGGGTCTTCAGTCAATACATTACGAGCTATTTTCGAATCAAATCGCCGGCATTATGGATTGCACGTCTTGAAGTTACTTGAAGTTTGAAGTTTTCACGGCGAAACTAGCGAATGCAATTATTCGAATGTTTTCGGTGAACATGCGGTAAACTTTACCCGATGAAGTTTCGGGCTGCCACTGATTGGATTAAGGCTTTGAATGACGTACTTTACATTTATAATTCCGGACGTGTGTGATAGTTTCATTTGATTCGCTGTTTTACTTGATTGTACGAAGGGAGTTTTGCTCCAGCTTGTATACGGGCTAGCTCGATCGGGACAGAACTCTCTTACAGAATATCGTCAAGATGAAGCAGCTAAATTATCTGCGTTTCGTGCGAGAGTGAGAGAGTTAGTCTAAACTCCTCACACATTTCTTTCCTTACTTCATATTCGCTTTCGTTCCTTATTTCCCCATAATCCCTTGGGATTTGCTCCCCTGGTGCAACAAACGTCCATGGGCGGCAGCAATCACTTAATATCAGATGTTCTGTCGACTCATTTCCCAGCAATTTTTAATATAAACTCTTCAGCTGTGAATAAAATTAGAAATTCTTTTTGTATTAGATAGTTTATTTATTGAAGAAGGCTATAGGCTATATTACATCACGCTACGACTCATAGGAGTAAAGCAGTACCCATAAACGCGAGTGAAGCCGCAAGGGGCAGCTAATCTATACTTAACGTCACAAAGAATACTAGTATAGCTAGTCTAGCTTCCGCTTAGTAAAAATTAACCTAAGTGTTATTCTGATGTTTAAGCTATAACTGAAAGTTGTTTCGAAATTGTTTGTTTCGAATAATTTTTGACACAGTATCCTCATTTATATTTTAGGAATTTTTTAAGATACTTACTTTTGTATTAGGCGAGGATTGCGTTTGTAAGTTTTACTTTAGTGATTGAGATAAAACCACTCTGTAATCTGGTAGCAGTTAGAATTAAGATAGAGTTAAGATTCTTATGAATAAAATTTTAAATAACATTTTTGTTATTTATATTGTTATTATGTTTATTATTCACATTTGTCCCAATGAAATAACAGTTTTAAAAGTTTTATCAAAATCAGTTCAGTATTTTTTGCGTGAAAGAGAAATGAACTTCATATAGAAGAATAATACGAGTACTCCAAGAGGATTATCATCCATTGCATTCATTTTGATTAAAAAACAATACACAAAAAATAGAACGACGATTTTAATAAATCGAATTACAATTTAAATTATTATAACATTCGACAATTATTTAAAGCGCTGCATCATTAATAGAAAGCGTTGTCGATCAGGAAATTAATCGCTGTAGCGCTGCATAGACGAACGAAGTCAATTCAATTATTTTATGGAATTTTGATAATGGAAATTGATGTTCAATTAACCCAATTAATTCATTTGATGAAATTAAATCATAGCGAAACTGCTTAATTGACTTATGAAAGTTTATTATATGATTTTACAATTCGGATATAAAAAAAATGATGACATAATTTTCATGTTATTTAATTTTGTTTTTTTTTTTTTTTTAATAATATTGTCACTCTTACGATATTACTAATATTATTATGTTATGTACTTATGTATTGACTTACTTTCTATCGATAAAGCTCCAACATTAAAAATGTGCAATCAAATAATTCGTTAAATAACGTAAACCAAAATCTATACTAATATTATAAAGCTGATGAGTTTGTTTGTTTATTTGTTTGAACGAGCTAATCTCAGGAACTCCTGGTTCGAATTGAAAAAATCTTTTTGTGTTAGATAGTTTATTTATTAAGTAAGGCTATAGGCTATATTACATCACGCTACGATTCACAGGAGCGAAGCTGTAACCATAAACGCGAGAGAAACTGTAAGAAATAGCTAGAAATATATAAAGTTTATAAAAGTCCTTTACCCCTCGCAGGGTAAAACCTCTTGTTGAATGGATTAAAAGTAACAGTGTCTGTTACATTTTCATGGCTAAGCCGTTAAACCGATTTCAATGGAATTCAGTATCGCAACGCACTCTGTGCGTCACTGATATTGTGAGATAAAACGAAATCAAAAATCAAATTCAAAATATACGTATTTTTTCAAGCAATTTTAAAATTAAATCGTTAAAACAAACAAGAAATATTTTAATTAATAAAAAGCTACCAACGGTTCGAAACGTAAATTCTACAAAGAAGAACCTGCAAGAAACTCGATAGGTACTCTTTTAAAATTATGTTAATATATACATTTTTAAATTACATATATGTATATTTAACATTCTGTATGAAATTCAGCTAAACTAAATTCAAGCATCACTATCATCTACATAGTCTTGTACAGAATAATATGCTTTAGCTATTAACGACTTTTGATATCTCTTATATATCTAAAATATACATCCATATATACATTCGCAATGACAAAATTCTTGATATATTTCTTATTATCAACCTAAAGCCGATAGTAGAAAGGTGCGAGTCCAGTCCTCGCTGTGTCGCAAGTTTTGGCTTTATAATACAAAATAATTAGTAAAAAAATAGATATTTTTCTTCATTTCCAAATATGTACGTTTAATTCTCACTGTTTTGATAATTTAGTAAACATCCAATTACGATTCTAATTCATCAGACATTTGACTCGATTTCGTCCGCATGGTAATTATTTCAATGAAAAGACTTAATCCTCGTTATAAACTGCTGCTATTACAACTAAACGAACCGTCTTTGTTTCTATTCGCTAAATTAATTACAAAACCTTGACTCGAATTCTCTTTCAAAGACAAATAGTGTACATCCATTGTAGTTGTAATTGTTTCGGTGAGACGCTCGGGGAATAGTGATAGGGTATTTAACTTGCCAAAAGAATGTTGAAAATGGTCTCAATTCATTAATTCTTAATTTTGATTTAGAAATAAAAACAAAAGTTTTGTATAGTTTACGTGAAAATTGTAATTGAAGAATTGATAATTACACTGATTATTTGTTCTTAAACATTATTTGACCTTATCAATCTGGTTCGACAGAACGACGATTAAAAAACTGATGGTATTTTAGGTTGAACAGAATTCCATTCAAGTTTAAATTAAATTTAATATACTTTATTCAAGTACGTTTATACACCGCTTTTGATTCGTCCTGTTACAAATTAGTCTATAAAGCTACCATAACATCAAAGTATATTAATTTACAATGATATTTTATAATCTTTAACAGTCTTCAACTTTAAAAATCTTGTCAATTGACTTGTTGGCCCAAAGATATTCTATCTTATCATACTCGAGGTCAATGACATTCAAAATAGTTGGCATTCTGGGTGCCAGAATTCATAACCTAATAACATATCGATTGGTATATAATATTATAATTTTGTTTTATTATGTGGTGTACAATAAAAGAGTATCTATCTATCATTGGTAGTTTGGTGCAAGTCAATTAATTACTAATCATGCGGATTGAACCATCGATCTAGATTACCACATCTAGCTAAATAATTCAAAAAACTTAGGTTTTGCAGAAAAATACCAAGTTGGAAAGGGGGTCAAATAACATGTCGCGTCTTGCCATCAAAACGTTTTGGGATTAATTAGTTAATCCGTGAACTACGGCGCTCACTGCTGAATAAAATATTTAAAGAGAAGGTTAAGAGCTTAATCCAGCACGCTGCTCCACTGCGGTTAGGCTGTTAACGTCGTAGCTTATGTTCATAAAATAAGTAAATATATTTCAAATGCATACATAGTCCTACTGTAGTTTCTGGTAGTTTCATTATAAGTAAAAATTAAAGCCAAAACCACGTAATGTAACCCAATAAATCACAATATAATTCCACTCCACTTGAACTATGAAAATGTGAACGATTTCCAACTAGGAAGGAGCTCGGAATGTATTTTAAGGTGTCTGCGCTCAAATAGACTGCGGGAATGGTTTTAAAATTACCTAACATTTTCAAAGTTAGATCAAGGTCTGAGTAAAATGGTGATGTTCTGTAATCATGAAAGAAATCTTTTATAAAAATTATTTTTCAAAATGTAATACGCTATTAAGGCTTGATGTTCTTTGTAATAAAATGTATTAGTCGAACTTGATATTGATACAGAAGAAATGTTGAGTTTTTGTTTATTAATAATTAAGTTCGTAAATAATAAGTGAGTTTTTTAAGAAAGTTTATTCAGAAGATAAAAATAACTTTCTCTATATATTATTCTTCTACTTTTAATCAAAATATCTAAATCCGAACTCAATGCCTTCTCGTTTTAGAAGAAGCAACTTACAAATTATTTAGAATAATAAGAAAAATAAAAAGTGTGATTTTTATAAATTGATAAATAAAATTATATTTGAAATATAATAAACAACACAATTATTGTTAAATACAATTATTATCAGCACAAATATTATTAAAAATATTAAGACGGTATTAAATCCGCCTTCATCTACATATGTTGATTTATTTCGATATTGCTTGTATAACGTATTCGAAAATTTAGTTAGTTTCAGGAGCATGAGAGGAAAAGGTCGTTGACCGCCGCGGCGGGACATCTCTGATGGGATCAGAATAATTTCGTCCGCCATTAATTACACCGCGACGTGCCTCAGACCGCCTCCTTGATGCAAACGATTGTAAGGCTCAGTATACACAAAAATACGAAAAAAAATATTGTAATATTATGAAGTTCAGAAGTGAAAAAATACAACATAAAATTCATCGTAATCTTTATATACCAATTCATACTCCATTCTAATAGTATATAATTTTTAAAAATTGTATTTTGCATGTAAGTTCTATGTATACTTCCTAACGCCATTAGTAAAAAGCTGTTAAATTAAAATTACAAACAGACACTTCCATTTTATTTGTTTATATAGATTCTATTATTACACATGTATCATTGTCCCGTATTGCGAATTATATCTTGTTCAAATTTTTTTTTTTATAATTATTAATTACATCTTCTCAACTATGAGGATAACCTTCGTGAGCCGTCCTACATAAACGGAAAGTCAAAAAATAGGTTTCAAGACTTCTAAATTACTTAACATAACGAATACATAGTAAAAAGATACCATAAAATTAAGGAGATGGTGACTTTATTTTAAATTTCGAAAAAAGCTTTATCCAATTCCTATAACTTAATTTTTTAAACTTCATATATATTTATTTGAGCAACTGCACATTACAACACCCATGTGTTTGTTTAATTAATTTAATACGCCATTTTCTAATTGTCATATCGTTGCTCGTATACGTATGGCATGCCAGCTCTGTGCGCGTCGCCTTACGAAGGCTCGCAGCTTATTTATGCGCATGCTTCTCAAGGAACGGGCGCGTGCTCATCGGACGATTTCAACAATATATAGGATGATCTATATGCATTATAAAGAACGATCTATTTGTGTAATACATTACTTTTTACATACTAGTCTTTTCATATTTTTCTCCTTCTACCATTTTTCGCTGCTTATTATTCTCCTATTCCGATCAGGAGCTGTTTATTATTCTAGTCCAGATATTGACAAGTGGCTGGATATTTTTCAATATTTTCTAATCTTGCTTTATGATAAAAAGTATATTCTAAATTAAATTTTGTTGTCACTGCATAAACATTGCCAAAATATGATATTGACTCAGACATGTAGGAGTTTTTGTAGTGTAAATATAAATCTAAAAATAAATTGATATTATAAGCACAAAAAACAAAACAAAAATATCATTATTTTATATCGCACCTGACGTAACAGACCCCCAAAAATTCTCTTTTACTATAAATATAAATGCAGACAAATTAACAATATTATTCTTTATCTTTTTCAGAACTATAGCAGCAACAAAAAATTGTCTAAATTTAAATGATCTGTCATTAATCTTGAACAGCCTGTATAATGAAGTGAAATATTTTTTATATTCATAAATTGTTCTTGATAAGGTGTAATATTTTTAGCATCAATGAAGTCTGGAGTGATGCGCTGCACGGCTTTGCGCTGGTTGCGATTATATTGCATTCATTATGCAATTAGGTACATTCGCTTTTGCTTTATATTTAAACTACACTGTTATTTGATATTATATTTAATCCCCGATAAA
Organism: Hypolimnas misippus; assembly: GCA_037950945.1. Classification (NCBI taxonomy): domain Eukaryota; kingdom Metazoa; phylum Arthropoda; class Insecta; order Lepidoptera; family Nymphalidae; genus Hypolimnas; species Hypolimnas misippus. Next base: position 15,491,346 of record JBBEEQ010000023.1, read on the forward strand.
AAAAGGCGTGTTATAAGTTTGACATATTTATCTATGTGTTTGTCTATGGCATCGTAGCTCCTTAACACATTTAATACGATATTTTTCGTTTGAAAGTTCTTAACTATTATTTTAATATCAATAGCTCTTTTATGGTCGTTGAATGGATCTGAGCAAATTATACTAATCTTATCGCATCAAAATTTACTACATTATAACTTCAATATACTCTTAAATAATATAGTTACGTAACCTTGTCCTGATGCTTCTTCTTGCAGCTTCATCGGGAATTCGCAGGATACTCGCCTCCGTACATCAGAATTAACGTGCTGGGGCTTTTTAAATTATAATTTGAGATTATTAAATGTATTTGTATTGTTATAGAAAACTATGAATTATATGTTTTGAATTAGTGAATTGTATATATGAAATTTAACGTATTTAAAAATAAATTATCATAAGGTTTAAAATCCGTTTAATATTAACAAGAAATTATAAAACGATAATTATTTAAGTCACTCAATCTCCTGATATATAATGAAATAAATCCTTAAAATTTAATCGCAAACTACACTGACTATAGCACCTAAAAGTACTGATTATTTTATTTATAAATTCTATTTCAAAATGATCACCAATCAAATGACAGAACTCCAAGCCACGAACATTCCCATTAACGGGCTTAAAGGATACAGGATTTCTTGTAACGAGCATCGCAAAGCTTTACGTTTTTATAAAACAAGACAAATCCGTGCTCAGCGGCGACAGGCGTTTATTATTCCCGCTTGCGGCGTATCGCTGGAATTAGCGGAATTAATCGTCACGTGTCCTGCGACCAACAAGTAATCTTGAGTTTTTCGCTTGAATTTTTTGTATGAACGGATTTTTTTTTATATCTCACTAGTAATATATCTATACAAATTAAAATTGAAGTGTTTATTTGTAATTTTAAATTAACAGCTTTTAACTAAATCCATATAAAAGTATATATACAATTTTAAAAATTTTCTCAATCTGTCTGTTTGTTTCGGCTAATCTCTGAAATGCTGGACTAATTTTAACGGGACTTTTACTCACATATATCTAATGTTATTAGGAGTACTACTTTTATTAAAAAAAATACATAAGAGGGTTAGGAGAAAACAAAATATAATGAGTGAAATAGTGAACATCGGGTTCAAGTAGGGAAGGTAAGCGGTTTAAATGTTTTCTTTAAATTCAAAATAACTGTAAAAACTATGTCTGAATGACATGAGGGAGATTACGAATTTTACTTTTGAATTTGGTTTCCAATTTAAAAAGTCTTTTATAAGACTTTAATCTAAGCCCGATGGGGTTAGGGTATCCATCGGAATTAATGTCTCAGATTTGCATTATAATTCCTGTCAAAGGTACCTACAGACGTCTAAATAAAGGTTTACATTTTTATGAAACGAGGTAAATCCGTGCTCAGCGGTGACAGGCGTTTATTATTCACGCTTGCGGAGTATCGCTGGAATTAGCGGGATTAATTGCATCACGTGTCCTCACCGACATGTAATCTTGCGAGTTTTTCGCTTGAATTTAAGCGTGTTTTGCTTACTTGGCATGTGAGGATTTTCTTTTGAGTTATTACAATATGATTTCAAAATGTTATAGAAAACATTTATTTTATGCCTTTTAGTTCATTTGTATCTCTTAGGTTCGTTTTTGGAGTCAATTTAATTAAAAAATAATAATAATTTTACACTTTTGAGTTATAACTATAGTAAAATTATGTGATTTACCTAAGTTATAATAGCCTAATGCCAACTGTTCATCGCCGTAAACAAATCTGCTTTTCCCGATGCAGGGCTGTTTATTAATGAGGAGCTCTACTGGTGTTGCATCATCAGCTCCACTTCACCATATGCATTGTGACGAGCGTAAATTGTTTAGCATTTTATCGAAATATTCGAAGCCGTAAAATACTTATTATTGAGTAGTTCCGGTGACTATCTGTGGTCTTCATCATCAGTTCCACATTACCAAAAGTGACTTTCTGAAGGTAAATACATAAGTTAGAAGGTAAATACATAAATCGGTATAGGGATGCTTATAATGTTTTTGTTGTTCCCTCGATTTCTCCAGGATCCCATCATCAGATCTTAACCTGAAGATAATGGGACCATCTTGGAAGTATACCCTTTCAAACAAAAAAAAAAAATTTGAAAATCGGTCCGCAAACGGAGGAGTAATCGGTGAACATCCATAAAAAGAAGTCTAGCGAATTGAGAACCTCCTTCTTTTTGGAAGTCGGTTAAAAATTATAGATTACAACCTACATAAAAAGCAGATTGGATGTAAGATGGAAAGAAAAATATGTTTTAATTGTCAATTTTAATAACAAATAGTTATGAGACTCGGCGGGAAAACCCGAAGCACTATTTCTTCATTCCTTTTAATTCTTATTTAGTCGCGTTTAACTTAATTTCGTGTTTATTTCTCAAGCAGTAATTCTTAGGAAAAATATAATTATATTATGCAACTTGTTAAATATTATAATTTTACATAATTATGTTTTTGTATCTCCGCTTGGTAAACATTTGGGAATAGGGTTGCCATTTCATCCGGATGTTCCCGAATTTATCTTACCCGGGTAGCGTCCAGGTGGACCTGATGTTTCATTTGTAATTAGAGTATTAATCTTTTTTATTCAACGAAATAATAAATATAAAAGCACAAATAGTTTCATAAAACTTCAAAAAAAATCGTATTGTTCCTTAATAAGACTAAATTAGATTTAAAATTTAATAACAGTATATAAAGAGAGATTTTTATTTATTAAAACTGATTTTTAATTATACCATATAACTTTAAAAAGGACACATGGCATCTCGGATTTTAATTCTCAATCTCCGCGATTTTCACTTGTCTCATTCTTGATTTTCGTTGCCAAGTTTTAGAAGCGACAACCCTATTTGAGAAGAGCTTCAACAACGGACGCCATTTTTGTTTCTGAATTTTAGTAAATGCAAAATTATTATGAAAATTTTAATTTTATGTTTCGCCTTTAAGCTTGCTATCAGAGTTATATTTCCAAAGTGCAATTTTAACATGTGGACTGAAATGTAAACAAACATCTCTCTGTGTATTATCTTACATAATACGAGTCTGATGAAATTCGTAACATATTCATATGAAACTCGTTTGGAGTCACTCACACACAGTTACCGTCTTTTGGATTTTACATAAACGGTGCTCAATTCATTTCTCATAGCAAGCATTTATTTATACTAATATTATAAAGAGGTTATCTTTGTTTGTATGTTTGTAAGTTTGTATGTAGAGGGTCATCTCTGAAACTACAAGGTTATATTACATTCACAACTCACAGGAGCGAAGTAACAACCATAAATGCGAGCGAAACTGCGAACGATAGCTAGTCAACTAATAATATATATATATATATATATATATATATATATATATATATATATATATATATATTTCAGTCCGCTCGTGACCTCGACGGATGGTTATTTTTTAGTTTATAGTTATATTAACTTTTTGAAAAAGTCACTTTCATATTCTAGTTTTATACATAACATATGGCGAGATCTACGCTTGTAAGGTACTTACATAAGATTTACATAAATTATTTATAATTGCTTTTATAACTGAACGAAGTTATTGTGAGCGCGTCTTGATATGTTTCAATTTCAGTTCTGACTTACTTATTGTAACACACAGCTAAGGTAACTGCAACCAGAATGAAGAGTTGTTCGCATTACTAAATTATCCGTAAGTAGCTTATAAACTTAATAGTAATCTACAGGAAAAAACCTATAAATGTAATTCTCGCCAAAACCTTTTAAAATCATACCGCAACTCGATAGAACACAGCAAAGCCCTCAAACAAGAACAACAAAATCGAAAAATCACTAGACCATTTTCCGTTAAAAAACATCAAAAAAATATATCAAGAAAAACACTACGAGTTTGTCACGTAGCACACATTATAAACGTGCCAGAGATGAACAATGGGGCTGTGTGAGGTCACGTTTTCCACCTCATCAGTAGCGTGTTCACATTCTATTGAGTTAGCGGCACAGTGTCGCGGCACGCGCGCGTGCGCCGCACTCCGGTGCACCTGGCGCTAATACCGATTCCCGTATTTTTACTCTAAGCCAATATGTGCAAGTCGTAAATCGTTCGGAACGTGACTTCGTATATTTAAAGTGATGTTATCGTAGATTTTTATGACCTTATCGTGAGGGAAATTTAATTCTTATACGGGATTAAGTACTTTGAATGGTTTATTGACGGGAATGTTACTTGTGTTGACTTGATTGAAATTCAGATTTTAGGTTACCATATCCAATGTGCCAACTTTAGTGAGCCTGCACTGTCCGTCCGGCTGCTTATCTGCGTGTTTGTGAGCAGTGAGCTGTATCTTATGAACCGTAATAGATATATAGTTGAAATTTTTAATTGTATATTTCTTTTGCCGCTATAATATCAGATAATAAAAATCGATCAAGTGGGATACGAACTTTACAAATTTTTATACGTTGTTATAGCACTATTATTGTTTCTTTTACAAGAGTTCAATCTATATCAATTCAATTATTTTTTTGTTTTAATGGCTTTTAATTGGGCCATATGAGCACAGATTATTTCGTCAATGTCACGTGAGATGGAGAAGACACGAAGGAGATTGTTCGGTGAGGTCGGAAATGCAGCCACGAGTACTCTACAAGAACTCTTCATTAATATTTTCAAGAATATTAAACAAGAGTTTTTTAAGATCTTTGGCTCTTGGTTAATTTGATGTACACACTGTAAGATATACAATCTTATTCTATAAAATCTTACACACGGTGTTTAGAAGAGTTTTTCCTTAAAATTATTCCATTATACATAATTGATTAGATAAAAATGTATTAGTAAAAGTAATAGTCATTATGTCTAGTATATTATTTATGTATCTCGTAAAAACAATGTTTTTTTTTAATATTCTTTATAAATATGAAAATACATATATCATGAGTACGGCACAGAGTATAGTTACTACTTTCGTTTCTAAATAAATAGCGCATACGAAGAACCTAATATAAAATAGTAAACATCCCATTTCGCAAGGTTGTTCAAACATTAGGCTAGTACCCAGCAAAACTCTTATACGTTTTATTTATTCGAATAAATAGAAAATACATTACTATCTACCCCATGTCATCTTAATTACACTTATAAGTTTTGCTCTCAGAATGTCATAAAGTTTACATAACTTGCTTTTCATATAAATGAATTTACTTTCAGTACCTACATACGACGTATGTATGGACGTGATGACGTATGGCCCATATAGACGTTTGCCGTTTGCCGAACCCGCGGCCGTTAGCGCTGTAGTCAGTTATATTGACCACTGTGACTACCTTTCCGTCAATCTGTCTCTGATGTTTTGACATGAAAAATATTTCAATCTTTTAGAATATTTTATACTATCTGTGTCCCGTGTTTTCATCTGCGTTAATTTCAGTCAACTGTATACGCAGCGCACGCAACGGCAGCTCTCAAAACGAATATTTTTTCCTTTACAACATTTTTCATTAATGTTCCGCTTCTATTGTGTTATATGTTATATAAAATGTTATATAGCCCTTCTCGATAAATGGACAATCCAACACAATAATAATTCTTCAATTGAAACCAGCATTCCTGAGATTAGCGCGTTCAACCAAACAAATTTTCCGTTTATAATATTAAGTATAGGTTGATAGTACTTAGTTATATCTGTGAAAACAGATTATTTCGTCAGGCTGGAGAAGAAAAAAGAATGTCCAATAGTCGCAATAATGCACGTTTAGATAGCGACTTTACAACAATTAGCCCCCAGAAACCTATATAATGATTTATAATTTTTGTAACAAACGCCTCTATTTACTGTTGAATTGTAACCAAATGTGTCGTGATTCATAGCGATAGTTTTACACAATCAACTACCTGACGTCTTATTTTTGTATACAACAGTTAAAACCTCAAATTTAAGAATATTTCATATTTCGATAGCGTTTTCGTTTGACGATGAGCCAAACCAAACCTGATATTCGAGATATGAAATGCCATAAAATGTCTTTGTCTATATTTTAATTGAAAGCCAACCACACAGAATGAGCAGTCACTAACACACATGAGCCGGTACGCAAACAGCACCTGCCCGTACCTGTTTAAGTTCATTCCTGTCGGTAATTCAACACCTCAGACGATAGCGACTAGCCTGCGATTCACATGAACGCACAAATTAAATATAGTAAGCCTGGAGCCAGACCGCGCACTAATGGTTCTGTACTACTTATAAATTTGGAATTTAGTTTTAACGTGAAATGTATTAAACTGTAATATATTTCGACATTTGATATAGATCAAGCTTATTCTAGGAATTTCGCAAGTGAATATTTTTATGATACCAGTCTAAAACTAAATTTTAATCTCTGGCCGAAACGACTCGCGCGCCACCTACTGAGAGATAATTGTACTATAGGCTTAGTTGCATATCATAACAATCTTGCGAGTGTAAACAATGAGCTGTATAGTTGAAATTGTAATTGGATGAACGGTATTGCAGCACCTTGGATTAATTAAACAAACATTAATTTCTTTATATTAGACTGGCTGCCCCTCGCGGTTTCAGTCGCGTTTATGGTTACTGCTTAGCTTCTATAAGTCGTCGCATAATGTAATATAGCGTAAAATCTTCCTCAATAAAAGGGCTATCCCATGCAATTTTTTTCTTTTCAGAGATTCTCTACATATAAACTTACAAACACAATTTTACTCTTTGTAATATTAGTAGATCACTATCTAAGTCTAGTAAGTTTGGATAAGGTTTTTATTTGAAAGACGATTCTAGCGATGGTCCTTAGATATGTTCTACGAAAATCAGTCCAATCATTTAAAGATCATAAGCTCTTTCCTTCTTGGCTGCGGTAGGAATCTTAAATGCACAATAAATAATTGATTTACTTTTAAAAGTATGTGTAACTAAAAATTTAAACACCTATACATGCAACATAATAAGGCTAAATTATGGAATTCTTGGTTTGGTGTTCGTAGAAATAGTCAATTATTAATGTTACGCAGTGCCAACTAGTATTACTAGTTTTCGGCTATCCATCTATCTGTCTGTCAGCGGGCGATATCTCATGAACATAAACGGTAGAAAGTTGAAATTTTCACAGAATGTATATTTCTATTGCAACAATAACAACAAATAATAAAGACCGGTCAAGTCCGAGTGACACTTGTATACGAAAAATTATGTATTACATACTGTTATAGCGACGATCTTGTTTATTTCACATATACAGTTTATTTAAAAAGACCACAGTGATTCTATTTTCTACGGTGGAACTAAAGTTCAAATACTCATCACTACATGTGGTTCGAATGTTACAGCTAGGCTTAGTTATAAGGAACCCTAAAATTACATACAAATATTCCTATAGGTTTGATGCTCAAGATTTAAAATACATATATAGTAATATAATATAAGACGAACACAAAGGAAAGAATTAATGATAATAAATGACGCATGGAAAAATATGAAAGTTCGCACAATTCGCAATGTCTTTATATGAGATTTTACTTGTTACTAAAATATAAATTTTGTTGAAGGCTTTACAATTAAAAACACTAATTTACCAGGGATTTATGCTTAAATTAATAATATTTACTTCAAGCTGTTTAGCATTTTAAAACCTTTGTCATCTCTTTCGTGTGTAAAATTGTTTAAGATCAATTGTTGTACATATATATGTACAACAATTGATCTTAAACAATTTTGTGTGTGAGTGTTTTAATCATAACAAGATACTGATTAATACGCCTACTTTAATCGATTCTTAAATCGTAATAAAATGTTCTATGCACATATGAATAATATAAAATAAAATACCACCAAGTATTTTTATATTCTAAGTACAATTTAATAATAGGTAAGTATGATTAATAATATTTAAAGATAAAACTTTTTATGTAAAACATATCTGAAATTCACGCCAATCAAGTGAGCATTATTGCAATATAACTTATAATGCTTAATTTTAATATTCTTTCTCACAGACACTTAACCATCTAAATGAAATATACAATTGTAAAGTAAAGAATACTACAAGCGGTTACCATTTCTATGATCTCAGTATCAACTAAATGCTATATGAAATACCTTGGCGTGGCGAACGGCCAGCATGATGCGTGGAGCCGGCGCGACATCCCGCGCCCGCGCACACTCACAACCGCTCACAACACAACACGACAAGCACCGAGATGCAGTAACGAGTGCAGTGGATGCAGCGCTTTTTGCAAGTCGCAGAACTGGTTAGCAGTAGAGGGGCAGACCGGTCGGACCAGCCGAATTGCCAGCGATGTCACGCCCGGCCCACGCTCGCCAACTTCACAATTAATTCGGGTCAGCGACCCTGGTTATGAGTTTTAATATCGGTGGCACTGTGACCTGAAATAAGTGATGGTATGAGGATGTTTTGGTGGTATCTCGATTGTGATGTGTTGGTAAGATATAATGAATTCTGTATTGTTTGTCTACGAACGAAGATATTCGTTAGATCTTAATCTTGATGGTTCCCGAATACCTAAAATGTGTTGTTTTCAAAGTGCACATTGGTATGTGGGAGAAATTCTTCCAACTACTTATGTCACAAGTTCTTAACCGGTTTACATGTGTGTGGTATCGCTAGAATGCGTACATCTCCATTTTTATATACGCATGACACAGTAATGGAACAGCCCATAAAAACTTGGCAAATGCATCTTCTTCTATAAAGGAAAAGACATGGTCTTTAATCCATCACGCTGTACCCTACTCCAGTGTGGATTAGTATAAACAGTCTCAGAATTTCTCTTGACACAAGCAGAATTCCTCAAAATAATTTTCTTTACCACCGAGCACAAGATGAATCCAATACCACAAATCCACAGTATTGAACTAGTACTCAACTATAGAACTCAATATCAACAGTATTGGAACTCAGAAGTGCCGGCTACGACTTTAACTCACAATCTTAGGTTAAGTTCGATGTCAAACCATCAGCTTGCCGAATCTTATTCTAGTGTCCTATTTATTTCATCTAACAGATCTTATATAAAATTTATCACACCTAAATAATACTTGGCTATAAATTATTAACTCGAAAGCGAATTGTACAGAATTCAGTTAATCTCCGAGTCTAGGCGAGTGGCGTCGTGGAAACGAATTTAATCACGAGATATTGTATTTAAATTTTGCTATTGTGTTTTTCAATCTTGCTCAACGAGCTCTCTTGTTTTGAAACGGTGACGGATGCTGTGAATATTCATAGTCTATATCCTGTCCCATTAATACGGTCTTAAAATGTAAATCTTTTCATTCTGTTTTATTTTTCCAATTTATAATTCTGTAAATTTCTTTTGTTCTATTTATTTTCAGAAAAGGCGTATAAAGTGGAGTGTAAATAAAGCATTTCTAATGCTGTGTTAGTTTATATTATGTATATCTAACTGAATGGCTACACAAACGATATTAATATTCTTTTCCTTGTTGTCATTTTAAAACTCAACGAATGTGTCTTAAAACACAATTCAGCACGCTAGTCGGAACTAATGACAATTCGAATTGCCATTTAATACGTCTAACGCAGGGGTCATCAATGGCCGCGATCGCTGGCTTATTTTGTGCGGACCTGGTAACCAGTAGATTTAACATACCATTTAACAGAAATTTAACTGTCTTAAATTCAGTTTCTATCTAAAATTAACTTGTGTTACTTACACCGGTAGTCATTTCTAAAATAATAATTGGATACATCAACTTATTCCAAACTTCAGACAGTATTCGCATATTTAAACTAATATTTTATTTTAGCAGCGTGATAATGTAAAAGTCGGGGGAGGGAGATGCAACTGGTTTAAAACCTAATCTGCTTTAAAAAAGTAGCAACGGACCGTGACAACAACATTAAAATATTATGACAATATTAAAATACTAGCTTCCGCCCGCGACTTCGCCCGCGTGGAATAGTTACTTTGGGGAATAATGCTTTATTTTAGAACAAATTTGGTTAGCATAAAAAGGGTTAGGGTTAGTAAGAGTAAGCTAACTTTAAAAGTTAGACGTATGCTGTCGCAGATTTTTTTTAGAACTTTTAAAGGGAAACAATTCTGTCATACATGATTTTTGCGAAACTTTAACCGTTTACGCAGCGCACGCAGCGTAAGCTCTCTCAATAAGAAAATATCCCCCGATTTTGAAACATTCTTCATTGGTGCTCCGCTCCTTTTGGTCTTAGCGTCATAATATATATAAACTATAGTCTTCCTCGATAAATGAGCTATCTAACACAGAAAGAATTTTTCAAATCGGACCAGTAGTTCCTGAGATTAGCGCATTCAAGCAAACAATCAAACAAACAAACTGTTCAGCTTTATATTTTAGTATAGATTATGATCGTCACGGTCTGTTGCTATTACGGTATGAAAATAATTGGCGACCCTTGGTCTAATAAATAATCAAATAATGCGATTCGGCGTCAATGTAAGATGTCATAATTGACTGCGAAGACTAGACTTTTGTCAGCGGAAGACTAAGATCTCCGAACCGGCACAAAATAAATGGTTGTCCGGGATACTTTTGTACGCAGTTTTTTTAGTACTTCGTGTGCGTTATGCGACATACACACATTTCTTCGACTGCGCAGGCTTTGAGATTTATTAGCATGTTCGACTGTATTTCAGAACATTATATATCTAAATATATGTAGGTATAAATGTCATAAATACTTTTTAAAGTGACAAACGTAAAAACGTTTTTTTTTTTAATAAAAAATGTTATTTGACTGTCAAATATTTATAGGTGCGTTCAGTTCGTCTGTTTCATAGCTGTAGAAAGCAGTCAGATCTCTTTGGTCTGATTAGTTGAAAAACAAACGATTCTGTTTTAGAAATAAAAAAGTGTGTTGCATTTAATGTAGATACAAATTGTGTACTAAGTTTAGATCACATTTGACATAAACATATGGAGCCACTGAATTGTTTTGCTTTAACCGAACTCTTCTACTTAACTTATACTAAACTTACACTTAAACTATATATTATTATGGCATGGTGTTAAAGTTCAAATTGACTTTTAATTATTATTACAAATCTTCTGTTTAATAAATCTGAATAAAGAAAAGTGATGCTTTTGGATTTTTTCAAGCTTCAAGGAACATTTCAAGGACCATTAAAAAAAGGATTAGCGAAATCGGTTCAGCAGCTCTCGAAATATGCGCTTAGCAACATATTCAGCGAATCACTTTTATATTATAGATAACACGAATTTCATCTAGTACAATATAAATGATTGAAACCACTGTAGTGTAAATATGAATAGCGAATGAAACACGTTTATTGTCAAAGTTTTGTAACAAATAGAGTAATAATCCGCAAGTCGCAGAGCAGGTGCACGCGGCTCTCATTTATCAGTATAGTAATTACACTTCATAAATAATCTTCAAACAATGAATTTATGATCAATAGAGTTGAATGGTTTTACTTTGAAACGAATTACAATTTGATTCGCAACAAATCAATCGCTAAGTACTCCGTTCCTTTCCGATTTTCATAATTACGTGTGGAACAAATAAACACAAATAGCTCGTTAAATTACTTAAAATTATGACACCCAAGTGACCTAGACGTATGTCATTGCGCGCTGAATGTATATGTGATTGAAAAATTAAAAAAAAAAGATTTAAAAAATAAATCACGAAGACTAATGTAGTTTATATTCACAAAAGTATAAGAATTTAAAATTGAACTCTGTATAATATACTAGCATTCCGCCCGGGACTTCGCGTGGAATTCGGTTATATCGCGCTCCTGTTTATATCGAATTCCAATAGGAAACACGCATTTTTCCGGGTTTAAAAGTACCTTATGTCTTTTCTTAGGCTCTAGACTACGTCGATACCAAATACCATTTAAATCATTTCGGTATTTTAGATGAGATAGATAAAATTACGCATTTATAATATTAGTAAGGAATAAAATTTAAAAGGCTTACAAAACTTAAAATTCTGTTTTATGAAAATTGAAGTCATACGCTGCAATTCATTTATGATTATTACAAAATAATAAAGAAAACTTTATGAAAAAATAACATGTTACTGTTATCAAATTCTAAAGTAATTGGAAATGAATAAATGATTTTTCTATGCTAGCAACACAGTAATTTCGTTCATGTTCATAGAACAAATGAAAAACTAACACGCTATTTGCTCTGTTACTCTGTTAGATTTAAACGAAGGACGAGGAAACGAAATTGGAGATAAAATTAAAGATCTTTATTCATCCATTTTCCATTTGTAATTGGACTGCGGACCTCACTTCTGTTCGGAAACAGTTTTACTAGAAAACATTATTCCGAACTAACGTTTACTCACAGTTTCACTCGTTTTACTCTTTTGTAACTGTGAAATTATACTAAAACTGAAATACTTTTAAATTAAAAATAAATAAAATGAATAAGAGAATTTTAAATTTTCACACATTTCTTCTTACTGTTGAAAACTATCAAAATCTGAGGCATAATCAAAACCAAAATATTCACACACGACACGACACGACACGACACTCATAAACATTTGCAGCACAAGAAGGATAGCGAACAACTATTAAAAAGTAAAGCAATAGCCTTCCCATGACTCACTGTTAAGCTAAGGCCTCCTCTCCTATTAAAAAGAAGGTACAGAGCTTAATGCTACACGCTGCTACACTACGGGTTGGCGGTTATATGTATATGTGTCAGAATTTCGCCTAACATGTAAGTTCCCTCACGATGTTCACCTTCACCGCCGAGGTCAAGACGAATTTAAACACAAATTTGTTACTTGAAATCGCGGTGCTAGGGGTTGAACCCGCGATCATCGTTTGGTTATAACCACTAAGCCGTCTCGGTCCTATTATAAATACTGAGATCTTTTTTACATAAAATTACCTTAGAACAGAGATGTGCGAAGTGGGTTTGAAACTGCATTAAAGCTATAACATTAGTATGAATGAATTAAATACAAAACACGATAGAAACTACAGTCACATAAAATGTTATTCAAAATATGTTATTGTTAATAGAATGTGAAATGAATGTACATACTCGTAACAATTAATTGATTGGATATTTTTAACAAACAAAGTCGTTTCAGGAATTTAGTATCGATGAAAGCGATTATAAAAACATGCATTGTTTGTTATGCAATTAATTTTTTTATTAGCTATTTTAATATTTCATATTAAAAATATTATATAGTATAATCGTGGAACAAAATAAATTGTTGTCCGGAGAGACTAGTCTTACGTGTGCATTATGCGACATACACACATCTAAACGTATTTTAATATTTCATATTAAAAATATTGTATAGTATAATCGTTATACAACGTCATTCCACATGATCTTCGTATTTTAGTGCAGATATTTTACTTCAAAACTCTGACTGTGTGTCAATAGACCGAATTGAAATAAATATGAAGATTGTCAAATAAATTACTGTTTTTTATTTCTCATCAAGTCAAAGGTAATTAACATTTTTAAGAAGTCACAGACTAACCCGCACATCTCGTAAATGAAAAATAACGTAATATATTTTTTCTTATATTTTTTAATTAATATAATAAAAATACCCAATATTATATGCCTATATTATCACTAGCTGTATTATCGTCTTAACAAATGTAAAATCTAAAATTATTTTTGTGAGCTGTGAGCTAACTTCAGGGTCGTAAATACATAAGTCTGCTTACCGACTATTTATTTATTATTAATTTGCAGAAACATGTGTACGTAAGAGGGTTAATTAGAAAGAAGAAACAGATCAATGTTTCGCCTTATAAAATTAGGCATGCAAATTTAGGTTGTAAGTCCTAACATTGTAACAAAATTTCATAGCATGATTATATTATATAAAATTTCCATTAACTATCTATTAATAGGCATGTTAAATTATTACTAAATAAATATGACATTAATAACATTTAATTATTACTATTTTGTACCTATTTTATTAAATGAATATAAAATACATTTTATTTATTTTAGGTTAATAAAATCTTCCAAAGAGTAAAAGCATCATCAAACCAACCATTTTTTCAAATTGACTTTAATTTTTTATTGTTTAAATTACTGAGGTAAACTATTGCTATTAATACGAGAAATCAATCAATCAATCAAAATATGCTTTATTCAAGTAGGCTTTTACAAGCACTTTTGAATCATCAATACAGAAACAAAAGAAAACTAAACACTAATTAATTAATTAATTTACCACCGGTTCGGAATGTAGATTCTACCGAGAAGAACCGGCAAGCAACTCGATAGTTACTCTTTTTAAAAGTTTTAGATGGGTACATACATTTATGGGTTACAAATATATTAAATACCCTGTGTGAATCCAGCTTATACTAAATCCAAGCATGTTTATCATCTATATAATCTTGAACAGAATAATATGCTTTAGCTACTAAGGATTTACATATTAAACAAAATAATTCTATCAATCAAAGTCTTAGATCTCTCGTCAATATTTGTAACACTTACGCCTCTTATTTTCGGAGGGCGAGGACGGAGTGCGATTCCATGTAGCTGGTTAGTCGCGGCTGCGCCATTAGGCTGGTTGTCCTTAATTTTGTTATTCCCAAACATTATTAACATGGATCCCAGAATAGAATCTGTTAACTACATAGTGACCTACTTTGTGAAGTAAATTGATTTTAAAAACAAAGTTATATAATTTTTGTTGTTTTCTTTTTTCATTTGTCTACTATTAGTTTTCCGTCCCGGATTTTTCCGGGTGTACTTCTTAAGGTTTTATTATTATATGGAGTTTTTCAACACAATCTTTTCAGATTACTATGTATACGATTTTTTAAAATACTTTTTTAAACAAATCTTATCCCAATACAATTAAAAACACGATTAAAAATGAGTAGTTAAATAATGTAGTCATACTAAAGTGCTGCGCTTACCTATGTAGATAATAAGATTTAAATTATAATACATAGAACCAAATATAAAAGACTTCTTTAATACCATAATACTGAATTGCTTTAAATCGAAAATGAACCATGTCGAAGTCTTATTAAAAGTGCTTATATGCTAAGCTAAGATGTGCTAAGTGTATAAGTGTTGTGGGGAAGATGACTTGTGGGAAAAAACCGATTGTAAGTGAAGTTGACCAAATGGTACGTCGAGCCTAGCGTCATTGTATTCATTTCCATCTAAACGCTCCATTAATTATTTTGCACCAAAATACTTTACATTGCTATTTGTAGAAAAATCTAGTCTGAAAAATGTTTAACATGTGTGAATGTAAAGATAACACCTCGTGAATATATTATATTTTACATGGCGACATTTTGTATACGATGCGGTGACGTCACGCGATGCCTCTGTTTTTTTTCTCCTCGGCGTCGAAATGAATCGCGCCAAGATCAAAGTTTTATGTCGATATGAACAAAAGATGCTACTTTACGATGCGAGTGATATGAGTGAGAAATAAGTAGGGTATCTTATTTTTATGATGGATATCAAGCTGGGAAATTTTGTTGGGAAATTGGAATTTTTGTAATGTCTGTTACATGTTGTAAAAAAAATAGCGAGTTGTTTATGTGAGAAAATATGGGAATAAAACGCCTGATATTAGCTCTGTGTTAAAAGATAACTCAATAGTAATTTTAACAAAAATAAATATGTTTCCGACGAAAGGTTGGCGCAGTGATCATTGCCGTCGCAGGTTCGATTCCCGCTCTTGACAAACATCTGTATAGGCCATACAGGCATTTGGTGTGGTGATCTGGGCGTTTGAGCTTTTTATCTGTGTTTCCAAGTCCGTCAGGGGCTCATCTTCTTCATCTGGACAAGATCTTAATAAATAACAGTTTCACACTCAACGTAGAGGACGTTGAGTGTGAAACTATTAAAAAAATGCTTTTGAAATTTTTTCGTCTCCCTTTCAGCTTCGATTATGAACATCTTTATATTGTTTGGTAGATGCTACGTCTTTCATTATCAATAGGTGTCATTTTACCCATAACTTTCAACGTGAACGTTATAGAAATTCGATAGATATTGACACAAGTTAAATAGTTATATAAAATTTTATACTTAACGAATATCTGTTTTATAAAGTTTTCAAATGTCTAAATTTCGTCTAGTAAATGTGTTTGTATAAATAATGTATGAACGTTAGTGTATCGTGAACGTGAACGTGATCTTGCGTGTCCGTATGAGCATTCATGCGCACATGTATGTGTGCTCATGTGTTTGCATATGATATGACTTATGAGGGTATGGGTGAGTTTCCACAATGCAAAGGTTTCCACCATTCAAAGCACTGGTTATAACTGTAACAGTATTTAAGCGCCCCACTGCTGAGCAAAGACCTACTCTCCTATCAACACTTTGGCGGAGAAGAGGTTGGCGGATATACATAAGTTTGAATTTTTCCAGACACGAGCAGGTTTCCTCACAATGTTTTCCGTCACCACCGAATACGATATGAATTTAATAATACTTGACTCAACGATGCTCGTCAGCTTTTGAACCGATACATAGATTGAGTTACCTAGGATCTCAGATTACGATCGGGTCTTCTTGGGTCAAATTGCCATGTAATTCAGCATTTTAACATCTAACAAACAAAATTTGTCAGTAATAAATTTAATAATACAACATCCAGTGAGGCGTTTAAACTTGAGACACAATTTATATTTTAAAAGACATTAAACAGAATGTCAGCTCAAATTAATTTTCGCGAGAAATATTTTTGTTTGAAAATTATTTAACGACGCAGATGTCACGCTTATTGCTTATCTCGACTTGTTTCAGTCGCTTGTATTATATTGCTCAAGTTGTTTTGTTCTTTCCCTTTCAAAAAAAAAATATTTCTAATTATCTGCTAATGATTTTATTTTTGTAGCAAAACTGTTTGAGGCGCGTTAAGTGAATTTTAGTAAGGTAAAATCTTATTGGTTCGCGTCACCGTCAGATAATCTAATAACTTTTAAACGAGAAATTCTTGTACATATGTCTGTGAGTATATAATCTGAATCTCGGAAATGGCGCCGACAATTTTCATAAAATTTAGTATGCAGGGAGTTTCGGGGGCTACAAATTGACCTAGCTAGAAGTCATTTTTAGAAAACGTCGCTTCTTTTGTGTTCAGGCAATAAAAACTGCGAATATACCGCATTCTAATATTAAAAAGAAAAAAAAATATTAATAAATAAACGGCACCTACTCGGATTTAAAAGTTTTAAACCATCAGTCTTATCCCTATTTGTATGTTTATATTTATATAAACTAAATATGGCTTTGCTGGTTCTGTATGTAATAATTATTTGGGGTTCTAACGGTATACTCACTTATTACCATAGTTCTCATAGTCTAGACAACATACTGACAAAAAAATATAGAGTAGCTGTGACATTTATATCCCGGGTATGTTCTGAAACACAATTCAGCAAGCTGAATTGGTTGTCGTTAGTTAACAATTTCTTTTCCAGTTATCATTAGCCCCATCATTCTGCAGTGTATTTCAAAACACGTAATCTTGTCATATTGGATCAGCAAGTAACATTTTTCAAACGTTTCTACAAGTCTTATATCCTCAATGTTTTACGGACGTCACAATAGTTTCAATATTCCAACATTTTAAGCGAAATTTTACGCTCAAAGAACTTTTAACTTAATAAATAATGTTCTTCGCTTCAATTTATTAATTTAATTAAATTTAAGCAAGAAGTAGATATTATACTGAACAGAATTTCCCTCTTCTTATCAAAATGTTGCGAGAATATCTTTGTGGTTCATGCTTTACGAAATATGGTGTAACCAATAAATACTAACGATAGTTAGATTTATAACTATATATGAAATCAATATTATTCCACCTATTTTATCGTGGAAGAACCTAGCTTACTGAATAAAGCTTGTGTAAAAATGTAACTTGTTAACTGCGAATTAATTATAACTGTAAAATAATTTTATAATTATAATGCATTTTTACATTTCAAGGAATATACATTAAATTAATGAAGGAAAGAAAATGCACAGAAAATAAAGTAGGTTAGGTAAGTACTACATTCACAGAATGTAATTATAAAGAAACTAATTTACTAAGGCTTTTGAAATTCTCAAGCTGAAAATGTAAATAAAATTACATACAAAACGCACGGAGATGTTAAATTTAATTTAAAAAATTATATTACAAATGTTTTAAAAAAATGAAAAGTACTTCATTATTTTAGCCCTTTCCTCGTACTATTCTATATGTAAAATGGAATTAATTAAAATGTTATTTTCATACAACTATAAAAATATTAAGTACATGGTAAAATAAATCAAGTGGTTTATTTTTTTTTATAGTAAATAGGATTAGATTAAAACTGAAAACTTAAACGCTTTTGCTTTGTGCTATCGTAATAATATATATTAATCGATACAAAATTTAAAGACGAATTCTTAATATTATATGTAAATGTTTCATACAAACTTTCACCTCCTACATGCTTAATGATTAAATGATAATAGATCACTACGTCAGTCAGTCAGTCAGTCACCTTTAAGTTATATAGATACCCATAAGTGCAATTTATTCACTCAGTCTTAGTCCTGCGTCTGAATTTTAATTCCCAGTATTAATTAACGGTCAATGATGTTATATCATTACAGATATCTTATAAGCTCTATTTTAGCACCCAGAACGCCGACCCCACCAGTTATCATCACGTTGCCTAGCAACCAACTAGCGACTGAGCATGACAGGCGAGAGTATCATTGGGCAAACTAAATTTCTAAGTTGGAAATAAGTACAGATTTTAAAAGTCAAAACAAAAATAGTATGAATGTCACATAGCTTCAAATAACATGTGTCTAAATGGCACAACTAAAATCCATTAACCAAATAATTGGAATAAACCTAGTTCCTATGTATAGGTATTCATCTATGGCTTTAAAATATCATTAATCTATGTATTGTTTACAGCGCTTGTATATAAAAACATGTAAGCGGTGTGTACTTTTGTATTGCTATTTGGTTGGTAGAATAATTATTTTGAATAGATTGTTTCTTTGAGAAATTATGGGAAATCCATAAAATTTTACATATAAGATTTATTTTTGTGTAGTAGTAGCATTCTATGTCATAGAATCGATTCTACACTTGTATCAAAAATGTGCTTACGACCCGAGATGACCTAGTGGCTAGAATACGTTGATCTCAACCAAAACTTGCGGGTTCAACCCCGTCTGAGTTTTCAAGTGCTCGGCGGTTAAAGAAAATATCGTTAGGAAACCTGGACGTGCCGAAAGAATTCTGAATCTCTAACTTAACATCCGCCAAACCCTTTCATTAACAGGAGAGGAGGCCTCTGTCCAGCAGTGGAACATGGGACATGTACAGGCCGTTACTACAAAAAAATATCATAATAGGTTAAGGGGTTTAGATGTAACCACCCAACAAACATACAAACGCCAGACGTACGGATACTCCTAACCTATTTATAACCGTGACAGTAACAAGAATCTCGCAATTATCGCAATAAACACGGCTCGGGATCGCGCCGGCACTGCCGGGAATAAACCTCGTCCATATTTAACGAGCTCGCCGAATATACCGGCGACAGATGCTGGGTCGTGTTCAAAATAACGTTTGACTTTACTCGATAAAATATTTTGTTTATTGATTTATATTAATGACAGCCTTATAAAGAGGTTCGATATTGAGATTTATAATTTTTTTAGCGTTTTACCTATAGTCTAGTATAATTAACTAAAATTGAAAGTTTTAAGAAACCCCCGGCAATCTATTCAATGAGACCATTTCAACGAGCACCATCACGGAACCTCTGCTGTAAGCTGGTGAAGAGTCGTATATTCTGCTGATCCTGTATATAATAATAGGTGAAAATAATGAGAAATTCGGCCTAAAGAAGCGAATAACATTTCATACGCTGAATGAAAAAGCCTAAGACATAATCCAACAATTTACATTATGAATTTCAGAAATTTATGTAAATACATATATAGTATAACTTTCGACTAAAACATTTTATTCTCTCAAATATTTTTAAATATCATTTATGTGAATTCAATTTAGTATTGAAAAAAAAATATATTGGTCGAAATGTACGAACTTTTTGTTTTGCGAGTTCGTTGAACTCCGAATCACGTATATACGCAGATTTTAACCTACATAAAAAAGGGATTAACAAGACTTTTCAATTATTTTATAAAAAAAAACGGCTGCTTTATGTTGTAATGGAATGTTTTATTTTTGAATATATCGATCACATAACTATGAGTTCGCGTAGTCAGTAGCACCGTAATAACAGAAGTTAAAATAAATTTTAAACACCTATTCAACGACAGCAGTGAAACCGAAATCAACGAGCGCGAAGCAGTAGTCGCAAGTTGAATTTAATTTTTGTTATCATTTATATTAATGAGAATATCACAGTTTCATTACTTTCAACATTGGACATGTAAATGGCGGTTTTAAGTACCAGTAGTTCCCAGGGCATCTTTTTATTACTCGAAATGAAATTAATGTAATATAAAAATTGTAATTGAATTTAAAATCAAGTTACTCTTGTCACTAGATAAAATATTTTTTATCATTTTATCGGTAAAAATATTTTAGTTGTAACAACATAAGTATTTAGTTTTTGTTATTATTATTTTAGATTTAAGATTTTGCTCACAATTTTAGTAGTAGGCCAAATCCGAAACTTTGAGGAATTGCGAAAAATACTTCAAGACCATCGCAGCCGATTCTGATAAAAATTAAAACTGAATCATTAGTTTATGTAAAAAATTAATCTTCTAGCCAGGAATCGAACCAGCTTATTTTGAAAAAAAAAACAACCCATGTAACTGCACTATCTGATACTGTTACTTATAACGATCTACTTCTGGGAAATAATAGTTTATATCGAACTAAAAGAAAAGACTTATTTTTTTACAAAACGCTATTAAATTTTACATTAATAAAACCTTAAGTAGTCAATTCTTCAAAGAAATGATCAACACTCGAAGGAGCAAATATGAAATTAGAATATGATGTAGCACCTTCTACATGTATATTTTTGCAACATTTTGAGTGTTCTCATAAAAACTCGTGTTATTTATTGTTCGCTAAAGCTGAGCGGATTTGTCGTAACGAGTGTGGTAAATACGGAATTCCTTCCATAGCTCCGCTTTGGAAAATAATTCTCATGTCAACGACGTGCCGGCACAGTCGAATAACTTGACATAATTCTGTTTAAATGAAAGAAGATATTTCAAACATTTTATAAATGCCGCTGCTGACAGCGAGCACGTGCATGTGATGTTTTTTAAATGTATACTAATATTATAAAGAGGTAAAATATGTTTCTGAGTTCGTGTGTACCCTAAACTATTGATCCGATTTGAAGTATTATTTTTGGGTTGGATAGCCTGGATATATCACGCTACAACTGAAACCGTAAACGCTAGTCATACAGTGTGTATGAGACTAGCGACAATTACTGTCATTGGGATGTTCTATGTCGGAAGTTAGAAATATACATGACATAAACATTAATAAATAAATAACGCATCACACTCAACGGCCCCCATTAAGATCTCATGACCTTGTGTCGGGGGTCCGGAAACACTCACAACACTAACACAAACACCCAGACCACGACAAACATCTGTATGGCCAATACACACGTTTGCCGTGAGCGGGGATCGAACCCGCGACCGTTAGCGCTTTAGTCAGTTGCAGTGACCATTGCGCCAACGCGTCTGTCAAACACATTAAAAGAATTGTCATAGAGTATAGCCGTAGTCTAGTGACAATAACTCATTATTTTTATGTAATTAGGAATTTTAAAAAAGTAAGCGATTTCAATAAAACTTCTGCGGGACCTGAAATATATCTTTTCAAATATTTATTAAAAAAAAAACAGCTTTACATCATATTCGATATACGAATGGTATCAACACTAGGTATGTATCGTAGGTACCTTTTTACAGTTTAACAGTTTGTTTACTGTTGTCGCTCGGTTTACACGAGTATTAACAATTACAATTAAATTTACAATTATATAAAAAAAAAATATTAAAATGACGGAGTTCCGAGGAAATAAGCATTAAAAAACATACACTGCGAATAGAGAAATTAATTCTTTTTGAAGTCGGTTGACAAGTAGCTAAAAAACGAGGACACGGGATGTAAAATGATCACCGTCACCCGTGGACATTTGCAGAACCCGAGAAGCCATGTATTCGTTGTCAGCTTAAAAAGATATGAGATTAAAGGAAAGAGAAAGTATGAAAACTAATAGAGGGGAGATAGAGAAGCCCCCCTGCTTCTGGCTCTTAGACTTACTCTACGAAACACTATTTATCTACATATTGACTATGTCACGCCGATCTTCTGTGAAAGAGTGATACTGTCCCGGTCGAGCACCACTTTGTCACAAAAAATTGGGGTGAAATAGCTATTATAGGCCTTCGTCTATAGCTATCATGTATATCTTCATCTTCATCTTATTTACTTTTATTCAGTATTCTTTAAAAGTCTCTTTCGATACTACGAATGCTGGTACTTGTAGCGGATATCATTTCACATCAGGTGTACGTCCTGTTCTAGTAGTCCTAGTACGAATCAATATTTTTGGACTAATTTTGCATACGTTAATCGGAAGGCCCCGAGCGACATTTTCGCTTGAGATGCGACTAACCAATGCATAGAAAATACCAATTGCAAATTGTGTTATCGAAAATTATATTGAAGATTTTCTTGTCTATGAAACTATTGTTTTCAAAATATTAATAATTATATAATGTCTATATTATTCTAAAAACATATAACAAAGACGTATATTACGAGGGTCACTTGATATTTGAACTTATTCACCAGTCTGAAACTTTGCCAAGCTAGTAAAAGCCTGGGCTTAGTGAGTACATAAATCGAACATGAAATTAATTTGAAAACTTGAAATTGTATTCATATTTTAACCTATAATATAATTTGTTTTATTATATTTTGCTTAAGCTGGTAAACTGATCTTTTAGTTATTTGATACGTTTATTCCTTTATAAAGACATTTTAAGAACAAATTACATACCACAATAGAATTTTCTTAAATTTTAAATAATCTCGTCTTGATTTCAGCAAAATTATACAAAGGATATTCTTTATATATACCTACTTAATCAGACGGTGTGGGTATAATAATAACAATAAAATTATTATTTACGATTATTCCACGAAGATTAGTTTCATTTAACGACATGAAGCTGCTTCATAATTGTCAGAATATACATAACAATGAAATAATAATATTTGAGTACCTTTCACACTCACTATACCTTTATTATGTATAGTGAGGTATTCATTATTATTTGATTAACCCTAAGAAGTGTAATGTTCCTCTCTATGTATGAATATTTTCCATTATGGTTTAAGATATTATATCATAAGGAATATTACATATTCACTTCAATGAAACTTAAAACTAATTTATAAAACTATGTACATAAATGTTTACACTTTTGAACGTACGAAACTAGGTTCTTAAATTTAATTTCCAAAAATAAAAATATATTTTACAAGTAATAAAACATAAGAAAAATAAATCAAGAAGTGGGTAGTTCTGTATATCAACATTCATCACGGCAAAATCTTCACAGACAAATTACAACTAGATGCGACAATACTACAACAAAAACATTTTAATATTTTTACGCTTATTTAATTTATTCATTATTAATTTATTATTTTACATTAATATAAGAAAACGGACGAGTATATAAAATTTTGAATGATATTACAATTAATTAAACATCAGTTATATTATGTAGGTTCCTGTAAGTATTTAT
The DNA here is from genome assembly GCA_037950945.1 of Hypolimnas misippus. NCBI lineage: Eukaryota > Metazoa > Arthropoda > Insecta > Lepidoptera > Nymphalidae > Hypolimnas > Hypolimnas misippus. Next base: position 15,515,224 of record JBBEEQ010000023.1, read on the forward strand.
GAACATAATAAAACAATTTAAATATTGTATATAAAATTAAAATTACTAATGATATAAGTAAAAATATACTTCATAAATATAATCGTATCATTATACTGCCTACATATACAATATCATATTTTTGTGAGCTATTGATAGTAAAACGCTCTTATTAAGAATAACATCAATATTTTGTAATAATTTTAATTATGTTTATAATTTTAGGTTAAAGTATGATGAGGCTTTCATATGCATGTAGGACAAAAGCCTCGAAATAAAATATATAAAAAATACTCGATGGGTAAGTATAACAAAAACGGTAAATTTCTACAAAAATATTCCATCTACTACAGTTCCATCACACGCATCGTACAGTGGAAACATCCGAACCGCGAAGTTAGCACAGAATATAAAATAAAACTCAACATTCACACGACAATCCCCGAGCGAGACGAGATAAAATCCAGATAAACTCCGTCTTGAGCGCCTCCGCTCAGAGATAACAAGGCACTTGAATTATACCGAAGTGTGTACACATTCACTGTGCCATTCAGATGTATAGCGCGAGATTATATCGATTGTTTTCGTATGTGCTAGTTTTTAACCGACTTCCAAAAAAGGAGGTATTTCTTAATAAATCGAGGATTTTTAATGTATTTTCGTCGATTACTTAAAAACGGTTTGACTAATTTGGTTAATTCTTTTTTTGTTTCAAAGAGTATGCTATCCTATTATTCTCGTAGATTTTTTTATAAAAATCGGTTAAGTAATTTGATTTTTTAATACACTAAATAACATTTTATTGCTTTTGAAGTCGATTCTCCTTTTTTAAAAAGTCTTTCTCATTGTAATTTTTTACCCGCGTTTGTAGTTGTTATTTCGTTTGTAAATACAAGCAAACGCATCAGTTTTATCTGTGAGGTGAAGAACCTTAATAAAAAATATCTCTATATAAAAAGTGAGTAAGTTTTTATGAGTATTTTAATTAGTTTAAGAAGTATATAGCACACTGGAGCGGACATATAGTTTAATATTTGTATAATAATAGTTATTTATATTTTCATATAAGTATTTTATTTATGAATGATTAAATATAATTATTAAGCTGGAAATTTTCAAATAGAAGATCAATTGCTTATTTTCTTTGCAGATACTCTGTTTAAAGGCAAGTCAATACTAATTGAGACAATAAAGTTATAAGAAACAGTAATTAGTTACAACGCCAATACGTCGCCAAGCATCTAGTCGCTTGTGTCCTTTCTATCAAGTAAAAAAATGTGTCAAGAATAATGTGAACATTGCCGTACGCACTACGGTAATTGCTACGCTTAAGCTACGCCACCCATGTAGCCTCTACGATTTCGTAGCAAAGAAACTCGACATTCATTTAATTTCTAGATTTAAACGGAAATGTTCATTTTGATTATCTGGGAATACATTATGTTATAGTATTTATTTAAGCAACGTTTTTAAGCCATAGCTTTTTTGCGATTACGATAAACATTTGTCAACTTATTCATTCCAATTACAATAAGGTATAGGAATAAACAATTGACTGCGAAGCTGTAACCTAATGACTACAGGTGGTATGCGGGCTGGCTGGACCAGGACGATACAACCTTCGCCCAAAAGATCGGCGTGAATTAGTTTATATAGCTGCGTTTTGCACGGTGAGTGAGAGAGTCGGCGGCTCACCCACTCCCCCCATTCTTTCCTTACTTCCTATTTCCTTTTATCTCTTATTCCTTTTTTAGCTGACAACTCATTTGTGGATCCGCTACGTTGCAAATGTCTATGGGCGGTAAACACTTAAGATCAGGTATTCCGCCTGCTCATTTGCCAGCTATTTTGTGTATACAAAAATAAAAATCTTCCAATAGGTGGTGCGCGTGTCCTAACGGTGAGAGAGAAAACATTTAGATATTCGGCATTACAAATCTACAGTAACACGAACGAACCTGCAATTAATAAGCTATTATTATAAGTAAAATAAAATGTTATAAATGAAGATTTATATCCAAAAAGGAATTGTTTACAGCATCACGGCCCAATACATTTCATTACAAAACTAAACTTCAAGTTTTGGGAAAGAGTGAGGACGGACGTGGGTCGAATGTGGAATTCAATTAAAACCGAGGTTCGAAAGAATTTAAGCAAAAGAATTTTTCGGAAAGCGCGTTTAGTGTTACGTGTAATTTTCCTTTTATTGAAAATTGATGAAATATTCAAACGCGTCGACACGGAAGGTTTTCGCATTTTAAATGGCTGAATAAATTAATATCTTGTAGAGAGTATTTCTGAAAAGTAAGTAAAGAAAATAAGACAAATATATATATATATATATATATATATATATATATATATATATATATATATATATATATATATATATTTGCTAATCCGTACTAATATTATAAATTCCAAAATAACTCTGTCTATCTGTACGTTTGTTAATTCCATTTTAAAAATCGTTATGTGTAACAGTTTGTTTGAACCAAAATACACAAAAAAATTAGAATAATTTTACAGTTAAAATTTGCTTTAATAAAAACATTTATGGGTGTACTAAATATATCTTTTTAGCAAATCCTGTGAATCCTCCTCGTAAATATTATACCATACGACAAAGATTACATTTTTCAAATTCAAATCATCAAATGAAGAAAACTCATTTAAAAAAGACATGCGCTAAAAAATGAGAACCTTCGCCTTTTTAATTCAGTTGAAAAGAAGATATAAAGCATTACAATACAAAAAAAAATTAAGAAAAGAAATTCTTTTGATGACTTTTTATTTGACATAAAACCTTGTTGAGAGTTTTTCGTGTAAATTTATTTAAAAAATACATTTATTTCTACTTAGAATTACTTGTGTCCATCTTGTGTCAAGACAAATTCTTGAAAAAAGGTTAAACATCATATTAAATTTACGCAATTCACAAAAATAAGTAGTTCACTTTAACTTGATTAGCCCCACACTAACAAAGTGAACCAAACAAAAGGAAATCTAATTCAACAGCGAGTTATAGGTCTATACACAAGTCTAGACGGCCCAAACAGCGAACAAGGCCCAGTGACTTCTAACTTAAGTAACTCGACATCTTAAGATGTAACCTTCCATTATTTCCGAATTCTCATTACGTGAAACTTGAATATCTTCTTCTAAATAACAATCGCGCGTCGCGGAACAGCGGCGTGCGCGTAAATTCCCCCCCTAAACTTTCTCACTGCGGCGCCAACTTTTAATTAAACTTATATCACTTCAAAATTACAACTGCACTCGTTAGATAATATGCTTGTCTTGTATTTATTTGCTGGTAGTGTTTGTCGTAACTTTGTATATGTTTATGTGAAGTATGTTTATTTTAACCGACTTCAAAATAGTAGGTTCTGTATTCGATATGTATGTATGTTTGCGAACGTGTTTTTCCTTAAAAACTTTTGTTTTCGCTGTTTAAATGTATATTATTCAAGGAAGATTTTTATATCACTAGTTATGACCCGCGGTTACACCCGCTATATGAAGAAATATTATATTTTTAATGTTTACTTTGCCTATTTTTATTGGATATTTTTCGCTATTTCATTGGTTTTATTTTTTTCCGCGTTAACCTCTTTTTTATTTATTAATTAATTTTATTTTAATAAAAGTTATATATAGATATGAGAGGTAACTTTTTTTTTCGAAATGAGTATTTCTGTTGGACTTGGCAGCGTTACCGGGGGGGGAGAGCGAGTAAGTCGAACTGCTCGTTGATTAGGAGGTCTTTAGTGTCAACTACGGTTTTGAGTCTAACTAATATCAATTTTTCGTACAGCTTGCCGAGAGTATTTAATAGACTAACGGGTCGGGTGCTGGATGGGAGGTTGCCCGGTTTACCGGGTTTGCGGATACCTATCACCGTTGATTCCTTCCACTGATCGGGGAAGGAGCAACCCGCCAGAAGAGCGTTGTATATTAGCACTAACAGTGTGATAATTTGGTGAGAGGTAACTTAGACTAGTTACCCCTTATAACATAAGCTGTGAGTAAAAGTCGCGTCAAAATCGGTCCAGCCATTTCGGAAATTATCCGAAACAAACAGACAGACAGACATACAAAAATTTTAAAATTTGTGTTTTTGATGTAAGTACCCTATATACTTTGATATGTATTTAGTTAAAAACTGTTAATTAGAATTTACAAACAGATACCTCAATTTTATCATACGTAAACACTAGTATTTTTCATACTTAAGTTTTTTTACTTTCTTTTAAAGATTACATTTATTTTTACATAAATATACTTTGTAAGTAATTCTTAATACTTCGACACAATCTAATTTAGTCATAAATAATCTTTTCTATACCGAACTAAAAATAAACTACGTCAGTTAGTTACAGCGTAAACTCGACGAAGTTGCCCAAACCCCGAACGAGTTAGACGCAACTCTAACTAACCACTGACGCCGACGAGCTCCAGCAACGTTGTTTACATACTTACAAGTTAACTCGACATTAACATTCTTCTGTACCTGTTTGGTTAACCTTCAAATCTTATTGTGTCTTGTTTGTCATTCAATGGATTCGAGGCAAAATTAACTTGTATTTACCTATTACTCATTTTAAAAAAATATTTCTAATATACATATACAGAGTTTTAAAGGCGACTCAAATTAATACGAAAATAAATATATATTGTAAGCAAATGATTTCCTACTAAATAAAATTATAAATAACAAAATATTAAGGGACAGTATAAAAGATAACAATTAAAGGCCTCGTCAACGTCCGTCAGGTCCGAGTGCTCAAGCAAAAGTGCACCATCAACGATTGTGTACAACTCTTTTATAATGTCATGACACTATGACACTTGACTCTAGCTCCGACTTTTAACCGCTAACAATTTGTTAAATTAAACCATTTACTATTTGGTCTAGATCGTAGATAATTACACAAGCCATAAAGCTTAAGGAATGATAACCCAACTACGTAATGAAATTCCGGTATAAAATGTATATATCCTATATCACCCGGGCCGTTATTACGAATCTATTTTCATCTGATTAATTAAAATCGGTTCAGTAGTTTTAACGCTACGGTATTTTATACAAATATATATACATATATTGATTGTCAAAATCATTACCCTTTCATTTGGGCGAGTACTACATGAAAGATGTCATTATATTCGTGCTACTACTAATATACACGCGAAAGACTGTTAGGATAAATAGACGGTTGCAATTCTTATTATAAAACCACTATTATATTTTATACAATTGTACATATAACACATATGTACATATAGGCTATAATTTATAAATTTCATGAGTAAATTGACCAAACTATAACGATAAATGTCTTTTAAATCCTGAACTAAACAATACTGCTCATATACAAACAAAGATTAAATAATTACATGCGGAGGCTAGTTGTTAAAAAGTTTTATAACGATTGTTTTTAACAATTAGCCTCTGGGCCAGAATAAAAACGTACTAAAAAGAGTATTGTGTTTCTCAGTATTGTAATCGTTACGTTCAGCGAGATAAAAGTTAGAGAAAATATTTTGTGCTGAAAATGTAATAAAAATGATTGGCGCGAGGACAGTACAGTTTTCATTGTCTAGCTTCAATTTCCTCAGTAGCAAGCGAGTCAGTAGGAAAGGCGGAGGTGCGCGTCGAGCTGTCAGACACATCGACGCTTTGATAACGGATATCCTTATTGGAAAATATCCATTTTATACGTACATTTATAACGTCAGTTCGTTTTTAACTGACTTTGTAATGATGTAATGCGTTTAGCAGTAGAAGTCTGCCCGAACGTCTTACTTTTAAAGGGCTGTATCTTTTTTTTATATAGTATGGCGTACCTCCGCGCGTTATTGGGCTGTCTTTATTGTCATAATAGGCCAGTTCAAAATTTCATAAAACATGTGTCATTGTGATGTAAACATCAACAAATAATGAAAAGAAAATAAATGATGAAATTCTTGTTATAACAAGTATAGCTCTATCGTAAAAACGTAAAAATAAGTATGATTATTGTTTAAATTCAAAAATAACGCATAACAAATTAAAAAATATAATTATGAAAAATCATGAACAACTTCAAACGTTTGTTGTCAGAATATTTCATTTTTCACGTCGACATTTTTAAAATACGTCATTATTTAAATACGTGGAACGATATTTTAAAATGTGGGTCACGTGATTAATTGAACTTTAACGATAATCGACAGGAAGCGAGCCGGAAGAATATAATCCAGCTCATTATTCATACGAGCCTCGCTTTAAAACAATAAATAATAACTTGATAGTTAACAGACGCATTTTGAATTTATTGTGAAATATTTCAAAGCCTTGTAACGTAATCTGGATGATTTTGATACTTTTTCGTGTTTGCTCTCATATTTAAAGGACATTCTTATGAGGGTTCAATAATGCTTTAGAAACGTATTGGAATAAAGTAAATGTTAAATTTGAATTGAATTTGATTCTTTTTTGTTTGTACACTGCTCGTGCACGGTTAATGTTTTAATAGTAAAAGAAACTAATTTTACTGTATATAATATAACAGTATTATTAAAATTTAATTTCATTAAATCAAAAATTAATTTAAAAAAAAAATTAAGACGTATATACACATCTTCTCTTTTCTATTTTGATAAAATATATAATGAATTAAAAGTAGATTGATATATTAAAAGTTTTAACTTATAATAAGTTTTTCAAATGTATGTATTAGATTATTGCATATTGCGATATATAGAGCGCCCTTCAATATTCGAAATATTAAATTAAGAAACTTTTTCCGTACTTATTTAGTTTAAGATTGCCTTAAAAAATTTAATAATGTTAAGTACATAACCGATTATCAGAATACATCAATATCTCTGAATGCGACGTTTGTGGGTTGACACATTATTGCTTATCAGCATCCACATAATGTAAGAGAAATAAATTAGTGGTCATGTAGCGCTTGACGGATGCGAAGACGCATTAGAGCTTCATGTGTTTGAATATTAAGATGATGGCGCTTTGTGGAGAGATTGCTGGAGCTGAGCACTGACAGCGCTGATAGATTCCGGTATTCTGTTTGAGATTACCGCAGCTGCTGAATTACTACGTTGATATAGGTATAGAGTACACTTCTAATAATATAGTATTCGAATAGGAGATGCTGCTAGCGTTTGTCGCCGTTCCATGTGTTCATAATTTTATATAATTGATTGAGCAGTCAGAGTTAAGATAAATGTAAAAAAAATGTAATATTTAGACACGTGTATATAATAGATAGTTATTTAATAAATTGTATACTGAAGTGACGAACGAACTACTAAAGTAAAAAAGAACTATCTACTATTAAATAATTATATATTTGTTCATAACGTTTAATGACATATTATTTATATTTAGAATTATTGGGCAGAATGCATTATTATCTTGCTCAATGTCATATGAAAGAAAAAGGAGATAAATAATTGCGCGCCAATTTCGTTATCATTAAAATAAGAGTTAAAATTGTAGTAATGCTTTATAATAAAATTATTGTAAATTAATAAAAATATGTTATTAAAGCATTATAATTATTTACTACATTAATGAAATGATATGCAAATACCCAGCCCATAACTAAAAGTTCCAATACAATATATATATACATTATATATGTATGTATATTGTATAAGGGAATATTTTTTTACTCAGAAGCTAAATGATATAAGAAGTTTTTGTATTTCCAATTTATCGCATTTATACTCAGTACAAAGGAAAATATCGTGAGAAAACCTGCTTGCGTCGGGAATACTAAGGGCTTTGTATCATAAGCCGAAGAGGAGATGCGTAGGTTAAGCTTCAGGTGGCCTGGATAGAAAATTGCAACGTATGTAGGTATTGACGTATTGGTTTATCGACAAGTTACAATGTAGGAAATAATAAGTTATTGCGTACTTATATTTTGGCTTTATAATATACATACCTATTAGACGCTGTAAAGGTCAACAAAAGTGCAAAGCGTAATCGAGCATAAGGAATGGGCATATGAGCACAAATAACGGTTGTACGCTCTATAAATATACAAGACGTACAAACAATCTAGAACATTCAATGAATACACGATCATATTATGTCTTTTTATTTTTTATAATTCTAAAATCAGTAGACGATTCACTAGATGCTACATGATCACCACCGCCCATGAATATTTGCAGCACCAGAGGAAAGCTCTTCTGGTGCTTAAGATAAGTTGTTGGCTTAAAACGGATAATAACATGAATGGCAATAGTTAATGTAAAGAAAGGGATTTAGAAGATAAAGAGTGCCGTCTCACTCACTTCCTTATATAATGAGTTAACTCCAAAAAGTACTACAATTCGACATAGTCATAACTTTTTCTTACCCCGAAGAACTTTGAGTTTGAGTAGAATACGCTTTTAACTAAGAACATTAACTAGTTTTTACGTGATAAGTATTTTTGCTACAAAGAAATTATAATTACACTATTTAATGCAAAGTGCTTTAATTTAACCGTGAGGCCGCGAATAAGAGTGAAGCGACAAGCTTGCTCCTGGCGGCCGCTAATGAGACCGCGAGTTAATAAGCGAGAGCCGAGACGTCAGCGACACGCGTTACAACTTTTAAATTATTCTGCTTGTAGGATTGCTTTGGCAAACCTTAAACATACCATATATTCTAGTTTTTTTGGTATCTTCCAAAATACAATCTATACATATAGTTACTTGTCCTAAACGATTTGTCAACGCAGAGCTTTAACCGATGAGACTATAAATTCTTAATTTTGGCAGTCGCTTATGTTGTAGGTAAGCATCTACTAAGAAAGGATTTTTGGAAATTTCACCCCTAAAATAAGGGATGAACGTTTGTACGAAAGTCCGTCATTGTCAAGCTAGAAAAACGAATTTAATATGGTTACTTCTGTTTAAAAATAAATGCACATGTACATCAACGTTTTTTAATTTTATCTCTAAGCTGGTAAAGTTATCAAGTAACGTCTCAACGTAACCTGGACGAGGCCGGTGCGGACCTCTAATCCAGCATACAGTCTAGACCTAATATTACCTAGAATTGACATTTTTATAGATTTAACGAGATGCCAACTACAAGGTTCGACATCGGCGTCGATGAAAGGTGTCATTAAGGCTGATCAGCTGACTGCAACAAACATATGATTTTGAAGTTAGCTATTTTCTATTTGTACATTATTTAAAAAAAAATAATGCTCTTAAGTCGGATGGTTTTTGGAAAGTATTGTCGTAGATTTCCATACAATTTTAATAAATTCGAAATGAAAATATGTTTATTTTAATCGTTAACGATTTAATTTTCAAATATCATCTATTGTTAAGAACTATGTGGCATACATACATATGCAGTATGACATTTGTAAGTTTTAATCTCGTAACTGATATAAAACAACTCTGTAACCTGGTAACCGTTACATTGTAAGTAGTTACAGTTACGTTGAAGTTAAAGGTGTGCACATCCAAAATAAAGCATTGCCAGCGTATTCTTTCAGGTTTACTGGGATGAAATATAAATCTCGCCTTATATTCGAAGAAAGTAATGCAACACATACACAGATATAATAAACTTATATATCACATCTGGTTTTACATAAAAATAGAAAAAAAATGAACAAACTTGCTCGAGAAAATTCTCACAGGAGTCGTAAGAAAGTACAAAACATCCGCAAACGAGCGAAAGACGACACTTAGTTTGAAGTTAGCCTCCGGCCGGCGATAAGACCCGCTGCGGACGGAGCTGGCTCGGTATATATGTACATAGCAGCACGTTTAGAGAGAAATATCTTCATTCTGTGATTTTTATTAAACTACCTTAGAAAAGAGAATTTTTTAAAGTGTTATGATCTTTGAGGGGATGTATGCATTTATATAGGTATACTAGGTAGACCCTAGCTGTAGTTACTAGCTACAACTTGTTAACGAGCTTATATCATGTGTCGATAATTATGTCTTAGTTCTGGGAATGACAAAGAACGAATGTTTTGTCCGGATATTTTGCGGGAAATTTGCGAAACGTTCTTCATTAAAAGAAGTTACATAATAAATGTGAAAAATATTTGCAACACGGCATATGGGCAGTCGCGTTTTTTTATTTTTTATTTTACATAAGTCTTGTTCACGTGCATGTTTATCAAATTTTCGATAGAATACAAGGTGTCGTTATAGTTGTCTAAATTGTGAAAGTAATATATTATAGTGTGAGCAAAAATAATACAACTTATGATTTCCTAATATAATCAATTTAGATTAAATTATAAATAACAAAATCAATATAAAGGGAAAGTATAAAAGATAACAATTATATAAAGGTCTCGTCAACGTCCGTCAGTTCCTGCTCAAGCAAAAGTGCCTCATCTACGTTTGTGTTGCTCTTTTATAATGTCATGATACTGTGACTCGTGACTATAGCTGCTACAACTTTTTACCGCTTACAATAGTATAATTTTAACTTCTAAGTTTTATATATTCATACAGGTAAATATGACAAAGTATTTATCCTGTGTTATTATATATATATCTTCAATCAAAATTAAAACAACAAAAAAATGTAATCAATTTTCGAACGAAACAGATATAAAAGTAATAAATTATGTAATTCCAGTATATGCTGTCTGTTTGTGGATTCAGAACACATGCACTCTGAACGACAGATCCAATTTTCAATAAAGTGCACCGATCTCAAACACTCGCGGACCGCCCGCGCCGGCAGTTCGGTAGAAATGAGCTGATACCGCGTTGTATTATTGGATAATCCGCTTTGTCTATTTTCGTTATTATTGCAATATTCTGTTTTGCTATTTTGTTGTTTTGCTGTTTCAACAGACTTAAAGACCGACGGTGCGAGTGGGAGTCGAGGATTTCGTACCATCTTAAAGGATACAATCTACCCTTCGAGGTTTCACTTGTGTTTTTTATTCATTTCTTCGTTCCTGAGTCGTAACGTGATGTAATATAGCATATAACCTGCCTTAATAAACGGGTTACCTAATGCAAAAATATTTATTATTTCGGTGCAGCAGTTTCAGAGATTACCCCCTACATACCTACAAACTTACAAACAAATTTGACCTCTATATAATATTATTATAGATAACACAATGTACTTTTTCAAATACCTTTATAAGGGTAACAAGAGAGACGATATTGCAATGTTTAATAAATAACCCTTTGTATGCAAGTTGAAATCTTAGTTAACTGTTATTACTAGGCGTTATTATACAAAACAAAAACCCTCCCTGTGCAAAGGTGAACTCTCTAGACCAGGGTTCGCCAATTAGCTTAATTCGGGGTCCGCTATTTAAAATATTATTGTCATCGCGGGCCGTTGTCAATTGTCTTTCATTCTCATTCTCGGGTCATTATAGTTAATGATTGTTATTAGAATAACATCAAAATGATTGCGTATGAAATTCTTGACGGATTTCAAAATATTAAAATATCAGTCTGAACCCGGACCTTCTATTTCTGTTCCTTCGCGTTTTATTATTACGACAAAGATACTCGTATCCTTTTCCTAACCTTGTTACCAAATTCATCAATATAGGTTTAACAGTTTCGACGTTAAAACGTACAGAGTTACTTTCACATTTATACTATTAGTACGGATTCGTTTTCAATCCATCAACGGTGCTACATATATTTTAATAGAATATCAATACTATCGAAATAAAAGCCATCGTTTGAACTGCTGCCAGTGCCGACGAGTACACAAACATATTAAACTTCCGCGAGAATTACATTTGTGGGTTTTACTCTCGTAATTGACATAATACAAGTTTGTAACCTGGTAATATTTCGCATACTTGCAGGACAGTAAATTCCTTCATGTGTAAAGCAATTGCTAACAAATTACGTAAATATAATTAATGTCTGTAAAGAAAACTTACAAGTGTAATTTTCTTCTTAGTCAAGAATTACTTTTATAAGGTACACTTACAGTTACGAAAACGGTAAACGTCAAAAATAAGGCACTGACAGTAAATTTCCTTCATGTTTAAAATAACTTATGTAAATCTGTTGAAAATCTGTGAGTAAACTTACAAGTGTAATTCTTTCTTTAGAATAGTTATCGTTGTAAATAATCCAATTTACGTGAAAGATTTCGGAAGCACCGCTGTTGTTGTGCGTGATAAAAACAAATCTTTTTGAACGATGATTCCATTTTATCTTATGTGACCCTACAAAGCTCCTCTATCTATACAAAAATAATCCCTTTTGTTATTCGATCCTGCTAGTCCCACAACTATAGGATCTGATGAATCTTAAATATCACGTCCTTTGTCCTTTGTTTCTTGAACTTTCCACTGACTCACCCATGCTTTAAACCATTAACAGGTGTAACGTCGTAAAATAACTGACGAATCTAGACACGCGGTAGCGTGTCAAGCCAAGTTCAAAAAACAGAACTGGCGAGCCGCACCGTGTGTAATATTACACGAACCATTTGGAGCCACTTTTGACGCCCTCATAAATCAAAAACGATTTCACATGAACGTATGAAATTTGACTCATATATTGAGACTTGCGAGATTCATATGTGTTCTAATTTTTAAAAGCTTATCTCAAACGGTTATTCAGATTTTAATGTCCAAAAATCTTCATTTTTATCATTGACTGACTGGGTGACTGACTGACTGAATGACCTAAAGACTAAAACTCTAACCCAGTTCCAGATGACCTATAGAGGTAAAATTTGGTATGCAGATAGGTAATTAGATGAATACAAAGGAAAAAATAAGAAACTGGTAATTTTTATAAAATTAGATTCTATTATGATCGCTTAAAACATAAATACCTAATTAGTGCCTGTACCTAACTATTATAGATGTAAGAATCAGTAAGTAATCAAAACTCATGACAGCCGGTCTTTATGTGGTAGGTGTGTAGGTGGTATGTGGATTAACTTAACATATAACATAACATATAATGGGCATATAGGCTTCATATATGAAGTATAGCCTTGCAAGTGAACTACAAGTATATGTCGGTTCTTATTTTATAATTCCGAAAATTTGGATTGTTGGTAGAAACTAGCGATCGAACATAATAATTCGTTGGTAGGTTTATAAAAACTAGGCAATACAAACCTTAGGCTACAATACATTATCTTATAATATAAGAAGATATGATATGTTACACTGTTATTTATAAATAAATTTCAGGACTGACCATTGAACTTGGCACCCATTTAGATATCACTTCTTTTGTCGTTGAAGTTAACAACCAAGGCATTTATCATAATATAGAACTTGGCTCTCATTTCACATTTATGTTTTTAATTGGATAGATAGCAATATGGATAACAGAGAAATATTTGTACACTTAAATCAATAAAAAGAGCTATTAATTATTAAATGTCATTGATTATTAAATGAAGAGATTATTTACAATTAAAAAATACTACGATTGTTCTGAAAGTATCAACTCTCATTCTAATAGGGTTCATGAGATACAGCCCTCCGACGGAAAGGCAGACGTATCGATAATAAAGGCTTAGTAATTTGTAACCTTTAATAATTCATAAAAATTAGTTAATTTACCGAAGAGTGCCAACCCGCGTGGGTGTTCCCTTCGTTAAAGAGTCCCGAAACAAGTGGGCTAATTCAAGTAGGCATGACATGCACTTTAAAATCGTCAAAATATTACCAAAAAAAAATTAATAAAGCTACCAACAATAAATAACAAAACAAAATAAGCTTAACAATTACAAATCTGAATATTAGCATGGAGCCAAGATGGCCTAGTGGTTAGAACACGCCGATCTCGACCGATGATCGTGGGTTCAAACCCCGGGTAGCACCGCTGAATTTTCAAGTGCTAAATTAGTGTTTAAATTCATCTCGAGCTCGGCGGTGAAGGAAACCTGCATGTGCCGGGAGAAATTTTAACATATGTATATCCGCCGACCCGCAGTGGAGCTGCGTGGTGGATTAAGCTCTAAACCTTCTCCTTAATAGGAGAGACGGTCTTATCCAGCAGTGGGACATTTACAGACTGTTACTTTACTTTTTACTTTACTTTTATTGAGTAGCTGTTCAACAATACAATATAAAACTTAAAATTATACAAACAACAGTAATCATAGTCCAACGTGAGATAATTAGATATGTGTATAGTGCGTATCATGTGGCGTACCAGCCCCATCCAGGCGAGGAGGCGTCCCGTAACGACCTCTGTCAATCCGTGTCGGAGGCATATTTGCCCTCCGCTGATGAGACAGCTCCTGTCTAATAACGCTTGATACACCGACGAGACCTCGAATGCTTTAGCCTTGTTTTTAATTTAGAATGAAAAAGCTAAATAAAATTACAGTGTTGGTATTTTGAATAATATTAATGTAAATATTAAACGATGATTTAGTGATTTCGGTTTAATAAAGTTTGGTGTGAATTTCCAAATACTCATAAAAATCAATTATGAAAAATATTATATATCATAATCATAATGATTTTATACAGCAGAAACATATATTTATTGGTATATATAATACATGCGTATTTTAAAAACTGTTCTATAATTTAAAATATTTATTAGGGTTATAATTACTTTCTAATCATAAAATTTTAATATCAATCTTTTTTTACCAATTTTTACTAAACAGCATTTAAAAATGTTTTAAGCAATACAACGAGAAAATCAATGAGCGAACCAAATAATTTGTTTATTTTTGAGTTAGATCGCTAGCACTTTGTTTCACTTCACCCGAATGCTGAATTCGAAACTATGAACTCGGTGCAAATCGAAGGCAATAAATACACCTGCGATGCAATAAAGCGAGCTCTCACAACACGCTGCGAACATTTAAAGTAGATGTATGGACATTTTATCACCGGGGTCAACATTTTTCAAGTTAGAAATCGAGATGCTAAAAAATAATTGAACTTGCAGTCAAGCGGCTTCTATACTGATTTCAATTAAAAAATTATTATATAATCATTTGGATGCTGATAAGTAATAATGTGTCAACCCACAAAAAGTCAAATACGGATATATCGATGTAATCTGATAATGCATTACATACTCGTATGTAACACAATAAAAAAAAATTAAGTCGTTCAAAGTTTACAATTTTAAAACACAAGTTTAAAATATTGTAGTGTGTTCCGTATTTTGCAATATGTTATAATCTAGTACCTGAAAAACTTATTATTAGATAAAACTTTTTAGTATACACACAATCTGCTTTTAATTCATTATACATTCTATAAAACCAGAAAAGAAAAGATAAATACATACGTCTTCAAACAAATTCGTTAAAATAGGTTTGACATGCTTAAACGCCATTTTCTCAAAATGAAGTTCGTGTGGTTTGACATAGTGTTACTTATTAGCATCCTTTTATAGAAGCATCTCTAGCTATACACATATGTTTATTCACCAGTAATCGCGTTTCTGTCATCGGGTTTGCTTCTCGGTGACATAAAAAGTTACGAGTGAAAACGGGAAACCTCATATTTACACGCTAGTGACGAAGTCTAAACGACATTGCCTGCATTTTTCCATTTACCAAAGGCATACTGAATAACATTTTAAACGAAAAACACAAACGAGCGTCATTTACGTTGGTTTCATAGTAGTAGAGAATCAATTCATAGTAGAAAAAGTAGTTCTTATCACAAATTGACATTTTTTTTTAATTTCACTGCAGTATTTTTCAATCACACTTATATCATTAACAGGCAATATAATTTTTCTTTATAGTTTGATAACGACTGCGTTCGACAAATAACCTGTAGGAACAGGAATTAAACATATTATCTTTTAAGTTTATATCTTTTTCGTTTGCCCAGATGTCCAAATGTGGATGTGACTTATTTCTCTAGACTTCTATAATTTTTTTTCCTGCAACAAAGAAAGACACACAAAAGTACGATAATCGAAAATAAATGAAAGTTAAAAGTATAGACAACCATACACACATATAAGCAATAATGTGTCAACGTACAAAACGTCAAATTCAGAGATATTGATGAATTCTGATAATGCGTAACGTATTAAACATTATTCAATTCTTCAAATTTTAACGTTCATACATCTATACTAATATTATAAAGCTGAAGAATTTGTTTTTTTGTTTGATTGTTTGCTCGAACGTGCTATCTCAGGAACTACTGGTCCGATTCGAAAAATTATTTCAGTGTTAGATAGCCCATTTATCGAGGAAGGCTATAGGCTATACATATATATTATCACGACAAATTAAGAATGTTTCAAAATCGGGGGATATTTTCCTATTGAGAGAGCTTACGCTGCGTGCGCTGCGTAAACTAAAGCTATTAAGTTTTGCAAAAATCATGTGTGACAGAATTTTTCCTCTTAAAAAAGTTCTAAAAAAATTTCGCGACAGCATATGTCTATTTTTCAAGGTTAGCTCACTTTAACCTTTTTTATGCTAACCAAATTTCTTCTAAAATAATGCATTATTAGCGCAAAGTAACTTCCACGTGAACGAAGTCGCAGGCGGAAGGTAGTAAATAATATATAGTTATGTTTAAAAGTCTTTAACGTGGAGTCTCAGCATAAGGTTCTTACATATACGGATTTTATGGTCCTTAAACACATCGCAAAAGATAATGGGAATAGGGAGTGCGGACGCGAGATGCATCACATTACGCGAATTGAGTGCTTAAATCAGATAGAGGAAATGAGATCGAAAGAAAGGATTTAAATGACTGCTTTATCTCATAACGGAGATGGGATCAAAGATCAACCCTTCTAGGGTTTAATTACGAAGCTCGGTTGAGTAGTTCGTGATTAGATACGTTACACATCATTGGATACGTTAGTTTATAACATACATTATAACGGTATATGCGTTCAAAATCTCTTATTTGACACATTGACTGAGTACATCATTGACATTTTATAACAATGTTACGTACATACTATTTGATGTTTAAAATGTGTACCCATTTCCAACTTTGACGAGCTCGTCAATTGTCTTGGTGGCCCAAAGATATTTTCGCCTGTTGTACTCAGTCGCTAACTGGTTCGCAGGCAACGTTTTTCAAAGCGGTCAGCGTACTGGATCCCAAAATCCTATAATGGATACTTATTGTCATCCAAGCAATTTTCACTGTTGATAAACAAATTTTTATTACGTTATATTAAATATTAAATACTTATAAAAATTATTTTTATCTAAACCATAAATACTCAAACTGAACAAGTTTCAACTGAAGTGGTATGTTATTTATCCCATAAAGCCTTTTCGCAAGCGCAAGCAATTAATTGCCAAAATGATACAATCAACAACGGTAAAGCAGCGAATACGATACGAACGAACAAACAATTATAGTGTTTATATATCAGATAAGATAATCATTTAAACTTTAGTTAGTAATTTAATGCTTTAGTTATCACCTAATTTTCTACAAAAACTTCTTGAAAAGATGCTCCAAACTAAACTTAATTCAACCTAGTAATAAGCTGAGTACGTCACTTGACATGAAAAGAAGTGCAAAGTTGTGGAAAGTTACAAAGTGAAGAGCATCTAGAAGTATAGAGGGAACCAATCTCGTTTCTCGTTGCAAAGTGAACTCGCGAGCTAGTGAGATAGAATTAGCTTCTGGGTAAACTTCTGCTGTGTCTGTTGCATTAAATATTTGACGAAAAAACTTAGACGTCGTCAGAAAGAACAATTTTCAGAGTTTTTTTTCGTTTGGACGTATTTGAGTCCATGATTGAAGTTAATCAAATTGCTTGGACTTTATATGTCTATGTATGTTATTTCTGTAAAAGCAACACCTTAAGTAATATTTCAATCATATTTTGACTATAAATTAATGTCAGTACATAGTCACTACTCTAACTTAAACCTTCAGCGAAAAAATATTCATTCTTTGCTATTATTTTTATTTCTTAAAAAAAACAGACGATACAAACGTTCAATAGGAGAAACATATCTTCTGCTATAACATTTGATGAGAGTTTCTTGTATTTAATGCCGTAGATAACTATGAACCTTTGACAGCAGCATGTCACATGTCACAGCAACACTTCATTTTGTATGGAAATGGTGGTCAACCACGGGAAGTAACCTGATGTTAGGTGATCACCACCGCTCATAAACATTTGCAGTACCAAAGGAGCCATTATTTTGTTGGCGGTTAAATTCAAAAGGAAAAGGAAGTAATGAAACGGGCACGATAAAGGGGGCATTGAGGCAATAAAGGCTGTACTTTTAAATAAAACGTAACAAATAAACACAATGTCACACCAAACGTATCACACATCACACCTTACAGCGTCTTTTATAAAATACGAATTTATTCCAACGCTATGTTTAAGGATAATACACGAAAAATGGCACTTGATGCGGGTTAAAGTCCACTCGCGGCTGATTAAACGCAAGTACGTGCTCCTGAACACTCGAAACTTATACACGAATATAACTCTTATTACAATGTATTAAAAGTTATTATTATTGTTTAATAAACGTAATTTAATAACAGAAACGTTTGCTTCATATATTTTCGTCGTGTATCTATCTATTTATCATTTGTATTGCTCTTAAATGAAGGGAATGGTTTGACTTTGTTTTCTTTTTCAACTGAAGATCTGAATTCGTGGTCTATGTTTTTATGTTTGTTACATCAAGACTCACGTGATTTCTTTATCTATTTTGAAAATTCCTTCAGTTTTAAGATTCAAACTAGTCCCATGGAATTTTTATCTAAATTTGTTTAGTCGTATGATTTCCAAAATAACTAGATGAAGTTTGTCATCCAAGTAAACGATTTACGCATAAAATACGCATTTTTTTTCTATGTTGTATCTTGGTGGCACTGTTTAGACAAAACACTTTGGCCGATTTTAATAAATGATATGTCATATTATTCGCCATAACGTCGCAAACATCATCGAGACCATAAAAAACAAAAAAAAAAAAATGGCCGATTTTGGAAACCATATTGTGGGAAAAAAATGAATCGACGAACTATGTCAAATAGGTTATTGTTGACTCAAATCGATTTTCAATTAAAATCACCGTTTAGGATCTATAACGATTTAAAGTAGGTTGGTAACGATTCTCACTTAGAGGCTCTCAGACAGAACGAATTTTGATACGGCAGCAGTAGCTGACTTCAGATGGTTTTGTTACGCAATCGAGTTTTTAATCTCTTTCTAAATCTTAATTATTTATATTTAATTCAAGGTTCTATTTACATCCGCGCAAAAGTATGGACGAAAAAGTGGGAAGTCCTTCATAGTTTTTAAATCGTACGGCGGCGATATCTTAGGATAAATTTGCTCATGGATTTGGCATCTCACAGGTTCATATACAAAAGACATTTCCCGATAGTAATACAGCTTTAGCTTTAACTGAATAAAATTGTCTTTATATATTTTCGTTTGCAGTACATTATCACGCGGGAGGGATCCGCCAGACTCCGCGCTATGTGTCACGCCAGATGCTTCTGATTCGGCGATCAAGATTTAAAGAGAGCTCCGAGAAATATATACAAAACAAATTGACTTGGATTTAGCCTCAATGCCATGTATTCGTTGTATTTATATTTACTTTTCGTTATGTCAATAGAATATGAAAAAACAATCATTCGTAAAAATATTTAAATAATTATTTACATTATTATAACCGCACTTTTAATATTTTCATACATTTTTAGAAATCTCTTCGAAATAAAACCATTTTAAACATCATCGTGAGTTCCCGTAACCGAAATATTGAAAAACATAGTGGTCGAGATGATAAAAGGAATTAATATACACGACTAGAATTGGATACCTAACAAACTTTCAACTTTCTTTTTAAATCCTTAGTTGAGTTTTCAAAAATTCCTTCTTAGAGCACACTTACAATATCTAAGGAACATCTGTGCAATATTTCTATTCGCAAGTTCTTAGACCGAGCGTTTCAGTTCTGCGTGGATCGATCAGTCAGTGAATATGTCAGCCAGTCAGTTTTGATTTTTATACGTAAAGATTACAAATTGCGACGGTAGATCTTTGTATACTGAAAGTAAATTTTAAACTACTATGATAATATCGTATCAACGAATCTTTCGAAATGATGCTTTTAAACCATACATCAGTTATTCCATTTTAGGGACAAAATTAGTATTCGACAAATTTTCCATTTCCCGATAACAAATAACACTAAAACCAAATAAATATTACAGATCAACTATTCAGACCCAATAATGTATTCCGGATTCCCCGGCGACCGGCGTGATAGATTAGGCTCGTTTGTCGGGTGGAATAATTACGAGTATTTTATAAAAAATACACGTCACATGTTAAAAAGTGTAATGACAACACATGTTGTAGAATCTAAATTCCGGTGATAGCTTCATTATTAATGTAATTTTATTTTTTGTATTTACGATTAAAAAGTGCTCTTGAGAAATTATTTGAATAAAACATATTTTGATTGTTTTTATTTTGAGCTAACTGGGGCACGCGAGTTTGCCTGTGCAGGATTAGTTGTGGCGATAATATAATATGCTGTTGCAGTTTTTTTGTACGGCTCTTTATTATATTCATTTCCATTATACATTATAAATGTGTTATTCTAACGGTTTTGCAGCGAAAGCCAAAATAGGTCGCAGATGGCAGATTTTTTTCCTACTTACTTGACTCTTATCAGTATATTTTGGCCAATTCACATATGCTTATAAATTATAGCACGTGTGTTATTCCGGTGTATAAGCTGTATTACTGTAAAGTGTCATTAAAATCCATTCAATAGTATTTGCGAGTAAGAGTCACAAATATCCAAGCTTTCGCGTCAAAAACATTGATAAGGGTAGACAATTTATTTTATTAATTTAATAATACTAATATCTATTGTCGGATTTATAGTAATATTTTTGCATTGGTACGCGAGTACAACCGTGAAAAGCAGTTCGTTCTCAATATAAACGCAGTGATTTCCCAGCTCGCTTTGAATACAGCAATAAAGCATACACAGGACGGAACACCGAACATTTCAGCGAAGTATTAAAACTTTTCGCAGAAGCGTTTGTCGAAATATGACTCGAAACAAGTCGCATTACTCGGAACTCATAATTAGAATGGATCGCAACAACAGAGCGAGGGAGACAGGTGTGCGAGAAAGAGATGGGATTTAGAAGCTTAAATATTATTTTTAGCCGACTTGGATAACGGTTCTGTGATTATTCTTACGTCTTTATATAGAAATACAGTTCTAGTATTAAGACAGATTATTATTATTTAAGATAATAATCTTTCAACTAAAAGTAATGATCATCATTATCAGGTGATTGTGAAAACATTTTGGACCGACAGCTTTACATGGTCTCCGAGGCACGGTGCCGAGACCGACCCAGATCTAAAAACAAATAGTTCAAATGCAAACAATTGCCCCGAGCGAGGCCGAACCCACAACCATCGTAGTTACATTCACTCCAATATACTACGCTGATCGTATTTATTCAAA
Source organism: Hypolimnas misippus (assembly GCA_037950945.1). Taxonomy (NCBI): domain Eukaryota; kingdom Metazoa; phylum Arthropoda; class Insecta; order Lepidoptera; family Nymphalidae; genus Hypolimnas; species Hypolimnas misippus. The sequence continues at coordinate 15,536,648 of JBBEEQ010000023.1, forward strand.
TACTTACTCCCTAATAACGTTAAACTCGCCAGCGCTGGCAGTATATAGTAACTCAGTAATAATGACTACTAAAAAGTAGTACATCGTATTATACTGTCAGTAATCGTAAAAATCTCATAAAACACGAGTACTTCAGTCACTTGTTTACCTTTAACGCGGTTGTATTTGCGTAACAGTTACTGAACAGGAACTTACCTAAAACAAAAGAAAACAATTCGCTATAAAATTTTGTTATTAGAGTGATCCATTAAAAATATGTACCTTCTTTAATATATTGGTACCTAACTTTTGCGTGAGGCTTTGTTTAGGTTAATTTTATTACGACGAACGATCGTCTCAAACTTTTTTTTGGACAACAAATCCCAGGCCACCCATTGTAAATTAAGTGTCCTATAACCTTCTCGCAAGTCCAAACAATAAGTTGTATCACAATACGATGGATTGTGACAACGTAGAAGATTCGACCAAACAATCAAGCATTGATACCATCCTCAAAATCGGAGTGATGTAGCACATACATGCATAGAGCCGGAAACCTAAGCTTATTCTCCATTTCATTAATTACGTCCTATCCTTTTATCCTACATTCCTTATTGAGCTGGAAACGCTAGCGACTCTGACGCTGCAAATGTCATGGGCGACGGTGATGACTTAACATCATGTGTCCCGCCTGCTCTATTACCAGCTATTTTTATATAAAAATATAATCGATTGTTATCATGACAACGCAAAAGCATACATTTTATGTAGAGCTGTCTCTTTCTAATGGTCTAGATGGCAATCTTGTTCCTAGTCTGTACTCAGATTATAATGAAAAAGTAATAAGGCCCTGTCTATACATCGTGTATGTATTTATTCCGCGCCGGTCCTGAAGGACGCCGTAATCGTAACATAACGAGAGATCTACGGCGCTCCCGTCGGCCGTAACATTGTTTTTTATACGAACTTTACTTGTTATTTATAATATTACAAAATAAAATATAACTGTCTTTGATACCTTCGCGGATTTAAGATATTAATTATTTAATTTACAACTTAGGACCAATGAGGATATTTATTCAATTTCAGTGCGTTTAGTGTTTGTTTAAAGTGAAAATTTTAAGTAACCCTCGACAATCTGTTCACTAAGTCCATTTGAATGAGGACCAACACAATACTTCTCCTATAAGTTGGTGAGAAATTGTGTATCCAGCTTATTCCAAATGATGCTACAGCACATGGTCAAATTTGCGCACATTTGTTATTTTAATATCATTAAATCAGTATAATGAATTATAAATCGATTAGACTACTAGAAATAGCTTAAATCCTTTCATTAACTGGAAGAGAACGGATATCTTCAAAGAACTGAACAAATGTACATAAATTATAGCTTAACACCATCTCGATTATATCCGCTTTCAATAAACACATCAAAATGCATTCATTAGAGAGATTATAAGTGTGACAATGACACAGACACAGATACCTGTGTATCTGTATAAACACGTCAAACTTCTAATACTCTTCTTTTTGGACGGAGTTAAAAATAACTTCTTCGTGAAAGGTGATATAGTGTTAATCTAAAAATATGAAGTACATTCTATTTTATTATTTAAAACTCTACGAACAAAGATATCAATAATTTTATAATGGTAGACTTGTATATAGCATATAAATTATGTATCCATCTATTTGTTTAAAAAATAAAAATAAATTGGTGCATGAATGTACACACATCATAGTTACCTACTTAGTTAAAAAAAAACAAAATCATCTATACAAAACAGTATGGAATATCAGAATCGATTATATTCCTTCACTTAAATCTGATGCTCAATGACATTCTCGTTTCATAGCTCTCAAACGCGTCAAATTTGGGGGGAAAATATATTGATTAATATTTGAAAATACAAAACAGCGGTCCACGGTCTCGCGGGGCATTAAAGTGCGGCTACTTGTTGAAAGCCGCTCGGAAGCCGCTTATAGGATTCCCCGTATACCTCGCTTTATACCATCGCCGGTATTGAAACGAGCTGGAATGTTTCGAGATGTTGTTTATAAATAACATTTAGTTTTAATGTCTGTTTTTGTTTTTAAAAACAGAGATAAAAGTTTAAATTTAATTATATTAAAATTACAATACAGGTACCACACTCAACGCCCCCCATTAAGACCTTGTGATCTTGTGTCGGGGGTCTGGAAACACTCACAACACTAACACAAACACCCAGACCACGACAAACATCCGTATGGCCAATACAGACATTTGCTGTAAGCGGGGATCGAACCCGCGACCGTTAGCGCTACAGTCAGTTGCAGTGTCCACTGCGCCAACGTGTCTGTGAATAATATATAATTACGTAAAAGATACGAGAAAACATATCGACAAATATTATTTTTTATTTATTTTATGTAACGGATCTAATCGAGATGAATATATTTGTGACGTTTTTTTTCACACACAATCACAATGTTCACGCATATGTCCTAACGCATCGGTATCGCATTTTGTTGATCAACTGATCGATTATGATGATGTCAGCGCGAGTAGACCAATAGGAATTCCAATAATCAAAGAGGTAGAGAATAGAACCTACAGGCGAATGAATAGTCGTTTTGGCCAATCGCAATTTTATTTTCCGATTATTCCATTCAGCCACCTCAAGGAATAAACGCAACACAACCTAACATAGCCCCGTTGCTACCATTAGACCGAAGTAAAGCTCGTTAGCTGCGAGTGTACGATGCAGCATTTCGTATCTGATGTTGTCTGTGTCAGCTTTCCTCATAATTTCTTAGCTCACCATTGTCGCTCTGAAAATTTACAGCTTAGATATCACATACAGATAAACGGAAATCTTATGTTTAAGTTTGTGTACGTATTTGTTCAATTTGTTTAATATTGTCTAAATGGTGTTTTTTTAGCTCTTCGCAATGACTGCTCGTGGAAAAAAGTATTGTGATTAATACAAGGATAATTTAAAGTGTATAGGGTGTTTGTTCTGGCTTACATCTTGACATAAAATCTTATTCTAGACGAATGTCAAATTCTTTTATTTAATTTCAAGCTCAATATTATAAACTAGCTGTCCCTTGCGGTTTCACTCGCGTCTGTGGTCACTGCTTCGCTCCTATGAGCCGTAGCGTAATGTAATATAGCCTTCCTTGATAAATAAACTATCTAACACAAATTTTGTAGTTCTTGAGATTGGCGCTTTTAAACAAACAAATAAACTCTTCAGCTTTATAATATTATAGATTTTCATATCGAGTGACTCGTGCGATGACCATCGGGTGTTTGTTAGGGTCTAGATAACATAACATCCAATTTTAAACGATTGTAAAAATCTTTTATTTAATTTCAGTGAAAAAACTACGAAAGATGTAAAATAAACTTTAATTTCCTTAGCCAAGTACTTAATACGAGTGTAATTAAATATTTATCAATACCATGATTTCATTTGTACCAAAAAATTTGATGTAATAACAAATATCGAATGCACTAGTGAAATGTTCAGCAGCAAACACAATTTGTCATCCAAGCGTTGTGCAAGTCTTAGTGTTGTACAATAGCAGATACAAGACTCAAGTCCGCTCAAAGCAAGCTCACTGGTCAGGTGCACAAACGGAATGAAACATACGACTAGGGATGCCATCTTTTAGCAAAAAATATTGGGATAGTCGAAGTTCGGTTTGATTTCGACTGAACGAAAAAATCAAAATGCTTTTTTTTATATTGCGCCGGCGAGTGACTGAAGAGAACGGATAGAGTGATCATCGGTTATGGTAATTATTAAAATCGGGGCTAATAGGTTGTCGGGATGCGGGACAATACCATCCCAATGGGGACTGTCCCGATAGAGCCGGTATCGGTGGCAACTACAACCTCGCAGCGTCGCCGGGATATAAAATGCTATGTTTGCTGTTCCGAAATGAAATCTATCAAAAAACTGCTGCTTTGATATATTTTCCATTCGATATTTTTCTGTTTGCTATTTATAACATTTTGTGTTTATTTTGTGGAAATTTTTTGTTACGATTTTTTGTATTATAGAAAAATCATTCGTTTTGTTTTATTAATTTCTACATAATTGTTACTTTGGTTGTATATTATTATGTAAATTGGGTTGATATCTTTAAATAAATTATAAAATAATTTTATATACCTTTCTGTAAACTAATCATAAAAAAAACATTACATGATTATGAAATGTACATTTTTATTAAAACTTAAAGAAAAAGTCAGAAAATCCAGCTGCTTAAATATCCACTTTAGAGCTCTTAAACCAGCTAGAAAAATGTAAATACTGACCAAAACTGAAACAACTATCTTTATACATTTTAATAAATCTCAAAAAATATGTTTATTTAATCTAAAAGAATTATCTAATTTTTTCGCTATCCCATCTTTAAGAGACTACATAAGACCGTGGATACTTTATTTTTTTTGTATAACAGAAAAGATCACATTAATTTTAAGCGCTGCTCAATCATTAATATTAAATTTATACATTCATATGTAAATATTTTAGTTCTATGTAAATCTACTATATTTTTACAGAAAATAACCAGCGAGAAACCCAATAGTTACTCTTTTAAAAGCATTTTAGTGCATGTGTATTCAATTACCGTTTCTCTTTCCTTTTTATAGATATATTTTTAAACTTTACACGAGATGCTCCGCGGCTCTTCTATTTGAAGAGGTCTCGACCTACATCGGCTATTGTTAATTCCGTTCCATCTGCGATCAACCGAGTGCTTGGAATTGTCGTAGAAGTATTGAAAAATTACATAATGCGTACCAATGTACTGTGAATTTACTGCTTACTATTTAAGCTCTCTGTGTTGTGGAGATTAGCTCTCCTTTGTATTACCATGTTTCTATGTTTTACTTTCATTCAAGGATTTTTTAAACATTAATAATAAATAGATAAGTTCGACATAACTATTATTACTTAAATAACTTATTAGATCTAATTGTCCATCGATTTTTGCATAAGTGAAATAATTCCTACAATCGTACCAAAAGTTAGAGAGATTACAATCCACAAAAAATTAAGAAAATTTACCTCTTTTTAATACTGTAGTAGACTACACAGGCGAGAAGCTGTGACAATAAACATCATGAACGGAGGTGCGCAAAAATTAAAATCGAGGGAAAACGCAAAGCACATCTAGCCTACTCTAATTTATAAATAGAGAACCAATTTTATTCGTGCGAAGTAAACTCCGAAACCATAGAACCTATTTTAAAATTATGGTAACTTTGAAAGTAAATTCTATATGGTCATATGGTATATTTAATTAATAGATATATGCGTAATCATTTAAAACAAAATCTACATCACCGCGAGCGACCTTAAATTTTATAAGTTCTTATCATTCATCAACTTCATTGTCCAATCATCGTTGTAACTTTATCCGAGTGCTAAAAATTGCTAAACTTGCTCGGACGTGCTCCTGACATGGATAGATGACCAATTAAACTGTACCCCCAAAGTTCTTTGTGACTTTGGAACTTTGAACGTTAAATACAATATTGTACTTTAGGTTGAAGGTCAAGAAATATTTTTAACATTGTTTTATTATTTGTAATTTATTATGAAAAAAATAGTAGTACTTTTTATACATACAACTATTTTTTTTTTCAACAGAAAAGTATAATTTTTGAGATATACCTATCATGTATTTCATTTAATATATTTCAAACTTTAAACCAAATCAAAATCTACATTATTCCATTATTCAGATAGTCCTTTAAGATGACTTTAATCTTGAAAACAAAAAAATTAAATTAATGAAAAGCTACCACGACCATGGATGGATGCTGGTAAGCAATAATTTGTCAACTCACAAAAAGCAAATTTAGAGATATTGATGAATTCTGACTCGTATTCAACATTATTCCAAAAAATTCAAGTAATCTGAACTAAAAAAGAATAAAAAAAATCTTAATCATATTTTCGATTATGCAATAATCTCATATATTTGAAAAACTTATTAGATAAAACTCTTTACTAGCCTACCTGCTATTAATTCATTATACTTTTTACCAAAATAGAAAATAAAAGATGGATATATACTCCTTCAAACATATTTATTAAGAATAGGTTAGTTTACCTTAGACGCCATTTTCTCAAAATTCAGTGTGGCTTGACACAGTATTGCTTATCAACGTCCAGATACAATCTATTCAATAAACGCAATTATAAAATCGTTTTACAATCCCCAAATATATAACGTAACATAAACAAAAAACTTATTAGGAACCGAGTTTCAAGTCGCGCGTTAAAAGAGCTTAAAGCAATAAACAATTACGTAATACAAAAACAAATATTTCGAAAGCAATTTCCTATTCTGCGAAATGTTAGTATACAAACTATTAATTTAAAATCTTAATCCGGTTAACGAGAAGGAACGCAGAGCGAAAATCTAAATTACTACCTCTCGAGCTGAAGGCACCGATAGGATTACGACTTGTTTTTGTTTTTAAATTTATACTATCCCATTAGTCCGTGTCCGTGTTAGGCTCACTCCCTCATCGTACGATGTGCAGCTTTATTAGCTACTTCACACCGACTTTATGCGAAAACTAGCTGTCCCTCGCGGTTACTGCTTCGCTCCTATGAGTCGTAGCCATAATAAAAACATTAAATAAGACTCGGAGCTATTTGTAAATTCTTTAATGGCTTACCTAGCAACGCGTCAACGCAACGCTTCTTTTGTTCATATACCACAGTAATATAGCCTATAGCCTTCCTCTATATATTAACGCGATAAAAAGAAATAAACAAACTGTAATGTTAGTATAGATAAAGTAAAGGTTAAATTAAAATACATACACTCCGAAACGCTATAATATGCGGCTTTAAACATGAAATCACTTTTTATAATAAGACAGGCACGACTAATCTCTCAAATAAGTGCTTAATAACTTTAAGTAATAAGTGCATACTTCATTTTAAGAATTACAAGTCCTAAAAGCAATAAAGTATAGCTCTTTAGACGTATAAGAGGAATAAGTGTAACCGCTAGTGTGCACAATAGCGCAGTCAGCGGAGCGACAAATGATCGCGTCTTATCTCACACCCACGCTCGGCCGCGCGCACATAATCGCGTCACTGTGTGAGGATTTTTGAAATTTAGACTAATATCTAGAACCCATATAGGTCGTTAGACTTTAAATAGAGGGTTTTATATGTCTAACACACATTCTGAATTAAAAAATTCTGATTTAATTGACTTATAAAACAATTGAACATATGAGCATTACTGCTATCGAGTCTCGCACTATCCAAGGCACGGCGAAGTTCATTTCACTCTTACCTCGTAATAAATTAGAAATGACAAACACTTTCACATAAATACACAAGCAATGATTACGATTACGAATAAAATAAATCGGATTAATTTAAGCGTAATGTGATGTTATAGTCCTTATAGAACCCCCATTGGAAGAAAATTAATTTAAATGCCTTGTATATTATACAAACGTTAAAAGCCGTGTATTTGTTTCGCAAAAACTCGGAAATTTGTTGACCATGCCGTGCCGTCAAATAGCTAATAATGATATACAGCGATAACGCCATTAAATAATCACATAAAAAAATGAGAAATTACTTACTAATTTTATAAAAGCTAACTTTGTCTGTATGTTACGCAATCACGCCTAAACTACTGAACCGATTTAAATGAAATTTGGTACAACGATAGTCTAGAGTCTGAGAAACGACATAGACATGTTTACATGTATGCTAAATAAACGATAATTTTCCAGATTTTAAAATCATATCTGTCAAAGGCCGCGAACAACAAAGCAAAAAAATAAATATTGAATGTTGTTTTAAAAAAAACGTTAAGAATATTCTTGTATATTGAAAATCTATGTGCCCTATTATAACGAAAAATATTTATTTTTAAACTTTTATTTTTTATAGAAAAAGAGTCGTCAGATAAGAAAAAAAAACTCACTTCAACATAAATTTCGGTTTCCAAATACCAACTCACGCTTACACGGTATAACACCATGCATATTACAATTCGGGGAGAGATAGTTTTAAATGCTCTGTCTGAATAGCTGGGAACGTGCGAGGCGAGAACCGGAAGGAATTGATCGGATAAGTTTTCCATTAACAGCGAGAGATCCTTTTACCCGACTCATATTATGTTCGCTTAATCAAAAGAAATCATAAAATCTATTAGAAACTAAATCAAGATAAATGAAAATTAATTTACGCAAGAAGGTAAAAGTTCATCGCCAATTTTAATTACAATTGGAACATTCTGCTTTGAAACAAACGAAGACTATAATTAATAGGAACAATATTTGTTTACATTTACCGTGCTATGTACCGTGTTATACTTTCTTGATTACACGGAATAAAAAACGTCAGCCTCAAATAATGGTTGCCAGTTCATACTAGAAATAATACCCAAAATGTATACTAACTACTAGCCATATCAAATTTTTAAATATTTAACATCAAAATATTTAATATTCATCTCATGATATACGGAAATGTTATAAGCTATATATCGCTAGAAGAAATTGGTTTTGTAACAAATTAGCTTCATATAGAAGAAAACGCATTTGCTCCATAAATGTTTACTGTAAAATTAAATTTAAACATAAAATAATTTCTTTATTTTTATTAAAATAAATTAAGCAAATGCATATAAGAAACCCCTCAAGGGAGCTCGAGAACTGCACGTGTGCTAGGTTTTCTAATTAACGCAGAATTGAGTCGACGCCAATTGGGTCGCTTCGGTTTTTTGCCTTTATGTAAGTGGAGATTACATGCAATAACAATAAAAATACCAATTTCCTGTAATACAATGTGGCTATGTAACAAAGACGAGGGAATTATGGAACATAGTTGATGATACAAACTATAAAACCATTAAGGTTCTTTTACTAATTTAGCGGGTAAACGCGCAGGCGGGTCACCCGATTTGAAGTGACCGCCGCGGCTCGCTAACATTTGCAGCGCCTAAGGAGCCACAAAAGCGTTGCCAGCTTAAAAGGAATAAGGAGTTAGGCTTCCTGTTCTCTCACTCACAGAACGAAACGCAGGTATATTAGCTACTTCACGCCGATCTTGTGTGAGAGTGAGTTAAAGCCATGGCGGTATTTTCAAATTCTATCTAGGTATTATAATCATACGAGTTATTTCACTTTTTTTACATAAAAAAAGAAAAACCTACATCCATCTAATAAGACCATTAAAAACAAATAACCATCGAAGATAAGTGTTAAACGTCAAAACGGTTGCATTAGTTTGAAAGCTAACATTTATTCTTTGTGAGAGAAAACGAATGCAATTTTCCCAGCAATTGAAGTGTGCAGCGCGGGGAAGTGTAATAAATAGCGGGCGGCCAGCCGCAGACGAGGCGCCGCGCCGCGCGAGCTCTATATAACTTATTATTTCGTTGTAGATGAATAACAAAGGTTTTTTTCATATTTTTTAAATTCTATAAACATGTTTATAAATTTAAAAAATATAAAAAATGGTTATTTTATTATCTTTTTATATATAAAAAATTATTTACGTGTGTTTGGTATCTTACAAGCTGCCATACCATCTATGAAATTGAAGTAAAACTTTGTTAACTTAGTGTCCACTTGCGAAAAATTATAGGTAACAGGCAATTAATTGTCAATCGATAGAACGCGTGTCGTACCGGCCAGATAAAAAATAATTTAAAACGATCCTCTGGCATATTAACGCAAGTGAAGGCGCGAGCAAAAGCTACTATTGAATAATTATGAAAAGAAAAATCTAAATTAATCAGGATTTGGTGCCGTCTCTTAAGGAATTTATTCTCCTGTCATGTTGATTGAACCTTAAGAGTAAAAAATATTAAAATCTGTTTACAATCGGTAAAGACACAAGTAACATACGTAAAAAAAAATTGAATCGAACTGCCAACGTCCTCTATTTTTGAAGTCAGAAGTCCAAACAAAACTTTTTAGTTCGGGCCGTAGCAGTTCAGAATAAAGTTAATATTAGCAAACAAGGTACGATTCAATGGATTTGCGTCCTGTTTGTTAGTGAAATTGTCGCCGACACGGTCATCTTGACGCCTAACTTGCGTGGAAGTTGTCAGAACAAGAACACAAACTTCGTCAGCATTTGCGCCATCGTTTCTCTCTACAACTAACTATTTTGTATCATATTAAGTAAAATTGCCAAGAAGATTTTTTGTTTGTTTTGTTGCAAGCAAAATCACGCTGAGAAAACTCTATTAACCGAAAATCGTGGGTTAAAATCCAGACTGGGACATTTTCAAGTATTAAATTCGTGTTTTGATAATTTTTCAATCGATTTTCTTTCTAACTATTTCTTTTTCGGATTTACCCAAGTCATCTTATTATCTAAGGTCGGGTATTAACGGCTTAGTGGTTATTGGTTTTTGTTTAAATTCATCACATCGATTTGAAAGAAAAATCATTATCATTATCAAGAGGAAAATTGTGCGTGTGTCAAAATAAATTTTGATACATCTATCATCTATGATGAAATGAAAACTTTCTTTTTTTTTTATTTCTGTCTGGGTTACAAGACTTGGGTGTTTTTTACAAGTTATGTTTTTATGGCTACATTAAAAAGTCCACTGATGAGCAATGTGAAGAATTATCCTCTGTATCATCTTAATATAAAAAGTGGTCCTTTGCTTATTTTTTTTAACCATGGATTTTGGTAAATGCAATAATAAATGTAAATGAATTTACTATATAAACTTACTTGAAATGTTAGTCTAATTAATGCACGAGCATTCTTGTTGATGGCAGTACTCAAAATATTATACTTGTAATATACGGTTACATTTTAATGTGGTATATTTTAAGAGACGTGGTTAATTATGTTAAGACAGAGAGAAATCTAGCGTTCCGGCTGCTTTTGCAACGAACGTCGACGAAATAATAACAAATACACTAAAAGTTTGCGGTGAAATGATGGTGGTGAAGTAGAATTATTCCGCAAACACTGTTAAGGAAAACAAAGGATATTGCAAAGTAAAATACGAAAAAACAATTTAGAGAATTTATTTAGATTGATTTCCATCCATTCATCTACATAATTATATAAAAGTTGCGGTGTTATACCTTGTTAAAACCATCGGCAAAGAAGTTTTATAAACATTTAATTTAAACTATTAAATATATTTAAATATTACAAAAGAAGGATTACAACAATAATATACATAAACCGCTTTATTCATTGTGCTAATATCTAATTTAGTATCTCGGTAAATCCAAGTGAAAATTAATTAAATAAATAATTTTACTTTTACATTAAACTTTAAGAAATTCCCGTCGAAGCAATACGGCGGAAATTTCAAACGGATTCAACTAGCCGCAAATTCCGGAGCTCATCGCAAGTAAAATTCAATCTCGGTCCATTTCTTTGCACCCTTTGACCCTACTGTAATATTGGACTTTACATGGCCACTTCCACCCTTTATATTTAAGTCCAAAAAGGGTTTCGGATTTAACAGCTAGAATTTACGAAATAAAACTACATAAATCTACTAAATATAGTTAAAAAATTTGACTCCTACTACCTAGTTAACCGGGGTCAACATATACAGGAAAATATATGCGTTTATTTAATTATTTATACATTATTATACAGCACAACAATAAAGTACAGGACAATATTTACATATTTAATACAATTTTGTAGAACAACAGGCGGTCTTATGGCTAACTAGCCATTTCGTCCAGACAACCCATTGTTACGAGAAGACAATCGGTGTCTGTAACAGCTTGCAAACATCCCACTGCCGTGTTTGAAAGAAAGTTAGGACAATAATCCGCCACGCTGTTTCAATGCACATATTATTATCATTATCAATAATGTTGCAAGAGACGAGTTCAATGGTTTAACACGATTGCCACAAAATAATTTGTGATAGACAAAAATAAGTCTGTTACTCAAACATCATTCATGTATACTATGGTAATAATTCGGTAGCTGCCTAAACTATCGTATCGTTAATTATAACAAAAATTGCCTGATGTTATTATAGATTTGGTATGCTTAGGAATTTTCTTACATTTATTTTTCAGATTACCATTGGAAAACTTTAGTCAAATTTAATGTGATATTTACTCTCCAAAAGAAGTCGAGTAACTATAAACATAATAACCAAAGAGACAACAATATTATATTCATATTTTAATTACAGGTCAATCGAGCCAGCCCGTGGCCACAGCGGATGCGACTCTGTCAAAACTTCGTGTTGGGAAAAAATAAAATAATGCGTCTATATCTTAACCATCGCAGTCAGATCTCGTGATTTAAATATGAATACTATAAATCGCGAACGTTTAAAATCATCAACAATGTAATGTTGTTGAATGAGATATCCGAAGGTATTTTATCTTTACTATTATTAAAAATGCGAAAGTAATTCTATGTGTTACGCAATCACGCCTGCAGCGCTGCAGAAAATACATAATATTTTAATCCCGAAAAAATGCACGGTCCTGTGGGATTGCGATGTAAACAAGAGCTCGATGTAACCGAATTGCATGCTGACGAAGTCATGGACAGAAAGTAGGAAATAAAAGCAAATTATATTATATGATATAAAACGTCAATGAAATACCCGACAGTTCAGGTAACCGTTATTAAGGGTACAAAAATCTATTTCAACCGACTATATAAGGAAAGCTGCTACAGGTAAGTCGGTACGTGATGCATCTCTCGTTCACGTACAATGTGCTCAATTTCCAACGTCTCCAGTCGACGTGGAGCGACGGCCGGGAGCAGACGTGTCGAGCACATGACAAATACGACAACATAAACTGATAGTTAACTTACAACCTGTGGTTCTTATGCAAGTTGTAAAATTTCATTGGATGAAAAAATAATATAAACTTAGTAGTTCGAACTTCGTACCGCCTAAAATCGATTTATTATTTTTATATTTTTTTTAGACTTTTTCTGGTAATTTTTTAAATTTTTCTCGTCGTAAGAGCCATTCTTCAAGGAATATTATAAATAAATAATTAACGAAATCGATTAAGCTGCTCTCAAGATTTGCACTAAGCAACACATTCAGCGATTCATTTTTGTATTATAGAATGTATAAAGTAGTTGTTTTTAAAATTTGGTGTTCATGTGATTTCAGTAAACCTTTCTAGAAAACTGATATCCTTGGACGTACCTCATTTACCTATATTTTCATGTCCCATTTATCTTCAAGCAGAAGCATGATATTAAAAAAGTATTTAATTAATCCCTTCAGCAATATACTCGTAGTAACGACAATTAATAGTCCAGCTACACGCAAAAACGCACCTCAAAAACAACCTCGGTTTAAGCAATCTACTCGTTCCAAGAGACAGAACATCATAGGTTAGCTACTCGACAAGCTTAGCTGTTCTCCTCACTGTGGCAGTAAACCGCGTAAGCTAAAAACAGAAGAGGCTGAATCTATTTCAGGGTACCTTTGATGTTCATGTGACCGTTAAGGGCGAACTCACTACGAGCTGTAACTGTAACTGTTATGCGTTTCTGTAACGAAGTATCGTAGCTGGTATACATATATTGTATATGGTTGAAAACTGTACCTTTGTATGTATTTAAAAACGAAATAGACTTTTGCGTTCCAAAAAATATAGAAAAAGCTACTACATTTTTTTAGTTTATATTCATTTCATTGACTATTCGTTTGTTTAAACTAACTTTTGGTTCATACAAGTATTGTTATTTGCATTTAAAAGTTAAACTACGGACTCACTGCGACGCTGTACTCCCAGCTTTAGTTTATAAATATTTATTAGTGGTATTTAGCGTCAACATTAAAAGTCAAATATAGTTGCGAATATTTATATACTTTCTACTATGAGTGCTATTCTAGTGCTCAAGCTATTCGTAAAGTCAGCCTCAGGCTACCGTTCTCGTAGCGAGCGAGCTGGTGATTGTCGACTTACTTAAAACCACTTGTTTTTACATAAAACAGCTGGCAAACAAGCAGGCGGGGCCCCAGGTGTTAAGTAAGTAATGGATTTCCAAAAATAAGGGATAGAGGAAATAGAATGTAATGAAAGAAATGAAAAAGGCCGATAGGCATCAAACTTTTTCACTCATTGCGCGAAACACAGCTATATTAACTATTTTAAGTATTTCCTGTCAGAGTGTGATACTGCCGTACTTAGCCCGTAACGAGCCGCAGTCAGTGGGCTACAGCTGGGTTCCACCATAGTTAAAAATGTACGCGTATGAATGTTCTCGCATACCCATAGTCAGTTACACTTTCACGGAAACGCTCGTTCCTACAAATAAATTTATCAAATGTTGTACGCGTGTTCAACATGATAGAGACTAAGCGCACCCGAGAACGCGCAGTCCGTACATGGCTCGTGAGTGCTATCCTAGCACTTAACGACGTCAAGATAACGCGCGGCACATTCCAAATCTTAGCTTGTTTGCGCTCAACTACTCCGAACAGTTTCTAGAACTGAGCGAGTGATACTTGAGCGTTAGTCGGACTTTGAAAGACAAGTGAGCACGGTACACGGCAACATAATGTCTACAGTCGGTGTCTTCTGTTTAGACATCATTATTGAAATTAATTGGACGCTGATAAGCAATAGTGTGTCAACTCACTAAAAGTCGAATTCAGCGATATTAATGTATTCTGATAATGCGTCATGTATTTAACATTATTCAAAAAAATTTCAAGTCATTTAAAAAAAATAAGTACGGAAAAAGTTTCTTAATTTAATGTTTCGAATATTGAAGTGTGCACAATATTTTGCATTATGCAATAATCTGATATATTTGAAAAACGTATAATTAGATAAAACTATTTTTATAATAATCTGCTTTGAATTCACGACATTTTCCCTTGATAGAAAATACCAGATGGATATTTACGTCTTCAAGCAAATTTGTTAAGAATAGGCTTGTAATCTTTGAACGCAATTTTCTCAAGATGAGTTTCGGTGGCTTGACGCAGCATAACTTATCGGCGTCCAATTAATTTTCAAAATTAAATAGATAAATGTAATTATCCTACTAATCAGTATCCTCTAATAATACAATGACCAATAATTACCGTTTATGAATAAAATTGGCTTCAATTTGTTTGCCTCTTAACCTTCACAAAGAGTAATTTTCAATTCGGTTTATTTTATTGTGCGTGTACGTTATAGGCAAATCGTGGTGGATCCCGTCGTGGCGCGATATAACGTTAAAAGGTCGAGTTACAAAAATCAATACTAATATTATAAAGAGGTAAAATTTATTTGTGTGTAAGAGGTAATCTCTGAAACTACATTTTTTCAAAACATTTTTTCAAATAGAATCACTATTTGAAAAAATGTTTTTTAATCAAATTTTGCACAAACGTTCCTTATATATCGTAACTGTGCAGTAAAATCCCATAAGGTATTAAAAATAGAGTTAAAAGATTGTTAGTTATCAAATTTATAAGTAGACACAGGCGTAGCTGCGTCGAACTACTAGTTCTTAGATAAAATCGTTTCCTTTTTATGCAAGTAAATAAAAATGTATAATACTCCTATTATTTTTCTTCAGTTTCGGTGTTCTAACAGATTGACAAATGGCAGTAAACAATATGTAAACTCCAACATGTTGCGAAGCCATCGGGCGGTTATTGAACATGTTCTGGCAATAAACCAGACAACTCGCTATTATATTATCATTAATGGTCCCAACCGCCTCTCTCTACCTCGTACGAGTCGGAGGAAGCGATCAAACGAAATATGTGTATGTGGAAGAATATAATCATTTGTATTGGAATTGTTTTTATTCACCTTTTCAATATGATGTTACCCGCTTATTTATTTATGGTTCACAAAACAGATCATAACTAAAATTACAATAAAAAAACGTTAACAATATACTCTGACTGAGTTGCCATCCAAAACTATGTGAACACAGATTACTTGATTGTTAATATGTGTTACTCAAAGAAATTAATTAAATTATTTAGAACAAGCCGGTGCTCGCGACTTCGTCTGCGATTCTGTTATGCCTACGTCATAGTAGCTTTATGCATATAAGTCTCAGCCCGATCATATATTTTAAACTTTCGCGATTTATACTATTCATATTTAATATAACGGGTCTTATTGCGGTAACTAATGGTAGTAATACCTTTCTATTGCCCGAGGTTTCGACGAAGTTACATTCGTCTTGGTCCCGAGCTGACTGGTGTATCGCGCGCCCTCCGGCGGCGAGTGCGCGAGTTTTCTTTGCCTACCCTCAAAATATGAATATTTTCTTTACCGTTATTATAATGCTGGAAGCACACTCTACTAACACAATCAGTTCACGCGAACATTGGCTGACAATTTAAATCCATCATCGCGAATGAAGGTTTTGTGTTTTTTAATTTCAATTGCTTCCCAGAAGAAAGAAATTAATTAAATTATTTAGAACTAGCCGGTAGTCGCGACTTCGTCTGCGATGTCTGTTATGCCTACGTCATAGCTTTATGCATACAAGTCTCAGGCCGATCGGTTTAAAATTGACAAAGTTTCATACAAACTTTCATCCCCTATTTTATCCCATTGGGGTAAAATTAATCAAAATCCTTTTTTAGCGAATGCCTACGTCATAACATCTACCTACATGCTAAAATTTTGCCCGATTCGCCCAGTGGTTTGGGCTGTGCGTTGATAGATCACTATGTTAGTCAGTGAGTAGTCAGTCACCTTTGAATTATATATATTTAGATTACAACGAGTCGTCTTTTACATTAATTTACGCTTACGCTGAAAATGTCAACACTGTTGACTCTTAACAAAATTTTGTCGTATACGCGACACATAATTGCAATAGTTGTGATATGACACGTTATTGTTGAAAACATTTAGGTAAAATATTCTAGAATGTCTTATTTGAAAGTTAGATACAGATCGATGTTAAAAGTGAAGACGAATCGATAACACCATGTATATCAGGTCGATGTTACTTTTGACGTGATTCTAGAGTTTTCATTTTAAAGCCAAGTCAGTATAACATCCGAATCTACGTCCATATTGATAGCGATGATAGAATATCATTACACCATGTTGAAATTATATGAATGAGCTCAGAACGGTTGGCGTCCTGGGTCAATAAGAAGTCCCATGTCAGCTAAGGTGTTGCGGAAATGGAGATACTTTTGTATCGTGTATCGAATACAAGACATTAATCCAAATATTTTAATTTTATCCGATTGCGCAATGCAAATGAGGGTAATGTTTAATGGTTTATCTACGTATGTATGGGGGTTTGTACCTTTGTGGCATTATGTAGACCACCCGCGTGAACCGACTTGAATAAATGACAAGTCGTTTGAACGTTTTCGTTTTTTCGTTTTACACACGACACGGAAAAATTTTCGGACGTCAAAATGTAAAAAATAAAAAAATTAAAATCGACAAACTAAGTCAAATTGGGTATCATTGAATAGGTCTTTAAAATTATTTTTCATATAATATTGTAATAATTAGGTTTCTCGTATCGTTTTTCAATCAGAATTACTGTTAGAATAACGATTTATAGTACCGATGCACACTTGTAGGTCAGAACTGACATTGATACGGTACTACTGACTGCAGGTGATCTTGCTACGCAGTCGGGTTTTTAATTTTTTTAATTATCATCTAATCAATACTATTTGTGTCCAGTTGCTTACATCTAATCGAAAAGTGTTCCGTGTAGACAAGTGGAAATAAAATGTGTCTATATTTTCGCAGCCCCTAATCACTTCTTTGTTTCTAATAAAAAAAAGACCATTGTATCTACAACTCGATATCGTTTACGACCTTACGACAACAAATATCGTATCGAATAATGTCGTATATTCATCGTACTCAATGAGCTGCTGTTATTGTATTGGAATCAGATACGAATACTGCGTAAACACGCACAAAATATGCTTCTCATTTATTCGCTTTACATATAAACGATCGAATCGACTGAGTTACATTATGTAATTTGTGATGATAATTTTGCTATAACAATTCAGACATTTTGTATTTACTTTTTTTTAATATCCAATGACCAGTAATTATTTATTCACTCCCGTCCGATAATTACGATTTACGAGTATAATATTGTGTATATTGTAATCATGTTTATTTTTTATCGTACTCATATAATAATTACGTTATATTTACTGTTATTAAATTATTAACTACTAGTCACACGCAACTTCACCTACTTTTGTGTACATAATTGTACACATAAACGTGTGTATGTATATATTTATCAATAAATTGTGATAGCCAGTAAAGTGCTAGAGGGTTATTATGCGGAGCTATTACTATCACAACATATTTTAATAGTTAATTTGTTTCGTTTTAGTATAGAAATCAGAAATCAACAAAACGAATCGCATTGTAGTAGCAGAAGCTTATCGCAATCAGCTTGCTGGAGGGACTCCAAAAAATTTAGGAAACATATTTTAATTAAAAAATACCTTATGTTCGGTCAGTAGTTTTTGGGTGAAAGAGTTAACATCATTTCATATTTATAATCTTAGTAGGATCAATTTACATTATTTCGAAGATTTACAAAAAAAAATGGAATGCCATAACTTAAAACCTTCAAAGTGTAGGTACCAGGATAGCATATATTTGAAGAGATATTCAATAGCTCGAAGGCGCGAGTGTGACGCATTACCCGCAGCCGGCACGCCGAACGTTATCAACTCGATTTGACTATTCCTTGGAAAATCGCAATACATTTTTTTGCTAACGATAATGGACATCTTATAAAAAGATTTCCTTCTCTATTTTCATAAATGTGACAATTTCCTCTGCTTTTTATGGGAGACGGGGGCTACGAACTGGGTTAAATTGTGGTGGGAAATTAGGTACAACAGAAGAAGTTATTTTGTCTGTAGAAGATAGACGACTTCAGAAACTACATAATTACGATATAAAACCACCTTTAGGGTACTTTTAATATACTCTTTGTTCTACGATATTTAAGACTTTTGCATTCTAAGCCAATTCTTTCATTATCATTATATAGCCCATAAGTCATTCATGTGATGTTCGTGTAGGAGTTTTCTAATTAAATAGACTAAACAGTGCATTCGGATGACAGTGTAAATAGCACAGCAGCAATAGCTCGGCAAACGTACCGCATCGAGTGATTTCTGATCGTCACGTAGCGCGTGAATATTCATGGCTTGCATTCACGGCTCGGCCGCGCACGGGGCCGAATGCCGGCGACCTCGCGAGCCGTTGAGCCTGCTTTATCAATATTACTAGCCGATTCAGGACGCACCTTTTTCTGCAAATTCACATGATTTATTTACTCTTATTTTATTCGATTATCTTCTTGATTTCAGTGGTTTTTGGAGTTACTTTTATGAGATACATACTTTGGTTTGGTTTGGTTTTTTAAGTTTAAAGTCATTTTACAGATACATGCCAGAGTACATCCTCAATTATTTATTGTTTAGTTCAAACTAGAGCAAATATACCATTATAGACAACATTTCATAGCGACTGATAAAATCACTCGTAGACAAAAAATATATACGAAACATTCGATTAGTAATATTATCGTCTTTAGACAATCTATAAAATTTAACTTGTTTATAAAGAAATTTAGTCAATGGCTCACCATAAAATTTATTTCCAATACCTAAGTATTATTAAAAGAAAAAAACAAAATAATGTACGTATAATAAATAGCATTTTCTAAATGGGGCAAAAAAAGTCAATTTCACGGTATACGAAAACGAAAGAGACATCAAACAAATCTTTTGTAGTTATGTTAGAGCAGTTTAATTTCGCGTGCAGTTTAACATTCCCACTACTAAGCGAATGAATGACATAAAAAGTAGAGCAAAAGTCAATGAGCTTTGCCGTTGCGCTCGGGGTTCGCGTCATAATTCGTGAGCTTTAACTTTCAGTTTTTAATTCGTGAAACGAAAACTTGGCTTATTATTTGTGTATAGTTTTTCAACATATATTTAAATGACCTCAAATTATTCACTTCATCATAACATCTGATAAACGCACGAGAAAATAGATGATAATAAATATTGCATCGCCTAAGTTTTAAAACAGCGTAAGTTAAAGTCAGCAACTTTAATTCAAAGCGCATACGTAGTCGCTTTGAATTAAAGTAAAATTATCTTAACTATAAAATTCTCATGTCACAATGTTACTTACCTTACCCCTCCAAAATGGCTTTACTGATTCTTATCAAATTTTATATGCATAATCAGTAGGTCTGAGAGTCGGCTACTATCTATTTTACATACCCCTATGTAGTAAGAATTGTTGACTCTTAACATTTATTTTTTATTTTTGGACAATCGTATTTGTTTTTATTTTTCTTTAATGTTCTACGATTTTTAATAGCCATTTTAGTAATTTAATCATTTTTTCTCCTGCTCGATAACTAATAAGCGGTCAGTTAGTTTTTAAATTATTGTATTAATAAAAAATAACTCTGAACGTATGTTACCAACGTAAGCTGTGAGTACAATAAATATGTCACTAAATGTAAATTCTTTCAGGTGTTTTCAAACATCAATAATAAACAATTTACGTAAAAATTGAAAATCTGCGAGCGAAACGCACAAGTGTAATTCTCGCCTACCGCGTAGTGTCACTTCGTAAATATAAACGGAATGTTATTGATAAAACAAAAGAATGCTTTGCAAGTAACGTTCGACGCAGCGCAGGTGAACTATTGTAATGGCCGTCACGATAAGAGGCCCCGCTGCGGGAACGCGAGCATCTATAAATATTTGCCATTAAGAATATTTATGAACGTTGCATGTATTTGTTACGAAATCGTTTCGAGAAAAATATATTTCAAAATCGAAATGTAATTATAGTATCCTCTCATCGCGTGAATTTTTTTTTCAAGTGTTTGATTAACTAGTAACATTATACAACATTGTTTATTTGTATATGAATAAAAAATATGAATTTATATAACGACATGACAAAAATTAATCGTTGTGCCTTAAAATGTTCAAATAAATTAATAATTATTTAATATCTATACTTTATTATTATTATTATTATTCTTTATTGCACAAAGATAGCAGTGTACAAAGGGCGGACTTAACGCTACTACAGCATTTTCTGCCAGCCAACCCAGAAATGTACAAGAGAAATTTTTAGTAGGCGTGCACATTTAGTGATATATGTAAAATAAATAAATAACAACAGATACGTAAATTATTTTAAAATAAATAAAAAGATATAATACATATATTACATTAAACTATACATACATAAATATAATTAAACAAATATAAAATAAATTAAATATATATACAATAATAGATAAATAACATATTATATAGTATATAGAAAAATATGAATGAATATACTTTCTATCTAAATATCCATAAAATACGATGCAGAAAAATATAAAAACAGTAAATAATTTACCTTATTAAACTGTCACTCAATTTATGCAATATTAATCTGGTAATTTTAAATAACAGTCCATAACATAATTACTTTTACTATCACTACGTATCTATCAATTATGTTAAATAGTCTGAACTGTTACTTAATAATTGAGGTAGAGCCTAGTTGTAGCCCACTGACTATATATTTATATATATATAGTTGTAGTCTAAAGCTTTAACATGACACTATGACCAGTAGAAGCAGAGCATCGATGAAAATTATTACAAGTATGGAATAAATTTTAATACATTTTTTCCTTAAATTAACGCGGTTGTAACCGCGGGGCACGGCTAGTCTATTCTATATTTAGTAAATAACTTAAGGAAATAAATACTTACAGTTCAGGATAATTACTGTACAAATCATGTGCGCGTGAAATGCTGCCAGGAATGTTAGCCGCATTTTCCCTTTTAGATAAACTTGAGAATAGGCAGTTTATGTCGTCATTAGAGACATTTTGCATTTTAAGTCTTTTATATTTCAAATTAAATAACTTTTCTAATTTCGTTAAAAGTAACACTAAAAGAATGTTATATCTCTGGAATGTAATTAAAAACGTGTTTTAAGTTTATTTCAAGAATGCATATTCAAAATTTAAAATTAAAGTTAAGAGTCCAATGTGCGAGATTTTAATTTATCAGTTTCCTGGAATTTCTCACGAGACACGGAATTAATTAAAGAATATTAAGTACTAAGAGTGCGTTCCATATCGCCGGAGACTTCCTGAGATATTGCTTTGGGACCTGGTTCTTTTCACTTGGAACATAAGTAGAGACTACATTTTGAAAACTTCTTATAATAAATAATACTAATTTTTGTACCACAAAAATTGCTAAAAATTTTAATGAAAATAATTTTTTAAACCCAGATAAACTTTTGTAATGATTAAATTTTTAGATAAATATTTATAGAATCCCGTCACTAATTGAATGCGTAAGGAATTTATGAATATTATATTTTAAAATATCTTTAAATAAATTTGTCAATCGTAATCTAAGCCCACTGTTCCCCTTTTCTCTTATTTCTGATCATACCAAATTCGAACTCAAATGATTCTCTTGTCATATTCAGATCAGTACATAGCATTTAATATGAATTTCTAAACAAAGTGGTACCGTGTGTAATTCGACTGTTTCGAATGGGGTGTGATGTACGGCATTTGCAAGTCAATCGCGGAACGTCGTACGATGCGGGGAACACGCTCGCTGAGCCGTTATTAAAACTGCCTACTTTGACGCTTCGATTCGGTGAATGAGGATGTTACTGTCAGTGTTGTAGGACGTGCTCAAACTAAAGGAATGTTTCTGAGAAACTGAACATTGATATAATTTTTATGTTCTTTTTGTTTCCCTAGGAGGACTTGGATGGGGATACAAAAAGAACATCTAAATATTCCAATTTTTTAATTGTTCCTTTAACTAGTAAAATTTATTTAGGGTTGAATAAATGTGGGAGTGATAATGAAAAAAAAAATAATAGCCCTCCTATTATTTTTATTTACTTACTGCAGATATCTATTTAAAGTTAAAAAATTAGCAACACTACTTAAAATTTAATTAGTCAAATAATTAATATTTGATACCAGGTTGACGCAGCGGTCATTGAAACTGACTGAAGCGCTAACGGTTATCGGTTCCCGATTCGCTGATCCCCGCACACGGTATTCTGTATTGGATGTTTGTCATGGTTTGAGTGCTTGTGTTTTTTGTGTGTTTCCAGACCCCCGACACAGGATCATGAGATAATAGAGCCGTTGAGTTTGAAAGGTTTATTATTTATTTTTTAATAGTTTGATATAACATTTTTAATGAAAGTAGTTAAGAGTTGGAATACATTTACCCTAATGTTACAGCATGATTGGTAAGACTAAGAAGAATAATAGTCAGAAGGAACTGGATAACTTTTCAAGCCAATATCGAACTCGTAATCATGAATTGAAAGTGGTAACGATGCCACAAAGGCAGGCGATCATTGCTGCGAATTTAAAAACAAATATTTGAACTGCAAGCGAGTTCAGATAGCCCTCACATTTATAAGCGATGTAGGTCAGTCAGCGATCGTCATAATGTATTAACAAAAGAGCAATAAAACCTCGAAATTTCGCGGAATATTTTGTATGCTTTTAACATGTATAAGTTCTCATTTCGTGCATTATTACTTTTGAGCACGTGTATGCATCTGTGTATAGTAACTATCGCAATAGACCTGTCATTAAAACATAAAAGCTGCATATCTAATTTGACAGTGTTTTGTGGTAGGTCCTTGTGTGCATAACGACGTTAAAGAGAGATTTTGCTGACATGTTTAATAAATTTAATTATTTAAATGCTTATCAAATGTCACACTAAAATTGTGTAAATAATAACTGGACGCTGATAAGCAATAATGTGGTAATCCACAAAAAGTCTAATTCGGAAATATTAATGTATTCTGGTAATGCTCCACGTATGTAACACTATTTTAAACATTCTCAAGACATTTAAACGAAATTAGAACGGAAAACATTTTCTTAATTTGATGTTTCGAATATTGAAGTTTGTCCTATATTTTGCAATATAAGATATTTTTATTATATCAATCTGCTTTTAATTCATGGTATTTTTATCAAATATTTAAAAGAAAAAATGTATACTTCTTCAAATAAATTAATTAGGAATGGGTTTAACATCTTTAGACGCCATTTTCTGAAAATGAAGTCCGTGTGGCTTGACATACTATTGCTTATCAGCGTCAAACTATCTCAAGCGAAATAAGTAATTAAGATTACTAGCAACGTGATAATATAGCATGAAAGCTTATCATTAGAAACTCTTTCCTTGTCTTCACTTCCACTTTTAATAAAAAGATGCAAGTTTTACTAACAAATCAGTGTAACTGTTCTGACAACATAATAGTTCGCTATTAGATTTTCAGAATGACGTCAATTAAGCTTTGAATTTAGGGACACACAATTGTCGAAATCAGCTGCAGCTCTAGTTAGTTACATTTGCTGAATCTGAATAATAGGGTGGACGCATTGTCGCCATCGTTCTGCACATTTTATCAGCAACACGCGATTTTGGTAATTATTTGAAACTTAGAGTTATTACATTTTTTTTTCAATTATCAAAGATTATAAATATGTATATAACAATAACAGCATCGCTATATAAGATTACAGATACAATGCTGCCATCAGTCTTGCCTCCATTACACTTGATTTGTACAGTAATCAATAAATTGTAAATATTTACGTCTCATTTGTGAATATCATATTGTAATTCTAGTTTCAATAAAAGTTCTAGTTTCAATAAATGTAATGGAAAAAATTTTAAGACGAGTATATTTAACAGAGTATAGAGGACGAACGTAACGTAGAGGGTTGTAGCCCAAATCCTTCTCATTAGCTGGAGAGGCCTCTCTCCAGCCGTGGAATATTTACTGGCTGACGCTTCGTTCTGTTTTGTACAATCAGTGTTCCATACTGTTACCTAAAAGATAGGTTATGTTTTTGTTGTTCGAACATATTTAAATGTTATTGAAACGTGCACTAGTAATGCTTTAGAGGTCACTAGAGGTTAAGTACAGAAGTGCACTTACTTTCAAACAACGCATTGTGTTTTTAAAACAAACTTATATTTTTTCGGGACTTTAAAGTAATTAAAAAAAACCATTGCTACCGCTGAGTTTAATAACATGGAGTAAGACATCCTCCGCCTTTTTACTATGCCTATTTTTTTCTCTCTATTTTATTTTTTAACTAAAATTAACGTGTGAATACGAAACTTTGCACATCTATTACTTAAATTAGAACATTTAAGCAATTTGTTAATTTTGATAAAGAGTATCAAACCGCTGAACGAGCTTGTATGAAAGTCTGTGGAATGATACAAAAAAGGTATTTATGCAAATAATTTATCATTAGACCGAATATGAACTAATGAAGACAAGCAATGTGACCAATAAAAAGGACACTATAAAATTATTTGCACACAAATTATCAATGGTACTGCTATTTTTTTTTCAAGATTTGTAGTGTGACATGTAATAATGTAAACCAGCGCCGTAGATTTTTCTTGTCAAATAAAATAAAACAATTTATTGCTTAATTTATTTATTAAATTGGTCTATTATCATTATAGAATTTTTTTTATCTTAAACTTTTTTAATTAACTGGGCACAGGTATTTGTCGTTTTCATGCGCAATGTGTGTTTATTAATATTGTATCAGACCACTTCGTACATTGCGAAACAATTTTAATATTATACACGTTATTACGGAGACAAGCAGAATGCCTCTGTAATGTGTATTTAGTGAAGCGAAGCCTGCGGCAATGCAACGTCGTTGACTCGCTGTCACAAAATACAACTAAATGTCAACTAAATGTGGCTTTAACCGAGAACACAGATTTCAGCTATTATAATAGAATTGTTTTCATTATTTCTGATCGAATTTTATTAATATTTAAGTATTTTTCATTGTTTAACCTGTAATTATCTTAAAGACCTGTTTGGAGCTCTATTCACCATGAATCTTGAATTTATCTTGAACATATTATAAAAATAAATTTCTCTAGGTTGGGACATAATCTCTATAGTAGGTACATCAGTTATAGTAGGTACTTCAACTCAGTAATACTTTTTAGAATTTAAGCCTGCGACTGTGAAAACTGTGTACCATTCGCTGCGCGCTAACTATAACCTACAAAGTATAATACTTGATATAAAATAGCACATAGAGCATAATATAGTATAATGAACTGTTGGCGCTTATTGACATTTTAAATAATTTATATTATCTAACTTTTTAACGCTAGAGTTTTGTTTTGTGTGTTTTATTTAAGGTATGATTATAAATAACGTAGGTTTTGAATCAAAATCTATAAACAATAACAATATTTCAGATTATATATCCGATATGAGAATCAAATATAATAGAAAAGTGTAAATGGCGAATCGTATCAGCGTCATTGAGTAAACGAGTCCCGCGACATATGTTTGAAAACAGAACTGGAATTGGGATTATAACTGGAACGAGTGATGTCATACGTTCTATAACGTATCGTTTACTCTTTAACGTAAAAAGTTTGTAGATATTTAATAAATATCATTCGCTTTAATAAATGATAATAAAACAAATCAAACGGCTACAAAGAAGGAGAAGGTCGTCAAGTCTCCGATGATTGGTTGATCCACTGATTTGATTTTTTTTGTTTGGAAAAAATAATTAAAAGATATACAATTGGTCCCATAAATTTTCTTTACGTAAAATCTGGGTAGTAGTTTATTTTTAAAATAAATAATGCATAAGTATAAGTATGTCATCCAAATAAAATTACGTATTTTGTCCAGTCTACAGTCGGTTAATTTTTGTGAATGACTTGTTAATGAGCCTTTTTAAACGATTAATCTAGCGATTTAAATTAGGTCTACTTGAAATCAATTTGGACAAAGCTGTCTAAGTTTTTTGAATTATTCATTTAAATTAAATATTTACAATTTTTAGTGTGTTAACAAAATTAGTTGTTCTTTATTTTACAAAACATCGTATGACGCATTTAGTGTGTGAAAACGTTTAGTATGTAAGACTAGTAAAACTAGTAAGACTAAACTACAATATACATAACGTATTTTTTGTCTTACTTTAAAACATATATTTTATTACTTATTTAAACAGCTTATTTTATACACCTACATATGTATATCTCTTTAAAGACTTTAATCCAGTATTTTTATTCCAGAGCGACGAAATTGTGTGCCCACTAGTACTGTAATTACACAGCACTGTAATTGTATCATAGTTTAAGATGAAAGTACGTCGTTCCCCATTTCAGCAAAGTGGCTCCGCGTCAAACAAGAGGACAATGAACCGGGGACGCGACTGCAACCATTTCGTAAAAACACACACAGAAGCAACGTTCTGTACAATAAGAGAACAGTAACACGACAGTATTTTTGTGATAAGCTGCTTAGCCTGTCTTAGAACGGTGTAAGTCAGTTATATCCGAGATATTATACTTTTATATCTAAATGTTATGTGTAAGTAATTGTTGTATAATTATTTTTATTTTCCTGAAGAATAACAAACCACGTCACAATACATTTTATTATACTTTCGAAGTTTAAACTTAAAAACAAATACATAATTGTGAAACCAACACAATTAACCATAGATACTATATATTGTTAAGAGATATAACAGCGTGTTATACTAATATCAAATACATTTTCTACATTAATAAACAATTTCAATATTAGCCAAGTTCTGAGGTGCTAAAACTAACTTAGTTATTTTTCAGAACAACAATAAGAAAAAAACAAACATTAAGAGATTATACAGCTACTGTCTATGTTTCTTAACTTGTTCATTTAGCAGACAATTATGTCGTATAATAACTATACATAGGAATTAGATATGATAAATTACCGATCAAAACATTAAAGTAAAACATTCTTTATAATAAAAAATAATGTTCAAGAATTTGTGATTTTCATTAATTTAGCAAATAAGTTTAGTAAAGAAAAATAGACTTTAAAAGTATTTTAAATCGGACTTGTGGTTCCTGACATCACCTTGTTGAAACATAGAGTTAGCTATACATACATATGTATTAGTGTTTTTGAATTGTATAAAGGGTAACGTACATAACTTTACGGGAGAAATTAAAAAACACACTAATACTCCTCTAACGGTGATTAAATCGCGAAGAAATCAATGAGCGTACTTTAATGTATCTCGAGATAGTGACAATATATGGGATAGATAATCTGGATTAGTATGTAGAATAAATTTTATCTTAGAAATAAAAATGTTCCTTTCGAATGGATCAATGAATTAATATCAAATGAACAGCTTTTAACTTAATGCCTATGAAAAAATATACGGTCCTAACGTCAAAAAAAAAAATTAAAAAATAATGGTTTTAATATTTTTCTGTCTGTCTGTTTATCTGTCTATTCCGGTTAATTTCTAAAATGGCTCAACCGATTTTGACGCAACTTTCATTCACAGTTAGCTGATGTTATAAGAAGTAGCTTAAGCTTTATTTGAAAAAATAAATAAATAAAAAAGAGGATTACGCGAAAACAAAATTGAAACCAAAGAAATAGTAAACAATACCTGAATAATAAATAATATAATTAAAAAAGTATATAAAATATATATAATTAGAAAAATATATATAATTTTTCATCAAATTAACGCGGATGAGACCGCGGGGCACAGCTACTTAATTATGTAAACCTATAAAATATTTAATTATTAATTTTAGAATATGTTTCGAAATTTATCCGAGCATACCTCATGGCCAGTTTTAGCATTATAAATTGACGCTCTAATGGAAAGTTGTTAATAGATCTCACCGGAATAGCTTAATGTCACACCAGTGTGATAAAACAACATACGGCGGTAAATTGTGTAAAACTATAACTATCAAAACATGTCACACTACGACTGTTAAAGAATACGTTTTATGTTATACAATTAATCTCCCTACTTTAGGTTAAATAAAAAAAATGTATCAAAAATAACAGCCTGTCCAACTGCTGAACAAATCCTCCTCACCTATCAAGCACAAGGTTTAGGAGCGTAATCCACCACGCTGCTCCACTGCGGGTTGGCGGATACACACGTGTCAGAATTCATGTAACTCGACGTAACCCTGGGACATCATTCCTTTCTTAATTTGTACACAGCCTCAGTTGTAACTAAGAGATAATCTGATTATTATCTCCGTTACCCGTCTCATAACTACAGCGAGCTAACTAAGATCATAAAAATTTTGTGTGTCGCTTGATTAAACATTTATGAGCGACTAGCCTCCGCCTGCGGCTTCTCCCGCGCGAACTGTTGATAAAAAGTAGTCTGTATGTTATTCTGATGTATAAGCTATGTGCAGAGTTTAAACAGAGTGAAGCAACAAACATCCCTCCAGCCTTACAAACTTTCGCATTTAGTAAGATATTTAATCATTTAAACAGTTTTGTATTGTTATTTGTCAGATTCTGAGATGTATTTTTTTATTAATTCATTCTTATCCACATGTATTCGTATATTAAAATAATATTTAAAGCTTAATGTTAACAAGAAGTGCGATAAAGCGGGATTCAAACACCTCGGCTACAACATAATTTCGAGTTATTCTTAACGATCCCTTTCATTTGATACCCATATTGTAAAAAAACATAAAAAACTTATTTCACTATTTTTCGAAGTTCGCCATATTTAATTTACAAGCCCTTTTTGTGATAGCCCTTGATACCAATATTGTGGGAATTAATTAAAAATAACTAATCCGCCATCTTGGGTGTTTCGCCATGTTGGATTTAGAGTGACGTCACTTTATTTTTCGAGTTATTCTTAGCAAGGCATTTCATTTAATACCCATATTATGGGATTTAGGATAACGTCATACCCCTTATTTTCTTATCATAAATTGTCATCCAAACTAAACGTGTGTACGAAATTAATTTTCTACATTATATGTAGACATTAACTGCCTTACAACAAAAAATTTAAACATACGTTAAACGCGTGTCCATAAAATCCTGTACTACAAATCCGCGTCTAAAAATAATTTCGTTTTTAATATCTGCTTAAAACCTCTTTTAGCTGTCAAATATGATGTGTGATATTTTATTTTTTTGTAATTTTACACGCAGTGTAGGAATTTTGACAAAATTTTAAACAATGTTTAATTTTTAAACACTGTTTAGCTAGACTCGTGTTGAACATGGTTTTATTTCATCTTTTGCAGTAAAGCAGTAAAAGTTTAACAAAGCCTGAAGTGTCACAGATTAACTTAATTATATTATATGCTTAAACCAGATATGAGACATTACGAATTCAACCAACAAATGTTCTGTTATTACCATCAGTTCCTCGCTTAATATTATAATTGTAAGTTATTGGTTAAA
This sequence comes from Hypolimnas misippus, assembly GCA_037950945.1. NCBI lineage: Eukaryota > Metazoa > Arthropoda > Insecta > Lepidoptera > Nymphalidae > Hypolimnas > Hypolimnas misippus. Next base: position 15,566,949 of record JBBEEQ010000023.1, read on the forward strand.
TTGTAAATCTAAATAAGCATGCAAGTTTTAGCTCTGAGGTATAAATTTCAAGTGATTTACACCACGTGTTCGGCGCAAAGTATCTAATACTAAAGGAAATATATGGTGCCGTTTAACTTTAATGGTTACACTATCGGTAATGGAAAAAAATGAGGTCACTGCGCGGTTAATCCTAGATTTACGGACAAACAAAAAATAAACACTACCTAAATTAACTTTTCAGCTTTATCTACACTAATATTAAAATGAGGAAAGATTTCACTGTGGTATCCAAAAATCTTACTTTCACTTTTCTAAGTTATTTGCAGTTAACATAGGTATGTGTTAAATTAACCTTTAGAAAATTTTCTTCCATAAGTTTCAATCCACGTCTATAGATCTCCTGTTAAGAAGGGACTTATGAAGTTTCACATGCAATGCTCCACTATGAATTGGTACATATAAGTCATGTCTCCGACTTGACAGTCAGGTTACCGCGATGTTCACTGCAACTGTCTAAAGCATTTACTATTGCGGGTTCAATCTCCACTTAAGGCAAATGTCTGTATTGGCCCTGCAGATGTATATAAAACCAAGATGGCCTAGTGGTTTGAACACGTCGATCTCAACCGATGATCGTGAGTTCAAACCCCGGCTAGCACCGCTGACTTTTTAAGTGCTAAATTAGTGTTTAAATTTATCTCGAGCTCGGCGGTGAAGGAAAACATCGTGAGGAAACCTACACGTGCCAGAAGAAATTCTCACACATGTATATCCGCCTACCCGCAGTGGAGCAGCATGGTGGATTAAGCTCTAAACAGGCTGTTACTTTACTTTACTTTTTATGTATATCGTGATCATGGTGTTTGTCTTGGGTGTGTTTCGAGACTCCTGGCACAGTATTAAGAAACAGGGGCCATTGCGTGTGATGTGTTTATTTGTTTGTTATCTAGAGGTCACAGATGTCTTAGCAGTAATATAATCACTTTTCAAAAATTAAAATATTTCGTTTTAACAAAGGTAGAATTACTAAAAACTTCCCCTAACAAATCTGTTAAACGGTTGTAATAAATACGTCACAAACCCCGCACTCAGCGTGACGTCTCCGCGCCAGTTAACGAGCCTTTCCTGTTTACAGCGAACACTATACCGACAAAATATTAAAAACAGAACGCAATTTTGTACAAATACATTTGTATAGTTGTTTAAATAATTGCTGATGTAAAACGACCCATTTATAACATTCGGCAGATAGCAGCTATTTCCAAAAAGAAAAATAATTTTGGGAAATATAGTTTATTTTTATTTCGGTAATTGGGATTTTAATCGGCAAAGTTTTACAAGAGTTGGAAACTTGATCATTTTAATTTTTTACAGACGTACTCTTGTGAGATACGACTTTAAGACTTGGACTTGGACTTTTGCTGCTAGCACCCCCATATTGACACAGTTGCACCTAAAATTGTACTGTCACTTTTTTAAGTTATATACAGTTAGCAAAGTTATGTGATAAATTAAACTTAACAACATTTTCGATACTTAATATAGACATCTTTGTTCTTACAAAAAGTAATCGTTGTGGGGAACGAGGTGAGTGGAGCAGGGAAGACATGATTTACAGCGTTCGCTGTGATTACATTCTCTTTGTGTTCGAGAGTTTCGATGCATACCGAAACTTGCAAACAAGAATGAGCTTATAATTCTATTGCAGTTTGGCTGATTGATTGACTGCTGACACATGCAGGCGAAGCCATTAAAACTGACAATTGTAGAAGATTTGTAAACATGCATCTCATTACATCAGTAGCGCTATCATAAATGCGACAGTTGATGTCTGATTTTTAACTAATTTGTGTAATTAGACGTTGTGTAGAGACGTCACACTTTTGATATTTTAAAAACAATCTATTTAATTATTTCGCGTTAATCTACTGCAGATGGTGCGACTTAAGTTTGAATCCATATCTACATAATATCAAAGTTTACGTTACTGCAATTAATGAGACATCTATAGATTAATTGGCAAAAGTCACAACTACCGAAGCATCTCAAATTTGAGGTCTATGTATGTAATGTGTAGCAGTATTTTAGAATGTTTTGAAGTAGCTCTATAGACAACAACTAGTATTCCTATATTGCTTATATATCTATAACTTTTATATATTTTGAGTGGATTTATATCGAAATTAGGTCGTGATATATGATGAAATACTTTTATTACCACCTTAATAATATTAACATTGAAGAGATTATTCGAGCATATCGTGTATCCGGAACGCACTGACCCAGTTCAGACAGAGACAGGTAACGATGTACGTTTCATTATTCATTATTAGTCTTGGACAAAAATGATGTATGTATATAGATTGTATATATTAAAAATTTCGAATAAGTTTTTGGTTTTATGATAAAAAATACTGTTTTTCTTTTGGTTCTTTAATTTAATGCTTTTGTCCCTTAATTGAATTAGGTCCTCAGAATTTAAAAAAAATCATGTACAACATTCCACGCTCCTCACCCACTGGCTAAGGCAGTGCGTTATCTGTACGTCAGTCGTTAGAAATTTATAAGTCGATTTTCTAATGCAGCTCGGATACGTGATGTCAAAAGTTAGTTACACGTTATGAAAAGGATTTACTGGATTAGGTATGATTAGTAAATGCTCTGTAAAGTTTGTAACGCCCATTTCTGGAACTTTAAACTTTATTTTTTTATTTATTTTTTTTTTTTTATATAATAGGGGGGCAAACGAGCAGATAGTACCACCTGATGTTAAGCGGTCACTATCGCCCATGGACATATGCAACACCAGGGATGTTGCGGATGCGTTGCCGGCCTTTAGTGAAAAGATGTCTATACACTCGACGCTTGAAAACCCCCAAATTATAGCGCTCAGGGAAAACCTCAGGAGGAAGATCATTCCACAGCTTGCAAGTACGCGGGAAAAAGGACCGTGAAGCCCGCACTGTGGAAGATGACCATGCATCCAGGTGGTGTGGATGATATCGAGTCCTGAGGCGAAGGGTGCGATGGTAAAAGCGAGACGGTGGCACCATGTCAAAGAGTTCGTCAGAACACTCCCCGTTGTACAGACGGTAGAAAACACTCAGAGAGCCAACGTCTCTCCGTACATTTAAAGGTTCTAAACCGTCTGTGAGATTGGGATCGTCGACAATGCGAACTGCCCGGCGTTGGATGGAGTCAAGTGGTTGGAGCTGGTATTGGGGGGCACCTGCCCAAAGGTGGGAACAGTACTCCACATGAGGACGGACCTGTGCTTTGTAAAGCAGAAGTCGATGTCCTGATGTGAAGTACCGCCCCGCCCTGTTGAGAACCCCAAGTTTTTTGGCAGCCAGTTTGGCTTTGCTCTCCAAGTGTCCCCGGAATTGGACCTCATTCGTTATGTCGACCCCAAGGATCCCAATACTCTTACTGATGTTTAGAGTCGTGTTCTGAAAACTCGGCGCTATATTAAAGGGGGTTTTCTTAGCGGTAAACGCGCAGACTTGTGTCTTCAAGGGGTTAAATTGGACAAGGTTACGTCTTCCCCATACGGAGACCTGCTCCAGGGAAGTCTCGATTTCAGACACAAGTTGTATTCTTCGCTCTTCCACTTCCGCCCGAGAAATATTAGCCCGGCCAGTATAAAAAGCATCACCCGTACTGTCATCTGCATAGCAACGAACATTGCTGGCTTGCAACATGTCGTTAATATGCAGAATGAACAGTGTAGGTGATAGCACTGAGCCTTGGGGCACTCCAGAGTTAATGGATGCATCCGAGCATACTCCGTCGACAGCGACCTTTATGCTCCGCCCATCAAGGAAACTGGTTACCCAATTGCATAATCCCTCGGGGAGGCCGTAAGATGGTAACTTCGCTAAAAGAGCTTTATGCCAGACCCGATCAAAGGCCTTTGCGATGTCTAGGCTAACTGCCATAGCTTCCCCCTTACTTTCAATGGCGGCTGCCCAGCGGTGTGTAAGGTACACTAGAAGATCGCCAGCACTGCGACCACGACGAAACCCGTATTGTCGGTCGCTGATAAGCCGGTTATCTTCTAGGTAACCATGGAGTTGCGTATTAATTACGCGCTCCATCACCTTAGAAAGTAAGGAGGTAATCGCAATAGGACGGTAGTTGGATGGGTCTGTGCTGTTACCCTTCTTGGGAATAGGGTGAACAATTGCAACTTTCCACGAAGACGGCACTATACCAGTGGTATAGGAGAGTGAGAATAAGCGCGTTAAAACCGAAGTCAATTCTGGAGCACACGTCTTAAGCACGATAGCAGGAATACCATCAGGACCACTGGATTTCTTAACGTCGAGGGAACGAAGAGCACAACGAACAGCGCTTTGAGTAAAGCGGATTTCACGCATCGTGTGCTCACACCGGGGGATGGTTGGCGGTGTTTTTCCCTCATCGTCAAGAGTTGAATTCGACGCAAAGAGAGTGCACAGGAGATCGGCTTTCTCTCTTGCGGAATGTGCCAGCGACCCATCTGGTTCGCGCAAAGATGGAAATGAAGACTTGCAGAAATTACCTTCGACAGCTTTGTTGAGAGACCAAAAGGCACGGCTTCCATTAGGAAACCCTAATAGTCTCTCGCCAATCCTGCGAATGTGTTTAAACCTTTCCTTAGCTGTTTGCTTCTTGCAGGACCTGGAGGCAGCATTGAATTTCTTCTTCAGTTCAGACGCCACTGGATCCTTCGCGGCTAGAGCCACAGTCCAAGCACGATAGCTCTCCTGCTTAGAGCTAGAGGCTCTTTTGCAGGAGACATCGAACCAGGGCTGCGACCTTCCACCGACACGGATAACAGTACTGGGAATGAAACATTTCATTCCCTGCAGAATGGTATCCGTGACTGCGTCCGCGCAGACCGAGGATTCTTCCGAAGAAAAGCAAAGCCGCCCCCATGGGTAGGATGCGTAAAATTCTCGCAAACCATCCCAATCCGCTGATTTGTAGTGCCACACACGGCGACTTCCAGGTGGTCGGGAGCGGTCGGTGCGCACTACAGGTGCCTCAGAGTGCACCAGGCAATGGTCCGACGAGCCTAACGGCGCATCGACTGTCACCCGGTAACCCTCCGGGCGGGTCGTCAGCAGGAGATCCAGCAGAGAAGGAGTATGGTCCTCTATGTCGGGTATCCTGGTAAAACCCGACACTAACTGAGAGAAACCATATGCATGGGCAAGGTTGTACACGGCTCTCCCTGCGTGGTCGGTGGAACGCGATCCTAGCCAGTCAACATGATGGGCGTTGAAGTCACCCAGGATCACAACCTCCGCACAGGGATACCGCTGAAACACGTATTCTGAAGTCTTCTCGACGTGTCCGAGGAGACGATCGACTTCAGTATTACCGCTATGAGACCTGTATAGGCACGCGTAGATACGCGTGATGCCACCAAAGTCTACGCGCGCCCACAAAATAGACAGGTCTCTGACTCCGACTGACAAGCTGTCGAGCCGTTGACAACAGATATCACCCCTGACATACATACACACGCCGGCCTGCGGTATAAAGGCGTGTTCAAGGCGGTACCCAGGGTAGTGAAGGTACGATGTATCGTCAGGGGCAGATATCTTTGTCTCAGTAAGAAAAAGTAAGGCCGGCTTAGCCGTCTCAAGGTGGTGGTGGACGGCGTTCAAATTGCTATGAAGACCCCTTATGTTACAGAAGTCCACATTAAATGTGGAAAGGGGGGGAGCCGCTGTCAGACCGTTACTCTTTCTTTTTCGAGCCATTGCGAGTTGAGTGTATTGATTGGGAAAGATAGGATGAGTAAGGTAGCCTCAGCAGTCCCGTGGGCAACTAGTACACCGAGCACAGGACGATTTCGACGACAGAGAGTAGTGTGTCGCTGGCATGGGGGACGGAAGGGCCCCCAATCCGACCCGTTGACCAATCGTCGGGTTCCACACCGGTCTCCCACTCCGGCACGGCGATCAGCCAACGGGCTGTATACAGTGGCAGGGACAGCCTCCCAGACCGGGACAGCCTGGGTTCGGGTCCCTTTGGTGCCACCGGGCGGCCAGCGGACAACCGTTTCATCGGGTCTCCCTGGACCCCATGACAACGCCACACGCTCCATCGCACGAAATGCTGCGCCGCGAATGTAGGACCAGAGGCTGCCGCAGCTACCACACTCAAAAAAGGAAGGGATAGGGTGGGACGAGGGAAGCTGGCTTACATGCCATCGAACCGGAACACATCCGAGGATATTTTGCGGTTCGTCTTTGACATGATAGTGGTCGCGAGCCAGGCGGGGGAGGACCCCCTACCACCAAACATGCTGAGACACTCGCCTCTTACGAGTCGCTAACCCAGCGGCGGAGAGGAATTGTATTCTAAACCCGTCCCCTCACGGGTGAAGGGGTATTTAAACGGGTTATTTAAACTTAATCTATTTTACTGTCGAGTTAAAGTGAATTTGTCAAAAACTTGTAAAAAAAATATATAGTATATAATCCTGATTTTTTTTATATAACAAAAATAATAATATCTCTAAACCATGAGCTTTGGTATTAGAAGGTTTTGGTTCAATTACTTTTAAATGGACTCACCTGTGCGCCCGCCTCATACGGCAAACTATCTGCCAAACATCCTGTTTATTGTGAATTAACTTTGTTTAAGCTTAGTTGAATTTCATTATACAATTCCTACGGTTTAGCCGTAAAAACAGATAGAGTTGAATTACTTCGAATGTATTATATACCTGTTTTGTTGAATCACTTCACTATATTATAAAGGGTTACTTGTTTCATTACAATTGTAATTTTCAAGTAAATTACAAACAATATTTATCGTTTTATTCTAACGTTCCGGTACCAACCACGTTCATTTTCGTAATCCTTTTTTTAATTATTACTTAGTCCCAATGAGTCATTGCGTGATGTTTTATAGCATTTAATTTCTTTTAAATCGAAGCCATAGTTCCTAGATTTATATAAGTAGTATATCTTAATAGATATCTTCACGATAAGAGTTAAAGGCGAAGTAGTGAAAGACAAAGTGCAATTCAGTGTCGTGGGCTGGCTGCCGCCCGCCAGACCTGAGGCTACGCTTTGTAGTACATATTACTATTCCATCCATAGTTCTACGTTCTATCCCGCTTAAGAAGCTTTGTATTGTGAACAGTAAAATAACAGTGCGTAAAAATAGTTAAAGTAGAAAATATATTACGACTTCCTTGCAGGAAATTGGCTTCAAAATATTGCAATACCCACATCCGTCACGTGTTATAATTGTCCTAAATATGAAATTTAAATGTTCTATGACTTCGAGTTATGCGATACATACACACAGATTTCACACTAACGTTTCCTTGAAATCTCAAAAGTAAAATCTTTCACGATTATAAATATCAAAGTATGTATATATATCAACATAACAATATTTCTGCAGCTATTTTTTTGTATTAAATGAACGCTTCCTATAAACGTAAACACCCAGACCACGACAAACATCTATATGGCCAATCCAGATATTTGCTTTGAGCGGGGATTAAAACCGCGACCGTTAGCACTTCAGTCAAATGCAGTGACCACTGTGCCAACCTGTCGTCACATAAGACTTGAAGAGAACCACCAAGTCGAAGAAAGCGCTTATATTGTGACTCCTCTTACATGAGTTGTTACGCTTTTATTATACTTCTACAATACATTACAATATCCTCTCTCCTAGCAAAAATAATTATATAGCATCATTTCAAAAAGGCGAACCGCGAGGGAGATGTAGTATTATAATGTAAATTAAGCTAAATGTCTCCAATGATGATCGCCTGCAATGCAGTGTCGATATTCATGTGCATAATAATACACATCCCCAATTTGGCTTGTATTGAAGATTGTAAATCGATGGAGCGGTACATTCACACATATAATAAAGCCGCAACGGATTCATGTCGAATAATTATATGGCACTTGGTAATGGAAAGAGACCCAAATACATTCAGTAACTATTTGTATATAAATAAAAGTTAAATCACATTAATGGTCTGAGAAAAACTTCGAAAAGTTACTGAAATATTCGCGGTTAAAAAAGTTCATTAAGTTCTATATAAGATAAATTGGATGCTGATAAGCTATAATGTGTGAACCCACAAAAAGTCAAATTCGGAGAAATTAATGAATTTTGATAATATTCACCTATTTAACATTTTTAATAAAAATAATTTCAAGTTATCTAAACTAAATAAGTACCGAAAAGTTTCCTATTTTATTATCTCGAATTTCAAGTGCTTTCCATATTTTTCAATTTATACCACAATCTCAAATATTTAAAAATCTTTTTATTAGAAAGCATTAAATAGATCACTGTGCTTTCAATTCATTATACCTTTTATCAAAATAGAAAAGAAAAGATGGATATACTTCTTCAAACAAATTGATTAAGAATAGTTTGACATCTTTAGACGCCATTTTCTCAAAATAAAGTCCGTGTGGCTACAGCGTCCAATTCTCATTTATTATTATATCTTATAAGATACCTTTATTTTAACTAAAAAGTACGGGACACTAATTATGCAACTAAAACTTAGTAAACTTTTTTTAAATATTTGAAGTACCTCTTTCGGGCTAATTTTATAAGAATAATCTCAACGGAATTTATTTATAAAATGACATTACACATTTTCATACACATTTGTATGGAAAAAGCTCTCTCCAATCTTTTGACTTTAGAGAATTATTAAAAGCGTTAGTCTAATTTATAAAAGATAAAACATCAATATTCTGTAAAAGTGGGTATTACGTCGGATTTTCTTTGAACGAGGGCGGAAGAGGGTCGGAAGTGATGAAGAGAGGGTGCGATGAGGCTTACGTCGCCGCAATAATACGAGGACAATCTCGCGAGAACACGCGGCGAATGGGAGACACACCATCACGAATTGCTCTCATAATTATGCTTCAAATCACGTGCCTTTTGTTATTTTTCTATACGCGGCTTGTGTCTTTCAGTTTAACCCACATTAAACATGTCAGTCCTAACTACTAATACTAGAATTTACACGTAAACTACACATATTGAACTACATAATATTACAACTTTAAATATTGTATATTTGTATCGCGATTCAAAGCCGCGACCGTAGTCCTCTGTTATTAAGCTATAGGTCATATACCCGCAGCGCCGAAAGCATCTCGATCACATTAGAGGTAATACATGAATCATATTGAAAGGTTTCAAGTTCTAACCTAACGCAAACCTCTACCAACATCTATGAATTACCGATTTAAAAAACCTTCCAAAAATATCTTTAACTCTATTTTACCCTTTAAAGCACAGCTAGGTGAGCCTATAAACCTGATATAACAATTAATTCACGTCTCGGCTATACATCACAGAACACTACGGCTTTTTGGATTATTATTCATGACTCATAAGTCACTTCATATAGAGATAATTCGAGATAGATTGGTACAGAAAACTTCACAAAAATAGGCCTCATGTGGAAATTATGTTTTATTTCAAGCATAGTTTTCGTATTTATTGTTATTTTGTAATCATATTTTATAAGTAAATTGTCATACTTTATTGAGATATATAATTCTTTCATCTTCAAATTGACCTCAATTTGCTCCTTTTCAATTTATAAAAAAAACTGTTATATGTTTAAATTTCATCCCAGGCGAGTTAATATAAACTTGCTGATTCTCGTGGTTTGACTTGCGTTCATGGTGACTGCTTCACTCCAAGTAGACGTAGCGTGATGTAGTATAACCTAGACCCTTCCTCAATAAATAAGCTATCTAACGTAAAATAAATATTCAAATTGGAGTAGGTTTAAATATTACCTTCTACATACATAAATTTTACCTCAATATATATAGGAAGGTACAATTTGATAGTAAGTTTGTATAAAACTATATCTTTTCTACATATAGTTTTTCTTATAAAAAATATCAAGCAAACGAGTATGTGGAATATCTGACTTTAATTGCCACAAATGTGTTGCTAGCTTCAAAAGAAATAAAGAATGAAAGGGAATTGGGAAGTAAGGAAAGAAATCAGGAGGTTGGGCTTCCGGCTCTCTCACTCACCGTACAGCAATAGTAGCTATTTCACTCCGAGACTAGTAGAACAGCTGTATGCAGTAAGCTACTCTTGAGCTAGACTCTGCCTAAGTTAATAAGGTACCAATGATAAAACAAAAAATAAGATTAAAAAAAATTAACAGAAATATCATTTTCATTTTGATATAATATGACAAGGTAAAATATGATACTTCTGTAAGATAAACAAAAAGAAGCATCGGTACTAGGGTCAAGGAACACATAGGAGACGTCAAGAATAGGCGTTCTTCAAAGTCTGCAGTTTGTGAACATGCCTTGGATAAACCTAACCATTTTATCCGATTTGATAAACCACAGATCCTCGCTAGAGAACACAGATTCATTCCTAGAATGATACGCGAGGCTATTGAAATTCAAAAACATCCGAACTTCAATAGAGAAGATGGTTGGAGACTTTCAAACACCTGGGATCCACTTATTAAAAATTTAAAATCCCAAGTCCAACAGACTGCCAGACCAAAAGATACAGTTAGTGCCTTCTGCGTGCAACCGGAACGTTATTCAAGATATCATCTAAGAAACCGTTGGCGGTAGTTGTAAATAATATTTTCTAAAATATGATACTTCTCTCGGAAAACACTTAAACACTTTTTATTTAAAATTGGAAGGTCTTGTAAAAGACAAACTAACTCAATGTTATTATAAATAAACTCTTTAAAAATACGAACCCAATACGTACGTAATGAATATACGCGGGACTTTAAAGTTGGCTCACTCGTAGTCGGAGTGGTGAAAGGCGAGAAATAACCACTTAAATACCATCACCCCTCCCCCTTCTCCAGCCACCGACCCCTCGCACAATGGAGCCTTTGATGCCCCACCTAATTGACATCTCCCGACATTCAACTTTCCTCCGTTTAAGCAAATGTTTTGACAGATCAACGCAGTTATCGATTTAAGCCTCATTAATGTTGTTTGTGTCAAAATATAAGAATTTGTGAATGTAACGTCTTTGTATTATGATATAGTTTTAGGTAAATAATCCAGAGGTGAATAATAATAAGACATTAGACATATAGTCCTCATCCATTATTTTTCAATTCTTGTTATAACGTTTCCTAATGGTCTCTTGACGTCAACAGCCCGTTGTTAGGCTCTAACTGTAACTCTTTAAGTCACGTTTATATCCGTCCCAAAAACAATATGTGTTTATTCTATGCGTTATTGAACTCTTTCTAAACGGTAGAGCTAATATTATTTGCCATATCATCATTGCCGTGGTTCACAGTTGGACTTGGTATGATGGTTCGTTGCTATTGGGACGAAGTGTTGGGTTTTCTAGTCTTTTTACAAAAAAAATAAGTACGTACTCAAGAGTATGGGATATAGATTATATTTTTAGCTCTTATAGTAGCATGTTGATTGTGTGTCTAAAAGCGAAGAATTTTAGCCGGAAACCACAGATTCGGATTCAAATTTTTCTTTAAGCATGAGAAAAGAGTTAGGGTTGAGATAACAGCTGATAGGAAGCAATGGAAGAAAAGAATATATTGTGCCGTCCCCACTTTGAATGAGACCAGGACAAGGAAAAGAAGAATTTTTTCAAGCATGCCGGTACAGAAAACATAAAAATAACTACACGTATTAAATAAAAATCCTATATAAAAAGATTAAATAAATACAATGCATTTAATTATTAACGATTAACCTTTTTTAAAATATTTACAAAGATATCCCGTTACATCCTAAAAGTACAGTCGAATTAAAAACCTCCTTTTTTCGGTTAAAACTACCACTCCATAATTACCGTACACGGCATTTTCCACAGGACGTCAGAGGAACACGTGAATACGCGTGCGCCGGACGTACGGAGTTTCTTATTAAGCTGCGCTCGACGAGCAACAGTCAACTTTTAATTAAACTACAGCTCCGGCCGCTACGTGCACCAACAAAAAGACGCTACCTTTGTTCTTATTAAATTGTTATTTACGAGTATCATGTTATAATTAATAAACATGTGTAAATAAACACGACGAGTGCGTATACGCAATTGCATAATTAAACGATGAAAATATTATAAAAACTTAAAATATATGTATATTTTATCAAAAGAAATTCACATAAGGCAAATAAAATCAAACAAGCATACATTAAAATTATCGAGATAATTTTTTTTTATTTTAATTGTATTATAAATATATGATAATAGATGAAAATAACGTCAAAACCAGACCGAACAAAAGCCTAGATAGTTAAAAACCTAACAATTAGGCCGTAATCATACTTTGTATGTTGAATACAAACTTAGATTCACCGTAAAACAGACGATGATTAACAGCCATGTTCGGTTAATACGAGCATAGTGTACCCAAAGTTCGGCTGATTGGGGCTAATTGATTGATGGTTACGAGGCGTCCGGCGCTCACCGGCGCGCACAAACCAGTTCAGTGACTACGTTATCCATTTATTACTTACAATTAGTACTTTCCTAGGCGTATAATAAACGCAACTAATAAATTCAACAACAATACAACAAGTTATGAAATTGCTAGACTTGAATCTAAATCTTAAATATATTAATAACTGTAAACTATCGTTATCATAATGATATACATTTGACAGTTTCGAGTCACATTGTACAAAACCATCGACCGTCTCCAAATTCGTAAATCTCATGCTACATATATTCTGATTCATGATTCATATATACTTTTTATAGAAATCAGACCTCAACTGTCACTTTGCCAAATGATTTTTATCAAATTAAAAATACGAAGATAGTATTTTAATAGCGATAACGTTTGTCAGTTAGTCGTCTATATTAGATGCTTAGACTTGATATGCTCGATATAAGTCTTACTTTAGGTCGAATAGATGACTGTGCATGTAGATGACTGTTGTAAAATTTTCGAGGACATAATTGGATGCTGATAAGCAATAATGTGTCAACCCACAAAAAGTCAAATTTTAAGATATTGATGTATTTTGATACTACGTGACCTATTTAACATTATCCAAACAAATTTCAAGTCATCTAAACTAAATAAGTATGGAAAAAAGTTTCTTAACTCAATGTTTCGTATTTTAGGGGCGTTCCATACTTTGCAATTTATAAAATAATCTCAAATATTTAAAAACTTATTATTATATAACATATTAAATAAATCTATCTGCTTTTGATTCAATATATATTTTATCAAAATAAAAAAAAGATGAATATATAGGTGTTCAAACTAATTTATTAAGAATAGGTTTGACATCTTTAGACGCCATTTTCTCAAAACGAAGTCCGTGTGGCTTGACACAGTATTGCTTATCAGCGTCCAATTATGACTATTTAAATAAATATATGGTATAAAGTGACTTAAATTCTTTAACCTACATTCAAACAAAATTAGCGTTAAAGTTTAAACTTCAGAGTCGTCCCGAGTTCCTTTGATCTCCCGATTTAAAAATCATAAGTCCCGCGGAGTGCGAGCGAATGAATATTCATGCGGAGCTCGGAGTCGCTAACTAGTCCTCGTCCCGCTCGCCGCCCGCCCGTCCCGCCGGGACGCGTCCCGTAACTTTGTACTTGACTACCAACGCAGAACTTGTTTCGACTTAGCTCGCATGCCTTAAAGCACATTAAAACCTGCTATATAATAAAAAAAAATTATGACACCGACTCTTGCAATGTAACTTGTTAATATTTTTCAGAATTTTGGGTTCATTTTTAATAATTCGAGTACTTTACGCGATAAGTTTTGAAAGTGTGACCGCGGCGGAGCGTGAAATGACTGCCAACTTTGCATTTCAAAGTAACTATTCTTTTCTTAATCTTGTTTTAACTTGGTCCACTTTTATTGCGGTATAAGCTATCCTAGCTAACAATACGCGCATAGGAGAAGCGTGCATAAGACCAAATTAATATAAAGATTTTCATATATTTTGCAACACAACATAATATGTTTAAAACAAAATAATAAATGAAATAAAAAAAATCTGTACAGAAATCTCTCGGTACTTGGAAGCTTTGAAACAGCAGTACAAGTGTAAACAATTGCAACCGCAAAGAAATCCTCCATGAAAATATGTTTGATAAATGAGTAAATAAATAAAATACATAGGTTACATAGGTAGAAAATAAAAGAGAAGTATATATATATATATATATATATATATATATATATATATACACTCCCTTATCCCCTGTTATGTCGGATATCGCCGGGTCCTCCTAGCGGCGTCATTCATTCTGCTCGGTTAACTTTATATCAAGTCATATTATCCGGTTATCAGAGAAGAAGTCGCCTAAAGCGCCTCGTAAATACATAATGTTTACTTCAAATTTAAAGGCGTTGACGATGATAATGATGTGACGTTTTACTGCAATTAAACATCTGAATTATTATAATTATAAGTAACATTTTTTGATACAAGTAAAATAACGTAGATCTAACACAATTTGTTGCATGTCATATTACCGTTTTATATTAAAATTAATGAATCCTTACTAATATTCTATTATAAATACAAAAGTAGCTACATCTATCTGTTTGTTTGTTTCAATTTAAATACAAATGGATTTCAATAATCAGCGGTGCTGGCTGGTTTATAAACCCGCGATCGTAGGTTGAAAGCGACGTGTTCTAACCACTAGCCCATCTCGGTTCTTTAAAAACATATTTATAATTCTAATAAAACAGTAACTTGAAACGCTTTATAAGTGAATCGTTGGAATAAAAACAAACGTTGCACACGAAGACACCGCGTTCTACTGATCAAGGGTGATATTGTAGAGAGCCATTTGCTTATTACCCGGCGGTCAGCTTTGATACAAAAGTTTCAGCGCGTCTTTTGAGGGGTCCGGGACAAAGACAACCCTCGAGATTACTTCAGTCTCTATAAGAACATACATCAGTGCGAGCCGAGGTTTGATACAAGTGTACAATAAACGGTAGGAAGATTTACATCTAGATTACTTTAGATACAAATGCAAAACAGACTTTTAATTTAATGCGGTATATTTGTAAAACAATTTACTTCCTTAAGTTCAAATGATTAATGCATAGTTGTACTTGATTTTTATCGTGGGAAATTTTTTTTAATGTCTGTTATCTTATAACTCTAACATTTTAACCACTTTTAAAATTCTTTAATTTTTATTTGAACGAATATATTGTACTTTCAAATTGGTCTCATAGAATTTTAAGCTAAGTCGATTAAGTAGTTTGCTTGAAAACTAACCAAATAACTATCCTAAGAAACTTCAACTAAAGGTTTAAAGGATTGAGTATTTGGCTTCTTTATCAGTTCTTTAAAATCACTCTTAGCTATTAACATGGTCGAGTATTCAGTCACTCCTCGTGATAAATACTCGTATAACGACGATAGACCAAAACAAATTGACGATAACTCATTTCATACTTAATCGACAATAGTGGTATCAACATAAAGTATAATAATTCGACCGGCGCAGCGGATGCGCATGCGCAAGCGATGACTTTTCCATTTTCGTGCTGAAGACGGCTATCGCAGGGATTTTAATGGATATAAATCTCTACATAATCCGATCTTCCCCCAGGAATCGAATGTCTTTCAAAGACATTCCTTACGTAAACAAAATAAAAAAAAAAGGTATAATATTTTCGTTACCCACAATTTTATGTTGACACAATGTAATTTTAAAAGTCGCGGTTCTCCGACATTTAAATTCCAAATTCCACATGTCCCCGCCCGCTCAGAGACGAGCTAAATAAGTCAAAGCGTGCGACGCGTGGGGACGCGTAGTTTGCATACTCGCTTTACCGGTATATCTTTTTACTTGTCATTTTATGCAACATATTCACGTTTTAAAAGCACGTTTCACTTGGTTCTATGCTGGCTTTCCAAACCTAGTAATATCGTACGAATGAGTGAATATAAATGCTAAAGAAATCATTTTACTGAGATTTTTTTCATACTTTTTTTATTTACTACTGCATAAAATATATACGTTTTTTAAAGAGTTTACGTAATCTATTTTTAAATTAGTCAGGAAAAATAAAATAAGTAACATAAACGTTGATTGTAAATCAAAGACACATATAATAACATAATAAGAATAATACAGAGATACAAGTACAATTCACGGCTTTATTGCTAAGCACCGACTAGGCAACATTTTTACGGAGAATATCAGCACCAGTAATAAAAGGGTTCTAGATCTACAATTGTACATATTAACAAGAGTTAAAATAAAGGCCATATAATTTACTCGGAGTTATATACTTTGAAACTCTCGTGTTATAATAAAAATAAAGGTAAATACTAGATTATGTGTATCATGTCCGGTCATATAACGAACATATTACTCGTATCGTGTTATTCAAGAGTATTATTTTCACGAAATGCCCATTCTATATAAGGAATTCTAACAAGTCTCCAGTAACGGGCGTAGGCACGCTACGAGGTCGTAGAGCTTGTAGACGCGCGTAGAACATTACACGTAGCACTGCGGAGAGTTTGACTATATATTGTTTTACAGTGCAATTTTGTTGAAATTCCAGTTTAAATGCGTAATTCTAAACACATAGAAATTTTACTTTTCTAAAAAACTATATTTTTCCTCGACTCTGCTTGCGCCAAGATTGATAATGAAATATCTATCCTCTATAGGGCCTAGTATTCGATTTTTACAGTTTCTAAAATTATAAAAATTAAAAAAAAAATATATATTATATTGAGTTGATGGGTAGCTGTGTAAAGTTTAAATTTAATAAAGATATATTTAATATGCATTGAAAAAAAATATGTTAAAGTTTGTCGTCCTCATTATTTCTTAACTAGAGGGTGGGGGGCGTGAGACGGATTGTGGGGCTATTTTAGATGAAGAACAATAAAACCAAAGTAAGAACCCTTTTAGCTTCAGAAATCCGGTTACTTAAATTGGGTCAAATAAGAAATGTAAATTTATATGTAGACACATCACCGGGATCATGTACTTATAAATAAATATATAAGTTTATTTGATAAAATAATAGTCATTTGTTTGTACAATAATAAAAGTAAAGTATTTAATACCGTTTTAATTTAAAAAGGAAAAGATAAACACACTTTACATTAATGTAATTTTTAATAATTGTATGCCATGTTCCCATGTCAGTCCGATGTGCAATCTACGACATAGCGATAGTCGATAATGTGACGTGGCAGAAGTACGTTGGAAGCAAATTGGCTCGTGATATTAGCGCGGTGTAGCGGCGCCCGTAATGAGCCCGCGGATTAACAAAATGCAGCAAAATTTTAATAGCTTTTCGTGCCGGTACTAAACCAGTATTTTATTAATATCGCTTGTATGCAGCCCAGCTTAATATGTAGTCATATTTGCGTAAATTTTCCGCTAAAACATAACAAAATAACAACATAAGTATCAGTAGGAGAAAAATGTAAAAAAAATTAGGCTTCGCGCTGTCAGTGATATAAGAATTATTTTTTAATAGTCAAGTTTAAAACGATATTACAAGCTTTATGGGCTCGTAAAAAGTTCACTTTACGTTTATCTTTTAACGTTGGCTTAACAGCTCGCCTGCTGACAGAATTAATTTTCACGGCAAAAACAATATAACTAGGTAATGCCTGCGACAGATGTGCTCACGATAATTTATTGCGATTTATTTTTGATTCTTCATTTTAATATTTTATGTTATAAACTAATATTAATGGAGCGACATCGACAAGTTAACGCAGTTACTACAGCTAGAGTACCAACGTCTGGGTTTCCCGCTAGTGACACATATGTACAGGGCATACAAATATTTGTCGAGATATGTCTGTGTGTATGTTGCATACGACGCAGGATCACGGGATCCGTTGAGTGTAAAGCGTTTATATATTTATTGTTATAGGCTTCGTGATAAATAGATAATAGCAAAGCACATGACATATGTTCTGTAGTATTCTTATAGATCGTTTATTTAATGAATTTGCTTAAAATATTGTAACTGAACTTTGCTAATTGAGTTATCTCAAAGAAGCCAAAGTTTCGAGTACGGTTCACGCTTCGCGGCGCACTCGTCGATGGTTCTGTCCTTAGCCATTAGCTCGATCGTTAGAAACCATTTTGCTAATTCACTTGTAAGATGAAAAATATTGTTTACCTTTGACATTCTATTATCATTGCAAGCCTGAGTATTCTTTTTAAACTATACAAAATGTTCTCTTATGTACGAGAGTATCTTATACGATTTTTATACTTGCAAAATTATTTACTTTTCGTTGTGTATAATTAAAAGAACATAATAGTTTTAAGGGGTTTTTCTTTGCGTATAATAAATTAATGAAAACATTTCGAATATAAAAAAGCCTTAAAAATGAATCCGATTTCAAACGCACTTAAATCAGTTGTTCCGATTTTAAAACCAAACTACTAAACGATTTAAATACAAATTATACCCTTTCAAATAAAAAAAAAAAAAAGATTTTCAATATCAGTTAAAAATTACGGAGTTCCAAAATAATAAACATAAAAAACATTCACTACGAATTCAGATCTTTCTCCTTTTTGAAGTCGGTGAAATAGAAAAATATACACTGTGACCTTATTGCTAAACTGCATTTTGTGTTTTTGCTTATAATATGTTTAGAGATGTTTTTTGCTTTTTAATTTACTTGCATCCATTAAATTCGTTACAGAAGTCGGTTCATTAATATTAAAAAAATGCGTGTTAATTCATATACGGGAAAACATTCTTAAACTTAAAACATCAACTAAAAATTGCGATACAGCGGTGATTAAACCTTCCTGCAGTCCACGCAAGTGCTAATGAGCCATGCTAGCACACTCGGAATATCGAAATTCTTGATATGATGATTGATGAATTGATGTCCAAACTTTAGAGGCTATATTTAGTTTCTATTAGGATGTGCTACACGGGCAAGTTACGGAGAAACAGCTCCGATACGAACATCGTTTAGCCACGTGGAGCGCCTCATCAGAACTGCAACCCAACAAACTTCAACCGAGTGCCGCGCGTCACTTCTGAGAAAATAATATCTACGAACATATTTAACAAATTCCTCGAATACACGGTGCTGGAATTAACATACTGTATTAAGAAAATAAAAATTACCACCTGCACTTTACACATACGAGTATATTTCTGATATATGTTACACGTAATTACACGGAGCTAAAATATTATTTTAAAAAGAGTTCCTATATATTTTTTGAAACTTATTATGTGTATCGAGCATGTTGGAAGGCATGCGTTGTATTGTGAGAAAAATCGTAGATCAGTAGTTGACTTATGGTTACTTATTTATTAGAAGTGCGTGTAATGTACATAGGCTCAAACATAAAACGTTAATGTTTCTTTCTTTTCGATTCTCCTTGTGCTGCAAATATTCACGGGTAGCGGTGATTACTTAGCACCAAGCGATCCGCCTAATAAAAAAGTTTTATGTTAATTAATTTGTGCAAATTTCCAATTATTTAATTTTCCGAGTAAGAAAATATATTCATACTTCCTAAGAACAGTGACAAACATTGTATAAACACTAGTAGAAAAAATAAAGTTGTATCAGCTAGTTCGTTTCGTTTTAGTGGTGAAAATTTGTTTTCATGAAATCAGTCGTTTCAGGGGCGTAGTATTCACTCAAAACTCACTCGCTTCAATTTAAAAAATCTTTGACAGCTATAGTATATAATGCCATAGAATATTATTATGGCGGCCAAGAGGCGTTGTGTTTTTTTTCTAACGGGATATCAAAATAAACTGCAATAAACAAACCCTGCATTACAAAATCTTTAATGGATAAAGCATATTATACCATACAAGAATGTTTTGATGTCAAAGAGGCGTGGATTTGATACGCGTTGATGTTCCATCCGGATAACATAATTAAAATAGTAGAGTAGTAAAATTACTATCGAGTTTCTTGCCGGTTCTTCTCGGTAGAGACATGTAGTCTCTGGTGGTGGCTTTATAGAAATCTATAAAAAAATATAACTTGACGATTGGAAAGTGCTTTAAAAGCCCAGTTGAATAAAGTATATTTTGAGTTTGAGTATATATAAAGCTAACTGTTACCGACTGATTGATCTATCAATTAACTACTCAACCGCTTGTACGGAGTGTGATGATTGGATCCAGATAGTATGACGAGGCATATTCTAAGAAAGATTTTTTTTTTAATTCAATTCTTTCTTTCGGCGAACGAAGCCGTGAATGAAAGCCAGTTCATCTCTCTAATTTTCTTGGATAAACCGAATACCACGCGGGAGTCGACGCGGAGGCCGTGTTTAAATATTTGTCTAAACTTTTCGAAACCGCGCACTCTCCGGTGGGAAAAAATCGTGGATTCACACGCACTGTCCGTGCTCTGATAAGCGAAACGAACACGTGTTTTTAAAATACTTTTATTCATATATTGCAAAAAATATCCGAAAAATACTATCCAATTTTTATTCGGACCGTTTTATTGCGGATGAATATTTGGTATTATTTTTGAGAACATTTACCATCATACACAAAATATTGTTATTTTCTATGATGAACATGGAAGATTTGAAAACGGTTCTAGTAACTTATAAGCATTAACGTAACCAACCGCAACTTCAACAACAAAATACGTAATTTCATTCATTCGAATGACATAATTATTCCAGTTATATTGATTCTAAACCAATAAAAGTTTAGTAAAAGTTTAGTAAACAGATAAAAGTTCAATGAGACCAATCTGGAAGTACGTTTTCGAATAAAAATAAAAAATAACTTTCGACATCGGTTAAAAAATGTCGGAATTCTGAGATAAACTTTAAAAAATATACACTACGAATTGAGATACCTCCTTTTTAAAATCGCTTAAAAATACACATTCACTTAAACAAATATAGACATTTGTTTATTATTTGGCTAAAATATGACATTTATTTACTTAAGGAGCTGAATAGAGACTTATGAAATCAAGTGACAGGACAGACAATCGTTATGACTACATCAAGCATTACTGTTATTTTAGTCTCTAACTTTAATAATAAGGAAGTTTTCTATAACTCGATTGTGCTAGTACATAAACGTAGTGAGACTGTTCATGTGTAGGTATTCAAGTTTTTGGGCTTAATATCTTATTTCGTGACTTAAAAAAGTTTCTACATGTTAATCCTATATTGATCACAACCTAGATAAACATATTTTAACCTCCGACCAACTGTTACAAATTTGACGTGTGTGTGTTTATCTGTGATATTGTAGCATAAAATAGATGCGTAACATTGGTGTAATACTTAATCGGCATCATCTGGAATTAATTGAATACATAACTCTCCAACTTACTGCGGAAGTATCGTGTTGAAGCTTGTTAAAATGGTCTTAATTGTCAGAGATTTTCGGAATTTTCAATTTTATATTATCTATATCTACTTGATAACTATATTTGTTTTCATTTGTAAACCAAAATAATTAAATTGCAAGAATTCAAATTACAATTTTTTTCCATCAGTTTTTGTAATTTTAAATAATACTAGCTGATGCACGCTACTTCGTCTGCGCAGAACTAGTTTTGAAGATAATGGCTTACACGTAAAAGATAGATGTACGTGGCTTTTTTGCAGGAATATTTAAGACAAACATTTTCATTGTACATTACATAGGTGTAACTCTAACGGTTTTTGCAGCGCACACCAGATTAGATCGCAGATGGTAAGATTTTTTCCTACTTATTTGACACTTATCTTTATATTTTGTACAATTCACTGGAATTTATCAAAATCCTTTCTTAGAGGATGCCTACGTCATAGTAGCTTTATGCATACAGTCTCAGCCCGATCGGATTAAAATTTCACCATATTTTATCTCCTTGGGGTAGAATTAATCAAAATCTTTTTTAACGGATGCCTATGTCATAACATCTACCTGTATGCCAAATTTCAGCACGATCCGTCTAGCGGTTTGTGCTGTGCGTTCAATGTACGAGAAATAAGAGAAAAACAAAAATACATCGAGAAACAGTGGTGAGTTGAATTTATCGGTTCGGTTCGTGTTACACTTTCGCGCAGGAAACACGAGCGGCCGGTATTTTCATTAGTTATATCGTAGAACCAATAAGTTAAAGTTTAGGAATGTCTAGTGCAGGGCGGACGCGGGCCGAAGGGTGGAATTCAATTAGAGGGTAAAAGTCCGTTTTAATTTAATTAGAAATCTTTTTTGGATAACAGTTACAAGGGTTATGTGGAATTTCATTCTATGGGATTATAATAATAAATGAATTCTTAAATTTGTAAGAATTTGAAAATCTACTCAAAATATTGTCTATAGGTGTAAAGCTATTATTTTATGTTTTCGTTTGGAAATGTTAATAAAATATGCCCTGGAGGCGCCGCGCAAACAAAGATACTTTTTGTTTTGAGGTACCTGCACCTAAAATCTTATAATGGACAATACGCTTGTGTCGAGAGGAAACAACTGGACAAAATAACTGCGTCTGCAAATTAGGTAGTTAATTTCATATGAGAAAAAAATTTAACTGATGATTTGATCTCACTGATGAACACGCGTTCATGTTCATATATTCGTACATATGTTTGACAAGCTTGTGCGCAAAAAGTGTGAACACGAGGCGTGCGGTTGTGCCTACCTAGAAAACGCAGTCTGTTCTTGGCTTAAAACTCACTTCAAATTATCATTTTATGAATGCTCCACGAATGTTAAACAAGCACGTAAGAGCGCGGAACAACGGCGGTGCGCGTAAATCTGTCTTGAAACTTTCTTCGCGCGCCAACTTTTAATTAAACTCATATCACCTGCATAACGAGGCTGCGATTACCGGCTCAACTTCACCTTTATATTGTTCTAACTCCTTTAACTATGACATTTTTTAATTATTATGAAAATGTACTTTCAAAGTTTAATTCTCTAGTTTTAACATAATTGTTCTAAGGCACAAGAGCAAATATGGCTGGCGATACTGCCCATGACCATATAGATTATCAAATTATCTAGAATATATCAAATTATTTACAACGAATTAAAAATCATAACAATGTAGTGTATATGTTACTTATATTGTCAGCAGCCCAACACTGCGCCGCGTCAGGTAATAAATTTTGAGCTTTTTATCGCGAATTAAAGGATTACGTGTATTTATGTATGTATGTAGTTACATTATAGAAGGAGCGTGGTTGTGTTCGTAGTCGACCTATATCTCGACGAATCGACGAATAATTCGATAGACAATGTTGTCTATCGAATTATTCGTCGGAATATCCAAACGTGGTAAATACGTCTCTGGTATATGACACCGGACATGTGTCATAACTAATATACACATTCCTAATACACGGAAATAGATACATTGTCAAGGAAATACGAGTCGCAGAATAATTAATTATATTTACTATTGGTCAGCACGGGGTCTACATGCGACGGCTTTTGAATAAAATTGTCTCAATATGTTATCATTGAATGTACTACTTTATTTCGTTTAAAGCAGTAGTAACACATAATTGTAATGTATTGTAAGCAAAAGGCGGTATTTCGTTTAAATAAATAAAACAACTTATGATTTCCTGATAAAATCAATTTGCATAAAATAAACATTCAGGGAAAGTATAAAAGATAACAATTATATAAAGGTCTCGTCAACGTCCGTCAGTTCCGAGTGCTCAAGCAAAAGTGCCTCATCTACGTTTGTGTTGCTTTTTGATTTTGTCATTTAATAATGTAATGATACTATGACACGTGACTACAGCTCCTATAACTTTTTCCGGTGACAGTATATATATTAGCCTTTTGTATTTCTCCTCTAAACTTTAATTAGATCAAATCGAGCACCTTTCCGTGCTTAAAAAGTATAAGGGGTATTAAGTAATACAACATAAAAAAAGATTATTGAAAACTGTAAATGAAATATGAGACAAAAAAAAATTAATTTTCATTTTTAAAGAATAATATGTGCAGCTTAATAATTACTCGGACCTATGACATCAAGAGAGTCGCGAGGAGTCGCTGGTTTCAGGCAGCGCAATACCTCGGCCATTGGAGATCTATGCAGGAAGCCAGTCCAGCAGTAGACGCCCGCAGGCTAATGGATGGATGGATGATGCGCAGCTTAATCCACCAATAAATCGCATCCAAAACATGCAGGTTTCCTCACCGTTTCCTTCATAGTCACGTTCAACATTAATCGTAAACGTAGAACATGTAGCTTAGTAACGTTTGCACAAATTTGAATCTTTTCTTTATTTATTTTATTACCTTTTTAGGGTTCCGTAGTAAAAAACGGAACCCTTATAGTTTCGCCATGTCCGTCTGTCTGTCTGTCTGTCCGCGGCTTTGCTCCGAAACCCTTAACACCAGAAAGCTGTAATTCGGTATGAGTATACATATGAATTACGCCGAGAAAGTCGTACAATAAAATCTTAAAAATATTTTTTTTTCAGGGTGTCTTCCCTATGTGTTAAGAGAGACCAAAAATTTTTTTCTCATTTATCCCATGTTGTGGGGTATCGTTAGATAGGTCTTTTAAAAATGTTATAGGTGTGGGAAAACTATTTTTCCGAACGACGAACTGTTTCCGAAATATTAAGCTTTGAAGTGTTAATTTTTCTTAGAGTCAAGTGTCCCCCCCCCCCTCTACCCACTAAACTGCTGCGTCTAAAATATGAAAAAATTCACGATAGTGGTACATATAATGAATTTAAAAGGAAAATTATCACGGCTTTGTTCGGGGTTTGGGTTCTTATGGTTATAGAGTTATAGATGATCTAAGTAAAAATATATATTTCTCTTTTTTAAGCATCACATTATATAAATATTAATAATTTTAAATTAATATATGAATTTAAATGAATAAATAAATACATATTTAATAAGTTTAAATTAAAATGAAATATAAAATAAGGTATAAAACAATGTCTCAATAAAACATGTCGCGAGTGATTCTGAATCACGCTTATGAAGTTTTCAACCAAATCTCCATAGATTTCATAGGCGCTGGTTCGTATAATGCGGATCAAATTGGACAAACTATGGTTTGTATACGAACCATGAAGTGGCTGGTTCGCGGTTTAAGTGGACTGTATTTTAATTTTGGTTGACACTGGCTTGGCGGGATCTATCGAACTAATGCGGAGAAGACAACGAAAAAAAAATAGTTCGATAGAATATAAAGGAAGGAATGCACAATACCTTTTAAGGTCCTTATTTCCTTCTTGCATCTGCGATAGCGGGCGGTTGCGAAGCGGGTCCTGGGATAACTCCGTTCGAGTTGCAAAACAATTTTCAACTGAGAGCGCCCTTCGAGTAGGCGGCTCGCGTCGCTTGCGCGGGGGCAATAGTAAAGGCGGGCGGGCGGGCGATCGGTCGGTTCTCTCACTCATTCCTTACTCGTGGTGTATGTGCGGGAGTGGGAAAGGAATGTGGTAGGAAGCGGGAATGTGTCAACCAAATTGTCTATTAAAAATATTTAACGGCGCAACCATTCCCCCCCGACTTGAAGGACTGCCTTCAAAAAATTAAGTGAGAGGAAAAATAAATCAAATATGCGACTACGAAAACACGTAATAATATATGAAAGAATAATTAAAGAAAGAAAAAAAAAATCCTAATCTAAGCGGCTATTAAATTAAATTATAATTATTGATTAGGTAAAGGGCATAAACGAACAACTGGGCGTAAGTATGATCCAGTGTTTGTTTTAACACGAACAACACGGGTGACCCCGTTCGAACCAGGAAAAGTTTCCTCTATTACGCCTAAAGGCCAATGAATAGGCGGCGCGTTTTCAGTCATAAGAATTACGACAGTTCCAACAACAATTGGATTAGATGGTGTATTCCATTTATGACGCGATTGCAAAGTATGTAAATAGTTAGATTTCCAGCGCTTCCAAAACGACTGCACTAATTTGTCAAGCAACTGATATCGAGAAGTTATGTGTAATTTATTTTCTTCAATCTCTTTAGCCGGCAAAAATTTTAAAGGTGTAACATTTAAGAAATGTGCTGGAGTCAGCGCAAGAGGCTCTGATGGGTCACTAGACAATATCCGACAAAGCGGTCGCGTGTTCATGACGGCCTCTATTTGAGCAAGTACTGTACTAAGCTCTTCAAATGATAAAATTTGATCACCTATAACACGATATAAGTGTGTCTTTAGACTTTTAATATTGGTTTCCCAGTTGCCTCCAAAGTGACTTGCGGCTGGAACGTTTAACGACCAATCAATACGATTTTCAGCTAATATATGAGCAAATTCGGTGTTAAAATGTTTAGAAATTAGAAACGCGTGCAATTCTGATAGCAAACGTTTTGCTCCAATATAATTTGTCCCGTTGTCAGAGTAAATCCTACTAACGGGACCGCGGCGCGATAAAAATCTTTTAAAAACTCCCATAAAGCTAGCTGTGCTTAAGTCACCTGCTAGTTCTATGTGAACTGCACGAGTTGTCAAACAAACAAAAAGGCAAACGTATGCCTTGATGGATCGAATACCACGACCACGAGACATTGTTATTTTGAAAGGTCCAGCGTAGTCCGTGCCCGTATGAACGAAAGGTTTTACGGATTCAATTACACGACAAGAGCGATGATCTGCCATTTCTGGAAAAGTTGATTTAGGTTTTACGTGAAAACAAGGAATACACTTGTGTATCCTACTTCGAATCAAATTTCGTGCGGATAGTATCCAATACCGTTGACGTAAAAGAGACATTAATAAGTCAGGACCGGCATGACAATTAAGTTTATGATGATAATCAACTAATAAATTTAAAATGTGATCTTTACGCGGAAGAATAATAGGGTGCATTTGATCAAAACTTAGATCAGAATTCGCTAAGCGTCCTCCGACTCTAATAAGTCCATTATGCAGGAATGGTTTAAGACGTTGCAAGGCAGCACTGCAAGGTTTGCTACACTGTATGTTAATTATTTCGTTACAAAAATAAATTTGTTGCAACTCACGTAACAAAAGAAGCTCAGCATATTCATAATCAGACGCAGTAATATTATTGCGTGGCGGTAAAAGTTTAGCGAAACGGCATACAAAGACTAAGCAACGTAGAAGTTTAGACCAAGAAGATAAACGTCGGGAAAGCGAAATTATAGGCGACTCTTCTCTTTGATTAGAAATTACCAAAGAGTGCCTCTTTTCTTCCGGAGGATCCGGAAAAGTAGATGGATTGAAAGCTGGCCATTGGACAATGTCTTCTTGGGCCCAACTAGGTCCATTAAACCAAAGCGGATGATTAATTATTTGTGCGGGAGTAAGTCCACGAGATAGGCAATCAGCGGGGTTTTCCTTCCCAGAAACATGATAAAAATGGTGCGGTGACAATTCATTTTGAATTTTAGTAACTCTATTAGCTACAAATGTGTCCCAACGATGTGGTGAAGAATGCACCCAGCAAAGGGCTACAGTCGAATCCGAAAAGGCAAAAACGTTATTTATTTTTAAGCTGTTATTACAAGCACTAATAACAGAGCTAATTAATTTAGCGAGAACGAAAAGCGCACAAAGTTCGAGACGAGCAAGTGAGATAACCTTGCGAGGAGAAACCTTTGACTTAGCGCATATAAGGTTACTAGAGGTCACGTCACCATTTTTGACATGAAAATAAACGACGCCTCCATAAGCTTTTTCACTAGCGTCTGCGAAACCAACAATGGTAACAACACTCCCTCTAGTGATGCCTACGTGTCGCGGAATTTTAATTTGACTAAGCAAATGGAGTTCTCCTGTAAATCGAATCCAAGAACGAACTATGTCGTCCGGTGGAGGGTCATCCCAATCGCATTCGCACAACCAAAGCTCCTTTATTAATAGTTTTGCGTATAAAACTACCGGCGCTACAAAACCCACAACGTCCCATATTCTGGCCACACATGACAAAATAGTACGTTTTGTACAAGTCTCACTTGGTATGCATATTTTAAGACTAAATAAATCCGATGATGGTGACCAACACAATCCAAGTACTTTATGAGTGTCAGTATCGTCGAATTCTTTTACTGATGAAAGACGATGCGAAGGCGGGATCGAATCTAGAACCTTAGGTGAATTACTAGTCCATTTAACTAGGTCAAACTGACCAGCTTTCATGAGACTTATAACTTGGGCAGCAGTTGCCATAGCTTCCTCTTCGGTATCCACGCAATAAACAAAATCATCCATATAAAGTCCTATTTCCACAGTTTGCTTAGCCTTAGGATAATTAGCACCTTCATCAGCAGCGAGTTGCTTTATTGTGCGAAGTGCGTGAAATGGACTTGACCTTAATCCGAAACAAACGCGATTGAATTCATAAACTTTCAGAGATTCTTGCGGAGAAAAGCGATACAAAATTCGTTGAAACCTACGATCATCTTCACGAATACCAATACAAAGAAACATTTGACGAATGTCAGCGGAAAGCGCAATATTAAATAAACGAAAGTTAACAATTATATTAAATAAGTTTCCCTGAAGATTTTGACCATTATATAAAATATCATTAAGCGAAACATTTGTGCTAGTTTTAGCACTACCATCAAGTACAACGCGTAATTTAGAGGTAAGTTTATCCTCCCGTATTACACCATGGTGGGGAATAATATACGAGGGTTCATTTTTATGTAAATTTTCATCTAAATCTACATACGATATGAAACCCTTTTCTAAATATTCTCTTATGACATTATCATAGGCTTCTTTTAATTTAGGAGACGCTAGCATTTTACGCTCTAAACAAAGAAAACGCCTTTTGGCCATTGGAAAAGAATCACCAAGGGAATAAATATCACCCTTGAAAGGAAGAGCGACGGTATATCTTCCGTCTTCTTTGCGTGTAGTAGTGCGGCTATAAATTTCTTCGCAAGTTTTATCATCTGCGCTGGGTACAGACGGAACGTTAACTTCCTCAATCTCCCAAAACTTGCGAACAATCGAATCAAGCGATTCAACGGCACAACAATACGAAACAGTCGTGCTGTCATCAAAGCGAGCGGGAGCGGAACCTACTATAACATAGCCAAGAACAGTGATTAGTGCGTATGGTGAAACCTGAGTGGGATTGCCCTTTACTTTATGAGGCAATAGGAGGTGCGGGAAAATTGATGCGCCGACTAACATATCGATTTCACCCGGAACATGATATGTATCATCAGCTAAAGGCAAATTTTTAAAATTTGAAAATGTTGAACTATTAATCGAAACAACAGGTAAACGTTCTGTTACTTTATCAATTACTAAAGATTCCATATCAAAACTAATTTTGCGGTCTAAACGAGAAAAGAATTTAATTCGTACGGAACCTTCAATATTTTTAGAAAAACCTCCTATACCCTTTACAACTGACAATCTAGCATTTACGTTCAAACCTAAGCGTTGAAAACAATCACGCGATATAAAATTGCTCTGAGACGCACTGTCTAACAGAGCACGCACATAATGTTCCTTGCCATGCGAATCTAAAACTATAACGCGAGCAGTAGCGAGAAGAACTGTGTCAGGCACTATAGCGCTTTTATTATTTGATAATGTACAAAGTGTGACATTATCGGAGCGAGCGGTTGTGATTGTAGAACTAGAAGCCGTAGGTCCATCGACATTATTCGTAGAGGACCGCGGTGCGGAAGTAGCGAGCGAAGCACTACCACAGTGCGAAGTTCCTGTTGCGACAGGATTGTTTAGAAAATGCAGCATAGTGTGATGCTTGCGTTGACATTTTTGACAGCGTGAACTTGACTTACATTCGACTAAGCGATGTCTGTCACTTAAACAGTTTATACATAAATTATTAGATTTTACAAATTTATATCGATCACTTGGTGATAAAGCTTGAAAACTCGAGCACTTATATAAATAATCATGACGTGTATGACATAAAGAACATACCGACTGTGAAGATGCGGGTGTAGTATTAACGTAACTATGCGTCGACTTAAAAGGAATATCTAATCGACGCTCTGCGTTCTTCTTCGCCACTTCTGATTTCGAAGAAGTGCGTTGTAATATATTTATATGGTCGCGAATAAAAGACATTAAATCGTCAAATAAAGGCATCTCATCGCCGCGTTTATCTAATTCGAACGAACGTGCGGTCTCTATATCTATCTTCTTAAGCGCAATATATAAGAAAATAAAATCGGTAAGATTATGAAGCTTAAGATTTTTAAGGGCAGCGACAGACGAAGCAAACCTGTCTAAAAAATATTCAAGGTTATTTACGTTAGCGTGAGAAATACTTTTCATATCAAATATCTGATCTAAATATGAAGTAGCTAGCAAACGTTTGTCTTCATATTTATTAATGAGCGTTTGAAACAACAACTGATAATTTTCAGCGGAAGGCGTAATGCCCGCGCATACGGACTTTGCTTTACCACTAAGTTTACCTAAAAGATAGTAAATCTTTTCGGCATCCGTAAGCGACGGATTGTCGTGAACGGTGGACTTATAACTGGCATAAAACAATGGCCAAGACTTAATATCTCCGTCGAAAGCAACGAGCTCTATAGGCGGTAAAGTAAGTCTGCATTTTCGCGGTAAATCGAGTTTTTCATCTTTATTACTAGAACTCACATTTTGCGATGTGTACTGTGTTACGAGACGTTTAATACGACTATACAAATGTTCAAAAGATATTAGCGGCTTGTAATCCGGAGTGGTTTTTGGATTAATAATCAACAATTGATTATTATAGGCGTCTAATACTTGTATGAATTCAGAACGCAATGTTTCGATGTTAGAACTAGCATTCAAGAAATTTTCCCTGGCTCGAACGTTAGTATGAATATCTTTTGAAATATCAAAAATTTCTTGTAAACATTCAAAAAAGGTATTACATTTTTGTTCTAATAATAAAAGTTGAGTATTATTTTCAGTTGCCATTTTATCCCCTTTATGTTTTTTATAATTTAAATAAATGAAATCTAAAAATAGAATACGAAAAAAGTAGTGATAGCGCGCGAATCCTAGCCGACGCAGCGAGTAACGGCTAAACTCAGGGTCACGCGCGTGTTCGTACTTGCTTAGGGATACGTAAGACACGAAAAATTTTTAATATGAAGAGAGTTATTAAAAGAAAATTTGGTTTTTTTTATTAATAAGTTATTAATAGAAATTGTTTATTTATAAGCCTACAATAGGTTACGGTGCTACAATTAATTAAAATAAATTTGAAATTATTAATTAGATATCTATTATACTATCTGCTTAGCATATATATTATTATTAATTAATATTAGAAGCAGATATAAACGCGGTGAAAATATAATAATATTAATAGCGAGTAATTTTATTATTGTACGGAACAATAGATTATAAGTTAATATTAAAATTAAGCGGCGCGGTGCGGTGCGAGTATATATAGTTTTAACTATACGAAAACAAATAATACGAAGTATTACTAACGAAATTTATATATACTAATCGAATTGTATCGAAATATAAATGTGTACCTATACGGTTAGAAGGACCAAACAATGGTTCGTATAATGCGGATCAAATTGGACAAACTATGGTTTGTATACGAACCATGAAGTGGCTGGTTCGCGGTTTAAGTGGACTGTATTTTAATTTTGGTTGACACTGGCTTGGCGGGATCTATCGAACTAATGCGGAGAAGACAACGAAAAAAAAATAGTTCGATAGAATATAAAGGAAGGAATGCACAATACCTTTTAAGGTCCTTATTTCCTTCTTGCATCTGCGATAGCGGGCGGTTGCGAAGCGGGTCCTGGGATAACTCCGTTCGAGTTGCAAAACAATTTTCAACTGAGAGCGCCCTTCGAGTAGGCGGCTCGCGTCGCTTGCGCGGGGGCAATAGTAAAGGCGGGCGGGCGGGCGATCGGTCGGTTCTCTCACTCATTCCTTACTCGTGGTGTATGTGCGGGAGTGGGAAAGGAATGTGGTAGGAAGCGGGAATGTGTCAACCAAATTGTCTATTAAAAATATTTAACGGCGCAACCAGGCGCCAATCAGTAAGGAAAATTATCGGCGCTAAGTATATTTTACAAGTGTTACCTATCTACGGTTTTAAACGTATTAAATTTACACGTTTAAGAAAGGGTCGGGTCCCTGAGGAATAGTAAGATTTTAAGAGAATGTTCAGGAGTCGGGGAGGATTGATAAGAGCGCGGCTGTTTCGGCGCGTAATTTCCCTTCGGGCCGGGACTGCTTGGATATCGGTTCAGGTTGCTCTCAATGTCACCGAGAAGATCACGTTAGCGTTTTATATATAAAACCTGCTATTCTCCGCTACTTTACACACGTTTATTTAGATTTAGAATTAATTGTTAACATTTTTATGGCCCGGCGTAAAAAAAAAATGCATAATTGACAAAAAAAGTGTTGTTAATTTATTTAAAAATTAGATACAGGTTTAACCTACTTCAAAATTCCTGTTGCTAACTATTGCTGTAAAAACTGATTTAAACAATAAATATTTTTTTTTATTATTGTTCTTTTAGGATACATAGATGTAGGAAAAATGTCTGCATAATCAATTGTGATATCGATTATTCTACATAATCGAGATTTACATAGACTATCTAAACGCTATTTACATTTGAATAATACCTACATAATATATACTTACATAACCACCTTTCCGGAGTTAACGGCTACTTGCTAACTAGTAAAACTGCACAGAAGCTCTGCTTGTTTACACACTTTAATCCTTTTACAACAAAAAGAAAACTTAAGTTTTAAATCTGTTCGTCTAAATAAATAGCAGTTTTCCTAAAAAACCGGCCAAGCGAGACACGACCTCGCGCCCCGCGGATTCGCTAACACGAAATACTAATACACATTTATGTGATTAAAAAGTGTGATTTTTTTTAGATTTTGTATTTCACCTGTTATCTTGAATCCCCTAATCTTCACAAATTTCATGATTCTAGTCAGTGTGTGCTGTTTATAATTTTGATGACAAATTTTGCAGATATCAAAATTTATTACATAAATGGCATACTTAATTGCATTGACTTAGAGACTCGAAATTTTTACAGCTCTAAGGCAGTGCGAAAAATATTCAATAATAATTTTAATCCAATAACCCCATTCAATTCTTAGGAAAACAGATCTCTTTTCTACGTAAACCTAACGTAATAATTTATCAAATTTTCCTTATAATAAACGTACATCTTTAGCACTCAGTAAAGAAAGTCTTAAAGGCATAAGATGTTAACTTCGAATCGGATTAACCGATATCGTAATCCCGTATCGAAGGATCTGGCGAAAACACGTCATTTTTTTCAGCTGGATAACAATTTTTGTAATAAAACTTTTATTCCGTAAAATGTAGTCACTTCTAATTGATAGTCGAATAAATCTACATATTAAAATTCTAACACTATTTCTAGTTATCGTTTGGGCGGTGCGTCTACACTCTATATAGATGAATAAAATTTTGCATATGTAATGTGTTACTTATACGTGAACTACTGAAAAATACTGAAAAAACTTTGTATCCTTTTTTACTAAAAATACGCCGACAAAAGAGTATGAAATTTTGCACACACACTGTCATACTACAAAAGACGCATTAAAACCATGTTGAACACGTGTCTAGCCAAACAGTGTTTAAGATTTAAACCTTGCTTAAAATATTATCTAAATTGCTTAACAGCGAATAAACTCATAAAAAAAACTTATTGATAAAATGTTATACGTTACATTTGACAGCAAAAATAGGTTTTAAACATCTATTAAACTCACTTAAACGTATATTAATCTATGTCTAAAGCATGTTTAACTCAAAACTGTCTTAGACGCGCGTTTAACGTCTATTTAAATCTTTTGTAGTAAGGCAGTTATAGTTTATATAGGGAAGAAGTGCAGAACGTTAATATATTTTGTGTGTTCTTTTGTTTATTGTTTGTGGTCAAACTTAAAATCGAATTAAAATTTAAGGAACTATAGTCGATTTCCGACCGTTAGGCGACCACTAGTACGAATACTTTTTTTAATTCATCATTTATTTAAATATTTGAAATCAATGAGTTAAACAGATAATGGAAATTTTGCAAATGCAAACATGGAATTAATTACCGCTTTAATAACACATACTCACGTCTGTGTCCATTTTGTTAATGAACACTTGCAACTGGAACCCCGTCATTAGGACAATCGGTGAGACGCTACTAAATATCTCTCCACAGAGCAGTGTTCTCAATTAATATGCACACGGACAGCTAGTTACTAATGTCTCTCGTACCCGGGTCACTAACACATGCTAGATTATAGTAATTTCTTCTACCATACTGTACTAATTTATAATATATCCAACAGTTGAATTGTAGTTTATTTTTAAACTAGCGTCCGCCCGCGACTTCGTCCGCGTGGAATAGTTATGAATACTTTGGGCTAATAATGCATTAATTAGAACAAATTTGGTTAGCGTAAAAAAGGTTATAGTGAGCTAACCTTAAAAGATAGACATATGCTGTCGCGGACTTTTTTTTTAGAACTTTTAAAGGGGAACAATTCTGTTATAAATGATTTTTGAGAAACTTTAACCGTTTATGCAGCGCACCCACCGTAAGCTCTCTCAATATATCCCCCAATTTTAAAACATTCTTCATTAGTGCTTCGCTCCTTTTGGTCTTAGCGTGATAATATATAGCCTATAGCCTTCCTCGAAAAATGGACTATCTAACACTGAAAGAATTTTTCAAATCGGACCTACTGGACCTTCCTGAGATTAACGTGTTCAAGCAAACAATCAAATAAACAAACAAACAAACAAACAAACTCTTCAGCTTTATATATTAGTATAGATTATATATTTGTAATTACTTAAGTGAACTTTATCATAAACCTACCTAAAAAGGGAGAGGTCCTCAAATCGTAGTTTATGTTTTTTAATCTTTCTTACGTATCCTCTATAAGTGTTTTATACAAATAAGCAAAATTGTATATTTTGAAATTATAAATTAAACTCAAAAATAACAAAAAGGGAAGAAGTAAATAAATATAAATTATAAAAGAATACAATTTTTAAGTATCTCCTATATGTTATCTCCTATATGTTTTTACAGTGCATATGTGAAGTGACCACACCACTGACTTACAATAAATAAAAGTAAATCACTTTTGGGGCATCAATTATAACTATGCCCAATTATTCTATTTTTACATTTGTAATAATCCCGAATGACATCAATATAACAGATGCCAGGATATTAATGAAATTTCGGCTAAATACATCGCTATGTGCGACAAGCTTATGCTCGCAATAACGAGTAAACCGTTCATGTCGATACCGCGTGGCGAATTAATACCAACGCATCGCTAGCTACTACAAAAGCATTTATTTGAGATTAAATTAACGTTTCATTTCATTAAGGTCAGGTTCATATTGATTGGTAGTAGATTAATAAACATCACTTGCGAGACATAAGAAATAGGTGCATCGCATTTAAATGTCTATTAAGCGAGACTTACATTAGTAATGAGACTAAAATTAGTCTCGTGAGCGATACAAAACAATTCTTTAACCTTGTAACAGATACGTCGTAAGTAGTAACAAAATCTGTAAAAGTCAAAATTAGGCACTGACAGTAAATCGTTTGAAGTGTAACGTAATGACAAACAACTTATGTAAATATTTATGAAAGTCTGAGAGCAAAACTTACAAGTGTAATTCTCGCCTTAGGTTATGTCTGGAGACATACATCTACAAAACACAACCACACTTGAACAATCAGGCGTGTAGCCTGTATAAGCGTTTGTCGTGGTCGAGCGAACGAGGGGCAAACCTGCGATGAATTGTGTATTAACTCGACGTAGTGATCTCTGCAGGCGGCCGAACCACGTAGGAGGGACGAGTGATGGAGTAGATGTCCACATTACCTTGTAACTTTAAGCGCTCCTGTGTTGATTTCTTAAATATGACTTTATATTAACCATCTCAAAATACATATTATAATATTTTTCATCCATAAGATACAAACGATTTAAAAGAAAAATAAAAATACAGATGAAATAAAAACTATATAATATCTAAAAATCTATCATGATGTCATTGCAGTGAGGCAAAGTGCCCGTAACACTAGCGGCATTGCCTCTTCGGATAGCCAAACTGATCTCTCCGGTCACCTGTATGTAGACTCAACGAGGCGGGAGGACAATTCTTGGTTCTTTTGACTTCCTCGACCAAACCATGGAGGTTTCAAGGGCAAACGGCACACATACGAAACACCTTTGTATGTTTTTTTAGAAATTGTTACAAATTGTCTTGTAACTTGTCATCGTGAAAATATATTACTGCTAGTAAAAATGATAGTACGATTTTACCCCTGAATTCTCATATCCAACAATGTTAGCAAACAACGTCACGGCCCCAAACAACTAGAACTATAATAATCCCGAGATATTTCTATTAGGCCTTAACAAAACCATCAAACATTTAGGAAACTATTCTGCCCAGCGTCCCGTCCTTATCGCGCTGCGTCCGGTCAGCGCCGCACGCACGATAAAGTCGTGTCACCGCAAACTGTTTTACTGCGTGCGACCGCAGTTACGCCGGGAACCTGAAATGCTTGCTCCAAATTACACATTTGTACTTAACTTGCTTTCACACATTAGAGACTACCCGGTCTCTGAGAAAACTTGAAGTTTATAAAAATTACCTTATAATTACTTTAACGTACACAAATTTTGTTTAGACGCAACCATAATGGTTAAATTATCATTTATATAACACTAATCGAATTGGATAAATTGTGTCTTTTACTATCAAAGGAATATCACACATTAAATAATTTAAAAATGATAGAAGTCATAGCCTGTACAATTGATAAAATAATAATACAATCAGGATCGGACTCTTTTCTAATGATTCAAAGTTTTTTAAAAATAGAGTAAAAATTTGAATGTAAATAGCTATAATTCTAACAATTATTATCCATAGCAATTGACTTAGATATTAAATGTACAATTATAGAAAACACCATCTCAGTGTGATTCAATAAATATTATGCTAACATTATTGTACCTTCAGAGACTACAGGGGTGAAGGATCTCAGATACCAATTGAATTATTAATTCTAAGGAGAATCAATACATTTGAGATATTTGTTATGAAAACGGTTTGCTTATACACTAATTTAATCTTAAAGTAGTTATGAAACGGCCTTATTGTGTCGCCAAATTAATTCTGGCTTCTCGCCTCGCATTCGCTTGTGTTAATATAGATTTTGCAATGTTGAACGACCCCTTAAAAGTTATTCTTAATAAATTAATATAATTTTTGGAAACAGTACCTTTTCCTAGATAAAATATACGCTTTCCTTTCCTGTAGTCATGACAACGTTGATGCAAAATAAGATGATTAATTTAGCGCGAAACAAACAAACAAATGCATATGCGCATTTATAATATTCGTAAGAATTATGAAACAGGGATTTTGGCTCGATACCTTTTTATGATAGATGCGATGCATTACGCATGTCCAGGTTGCATCACAATCCCGAATCGTTTTAATAAATCACCGCGTTATCCCGAACTTAACATGCTGTTTCACGTATTTTAATATTAACAAAGGTTTTAACAATATGAATACTACTTAATACGAGTATACTTTAATTAATATTTTATTCATAATGACCCTCTTTTAGGATTAATCGTTGAACAATGTCGCTATCAAATGTGAAACGTTCGGACATTTAATGGTTTTCAATCATATACAACTATTATAGAAATGTTATAAGCTCGTTGGTTGGTTTTTGCCAACCACAATGATGATCAATTTGAACGACGTTTCATAGGTAGCGATCGAGTATGACAGACAAAAATATTTTTGGGCCAACGAGTCAAGTGACGTGCTGGTCAAAGTTGAAAATGATTCGTACAATACAGACGAATGTTGAGAACATAAAGAAGCCTTTTATGAACTGAATTATGTACTTTATAATATAACTAAGTACTGAATTTCTTGTTGACTAGTTTAAATTTTGTATTGATAGAAATTTTCGTCAAGACAGATTGTTAAGGCGAGGTTGTATAAGTGCCTTTAAAATCCACTGCGGAATTTAGATTCTATTAAAAATTAAATCAGGTTTATTATATAAATACAGTAGTATGAAATATCGATTGATAAAGACACCTCAAAAGACGATATGTCAAAGCTAAAGAACCATCAAGTAGACATATACACACATGCAAAAAATGTCACCCTCTTTCTGCGACAGTTCAGTAAAATAAATAATTTAAGACTTGGGAATATAGAACTTTACTGACAATTTTCAAATTCCTTATATGAAACGCACGAACTAAGAAAACTAATAAATAAAATTGGGAAGAAATTGTTAGGGACATTGAAATTGTAACTTTAATAATATATTACGAGCATCCGTGAGCGTTTTTGCCAAGTTCCACACATACTAATTTTGAGGTCATGTTGTTCTCCAGATAGATGATATATTATAGCATACATTCCACTTCGCTGATACATATTCGTATTTTATTCAAATTGACTATTAAAAGCAAAATACAACTATTCTTTTAAAAACAATTTTTTTGTTGTGGACCAGGACTAATTATAATAAATGCTATTGTGGTGGTCCTAACTCTAGCCCACTGTGCACAGCTCGAACACGGATTGACTCGATTGGGAAAGTCTTGTACATCTGCCTTTCGTACTACAAGTGACCCCACATGCCTTCTCTTATTTCTTTTTCACCTGCATCCCTCATTTCTTTTTAAAATGGCAATTTGTGATTCCTTTGGTGCGGCAAACGTCCATGGGCGGTGGTAATCACTTAACATAAGATGCATCACCTGCGCGCTATTTTAGTAAAATATGGCTGGGACTTAAAGTATTTTCTAATTAAAATGGATATTTATTATTGTAGCGAATAAAGATATCAATCTTATCTGACATTTCATCAATCCTGTTTACTGCCAGGTGCCCGGTGTGGTTGTTTTTCTTCTCGTCTCTCGAAATAGAATGCTATGTCAGCCTTATGTGGCGAAATGCCATTTTATATTAAAATGTGGAACATCTGCCTCGACCGAGATGTAAGAAAATGCATTTAAATGTTTGAGATATAACTGAAAACAATATTTTTACCATCTTCAAATCAGAGGAGGGTATTTATTTAGCCCTATGCTTTATACATAATTCATTCGGAAAAAAATATTTTCCGCTATTAAGGAGAAATATAAGTGCTTAATCCGTCACGCTGCTTCACAAGTGTCTTAGAATTGTTCCTAACACACATAGATTTCTCTCGACGTTTTGTTTTTAGGATTTTTTACTGTTACTTTTATATTTATATTTCTTTAATAAACAGGAATCATGTAATTATAAAGTAGATTTATTTACGGTTGCAAGGAATGAATAATGTTAATGGCTATTTATTGTAAGTAGCCACGGAGACAAGAGCTTGCATCTGGCGGACGCTAATGAGATCGCGCGATAAGCTAATAAGCGGCCGCGTCGAGGAGGCGTCAGCGACACGCGCCCGTACTCGCCGGTTTACGACTTTTAAATTAATCCGACTTATATTTATTTTCTAAACACAAGTTAAGTCAAGATATATGTGAAATAAATGTATTTTTTAAGATCAATAAATCTGTAATCATGTGTGTATG
Organism: Hypolimnas misippus; assembly: GCA_037950945.1. NCBI lineage: Eukaryota > Metazoa > Arthropoda > Insecta > Lepidoptera > Nymphalidae > Hypolimnas > Hypolimnas misippus. The sequence continues at coordinate 15,606,493 of JBBEEQ010000023.1, forward strand.
TATGCATGCGTGTGCGTGCGCGTGCGCGCTTGCTTGCGTGAATACGTGCATGCATACGTGCGTGCGTAAAAACACCATTATTTAACATGAACACAACAATAAAACGTTTCCTTCTTAACATTACCAAAAAATAAAAGTGATTAAGAATGAGTCGCGAAACGAAAAAGAATACGCGTGAAATTTGGTAGTTCGACCTAAAAAGTCAACTAGGCAAGATCTCGTAACGACCTCTGTCAATCCGCTCTGGAGGAGTATTAGCTCGGCGGCAGACAGCCTGTCTAATAACGCAGGATACACTCGTCTTCAGTGACCCTTGACGTGTTTGTATCCTGTGAATTGAATTTTCTTGGAAAACAAAACCTGAACTTATACTGTCTTTTTTGCTTACAATTTTAAGTTTTCTTTTATGTCTTGCTAATACATTTTCACACTCGACATATAAAGTTATAACGCGTAAGTTCCCAAATAATGATCAGCTGGCTAACTACGGCGAGCTACAACTATACATTTTGATAGTTGATTACTGATTTTTATACAAAAACAAAATAAATCAACTTTCAAAATGTAAAAACATTTAGCCTTATTCACTTACTGATATTTACAATTCAAACGAAAGAAATCGGTTCACAATCGACGGAGGAATCGGTGAACAAAAGATAAAACCAATCCTAAATTTAAAAATCAATGTTTGTTTATTTATCTGTGACCTCACAGCAAAGCTTAGCCGAATATAGCTATTTCTAGACAAAATGCCACTTCAGTGATAAATAACATTATCTTAATTCACAGTGCAACGGCGTTCTACTCAAACAGAAGTTAAACTCCATTCGATCTATAGTATATCGTCACCGTTCGCAGCGAGCGGCGGGCGCAAGATACATCACATTACGTGGATGGACTCTTAACTGATAAACTCGCTACGGAAATCGAGGCCCGAGGAAGATATACTGAAGATAAGAGATAAATTGAATTAAGAGTCTACGCGTGGTCAAACAGATTCACTGATACGAACATTAAAGTATTAATTTAATACTATTTATTAAAGTCGAGATGGCCTAGCGAATAGGACATATGTATAACTGAAAATTGTGCTTCAGAGCTAAAGATATTTTATGTACTTATTTTGTGTGTAATTTTTTTGATCGACGTTGAAAAATAATATCACGAAGAAACCGGCATGTGTCAGATAAATTCTTAAACATGTATATCTGCCATACGCGTGGTACAGCGTGAGGGGGTTCACTCCATACCCGTTTTTTATATATGTTCAATTATCATTTTCTATGAATTAATTTTAATAAATAATTACATAAAAATGATAATATATTTGAAACAATTTCCTAATAATCTAACACTTATACATTATTCAGGCGACGCGACATATCTCAGGAATGATCTCGAGCAGACGACAAAAAGGCGTCCAGAAAACTTATTCTGACTGTAAGTTGGAAATTACTGCGAGAGATATTCCTAACTTCGTCAAAAGGTCGCTGTATCATGGAGTAGAAAAATTCTGTTTGCAATTCAAATGAAGTTAAACCCACGCGTGCCGCTCTCTGATAAAACTTGCATTTTTACTACGAATAGAAAGCATAAAATGTCCTCGGGTCTCGCATTTATGAGGAATCATTGTGGTGGAGTTGTTGTTATAAACAATAACACTAAGTCGATATAATCTAGTGGACAGACTCGTGAATCTTCACCGGCTATGAAGTCACTTGTAAATTTCGTCTTGGAGAGCAGTTAACAGAAATACTAAAATGCATATAAAATTCCTAATCCGCAGTTAAGCAAAGTTTTTGACGAAGTTTCTTATCCTTATATTTAATAAGAGATAGGGTCTTTGTCCTGCAGAGTAACATTTACACGCTTAGGACTGCCCTTATGAGATAACGTCGTGTGCTATTTAATTACAGGTTATCTACCTTTTTATTATTGTTTGTTGACGGCCACGATTTCTTCGATTTTATCGTTTATCATTCACATTTTGTTCACATTTCACACACACTTCACATTTTGTTTTAGTAAGTAAAACATAGCTCATGTCCTTTTCTCCAAATATATCTATGAAAAAATTAATCAAAGTTAATTGTGATAATATAAGATGTATAATGTTAACTAACGAACAGATGAAGTTACTTTCGTATTTAAAATATTAGTATTAGTCTCAGAGAGTTCGGTAAATGCTCTTATATTAAAAAGTTTTTTCACGATATGAACATTGGATGTAAATTAAAGGTGAATTTGGAAATATTAAAGTAATTTCAGAAATAATCCTGCACAAAATTCAACTGGAATTCCTGCCTAAAAAACAAACGACACTTGATAGGCATAAATATAATCACAAAATGTGTTTACGGGCGGTTGTATCGCGTTTTTAATCTCGATGTAACGAGCGCCTTTTCCCGAACGAGTCAGCGCTCCGAGCCCGAAGAAATTTGACTATTTATTAAATTGTATTAAAAACAAATTACTTAAAATAAAACAGACTACCGATAATATCAACAGGGTGGTACTCTTTGTTTATTGTACTAAAATATTTCTTATAATAATTAAGGGCATTCTAATTTATATCCAGTGAGTAATACTTTTATATGTATTTAAACAATATGACGTAAAATTTCTTTGACCCCAGTCTTTACGACAGAAGTAGATAATAAGAATAAAAAGTTACCACATGTAGATTCAGTTTCTTATCCTCCGTCCCATGTCACATAGAATAAGCATTTTGTATATATAAAACCAACAATTTTGTTTACGATCCACTCCATATTTTAACAGAGGAAATATTTTTGTGACACTATGTTAGTAGTAAAATTTCATATAAAAATCGCTGTTTCGTTTTATTAACTTATATCATACGTTGTACTAACTTATATCATAAACTCAATGTTAATTTGGTGGAATACATGCAACGCTTTGGCGAAGGATTAGTAGTTTTGGTATCAAGCACATAAGAGCACGTTGTTGTCATTTTTCGTAATACATAGTGAGTCTAATTCATGAGTTTGTTTTACTAGGATATACAGCGGCTTTTGAAATCGAGCATATTTAATTGTTTATTGTTTATCACTGTCTATCTTTTATCTTTGTGATCCACTTATTTTCGAACTTCGTCGTAACGATAGAACATTTCGTGAAATAGTATTACTGTCGTAACGAGAACGTCTCCTTTAATGTGAATTTGAGCTCACTACGCCATCGCCGTGAAAAGTTTTAATACTTTGTTTATAAGCATTTGCCGCGCGAATACTTTGGGAAAGTACGTTTTATTATGAATGTAAATAGGTATCCCTACCACAAATTATAAGTAGCAACGTATTAGGTTCTGCTCCGGCATGAAAGAGAGTCAGTATTATTATAGGTTCAAAGGACTTGTACTTAAAGGTTATGAGACCAACGTACTAGTATGTATGTATTCAGTGTAAAGACAAGTAATGACAGTGTCCACGAAACATATATTAGCACTCTGTTAAACCGTGTCAATCCAACAGAAGTCGATGCCTCGAATAAACTTAATAATTTGACATCTCCAAAATATGCCAATCTTAACAATACGTATGAGCAAGTAAGGTACACCATCAAACCTTTTTAGTTTCAATCATATATTGCATAATTCCAAACACATAGCAGTCCACTTATTATCATCATCACGGCCTATTTCCGTCTAAAGTATCTTTATACGTGCTGTTACTTCAAATGGGGAAAGGCGACAAAGTGATAAATGACAGCGTCTTATCCGGGTTTAATACGGCTTATCAGCAGGTTCAGGAAATAAAGACGCAATAAAACACATCGCAAACGTCTGGAAGTGACTGGGAGTCCATATATTTCGCCGCTCCAGCTATTTCGGTGTATTCCTCTCGGAGTGGGTTCTTTTAAGCGTTTACCGGCGAGTCGGCAACAACTGCACGCGTGATGCATTGCCCCGACACCGCTAGGATTCGAGCGCTCCGAAATGCACTTCGAAAACGATACTAGCGCTTTACTTTTTGTTTTGGGTTTTAAAAGACTGAATAGTTTTGTTATACAAAAATGTGAAAATAGACTATCAGATTTAAATTTGGAATAGATAAAGAAATACTAATTAACACATGGACTATTACTCAATGATTAAATATATGACTAGTTAATTTGAAATGAAGACTCGTCATGTCAAGATCTAATTGTAACCGTTTTATGTTTACCAATATTTTAGATGATAAACAAGATACATTAAAATTACTGTATCAATATCAGTTCTGTCTAAAAGCATAAAATTGAGAATCGTTCCAAACAAACTTTAAATCGTTATCAATCCTAAACGGTTGTTCTGATTGAAAAACGATATGAGAAACCAAAAAATATTTTTAAATACCTATTCAACAATACCCACTTGACATAGTTTGTTGATTTTAATTTTTTTCTTTTTCACATCATTGCGTCCAAAATCGGCTATTTTAATTTTTCTAATTTTTTAAGCTTTCCATGTCATTTACGCTGTCATGAAGAATCATTTATCAAACGATGTGCCATTTATTAAAATCGGTCCACGCGTTATGTCTAAATAGTGCCACAAAGCTACAGTTCCATGTACATACATACATACATAAGCTGATAAACACATTACCCTCCCGTGCGTTAGGTAAAGGTTAGTCGTCGCTGGCCAAATATCGGCCAAGTATAGACTTTAAGATCGTCAGTCGAAAAGTCAGTAAAAGCTAACATATAACAAGGAACTTTTTCCTACTTAAGAGCAGGTTTATTCGGTACTAGCAGTCCGCGGCTTCGTCCGCATCTATTTTGAAATTTGATAAAAGCAATTAAAAAAAAACTGGTAAAACATCATCCTTCAAGGGATTTAACTACTAAACGTGCAGAATAAATATTTAATTTATGCTGAATTTGTTTCACCTTTGATCTTCGAAGAAATTTTTTGTCGTCATTTAGGTAAACTAAATTACCCCATTGCACCTCTGGGTGTGGGTTGATATTGATAAGATGATTTTGTATTTTATATTTCATTATTAGCATAAAGAAGAATGAGTATAAACTTTTAAGCAAATATGAACAAAGAATAACATTTTGCATAAAAACGTTTTTACCCCTTTGCAGGATTGAGAAAAAAGTGCACGTGCAACTAATACAATACGTAGCATTAACGACTACACTACTGATAGCCTTTTCCTAGCAAACATTGCTGTTCACAAATACATGATATGTGGCTAGATGGACGTTTTTATAATTTTATAAAATGGAAGAGAGGCCATATGATCAAATATTTTTAATGGAGCTGTCGATAAATAAATTTTGAAAACTCCTACTGTCAGCAGTACATTTTTTTTTATATTACACTAAAAATGTATTTCTCAAACATTTGCCAATTGAAGATAATAATATGAAGTGCAAACTTAACGTGTACTTACACGAACTTTTTATAAGTAAACTCAACCAAGCACCGACTTAGCTATAGGTACTTACCTGAAACAATAAACAAACATTATTAAAACATTTATTTTCATCGCTAAAATAATAAATATTTATTTTTACCTATATTTGTTACATCTCCAAAATAAAGTCGTATAATACGCTTCTAAAGCAACTCTATGACGAGTATGTCTATCAAGTCGTCTTCTGTGCTAAAAAGTAAAAGTGCTCAATGCCACACTACTTCCTGCAGATTTATTTATTTATTCATTTATTTTATTTATTTATTTGTTTAGAAATATCAACAGAGGCAACAATAATAAATGCGGACAACGTATCTTATCTTAATAACATATAAAGAAAATTAATTGAACCTCTAATTATAGATATTTACAACATGACACAAAAAAAAACAACAAAAGACAAAGTTTACATAATAACAACAAAAAAAAAATAATAATTAAAGTCATGAGAAGAAAATTAAAAATTAGTTAGTGTTGATATAACAAAATAAAAATGCCGGAATATGGCATTTTTTTTTTGCCAGACGTTTCCTCGCGATATTTTCCTTCACCACCGAGCACGAGATATAATTACAAAACCAGGTGAATGTAATCACGTGAAAATAATTAATGTGCTGTAACTACTAGGTCATCTCACTTCAACTGTAGCTTTGACTTTAATAGAACCGTCGGTCCTTTTTGAAAAATAAATATTTGCTATGATAACATTAATCGCAAGCGATTAGCCTCTTTAACAGTTTAATTTTAAAACGGGGAAAAACATAAGCAGCAACAAAAACTTCCTGATTAATTGTTAAGTCGAATAATAAAAGCGGGAAAATGGATCATTTGTCGATCATAAGCACATTAATTTATGCTATAATAAGTTATTATGGGCATAAATAAGGGTATTATGAGCGGGCGTGCAAGCGGCCCCGCGGGAAATTAAGCGACTGCTACTTGTTGAGAGCTCTCGTAAGCCGCTTAAAAGATTCCCTTTACTTTACATCATCGTTAAATTGACACGAAACTTATAAACTCCTGTACATAATGTTTGATTTTTATTTGCATAGTAATAACCTTATAATTGTGAATCTTAAAAAATTGAATACAATCCACTCACCTTATATGTATGTTGGAAAAAAAAAATGTATCTTATTTGGTAACAACACCCGGAAAGAAAATCACGAAATTTCGAACATTATTCTTACTATAAAAAATGATTCAGTTTAATTATTAGATCGATAATTTCTTATCCCAACTTTCTATGTGTAGTTAAAAATATGACATTTTTGTCTGCTAAATAAGGCAAACAAAGAAAAATAGACCATGTACAAGATGGTTAAAAATGGTCCGCTCGTTTGCCCCCTTTATTTATTAAAAAGTGTGTACATTGCCTTAATCAAAGCTACCTCGAACCTTAAATGTACTCCTAAAAGATTTTTCATTCTTGGACTGAAGAAAAATAGTACTCTTTTTTTAATTTCTTTTCTATCGCTTTTAAGCTTTAAACCAATGTGATGCACATTGCTTTTATTTAAGGTCGAAACTCGGAAATACCCGTTTTGTTTGTAATTTCCAACCTTTGTCAAAACGAGGACATGTGATAAATAACGCGAAACAAAGGGACGATATGAAAATAAGGGCACGAGCCCTGAGACTTGTATTGATGGCAGTGTGCCCGGGATTGATACTGGCAACTTACTTAAGGACATTGTGTTCACGAGTATATTCACTTTTTGAAAACTATAAAAAATAAGTTATCTTCTTAAGCCAATATATCTTCAAGCCCATACATACATACATAAGCTGATAAACACATTACCCTCCTGTGCGTCAGGTAAAGGAGGTAATATTTCAGATTTTACCTCCATGTGTTAGTAACAATGCATTTAACTATAAATGTTAGTAACTATGAGAGTAATCAAAATTATTGCATAATTTGGTCTTTTAAAAATATTTATTTTATTAAGTAAACATAAAAAAAAGTATAATTTAGCTTTCTGCTGTTTTTCAGAGCTAAAAAGAATTTGAAGAATGCTGAAAAAATTAGGATATATGAATTCCGCTATTACAATAATTTCCTTACATTTAAAATTTACCTTACACGATTACGTTTAAAATGAACAAGCATAAATAACACAAAACACCAGCAACATTTGTATTTAATTCACATAAATACCACTGAATGATAATACCGAAGACCGGATTACACTCACTGAAACGTTAAATGCTGTCTTTGCTGATATTTGTAATAGAGTTTTCGGGGAAATTGCTACAATGGTACGTTTTCCTTGCGATTGATTTTTATTTGCGCGGCAAATATGTTGGAAAGTTCGTTTCCTGTGCTATTGTGTCGAATTAACAATGTATGTATATCCGGCCTCATTCGCCCACGGTTCACATGGATCTACTGCTACGTTAAATTCAGCGTTATTCGCATGCTATGCACCTAGTGGGTTTTGTGTGAGACGCTACACGAGTCTCCGAATAAATTATATTATATAACGGATGCGTGATATTTAATGCTTACAATTTGACTCTAAGATGATGAATGATCTTTCTTGCGATCGTTTCAACCGAGTTCTTGCAGCAGCAGCCGAATTGTGGCGAGCTGCCACTACCGCCACACACATGCACTGATACGATCAGTTCTCACAAGCACAGCAGTTTAAGGAAGTTTCAACGTGGTTTAGAGCCCACGCGGGCGCGCACGGCACAGCTATATCCCAGTAGCTTCCTGTATGTGCTATGAAAGTCAAACGGCGACAGACAGCCCGGGATGGCTGCTTAGCAGTCACCACATCAGAAATGGAAGTAGGTAGCATATAAACTTGATGGAGAACGTAAAACTACCCTTAAACCTAACATAGATCGAACAGCGATAATGCTAATTTTTGTATTACTATATAAAAATTAATATTCATTTGTTTCTTATATCATACCGTTCATGCAATTGTGATACCACTTTATTTAGATTTGCAAGAAGGTCATAGTATAATGAATTTCCAATAGGCGGCGTGTGCCATACCAGCTAGGCTAAAATATAAATTTTAAACGGTCTTCCGGCATAGAGTCTTCATTAACGAGAATTATACATTAAGTACATTATGTTTATGCAATATTAACTAGTATTATCAAAACTCAAATGTTATAATTAAAACGCTAGCAAGTTGGTTTTCTTACAATTTCCTCAGAAGCGCTGTGAAAGAGTTTATACAAAAAATATGGCGAAATTGTTAATAAACTTAAATTCAACAATCAAGAAAAATATTCTCAGCTTGTAAGTATACACGTTATTTACATTTTTATTAACTTTATTTTAATAAAAAGAATACAAAAATAAATTTACTTTAAATAAAAAATCAAGATGTAGAACGAAATAAATGTCCGTCCCGTTTTTAAATAAAATTTATAAATTGGTTAAAAGGTTTTTGTTGTTAATTACCAGCTAATGAGCTGACAGAAATACAATCAGCTAATTGGGTAAGCGCCGAGTAACAACGTCTGTAGCTAAAAGTGTCGAAAAGACAAGAATGATATTTGCCTTTTCGAGATTCTCTCGTGTTTTGAGGTTCCAAATGAGGCTTTATACAAACGCGACCTCCTCTATGCTCACTAGAACGAGAAAACGACCCATTCAATTACCTAATTCCCCTAACTCCTGGACCTTTGAATGGGATATTACATACATTCTTTTTCAAATTACATGAAATAAATTTGCTGGAACTTTAAATTTATATGTGTACTCAATAAACATACATAGGTTTAGAAATTTATTTAGAATATTTGGTGACTGATAATATCATTGTGTGTGTTATAACGGGGTTTTAAATGTTACACGATTGCCTTAAGAAGCGTTATACTTTAAAATTGAGCTTTTAGAACAAAAATAGTAATTATATACATATGTATATGTAAACGTCTGTATCGATTTAGATATACTTTTACATTGATAATGCGAAAAAATTGGTTCGACCTTTTAAACTTTCTTTTTCTGTGACATATATGTGTGAACTGTTTCCAGCAGGTTTAATAAACTTTTCATAAACACCTGAATATCGTTGACGACAGTCATGCGTTTTGTAATTATAATAGAAATTGGTTGTCAATATTTTCGCTAGAGTATACAAATTCTTACCTCACAGACACAAACTAGCTACCGAGTACAATTTATAAGTAATCTCAGTTTTCGTAGTTAAACTACCTCTGCAAACTGCGCCGCACTCGAGCGCAACCAATAGTTTGACCCAAATAACAAGTCAAATACTAAATATTGCAAAACCGGATTAAAAGTTAGCGGCCGTGCTCACCGGCTCAAGTGTTTGTACAAAGAAGTCATTTAAATTGAAGTTCTGACTTCCCTGTGAGCGGACAAATTTAATCTAACGTCTCACGGCAAACACTATTTTACTAGAAAGAATGAGAAAAAGAACCATATACCTGAGTATTTTTATTATCGCTTCTCGCAGGCTTTTCTCAGTAGCGCCCATGCTCCGAGCCGGTGGCAGCTTCGCATGGAACTGATATGACGAATTTGTAAATTGATGATTAAAAGAGCTTGTAAAAGCCTATTTGAATAATGTTTTTGAGTTTGAGTTTATCCCGCCAGAACTTTTTGAGTTTTCAGAATTCATTTGAATCTCTTTAGTGGTCGACGTGATATAAACAACAACAACAAACTCTTTATTGTACACCAACAACATATAAAATAAAGGAACAAGGAGGTCCATGGAAGACGTACAGGGCGGGTCTTATCGCGAGGATAGCGATTTATTCCAGACAACCTTTGGGCATGCAAAATATCTAAAGCGATTTGGGGGTGTACAAAATATGATTCTTTAACGTCATGACTTAAATATATTGTATACATAGCGATATACATAAATACTGCAAAATATATATTTATATACTAATCGCCAAACTGATTCGCTACTGTCATGATGATTTTATCAATAAGACGAGTATACCTACAAGTATAAAATATAGTCTACTCGCTGCCCCTCGCGGATTCACTCACGTTTATAGTTACAGTTTCGCTCCTGGGAGCCGTTGAGTCGTGATGTAGCCAATAACCTTCCTCAATAAACAAACTATCCAATCAAATTTTTCTAATCGAATCAGTAATTTCATAGATTACGCCCTACAAACAAACTTAAAAACAAACCTCTTTCTCCTCATAGTAATAATATACTCTACATAGTAATAATATATAAATCAAAAAGAAATTAGGAACACAGTCGTAGAAAAACTTTATAACCCTTGGTAGCTAAAATAACTGCGATTTTAATTCAATGTAGCGCTTCGTCCCAGAAGTAGAAAATAAAATCAAAACTAAGTATAATGGAGTTATTATTTCTTAGAATCAAAGTTAAAGAAAAATAAACTATTAAAGCAATTTAAAGACTATTGTAGAAAGATCATTTAATAATATAAAAGAAGTTGAATTATTTAAAAATCAAACCTTTATGAAATATTATATTTTAAGTTAATTTAAGTACCTACTCATCATCCACTTCACTGAAACTCCGCGGTATGAGCCGCAGGCAGAAGCTTCTATATAAGTTCGTTACAACCACTTAAAACGTATTCTCGTCTAGTGGAATTAAAAAACAGACAATAATAAACAAAGTCGGCAGCAGTCGAGGCTCGTCGGAGCCGCAAGTTCTTGACCCGCATTGTGCATTATTTACGACCTCTACTCGTACCCGCGGCCTGTGCGCGGTCCTGTGGTAGAGAAATATTGTATTTTAAAATAAACTTATTTTAACCGCCTTCCTGTGCGTTTTGAACTGTCCTCACTACTAGCGGAGGGTTATTATTCGATGTCGTCGCTACATTGCGACAGTTTATTTTTTCGTTTTTACTACAATAATCCGAATTAAACTAGGAATTATCTTATTGCTGCCCGCCCTGACTTTGTGCGGGTATACTTATTGATAAAATTAGGCCAAATTTTCTCTTCACTACATATTGCATCCGAGGCGACTGTTGCAAAATTTCGGTGCGGACCAATAGACAAGCGAGCGTGGTGAGGTAATAGACACGACGGGCCCCACTCGGTCTCTTCCTCACACATATATCGCATATAAAATTTTACACAAATTTACAAAAATTTATGTGGTTTTGCTATTAAAATTAAAAACCAGCGCATGGGTTTTATTACGTCCTAAAAATATCAAATCTTTATTTTTCTAATCTATAATTTTTAAACATTTTCTTTCGTCCTAATAATGTTAAAGACATCAAAAAATGTGAATTATAATTATCATTTATAAGCGATGTGCTTATATTTATTCGGCAATTTAATTTATTTATAACAATATTTATAACATTTTACATTTTACGAGTTGCCGAATGTGAACGTATAATACACGTAAACCTAAGAAAATACCTCTAAGATTTTTGCCTATCATCTGCAAGCCTTTTTGTTTCGCAATACAGAAAGTATTACATTGATCCTTGGATCAAATAGATAATAGAAATGAGTAACACATCAGGTTATATTAAAATTGATACACAGATAAATCGTTATTATATATTTTAAACTTTCGCGATTTATGCTATTCATATTTAATATAACGAGTCTTATCGCGATAACTAATAGAATTAATACCTTATTTATTGCCCGACGTTTCGACGAAGTTACATTCGTCGTAGTCACGAGCTGACAGTCAGTCATCGCGATAAGACCCGCTATATTAAATCTGATAATACGTATTTTCTCATCTTTTTATTGATGACACCAGATGATATAAAGCCGAAATGAACCCCACTTACTTCAGTTCGAGTACGGGCTGGCGCGAACGGGGCAGTACCACACTCTACAGAAATAAGCATGAAGTAGCTAATACGAGTATACATAGGTGCTTTTCATACAGTGAGTGAGCCTAAATCCCTAATCCTCTTCTCTATCCCCTCGCTTATTTAGGTTAAAAAGGGAATGGCTATTAAGTTTTTTGGGTAATCTCAGTAAAAAATGTGTTTTGTATTAAAATATTTTTTTGGAGTCCAGAAGTGAATAAAAAAATATTAGATTCTCAGTCAATGTTGTCCAACTCTTGTAATAACATATATCTGTCTTGACATCAACAGCCCGTTGCTAGACAACTCTCCAAGCCACGTGTATATCGGTCCCTCCAGGGCCGTATTTACCCCAAGTGCCGCCCTAGGGCACTGTTAAAATGCCGCATTACCTATGTTAATTTAGTAGTAGAAAAAGCAGTCTTTAAAAATAAATAAATATTTTAATAAATAAATAATAAATAACGCATCACACTCAACGGCCCCCATTAAGAACTCATGACCTTGTGTCGGGGGTCCGGAAACACTCACAACACTAACACAAACACCCAGACCACGACAAACATCTGTATGGCCAATACACACGTTTGCCGTGAGCGGGGATCGAACCCGCGACCGTTAGTGCTTTAGTCAGTTGCAGTGACCATTGCGCCAACGCGTCTGTCAAATAGACTATAATAAATTTAATTAAAAATAAAACAAAACTGTAACACCACAAATTTCGGGCCATTGGCCTCTAGATCACAAATCCAGCGCTGATTTGCCCTAACAATATGTATGATCAATGGTGCAAATGGACAGCAGTTTCTACGAGCCATTCGTAAATGAAATAATGTAAGAGTTATGTGATAGCTCGTAGCCTATAATATGACATCGCCGTTCATTTCACTGCTCTGATGGGCGATAGTGATCGAGTGGTTGAAATGTGCAATCTTGCAACGGTTTTTGGTTTTGACACCGATTGATGATCAATTACGTGTGTGCGACTTTTGTTACCTACAGATATACTTGTGTATTCATCTGCGTATGTGTGCCGTGAGTCCATTTGCAATGCTAAATTAGATATAGGTGACATTATCTATACCAAAGATATTTTAATGTCGGTAAATCTGTCTGGACTCTGGACGTTATAAAGAGGAATATCAAAGGTCGAGATATACTATATTTTAAGTAAAAACTAAAATACCAATATATCTGCGAATATCATAAGATCTATTCCCGAACAAACATCTTTGTGAGAATTAGATAGAGTATTAATAACGGTGGAAGGTTTTAATAATAAATGATTAGAAAAGATTTCCTTTAGAACAGCATAACTACGTGCTCCATACGCCCAATAAAATAAAATATACATTCCTATGTCACTGTAACCGCCATTACTACTAACAGCGGTTTATTTCACAGCATAAAAGTACTTTAAAGTGTATACTATTAAATTAAACCGCTTCACAACCTCTGCGTATAAAATAAAGTTTAAAATAGAATATGTACAAAGTTTTATTATTTGCAACAAACAACGTGGCTATTAGTATCGGTCGAGGAGCAAATTAGGCAGTCAGCCTCACTGGGCGAACCAAGTGACGTGAGCGCCAGACACTTCATTTAGCGCGCAATTACTGAGCAGAATTAACTTACTCTATATTGTGAAGACTCTAACAGTGTTTCGTATTTAACCGTTTATTTGCTAAGCTACAGAGTAAAATTTAAATTGAAAATCCTGCGAGACATATACATTATATTATGTTTGAGATCTCGACAGATGCTTCGAAAAAACGTTTGATCTTCAACAATTAAGTAGAACGGAGTTACATAGAAATTAACTAATTTGCTCATAAATGCTGATTTTTTATATTTATTTACTGTTTTTATTCTAACTTTCGTCATCCAGATTATGAATTAAAAAATATTAGGGAAAAATTCAGCGTTAATTTAGTTATCACCATGAAATAGAGTTACGTTCATTGTTCATGTATAAATTACTCATTATATTTAGATTTTTTTATACTTTTTGTAATCAACACCCTTTGGACAAAAAATTTAATTTAGTTAGAATTTTTGTACAAGATCAAATAGATGAAAGAAAGGCGAGTCTGCCTACATAATTGGATCAGAAATTTGAAAAAAGTGCTAGTTATTTTTTATAAAACAGTGCGATAATATGGGTTTAAATTTTTTTTGGAAAATCAACTGATTGGATTCTCGGCTACAAATTTTTTTTATTTATCTAATGATGAACTTTTAGCTAGGCTTAGTAATCGTTCTAGTTAAAATACAGCATAATTCCAGATTTAGCTGTTTACTCACACTTGAAACATTCATAAATAATATATATTTTTTATTAATACGGAATAGGAAATTGTAAATGTTTATACATTTTAGATTATCGAAGGATAGTGTTCCATTATTTGCTTGAAATTTACAAAAATAAAAGTTTCGTTTATGAAAAATTATTTCAAAATAAAATCCGTTTTCATGTGTTTAGAGATAATATGTATTTTTTTAACTGACTTCGAAAAAGGAGGAGGTTCTATGTTCGGCTGTATGTATTTTTTTGTATGTTTGTTCACCGATTTTTTCGCCGTTTGTGGACCGATTTTGAAATTTTTTTTTGTTGTTTGAAAGGGTATACTTTTAAGATCCCATTGTAATCAGGTCAGGATCTAATGATGGCATCCTGGAGAAATCGAGGGAACTTGTGTTATTTACTGGCACCGACTTCAAAAAGTTGTAGCAAATATTAATTTTTTACTTTATGTATACTTGTCTCGGTTTCGAAGTCGGTTTGTGTTTTTTTTCAAAAAGTTTTTATTATATTATCAATTTCTACTGAAGTACATGTATAACATTTAAAATTATACTATTCTAAAAAAATCATTTCTGCGTGATTAATAATATGTTAAAAATATTAATTTTATCTATATCATTTCCTTATCTGAAAATCCGAAGAAATGATCTTCCTTATACCCAGTATAAGGGTCAATTAAAACAACATCAAATTTACATAATATTACACGAACCTAATATTAATAAACAGTTAAGTTTATCAATCACACTTTTTATATCTTTAAAAATATTTTTCTCATATTTAAAATTAAATGTATCCCATGAAGAAACTCCTGAACTATGTCGACATCACTAAACGTCACCTAGATAGAAAATCTCTGATAACATCTTGATGAATATTGACATGATGGATGGAGAAAATTATGAAAAACCTTCTCTTTGGGGGTTTCGCTTTAAAGAGCTGTCACTTTGAATGTCTGAATTTCTTTTAAATTACAAAAGAGTACCTCAGTTAAGGCAAACTAGGGAGAGCGAAAACTTCGCGACCAACATCTGTTACCCTTAACTTTTTTTTCATTATTGTCCTAAGAAATGTATTATATTATGTGAAACAAGAAGACAAAAAAGCAACCGATTAAGAGCAAACAAAACCGGTCAAATGCGAGTCTCCAGAACTCGCGCTTCGAAGGTTCCGTACAAACTTGTAGCAATGTAAACAAGACTTTTTTAAAAGGGAAACCGACTTTAAAAGCCAAATACGTTATATCGTTTTCTCGAATGACAAGTGTTAGGTATTTGCCTTAAGAGTGGCTGCGACCACTCGTTATATCTTTTTGTAATAAAGCAGTACGTCTTAAGCAACGGGCCTTTTCACTCGTCCCTCGCATATCGTCTAACATCCTTACTTCCAATTATTTTGAATTTAAAACCAAACTACTCATCCGATTTTGATGAATATTCTATGGGACAATTTGAAACAATATTCTTCCAAAAAAAATAAAATTGAAAATCAGTCTAAATGTTGACGGAGGTATGCCCAACATAAGATATATACAAATATAACATTCGAATTGATAACCTCCTCCTTTTGAAGTCAGTTTTCAACATTTTGCAGGTAGAGCTTAGTTATGTATTATTTTAATAGATGATCATCTCATTTCAACCTTTAAGCAAATCAGTCAATTCACTTGTAATAATTGAATAATTCGACACAAAAGCGACTGTAAAGGAACGCTTTAAATAATAATTTTATGACACTCAATCAGACAATGGTTCTGACCATAAAAGTATTTTAATTTGGAAGTAAATATAGTACATACAAGATTCTACGTCTAACAAAATTCCAAGCAATCGTAGCATAAAAATTACTATTAAATGAATTACATTGAAATACTAACACATTCGATTCAGACTTTCAAATATATTTTCCCTAAAAATAACGAAAGATTGAAAATATAAAATGCGCTCAAATGAAAGCTTTGAATGCATCGAGTTCGATAACAATAGCAAAGTGCCGCGTCCAGCGCGACAAATGACCCTCGCATTTATCGCTCGCCGCAGCGCCGGGAGGACTGTAATAAGCGATATACTCTGACGACTCCTGGGTATTAAATATTCGACTTTTATAGCCAAAGGTGAATTTGAGTTTACTTAAACCTAAACTTAATATATAAAAGAAAACATCGTATTTTTGTTAATTTTAGTAACATATGTTAATTCTTATTTTTCGAGTACTTATTTTTTGGTCGTTAGGCGATGCATCTTTTTTTATAAACCTATACGTAAATAGTTTTATGAAAGGAGTGTTGAAACGTTCAATTCACACTTCAACTTTGAAAATAATATTTCCCTTAAGTCAGCTAGACCAATCAGACCAGTAGCTAATTTTAGTAATCACTATTTAATCACTTATAAAAAAAGAAATCAACGCGTAAACATTTCCAATTTAACCAATGTCCGTAACTAAATCGTTTACCGCATAATTACACGCAAATAAAAACGCAATAAACATTTTATACCCGCTTTACATATCTTTTATAACAAAATCAAATGTAACGCTTCCTTCACACAATTTCACACAAATGCCTCGTTTATTTGCCGCCGTAACACTTACAACGACGATAAATCTCACTCATTCCTCGCTCGTAACGCTCGTCACGGGCTCGTCGGGGACAGCGCACATCCACCGGGGCCAGAGCGGCGCGATGCGGTAAGATGATAGCGGCTGCCGAATTTCGTGTTCATCTGTGCGAGACAATACACAGCATCGCAGCGCACAGCTGTGCGAATTTTTAATCGCATTGTTTATTTTAGGTTTATATTTAACTAACACCGTTACAACAGAATAGAAATTCATGCGGTTTCGAATATGTGGATAAAAAGTTTTGTGAATGTTCAAATAGATAACCGAAGTGAAAGAGCTCTGGTAAGTATTTATTTTCTACTTGTACAGAAATCTAGTAAATGAAATGGCAAATGCTAAAAGTCAACATCACGCATCGGTTACTTACTCATTTTCTCTCTATAATTGTGTATTGTATTTTACATTGAAAGACACAGAATGATAATAATTAACCCCTGGGGTGTCCTGCTGTAAAACGAGAGTAACAATTGCTCATGGCGCCAGGTGGTAAGACGTGACTAAAAAGTTAGCGCGTATACAAATAATGAGGTTTATTGAGAGGCATGTAAGCAGTATTAACAGACATAATTTAAAAAAATCCGTTGAGTGATGCAGAAAAGTCCGTAGGTTTCCATAGATTGTATTCCATAGTCCTTTATATAAATCGAAGATATAAATTGATGTTTACAATAAAAGTTGATAGTTGGAAAATTCGGGATACTTAATTATTTATTTAACATAATAAGGAAATGTAATTTATGTAAAATGAAAGCATCGATCACTGGAACGTGGCCGGCGCTAGACGTCGCATCGCATCGCTTTCAGTGTGTGGAATACCTATAAGAGATCGTAGCATCCCGCGCCGGCGACCTTGACGATTTGTCTCGTAATAACGTGTTGCTACAGTTTTATGACACGTGAGTATCGACGTGATCGACAGTTAAATGAGCTGTTCTTCACCTCAGACGGCAAGAAATGTGTTATTCATGGATTATTCACATTAGTACTACAAATCGGAAAATAAATACACCCTGTAATAATTCTGGCACATTACATACATCATTTGAACTGCTGTAGAATTTATAGTCCTAGAAAGTTACTACTTTTGAAGTTTCTAGGGAGTAAATAAAGTTAAAGATCTTAATCATCAGTATCGAATAAAGGTTAGGTGACTCGAGAGACATAGGTTATATCATCGTCAGACACCTTCTATAGATAACGTTTAATTTTAAGTATGTGCATATAGAAAAAATAATTATACCGAACGTGATACGTTATTATAGAAATTTCATCTTTGGTATGAAATAAAATCGTTGAGAAAGAAATCCAGCAGATAATAGAACTTTTGTGAGTGAACGAATGGGCTTTACTAATAATCCCGCAGCTTTCAAGTTCCATTAGGGAGTCAGCCAGTTGTTACTACCAATGATATTATATAAGTAACTTTAGATATGTTACAAGCTCATGAATTTTGGCACCCTGAATGTGTAACACTCTAGGGCACAGTGCCTAGCAACCAGCTAGGTTACTAGAGCTAGAGCTACATATGAGAAGCAAGACCATTTTTGGGCCAACAAGACAATTGCCGAGCCAGTTAAAGTTAGAAAAGGGTAGAGATTTTAAAACTCAAATGGTGTGACGTAATATATCAATAGTTATTAATGATCATTGGTTACCACACACGAACATCTTACACACAATTAATACTGTAATTACTGCGCTGCAAATATTTTCTGATATTTCTTGTCTATATGGCTTGTTGGAAAACAAGAATAGAGAAGAATTGAATTAGTCGCTATTTAAGTAACGAGTTATTTTGTGTAGTAAGTAGAATTATTTGTAGTTTCATAAAATAAACAAGACCTACCTACGTCTAGTTTCTATTGTCAAAAGT
Source organism: Hypolimnas misippus (assembly GCA_037950945.1). Taxonomy (NCBI): domain Eukaryota; kingdom Metazoa; phylum Arthropoda; class Insecta; order Lepidoptera; family Nymphalidae; genus Hypolimnas; species Hypolimnas misippus. The sequence continues at coordinate 15,625,505 of JBBEEQ010000023.1, forward strand.
CAATAGCAGTTCGGGTCAGCTCGTGCTATTATCCACAACAACGATAATTAATTTGCGATCACAATTATTTCTTACTTGGACATCTGTGTATGGCTAATAAATTGCTCGTCAATTAATTTTATATATTAAGAATTAAATTATTTTTTTACGTAAAAATTAAATTTTAGCAACAAAAAAATGGTAAAGTTGCATCAGATAGGTGCAATCTTCGAGCTGTGACGGTTCTAGCAGGTTTTCTAATTAAAGCAGAATTGAGTCGACGCCAATTGGATCGCTTCAACGTATTATGTAAAAGAGAATTGCACTTTTGCAATAACAAAAAAAACCTTATCTAGGTACAGCAAAGGGTCTGTTTGCTCCTCGCTGGTTTTATGATTTTTGAATTTTTTTTTTACATTAGGTAGGCTATTATAGGCTTTATAAGATCACGATACGATCTACAGAAGCGGTTTAGTTACCACACTATGCGAATGAAACTGTGACTTTTTCAATAAAACGCAATCAAATAAACTTTTAAAATTGTGTTATCATACTTGATAACATTTAAAAATTAAATATGTATATAATAAACATCTTATATGAAAACTAGCTATACTAAATCCATGCATTATTATCATCGATATACGTACAAATATCAATTTCAACTAACAAGACAGTATTGTGTATTTATGAAAATGTCAAAATGTCGGTATAAGGAATAACTTTGAACATAAATTGAATGGTACGGTTGTATTATGTGAGAAAGAAAGCGAATGCAATTTTCTTTGCAGTTGAAGTGTGCCGCGGCGCGGGCGGGCGGTAACGAATAGCGCGGGCTGCGGCGCACCGCGCCGGCGATACGAATATTGCCCTTTGAAGCTTATTTTATTTAACGCTAAAGAACAGTATAGACATTTTTGGATTTTATTGTTAGAAAAAATAGCTGTCAAGCGAGCAGGCGGGACACCTGGTGTTAAGTGATCGCCACGCATGGACACTTTGCAGCAACAGAGGTTCAATAAATACGTTGCCAGCTTAAAAAGAAATAAGTGAGAAAGGGAATAGATTGTAAGACAGTGGAGGTGTGTAGCTCTGGCGCTCTTGCTTACCGAACGAACCGCGGCTATTTTAGCTACTTCAGGCCGATCTTCTGTAAGTGTGGTACAGACCCAATCGAGCCAGCCTGTATACGAGCTGACTGGCTTGGCTACAGCTAGGCCTCAAATAAATATTTCGCAAACAAATTAACAACCCAATAATATCACATTATGTGATTCTTTATAGTCCTCGAGCAAAAAGAAGTCTGTAACAAATGTACTGATTTTGATACGATTTTTTAAAGCTGAAATGATAAGGATGATTTAAAGCTATAATTTATTAAAATCTGTTCAGGCGCTTTTTAAGATTTTCAATTTTAAATTATTTTATATTGCTATAAAAAAGCGAGAACATGCATCATTAGAAAATCATTTTATCGATGAAGATACACAGGTATGGATGTACGAAGTTCCTCGGATATATCTTGATTGAATAAAATATGTATGAAGTTGAGACGAATAATACTGTTGAAAAATACTTTAACTTTTACATTTACTTCGGGATAATACAATGTGCGACGCTTGTAAAACCTTTACTATTCTACTCCATAGGTGAAAGGAAACGGAGAAAAAGAAAATAACACTAGAATGCATTTAAGATCTTACCTCGGTATAGGAAATGGTGTAAAATGTAGCTGGTTAGCCGTTTCCGGCGGAGGACCCGAGGGACGCGTTGAATGGAATCGAATAAGGCGGACCGCGGTCCATTTAAATTTGATATCCTGATAAGGTTTCGAACTATATGATTTATGTTTAATTGCTTCTCGATGCTGTCGATTTTAATGAAAATATAATTCTATTAGAATAAATGTCTACGATCTTAAGGACACTTTGTATTGTTAAGTCCGAAACCTCTAAAGTAATAATCGGCACAAGCTTGACGTAATTTTTCCAATTGAAAAAGAACTTATAAGCACATAGTAATAGAACTATAAGCAAATTGTGCTATTTTTTTCCTCGTTTTGATGAAAATCGAAAATTCTCTTTCGACCGCCTCTTAAAAACTCTGTCGTTTTCTAGGATTAACAGTGTCCGTTTTACGATTAACGCTATCACCATTCAAATCCACTGAACAATCGAATTTTGCTTTATATTAGATATATCAAAATTAAGTCTTCCGTTATTACATTTTGCATGTTTTAAGCAATAACTAAACAATAATGTATAGTGTGAGAAAGGAATTATAGTAAAATGATTATAAATATCTATACGCTATTTAAATCAATGGAAAATAGTTTTATCCTCCGCGATTAATAATATACACCTCAAAGGTTGTCTAAAGACATTGCTTCAGAATTTCTATTAAAACCACCTTTACACGCTTTCTTATTACGTTATAAGCAATAACTTTGCTATTTTGATAAAAAAAATAATATTATTACATAAAGTCATGCACAGATTTGTGTCAATTTTTTTTTAAATTTTTATATAAACAAAATCTCGAACAAATTGAGCAGCTAATTTCTTCAACAAAATGTAAAGTATTTTGATACTCCACAGCGAGAAAGTGTTCCTGAAGGTAATATACTCGTACAGTTTTATGTTCAACGCTTAAGATTTAATAAGTAACTATTTGAAGCGGAGATAATCGTTTGTAATTATGCAGAGGAGTGTTTACGAAGCGCGTTGTTTGCGAGCGGCCGGTAATGAGACGCGAGATAAGCTAATAAACCAGCTTCGAGCAGCCCCGTGCGCTGGCAGTGGAATTCCTTCATGGAGCAGTTCATTTAACCGTCTTCATCGATCTTGTATGCTTTCACTGTAATAGAGAAACCTTTAAGAGATCTCCTATTATTGTTAGCCAATTTCTGAACATGACGAGTCTCTCTCTCTCTCTCTTTGACTCTCCCGCTTTTTCTCTTTCATGATAAACACAATTATTTCAATATTTTGACATCCGTCATTTCACAAATGCGGGGTGCGTGTGTTAAGTAGGGGGTTCAGAATTTCGTGATATCTTAATTGCGATAATGTTAGGCCAATTGCGAGTTGTCACCGTCCTTCGTTTTATTGCTACGAATTTATAACACACAGACACAACACATTAAAAACAATGTGAAGTTATCACACTTTCCAACAAATTCTCTACCAACGTGGTACAAAACAATCGAACCAACAACGTCAAAGTTGCATCAATAAAACATAGAACTGGCTGTCGTTATATCGTCGATACTCGTAATGGCTTCTGTATAAGTGATATAGGAGCAACAGAGCCAGCGCAGGGTGCAATAAATTGCAGCAATAACATCCTTCTGTGAGCCAACTCGAGCCTCCGTCGCCACGTGTGGGCCGACCCCGGGCATCCGTATGACTCCCGCGTCACGCGCTATAAACTTAGACAAACACTATTCGTTAACTATAACTTTGAATGTCAAGACATGTACTGCGAGCAAGCGCGGTACGTGCAGTCATGGCTTCAGAGTTTCTCAAACTAAATTATTTTGGCACATTACATTATGTCACATCCATTTTGTATCAATTGTTATGACTTTTTATATAGTAGAAATGTTAACATATCCAATGGATTAAGTTTTTATGATAACTGCCTACATGGAATGTATTTTTTTTTGTTAAATGATACGTGTAAAGGAGTATATTAGTACTATTTAAATCATGTCTGTAAGTCAATTTTAAAAACGGCTAGCTTATCCATTAAATATTACCTATTTATTATTTATGTAAATATAAACTAAATTACTTATTTTTAATAAATAATGTAATAAATTTCTATATTTACATGTATGGCAAGCTCATACCTGTTTATAAATCTAAATAATAACTTTAATAAAAACATTTTATAAAATTTCTCCAAGAAAATTCTCAAAGCCTAAGCTTCTAGAGGTTGTATTATTTCTTGTTACTCGTGACACCCAACAATGTGGGAACGAAGTGGAAGATGTGACATGCGATCAGAGAGCCCTGTCTTACGAGCATTGTCTGTCTCCGGCAGAGTAACTGCTAATAGGCCTCGGATTTCACCGCCTCGCACGGCGCAGGGCGTTTACTGATGGGAGAGTAATAACCAGTATTACAATTACGACGAAAAATGGTAAACTGAAATGCATATCAGCGCCAATATTGCGAAATGAAAGCGCACGGGGAAAAGGGTGATAAAATTTTCAATGAATATTTATTGCATCGTGTATTAATTAAGTGATTATTAAGAAAACAATAAACAAAATAACAATTTGTTACTCGACTGGAATTAATTATACGCAATGAAAATTATATGTAGCAATAATATCAGGGAAAATATTGCAAAAGAATTATGTCAGCCAAGAGCATAATACAAACAACGAATAAAATACATTTCTTGATTTTTAGATGATTCATTGATTTGAGATCCTTTTTTTTATTTTATTTTATTTTTAGGATCTCCAACAAAAGATACACACAAAAAAATTAAAAAAGTACAATGTTACTTTAGCACAATATGTGTGCTCCTTCAATTATAGGAGACCACAGCTTGCTCATATAAATTATTAACATTTTATAAATAGAAATGAAGAAACATAAAATTAATAAATTGCTAACTTAAAACAAAAACAAAAATTAAAAGAACTAACCTTTAACTTTTTAACCCCCGACCCAAAAAGACTCTGCGTAAAGCATCGTAGCTCCTTAACGAATGGATCAATTTTGATGCAATTTTTGTTTGAAAGCTGATGTAATCAGGGTGGATTATAGTTTGTAATTTATGAAATTCAGTTCAAAAGTTTTAAGGTCTCAAGATCTTCTTAATCGTTAAAAGGACCTGAACTAATTTTACTGACCCAATCGACTTGAAATTTACTAAAACGCGAATGATATAAAAATTTATTTTGTATTGAGTGATTCTTAGAAAATTCAAAGAAAAATAAGAAGATTTAAAATAAAAAAGTAGTATTTATACTGAAAAACATATTTGATAACGTGTCTCGCGGCTACCAGGATAATATATATCTGAAGAGTTATTCAACCGCCCGCGGCTGCGGCGCACATTACCACAGCCGGCGAGCTGTATTGTATCTGCTTATTTCTATAACACTAAACGAAAATCACTCGTAATGCGATCCTTTACAGTAATTGGAATAAGAAACGCTGTAATGACGTACAGAAACCAAACATATTTTTATGTAGCGATTAGACAATTGTTGTCTTTTATTTGAAGTTAGGCGTAGTCACATCCCCCATTCCTTCCCTCATTTCCTACCCCATTCATACATCATTCCTTTTTGAACTAGCAACGTATTTCTGGCTCTGTTGGTGCTGCAAATGTTCACTAAGACAACTGTGATCACTTATTATCAGGTGACCTACCTGTTCGTATGCCTGTTATGTTCATAACATAAATTAAAAAATCTTAATTTACTGGGCTATAATTTAGGTGTAATATAATATAAAGGATAGATATAATATCGCAATGGGCTAATGTACACTCTTTGTAAATAAGCTATACGTATGATAAGCAGTACTCGACAACGACCCGTCGCATAGCAATAATCGTATGTTAAGCTGAGCCTAGCCACTCATCGGAGTTTCTTCTCTCCTAATAATAAGGTACAATACTGTACTGTTTCCGTGTGTACGTGCTACCGAAAAGATCTTCGGTATAGATAAGGAATCTGTTCGTTTGAATGGCTGGACCGATTTAACTAATTTTGATCTTGAAATATTTGTGGAAGTTCAGGGAAGGTTTAAACGGTGAGAAACATAAATAATAATTAAGTTTTGACAATATATTACACAAATATATGTGATACGAGGTACACCAGGTCATGTAGTACTAAAATAAATGACACCCACCATACTCTTCGAATTGGACTGGTCTCCTACCAAACACATAAATATAGGGGAAAATTATAAAATCTACAAAAATAACAAAACTTTTAACTGATAGCAAGCGAACCTGACGGAATAAAAAATATTTTCCTGTAAGAAATACGAAAAGTATCTTCATTTTAAAACAAATACTGAATAGTGTTACACATATTATGTTATCACGGTGCGAGTTCAGACAATGAAAACTCATTAACTACTAAATTGTATTTGCTCTCCGACCTCTCGCCCGCAACGGACATGTTTCAAGAGAAAATACGGTGTATTTTTACAGCATTATGATCTTTACGCGGAGGTAATTACGACTCACACTTGACACCTGCGAGCAGATCCTAAAACAACAGCTGAAGTGACCCATCACGTGACTTTTGTGTAACAAGAAAACTGTATTACGTTTGCTGCGAAACGAACCGGGAATAATAAGCGTTAAAAGAACAGCTGTAACCGTCTGAACTGATAATGTAATGACGATTTTTTTTAATTCTAGCCTACAGCTGTCCTTGTGTAAGTTTGTAATTGGTACCTACTTATTTGTACAGTGCTATACCGATGGGGTTACGTGTAAATGGGTTAACTCGTATATAACCAAGCGCGTAATTATTATATTCTACTGTCAAATAGTAAGTTTTTATTTCCTACAAACGTTGTGCCCCGTGGTTTTACCCTCGTTAATTTGAGAAATTATATTTATTTATTGTTTATCTAGTTGAATCGAATTAAAATAAATAAAATTTTAAAAATAAAAGTATTAAGTTTTTATTAATAAAAGTATTTGCTAACTGTGAATGAAAGTTCCGTCAAAATCGGTCCAGCCATTTTAGAGATAAGCCAATACAAACAGACAAACAAACAGACAGTATCATGTAAGTGCCGTATATACTTGCATTTAGTCAAATGCTGTTTATTTAAAATTACAAACAGACACTTCAATTCTATTTATTTGTATGTATACGTTAATGTTAAGAGTGAGCAAAGTTTAATTACGCACAGAGAACTTAATTAACATTAAAAACGAATACAATTAAAAAACACGACTAGTTAGCTTAATCTATGACAAGGATACTGAAAAACTTCTACCGATGTGTAGTACATGTCTAAATTGATTCAGAAATTACGATACAATAAAAATATTCACATAAAATACATAACTGCAAAACATAATTATTTATGTAAAAGTAAAGTAACAGTCTGTAAATGTCTCACTGCTGGGCAAAGACCTCCTCTCCTACTAAGAAGAAGGTTTAGAGCTTAATCTATACATGTATCAGAATTTCCTCACAACGTTTTCCTTCACCGCCGAACACGAGGTGAATTTAAGTACAAAATTCAGCACTTGAAAACTCAGCGGTGCTAGTTAGTGTTTGAACCCACGATCATCGGTTGAGATTGACGTGTTCTAGCCATTAGGCCATCTCGGCTCTACTCATTTTTCATGTACATATGTTATGTATTTATTTTTAATTACATACATAATTAAAAAAATACGTGTTATATTTTCTAGGCAGATTTCGAAGTCAATTATGTCTTATTTGAATTTAAAATATGCATTTTATATATAAGTACATACATGTATAATATGCAAATTAAAAAAATTTTTGACTTAAAAAAGCCCGTAAACAGAGGAACGCTTTATACACCTTACGAGGCCACTTTATAGGATAAGATTTTAAGGTCTATGCAATAAATGTATTAATCATAACACTACGACTCATAGTAGCGGACCAATAATGATCATTGTACGGGCTAACACGCTGATTTGTAGCGTCAGCAAATCGCGCTACAACGGCGAATTATATGTATTTTATATCTCAGTCCGCAACGAGCAGCCGCGCGTGCTCGCGGGTCTCAATATCATTATATCATTAGCAATTTATCATTTTATCCAATAAAGTTATCAAATATATAAACTTCTATCAATTATCAAGCATATCAACTTATATCAATTATCAACTATCAACCAAGGGTGTATAGGGCACGTATCAGCCCGTACATTATCTTTTTTGGTCCTTCGATCCTTAGAACTTCGTGCGTGTGAGTATAAGCAGAATCATACGTGTGAAAGAACCAGTGCTATAAACATTGACTATAAGTGGAACAGTTCAGCAGTGACAGTTTAGGTGATATCAACATCCTAATATTGGGCGCTCAGCATCAGAAAAGCAGTAAGGACAGAACAGCAACCATCGAGTAACAAATTATCAAGTAAGATCTTTCCATTTTATATCTTTCTGCATAAAAATATACAATGTCTACCATGGAGGATATATTGGCCACCCAACAGCAAATTTTGGATGCCATGGTGCAAATGTACACCAATTTTAAAAAAGATAGTGCCGAGAGAAAGACATCGGACTATATTAGGAAACGAGTAGAGACGATGAAAATATATGGCTGGGTTGATTCGATGGTGGTACTAGGATGGATTAATGGAGATCCTGCGAGATGGAAAACGTTTGTCGCAAACCGAGTTAAGGAAATCACGCCTATCATGCCGCCAGATTGTTGGCGATATGTCAAATCAGATGAAAACCCGGCTGACTGTGCGAGCCGTGGTTTAACAGTATCTCAGTTAAAGGTACACAATTTGTGGTGGCAGGGACCGACATGGCTATCACAATTTAATAATGATAACAAAAAAATGGTATATTCCACAGATCAGGAATTAAAAATATCAAAACAAGTTTATTCAGTTACGCAACAGCAAAATTGCACTATCATCGAAACAATTCTATCAAATTATAGTTCATTTAGAAAGGCAGTTCGGGTCGTAGCATGGATTCGAAGATTTATCAATAAAAATAAAGAGAAATATGGCAGTTGTTTATCAGTTAATGAACTGAAGCAATCAACTATGTTTATTATCAAGAAGAGTCAGCAAAATATATACTTTAAGGAAGTGGCCGATTTAGCGACCGGAAACAAAATAAATAGCAAAAGTAAAATCTGTGAATGGCATCCTTATATTGATCAAGATGGGTTGTTAAGAGTAGGTGGCAGATTACGTCACGCTAACCTTGATCCCGATATGAAAAATCCTATCATTATTCCTAGCAACAGTCGCCTAGCCGAACTACTTATAGATCAATCACATAATATGACGTTCCACGGAGGCGCGAGATTGACGTCAGCACATTTACGCCAAAAGTATTGGATCGTGGGTGGTAACCGGGCAGTTAAAAAGAGGTTACGTTATTGTATTCAGTGCCGACGACAAGAACCGAGCAAGCACTGTCAGATTATGGGCGATCTTCCATCAGCAAGAACAAATCCTTCAAGGCCATTTTATCATGTGGCAGTGGACTATACTGGTCACGTGTTTATAAAAGCAAATTTAGGCCGTGGTATTAAAACCACCAAAGGTTACATAGCAGTATTTACCTGCATGGCAACGAAGGCGGTTCATCTGGAGTTAGTGTCCAATCTGACGAGCTCAGCATTTTTAGCAGCATTACGACGAATGTCAGCCCGCCGAGGTACGCCTAGACATATTTATAGTGACAACGGCACAAATTTCGTCGGCGCAAACAAGGTATTACAGCAAGAATATGAAGAGCTCCTTAAGGTTTTCAACGAGGACTTCGAATCTGAGGTAGCCGAGATGGGTATCAAATGGCATTTCAATGCCCCATCCTGGCCATCGGCTAACGGACTTTGTGAAGCAGCCGTTAAAAGCTTAAAATATCATTTGAAGAGAGTGGTTGGCGACCAAAAACTCACATATGAGGAGTTTAGCACACTCTTAGCGCAGCTGGAAGCCTGTTTAAACTCAAGACCTTTGTGTCCATTGACAGAAGACGTAGAGGACTTAAATTATTTGACGCCTTCGCATTTTTTGTCAAGCGGCCCTATACTATCAATATACGAGACTGAAAGTGACCTTAGAACCAGATGGCACTTAACTCAAAAAATATTTCAAGATATTTGGAAAAGATGGCAACAAGAATATCTAACCAGTCTTTCAGCACGCAGCCGATGGCGACAGCCTCAAGAAAATATCAAAGTAGGAGACATCGTCATTATCAATGACGGCCACCTTCCGCCAGGGAAGTGGGCCTTAGGTCGCGTAGTGGAACTACACCCTGGAAACGATGGATACGTTCGTGTTGTAACACTTAAAACTAAGAGCGGATATATGAAGAGACCTATCATAAAATTATCAATTCTACCTATCAAACAGGAAGAAAATCAAAGCAAAACTGAAAATTCGCCTTCTCAAAGTCATGAAGAAAAACCTAAAAGATCAAGAAATGCAAAGAAAAAATATAATTTTTCAGTCGTGGCTACTTGTGTGATGTTATTTTTCATGACCTTAATAACGAACACACAAGGTATAATACAGTATAACATAACATCGCTATCAAATAACCGCGGCTTATACTTCGATAGAATGGCTACTATGCATTTAATTCAGGATAAGTGGCGCCTAATTGTGTATTACGACACCGGCCCATACTGGGAAGGTATGAAGGCTTCTAGCAAATACATAAAATATCTACAAGCGATATGCGAGAAGATAGGTGTTCATTCAGCATGCGACGGTGTCCTGTATCAATTACATCATCGCTATTCCGAGTTAGAGAATTACAATAACCTATGGCTAGATCAGCAAAATACCGCGCACGCGCGCCGATTTCGTCGCGGGCTTATCAATGGTGTCGGTAACATTGCCCATTCATTGTTTGGAATATTGGACAATGATTTCGCGGAGAAATATGAACAAGATATTATGAAAATAAGAGAAAATCAAAACCATTTAGCACAGTTATGGAAAAATCAAACCTCCGTCGTTGAAGCTGAATTTAATTTAATCAAGAAGGCGGAAGTTCTAATGGAGAAGAATCACAAAATAGTGAATAAAAAACTTATGGACTTAGCGGGTTCCATAAATATTCTTAAATCAGAGCTTCAAAATAGCTCCTTCATCAACGAGTTCACTCTTTCAGCAATGATCGCTAACAACATGTTGTATGATTTAAAACATATTCAGGATGAACTTTTAAACACGCTCACTGACGTATTTCATGGAAAATATGACGTACATCTCTTCCAACCTGAGCAATTACAACAGGAGCTAAGCTTCATATCAGCAAAACTCCCTAAAGACCTATCATTACCGATTGACCACGTGAATTTATCAAAATTATACAAAATTCTAAGGATTAAAGCACGATTATCAAAAAAGTTTCTTATATTTGAAGTTCGAATCCCATTAATAGCAAGAGACTCGTACGAAATGTTTCAAGTTACTCCCATTCCTAGACAATTGGGAAACAACATGATCAGCATTGTACCTATAAGCAAATTCATAGCATTGAATCTTAACAAGGATTTATTTTTGTCCGTAGCAGAAAATGATTTACAAACGTGTTTTGAGCAAGATTTTGAAATTCTCTTATGCCATCTTAAGAAGCCTATCTATCATATGAAAAACGATCAAACTTTATGCGAGAAAGAAAATGCAAATATCTGTAAAACTATCACAGAGCCTTGTAAAAATATTCTTTTACCAACAAACAAAATGAACACATATTTTTATTTCTATTGCAATACAAGTCACCTCAGGCTGTGCGAAGATCATATTACCGCCATTCAGCTGAGTCATACGGGGTTATTGACAGTCGGTCCAGGCTGTATTATCAAAACTGCTGATTTTATTTATCATTCAAGTAGTCAATATATGAGCAAACTCGGATTAAAGATGGATTTAGCCGTACCAGAAATCGCGCTTATCAACCATATAATAAACATCTCGCTTCCCGAGTCCCTTGCCAGTACTAGTTCAGAAAGATTAGATCAGAAACAACTACTCGCTATACAAGACCAACTGGACAGCATGAAAATGAACCAGCCATTGATTGAGGGAATATCCTATCATGATATTCATCACTACTCCCTCATTTATCTGATCGTGGCGGTGGCAGCAGTGGTCGGCGCAGTCGGCGGTTGGAGGCGCGTGAGACGCGCTCGCCGCCGGGAGTCGGCAGGCGGGAGCGGTCCAGCAGTGATAAGTGATAGTGATGTGGTTGGTGTAAGTGAAATGCCAAGCCAGCATTTTAAGTGTCAAAGTGATGAACTGATAAGTGAAAGCATGCTAACAAGTGCGCGTAAAATCCGTCAAAACAGAGGCACCTCACCCGTGCTTCAGTCCGTTTTCACAATCGATACCGGGGTGTAATAACGGTGTATGCAATGTATAATGTATATACTTTGAATGTAATGTTATATGTTATTTTTGTTTGTGTTTTTATTATTTTTTTTTGTGTCATTTTTCCTAGATCAATCAATCAAAAATGCCCATCATCTTGTTAGTAGTATTAGTTCACCACATCATCCTCTATATTTCGGCCCGGGAGCATGTACGGGCTAACACGCTGATTTGTAGCGTCAGCAAATCGCGCTACAACGGCGAATTATATGTATTTTATATCTCAGTCCGCAACGAGCAGCCGCGCGTGCTCGCGGGTCTCAATATCATTATATCATTAGCAATTTATCATTTTATCCAATAAAGTTATCAAATATATAAACTTCTATCAATTATCAAGCATATCAACTTATATCAATTATCAACTATCAACCAAGGGTGTATAGGGCACGTATCAGCCCGTACAATCATAAATGCCAACCAATGGCAAATTGTAGAAACTCACCGAAATTAATTAAGGGTAAAACAGTGTCCCGCATTATGTGTATAACTCTATATAATTTTGTACCTACGTATTCGCATAGAACTCACATTATTTTCTCTGATCGGGTCGTCGATATTTACGCGTTTGATTTCCCGCAGGAGGGCGAGCGGCCTATGGCGCGCTGAAATGTATATTTTTAATTGAGTATTATGTTACAATGACCTCGTTATACTTCAATTTTCTACCATCCCCGAGTATTAATATATTTTGGTGTCGCATAATTAAAAAAAGCTAAGCAAAAATATGTGTATTTTTCTACTGATGTACTCGCACAGATTTTAATACGCATTTTTGTCTTTTTTTTCTACAGTGAGTTTAAGCGGACTCTTAATAATTTTTGTAAAGATCAAAGTAAATTCTCTTATTCACAACTCATCGTCATAATAATAAATGTACTTTCTTAAAAAAAATGGCTTTTAAGAACAAAATTTTTTCATCTCTTAACCTTTTAGTTAAAGCCCATTGAATTTAAAGCTTTTAGAACATCCGTTCACAACCAGTTATTGTTGTGTAACATACTCGAAAAATTCATCCCAATTAGGAAGTTAACTTTTTGATGTTGTTAAAAATTGAAAACTGCTATAAAACATTAGAATCGTTAGCTTAATTGTGGGCACGACAGTGTCGCGACCCGGGCGGCTGCGCTCGTCCTCGTTCGTCAGCGGCGCGGTGACGCAATCGCGCCGAAGCATCTGCTGATCGGTCACGTAGCACGCGTGAATATTCATGCGGCGCGCGTGCCGGGATTACGCCGCAGCCGCGCCTCGCTTGCAGCTAAGCCGTCTGCCTCATCGATGCCTCACTCTTTTATATATGTACACACATTTTATATACTTTTAATAGTATTTGTAATATATACTCGTATATTGCAAAGTTACGCTTTCAAAGTTAGGGGCCTAATTGCTGAATACTGTCGCTAACTAAACATGCTACACTCGGATAGTTGATTTCTGACATTTATTAAAACGCCACCTTTAACGGCCACGTGAAAGCAGTAGTTCTGCATAAGACTCTTATTTACGAGTAATTGCCCGTAAATAAGAGACTTCCAAACTATTGTCACAGCTTAAGTGGCTTAATAGATAATATGAATAGTAACGTGGTCGTGAGTGTAGATCACGGTATCACTAAATAATCAAAGGTTAAGTTGTAACTAGAAAGCATCATAAACAAGGCAGTGAAAACAATTATTACAAGGAATCCTGCATGTGTTTATGACACGTACAATGGCACATACACACATTGGCTAATCTGCAATAAAACAGCATAAGTATTTAATTCCATACAATTTCGAAAACAAGAAGAGCCCTTTGGCTAACGCCGCTCTAGTTATGGCTTGTTACGATACTAATTCAATTATTTTAGAACTCGTGTATAAGGTCGATCACGCGACCGTTTGTAGTTGGTCAAGGAGTTGAAGGAGCACTACAGGAGCCCCTCCAACTTCGAGCGACGGATGCTTTGTACCGAGAGCGCCGAGCTTATTGCGGGCTGAAGTCCCGTCGAGTCGAAACTACTCGTGGGAGAGCTTAACAACAAGCACTGTCACAAATGCATGTAATGGATATCGAGTAGTGCCGTGAAACCTTTTACGCGCTAACTGGACTTTATGATCAGTTCTACATTTCACATACAAATTGTAAGTTTAAATATCTCTATCGGTACATATAGGTACACTCGTACACTAGACCTTTGTGTACTGCATTGGTCTCACGTCGACGACAGCTCTACACAGCCTGCTCTATACATTTAAGCAATAAGAAGTAGTTAAATAAGAAAATATATTTTTAATTGATTCGATTGCCCAGCCATGTAAAGTTTTTCTGCAAATTTTTGTGTGCAATTTGTTTGAACTTCAAAATCGGAGATATGATTCCTTTTAACTATCTCTAGCTCATAGTTTCAGATTTCTGCCTACTGACAATAATCGCCTTGTACGAGTATAAGTTAGGAAATACGAAAGCAAAGGATATTATTTGTCAGCTTATTATTTTTAGTTACAACTTCAGTTCATTATTTTTTACATTTCGCTCTGTCTAATCTAAGCAAAACCAATTTTAGCAGGACTTACGAGGGCACAAACTATTTCATGAACCATCTCCAAGGAAAGATTTAAATTTGAACCTTTTATTACACACATTTTCCGAAAGCATGCACTAGGAGTAGTAGTGCTTTAAAACTAAGTTCTTGATATAATTGGTCTAACGTCACATCGGAGTTCAACTTTACATGCAGGTAGAAACTGCACCAAATGAAATAAAAGTTGTGAAACTCAATGATCCGCCACCGGACCGTGATGTACTGCTTGCTTTCTGTTTCACTACAGAATACTAAACTCTTCACGTAAAGTAGTTTGAATTCTGCCAAAGTTTGACTAGATGCAGTTAGTGTATCCTGTGTATCATCAAACTTTTTTACTAGCGTATTCTCTGATATAAGTAAACTCTTTTAAACCAATTTCGGATATTAACATGTCATCCTTTCGGAGACTTTTCAGTAACCGTTTTAGTAAGACTAGAAATTAGAAGCAATAATTGATTAGCATCCCCTGTAGATACATGTGCTTTCTCGAATCGTATCTCTTATTATTTTAAGGCTCAATAAATATTTAATTATTAAATGCGATCTGTTTTATCCGTGCGTGAAATTCTAAGGACATGTAAATCTACTATTACATAAGTGAAGGATATAATTTCCTTCCTCCCCTGTCCCGACTCGCCTCAGCGGAATAATTTATGGCACCGCATAATTTATAGCGGTTTATTTACTCACCGCATCGATATAAGTAATAATTATATAATTATGTAATAGTTAAATTGTTATACATTATTGTTATATAACGATATTATTTAATTTCATGACTTCAGTGTTATATTATATTTAACAGCAATTGTGCGGTATTTTAAATGTATTATAATTGAATAATAAATAATTTAAAATACTGAAAACGATGTGGACCAAGTAGAACTGGTTTACTTTTCAACTATTTTATATCGCTTCAATAAATATCTAAGATGATATAATAATTAATTAACAAGTAAATCAAATTTAAAACCGGGATTTGAGCAAACAGGACGGAACGCATTTATCTTAACCGCGATGGTCGCTGTATCTTTAAAGCAATTAGTCAATAGACATTATAGCGTAAATAAATAATTATTATCAATATTATTTTTAAATAAAATATGCAATAATTAACAACCTAGCAGACAAATACAATCTATGGCCTAATAATTAAGACGATGAACATAATTATTTTCTAGACAAGACACTATACCGATTATTTATAATTACTTGAATAAAATAAATACAATATATCTCAATTCACAGTTGACTCAAAACACATTTAAACTTACAATATTAAGACATAGTACCTACGCATTTATCATTTCATATCGTAATTATCACGTAGTTTGTCCCCGAGCTGGAACACTTTCAGCGCGAGTGCGCGAGTGTGGTGTGATATTCTGTGGTATTTGCAATTCAATCGCGGGCGCGGGCACGTGCTCCGGCGCTTTATTAAAATTGCTGAATTTGCCGCAACCGTCACTCTATTGCCAAAATGAGACTGAAAATGAGACAGCGGATTTTGGACGAATATTTAATGAATGGTTTTTTTTGAAAGTTACACTTGCTGTTAACTCGTTTCTAATGTATTTAATATACGAAAAGTTATAAATAGAAGGTAAGGATAAAATACAATGAATAGATTTTCAGGGGTTTTTTAAATTTTCAATAATATATTATATATAATTAGTCCACAGATTAAATTTTTTGATCACACGATATTTACATTTTATCTGAAAATCTTTGTTACAGAAGTATTCACAATGCCTGTCACTTTTCTTAGGAAAACTATCACTATTTCGGAAAATATAAAAAATATTAACATAAATATATTGTGACGCAACGGTGAGAATACCTATTATCTTAAATACACCCCGAAGAGAGACTCGAGCTCCGAGATTATAAATAGCTCGAATGGCTCTTTTTTGCAAAATGAACACGGATTCAATATTTGTGGCATTGCCCCAAAGCAATATGCCATAAGACATAACACTATGAAAGTAACTAAAGTATTAGTATTAATCGAGCAGTGTCAATATCAGTTACATTTCTTACTTTTCTAAGAGCATAAGCTGCGGAGCTGAGTATTCCTGCAAGGGATGAAAAATGAGGTTTCCACTGAAGTTTTGAATCTAGTGTTATACTCAAAAATACTGTACTATAAATTACATTAAGCACTTCGTTACTTAGTACTAGATCAATCTTTTGTTTATTTACTGTAGGTAATGCAAATTCTACACATTTCGTCTTTATGGCATTTAAAACTAAATTATTAAAAGTACACCATTTCTGTACATGAGATAGCATTAACAAATAATATAAAACTATCTTTATTTCTGAGTACCATCCGTTACATTAGCTTTCGAAAGAATGAGTGGTTTTGACTTACATGGACACTGAAGACAGACAACCGTACAAACATTACGGCTTTATGTCATTTAAAATCACAGAGGGAAGAAAGCTGACACAAGCACTTTCATAGTCTAATGAAGGTTTCAGCCTTGTATATTTAATGTACAATTTGAGAGGGCAAATAAAAACATTTTTGTATCATTCTCAAAGAATGTAGGCAATTACTAATCGTCATTACGTGTTCATAATGACAACGGCGCTATTGAAAAATTCCGCATTTTGGGCAGAATTTTGTTTGCTTTTAGAGAATATGAGCTCGCGTTTTTACTATATTGCTTTTAAATGGAACTTTGTCGAATTTCTGCGAAACGTAGAAATGGGTCGATGTTTTACAATCTGGGTTGAAACTGTACTATTTTTTAAAATATATTTACAAATTTTAATTGAAAATGATGACTCTTTTAATAAGCAAACAGTACCTACTTCTAAGTCGTGTACCTATTCCACGCCAATGTTTAACCTTTTAAATCCTTATGGCTTACAAAATTGATTTAATATATTTGATTAATAAAACAGAGCTATTTTATTAATTAATCAATTTTCGTCCGCATCGGATCAAAAATTATTGAAACGTATACTTTGCACAAGAATTAATAATTGCAATTTAACGTATATTAATATTTATTACATTATAATTATTATAAACGAAATAACAAAAATAAAAAAGCATAAATCATAATACAAGCACACAGTCCACATAACGAGAACGTAGCTCATTACACAAAGAACAAGTCCGTCAATTTCGTCATCTAAAAACCAAGCGTCACGCGAAACTAAACAAACATAACAATGGTTCAGTTTTCTCTCGTGTAATGTTAAGAATTCCGAAATGAGAATAAGAAATGTTTTGTGTTGACATTAGTGCATAATACATGCGGGGAGAGCCACGGGGTACGACTGCATTGGTTAATAAATTATTATGTTTAACGTAGCGTTAGATTATTGTTGGCATTTAAAACATAACATTTGTTTTTTGATTGAGCCACAGGCGTCAGTCGTAAGCCCGCTAGCACAGGCAGGGTGGTATGTAAAATCTATTTTGCATTAATGGAGAAACTGAAAAGGTATATAAAAGCAAAATCATAATATAGTTAACTCAACTAGACTTTTAAAAAAGCACTTTTTAATCGTCAAACCACCAAAAAAGCATTTAAATTAATGAAAAGCTACCACCGATTCCGAATGTAGATTCTATAGAGAAGAACCGGCAAGAACTCGATGGGTACTCTTTTAAAGCATTGTTAATAAGTACATATGTACATTTAAAATCAAAATCAAAATCAAAATTTCATTTAAAAATAACAAATATGTATTAAACATCCTGTATGAAATCCAGCTATACTAAATCCACGCATAATAATAATAAACACTTTATTACCCCGGTGACGAGCACTGGACTGGCGCTAAAGTCTTTTCACGGGCCACTACAACGCCAGCCATGGCTAGGTATATGTTGCTCGGCTCTATACCACAGCAGAATAACACTAGTTGGTCGACGATGTTTGTGACAGTTTCTAACGAATGCACGCTGCGGTCATCTAAACTTTATCGCATACGTTTCGCACGGAGCACAATAACACATACGCCGTTGTGCGACTAGCAACAGTATTGTTGCGGGGAAAAATGTCGCCTGTAAAGTCTGTCGGGTCGGTTCCCTCGCGCGATGTTGTTGTCGACATTTATTGAAAACTGTTAGTTATGTTTTTGATTGTACCTTTGTTCAAATTTATATTTTCGTTTAACCCGTTTTTTTTTCATAAAGCGAAAATTCCACCGCTTGGCCTTTTAGAACTCAAATATTATAAAAGTGTTATTCACTACAATGATCCTTTAGTAGAATTATTATTAGACAGAAAATAAATAAATATATAAAATGTGTGTTTTATATTAATATATGGACGCTGATAAGCAATACTGTGTCAAGCGTCAAGTCAAGTCAATTTTAAGAAAATGGCGTCTCAAGATGTCAAAGTTGTTCGTAATAAATTAGTTTGAAGACGTATATATCCATCTTTTCTATTTTGATAAAATGTATAATTAATTAAAAGCAGATTTGTATCATAAATACTTTTATCTAATAGTACTGTAAGTTTTTTAAATAAATGAGACTATTGTATATTGCTAAAAAAAAACACATCAATATTGTAAACATTTTTTCGTACTTGTTTAGTTTATATTACATATTGTTTGTTTTTTGAATAATGTTAAATAAGTAGCGCATTTTCAAAAAACAACAATACGTCCGAATTTGAATTTTTGTGGGTTAACACATTGCTTATCAGCTTCCATATGGTATACATGGAAGAATATATACCATATGGAAGCTGATTTTGATATTCAGTTAAAACCTGTTGTATTTACTGCGCTATGACTATCTCGAATTTCTATTAAATAAAGAAACATGCAATATCTGTTGAACGTGTCTTGCTACTGTGTAGTGTTATCATAATAATATTATTACGTGATAAAAAAAAAAACAATTTCAGGTTAATATTTAAAAAGTATCCTCGCTGAGGGAAGCGACGAGTGAAATAAAATAACAACGACATTTCTGAAAGAAGTGTTTATCGACACTTGTTTACACTTGTTATACAAATTCAACAATGACATGGGATCAACATTCACGCATTAATAAATTTAAAATGAAAATAAAGATTCACATAAAAACCAAACTCAAACAAACCGCAGGCAGTGGGAGTTAAGAAGAGTTATATTTTATACTGTATAGTCTGATTTTAACTCCCAACCTAAAAGGAGATGTTATGTTATGTTATGTTTTTAAGTTTGATGTGTGTGTGCGAATGGACCAATTTCGATGCGTCTTATTTTTGTTCGAAAGGTGAAGGAATCGACATGGCTCTTAGCTATAATTTATAAAGATCTGTTCAGATGTTTGAAGGTTATATATATATATATATATATATATATATATATATATATATATATATATATATATATATATATATATATATATATATATATATATATATATATATATATATATATATATATATATATATATATATATATATATATATATATATATATATACCTCGACCTGATGCTGAAGCATCATCTGAAATCAGCAAGACACACAACCCTTTACCAACTTACAATAAGAGTATCGATAAAAGAATAGATTGTCGGGGATATTTTTAAGTTTTACAATTTTATATTATTCGACACAGATTTCGTACGTTTTATAAACCAGTTTGATGTGTGATACATAAAAAATTAGGTTCTTTATTTTTATTTAAAGAATATATCGCATCACAATGTGTATGTTTTCAAACAAAAGTAAGACCAACTTCAACAGAAAAGCAAACACACTTCAATCAAAGTATCCTTTACTAAAATCATATTAATCGCGAGTTACTGCCACGCGTTGAAGTGTTCTACAGCTCGAAAGGTAATTTACACAAAATAAAACTGGTCAAGTGCGAGTAGGACTCGCGCACCGAGGGTTCCGTACAAACTTATGGAAATCTATATGAGACTAACCCATCTACGCCATTTGTGGTCTTCATCATCAGTTCCAACATAAGTTACTATCAAAAATACCTAAATCGGTATACGCTTGCCTATAATATTTGAGGAGTTCCCTCAATTTCTCTAGGATCCCATCATCTGATCCTGAACTGAAGGCATTGGGACCACCTTGGAAGTATACCTTTTCAAACAAAAAAAAAAAATTTGAAAATCGGTACCCAAATGGCGGCGTAATCGGCGAACAAACATAAAAAAAAATTATATACAAGGTCGAATTGAAAACACTCCTTTTTAGAAGTCTTAAATATAATCAAATATTATGTAAATATGGATCACGTCCCAAAAACTATTTTGAAACTACTTAGGAGCACTTTAATTTAAAGCACGATCATCGTTGCAATCCATGGAAACACAAAATTTTATTTTAAGTACTAATACACCTTATACTTTCAAAAAAATAGTTATAGCGCGATTCAGGATACACCTAGCGCCATCTCTTGACAATTTCAATGAACTAACTTGTTCATTTTGACATTAACAACAAAATTATATTATATTTTATTCTCGTTTTATTTTTATTTATATTCTACTACACTCCACTACCCCTGCACTACGTTCGTAAAATATTTAGATTTACATTATCAATCAAAATATCGAAATATATATTAGTGTTGCCAAGACGAAAATAATTAGTCCTTAATTCGAACAAAACTAATTGTTTATTTATAAATAACTAATTATATTACTAATAACCAGAAGACTTATATGTGTAGATAAATAAGTAAATTAAATAACTCGATCTGTTTGAATTTAATTTTAAAATTTTCGTACTAAGTCAATACGAGTACTTAAATCAAATCGCGTGAAGCTTTTATATTGAATGTTAATTACGTAATGACGTTATAAATCGACGATAAAACTTTTAAATGAAAAGTTTATTTTATAATTTTTAGCGCGTTTAAATAATAATTAAAATAAAATTTTTTATTAATCGAGCAGAACTATATCACAGTTAATGTAATAATGTTGTAATAGATGGCATTAGCTGTACGCTGCATCGCGCTATCATTTTGTTGATAAAGGTTTGCTGCTTTTTAATGTTTTCGTATTGATACAAATTTCTTCTCAGTGTTTGTAAAATTGTTTTTTTGACCATGGTCAACTTCTATGTTAATTTGTTACAAGTACATATAATTTTAATTCTAAGATTAATATATTTTCCGCTTGATCAATTTACAACTTGATACATTTACGCGTTCCTGAGAAAAAGGTTGAAAGACAGACGTACAGACTGACAGACACACGAACAGAAATTTACAGTTTTCGGATTTTTTCCTTTATGTATACTAAAGGACCTTGCTCCTGGCCAAATTTCATAATGCTTGGTCAATGGGAAGTACCCTATAGGTTTTGATTCCCTTGCGAAAACGTTAAAAACGCTATCATACTTAAAATATGTGATATAAATGACCGTATCTTTTGATTGCGTTAACTTAGAAGTTTGATTTTTTCACAGCTCTTAGTAATTACAACTCTGAGTACTTGACGTTGATAAAAATTTGTTACCTTCACGCGTTTCTGAGAAAAAGGTTGAAAGACAAACTTACAAACAGACAAACATACATACAAAAATTTACAGTTTTCAGATTTTTTCCTTTATTTGTACCATAAGATCTTACTTCTTGCCAAATTTCATCGTTCTAGGTCAATGGGAAGTACCCTATAGGTTTTGATTCCCTTGCGAAAACGCTAAAATGGTCAAAATATACGACATATTTTCCATTATCTTTTGATTGCGTTGACTTAGAACTTTAATATTTTCACGGCCGCATGTCATCGTAGACTTGAGTATATGATATTAATTTCAACATGATGCGTCTATGGATTTCTGAGAAAAAAGGGTTGACATCCCGACAGACAGACAGACAGACAGACAGACAGACAGACAGACAGACAGACAGACAGACAGACAGACAGACAGACAGACAGACGGACAACAAAGTGATCCTATAAGGGTTCCGTTTTTCCTTTTAAGGTACGGAACCCTAAAAATCAGACTTTAGAGGTTCTAAAGTCTGATTATATAAAGTTATATTAAAATACGATTGAGTTTCTCCTTTTCGCAGAAACTCAATCGTATTTTAATATAACTAACAGTGAATACACATTTGATTGCTATGTTATTTGTAGAGGATAAAATACACAAACAGCTAAAAAAATATATCGTACATCCAATAAAATATTAAAACAATTGTTATTGTAACTTTGCCAGGGCGAGTTATTCGAGTCGAAGCGTTTCCTCAGAATGCACGTCAAACGCAAGGGACAATGAGCCGGCGCCGCGCGACCAGCGCCCGACTTCCTTGTCGAAGCGACGTAGGAGCAGAGTTATATCTATAAACTTATTTTATATTTTAAACTAGTTAATAGCTGCTACGTTGTCAGATTTGATTTAAAGGATACTATAGAATATCCTTGTTTTTGTTGGCGCATAAAAACCGTTTAGATAAATTTGTTTAGATAAATGTTTCCATTAAAAATAATTCTCTAATTTCAATCCGCCCCGCGTTTATGTTTGTGTCTGATAAAAGTCCCACGTGCCCACGAAATCTGAAAAAGGTCCAGAATTGAGTCCTAATCGTTTTCAGTTTTTAGTTCCAATAATAATTTAAAATAAAACCGTTTAACTTTACAAGCGTTTTACATATTTTTTTATTCGCAATAAAATCCTTAAACTTTAAATCTCGTTGTAAAGAAGATCGATCATTTGGAATATCAAAATCAATATTAAGTACTTCAATATTTGTAGATTTATAGATAACTCACTAAGCTTATTATTGTATCTAATATATAATATAATATAAACTTTTTGAAAAAAACAAGCCGACTTCGAAACCGAAACAAGTAAACTAAAAAGTAAAAAATAAATATTTTCTAAAACATTTTTAAGTCGGTGCCAAATAAAACGATCGAAGTCGGCGCCAAGTTTAAAGCTTTTACGTGTGATTTATTTCCTTTTTCGAAGTCGGTTAAAAACAAATATCATCTAAAAATATTTAAGCTAACAACGTTTAAATTCAAGAGTAACCATCATTGATTAATTATTACTGTAACAAAATTAAATTCTCATCCAAATCAACTGTTCGTAGACAATCAGAACTTAATTGAAAACAATATGTTGTATACTGTAGTTTAAGGTAATTTGTAGCTCTCCTACCTTTACCTCTCCTAATTCGTACTCAGCCCCGGTTTTAACTACCGGATAATCCGGCTATTATCTGCCAGGCACCGCGCGCCCACGCGAGCTGCAGCGCGCCGGAGATCATACAACTTTTATGTCGCTTGATTAAAGTTTCATGAACCTTAACGTTGTTTACAAAACAAAACAACTGTATCATTTGTATTTCATTTATCGTTTTTGTGGCATTAGGCTCAGATTACATCCGAGGAATAGGCGCAACGAAATTTAAAAAAAATAATAATAATAACTTCCCAAAATAAGACATAATTGAGACTTCTAGAGGAATATCTTCTGACATTTTTTAAAAATTTTAATCTATAGTGAAAACAATTACTTTACTTCTACTTATATTGCAAGTGCACTTTGATGCAATTAAAATGTTATTCAGTCACATGCATCTAACTATCCTCTGCGTCACTCGAATGATCATGTTGTGATGAGCTACAGCGCTCTACGGGAGATTTTATTGGTCTGTAGACATTTATAAATGGCCGAAGTATAATATACTATTAAGAGTCGAAGTAAGGTCAAAATAACCATAATAAAACGAAGTATAATACATTTCAATTGGTTCGAGACTATTTGTTTTGGACTGTGAAAAAGGTTACAAAAAATATAACACACAAATTGCAAAAAAAGCGAAAAATAAAAAAAAAACCGAGTGTAATAAATACGTCACAATAATCCCGCTCTCGGCGTGACATCTTCGCGCCATTTAACTCGCGACACGCAATTTCTGTTTATAGCGGACACTGTGATCCCGACGCGAAATATTACAACGACGCGCCATCTCACTTACTGAGCCTTTTTATTTATATAACCGCGCGGAGCACCGGTCACCGGTCCATAGTTGTGACTTTAGGACAAAACTTTCTAGCGAGCGTGCTTCCGAAGAAATCAATGTCTTAATTTAAGTTGGTACTCGACGAATTTTAGTTAAGTGCATTCCTGAAGTGCCGTGGTGAATACTATTTTACACCTTTTCCAGTTAGATGGATAATCAACTAATGTAAAATGAAAATACCCTACGAAAAGACAAGGGACCAAGAATTGTTTTTCCTGTTGCTCTTGTCACGATAATTATAATATACTCCAGAGTCCAGTGTCAAGAACAGTTCCAATCTCTGCGGTGTTGAAGGATCTATTGACCCAATTCGACAACAGCTCTCAGTGGTAATAACATAAACCTGGCATTTGCATTGTGTACAATAACAAGTAACAAGTAGCACACTATTATACAAAGATCACACTGTGCTATTTGATGATAGATTAGCATAAATTTCGTTTATTATTGTGAGAGAAGGTACTAATGTACACAAGTAAATATGTAGGTATTCGTCAGAGCTGCTAAGTGAGTGAAGTGCAATTCAATGTCGTCGGTTAGCCCGCCTACCGCTATCAGACGTGAAACTGTACCACTGTAGTATATCTTTTCTGAAACTCGTCCAATGTTGGACCATTTTTCCAATATTTTAATTTTCTTTCAAAGTATAATTTTAGCGAGCGTTTCAATCTGTATTTTAATGCAAGCTTTAAAATTGCTTTCGACTTTTTCGTGCTTGTCGTTTGAAAATAAATTACTATCCGTCTTCTCGGATATTAATTCCACGCTTCAAGATACAAAAATGTGAGCTCTGTAGCGTCCAATATACCGTTCTCGCTCGCTGTACGTGTAGTGTCGTTGTAGCGACTGTCGCTCGTC
Source organism: Hypolimnas misippus (assembly GCA_037950945.1). Lineage (NCBI taxonomy): Eukaryota > Metazoa > Arthropoda > Insecta > Lepidoptera > Nymphalidae > Hypolimnas > Hypolimnas misippus. Next base: position 15,650,999 of record JBBEEQ010000023.1, read on the forward strand.
GGCGCAGCTAATTGTGATGGCTTCATTAATTATGCTAAAGAGTCCTAATCTCCAGCTAGCGCCGGTACTCTACGCTCTCGACACAATTACTGCCCTCCGATAAATCTAAATCATGCATAATTTTCATAAGGCCTTATATGTATAACCTTCGCACGTATTAACATCCATTGAATTACACATCACAATATGTACGAGCACGTTGAACCTGTAGATCAATTTTCACTTTACAAACTTTAGCATTTTGGGCTAATGCTCAAATCCACAATCATTCATCAAACAATTTACCTACCAAAGGACAACAACGACTGTAATTTGTAATTTGTTGAAAGATAAACTAGCGCCGCTCGCGATTTCACTCGCGCCTAACATAGGACTTTCATACAAACTTTCAACCCCTCTTTTAACCCATTTCGCTTATATATATATATATATATATATATATATATATATGTGTGTATATAGATAGATTACTTTTATGATTAATAATAACATAAACTAATGTTCGTATTAATTATCTTTATCATAATATTTTACTACACTCTCAAAATCCGTTTTATTTTAGTTAGACTGCCGGCATATTCTACGTATAGCGCGTAGCCTACGACCAGTGGAACGAAGTATTAGGAAACCTATACGATCGACGATGTTGCCAAATCTAGTAGCACCCAAGTTAACAGGGATGTATTTTACCAACTAAGAAATTGATGTTACGTTTAAAACACACTTCAATTTTCACCCAAATACGTTAGTTTAATTTAAATTTGATAAAATACCAATTTTCAGCAGAAGGCAGGGCATTATGAAGGCTTTTCTTTAAATAGGGAAAAAAGTCCCGGAAATAATGAGAACAGACTGAACGCTGTTGCTGAGGCTTATGTCGCCGCAGTGCCGGTGACAATCTCGCAAGAACACGCGAGCGAGTAAGAGATACAGTCACACTGAGTTTGTGACATGTGCCTACTCGTAACAGCTTCCCAACTTATCATTCGTTTAAGTTAATTATACCTACATAGTTGTAGCAAGTATTGTCTAATACGAAAAATTAGAATATTATTGAAAACAATTATCTAATTTTTTTAATCAATATTTACCTAACAGAGCGTCCTTAGGACAAGGACCTGAACTTACGATCCCTAAGTACATAGACACAAACTCTATGCAAGAGCCTACTGTAGAAAGACACATCTATTCAAACTTAAGCAACCGGCTACCTGTAGTGGAATTTTAATTCCTTAATTCTAATTTTGCAACGCATTCTTTGCTAGATGATAGCTTGCGGTGTTTATCTGACTTTCCCTAAGATGTGTAATAGTAGAGATATGCAGTAGTGTTTTCAAAAATATGTGCTTGGTAGATCTGAACATGGATGTGTCGTAAATTGCTCTAATTGGCGGTTTAATATGGGTCTCATAAATATTTGAAAGTATATACATTACTATTGTAATTATATGAAAGTCGAAAATGATGATATTTATACACCCTTATTTTTAGATTGTTAAAAATTATGTAACAAAGGCATCATCTTCGGACCTGGTGTAGTTTGTGAAGTATATTTCTGACAATATTTTAGAGTTCTGAAGCCTTACCTGCCGTCACGAGTCCTCACGCGAGTATTAATCAACGTCTCCACCCGACAGCCCGCGCTCGCCGCGCCGCGTCGCGTGGCGTTGCGGTGAGACAACCATAAATCATAGGCTACTTTCTCTTGTCCCCTCAGATTGCCTTTAAAAACAATCTTAAAACATCCTTGACAACAACCATGAGTTTTTAATAGTCTACTCATACACATATTGATATAGCAATTCATACTAAAAATATATAAATACAAACGTCCGTTGTAAAAATGTTAATAGAAACAAATTACCTTCTGCTGTTGTATTTTTAGGGTAACGTGTTTATTAGTCTTTGTATGTCTGTATATGGGTTTGTATTTTTGTGGCATTTGGCTTTAGACCAAACTCGTGGGCCGATTTTTATAAAAGATACGTCGTTTGATTCGTCATTGTTTTATTACGACCCTATTACTATCTATGTCACCTGCCAATCTAATTATTTTTCCAACTATTGAAGAGTTGTGGGTTTCGTTCGTGGTAAGCAGTCTTCGGAACGCGAGTTGGGCTCGTATTTTACCGACTGATAACCCCCGCCAGGCGGCACAGCTACACAGCGCCGGTCATTCCTCGACAGCAGATTATCGCGTCACTCCCGCGAGTGCCGCGCCGGCCTCGCGCTCATTCCGCCGGCTAAACACGTGCCGCGGGATTACGCGATTCTGCTGTTCAAATTCAGAGCCGAAATTGAATTTGTACCCGTAATAAACGCGTAAATAGCGGCCTGTAGTACATATTACCGTAAATATTTCGAATTAATCCATTTCGATAATCATCTCAATTAAACGCCTGGCAAGCAAAATAATCTGCTAATATTATACCATTGCTTTATATTTATTTCCGTAAACTCACCAATCAAATATTGTCAACTAACGACAGTAAGAGTCAATCCCGAGAATACGTTTGTTATATTTCAAAAATATAAGCTTCAATCAACACAGTTCCTTAAATTCCCAACGAACCGTAAAACAAAATAGCAACATAAAATAATTATTGTTATTAGCCATGAATATAGTATAACGTCAATCTCTCTTCCCGTCCAATCATCTAAAGGTTGGCTCTATTGTTTCGCTACAAAGTGCCCGCTGCTCGTCTGCAATAACCGTTAACCTCGCCCCGCTGCGCGGCAGTTCGACTAATTAAATTATTAGCCTAATCTCCAATTATCCCGAATGCCTTTATATGTGGGATATTTTTTTCCGATAACGGAGGCCTGGGGGTAAGTTTATTAACAGTTTTTAGTAAGCGTTACATGACTTTTTAAAATAAGCACTTGAAGAGCCCTCCTATCGGAAAATGTTGTAAATAGTATAGTATATACCATATATACGATTATTTTATTGTGGACGTAGATGGCCAAATCTGAAACGATAGGGAATTGTTAAAAATACTCAAAGGAGTCTCGGCACGATTTTGATGAAATTGAAAGTGAAAAAAAGACCTGTATTTTTGCAACTTCTGATAGCCATTAATAGTCCTTGACACTTGCGATTAATGACATTTTTTTGAGTAGTGGATATACAGAATGATTCATAAAGATGTGGCAGGTGAGAGAAATCTGAAACTATAAGAGCAAGAGAAATTTTGTTGAAAGGAGTCATGTGGCCGATTTTAAAGTTAAAACAAACTATTATCTTACTGGCTCCTGGCTGTCCTTCGTATTGTTAACTGAGTACACGAAAGTGCAACAACCAGTACATACTATTCAACGATCGATTGAAGGATTTGAAAACACAACCTAAAAATTAAAATGCTTGTAATTACTTCATCGAATAAAATGTCCTATACGCTAGTGATCAAATGAGTTGACTGCTACACAAAATCACTGTCGCTTCGAACTAATTTAAAGAAGAAGAAGAGAAAAAGCGGAAAGGGAATTTATTTTTCTTTGTCTAGTTTAACGCATGAATTATTATCATAATAATTCATCTTGTTTTAACATTCCTCTACATTAACAGGACCTACCCACACTAGCTAGTAAACTATATGTATATAGTTAGTAGTCAGAATAATGATGTGTATATACTATATAGGCTGTTGTGTGTAGCAAGTGCGTTGCAAAACTTCAGAGTTTAAACTGAATCAGAGTGTAAGTGGCGCGTCCATAGAGTGAGATGTTGAGAAGTATCTTGTTTATGTCAAAACCCTCACAAGCTCGCGCGAGCTCCTCTGCACCACGTTTCCATTCGGCTGCACGCCAAAGGTATTATCTTTGCATGTCTGTACTGTATAACATCATTGTACTCATCCAATGCCCTCGCATTGGATGAGTACAATGATGTTATATATATTATAAAATGTTTAAATTCATTATTACTACACGATGTATATATATCTTTTCCGAGTAACGCAAATAACTTTTAAAGCTTTCACGTTTAAAACTACAGTTTTTTAACTTACTTCGATAATTGCCTTGATTTCCATGCACGGGGTACTCGGCGTGGTGTTACAGTTAGCCCACTGTGGCCGGGACGCGTACAAAGCGGAAAATTACCGCGTAAATGATCCCCTCTCGCACCGCGCCGCGCCCTTTCTCTCAATAAAGCCTTTGAAACCGTACTTAATTGACACTCACCACTCGAAATTCTTCCGTTAGGTGTCAAATTTTGTTCATTTTTTTAACAAATCGTTTTTTGATCGATTAAAAAAAGACTGTCGCAGTTGAATGTATTCAAACTTAATCGGAATCAGCTGTGACGTTAGCTAAAGTAAGATTACATTACAATAAGAAAGGCTGCGTATATATCGATACCTCCCACGTAAGTTGTTGTAACCCCAAAGTTACAATTTTACAGTAGAGCACTTTTAATCCGTTTTAGATTGAAAGTTACAACAAAATACGCCTTTTTTCAGGCGTATTTTGTTGTATCTTTCCTTGAAAAAAAAAAAGATTTTTGGTATTTTTTCACCTTGAATGCATTAAACAATGAAAATTCGTGTAGTATTCAGTAAAAACGCTAACGACAATTTTATGGCTTACAATAACTTACGTGGGAGGTATCGATATGTAGATGCCCTAATCAAAATTTCTATTTGAAAAGGTATTTTCTATAGAAAGATCATTTAAATGATTTGTATATAGTGAAATAAAAGTTAGTTTTAAAATCGTATTGTTTAAAATAAAGCATTCGAGATTTAGTCGCATATCACGGGCTTAATCCCGGTCATACAACAGTCCGCGCATCGAGAGCGTGACGCGCACACGCCGTGAGATGGCGCTCGCGATTGGAGCAGTTCACATACATTACATAAAATAAAACTAAGCGACATAACGCAAATATCAATACGAGTTGCATGTCGCTTTGTGATTTTTATCGTAAAGTGAACTATAAAAAACAATACATTTATTTTGCGTTTTGTTGCAGTAAAATGAGTTATGTCGCATACTTTTCAACTATTAAGTAATAATTAGTCTTGTAAATTTTATTCTAACAATTGATATAAAACAACTGCGTAACCTCGGAAACCTTACAAAAGCTGTGAGTATCAAAAATAAGACATTGACGGAAAATTCTTTCACGTGTAAAACGGTGTAAAACAATGAAAAAATAAAAAGTCTATAATGCTTTAATATCGAAAACTGAAGAGAAAAAAGACAGTAATGTTCCCAAACGGACTATATTTGAAGGGAGGCGAATAAACCAACGATGTAAACTAGTTACGCGCGAGCAAAGCCATCACTCGCAGTCACGGAGAGCGTAATAGAATTTGATGCGTATCGGATCGACCGCTCTAAACAATTCCGCTTTTACGAGCCCGACGTATGAGCGGTCCTGAGATAAGTCGCCCTGATTTAATAAGATAAACTATATTACAAACATCGCCTATTGAGTATATGGACTGCGTCTAGGCAGTTTGGCGAGACGTGAAATAAGACAATAAAATTGTTTATACTAAACTAAACAAATTATAGCCTCTTGTATCAAAATAAAATCTTAATTAAAGATGTAAATTGGAGCCGAGAATTATGCGTGAAGACGAAGAGGCACTTTCACGCATAATCACTGAGGAAACATGATTTACGAATCTCGTTGTGCTCCTTGAACTCCGATATGAAAGGCACACGTCCCGCGAAGTGAAAGCGAATGAATATTCATTCGGCGCTCGGAGTCGCTCGGCAGCCGGCCCGCGGCGCCGCCAGGACACCGACCGCGAATTCGGTTTACTTCACTACGGATGTTGGGTTTTTTATTAAAACTGCATTCGAACGTAATCCATCTACCTATACTGTTATACATGGAACTGGAAATATCTAATTTTCGTAAAACTTTTTGCGTTTTAACGCTTATTTTCACTTATGTTTATTTTATCGCTACTATAAAGTGATATAAATATAACAATAAAGTGAATCAAATGGAGGCTACTGGGACAAAGCCACGGTGAGGAGCCATTGCTCTATTACATCATCACTTACATAACTGCCGTTGTTAAAAACCTTACTGACAACAATGTTAATGATCCAAGCTGTGTATCTACTGGTAGCTGCGTCTCGTGGTTCCACTCGCGTTTATGGTCACTACTTCGCTGCTGTGAGTCGTGGCGTGGTGTGATGTAGCCCATGTCCTTCTTCAATAATCAGGCTGTTTAACTAATTTCTTTTTTCGAACCGAATTACAAACTTATAGATTAATAATTATTTCTACATATACGTATAAAAAATACAAATTTATGTTTTGTATCCTTTTTTATTTTCAAAAACGCTATAAAAATGTTACTAACCACCATTTTTCCGATTTTTAGTAGAACATTTCGAATCGATATCAACGTAAGAACTATTTGAATAAAATCGACTAAAAATTTTAAAAAATAGAAAAGGGATCCTTGTATGTATCAAACACCAAATAATTAATTCGTGTAGAGAATTTTCGCGCAGTAAGCACACACATATGGGGGTGATTTCGGGGAAAGTAAGTAAGGAGATAGAATTGATAGCGATACGTCCAAATTATGGATGCAACTTTAGATCGTTATTGTAGGGTAAGTTATTGTAAATCGACGTAAATTAATAAATACGTTTTTCTTAATACAATTTGGAAGCTGATTAGCAATACTATATCAAGCCACATGGACTTTATTTTGAGAAAGTGGCGCCTAAAGATGTCAAATCTTTTCTATATTGATAAAAGGTATTATGAATTGAAAGCAAATTAGTATAATAAAAAGTTTTAAGGAATAATAAGTTTTTTCAAATATATAAGATTATTGCATAGTGTTGCAAAATATTGAGCACCCTTCAATATCAGAAGTATTAAATAAGGAAAGTGTTTTCCGTGCTTATTTAGTTTAGATGAGTTGAATTTTTTTTAATAATTTTAAATACATGGCGCATTATCAGAATACATCAATACCTGACTTTTTGCGTGTTGAAACATTATTGCTTATCTGCATCCATTCATCACGTTTCACAACATCTGTATCACGCGGGAAAATGTAACAATATACCTATATAAAGTTAAGAAATAATTTCTTTATTTGTCATGAAATTTATCGCTAACTTTTGTCTAAATATATTCGTTTTGTTAAATACTGGTGGCACCATGTATATTGACATTATTTCGCCATAATAATTTGTTACTTTAGTTATATAGTGTAATAAAGTGACTTAGCGATAGTGGTGGTTTTTGTCATTTATCTGAGAAACGATCGCTAATAATTCCATGTCAATCGCTTAAAATTAACGATAGCGGTACATTACACGTAATCACCCCCCATACCCTACGATCTAATGAATATATCGACACGATAAGACACTCTCGCTGCACTATACTCAAGGTCTGCAATACATTTTCCTTATCGTCCGGCGTCCCCGATGAGGTTAATCATTGATTATCTGTTATTTCAGTGGCTCGTGTGCCTACACGTCGCCGCCCGCCCTATTAACTTTAAATGAGATCTAGCGTCCGCCGCCGAGTCTCGAGGGTCATTAGGAGCAGACATATGTTGATAATTAAGTCATTCTTTAATAATTCCTCCAATTACCTTCAAGTATATACCATTAGTATTACCAAGAGCACTCTCTCTATATAGAGTACTCTAACTTTATATACCATTAGGAGTCCAGAGTGGTACTACCAAAGCTTTTTATTTCTTAATACTAATATGTACCTGCATTAAATTTACGCTCCGCACAATAATTGGGAAAAGACTATTTCTTCATTTAAAAAGAATACAGTATCTAAATTGAGTTTGTTTAATTCAGTGTTATTTATTCAGCAGAATTTACTAAATGACAAATTGCAGATGCGATAATGTTCTTGTAAATTGATTGATCCAAGACCTTATGCGATTCGTTCATCCCCTGTGAGTTTACTTCACGCTATATTACACACTCGCAGTCCCGTGTGACACCTCGCTAGGAGTTATCGAGCTCACAAGGAAACTGACGATAGGCTATCTTAATTGATGGTTTTGATATGAACGTGTCACAGCGACCAAGTATTCTATTTGATAAAAAAATCCCACTGCAAGTACAAGTTCATTATGCCTATGATATAATTTTAATTAACTTTTTTCCCTTGTTTTTCTTAATTTAAGTATATTTCTTTAGTCGTAAGTCGTTTGTATAAAATTTTCTCTTTCTAAAAATATAATTTATAATAAAAAATATAAATGCTTAAACAAAGAATATCGTTTCTATTAAAACAACACAAAGTCAAAACACTTTCCTGCAAACAAAACAAAGCGGTCAAAGAATAAAATAATTATGTAGTGGTGTGGAAAAGTCGCAGCAAAGAAGAGAACGTTGAAACAATCCATTTGCTTATTATCCGACGCGCGGTCAGTTCCCAAACAAGGCTCCGCGTCTGCGAGCAGCAACAAGGCGCCGCCCGCGGGATTACCGCGTAAAGTATGCGTTCTGAAGAATAAATCTGCTACTTTTTCCTTACAACATAAAATCTTCATATTTTTATTTTTGAAAAAACAATTACTAATTACCACGTAATTGGTCATAAAACAGATCTTTAAAACAACAAATGTAAATTGTCTCATATTATATAAATACTAAATAAAACATTTTTAATAGTGATAACAAAGTATGAAAAATTTGTAAATATATTATTAGTTCTTTAAACATAATAATCCTTTTAATAAAAAGGGAAATAACAATAGATTTTAATTCGGTTTAATTCGACACTAGATCTATTGAATTTTATTGTTACTCAGAGTTTGGAGAGCAAACTAATCACAGTATGCACGCACATACTCGTACAACTCCCGTTTGTCAGTCTAGACATATTCAATTGAATATTACTGCAGTGTAACCCTAATATAACGTACCTCAATATAACGACTTCCTCGATTTAACAAATTCTTCGCAATCCCCTTGAATTGTTAATAAGAGTCAATATAAAATATACCTTTACAATGCGAACATTTTTTGCGAATAAATTCTTTATAACGATTTTTCAACTATCAAGAAAAGTGTTCATACCTCTAATTAACGAATTTTGTCAACCCAAAACCTTTATATAAAGTTCCTACCAATATAAACTCTTAATCTTATAGTATGGGATTGAGGTTGCGACATGTTTCCTCCTTATAACGAATTTTAGATCAACATAATAAAACCTCAGTTCAACGAATTACTTGATATAACGAATATTTTCTTGTTCCCTTCCGATTTGTTAAATCGAGGTTGCCCTGTATTTTGTAGTACGAGTACTTGTATTATAATACATTTATTCGTATTGCCTACAAAGAAATAACAATATCCATTATCTAAACAGAGTTAGTTATGTCGTTAATTGGTTTTATACATACAACAAATGTCTAAATTATTTGACAATGTTAAAAACACTAGAGCACCCTATATTTTTGACAGTAATATTAAAATGCTTTTTGTTAATTTTTCATTTTTTTAATAATACGCATCACTTTATGTGAATCGTGAACGCTAATAAGCAATACTATGTTCAGCCAGACGGACTTTATTATGATAGAGCGAAAAAAACAGATTGGTATAATATAAACTTTTATCTAATAATAGATTATTGTATAAATTGCGAAATATGGAACGCACTTGAAATTCGAAATATGAAATTAAGAAACTTTTTTTCGTGCTTATTTAGTTTTAATTATTTTTTTAATAATATTAAATAAGTTAATAATCCCTAAATTAGACTTTTGTGGGTTGACAAATTATTGCTTATCAGCATTCATATATTGTTAGGTTTTGTATATTGAGTTAGTAAAATAAATATATTTATTATATAATTTTTACCATGTCAAGAGAAAGTCTTTGTTTGTCATCTTATTTTTATTTGGCGACTGGTAATACGTTCTATACAAAGGACTGAATAAACCCAATATTCTAAAACAAGAGTCATGCTCATGAAATGATTTAGGGAAGCTATTACTTTTATTAACAAAAGCTTATTATTTTACAAAGCAGCGTTTAATAATATGGAAATAGATTAATATTCATGGTTTTTATGGCTAAACCGAAAAAGTTTTCAGTACATGTACCTATATTCTTTAAAAAAATATGTTAGGTACTTTTAACTTATTTGTTTTAACAAATATAAGGAAGAAAATACATTCCCAGTTTATGAGTATTTATTATTCTGTGACTTCCTTACCACAACGTCGAATAAAAATTAAAAAAAAAAGACAATAAGTGGTGTAGTAAGACAGTGGTGTTATAAAAGATTGGCGTCTTAGTATGGAGATGTACTGTACGCTACGAGCGTCGCTACGATCAAAGCTACGATCGTAGCCATTGCCATTCCGCCGCGTAGATGATACTCTAAGGCGAGAATAAAATTTGTACGTTTATTCTCGTAATTGACAGCTCTGTAACCTGGTAACGGTCACCTCGGTAGCTTCATGAATGCTGTCCCTGTCGAAAACAATGGCACTGATAGTAAGCTCTTTCAGCTGTAAAGCAAACAACTTATGTTAATATTTCTGAAAGTCTGAAAGCAAATATTATAAGTGTAACTCTCGCCTTATGTTTGAAAAAATATCAGTACTTTGAAAACAATTATTCATTATAGGAGGAGGTAGGGGATATTACCCTCACCACCACGCTGATCCAGTGTGGGTCGTTGGGTGAACAGACAAGACGACACAGGGAACTAGACGCTTTTGACAAAGACTAGGAAAAATCAGCATAAGATCGCAAAACATGGCATTCGAGGGAAGGCGTTAGCCCAGTTGTGCGACATTTCAGGGTAACAACAACAACAATAATTTATTAGCATTTTAAGTGAATGAATTCTAAATATCAATATTACAATATTTATTGTTATGTTGGTATAATTATAATTGAAATAAGTAAATCACTACAGTTTACATTCACTAACTCCGAACAAAATAATTATCTGTCTGTATTGAAGGAGTGATCATAATGTGCTGCGGATTAACAACGCGCCGCCACATTTTAATAGCTATTCCGTATATGCAAGCTAAGCGCGTCTAATTCAGCAAAACGGGGATAATATTGTATTTTAGAATGAGCATGTAATTCGCAAATAATTATTATGAACTATTTTCCGCTCGCGACTTTGTCCGCCGGGTCCGTTGATGAAAAGTAGGCTGTGCGTCAATCCGATGTGTAAGCTGTATTAACTTAAAGTCTGGAACGATTTTAACTGTAAAACGCCATTAGGCGAAAATTACACTTACAAGTGTCGGTCTCAAAATTTCATAAATATAAAGATTTACGTAAGTTATTTTTCATGGCTTTGTGCCTCGCTGTCGATATTCACAGCCCTCATAACTACTTACCGCGTACCTGTTACTAGGTTACAGAGTTGTCTTATCTTGTTCTCGAAAGTAAAACTTACAAATGTAATTCTCGTCTTAGATTCCCCGAAATGTCAAAGACTGTGACATTAGAAAAACACACATAACGAGCGTAAACAATTAGAACTAGCGAACCGTTGTGGTCTGTTGTAGCCTTGAACATTTGAACTGATTTTGAAGTGAGACGTGTTGTTATTAGACCATCAAGGTTTATTTTTTAAGTAACCCATGTTTTGTTCTTATTTTTATTAATATATACGATTATTGTTCACCCCCCCGTGTCGTGGCACCCAGGGGTTGTGTCGACGCAGACGATAAAGCAGGACCAGATCAAGGAAATAATATTTTTATCCGAACGATAGTAAGAAAATATAACAATTCAACAAATTCAAGGGTACAGCATAATCATTATTCACATTTCTGAATAAAGTTACATTAAGTTTGGACTGAAAATTGATTATTATTCAAACAGTGGGTTATAAAAATTAAATTTTAATCATTTTTATCGAAATAAGATTAACATTTCCCACATCATATCTTATTCATAATGACATAAGAATGATAAATGAAAGGGACGCACTCGTACAGCACGAAAGCTTATAAAGGAAATTAGCGTACGCTTATCTGAAGTGAAATATTCGTAATATGACATAAATTTAAAATATCTACATTTCCTGCAGAACGCGCGGTGACAGCGAGCTGAGGAAATTTAATGGTAATATAGAAGATAATAATCTTTCGTTTTAGTAACGCTCCGCGTCACGAAAAGCGGCGTGCGACCTCACACGGCCTACGACGCGTTGCGCAGACGCGTAAGGCGTTTACATACGTCGCGTATTCACGGCGCGTATAAGCATTTAGCTCATATACGCACGCTCAATCCCGCTCCTTGGCGATACTTAATTTTAGATCATCGCAAAGTTGACATCAAGATGTAGATGCGAAGCGAGCGAGCGAACGCGCTTAGGCGCGCGTAGAGCTCGTACGGGCGTGTATAAATATCAAAATTATTTATAATTTTTAACAAGAATTTAGTATTATAAATGGCGTCATTTAAAGTTACGCTTAGTTTCGAGCGATATAGATTCATTTCTTATCGGTTTAAGTATTCTACACTGAACTACAAAAAGAAAGTTATTCATGTTACATTTTATCATCAATCCGTGGATGAGTCTTTAATTGTGAAGAGTTTTTCATAAAAAAAATTATGATTTAGTTTCCTAATGAAAGACTTTCGATTTCCTTCAGGGCGGATATTATCTACAGACGTGAATCTTAATGTCGGACTCTCTCCGCCAGTTAAATTTCTAAGCGTTTTTAAAAAGTTCGAAAATATTCCGTAACAGTTTTACAAGCGCAGAGTGCGCCAATTATACCGCATCTATCTTCACTTTAGTACTCTCTCCTATTTGCATACCGTGACGCTCTCATCTGGGTCGCGGTTTCAGCCAAATTTTGAAAGAACGGACACGTTTCGGAGAGCACTCGTTAACATATCATTTCCTGATTCTTTGCTTCTAAATGAATTTATTTCGATTTCTGTTTTTGCGGCTGTTGAGTCGTTGCCTTATCGCTAAAACCTCTAATAAAGCGGTCCTATGCCAGATGTGAACCGTGTTTTGCTTTAACCACTCGTCAATGTAGTACGCACGCTTAATCGCGATGTATATGAACACTTACATTTAACAAGACTTTAAAAAATCCTTTCAGATTCTTATAAAATTTAAAATAAAATCGGTTTAGTGGTTTGTGCTTTTAAATCAAAATAACTGGTATAAGTATGCCATCAAAGCAAAAAAAAAGTAATTTTGCTTTTGAAGTCGGATAATTTTTTTATTATTTTTTTTAATTATACCACTTTTAGAACACTTGTATTTTAGTACTACTTATACTTTTAACTCGTAGTAGATCAAACGTGTAAACACTTACCCGGGCGGGCCTGGCGACAGGCAGCGGCGGCGCGGGCGGCGCGGCGCGGCCCGACGCGCGCGGCGCCGGCGTGCGGCAGCGCCGGGACACCACGTCTGATGACAATTAAGGGGGATGATTATAACCTCGCCTAAATCTGACATAACAAGAGCCGAGACGAGGTGGTGGTCACAACACATCGATCTCGACGAACGCGTGTAACGTAAAGTCGATCTCAACGATCACAGCTAACGCCGCTGATTTTATGCGTATTTTATATGTTACGTATTTTTAAATTCATATCATGCTCGGTGATGAAAGAAGGTATCGTAAGGAAATCATCAAGACGTTGCATATCTCCGAAGAATTTCAGTCAATATTTAAAAAATCTCTCACGCTCCAAATTTTGGCTCCCTAGAAATTTTGTCGCTCTGGCCACTGGCCCCTAGATCCCCTTTAGAATATTATTGACTCGTTATCGGCCGATACTGCATACTGATAAAAACTTGATCTAATTATTGGGCGATAATCTGCAATCTGTAGAGGCTCCTAGGCATAACTATGTGGTGTGTTATCTTGTGTAATATTATTGTACGTGCCAACACGTTGACTCTGTCAACGTTTACGCTACATTAGCAATAAAACAATATCAAATAATATATTGATAGATTTGATATTATGCTTAGGTATATGATACAATGATAGGCGCGTGAGCACGCGCGGCTGCTCCTTACGTACTGATTTATATTTTAGTTTTATTACTAATGTAGCGTTAACTGTTGATGCTAAAAAGTCAACGTGTTTTTTGTGTTTTTCCCATATTTCTAGTTATATTGCAACGATTACTGCATCTTTTAAATTAAGCCCTAGACATACCTTTTTTCTTTGTAAAATTATTTTATTAGAAAATTAAACAAAGCAATTTAATTTATATATTATTCCTTTATAAAAATAATAATTAATGTCACTTTAGTTACAAATCTTAGGTGAAAATTATGCTTATAAGTTTTGCTCTCAGACTTTCATAAAGATTTACATAAGTTATTTCTCTTTGCTTTACACTTGAAAGAATTTACTGTCACTACTTACGACGTATCTGTTGCTAAGATGAAGAATTGCTTTATATCGCTCGGAAGAATAAATTGTACAAATACAATTCAATTCAATTCAACTCTTTGGTTAATGGCTTTTAGTTGTGCCAATTACTTACAAATGTAATTCCTGCCTTAGATTTGAAACTAAAGCTAAGTGAGGTAGTTGAGTATATAAATTGTTTTATACTACCCGCGCATGAGGAAAAATCACGTGTTTACACGCGAACTTTTCTAATCTTATAGATACGAACCATCTGTCTCACTGCACGCTTAGTATTAAAGCGACCAATTTCAGTTATGTTAATATTAAAATTTAATTTTATATAATTCTGTAGTTCATAATCTATGATTTAAAGAAAACTATTTGATTTATATTTTGTGGCATTAAAGTCTAAACATATGGCCGAATTTCAAGTGCAAAATGTATTTTTCGCGTATTGTGCCTAAAAGTATAAATTTTTGAAATCCGTCAATTCAACACTAAGCGTGCGATACCTACCGCGAAAAGCGCGCACTGGCGGCGGCGGGTCTGGCGTGCGAGAGCGTCGCCGCGGCGGGCGCTCGGCGGGCAGGGCGAGCAGCTGGCGGTACAGCTCCAGCTCGTGGTAGAACTCGGGCGAGGCGGGCGCCGAGGCGGGCTCCTGCTCCGCTCGAGCCTCGCCCGCCACCTCCGCCGTCAGCCCGTTGAGCACGAGGCGGCGCGCCGCCATCGCGCCCGCGCGCCCGCATCCGGCCCGCACGCACGCTCGCGCTACACGCTCACCCGCCCCGCGCTACGAAGACCCTTCTCTTCGAGGATCATTTTTAAAGTTCGGCAAGCTATTACAAGTTAGGCTCCGTTCAGATTTTACGCCTATTTAATGCATTCGAAATTACTTTTGCGCCGCTCTTTAGGAAAATTCAATGATATCCGACTTTTTTAATTCATATATTCATAGTTTTTATACTTCAGAAATGATCTATGACTTTAACGAGTGTTTTATCACATCTATGTAGTTTTGAAAAATGTTTAAAAGTGACACAGCTAAGGAAAGTCCGCACGCCGAAACTTTCGCAACTAGCATGTACTCGCACTCGTCGAGGCGGACAAAGACCCACGTCTACGTCCGCGAGCGCGCGCCGCGACACTGCCGGCCGGCGGCGCCGCGGGCCGCTGGCGGGCGACGCCGCGCGGTCTCGTGCAAGCCGAGGCGTCGTAATATGAACGAGGCGGCTCCGCGCGGCCACGCTGCACTGCCTGTTGCTCGCAGTCTCTCAGAGATCGCATCGAGGCTTTATCGCACTAGTAACGCCCGGCTCCGAGTGCTCTCTTACTTACTGATTATTGATTTAAAATGTTTGAACATTTAATTGTTTTCTTTTTTCAATTTTATTCTTAACTTTTTTTTGACATATTAAAAAATTAAAATTCATTTATTTTACACAACTATTAATAAATTAACTCTTAATCACGACCACGACTATTAGTATTGCAAATATGCTACAATGACGCTAGGGTTACCCAATCAGAAGATATAAAATAAAAATAAAGAAATAAAAATAAAACAGCTTTTATTGCTAATTAATAAAAAAGATAAAAAGTTAAAACAAGTAATTAATTAAAAAATCTAAAGCCGGCATAAAAAGCATCTGTAGCCAGTAGTATCGTATCAATATCACTTTCGTTTAAAAGCCTATAAATGAGAATCGTTACTAACCAATTGTAAATCACTATAGATCTTAAGCGGTAATTCTAATTAAAAGACATATATATAGAAAACCTAAAAAATGATTTTTAAATACCTGCTTAACAACACCCCACATAACATAGTTCGCCGATTTTATTTTTTTCCATTTTTTTATATTATGCCGTTCAAAATCGGTCATTATAAGTTTATAGTCGCATACAGTATGTATGATATACTGATAAGCATATTACTCTCTTTGGTCTAGCGAAG
Source organism: Hypolimnas misippus (assembly GCA_037950945.1). NCBI lineage: Eukaryota > Metazoa > Arthropoda > Insecta > Lepidoptera > Nymphalidae > Hypolimnas > Hypolimnas misippus. The sequence continues at coordinate 15,667,295 of JBBEEQ010000023.1, forward strand.
TCGGGTAAATAAATTATAGTATTCTAAATAACACGGCGGAGCGGCACATTCGGCGAACTCTTCAATAGAGCTTAGAGAAGCAACTTTCACGGTGCACGGTTTTAAGATTTTGAGCCTTAGATTTACCGCTATATACCTCCCGACAATGTTTCAAATGGGAAGGGTTAATTGAAGTAAGAAAACGTTAGTCAAGTGTCAATATTTAATATTCTTAGTTTTTCTAAGATAAAGCTCCAGTGGTGTATATTGCCTGATGTTATAGTTCGCTGGCACATATATAAAAAACCACGTCCCGTAGTGTCTCCTTCCCAGTTTCTCACGAACTAGGAACTTTTTCGAATGGTCATTTGCCACAGATGTGATGGGATGATGATCTACAGCAGAAGTTTAAGGGGCCGTTCAAGTATTACGTAAGCAGATTTCTTACCATTTTTTACCCCCCCGCCCCCCTTGTCATCAAAAGTAAACAAAGCACTTACCCCCTCCCCCTATGCTTACGTAAACATTTTTACTTATAAATGTTTTTTATATTGCCATTTTTAAAATAGGAAAATTCATGAAAATATTATAATAATTCAATAAAATATCAATCTAAATGATTGATATTTTATTTCCTCTTTACTTTGAGATGAGCCATCATATTTTCTAATCATAAATCGTTTTAATTGTTACAAAACGTAAAGAGAAACTTTGTACTGATATTTACTCACCTTGGAAAAAAAATGAAGCAGATTGGATTTATTTTCAGTCGCCGCTTGCAATTCTTCTTCAATTCTCTTAGATACAATAATATCTAGTTCCTTGTCTGACATTGCTTGTAATTTATAATTTCGCCAAACTTCGTTAACTAACTTTTGTACATTTTGTACTTTCGTCCCCGTATGAGATTTTTTAAAACTTTCAAACAGTTTTTGGTATAACTTGGATTTGTCTATATGACATGACATTTTAATAAGATATTTAAATTTAAATAATTAAAACGCTAATTGCATCAACATAAACACAAATGATAACTTACAATGCTTACAATACGATTAGTATCCAAACAAAACAATACTGATAGATGCACAACTTAGCTGCTCACTCCACGGGGCGGGCGGCGCGCGCGGGCCTTGCGTACATATATGCGGACTACGACTCTCAAATTTTAACGCTAGACTTTTTGCGTGTTTTACGGCCTCCCGCCTAATAGACGTAAAATTACCGTGCAAGTGTTGGTTTTTAGATACAATTCTTTTTTAATAATTATTTAACTATCTAATTTTATTATATCGGGCAATAAAGCCGCTAAAACAGACTAAAAATATTTTGGACATATACGCATTACACCAAAAATTACAGCCGGCACGAGAGTTAATTATTAGATAAGTGAATAGCGTACGGTAATTTCTCTAATGTGGGGTAATTCCCCTAATCAGTTCTCAAAGCGAGTGCCTACGTATATATTATTTGCGGGAATCCCCGAAAAACGAAAATAACTAATGATGACGTAATCATCATCTAGACCCCCCCTACCCCCCATGTAATCCAAAATAAGCAAAACAGAGACCCCCCCACCCCCTCTTAGTGCTTACGTAATACTTGAACGGCCCCTAAGGTATATAATACGAATAATAACACTTCACGTAGGAAGTCCTTTATTTAGCTTACAACATCGAAGGAAAGACTAAACATTCAATTCATCGCCGAAAATAAATAGATTAGGTCCCCGACATCAGCGGCGCTCAGATGGCGGTGAGTAGGCGCAGCAGCGGGCGCGGGTCCAGCGCCTGCGCCGCCGCGCGCGCCGCCTGCGCCGCCGCCGCCGGCCAGCGGTGCGCCAGCAGCGCCAGCAGCGCCGTGGCCGCGCACAGCGCCGCCGCCAGCGGCAGGAGCGCGGGCGCACGCCGGCGCGGGAACACGGACAGCGCGTGGTGCGCCGGCAGCAGCTCGCGGTCCGCGCATTGCAGGCACGCGCCCGCGCGCCCCGCGCCCTCCGCGCCCGCGCGCTCCGCCGCCGCCCACGCCGCGCCCAGCAGCCGCAGCGCGCCCTCCGCCGCGCGCCAGTGCCGGAGGTGCCAGAACGCGTACGCCACCGCCTCGCTGTCGCCGCGCTTCAGCACGTGTTCCGGCGGCAGCGTCAACGGCCGCAGCTCCAGCAGGTATTCGGGCACGTGTGGGTTGAACTCGATGGCGCGCCGTATCGCCTCGAGCGCCGCCGCCTCCGCGTGCGCGCGCGCACCCGCCCCGCCCGTCGCGCCGGCCGCGCGCGCGCGCAACAACGCCGCCGTGTAGCACACCGCGGCCGACCGCGGCAGCCCCACGTCGTCGTAGCGCGCCAGCACCGCCTGCGCAGAGGGCGACGGTCAGTGCGCGGCCGGCGCGAGTGACCACCCGACGAGGCGATACCGCACCTGCACGTCCGCGTAAGCGCGCTGCTCGAGCAGCACCTCGATGAGGTTCTCGTGCAGCGCGAGCGCGTGCAGCGCGGGCGGCGCGTCGCGCGCCAGCTCGCGGAACAGGCGCGCGGCGTCGCGTAGGCGGCCGAGGCGGCGCGCGCACATGGCGGCGCGTCGCTTGACGTGCGCGAGCACGGCCGCCTCGCGCCGCGCCGCGCCGGCCGCGCCCGCCGCCGCCAGCGCGCGCCACGCCGCCTCGCCCGCGCGCCACGCGCGCCGCAGCACGCGCTCCGCCTGCATGCAACAAACGATCTAATTATGCTTATCTTGCCAAAGGCGATGACTGATTTTATGGCTAGCGACCACCAAAGCTAAAACAAAAATTACTGATCAAAGTTGCTGGCTGTCGGCGATTTTTTAGACTTCCAACGATTAAATCGATAAATCGACAGTTGTGTGCATCGCTGTAAAAAGTAACGATGACTTCAACGTCGCGTCATCGGTGAGTCGCTATTGTGAAAACCCAACATTTTAATGCAACTCAACCTTCAATTTTAAGTACTACTAACTCAAAATCAATAAAAAGTAAAATGAAAAGTTATCATTGTAGAATCAGTGCCACACACTAAAACACAATCATCGAATATAGAATCTACTTCTTCTTTAGAAATCATCATCAAGCATTTCCATATTCCTGTAGTTTATCAGATGCAGAGAATAAACATATAACTTAAATCCTTGTATAGTCAATTTTTTTTCCGTAGTCCAAACATCAAAACAAATATGGCGTCCTTCTAACCAGAGACAATAGATAGAGATGTGAAAGTACTGAATGGATGATTAAAATGAAATATTATGAAAAATATTGTTATTATATTAAATTATAAAAAAATTAAAGGATTCGTTTAGAAATTTAAAAAATTAACAAGACAATCTATTTTTAAATTTTAATCAAGACTAATGATGTAACTGATTCCTCGCTCGATTCTTCTGTCGGTTAATTAATAGTTTTAGTTAACTCATTTTATAAGTTTTGTTATTTTTCCCAACATGTGATTTTAATTGTGCCCATATTAACTTAATTGGACTCCATTCACAATGATAAGGCGGAAGTCGTATAACAAATATATTCTTACGGAGTGCCATTTCGTCTATTTCTCGTTTTCCATAGTTTTCCTTATTAAGTTTCAATAATAGCTGTGCTTTAATTTCTGTCTCCTCCAATTTTATAGGTTAAAACTGTTAATTTTAAATTACAAACAGATTATTCAATTTTATTTATTTGTATAGATTTAAGAAAGTTGTAATTTCTTATTATTAAATAAGTTAAAATTACTACTTTTCCTTCCCGTTAAAATTATTTCAATCCATCTAATAGTACATTAAGTATAAAAGGCATGGTGCTAACAAAAGTAAATTAGCAAACACTACAAATATGTTAATTTCACAAACAACTATTTATAATATAGTAACTTTTCAGTAATATAAAAATTCGAGCTAAGTCACGCTAGTGAATTTGGTCACTTGCCTTAAGTTTTAAATTTATCTTGTTAAAAGTGTTTTTAAGTATTAACTTTCTTTTAGATTTAAATAAACGCCTTTTTAAAACTTGAATATTATTGTTTAAACGGCTTAAACTATTTAAAAAATTTTAGGTTGAATGTTTTATTATCATTCAAAACAGTTTAGTTCACAATCTCAATAATTCATTTAAGTGTCACATCTCTGTGATTCAAGGACAAATTAGGATTTCGAAGTGTCAAATTGTGTACTTCATAATTTATCTGTTGAATCTGAGTCGGAAAATATTTCGATTTTATCAAAAATAAAGTGTTTAAATCATTAATTAGTAGCAGTTTTTAGTGTTATTCATATCGGAAGTGTTTCTTTAATCGTTGGAAAACATTAATACAGAATCAAAATGTGTAATTGTTCGAAAATCCGTGATTTTTGTTCTGGGAAGTGTTTGTTGACAAAATAAGACAACGAAAAAAAAATAGACTATATATATACCTTGACTTATCGTCATAGTTAAGTAAAGATAAGCTAAGAATTTCTAGTTTTAGACTGCGCAAAGTTAATATGTCTTTTATGGGATAACGTATACGCTTCTATAATAAAATCCCGGAAACAATATTAAATTTGCCACTTCACAAATTTAAAGTTTATATAAAAAAAAACATTAATAGAAAAAGCATACTAGTCAGTATATGACTACATTAATGATAAAACCGCGTGGAATAATAGGGCGTTGATATTTTCGCAGGATAACTGTAGCTAATTGTATCAAACAATATTGTACAAAAATATTAAAAGAGTAACTACTGAGTTTCTCGCCGGCTCTTCTCAGTGGAGTCCACACTCCGAGCCGGTGGTAGCTTCACGTGCAACGGACATCACAAATTTGTAAATTGACGATTCAAAAGAGCTTGTAAAGGCCTATTTGAATAAAGTATATTTTGAGTTTGAGTTTGAATCTATTAGAAATTACTGTCTCCAAAATCATACGAAAATTGCTTCTGTTGGCTGTCAACTCTAACCGCGATTGCGACAATACTTCTCCTTAAATCAAAAGATCTTATTACGAGCTATTTATTAATAGATGAACCACATAGAGAGCACACCGCCATGAACCACATAGACTCGCGAGCAGGAGGCGCTACCTCGAGCACAGTGGGAGCGTCCTCCTCGGCCAGCAGCAGCAGCGCGGCGGCGCAGTCGGGGCGCAGCGTGAGCGCGGCGCGCGCGCACGCCACCCGCGCGGCCGGCTCGCGCTCGCGCCACGCGCGCGCCAGCGCCTCGTCCGCGCCGCCCGCACTGCCCGCGCCGCTGCCGCCGCCGAACCACGCCTGATGCTCCTGCAAAGCCATCGCGCCACTGGTATGGGTCTATCGTCTGTAAGACAATTTTACTTGTTTCGAATTATTAATCGAATTCTTCTTCCCGAACCGTAACCGGATATAATGAGTCGTGCAAAACTTGAGATCGTTCGGGACTCCCGTGTCTTAGAGAACACGTAACCCAGTCGTTTCTGATTTTCGTTCACCGGGTCCGGTTACTGGTTAAATGCGGGTTAGAATAAGTATACTCTATGTAATACTAATGAAATGGTAATGGTGTTCGAGACCTGCGCAGAGAGATTCATGTCATAATAAGTGAGTGGCGCCCGACGCGCGGCGCTCCAGAGGCGGCCGTACTCGGCGCCACGCAGCAGCGACATGGGGTTGCGCCACACCTTGCACTCGCCGCCCTCCGGCTCTGCGCCCGGCGCGCCTGCCCCGCCCAGCCACGGGCCCAGGTGTGTCAGCGACACCTGACGAACCACACTTATTCTCTACAAGCGACCGTATAACTCGAGAAATAATGATCAGTCAAAAAATTACTTGCGCTAATAGCTTTAAGGATTGCCAAAATGCTACAATAATTATAGAGAGTTTATACTCGAGAGGTAAAGTAACTACCATACTGTTTCTTCAGGCAACCTAATTTTTCTCACTGTTATTACCTTCACAGTTAAGAAAATAAAAGAAATATTTCATTTTGGGCCTGCATTATGTACATACAAAAAAACTGAAAAGAAATCGTAGTTTATTAAAAATGTAAATTGCATTATTTTTTCTTGCTATCAAAATACTCTTGAAGTTGAGAAAGAAAATACTTTATTTCTTGATATTTAAGCAGTTTAAAAAAAGAAAACCATGAATTTGTCAGCCAGTTATTTCTCAAATAATAATTTACTATTTCATTCCGTACCATTTGTGTTTTGAGATTTAGTTTATGTCCTTAAATATGTATATCTGTGGTTACGAATCCGCAACACTTTATTACTTAAAAACTTTGTTACTTATTCAGTATTGCACTATTTCTTTAAGTTATTATGAATTTGCAATGGAATAATATGGATTGATAGAAAATGAAAACTTAAAAACTGACATACATTATTAGCTACATGTCTATATACAGTGCAGTGTGCAGTGTACAGTGTGCAGGCCCAGGTCCCATATATTTCTAAAACATCTCCTTTAAGCACTTAACATAAGTTTTGAAAGTCAAAGGTGCTATCTCAGCTTCATTAATGAAATTGTTTGAATTGACACACTACATATTATTATATTATGTGTTATAGTATCATTATTGTACACTAGCTCTGCACTGCGGTTTCACCCGTATTAAATTGAGGATAAATTAAATTTATGTATATAATGTTTACTTTTCCTACTGGAAATGGATATTGTTTGCTATTTTATTTTATTTAATTTTGTTTATAAATTAATAATTATATAGCATAATAATAATTGCATAGCCCTCTTTTTATTTATTAATTAAATGTTTTTTTAATAAAGTAGGCTAAGTTACTCCTTAGAACATAAGCTATCTGCGAGTGTAAGTCCTGTCAAAATGTGTACAGCTGTTTCAGAGATTAGTAAGAACAAACAGATAGACAGAAAAGAAAATTTTTCATCCATGTCAGTTCTGTATATACTTTCATTAGCATTTAGTTAAAAGGTGTTGTTTAGAAATTACAAATAGACACTTAAATTTTATTTATTTGTATTGATAATAAAGAGAGAGCAAATTTTGTATGTGCAAAGTAATGACCACTGAACACATTTTAAATATAATGGTATCCTTTGGAAGGCACATTGTTAAAGAGGGCCCATTCACTATTTAGTATACATATACATTTTATTTTAAAATAAAATCTTAAGTGGACAAGCTAGTGTACCTACTACAGCTGCAAATGTTTTTAATATAGCATCTAGGCTCCTCTTTTTTCATGTGTGAAACCATAGAACACTTATAGTACACCTAATATACAGAATAATTTATGAAGGACCTACATTCACACTAAAAACTAAACAGCCTTGGAAACATACCTGGTAGTTTAAAAAAAAATTTGTTACTTCTTATTAAATAAATTATTAGAGTAGGTTGTGAGAAATAAATGCTAGTATAGCACTTTCAATATAATTGTAATAACTAGAAGTCAAGGTTTTTAACCTTGCTTTGTAAATTGGGAGCACTTTTGTTGTATATAAGATAAAATATTGGAAAAGTATCTTACGTCTTTGTCTTAATAGCCAAGTTCGAGTATAATTGCTGAGATTAGTAGTATGGAATTAGTCCAAATTGATTTTATCAGAAGGAACATTGTGTTGTGCGTTTTTTTTATTGTATATAGTAATTAAAATTATATCTCTTATTTGAATATAAATAAATATTAATTTAAAATATTTTAATGATAAACAAAACTATAACTAATAAGGATTCCTATTACCTGTTCTATAAACGACGTGCCATATTTACGAAAATACCACCACTCGAATATCAATATAAGGCCGGAGATGAGGGATGAAGTGCCGGTCAAAGCTACATAGAATTTAGGTGTTAATGCACCTAAGAAGGTTGACGAATCCCACATCATATTGAAAGAATTTTATAAAACACAACACAAAAAATACTATGTCTAATTCATTTTAAAAAGAGTTTCTTCTTAGAGATAATGAAAGTATAATTTCTAATACATAAATAAACAAAAATTCCTCAGTATAACATCAATAAGTCACTATGACATTTGATTTTTTTTTTCGCTTTTTGCTTTCCTTAGAGGGAAAAGGCAAAGATATTACACCGTACAGTCAAGTCTTTTGTAATTTTTATTCATATTCAATTAAATTGTATGGCATAAAGCCATGTCTTTCGTTTAAATTAAAGTAAAAACATTCAAGTAGAGTAAAATTCTTTCAAATCCAGATATAGTTTAAATGTCTTGAATTGGAGATTTGATATACTCGTATATAGTTTTGTAAGATAATTTTTGGTAGTTTATAAACTTCTAACAATTTGTCTATAAATAATAGGCATTCCATATTAAATTTAGGACAATCAAAAAATAAAATATCTAAAGTTTGTTCATATCTATTATTGTAGAATGAGCACAACGGGGAGGAGATAATACCCATTCTGCTAAGATGGGCGTTAAAACGGCAATGCCCAAATCTCAAACGCATCAGTATTATATAATATCTTCTTCCGTTAAAATTTGGCGATTTAGCGAACCAGGGTTTTTTGCCTACATCTTCATTTATACTCGCATACCAAGAGCCTTTCAATTTAGTTGTATTTTTCAATCATTTTTCCATTCTTGTATCATCGCGCTTTTTGCTAATGCAAAAAAGTCAGTGTGAGGTACCTTATGATTTTTAGTCGTCGGATTATTGACATTAAAGCTTGTAATAGATTTGGCTAGGTAATCAGCTCATTCGTTTCCTTCAACTCCTATATGTGCTGGTGTCCACAAAAATTCGACCTTAATATTTTGTTGTTGTAACTGAAACCAAATGTTCTTAATCTCGTAAACAAATGTTTTCGTTTTAATATTCAAAACATTTACTTTAAGTGCTGATAACATACTCTTACAGTCCGAAATAATTAACCAATTATTTTTATCTTCAAATTTGTCAATACACTGTAAAGCTCGTAAAATAGCTAACGATTCGGCAGAATACATACTCGTTTCGTTATGAAGACGTTCCCCATATCCATATTTTAAGTGGGGTATGTAAAAGGCTAGTGATGTGGCAGTTTCAGTTTTAGACCCATCAGTAAATATTGTCTTGACATTCTCATACTCGGACATCTTTTGATAATCTTCCTGTATATTTCTGAGCCTGGTGTCTGGACACATTAATTTTCGAGAATCTACTGTCATAATTTCCAAAAAAGCAAGCAAAACAATTTTGATTTTGTAAAATATTTTTTCTTGTGAGTGAACAAGAAAAAATATTTACAAAATCAAAATTGAACAATTCAGAGAAATCGTGAAGTAAAAAAGGAGTTTTAGATGATACAGAAAATGTTAAATTAGATTATATAAAATCAAGTTTTTTTCCGATTTCCGAGGGGATCTGATTTTTGTGACATCAGCTTTACGATAAATTTTGGTTTTAAGTACTTAAATCTAATGAATAACGGAGAAACGTTACATTCTGTCTGTAATGCATTTATAGGAGTGGTTTTCATAGCACCAGTTATGACTCTTAAATTATTGTTTTGAATAACCTCTAATTTAGAAATTAAATTATTATTTGAAGCAAAACATAAAAAACCATATTTAAAGTTGCTGCGAACGAGAGAATTATAAAAATTCAACAAATCTTTTGGATCAGCACCCCAATAAGTTTTTGTTAAAGATTTAATTACATTTGAAGCTTTTAAGGCTCGACTTACAACGTAACCAACATATTTACTTCAAGTTAAATTTTGAGTAAAAAGTATTCCTAAAAATTTGGTTTCATTTGTTTTAACTAACTCAATATTGTTATAAAATATTCGAACATTAAATTTTGAATGATTATTGTTATTGAAGATGACATTTGTCTTATCTATATTAACATCTAAATTTAAATATTCAAAGTAATTGTGTAACTTAATTAAGCTTCATTTAAAACTTTAGTACAATGAATAATGTCTAAACCCTTACTGTATACAATTAAATCATCAGCGTATTGTAGATTACTTATATCATTAGAGTCTAAAATTAAATTCAATCTACGTATATACAAGATAAACAGTAAAGAGATTAAAATCCCCCCTTGAGATTTACCTTTGAAAGAATATATAGGTCCTATTATGGAATTACAACTTTTAACGTAAACTTTTCTACCATGTAAGAAATTAAATATCCAATTAATTAGTTTACTCGGTATACCTAGCAACACCAATTCTTTTGTCAGAATCTGTAAATTGACGTTATTAAAAGCTCCAACGATATCGAAAAAAAGGCACAACTAAAAGCTACAAAACAAAATAAAGAAGAAGAAGAAAGATATCGAAAAAAACAGCAATTAATCATTCTTTTTGTAAAGAAGGTCTATGAATATCTAATTGAAGGCTTGCTATACTCTCTCTCGAAGGACGACTTTTTCGAAAACCAAATTGATTTGATAGTAAAATATTGTGTTGTTCTATAAAAAATTCTAATCGTTGCTTAATAAGTTATTCAAAAATTTTAGCCATACAAGAATTAAAATCAATTGGTCTATATGAATCGTGACAATTACTATTTTTATTCGGTTTTATCAACGATCAACAAAACAATCGAACAGGTATCAAACAGTCAGTTTTCCATTCGCTCGGAATTAAATTATATTTCTACAAGGAATTTAATGTCTCTAAAACAACATATTTCCTACTTTCCTTTAAATGTTTGAACATCTTATATGGAATACCGTCAAGTCCAAAAGCTGTATCTCTTCAAGAATGTATTGCTGCAGCTAATTTTTGATGAGTAAAGGGTTTAATAAGAAAATCTCTATTTTTACTATTATCCAAACTATTGTCTATACACAAGGATGACTCGACAGTATCAGGAGTAAACTTTTTAAAAAATGAGTAGATCCAATCGGGTATACTATTATTGTTTTGTGGTAAAAATGAATTATTAAATTTTCTAGACATATTCCAAATGTAAGTCAAAGATGAACTTCTATTGAAAGTTTCACATAAAGTTTGCCAACTTAATCGTTTTTCTCTGTTTAAAACATTTTTTTTCAAGGCCTGTAATTTTTTAAAATTTAGATACTTTTCTATACATGGATCATTTTTAAATTCCTTATAAGCTTGTTTGGAATCTTCAACAGCCTTAGAACAAATATATATCATAATAATTCCACCATGGAAATGGGATTGTTTGTTTTTTATATCTTTTTGATGAAATTTCTTTAGAAACTGATTTATTTTTAGTCATTCGTGATTTATCCCGAGCTAAGTTTAATAATGAACTAAGATCATGATATAATTCCAAAGAATAATTAAATTTATTATTTAATAATAAATTATTAGAGAATATTTCATATGCACTCCAATCTACAAGTTTTGAATTGATTTTATTTAGAAGTATGTTACTGCTTATATTTTGGCTATTAATACTTTTATTTTTTAAATTTATTTTTATTATTATAGGTAAATGGTAACTTCCAATTAGGTCATCTACCACATTCCAACATGACATGACAAAGCTAGTGATGAAGAAACAGCTGCAAGATCTAAAGCATTTGGTTTCCAAATATGTGTACCTACAGTAGTTTTTTGACCATCATTTAAAATAATTAAATCATTTTGTAAAAAACATTCTAACACTTCACAACCTCTTTTATTTGTCATGGAGCAACCCCAAACTGTATGTAAAGCATTAAAATCTCCAGCAATTAATATTGGTTGAGGAATAGACAATGAAACAACGATCGACACAATTTTGCCGTTCAATATTTCGTTCTAAAGTAAAAGTTTTATTGTAAAATATTACGGAAACATTTTAAGTAACTCATAATTAAATTAATTGTATAAAATGATGATAATATTCATTTTACAGTTTTTGTAATTTTATTATATATCCGATTCCACCCTAAATAAATACTTCATATGATGTAAACTTCTAACAGACTAAAAAATGTATCAGAAAGGAAGCACTATAACAGCTATTTTACCATGGGAATAATTATTCCCATGGTAAAATAGCTGTTATAGTGCTACAATAATTATTGTTATTTTATTTTTTTATTAGTCGTTTAATATAAAAGTAGAAATATAGCTTATCGTTTAATTAGATTTATTAGAAAATTTTAAAATTGATTAACGTATATACAGGTATAAAAATAAACAGCTGATGAAAAAATAAAAAAATAATATTTTCCTTCGTGGTAAGACAGTAACAGTGCTTCCAAAGTGTTACATTGTTCAGTCTGTTATAAGTCTACACCCGTAAAGGTACACCTTACCCAAGCCTCGATGAACTATCAGTAATCAGTTGTCATTGTCACTGTTTCACTCTGTCAAAGACGAAAAAAGAAGTCTTTACGTAACATTTTAGCACAAAAGTGTTAAAGAAGAGCGCACCGTTCACGACATTGAAGATCCTGTAATTTGGCAAAATGCTTGGTCGATTGGGCAGAAAACACGCGGAAATTGCAGCGAGTTACGTGTCAACGGCGATGGGATATGGAAGTGGAGCTTTCCTTGGCCTACTATATTTCACTGATTGGAAGCTATTCGTGACTTATATCCCATACTATAATGGCAAGTTTAAAGGACTTGAAGAAAGCGAATAATGAAGCTATGCTGATTACGTTTATGTTAATTTAAATAGTAATTATAAGTTATAGTGAAAATGGATATTTTATTATTTCATAATTCCTAAAATATCGTTCATACTATTGGACTACATATAACATTATTGAGGATTCTGGTTTATAAAAAAACTAGTTTTCATTGTAAATGAATAACTTAGCAAAATATCTTTAATTAACTGAGGAACAATTTGTCCCTTAACTATGTATATTGATTTTGGTCCATATAAATTTTTATTAATATAAAAATATTTTGTATAAATATGAAATAATTATTTAACTTTTCTATAAATAATATGTAAATAAATTAAAAGTAAATACTGAGCCACAAATTGCAATGCATGGTTTCATTTAAAATGATTAGTTTTACTATGTACAGGCGCCGTCACGGGGATATGACCCCCAAAAATTGGCCAATTAAGTTTAAAATTAACAAAATTTAAAAAACCTCACTTTATTCAAAATTTTTATACATTGTCATACCTATATTACGATAAAATAATAAAAAATATTTAATTGGAAAGAAAAAATATAAAAATTGCCTTTCTCATAACATTTGGAGTACAGTGGTTAGATGATTTGAAAGTCTGAATGGACATAGTAGATACAATGTTTGTGCTTTATGTACATGTTGCAAGGAATTAATAAGATTTTCTATTAGGAGCCAATCTTCATTGATTTATGACTCTGGTTAACTAGCGGTCTTAATATTATTCATCAATTTAATTGCTTAGATTGATAACATTTAACCCACCCTATTCATTTTTTAGCTATTCGCCTAGCCTATTCATTTAATAATAAATATAGGTTGTTGAAGTTAGGCTCCCCTTAATTTATAAAAGTTTTTTTAATGAATAGGTTTTTTTGTCTCCGGTGCTGCAAGATGAGCAGCCTCTTAATTTGAACGGAAGCATCCATTCCATCCACTCATTACAGCAGGAAGTGACTGCTTTCCCTCCGAATACTTGGAATTACAAAAATACTAGGAGTAGAAAAAATCAGCACCAGGGAGAGTTGGAGTCTGCCGATTTGGTTATAATTTCTAAATAACAAGATATTAATTTTAAAACAAATTAATAATTTCAATGTCAGATATTTCCTATTTTTTTGTAACATGATCACCTTATTGTATAAATAGCTTAAGCATCAACCAGTCAATATATAAAATTATGTAATAGATGGTATGGCTGCATATTGTTCTGGCTGTTAGTTGAGGCTAAGCTGACAATGAACGGTTTATTAAGTTTGTTGCCTGCAACATATAGATAACATTTTTTTTAATTTTTTTTATTGATTATTTTTATAATTTTCACTAAAATTCTAAATTTTACTAGAATAAGCATATGAAAAAAGTCATAATTAAAAAAAAATATATTTTTAATATTAAAAACCTGACTTGCCATTTTAAAGTATATAGATTGTTACATCAGATGAGACAGTATGGTTTATGCCTTAGCCTGCTTGAGTCCACTGAGTTAATGGAAAAAGTATATAAATTGTATGAGACTAAAGCCCTTTATTTTGATATATACTTTATTTTATTTTGGTTTATTTGATATTTCAATGAATTGATGTCATGACATTCATTCTATAACAATTCTAAAATTCCAGTATTACTTTACAGTTACATGCATACTTTGAGTAAAAATATCCAGTTTTTTAATGAAGACGGGTCAGAAATCTAAGTACTACTCGATTTATTTCTGCAATAAGTAGAAACAATATATATATATATATATATATATATATATATATATATATATATATATATTGCTTTAAAACCTTGCTTTATCAGTGGGAGAGTACTTTTGTTGTGGAAATTGTGGTATAGGTAATGGAGTCTTTTCTAATTTCATGTCATAATTGTGTACATTTTCGTGTTACCCTTCATGTTCATGGTTTACATCATTATCTAATTCTTCTTCGTGAAACATTATACAGTAATGGAACTTAATACATTAGAGTTTACTCTTTTGTACAAAGGTCCATTATTTAAAGAACTAAATTATCTAAGTAATATTCTCCGTCTACCTAGTAATATTCTGCGAATCAGGATTTATTGGTAAAAATAAAATGACGTTTAAGTAAAATTACTTTATTTCAATGAAACTAGTGAAATTTTAAAAGGTGCAAATAACTGGTAAATTCATAAACAAGAACAAATTATAACATTTTATCATGATTAAAACTCACAGTATATGTAGATATATATTCAATACTTTTTCTTTAAAATAAAAATGTTATGGTAATTGTGTGTGCAATATGAAGTTTGTATGAAACACTATCATGTAGGAAGAGCCCTAGTTCTAGATTACAAACTAGTTATATCAAACATTCATAAGCTTGTTATATAATTGGTATTTTTATTTGAAATAGTTTAATGTTTTGATCATTAATTATAACTATATACTATGCTTAATTTAGAAAGGCTACAGAGATTCTGTTCGACCGTCAGGTTGACAATTTAGACCATATGATTTAGGCGCATCTTAAACTTTTCCAATTCGCTCAGTAGTTATCTAGTCGACTAACATTGGTATAGTAATTACCAGGAGTAACATTGATTCACAATACAATTTTGATTACATAGCTGGTAGTACTTATTTAAAACGGTAAAGTTACATTATTACGAATCAACTTAATTAGTATCTTAATATACTTATGAAAATATTTTCACATGCTTTTTTTAGTATTATTTAATATCTTGTGTTTGTACTAATAAATAAAATTTATTATAATAGGCCTGCTTGGTAAATATTTTACCTATACAATTGTAAGTACCATTTTAAAGATAAATAAAAAAGCACATCATCGCAAAATACCACATTTTGTTAATGTTAATATTTTTTATGTTGGAATGCAACCATAATTATTATATGTTATAAGATGTTTAGCATCTATTCATCTTAAAAATAAAAATAAAATTGTAGTGTTATTGCAATTACTTTAAGGGGTTATGATGTTGTGTCCACTAGCGCGGCAGACTGCCGTGGCCTCCCCTGCGAAGAAAAAGTTTATTATTATAAATGTATAAAGTAGAGAGTAAATATATGATAAAGAAAGTATCGAATCGACGACTATAGAACACAAACAATAAAATCTACATTAATAGGAATGAAGTTGAGGGTAAAAACTAATAGCAGGATATATGTCGTCATATTATTCTATCGTGAAACCAATGGCTGGAGAAATAGTTATCCATGCCCTCTCTGTCTTATAATATAATACATGGAATGTATCTACATATACATTCCATGAAATACGTGGCATAATACATGTAAACATTTTTTCATAACATTTAAAATAAGGAATTCTTAAAAATAATTAATTAAAAATATTAATTATTTTCTTAGCTTAAAACTTAATATTATGATAAGAAAATATTTTTAACTTAAGCGATTACAGTACACAACAATAGCCACTCCCTTACTTTTATATACATATCTGATCATCATTTAAATCCTCAGTGACAATAAGGTCGGACCATTAAAAATAATAATGCTCATTTCCTTCTTATTTAAGTTACATATTTGAACGTATCCCCATAAAGCCTTGTACATTCTCATCAAAAACAGTTATCTTATGAAAAAAAAAAAACTGCAGCTGCAGCCTTAACGATGGAATAATAGGACGACATTTAATATAATACTACTAGCTTTTGCCCACAGCTTCACTCATTTTAATGTGGATTTTGTTGTTTGTGTTCTAGTCGTCGGTTCGATACTTTATCATATATTTCTCCTGTACCGGCGCCGCGGGCTGCAACCACTTCAAGTGTCGTCTCAGAAGCGCAGCTCGTTCTCGCGGTCGCCGCTGCCGGCCGCGTCCTCGTCGTCGTCGGGCCCGCCCGCGCCCGCCGCGCCCTCCCCCGCGCCGCCCTCCTCGCTCGAGCCGTCGTCCGTCTCATTCTCGCCTGCCGATCAATGAATTTAAAATTAGGATTATACGTTTTTATCTAAAAACCGAAAAGCACTCCTGTATAGGTTCTCGTTATAGGTCGTTCGTTATATCAAAGTTGAGTGTATTTTTAAGTAAATAGAGTATAGTAAATATAATAAGACAATACTACACACAAAAATGCGCGTCGTCCCAAAATTACAATTTTAATTACAATTTTACGCCTTATCTAAGATACTGATACGTGATAATTCTATTTCTACTTCTATATTCTTAAAATCGCAAATTCGGCTTCGCCCTCTCACCCGGGCACAGCGGCGCGCCCTTCGTGCGCGAGCCGGCGCGCTCCACGCCGTGCGCGTCCACGCACCAGCACACGCCCAGCGCCGCGTGGCACTGCCGCGCGCGGTAGAAGCCGCGCGCGTCGCACGCCGGCACGTAGGCGCCTGCGGGCGGGCTTGGTTACTGGGACTTCGAGGATAAGAATCGGCTTCAAAGGCATACTTATTTAGGATTATATGGATTTTAAAACCATCTCCAGAGGGATTTTGAAGATTCTCAATTGCCATTCGACTTCTGCAATTCTAGAGTAATCGTTTAGATTAAAGACATATTCACTGATAAAAATAAAAGATCGGTGATCGTGATAAAGACTGTGACCGACAGTTTTACGGGTTCGTGGAGACGCCCATGAGAACGAACACACGGAGCTACGGACGCACGTTAGTAAAAAATACAAATACGAGCCCGCAGACGTGTGCGACCTTGTATTTGTAGAATTGGTCACATTATCATTCTACAGCGTTGAATTTCGCCGACTGCGAAAGTTCATCGAGTATACCAGAACGGTCGTCGCGAAGCGCGCTAACTTAGTGGAAATGTTCCATGCCAACCTGGCGGCGGCGCGGGGTGCGCTCGCGCCAGCGCGGCGCAAGGACGCGCGGCGCGGCGCAGGCAGGCGCACCACGCGCCGCGCGACAGCCCGGCGCCGCCCGCCGCGCCGCCGCACGACGACAGGAACGGCCGCAGGCAGCGTTCGCGCTCGTCGTGACCTGCGCCACACGGAAGAAGCTCTGTAACGGTGGGCGGCCGCTCCTCGTGACCCGGACTACTTTGTAAACGAACGTGCTAGTCGAAAATATATAAACGACTAGACACGTTCGTGTCTCGAGTCTGAATGGGCAGCCGTAGCTACTCACGTAGTGCGTAAAGGTCGGCGGGCGACAGTACTCCGTCGCCGGCTGTGTCGAGGTGAGAGAACATCCAACGCACTTCGGGCTTGCAGTCGTGAGGGAAACCTGCAGACGTAAAAATATTAAAACGAATTACATAGTACTAAAGCTAATAAAGATACCCACATCCCATTAAAAAGCGAGTGTCAAAATTAAATGATTACCTTCCTGTGGCGGAGGAATACCGCCGGCCTCGTCCATCAGCACCGAGAACCAGTCCAAGAGCCGGTTGGCCATCTTATCCAGTGCGCAACCTTCCGCATCTAATAAAATATTTCTATAAATATCTGTATGGTGATGGTTGAGGATAAGGCGGGGTGTTAGAAGCGTATAACCTTAACCTTGTGTATGTTTACTACTAAACGTTAACGCCATTGAAAGTTATCGATAGAATTTTATGTCGTTTCTTCAAACTAGTGATAAAATCGTTTTAGATTAATGTTTAGACTATTAGTTTATAGTATAATAAATAATTAGATGCCATAAAAAAACATAAATTGTAAAATATGCCCAAATCTCGCAACTCAGTTATTCTACCGTAAAAAGTTGTGAGATCCATGTAAACCAAGTCGGTTAATTTATTCAGTCTTTACTTAAGTGATCTTCTGTCTTAGGTTATTATGTAATTTGCTAACCTGACAATATCTTTTAATGACCAAATCGACATCAAAAACCTTTTATATTTTAAATTCTGTATGGAAATATATAAAAGGGTTGTTTTTAGACTATTTCAGGCAATTTATTAAAATTTTCAAGGAATATTATAAATAATAATTACCCAACAGCGGTTCAGTTGCTCTCGAGATTTGCGCTTAGGAACACATTCAGCGATTAATTTTTATATTATAGATACATTGAGTAATGACGTTATAAGTTTGATAGTAAGACTTTTAAATAAAAAGATTATTTTATTCTTTTTTATCGCGTTTAAATTAAAGCTTGTAATATATATTTTATTTTTTACTTTTTAGCTACCGCTAATAATATTTGTACATCGTTATCTATCAATAATAGATGACGACCATGATATAGAAGATTGGTATTTATAAGCCATCTCAATGCTTTGAATTGTCGAGGACTTCAGAAACCCCAGTACACCATAATTTTAGATGGGTTGGAGAAAAGGCGTTTACTATTACCAACTTCTTTATTTTTTAGCTCCCATTCGCATTCTTAGCAAGTCCTTTCATTCGATATCCATATTGTAGGATAGCATAAAAAACTTAGTTCGACATCTTTAAAAGTTCGTCATATTGGATTTAGAGTGCAGTCCCTTTTTTTCAAGTTATTGCCAGCAAGCTCTTTCATTTGATACCCATATTATAGAAAAACATAAAAAAAATAGTCAACGATATTTAAAAGTTCACCGTATTGGATTTAGGGTGATGCCAGTTTATTTTTCGAGTTATTCTCATGCAGCCCGTTAATTTGATACCCATATTGTAGAAATGCATTAAAAAGAACTAGTCCGCCATCTTGAGTATTCCGCCATGTTGGGTCAATCATGCATTATCATTCAAACTCAACATATATATAAAATTTCAGCTCGATCAGTTGAATATATCTGCATGAAAATTGAGTTCCTAGATTCCACCCGAACAAACATACATACATACGTTGCCACTTGAATAAAAATTTGTAAAAAAAAGAGAAATATTGGCTCAAGGTCTTTTAAAGAATTATTTAATACAATCCATATTTCATACGTCATACGTTGTTTTCAATTAATACGAGTATTGTGTATTACTGTAAAGGCAGTGATGCAAATATGCTCTTTATATTGTAACTATACTAGATATACAAGTATACTGTTTAATTAACTGCAAATATAACTTTGTAATCCTATATATTTATATAGGAAAACAAAGTTATACATGCAGTTGTTATATCTAGAATACTGGACCGAAATTGCAAAATATTTGATTTTTTCCTTGAGTTTTACACTAAACGCTAATACTACGCTTGAAGCTTCTATGTCTGCTAGAAGTGCCTTAGAATTTTGATGATCGTTCAGTCAGTAAGTGACAAAATGTAGAAACTTTGAGTAGTTACTTCTCAAACTACTGGTTCAAATTAAATGAATTTTAAATATACCGTCTTATATAAAGTCTGCGTGGTTACTGAAAATTCAGGTTTAGTTTTATTCACAACGAAGTTATAGGTGGTCGAAAATGGCTCGAATTGCTTCGAGAAAAGACTGTTACGGCCGTGCCGCTTTTTTGGCTCGACTTGGCGAGGGCATTGCCGGTACTTTCAGATAATATTATAGGTAGGTACATACACTATAACAGTTTTAGAGACACTACTTTGAGTAACACATATGTAGGTATTTAATCTTTTTAAATTCCACGAAGACGATTTACCTTGGGACTGTCGCCGGAAGGAGCGTTCAGGCAAAACCTCATTTTGTGATTCGAGGCGACGACGCCGCCGCTCCTGCACAACAATGCACACGTGTGAGTGTATCGTAACGCTCGCCGAGCAAGTGAGCGTATCGGAGGGCCCGCACTACCTCGTCGGAGCGCGCGCGCGCGCGGTGCGGGCGCGGCGCGTGCGCGGCGTGCGGGCGGGCGCGCGGCGCGCACGGGCAGAAGCCGCGGCAGGCGAGGCGCACGGGCGGCGCGGCGCGGTGCACGCAGTTGTGCAGGTCGAGGCGGCACAGCGACGAGTACGTGCGGTTGTCGGAGCCGCACAGGAACGCGGCGCGCGCGGCGCCGCCGCAGCCCACGCACCTGCGCGCACAACAATTAGCAGTCGTTACTCGACTCCGTACTGATATTTTGGATCGACCATCGCTATTTCGAGCATTTTTTTATTTGAATTGGGCCTCCTTATGTTTTAACTAACGAATTTAAAACTTTATCGGAATTGCTTTGATGTTGGTAAACAATACACTTTATTGATATATAATATTCTTTATTACGAAAAATGAGTAATAGAAATCAATAATGTAAATACATAGGCATAAAATCAATGCTAATATACTAGGTGAAGCAAAGAGAAGACATGGATGAGTATTTAGTTATAATAGAGAGTAAACTCATGTTTGAAAATAATCTTTTAAACGTGGTTGAACAAGCTAATTGTGCAACTTTGTTAACGAGTAGGCCAACAGATGTTGCCCATAACTGAACGGCAGCAAGGTCTTTATTTAAACTGTCAAGTGTCAGACAAAATAACGATACATCTGTAAATCATCTGCATACTATATTGATTAAATTAAGAAGAGCATAGGTGAGAGTTCGCCGCCATGAGGAACACCGACAGTAAGTATGATGAAGCTGACTTGCCGGAACTAACATTTAGTGACTGTTCACGCATCGGAGACACGTATAAGAACGGCATTTAGAGCCAGGATCCGGCTCTAAATGCTAATTTCATAGAGTTACAACAGCACTAATATCACAGACTATACGGCCACTTTACAGCTCATAACCTTACTCGGGTAAAGAAACTATCTGATCAACAGCTAAAAAAAAGAACTACTCAAAGATTGTGTACTTAAAACAAATATATTATGTTTTGTGTAATGTATATAGTGCATGCGAGCGAGTTTTAGGGAGCAGGTTACCCTAAGGATGAGTGAGCTCACCGGTCGGCCGCAGAGTGCCCCGACGACGCGTGGTCGGAAGAGCGCGTTTCGTAAAACACGTCTTCGTCATCGCCGCGATCCCAGGTGCTCACTGTGCCCGCTACTATTACGTCTCTGTGATATAAACCCACAAAATAGTAAATAATAGAAAACGAATCAGTGTAGCAATACTGTGGGAATCGTTTCATGTTAAGCACTAACACTGTAACAAACATTACAAGGTATACGCTCAGAACTGGTTATTAGTGTTCTTGCAATATTTATTACATTAGGATAATTTTTTATTCAAATTGACTTACCCTTTACGTAGTATGTCTTTCTTGTTTGCGCAAAGAGCGGTGAAAGCGTCGCGCAAGAGACAAACTTCACGCTTTTTGCAAACGAGTGTGCGACACATCGGATCTGAAGTAGTAAATAGATTTTTAGAATTAATATTTTTTTTCATCTGCAGTTTATTATTTAATATATTCTTATATAAGGTAAAATATGTAATAATAAAAAGTAAGTTTTAATGTCAAAATTTCTTCTTCTACATCACGACACTTTTTTTCACCACAAGCACGAGATGAATTTAAACTTTTTGTTCGTATCGTTGTTAGAAATTTCAGCGGGGCCCGCCCGTAAAATAAAGTTATAGAGGTTTTTGCAAAACATAACAGAAGTACCAGAGATTGTCTACACTAATGTTATATAGAGGTAAGATTTTTTTGTTTGAATTTGTATAGACTCCGAAACTACTAGACCGATTTGAAAAATTCTTCTTGCGTTGGTTAGCCCGTTTATTGAGGAAGATTATAGGCTATTACATTGAGCTATGACACATAGGAGCAAAGCTGTAAACATAAACGCGAATAAAACCGCAAAGGGCAGCTAGTATTGAATATTGATGCCCACGGCCACGGTCATTGCAAGTACATCTGCCATCAGCACTGACGGATGCAGGTTCAAATCTGTCCTTGTCTAACATTCGTATTCAGGTCCTCAGCTGATCTCGGTTAGGCTATATGCAATTGCTGACGGATAATGTATATTATTGTTATTTGATAATAAAGATTTAAATTTTATTAGGTAGAGCAAATAACCTTGTACAATTTACCTACCATTTTTTATATCATCTCTGGAATTAAACGTCAACGATGTTGAGAGTTAAGTTTTAAGTGACGCTTGAAATATTGTTATAATACGAAACTTTAAGCAGCGTGTGAACATGTAATTAACATTTAATCCCAATAAATACTTACTTTCAGGATCGTAAACATATCTGCGAGGGCGACGCGCATGCGTCAGCGGCGCCTCCTGCAACACACGGGTTCACTAATTAGAGTAAACATTTTGACCCATCCCTATTTATTTTCTATGAATAGTGAGGAAATTACCGGCTTACAAGATGATTTTTTTTTTAAATTTATACTTCGATTGATTTTTTTGTAAGTTCTTGGTGTTAATTGTAATTGTAAGTTGATTACAACATCAGTTAGATGCAGCTAATATTGACCGTTATATAATTACATCTTTAAATAAATTGTTTTTGAAAAATGTAACCATATCAGGCGCATGAAATTGAAACTGTCGAATACACATTAGGGCGCTAATTTGATTGACACGGGAGGTCAAGGTGAAATGCTAACTTTTTACTTGTACAGTTTTGCACCGTACTAGACAAGGATACCATCAATATTTAGACGAGTGAAATAGTAACAATAATAATTTAGAATAATCATCTTTTTTGCATCGTATCAAAATGTGTTTAAGGAACAACAATTATTATTGTGGATTGTCGATTTACAGAGTGGTACCTTGGCGTTTTCTATAGAGTTTAAAATAATAAATATACGAATGAAACGTGAAAGGGTCATCATAAACCGCACCCGTCCGGTACCATAAGATTCGAAATGAAGTCCTATAGGAAGTAGGTCGAAGCATAGAGGTCGTGTAATAACGATAATTCGAAATCGATGATCGAAAGTGTACCGGAGTATCGTCGAACTCAAAGTCCTGGTCGAGGCGTCGCGGCGAGGCCGCGGCCAGCGTCAGCAGCGCGGCGGCCGCCGAGGCCCACAAGCTCGCGCGCATCTCGCAGCCGTTCCGAGTGCAGCCCGCTCTGCGCGCCGCTCTCCGGGACACTGCCGCGCCGCCCGCCGCCCGCCGCGCGCGCTCCGTCAAACAAACTGTCGCTCCGGCGCGACATTCTTACCTACTCGTTTCGATACTCCTAGAGGATTTTTCTTCAAGTGACAAAAAATATGATATGAATTTTTTACTTCGATTTCGTTCCCAATTAACGTGATATCCATTATTGGAAAATAAGGAGAATTAAATACAAATAAATGTTAGCCACTGAAGATATATTACAACTTAATAAGTATGGTACAGTATCAATTAGTATAGTGCAGTTTTTAAAAAATAGTCATTTTTTGTTATAATAATACACATCGATAGTATCCAATATAGAACTTTTAAATTTCCCATATAATCCATTTTACTAAGAGTTTAACATTGTTTATAAATGTTCTAATTCGGCTGTTCTTTAATACTAATCGGGCACATCTGCAGGCATTAACATTCTTTGTTTGAGGCTCGACCGGTATCCCGTGTCTCCGCGTCCCCTCTCCGCAACGCGCAAGCCTTCGCCGCCCCCGGGCGGAGCGGGCGCCGGCGGGAGAGGAGGATGGGAATAGAATGAGAGGAGCGGGACCGGCGTGTACCGCGTAGGTACTGAACCTGCGGCTGTATACACTCGTGGAGCATAGCGGCAGTCGTGCCGCGAGACCGGCCGGCGCGCCGCCGCGGCGCCGCTCGGCGATCGATTCCCGAGTTGCGACGCTCGGCATGCACCCACGCACGACAAAACATTATATAAAACAATCAGCAATCACTGCATCAAATTTTGCATGCGTTTTGTTTGCGCAAATTACGTAATAAACAAAATTTTCATTGTTCAGTTTTTTTTTACACTGAATGTATTATACTTTCCCTGAATTAATTTTGATGTTTAATTTTTATGAGAATCGTCTAATACCTTTAAATGTCAGTGAAAAAGTTTTAACGTCATGACTCGACATGCCTCGCGTCGCCCTCGTGACTCCTTCCGATTTAGTGTCCCTTTATATACGTATATTTTCATTTAGTTAAGATTTAGTTTCACTTCTAATACCTACCTCATGATAGCTTTGTGGTACCAAATATAACGGATATTAAGTTTTCCTTAATATCTTGTATATATAGACATCAGCCACTAACAATTTTATTATTATTTTAACGCGCTTTTATTAGCTTCACTTGTATCTATCCATCTATGTAACGTATTTGAATGAAATTTTTGGTCACCTTTAAACGTCGAAAGAAATTAAAAATATAATACTTTTATATTTTTGTCTAGTATCTTCAGAATAACAAGAAAATAAAGACTGGTATAGGTTTTGTATGCTCTTTAGTTAATGCCAGTAAACGGTATTCGTGAAGACGGCTATATTATGAAACGTGGGTACTTTAGATTATTTTCGACATCATAGTTTGATTTCTTATTTATAGTTATGTATTTATAGTTTTGAAACTTTTATTAAAAAATGGAAAATTAACAAAAATCAAACTTATACCTTGAGGAAATAGCCGCATGGCCGCCAGAAATCAAATATTCTCTTTAATTTCATCGTTCCCTAGTTGTTCGTGTATTCTTTAAACGAATCGGGTTGTTTTTAAACACCACTGACTGTGGGACAAAGTATTAAAAGTTGAGACTGGTCCGCCAAAAGAGGGACGTCTGGACATCTTCCCCGACAACAAAGTTTCTAGCAACTCCTTTATATTTTAAATCTAAACTTAAGCAATTTTTAATATTTATAAGGTAAATAATTGATATGGTCACTATAAGATATTGTAAGGCTAGCTAATTACGTAATAAGTTAAGACCGAAGGTCTCTTAAGCAGGGACTGGATAAGAATTTAATAAACATACATATATCTCACAACTTTTTACAGTAGAAGAACTGAGTTGCGAGACTTGGTTTTTAATAAGTTATATTTTAATCGCATTGCATTACTTTTTATAGTCCTTTTTTAATTCCGGAACTTTATATTGTACATACATATACAGGTGCACTTATTCATTAATATACATATGTAACTTTGTAGTCCTATATATTTATATGGGACTAGATGTGTCCCGCAGTTCATCCGCGTTATCTTGAGAAAAAAAAAATTATATAATGTTTACCTTACCTGCTTGAATTGGATATTGTCCAGGTTTCAATTATTTTGGCGTATTTATTTTTTTTATGAATTAGAATAAGTAAATAAATTAAAATAAAAGTAGCCTCACTTTTTACTTATAACATGATCTATATGTAAGTGAAAGTCTCGTCAAAATCGGTCCAGCTGTTTCAGAGATTAGCCAGAACAAACAGACCGACAGACAGACAAAAATTTTAAAAATTGTGTTTTGATTTAAATACCATACTATTCTTTCATATGCATTTAGTTAAAAGCTGTTAATTTGAAATTACAAACACACACTTTAATTTTATTTATTTGTATAGGTTACAAAGTTATCTATGCAGTAGGCGTATTTAGAATACTTGACCACTAAACACTAATTGTGTTTTAAAGTTGAAGCTTTTGTCTGCTAGAAGTGGCTTAGGATTATAATAATCGGCCAGTCGACGAGTGAGTGACAAAATGTAGCAACTTCGACTACTTATAATAATTAAACTACAGGTTCGAATCGAATGAAATTCTGCTCGGTTACTGAAAATGTAGAAGCCTTTCATCCACAACGAACTTATAAGGGGGTCTAAAATGGCCTGCACTGTTTCTGGTCCCTATATATAGAACGATCTGATATTTATATAATATCTTTTACTATGTAAATTTTTATTCAAAAATTATTGCGCTGATTTTTATAAAACGTACAAATATTTTAAAGACAGTTAGATCAACAACCTACTTACCTATACATACCTAATTTTTTTTTATTTGTAATATTTAATAATTACTCATTGTTATTTGTCTGTAATGAGAAAAAAATTATTATAATGAAATAATACAACTACATTTTAATATGTATTTAATTACTAGCTGTGCCCGCGACTTCGTTCGCGTGGATTACGGAATGCTTGGCATGTCTCCTGCAAAGCAAGGTTATAATAGTCTGCAGTGCTGCTCAAGAAAGGAGCTTTTTACTTTGAATCTGGGAACTTTCTGGTTGTATTTATAAGCAGACACTAACTTAGATATGGTATTCCTCCACGGTTTTCACTATAAATGTTGAAGAAAAGTTGTTTTGTGGTAGTCTTTAAAATTTCGACTGCAAATCAGTAAGTTCCCACCTAGGTTCTCCTTGTATTATATATCTGGTGACTTTTTCTACTGGACTTAATAGGCCAAATCCGGAACTATAAGGAATCGCGAAAGGTACTTAATGGAGTGTCGTGTCTGATTTTGAAAAATCTAAAACTGCATCATATTTTTTTTTATTTCATGATTTTTCTGGCCAGAAATAGAACCCACTGATTAAAAAAAATACATTGTGTATTATTGCACCACTTAATAGTGTCACTTGTGAAGATCAACTTTTGGAAAGTACTTAATAGTAAGCGGCAAATTAAAGGAAAAGGTTTTTTTTACAAAATAACATTAAATCTATACATTAATTAAGTTAAGTATTCGATTCTACTTAGACATAATCAAATATGTGGGTTAAATTCCGGTAAGTTTAGAAAAAAAATGTGCGTTACTTCGAACGATTTGTTTATAAATTGAATCAAAATGCTAGTCACCTACTAAAGTGAGGAAGAGTGTGAACAATACAATCGAAAATATATAAAATGAATTACTCACAGTAACTTCTTTTATGTTTGTCTTTTTTTTCTATGTGAGTTATACAAAGTTGATAGAATGTCACGTTTGTTTTGGTCCCCGTCATCTACTCAGTTACCTAGGTAGGTTATCTTCTATTCTTAAAAAATTCTTAAAAAGATGAATCAATTTGTTGAAAATCTACATTTCACTGGACTCGGCTATTGTACTCACCCGCTATTAGTGTTACAACATTACGTTACTAAAGATTTAATTAATGTAAGAATTTGATAGAATTTTGTAAAAAAAATAGCCTTTTCTTTTTGTTGCAGTTTACTGTGTAGTATTACCTCACTTAAGTTGATCTTTATAATGTGTGAAGGTATCAGATGGTGCAATACTACAGAATGTTATTTTTTTTGCAGAATCAACGTGTTCGTTTCTGGCTAGGAAAACTTATTTTTCAAAAAACTAATGATGCAGTTTTAGTTTTAATCAAAATCGGCTCTGTGACTTAAATTATTTTTCGCTTTTGCTTATAATTTCGGTTTTGTTCTATCATATCCAGTAAAAAAATTACCTAGTAAATATATTATTTTTTAAAATAATATATGATGATATATGTAAATTATATTAATATAATTTACATATATCATCATATATTAATATAATTTACATATATCATCCTTATTTAAATCAGATATTATTCACTATTTCATTGGTTTCAATTTTGTTCCTTATAAAATTGGCTTTCTGCTAATAAAAGTTTCATCAAAATCGGTCCAGCTGTTTCACATATTGGCCGAAACAAACTGAGTAACAGATAGCCAGACAAAAATTTTAAAATTGGTAATTTTGTTGTAAGTACCGTGTATACTTTCATATGCATTTATTTAAAATTACAAACAGACACATCAATTTTATTTATTTGTATAGATGTATACCTTCCCTTCTTAAATCGGAAAATGTTCACTATTTTATTGATTTCTCCAATATTTTGTTATCGTGTAATTCTTTTTTTTACTTATTGATTAAAATAAATATATTTTATAATATAAGTAGCCTAATTTAATCCTTATAATATTAGCTATAGGGGCTGCTGTAATGTTTTTAAGAACTTTTTAGACTTTGTGATATTTTGTGATTGTTTTATTGATTTATTTATTTAAATACTTTATTGCACAAAATATAATTGTACACAAGGCGGGCTTAAGGCTACTGCGCTCTCTACCAGCCAACCTTAATGTTTTCTTCCATTCTCACTCCCTTCTCTGGGCCTGACGTGATTAATGGACATCCTCTAACTGCGAGTGAAAGTCCCATCAAATTTGATTCAGCTGTTTCATAGATTAGTCGTAAGAAACAGACTGACAGTACTTGATGTAAGTACTTTCATGCATTTAGTGAAAATCAAAAAATAATGTTCGACGTGACCCCATAAGTTGACATATCTTTTTTAGCGGGCACAAACGCACAGATAATCAGACAAACAGTCAAAAATTCTAACAAATTTTGTTTTCGGTTCTATTGCGTAGGTAAAGGCCTCCAATAATTTTTTTTCATATATCTTACATGTACAGACATTGACCCGTTAGATTTTTTTTCATATATATAGATTTAAAAATATCTAGAATAGAAATAACCCCAAGTCACTTCTTATAACATTTTCTAACTGCAAAAAGTACCATCAGAACCGTTTAAGGCGTTTCAGAGATTAGTCGGAACAAACAGATAGACAGACAGACTGACATTCAAAATTTAAAAAAATGTATTTTTTATGTAAGTACTGTATATACTTTCATGTATTTAGTTATAAACACAAAAAAAATGTTCAACGTGATTCGTTAAATTGACATAACTTTTTTATTTATAGACCGATTGACATAAAACAAACCCTAAATGTTAAGTGAAGCTTACTATAATATATTAGTGAAAACCGCATCTAAATCGGATAAGCCGTTTCTGAGATTAGCGTGCACAAACGCACAGATAAACAGACAAACAGATAAGAATTCTAAAAATCATTGTTTTGGGTTCTATTACGTTGGTATAGGCCCCCTATAATATTTTTTTTCATATATCTTCCATGTACAGACAGCGACCCGCTAGAATTTTATTATTAGTATAGATTAAACCGGTTATACGCTAGTCAGCTTCGCACTTTTTAGGATTCCGTATCCGATGGGTGCCAACTTTATTCCTACATCTATACTGACCGTCCATCTGTTAGCTGGCTGTATCTTATTAAAAATATTAAAATCGGTCAATAGCAATTTGGATCTTAATATTTTTTTACTTATAGCACCTTTCTTGTTTCATTTATAAAAGTGTTATTATCTCTGCGGTTCTAGTAGGTAAGTATAACTTATAATCATGAATATATTTATGAAAGCGTCGATAAACCTACCCTGGAGAGAGGAAGCATGCGAACTGACGATATATATTAGTAAACTAACTAATCAACGAGGTACCATACACAAATTACAATATATATTTACTTTTATATCGTATTCCTATCAAAAAGAATTAAAAAAATATATAGTTTTCTATCCTGTACAAAAGTACGGAACAAATAATATACGAGTCTGACTCGTACTTGACCAATTTTTTAATTATCTTTTAGGAATGAGTAAAAACAAAAACTTGGCCAATAAAATGTGTTTCATGTGTTAGTACGGCCATCAGGTAGTTTAATCTGGAAAGTTCTCCGCGAGTTTTGAAAATTGCGGATATTATAGATTTCGACAAGCTCTTTCTGAATTTTTACTTGGCCACCCCGCATCTTTTCTATACGCGCATTATTTTTTGTGACAATATGTCCTACCCTAGTTGTTTTTCGATGAAAATAGTTAATTAATTAAACTAGAAGAAATTTCTTATGTAACACTTTCTTGTTGTAAAATTGATAGTTTTAACGTACGAGCATTGTGAAGTTGACTTACACGCGTTTCATTTTTTTATTCGTTTCTTCTAATACTGCTCAGTCTCGCCTACTAAAGAAATTAACTAAATCAAATAAATAGAAAACTTTTTACATATGTGATATACCTTTTTAAAGAGCATTAAATTGTAGTTTATTTCAAAACTCCCGGGAAACATTCTAAGTAACCTCTACTATTTGACTGTACTATATGGAAACTGCTCAAACTTTTATTTATTTTCAAATGCGAAAGTGAATATAGAACGACTAAAATGTTTATCTTCGATATCTTCGATAATCCACGTTCAAATTTAACAATTCAAGGAAAGTAAAGTTTGGACGTAGACAAGTCGCAACTCGCGGGGACCTACTAGTTCGCCAGAATATGATAATTGTGTGAACGTTTCAGCTAGCTACCTACTAAGTCATTCAACGAATCAGTCCCTTGAAAAAATGTATGTAACTGCCAAAGATGTATTATCCGTGTGATGTGTTTATTCGGGCCCTCAGTATGTGTGGGCATATAGGTTTCGTTTTATCCACCTCAGTTGTGACATTATTATTGTTCTATATGTAAACAGAATCAGTTCGTCTTATAACACTACAAGACGGAACCAACTTCACTAAGTTGATATGTCGCGAACTGATTAAAGAACTTTACAATGCAATATACACTATCTCACATTCGATGAAATGAATGGTTGTGTAATTCAATAGTTAAAAATAAATAAACGTATCATACTCAACGGACCCCAGTAGGACCTATGACCCTTGTCGCGGGTCCGTAAGCACGCACAACCTAACAACCTGCCAGGCCGACACTGACCTCTTGCCATGATGTTGCCATATTATTGCTTTATGTTTTTCCTTATCTATAATGCAACCAGTGCCACGTTATTAGAAACCTAGTTTACTTAAAGAAAATGTATATCAGCGGCTACCATTTCTGACTAGAAATAAAAATAAATTTTACAAAAACGAATGATGTAGTTTTTGGTTTTATCGAAATCAGCTGCGATATTCCTTTTAGTATGTTTCAGTATTCCTTATACTTTTGTATATAGTCTAACACGTCCAATAAAAAAATCACTCGTATATCGACCATACGAGTACATTTACGTCCATTCTGTCAACCTCTAACAAATAATTTATTTATTTATTTTATTCTTCATGTACAAATTGTGTACAAAGGCGGGCTTAATGCCCAAAAGCATTTTCTACCAGCCAACCTTTATAATTCGTGAGCGTGTAGGACTGTATAACGAAGGACAAAACATATGCATTTACAACCAGCAGAATACAATGTCGCCAGCAGGGATCGGTATAAATAACAACACTCGTTAAAAAAATACATATATAATTTACCCTTATACGCTAACTAAAATAAGTTAACAACAAAATCATAACGTCTGCTCGTTCAACGGTGCAGCGGCAAAACAGTTGAAATCAGAACTCAGCACGCGCGGCGCCGGGCGTCCTCGCGTCGCGCGTTAGAGGCTCGACACGTAGTGCCACTTGTCCACTGGAAGAGACCAACAGCACTTGTTCAGTGTACTCACGCAGGGACAAATATAAAAGATGTTTCAACTTCATGCTGCCCAAAGGCATGCCCTTGTAAACAGCACATAAAATTTAATGGATTCATTAAAAAATTAAAACTTAAATTTATTAATTGTTTTATTAACTGAACGTCTTCTTAGTTACGTGTTAATGACATATTTTTTTTTATGACAGAAAAAGTCGTCGTATGATTTATATGGTGTCGTATAAAGTGAAAAATCTTCATTAATAACTTTGTATAGTCTGGGGGCTAAATTCCAACAAAAAATGCTAAAAAAAGTGTAATAGAGATAAAACACCAGGCTAATAAATTATATCGTATAACTAAATTTCCGAAACGAAGGGACTCAATAAAACGGTTTTTTTGTCATTTGGCAAGTTATGACGTAGACTATAATCCGCTCTCTGACTGTTATAGTAATCGTTTGTACAGAGATACAAGAAAGATAGATAGATAGATAGATAAAAACTTTATTGCACACACACATTTAACAATAGAGAACAATACAGTTAAAAAAAAAGAACAAACAAACAATGAAATACGGGTGTACAAAGGCGGTCTTATTGCTATCAGCAATCTCTTCCAGACAACCTTTTGTGAAAGAAGTTAAGTCAAGCATATATGGGTAGTGCAATAGCTGACACGAATAAATTGTTAAAAATTAACACAAATAAATAACTATATTAAATAAATAATAAAACAATCTATACATAAATACATACTAGGTATATACATATATGACTCAATTCCAATACATAAATATATATACAAATATAATTCTGTATATGTTTCAGTGTACAAATACTTTACATAAATAATAATTGAATAAACGACATCTGAAGATATTTAAAGATTCAGACTGGCGAATTTCAAAGGGGAGTGAGTTCCACAATATCACAGATAAGAAAGGTTTGTAAACGGAGTTTTGCGCTCACCGGAGGCGGGCAGCGGCTGCGGCAGCGCGGCGGGCGGCGCGCCGGCCAGCACGCGCGCCGCCTCCGCGCGCTCCACGCGCGCCGCGCCGCGCTCCACCGACACGTTCATCCTGCGCCGCGCCCGCCACATTTATGTTAAGACGTTTTAACTGATTGATTTATATTACTTCAGTGGAAATATTATTCAAATTTGTTAGTTTTCGATGCGATAAACAGTACTTACTACTGATGATGTCGTGTTATTAAGTATCACATTATTACAACAGCCTTATTAGTAAATTACTAATTAATCGAATTATTATATAATCGGTCAGAAATACCTTGCAATTACCAGCTTTCACGTAAAAAATCCACTTTAATTTTTTTATCAACTTTCATATAATAAAAGTACAACAAATGAGTTCTTTACCGGTTTTTATCGGTAATTCGGTATAGGTGACATTCGGGACCGGTTTCTTACAAGAAATTATTTTTGAATTAATTACAAATGAGAAAAGATGAACATAAATTACATACACACATACTTCGCTGTAGTCAAGTAATTAAAAGAAGATAAAATTATTGCATCATCTTGACAAATACTACTATTGTGTATCCTAGTCCAGATCAGCTAGGGCTAGCCCATACACAAAAGTTAGTATACGAGCTGGCTCGACCGAGGAAACAAACTCTCTAGTAAATACTCCAATAATAATAGTAGTGTTTCATATGGTGGGTAAAAAAGTAAAAAAATACAAAAAATAATTCCTATGCTCCTTAATTTCTTACTTTTGTTACCTTTGTGATGTGTGAAACGCTTGGTCACTTGTCCGATATTTTTAACCTGACTCAAACATAATCTTTTTAATTAATGCATTTTAATTAAAAAAACTCTCTATTGGTCCATCCACGCAAATATAAAACTTAAAAAACAAACAAACATTACTTAAGAAATAACCATAAACTTGAAATTCTTAAAGTAAAAACTTTTTATTGCGGACACAAAAATATATATTTTGATGGAGTTAATCTATATAACAATTTACCAAATGATATTAAGGAATATGAATGTATAAAATCTTTTAAAGCTAAACTTAAATCTTATATCTTAAATAATATTGACAAATTATAATTCCATGTATCAGAATAAAATAAAGTTCTTTATCCATTATTTTCACAAGAAAACAGACATGAGTACTAGACCGAGAATCGAACTCGGCAATACGTAATAAGTTAAGTTGGTATTCGCATTAGCTTAAAATCTCTAAACAGTGTACTCACTTGCAGATGTCTGAAGCCTCCGCAACTTCTCCGGAGACGAGACTCTTCCAGAATTCGTGCACCTGTACGAACAGAACTAACATTTTAGATTCGCTTTGAGGCTAACCGCCCACGTAACGCTTTTAGGACCCTCACCTCGTCGATGACCTTGTGCGCGAAGGCGGCGTCCTTGGCTTCGCCGTCGAAGGCGAACTGGTTGACGGGCTTGCCGTCGGGCACCTTGTACAGGCGGAACCACTCGACGGTGGCGCGCAGCAGGCCGGGGAACACGGCCTCCACGTCGCCCACGTCGTGCAGGCGCGCTGCGGCCGGGTCGCGCACGTCGATGGCGATCAGCTTCCAGTCCGTCTCACCCTCGTCGATGAGCGCCAGCGTGCCGAGGATTTTCACGGTGACGACGTCGCCGCGCGCGGCCACGCGCTCGCCGATCTCGATGACGTCGATAGGGTCGTTGTCTCCGCGCGCGTTGGTGCCGGGGTCCACGTGCTGCGGGTTCTCCCACGTCTGCGGCAGCGCGCCGTAGTTCCAGATGTAGCCGTGGTGCGGGA
This sequence comes from Hypolimnas misippus, assembly GCA_037950945.1. NCBI lineage: Eukaryota > Metazoa > Arthropoda > Insecta > Lepidoptera > Nymphalidae > Hypolimnas > Hypolimnas misippus. Next base: position 15,701,538 of record JBBEEQ010000023.1, read on the forward strand.
ACACGTTGCACACGAAGCGCAGCGCGCCCTTCTTCACATCCTGCTTGATGGGGTTGAGCGGCTCGCCGAGGCTGATCTCCATCTTGGCGTTGGTCCAGCGCGGCACCTCCACCACCATGTGCGCTAGGCGCGCGCCGCGGTCCGCCCACAGCGGGATGTCGTGCAGTGGCGAGATCGGCCCGCTCTCATCCTCTGTGCGTGACGTGCGACATTATACACGCGTTATAAGCGCACACGTAACGCACTCCAATTGCGCCGTGATGTTCGATGATTGTAATATTTACAAAATTATATAGATATCTAGTAGGCTAAGTAATAAGTTTCAAACAATGATAAGTTATTAATAAAAAATTAAATATATAATAAAATGAAAAAGATGACACTATGTTATTTGGATATAAGTTTAAGTGGTATCAGCAATTCATAAAATAAGATATGGTACATGCGGAATGGTATGGTATGTTTGTGTTATAGGATTGTACAGTGGGTAGCCGAGGTAATCAATACAGTCTAAATAAAATTTTTAACACAAACTTGGAATTTGGAGCGAGTAGCTTGTATTGAATATTTAGTATATATTTATTCTTGATTAGTCAGATCAATAGTGGTCGGACAAGTTACATATTGTAAGTATAAAATATTATGTCAAGGCTAAGAGTCAGTGAAAGTGATTTATTTCATTAGCTTTGTGTAAATTTAAATGAATAATATAGAAAGTATAACGGTGTAGCTTTGTAATAATAAATTAGTTGTAATAAGAAATGTGTTTGGAAAAGGAGTTACGTAACCAAAACCATTTTAAATATTTAGTATGGTTGTGTTTTTAAATTTAAAAACACAGACGTAATAAAAGTGAAATTGTATACATACATATATTACGTGCATACATGTACACAAAACTGAACTCAATATAAGAGTAAAGTTAGACATATAATTCTCTTTAAAAACTTTAAGTTTCATTTTTAAAACACAATATGCAATATAAATACAGAGAATCTTTAAAATGTTTTATTCAAAGTAATGTAAAATGTAGATAATCAGATAAGACAACAAATTCCAGTAGAAAAGTAACAACTTCTCAGTATGAAGTAAGATTATCGTCATCAATACACTGTTGAGATTATTGGAAAGGCTTTTGTTTTGTCAAGATGTCAAGTCATTACTACTGCATATAACTTTTTTCTCTTGTTGCAATATAAAACAATTTATGTGCTATAAATTTTTTTTTCCTTTTTCGTGTAATGCCTTTATATGGACATATAAGATAATTTTCTTTATTGTTGACCATGGTGATAAATTAATGATAAATGATATCAAATAATACAATTATGTGCCATTTATCTCACTAGATATCGCATTAATTATACCTGCTTAATATTATTTGATACACAATATAATTTGATTTTCAAAATACTTAGCTTAGATTATTTTAATTTAATGTATTTTGCTATCATTGACGTTTCTCATTGCATTATATTTAATAATGTGGTTATCTGTTTGCAGCTTGTGCTCAAGTGCTGTAAACAACTAATATTTCCTAGTGACACACACCACATCGTCTATTTGTAGTATTAATATTATATTCAATGCAATTATCCCCATGTTTAACTGAAATTAATTTTAAGTACATTTTCCCGAATAATAGACAACATGGTTTTAAAAGTTTTTTTTGGTAGTATAATTTGCTGTTCAACAAAACCTTTTTTGAAAAACATATGTTTTGCAGTTAAGTATAACTAATGTATTTATTTGCAAAAAATATTTTTAAAAAAGTAAAATATTAATTGATTCAAGATAAATCTAGACTAATCGGGTATTTAGTTTAATTCTTTTTTTTTAATTTACAAGTGATGACACCACAAGTGATGATTTATAAATATCTATGGTGAGAATAAGTGAATCCCAAGTCAAAGGTCAGATGGCTTGTTACTTAAAAGCGGTTTTAATGTTACTAGCGATCTAATCAACCCGGAAGTGTGACGTGCCTGTATGTACCATACATGCAAGCCTATAGCCAACTTAATAAGACTACTTACTGAAATAGACTCGGTAGTCGGGAGAAAAAGGTGATCCTCTCTCTTCTGCTATGTACATCTTGACACTTGATAATTTGTTTGTAGTAGCAGTAACTGCTGCACGTGTAATTACCGCGTTAGCCGGTTTACGAAGTCGATTCGCAAATGTCAAGACTCGAGGAACCGCTACAGAAATTCGTGTGAATGACATTTTGAATTTGACGTTACATGGACAACGATAAATTGACAGTCTGACATTTCGATTTATCTCTTTTTATTAGATAAAAAATGCCACAAAACAAAGAATTGAATTAGAAAACAAAATTCCAAAAATCAAAAAATTGAATTTGATAAAAAAAATAACTGGGCATAAATTTCAAAAAATGGACTACTGCTGTCTCGTTCCTGCAAGATTAGGGCTACTATGTAAAAAAATATAATAATCGTGCATATGGATAAAGTGTTGAGTGGTTTCTTTAAGATTTGTAGTTACTTTTTAAAAAAATAGTAAAATAGGTAATTACATTGTAAAGATAGACCCGTATTATAAGGCTATATCAAGATAAAATTTTACATGACAAATGACACATTATGTTTCATAATAATTATATAAGTGCCTAATCTCTAAGGAGTTTTATTACTACATTCACCTGCCCTTTTTTTAATCTGTAACAAAATCTTTAATAAAACTTGGCGGTCTTTTTGTCCTCGTAGACCTGCGTGGGCTATTGGGCAAATTAGGCTCCAGTGATGACTATAATGGTGGTGTGTTTTATAAAGAAGTTGGCGAATTCAGTTTTTCATTTTCACCTATATCTGAATCGGAAGAAGTCAAAGGTTCTTTCCTTTTGTCCTGAATATCCGAAAGATCTTTACTTATTCTTCCGTCAGTTCTTTCGTTCAGTTCCGATTCTTCCGTCTTATCTATGATCTCTGCTTCCGTCTTATCTACAATCTCTCCGGCTGGTGCTAAATTTCTGTTCGATATTATGGTCTCTCTCCCACTGTTTAAACGAACCTTCGAATGTTGAGGATTAGCTTCTAATAATTCTCCTTCTTCCATCAAAGAATCATATTTGCTAGTTCTTAAGTGATTCTTTATTAAAATTGGCCCTGGAATAAGCCAAGATGGCATTGATTGTCCATTCGACGATCTTCAGGGATGTGTGAACATTCGTTCATGGGGTGTACAATTTGTAGCTGTACATAGTAATGAGCGAATCGAATGTAGAGCAGGTGTTAAGACTTCTTGCCATCTATGAATAGGAAGATTTTCACTTTTTAGAGCCAATTGAATAGTCTTCCATATAATGCCATTCAATCTTTCAGTTTGACCATTCCCTTGAGGGTTGTAAGGTGTTGTATAGCTTGTTGCTATTTCCTTATATATGTAAAAATTGTTTAAGTTCATCTGATGTGAAAGATGTACCTCTATCTGAATGTACGTATGTTGGCATCCCAAACATGGAAAAGAGTTCGGTAAGTTTTTCTTTAACTGTCTGTGTAGTTATATCAGGACATGCGTAGGCGAAAGGAAATCGTGAGTATTCATCGATAACTGTGAGTATGTATCTATTATAGTTATTTGTTGGTAGTGGACCTTTGAAATGAATGGATATCCTTTCAAATGGCGTTGTTGCTTTTATTAGTTTGCCCTGATTTTTGAAAAATCGAGGTTTAATTTCAGCGCAAATATTGCAAGAAGATGTGATACGCCTTATATCATCGACAGAAAAAGGTAGGTTTTTGCTTCTAATCCAATGAAGCATTCTTGTAATTCCAGGATGACAAAGAGATTTATGTAGATTATTAAGTTTATTGTCGTTTGACATAGAAGCAATTCTATTAATTTGTGGAACTCTTGATAATGCATCTGTAACTAAATTCAGTGCACCGGGGCGATAAATAATATCAAAGCTGTAGTTTGAAAGTTCTGAACGCCACCGTTGAATTTTGTCATTCTTAATCTTTGACGAATGTTTTTGATTTAGCATAAATGATATTGACTTTTGATCTGTAACTAGGCGAAAATGGCGACCAATAAGGAATTCTCTCCATCTTCGTAAACATTCTATAATAGCTGAAGCTTCCTTTTCAATGGCTGGATAATTGCGTTCAGAAGGTGACAAAGTTCTTGAAAAAAAAGAAAAATTTTCTGAAAATTTTGGAATCCATTTAGAATAATGAGCGAATAAACCTAATACTCGACGAAGTGAAGCGGAGTCAGTGGGTGGAGGGATATCAATAAGAGGACGAAGGCGATCTGGATCAGGTTTTATTATGCCGTCTCCGATATAATAACCGAGCACATTTATCTCTTTTTTTGAAAATTCACTTTTTTCTCTATTTAAAGTGAGATTGTAGCGAGTCGCGACGTCAAGTAATTCTTTAATTTGAATGTCATGATCTTCTTGATCCACTCAACACACGGTTATATCATATAAGTAAGCATAGGTACTTTTTAATTTTTCTTTGATAATAATTGAATTGATAGCGCGTTGAAAAGCTGCCACTCCATTGGTTACACCAAATGAAATTCTACAAAACTGATAAAGATTACCATCTGCCTCAAACGCTGTAAATGGCTTTTCACGTTCTAAAATTGGAATTTGAGGGTATGCGTTCTTCATATCTATTTTGCTGAAAACTCGGTGCTTTGCTATTTTGGAAATAGTGCCCTCGAAACTTGGCAATGGATAGGCATCCAAATAAGTAAATTTATTTATAGTCTGAGAATAATCAATGCACATTCTTTTCTTATGATTTTCGTTTGATACGACAAGGACCTGTGCCCTCCAGGGCGATTGACTAGGTTCTATAATTCCATCAGCTAACAATTTTCTTACTTCCAGACATATAAATTTCTTATATTCCTCAGAATGTTTATGCGATTTAGTAATGATTGGTTTCCAGTCCTCATGTAAGTTAGAAAAAATACTGACCGGTTCTATTTTTGCTTGTATTAGAGAACATAACTTTAGAGTTGTTTGAGGTCCCCCAAAATATATTTCAACAGAATTATATCGTTTTAGAATATCATGACCTAATATAATATCTGCGCACAATCCTTCCATAGAAAGTAAATCTGCGTTAAGTTCCTTGAATGTTGATATCCACAGTACATTTGCCATTTACTCTGGACGTTAGATGAGAAGCAGCCATTGTAACTTGCTGAGTGCATGAGGTGTTTTTGAAGTTATAACGATCGACTAGACTACTGTTAATAAAACTTGCTGTACTCCCTGTATCAATAGAGCTTTGGCTGTAATTTGGTCATTTATAACAATAGGAATTGTAGCTTTGCTTAAATCAGTAGCGGCGATAATGGACGACAAAGTTTGTGGTTGATTGTTTTGTTCGTCATAGAGATTTGAAGTCGTATCTGCATTAATAGCGTTTGTTTGCTGTCGATTGTTACGACATACCTTCGCAAAGTGACCTCTTTTGCCACATCGGATACATGTAGTTCCAGATGCTGGACAATTTCAGCGCAGATGTCGTTTATTACCACAAAAGTAACAAATATTATTTTACGAATAATTCGTTGGCGATGATGTAGCAGCGTTAGATGGTGTCGTTTCCGGATTAACCTGATTACTTTGAGAAGTTGTAGCATTTATGTTTGGGTGCTGGTAATTTTCGTTGTGTATTTGGGCGAGTTCTAAAGCTCTTGCTTGTTGAAAGACTTCGTTCAGAGTGAGTGTGTTCCTTTCAAGTAATCTTTGACGTACAGTTGCGGTTCTTAAGCCTGCGATAAAAGCATCCCTTATATATTCATCAGCATTTTGTTCGACGTAACTTGCTTAAAGTTACAATCTTTAGAAAGCAATTGTAAAGCTTGGAGATACTGATCGATACTTTCTCCTGCATTCTGCTGCCTTTTGGCTAATTTGTACCTTGCGAATATTTCATTTGTTGGTTAGATGAATATTGAATCTAGTTTTAATAAAGCGCTTTCATAACATTTGCAATCTTTAATATGCATAAATATGGTCGAAGATAAATGGTTTTGTAAAAGTTGAAATTTATAAGATTCGGTTAGAGGATCGTCTTTTGTTGATATAGCTGCCAAAAAATTACCAAATGTTGACTTCCAGTGCACCCAAAGAGAAGATTGGTCGATACTTGATGAGGGTTCAGCTTCAAACCGTTCAGGACGTAAATATTTATCCATATTTTTACCTTGAATAAATTGTAAAGATAGACCCGTATTATAAGGCTTTATTCAAGATAAAATTTTACATGACAAATGACACATTATGTTTCATAATAATTATATAAGTGCCTAATCTCTAAGGAGTTTTATTACTACATACATATTTTTCAGGGTGAACATTAGAATAAGTTGCAGTAAAAATTGAAGTAAGGGTAGAGGATTGTTCTCTTAACGTAACCCAGTAAAGTCACAACTTGGAAAAACTTTACAATGCCGTTAACTACCAAAGAATATATAATCACCTTTGATTATATATTGTCTAGGTACCGCATCGCCAGACAACAGACGTCATTTTGTCATTTTTTTTTCGCTTTTTTCTTTCCTCAGAAGGAAAAGGCAAAGGTATTCCACTGTACAGCCAAGTCTTTTGTAATTTTTATTCATATTCAATTAAATTGTAAGGCATAAAGCCATGTCTTCCGTTTAAATCATGAGCGACAGTTACGTATGTTTGCGTGCAAAGTGTTGTCAGCTTATAACATTTTACCACTAAAATATCCCTGCGTGAAAGTGGAATGTTGTCCGAAAAGTTTTAAATATTTTGTTTTGTTTGGATAAATGTGATGAAATGTCTTCGATTTATTGCATCTCTTTTATTCTTTAAAAATATTTACGAATAAATTTTATTTTTGTAATTGTAGGCTAAGCGGAAATATTTCAAGGGTGTGTGTGGTTTCAAGAAAAAAACACACCATATGGTTATATATACGAATTATTGTATTGAAGCTATTTGTGCGAAATTTATAAGCTTTAGAGGAGTGAAAGAGTGATAAGCAAATTTTCCTAAACTCTGGTGTGTATTTGGACATTGGTCTTTTTTATTTTTATTAAGCTTAAGAATAAATTTGTATACAAATCGGCAGCAAATGCATTTTTAGATATTAAATTATGAATGTCGTTATCAGTATAACCCTGATTTTTTAAGATTTTATAATGGCCCTAAATGAAGTTTTTTTTGTAACTGACGATTTTCGTTTTGAAGATTTGTTATTTTTCAATTTAGACCGATCAAAAGGGTTGATTTTCTTCGTAGTTCTTTCGTAAATTATCTTTGTTAGGAGAGTCAAATACTGAATCAATATCTGAAGACCAAATGTCCTTAAATAGATTAATAAATTATTTAAAGTTGGTATACATAAATCAAACTGCTAAAGACATATGAAACTCACAGATAATCATATCAAACAAAATAAAAGTGTAAGTTATTAAAATATATAATATTTTTGATTTATTTAATGATTGAGTTATATTTAATAATATTTTTAAATTAAAGTTTACAGGTTCCATAGCATAATCTTTTTCAGATGATATATGCTGAAATATCAGTCAAAAATAAATAAAACATAAATACTAAATGAAATAAAAATAATGGTAATTTTGAAGAAATACATGAACAAGTGCACTATTTTCACAAATTGGATTTACATCAACAACGCTGTCAGATTTAACCGTGTCCATTGTTTTGAAGTCAAAAATAAACACTGAAGCAAATATATAAATTGTCATAACAGTATATGTATATATTCTTTTTTTATTATTTACTAATAGTATACTTAATATATGTATATAGTATATTGTGTATTTTAATATTTAAACATTAAATATTTATTGTGCAAAAACTCGTGTTTACTGTTTGGCGCGCTATATGTTCTGACAGCGATTTTCTTGCAAATGGCGCAAGTGTACTAAAATTGTATTTTGACATATGAAAATACGCCATTTTCATATGTCCCAATCGGGTATCTAGACAATATAATATAATAATCAAAGGTTTTAGTATTTGCACAACACCGCTGTCAGAACATATCAGGATACAGGCTGCCGAAAATTGTACTCTAACGGATGTGAATTCTTAACAGGCTAAAGAATGTAACAGAGTGGAAGCACTATAATGGTTACTTTATTACGGAAGAAAATATTCTTGTTTTATATTTTATTAGTCGTTCCTTTGAAAAGTAGAATTTTAGGTAAATAGAAGCAACGAGTACTATAGCGAACTAAAGTATAATGGCTCCTTTTCTTATAAAAATACCAGGCAACAGGCAGAAATTCCATGTGAAATAAATGCATGTGGGTGAATTCACGCTTTTCACAAAAACTTGTATCCTTACTCATAAATAAATATAAACTGAATATTTTAACAATTATTTTTGTTCTAATAATTACTTGTTAACTGTTTTAAGTGATGTTTCATAATTTATCACAATAAATAAGGTATTTTATTGTAATAATACCCAACAATCGCATAAATAGTCATTACCCGATTACGGCAAAATAAGAATAATTTGAAAGAATATTCTGTTACAATGGTAATTTTATAGAAAACCCGTTTTTGAGACTATCGCAATAAATATAAATATATATAACTCGTTGTACAAGAATTAAAACGCAAAAATATATTTCATAAAATAGTAAAATCCTAATTAGAAAATTTGTCACGCAAATTTAATCATCCCCTGATATTGGCATCAACTGACCAATATTTTTGTTCGGGGTACCATTACGACCACCTCACCTCAGCCCCCGCAACGTTTAGATCATCGAGCATCATGCACTTGAAGGGACGTTTATCAAGGTTGCATAGGCTTAAAAAAATATCTTAAAATAAAGTAAAACATTGTGTTTGTCACTTTTATTAGTCATCTCCCGTCGATAATTATTGTAAGGTAAGAGTATTTATAATGATTATTTGTTATTATCCGTGTTGTCGTTGTTGGTGAATTTTTCCTTGGAAAAGATTTCCTAAAATAAAAAGACTATTTTTCTAGAACTATCGGCGCAAATATTCAGTTTCGTCATTTCCTACATCGTCATTCCTTGGTAATTTCGGTAAGACGGGAATGACATCAGTTGGAAGGGAATGACGACAACTATATGTATGTTTGAACTCTGTAGCAGTTGTACTAAAGTTCTAGTGGCATTGCCTCAATCATCATTAATAAAATTAGAAATTAAATTATTGCAGATATATTTATTTTAGTTAAAAGAAATACTTTTATTACAGTTACAATGAATAAACGTAAAATTGATACTCGATCTTCGAAGGAAGCACAAAGGTCGTATAAACGACGCAAATATGCAGAGATTAAAGCTGACCCTGAGCTTTATGAAAGGCAAAGAGAAAAAGAAAAAGAAAAATATATGAAGAAAAAGCAAAAAAAGCAAATAGTGGGTATTAATGAAAAATCACCACGTGAAATTAGAGAACAGAGAAAGCGATGGCGAGAATCATCAAAAAAATATCGATTAAAGAAGAAAGAGGAAGCTAAATTACAATCTTTACCGCAACCAGTTTTCGTTGAAACCGAAAACAATGGTAACGGTCAACATCAACATCATAATCAACGAAACCAAAAATTAGATCCACTGCAGAGAACAGAATCAACATCTATCATAATAAGAAAAATACGTTACATAGAACAGAAAAAAAGGAAAATACTTCAAAATTGTATAATACAACTAAAAAAGAAGAACGTTGTTCTAGAGAAGAAAATAAAAATACTAATGAACAAAAAAAAAATAGTACCGAACTTAGTTAAAAACACAAAGAAACCAAAAGAGGAATTACATGAAAAACAGAAAGAGGACCGGCGAACTAATGCGGCTTTGGTGAAATTAGTCAAAAATTTTTATAATGACGATAATTATAGTACTGTAGCTGCAGGGAAAAAGGAATATATTACCCGACACAAAATACAAAAACAGAAACGTTATTTGAATTATCCGTTAAAAATATTGTACACTAAATTTCTGGCTGCTCATTTAGTAAAGGTCAGTTATGGTTTTTTTTGTAAACACCGGCCATTCTGGGTGCTTTTACCCAAACAAAAAAAAGGGATACTTGTTTCTGCATAACACACTGCAATATTGATTTGCTTGTTGACACACTATACAAGGCGTCTATTATAAAACCAAAAAACTCTCAAGAGTTACTCGCAGATGTATGTTGCTCTGAACGCAATGAAAAATGTTTATCACATATGTGTAAGTTATGCAAATACAAAATAATACTGCGACATGACGAACTCTTAAATGATAAACCATTGGTGTACCATCAATATGTTCGATGCAAGCAAACAATTCGTTCCAAAAAGAGATCCAAAGTGTAAACCATAACAACAAAAAAAGAATTTCTCGGTTCTCCATTAGAAGTAGTTGAAAAATTAAATAAACTACTGCCGAATTTTATTGAACATACATACAACGTACACACTCAGTACGTTAAAATGAAAACCTTAAAAGATAGACTAACAGTAAGTGAAGCAGTCATTCATATAGATTTCTCAGAAAATTATGGGCTTAAATTCGGAAAAGAAGTACAATCTTTTCACTTCGGTGGTAGTCGAAAAGAAGTTTCGCTGCATACTGCTGTCATTTACACCTTCGACTTCCACTATAGTAATATTGGGACAACCTGCGCATGTACTGTTAGCCCATCCATTAGGCACGACGCATCTGCAGTTTGGGCTCATTTGATCCCTCTTATAAAACTGACAATAGAAACAAATCCTTTCATTGACACATTACACTTTCAATCAGATTCAGCCATATCCCAATATAGGAATAAATATATATTTTTTATGATAACACAACTATGGAAAGATTTTCCTAATTTACGAAAAATTACATGGAATTATACAGAGGCAGGACATGGAAAGGATGCTCCTGATGGTATAGGCGCCGTAATAAAGCGTACTGCTGATACTTTAGTAAAGTGTGGTAAGGACATTGGAACATTTGATCAGTTTTTAAGATGTATTGAGGACAACATAGAAAATATAAAAATTATACAATTACACGAAGAAAATATCGAAGCTAAAGATAGACAATTACCATCTAATTTAAAAGCCTTTACTGGTACCCTTGCGGTGCATCAAGTGATGTGGGAGAGATACTGTAATCATTTAACCTTTCGAAAAACTAGTTGTTTCGAATGTGATATGGGAAATGTCTGTGTACATGGTAAACATCTAGGTTTTGAAAAAATACACCTCCCATATGATTTAAGGGAAACTCAACATCAACTAGATGAAGATACGAGCGTAGTTACCCTCGCATCTATAAAAAATAATAGAATACTCTCCAATATCACTAATGCTCCAATACCTTCAACATCTCGAATTGTTACGCTTGTAAGGAAGCAGGCAGCTAATGTTGTTTTTAAAAGACAAAGTTTGAAATGATTAAGGCGTTTTTGAACATTTTATATAAGATTTTTTTTAATTAAAACATCTAATATTAAGAAAGATAAGATTTCGTTTACATAAATTATTTGAGTAATAAAATAATAATTATGATATAATAAATGAAGAAGACCAAAGAATTGTTGTGTTTATGGATACATTATAATTTGTTAAGATTTTATTTTAAATATAAGCCAAGTGAGATCAAATATATAGTTAATTTAATTAATTACAAAATCATCCCCTACTATCGTAGTCATTTCCCCGTCTTCAATTATCATTACTTGTATACACTCGTCATTACCGTAGTTTTCATATTTTTTAAATTATAAATCCTGGCTAAAATTCATTAAATTAATGTGTGCCTTTGCTTGGGTTTAGTTTATTTAACTTCAATTAATCGAAATTACCATACGAATTCGACCAATAAATAATTTAAAATTTTTCGAAGAAAATAAATATAAAAAATAAAAGTGCGTGAATTCACCCATGTACATTATACAACTTGATATTTACCCATTAAATTATTTGTAAAAATTCATGTCATGAAATTAATTTAATATTACTAATTTTATCATGTATCGGGTTTTCTGGTATATTGACTAATTATTTCTGTATTTATATCTGAGATTATAGAAGTAATTAAAAAAACTGGTGAAACACCATCCTTCAAATATTTAATTTATGCTCAATTATGCTCACCTTTGATCTTTAAAGAATTTTTTATTCTTCATATAGGTAATCTAAACTACCCCATTGCACCTTTAGAGGAGAGTGTGTCGAGGCTTTCAATAATATATTTCTTGATGTTGACGAAGGAATGAATGAATAATTTATTAAAAAAGTTCCGAGTATTTATATAAAAAAATCTAAAAATAAACAACCAATAAAACAGTTGGTCAATTACGAAAATTAAATCTTGAAGATTTTTCCGCTTTTTAATTACCTTGTGTACCTTATCGTTGTCTTAGATTTTCGCGATTATTATTCATTAAAATAAAACTGTTTTAAGCGGATTTTAATCGCGTATATTATTTTTTTTTATCATCCCGACATTTCGAGCACTTTGAAGCGTTCGTGGTCACGGGTAGACTAATATCATGTTTTTCAATGGCAGTTCTCCTGGTATCGCATCATCAGCTCCACTTCACCGTATACATTGTGCCGAGAATAAATTGCTTAGCAATCATATTGAAGCAATCGAATCGCAACACGTAAAATACTCGTTATTAAGTGGTTCCGGTACCCATTTGTAATCTTCATCATCAGCTCCACCTCATCAAATGTAGCTTTTCGTGAGCAAATGCATGAGTTACTGTCAAAAATACCTAAATCGGTAAAGGTGTGCCTATAATATTTGAAGATTTCCCTCGATTTCTCCAAGATTCCATCATCAAATCCTGACTTCATGACAATGGGACCAAATTGGAAGTAACCAGTGTGATCAACTTCTATGTTAATTTGTTTTAAGTACATAAAATTTTAATTCTAAGATTATATTATTTTTCGCTTGATACGCTCTATTATCTCACACACAAACTTAGTTTATTTTCCAAAAATAATAAGTTTTTAATTAATTGGATACGTATTGATTTATAATTTAGGTTTTGTTAACAGCTTCAAGTGAATGCAGCTCTGAATATTTGATATAATTTACAACTTGATACATTTACGCGTTCCTGAGAAAAAGGTTGAAAGACAGATGTACAGACTGACCGACACACGAACAGAAATTTACAGTTTTCGGATTTTTTCCATTATTTATACTATAAGACCATGCTCCTGGCCAAATTTCATGATGCTAGGTTAATGGGAAATACCCTGTAGGTTTTGATTCCCTTGTGAAAACGTTAAAAACGCTAAAATACTTAAAATATGCGACATAAATGACCGTATCTTTTGACTGTGTTAACTTAGAAGTCTGATTTTTTCACAGCTCTTAGTAATTATAGCTCTGAATACTTGACATTGATAAAAATTTGTTACCTTCACGCGTTCCTGAGAAAAAAGTTGAAAGACAAACTTACAAACAGACACACATACATACAGAAATTTACAGTTTTCAGATTTTTTCCTTTATTCGTACCATAAGATCTTACTTCTTGCCAAATTTCGTCATGCTAGGTCAATGGGAAGTACCCTATAGGTTTTGATTCCCTTGCGAAAACGCAAAAATGGTCAAAATATTCGACATATTTGCCATTATCTTTTGATTGCGTTGACTTAGAACTTTAATATTTTCACGGCCGTATGTCATCGTAGACTTGAGTATATGATATTAATTTCAACATGATACGTCCATGCATTTCTGAGAAAAAAGGGTTGACATCCCGACAGACAGACGGATAGACAGACAGACAGACAGACAGACAGACAGACAGACAGACAGACAGACAGACAGATGGACAACAAAGTGATCCTATAAGGGTTCCGTTTTTCCTTTTAAGGTACGGAACCCTAAAAATAGTAAATAAAATATGATAACAAATGATAAAAATAAATTCCAATAGCAGGTCCTACTTTTGGTCTGAGCCTTCTGATTGGTGCATACATTTCGGCGCGTAAATCTTGTTTACGCGAAATCGTTCACCGCCGTTGATGTATTAAGATGCCCCCGCGCATCGCCCCGGTCATTTGGTTCCAGCTCCGCGCGAAGTGAGGGCGTCTGCATTATCGCCGTGTCGAATCGCCGTATAGTGTTGTGTAGTGTGTGTGACGTCACCCGATGAAGATCAAAGATTGAAGATAAAACAAAACAGTTCTTTTCAGAACTATTTTGTCGTTGCACTTTTCAGAGCGATGGCAATTTTGCATGCTGTTTTTGTTTCATGCGAACGCGTCTTAAATAGTTCTTATCAGAACTTCAATGTTTCAAAATGATGACGTCACGCTTGCGGCATGCAAATCCTGTTTCTAAGAACGATGACGTTGCGCTTGTGTTATGCATATCACGTATCAAATGTCGCTTGCATAACGAATATTTGTGTTAATAAATAATTACGTCACGCATGTCACATACATCAATATGTTGTTTTATTTGGCGGCAAGTGAAGTGCTGCTACACACCTCTGTGGGTTGGGGTTGATATTGATACGGTGATTTTTCTATTATATTTAACTACCAGTTGCTCGCGGCTACGCCCACGAATATTTTGGAATTTCAGCTTAAAAAAATCTATCAGCGACATTGTGACCTTTCCAGGATTTATTACCCCCTAGTGTCATTTAAAGGGATCATTTTGAAATTATGGGATACATATATTTAATTATTCTCCCTAAGTAATGTTTGTGAATGAATTTAAGGATAATCGGCCAAAAAAAAAATACATTTTCTCCATACAAAATTTACTAGCCCCCTTGCACCCCAGTGTGGAATAATAGTACCCCGTTTTTCTATTTTATATTTATTTATTTATTTATTTAGAAATATCAACAGAGGCAACAATAATAAAGGCAGACAATGTATCTTATCTTAATAACATATAAAGAAAATTAATTGAACCTCTAATTATAGATATTTACAACATGACACAAAAAAACAACAACAAAAGACAAAGTTTACATAATAACAACAAAAAAAAAAAATTAAAGTCATGAGAAGAAAATTAAAAATTAGTTAGTGTTGATATAACAAAATAAAAAACAAAAACAACGATAGTTATTGAGAAGATATTT